>JAWNOM010000341.1:422500-2995000 GCA_035045965.1 Drosophila aldrichi | reverse complement strand
TTTGGACCTAATCTATTTCTTTTTTCTGTTATTATGTTGCCCGCTAAAGAAAATACTCTTTCAGCTGCTGCACTACTTTGACACAAACACCATGGTGCCTGTAAAACACTTGGGTGTCATACATGTGTTTTGTCTATTTGTGTTTGTTACCGATTGCTCTCTTCACACTCTCGCTTTTTTTTTACGTTCGCTGTAAGTGTAAGTGAGACCGGCATACGTTGCCGAAAAATACTTGGGTGACAAGCAAAAAGAAAACGGTACATTGTTGTGAGTGATAGCAAGATATTGCCTGCATGAGCAGCACTCACACAATTTTTTATAAGTGTGTATTTATGATTTGCTCAGCCAGTGTTGAGTAGCACCGGCACACAAATTTTATTGAGTGTGAGTAAGGTGGAAAAAAATGACACACTTGCAGTTCTCTGGTAGTCAGTCAGTCTACGGCACAGCCTCAGGCGAACCTGACTATTCATAAAAAAGCACATTTGTTAAAAAAAAAATTTTGAAAAACAATACGCGTACGGACAAAAGCAAAATATCTCGAAAGTTCAGGTAGGTATTGTTGAATTTGTTTTTCTCAGACATTATTTTTGTAAATAATTTATATTTGTATTTCTCGACATTATTTTTGTAAATAATTTTTATTTATATTTCTCGATTTCTCGATATTTTATGTGGTTTTGTGCGAGGGCATATTCAGTATTACTATTAAAGAAAATGCCGCGTCCTAGAAGATCTAATCTTTCCCAGCGGACCCATAATGCAATTAGGCTACGGAATACCGCGAGTCAATTATCTGACGAAGAACGAGAAAGGCGCCGCGTTAGTACCCAACAAAGAAGGGCCTTAATTCGTGCTTCTCAAAGAGAGGCAGCCCGTGAAACGGCAATAAGAAATAGTTCAAGGATTGATTTGAATCGAGCAGCGTTTCGATATGATTGTACCATTGACTACAGCTTGAATCGTTTAGTTTGCATTGGTCCAATGGACGTTGTTTGCCAGCATTGTGGCGCATTGAAGTTTGCTGGTGAAACGCCCGGTTTGTGCTGCCTTAGTGGTAAAGTGACATTGCCATTAGTGGTCTCGCCACCAGAGCCATTGCGTTCCCTGCTTTATGGCGAAACACTATTGAATGGTAAGATCAATCATTGTTTTCATTTTAACTTTATATACATTTTATTCTGTTTGCTTTTGGTACACAAAAAAAGTTATCACTCCTAATTTAGTAGAGAATATCTGAAACGCACCGTTCACATGACGCTTTACAATACCCGCTGATGTTTTGGCAAGGAGACGATGGATATCACTTTAATATCAAAATGATAAATCCATTGAATAGTAAGATCAATCATTGTTTCCCAACCTGAACAACATACCTTTTAATCATTTTTTACCTAGAAATAAGGGTAGGGCAATGCAACGCTTGCTGGGACTGCTAGTAAATAATAATAACAATAAAAATTAATAATAAAAAAAATCAATAATAATAATAATAAATAGTAACAATAACTTTAAGATCCTTCACAATTTAAAGCAAATGGGAAATATGTAATTCCTTTAAGTTCCAATGGCTCTGGATGGCAATCGAGTGGAATAATTTACCTGCAGCTCAAATTTGTTGCCATTTGCACTTCGGGTAGCAGCGGCGCTTTTAAGCTGTCAATTTTCGGGCACTCTGTGTCTGTTAAATGCCTGCTTAACTGCCACGCCCATCGCCAGCTGTCTGTAAATATGCGCTTAATTACATGTCATTACACAGAACAATGCAATGCAGCGCCAACGAGGCAACGAGGCAGCTACAACAACAATAGCAATAACAACCTCATAAGTAATAAAGCACGGCATGCAACCGCAGACCGGAATTGGCATCCGATTCCGACTTTTCACAAGTCGGAGAATTGCCTGCGCCCTCTGC
The DNA here is from genome assembly GCA_035045965.1 of Drosophila aldrichi. Taxonomy (NCBI): domain Eukaryota; kingdom Metazoa; phylum Arthropoda; class Insecta; order Diptera; family Drosophilidae; genus Drosophila; species Drosophila aldrichi. Next base: position 2,993,085 of record JAWNOM010000341.1, on the reverse strand, counting down.
CCTCTGCTCTCTCTTTCTCACTCTCTGCTCCTGTCACATTTAGCGCTCAAACTATGAATCAATTTACGGCCGGGCATTGGGCGTTTATCAAACATAATGAGGAAACAACTTTTTGACTTATCAACTGGCGCTGGACAGCGTGTGCTAGGTGCTAGCTGGTAGGTGGTAGCTGCTGGGGCTGTGGTTGGGGCTGCTGCCTACCTGACAGTAACGCCTGCTGGCGAGCCAAAAAGTGTTGGTTAAAGTGTCAGAAAATTTCATTATCGCACACACACACACACAGAAGCAGCGCGAAAAAATGTCGTGCGGCATGCAATGCAAAGCCATTGAAAGAGCAGGAGCTGCAGGAGGAGGACAGAGAGGGAGCTGTTACGCCCGTGTCTGCATCGTTTATGCGAGAAAAGCAATGAGATATGTAATATGAAAAAAAAAGAAAAATCAAAATTAAAATAAAACAAAATAAAACTTATCAAAATATATAAAAGAGTATATGAGAGTATTGCATTTGAGGTAGGCTGGTCTGTCTACCCAACAGCAACAGGCTTCGTTGCCTGGCTGATATTATTAAAAAACTGTCAAAAACGCCTGCGCGAAGGCGCCGAGATGCAAACTGAGACTGAGACGGAGACTGAGACGGAGTCTCAGACAGAGACAGCGACTGTGCGTGCTGGACTCGCTGCATGCTGTTGCTGCTGCCGTTGTAGTTGTTGTTGCTGTTGCTGTTGTTGTACTCTGTATCTGAGGCACATTTATCATTTTCATTTCAATTTTGGCGCATTATTCTTGCAACTAAATATCGCCAGCGCCAACTGAGAAATGTGTGGGCGGACAACTGTCTGATTGGCGCAGGGCCACATGGCGTATGAGCAACGCGCGAGCTCCCCTGTCAGTCTCCGTCTTCGTCTCAGTCTCAGTCTTAGTCTCACAGTGTGTACAGCATCTCGTTCTCATTATAGGCATGCTTCGCGCCTCAACTCGCTCACTCGGCTCGCGTTACTGTTGCTCTGGCTGTTATTGTTGTTGCTGTTGTTGTCGCTATTGCTGTTGCTGTTGCTGTTGTGGCGTGTCATAAAACAGTTTGAAAGCACATAAAACTGTCAAAGTCAGTTTGCTCGTGCTTAGAATTTCTATGCAGGAAGTGCAACGGACAGCACAACTAACTGGGGCTGGCTGGGGGAAAGCCAATTGAAAGATGGACGGAAATGTTGCAGGCCATGTTAAGATATCGATACGAGCAACATTGATTTCCTACGATGCCACAAAGTGTTAGGGGCCAAAAGCTAAATGCGTTAATTATTTCAGCAAGTGATGGGTAAATAGAAAAAAGAATAAATAATAATACTAGATTAAATTAAATCTATAAAAAACGGAATTTCTTCAAGACTAAAATAGACAAAGATATTATTATGTGACAGATACAGTAAAAAATGAAAAAAATATCACAAGTATTTTAAATAAATACTTTCTATATGCATCTCATATTCAATTGTGAACTTAAAGTTGACTGGAATAGAGCTCTAGCTGTAGTAGAAGCCAATGAACGGCACCTACCAGGAGCTGTCTGGGCATGTTGCTGCCTGCCAAGAAAATGCAGTGCCAGCAATGCCGCCAACTAGAGTCAGTCAGAATTATGCAATTTATGCGCCTTACGTGGCCAAGCAGCTATGCTTCTTGGCAAGCTGAGGGACACACAGGGTTAACCAAAAAACACACTTGGCGCCAGCTGCTGCGCCTGCTGCGTGCTGTTGCTGGTGGTGTTGGTGTTGGTGTTGGTGGTGCGACTGTTGTTGCTGCCTGCCTCATTTTTGGCAACACAAATTTGCTAGCCACGTACATGACTCGAGCTGCAATGCGGTGCTTTTGTTGCTGGTGTCAGAGGTTTGGGGTCTGCTCATTGTTTGATCGTCGGTGCGCGGACCGGTAATCAAGCAGCTACGGCTGCAGTTGCTGCTGCACCAGCAACAATTGCTCTCAAATTGGCTAAAGCGTGCGCGCTAACAAAATGTATTAGATTTCGCACAGATAGCGCAGAGCGCTGAAGCGTAAAATGTGCGCCTATCAAGCAAATTGTATCAGCAACACGTTTAGGCTGCTGCTGGTGCTGCCACAGCAACAGCAACAGCAGCAGCAGCAGCATTGACCCACGCGATGGCAACATCATCTAATGCCAGGCGAAAACACTTTGTCTGAAATTCAATGCCAGCGGGCGCTTTGCCATTTCGCACCTCTTTGACTTGCAGCTACCTATAAGCTAAACACTTGTTGTTGTTGCTGCTGCTGTTGGTATTGCTGATGTTGGTGCTGGTAGCAGCAGCAACTGGTATCAGCCCAAGGCACGCGCGTGCCCCCACAAAAGTGGGGATTTACGATGGCTGGAATAATCAGCGCAAGCGAATCGCAGACAGGCCAACAACTGTGGTAATAAAATGCTTCCGGAGCACCGGCAGCAACAATCACAGCAGCAGCAGCAACAGCAACAGCAACAGCAACGGCTGCTGACGTTAAAGTGATGCATGAAGATTATCATATGATATGTTCTAAAGAGCGTAGTGGACATTTAGCCACACTACAAGCACAATATTTTGGCTGTCAAGTTGCAGCTGCTGATGTTGCTGCTGCTGCTGCTGCAATGACTGGCAACAGCATTCGATGTTGTCGTTTATCAACGGGTGTTGATCGCGCTTGCATCGCGCTCCATTTGATGACGGCTCTCAGAATGAGCTTACATGCACCACATTATCTTAATGTGACTGCAAATGAATGAATGAATGAATCTTGCTGGGGCACATACAATTATTGCTGTTGCTGTGCTGCTGCTGCTGTTGCACTTTCCAAAGACGCAGACTTGGGCAATGCGCATACGCCCTGTGTGTGCACATGCAAATTAGTCATGAGGCCGGTGTGGCAGGCCATAATCTGCCTTTTGGCAGCCGGCAATTTGCTTAGCACCCGCAATAAAGATAAAGCGTTTATTGTCTTGTAGCATTTAATCATCGATGCCAGCCAGCCAGCGGGCCTCTCGATTCAATAGCAAATGCTGCACTTGTTGCACAAATGAGTCATCAATTTTTGGCACCCAATTCGAGCAGACAGTCCAAAGTCACCCACCCAAGGGGGACGAACGGCAGCGGAGGCGGGCCGGGCAGCAGCGGGAGTGGGGCAACTGGAACCGACCGACTGGACGACGCGAGTGCATTGCTGATCAGATAAAAGCGTCGGCAATCAGCAGCGTCATAATTTTTCCAGCGATAAATGAGTTGCGATAAGCAACACAGAGAGACAGGGAGAGCAATGAGCGCTCGAGCTGTGGGGGAAGTGTGCGTAGTGGTCAGTGGGATGCACGGATCGGGGCGTATGGAGTCGCCGTCTGCGCTTGAAGCGCTGCCTGAGCGCTGTAATTAAATGTCGTCAATTAATCAAATGTCACAATAAAAATAACAGAGTATAAAATCCTGAAATTAATATGCGTTAAAATGAAATGGCCTCAACAGCAACAACAGCAGTCACAGCCGTCGCAGCAGCAACATGAGGAACTGCAACAGCAATTGCTGACCACAGGAGCAGCAGCAGCAGCAGCAGGAGCAACATTGGCAACAGCATTCTTGGAACACAAAATCGTGGGAGCAATTATAATTATTTTTAATACACATACTCGTATATAAACAGTGAGACACATATGGCATATGGCATGACCTGCTGCTGATCCTGCTGCCCAGTCTCTGGGTGCGTGCGTCGTATTTTATGGCTTGTCCTCCAACGATGTCGACGACGATTGTGTGGCATCTGTGATTTTTATCGCTGCAGCGCATATAATAACAATAATTCTTAAAGTGGGGGAAGGTCAGCGCACAATGTCAACATGCAAAGAACACAAGAACAGCAGCTGAGACTCCAGGGAGGCAGAGACCCGGTCACTGGCTGAGCCTGCAGTCGGACCAGCAGCCAGCGGCCAGCAGCGGCCAGACTGCGGCAAGGAATCGAGCGCTTAAACTCAACAGCAACATTAATTTGCAGCTACGGCAGAAGCAGCACAATTTGCATAAGGGCCTGGTGATGGCAACGCAACGCAACGCAGATGCAACGTGACTCACGAGCGTGACTATCGTGAATGCGGAATGCGAATATGCGGAAAATAAAGTGAAATTTGATTTTGATTTTGAAGACTTTTTATATACTATGGTAAAGTATACTATGGTAAGTTATCTATTTTTTATTGACTTATAGATATATGGAAATAAAATATTAACTAACAGAAGACGCCCTTAGCCAGGGTTTAATTTTAAGTTAATTTTAATTTAACATTTAGAGTAATAATAAAAAATTAATAAAATTAACAAATTAATAAATATATAAATAAAAACTAAATAAATAAGTAAATAAATAAATAAATAAATAAATATATAAATAAATAAATAAATAAATAAATAAATAAATAAATAAATAAATAAATAAATAAATAAATAAATAAATAAATAAATAAATAAATAAATAAATAAATAAATAAATAAATAAATAAATAAATAAATAAATAAATAAATAAATAAATAAATAAATAAATAAATAAATAAATAAATAAATAAATAAATAAATAAATAAATAAATAAATAAATAAATAAATAAATAAATAAATAAATAAATAAATAAATAAATAAATAAATAAATACATAAGTTAAAAAAATAAATAAATAAATAAATACAAATAAAAAAATAAGTAAATAAGTAAATAAAAAATTAAATAAATGAATAAATAAATTAATTAATTAATTAATAATTAAATAAATACAAAAATAAATAAATAAATAAAAAATAATTAAATAAAATAAAATATTTTATAATTTTAAAATATTATTATTATTAAGTATTCAATGATTTGTGAGTTTTGCCTTGGTTTCTTCATTCTTTACCCAGTTTAGACTTGATTCTTCTATACATAGTATTGTTTAGAGTACCATTTGCCCAAAGTGCTTCCACGAAATAATTAAATTCATACTCGTAGCAGAGCATTCATTCATTACCCTGTGGTAATTTATCTAGTGCTTAAAAATAATATATTACTCACGTGGCCATCTCCAGGGGTATGGCTCGGGTTGGTCGTCGCCTGGCTTTGGGTTCTGCCCAAGTTGTAAAATGATATCATAATATGCGCCATCAACGGTTGCAAAATTTATAACTTATTTCGTGGCCCAAGCAGCGCGAGAAAGAGACGGCGCGAGTGTGCCAAGGCGAGTGACAGAGACAAAAGGGCAGAGCTAAAGGCAAGCGAAGCGTCGGCGGCGCCACTCTGGGATCATTCCAGCGAATGGGATTGTGACTGTAATTCGGACTGTGCCATATCGAAAGAGACCCCCTACAGTAGTGCCAATGAGCTGTTAATGTGTGTGCGGCAAGGATTTCATTTCATTTGCGAGATTCCCCGACCAGCCAAAAGAATTGATGCGCCTTAAATTTGCCTTAATATTGTGGGTGATTGCAATTTGATTGCGGCTGTGCAGCAAACACCACACCACAGACCGAGCCTGCCCAAAAGATGTGGGCAGCAGGATGCACATGTTGGCCACTACTCGCAGGCAGTCCAAGGCGCTGGCTGGCTGGCTCCGCTCGCTGCTTGTGTCAACAACATGTCAGAATGAGACAGCCGCTAGACAGTAGGCGACATTGCCTACGCTGTGGCTGTTGCTGTTGCTCTTACTCCAACAGCTTCTCGTACTGCTCTAGACTTTTTGTTATACCCATTAGCAATGTGAGCAATGAGAGTATATCTGCTTTACAAGAAAGTTATAATATAATATTTTATTTTTGTATATGCATCAACAAATGAATTAGTCTAGCTATTCTTTAGTTCGGCTGTAAATATTTGATTTGATAAATATTTATTTTTTAGCCTTTGATTTGATTTTAATCTAAATATTAAAATTTGATATAATTAGCATAATTTTTTTTAAAACAATCTATATATATTTTTTCTAAGAAATCTTTCTAATTCTAAGGATCTTACGGCAAATACCACTAAATACTTTTTTAAATACAAAGAGCGAGACACTTAAGTCTAAATTTGATTAGTCTAGAAGAAAACTATACTACTATTTTACATAAACCAAGACAAAGCATCTTAGCTTATATACTCTTACAGTAACGGATTAATGATATATACAAGCATTATTTCAGGTGTTCGCCAAGGGACGATTGGTTTTAATCGATACTGTCGATTGTGCCAACGATGGATTTGACAGCTTTACTAGGTATATATTTTATTTACTTTTGTAAGATGTGTTGACAAAACGAGAATCAAACATAGGTAAGACTAAAAAGTATAATTGTATATCCTTATATTTACAACCTTACTTTTTCAGTAACAGGAAATTTATATAATTATATTATTTTTATTGACAGTTGGTTTATAGAAAACCAAATTAGAGCTTGTGAATTGTTCGTCTCGTTTGAAATACAAATGTCTCTATAATAAATATGTATGTATATACAGGGTACCTCGTAGTCACGCTTACCCTTCCGCAGCACTCTTGCCTGTTATGATTTTGCGTTCTTTGCCAGCTTATCAAGCTGCATTATTGGCTGTCCCCCAGATTGCACTTGAACTTGACTTGAGTTGCTGTGGGCAGTTGTTGTTACGCTTGTCTGGACTGTCTGGGGCGGTGCCGATAGTCCGCAGCTGAAACTTCGGTAGCAGCATGGCTAGGCATACGCCTAGTTATTGTTGTTGTTGCTCTTGTTGTTGTACTTGTACTTGTAGTCATACTTATGTACTTGTTATTGCGGGCTATTAATTTATGGGGCTGCCATTTATCACATTTAGTTGATAAATCGATTAATTTATATACATACATATATATACTACTTTACATATTATATATAAATATGATATATTGTATTTCTTAAACATTTTTAGTATATAATAAAAACCACAAAAAGAAATATGTTGAGGTAGACCAAAGAATTTTCTCTATCAAGTTGATCCTTTTTATTTATTTTTTTTTTCTCTTCAAATAACGGTTACGAATGTCTCTGCACATCTTAGTTCTGGATGTATTCGCTCAGGTATGTTAATGTTAATGTCCATGCGACAAAGTTACTTCTGCCATGTCCGTGATAATGATTTAGTGGAATTTTTATGGCAAATTTATTTGCGCGGCGCACACAGAGAGCGAGAGACACGAGAAAGATATTTTAATTGATTTTTCAGCAAAAGTGTGGGAAGACAGCGGCCCCCCGACGCCCGACGCCCGACGCCCGACGCTCGACGCCCAACCCCGCGTAAAGAGTCAGCGAAAGAAAGTAACCCAGAGCCGAATGATATATCGATTTGTGCGCTGTTATTAAATGCTTTTGCACAGGAGAACATCGCCAACCTGAAGTAGCAAGCACATCAATTTCTGGTTAGCATCGACTCACGGATCGCTTGGATCTCTTTGGCCCGGGTCGAAACGCATAATTAATGCGAAAGCCAACGCACTTGAGCGGCTGTGGCGCATGCGTAAGGCGAACGAAGAGTTGCAGCCGCAGCAGCAGCAATTGCAACAGTCGCAGCAGCAACATCAGCCAGAAGCAGCAACTGGAAACAGCTCCCCACGCAACTGTCTGCCCCGTCTACCCTACCGATCTCTCTCTCTCTCTCTCTCTCTCACACTCTCTTTCGCAGGCGAATTCCGGAATTTTTAATAATTGCACTTGTTGCGCCAAAAAAAAAATAAATAAATTAGTAAAAAAGAAATAAGAAACAACAAAAACAGAAAGAAAACAACACCAAGCGAACTGTGGAAGCCGGCTGTGGCCGCAGCCGAGTCCCCTAGTGCCTGTACCAATCCAAGTGCAAGTCCAGCGAGGCGACGATGAAGACGACAACGACAATGTCGACGCAGCGAAGATGACGCGGCAAGGCTGCAGCCTGCAGGTGCAACGAACGCATGGCCCAACTGCAGCGAGCAACGGCAACTGGGATGAGCAGCCGATGCGTCTGCGTGGTCATGCCACTATTTCCTTTTGCCCGCCTCAATTCCCTGCCGCCTCTAGTCTAGAGCCCAGTGAACGCCTCTGTGGCTGCTCCGTCAGCCGCTCCTCCACCACCACCGCCGCCGCCGCCTCTGCCGCTGCTGCTGCTGCTGCCACTGCCTGCTCGTTGGCGAGATAAATTATGTCGCTAATGCAAAGTGCTCCGCTTTATGCAGGCAGGCAGGCAGCCAGTCAGGCAGGCAGGCAGGCGAGTTGAGGAAGATGAGGAAGACGATCCAGACGCAGTGCGTTTGGCTTTTATCTCGCTTATTGGTTGGCATTTGCCGTGTTGAAGTCGTCGTCGTCGTCGTCTTCGTCTTAGTCTTGGACTGCGACTGGCTTCGGATCTGGGAGTAGGCGTAGGCCATATTAGCGGTACAACTTGCACAAAAAACAAACCCGCTGATAAAGCGACATCGTTAGGTTGGCGCTGTCTGCATTCGCTAATTACTGGACCCAGCACAACTCTCTGACGCGACGGCCGTTTGAGGCGTGGGAAAATGGGGAAAATTGCAATGCAAATGACCATTTCTGTCACAAAGCAAAAGAATAACAGAAAGATAGAGACGACGACAGATTGAAGAGAAGCATGAATCGCATGCATATAAATAATGTATAAGAAAAATCTTGATATATACAAATAAAAGTCTCAGAAGTAAATATAAATATAAAATAATAATTTAATTAATATAAACAAATATAATATAATATCAGCAGCACATATAAATAATGTGTAATACTAAACTGTATATTGTTAACTAATGGTTCTTAAAGCTTTAGATGCATACATCAATTATTTTATTATATAAGTATAAGTAGTATAAGGAACAGCATGAATCACATATAAATAGTAATGTATAGTCAAAAACTTGATATACTTTAACTATAAGTCTTTTAAGAATATATAAATATAATAACATATATATTATTATATAATATGATGCAATATTTATATTACAATATTATATAAATATAAATAATACATAATAATAAACTTTATATTTTTGGCTAAAAGTCTTAGAAGCAAATACATAAATAAATAAATAAGTTTATTTTTTCACAGGGTTTTTTCCTATCTTTTATTTTCACCCTAAGAACTATGAATTTTAATTTATTACCCACGCACATTATAAGCTACCACAATAATATTTTAATAGATAAAACTAAGATTTATATTCATTCATTATTCTACTACTATTCCAAATAAATTGTAACATTAAAATTGAAAAACATTGAAATAAATAAAATAATTATATATTAAAATTTTTGGGAAACTTTTATGTGGGAATCCATTGCAACATCAGTAAGGACATTTCAAATTTCATATCAACGAGAAGTAATAGACATATGAACATACATATATTTTATTTATTTATTTTTTCTATTTTATGTTATTTTGTTCTTTTTTTATTTTTATTTTATTTTAATTTTATTTTAATTTTATTTTAATTTTATTTTTATTTTATTTTATTTTTATTTTATTTTTATTTTTGACAACTAAAAATTTTTGTATATATATTAAAGTTTTTCTAAAACTCTATAAAGTCCATAAATTTGTATTATTTCACTTTCAATTGCATTTTTTAATATTTTTCTGTTTTTAAGGCCCCTCCGTTATTTAGAACTTAAAGACTTGAGCGTAATTTGAGCAGGTTTACCTGTGCCTCCTCATTTAGCTAAAGTCACGTTTTTCCTTTGGCTTTGGGTAAATTTTAATTAAAAATATTTATTCAAAATGAAAAACACTAGCAAACATGTGACTCGTGTGTCTTGTCGCTTGCCTGTTGCCTGTTTTCTGTTGCCTGTTGTCCGTTGTCTGTTGTCTGTTGCCTGTTGTTTCTTGTTTACTTTCGCCATTGGCGACGAATTCACTGCTCGGGAAATTTGCTCAAATTAGCAACAAGTGCAGCAGCAGCAGCAGCAACAACAACAGCTAATAAAAACTCTGAAATGAGAAAAGCCAAACAAAACATTTTGCGCGACAGCAGCAACACCAACAACAGCAACAAATGACAAGAAATAATAAAAATGAGAGCACGCTTTTTGGCTTTTTGGCTTTTGGGCCGTGCAGCTGTTACAAAATCTTTGCCGCTTGTGGCAGCCATTTTCTATTGCCATTTAGGTGAGGCGTTGTTGCTGCTGTTGCTGCTGCTGCCGCTGCTGTTGTTGTCACCATGTTGCCCCACATGAGCAACAAAAGGCGACAAGAAATTAATTTCATGCACAGAAACAAAAACGATAGCAACAAAAAATTCACAATTCAACGTGACATGGAAAATATTTGCGCATTTCTTTAAATTTGCATACACTACCCTTGGGTATTACGATTTTCTCACCAACTTTGTGACCCATAGAGGATCTAACTCATCTTAGTTGGTCGAAGTTAAGAGGAATATTAGCTATGATTTAAGTGCTTCGATTAGTCTTTAGTCTGTTAGATATTGAAGGCTGGATGATGCGAAAGAGCTTAAAGAAACTAAATGTATTAGATAATCAATGACTTATATAGGATAACTGCTGATCAGCATTCTCATTGACTTGACTTTCTATATAGGACATCTCTTAGTCAGTATTCTCCTTAGCTTGATTTCTCTTTATGCATATGTATTTTGTTTTTTTCGTGGGGGTTGCTCCACAGACTGGGGGTTGTTGCGAGCAGCACCGTCTCTTCCACAAATTAGTTTACTTTTTGTGCTAGCAACTGACGCTAATTAGAGCGCGCCTTCGTCGCGGCCGTTGCGAGGATCGCCACCCGTCGGATTTTTCGCCACTTATTATATCATTTTTGTGGCGCATGCATTTGGCAAAAGGCGAAAGCAGACGGCATTTTGCGATTTTGTCACAGTAATTGGACATATTAATCTCTGTTCACATGCAACGCTTGCAGCTTGCAGTTGCCGCCAGACATGCAGCAAACCGGGCGGCGTCGGCGTCGGCCCCCAACAGTTGCCGCTTGTCCGCAGTCCGCAGTCCGCAGTCTGATGTCTCATGTCGAGGCGTATTTGGGATGCCCAGACTGCCAATTTTTTATCGCCTTGTGTGATACAAATAAAGCTGAATTTGTGCTGAATTGTGAATGTAAAAACATATTAAATAATTCAACAAAAGAAAAGTGCATATATGTGTTTACCGTTAGTAATTAAGAAACATTTGAGATTCTTTACATACAGCATAGCCTCAAATATAATTCAATATTCTGTAGTTTGTGGTGGCATTGCTCAATCTAGACGCCGCAATGATTTGTTGCTGAATTTTCTCTGCTCGCATGCCCACATAAATTATGAGCGAATTTTGAAAGCGATTGACTCCGCGCGGAGTCGCCAAGTCGGCAATGCACATGAATCGCGATGACTTGTGGACTGGCGGACTTGGTGCAATTTTCAAAACGAATTGCTAATGAAAATGTCATTTGAAATTGCGGCACGTACGCGGCCAGCAAAATGGGCAATTTGTTGCTCGTGCCGCGAGTGCAACAGCAGCTGCGCTTGGCCTGGCTTAGATCGGAGATTTGCGGCGTTGCAGGCCAGTGACAAAGGCCGATGTCGAGGCTGCCCGTGCAGCGCCCTAAAAGGAGTCTTATCACCACCACTGGAATCCCTCAGCCCCCAGTCCCACTGCCCCTCGCAGCCATCAACTGTTGCCGCGTCTCGTTAACTGCCAAACGTTTGGCCATTATCGCATTTGCATTCGCCGAGATGGCAAACAAAGTGTAAAATTATTTAATGCATGTGCTAAAGCTTGTCGAAAGCTGCAGATCCAACATAGCACTGAGCTGAATGCTGCTGCTCGAGTAGGTGGACTTCAGCTGCTGCCGCTGCTGCTGCTGCTGCTCCTGCTGACTGGGCTGGCAATTGATGCGCGCGCAGCGATATCATTTGGCATTTTTGTAGGTGTTGCTGATTGCTGCACGTAGCTGCCGTCGCTGCCGCCGCTGCCTCTGCCGTCGCCTGAAACTGAAGTTGAGGCAGCAGCAGATGCGCCGTTGCGCCAGGCTTTTCTCAAATTCAATTTAGCTGGTGTTGTTGTTGCTTGTAATTTTGTTGCTGCAACAGATGCAATCAGCAGTTGAGTCAAAGGCAAAGCTATCGATATCAGTTGATGTTGCTGTTGCCGTTGCTGTTGCCGTTGTTGTTGTTGTTGCTGCTGCAACGAGGCATGGACAGAGTCGAGTTAAAGGCAATCGTGCAACACGGCATGTTGCAGCTTGTTATTGCTTGATTGCCGCTAAAATTAAGTTGGCTATTGGTCGCAGCTCAGCTCCAACACCACCACAGCCACCACCACCACCACCACCGCCACCGACTCCAAATGATAAATCACTTAATTGCACAGCGAGCGCATAAAATGGAAATTGAGCGTGGTCAAGACATGACAAGGGGTTGCTCTTGTTGCTGTTGTACCTCTAGCTGTTGCTGCCATTATTGAGCGATTGGGCCGAGAGATGGCCGCCCGCATATCATCATAAACTCTAATGACCGCTACCCACACATTCTCCATTCTCAGCGAGCGTCGCTTGAAACCAAAGCCGATATCGAAATCAATGCCTGACAAATTGACACAATTGCCGCATGAGTCAATTGAAAAAGTTTCACACCATCATCATGCCGTTGATGATGACGTTGCTGCTGACTGTTTGCCACTTTATTTTATTGTTTCCCCAAAGGCAATGCAGCAACAGCAGCAGCCCGGCTCGCAAGTGAAATAAATCGCCAACTGGCAGCCACAATTCTAACAGCCAGCGTCACGCGATAGGCAAAAGCTGCGCCCCGCACTCACCCCTCAGCAACATCAACGATAACAACAGCAACATCAATTAAACGAACAGCGAGACGAAAGCCGGCTCGTATTCTATGCGGGTGTAAGTTGTCGCCTTTATCGTTTTTGTTTTGTCATTGATTTCATTTCAATTTGATTGCAAATTGAAATCAATTGTCATCGTCGATACCCTTTTGCTTTTATTTTCCTTCAATTGATTGTACATTGATTGCGCATAATTTGTGGCAGTCGCTCGCCCGATTTCATTCCAAATCAAATCGAGACTCAAGCTGTTTTCTCAATTTTTTATCTGAGTCTGCATCTCGACTTGGCTGGTGGCTTTCTTCCAGTCTCACACGGCGTTTGGTTTGTCTCACTGATTGGCAGTGGGGTCCGTAACTAATTTAGTGTCTTTGCACCTGCTCGGCCAGTCGACTAATAAGCCTTATTAATAAGCAATTAAATAGCGACTCCGACAGCCGAACAATCGACCCACGCAAATGAGCCAAAGCGAAACTCCAAATCAGCCGACGAGCAAAGGGGTAAGGGAAGAGAGGCCATAGAGAAGACAACAACGATGAGGCTGGCGACTCAATTTAGCCAACTGAATGACTGATTAAAGCCGAGAGAAAGACAAGGGCGCAGCATGGCAGAGAATGCGAAACAACGACATTTCAATACACTTTCCCATTTATTTAAATTTAATCTGAATATATTAAATATTATTTGTTTTACTTGAATTTGGAATATATTTTAGTAAGAAATTAGTTCTCTCAGTGATATTTCATATTGATCGATTGATGGCAAATGCATGAAAGAGTGCTCAATGAGAGACGTGTAATACTGTTGTAGGCTCGTTAAGAGCCACAACTCGATCGGCACTTGCAAAAAGCGACATACGCAAATTAGCATTTCCCTTGTCTCAGCAGCAACAGTCGCAACGAGGGCAACAGCGAGAGCAACAGCAAGAGAAACAGGCCCAATTCCAGAGTCGACCGACTCATCATTAAAATGTGTGTCCGCTCGCCCAAAAACTTGATAGCGACATTCCCTCTCGTCCACCTTCGCCGCTGTGTGCGTCGACGTTGTCGTCAATGTCGCCACAAAGGAGCCGCCGCCGAGCTGAAAAATGCGAACAGGCTGCATACTCCCACTGTAGCAGGCAGACGTAGACAGTAGACCGAAGACTGAAGATGGAGCAAACTCTTCAGAATCTGCACCTGTCCTTTGCGCTTTGCGCTTGTGCTTGTGCTTGTGCTTGTGTGCTGGGCACGTCATTTAAATTACATTAAATTGTTGCGCTGACCATGAAAGCGCTGCAAATAAATTCGTTAAAATAACTGCGTCAAAAACGCAGCCTCACAGCCGCAGAGCGGCAGAGCAGCAGCGCTGTGCAGATTTGCTGTGGCCAAAGTGGAACAGTGAACGGGGGCAACAATCCCCGCCAGCAGCAACAGCAGCAATTTATGCGACCAAGACAGTAACTGTTGCTGCTGCTGCTGCCGTCGGGCATTTGATTTGCAACACAAACAATGACAACGGCAACAAATTTCATGAATGAAAGATTGTGCGGCCGCTGGACAGGAAGTGAGCTGCATAACGGACGCGGAGGTGGAAAGGATGTGGTTGCAGTTGCTGCCGTTGTTGTTGCTGTTGTTGCTGTTGCTGTTGTTGATTGTTGTCTGTCGATAGGCGCGTTGTTTTGTCAGTGGGTTGCGCAAAAATGTTGCTCAATCAGCATGCATTATGCAGCTGATACCGGCCATTGGCCATTGGCCATCGGCCATCGGCAACGAGGGTGGCTCCAGCGGTTTCGCGCACCGCAACTCCAGCAAATGGCCACAAATTGCAGACTCGATCGCCAATTACGTGCTCGCAACTTGACATTGAGGCTGCTCCATATATGGCAAAGGCTGCCCATTTATATTGTAATTATGCTGCAGTCGGCGTTAATTTCATTGCCGCGCACGCACCTGCAAACAGTAGCAGCCAAAAGTTGCCGGACCGGGCAGCGCACGGCACCAACTGCTGCCGACAGCCCGGCAACCCTTTAGCCTCTCGCGAATCATTTTAATTCAATTTACAAGTCGACTGAAATGTTCGGCCGGCTTCAATTGCTTTGAGGGTGCCAACTGGCATGGAATTTGTGAATGTGTTGTTGCTGTTGCTGTTGTTGTTGCTGTTGCTGTTGCTGCTGATGCGGCTGGCTTTATTTTGGCACTGCTAAATTAAGATTCCATTAGCTGCCAACTCAGGCATCTTAGAAATGCATCGGAGAGGCAGCGATAAATCTCGCAAGTGTCAAATGCTGCAACAGTCGCTGGCATTGCCGCCGTCGCCGCCAGCAACATGCTCGCTAAGTGCCGCAACAATTCTCAATTCTCTCTAACAGCAGACGAGCAATTGAAACGTGTCGTAGACAATAAATTCCAAACTACAATAAATTATTGCTATAAATATTTCGCCAAAGGTTTTTCTCCCCTTAATCTGAGGCCAAAGTTTGAAGGCGTTGCTGCAGCAGCAGCCAGCAGCATCCAAAAGAGCAGCCAACCAGCTTCTTCTTCTTCTACGTCTTCTCCTCTATTCAGTTGCGACAAGTGACAGGCCAAAGTGACAGGGACTGCCAGGACAGGAGCAAAATTGAATTAGGAATTGAGAAAAAGTAAAGTGCAATTGTTGCCAGTTCATAGTGTTCCAGGGACAATGCCAATAAATCGCTCACACTTATGACAACGAGCAGATATGGAAAGATGCGGAGATAGCCAGAGAGCGGCACGGCGTAACGGCCAGCAACTGGTCACCAGCAGTTGGTCAAAACCGTAAGCCAATCCTTATAGAGTCAGCAAAATAAATCATCGCAGCCGCACAATGATGAAATTATTATTTATGCAGACTCGCTGGGACTGCGTGTGCTCCAGTTAAAGTTAAATTCACTTTTGCATACACTTACCTAAGAAGAGATTGCTGATTATCGAGGAGTATTTGTGACCACTTGATATTGTAATATTGTTCTAACTGATCTCTGGACAGATTATAGATTTTTTTTCATCAATCAATTCCAAACAATAAAGGAGAACAGGAGAACAACACCCCAATGATATTATAGAAATCTAAAATAAAATGTTGTCAATTTGATCTTCTTACTTCTCTCCCGCTCTCTCTCTCTAGTCTCAGTCACTTTCTCTCTCACTCTTTGCTTTTCTTCCCTTGCTACACTATTTTCTGAGCATTTATTGATATTTTTTCTCCATTTAGTTTTTACTTTTTATATTAACTAAATACTTAACTCTACTAAATCACACCTACGATACTGGATTACCCCAATTGAGCTCATAATGATACTGAAATATGTACTTTGTACTCTTATTTAGCCTTTACAATATACGTACTTGATGAGTTATCTTTAAATTGACCAATATTGATCTTCTGTTACACAGTTTACTGAGCTCTACTAAATCTATTGCCAATTATTAACAAATCTAAATTTACCTTAATAAAATTGTAACTAAATTAGAGATAGAATATGTATGTCTTTAAACTTGTTTCTTACTTATGTTTTGCTTGCAATCTGTTTTTATGTAAACAATACGCAATATTTTGGGATTTAACTTTAAGTAGATGGATGGTTGGAATTCCAGTGGGCGCCTATCAATACTTGATATGGCAAATGGAGTCATTTTAATTACATAGGGGTATTAATAATATATTAATACATAATAATAATAATTAGTCTTACATAGATACATCTCTCAGCTTTTTCTTTGAGTTCTTCTTGGATATGAATAAATTTTAGATTGTAGTGAATAGATTTTTGAATATTTCATCTACAGTAAAGGGTATCTGGTCGTTGGTTGACTCTGTCACTCCCTCTCATAAGGCCGAACTTCACTTGCGACCTGTGGCAACCACTTGTTGCCGTGGCTGCCTTTGTCGCCATGAACTTATTGCATGCAACATTTACCGTATTAATAAATTATGAGTATTTATGTGCTGTCAGAAGTCGTGACGGCAGAGCGACACACAAAGTGATAAAATTAGCACAAAAATCTGTGCGTTTCGCAGTGCTTGGCGTTTCGGCTATTCGGGACAGACTCGTAAATAATGTACATATATGCGTGCGAGCTTATTGAATGTCTTCATAAGCGGGCGGGCAACAATTGGAAATTTATGCCCGCGACTTATATGGGCAACGGGCTGGACATGGAGCCACAGACAGACAGACGGACAAACGGACGAGCGGACGGACGGACGTCCGCTCATAACTGTAACTGTAAGTGGTGCAGTCCGAACGATAGGAACAGGTGCAGGTGCACCCAGCTCGTACCGTCACTCAAGCAACATGTCCTGCAACAAGCCACAGTAACAGCAACAACAACAACAACAACAACAACGACAATTACTACAGCAACAACTTGTCGCTTGACACTTGGCGCATTTGACACTCAACGCGCGCATTCACTTTAAATCTAAATTTACTGATATCTGCGTACAAAATAGTATCAACAGCGGCGACAGCAACAACAACAGCAACAGCAACAGCAACAGCAATAACAACAACTGCTACAAGCCACAAACAACAACAGCAACAAGTCGGCCAGCATCGAGAAACGAACGACCTTAGAGGTAATAAACATAAATAACGCCATTGAAAGCGACGCAGGCGCAGCTGAGATCAGTCCAAGACTGAGTCTAAGATTGCAATGGACTTGGCGGGGCCGAAAGAGGCGACAGAGACACTGCAAGAGGGAGACTTGTCCGGCATGGCCTGACTTGGCCAGCTTGTTACTTGTTACTTTGTTGGCCAAGAGACTTCGCCGCGTTCGCGACTTGGAGCTGCGCTGGGGCTCGGCTCGGCTGTTGTCTATGGGCGGGCGTCACAAGAGCCGTCGAAGGTCAACAGATTGTCGGCCCGGTGTCTATTGGTGTCTCTCGATGGCAGCGGTTGCTTGCAGTGCTTTTGCAGTGGTTGCAGTGGTTGCTGTGGTTGCAGTGGTTGCTGTGGCTAGGCAGGCGTAGCCGCGATAATTGTTTCTTGTCCATTTGGCTATTTTGATTGCAACTAATGAGCCCTAATGAATAGGCAGCAGTCGCAAGCAATAGAATCTGTGAATGGGTTTTAAACAAGATTCATAGAAGCTAACAATTAGTTTAATATAGAGGAGATATTCAAAAAATCCTAAGACTAAGCCATAGAATGATATGGAGTGGTAAAACCTTTTGGGCGCCCGAGAGGGCCTTCTGTATCCAGTCGTAGTACGCGGCGATGGACACGAATAGGGCAGGGTAGAGGCGACTGCACATGGCATCACGCATGTAAATGCCCGCCAGGCGGCCGCCGCAGAAGAGCGGCCCGCCTGGATCGCCTCCACAAACGTTCCGCGAGGCGCCGGGCACGGCCGTGGCGCATAGCCAATGGGTCCTGTAGATGGCCGGAAATAGGCTGAGGCAAAACTTTTGGGGCACCAGCTGCAGCGTGCGTGGGGTCAACACAGCTGCAACCGATTCGTTGGTCTCCGCGCGCTCCCAGCCAAAGCGAGTGCACCTCAAGTACCCAGAGGACTTGAAAGTGGCGAGGCTAGCGATGCCCAGGTTGAATGTGAGATTCAGTTCGAGGGTGTCCTGGTCCCGAATTCGGAGCAGAGCCAAGTCCAGGTTGTGTATAATGCCAGAGCCTTCCCTCGAGTACACCGACTGGACGTGCATGAGGCGCGTTTGCTCCGTGGGCTTCTGTCGATTGGGTGCTCCGGCGATGATCAGCAGCTCGTCGGGATGCATGACGCGCCTGCAGCGACAGAGCCAAATCATTCAAGCGAGCCGCAGCATATAATCAAGGGTACTTACGATATGTTATAAATGCAGTGCGTGGTGGTTAGCACAAAGATGGGCGCCACGATTGTGCCCACGCAGACGTGGTTGCTACCAAAGTAGCGGGATCTGGGCAGCTTCGTCTGTATGGACACTATATACTTGGCCTGAGTGGGTATGATGGGCTCCGCGGTCTCATCTTGGTCATACGGCAAATAGTAGGTGGACGCACCAAGTGCTACAAGCGAGCAGATGAGCACAATCTGTAGATGCATTGCTCTGTAAACAGCCTTGATCACTGCTGCCAAGCCTACTCGGATTCAGTCTGGCAGGCAAGCCCAGTCGCTTTCAGTCTGACGAAATGTCAACAAAGGCAACAAGTCTATCTCATTCCAGATAGCTGAGTGACTGACTGACTGGCTGGCTGGCTGGATGACTGCCTGACACCCACATGGCTGGGCAATAAGCACACAATTTGCATAAGCTGCTCAAGCAGACAGCGGACGGCAGACAGCCAACAGCCAACAGCCAACAGCTAGCAACAGGTAAGCCAGGTCATGGCAGCCCGCAGCGGTTGCGGGAGTCAGAGTCAGGCAACATCTTCAGTCTGCCACACTTTTGCAGCTGCTCTGCACGGACAAACAGCGAAGAGGAGAGCAGAGGAGGCAGATGGGATGAGTGAAGCGAGCTGCACGACAAGCCGATGTGGCAATACCCTTGCGACTATTGCCAGTTGGCTAATAATTATCTATATTTTATATTTAATATGTATTTAAATTTTTAAAGATTTTACTTATTATAACTAAACTGACATTTTATAAATTATTATTTTATTTAAAATTTTATTTTGATTAAAGCAAATTAAGATGATTTTATATCTATATTAAAGCTTCTTATTCTTATTTTATATTTATTTTATTTTTTTTAATCTGCTTATTTATATTTCATGTTATTTTATTTTATTTTTTATATATTTATACATGTACATGTACACGTTTTATGTATTATATATTTTATTTACACAATATATATACATATATTTTATTTTATAAATTATTTTTTTATTTTTTTTTTTAATATATGTATATTTAATGCATATGTTTTATACATATATTATATATTTTATTTACATAATATATATTTATTTTATAAATTATTATGTTATTTAATATTTTATTTTTTAAAATATATTTTTAATGCATATATTTTATATATTATATATTTTATTTACATAATATATATTTATTTTATTTTATTTTATAAATTATTATATTGTTTAATATTTTATTTTTATTACCTGAATTAATTTTTCCTATTTTAGTTCATTTTATTTATTTATTTTTATTTTACTTTTTTATTTACTTATTTTTAATTTATATTTAAGGTATATTTTTTATATATTATATACATAATATATATTTATCATCCCAATGTATATAAATACTTAGAGTTAAAAAAGCTAAGTAGAAAATTTAAATGTATAAAACATTTATAGCAAGAACTAAAGTAGTCATAAAAGTTCAACTTTAATTAATTAATTAATTAATTTTCTACTTATTTTATAATAGCATCAAATGGTAAAGCATGCATAACAAATTAACTTAACAGTTAATTATTTTATTTTTAATTATATTTTCATAAAAAAAAGAAAGTAAAAAATAAAAAAATAAATAAATTTAAAAAATTAATAAATAATAAAATATAATAAAAGAATAAATTCAAAGAGCAAACCGAAGGTTTCCTGCAAAGTTCACCGTTTCATGGCAAACTTCGTGGTCAATGGGATCGGAGCATATGTATAAAATCAGAAAACAAAGAGAAAATGGAAAATGGTGTAAAATAAAAGGAATTACCTGTGCTTTGGGGGTTCAGCTCAGCGCACAAGACATAATAAAAATCTCTTTTATGGCACTTAAGTGTTTTGTGTGCGGATTGTGGGTAGCATTTTGCCTTGGATGCTGGAGCTGCTGCTGGAGCTGTTACTGCTGCTGCTGCTAGGTAGATAGCCCCTTCGCCTGCCCAGTTGCTGGCCACGATTTATGCGAGTTGGGCCAAAGTAAATTGAGCATAAAAAAGAGCCAACTCTGCGCTGCATTTGATGATGAAGTGCTCAAAATAATGCGAGCCACGAAAATTTACTAAGTGCAAGCGGTGAATTTATTAGACAAAACTTTGCTGTTTACGAGCTGTTGCTGCACGCTTATCAAGCCGCATCAACTGGCTAACTTATGGCCCCAGTTGGGTAACAGGTGCAGCCTCCGACCACTCTTAGATCTCGCTCTTGCACTTGAGCCTGGGTCCGGTCAGCTCGGTAGCCGCTGCCTGCGGTCAAACAAACTTTTTAAGTTCAAATCACGAAGGAAAGGTGCGCTCCCACGATGCTGGTGCAAATTACACACACACACATGCTGAATTGTATGTATTTGCTTACACAAGAGTTGTGAGAGGCAGCGGCAACTGGCAACATTCAAATCCCATCAGCCACGCATGCAATCATCATGATCATTATGAGCGGAAATGCAGGAAAAGTAGGAGGTTTTTAACAGCCACCGAACGACCAGCCAACAGCCAGCAGTCAGCAACGACCACCGACCGACTGAGAGACCGACGCTTTTTTTTTGTCTCTGGCAAGTTGGCATCCTGTTCCAATCGCATTCGCACCGTTCATTCTCTTGGCGGCGGCACCGCCACCATGGGCATAAAAAGGCGCACAAAACTTTGCGGCATGCAAAAAGTGGCGACGCCGCCAACGCCGCAGCAGCAGCTGAAGGCAGCGAAAGGCGGCTGAGGGCAGGGGAGCGCAGCAGCGGCATTTTATGTCGCCAGCAACAACAGCAAATGACTTTAATTGCATTTCTCGGCGCACTTTTTGCCTCACAACCAAAGCCGCAGCTCCAACTTCTGTCGCCATCTCAGTCTCAGTCTCAGTCGCCGTCGCCGTCGCAGTTAGCTAGAACAGACAATGCGGCGGCGTTGCAACATTAACTAAAATTAGCGGCGTGGCGGCAGAGCTGCTCTTTGTTGTTGCTCTGCGCTGTGATAATCTTGATATAAATAATAATTAAATGGATTAGCAGGCAATCGACAATGCATTAGACGCTGATGCCGCAACACCTCGCGCTCAGTAGCCGCCTCGAGAGATCAGCGCTGCAGATTGGCCTAAGCAAACAAAGGCCAAACGCAAGCCAAACACCTAGAGCACGGCAAGCCAAGAGGACGGCAAGGAACGAGCGAACCAGGTGAGTGCACGCTCAATTAATTAATGGTAACCATGAAAGAGCCCGAAAAGACTTTACCTATGCCGCTGAGACAGCAACAGGGACTGTGACTGCGACGTCGACTGCGATGTCGACTGCGACTGCGGCCGAGAGATCACTATCGAAAGTACATTTTACATGCGTGTAGTTAACATACAAAGCGACCGTTCACACGGCCAAGCCGACAGTCAGGCAGTCAGACAGTCAAGCAACCAGTTGAATGGTCCAACAATCCCCAATTCCAATCGAATCGAATCTCAATCTCGCCTGCACATGCGCAACTTTTTGGCAATTGGTTATACCAATGCCTTTCCATTTTTTGTATACCCTTTACTTACGCGCGTCCACACCGACTTTCATCTAAAGAATGAGACTTGTGATCGCTGATCTCATCCCTCATCCTCACTCTCGAATTAATGATTTAAAAAATTAGTGAAGCCTTAGCTGCTATTTATGTTTATAGTTTGTGGCTTCTTTAATGATATATGTATATGTATATATTTTTAATAATAATAAAAATTTTAATAATAATTTTAGTAATTAAATAAATACTTACGACTACTAAGAATTCAAATTGTCTTAGAAATATATACTGAATACCTTATAATAAAGAGAATAATTAAAACAATAATAAATATAATTTTAGACTACTGAAAATTGATACATAGGATTACTATTAAGACTTAATAATAAATAAATATAAAAAACTGCATATAATAATCTTAAAATATATAGGATATTCAAATCTTAATAAGAGCAAGAGCCTCAGCATAGAATATTCATTCTAAAAGTCTCTGAAATCATGGGAATATGTATGATAGCCAAACCCAAGCGATTTTTGGTCTATCAGCCTCCCAGAGTGCGCATTTCAGAGTCGGCTTGCCCATGCCAACATTTTCTGTAGCCATTTTAGTAAACACCTTTCGCCAAGTTGGGGGGCTTCTGCTGCTGCTGCTGCTGTTGTTGCTGCTGCTGTTGTTGTCGGTGTGAGAATTTGCTTAATGAATTTCTTTAGCTTTATCGCTTAATTTGTGTGCCTAATGAAGTTGGCTATTGGTGGCTGTCAAGAGGGCAGCGCAGATTGCACATACGACGCGATATCCCAGCACGCCTTCAGCGTGCCACAATATTTGCACTAATCCCCATGCAAATCCGCGCGGCTCAGCACTGTCGAGCTGGCCATATAAATAAAATAAAATAAAATAAAATGCCATGCGACGCTCTTAAATATATTTTGGTAATTTTTTCATCCTTGTTTTCTACTCCCTACTCTACATAATTGCAGAGACTTTGGCTCAGCCGTCGCGTCATCGCGTGTTGCGCTGAATACAAAAACAAAAAACAACAAAAAATAAAAAATAAAATAAATAAAAAAGGCGGAAAATTAAATTTTTATTTATGTGCTGCCACATTTTCTATGCCGCTGTCGTTCTTTGTACTCAACTAGACTAATTTTTGTGCATATTTTTTTTTTTTCGTTCTTCTGGCATTTTTTATTCGATTTCTTTTATTTTTGCCTAGCGCGACTCGTGTGCTAATATATATTTGGCGCTAGTCGCAGGGGGCGGCAATTTGCGCAAAGTGGATAATGTGCATTATGGTAGTTAAATATGTCATAAAACACTTCATACTGTAGGTTTCCGACCCGACCCGACTTCTCTGCTGAAAGCTGCCGACTCCTCCTGGCCGTTGTTTGCCAAACCGACTACGAGTACGAACACTGTCAGTTACTGAGTGACAGTGCTCGGCAGAATGCCATGGCAATTACGGGCTTGGGCTTGGGCTGTACTGTGGTCTGGGTGCGCTGCATTTCATTAGAAAACTGACATTTTTTCTTAAATAGTCATGCGATGGTTGTCAGATTTCAGGCAGCTTGTAAAGGGAATATAATAGTTGCAACGGCTGAAAATCTTAATAGCCATAGCTGAACTAGCTAAAAATAAAAAGCGACAATTTAATCATATATAAATATATATATGTATATATAGCTAATAAATATATATAATGGGTTAGCAAAAAAAAAATAACTTTATTAAAAGTAAACAAAAATTTGAAATGATGATGATACTAATGCGGGCTCAAATAAAATAGAAATTGCAAAAAAAAAAATAGTATATAATAAATAAAGTTATCTTAATATTTATCTAGCTCGTATGTAGATAATAAAAATTAAAAAAAAATAAACATATTAAAAAAAAACAACAAAGAATCCTTAAATAATAAATAGTTAAAAGAAATTTTTTTAAAGAAAAAACAACAACAAAGAAAATCCTGAAAAAATAAATAGTAAAAAATAATTAAATAACAAAACAACAAAGAAATTCCTAAATAATAAATTAAAATAAAAAAAAAACAACAAGGAAAAATCCCTAAAAAATAAATAGTAAAAAAAAAAACAACAAAGAAAATCCTGAAATAATAAATAGTAAAAGAAATAAAAATATAAAAAAAAACAACAAAGAAAATATTTAAATAGCTAAACTAGCCTTAGACTTAGACTTAACCTGTCTATTAAAATAAATGTGTACGATTTATATGACTGCTAACAAAAATATTCTAAAGCAGAATAAAAAAAACAAAAATATATATTTAAAATAAATAAAAGCAAATAAATTAAAATTTTACTGTTCACTGTTCACTTAACAATACAGCTCAAATAAATTTGAAATCCATTTGGAAATGGAAAACTTTATTTATCTTGCTTACTAGTAAATAATATTAAAATTCAGTTCCAAAACAAAGACAATCAATTTAAATAATTTCTATGAATCAATCGCATTTCCTGCAAATAACATATTTGCATCATATTAACTCAACCTGCCAAACGGAGCCAGTGAATAATAGAAAATATCTATTGCTGCGAGTTGTCAGTTTAATGCGCCTATCGTGTGGCATGCATCTGTTGAGTGGTGCCCAGGGCCCGGGTCCGCCAATAAAGTCAATAAAACAAATCTGCAATTGATTATTTTTACATAAAACTTGTCCAATATTCCATATAGATCGGCATGCCGTTACAGTGACACGACCTTGAGGCATAATAAAAATATGTAATGCAATGCAATTACAATCAAAACCGCACGACCCACACACAGCACAGCATTGCCCAGACTGCGACAGCGTCTGTGGCCACCATGGCAGCTGTGGTCGTGGTCAGCTCTCTGGGACTCGAGCCGAGACGGTGCTCGTTCGGGCTGTACGCATGCGCCGCGTGAGCTCCGTCGATAAATCGAAATTGTTTGCACTGCCAAAAAGCGAATAATTGCACGAGGTGGGCTGAGCAGATAAACCGAGCAGCCCGCTGGCCGCGATCTGGCAGCGAGTTATGGAATTATGTGTCAAACAACGAGAGTTAATGGCGCAGTTGGATTTGTTGGTGGACAGCGAGGCTGGGAGGGGCAGAGCCCTAATGGAAATCGCTGGCATCTGCTGGCGAGCTGAATGGCCTCGTTGGCCTGTGATTTTGCGCACATTGAATGTGTTTTTAATTACGAGACTGAGTGGATGCCAAAGCGGAGGCATTGCCGAATGCCAGCGCACACGCCGCACTCATAGATAACAATTTAGCGGCAATTTAGGCACGTCCAATGGCCAGCCCAGGCTAGCCAGCCAAACCAACAAACCAGCAAACCAGCAAACCACTGACCACTGACCAGCACACAGCATCCGTATCTACATCCACATCCACATCCATGTCCAGTCATGAGCGGCACCCGCGTCGCTGCCATTGCATTTGCTACTGTGCTAAAAGTTTAGCATGCGGAAAATTAACATGCGGCTGCTGCTGCCACTCAGCAAGCTCGGATCTGTGTATATCTCAGTGTCTTTGTGTGTTTCCTGGTTGGCAGATTTCCCTGGTGAGAAAAGCCACGGGCAGCTAGCGCTGTCGTCGTCGTCGTGGCAGATTGAGCGTGTGACCAAAGTCAAGTGCAGTGAAAAGTAATTAACTTGAATTGGTGAGTCCGACAGAGAGCTGCATAGAGAACTGTGCGCGCACAGTGGGTGCCAGTTGTTTGGCACCACATAGGCCCACAGCCACAAGCAAGCGATAAGCCACGCAGCTTAACCTAAAACCTTTCATTAAGACAACAGTTCGAAAGCAACTTTCGAATTATTGAAATTAAATGATTTTTATTATTACAGCTTGCGACTGGTCTGCATGCGTGTGGCTGGGAATCGAGCTGGAAACCAAATCAATTCGATTGGCAGCACATTAAAATATTTGATTTGATGTGGCAATCGAACGACCGACCGACCACCAGGCGAGCCCACCAGCTACCTGAGTCAGCCTACCGACCACCGATCCACTGACTGAGCCATTGAGCCACTGAGCCACTACCAGGAACAAAATCTAGCAATTTGTCAGATTGAAACATAAAAATTTGTTACACTTTATGCTTGGTTAGCTAGCGACTCCAGCAGTCCGATTCGAGTGAGCAGTCGCATCTATTTATACATAGAGCAAAAGTTTTTACTTGGAAATCTACCCAATATCATGCAATGTGACAGGCTACAGGGAAGTCGCCGCCCAGACACAGTCGCGGGCAGCTGTGTGAGGGAGAGAGCAGGGGGAGAGGGGTCGCTGCAAAACTCCCCCACAAACACAAAACGACATCTGCAAATTTGGACTTGGACCAATGCGGCGTCGAGGGCGACAAACTAGCGACAACAGCCACATCGTCTGCTCCTTTTATGCGACATCTGTTTAGTGTGATTTGGGAAAATGCATATCATGCCCATTACATTGGCAATTGCAGCAGCAGTTGCAGTTGCGGGCGCGTATTCAGATTCCCAGATTCTGGTAGACAGGCTGAAAAACAAAAACAAACCAAATAGTTTCACCCGTTCACGAATATGCGATTCGCACTGAAGTTCAACAGACTTACAGATCACTGATCTTATCTGCACTTATATCTACAACAGAAGGGCACTCGAAGAGTTTACCGAGGTGGGGATCAAATTTAATATGCAAATTAAATTCTTAGAAATCCAATTTTATTTCCAATAGAAATTACGCTTCCTTAACCAATTGCACATTATATAAGCGTTTAAGAAGAATCGACCTAACATTAAAAACTCTTAAAGTTAACAGAGCGCCCAATTTACATATCAAATTTATATTTTATGTTCAAGCCGAAGAAGCCAGTTGCCAGTGCTTAAACTTCAATTAAGTTTTAATTTAATATTCATTCTACTCTATAATAAATAAATATTTCATGATGAGCCAAGCCTAAAATTCGGATTGGAAAAAGAAAACCAAAAGCTTTGCTATAAGACTTTTTATTAAAAAAAAAAAAAAAGAAATTATAATAAAAAAAAAATTAATAAAAAAAATAAATAATAAAATAATAACAATAATAATAATAATAATTTAAATAATTTAAATATTGACAAAAATAAATGAATTAAATAAATTAATGAATTAAAATCTTTGACAATTGAATTTATTTTTGTAAGACAATTTAAGACTAAAAGCAAATTTTTACTCCTATTAGACAAACAACAAAGCCAAAAGCCGCATTTATTTCTTTATAATTAATTCTTAGCTAGCTTCACGATATTTAGATAATTTTTTGCTGTAAATATTGTATATATAATTTATTCCTAGATATTAAACTCTAAAATTATGTCAAATATATTAACTTAAACACAAAGTGTCTAATTCTCTTCTATTTTATAAGTGAAACCAAATCTGAGCCCAAAAGCCGAGTTAGTAAATATTATAAATATAATTATACTTTGCTTTTCAACTCTTTTTTATTGCACTTCAAATCCAGTTGACACTTTGCCCTAGATGTCGAGCAACCCTCGTCACTTAGCGCTCGCTGGCTGTTTTGGTATTGGGAAATATGTTGTGGTAGGCGCGGGTGCAGTGCAGCCGCATCCTTCGCCTTATGGTGTGTATGTGCATATATAAGATCTGCAGACAATCTGTGGAACAATGTGATAAATCTTATAGCGCGCTGACTACAACTGCGGCATGCCCCCTCTGGGTGGGAGTGTTTGCTGCAAGTGCAGAGTCACAGTCAGAGTCAGATAGGCACAGTCAGTTAGAGTCTGACTGGCGGACGCAGCGACAGACTCTCCGGCTGGCTGGCTGGCAGACAGTCAGACATAGGAAGGCAGAGACGGGACGACGAGGTTCGAGGTTCGGTCAGGCGTTGGTCTGGTCGCCACACCAACGCATCAACAGCAACAGCAACTTGTACATCATTTTCAATGCTAAACAACATGGCAAGAGCATGGCAATGGCCTGCAACGACAACAACAACAACAACAGCAGACACAACATTGCTCATATGGCTTGCAGATTTATTTTGCAGGCGTCGACTTCGACGTCGACGCAAAATAGTTGAGCGCAGCGCAAATTACAAATTCAAATTTAATTAAGTAAAAAATTAAAGAAAAACAAAGATGCAGACGCGTCTGCGTTGTAGTTTGTCAGTCACTCGCAGATGTAGATGGAGATGGGATGGAGTTGGGAATGGAGATGGAGATGGAGCTGGTGGGCTGAGGGGAACTCAGCGTCTGTCAATGTGACAGGCGACAAGCATCGCAACATGGAGTCAGCAACGGAACCCGGAGCCACAGAGCCTCCGGAGCACTGATCCCAGCCAGTGGCATGCAAATCGATCGCATCGACAGCGGGCACTTCAATCGTCGATGTCGCCTCGACGTAGCTAAAAATGTTTCAATTAAATAAAAATAAAATATACATATATATTTGCCGCATCGATACATTGGTCGTCTCGTCTACTCGACTTACAGCGCGCCTTTTACGGCCTCGTGTGCTGGCAGCCAATGTGCGGCAAGTGAAGGTGTTCCACTGGATAATTGCATGCAACGTGCAGTTACAGCAACTATAATAGGCTATGCACTTGCCGAGCACCACATGAGCCACCACAGCCGTAACTCTTATGAATAGCAATTTCTCCAGCTGGCCCAACCTCCTGCCTTCCCCTCCCTGCCCTCACTTTGCTTCCCACTACTGTGGCTTTTGCGTGTCCATTTGTTTTGGGCATTCATTTGCAACGTTGGCAAATTGGCTGGGTACGCATTTTACCTCATAATCACTGTGATCAGAACTTGACTGGACTAAAGAACTATGCCATGGTCGGCTTGCATATTATGACAGAACATGTTGACATGTTGACTAACCCCATGTTTCCCTCAAACATCTCGATTGTGGGTTAAAGTTAAAGAATTCCATCTTTAAAAGTTGCTTCATCAGACAAATATTTAAATATTAAAATGGTCATTTTATCATCATTATCATTATTATTGTAATTATTAATTAAACAAAATAATTAATATCGTTGGAGTTCAAACCATCCGGTTATTGGTAGTTATTGTATAAAACAGATTGCAAATTTAAAATTAAAAATTAAAAAAATTGTTAAAATAACAATAATTTAAAATTACCAAATTAAATAACGATACTTCTAAATTTATCCGAAAATATATCCGAAAATCCATATATTTAAGTCTTCATAGTTATCCATTCAAAATTATTATTCGTCCACTTTGAATGTTTTTTTTTTTTTTTTTTCTTGATATGTCTTTAACTAAATAATTTAGGCTATTTTAACAGGAAACTTGAAAACCTTTTAATTTCTCAAATTGACAATGATATTAAAGTGAGTATGAATCGATGTTATAATGCTGAAATTTGAAATGGAATTATGAATTCAGAATTGTTAATTCCTTGCTTTGATAATATGTATTGATGAAAGAATCGTTAAAATGACTTTTATAAAGAGATGGCGCATTTGAATAAGAAAAGAGAATATCTAGGACCATATGATTGGCCAGATTGTCAATAAGAATACATATATATACAAGTTTTATGGGCGTGGAATCAAGATTTTGCCCGAAAAATGAAAAAAGGTATTAGATCATAATGAGGGATAAAAAATTCATAAAATGTTTTATAAAATTAAAAAATTGTGTTTGAATTAAAAAAAAAAAAAAAAAAAAAAAGAACTGTCTTAATGCACGCCCCAATATTATACATATGTACATATATGTATAATGAAATGCCTGTACCATTTCAACTCAAGGCTTACTCTATTTCAACTTGAAATTAGTCAGTATTATTAGTATTATACACATATCAAACGAATTTTTTAAATATGCCTAAATCAGTTAAGAAATTAATATTTTTCTGGAATAATAATTTCAATTCAATTTATATTATTTATATCATCCAAGTGCTATATAAATAATATATAAAAATAGTTTTTTTAAATATGCTTCACTCATTTCTTAAATGTTTGGAATAATAAATTCAATTCATTTCTATCATTTATTTATCACAATCACAATCGATCTCTTTAGCAATCTGTTTAAAACGTTTCTAAGTTAATTTATTGTCAAGGAATTTTGGAACAGGGCTTGCACATCTCTATGACAAACACACAGCTCAGTTCAGTTCAGTTCAGCATTTCATATTTGAGACCCTGGTAGTTGACTAGCTGTGGAGCAATGTCAGTTGCTTCACTTCCATTTGCCATCCATCAAAGCCAAATAGTATTTTGCATAAAGTTGCCAAGTTGTGACGTTGCGTTGCAGCCTGCAGGGCTTGTTCGCAGTCGGCATTGCAACGGTACTTTGCGGCTATAAAACGTTTAGCCAGTCGTCAATCTGTCCGTCCGGCTGAATGTGTCAACGTTGCGCCGAGTGAGCAGCTGCAACCTGTTGTCAGCCGCAGACAGGCTGTGGCACAGCCAACTAATTATGAATCGAATAGGCGAGCGTCTGCAGAATTGTCGCCGATGTAGCATTAATAATGCAATATTTAAGCATTGAGTTTATTGGCGGCACCTACATGAAATCATCATTAAATGTTGCAGCCAGCGTTGCGGTGCTGTGGTGCTGTGGTGCCCCGCCGCAGAACTCGTTTGCCGCAATTTGTGGCATTAGCAGATGCTGCAGACATGTTAGCTCCTACACAGCAGACGACCCATATCAGCCTCTGCCAGGCCAATTGATGTGACTTCCGCTCTGTCTAAGCTCGAAGGCCTCAAAGTTAAAAGCCACAGCTATAACATACAACAGTTCAGAATCCACAGTTCAGGAAGTGGCCAAGACACTGCCCCGGACACAGACGGACCAAGACTTTTCAATATAAATCAATTGCGATATTTGCCCCAGCGCATACGAAAGTAGCAGCAAACGGAACTGGGCGCAAGGCATACGTCAATATGGCAAAGGACATGCGAATTGGCAAAAGAGAATCTCAAGACATTTCAAATTTAAAATGTGATTTCGCCGAGCACACACACACGCGCACATATAAGCAACTGGAGCCACATACATATGCCAAGTCAAATTGAAAGGATAATTCGCCCGCAAACACCCTCCTGGGTATGCAGCTCGCCCAGAGACTCACTCCCCTCGCCACACGCCCTTCGCCCTTCGCCCTTCGACTGCTGATGGCATGCTAACACGCCTTTGAATTTGCCAATTGCTGTTGGCGCACGTACAAAACACTTAAATTTGCACAGCCAAGGCAGCCAAGACACAGTCAGACCCGGGCCAACTGCATAAAGACATATGTATGTGTGTGTGTATATGTGGAGCATACATACAAACAGATATTGCTACACATGTATAGACGTAGTCCGCAGCCGGCCGGGAGCCGCAGTCGTACCCAGAGCCACCAGGATGCCAACGAGGCAGCGAAGCACGTTTAAGAAATAGAATTTTTAAGCAAGTGCGTTCGAGTCTGTGCAGGACCAAGTCCGAGTCCGTATTCCATGTGTGCGCATTCTTTAAGCTTTCTTTCTCCTTTGCTTCCTATGCATTCTCTACTCTATGGGATCACGTAAACGAATTCAGTCAGTTTGCAGCTCGTTGACTTATGATTCATATAATGGTTTGGAATCGCACTGAAAAATGTAAATATTAAGTCTCTTTTGGTTCAATCACTCTAGATTAAGGTAAAGTCTGTAAGCTCATGTTCATTTAATTTTTTCCAGGACTTTTACAAGCTTAGTGTCCATTAGTGTCCACATTCGGCAAGTGGAGAGTTTGGATTAGTTGGAAATGCAAAGTTCGAATGTCTCAACTATCGATACTATCGATAGTGTCAATCTCATTCCAACAAAAATTAATGTAAAAGTTTATTATTTATTTAATCTAGCTAATATTTACATTTATTACTTTTTAAATTTTCAGAATTTTTATACTTAGCCGATATATCGATTAAAATCTATCGATTTGTCACCCCCATCAATACTCTCGATGGTGCCATCAAGAACTCTAACAGCTCTAGAACTCTGTAAAAAGAGATTAAAAAACTTTTTCTACAGTTACAAAGACAGAGTATCGGGTAGTCAGTTATTCCTGCTACTTTGGAACATTTCCATGTGCACTTGGGCGTCTCACAGCTTTACAGCTAATGAATAGCGCCCGGTTCAATATGATTTCTTGCACGATTTGTTTGTTAAAAGTCAATTAGTTGATAAAGCAGCTAAGAGCAGCTGTGAGCGGCAGTCGCTTCTTGGGCAGTTTCTCCACTCGGCTGCTGGGAATGGCCCACACACACAAATGTAGCGTTGGCGGTTGTGGCAGTGACTGCTGCTGGCTGCTGGTTGTCTGCTGCCACTGCCACCACTGCCTCTGGTAGTGGTTGAGGCAATGCCACTGCCACTGCCACTGCATAATAAATTCGCTAACCACGTAATGCTGCAGCTGCAGTGCAGGGATTTGGTATACATTTTTTATGCGCTGCCCGCCCGCTCGCAAGTGCCGGAGACACTGGCAAAAGTTTAAGAAAAGTCAACAGTTAACAATGCGGCTTCAACGTGTCGCCCGTGCGGATGCGAATGCGGATGCGGATGAAACCACAGCAGCAGCAGCAGCAGCAGTAGCAGCAGCCGCAGCAGGGCTAAAGTTCGTGCGCTCTAATGGCATATTGCGGGCAAGTGCTAAAGCGAGCCGACGACGCTCCGGGAATATAAGCAACGTGTGAGAGTTTGTCTTCAAGTGTTTCTGTTTCAGTTTGGCATTTGCTGCTGCTCGTTGAGTTTGTCTTTAAAATGGCCAAAACTTGCTGCTAATTGGATTTGCCAACTCAATAAAAACTGAATTAAATGCGTTTTGATGGTGTGACTTAATGCTCGCTCTGGGTTCCTTGACCAGCCACTAGCCAGCAGTCGCCAGTCATTGGCCACGAGTTCGTAAAAAAATAAAACTTGGCAGGCAGCATGCATAGACAAGTGAGCGGCGGTCGCAGCCCGTGGCAGGACGAAAGGTATTTGGCTTTGTCCTAAAACTTTTGCATATTAAAATGTCATAAAAAGCAATGTGCAAAGCAATTTCCGCTGCCAATTGCATAAAAATTCTGAACTGGAAACAAAACAAGCATTTGCAGCTGCTTTATGCTTGCATAACAAACACTTTGCACAGGCAACGCGGCGTATGTATAATTTTGGCAGCCATCGTCTGAGATAAAATGTCATTAAGCCAGAATGCAGCACGCACAAACAGTCCAGCCCAGTCCAGTCCAGTCCAGAGCTGGAGCACAGACTGTGCAGCTGCCCACACAGTGGTCAGTGCTTGGTTTCGGCTTCAGCTGCGGCTGCGGCTGCGGCCCATTGCGTGACTGTGACGGTGAGTGCGATTCCGATTTCGATGACGCCTTCACATGCCGCAACAGCAGGATGCGAAGTGGAGCCTCCCGTTGGCCAGATTACGCGCACGATATGCTAATTTACATGCGGTGCCAGAGTCCAAGCGTCCAAGTCTTGTTGTGGGCGATCGATGGCCATGCGAGTCGTCGGCAGTGGCAGCGGCCTGCGGCCTGCGGCACGGCCTACGGTGCAGCCTGATCGATATCTGGCATCTGGAAAGAAACGTGGTAAGTACAAGTAATCGAGTTGTAATAAATTTAAAGTGTGGAGCACCCACAAAAATACGCCAAGGCAAACTTGTTGCACGCATATTGACACACGCACAGAAGCAGCAGCAGCAGCAGCAGCAGCACTACGATGAGGAGGCTAGGGGAAGCAGGAGGTGGCGATAGAAAGTCCTAGCCAAGCTGTTGAGTTTTAGCAAACATTTCACCTGCCTGGGACGTTTGGGCCGCCGGCTGTTGAAAGTGCGACCCGAGGGGCTATTCGCTAAGTATTTTCGCGTTGCGGTTGCGTTGCGACCACTTAAAATCGACTGCCTGCAGTTGTTGCCACAGCGCTCGTTGCATGCAACAAGCGTCAATCACCCGCACAAAGCCAAACCGTTCGCCGTTCGCCGTTCGCTTCACTGCCATGGAAAATTGTTGATTTGCCGCTTGATTGCGTGCACAGCGTACAGTTGGGGTGCTCCAAAAGCAGCCCGCAGTCAGGCTGTCGAGGCGAAGCCATCAACTCCTCATAGATGCATTGTGAGGTGCAAAGCCCAGCACACCGACAAACACCGGCAAATCGCAGTGGACGTGCGGGTCAGCAAAGAAAAGGAATTATATTTAATTTGAATTCAAAATGTGAACAGTGCAGGAATAATACAATCCTCACTTCAATTACAAATCATATTTTAAGCGACAATTTGTTATTTATTTATTATACATTTGCAGCTGGTTGTTGATCATTTAAGTAGTATTTTTTTTTTTAGCCAGATGCAGCCTTCAATGCGCCTGGACTGAGGCCAATCTTTGGTGGTATTTCTGCTGTCGACACGAAACTGTACTTGGCCACATAGCCATTGGGACCTGCTTCATAGGTAACGGTCAAAGTTCCGGACGGCAATGCATACTGCTGTGTCAGTTGACCCTTGACTAGCGGCTCTCCAGATGCGATCAGCTCCACGGTCTCCTCACGAAGAGAGCCACCTTCATTGATTCTATGTGGGAAATGGATTTACAAGATAAGAAAAAAATATTAATTATTTTATGAAACTGTTAAACAATTATCTATATTCACTCAAAATATCACAAGGTTCACCCTAAACAATAGACACTCCTTCCCCAATTCGCAACGAGTCAAGTAAATCTGAAACTGTGAGATGCTGTTTCACTGACTTTACCGGACCCCTAGAGCCCTAGACCCCTGCTATATATAGTGTTAGTGGCGAGATTTTAAGCATTGAAATGCTTTTCGCTTAAACAGACAAACTAAAAGTCATTGTTAAATCTATTATATCTACCTATTATATTATATTAAAAATTAAAAACATAGAGATAGATTATAAAATGTAGAAGTGCATCTACCTGAGCGTATATTTATTGTCACCGACGGGCTCCAGCTGAACGTAGTTGTCTTGAAGACTCGGGATTATAGCCGCATTTGCCAAATTGGCAATGGAAGCAATTAGAAACTGTATGGACAACCAAAAATATGATTTGATTAAACATTTTGAGTGAAAATATAAACATACCAATGCAAACAAATTAGCAGACATGCTGTTGTCGATCTTTTTGCGTCTGAATCCGGCAAGCAACTAGAGAAGCACCGTAGAGCGACTCATCTCCAAGTCCGAGCACGTAGTCGCTACACTCAAATTAAATAAGACTGAAACGAGTTTTACCTTTTGACGGCTATTAAAAAACAGCATTAATATATCGCGGCCTTAAGCTTGAAATTGTGTGAAGGCTGCGTCACCCACAAAAGCCGCATTAAATTGTGCGGCCAAAATAATTACGGCCAAGCTTTGAAATGCGCCTTTGCAGCAATAGAACAGCAAAGTGTTGGCCAATAAGTCCATTTAAACAAGAACAGATCTCCACAAATTACTAAATTATTCAGCTTTTATTAAATATTTCAGCTGCAGAGATAAGCTTATTAGACTCAAATATAGAAGAATTGCATATATTGGAATTTTTATTGAAATAGATTTAGCATTGAAATGGAAATTTGTAGAAAATTTGTGTTTATTAACAAAACAATATAAAAGAGAGAATTCATTGACGAGTTGATAGCTAGAAGCTCTGCAGAACCAATCCAGCACTCTCAGACGATGCGAATCCATTAAAGATTTGAGTAACAACCGAATTATTTATTAGAGATATAGCCGATTTCTTGGAACTACGAATGAATACCTAAAGAAAGAAGAAACACACCTCGAGTCGGGACTGGTCGACTATCAGATCCCCTGAATCCATGAGGCTGTAATCAGCGCCGCAAGCTTAGCCTATTTCAAGCTAGATTTAGCTTATTCCAAAATCAAGCCTCTTGATAATAAATTCTTTGAAAATGAGTATTGTTTATTTTATTTATTTATTTATTTATTAACAAGTTACAATTAATATAAAATAAACGCTAAGTAAAGACTAAGCACTGGCAGCAAGAGCTTTCGGCTTTATATATATTCTATTATTATATATATAATTATTATAATATAATAATATATATAATATAATAATATAATATAATTATTATATATTATATTATTTTTATGTTTACATATCATTTTATGAGTATTAGAATAGCCATAGAATAGCCAGAAATTGAGGCAGACCAAACAGAAGTCCTAGTCCTTAAGAGAACTATAGAAGAGAAGAAAGTGCCATCTAAAAGCCATAAATATATATGTACATAAGTTATTTCGCATGTGAACATTTAATCTTCTCAAGCATATACATTCTTCAGCAGCTAAGCATTTGCCTATACATATATCTCTCTGTCTGTCTCCCTGTTTAGCTCACAGTCTGTGTCTCCGTCTGTTTGTCTCTCCGTCTGACTTCCTACGGAGAGCTACAGATCATTCAAATTGTCTATATGTATGCTATAATATTCCTTTGGCATTTATATTTGAGTAAAACGATGCTAGAGTGCAGCAGAGAGTGCTCTCATTGGGCACTTAAAGCTCAACTGCAACGACGCCTACCTGACGTCGGGCACAGCATTTGAGCGCAACTTAGGGTTAGAGCGAAAGTCGCTCTATATAAAGGGCAGCAGCTACGGCATTTCTTCAGTCGTCCAGGCCTGGTGGGGGTCAGCGGTTCAGTGCAGTAAAGTAAAGTGAAGTGAAGTGTATTCAGCTAAGCATTTAAGGCTTAAGGGAACAGATTAAGAGGAAGTACTTGGTGCAAATACTTGGAGGAAATACTGAGAGGAAATAATACTAAAGGAAATACTTGCAGAATGGAAGAAAAATACTTATTTTAACAAAAAATGTATGTATGTATGTACAGAATTTTAACAAGATTTTTAATTGATAATAACAAAATGGAAGTTGTTATATATTTTTAGAGCAAACTCGATCTGCGTGTGGTATATATGGACTAACAAATACAAATTCAAAGCCGACACTTTCACACATATGGGCAGATGAATAGACTAGCAAAGCTAAATCGACTCCGCTCGTTTTCCTGATTACAAATCTATATACTTTAAGGGATCTGCCACTCCTCCTTCCGCCATCAACAATTAAAATAACAATTAATTTAACGTACGAATATGTAAATGAAATGTGATTAACAAAATAGGAACACAAGATAGTTATATATATATATATATATACATATCACAAGCGCAAAGCAATAGAAAGCTTTTACGAACTATTTAATATTTGCCAGTTAAAACAAAAATAAAATAAAGTTTGAAATTTTTAATTATACAGTATAAAGCACGAGTTGCATATTGTTGGTAAAAGGTAAAGTCATTTTTGCAGTTCATTAACTGAGCAAAGGCCGAAACTATTTAATAAACATGCTTCCGAACGAGCGCTTTTATGACCCACTTTTAAAGGCCGGAAGTGTGCCCCGCGGTGTTTGTTAACTACCACCTGGAAGATTGTGCACCGCTCTTGGAGCGGAAACTGCCTTTTTCTTTGACTTCGACTAGCATATAAAACTGGCCATTACCGACTTGTGGCTCCTAGTTGAGATATTGCTTATTAGCTATGATGTTTTTTGTTTTGAATTTGGAAGTTCATAAAATATGGAGAGTCCTAAGCAGGCAGGCAGGCAGGCTTGCTTACGGGCTAATGGTTTTTAATGAAAAAAAAATTCATCATAGAAATCATAAAAATTGAAGTATTTATATAAAGTCAGCTGAATACGCAACTCTGACAATTCGCCGAAATTTTATCATCGTAAGCCAATCCAGGTTGTTTATTCAACACTGTTTAATAAAAACTTGACGAGCGTTTTATAGACTTAGCGCAGACATTCGGACAGCACTGATCGATTCGACACACAATTAACGTAACGATTCCCAGGCCATGTATAATTCATATCAATAATGCAGACTGAGGTCGTTCACAACTATGATCTCATATAGCTTGTTAAGCTGAAATTAGTTTAAAATAGCCTAATGCCCCTAATCCTTTCATTTGAAAAAGTTTAGCTCCCTCTAATATATATATATGCTCGTTATAGCACATAAAAGTAAAGATTGTGAAACACAAACGAGTCAGCATCTGAAGTAGAATTGCCATAGATATTAATATCAATAATGGAGATCGAGATCGTTCAAAACTATAATCTTAAATATGTTGATCGTTGGGCAAAAATTACTTTAAAATAGTATAATGCCATTAATCCCTCCATTTGAAACAGTTTAGCTCCCACTGATATAAACATGCTTAGCATAACAAGTAAAAATTGTAGAATACGAATATATCAAGATATAAAATAGGATTTTCATAGATGGCTCATTCGGTATAATCGGCCGTGTTCAAAGAAGTCTTCCAATTAATTTATAAAAATCATTATGCATATTTATAATATTCTGCATAATTTATACAATCTACAAGCCCTGAGTTTTGGTATTGATGTTTCTCTTCATATGCTTTTAGATTGTAGCGGTACATACCGATATCTAGTTTCGAGGCCATTGTCACTTTTTTAATTAAAAACAAACAAATTAACAGGTTGATTCACTCCATTCTTCACATTAGTTTCATTTACTTACATTTAGTTTAGTTTAGTTTAGTTTTTTTTACTTACATTTAAAATATAAATATTTCTTATGTGATGTTTCCTTATATTGATACCATCCAGTTGGCCATTCAAAACAGAACTAGCTATAGAGATTAACTCAGTTCTCAGAATATCTGAAACTTAGCCGAATAAAACAAAAGTTTCTACATGTTCTAAGCTAGCTATCTTGAGGAATTCCTTTTGAATTCTGGTTATGTTTCTTGTCTGACAATATAAGATAGGACGATACTTTAAATAGATTGTTAACAGCATATTCCTTATAGCAATGTCCACAATCGTTTTCTCTCAGCTTTTTTCTTAAACAATCCATTGAATAATTTGGAAGTATGCAAATAATTTGTACAATTTTTTAAGCTTTGAGGATCAGACAATTAGAGTTATAATTGTCCGACAGGTGTGTTTAAATATATTTGCTGGAGCGAACATTGTAAATTCCTCTCATTTCCAAATTTTGACTTCATGCTTGCCCAAGAAAGTCGAAGCTCCGGCCAAGTCGCTTGAACACTTGGGCAGACCCCTTACCATTCACATCCACAGATTAACTGTCGAGCCGTGCACGCATCGCCGCTGGCTGTGCGTCTGGCTAGCAACAGCCGTTGCCGTTGTCGTTGCCGTTGCTGTTGCCCTGAGCACCCACTCGCAATTGCAGACGAACTGGAGATGAACCCGAGGCGGGCGCTGCGACCGTAGTTGATGATGCCAGCTGACCTTAATCACAAATTTGCATGCGCATTGGGGCCTCGAGTCGACAGGCAGACAGACAGACAGAGAGACAGACAGACGGACGGAAATGCAGTTGTAGCTGAAGTCGGAGTTGCAGCTGCAACAGGTGCAGTCGCTGCAGTCGTGGCAGTTGCTATAGAGTTTGTCTGGGCATTGAGAATTCTTGCTACACCCACACACACGAGACACGACCTTAGCAGCTCATTGATTTCAATGGCCTTATGCCTGCCTGCAATTTAAATGCATAGCTAGCGATAAATTAATGCCAGACAATTGCATATTTTCTAAGGTCGTTCGATGGCGGCAAAGCGACAGAGAGCGGAGAGCGGGACCGCAATGCCTGGGAACGGGCAACACCCGCAATTGATTTCGTTCTGTATTATTTGCTGTAAGTTTTTGGGTGATTTTGCTTTGACTTGCAGCTGCAGTGCACAGCAGCTTGATTTATGTGACAAAAGCTGCAATGAAGGCCGCAGCTCATATGGTAAAAAACTGTCAGCAGAGCGAGCCATAAAAGCCGAGCGCCGAGATACGAGCCCGATACCAGACACTAATCAACACGTATTGATCATATGCAAGTGGTCAGCAGTCGCCAGGCTCGAGACTCCATGGAACAACTCTCTATTAATTAAACAGCAGCAGCAGCAGCAAAAACTCTGCTGCCGTTTTGGTCACTACACGTTCACTCTACTACAAATTGCTGTTGCCACTTTGGTGCGCCAGCGACTGAGACTTAGGCCAGCTCCATGCGACCAATATGCTTATCGCGGCGGCGTAATCGCCAATTGCCAGCACCGAGGGCAATGAAAATGGTCTGTGATGCCATTCCACGGACGGGAGCACGTAATAGGACCGGGTGCCGATGAGATACATTCTACAAGGCATCATTTATACGCAGCCCGTTTCCCTTAAGCTCCTCATATAAATGTGACAGTTTTACTCAGAACCGTACAAGTGAATATGGTCCGTCGGATGTATATACGGTATATACGGTAAGCAGGCGGCTCTGGGCTTACAATTGCTTTGCTTTGTTTTGGCGCTGGTCGTAAATGGAATATCTTAAGCAAATGGAGTTTACAACAGATGTAATCTGCGCTTTGCCATTCCTTACTAATGATCTACACAAAGAATTGATTGGGAATGAACATGAATAATAAATAATAAAAGTATGCAATTGCACGGATACGGAAAATTATTACCATAGAAAATATCATATTATATGGATTCCAAATATGAGGATTCCATGAATATCTGTTTCCTTATAGGATATGCCTCGGGTTATTTACATATTTTTAAAATGTATAGTAAATGTTGTTAAAGTGCAATTTGCATATGCTCGATTCTAATGAAAGAGAAAAACGAATTAATTTTAATTTTTTATTTTATTTAATTTTGATTAATATTTTATTATTAATCTGCACTAATAATATCCTTTAAAAATTAATTATAATTTAAATTAAATTCACAAAAAATTTAATAGTAATATATCAACATCGATCTATCGCAGTCAGTAATTTATGTACACCGATACTATCGATGGTTTTAACAACTCAACTCTGTCTTTCATAAATTTCGAATCTATCATATTTCATATTTGACCTGTGACAAAACTGAAACAACGTCAGCACGTAGCAATTTTGTAGCTGCAATTTATGCGAGTTGGCTTTCAGTTGGGCCATTCTCGAATCCATTTGAAACAAACTTGTGGCCCATTAACGACAAATGACATTCAAAAAGCTATGAATTTTATGCGCCGTCTATCGCAGCTTGAACGGCAATATGCGGGTGCTTTTCGCTAGGCCAGTTAAGAACCAACAGCCAACAGACAGCAGACAGCAGGGAACAGCTAAGAGCTGAGAGCTGTGAGCTGAGAGCAGAGCCGGCCAAGCTGGTTTCCGTCTGATGTCCCCGTTGCCGACCTGCCCCAAAGGCGCAGTGCGGTGTAATTAATGCAACAGCAGCTGCGCTTTGCTCGGCCCCTGCGCCAACGTCGGGCGTCTCTCGGTGCAGCGGTGGTTATCTGAGGCTCGCATATTAAAAATCTTTATAGTCTTTTGCGGTTTGTCTTTGAGTGGCTTTTTTCTCTTTATTTTTTGGCATCTATTCGATTTAGAAAATGTCGCATTGGCTGCGTGAGTGTGGGAAACTGAGAGCTGCTGCCCTGCAGACCGCAGGCTGCAGGCTGGTGCGATGCGTCAACGGTGCAACGGGCGGTGCCTGGGCGATACCAATCAGAAGCGACCGCCTGGCGCTGCCAAACGGAGCACAGCAGCCGCACAGACGATTGGAATCGGCAGATGACAGCGTTGGTGGCTTCCTCCTACAAGTTTCGCCGTTTGGCTCTTTGACAGCAATTTTATTTAATTTGTGCACTGATGCTACACAAATGATAAGAGCCCTGTGCTTAGCTAAAATTGCATTTCATTTCTGCCCCGAAAAACCTATGTATGTGTGTATGTATGTATGTATATAGGCTGCCCATGAGCATGCAAATGGCCAACGGGCATTGCCGAGATGTGGGCATTCTTCAGGCGCTGTGCCACCTGCCCTGGTGATCAGCGTCGACATGATGCGAGTGCAAGTGGCTGCCGTATGACCCATAAAACAAGAAGCCAAAAGACATATCAAACAACGAACTACTAATACGCTTCCATTACATGTGAAACAAGTCAAAGAGTTACTTGAATAAGTCGGAAATGAAGGCAAGGCAGAGCAGCAACTTTTTAAAAAATATTTTTAGGTTTTCAGTTTTTTTTTTGTTTTTCTTAAGATTTTTTTTTGTTTATTGGATTATTTAATTTTAAAAAAATTCTTTGAAGTTTTTTACAATATTTGTATTGTATAATTTAAAAGATATTATTTTTTTGTTTTATTAAAGAACGTTTTAAAAGACTTTAAAAAAAATTGCTAAAAAATTTAATAAACTTTCTGTGCCAATAATTTAGTTCGTCACTGTATTTATGCATGCACATACATACATATAAAATACATATGTAGGTAATATAATATGATAAATGATTAATATTTAGTATAAATTACATTAAACTAATAAGTACCAAGAATTTTTAAAGAAAAAATTTAATAAAAACTTGTTTTTTAAATGAAATAAACAAATATTCGATTTCATGCTTATTTGCTATGTATATACATAAACATGTATGTGTGTGTCTGTATAAATAAATGCATATAAGAATTCCAGGCCAAGAGCATTTAAAAGTGGGGAGCAATCGATAAGAACGATAGTTATTTAAGATCTGTCGGTAGTGACGACAATAATTTAGAAAAGATCGATAGTTTTTTTAAGAGACGTCAATAGTGGACAGTTTCATTTCACATTCCATTTAGAGAGAACACATATTTAGAAAGTTGCTTTCCTTTCAGCCTAGTCAATATGCTCGCACTAGCAAAGGGCGAGGCGAGAGTCTCTGCCTCCAAAACCAGAGCATCATCCAATTTGTGTGGCTTGTCGTAAAGTTTTTGCGAGGCAGCAGCTCCTGCAATGGCAGACATTCATTTGGTTTTTATGAGGCGGGCAGCCAGGATGCAAACACAACAACAACAGCAACAACAACAACAACAACAACAACAACAACAACAAGCAGCAAGCGTTGTCCACGTCATCGTCATTCGTCTCGTCGACTTGATTAGAAGCAACGACCAGGTGGCAAGTGCTGCTTGCCTCGCCCATGTCCTGTTGATTTACGCGCGTGCTTATTGCATTTCTTCTCCATGTGCACGCCCAACTAACACCACCCACCGCCCAGCAGAGGCCAGAGACCACCTGGCTGAGACAAATCGTCTGGCATTCTGTAGTTTGTCAAAATGTTTAACCCGTTAATTGTGCGATCAATCGCTGCATTAGACGCTGCCAGGCACCACTAAATCAACAATTGGCAACGCCGGTGCAGTTGCAGTTGCAGCCGCTGCCTGGCGGATTCCAATTTGTTTGCCACACGGGCAATTACGCAAGCAGCCCGCCAGCTGCCCACAAAATCAATGCCCGCTCGCTGCCGAGGCAGGCCAACGGGGGCAGCTAAACAATAAATAATGAGCCGAAGCAGCGCCACGTAACCAGCGGAGGGGCGAGAGCACAGCCCGATGCATCAGCGCCCATCAGATGCAGCTGTCCCCGCCGCTCAGCCTTGATCGTGCCGCTCAGCTTTTGTCAATGAGCAAGAGAGCCAGAAAGAGAGAGGGAGAGAGAGAGAGAGAGAGAAAGAGTTGCGATTGCAATCGGCAGACGTTGATTGCACCTGATATATATCAATATGAAATGGTGCCAGGTTGTAAAAATCGAGTCAACGGCTACCTCAGCTGTTAGCACCTGCAATCGAGCAGACGTTCTCTCATCATCTCATCATCGCCTGTATTAAGCAGTAAACTGCGTAACGATGCAAATGCGAGGCCTATCGAAACTAAAATACCCTTTAAGACGCAATCAAAAAGGGAAAGAAGAGCTACAGAAAATGAGAGGAGAATGTTGAGATCATTAACTATCATCTCTTTTTTTAAGTATTTAAAATCAATTGTAAGCAAATGTAAGTTTACCTAATCAAAGTTGTATATATTCTTTACATTCTTTAAAATTTAGAATCTACAATAATAACCTAAATTGTTTTACTCATTGAATGAATTTTAATGAAAATCTAATTTATATACATAAGTAAATATAAAACAAAATAATTATTTTAGCATTATTTTTTAAGAATTTAAAATATTTAACTAAGTAAATATAAAACAAATGAATTGAAATTGTATTATAAATTATATTTTTTAAGCATAAATATATACAAAAGCAAATATAAGACAATTTAATTATTTTTAACATTATTTTTTAAACATTTAAAATATATAACTTAGTAAATATAGAACTAATTATTTTAAATTGTATATTTAAATTTTTCACGTATTATTCAAATTAATTTAACTTGAATTAAAATTATCTTTTTTATACATAAGTAATTGAAATTGTATATATATATTCTTCACGTAATATACAATTTAAATTTAATTAAAATTATATTTTTTAAGCATAAATATATACAAAATCAAATATAAAACAAATGAATTATTTAAGTATTATTTTTTAAACATTTAAAATATATAACTAAGTAAATATAAAACAAATTAACTTAAATTGTATATTTAAATTCTTCACGTACTATACAATTTAATTTAACTTGAATTAAAATGATCTTCTTTATACATAAGTAAATATAAGACAAATAAATTATTTTATCATTAGTTTTTAAGCATTTAAAATATATAAG
Organism: Drosophila aldrichi; assembly: GCA_035045965.1. Taxonomy (NCBI): domain Eukaryota; kingdom Metazoa; phylum Arthropoda; class Insecta; order Diptera; family Drosophilidae; genus Drosophila; species Drosophila aldrichi. The sequence goes on along the minus strand of JAWNOM010000341.1, from coordinate 2,948,392 downwards.
CAACAGGTAAATATAAAACAAATTAATTGAAGCTGTAGATTTTTTTTCTTCACCCACTATACAATTTATAATCTATATTTATTCTGAATATTGATTTACTTATAGAATAAACTGAATGCAAACTAATTAAGTTGATTTAAAGTTAGTTTTTTTTTTTTTTTAATATTAAAAAGTATTTCAACTATAATATAATTAATTAAAATTGTATATTTATATTCCGCACCATATATAATATGTATAACCTATATGTACAATATGAAGCTCAGAATTAAAATAAATATATTTAGGAGCAGTTGGCAAAAGAGTTTTAAATTAACTTCGATAAGGGTTCGCAATTGGATTGCTTCTGTTACTGATGATGGTAATAACAAGGCTCTGGCTGCACTCAGTTTGATGGAGCTGCAGCTGAGCCCGTGCATTTGCCTGCCAGAGGTAATTGATTACGCACTGCCTTAGCTACCGAAAAACCGGAAAGCAGCGACTCACATTTGGCCTCAGCTCTGATGCTGATCATTCCCACATGCAATACCAGGCCGACCCTATGAGACCCGGCTCGACGCGGCTCGGTGCGGCTCGGTGCGGCTCAGTGCGGCCCAAAAAGCGTGTGAAGCCGGCGCGAAGCCTTGACAGTTGGCCGATGCTTGGGAATCGAATGTGGCACCTGAGCTACGCATTGATTGAGACCTGGCAGAGAAGTCCGTTGGCAGCGTGGAGTGCATTGCGCATACGCCGCGTGCATCAATTTTCCATAGACATCGTGACAGACGTGAACGACGTCGTCAACGACTGCTGAAACAATTTTTAATAATTGACAATTAAACTAACAATAATTGACAATAAATATTAAAGTGGCGCTGCAATTAATGGCGCGTTTTAGCCATATAAGTCGGGCCTCGTCATCGCCAGCTTAGCGGCTCAACGTCAAACGGAGACCGCCTGACAGTGTGTGAGAGCGGCGAAAAAATAAGAGAGCAGCGACTTAATGTAACTCAATTAGTTGAGCGGCGGAGCCGATAAATCAATCACTAGAACAGCGCCCATAATCAGAGCAGCTAACCCAGCACTGAAATGAGATCGGGCAACCCGCGGCTTGGCACCTGGCTGAGTGGGATCCCTGGCCTCGACTCGGCTGGTACCCGAAGCGAGTTTGCTTGATGATTTGCGTGCCGCGCTGCCATTTCTCAGCACTGCGCACCAACGCAGGCAACTTCCGGCGCAACGTCTCCAGCTCCAACTGCTGCTGCTGGGACGCTCTGTTTGGCTTAATTGAAACATTTTGCGTAAGCGGTCAGACGAGAGTGGTGGGAGGACGGCGCTGTGATGGGACAGCGCTTTACATTGCTTGACTCAAGTGGCGCGATGCGCCCACGCAGCATTTTGCTGGACTCACTCAACATTGGCAAATCGCGTCCAGCCAGGGCTCCATGCGGACTGCGGACTGCGGACTGCTAACTGCGGCTGCTCACAAATTGAAAGCTACAAGCGGCAAGTACACGATTTATGTGGGCCGACGAGCAACAGCATTAAACGAAAGTGCCCCTTCATGCTGATCCAGGGCAAAGGCATTCGCGGTGGCGGCTGTCGCTTGGGATGCAGATGCTGGCCGCTTGGTGCAGATTTTCAAATGCCGCCCGCTCGACGCTGGCCAGAGTTAATCCAGGCCCATCCATGGCGACATGGCCATGAACGCCGTCGCCGTTGCCGTCGCCGTCGCCAGTTTATGGCATTTTAATGGTCACTTAATTTTGTTTATGTTTAATGGGCGCGCCTGTGGCAGCTGCCCGTGGCTCCGATTGCAGCAGCAGTCGGAGCCGTATCGTATATTGATTGCCGATTAACGTACCAGGTAGCCGAGTACATGGGGACGATGCCATTGTTCGCAAATTACGCATATAATTTCCAGATGTGGCAGCTTTTGTTAAAATATTTGAGCCAAACTCGCGATTTTAATAAGCTCCCGCTCGCCAATGCCAACTTTCCCACAACGCCAGCCCACTTGGCCACTTGGCGGCTATCTATGCTGAATTAACAAAATCATAAAGCAAATAGCATATGAGCTGGGATCGGGCCCAGTCGAAAGCTCCAGCCCAAGCTCTAATGATGATGAGCGCATCGCTTTTTGCCAGCAAATTGCAGGAGCGTTATTTCCTTTGTCGGCTCACACCTCAATCTTCAATTGTATATTGCTGCAAGTCCCACTCCACCTACCAGCTCCGCTCCAGCTCCAGCCCATGCTCCGAGTCGGGCTCCCAGCCATGGACCATGTGTTGCTTTGTGCCTCAACTGCGGCAGTCGTAATGATTTATGAATGGCAATTTCTGCGATATTTTATTGCATTTTAATTAGTGTAATATCAATTTGGTTTCAAGCCTCACTTTATAAAGCCGAAAGACTTTGTAGGGAGAGAGGCAGAGGTAGGGAAAGAGAGACAGAGACAGAGCCACGCTTCAGAAGAGTCTCTGTGGCAGCGCCAAAGGTCGCACCATGCTCCAATCTTCTAATTCCTAGCTAGTGACACACCCACTCTCACGCCCACGCCCACGCCCACGCCCACGCCCACTCCCACTCTCGGTAAGCCAACTAACGACGCGTGTCGTCGCAACGCCCACACGTGCTTCATAAATCTTCCAATTTAATAACTCTCTAAATGCATGTAAATATGCAAACACAATAATGTGCCACATATTTTCTGAATGTCGCACGCCGCAGCGGGCTCCTCCACAAAAAAAAAAAACAAATAAAATTAACTGGAAAATTGACAAGAAATTGCTAAGCGAGCCCAGTTGTGAATATCATGTGTAACTGAAAGTGGAGTGGAGGAAAATATTAAAACTCCATTAGACTACATGAGCTCCAATTACAAATTGAGTTGGGTATCTAAAGATATAGTTGTGGTGGCGGGTTTGGATGGGGCGTTTACATTTTAAAATTATTAACGGACTGATTGATCATCTTAAATATAGAGATGGTAGGCTATTGATAGTCGAGTCAGATTATCGATCGATGGCGCCCACTATCGATATATCACCACTTTTATATTAAAGTATTATTCTAAATATCCATTAAAGTCGTATCATAATAATAATAATAACTTAACATATACAACTAAATTTCAGATTACGATCACCATAAATTTATCACAAAATTTAAACCTAAACTTGAAGTTAAGTTAAGACAAAATTGATCATTTTAGATGTCAAAAAAAAAAAAAAAATAAATAATAATAATAAATAAAAAAATAAATAAAATAAATAAATAAATAAATAAAACAAAATAAATAAATAAGTAAGTAAAAATCCATTATAAGCAATAGAAATAAAAGAGCATAATATTAATTTATTTTTATCTCTTTTCATTATATTACTATTATTATATTCATTTATATTAATTTAATAATATATTTTCTTTTTTCTCTTTTTATTATATTACTATTATTGTTTTAATTTATATTAATTTAATTATATATATTAATTTATTTTTTTCTCTTTTCACTAAAATATTATTATTATTAAAATCCAAAAGTAGATGAAACTTAAAATTTTAGATGCAAAAAAAAAAAAACATTATAAGCAATAGAAATATTAAAGCATAACATTAATTTATTTTTATGTCTTTTCATTATATTACTTTTATTATTTGAAGTTAATTATATATATTAGTTTTTTTTTTCTCTTGTCACTATAATATTATTATATTATTTATTTTATTATTTTTAAGAATTTAGCTTATACCGAAAACGTTTTTTATAAGGTTTTTTTTTTTTTAACTTTTAATCTAATCAACATATACGCCTAATTTAGAAGGACTATTTTTAATTTTTAATTTATTTTCATTTTCATGTACATGTACATACACAAATAAGTATATTTTATTCATTTCCAAAGAACAATGTTGCTGCTGTACTATTATTATTGGTACACTGTATGTTATACATAAAACATTTTGTAATTGAATGCCAACAGACATTGCTGTGGAAGGTTGCCTGCTGCATTCAATTGTAGCTCCGTTTGGGTCCCGAGTCAATAAAGTAAACAACTTGGAGTTTTTGTATGGTCCACAGTGAGTCAGAGCCTCGTTAATGATCCGCGCTTGATATCGTTTTAATTGTTTTGTCATTTAGCAAACATTCTAAAACGTGATCACATTTCAGCATTGTCATAAGCCGCGGCGATTCCCACTTCATCCGCTTGCGGAGTCGCAGGCCGTGTTTAGCTAAGCAACCGCATATCGTGCAACAAAGTAAATGATGCAAGGCACAAAGAGAGAAACCCATACAAAGCCATCTTTCTTCTGCTGGCAAAACGATGACAAATTGCATGAAATAATATAAATTTTCGGTTAAGACAGTAAAACTGTCTGGGCCAGAGGCCTCGACTGCGGCAGAGAGCGCCTCAAGCAGCAAGCAGAGAGCAGAGAGCAGCGAGCAGCGCGTTGCATGTCAGGGTCTGTGGCTGTGGCAGACTCTGTGGCAAGTAAACTGTTGTTTTTCACGACGACGCTTGTCACATTGTCCACCCACAAGAGCAGACGACAGAGCCGACTAGACCGGAGGCCAGACTTGGCCAGACAACACAGCGAGCAGTGTTGCTCCAGTCTCTGGTCTCTGGTCTCTGATCTCATGACAGTCACAAAATTTGCATAATTTGCTGTTAAGGATTGCTGCTCCGCCCGTCTAGGATCACCCACGCCTGCCTCAATGCTGACTGGCAGTTGCAAGTTGCCAGTTGCCAAACGCCCGCTGAATAAACTCGCTGAACGGAGTCAGTTATGAGTGCATCCAAGTCAATTACCAACACCCGCATGGCGTTGCCAGCCGACAGACGACAGACGACGCTGCCCACATGCCTGGCAATAGAACAATCTGTGCTTATAAGCACGCCGGGTAAACCCCTTTATGAGTGCGCTGCGATGCTTTTGTTGCATAAACAATGACAACAAATTGATCGTTGCAACTGAGCAGTTGAGCAGCTCATTAGCGCGTTCGTTGCCTCTTGCCACTTGCCTCATGCCGCATGCGATCAATAATTTTCGAGATTTTCATTTAATTTGTTTGAATTAGCGCTGGCCACGCTGACGCAGTTTTCCCACTGCCCGCTGCCACTTAATAAATCTTTGTAAATTTATCGTTATCGCCTAATAAAATGTCACTGCAGATGTCACAGACGTGTGATAAATTGAAAGCGCCCAGCATTTGAAAATAGCAAGCAATTAAGAGCAACAGCGGCAGAGGCAGAAACAGAGGCAGCAGCAGAGGCAGTAGCGGCAGCTAAGCCAGCCACTGACCAAGCCACAGACAACACCTTCAACTTCAACTGCAACTTTATGTGGCACAGCCAGCAGAACGAGGCCATATCAAAGCATCTCTCAGTCAGCGGCAACGGCGGCAGAATCGTCTGATTGCGGCAACATGCTCGAAATTACTTTTCTGTGTAACTGTGGCACACACACACACACATATACACACGCACACAAAACGAAACAAAACGAACAACAATATCAACACAAAGCAGTTAGATGGAGTTGAAACTTCGAATTTATAACACTCTTTTTGATTTGTTTAAAAAAAGAGAGATTTTCCTAATACTAATACATGTATTGTATGTATGTGAATGTGTATGTGTGAATGTATGTATGTGTAGTTGCCCTATAGGAATTAGAGTTAGGGAACGATAGCTATTGATAACGATCGATAGTTTAGCAGGATAACGGATATAATGTGCAATTAATGGGAAAGATCAGGATTCGTTCCATGTTATAAGAGAAATGTTTTTTTATAGAATAATTGTGTAAACAAATTAAACTTAAAAATTTATATATATATATATATATATATATATATACATATAATATAAAATAATATATATTAATATAATATATATTAAGAGATTAGTGTTTAGTTAGCAGACTGATAAATAATTAAATAAATTATCTAGCTTTGAATATGTAAGTATGAAGCGGCTGAAGTAACTGCTTCATTTATTTATTTTATTTTTTGTTTTATTTTATTTTTTTTTAATTTAAATTTTAAATTTTATTTATTTATTTTATTTTATTACTATTAATTTTTATTTATTTATTTATTTTATTTTATTTATTTTTTTATTTTTATTTATTTTTTTTTTTATTTATTTCTAACTTATAATTATTATTATATTATTAATTTTTATTTATTTACTTATTTTATTTTATTTTTATTTATTTATTTTTTTTATTTATTTCTAACTTTAAATTATTAGTATTTGATATACATACATTTAAATACAAAATTATGAGCGGGATTCTTTTTTTATTAGCTTTTAGTTGGTTAGCTTTTTAGTATTTGTTTTTATTTTTATTAGTTATTTATATCTGTGAGTTTAGATTTTATAGATGCCTAAAATAAATGTTTAGTTATTATTATTATTATTATTATTATTATTTTTTTTTAGTTTTTTATTAGTTATTTATATTTTTGAGTTTAGATTTAGATGTCTAAAATATTTCAGCCACTATAATTTATTAAAAAAGGAAATATAAATTTTTTTAGTTTTTGTAAGCTTATACCTTCATTAATAACACTCTATCTCCACCTCTACAAGATATTGACCTACTAAAATATTCAGATTATAGGATTCTTCAGACAATCGAGTAATATTGTTGAGTTGAGTTGATTAATATTGGACTCTTCTTTTCTGCGCATAAAAATATGGAAACCTTATTCCAATATCAAATTTCATTTCAACTGAATAGATTAGTAAGTAAGTGGTTCAATTGCTGACAAAGAGTATATAATATTTTATTGTAAGGTGTACAATTGCTGCATAAGAGCAGCAAAAATAGATTTCCAATGCATTAGAAGAAAAGAATGATAATTAGGCAGCAAAAGCTTTGCAACAAATCACACCAATAGAGTATAACAAATCAGGCATATCCATACCTCTGCGATATATTGCAGATAACAAAGTCTTGAACTTGCAACATTTTCACACACTCTTCACGGGGGCAGGCAGGCGGCAAGCGGCAAGCGGCAGGCGGCGGCAGCGATAAGCGGGAATTAAATAATTTTACACTCTGCGCGATTATCGGCAGCGATTGCGATGGCAATACGGATACAGTTCGTGTATGCTAACGAGCAGGCAGCTATAATTGGCCCAGACCAGACCAGCCCAGCCACAGATACAGATACATTTACAGATACAGATGCAGATACAAATACATTGGCAGACTGAGGCTGCTCGAAGCAGTCAGCCTGTGAGCTACATTCTCTCCGGCCAATGCAAAAATGGCCACGCGCTTGGCCGGGAGTCAAGTAATTGACAAACAATTACCTTTAACGCAGCATTGTTCCGGCTCTGGAGTTCGCTTTGATCCTCGGCGTTCGAGTGTTCGAGTGTTCGTTGTTCGTCGTGCGGCGTTCGGCGTTTTGGCTTTCAAGTTTGGTGCGCAGCGGCAAACACCTCAATTCTCAATTTTGGTAGCCAGCGCGAACTGCTTTGCCTATGCCGAGGCAATTGTCTGGAGCAGCAGCAGCAGCTGCACCCCCAACACCTGCAGCTAAAGAGATGGAATAGCGGGCCGAGAGCGCAGCCCAGGCCCAAGCAGAAGTCCAAGCCCAAGCCATAGCCCCGACCTATAGCCATGCCCATACCCATACCCATACCCATACTCATACCATAATAATAAATATTTCATGAAGCTGTCAGCAACAAATAATCTAAAACTGCAGCGCGCTGACCAAAGGCACAAAGGAGCCGCCACCGCCGCCTCTTGGAGAATTTGTTGGCTTCAGCTTTGGCTTTGGCTGCACAATGGCTGCCTCTGCCGCTGCTGCTGCCTCTGCCTCTGCTGCTGCTGCTGTTGCCGTCGACCTGGCAAGCGTCTTCTTGTGGGTGTTAACAGTCACTACTGGGCGAGGAATGCGGAAAGCCCAAAGAGTTGCCAGTTGGCTGCATTTATTAAACATAAATTCATGGCCATATTGACATTGCGCTTGCCTCCCAAAATCAATTCAAATAGATGCATCGAAGCCAGTTTCGGGGCAGCTGGAGCTAGAGCTGGCATAAATGGAGCAGCATACACCTGCCAATGCATTGACATAAACCATAAACCGGTCGTAGTCGCTACTCCGACTCCTGCTCCAGCTCCGACTCCTGCTCTGACTGCTGCTGCTTACGCACTTGCAACGAGATCAGCATGGGATGCTGCTCAGATACTGCGTAACCTGTTGCCGTCATCTGATGCGTCAAACATGCGCTCAGACGCCTGCCCGCGCACCCCGCGCCGACCAGGCAGAAAATTTTTATTATTATTATGACCATTTTAGCTACCAAGCATGCGTAAAGCATACGGCCAAGTGGGCCGGGAGGCAGTCAACCCACGACCACGTCACGAGCAGCAGCCACAGCAGCATTGGCATCAACAGCCGGCCAATAAATTGTGACGCTAATGTAAAGTGTGGCAAGCCATTAGCAGCGGGACGAGCTGGCAGACCTCGCAGAGCTATCTGAGGTGGCAGGCAGCGCGTTGCGAAGTCTACAGCCGCGGGTTATTGAACCTACCCCACGGCGACAGCGGAGCTGATGAGCCTGTGGCACCTACAAGTGGGCGCAGCCTCTGCCCACACTCGCCATCGAAGGGCGCCTCCTCACAAAAAAGAGCTAAAACCAGCTGCCAGCTTGATTTAACTACTATAAATCGTTAGCGATAAAGCTATAAATATATATTATGGATGCTCAACTTCATTTTCTTTGTCAAGTTATATCTTCTTTTTTTTTTCAAATTTTTATTTCTCTTTCGTAAATATGATTCAAATAAAAATATTTAATTAAAAGACCTAATTCAACTCTTCTAAATTTACCTAGCAAGGAAGTTACTTTGCCTGATGTATAACTAAATTAACTTTTTATGGAAAGTTTGCTTTTAGAAAAAAAAAGAATTAATATACATAAATATAATAAATAAAAAACTTTATAAAATTCATTCATTAAATAGCAAATTTAAGGTTTCAAGGAAATACTCATAGAGAATAAAGATATGATATTCTCCATTGTATCGCAGAAACCAAATTTTCAATTGCCAAAAGCTCAATAAAAGTGTAAGTAGTTAAAAATTAAGAACTATCTACATTAAAGAAAGACCTGGCAAGGATTTAATATTAGAATTTAATTTCAGATGCTTGACAGATAAAAATCATAAGGATTAAATAATACATTTAAGTGGTAATTGATAACCCTTATTTATTATAATAAATTGAAAATTGTATTTATTAAAATAAAGCAAAATTATTATTAAAAGAATATCCCGAATATTTAAAAAACTAAATAAATAAAAATAAAAATAAAGAAATAATAATCAAAATAAAAATAATAATAATAATAATAATAAATAAATAAATAAAAAAAAAAATTAAATACAAAATAATAGAAATAAAATAAAAGTGGAATATTAAATAATGATAAAAACTTAAAAAATAAATTCAGACAATTAAGTTATAAAAGTATAAATTAGTCTAAAAAATATTTATATTTAAATAATTAAATGTAAGAAAATATTTTTTGAAATACAAAAATATTACTTATATAGTATTGAACGATCTCTTATATATCTACGATCAAAAATTAATATTTATCACTTGGTTTGCAATCAGTGTTAACGTCGCAGATAGAAAGGCTTTTTCAATAAACTTTAATAACTTTTTTTTTCATTTTTGATTTTTTGTCTTGTCTAAAAATTAGTTTTATAGTACCTATAAAATACAATAGCTTGTTGATTTTATAGTCAGTATATGACTGACCGCCTGAAATAGCGAAATGTAAATCAAATTTGATGAATGAATAATGAAATGAATACGATTGAAGTTAAGTAAAGCTAAAGCACTCTCCGGTGTAATATTCCTGATGATCTTAAATCAGGAATCTGATTACAAGCCAGAATCGATGTAAGCAGTGGCCGTAGGTTTTAGCTGTGCTGCTGGCCTTTTGGCATTTTTATGACGTCCGCTGAGTGATTTCACTTCCAGCGGAAAACGGAAGCAGCTCGTTTGACTGGCCTGGCTTGGCCTGGCCTGGCCAACAAGCGGCTGCAAGATGACTTCCTCGACGACGCATTTTTTGTAGGCGCTGTCTCTGGTTTGCATTTAATAGATTAATTAGAGGCAAGGCGAGCGCCGCCCAATGATTAAGCAAAAGTTGTTGCCGCCGCTGACTTCCGTCAATCAACTGGCAAGGAAGTGGTGCAGCGGGACGCGGGTACGGCGCGGGAGGTGGCAGCAGGTGGAGGCGACACTTGCCAGAGCGACACAATATGTGCTATGCTTGGCTTGACTAGTCTTGGCTCTGCTCTGCTCTGCTTTGCTGTGACGTCCAAGTTAAAGTTTATAAACCGAGCAAAAGCAAACGCAGAACTCAATTCAAACGCCTGCTGCGACTGCGACTGCGGCTGCGGCTGCTGTCCAATTTTTTTGCGCCGCCTTTTGTCAACTGGCAGTGCAAGGTGGCCCGGACGATGGCGATGGCGACACACAAAAACAACAACGAGATACACTGAGCGAAAAAGAAAAAAAACATGCAACAAAAATGCCAACCGCAGGCACTTGATGCCAAGCGACGCTGGCGGCGCTGGTGGCCCAGGTCCCGACGCCGACAGAACGTGGTTAGCAAATTTATTATGTAAACGGAAATACGGCATATCCTTGCCCAGTGGCAAAGGCAAAGGCAGAGGAAGGAGCAGGAGCAGGAACAGGGGCAAAGGCGAAGGCAAAGGCAACGGCGCCGCAGCAATAGAAATAGTTTTGCGGCTGTCGAGGCAAAAAGGGGCACAGAAGGAGAGGGCGGGCGGATGGGAGCAGCAGCAGGAGCTGAAGCTGAGGCTGGACTGAAGGAACTGCCGGAGCTCGTAAATCGCATAAATTGTATAATTCTGTTCATTGTTGTTGTTTCTGTTGTTTGTTGCTTGTTGCTGCTGTCCGTTGTCCGTTGTCTGTTTTGCGAATTTGTTGCCAAATTGCGTTCGTAGGTGAACCTTTGTTTTGTGCGCCAGCAGAAAGAGTAACCCAAAATGAAACAATATGTTGCCCAGCCAGCCAGCCAACCCAGCCAAGCATCTGCACCGCCAACACTCCGTGGCGCGTTCTATTGAGCATTGGGAGCACGTGCGCAGCAACCGCTGCGGCTGCTGATGACAGCGATAGCAAATTAATGACAGGATCAACACCTGCGGCAGGACTGCAGTCAGCAGCTTTGGATTGGCTTTGAATGAGAGTAGACTGATTGAATTTCGACTGTCAATTAGCAGTAAGTGTCGCAATGCCACACTCAACTCAACTCTATTGAAGCGCCACAAATCTCAGCTTGCCATGGGTCGTATACGTAACGCCAGCGAAGGCACGATATGAGACGCCAAAGCGCAATCATTGACATCGATACAGATACTCGAAAGTATGGAGAAGGAGTGGATATTAGAACCTTAAGAGAAAGAAAAATTATAAAATATTAGTATATTATTTATATATATTTATTTACTTACGCACAGTTTATGTCTAGTTTAATAATAACATATTCAATATTTTTCATTCGTTTTTAAGAGACATTTAAATAACTCGCTTAAGGCAATATTTGGAGAGATGATTGGAATTAGGCCAAGGGCCAATCGAAATTTCCAAAAATTGCACATTTAAAATAAATTTAATTATAATTATTAATATATAGTAAAGTAAGTTATTAATATAAGTATTAAAGCATGATATTGTAATTTTCTTAAGAATATTCTGAGCTGCAGAGATTCGAAAAGCGGTAAATTCTTTAAGAAATTTCAGACAGAAAGTGCTGAAAACTCTAATTGAAATAGTTTATCAATCAGTCAATAAACCTTTCAATCAGCTAAATGAAGAGTTTTTAAATTAAGAAATAATATACATATTTAAAATTTAGTTATTGCAGCCCTGCTTGCAGTTGGTACAATGCAGCCCTGGTAGATTGTAAATTTTTGCACTTGATTTGATTGTGGTCGCCGGACGCATCAAATAGAAAAAGTTTGCGAGCCAAAAGGACGCCTATTGCAAATTTATGGCTCTGAATTGATGTGCAACAAAGCGTGCCACAGACAGACTCAAACTGAAACTGAAACTGGAACTGGAATAAAAAAAGAAATGTTATTATCAGAGACAGAAATTCATTGATCTGCAGCTCAATTAATTCATATGTATGCCAAGAGCGACAAAAAAAAAAAAAAAAAGAAAAACAATAAAGATTTCGGTGTCTGAATTTAAACGCAATCAAAAGTCAAAGAGCGAGAAAAACGCGTGTTAAACAGTTTAACACTTCTGCATGGCCACGTCGAGCCAAACACCCAAAGAAAGAAATGAAGCTCATAATTCATTGGAATCGCACACAGGGAGGGAGAGCGAGAGAGAGAGCGAGTGAGAGAGGGAGAGACAAGATCTGGGAATGTCTAAGAAAGCCAAAAGGAAATGGCAATGCATTAAGAAATAAGCAATTTGCTCTGCCAGAGCAGCAAAAAGCGGCAGAGCAACAGACACAGGGCGCAGGAGGCGGCACAAGAGCAGGACGCAGGACACGGGCCACGGGCCATGCCAGCCAATGTGTCGCGACTGTAATGCAAACGCAGAGGCTGGCAGTAAATGTTAAAGGCCAGCCAAGGACATGCAGCCCCCGCCCAGCCCCTGCCCCGCTCATCCCCTCAGAGGGGGACTTCAGTTATCCTACGCTAAGTAGTTGCATTAAAAGCTTACAACCGAATATCCAAAACCCAGAGCTCAGCGACTGCAACAAATGCAAAGTAAATTTTCCAGGCGCCCAGCCCATAAACTTTGCCACGCCCCTTTTTTTGTGCGCCCCTGCTGCCGGTTTGGGTTTTTGGCAGGCGCTCAAGTAACGTCTTCCATTGCGGCAGTAAATCATTTCTCGTTGCCTGCTCAGCCAGTTGACAACCTTAAAGCCATTATTAATTCGATATGAATAATCGATGTGCGTGATTCGATAACTATCGATGGCTGAGTGAGTGGGGATCATTGAAGCTATGGATAATGCATATTTGATAGGTTTAATAGGAAGAAAGGGCTTCGAATCTATTCCTGAATAGTTTAATTATAGTATACTATTTTTTTAATCTTACTGAGTGCTGTTGAATATCGATATTATTCTTTACCTATTAACAATTTATTCAGATATATGTATATTTATAATGTTTAATTTTAATAATATATTTTTGCATATCGATAAGTTAATTAATTAATTCTTAAATTTAATTATCGAAGTCATATTGATACGCATGTTTTATTTAATGATCTTGTAAATGACCTTGACAATACAATTAATTATTTCTATCAATTTAAATTTTAAATTTAGCTTAAAATTTGTTTATTTAAAATTAGGAATATAAGTACTTAAGAGCAATATGTTAACAATAATATTTGGGCTTTTTTTTAAATAGCTTTATTTAATTTATTTAAGAAATTTTATTTTCTTAAATATTTATCTATTGTAAATATCAAATTTTGAATATGAAATTAGAAATTTTCATTTGGCGGTTGAGCTACCGCCATCTGTTGCTTTTTGTATGGAAACAGTCAGCGCTGCCAACCATATAATGTAGCGTTGCCAACTGCTGCAAGGGACTGCCCACTGATGTAATTAGTGGCAGTTTGGTTTTCCGAAGAGAGGTCACACTGTTTTTGCATCCTCCTCTTTGTCGAGCTGTTCGCCGATGCAACATTCGTGAAATTGTTAAAATTGTTAAGTTTTGACAGTGGCTCGCAGCTACAAATCACAACAGTGCAACTAAAAAACGGTGTTCAAGGCGTGACACGTGTGTTTGTTTGCCGAACGCGGCTATTCATCACAATTTCGGGGCGTGTTTGGAGCGAGAAAATGGAAAACGCATGTTTCGTGCTCAGATAAGGCCCAGCTGTGCGTCGGTCTCGCTCAAATTCAACAAATTGCGAAAAGTTTCCGGCTAGGCTTACAATCGAACAACACAGCACAACTGCGACTATCCAAACATCAGCTGAAAGCAGGACAAAGGCTGTGACAGAAACAACAACAAAAATCACTGCAACAACAACAATCCAACACGAATACTACTACAATCCCAATTCGAACACACGCACCAACCAAAATACACACACACACTTAAGAAAAGAAAAAAAAAACAACAAAAAAACCACAACAACAACAACATGCACCCACTGCAAAGTAGTTAAATAATTCTGCCCTGTCTGCGCTTTATTTCCTCTTCATTCTTGTACTCGTTTTAATTTCAACAAGTTTTCTGTTCTCGCTTTCCCCACATCTCTTTTAAACCATCCGACGCGCAGTTCTTTTTTCGTTACTACACAACAACAACAACTACTACAGCAATATACAAAACACACAGACACACACACACACACACGCACTGACACATACAGTGACACGTACGGCTCTCACACGAACAATCCGACATACAACAGTTTATTTGCTGTGACGCAGCAGCCAACAAAAAGCACCTGCAAATACGGCACGAGACCAGCGACCGGCTCCCGGTGCAGCTGTCATAGCGAAATAAGCAACAACAGAAACACACACACACGCATACACACAAACACACTTGTTGCAAACGCAGCAAAAGGAAGAGGCGGAGAGTGAGTGAGCGCAAGCGAGCGAGTGCGAGCCTATAGAGGGAGCGACTACGAGAGAGTGAGGGAGATAGAAAAGGGACGTCAAGGCGGCCGTCTCTTCATTAAGTGCCTAAGCAGTCAGCTATCAGCCACCGCACATTAAAAACGCAAAGGTAAGCACCCAGATGTTTGCGAAAGTGTCTCAATCATCATTCATGACACGGCTAATTCACAAGCGGCAAACGGTACCCAGCTCACGCACACACACACAAACACACACACGCATACAGCGCACATAAATAAATCGTTGATAAGCCGGCGCTGCAGTTACCGGCGGCCTCTCAATCGAATGTCTGATAAGAGGGAATCACGATTCTCATGTGCGCGCACATTCAAATTAAACGCGACACAAATCAAATGATAAAGTTGAATGAAATATGGCCCGAATCGTTACGGGTATTTGCGAATTGTTCGATTCACTAACCATATCTTTGTACTGGCAGATGGTCAAGGAGAAACCCAACTCGACTCGCATCTATGATAAGGATGGTTTTAGACGGCGAGCTGCCTGCATTTGTGTGCGAGCCGAGAACGAGGACGAGGTAAGCATCGATACTATGGCTCAGTCACAATTATTATTATTAGTTGAAAATGAAATGGCGTATAGCATATTAAAAGCTCTAAATCAATTGCAGGTTCTGCTGGTGACTTCTTCACGCCGTCCAGAATTGTGGATTGTGCCAGGCGGCGGGGTCGAGCCAGAGGAAGAGCCCTCGGTCACCGCCGTGCGCGAGGTGCTGGAAGAGGCTGGCGTTGTTGGCAATTTGGGACGTTGTTTGGGTGTCTTCGAGGTATCGAGCAATTAAATAATGAATTCAAGTTTCCAAATATATATTTTTGATGTTTTATAGAATAACGATCACATGCATCGTACCGAGGTGTTCGTAATGAACGTGACCCAGGAGCTCGATGAGTGGGAGGACTCGCGTAGCATTGGACGCAAGCGTCAGTGGTTCACCATTGATGATGCCCTGTCCCAGCTGGCACTGCACAAGCCCACCCAGCAGCACTACTTGATGCAGCTGCAGCACTCGAAGACGCTGGAGAATGCCCACACGCCAGGGCGTGTAGTGAACGCTACCCATCCGCCGATTTTGGCTAACTCCGCATCTGCAGCAGCGTCGCCCACAACAGCATAAAGACAAATGCAGAGTGAATAAGCACCAACATACGCATACATATACAGACACGAACACGAACACCGACACTGACACAGAAACAGACATACACCATTAACACATACATATGCACACATTATTTGCACTCCCACATTTTGACATTTGATAAATTTACAATTAGACAGGCAGTTCATATTTTCAGTACGTTTAAATCATTAACCCCAGCACCCGCTCCCCATTACAATTGACTAAGCAGTCCGCATCCCTTTCGAGTTTAGTTTAAGTCGAACGCTACATTTATGTTTTTAGAAATTGTATTGAGAAAAAAAAAAATGTATGTACTTTAAATAAGAAAATGCATGAAAAAGAAAAAAAAAAAAAAAACAAACAAACTCTAAATTACAAATGAGAATAAATCTACAACAAAAATGTAATAATTTTTGAGCGCATAGGGCACTTTTTGCAAAACGAAAACATGTACTAACAACAAATACGATATCTATTAGATTTTTCTACTCTTTTATAATTTACTTAAAACATCTTGATTATTGTAATGAACCATTGGAAATGGCTTTAAGGAAGCGCTAAATTTAATTAATTATGCTAAGCGCCCTAAATCATATGAAAAAGAAATATACATTATAAATTATAAACGAAGAGAAAAGAACGCACGAAACTATTTCGTTCGATATCTGCCACACTTAAACGATTGAACAACCTCTGTATAAACTTCTGTTACAGGTAGAATGATTAGAGAACTAAAATAATTGACTAACGATGCCTATGCAAGAAAAAGTAAAAAAAAATATATGCCGAATAAAAAAATAAAAAATAAATAAATTATTGTAAAAAAGAAAAGAATAGGAGTTATTAGTGACTCCCGTTAAAATCAAGAGGGATCAAGAGGGATTCCTAATCAAGCTACATTTTAACAATAGGGCATATGCACGCTGTACTTTTCAAAAATACAAGGCAGAATAAATAAATGATAAATACATATATAAAAATTTAAAACTTAAAATGTCATTGTGATAAAAACTAATCAACACTCTTATGTAGCTCTTTTTGGAATACACTTTTGAGCACTTTCAAAGACGAAATTTTAATTCATGTTTGAAACGCCCGCGGGGCCAATTGATTTTCAATGTGAACTCGAAATAAGTTGCAGAAAAACAATATTCATCGGCAAGCTTAACAATAGAGAAACAAACTGTTTCAGTTTAACAATAATTTATGACAATTTAAAACGAAAATAAAAACACAAAACCAAAAAAAAATATTAACTGTATTATCATATGTTAAAAAACTTTTATTTTTGTTAATACTATATGCCGTTACTTAACTAAAACTAATTTCTGTAAAAATTCTACCAATTGTTGAGCAAGCCATCAGGCGTAGTTACCGATGTGCATCCTGGCCACCTAAGTGCCTCCCCGTTGGCCCAGCCGAGAACTCTGACTATCCACCTCGACGTCCGAGCCGGAGGCCGTGATTACCGCCTGCAAGAGCTGCTTCAGCTCATTGTAAAGCCTGAGCGCAAGCTGGAGAGTGGGCGCCTGGCGACGGCCCGGCACCTGATGCTCCTTGGGCGGCTGCACGCACATCTTCACAAGCTTCTGCAGCGAGCGCGGCAGGCGTATGCCACTCAACAGACCTGGCTGGAAGGTTCCACTGCCCAAGAGAACGTGCTCGCAGAATATCTGAAAGTTGTTGTTCTGCTGGATATGTGTGCAGGCCTGGCGCTCCGCGTCGCACAATCCGCGACAGGAGTGGAAGCTGCAGTCCTGATGGCTGTGGCACTTGACGCCATTCGATATGCGCTTGTCCAGATAGCTCTCGACATAGACGTGCTCCGCGCTCTGGTACTTCAGGCGCCTGTCGGGCGTGAGTCCGAAGCGATTTACCTGCATCTTGCACATTCGCAGCGGCTCCGGCTTCATCTCCTCCAGCCGGAATATGTACTCCATGATGCTGAGAGCGTGCTTCAGGCGCTGCTGTCTATTGGACGAGCTGTCAGGTACGCAGAATACATTTAGCCGGATGTGAATGAAATATTTTTGGCATTTACTCACAGATACTGAATGATGCTGGGATTGGCCTGCACAATCTCCAAGCCCTCCGTGGCATAGTAGGGGCCACACGAGCCCAACACTGCCGGAAACACGGAGTCCTCGTCAAACAGCTTGCCCATCATGTAGTTGTTGTCCTTGAACAGTCGCCAAAAGCTGACCATCTGCTGTGAGTTATTATCCGCAATCTCCTGGTTGACCAGGGCACGTATCTGACATAGGAATGAGCAAAGTTAACTTTTTGGTTTCAGGAGAGTCTCAGATGCTTACCATATTATCATCCAAGGTCACATTGTACGCCAGAATGATGTGCAGCTTGACAATCTCGTGGAACTCCTCGATTTTTGGGTATATTTCCTCGCCCTTGCTGTTCGTCCAGCTCAAGTCGTCGTCGTTGTGCTTCGCCAGCTGCATGGAAATGGTATGGTAGTCATGGCAACTGAAGCACTAATATCAAACTGACCTACCTTTACGGCGAGCATGTCGCCATTCTTTTCAGCCGTAAACAGAATCGTCTTCATGTCGTTCAACGGACACTGGAAGTTGTCGAAGGCGGATTGGCTGTTGCACAGCTCCTCGCAGAGGGATCCACTGAACTCGTGCTGCTCATACTTCTGGCACTGCCCACAAATAATATATGTGTGTACATACAGTCGATGCTCGATATATAAATAGCTTGTAATTTTTTTCTTGCTTACCATGTGCGTGAGGCTCCTGTGAGACATTAGCTTATAGCAGAAGGATAGGTTGAGGAACGCATAGCTGAAGACGCCAACCGCCAAGAGGACCGCAATGAGAACCGTTCGCTGCATTCCTAGGCGAATTTTGCGACGCAAGGCAGTCAACATATTTTATTGTGCATTAAATTTTCATCCTCGCCTCAGCCTTTCCTTGACATGCCCACTCGCGATGTATTATACTATACAGCAAGCGCATACAGGAACTGTCATCCGCGAATAGTTTGCCGTGTTTTGCGCATGGGCAGTGTCATTCGCACCCTGACGGCTAAAATATTGAGGCACATTGCTATGGGAGTGGCGATAACTTATTGAAATCGATAACACCACAAGTTCATCAATTGTATTCATTTTTTCGTTAGCAGAATATCCTTAATTTCGTATGAACTTTAATTGCTCAGACTAAGGTGACATACAAATTAATCTGTTTGCCTTTGCATGTTGATAAAAAAATTATTTTTATTTTGTGAACGTAGTGTTCTTTTATTAAACTCCAAAATCGAACTAACTACAAGATATGATCTTATGCTGCAAGTCAGCTAATGTTGATGGTAAAGCATCCCTATTTAAATCACAAAGCTCAAAAGGTCCAAAGATTGGCTTACCTACTTTAAACTATATATTTATATGTAATCCTCATCAACAGGGTGATTTACGTTCTCTGTTAATATTTTAGAATATATCAGTCAGTCGATAAATGTTCCTGATTTATTTATTTAAAAGAAAATAAATGCGTTTTTAAACACCTAGTTATTTATGGACATCTATACGCAAATATTGCGAATGATACGGCTTATTTATTGTGGAAAAGTTTAAGAAAGTAAATACAAGGTCTTTTTTTGAGAATTTATAGCGATTTTTGATTCAGCTAGTTGGGAATCAAAGTATGGTTCAATCTTTGTTTTTCCCTGGACAGATAAAACTTTCTAAATGCCCAAAGAAGTGGCTGAAAAATAGAGCGAGTTATTCTATTTCTATTTTTAAATAAAAAATAAATTACTTTATGGAGTCAAATTTTCGTTTTGTTATTTTTATTTAGTACTATTCCTCTATTCCTCTTCTCTACGTATTTATTTTACGTATTTATTATACGTAATTCCTCTACGTCTTTAATGCTTATAATTCACACACTCTACTTCACTTTATTACGCTGACCCCCACCAGGCCTGGACCACTGAAGACTGACTGAAGAAATGCTGCAGCTGATGCCCTTTATATAGGGCCACTTTTACTCAAGCACTGTCTCTCAAATGTTGAGCCCGACGGCAGGTAGAGCTCGCTGCTCTCTGCTGCTGTGAGCATTCTAGCTTCGTTTTACCTAAATAAAAATACCAAATGAGAACTGCTGCATACACATAGACAACTTTAATGATCTTCTGCACTTATTCTCTCCTTGCTTTTACTTTTACCCAAGTACTGTATGCGTGTGTGCCTATGTGTGTATATGTGTGTGTGTGTGTAAGAAAAAAAAAAAAAAGACGCGAAGAATTATTGAAATATCAGTTCTCCGAAGGGTTCAGGATTTCCTAATCGAGCAGTCTCGAATAGAGCTTTCTTACTTGTTTAAATTGCATTCAAGCTGAAGAGAATGTAAATTAACTGGTTGCTCATATGCAGTTCCAGAGTTTTCTATCAAATTATCCAAAAGACATTTATGAACTGATGTTTTGCCACGAATTAACAAGTTCTATTAAAGTTCTTGATCATCATTAGCTAACAGCCATGTACATATGTATGTATGTATTCCCTTTTGCACCATTAAGAAAAAAGTCGTGTCATTTGAAATTATTACTTAACGTATAATTCTTTATTTATACTCTTTGCTAAATTGAGCAATTATTTACTTAATTCATCAATTTAATTTCAATAAGTTTTTTCTTTCTTGCATTTAAGTGGTATTAGAGTTTTCATTATTTTTGTTTCTGTTTTTGGTTTTGGTTTTTGGATTTCTCTTTTGTTTTGGTTTTTAAATTTGTAATTTTTGGGTTTGCTAAAAATAATGTAAATTCATAATTACATACCTAGTTCAAGTTTATTATTGTATATCATTATATTATTAATTATTATTTTTCCATTGCCCATTTTGCTTTAACTAACGCAAACTCATATTTGTCTAATATTCTGTGTGCTCATGTGTGTGTGTGTGTGGGTGTATTTGTGTTTTTGTGTGTATGTGGCTATGTATAGTTGTGCCTAATTATTCACCTTTATAAGTATTTATTATGTATTTATATACTTAAGATAACTCCCCTGGTATGGTAATACATAATTTTAAATAGTTATGTACACAACTATATATTGTTGTTATGACAAATGCTAGAACATATTGAATTAACTGTATCTATCGCCTATGCTCCGCCCTCAAATCATATTTCAAATATAGAAACTTGTAAGAAATCAATCAAAATCAAACCAACTGGTTCAGGGAATCGACGAATCCTCTCTATGGATCCATCGTAAGGGTATAACTTTTCTGCTAACGGCTCTCACATTTCGTATTTTATTTTGTTTTGTTTTCTCTTATGCTTTTGTCTAATTGTTTCTGTTAGTTTTGTTTTGTCCTTTGGATTTTTCTTTTGTTTTCTTTTTGCATTTTTGCATTTTTCTTTTTCTTTTATTTTTTTTGTGTTTTGTGTTTTGTGTTTTGTGTTTTGCATTCAACTTTGTGTATGATTATCATAAATTGTTTGGTTTTGTTTCTGTTTTAAATTAATTTTGTTTTTGTTTACGCGAACTGCACGGTGTTTAGTTTTTGCATTCAGTGAACATTAAAATTGTATGCATCATTAATTGGATTGGTTTCTGTTTTCTGTTTTCTGTTATTGTTGTTATGAACTAATTTGTCGTTAAATTGCATAGTTAATTCATTGCGTGTGTATATTTAGTTGCATGGGCGTCAATTAACTAAGTTGGGTTGCCAATTGTATTTATTATTTACACATCTGCATTTGACTAATGCACACAACATTAGACTAGTTCGGCTCAAGTGATATGCATCCCAGATACTACCCCGATCGGAAGTATCTCGGCTGTTTATCCATTCAAACTCACAACCAGTTAACATCGTTCGTATTCGTGTTAGCGCAGGTCTTTTTTTTTTCATTTATTATTAATTAATTAATTTGTTTTCTTTTTTTTTTTGCTTTTGGCTTTAGTTAATTTAATTTTCTATTTTTAAGTTTTATGCAATGTTAACATTTTCTCTTTTGATTTTGACTTTGCTACAAAATCGCTGCCGCGTGGCTTTTTCTTTTTGGTTGTGTTTTTTTTATTATTATTATTATTTTTTTTTTTTTTTAGAATTTGTTTGTAATTCATTTATTGTTGTTGTGTTTTACTTAGTTCTTTAAAATAATGTAAAAAATCTGCAAGTCGCATGCTCCTCGTTATTTAATGTGCCATTAAAAAATGTCTATGATTTTCTCTATATGTATTCATTCTTATATTTACAACAGTTATTGTTTTATCATCTTCGTCTTCTTCTTCTTCTTTATACGATCTCTCATCGTCGTTCTATTTTGTGGTTGTTTGTTTTTTACTTTTATAAAACCTTTTTGGCAGTGCATTTATATTTATTATTCCGGTTTACCTATTTTTAATGATTAGAGCTAATAACTACAAATTATATTAACTATATTCCTTTCATTATGTAATTTATCTGTAAATTAATTTAATGATTAACTAACAGCAAATATTTACAGTTCTTCGTCATTTGTTTACCATTAATTTTTAATTTTTTTTTTTTTTTTTTTTGTATTGATTTATTTGTGTCACGCAAGGTACGTTCGATTGAATAATCTATTTAAATTATATATGTATGTATGTATGTGTGTAATCAATATATGTAATTTGTTTATATTTAAAGAAATTCAAACTATAATATTTCTATCAAATACAATTGGAAGACAGTTGTTGGGATCCATGCAATCAACAAAAAAATTGCAAAATAAATACAAATTAAACTGAAAACTTAATAAAAAAAATAATATTAATATAAAATGTTGGGAAAACTTAACTATATCTTAATTTAATATGAAATTTTTGGTAATTTTAAAATAGAATAAAAGTGTCCTTTGAGCAAAACGGCATATTGCTTATACATAAATTGCAAGCACTCCCTGAAGAAACTTCTTTAATTTCAACCATAAAAACTCGCATATCAAATTGTAAATGATTATAAAAAAAAAATAACAACAACAACAAAAATCACTTTCCTATATGCAATATTTAAGATTAACTTACTGACTTAGTGGAATGCTCAATAGCTTTGCATTTGTATGTGTCTGCTACAGTTGTTTTTTGTTTTTTGTTTTGCTTGCATATGTTAATAATTTTGTTGTTGTAGTAGTTAAATAGTTAATATTTTGTTGTTGTTATTCTTACTGCATTTGCTGAAACTCTAAATCTTGTAGCGCTCCTCCGATCACTTAACCCTAATAAATAATTATTTAAAGTTGTTGAATTCTTCATTTTGTTTATCTTTTTGCTTCTTTTAAAACTATACTTGGGTAGTTGTGCATTATTATTTTCATTTGCATCTGATTTTAGTTTTTAGTTCTTATTTTTTTTTTTTTTTCTTTTTTTGGTTTTTGTTATCTTTAAGTTAAATATGCAAATTCAAAACCTGTTCTTATCTTTAAGTTGAATATACAAATGTTCATACTTATCATGTATACGCACTGTTAGCTTAGGTATTTTTAAAATAGTCGTTGTTGTGGTTGTTCTTCTTGTTACTTGGTAGCTGGCTGCCGTACTCGAATGACTTAATATGCCTTAGTGTGAGTGTGTCTGTGTGTGTGTGTCTGTATATCGCACAATACAATTTAGCTTACCACAAATAAACATTATTTAAATCATCTTTATCATTTGGCAGTGTACAAATTTAAGTTATTTATTCATTTCGCGATCTGTGTATGTGTGTGTATGTGTGTGTCTACGAAAAATGTTGAATTATTGCTTTTAGAATAGAGTGAGCTGAGTATGCAATCGAATGGTCCGTCCACAGCTAATCCTCATCCAGGCTCTGCGAGCGCCGCGGCTGCATCGCCCGCGACTTCGAGACGACCACATACTTGCGGCCAAAGTAGGGCGAATCTAGGGATGGGAATAGTAAGGCTGATCAGCAGAGGTCTGGCTCACGGTCTCGGCTCACTTCTTGCGCAGGAAGTCTGTGTATTTGCGTGCACGCTTGCGCACCTTCTTGAGGGCGTTGCCCAGCCGGAACTGGTCCTCGGCCAGGTCGTGGGTGCCATAGTGGAGCGTGCTGCTGTTGGTGTTGGTGTTGGTGCTGGTGATGGTGCTGGTGCTGTGATGATCATGGTCATGAGCATGGGCATGGGCATGGGTGTGCGCGTGGGCGTGGCTGTGCATATGTGGGTGCAAGTGATGCGCATGCGTGTACTGGCCATGATAATGCGGCTGATGCTGATCGAAGTGGGCATGGTGCAGGTAGCCATCGGCAGCAGGATTGACTGAAACCGATGCTGGCGACCCCGGCGACATGGGCTGCGACAGCAAGTTCTGCTCCGAGGCGGCGTCAAACGAGTCAAAGTGCAACGATGACGAATGCTCGCTGGTGGTGGAGCCACCGCCGTCCAGGTGCATGCCAGCAAACTCCTTGGGCAGCTCATCGATGGCCAGCGGCTTCTCGAAGTGCGAATTGCCGGACATGTTCGAGTAGTCGTAGCTGGGATACGTGTAGGGCAAGTAGCCGGCGTGATGCGCCTCGGAGCTAACCGACGCCTCGGCCTCCCGCTCACGCTCCCGCTCGCCTGATCGATTGTTGATGAACTTCACCTCGTTGGCGTTCCGCTCCTGGCCGCCGCTGCCAAACACAATGTTGATGTTATTACTGCTGCTGGAGAGGTTGATGTTGCTGGGGGACAGCGGCTCCTGCTCCAGCGTCGACTGGGCCCCACTGGCATTCTGATTCAGATTCGTTTCCTTGCTGGAGCTGCTGTGGTAGCTGCGCTCGTAGCGATGGAAGCATTCGCCGGCGTCACTCGAAGCCGTGTTTGTGGTGTTGGTGTTGTTGTTCGTGTTGTTGTTGCCCTGCTGAAAGTTGTTCTTGTACTGGAACTCAAGCGCGTTGCTGGGCTGAAACGGATAGTTCTTGGAATTGTTGAGCACGTCGCCCGCCATCGGATTGCCCTTGGACAGATACTGATGGATGTCCTCGCTGGTGATTTGCAGGTCCTGATCCAGATAGGTGTTGCACTGTATGTAGTTGCTGCAACAGTTGTTGTACGGCTCCGCCTCCTGGTCCTGGTGAAACAGTATGGTCGTCGACTCCTCGAACTCGCAGTGATAGCTGCTGCCGCGTCGCTTCCGTGTCGCTGCCGCTGCCGCTGCCGAGGTGCTGGGCCTGTCATCGTACAGGGAGCTCTTCCAGCTGCTGGTCTCCGTGTTGCTGGTCAGCTTGCGGCAGGGCTTCATCTCCGGCTGGGGCACGTGCCAGGCCTCCATCTTATCCTCCGCTGTTGGGTCCGTTGCCTCAGCAGCTCCTCCCACGGCGCCCTCCAGCTCCAGCTCAGTGGGCGACTTGCCATCAGCTAGGAAGCTCCAGCGAATGGGCGACGGCGAGCAGGCATATTCGGGCAGCTCGTTGCTCAGGGCGCCTTTCGAGCTGTGCCGGTCCAGCGTGGAGCTGTGAGAGGGTGTCACCGTGGCCAGGCGCTGGTCGTGCTCGGCCTGGTTGCTCTCGTCGGCGATTTGCTTGGCTCGATCGAAGATGGAGGTCAGCGAGCCGAGCTGACTGTTGGGCCGACTGGCATTCAGGCCCCGCAAGGATATCGATGTGTAGCTGGGCTGGCGCGCCTGGAGGCGCTGCTGCTTGCGCATGGCGGCCGATGCGGACTTGATGGAGTTGTTGCGGCTCAGGGACGAGCGCGAGCCGTACAGGCTGGTGGAGTCCGTTTGGTAGCAGTAGTCGGAGCTGGTGCAGCAAGAGCTGGGCCGACGCGATGAAGTGCCGTACAAGTCCTCTGCAAAGTACTGGGCCAGCTCGGTGCGGGACGAGCTGCAGCAGGATTTGCGCACCATTATCTCCTGCACCTCGCGGTCGGCACAAGCCGCATCCTGGCAGGCATTAATCGAGTTGCAGGACACATCCGTGACGGAGCGATGGCGCCGACTGCTGCACACATGCCGCGAACTGCTCTGCCCGCCGCCCGAGGAGGCTTGATGGGTGTGGGCGCCCGGCAAGCTGCCGCTGCCACCCACAGCAGCGACGCTGTGCTGCCGACGTCGACGGCGATGATGGTGGTGCGAGTGCGATTGTGACTGCCTCTGACCCTGCTGGCTCTGGCCCAGATGGGAGTGATGGCTGTGCGGGGATGTGTGGCGACTGTGATGCGGACTGTGACTGTGACTGTGCTTGCGCTGCGATGGCTGTTGTGCTTGATGACAATGCGGGATCACGGCTGATCCCGCCTCCTGCTGCTGGGGCGGCTCATGCTTGTGTTGGGTGCTGTTCGAGAGTAGCGGCGGCGCTTGATCACATACGATATCTTTCTCATAGCTACAATGCACGTAATCGTGTGAGGTGTAACAGGACTGATGTTGATGCTGATGCTGATGCTGATGCTGGGGCTGTGCTGCAACTGCAGCGGCAGAGTTGATGGCGGAGGAGGAGGACTGGTGCTGCTGTTGGTGCTGCTGCTCCTCCTCAGCGCGACTCGTTGAATGTACACTGTTTGTGGCAGTTTCAGGAGGTGAGCCGTTCCTCAGTCAAGGCCCGCTGTTCTGGCAGGCAGGTGCTTGCTGACGAAGGTGATGGGGCGCAGAGGCAGCGCTCCGGCCCTGGTGTGTACTTCGGCCGCCGTCTAAAAATCGCTCGGATGCAGCTACAAGAAGCGCAAAGGTGCCCAAAAGAACAAAACGAAAATCGAAACGGTTTTCCAATTAATAGAGCTACCAGTAAAACTTGAATTCAATTCGTTTTATTTCTCTTATTTATTCGAGCTAGTTTATTAGTTTTCTGGCTGGATTTAGTAATAGTTTTAGTTGTAGTTGTATTGTAGTAGTGGTTAAGTCTAACAGTGCATGCAAAAAGTACATGCCAATAATACACATGCGCTTAGGTATTTCGATTTACAATTTACAAATGATCTCTCATGCAGCCTAAAAAACATATTTATAGCAACTGAATGACTCATGGTAATGAAATGAATTGTGATTTGTAAAAGCAAAGTTATCAGAGTTATATTCCGGACAATTTCAAATACAAGATACAATATGACCCGCATGATCTTTTATTTCTTCGCATTATTGGCACCCTTTGTGTAGTACAGTGGTTTCTTTAAAGGTGCTGTTTTATTTTTTGTTTCTTTAGATATTGTTTACTTAGCCAATTCATTGTTATTGCTCAACAAGGTTTTGGGCAGGTCCCGAGCTCACGTTCACTTGCGTACTATAATGGGAAAACAATAGGAAAAGAAAACAAACAAACAAATCAAAATGATATACATGTATATTCAAAGCAGTTGATCAACCAACAAGGCTCGATCGAACCATCTGCAGTTCGTTGCAGCTTAGCCTAGGATTAGGTTAGTGATACGAGCAGATATTGCTTGGTTAACTGACGAGCTGGGTGCGATTGTGTTAAGTTAAGTCTTGTCCAAGCGGCACGCGCGGCATTTTCATGTAAATGCTTTGTGGCTGGTGGCCCAATAGCTGGTGTAGCTTATAAATTGCTTGATTGGGGACACTGTGAATGTGATTTGGGGGCTCTTAGTGTAGTTGTTGCTGTTAACCTACATGACATTCTTCCATGCGCCGAGTGCCTGCGAAAGCTATCGTCTCGCCCATAGTCAGACTCATTGTAGTAGCATTTGCGATTAGGAACTGGCGTTGTTTGTATATTTGTACCGTAGTTTGTGTAGCAGGCCGTGGAGCCGGCTCCACCGACACCGACACCGCCGCTCGCATAACTCGTCGACGTTGGACCCAAGAGATTAGTGCTATCACTTAACGGATATGGACCCATGCCTTCAACCGTCAACGAGAACGAAGTCGTACCAAAGACTTTAGTATATAATTTGTATATAATTTGATTTTCAAATGTTTTTTCATGCATTATTCAGATTGTCGCCAATATATCAGTGACGTTTCCCAATCGGTTACATACAGTAGGTTCATGTTTTATTATTATTATTTGATATTGTGAATGATTGTTGTAGTATTGTTGTTGTTGTTGTTGTAGTTGTAGGTGTGTATAAATCCAGTTGATTATTTAATTGGTTTCCAATATGTTAATTGTTGTCGTTGATTTTGAATTTGTTTATTATAATTTTAGCAGCACAATTCAAATATTCCCAGATAATTATGAATATTTTTAAAATGAAAAATATGGCATGGTTAAAATTATATAAACATTTTTCAATACTTATTTAGTCTAACAGTTGAAATATTTAAAAGCTAATATTAAATTGCTAAAAAGAAAATATTTGAAAGCAAGCATGCATAACAGAAAAAAAGCTAAAAGCAACTAATATATATATTAAATTAATGTGATGATGTTGCATATCTCCTAGTAGCACTAGCACTTGCTAATTAACCGGCGTTGCTTGGCTTGAACAATTAATTTTTTAACACTCAACTTCTCTCAAGTTATGCTTCTAAGCCTCCTCTGCTTCTAAGGCCCTTTGCTTCTAAGCCCAACATATTGACATCTTTTTATAAGAAAACAAGTCTCTAGCTTTTATATCTAGATCGACGCATTGACACTTACGGACAGACTCAATTCGTCACCTTGATCAAGAATACACTATGGGATCTGCCCCGCCTTCTTCTGCCTATTACAAACATTTAACTGAATTCCCCATTTCAATGAGTTTAGGGTATAATTAGAAAATGAGTAGAAATGATATTCTAGGGTATTCCCTAAGTATTACAAGTGTGAGTTGACTAAACTCTCATTGAAACAGTTCAGTTTATATATTTTTTCTAATAATATGCACCTCTTTTAACAGCAATAAATTGTACGGTTAAATGTATTTTAAAGAAAATTCGTAGTTTTTTCAGATTTGAAAAATATATAATTTTTTTAGTGATTTTCTCTAATACATACTTTATAATTATAAACTTTTTTTTAATATATAATTTTAAGCCATTATATTTTTTTTTTTTTTTTATATTTATATATTATTATATATTTTTATATTTTATATTTCTAATGCTTTTCCCTAATACTTTATACTTTATTCAACAAGAAACAATATTTGTTTGTATCATTTTAAGTCTTTATATTTTTTATAATTATATATTATTTTATATTTTCATATTTTATTTTTATATTGCATTATATTTTATTTTATATTTTTATTGCTTTTCCCTAATACTTAACAATTCAACAAGAAACTATTTTTTCTTTTTTTTTTAATTTAATTTTTTATTTTAAGTAAACTTCTAGACTTCGATCAGTATCTGTTAGTCAGTCAGGCAAAAAAAAAAAAAAACTAAAAAAAAATCCAATATGTCTATTTAACTACAAGGCTTTAGAAGAACTACAATTGCAACTAGTTTAATACTAAATTTTAAATATATAGTAGTTTTGTAGGAATAAATATTAAAAGATGTATGTTATGAGCGTAGGTCATGCCATGTTGCATGCTTCACGAGTTAGACACATCGAAATGGCTGGACATGTGTGGATTTGAGTAAAAAAAAAACAAAATAAATGCTTAAATGGAAATAAAAATGGAAATTCAAATTCGAATTTGAAGAGAAATGTTTGCTAATTAATTATTAAAAATATGTGTTAATGCGTAATTTAGTGTATTATTTTTGAGAGTTTCATCATGTCGTTGCTTGTGTCTGGGTGGGACATTGCGTATACGCAATGTGCAACACTAATATGGCGGCATGTTGAACATGTTTGTATTTAGATGTATTGTTTAAGTGTATAGAAATGTATATATACATATATACATGTACATGTACGCATGTATGAGTGTGCATGTTACAAGTGTAGGTGGGTTTACTTTTTGTTTTAGGCCGAGCTAAACATCTATATTCAGTTTACCTAGAGGTCATTATGTTGGATGTGTGTAATTGTGTTTGTTGTACAACATGGATACGTAAATATTGTGTATTATTTTCATTGGTATTGGTGTTTGTTTTTTAGGTTCATTTTTGTATTAATTTTGTTTGTGTTTTTTTTTTTTTTTTTTTGGTATTTTTTGTTTTTTATTGAACGAGCAATTTGCACAACAAATAATAGTTTGAAATTAAGAACGTAAGTTGGAATTTTGCTTGCAGTTTGTAATTCGTTTTTAAAATTCTTACGTGAGTCATGTTGGGTCTTCTCCTCAGATACCATCAATGCGGCATGCTCGATGCCAGAATTCATACTTTGTGGCTCCAAGCTATTTGTGCAGTTTAGCATACTCCTGAAATTCGCACACTCTACGATTATGTTTTAAGTGTAAACGTATTTAAAATTTAATTTTTGCAAACTAATGACAGCAATTACGAGACATTGGGCATAAGACGCGTACGCCTACACAGAGGAGCAGGTGGGGCGATCAGAATCGTGGGACCTTCTTATTCTTTACACCTGTATGTGTGTGTATGTGTGTGTGGGTGAGTTAGCCTCAGCTGAAAGAACTTAGAGCATATGTTTGAGCTGGCTTGGAAGTTATTAGGCGCGGTCGCTACGCGAAAACGAAAATCAAAACCGAAATCAAAATAATAAAAACAACAAATTAAATAACTTATGATAATATTTATTTAGATAAACAGTAGATAAAAACAAAATAGAACTTAATATTAGAACGTATCAAATAAATTAAACGTAAACAAGACTAATCGCAAGAGCTGTCGCAAACAAACTTTTCCGTTCAGTTCCACTTGGAAACTCGAGCGAAATTGTGGAAAAAAAAAGTGATTTCCGACTGTTGAGATTGCGACTGTTTCCTTGTGCACACATTGAAATGCCAATTAAATTTGCAAGGACATTGCAACTGGGCGTGGGTGTGGGCGTCAATGCGGGCTGGGGCGTGTGCAGGGGACAACAGCTGCCCTACATTACTGCACTTTCGTTCGCGTTGCATTGGAGTCACGTTGCGATATCTCAATGTCCGCTGTGGAGCTACTGTTGCCATTGCCGTTGACACTCTCCCCACTAAATGGACAAGCAACATAATCAAAATGTTTTGTTAACTTATATGACTGTGTGTGTGTGCGTGTGTGTCTGTGTGTGTGTGTGTTTTTTTTTTGTTTTGTCATTTGTTGTTGTGCTCTGTTATTAACACTGAAAATTTGTGGTGCTTTAAACTAACCAATTTATTAAGAATGAACAATGAGCAATCAGGACAAAGACTCGGAGTGGGATTGTTTAGATGTAAGGGCGCTGCATGAATTAGAAATTGAATTGATTGAAATACATGCATATATGTATGTGTATATGCATACACACATACATACATACATATATACATATATTTTATTTCACTTTGGGTTGGTGGTGGTGACATGAGAGAAATAGAATAGAGAATTACAAAACGGTTGATAATGAAACATGGCATTTAAATAGAAGGGTATACAGAGTATTTAAATTCATATGAAATATTTGAGTAGTTTTTATATTTAAATTGCTAAATATGAACTTGTATTGATTAATTAGTTTGTCAACTGTAGCCAGCTGTTAATTGATTGTAGTAGTAGTAGTAGTTATTTTTATTGTAATTTGTAGTTTGTAATTTGTAATTTGTAACAAAAGTAACGAGTAGAACAGGCAAAGTTAAGCAGACATGCCGAAAAAGTATGAAACTTTTGAGCGCAAGTTTTCATAGAATTTCATTGATTTGTTTTTTTGTTTTTGTTTTTGTTTGGTTTTAATTAGTTAAAATGTACAATAAAGTTGCTTTTAGAGTGAACTAATAAAGTACAGCAAACGAGCTACGTTTAAATAGAGCGAAACGCTTCAGATTGTAGTTTTATTTAAGCTTCGATCTGGAGTTTATTAAGTTTGTATTTTGATTTTATTTTGTTCTTATTTTGTTTTGTTTTGTTTTGTCAGTTTCTCTTAAATTCATGCAACTTACCCGTACAGTCTACTATCTCGAAATGTCCTTCAGTTTCGGGCATACATAGAATGGACATGGTTGGTATTATTTTCAGTACAGTCGTTAAAACGCAATGTGTTACAACAAAATAAACAAGTTATAAATTTCAAAATTCAACAACTTAGGCGCATAGCTGGCGGGCTACACACAACCTCAATGCATACCGCATAATAAACTTCCAAGTACATAATTGAGGGAAAGATATTCGTTTCACCTTGGGGCAGTTTTTAGTTACAACAATTGATTTGTGGAAATGTGGCTGAGCTGCTCTGGGGAATTGAATTGGGCGTCTGTCTAATCTCTTTAGGTTTGATTACAGTCAGAACTATGTGGTTATCGAATCGCAGTGAGCTGTGTGCAAAGTCTATGATTGAATGGAAGCGGTTACATACCTGCCGTTGTTATGACGGAAGAGGGCCAGGATTTCCTCAAAGGTTTTGTTTTTGGTCTCAGGAACCTTCTTGTAGGTGAATATCCAGAATATGGCTAGGAAAACACTAAATGGCAAGAATGTGTAGTTCTCGAGCGAGTTCTGTACAAAATGAGGAGATATTATAAACAGTTTATGAATGGTAAGCGACTCACCTTCATTCTGGGGAATCCGATGCCGACCACAAAGTTGGCCATCCAGTTGACCAGCACGGCAATGGCCATGGCGCTGGGTCGCGGCCCTTGGGAGAAGAGCTCCGCTGTTATCATCCAGGGTATGGAGCCGGGTCCCACGGCGAAGAACACCACAAAGCCGAGCGTAGCAACCACAGACAGATATGACATCCAGTCGATCATTTCCTGCACATAACCAAAAAACTCCTATACAAAATGCGTAGTACTCGCTTTCTCGATGATTTGTAGGCTTTTTGTTTCATACTCATATATGCAAATATATATATATATATATGTATTTGTATATATTTGTATATATCTCTTGATGTCTAACGAACTGTTCGTTGATAACAAACCAAAACAAATCAAGGATCGTGGTCAGCTATCGGACCAGTAACGTAAAGTAATGTTAATGTAAAGTTAAGTTAAACCCTCTACCATATGATATGAGTCTGAGCATGAGCTGGGCTTAGAGTCCATTGGAACATATACTTAGTTAAGATACTTTAAAAGTATTTAGTTGCTATCTTGGTTCTCAAAGAGTTGAATCGTTCTCGTCGCGTCACAAACTGTCACTTGAGCTTTTATACTTTTGCTGTAACACCTTTGGAGAACGCTTAAAGTACAAGTAGTGGAGAATACTAGTATGTATGTATAGCTTAAATAAGTAGTATTATATATGTATGTAGATTAGGATTTAGTTCAAGTCTATTTAAATAAATCAAGCGGCGTGTTGACACATTTGACGGTGTGACAGTGTGAGAATTGTGTGTTGAAGGTGGCCTTTGAAGCGTTTGTCAGCGCGTGTTCTGCTCTAGAATCAATTTAGCGACAGCTTTGTACATTTTCCAACACTGGCAGTTGCGGTTGGCTGTGTTGTGAACTGTTTGCATTTTGGTGCCCGGAATAACTGCAGATTGCGAATTGCAAATCGTGTGAATTGTCTTTGCTGTTGAAACTGTGTCTGCTTTTCTTTGTCAATTAATGAAAATAGGAAAACAAAACAATTTAAAATAAGTTGGTGTCTCTGTGTGTGTGTGTGTGAGTGGGGGCAAAAGCCTGCCAAGTCGAGAATAGCTTTTAAATAAGGGGCGAGACAATTGCCTAAATGAGCTGACCAGCTGAACGCGTTCAGTTGGAGCCAAGTCTCTCTTGGGCCTATAACTCCAACTACTGGTTCGTGTCTTTCACATGCTAGATTCAGTAAACTACTTGAATTGGCAGCTCATTTAGGCAACAACTTAACCTAGGCACAACACAATATAAAAAATTTTGCAAAGAAAAACTATTTTGGTATAGAGCAAGCAACAAAGTTGAGTTTAGGTGCAAAACAGGCGACACGCAACAGGCTTTAGTTTATATTAAAATATCTCTAAATATATTCATATTAATCATATCAAAAAAGGAATTATAAACACTATATATGTACAGGGAGCCTTAAAGCTTAAACTAGATTTATGAATATATAAGATAAAAGTGTATAAAAAGTTAGCAATAAATTAAATCTGTGTCTGTTGGGTGCATTGCATGCTTGATATGTGTGCTACGTGGAGAATATATTTTATACAAAATTAATAATTGCAGTGGCTTAGCGGTAGCCCATAAATAACATAGTATATACATTCATATATATATATTTCTTTTTTTTTACTAATTTAAACGTATCTCTACCAAGCACATTGTAGTAAATGCAATGCGATCGAGGGGCATGGCAAATTGATTGCTGGCAGAGGCGCAGCTATAAATTCGACTTGTTATAAATTCAAATATACATATCTCACATCAATAATTTATAGATATACACGCGGGACAACTGTCATGCCCGCCCTTATTCGTATTTTTATTTTATTTTATTTTTTTTTTTTTTTTTGGTTTTACTCTAGGGCTTGTTGGCAAAGGGAGGGTCTACACAAATTCATGCATAAAATATCTATGTCAATATTCAAATATTTATCAAAACATACAAGTATAAATGTAAAATATTTAGACACCGTCTTTAAATCATTATCAAAATCAAATGCAATATGCAATATATGCTAATGCTAAAAATAAAAACTTCTTCTGGCTAATAATTGCCGTACCAAATGCTAAATAGTATTTCTGCATAATAATGGCAACCCTTGTACTTGCCTTGATCAGGAAGGAAATCGTTATGAATATGGAGAAGATGAACATGCCGCCCAGTCCATACAAATGTAGTGTACGGCGGCCAGTGCGATCCATTAGGGGAATGGACACCAAAGTCATTACAACCTGTATGAAAAGTAAGGATTGATGTGAGTATGTAAAGTTTTGGTCAGGTCAATTGCAGCCGGGTTACCATAATGGCGCCAATGCCTATCGTGGCAAACTTGGCAATCTCCTCGGTCAGGCCGGAGCTCATGAAGAGCGACGTGGAGTAGTAGAAGACGGCATTGATGCCGCTAAACTGTTGGCTCAGCTGCATCACGATGCCAATGATCAGAGGCGGACGCAACGTAGACGAGCAAATCAGCTCCATGGTCGATATATGGCTCTCGGCCTGTTGGGCGCGCTCCTCGGCGCGCATCTCCTCAATGTCCTCATCCACGGAGCCGGAGGCGCGTAGACGACGCAGTGCTGTCAAAATGAGCGAATTAATTTAATTCACAATTACTCTCAGCTGTTTGGTGTTTACAGTTACCTTTACGCGCCTCCTCCTCCCATTGTTTGGTTATGAGCAAATATCTTGGGGACTCGGGACAAACTGGCAGTAATATTAATTGCAATATTGCTGGACATATGGCCAGGCCCAGCAGAATGGGCCAGCCCTCATTAGTGCCTAAGATTTGTTCAATGCCCAGCACCTGGGATAATAGTAAACCTACAGTCACAGCCAATTGATTAACAGTACCTAAACCACCGCGCAGATTCAGTGGTGCTATTTCAGAGATGTACATTGGCACCAATGATGTATTGAGACCTGCAGAGAGCGAGAGAGAGAGACATACATGAATATAGTTTTGTAATATATGTAAAGTGGTGTACCTACCGCAATTAACACCTATTATAAATCGGCCAAGGAATAACATTTCATAGGAATGACTAACTTTGGTAAAGCCCATCAAACAGGCGCCGGATATGCCCAGCACATTGTTTAACAATAGACCGCCTTTTCTGCAAGTATCCAAATAAGATTTTTTAAACAATATTAACTAGAATCCTTTGGGTGTTCTTTCTGTTGTCTACAAACCTGCCAAAGCGGTTGGCCATCCAGCCACCGCTGAAACCACCGAGCATGCCGCCAATGGCAAATATGGAGACAGCCACCGAGTAGAGCTGCTGTATGAACTCTTCGCTGATGTCCTCGCCATAGCGATCCTTGTACACATCCTTCATAAAGTTCTCAATATTCTTCTCGGGCGCATTGATGACTCCAGTGTTGTAGCCAAATTGCAGCATGCCCAGCACCGCCGAGAATATCGAGTAGGTGAGGAAGAAGGTGAGACCCTGCAACAGTTGGCCCAAAAACAGATCCAATTAGCTAAGCACGTTTGCACAGGGGCGGCGGGACGGGAGCCGGGATGATTGGCTGGGTATGTGCGGGTTTTCTCAAACGCTTTGCAAACAAGTGTGCATTAAAAATCAAATGTTACGTTATATTCATTCAGATGAGGCCAATTGCTACTTGATTTCGATTTCAAATAAAACAATAAAATAAGATGAACAATCCAACAAATTGTAAACTGATAAAAACTAATTAAAATAAACTTGTAATAAAAAACGATTTTTGTTTATTTTTCTGTTTGGAAATTTATTAACCAAGAACAAGAAAATATAATAAAACAAAATAGAATCATGTTAAATGTGTGAACTTGAAAGCCGGTGTCTCTGTATGTGGGGTAATCGAAAGTTGCGCCCATCTATGTAGATATACATAGAACAATTCCAAGAAATTTATATCATGAGCACAACTTTTCAGTGTCGTATTGTTCGATGTTTGTGTTTGTTTTGTTTTGCTTTGTTTTGTACTGTTTGGATGTTTGGTTTTTGGTACGGTTGTGGCTTGGTTTGGTTTGGTTTGGTTTGGTTTGGTTTGGTGTACATGAATAGAAATGAAATTCAAGTATTTAATTACACAACATGGCAAATAATTTAAGCTACAAACTTGTTCTAAAAGTCTTAGCTTCCGTCTGTGCGTGTGCTCCTCCAGTCTATCGACATATTCGCGCAGCTCCTCAATCTCCTCCTTCACCTGCTGCACGGTGTCCAGTTCGTGTTTGATGGCCACCATGTCACGTTTGACCTACACACACACACACGAACACATACATACATATAATGGTAAATCGAATTTAAGACAATTGAATTTGGTGTTAATCCGGTGTGCTCCACTTACCTCCGATACCTCACTCTGGCAGCTCTCCACGGACTTGGTCAGCTCTTGCAGCTGTGTGCGGATTTCGCACAAGGCGACTGTCGTCTCCAGGTGTCGATCGCCTCGCTGCAGCTCATCGAGTTTCGCTGATAGATTCATGCTCATCACGCTAACTTGCTTTTGCAAACTGTGCCACGGCGCCAATGCAGGGCCCCAATGCAGTTGCAATTACGTTCGCCCCATCAAAAATGGCCGTTCCACACGTGTAAGAGTGTGTGTGTGTGAGTGTGTGTGAGTGTGTGTTTTTGGTGTGGTGGGCGTGGCCGTGGCCAAGTGCGGGTCATATGCGTGCAATGCATACAATTCAATTGACGGCGTTGCGTGACGTCACGTGCCGACGCCAAGTCACGCAAAGTGGCCCCAAGACGTTACGTCGTCGTTGTTGTTGTTGTTGTTGTTCATTTGTAGAATTGTCGCAATTGTTGTTGTTGCAGAAGTTGTTGTGTTTGTTACAGTTAAAGAAAATATCAAGCAAAAATGCACTTTAGTTGTACGATATAGCTGGCGAATGCCTTTCTGGCTTTTATTATGCTACAGACTACGTAGTTATTTAGTGTAACGTAACGTAATTTATTTTGTGGCGCAAGTCAAGCAAACGAAATTATTTATGACCGCTTGCATTAAAATTTACCGAGCTATGCAATTATTGAGGAATGAAGCAACATAAATTTTATGGCTTTGAGCTGCAACTAAAACTTAAAATGCGAAATACAAAATATGCGAAATACAAAACAGAAACACAGAAAGCAGAGTCAAAATACAGGCAACAAAACCAGGCAGAGCTCTAAGTAAACGAAAGGATTTGTGTGTTGTTGCGGTTCCAGAAGCGCAGAGGAGAAAAGGGATAGAGGCACAGTGGGACGAAGGGATAGAGCCAACGGAAGGCGCAACAACAACAACAGCATCAACTTAAAAGCCACCAAGTACATAAAAAGTAAGTTAAAGTAAATTGTTGGCATTATTCGTTTAGGTTAAGGCAAGAATTATGCAGTAAAAGTCTCAAAATTAAAAGGATAAATGATCTGCGGGATATACACTTGGTAACATAGAGCTGAGCTGACTATAAATTCAGTTGAGCAATGAGCCAGGCAGGAAGAGTCCTGAGACTGAGATAGAAATAAATTCCGAATAGTAAAACGAAAATACACTGCGGTTCGCACTATTTGAAATTTATTTTTATACCCTGAACCCATTGAAAATGGGAAATCAGGGTATAATGGTTTTTTTGAAATGTATGTAACAGGCAGAAGGAGGCGTGGCAGACCCCACAAAGTATATATGTATATTCTTGATCAGGGCGACGAGTTGAGTCGATTTAGTACTATTCCTCTGTCTATTTCTTCTAAATATTCCCTTTACGTAATTCCTCTACGTATTTCCTTTACGTATTTCCTTTACGTAATTCCTCTACGTCTTTAATGCTTAGCTGGCCGATCACACACTCTACTTCACTTTATTACGCTGACCCCCAGCAGGCCTGGACGACTGACGACTGACCGAAGAAATGCTGCAGCTGCTGCCCTTTATATAGGGCCACTTTTACTCACGTACTGTCTCTCCCAAATATTGAGCCCGACGACAGGTAGAGCTCGCTGCAGTCGAGCTTCAAGTTGATAATGGGAACGCTCTCTGCTGCTGTGAGCATTCTAGCTTTGTTTTACCTAAATACAAATACCAAATGAGAACTGCTGCATACTCATAGACAACTTTAATGATCTTCTGTACTTATTCTCTCCTTGCTTTAACTTTTACTCAAGTACTGTATGCGTGTGTGCCTATGTGTATGTGTGTGTCAGAAAGACGCGAAGAATTATTGAAATATCAGTTCTCCGAAGGGTTCAGGGGATTTCCTAGTCGAGCAGTCTCGATTAGAGCTTTCTTACTTGTTATTTCAGAGAATTTCAATTGGCATCTTTGGTTCCCCAAAAGAGAGACCTATAAAGGCCACAGCCTTTGTTGTGCTAACCGCAGTTGGTGTTAGTGAATAGCAAGTGGAGTAATCACTTCTGTTTTCCGGCTTAGATTCGACTTTTAGTCTTTACGGAATGCATAAAATTTACATTTTCATCAACATGCAGCGACATCCAAACAAATAAACGCCCACACTATTTCAGTGTGTGTGTGTTTGCATTTGCCTTGCCAGAGCTGGGGCTGGCCAAAAAGCATTATGTGTACATAGTACGTATCTATGACTGAAAGTGAGAAGTGATTTTTGTTGGTTGTGCAAACAGAACGCGCGAGTGGCGCCCAAAATCAAACAGCAACAACAAACAAAGCAGGACATGGTGTGGCAAAAGTTATAGGCGACAGTTGCACATGCTCCATGGAGAAGCAGGAGGCGGGCGACGGGCGACGGACGACGGGAAGCAGAGCGTTGATAACCGACGCACACAATGCGCATACGACACATAGGCTGCACGACCAGCCACAGCCACACAGCCAGAGCCATTTCCCCCCGGCCAGCCATGCACTTGAGTTGGCTGCGCATTATGTTAATGCGCCTATGCGGCTGGCAGGAGGCGGCGGGGTACAGGCAGGCGAGAGTTATTCACAACATGTTGTCATTTCATTGTTGTTGTTGCTGCTGCTGCTGCTGCTGCTGTTGTTATTATTGTTATTGTTTTGCATTTCACGGACATTGTTGTGCCGAGCATAAAAGGATTATTTTATGCATACATCAGCAAACGAGCTGCAGCACCAGAAGCAGAAGCAGAGCCAGAACGAGAGCCAGAACGAACGGCATCCTATGTAAGTTATTGTTCTCCATGAAAACAATTGTGGCTTGTGCAAATGTATTGGCATGCATATCTTTATCCTATATCACAGTGGCTATAGCCGAATCTCTATAGGAATCTGCATGCGTATCACGCATGTGTGCATGTGTATGTATGTATGTTTGTGTGTCTGTCAGTTGCAAGTTGCATTTTCGGTTTTTGTGTAACAGATTTGTATACGTGAGCATTTAATAAAATTTGTGCCAATTTCTGCTGCTCCTGCTCCTGCTGCTGCTGCTGCAGTTACCTTTTGTGTTCATTTAAGGTGCTCGCGAATTTATACGTGAGCCTGACGCTCTTCACAATGTTGTCCTTTGTGGCGAATGCAGCTGCATATGCACATACACATATGTATATAAAGTAGATTTACGCTATGGAGAGCCACTTAATATTGGCTGCCTGGGCAACGAGTGAATAGGGAAGTAATAAGGCAGTTCACTTCATTGCCAGCTCAAGTGGTGCTTGTCTGCTCACGGCTCACGGCTAATCAAAGTTATAGTCAAGCTTTGTAAACGGTAAACAAAATAGTAGCAATAAAATATCAGGAAATATAATACAGATTTATAATATACACATTAAAGTTGTTCAAACCAATTGGCATATGGGACATTCACCAAATGTACGCAATTCGATATTAGTTTCTCTTTTTTTTGTAATCATTATTTTTTGTTTTCTCTCTTGCAATTACGAAAATATGTTGTTTTATTTTATTGGAGTTCTCGTTGAATTTGTTGCATTTTCGATTTGATTAATTTTTTTTAATTTTTTTCTTTTTGGAATTTGAATTAGTTCTTTGTCGTTTTCAGTTCTGTATAATTTGCATGAATTAACATTTGTTTGTGGATATCAAATTTGATTTGTGTTTTATGCTAAAATGAGACAACACATGATATAGAAAGCATAATGCACCAATTGAAATGGCAGTCGCAATGGAGTGAAATGGATAAATCAACAAATTGCAGCTGATTCACGAGTTTTTCGATTTGTTGCAGCTTTAATTTTCAATATATCGTTTATACGCTTTTTTCTTTCGTTTTCTTTTTTAGTGGTGAGAGAACCAATCCGCCAATTAGTTAAACAGTTTTGTAAAATCAAAATGACAAGTAAACAAAAAATGCATAATAATATAATTAATTTAACAAAACTTTACTAAAGTGATGACAATCAAGCTAAATCAAACATGACTGAAATATTGAGTGACTTTTAAAGAGCGATTTGAACGAGCTGATGAGCGGCTCTGCTTTATGCTTTATGCAGCTAAATCACATCCGATGAGGTGGGGTTAGGGCGGCTGAATGATAATTATGACTTTGTTGGCATGCAAAGTAGGGGTCGATTGCTGAATGAGTGGGGCTGAGTGTCCAATATTGATTAACTGACTGCCTGGACGAGAATGCTATAGTTGTTGTTGTTGATGATTGAAGTGTGCGAGTGTGCGTGTATGCATGTGTGTGTGGGTGTGTGCATTTAAGTGTGTACAGTGACTTAATGGCACTCAAACACTTTTCGGCATGTCATAAAGAACATAACACATACGCATTCACACACACACACGCATGCACACACACTGAATCACACAATAAGAGCAACAGAGGCTTCAGCTCACAGATTGTTGTGGCTGCTCTCAAGTGCCCTACAATGCGCATCAAGTGTCTGGGGCCGGTGTGGCACCACCCAGCCACAGTGTCAGCCGCATCACATACATTTGACAATTGAAAAATGGAATTGGGATTGGGATTGGAATTGGCTGAGGCCGAGGCGATAATTACAATATAACAACTAAATTAAATTTAGGCATACTAATTGAATTTTAATTGTCTGACATGCAAAATTTTGGTGAGCACGAATTTCAGGAGTATTTGCGTTGCTCGTTAAATATTTGAAATAATTAACAAATCAATTGAATGGTCTATGAAGTGCCGTATGTGAGTGCATTGGTTAATATTACAAAAGGTCGAGCAGAAAATAAATAACTGGTACTTGAAAGGATAGAAATGTAGTTAGTATTAGTAGTAGTAGTAGATAATGTATAGTTATGTATAGATAGGAGTAGTAGTAGTATAGATATTTTATTTATTTATATAATTGCTGTGATTGCAGTAGTAGGGAAATGGAAATTGCATACTCATTGAGTGGCGTAAATACCAAACCACTTTGGGTGTGGCTTCTGTAATTTGTTGTTGTTGTTGTTGTTGTTGTTGTTGTGGTTGTTGTATTAGTTGCAGTTGATGTTGTGGATGGAAAGTAGATGACAAGAACACAATTGAAATGCATTGAAATGGAAATGTTTGGTTAAACAGTTAGTATGACAGCTATCGATATTAAATTTAAAAAAAATATATATATATATATATATACACTCGGAATTTTGTTCGACAGCTTTGAGTTCGATTAGCATATGTCTTGGTGCTGATGCATAAAATTAAAAGTCAATTGCATTTAAACACTTTACATATGTACAGAAACTAAAACTCTCTTTACACGGATATCAGCATGAATGAATGTAATTAATGCAATAGGTTTGCATTATGAAACCAATATCAATCTGTTACACAGCGCACAGCAAACCAACAAAGCAGCAAAACGATTGAAGCGAATTAAACAGTTTTAATTAAACATATACGAATTTAAATGCCTAGCACACACACACACACACTCGCACACATACACACACAGTCACGCTCTTTTAATAGTAATTACAGAAAAAACAGCAAGAAGACAAAATAAGAGCGTTTATGTGATAAATTTGCATTAATTTAAAATATTTGCATTGTGCAAAATAAACATACATATTAACCAACGACAACAAAAAATACAATAACAATAATAACAACAACAAAAACTGAGTCAAACAGAGAATAAAACGAACAAGAAAAAAAATAAAATGGAATACATGGCGTATGCGTAATGTTCGCGCTGTTAATTATGACTATGCTTTGTTATTATTATGAAAATTAATTTGAATAGTTTGGAATGCTTTGTATATGTACCTGGGTGGCATTGTGCCCATCATTTTGTTGGCTTTTATTTTGTGTTCACACTCCGGCGTTTATTTAACAATTTATATAAATCTTCCGCTTTCCTTCTCTCTCTCTCTCTCTCTCTCTTTTTCTTTCTTTTTAATTTTTGTATATTTTTAGTTATGCATCAAAAAACGTTTGGCTTAATTAATATTTTTTTTAGCATGTTTTCTTTTGTTGTTTGCTTTGCTTTGTTGAGAATTTTTTGTTAACCCGAGCTTTGGTGAATG
Organism: Drosophila aldrichi; assembly: GCA_035045965.1. NCBI lineage: Eukaryota > Metazoa > Arthropoda > Insecta > Diptera > Drosophilidae > Drosophila > Drosophila aldrichi. The sequence goes on along the minus strand of JAWNOM010000341.1, from coordinate 2,905,725 downwards.
TCGCATGTGCTTGCCGTTGTTATTAATATTGTTTGATATTTGGGGCTTTTTTTTTTTTTTTTGGTTTGTTGTTTGTTATGCTTCTACACTTTTTTTACGGCTGGCTGTGCAACAAAAACAACACAACACAAATGCCCTCAATAAATAATTGACATTTTAAGGACACGCGCTGGACACTTAAACGAACATAATTTGCGCTAATCTGTGTGGGGGGGAGGGAAAGTAGTTAGAATAGTTAAATATTTGCGCATAAATCTGACCAAAAGTCCAAACATCGAATAAATATTGTTTACATTAAATATAGAAAAACTGAAATAACGAAAATTATTGGAAATCTGTGAAAATTACTTTGTTTGTGCATTCAATTAAAGGACAAAGCAAACTGACAATAATTCGGCGTGTTTGCTGATTTGTAAATAAAACATTGGCTCCAATACACGACGAGCAGCCAAATGGATAAATTAAATGCAAATGATTATGTGTGCGTGCCATTAAATGTATAAATTAAAAACTTGGCACATTCTTTATGGGCAACAAACTAAATATGCATATTGCTAAATAATTGCTATTTATTTGTGTAGCTAACTGCAAATACTTTGCGGCGAACAATTTGCGGCATGCAAATCAAATGACGCATAATGAACCAATACGCTGAAAAAGCGCAGAGGTAGCTATAGCTATAGGTAGAGCTGTAACTGTAGCTATAGCTGTAGCGGTAGCTGTAGAGCTGTAGCTGTAGAGCTATAGCTGTAGAGCTGTAGCTGTAGAGCTGTAGCTGTAGAGCTGTAGCATTAGAGCTGTATCTGTAGCTGTAGCCCTAGCTGTAGAGCTGTAGCTCTAGCTGTAGAGCAGTAGCTGTAGAGCTGTAGCTGTAGAGCTATAGCTGTAGAGCTGTAGCTGTAGAGCTGTAGCTGTACAGCTGTAGCTGTAGAGCTGTAGCTGTAGAGCTATAGCTGTAGAGCTGTAGCTGTAGAGCTGTAGCTGTAGAGCTGTAGCATTAGAGCTGTATCTGTAGCTGTAGCCCTAGCTGTAGAGCTGTAGCTCTAGCTGTAGAGCAGTAGCTGTAGAGCAGTAGCTGTAGAGCTGTAGCTGTAGAGCTGTAGCTGTACAGCTGTAGCTGTAGAGCTGTAGCTGTAGAGCTATAGCTGTAGAGCTGTAGCTGTAGAGCTGTAGCTGTAGAGCTGTAGCTGTAGAGCTGTAGCTGTAGCTGTAGAGCTATAGCTGTAGCTAGGCCTAAGTGCCATGCCTAGTTCATTCTGTGTTCATTTCATTTGCATGCAACAGCCAAATGGAGTCGCCTGCCTCCAATCAGGTTCGTTCGTTCTACATACTCGAGCAGCAATTGGCGCAGTGTTGCCTCATCCTCGCCATGACATCTCAATCTTGACTCGCGGTCACGATCATCACGGCTCGAGTGGCGCTGTCGCTTGGGGGCGTAGCTGAAGGAATGACGATAGAAACGGCCGTTGTTTATATTATCACCTCGATAGGCGTCTGTGGGCGACAGTTAGAGGTTAGTTCAATGAATTGGGTAGCCGGACGTATTTGAAAGATATTCTATTGATCTGGAAGTAATACGCACCTTCGGGTCGCAGGCGCACTGGCGGCGAGGTCAGCTTAAGTTGAGTTGACGTTGTTGTGGGCGGAGTCTTACGTCGACCACCAAAAACATAATCGTAAGAATCTTCGCTCAAATTGGACACTGAACAAGGCATACACGACAAGAAGAATAACGAGCAGGCTCATAAGGACTTGTGTCGAAACAAAACCACTTAATGATTACGCTTAACACGAATTTGAAAATCAGCTAAACCAAAAACTAAATAAATCACTTAAAATTTAAATATATATATAAAATAGAGCAACAGCAGTGAGCAAAGATTTTGCACAAATAAATCAAGATAAAATCAAAAGTTTAAATACTATGCATAAATAGAATACATATATTAAAAGTAGGCTGATTCCTACTTGGCCTTGTTCTTGTGTTCTTGTTGCTGTTGCAGTTGCAGTTGCAGTTGCAGTTGCACTTTTATACTCACTCTACAAATGAACGCATAAAAGCATATTATTCAATATAAATAGTAAATTGTTTGTCAAGATTTGTTGTTTTGTCCGGTTTATAAAAATAGAAGAAGAGATCACAAAATTGTTAGAATTTGTTAGCATTTCAGTATTTTTTTGTTTGTTTTTATTTTTTAGATTTATTTGACAGTTGTGGGACAGCACTAAGGTAAGTGAAGTGGAAAGAGTAACGGCTGGCAATTGTTCAAAAAATGTTTACAAAGCAGCTGCAAATTACATTTGATATATGAATGCTTTTTATTTGCTTTCTAATAGACATTTTCCAAAATAACAACTTAAAGAAAAACACATAGCAGCATCAATACAGAGCACAGCTACTTGAAAAAGTTTTTACTTTTTTTTTTGTTTTTTTTTTTTCTATGGAATGTTATAAATAATTTTTTTTTGTTAGTCAAAAAGTTGAAAGTACAAAGAGCAAGCACAGATAGAGGGCATAGAAAGAGCGACATTTAATTAATGGACGACTGTTGGTAGTTTTTTTTTTTAATTTTTTTTTTATTTTATGGAATTTGGTTGATTGATTGATATCCTGAATGGGTGCGGCTGGCGCAGCTGAAAAATGCTAAACAAAGTTAACAAAAATGTGTGTAACTGTAACGCGCTGTGGCATGTTTGGTATACCTGTGGCTATGCGTGTCTGTGTGTGTGTGTGTGTGTGCGTGTGTGTTTACAGGTATTCAGGAGTCTCTCTCTGTGTGTGTGTGTGGGTGTGTTTGTGTGCTAGAACGTGTAGTCTCGTATGCTATGGTAGGTATTTCAGTGATGGAGTCGAAATCAAAATAAAAGGAGTCTAAAATACATCAACGCCAATTAAGCTAGCAACAAAATCAAAAGTTCAATCTACACATCAATTCAAGTGGCAATAAAATACTTGAACAAATCAAATATATTTTTATGTCTCTGACAAATATGCAGAGAAAAACAGAAATGTAAAACCGAAATGAAAACCAACTGAAAAATTGCGAGCAAATAACAACAACAAACATTAGAGACAATCAAAGAGAGCAGATAAATGAGAGGAGATTTATTTAGTTAGTTAGTTAGTTAGTTAGTTGGGCACCTGGAAATACGCTCAATGGCTGAAGCACTTGAGTGGAACGCAACGGCGGTGGTAACGGTGGCAGCTGTCCAAACGGATCTTGATCGTTCGAAATGGAAGACGTTGGCGGCGAGATCATCGATATGTCACCACAGGTCGCCATTTCATTACTGTGGCCAGCTGCAAGAGAATTTCAAAGAAGTTCAAAAGCGTTACACGATATGCATTTCAATAGTCGAGGCCACGAGAAGAAAATGACTAAGGCACACACACACACACGCACAACAAAAGGCCCCGCAAGGCGCCAAAGTTAAAATTAAGATGCGGCGCCATATTTCGCACATACATAAATTGTATGGCAAGTCCAAGAGGCAGTGGCAGCTGCACGGCACGCATGCATGAATGCATAGGTAAAGCTTTTAGCCAGAAAACGCCTGGGTGAGCAAACACACCTATACACACACACATGCATGTGGCAGTGGCACGGGAGCCGTAAAGTAGGCAACCATATATGTGTGGCTCCATCTTAGATTTGGCTTACTTCCAGTACAGGTTGGGGATCTGCATCTCGACTTGAGCGTGGGTCGGCGTCAGGGTCGAGGTTGGAGTTTGGGTTTGGGTTTGGCTCTGAGGCTTGGGCACGTTGCGTGCCTTTGCATAAAATAGATTTCATTTTGATTCGCTTGAGCAGCAACAGAAGAAAAACCGTAGAAAAATGAAAGAGAAACAGTTAATGCCCCAACTGAAATGCTCTAGCAAACCAGTTAAATCATATTTAATAGTAAAATAATATAAATTTAACAATATTTAAAAAAATGTGAGCTTTGTATATTTATATATGTGTATAAAATATTTTATTTATTTTTTTTATTTTATATTATTTACTATTTATTATTTATTATTTATTATTTATTATTTATTATTTATTATTTATTATTTATTATTTATTATTTATTATTTATTATTTATTATTTATTATTTATTATTTATTATTTATTATTTATTATTTATTATTTATTATTTATTATTTATTATTTATTATTTATTATTTATTATTTATTATTTATTATTTATTATTTATTATTTATTATTTATTATTTATTATTTATTATTTATTATTTATTATTTATTATTTATTATTTATTATTTATTATTTATTATTTATTATTTATTATTTATTATTTATTATTTATTATTTATTATTTATTATTTATTATTTATTATTTATTATTTATTATTTATTATTTATTATTTATTATTTATTATTTATTATTTATTATTTATTATTTATTATTTATTATTTATTATTTATTATTTATTATTTATTATTTATTATTTATTATTTATTATTTATTATTTATTATTTATTATTTATTATTTATTATTTATTATTTATTATTTATTATTTATTATTTATTATTTATTATTTATTATTTATTATTTATTATTTATTATTTTTTATTTTTTATTTATTATTTATTATTTATTATTTATTATTTATTATTTATTATTTACAATTCAGTATTAAAATGGAAATTTCTATAAATTTATTCAATTTATTTATATTATATTTATACATTTATATTTTATTATGGCCCACAAGGAGAACCCTGCCCGGGGCACCCTCTAAGCCAAGTTTATAGTAAATAACGAATAACTAATAAGATCAGCCATCAGGAACGTGACTCAACTCACGCATAGTCTTGCCCAATGTAGAGTACAATTTGCAATTCCTTTTTCCTTTTTCCTTTGCTTTTCTTCTTTTTTTTTCGTTTTGGGAACAACACTACATGAGTTGTAGGTGGGCTTAAAAATGCCTCGCTAGCTGCGATAAATGTGCCCATAGTCAGCTTCACTTTGTGGTTTGCTATGGATTCCGCAGGCCAACACTTGAGCTTGCATACACACGCACATACACAAGAAAGAGAACAACAACAACAACAACAGCAACACGTGCAGCTATCCGTACGGTATTTTGAATTTTTATTATTTGCAATTTGCGTTAATGTTGTGGAAAAAAGCATGTGGCTGTTATGGCTGCTGGCTTTAGCTATAAGCATCATATGTCTGTGTGTATGCGTGTCTGTGTGTCTGTGTATATGTATTTCTATGGCATATTGAATGGCCATTTGTGCCACAGTCACACACACACACACACATGCACGCACAGTCGCACACTAATGACCTTTTCATGGCCGCCTGTCGATGAATGTAAGAAATGTGGGCAAATTATGGAAGGATCAGGCGTGTATATCCCTTGCCAGTTGTCGTTATTGACAAAATGATTTGTAAACATTTTGCGCGTCATTAGCTGCAGTCACTGCCAATGGCTGAAAAGTCCGCAACGGCATTTCAGCATTTTCGCATTTAACAGATTAAAATCATGCATGCATCAACATTTCCTCAATGGCTCCACGGCCGCTAGTTGGCAGCTGACTTGTGGCAGGAGCAGGCAGCCACCTGGTTAAGTTCTTTGCTGACCATGCAACTGCTTCCGGCTTCAGTTGCATGAATGGAGCCAGACCAGACCAGAGCAGACCATCTAGGCCAAATAGAAGTCAACTCTACGACCGAGTCACTGTCATCTCGGATGTGAAGAGTTGCCTCAATCTCCACATGTGGTATGCAAATATTTGCTTAAATTTGTGCTGAGGTTAAGTTTTTTGTTTATTTTGCTTTTGCAGCAGCCCAGCTGCCACTGCCACTGCCAGTGCTGCAAGTGCAGCAACTTGATGACAGACAATGGTCAATGGTCTGGGCTATGCTTCACTCGCATCCATTCGCATTCGCATTCGCCTGACTGGACCTCCCTGCTTCTAATCACTATCCCCCCGGCCCCACCCCCACAAATATATGTCATCTTACACACTGGCTAGCTGACACAGAAAAATAGTTGTGGAAGCTGGGAGCCAGCGTTTTGACTGCATGCCAAGGCCTCCCCACTGAAGAAGCAGCTTCAAATCTGACGATGCTGATGACGCAAGTCAGCCTCTCGCTCTCTCTCACACTCACTCTTTCTCTGTGTGTGTCTGCATCTAGCAGTAAGTCATTTATGTGCGAATGTATGTGTGTGTGTATCTGACTTAGAGGCTTGCCCATTGACAAAAGTGCTCTGCTTGCGCACAGTTATGAAAGTGGGCGACTGCCACGCCCTTCGTGGATGCTCTGTTAACATTTAATAATTGAATATTATGCAATCAATGTGTCCGAGTGCCTCTGTTGACTTGGGCGCATTCTTTATTGCACTCCATTCAGCTTATTTGCATTATTTATAGTTGATTTCTTTTATATATATATAAGCTCGTCTCTCTCTCTCTTGAGTCTAATTTGCATCTCAGGTTAATTTAAACGTACATCTGCTGTTGGGGGTGCTTAGGTATTGGTAAGGTAACGAAAATTGTCCAGCAGAGCCCCTTCACTTTTCAACTTTTGGGGCGAGCGCTCGTTATCTGCCTCGCCTCGGGCATTTAGAGTAAACTTTAAGTTTTTTCAATTCACATTTCATATTCAAGCTTTCATCAGGCTGTCGTGAATGGAATGTCAACCCATTCTGCAAATTAACATGAATAAGTTTTAACTTTCTCACACAAGCGCGATTGCTTAACTTCTGCAGTTTCTGACAGTTCATTTTATTAGCTTAATTTTTGATTTGTCTAAAAACTTGAGCAATGCACTCACACAATTCTCTAGTTCGCGCTTGTTATCTCTCAGTCTCTGTCTCAGTCTCTCCCTTCTCTGCGGCTTGGCCAGGGCGCTAAATTCTCTCGCTGGCAGTCTCCAATCAAATTAGCAAGTAAAATTGAAAACTGATTTATTCATGAGCGCAGCTAACCATTTTTTGAGATAAGAATAATTTAAAATTCAATTAACTAACGCCACAGCTCAAGCCACACACCCACACACACACACACACACTCATGCACACACACTTCAGCAGTCAGTTACAATGGAAAGTTGCGCTTCGGGGGCCTCGAAGTTGGTTATAGTTTATAGTTTGTATTGTCCTGGGACTGAATCTGCATTTGCATTCGCTGCGTTGAGCTTTTCACTTGTGAATGTTGTTTTTGGGTAATCAATTGCAAGGAATTGTGGAGCTTTCGCCTTGAGCGCTTGTCAAGTAAATATGCTTGATTAAGTGAAACAAAAGCCGCACATAGACAACTGCAAAACGCATCCGCATACACGCACATATGCACACATGCACACCTGCACAGAGTGCAACCACAGCTCTATTAGTTATTGTGTGCCATCTTGTTGTTGCTGTTGTTGCTGTTGTTGCTGTTGTTGTCGGTGTGTTCATTAATGGGCTTTTGTATTTGTTAACCGCAAAAATGATTGCCGCTCAAATGCACTTGAATGTGCCACTGCTGTTGCTACGGCCGTATTGTCATCATAACCGCAAAATCCTATATTATTGCGTTGGCTTAAGCCACGCAAACGCATGCCATATAAATTTAATATAGTTGGAGTTTGCAGCTCGACTCCTTGGCCAGCGCTCACATCACACACACATCACACATCGATTGCAAGTGGGTGCCAGAAAAACGATGCAAGCGGAGTCATGCAGCGTAAGCACGTGTCTGTGGGTGACACTTGACAATCAGCATCAAAACAGACGGAGACGGAGACGAAGATAGAGATAGAGACTAGCCGGACGGCATTGGAAAAGCAGTGAAGATGGCTCTGGCAAAAGTGAATTGGTTTTCAGCATCGACGCCGTCAGCGTCATCGTATTGAGCTGGTCTAGCAGGCGATTTCTTGTTGTTATACTCTGCTCTCTCGCTCCCACAGCAAACACACTCACACACAGTAATGGATTTGCCACTGCAGTCCTCTTGGCTGTTGTTTCCTTTTTTTCGTGATGTTTTTGTTTCGTTTGGGCAAAGTTTACACGTTTTATCAGCGCTGTTTATTTGTTCACATACATCTCTATATGTATATGTGTACGCATTTTAAAAATCACATTCATTAAGTTGCAGCACACGCGACGTATGATTAATATTATGCTGTCGCCTGGACGTGGCTAACGCCGCTGCAGCTACAATCGCTGCCGCCACTCCTATCAGAAAGATATGTTGAAAATATCGCTTTAACGCTTCATCTGACACTTTAGCCAGAACGAGCGGACATTTTGCACATTATTAAAATTACTTGAGTGCCCGTCAACAGGCAGCCAGCCATATTGACAGAGTGTTTAATGCGAAATATGTATATCAGAGAAACGGCACGTTTAACGATAAAAAAGAAGAAGAAGAAGAAGAAGCAGAAGAAAAAACACAGCAGCAAGTACAACTTGTTACAGCTTGGTTATGGCCATAACCACATCGTATAAGGTGTAAACATGAAACAGAAATATTAAGAATAAATCCGACAGAGCTTAAAGTTCTACAGAATATGGCAGTTATTCAAAATAAAATATGCCATATATAAATATGTATGTATGTAAACATGAACTAAAAAAAATAATAATAATATTATATATAATATACTATGATTATAGTATTTTACAATCCAAAAATGGAAACCGTCTTGAGCTGGAATTAATATTCATAGACTCAATAATAATAATAAAGTATAATAAATAACATAATATAAAATAATTATAATAATATATAAATATAAACCTAAAAAAAAACAAAAACCAATATACTCACTTCAGTTTCATGAATGAGTATAAAAAATAATAACAGAAAATATCCTATCTGAAATAAAATCTGTCATTTATAAAAATTAATTTTACAAAAAAAAAAATAATAATAATAATAATAATAAAATATACTAAATAGTATAATATAAAATATTAATGATATATAAATATAAACTAAAAAAAATCAATATACTCATTTCAGTTTCGGGAATGAGTATAAAGGATAATAACAACTATAATAATCCACAATACAGAAATTAAATGAGCTGGAATTAAAACTCATACACTTTGCTCAAGTCAAGTCAGTATTCGGACGCAGACCCGAAATAAAATCTTCCATTAATAAAAATAAATTAAAAAAAAAAAAATAAAATAAAATAAAATATACTAAATAGTATAATACAAAATAATAATAATAAAAATATATGAATATATAAAAAAAAAAAAAAAACAATATACTCATTTCTGTTTCGTGAATGAGTATAAAAAATAAAAACATTTATAATCCAAAAATGGAAAACATCTTGAACTGGAGTTAAATCTCCCACACTCAAGTCAAATCAAGTCAAGTCAGCAGTCGGATGCAGACAATAACTTGTCTTTTAAATAGTATTTTACATAAGGGTAATTCCGCTTAAAAATGGTTAAAAGTTTTGATTTTTGTAGAGCTGTTCCAGAGCTTGATATTTATTCAATTTCGCTGGAGTGAACTGTACTCACCGTTGCACATAGGAAAGCCATTTCGTTGCCAGTCCAGGGCCAGAGCAGTGAATTATCATGCGACGCTGCTGCTGCAGTTGATGATAATGATGTTGATGAAGACGATGCCGAAGAAGCGGCTAAAGCAGCGGACGTGGGGTGTGTTTGGGTGGGGGAGGGGGCGAATTTTCAGGCTCAGTTGCTCTAATGCTCCTTTGTGCCAGTCGAATCCAATTTTAGCTGCATGAGCTGCTCGTAGATCGCATAAACTGCACGCACGCACACAGACACACTCACGCGCACACACACGAACACAGACACCAACACGAACACGCAGTCAGAGGCTGCTGCCTTGGCTCACGCCTTTCGCACTTGGCAAATGATAAAAACTAGCAACGCACTGCTAGAAAATATGCATTTTTAATGCCATAAATTAGTTTTGCCGTTTGTCGTTCCTCTGCACCGGAGAGCTGCAACGAGAGTAAGAGAGATAGATAGGTAAGTACTCTGTGTGTGTGAGAGAGAGATGGCACGTGTACTCGTAAAAGAACCCAAGCCCAACTGAGTGTCTAAAGCTGTTTAACGTAATACATAAAAACTAAGTGAAATGCGCACACTATAAATGCGTTTTTAAATTTAAAAAAAAAAAAAAGAGAAAAGAATTAAGAGAAAAAGGAGAGCTGCTGCAGCTAAAGGCTTACGTAATTCATAAACTAATAGCCAGCTTCCATTAGCCAGACAACAGCAGCAGCTGACTGGAGCAGCCGAGTGGTGCAACTGAGTGGGGCAGAAGGTGTGTGTTGCGCAGCGAGTTATATTCATTACAACTAATTTCATATGCGGCATTTCATAATAACTAATTGAAATTCAGTTTTTGCTGAAGAGTCCCTAATTTAAAGTTGGCTCTTGGCTTTGCTAAGCAGTCATGGTTTGTTATCCCCGACTGAATGAGATTTATGCCCAGCTGCATTCAAATATCAGTTAACATCTGACCAACACTCCCAAATTCCCTGTAAATGAAGAGTAGCGAATTGCTCAGTTTCATATTGAAATAAATATTATATATATATAATATTAGGTAGAGTTATTAAGGAAATATTCAGTTAAATTTATGATTACAATTGTTTGTAGATCATTGAGGAAGATCATGGAGATATTAAATTTAATATTAAAAGAAATATTATATTTGTAATTGTTGGTTTTATAATTGGTTCATAATTATTTGTATATGTATGAGATATTCAATTTAATATTGAAATAAATGTATGCTCATAATGAAGATATTTGATTTAAGATTATAATAATTGTTGAAAACAAAAATGATCTAATTAATTTTGGTAGGTTCTTGAGGTAGATCATGGAGCTATTAAATTTAATATTAAAATAAAAATTATATTAATAATTGTTGGTATAATAATTGGCTTATAATTGTTTGGATATCATATTATTCAATTTAGTATTTAAATAAATTTATGTTCATAATTGGTCTTTAAGATATTATATTTAGTATTCAAATAATTGTTGCTAGATTTTTGAGGAAATATTAAATTTAATATTAAAATAATTTTCAATTTCAATTTATTTCACTCTTTGTTAAATTACAGATTTTTTTTGTGAATGATATTATACATTTGATTAAGAGTTTAGACTATTTCTATATTAAAATAATAAATATTATATAATTAATTGTTCATAGACTCTTGAGGTAGATCATGAAGATATTTAATTAAGAATTAAAAAAAAATCTAATATTAATAATTTTTTTATAATTGATTTATAATTGTTTGTATTTCTATTCGCCGATGCTGGTCAAACAAGCCAATTTTCTCAGAGCTGCTCATTTGAAAGGCAGCTCGAATTTCGCATCTAATGCAATTTGGCAATGCAACTCCCAAGTCAAATCATAAAAATTGCATATGAAACTATTTCGACTTGCTGAAAATAACTGAGAATGGGAAGCGTCGCAGTCTTTGGCCGGAAAAGTCGGTGTTAGTGACTGAGAACGGCCAAATGCCGCTTAAAAATGCATGAGTGTGAAAAGCTGCAACGAGTGCAAAAGGATTGGGGTTGCAGCTGGATCGGGGAATTGCTGCCACGAAGAAAGTCGGAAAAGTTACGGCAACAAAAATCATAACTGGCGGGTCCTGGGGATCGAAGCTAAGGATGGCGGAGCTAGAGCTGAACGAATGTGTATTGAAACAGAACGGCAGGAGGTGGGTGGCCCAGAGCAGCGCATATACATACATGTGACAGAATCAGAGCCAAGAGCTGCTCATATGCATAGGCTATGGCATGAATAAGTAAGCTCAAGCCTGACTCAGCTGCAACAATGCAGACGGCAAGCGACAAATAAATTGGTGGTGAGAGATTGGCAGAGGGGCAGAGCAAGACAGAAAGACGAAGAGCTAGCGAATGGCTGTGATGTGGCCCGTGCCGACTTTTGCTTTTCATTCATACGAAATTACCTGCGGCCAAGAGGCGTAATGCCAGTTGGACTGCAAAATCCACTTAGGAAGTTGATACAATCAGCTGCTCTGACGAGCTGACTGGCCCGGACGACCGCCCGTGTCTGCATGTGGATGGATTCATTAAAACGAATTGCTCTCAGTTTTACGGCCAGACTCCAGCCTGCCTCTGGCCAGGCTCTGCCCGGCCAAATAGTCCGAGCAGAGCTCACCAGGGTACTACATATACATATGTGTCTATATATGTATGCAGTTTTTTGGCTTTTGTTTTGGGGACTCATTGACGTGCGGCTCCGCATACGAGTGCTGCATTTACCACAGAATGGATGCTGCTGCGACGGCGACTGCGACGGCGACTGCAACTGCAACTGCGATTGTGGCAATGGCTGTGGTTGCCTCTGGTGCCTTGGTTTTGTTTGCGCCGCAAAGTATGCAACGGCTGCTGGTTTTGTGCACGGAAGCCAACAAATGAATTAGCCTCCGCTTGTTGCCATCCATCTGCCTATCTCTCCGCTCGTCTGCTCGCCCGCTCGTCTGCCCATCTGTCTTTATGCCCTGCTTATTTGCTAGTTTGTTTGCTAGCCGTTAGGGCGCTGTGTGCTCGGCTTGAATTCGGCTAAATCTACTTTGCTGCCCCAACAACAACAACAACCAGTCGCAAAACGCATTAAAACTGTAAATTAAGTGGAGCATTGTACAGATTGGTTTCAGTCCAACCAAACCAAACGAAACCAAACGAAACGAAAACCAAACCCAACCCAGCCCATGACCCCGATCCATTCTCAGTGTCCTCATTGATTAGCCACACGACTGCACTCAGAGTGCGCCTAATTAGAGAAGACTGTCCCACGTCGGGCGTCAATTGCAACAAGGACTGCTAACCGCACAGACTTTTCTTTTCTTTTCTTTTCTTTTCTTTTGCTCGCCAGCCTCGTTCCGGCCTCTCAGTGTGCTGTTAATTATTTATATTTTACATTTAATACGCAGCTTAGGCTAAAACCTCAGCCACACAGACACATTGACTCTTAAACAGCCAAGTATTCATACACATTCATTTTGATATTCATATGGTGGCCATATTTGAAGCTTTGAGCTTTGTGTCGTTCTAGTTGTTTGAAGTGGGCGCCCAGGCAACACTTCCGCATCAGCGTTGAGCGATTTGGGCGTTGAGCGTGTGTAGAAAATGGCATAAAGCATACATCCCGAGCACACCCACACACTCACACACACATTGAGAGACTTACATGCATATTTTGCTTACGCCTACATTTGCACAAACAAACAAGCCCCAAAGAGTCTCGTTCAAAGTAGAGCGAACTAAACTCAACTCCGACTCCAACTCCAACTCCGACTCCGGCTCCGACTCCAACTGCTCAGGGTCTGCATGTCCATGTAACATGTTAATGAACTGCGCCAACTGTGTTTGCACAGAACTTAGTGTAATGTAATCCAAGAGCAACCAGGCAGGCTGGCAAAGCTGGCGGGATGATGAGGCTGAAGTCAGTGGACTGGACTGAGGTTGGGGCGCAGGAGGCAGTTTGTAGTCAGTCAGGGCAGCCATTACGAACACTCACACGCATACACATACGCACACACGCACACACGTATGAACACCTCAACGCCCCAATGTGTCGAATGTTACGCCAAGGAGTAACTTTGACATTTAGCATTCAAGGCTTATGAGTGCCACAAACACTGGGCGTGGAGTCTGGGGATCTGGGCGGGCAGGAGGCTCTGCCATGAAGGCTGCAAGCAGCCTGGGCAATTGCCTTATGGTTATTTTCATAGCCCTGGCCTGGCCACAAACTGCGCGCCAAGTGTGACATATGCTGCAGCAAAAAGCGAGCTAAACTAAACTAAAAAAAAAAAGAAAGGTATATACAAAAAAAAGAGAAACAAGTAAGAAAGCTCTAGTCGAGACTGCTCGACTAGGAAATCCCCTGAACCCTTCGGAGAACTGATATTTCAATAATTCTTCGCGTCTTTTTGCTTACAAAAGAAACACACACATACATACATAGGCACATATAGGCACGCACGCATAAACACGAATGGGCTGCAGTGTGAGCTTCTCATGGAAAATCAATTGTTTAATAACTTTTTTTGTAGACGTACGTTCTTCCTGAAACTTTTAGATTGTGATTATATCATTACTATGCGTGTATATGCCAAAACTCAAGTCTCTAGTATTTGAAATACGCCTTTTACAAAAGTGAGGGTGAGGGAGTGGATATAGGGGCGGGGGTGAATTATAAAAAAAACCGAAATTCTATAATCTACATATGAGTCTACATTTCAAATTTGGAGACTCTAGCTTAAAAGATGTAGGAGATATAATTTTATAATTGACTTTCGATAAGGTTTTTCATCGATAAAAAAATAATCGGACAAGTTATCGAAATTATGTGATAAACTCGATATGCGCGCGCTATATACGGACATTTAAAAAAAAAGTTGAGGTCTCTAGCTATTGTATCTTCGGAAATCGACGCGTTCATACATACGGACAGACGGACAGACGGACAGACGGACAGACGGACGGACGGACAGACGGACAGACGGACATGGCTAAATCAACTTTTCTCGTCGCCCTGATCAAGAATATATATACTTTGTGGGGTCTGCCACGCCTCCTTCTCCCTGTTACATACTTTTAACAAAACCATTATACCCTGATTTCCCATTGAAAATGGGTTCAGGGTATAAAAAGAAAGAAAAAAAGCCAACAGGCGACAACCTGCAAACAGTTTTGGATTCTGAGTTGGCAGTGACATGCCAGCTTGTAGGCTGCCATCAGAGATGCCAGCGTGTGTGCGTTAGCCAGCTCAGCCATTGGGAAATTAAATATGGCTACGTGTGCTGCGCTCGAACGGGGCAAGTATGTGTTTGATTTTATTCGGGGCATGTTTTCTTTCAACAGAAATGTCTGGCTATATTTAGCATATTTGATGAAAGAGAGGAATGCATTTAAATGGGACTGCTTCATCTACAGATATTCAGATATTAGTATTAATATTATACACTATACAAGTAGTTGACGTTTTAGAAGTCTTTATATTTCAATATTTCAGCATAAGATATTTGTGGCTGAGCAACTTTTACAATTATTTAAAATGTAAGGCTAATGAATAATGAGTCAGAAATATCTAATGCAGATATAGAGGAAGTTATAAGCTTTACTTTAGTTTAAGCTTCTTATTCTTATAGAACGAGACAAAAGTTCTTAATCTTAATGAGTAAGGACTAGGTAAGTATCTTTATTTTCATTAGTCAAATTTCATAGTCGAATTTCATTAAACAGATCCGTTGATAGACACAACGAAAAGGGCTAATTTTAATTATTTATATATGTATGTATTTATAAACTTAATTATTTATTTATTTATTATGTATTTATGTATTCGTTTTTAATTTTTTTTTTTATTTCATTCTCTTGTTTATTATTATTATTTATTTTTTTATTTTTTATTTTTTTTTATGTATTTATTTATTTATTTCCTTTATGTATTTATTTATTTATTTACTTTTTTAACAATTTATTATTTACTTATTTTCATCCATATTTACATAATTGTTTTCATTTTTTTAAATTTATATATATTTTTTTTGTTATTATTATTATTTTATATTTTTTTTTTTTATTTATTTATTGATTTTTTTTTTATTTTTTATATTCATAGTTTATTTATTTATTATTTGTTTGTTTTTTTTTTTTTTTTTTTGCTTCTAACGTGATACTTAAAAGAATTTATTTATTTATTGAGTTATTTATTTATTTATTTTTTAAATTTATTTATATCAATATTAATACATTTATTTATTGATTTATTTATTGATTATTTATTTTTAAAATTTATTGATATCCATATTAATATATTTATTTTTTTTTTAAATTTATTATTATTTTTTTTATTTTAATTTTTTGTTTTTATTAATATATATATGTATATAAAAAATTTTTTGTTTTGATTTTGCTTGTTACGTGATGTTTTAATAATTATTAATATGATTATTATTATTAATATGTATTCACTATGACATTCTATATGTACTTTGATAATGATGTCGGTAATAATATAAATATGTAAATATTTCCCAATCTGTGTAAGCTATAAACTTTAGCATAAAGAGCACAAATAGAACGAATCGGCTTCTCCTTCAACTCAACGATTCATCAGCCATAGACGTATTATTACAATACAAAATCAAAGAGTATTTAGAGATTTCAAAAAGTATGCAAATCTTTAGGAAATCCGGAATATATAAAATATTTTGTATTGTTGCTTATTCAGTCGTCTCTCTTAAAATTACACACATTCTGCTGGAACATTCAGTGTCGCCTCCTGTCGATTGTCAGTCTCGTTGCAATTGCCTGAAGCGTAAGGCCGTAAGGTGCTCCGTTTAGGCCATTGGCATGCAGGGCCTGGTAGTCTTTGGCAGCTGGAAGCCAGTCACCAGAGTGGAGCATGCAAATCAACTGACAGTTTGACGTCATAATTATTCATATAGTTGGCCAAAAGATGATAAGGAGAGCCAGCAGACGTGGGCAGAGCGGGGCGGGGCAAAGGCAAAGGGCAAGTTCGCATTGACAAGTGCGGGCCACTTCCAGCAGTGTCATATTAATTTAGTCAAGTGGCCACTTAGATTTTACCACGCCAAGCGGAAACAAAAACGATGATGACGTTGATGGCTGAAGTAGCTGCAGTCGGTCGATGTGAAAATGGCTGTCGGCTCTAGCCTGTGTTTGTGTGATTTGCATAACTGCATGGATATTAGTTGGCTAAAATGTCAGCGACTTTTGTCAGCCACTGTCACTGTCACAGTCACAGTCACGGCCATAGTAATAATCACACTCCTAGTCGCAGTCAAAGCAACAAAGCGACGTCAAATTGCCTGGAGAAGGCGCAGAGTGGCTTTGTGTAACCACCGAGCCACTATAATCCACCACGGGCGGCTCTAATGATTACAAATTGCCAGCGGCATTTTAATAACCGCGCGACCGCAAAACAATAAATAAAAATCACACAATAAACAAAGCGCGCACAAAGGCAGTGAAATGAAAAAGCGCCCGGGATAAGGCTGGCAAATCGTCTAAATGCGGCTTAAATGCATTGCTGCGATTAATATTAATTTCATGCAGTGCACCGCAGCGCAGCGCTCTGTTGGAGGCCGTCCAACAGCGCCATGCTGCATGTGCAACAGAGTCGTCAAGGCAGCCATGGATGCCGCAGATGCCACTGATGAAGACGAAGTTGATGTTCTGGCGGCAGCTGCTTTTGCTGCAGCTCCTGCTACTGCCACTGCCAGTGCCACATGCAGCAGCCGCCAAGATGATGATGACAATGACAATGGCGCACATCATGCGCATCATTAGCCAGCGTCGGAGCCAAGCTGCAGTTGGCGGTGGGGGGTGGAACACAGGCGTCATTCATATACTAACAATAATGCCTGGCTGAGTGCTGCCTGCTTCATGATGAATGTTGGCTCATCTCTAATGTTGCAACAATTTCACTCACTGATTCAATTTTGCGCCTCATTCGCTCAGCTGCGGCAGCAATCGCATTGACACTTGGCTATGTGTTTTATCACACAATCCATTTCCATTGCCATTTCCATTGCCATTTCCATGCCTAATTCCATTTCCATTTGAAGGCACAGCTAGCGGTTCCGGATCCTAATTGCTAACTACGAACTGTAAGCCGGAGCAGTGGCAATTAAATTTATAGGCACGGTGCAGTGCCGGGCTGATACGACTCGGCAACATTACTAATTTGCGGCATTTCGACTGAAATGCAAACAACAATAATTAAAAGCACTGAAATACGCACGCACATCGAAACACACAGAGACACACACACACACACAGAGACACACACACATGCACGCGTATTTTTGGGGAAATTTTCTCATTTTCACATTTGCATATTCATATTAATTTGAATTTTCATTAGTCGCTTCTGCTACCTTTTGATGGCAAACTATCAAGTTCATGGGTATAATTAACAACGCCAACCCGCAACATCCTTCAGCGAGGATGCCTGCGCTCCTGCCCCCCGCCGGCCCTGCGCCTGCCCACCAATACACCAGCAATTTACATTTTTATACATGTGGCCCAAAAATAGATATTTAATTTGACTTTTAGCGGATGACGCGTGCTGCCTCTCTGCCTCTTCACCTCTTTGGCCTCCTGCCCGAGGGATTTAGTTACACTGCGGCTTAAACTTTTCACCCAGGGCTGGCTTGGGCGCAGGTAAATGTATGTGATGATTAGCTATAAATTAGGAGCCTGGTTAATGTGGTGCTGGTTTCTGGTAATGTACGAGTTTTCGAGCCGGGCTGCGTTGATTGACGGCACTGGTTGCGGATGTGTCTCAAATGGCGTGACAAGTGAAAAGTATTCAAATCGAATTTGCCGAAATGTGTCACAGCTAACCACAAAAGCTAACCAACAAAGTTCCACTGAGTTTCGATTCATTTAAATTAATTTCCTTTCAATAGTAATCTGCATGTGATTCACTTTGAAATGGGGCAACCCATAATAAAAAATGTTTTTTAAAACTATTATCCCTATATCAAATAGATAAATAAATCGTATATTTAATAACAATAATATTTTAAAGTTAAAGTTCAACATATACAGTAGTTATATGTAGAACTTTTTCCTTGTTGTTTTATCTAACATGGAGGAAGTTATCTAAACATCATGAAACAAGAGTAAGTGATATCGTAGTTGTAGTTTCGTTTGTGATTAGATTGTAATATTGCTTGTTCCATTTGAAGTAACATTTTAGGATTCTTTTACTGTTCGTTTAGAGAGTTGTCTAAAAATAGATTTATCTGTTTTGGAAAACTGCACGAGTATCATGTAGACGGTGGAGCCCAGTCTCTCTCTAAGTCTCTCCCTCTCTCTCTAAGTCTCTCCCTCTCTCTCTCTCTCTCTCTCTCTCTCTCTCTCTCTCTCTCTCTCTGTCGCTCTATCTCTCTATCTATCTCTCTCTATATATCTATCTCTCTCACTCTTGAGCCATAATTTTATCTAAGTTTCAGAATATATTTTCAGCTTTAAAAGTATATGAATTGAACACTCTTAGTGTTTTTAGGTACAAAAATTGGAGAAAAATCCAATAAAAATTAATAATGATTTTAAATTTAATTTCAGGTAAGTTCATTCTTAAGTCTAAACAAAAAAATTGTAATGCAAAAATGAAACTATGAACATTATTATTGTTAGTATATTCCTTTCAACTATAAAGTCATATTAAATTAATATTTCAGACTTTTCAAATGTTTTTTGATATTCACCCAATCAGTTTATTATAGTTTCTGGGATAAGAACTTAATTGATGATCACATAAATGGAAAAAAATTAAACAACGAGTTTAACTAACTAACTTAGATTACACAATCCATAAAATATATTTGTTGACTTAAGTTTATGTTGTACTGAAATTTTGGAAAATAAAAAAGAAGTTTCAAAAAGCCTCTTTTTTTCTGACAAAAAGCTTATTCTCCACATTCGTGATTGTGTGCTTGTAATTCAAACTTCTGTTTCGTGTGTTTTACGTTTTACAGGAGCCCAAAATACAGTTATAACCCTGTAATACAATCGGCTTGCATTCCATTTCAATGTATGTAGCTGTTGATTACACTTCAGGTCGATATATTGTCATTGACAAGATAGAGATATTGAGCGTACCGACGCCGTGCTTTCAAGTTCAATAAATAAGCGAAAGAGATGTGCTGCGCTGGCGGAAAATTCCAACTGTGGAAAATTGAAACATACAACCGAAGCTATTACAAATCTACTCAACAGAGCTGCTGCTATAGCGAATCATTTTCTACAGAGCCAAAGAGAATTACTATTGTTTACAAATGTCATCATTTGGTAGGGTTGTTGTGATCACCGGTTGTTAGGGGGCGTGGTAATTTGGGTAGATAGTGAGCTAGATACTCAGCTTTAATGCTATAAACTCAAACCCTAACTAACTTGATTTACTCTCTATTAATTTATTTAAGAACGAACAAATTTGCTTTTTAAAGGTAAGCCAAAAATCTATTCATCTACAATTTATAATCTATAAATCCACATTTTCAAAAGTTTTGCAGTTTGAGCTAAATAACTGTGAGCCAAGTTAATGCAGATTACCAAAAACGGATTAAAGTTTTAAAAAGCTTCAGGTCTATAGAGTAATTTATCCATTTGACCTGGGTTATGTTGGGTTATCTTTGTGTATATAGGATAAAGTGATATTTGGCTATAAATGCAGCTACTAAATATAGCAATTAATTTCTTCTTACTATAACTCAATGCTGAATCAAAACTATTTATTAATTGGAGTTTATAACAGTTTCTTTTTTGCCATTCACGTGACAATGTTATTAGCGCAATCAGGTGTTCAAATTAATAACATCCCGATTTGTAAAACAAGTTAAATTAAACCCGATTCTGATGTCATTTCTTTCTGGAGTACATATAGAGCTATTAGCTATCTATGTTTTGCTCTCATTCATTTTGCACGTGCTTGCCGTCTGTCGAATTTTTAGAGCTCGTCATAAAAAGTCAGTTAATAGAGGGAAGTGAACAATGGTAAAGTTGAACGAATTGCGATTGCTTCATAATAGATTTATGTATGAATTTTATGGAATTTGTTTAGTCGCGTGGAAGTGCTATAAAAATCATAAACAGCAAATTGGCAGTAACAATAAATGCAGCAAATATTGCACAAAGATGAAAAACATTCCATAAATATAAGAAAAAGTAAGTAAAAGGGAAAAAATACCGCCAGCAACAACAACAACCACGACAGATGTTAATAAATAACAATATAATCACAATAAATAAATTGAGAGTCGTGGATAAATAAAATAAAAAAACTGGAAAATGTTTATTGAGAGGTAAGCAGCATCATTTGTATTGTTATTGCTGCTTGATTTCGTGCATGTTTATCGTATATATACAAATACATATATACAATCATATATATGTATGTGTACGACTTTATTTGCATCTTGTTTTTGCAGCGACAATTCGGCGAACGATTTAATTGAGTTGAGGTTGTTGCTGCTGTTGCTTGTCACACTTGCATGGGCTGCATGTTTATTTTATTTTGTTTAAAATTAATTTTAAATCGAATTGTGTTTAAGCGACAAGCTGTGCAAACTGCGCCGAAAGCCATCAGACGTAACGGAACGGCGAAAACTTGTTGCAATTTTCGCTTTATTGCTTGATCATGTCATGTATTTTGTTGCTGTTGTTGCTGTTGCTGTTGCTCTCCCGGTCTTGGGACATGTACCTTGACGTGGAGCACGGGCCGGCGGAAACGTAAGGTGAAGGAGAGCAACGACAGCGAGCGAGAATGAACGGGAATGAAATAAGATTAATGCTATCGAAATATTAAGTCCAACCTGGCGTGAATTTATATTCATTTATGTTTTTAAAACAAAGGCAAATAATACGATGGCAATAAAGAGACCAGTGCGGTAATTTTTTGTTTTCTTGTATTGATTTAAATGCGAGCTCAGAGCGCGCACGTACTTAATTATAGTTTATAGCACACTCGAGACCCGAATTGGGGCTGTTAAGGTTGATAACACCGAGCATAAAACGATCCACAATCAGCGATTTCTCACCCAGATATGCGCATATCGTAGAGCCAACTCACAATTTGGTTTCACAACTCTTCGCCAGAGACACGCAAAGCAACGCCCGACTACAGTGAAGTTCACGATCAGACTGCGGCGTCGGCCTTATCGAGGCGACAGACGCTGAGAGTCAGCGTGCCAGATCAGCCAGAGCGAGGGAGAGAGCGTGAGCTGAGAGAGAGAGAGAGAAACAAAGCAAGAGAAAGAGCGACAAAGGCAGAAGTGAATGTTGGGCTATTGCATTGCTGAATAAAACAAAGCAAAAGCAACAACAATAACAAAAACCTGCTGGACCGGAGCTGATGTTGTTGTTCTTGTTGTTGTTGTTGTGGTTATTGCGGGAATAAGTACGAAATTGTAGAAGCAAAACAGAAACGATAAACGTAACTGAGCTAAAGCCAAAGCGAAAGCTGAATAGCAATTGGAATTGAGAGTAATTTAATACGTGTATGCGGCATAACACCAAATAATAGTCATATTCAGAATGAAATATAAACAACAATGAAGACTAATAGAGATAAAGAAACGTTTAAATAAAACAACTATCTGTGAAGTGGGTTTTTTTTTTTTTTTGTAAGCTGTAAGGGCAACAGCTTAAACCGACTTCAAAGTCGTATTTTTTTATTGACAAAACCTGTTCCCAATAGCATTTCCGAGAAGTTTCTATGTATAGATTTAAATTAAGGTTATCGTTTGAGCTATCTAAACAGTTTGTGCTCTCACTCTGAACTATTTACGTATTTCTATTCACTTTAAACTTTACTTTGACTCAAGTTAGATAAGGTGTGTAGGAAATAATTTATTTAGGATTATTTTTTAGTTTTTGTGATTAACAAAAATTTTGCAAATATGTATGTAAGATTAAATTTACGGTTGATGCTGTTAACATTTAGGTTCCCTTCCATTTAAAGTAGTGGAATACCTGCTGAATGTAATATGGAAAAGTTGTAATTGGTATTTGAAATGTGAACTTGCGAAATCCTATCGAAATTGCAATCAAAATCTGAGTTGATCTTGATCTTTGATCTTTCGAAATCGCAATCGAAATCAGATTTGTTGCACGGCTTTCTTGTGCTCTTCGTTTCTATTATAATTGAAGCGGACGAGGGACAAGCTGCTTAATGTAATCGCATTTGTATATTGAGATGCAAACATAAAGCCACAATTAGTGGGTAGGCGGGCGTGTTATGCGACACGACAGGTGAAACAACAATTAACAGCGGTGGCTGCATTAATAGGCGCAACTGGTCGAGCGGCGGATGAGCGGTTCGTTGAGGCGGCTTAGTGCCTGTTGAGCGTGCGGCGGCAATTAGTTGAGTGATTCGAGTGGCCGGCACACCTGCGGAGGTGGCTCATTGATAGGCGACGTTTATGGATTGCATCAAATAAGTAATTAGGCGGGGCTGCGCATTGTTGTTGTTGTTGCGTGTGCTGCCGCAGTTGGGAATTTGCATTGGCAGCTGACTTTGAATAGCTTTTAGTCCATTGCTCATTAATCTTGCTTCGAAATGGAGGCAGGCAAAGCTGAAGCTCAACAGATTTGTTGGCGCGTGCAGCGCCTCTAAGTATGCAGCAAACGCTGCGATTTACCCCACTTTGCATACGTGTGCGATTACATGTATGTGTGTGTGTGTGCGTGTAAGTGTGCGTGTAAGTGTGAGCCTTTGCAATTATTTATGTTGTTCATTTGTTTAACGGCAGCAGGCAGGCAGCTTCAACAAAAGCGAGCAATAAAAGCGACGTCGCCGTTGGTGACGTGAGCAAGGACGACAAGGACATGGATGTAGATGTAGATGTGGAGATGTGGACGTGGCCAGAAGGAACGATATCATTTACATGCCATGCAGGCGCACAGGCCACAGATACAATGACGCCCACATGGCCGCATCCTACAATGGCCAACAGAACAGGACACAAGGCTCGCCGTGGCCGCCACCCGCACCCAGAGCGCGTCCGTCCACGGCCAAACATGAGATGTAAAGTTTAACACATAAACTCAAGACAATTTGTGCGCGTATGTGTAAGGAATAAGGCAAAAGGCAAATAATTTACAAGTTTTGAAAAGAAAAGCCAGTCAGCGCGAGTGAACGACGAGAGAGACAGGGACAGGGAGAACTACAGTGTGAGAGAGAGAGAGAGACAAAGCTAACCCGAAACTGCGAAAATGTGAGAGAGCGAGAGCGAAATTGTGCAAATATAAAGAGCGGTCCCTGTTCTTTGTCTTCTTCGGTCGTTGTTGGAGCAGGCCGAAGCCTGCATAGCGTTGCTTGCCAAGTGTATTAAAAACATCGCCAACACGCACAGTTACACACACACACACAGACACACACACACAGCTTTAAATGTGTAACAGCAAAGTGTAAAAATAAATAATTTAAAGTGTGTGTAAGGACACGCTGCAAACGGTCGCAGTCGCCGCCATAAAGCGCCAAAGGAGTCGACAGCGAAGGCGGCGTAAATAGTACAACTCGCATTCACACACGCACACACACACACACGCACACACATGCATGAAAGTTCTTATGGCCATTGCCAGAGTGTGTCTGTGTGAGTGCGTAATATGTTTTTCATTTTTTTTTTTCGCTTCTGCGTTCAGTAAACTTTTGCGCTCAATACCGCAGAAGCAGCAGCACCAGCAGTAATAACAACAACGACAACAACAACAGCAAATGGCAGATGCAGGTTGCCCTTTGAAAGTGTTTCCCGCAATGCAAAGAACAACAACAACAACAACTACAACAACGAAGGGCCAGCAAGAGAAAAAGGCAAAACTTATTATTATGTTGTCGGTAAAGAAAGCAGCCAAGAAAGGATATGCCGCAGCTGCACCGAAGCTTTCATGTCCCTTGGCAGAGCAAATATTATGTGATCAATAGAAAACGGGGTCTTAAATGATTTTAATAAAAATCTTTACAAGGTAAGCCTATACATCATTTAATATATATATATTTCTCTGTCAAAAATCATATTGAAATAAAGTTAAAATATTATTTTAATTTTTTTTATTTTATTATTTTTTTTTTTAATTCTATTTTATTATTATTTTTATTTTTTTTCCTATTTTTTTATTTTTATTTATTTATTGTATTTTTATTTTATTTTATTTTTTTTTTTTTGCTTTTTCTTAAACTCTATAGCTCATTTTTTAGTTTTATATATTTATTTATTTTTTGTTTTCTTTAACTCTATAGCACATTTTTAAGTTTTATTTATTTATTTAATTATTTTTATTTATTTATTTTTATTTATTTATTTATTTATTTTTTATTTTATATTATTTTTATTTTTTATTTTTTTTTTTTTTGAGAAATAATACTTTAACAACCCATTTATGTACATAAAATTAGGGACAAACCTCACTCCTTTGTGTAGTTTAATTTATTGATATGAAATATTATTTATTTATATAAGGAATCCACATTTCAAATTATTATTTCTTTAAATTTTTTAAAATTTTCCTTTAATTTTTCTCAGCCTCTCAATAAGTCCAAAGTGCCCTTTGCTAGAGTATCTAAACATACAAATGCCATGTAAAATAGAGCATTCGTGAATATCTTACTAGGCGGAAAGCAAAGAGATGTACGTACATATATGGCATGAGAGGCGGCTTTGAGTATCTTAGGAATTTGCATATCTAGCACAAAGTAAAATGCCAGCGAAAGTGAAAATTGTTGCAAAGCAAAGAAACTGAAATTGGAATAACTTGGAAAAAAGAAAAAAAAAAAAAAAAAAAAATAAGAACAGACGATGGCGATTCAAACTTATTTGAAACTTTGTGCCCAAGCATGTCACTCTCCCATATTTACATAAGAAGTATTTAGCTCCGAGTGCATCAAGTTAGAGCTGATTGAATATATTAAAAAGTTACCGTTATTATCTTTAGAGAATGAAGCGAAGTAGATTGAAGTGCACATAATTTGCGGTTGTATTCAAAGAAAAAGTCGATGGCAATTTTCAACGTCTCTTATTATTTGAATTAAAAATTGTTCAACTTGCATTTCGTAAGAAGCTTGAACTATCAGCAGAACTATTTATTACTTAGCCAGCATGCCTTTTATTCTCTGCGTCAATCGTCTTTCTTTTTACTTTATTTTAATTCACAGCTTTGACTTTTCCGTCCTGTTCCTCTTCTTGTTTCTGTTCCGGTTCGCGCCCCAGCTGGCTCCACGAGCTGATGTCATAATTCATATAAAAGAAAAATTCTTCGACAATCTTTGTGCGTTTTCTTCTTTCTCATTTCTTTTTTATTTTTTGCTGCTTTTTTCTTTGGTTTTTCCTCTTTCCACTTGGCCACACAAAAAGGTGCGGAAAGTGCAGCGCATTTTTCATCATTTTCCAATCTTCCATTTACTGTTTATCAATATGGTGGGCATCATCAATTCACATCGCTCCCACCGCAACGATTCCATTAAGAGTTGAGTTCCTGCGCTTTTTTCAATATTGACAATATCATAAATGTTATTTCTTTTTTCTTATATTATGCATTATTATTATTTTTATTCATTTGTTGTGGTTGTTATTGTTGTTGCATTGTTTTTGCTGTGTGCAAATATTTATTTAATTATTGCGTCCCACAAAAGAAAATCGACAGAAATATGCAGCGGAATATCTTGCCCTGGCCAGCCGCGGACCACAAAGGCAACAGAAGAAGGGAATGCAAATAATAACAATAAGTTACTTAATTAAATTTTTTACATACCGCTGAGTGCTGCCGCACAGGACACGTTAGCAGCGGTTTCTCCCCCCTCCCTCTCCCTTCCCTATCTTTCTTTACTTATTTCACTCGTTCTGTCACGCTTTGTCTCCAGGTAATTATTATTGAATTGTCTGCGCATAATTTCAATTATGAAAACCAAATAGTTCAGCCTTGCGATTTTCATTAATTGTTAAATGACAAAAAAAAAGAGGCAGACAATTCAGTTCGATTTGTAAGGAGCTTAATTATAAAGGGATTTGACGAAGGCGCTGTAATTAAGCACGCAAAAACGAAATTAATATATCATTTTGATTCTGCAACACACACATACTCACACATATTGTAGCGAAATGAAACTGAAGCCTGCATAAAATCGAAATGCAAACTAATCAAATCAAATTTCAATTATTGTGCTGGCCAAGTGGCGAGGGCGCGGGCAACCAGCAGCGGCCCATGCACAAATGCAGTCTCTCTCCCGTTACTTCCTGCCGTCACCCGTCACCCGTCGAACGTCCATCGTCAGCCGTCACGATTGCCCCTCGATGGCAGTACGTTGCCATTTCGCTTGATTACATGCATTTTATATGCGCCGGCCCGAAAGTAGGCTACACTTTTCAATCACAATCAAATTTTATGCCTCACATACAGGTGTGCAGGCATGTGTGTGTGCCTGTGTGTGTGTGTGTGTGTGTGTGAGGCCATGCACTATATGCGATTTGCCCGTAGAAGCTCACAATCAGATTCATTTACATTTCCGCCGCCCAACAACAACAACAACAGCAGCAATAACAACTCGCAACTTCATTTTCATTGTTTTGAAGGTTTAGCTGGCTGTAAGTGTATTCCGAAATGGAATTTTAGATGGCTTTACTATTAAATTGAAAGCCGCAACATCATACGAACGAAACTCTTTTAACACGCTGCATAATGTGAACAGAGTTTGCCAAAAAAAATGCTGTACACAATTTAAGAACTGTACTATCCAAATGAAAGGCGATTACAAAAATATATTGTAAATAAATCAAACAAATCTGATCGTAATAATGTAATACGATTTATTTATTTAATGTTAAATCTATGCGAATTAAAGTTGATATGCAATTTGTTTATTGATTACTTTTTTTTATCAATTTTAAATTTGATATTTTTTCCTTTTAAATATTTATTATACCCTGAACCCATTTTATATAATGGTTTTGTTGAAATGTATGTAACCGGCAGAAGGAAGCGTGGCAGACCCCACACAATATACATATATATTCTTGATCAGGGTGACGAGCTGAGTCGATTTAGTAATATTCCCCTGTCTATTTCTTCTAAGTATTCCCTCTACGTATTTCCTTTACGTATTTCCTCTACGTAATGCCTCTACGCCTTTACACACTCTACTTCACTGTATTGCGCTGACCTCCACCAGGCCTGGACGACTGAAGACTGACTGAAGAAATGCTGCGGCTGCTGCCCTTTATATAGGGCCACTTTTACTCACGTACTGTCTCTCCTAAAGGTAGAGCTCGTTGCAGTCGAGCTTCAAGTGAGCAATTGGAACGCTCTCTGCTGCTGTGAGCATTCTAGCTTCGTTTTACCTCAATACAAATACCAAATGAGAACTGCTGCATACATATAGATAACTTTTATGATCTTCTGCACTTCTTTACAAGTACTGTATGCGTGCGTGCCTATACACGTCTATGCTATAGACACAGTATGTGACGCGAATTGAAATATCAGTTATCCGAAGGGTTCAGGGGATTTCCTAGTCGAGCAGTCTCGGTTAGAAGTTTCTTACTTGTTTTTTTTTTATATATATGTAGTTTAAGTTGAAAAAAATTATTTTTGTCAGTACATCCAAATGTTCTTTCGTAGATTGTAGTACCAAGAGCATGGCATCTTTTGAGTCTTCTCTTCCTTGAACAAGACGTTGCATGGCAGGACTTGGTATTTATTAATAATATATCACACCTCCCACAGTCTGGCTAGATATGTAGATACTGCAGCACAAAGAAAAAGACTCAGACGCCATCATTCCAAAGAATAACTGGACCAAGACTTTACTTAAATAGCTTTATATATGATAGTTCATTTCTTCATTTTCGATATGTTTGATGTGCTTTCAATATATAATATTATGATATATGTATTACATATGGTATATCTTTTTTTATATACATATATATATGATATACAATAAGATCTCATGTGCAGAGCAGAAACCAAAAACCTATACAATATTGAATATGATAATTTCATCGGATTTTATCACAGCATTGCAAGTAAAAAATATCTATTTGAAGTCATACGAACAAGGCAAGGCTATAAATGTATTTTTATGAAAATTATGCACATTAAAATTCGGCATTAAATTCAGATTCAGAAACGTAAGCGAACATCATTACAAAGAGACTTAACATGCTAACGAATTGACAGTTTACTAACCGGGCCTGACATTTCTGATCTGACATTGAGTTGGCCCCCCACCACGCCCACAGCCGAGGCACATTTGATTTTCGTGTCGTAGGGCTGAGCAACTATTTCGGTGCACCTGCGCTGCGGTGGCTGTCGATTGAACAACATTATGAAGCAGCCGTGATGGGCGGCAAGCGACTCATTCTAATTTACATAACAGCACAGTTTGTGTATGTGTGTGTATGTATGTGTGTGTGTGTGAGTTTAGTCAATTCGGCGTTAAGAACCTTTAAATGTAACAAGCCAGTCGGGAAGGCAGACAGGCGAGGAGGGGGCGGGTAAGAAGACATTCAGCCGACTACCACAAGCAACAACAATAAAAACTAAATTAGCAGTCCGCACCCAACAGCATACACAAACACACACACACACACGCAGACACTGACAGAAGCTGAGTTGGCAGCAATTTCACTTGTTATTCGCTTGAGTTTTATTTCGTCGCTGGCGTATAATTTACATTTTGCTTCGGTTCATGAGGTGCCATAATCATAAATTGACAAGTTGAAATTTGCACATGACTGTAGCAGGCTGCCTTCAACCGGCAGCTGTATCTGCATTTTTAATGCATTTTCCGTCAGTCGAGCTGCCTTACGAGCAGCCCATTAAAGTGTAAAGTGTTTCAGCTGCTGTTTGCAAATTTTGACATGTTTTTAAGTAAGGATGTTTTGCTGTTGCGCCGCTGACTGCAACGAAAACACAAATTGACGCGGCTTGTTTACATGATTGCCGAAATAAATGCAGCAGGAGGCGGGGCTTATCGAGAGTCGTGGCCCGGCAAGTTGATCGAAAAATTTGCAAATGTTTTTCCATTTTCGCAGCAAGTTTCAAGTCGCTTCATCCGGCAGTCAAGCTAATTGAATGACATGTACTTCATTCGAACGAAGCGTTGGTGCATCAGCGAGTCGACCCCATCGGCTGTTGGTTAACCAGAGCAGCCGTTCGACTATCTGCTAATGAACCAAAAGGCTCAATGTGTCCTGCTCCGCCATAAAAATGCAAATATTTAAACAAGTGCCAAGCCAAACATGACAAAAAGAGATTCACAAAAGCAACAGTAGGAGTCGCAGGAGTAGCAGGAGTCGCAGGAGCAGTAACAGCAATTGGAAACGTTGGCTGAGGCAATGGCTTAAATAAAAACCACAAAATACAAACAGCGTGCGCTATAAAAGTGACTGTGTCCGTGTGTGTGTGTGTGTTCGTCGGTGTTTGTGTGAAAATTAACACGCAATTGTAGGCTGGACAAAAGTGAGAGAACAGAAATCGAAATAAAAACGAAAAACGAGTTAAGTTGCCAAAAGCTTTAAGCCGGAATCCAAACAAACTGAAACACGCAAAACGATCGATGAAAAGCCGAATCGTTGCGATAACGGAAGCCGGCAGCTGTTTAGAATCAGAATTGGAATGAGCCTTGATGTTAGCTAAACAGGACTTTTCTCATCTCAACTCGTCTCGTCTTGACTCGACTTGTCCTGTCTTGCCTTGCCTTGGCTGAGGCGAATTGACTTGACTTGGGTTTTGTCATTGGCTGGCACACTTTAAAGCATTAGTTGGACATTTTTATGGCCATGGTATTAGTCGCTTAAGACGTTGAAGCCAAAAGGATAACAACAACGCGTCGCACGGGCACTGGGACAGCAGACGGCCAGCGGACGACGGAGAGCGGACAACGGACAACGGACGGCAGACAGCAACGGGCATATAAAAGCAAAGAGGCTAAGTGACAACTAAACTTAATGGCACTTCAACAGCAACATGGGAAGCAATGGACGCACAAGAGCACAGCCAGACCGGAGCAAACCAGACAGGGCAATAACAACACCAGCAACAACAACAACAACTGAGCTGAGCTGAACTGGCTGTATCTTCAACTGTAGGTGCGGTGCAAAACTCAACGGACATTAGCCTCATTGAATTGAATGACAAAACAAACGACGAGCGGAAAGGCATGGCAATGGCAAAGGCGAAAGGCAAAGACGATGACAACGACGACGACAACGACGACGACAACGGCAACGGCAACAACCACAACAACAACAGCAACAACAACAATGACGAAAGACGACAATGTTGTGGATAAGGATAAGCAGTGCGCCAACAACAGCAAAAGCCTTGTACAACAACAACAACAAGCCGAGTAACCCTGGCCAATGCGCAGCAGCTAGCTACAGCAACAGAGACGAAAATTTTGTATCTAGACAGCATTAAGATAAAGCTAGCAAATGCATACATAAACAACGTCCTTAGAAACTTTACTGCACGAACTGCCAATACACTCACAGACTTACTTACTTACTTACAGAGGAGCCGCTCGAGCGGACAGATAGCCTCAGGCAATTTCACGTTGCGTATACGCAGCGTTATCATCTACAAATCGAACTTTGATTGTTAACCTCTTGCTGAAGTGGCTGGCTGGCGGAGATTACTGCAGAGCGCAGTGCAGCAGCGTATGTCGTTTGATAGCTGCCCATTTATAAGCAAATCAGTCGGGTTATGGCTGCATTACGCTCTTCTAGATATGGATGCCATGGAGGAGAAGGCTTTGCCTTTACAATATGATATATGAGCAAGATCTTTATGTTGATATCGGTATTATTTACACTGATATATGTATTTATTTATGTATTTACTTGTATGTATATAAACATATATTTATTTATTTTTTATTTATTTACTTATTTATTTATTTATTTATTTATTTATTTATTTATTTATTTATTTATTTATTTATTTATTTATTTATTTATTTATTTATTTATTTATTTATTTATTTATTTATTTATTTTATTTATTTACTTATTTATTTATTTACTTATTTATTTATTTATTTATGTATTTATTTATTTATTTATTTATTTATTTATTTATTTATTTATTTATTTATTTATTTATTTATTTATTTATTTATTTATTTATTTATTTATTTATTTATTTAATAATGAATATAGATTAATTTTTTTTTATATAAATACAAAATACAAAAGAAGCTAGAATAAATTATAAATATATTATACATAGTATTTTTATTCCCCAATTTTCTCCCTAAAGATTTATAGATCTACGCCCATTCCAGCCGTCTCGGGCAGTGCAATTTGAAGTGTTCAATTTTTAATATACTCGCATAACCATTTGCATAATCATGAACACTTTGCGCCGGCAAACGCAATGGCAAAGCTGATGATGCCATCGGCGGCCAGTGCGCAGCGAGACGGCAACAGCCACGAGACGCTCCAGAAAGAGATGGCCGTAGCTTGACCCAAAATAATGGACACCAATCTTCGCTTTACAGCCCCAGTCCCCAGATCCCCGCCCTGCCCTCAAATGGCCGTTCAAATGTGTGAAAATAGTGGACAATATGTGTGGCAATGCGCGTTCTTGTCTCCCATTTGTATGGCCCCAAGTGTGTGTGTGTGTGTGTGTGCTGTATGTATGGGTGGCTTTGTGAAGGTGCTGTTAACGCCATTTTTTCGTTGGCCTCGATGCTATTTTGCTGTTCATTGTTGTTGTTGCTGTCGCTGTTGTCGCTGTTGTTGTTGTTGTACAATTTCCGCATCCGGCGCGTAAATGCTACCGTTGGCTCAACCAAGAGAAGCAGCAGCGACAGCAGCAACAGCAGCAGCAGCGCGTATTGGTTTATGCATGAGGATTGTGCCACGCCTCGAACACTTCGAACGCCTCGTACGCTTTGAACACTTCATTTGTCAGACGCTGTGACTTAACGGTAGAGATCCCGGCTTGCATTTAAATGAAATGCCAAGCGATTTGAGGCTACAGCCACGAAACTAAAGAACTAAAGAGCTACAGAAGAGAAACTCTCTCAAAATGCACTTACCAAAACTGCATCAATTATTCAACAGCCCATGGCCGGGCCCGGCCTGGTCAGGGATTGAGCCAAGTCGCCAAGTCGCAACGAGTTGAGCAGTTGAGCGCTTCGAGCTTGATGCATGCCTGCAAAGTACACAAAAGCCAGAAGATGGGGGTTAACAGGGTGGAGATATGCGGCATAAATATTAAATGCAAAATAGCGAAAAGCTGAGAAATCTGCAGCCAGCAGTTGCTGCAGTTGCTGCCCAAAACAAAAACTGAAAATGAAAAAGAAAAGTGGGATACAAAAGGATTCTTGAGCGCAAATTCTTAAAGTAAGTAAATTCACAAAAAATTATGCACTATTCTTCGTCTGTTTTTTATATAAATCAAATAAAATATGCGCGCGCGTTCGCGCTGAAAGCTGAGGCCAAGCAAAACGAATAACAACAGTCGAAAGAAGAGAGCGTGGTTAGGAGTAGGCGGAGCGTAGTTTAAAGTCCTTTGTGACCTGGTTTTTGGTCATAACAATATTGCCAACCGAAGCGTGGTGCAGTGCACACAATTACCGTGCCAACATTTGCTGGGCGCTGTGCGAATGGCGTGGGCGTGGCGCTGTGCGAATGACGTCATGTTTGCACTCGCACATGCACAACTACAACAATTACGAACCACGATGGCCACGACGGCCACGACGGCCACGACGACGCCGCCGACGAGGACAACAACAACAACGTGACCTGGCGACGCGTCGCGACGGTCACTCGCTCTAAGGTTTAAGGCCTGCTGCTGCTGCCCATTGCATTGCATAGTCTCATGCGCCGCCTATGGCTGACAAATAGACGCCTCCATTTGCTGAATATGTATCTGTATGCATGGCCGTAACAAGGTTAATCAGCTGGCTGGCTGTCTGCTCATTTTAATTGGCTCTGAGCTGGCGCCTTAATTGAGTTGTAAAAATGCGAAACTATTTTGCGAACAACGAAATTTAATGCCCGAGCGCTTGACGAGCTTTAAACTTAAGAGCTGCCACCTCGTAAATTGTAAAATGGAATAGAAGATGAGGCGCGCCATGCCACGCCACGCCAAGGGAATGGCAGAAGCTACTGACACAGCTGCTGAATACTGAGTAGAGTATTCAAAGCCAGTTGGAAAGACGCCGAGACAAGTTCCAAATGAATTTGAAAAAAGCTGTTGATTTGATTGCTCTAGAAAGGGAAGTAGGAATATGAACTCTGTTAAAGTTTACATTTATTTATATTTATATTATTACATTATATTTATTTTAACATATTTATGCAAAGCCTAATACATCTCCAGAGATTATATTGTCACTCAAACTGTTTAAAGCATTTAATTACTGAAGCATAATGGGGGCAGATGCCAGACCTATTTGACCGTGTCTTGACTTCGAATAAATCAGATATCCCCCCAGGACTACCCTGTATGTACACCATATATATAATTGCTACATTAATTAATAAATTGCTGCATTAATGATTAAATATAATTAAAATTAATTCCTTAACTTTAATCTTCCATAATTATCAGAAGCTATATTAAACAATTTCTGTGTGAATTAAGCTACCTTGAAAATAGAATACCAATCTGTATATACTATATCAAATAACAATTTTATTATTTATTTTTACATTGAATAAATAATTCAAAATCTTGACTCAGCTGCCCGTTGATATTCTTAGTAAACAAAACTAATTTTACTCACATTCCATTTATTCTTTAATAAGTCTATTTCAGTTTTTGAACTTATCTTTTTTAAATACGTCGAAAGACCAAATTTTAACTTAAACTGTTTGGCTAGGCTGCCACTATCCTCTGATTTCTTGGCTTCTTCAGCAGAACTAGTGGAAGACTCAGACTTTCAAGACATACTGCACATTGTCTTGATTCGAATTATATGAAATATCCCCTAAACTTATTCTTCGATAGTTATACCCCAGAACTCTTTTATACCCAACATTTATATATAAAATGTCCGCTTTACCTTTATCTTCAATAGCTATAAGCAATAGCTCTCCTATACACTAAGTTATGTCTTTTACCCTAAATTTGTCTCCACTTTTAAAATATACAAAATAATCGCTTGAACTTTATCTTCAATAACTAAACTTAATAAATCCGCTTTCCCCTAACTTATTTACGTTGTTCGTCTTTTATAGCTTTAAGAAAAAACAAAAATTTTACTTCATTAACTTCAGTTTGGATTAAGTTCTCTGAAAAATAACCGACACTAATCTGGAAATATTTCATCCCATAAAAATATATTATTCCGTAAACTCATCTTGAAATAGTAATGCAGACAAAATAAGTGCATAAAACTTTGTTCTTCTTCTTTCTTTTGGTAGAAATTCTGAAATTGATTTCTTTACACTTGAAGTGTTTGCTACATTTAAGTTAAGTCTGAGCCGGCCATTCTTCGTCTTCTTCTTCTTCGTTTGGGTAGTTTAATAAAATAACAAATCCTTTCAATATTTCCATTTAGCTTTTCGCACCGCTTGCTCCGAGTGTATCGCGTTTTTATTTAACTCTTTTATAAAGTGCAGAGCAACAGAAATTAGAGAAGCAGATGCCAGCAGCAGAAAAAATAAATAAATAGGCGAACGTGTTGGTAGTGAGCAGGTCGTGGGTCGTGGGCATGGTCGAAGGGGGGCAGGTTGGTCGGTTGGTTGGTTGGTTGGTTGGGATAGTTCAGAGTTCAGGCTGTTTGGGTCGCATCACGATAACGCTTTGTAAATACTTTTGCTGCACTTTGGCTGTTGTTGGTTTTTAGTTTTTTGTGTTTTTTGTCGTTTCCTTTAGCTTGGCATGGCAAATTTTTATCTCCATTTGCGCGTTGCGCTTTTTTCGGAGCTTAACTGGGGAAAAATCACGACCTGGAAAAACAGGACGAGAGCAGGACGGACGCTGTACTGCTCTACTGGCTGCTGCGCTTTTGTTTTTCGGCGTTAGGAAACGGCGAAAAGGATATTATTAAGCGTGGATGTCAACGTTATCGCCCCAGAGTTGGACAAAGGCAAGCGCTAAGTGCATAGCGGCAGGACAGCAGCTCGGACTGAGAGAGAATGAGAGAGAGAGAGAGCAAAGTGTGAAGAATTCTGGCGCTGTTTGGAATGCTCTTTGCCAAATTAAATATTAAAACCATGTGCACTTATGCAACTTTAATGCAATTTTAGCCAAATAAACGAGCCACCATTTTAGCCCGACATCAAATAAGAGAATTACGCGAGCATACACCACGTATACTTAATTTTTGTGTATTTCATTCCATTATCTGTGTGTGTGTGTGTGTGTGTATTCGGCATCTCAAGTTCGACTACGTTTGTGGTTTTGTGCGCATATAAAAAGGATTAATACACTTAAAAGGCACAGGCACTGGCGCAGGCACAGACGGGCGAACGGAGAGTTCTCAATTACATGGCCACGCTAAGCGCACATTTACGTGAAAGCCAAATGAAGCCGCAACAGCAACAGCAGCAGCAGCAGCAAAACTACAAAAATAACAGGCAGAGGCAGCGGCAGTGGCAGCGGCAGCGGCAGCAGGCTGGCTGGCCAATAAAGCGAAACCGCCTTAATTTAGGGGCAGGCCAAGTTTATGTCGCGCAATGGGCATGAAAAATTCAACAGCAGCAACGCTGACAACGTTGACAAGCTCCGCACTGGAAGGCGGTTGGGGTGCCCCAAGTAACCTAGCAGCAGGAGTTGGCGCTGCTCAGTACAAATGCCAAAATGTCACAGGCGGTGCTCGTGTTGTTGTTGTTGTTGCTGTTATTGTTGCTGTTGCAACTTGAATCACATCCTTCCCTTACAAGCAAACATGTGATTTTCGGTCAGACGGCATACAGTCGCACATCTGTGCATGTATTTGTTATGCATACATACAGAAATACATATACATATACATATATATGTGAATATATATTTTTGTGTGCATATGCATTGGTTAGCCTCCTGCACTTTGGCGCTGTCTTGGCATTTTACGTGTGCCCCTTTATGTTTGCCACAGTTGCACTCTTGTTGCAACTCTTTGTTTTTGTTGTCGCGTTGTTCCGCTGAAACAATGTCGCGCTTCCCGCTCTAGCCCCGACACCCTCCCCGCCGTTGGCTTCGTCCTTTTAACTTTCCTCTTTTTTTTTGTACCACACTACACAAAACTACATTTTACTGCATGACAATTTATTGAGTTCCTTTTTTTTTTTGGGTGTCTCCTCGCCTCGCTCCGCTCCCCTATTCTTCAGTCCGCTGCAACTTCTCATTTGCCGCCGTTTCGTGTGGTTTTTGCTTCTGGTTTATGGGACGGTGGATCGGATGGAAGCGAAGTTCTTCCTGCTTTTGTTCGTAGGTTCGTTTTGCTGGTTGTAAATTTTTATTGTTCGTCTTGCGCTATGGTAAAAATGCTGCAGGACTTCTTGTTTTCACCAGCAGATAGTACGGTAGTATTTTATTTGCCATGCAAACGGCTCTGGCAGCAGTTGCTTCATTAGTGCCGGAGATGCCCCAACTAACCTGTCGAGCGTTTGGCTGAGAGAAAACTCATACAATGTTGACTCTAACAACCCAGAATTCGTTTTAAAACCAATGAAGCAGCTCAGTTTTCTCTGCTTATGGCAATAACCTATTTGTGTAAGTTCATTTCATTAAAAACTTTGCGAGATATAAACAACATAATGAAATTGAGTTAAACAAGAAATATATAAATTATGCAGATTTTATGACAGATCTTACAAATTTGTAATCTTAAGCGAAAAGTTGGGATGTTCTTTTCATAAATTAATTGTTATTTACTATAAATGTACTCTTAAGATATATTTGAGGTATTCGCTTATTCTATATCCCTTAGTTTCCTGTTCAGTTCGTATATAGACTATAGTATTTATTTTCTCAAGACTGAGTCTTTGAGTCTCTTATAAAGCTTTAAAGAAGTCTTGAATAATTAATTCTCAACCACCTCAACTCATGAATTGGAAATATTGGAACTTAAAAAATGTTCAGTTACAAATTAATATACAAATAAATTTAATAATGGATAATATTGATAACTTGATGTTTTTTTTTAATATAATGTAAAATAAATAATATAATAATATAGCACAAATGTTTTATAAACAAAGAACAGGCCATGATTTGTATTCCGCTGCTATAATGAATATTTAAAAAAAAAATAAAATAAAATAAATATAAAAATGAATTTCAAAAATTAAATAAATAATAAAAAATAAATAAATATTAATATGATATATTATTATTTTAATTTTGTATATATATAAATATATATATTTTAATATTTGTTTAATTCTGTTGTATTCTTCATAAAATAAAATCTAACTGGGCTCTGCATTATTTCGAAAATTAAAAACAAAAGAAAAACTGGCAAAAAAAATGCTACCATAATTTATTTATTTTTTTAAATCTATGCCATAGTTTGTTTTACTATTTTTACTACACTTTTAATAAATATTACGGGCAGCAGGCTTTTTCATTGTATCCATTCAATGAGACCTCAATTTCATTAGAGAATTGTTGTTGTTTCTCGTAGACGGACAAATATTTTTATTGCGCCAGCCTTTTTGCTTTTATTTACATTTTTCTGTTTTGTATATTTTATTTTATATTTTTATTATTGCTATGTGTTGTTGTTGTTGCTGTTGTTGTTTTATATGGAAAATTTAGCAAATAGCGCAGTTGCTTTTACTTACTTTAGTTTTATGCTTGCGCGCTTTTATTTGTAGCTGCCGCTGTTGGTTTTTACTGCTATACTGTGTGTATCTTTGTGGCTTGCTACACACACACACACAAATACACTCACATACGTACACAAAACATGAATACACACACATACACATGGCACATCAAGCGATTTATTTACATTTTTCGTATGTTTTCATTGCATTGCCGCAGTTTGAACGCAAATATTACAAACATAAACACACTCAGACACATGCGTCCAATCTGCTTAGCACGTGAAACTTACTTGAGACCCTCATTGTGTGTGTGTGTGTGTGGGTGGGTGTGTGTAGGTCCTGGCATATTTATGATGTGGCCACAACTCAACTGCGACTAAACTTCATTCATAACTCTGGTGCAGCAAAGGCAATCAAAGCCACAAAAATTGTCCATGGCTTGACACCTGCAGCACACACACATGCACACACACACACGCACATACGTCACTTGCATACACACACATATGCAAATTGGGCCATGGCTGTCAGCTGTGGGCGCATAAAAAATGCAAGCTGCACCACCCGTCACCCGCCACCCGCCACCAGCCACCAGCCTAGCAGCCTAGCAGCAGCTTATCCCCAGTTAACCGAGCAGTGGCGCAGCTGACCAGGCGTTGACCAGGCACACATTAAATATGACCACCATGGCCGCCGTCTGTCGTCTGTCAGGTCTGACTTTATATCCGGGCGGGGCACAGCTGTGTGAATTTACACACATTGCAATTTGCAGTTGTCGCTGCTCCTGCTGCTGCTGCTTCTCCTGCTGCTGCTCCTGCTACGTTCATTTGGTGGTTAGCCGTCTTGTGCGCGCACACATCTTCGATTTCGTCGACGCCACTTGCCCTTGGACGCCGTCTCTGGACTATTAAAACAATAAAATGCTGCATAAAACAAACTTTGTGCCCAGGCCCATGGCCATGTTGGGTCCAGTGTTCAGTGTTGTGGCAGATTGCCTGGCCACAGCAACAAAACCAACAAGTGTTGTTGCCGCTGCGGTGACAGGGCTGCTGCTGCTGCTGCTCCTGCTGCTACTACTCCACCTGGCTGCACTTGCGGACAACATGTGGTATACGTTATATTTTATATGGCGTTTGCCTTTAATATTTATGAAAAGTGTTGCCCGCTTTTCGGCGCTGGCCACGGCTGCGGCATTGCTTTCGCCTCATTTCGTGGCCATGGGCGTGAGAAATTTCTCTGTGTGTGTGTGTGTGTGTGCCTGTGTGTATGTATGTTAGCTTAAGTGTTGCCACTGGCTCGCTCAACTAATTTGAAATTAATGAAATTCCTTGAATAATTGAATTTGAATCGTTGGCATCTGTGCAATTAGTCGCTGCTATCAAAATGCACACACTCACACACACACACATATACATAATAAGCAGCGACGCTAACAGCGCACCTCATTATATGTCATGTGATCTCATTATATCCAGCAGAGCCTGGCAAATACCTAAATATATGTATTATGTACAGCCATAACCATTATATGTGCATAGCTCCCACACACACACACACACACACACAGACACACACATACACAGTTGTGTGCGTGCGATTATGCCATGTAGATTTACAGCAACGTTATTTAGTGCATGACAGTTAAATGAGTTGTGGCTTGCAGCTGTAGCTTGATTTAAGCGCATTTAATCAAATAAGTAGGCTTTAGGCTACAGAGCAATCAAGGTAGCCAAGCCCCGCCCGGCACTAAACTTAAATTGCACTTACTTTAATAATTACAGCGATTTGATTTGCGTGCGTGTGGCCCAAGTGTAGCAAAATGTTGCAATTAATGCTTGACAAAACATTTCTGCCATGCGCAGCTAAGAGCCGACCATTTGCAACTGGGTGTAAATTAATTATATTGTATGACTGCAGCACTCTGTGAGCCAATGAAGAAAGCTATTTCCTAAGTCTGTCCATAATCCATGTCGCATATGCAATTGCCTATCGAGTTGCATTCACATTGCAAGCTCTTCCGGCAATTTGTCTGCTTCGTTTTCATTCGTTAAGTGTCCCCTGTTAGTGCACTACCCTCTTGGCAGGGGCGCAGAGCACAAAGGGCAGTTTAGCGAGCATTAAGTACATACGAAGCTGCAACGTTGCGCATATTACGTATACGCCCTGCCCTTGCCAGATGCTCGCTATCTGACACTGCAATCAACATTTCTCATATTTAAAAACTGCAAAAGCCACAGAGTCGCAGAGGCATACGCACGCAGTCACATTCAGCTCGTATAGCCCTTAAATCGACTTCATTTGCTCATTAGTTAGATAGTCCCGCATGTCGCTTTGCCGTACTCGCGGCGACGCTGCATAACAACATTTCTAATAGGATTTTCCGTACTGACATTCCCAGCAACGGCAACGGCAGGGGCAGGGGCAGGGGCAGGGGCAGCGGGAGCGACAGCTGCAACGCGTAATTGTTTCCTTGTTAGTTGCATTTGTGGCACGTTCACCTGGCCTGCCACAGTGGCACAGTACCTCAGTACCTCAGTACCTCAGTGGTGCAGATGCAGCCACAGCCGCAGTCACAGTCACAGCCACAGCGACACGTTAAATGCATTTATGAATGGCCTGCGATACTCACCCATCGTCAATTGTAATTACTTGGAAGTACTCGCAGTCACAGTCGCAGTCAAACTGTGTGTGTGTGTGTGTGTGTGATGCGTTTGGCCTTCCGAGCATGTCCCAGCATTCATTTGCCAGACACGAGGACGAACATTAACGTTGCAAATTGTCCGCTTTGTTGCGGCTGCCAACCGCCGAGCCGAGCACAACTCAGCTGCTCCCATAATGTTTCACGTTACGCATACGCCGCATTGACACTAAGCTCGCCATGGACTAGTGCAGCTAGCTATTAATTTAGTCCCCTGATTCGGACCTCTAATTGCATTTTATTTGGCAGTCGCAATTGTTTTTGTAAACGTTGTTGTTGTTGTTGTTGTTGTTGTTGCTGTAGCTGTTGTCGTTATTTTGGTTTAATTGGTTTTTGTGTGTTTTTAGCGCTGAATCTATTGGCCTTAATTAAAATGCAACTGTGCGTACATGCAATGTA
Organism: Drosophila aldrichi; assembly: GCA_035045965.1. NCBI lineage: Eukaryota > Metazoa > Arthropoda > Insecta > Diptera > Drosophilidae > Drosophila > Drosophila aldrichi. Next base: position 2,864,392 of record JAWNOM010000341.1, on the reverse strand, counting down.
ACAAAAAGTCACTGAACACACACACACACAGAGAGAGAGAGAGAGAGAGAGAGAGAGAGAGAGGCACACATACAAGGAGACATTAAAAGAAAACAATAAAAAAAAAAGAGATAGAGACAATCGAAAATGTTTGTCCTGCACCTGAGCTGCACTTTTATGACATTGTCACTGGGCACTGAGATAAAATAACTGCAAAATGTTGACAGTCGACGTGGCAGCAGTGGGCAAGCATTTATTGACAGCAGAACGGCATGATTGCTGCTGACCCAAAAAAAAAAAAAGAAACACACTCACACAGAGATAGCTGATAAAAAAAGAGCTGAAAGCAGTGCGAAAAGGGTAACGAGGCTGCCTGTCGGCACTTCAAATTCAACAAAACTCTCTCTCAAAAAAATACAGAAAAAACTAAAAAAAATAGAAGGAAAAACAATAAACGTTGGTCAACTGCCTTCGTTTTGCTTTTATAATTTACATTGTTTGCGGTGGCAGCGCCGCCGGCCATCCAGTCAAGTGGAAAGAGTAACAATATTTGAAAAGTCGAGGCTGGTTTACACTTGAAATGCCAGTTATATTGGTCGAGGGCTTCACACGCATGAGCAGGCAAAAAGCAACTATGAATGTGTCCAAAACTGTTTCATAAGAATAACTGCCTAATCAAGTATGAAAGTCTGCTGAAAACTTTAGTTCCTGTTGTGTTGGTTGATGTTTATAGAAATACATTTAAATCAGAACTGTTTTTCAATTAGTTGTTCACTATTTAAAGAACTTTAATATGATCAATCTGAGAGTGTTGGAATTGCTCAGCCAATGCATGTCATATGAAACGAAAAATGTTCCGATTTACTATTTTATTTTGATTAATTTAATATAATGCGTTTTGTGTGAATTAATTTATTAAATATATTTTTCAAATATATAATTAAACAAATATACAAATAATTTATTAAATAAATGATTTATTAAGTATATATAAAGTTAATTAAATATATAAATTAATAAAAATAATTAAAGTCGAAAAGTGTGAATTAATTTATTTTAATATACATATAAATGATTTATTAAATTTATAATGAATTAATTATATAAATGGATTGTTAAATGTATAGTTAATTAAATATACAAATTATTTATTAAATAAATGATATATTAAGTATATATAAAGTTAATTAAATATATAAATCAATAAAAATAACAAAAGTTGAAAAGTGTGAATTAATTAATTAAATATTGAATTGATTTATTACATGATTTATTAAAGTCGAAAAGTGAGAAATAATTATTTAAATATGTAAATGTTTTATTAAATAGATAATTAAATATATATATGATTTATTAAGTATATAATTCATTTAATATATAAGTAAATATAAATAACTAAAGTCGAGAAATGATTAATAAATACATAATTAATGAAGTATATTAAACTTATTTTATTTTTTTTTTTTTTATTATTTATTTATTTATTTATTTATTTATTTTTTTTTATTATTTGTAAGGAAATGTAGTTTTATACTTTTGATTACATTATTTTGTTATATATTTAAATTTAATATTTTTTAATATCTTTATTTGATATATATTCATTTTGTTTTTTTTTTTTTTCTATAAATAATTTATTAAATATATAATTAATTTAATATATAAATAAATAAAAATAACTAAAATCGAAAAGTGAGAATCATTCATTTAGTTATAGAAAAAAATATACTATATAATATATAACAATAAATATCAATTTAGTTTTTAGTCTTAGGAGTTAAGCACTCCATTAAAGATGAAAATGTGTGTAATAATTTATAGGATAGTATAGATACAATAGAGACAAATCCATATTCTTAAGCAGTTAAAGACACCATTAAAGATGAAAATGTGTGTAATTATTTATGGGGAAACATAGATGCAGCTATCTGTTAAACGATCCATTAAAGGCATCGATTATAGTCTCCACTACTATCTAAATGACAAAATGTATATGCTCTTTGACATAGACACAGTACGGCCGTAAATCAACTGGCAGTGAATGCTACTTGCCCACTGTCCATGTCCGCTGATTGCACTGACAACTGCAAGGACCCTCCGGGCGGGGGCAGACGGGTCAGTTTGAAGTGATTGATGGTTCATAGGCATGTCAATTGCTTGACCGTTTGTTGTATCCACTCTTGGCTGGCTTAACCGCCAGCCGACCGCTCCCCTCTTGCACTTCGTGCTGTTATTGCAGTTTATACATATTAGAGCCACTTTTGTGCAGCCATTTTGCAGTGAAACGGCTATAAAAAAAACAAAACAACAACAAAAAGTGCGCGCACGTTGTTCAATTTGATGCGACACCTGACCAAGCGGCAGCAATGACAACAACAACAAGTGGAAAACAACACGAGCAACAGCCACTGGAAACTGGAAAATGTTTTACATGCTGCCTACTGTTTATTTACGTTGCAAATTAAAATCCAACACATGTTGTTTAATTTGAAATAATAATAAAAATATATACATATACATATGTATATGCACTGGAGTATTTCATTTTGCCTTGTAAATATGGCTCGAAAAACTTAACTGGATCCTCGCTCGCCTCACATGACATTGTTATGAAGTTAACCAGCATGAAAAATCATGCGACAGCAGATTGCAAAATATTTGCGAGCTGGCCATGCAAAATATTTCGTCATATTTTATCTGAGCCGCATAAAATGCAATATTTAGCAATGAAAGTGGATTTAACTATTTAAATTGAAAATTGACTTGTTCAATTTCAATTCAATTTTTAATAGCAAATTAATTGACCTACTCTACTCTAATTATTTAAGAATTCTTAATTGACATAGAAAATAGCTGCAGCTGTAGAATAAATTTATTAAATTAATATGAATCGTGAATGCAATTTGTTAATTAGTATAGAAAATGTAGTATGATAAATTTAATAATATAAAATGGCGTATCATATAATACATTATTTATATATCAATTAAGCAAATGCATTCATATCTATTTTATGAATTTGCTAATAGAATTAATAGAAATTACACTATGATATATTTTATAAGAATACATAATTCATACATTTAGTATATCAATTAAGCAAATGTATTTTTATGAATTTGCTAAACTAATATATTTGAATAGATATTATACTATGATATATTTCGTATAATTTATACATTTAATACATTAAGCAAATGCAGTTTATAAATCATATTTTCTTTGCTGACTCGCAGAATTAATATATAAAAAATAAAATATAATTTAAATAACGATTTTGTTTTATTAATTTATAAAATATAAAATGAATTATAAAATGCATTTACTCATGCATTGAATTTAAATTTAAAATAATCTTTTCTACAGGCCTTTTAATGTCAAACTGCATATAAAAGGTCAAATAGTTATTATTGTCTAGATATAAACGGGCGTCACATGAATCAATACTAATAACTGAACCATATGAAAGAAGCAAGTATAAATAAAAGAGCGTTCTTCGTGATTCTTTTAACCTTAACTATCGATATAAATACTTGCAGATTTTGAAAATGATCTTCCTCATCGATTAGCTCGAAATACTCCATGAACTTATCAATGATTTATAACAATTCTGCGAATAAGTCTCAGAGTATAATTGTCTGTATTTATAAGCATAACGCGTTCACTTATAAAAATTGATCAACTTCCTTTTAAACATTATCGCAAGACCTAACTAAACTGAGCCCAAGTTTCAGCTTGTCTAAATTTATAAGTGATTAAATGATTAACGTTGTAAAATGGATTTCACAATCATCAAACAATTTTTAATGGCATTTTATAAAATTGGAATCAACACCCACTTTATATACTATGATTTACAAAAATGAACAAATGAAATGAAGAAATGAGTGAATAGTTTTCTTCAATTTAAGTATTGATAGTTATTGTTTAAATATTTGCTTATTGTTTAGTATACGAAAGCTTGTAAATATAAAATAAAAAAATAAATAAAAATAAAAATTTAAGCAACAATGATTAACTTTGGTTATGCTAAATTATAATTGATAACTCTAAAGCTATCTGGCTTGCTGCTCGGCCAATTTAAGAGAAACGCACATTATTCCAGATAGAGTTAAGGCCAAATATGCTGCTGTATATTAGGCAAACTTTCGGCTATAATCATTACCCGTATCGAAAAAAAGAAAAAATAACCTCAAGCCGCAGACAAACTTTTCACATATGACGCCAAGTTTTCTCGCATTTTCCTCTCGCATTTTCCTTGCTCTGTGAGTTTGGCTACTTAACTGCAGCTGCAACTGAAAACTGCCAAGCAACAAACAAACGTGACGAGTGCAGAAAAAGCCAAATGATGAAATTGAAATAAAAAAAAAAAGAGAAGAAGAAGAAGAAGGAAAACACACACACACATGCACAAACTCTGATACTCATACACACCCACACATACACACACACACATGCAGAGAGAAAAGGCAAAATAAAATGGCAGTCGAGGCTGGCAAAAAAGGAAAATTTCTAATGAAGTTTTCAACTCGGATACGAAGAGCACAAAAGTAAATTGATTGCAATTGGAATCAGTAGCAGAAACTCGTAACGTCAATCAAATTGGATTCACACAGACGCCGCTAGATGCTCTTCTACACATGCAGAGTGTAGGGCGATTGGTGAGTGGGCGTGGCAGCAGACACGCACGCCAAGCCGAAAGGCAACTCTAGCACAGGCATCTCAAAGGCAGCAAAAGGCATATATCATCACAAATGAAACTTTGTTAATAGGTGTGAGTACCACTGTGTGTGTGTATGTGTGTGTGTGTGTGTGTCGGTGTATCTGTGGGATGTGGAAGCAATGTGCAATAAAACTTGAATGAGCTCAACTCAAGTAAAATTGCTTTCTGGCTGATATCTGAGAACTGCAACTGCTGCTGATTAAAAACATCAATAACAAGTAAGAAAACTCTAGTCGAGAGTGCTCGACTAGATACTACCCTGAACCAAACTAATAAATATTCACATTTAGTGTGGTTAAAATTTCAATTTTTGAAACAATTAAAAAAAAATTAAACAATAATTCCGCCCGATCTGGGGTTCGAACCCGAGACCTCTCGATTGAGTGGCGCGATGCTATTTACTACGCCACTTCACTTACTGACAGTTTGATGGCAAAACAGTAATACATTCACTGCTGCAGCGCCATCTAGCGAATCTAAACTAAACTAATTGATTCTTTGAATGGATGTGTGCACACTTATAGAAAAACTGTTGTGGCTGAATAGTAAGCTCATTTAAATAAATATATGTATAAATATTTTGAAAAAAAAATTAAAAAAAAAGAAAATAAACATAAATTAACTCCGACCGCTCTGAGGTTTGAACCCGAGACCTCAAGATCAAATGACGCGCCGCTAGCATCTGTACTGGCATCTGATTTGAACTTGAATGTTTTTATTCGATAAAAATATAACGGGATAATTTATCGAATTCTAACGCTAAACTCGACATCCGCGCTGTATATACGGTCATTTAAAAAAAAAATTCAAGTCTCTAGCTATCATAGCTTCGGAAATCGACGCGTTCAAACATACGGACAGACGGACAGACGGACAGACGGACAGACGGACAGACAGACAGACGGACAGGGCTAAATCAACTTATCTCGTCACCCTGATCAAGAATATATATACTTTGTGGGGTCTGCCACGCCTCCTTCTGCCTGTTACATACATTTTAACAAAACCATTATACCCTGATTTCCCATTTTCAATGGGTTCAGGGTATAAAAATCGACTGCACAGCACAATTGAAGTTGAATGCAAACGTTTGTTGAATGCCCAATGAGTGCATCTAATGTGAATTGAAATGCAATACGTTATCTAATGAATTGTGAAGGTACGAAACGTGCGCAAAGCGACCAGGTATAGCTGCATAAATGCGCACGCATCACACAAATAATCAACAAACGTTGGCAAATTTCCTATGCGCTTTGTGATTCGCAGACTCAAGCACACACTCCATGCTCCATTGTGGCGCTCTCTGGCATCCTGGAGTGACAGAAACATAATCCAGTACACGGATCAACAAATGACGCGACAAGCACCAGCTGAGCTCTGGTCATTTTCCGTTAGCTGCAATTTATTGTGTATGAGGCGAAACCCAACCTGAACAACTGAAAGCAACGAGCTCGAATGAATCCATCTTAATGCTGCTTTCAATAGGATAATCACATAAGTAAGTAATAGGGCATTGCATGAGAGTTTGTGGACTCGCCGCAGATACGTGCATGTAATTAAAGCAATGGCTGAAGTCCCATAACTGGAATTTATAACAGTATATGTAATTAAGTTTCGTGAACAAATATGTTTGCCCTGAATGGATAAATGAAGTAGAATACATTAATTAAAGCAACAAAGTGAATGGAATTATTAAGCAATAGGAGAAGACATAACTATTACGGATTTATACAGACGAACCAGCAAATGAATATATTTAAATTGAATTAGTGGATTTATCAGAGTGTAGTTAGGATTATATAGAAGATACTTCCCTTTAATCACACTATAAAATCTGCTATAGTATATATAATATATACTCCCCATAGCTACTACTCACTGTTACTTAGCCTAATCAAATATCGCAGTCAAGCAGTCATGGATGGAAAGGCGAGCCACAACTCGTCACACCTACTGTTTGATAATGTCATGGGTGTGTTTAAGTTTTAACACTTGCCAAAAAGCGGAGCTGAGCAGTGAGAGAAGCCAAGCCAAGAGCTGCCACACGATGACGTTTGCATTAAAACAAATGTCAGTCGGTGGCGTTGGCGGAGCTTATCACTCACCAGTCCAGGGCAGCAGAGGCATTAAAAAGTGCAGCATGCTTTCAGGCGCAACTAAACCTACCAGCGACAGAGACGTCAACGGCGACGTCAACGGCGACGGCGACTGCAACTGTGACTGCAACTGTGACTGCAACTGCGAGGTCAGCGTCAGGCTGGTGCTGCTCATTTGGCGTCGACTGCAACATTTGTCAACATGCCAAGCGTTTAAGGCAGCCGCACGTGTCTCTTCCTTGCTGGCACTCACTCTGCTTGTGTGTGTGCGGGCTTGTGTGTGTGATTGTGCGCGCTGCACGCTTGACCTGGCGCTGTTTTAACTGTGGTTAACATATTTTTCAAGCGCTTTTGCGGCTAGCAGTGAGCAGCGGCAACAACTTCATTCTTGCTTTTGTGTGGTTTTTATGGCTGCGGTTTGCCAGCTGCAGTTGTTGTTTTGTGAAAAATAGTTGTCGTTGTTGTTGCTGTAGCTGCAGTTGCCGTTTGCCACAAAACTAAAACCAGAAGCTGCGTGTTAATTTTACATTTTTACGCTTTCATGGCCGTCACTTGCGTGTGCCCCGCATCGGAATGTGTTCGTCTCGCTGCTCTCGCCCTCGCTCGATCTCCCTCTCACCCTCCCTCTCGCTCACGCTCTCTCTCTCTCTGTCAGAACAAACCGTTTCAGCTCATTGTTTCGTTAAAATTTAAGCAGTTTAGCCATTTGATGTTGTAGTTGCTTGTTTTTCTTTTTGTTTTCTGTTTGCGATTTGCTTTGTTGCCAGTGTTAACCTTTATGGCCGCAACAGTTTAAGCTGATGGCTTTTTTATGACTGACTTTTCGCATGCTAAGCGCAGATTACGCATACGTCGCGTTGAACGCAGCCAGCAGTAAATATCACACGCACCGCACACACACACACACACACAGTCACTCACACAATCACAGCCGATCCCTTAATCCTGCAGCTGGACGGATATTCGCTTCACTTGAAAAAATAGTTCAGCATTTTTAATACCCTGAAAATAATTAATTAAGGCTATAATGATCTAGGTTTTTCGCTTGATTAGCAATTCTAATCCATGCCAATTAAAAAAAGATTAATAATTTAAATTCCTTATGTTCGATGACGTTCAATCCAGCGATGGCTCATCCTAGCTAAAATCGAGCATATTCACTAGAGAATTTTCAGTTTTTCTCCTCTTCTTTTTTTTTCTTATTGCAATTTGCTGCGCACAGCATGTGGCTTATGGAACGTTGAGCAGCGAGCAGCACTTGGCAACTCTCTTGGTGCCACAGCTCGGCTGAGTTTTTGGCCATTTAAAATAGTTTGAGTGGCATAATCTGCCATTAATTTGAATTATAGCCAAGCCAATCATTTTAGCTTTGCCATTCAACTGTCAGTGCAGTTTAATTTATATACGCGTTTATTCTGCAAAAAGTTCTGCGATAGCCAAATGCACGCACCGATAATGCTGATAAACGATTTCGCCGCCAATTGGCCCTCGAAAATCGACAGATTTTTGCTGTGCCCCAAACTTAAGCTGCCAATATACAAATAAACTGAAAACGAATAAAAGCCTGAAGCAAGAAGACCTTAAACATTTGAATTGTGCCACGCCTTTGCGAGATTTTAAATTTGATTTAAGATATTTTTGTTAAATACCAAACATTTAATATATAATAATCAAACTTTAATGAAAATAATTAGATAAAGGGAAAACTCTTTTATTTCCAATAAAGTTACTTTGTTTGAGCACTAATTAAATTCATTAAGTTCAAGTTTTAGTAAAGTCTTCATATTGATTTATTGAGCTAATAAATTATTATCAACAAGAAAATAAAGTTGAAGCAAATTGAAACTTTACCTTCAATTAAAGACATTCGGCATTCTCATTTCATACACTTACTATTTTTTCTTACATATTAAATTAATTTACGCAAAACAAAAAATTTTAAAATATTTGCCGATTTAATCACTTAAGGCTAGAGTAGAAAAATCTCTTTGACAAATTGTCGACTTTTTGTAGTTGACAAATCGTTTGAAATGTTAGCAAATGCATTTTTGATATTTTCGTTGCATTTCGCTTGTTGGCCTTTGTTAAGAGCCTCGTTTGGTTGTCTGGGTCGCAGCTTTGGCAAAATGCTTTGATCGCCTTACAGCGCACGAACATTGCAAATCAAATGATTTCCGTGCTAGCCGACATCAACCACAACAGCAGCAACAACTGCAGCAACGAGCAGCGAAGCAGCGGAAGTGTTGCTGCTTTTCTTATAGCAATGGTTGCTGTTGGTGCAATGGCTGTTGCTGTTGGTGCAATGGCTGTTGCTATGGCAAGAGGGAAAACTGTGTGCAATTTACCTTTCAGCTATTAAACGTCCGTGGTAAATGCACAAAGTAAAATCAAAGTGGCATGAAAGCGCAGCGAAGACACAAAAAGAAGCGCATGGGCAATGGCTTAAACCTTTTGCAACACGACTAATGCTATTAAAGAGCATTACACACAGCTAGACAAGCACACTCACACACACACACACAGACAACGAGAGGGCCAGACACACAAAGTTGAACTGTACGAAATTAGAAAAAAATATTATTGTATGCATTGCATTGCATTGAGTGGTTACGATTCGAAAAGGTGTCGGCACTGTGTGTGAAAAGCAAATGCCATTGCTGGCTGCCGGACTGCCTGGCTGAAGGGGGTGAAGGGGTGAAGGGTTGTCGGGATTCGGATTGAGATTCTATTTCTGTTTGTACAGACAGCCGGCTGCTGTTGCACCTGTCCAGATATGCATGGACTTTTAAGCACTCGGGTGATCAGCCAGCATTCTGGCTGCCGGGAATGTGAACTCAATGATTGCCATTTGTGAATGGGTTTGAATTGAATGCGCAAAGAGTATTAAGATGCACGAAATGATACGATGCCATTAACGTTCTATAACGAACGAAGTTTCCGCAATATGAGCACAACAAGTTTGTTTGAGGTATAAAATAGCAATATTCCTCAAAATAAATATGCAATTAGTGTAAAGTTATATAGTTTGAATTCCCTTTGTATTATGTGTAGTATAGGACGGATATAATCTTTAAATATTTAAATATAAATATATTTGAATATTTGAATTATATTATATTATAAAAGCCAAAGTCATTAAATATGTAAACTAAAATTTAAGTATATATAGACTCAAATATTATAAATATTCATATAGTATGAAAAAAAAACTCAAGTTGGTTTTTCATAGAAGATACTCTGAGTACCAACTGATCAGCATTTTTAAATATCCTCTGTAAATATTTATATATTTACTTTAAAAATAATATGAAATATTATTATTAAACAATATCCTCTGTAAATATTGATATATTTACTTTAAAAATACTATGAAATAATATTATCAAACAATATCCTCTGTAAATATTTATAGATTTTTAAATAATATGCAATAATATTGTATTATCAAACAATATCCTCTGTAATTATTTATATAATTACTTTAAAAATAATATGAAATATTATTATCAAACAATGGTAAATTTTCGGAAAGCGAAAACATTCCTTAAACACCTTCACTTCACTACTTGAATAATAAGTTGCATTTCAATTGCAATTGCATTTCTTAGACTAGACAAAAATACAAGAATTTGAATTGTGTGTATAAGAAAGTTGCATAAACTTCGCGCTGCCTGGCCAAACTTTTCGCATAATAATTTCAGTGTTAATTAAAGCTTTTCAATGAAATGATTTCAAATTCCACATATTCCACAAATAAAGAATAGTTTATTACAGAAATATTTCAATTTATATTTATCCTGACTTGCGTAAAATTGAATGATAGAAAATTGCTTTGCTTCGCTTATGCTGAGTGGAGCATAAATTTGAAACTTGACTGTGCAGCGGAAGGGCTGTGCTTATTAGCACAAATTGATTTTTCCTGTCAGCTATTCCGCTTATTTATTTTGCATTAGCACTTTTAATTAAACACTTGATAGAGGTGGCAACTGGCGCTGGGAGTGCCGAGCACCTGCTCGATTCGCTGTGCTCGGCAATCATTGTAATTAAATCAATGAATGATTCATGTGAGTGCGCAGTGTCTCCTTTCGCCAACTGCTGCTCCTGCTCCTGCTACTCCTGCTGCTGCTGTTGCATTAATGCAAAATCCGTGTACTTAGTGCAAATGGAAAAACGCAGCAGGCGGCCAACACTTGGATCCAAGTGGATAAGAGTGGGCAGAACAGTGGCAACTAAATCAGCCAAAGCAGCAACCGTTGCCAACAGCAGCACCACCACCACCAGCACCACCAACAGCAGCAGAAGTTCGTGCTAATTTTAGTGCCAATTAATTTGATAGCAAACACTTGCAGTCCATTGCCAATTGCAGGCTGCGCTGCAGTTGCAACTGACACCCAACCAACGGCTGGCCACCTAGTTAGCCGGCCATCCAATTCGGACTTTAATTTTGTAAAAGGCTTTGAGCATTAACTATAGCGGCACCAGCCATGCTGACAGCTGTGCTGCTCCTTGTTATTGTTGTTGATATTGCTGATGTTGTTGTTGTTGTTGTTGATGTTGCTGATGCCGTTGTCGCTGCTGAGTGCTGGCTGACTGGGCCCAATGGCGCCTTTTGGCCGGCCAAGCTGGTCGCTTGTATGAAAATTAAAATAAATTCGCCATGTTTATTGCATTTACGTTGGGTAATTGCTTATACAATTTAATATGAAATTAAAAGCCACTTTTTTTGCATTTAACATTTAAATAGGCTTTTAATTTAAATGAAGCGGAAATGCTAAAGGCAACAATGCATGCGTGTGTCAGACTCTGTGCGTGTGTGTGTGTGTGTGTGTGGGTGCTCGTGTGCGCTCAACGGTATAGCCCTTGGCATAATTAGCCCATGGACATAAATTTGCAGCGGGTCCAGTAAATATTAATGTGGCCAAATTAATTAGACATACAGCAAAAGCAAAGCAAAAATTTAATCAACATATATGTATGTATGTATTTATGGGTAAACCGTTAACTTAAGTGGTCCAGCATAACAACAATACAGGCCAATTTCACAATTTACATATATTTATTTTAAGAATATGGCAGTTGAATCAGCTTGCAGACATTTGCAATGCAGTCTATAGCTCGTATTTATTCACTTGCTGCATTCAGTTCAACTTGAGGAATTTTTCTTATTAATTTATTTAAACAAAATTTCAATTTTTATAGTGCAGCTTTTATTTGATGTTTGCTTAGCTAGAGCTCTACCTTTAATTGCATGTGCTAGAGCGAGACAACTATTGAGCAAAGTTGTCTACAACAGCACTGTTAAAGCTGGGTATGACACTGTTAACAATATAGTGATGGTAGTGTTAATACGATAGTATAGCTATCCGCTGCTGCATATTAACTGCTGCACATGGAATTATTTTTTACATATTTAATTTAAAATTCAATCAAAATATCTGTTCTGCAAGGAAAGAAGCTTTTTTTATTATCAATGTCTAAGCTAGAATTGTTTCAAAAATAGGCATATTTCTTGCTTAAAATATGGCTGTATTATGTCTAATCAGTTGGAAATCCAATTTAAGAATCTGTGTTTATATGTATGTGTGCTATTCCATCCGGACGAATATATTATGTCTTTATTAAATCATGTAATTTCTCACTCCTGCAGTCTGCGTGCTCCTTCAATGTATATTATCTTCCAGCATCTGTTTTAGCTTTTGTTGTTCCCCAAATGGGTTTTCCAAGAGCTCAGCTCGTATTCTATAATCAGATGCAGCAATTTCCTATTGTTGTCCCTCGCTCTGTGCCATACAAACTTTCATTTCTCTGTAATTTCTTCAACACATTTCTCTAATCCTCACCTTGCATTTCAAAACGATTTACGTGGCCAGGCAGCTGCGTATCTGTCTGTCAAACAGTCAGTCATCCAGTCATCCAGTCAGTCAGTCAGTCAAGCAGTCCGCCAGTCAGTCTCTGACTCCGACTCTAACTTGGGCTCTGTTTCCAAAGCGAAATCTGTATTCTCCCAGCTGTCATTTAAGTGGCGTCGCCTGCTCGTTAGCACACCTTCGCGTCCGTCTCCAGCTTCATTACGAAACCTTCGTCTTGGTCACCGCAGTGAGCGAGGCCCAGCCAAGCATCTTCATCCACAGCTTGTCAACGCTGAGACACGTCGTTGTCTACGTCTTTATCTACGTCGCTCTCAGTGTGCGTGTGCGTGTGTAAGTGTAAGTGTGTTTGCCTGAATGTGTTTGTTGTTGGTGCTCTGTTCTGTGCGCTCCTTGATGTTGTTTCTGGCTGCTCCTGGAGCAGCTGCAGTTGCTGCAGCGTGCATGTCTGCCATTTCTATAACTACTTCTGTTACTTACGAGTTAACTGCGTACCAGCACCGCCTCACGCCCCTCCACAGATACAATATACGCAACTTTTGCTGCCATTTACATTTGCGCACCCTTTGCCTCGACAACCACCCTCCACACACCGCCCACCGCCCACCGCCCACTCGGGCCTTTCTCTGCAACACTTTTGCACAATTACATACATTTTTAAGTGCGTTCGTGCCTGCGACTCTGCCTGGGCTAACTGTTGTATTCATAACTACTTTAGGCCACACCCGCATACACACACACACACACACATACACACTGAGATACTGTAGGTAGCACATTCCAACATATAGAGTGAGCCTTTATTAAAGTTTTATCGCATTAAAAATTTCTTTGCCACTTGCAAACATTTTTCGTGCAACAACACCAACAAAAAGCGTGCCAAAAACTCAGCCAGCCAGGCAGGGACTAGAGATTGGGACAGAGATTGGTGGGGCGCATGGATTGGGACAGAGACAATGATGTCGTTTCATGTACACCTGTTTCAAGTTGTTTTTATTGCTATTGTTGTTGCTGCTGCTGCTGCTGCTGCTGCTGCTGCTGCTGATGTTGCTGCTGTTGTCGCTGCTGTGCATATTTGAATACACTTTTCGTTGGCCGCTTAACTTAAATCTCCACGCCGATGTGCACCCTTCCTTTGCCTGGCCCAATGCAAGTTTAAGTGCGGATTCTACCTTTAGCAACACTGTTGTTGTTGTTGTTGTTCTTGGACAGGTAATGACAGTTATGTCAATAAGTTTTTCAACGCACCTTTAGCAGTTTCGAAACAACAAAAAAAAGAGGAAAATAAATAATATAATGGAAAATTCGAAAAGTATTCGACGCAGAAATATCCTTTGTATAATTGTGGAAAAATAGATAAACAATCGAAAATTAATAAATAATAATAAATGTATAATGAGTATTATAAGAGTCTTTTATTATGTGCCATTCTAGCTAGACACAAGCTCTCGAGAAGTGTGTCTAATAATATTACCTAAGAGTACAACTCAAGCATCTAATACCCCAATGACATCAATGTGGAGGGAATGCTCGTTAATATTCCAAAATTCAAATTTATAAACGTATGTTTCTTCAATATTTGTATATATACTACTCCCTCGTAGCACTTATGCACTTTTATCCTTATAGAGTATTAAAAGTTTTTGCACTTAATGCTTAAGAGCTACCCCAGCAAATAAAAACTTTCATGATTTAAGCATAAAACTAGCAAAAAAAAAATAATAATAATAAAAAAAAAAACTCAAGAAGAAGAAATATGTAGAATAAAACAATTTAATTTCTATATACGAAAAGCATATAAATTATATGAAAAGGGGGCTTGGAGCTTTGTAAACTTGCACAGCATGCAGGCAATCCATTTATGTATGTAGTTGGCTGGCAACCCTGCGCAATTCATAAATTTTTAGCAGCAGCAGGAGCAGCAGGAGGAGGAGCAGGAGGAGGAGAAGCAGCAGCGGTGGCGGCAATAAGGGACACATGAAAGGCGAACTGAAAAGTGGCAATTTTTTTCATCTTTTACCAAAACGGACTTTTTTTTTATTTTTACTTTTTTTTAAATATGCAAATTTTGTAGCCAACATTCATTAAATTCAGTTTGCCAGCTGCTTTCATGATGGATCAACTTTTTCACTTATTTAAGTAGGAAATTTTTGTGCATTTTCAAATATTTGTGCAATACTTCAACTAGCCCATGGGCAGCGCCCCGGCTCTTTTGAGCAGTTCGCCCGTCAGCCAGTTGGTCAATCAGTCAGTCCATGATTCAGTACAGCAACTGCTGTCTGCCCCCCCCCCCCATTCAGGTGGGCTGCTTGATAAGAAGCAAACGAGCTTGTTTGTTGGCCCAAAAATTTGCATTTGCATCTGCTTTGGTGCCTTTGCAGGGACCTTCGGTCCCTTATCTGGCCAGCATGCTCACCTCAGCCTCACGGCAAAATTGCAATTTAAAGTGCACTTGGCTAACAATTTCACAAAACATCCAGCCTATCTTTGTATATAAATTGTGAGAGTATTGCTCACTAAGTTTTATGAATTTGGCCAACTAAATTTATGGTGTATTTTGGCTCAGCGTTTGTTTTTTGTTCCCATTGTTGTTGCTGTCCATTTTGTTGCTGTTGCTGTTGCTGTTACTCTTGGCCTTCTTACACTCGCCCTTTTCATAAAAAAAAAAAAAGAAAAATTCGTGTACAAAAAGCGCAACATTTATGCAATTAAAGCCAAATTAGCAATGAATGCAACTCGAGTGCTTTTGGCCCGAGTTGCAAAAGTTGCCATCAAACTTTTGGCCTTTTGTAGCGTTTTTGCTTTAGCTGCCTCAATGCAGCAGCAGCCCCCACAGCAACTGTCCCCCTCTGGCCCGCTCCCCAACCGCTTGTTATGGCCAACTGTGCAGCTCGCTGCCTCTTTTGGGTACATAGTTTGCAGTTAGAACTGCGCAGCTTCCAATTAATTTAATGCCTGCCAGTGTAATGAGCGTTTAAGCTTTTCAATGGCGTCATCGTTGCTTGTAGAAAGCGACAACAGCAGCTGCTATCGTAGTTGTTGTTGCTGTTGCTGCTGTTGCTGTTGCTGTTGCTATTGCTCCTGCTGTTGCGAGTGTCATTTTATGACGCTCATAAGCAGGCAATTTCTTTTTTTGTGCGATTTCACATTTATGAATTGAAAGCTTTAAAGCCGGACCGAGCATGAAAAAAGCATCAGGCAGTGCTGCAGCAGCTATTATTGGATGTGAACAGTCGAGTTGAGTTAAATCTCAAGGCTGAGCGGGCTTATGTCGCCTCACCGAGTAGCAAGCTTAAATACATTTATAGGATCATGCGGTTGCGGCCAAAACTCAGTTCAGACTCCTGACAAAGCGTCTTAGCTGAAATTGTGCTCATGGTCCACAGATTTATTCATATGAGCTTTACTTATATTTGCAGTTCCTCCAGCCGTGATGAGTCAAATCGTTTTTCCGCTCGAAATTCTCATTTCATATCATATCCTGTTTTCATTAATATACATATAAATGGGAATTACGGGTTTCTTCTTTATTTTTACAAGAATTATGCAACAGACAAGGGGGCGTGATGGGCTCTATAAGGTTTATAGATAGATTTTTGTTCTATTCTTGTATAGTTCATGACCGAAAGTAGATCTGATCTAGCTAAATCTCAATTCACTTTATCGAGGTATAATAATTGTTTATTTTGTACTCGGAATTGATAATTAATGTAAAGCGAATTTAAATTCTATTGAAATTAATTTGTCAAGCTACAACTCATTTTTGACTGTGTAGCAAAAATATTAATTGGGCTAGAGGGAAAAATGGAGAGGACGAGTCGTAGTCCTCTGCACGTAAAACAGTTATATATGATTTTTCTGAATCCCGTTGCCATCTTATGGGAAGTACTTTCTATAAATCTATAAGTAATCATATCATGTTTAGCTAAATAGAATTAAAATAATATACTAATAAAAATAATAATAATAATAATAATAATAATAATAATAATAATAATAATAATAATAAAACTATAATTCAAAAATATGTCTTAGGACCCTGCTAAATAAAATAAAAATAATAATTAAAATAATAAAATAATAATAATAATAATAATAAAACTATAAGTCAGATATATGTATCAGGATCTATTGAATCCCCGAAAAGGTTCCTTAAATAATGAAGTACATATTTATATATATGATTCTATATGTTTAGCTGATTCTATATATGTCTTTGATCTCTTGTTATCCTCCTATACGTAAAGCAAGATTAATTTGCTGGTAATGCTAGAGGAAAACTTCTTGAATAAAATATACTACATTTTATATGAAGGAATAGAAGAATTAAATGCAAAAAATATAGAATAATTGCAACTTAAATTACTAAATAATATTTTATATTAGCAAAGCTTATCTCTAGTATAGATCAATCCAAATTCTAATCATAATCAATTACGTATATGGCCAAATTATTATTTTAATTGTCAATTGCAGCTCGTTTCTATGTAGTTTTCGATCAGTTTTCCCATTCGCTGCGAGTGCTTGCGTATTACTGAAATCTTTGGTAATTTATTGATTATTTACATAGGGGAAAATCTTCTATTTAACGGTTTCATTCTGCTGCTAGCCAACCCATCAATATCGCACATCTCATGGAATGCCTTTGGCTTTGCAACTCTGCTCCGAGCTAAATAAAACATTTTTCACCTCATTTTACTCGGCGAACAGTTTGTCCCATCACGATAGTTCAAGTGCCCCACACACACACACACAGTGGTGCACCTTTGTGCTTAGTCACGGGATATATGTAAGTATTGCTTATCAGATTAAGCCTTCTGTTCTGATTCCCTTCAGCTGTTGCTGTTGGTGCTGTTGGTGCTGCTGCTTTCAGTGTGGCTATCGTGTGGCTTGCTCTTTGAGCAGAGCTCTTCAAGCACTTAGCCTGCAATATAATCAGCAAAAGCGATTAAAGCACTTGGCCCATTGTTTATTATTACAATATTAGCAGAGCTTTTGTTGTTGGCTCAGAGGCCTCTGTTGGCGCTCTATCAACTTGACTTGATGGCTGTTTGGCTATGCTTGGCTTTGCCGCCATTGTTTGCACTGCTGGGTGGCCAAACATCAAAGGCGGCGGCTGGTTGCGAGGCGCTGCAGTTGAAGGCACGCGCCAGCATTAAACAGCAGGCAGATCATTCATCAATAATTACATGCTGAAAGGCTAAAGGCGATGCCACAAAAATGTTCAGTCCCCCCATCCCCATCGCTTCCCTTCCGCGCGCACAACTAATTTATGCCAAAATGCTTGCCAGACTAATGACACTTTGCTGCGCAAGACGAGCGGGAGGGCGGACGTTGCACTGGGGCGGGCATGGGCATGGGCATGGCACGCAAAAGTTTTTGGCATACCGTTAGTTTGTTGGTTCGCTGTTCAATGGCGGGTTGGTGGCTTCGGTGGCTTCGTTGGTTGCCTGTCAGAGCAAGAAATGTAAAACTTGCGCTAAAAATGATAAATACGCTTAGACCTAATTAACTAGCGACTTTAATTAATTTTTAATGAAAAAGTTAATGAGCCGAAAACTAACTGGGCCAATCGGCTGTGCATGTGCTCCACCACCACTCAATGCTCCTCAGGCCCAAGAGCTAATTAGGCCCGTTTTATATTTATTTCAGTGCTGAAACTATCTGGCATAAATCAAACAGAACTTTCAAACTATTAAAAAACTTTCTTTTATTAGCCAAAGCATGTATGTATGTATGTAAGTTTTATTGCCTCTGCATTAATGGACGTCGCTTTATGGCCATGTGCGTTCATCTCTATTAGAGTCAGGATGAGGTATTTATGTTCGTGGCTCCGTTTACATATATTTTCAATCAGCATCAACTGATTGACCCATTATTTTGATAATATATACATATGTATGTGGGGGAATTTAAGTGGTTTAAAGCGTAAGTCGACAGCGGGAAGAGAGGAGATGGCCGGAGTGGTGCGCTAAACAATCTCCGCTTTATGACACATGTGTACGTCGTCTTGTCTGACATTCAATCAGCGCCATCTTACACCCACTGCGACTGCGAGTGTCCGCCCATGCCGCCCATGCCGTTGCCTTTGGCCCATCTGGCGCGCTGCCCCGCCCACACAATGACAGCAGCTTTAATTGGATTTTCGCTGCTGCGGCCGCAACAGAAATATAAAAAGAGAAGAAGAAGCGAACGAAAAAAAAAATAAAAAAATGAGAATTGCAATTTTCGACAGGCGGCTGTCGCTTGGTTTCATTTTACGTTACTTTACCCGTCTTTGGCCGAGCTTTAGCTGCCTTTTTTTGTCCACTTTTCTCTTCTTTTTTTTCTGGGTTTTCTTTGCAATTGGCGCTCAGCTTTTGGCGCTGTTATTTCTCCGTAACAAAGTTTACATTTCACACATTCATCACTTTTGGCAGCTGCAACTAATAGTGTGCAATGTCGGGCAAATGGTCGGCCCCGTTTAGCCGGCATTCCGGGTGCCCGCCCGCCCTCGGTTCAGCCAGTGTATCTGCCCCCTTTTGGTTTGCAATCCTCTGCTCTTGCTTGTGCCATCGTTTTTTGTCATGGGCTCACATTTTTATTGCACTTCTTAGCCGGGAATAGTTTGTGCCAAGTTGCACGAGTTGGCTTGCCAAGAACGGATTACGGATTGTCTGCGCGCAGAGTCTTATAAATCAATGCTTAAAGCTTAAAGCGGCTACTTTGGAGCATTGATGACCCTTCTTGGCGGGGCGTGGCATAATTTTTTTTTCCATCCTTCCGTCCTTTCACATTGTTTGTAATGCCTGCCATGCCGCAAATGCCACGCAGAGGCAGCTCATAGCTTCATTCAGGCAACGGCGCAACGTAACCCATTCAGAAGACCTGACACTGTCTCACCCCTGCACCCGGCCACCTCCCCCACCCAACGCCCTTCACTTGGCACAATGATGAAGCTGTTGGCTGTTGGCTTAACACTTTGTGTCTGTGACTCCTGCACGTTGACGTCATAAGGCATCAGAATGCGAGTCGATACGTGCCTTCAATCCAGCCAAAGTCATTGATCATTGCGCTGCCTGATACTGATTTATGGAATTCACATCAATTTTGAATTTACGCTCGCAGCAATTCACAGCTCAACTGGGAGTTGATAGTCTGTCTCCTGCCCTGTGACAGCATCTTGAGACGTTTCATAATTCATCTTAATTTTAATTTGCAAGTGATGGAGTAGCTGCCAGCGAGGCAGTCAGCCAGTCAGCCAGCCAGCCAGTCAGCCAGTCAGCTATTCAGCCGGCTCTAAGCTGCAGCTTCATTATCTTAATCTACTCCTTTTTAAGCGCAAACTTTGCTGCAGAACCGCACACAAATTTGCGCCCAATTGCACTTTGCTGCAGTTTAATCTGTAAAATTGCCGGCCAAGCCAGCAATTTTCACAAATTGCTTACATTACGTAAATGAAGGGACACAAGCCAGCTACCCCCCCCCCCCATACCCAGCTGCATCCCCCATATCCATCTTCCTGGCTATCTCCATTGTCATCGTTCCGCTTATGATGCGGACACTGCTGCTGCTGTTGTCCTTGTTCGCTGTCGCTTGTCGCCTTTGTTGCTGTTGCTGTCGTATCTCACGCCGTCATCAAGGCGCTGCCACATTGCGTATACGCAACGTTTGACGCTTTTCAAGCGATTGTGTCTAATTGAGCATAGATTTCGCGCACGCACACTGTTTTTCAATATATAATTAATGTGGGACAGTCGCGCAAAATTTTAATTAAAAAGCAAATATTAAATCAATGCCGCATCCAAATTAGTTTCTCCATAGTAGTTCGTAGTTAGTTGTTAGTTGTTGTCGTACCCAGCAGACGCATAATTCATTTGCCACAGAAGGCCAACGACAAAGTCGCTTAATTACCAACGCTGCCGGCTGCGCTGCCAGCGTCGCATTAACCCATTAATTAAGGTGACGTCAAAGCCAACGCCAAAAGCGATAAAACCATAAAACGATAAAGCAAACCAAAGCCAACAGCCCCACTGAATGTGCCAGTGCCAGAGTCAGCCCACCGAGAGAAGGCCACACAAAAATTTCAAATGCCACAACTCGCGCATATTTATGGCCGCAGCGTTGCACTGCACAACTGCAAGGAATGCTGCGAATTAGTTAACCAATCAACTGGCAATATGCCCCTTCACTTCCATGCCATATGGTATAGGGTTAACCTCTCTCTCTCTCTCTCTCTCTCTCCCTCTCTCTCACTCTCTATTGTTCTTCTTTAATCTATTCACGTCAACAAATTTGTAAGCTCTTTTGAAACCACAATTAAATATTTGTGAAAAAAAATTATCTCAAGCCTTGCTAAATGAGGACAAAGCCAAGTGCTTAACAGGCTTTAGGTTAAGCCGTCAATTAAATAGATTTAATAAACTAAAAATAGCAGCAGAGTCGCCTTTCAATCAATATATATTTGATTCTTGTTTGCCTGACTGACACTTTCAATTAATTAACAAAAAACTTTTATAATAACTATGCAATACGGAATTTACAATATTAAAACAGAGTCCTAAGTGAAATTGATTAGATTACGACATGTCTATGACATCGCTCAGCTATTATCTAAGCTTAAATTATATAAAATATATATATGTATAATATAAAATATCAAATATCATAAAACAGGAATGGAAACAGTTTAAAATTGTTTAGATTAAGCTAAGCCAAATAACTGTAAATTCTTATCTATGTTTTTAGTTAAGACTTAGCAAATTGTTCGATAAGCTGCAACATTACGTAATTAATTTTCTTTGATTTGAGCTATTATTTTTGCTTGTTCGATAGAAATTGATGGAAATTATTTTTAATAGTGACGAATTGATGAGCATTAGATTGATAAACTGCCGCCATTGATGCTACATGCTACGTTTAGTTTATAAAATATACTTATCGATTTGTGACTAATCGTCGAGCTGTTCTGTTTTATGCACTCCGCATAACCCAGACGTCGTTCCGTTAAGGACATTCATTTGTCTAAGCCACAGCGGGCCAAAGTTCCTGACCACTGACTCGATGGCCCCCGCTCAATGCCAAATGATATGAAATTAGTTTTAGCCTTGCATTTAAAAATTAAATGAGCTCAAAATCAATGCAGTGCCGTTTTAGCCATTTGTTAGCCAGAGTTGTTGTTGTTGTTGCGGTTGTTGTTGTGTTCGACCGGTTCTCGATGGCATTTGGCGTATGTCAGCCCCAACTGGCAGTTCAATAATGAATAATAACGGGGCCGAGTTAAAAACTTTGCTCCCCCTCTCCCGCCCTCGTTTGCTGTCTCTGGCGCTACGCTTGCCGCGCTGCACGCTGTGCTGTCACAACAGCAGTAGCGGCAATAAAAACAACAACAACATGACAACAACAACAACAATAAAGAGCAGCAAAAACTTTGGCAATATATTTGCAACGCATTACGTGGCATGTCAAGCGTTTTATCGCGCGTATTTTTCAATTTTTGTGCAATGGGCGCCGCTGCACTGCAGGGGTGGGAGGGAGGAGGGGGTATACGTGGGGCTCTCTTGCACTGGCAATGACACGGCCATAGCAATATGCTTGGCAGCAAAAATTAAAAAAACAACCAGCGCTCTGTGCAGTCCCTGCTTCTCCTAATGCTCGATCATGTGGTGTGCCTGGAAATATATTTCTTGGCTGCCCGCATAGATAACGGCAGGCGGGGAGTACTGCCTGGTCAGCTCCACAAGCTAGTCAAGTGTGTGTGCACGTGTGTGTGTGTGTGTGTGACCAGCGGTGCAACCTCTTCAAATAGTTACTAAAAAAGAAAGACGTGAGTTGGAATGGGAGAGAGAATAGAAAGCAAGTGAACGCGCATTGAAACACATTTCCGTTGCGGGGGGGTGAGGGTGAAAGGGGCGCTCATATCCGCTTTTTGAGCGTTGAGCACAAACAGGAAACACATTATAGCAGCTGGTAGACAGACTTATGTGTAGCACTGTTGAAAAATTGTTACACACGCTGATGCTGTCACTGCCAGGCGCACTCCAGCGTCTCCTTCTACGTTTGGCTCATTGTTGATGCTTTGCTGCGTGTTTGCTTTTGTTGCTGCACTGTTTTTTACATTTGGTAAATAAACTGCAATGTGAGTTATGTCAAGCACCAAGCACACACCCACACACACACACACACACACACGCTCTTAGCTACACAGTTGCATAATGGCCGCCATGGCTCATCTATCAAATTACGCGAGCTGCACAAAAAAAAAAAGTGCAGCATACTTTGCCGGGCTGTAATGACGGCGGGCGAAAAAGTGTTGGCTGCTTAGCTAGAGCAGCGGGAAAAAGTGTTGCTTACTTATGCGCATTTGTCAATTCGAGATGTTGTCCAAAAAAAACACAAGTCCAAAGAGAAACAACAGAAAAATAAAATTATAGCTCGCTTATGCGGGGCAGCTCGTTTAGCAGGCCAAGCAAATGGAGCGAATGTGTGTATAGCGGTTGCTTGACAACTTAAGAACCATTAATATTAGTAGCTCAAATTGAAAGCCATGCCGCTTAGCGTCACACAGAATTAGAGAAGCTAAACGTAAATCTGCTTCAGTAAGCGAATTATTAAAGCGAAATGAAATGGAATGAAACGAAATGAAATAAATGTGTGATGCTTCGAATGGATCAAGACTTTAAGATGCCCAGATATTGCTGATAGCATTGAAGAGCTGACTCAAAAAATACTTTATGAAACTAAATTGTCACTTAAATAGCCTGGCTAGGCGTCTTTCATCCTAAACCTCTGCTAGTCGCTGCTCTACTGCTCTACTGAAATCAAATTTCAAATCGCACATATTCTCATATGAAAAGAAACATTTATGAAAAATCAAACAGATTTGCAAAATAATCTTTGCATTATAATACATGTATAAAATGTATGTATCTAAAATTTATATCTAATAATATCTCACCTAACTCACATGCACACATACTTTTAATACTTGTTTTTTTTTTGGCATCCAAGATTAAAAAAAAAGAAAATCAAAATTTTACTTTCTACAATTTTCATAAGTCTACATACGAAATTTGAAGGATCTAGATTTATAAAGGGTATGCATTTTTTAGTTTATAGGGTTTTTCAAACAAATTCAACCTAATTTTGCTATACCTACAAAGAAAAGCAAGTCTCCAGATTTTATATACTCTGAGATCGATTCGGTCACACAGACGCATAGAAGGACAGATACACTGACGGATACTAATACAGATACAGATAGATATGCATATATATTTTAAGCAATCTGAAATCCCATTTTTAATGGGATTGGTGTATTGCAAGTAAATTAAATTAGAAATCAATTAGAAAATTTAAATGGCAACTATAATACTTTTTACGCTTGCTCAAATACTAAGGAGACTTGTGTCCCATATAAACTATCCGTAAAATTAAATTTAGCAGTAAATGCACAGGCGATTGCCGCGCTTAGTGGACTCATTTTGGAGGGCAGCCTAGTGTTCTAGAGTTTCTAGTGCACTTTTGGCCCGCAATTCCCATGCTCAGCCAGTAGTATTCATTCACTTGGCCACTTGGATGGCGGCGACTAAATTTAGCACAAAGACCATAGAAAAGAACAGGCCCAGCAAATTGCTCATTTATTTGCAACTGTCAATATCAATAACAAATTGGTTGTTGTTATGCCGCACACAAACACAAACACACAGACACGCAAGTGTGCCACACTATTAACATTTGTGTTTTCTCTGTCTCTTCATTTTTTTTCGCTCTCTCTCTCTCTCTCTCCCTCTCTGGGATGGATTGTGATTGGTTCGTCTCTTGGTAACTTTAGCCGGCCGAGCAAAACTGACAGGCAGTAATAAAATAAATGAGTCGCCATTCTTTTAAATTGAGTTTAATAAACGTCACACTTCATCGACAAAAGCACTAAGGCCTAACAAGCTGGGCCCCAAAAACCTGAAACCGTAACTGAAACTGTGCCACGCTTGGTTGACTGGCTGCCGGACTCTGGTCACTTTGGCTGGCCGTAGACCTCTCTATACAAATGAACTATGAAATGGCCTGGACAGCATGCATATTTTGGCCAGCACACACGTACATAGATACACTCTATGGTTTGAGCACACTTATTTATTATTCCCCAAGCGTTTGACCAATGACTTACCCCAAAAAGTGGATAGTGGACCGCATTCAAATGATGTCTTATTTGGCTGCCTGCACTGTGGCATGAATAGCCATAGTTATATGAGGCCCCCAGAATGAGCATTGTATTGTATTGTATTTTGCATATTCTGAATACATACATATATTTCATATGACCCGTCTGGCTCCCCTTTTAAATTTATATAGCCTGAAAGTTGTGCAACAGCATCGCGAAACATCGCTTCACATGAGATTGTAATTACGATAAACGGACAAGCGCCAAAGCCTTTAAAAATAAACATGAATCTATGGCCTGGACGAGTTCGAAGGGGCGAAGGGTGTCAGCACGAACGACGCCTTGTTGGCCATAAACCGCCAAATGAGCCAAATAAATGTTATTTATATAGAAAAAAAATAAGTACATATAGAGCAGACGGCAAAAATTGCAAGTGCGCGAGCTATTTTTGCTCATTTTTTTTTTTTTTTTGCGACTCGTTGCGAGTTGTGTGCAAGCCAATTGCGATTTATTCATATAAAATTCATGCGATATGAAATCATATAGGTAACTAAATATGGCACACACACACACACACACAGAGATACAGGGACAGACAGAGTGGCAGACAGACAAACGACACACACACAGACAGAGAGACATGCCGAGCCATTCAGCAATTGGATTTTGTGCCAGGGCGTTATGTAAACATTCGATATCGAAATCGCATCACAGTGCCAACTAAAGCAGCAGCAGCAAGACCCACAAATGGCCAACGTGTCGGAGACGCAGACAGGCGCCATTATTGCGTACGAGCAACTCGGATATCTGTTAACTGACAGAAAATATCAGAGCAAGGTTAGCTAGGCGAAATTGACTTAGTATTTAGCAGCAGCTTTAGATATTTCTTCAGTTTGAAGTGCAAATTGAAATTTAATAATGGAATCGTTAAAGCTTTATCAAGCTTATAGATTATATTTTGAGCATAAATTATAATTGTATATGTGAAGCTTATAAGAAATATCTATAGAATTCAATTTTTAAGTACGTATTTATTCAGCATTTTTCTTTCTTTTTACGATCTATTCTCTATCATCTTCATAGATATGTAAAATTTCAATAGACTCGATGTGTATTTAAAATTTGTATATTTATATTTTTTAGCATTTGCAGTATTTATATTTAGTATTTCAGTATTTGTGTAGTAATACTAACTACTGAAAATACTAAAAAATAGAAATATAAAGAATTTCTTTTTATTACACAAATAATACAAAATATACTAAAAAAAAAAGTATATAAAAAAAATAAATCTAAAAAATTCTTTTCAAATTAAAAATGCCATGTAAAAAATTGCAAAAAGTATTTTAGTTAAAAAATAAAAATAAAAAAAATTATTAAATCGATTAATATTAGGATTACATAGAAATCATACCAATAAAAATAAAATTTTGTCAATATTCATAATTTTTTTTTTTTTTTTTTTATTCAATAGATGTGGAATTTTCGTCTTTTTTCAATCAATTTAATTATGCCATTTTTGATAATAAAAATAAATTAAGTTGCCAACGACTTCAATTACAATCATTACATTCTGAACACCAAAATCGATCATTCCAAAAATCATTTGATTTGATTTTCAATTTATTTTGATGTCGATTCATGTGTTCAGCTATTGGAATTATATACGAAATTGTGGTCTGTTTGGCTTGTTTATCTTTAATCTGTGTGACGAAAAGCCACATAAGTGAATCGAAAGTGTGCAGCAATACATTGAAAACAATCTATGAGATAAAAATTTACGCCACGACACTTTTAATTAAAATCTAAATGCTCTGCCAGAGTGCCACAAAAAATATTTATTTTATTTGAAAATGAGATGAAATCGGCGACAAGTGCATTAAGTAATTGTTGGCCAAATGCGAAAATGTCGACGAAATAATGTCCTTAAAGTCCGCTACAGTGTTTCCCTTTAAAATAAATTGAAATGAAAGAGCAGAAAAAAAATGAAAAATAAAAAAAAAAGGTATATCTCATAGGAAAATGGAATCAATCGTTGTTCATAGTAAAGCTGCGAGTGAAATACCCCCCGGCAAGACAATACCAAATATGCTGCTCGATATGTGCTCTGCGTACCGAGTTCTGTGTACAACTGTGTGTGTGTGTGTGTGTGTATGTGGCATATGTAAGCAAATACAAACACACAGCAATACCTATGGCAAAATAAACGCGCACATAAATAAAAAAGACATTGTCAGAAAAACGCGATGTGCTCGAATGTTTATTTATGGGCCTCGTTCTCGTTCTCGTTCTCGATCTGCGGGGCCTGAAGTAATAGTCAAACACAAAAACGAACGAAACGACAAACGAAATATATGTACGTATCAATATATATATACTTTATATATATATGTAAGTATTAGCGGAATAACACAAAAATAAACAGCAAAAGGGGCTTATAGAGCACGCGCATTTTTAGTTGTTTGATTGCTAATTAAAATGGCAAATCAAAGCGTTTGCTCCAAGCGCCAATGTTGACAGTGTATAATAGAGACAATGCGCCTACACACTCGACTCTCTCTCTTACACACACACATACACACACACACACATCTATACGCATATAGACAGCACCATTAATAGAGCGTGAATTTTAGCGCAAGCACACCGAGAGGCGCAACGGTGTGGGCAGTGGACAGTGGGCGTGGCAGTGGCAATGTGGTGTTCGCATTTGTAGCCCGCAATGTTTTGCCAATCAAACCCCAAAGTCATTTCATTATTGGCTTTGCGTAATCGACGTCAAAGCGTCCCGGGCAAAAGTCAACAAAGCGACGCGACGACGACCCAGAGATGGGGGGGGCAATGGCTGAGGCAGAGGCTGAAGCTGCCCTGCAGTCGACGACGACATCGAAACGTGCATGCAGTCAAGCGGATTGAGGCAAATATTTTCACATTGACACGGAAGGATCAGCAGCAGCAGCAGCAGCGGCAGCAGCAGCAGTCGAGCTGACGCGAATTGAGTCGAGATTGAAAGCCGACGCGACTTGACAATAAAGTCAAAAGTGTAAGTGACACAGTTCGTTAGGCGCCGCAGAGCATGCAAAACATACAAAAAGATACATATATAAATTTATATATCTACATACACACACACACACATACAAATATTGATAAACAAATACATGCATAGCTTAGAATGGAGCCATAGATACGTTTGTTATGCAAGCTGGGGCGTGGCCCCCCAAAAAAGCAAAAAGGATTGCGAGCTGAACATTAATGAAGGCCACAGTAAGTCGCATCAGTCAGTCAGTCAGTCAGTTAGTCAGTCGGTCGCAGAGTATTCAATACTGGGCTGCTGGCAGATTTTGGAGTATGACAAATATTTTATGCGCACATCATAAAAGAGCCTCAAGACTGCAGCAGGCAGGCAGGCAGAGGCAGACACACGTACTCAGCAAAAGATACACAACAAATACGCACACACACACACGCGCGCGCTCAGAGACAACAGATAGCAGATACAATCGCCAGCCGTGAGATACGAAAGAAAATTTGTGTGGCAGGACAACGCATAAAAAGCAACGCCAAGGCACTAAATAACAACAAGGAGTCAAAGCTTTGAAGTTGCAGCATGGCGACGAAGAAGCTGCTCCCAAAACGGAGCACACAAAACAGCACAGCAGCGAGAAAGAGTGATAGAGAGAGAGAGAGAGACATAAAGAAAGCGAGGAATGCTAAACAACAAAAGGTCCACCAAAAAGAGGAATAGCAAGGTGCAAATAATGCTGAAAGCGCCCCAAAATGTGCGCTACACATTTTTGGCAGCTGCCTAAGTACGTGATAGTGTGTGTGTGTGTGTGCGTGTGTATTTGTGTGTATCTGCAGCTGTCGATGTACATTTGTGTTTGTGTGTGTGCCTTGCCTGTTGACGTAAAAATTTGCACGTCTTTTGTTGTGCATGCGTGTAAATGTTTTGTGGATTTGATTTCGTTTCGCAAAATTGAAAAACTAAGCATTGAAAACACCAACAGCAAACAAGCCAAATGTTTTATTTGTCTACCACACACACACAGAGAGAAAGAGAGAGAGATATATAGTGAGCACCCAATGCACTGCTTTTTCTGTGCCAAATTCGTTTTGACGGCAAACAGAGAAAACAAGAAAAGGGTTTTTCTTTATTTTACTTTGCGGCCTCTTTAGTTGTTGTTTTTATAATACAAATAACGAGAATCCCTCAATATCTCCTTCTGGCCGTATGCGTGTGTGTCTGTGTGTGTGTGCTATGTGAATTTGAGGTCGGGTTGATTGCTAAAGTAAACGCACTCGGGGCAAGCCGCGACGAGCCAATGCCTTGAACTTTAGTTGCTTAACATTTTTGGCTTCATATTTTTCTTTTTATATCGCTCTTTTTATTTTGTGCGTTTTTTTTTCTTTCTGTTTTGCTTCTTTATTTTTCGGCATTCGGCACTTTCAATGCTGAGCTGGGTTAATTCTTTTGGGTTGGGCACTGATTTTTTGCTTATTTTTATTAATAGACTTTTTTGCAAAATGCCAAACCATATTTTACTCTACAGCCGTCCGACAGCGACTATGCTTCTAAAATTATGTTACACTTCTCAATCAAAAGGGTTCGAGCCTTTGTGTGTGTGTGTGCGTCCAGCGGCTGTTTAGAAAGGATAAGTTGCTATGAAATTTCGTGTATGTTTAATCCGTAAATGGATATGTTGTTATGACGCCTACACAACAACATAAGAAAAAAAAAATCGAAAGAAAAAAAAAACAAAACAAAAACAAAAAATTGAGTTTCGTTTATCTTTATTGTTTTGAATGGCAAAACATTGTTTCGAGCCTGCACAGTGTAAGTATTATATTTTCGCTTTTATAATTGCGCCTTTAATTCAAAGTTTAGGTGCGCCCTATACAAATTTACACACGAATCCGAGAGTGAGCCAAGTACTTTGATTACTTTTATAATTAAAATATTGCTACTCATGGAAGAAAGGGGTTAGCGTGACTGCAAAAGAGAAATTTACTCTACGAAAAGATCTCTTAGCCAGGTCACGTCAACAGCATATATGTATATCTATATATTTATACTAGCAGTCCCAGCATGCGTTGCATTGCCCTACCCATATTTCTAGGTAAAATATGATTGAAAGGTATGTTGTTCAGGTTGGGATACACTCTGATTAATTTATTAATCAGATTTTCATTCAAGCACCTTGTGGTAAACGACACGCATTTTCTAGATTGAGGCCACAAATAGTCAAAGATTGGCCCTGTGATTTGTTGATCGTCATGGCGAAGGCATGATGATGATTTCTCGAAGCAATTGCTGAATATCGGTAATGGCCGTATTCCTGTTGACGAAAGGAGTGGCTTGATTTCATTTCCTCAAAATTTTTCGTCTCATCAAAAGATGAGCTTATCAACAAAGTATTTCCGAATATCATTGCTTTCCACAAAAATACTAAATGGTTAAGTGAGCGAGCAATTTTGGCAGCTAAAAATAAAGATGTGGATGACCTTAATTTTATAATTCAAAATAAAATCGTTGGTACTCTGTATTCATTTAAATCTATCGACTGTGTAACAAACGAAGATGAAGCCACTAATTATCCAACTGAATTTTTGAACTCCTTGGATGTGCCTGGTTTACCACCGCACAATTTACAACTGAAGGTTGGCTCGGTAGTTATCATGCTTAGAAATTTAAACCAACCAAAACTGTGCAATGGAACGCGTTTAGTAATAAGAAAACTGTTGAGCAATGTTATTCACGCGTCGATACTCAAAGGAAAATTTAAAGATGAGGAAGTTCTTATTCCAAGGATTCCGATGATCCCATTCAATGGATTTATCATTTTGATATTAAAGTGATATCCATCGTCTCCTTGCCAAAACATTGCGGTATTCCGTAGCCTAATTGCATTATGGGTCCGCCGGGAAAGATTAGATCTTCTAGGACGCTGCATTTTCATTAATAGTAATACTGAATATGCCCTCGCACAAAACCACATAAAATAATCGAGAAATATAAATATAAATTATTTACAAAAATAATGTCGAGAAATACAAATATAAATTATTTACAAAAATAATGTCTGAGAAAAACAAATACATACAACAAAACCTACCTCAACTTTCGAGATATTTTGCTTTTGTCCGTACGCGTATTGTTTTTCAAAATTTTTTTTTTTTTAACAAACGTGTTTTTTTATGAATAGTCAGGTTCGCCTGAGGCTGTGCCGTAGACTGACTGACTACATTTGTTTATTTACTTCTACACTATTGTCAAAACTGTCACTGTTACCAAGCCTACTGGGTATAACAAAAATTTGAACATTTGGGGAAAAAACCGCGTTTTTCAAGTATTCGGCAAATTTTTTCAGTATTTTTAAGACCCTATACTATACTCGTTGCGGAGACAAATCCAACAAATCAATAACCATGAAAATTGGTTCAGCCCAAATCAAGTTATAACTCCTGAAACACTTTTATACAACTTTCTTTTATATATATAGATTATTATGTATAATTATATAAAAGAAAGCCATAATTTAAATTTTTTATGTATTAGATAAAGGAACAAAAGAAATGAAAAAGAAATACTGAGAATAGAAAAACATTTTTCCAAATCGTTTAATGATTTTAATTAAATTTTTAAATTGAAATTATTATTTTATTATTAGTTTACATTAATATACATAAAAAAATTTACAACCTTAAGAGTTGTTCAAATAATTAAGATAGCATTTGACATTGAGAACAAAAACATTTAAAACTCTACTTAAAACTGCATTAGTTTCTTCAGTAATTATAATTATTTCTTTTAATATCCCTAGTCAAATTCATTAGTTGGGGCTTACAATATTTATTATTATTGTTATTATCATTTTTTTATTGAATATAATTTTATTAATGTTAATAATATATTAATAATATATTATTATTGTTTTGTTATTATATATTTTTTTATTTAATATAATTTTATTAATATTAATAATATATGTGGGGGTACTCCAAAATGTTTATTTTTATTTTTTTTTAATAATATGTTTATATTTAGATATATTACTATTATTATTTTATTATTATTTATTATTATTATCATTATTATTATTTTATTATTATTATTATTATTATTATTATTATTATTATTATTATTATTATTTTATTATTATTATTATTATTATTATTTAGCTAAAGTGTAGCCTTAGTCAAAAAATCTTAGGATCTGGGAACATTTTTTCACTAGGCTCTCTTTAGACCTTATTAGAAAATCATAGGCATTCAACTCTGGAATCCATAATCTTTAAATATCACGAGATAGCCCCTTAACTGAGAAATTCTTAACCAGCCTCAAGCGTCGATACTTATGTGCAATAAATGTCAAGTTTTAGCTTACCTTTTATCAATCACGCTGAATGTTAATCGACGGCTCCTCAATATTGAATTTTGTGGGTCAACAAGTTATTTTTTGATTTGTTAGTCTTTAGTTCTTTTTATTTGAATTTCAACTTTTCAAAAGGCACACTTGCATGCTGCTGCATACTACTTGGCAGAGTTATTAGAGTTATGATAGATTTTTTACTATGGTTTTTTGTTGTTTTACAGTTTTTGCCTGCTATGCTATGATAATATTGCGATATTCGTTGTCTGGGTCGAGCACGCGAGCACTTTGCACGTTTAAACAATGGAATTTAGCACACGGCTGCCAATTATTGAAAACCTGTTAAAAAATTAAAGCGAAACGCAAACAATTTGTAGCACATTAGGCGGACAGAAGGGCGCTGCTGGCATTCGTCCTCTTCCGGCTGCAGAACACTGCAAAACTGCTAAAGTGCATGGCAGAAATGCCAATGCGAATGCCAAGAACAGAAACAAAGCCGAGCGACCAAATCAAAATGTGTGAAATACTTTCATAAAATACAGGGATATATGCAAACACACACACACACACACACACACACACACTGACAAACGCAAGAGACACAGGTTTATATGAATGTGAGAGTATAACCGCACATGTGGCATGCCTGCCTGTATCTGTGTGTGTGTTTGCACTTGAAAAGCATTTAACGTTGCGAGAAGACAAAACGATTCGAGATAAATGCCAAAGGTTATGGTGTTAATGTCGCCTTTATTCAAAGCGGATATCGGACCACAGCGCCGAGAACAAAGGCGAGCAATGTAATAAAAAATAAATTAAATGGAAAATGAGAGGCGAGGCGAGGCGACAAACACCAAAGACGGACAGAACAAGAGACTGAAGCGCGAATGTGTCACGGATTTCATTGCTCATTGAATACGCATTCATTTCATGGGCCCAGCCAGGACTGTGAATGGCACTGAGCTGTGCGACGGATCTGGCAGGCATTCGGGGCAGCCGCATCGAGTCAGTCAGTCTGCGTACGTAAGCAGCAGAAGGACACACACACACACACACACGCATATATATATATATGTATATGTATGAAGCACCAACACAGAGGCAAGTTAAAGGCGCTGCGAAAATCAGTGGGTAAAATAAGCCACAGAGCCACAGAGAAAATCAAAACTACGCGCACACCAAAAAGGCGCTGTCTTCTACGGTTTGTGTGTCAGTGTGTCCTGTCATTTGCATGTGTATGGCAATGTGTGTGTGTGTGTGTGTGTGCTTTCGTTGTCTCTTTGTATGCGCCTGTGTTTGCTGTATGGCTTTTCTTCTTTTTTCTTGTCCTTTTTTTGTTGTAATTGCCTTTTGGCAATTGCAATTTTCGCATTTTATTGAATTTTACACACACACACACACATACACACAACAACACAAAAAAGCTTGTCTAACAGATGCGCACACACTCGAACACACACATACATGTGCTCCGACACAATAACAACATTTTTTTGTCATAATATTTTCATGTGCTCGCCTCTCGATTTACACGCGCTCCACATCTAAGTTTACTGTTGCCTTTTTGGCTTATTTCCGCTTTTGGTAAACAGTCTCGGAATCCGTTGGCGTGTTGTTCTTATTGTTGTTAAGTATTTTGTGAATTTGTTTTTGATTTGCAACAAATTTTCGTACACAGACCCACAAACGCGCACAAACACAATGCCACAAGCACGCGCACACACACAGCCATACACGTACACTCACACTCGCACACTCATAGAGACACACACATACGTAGAGAGTGTGCTGGGAGACGCGTCCAAGCTGTGTTCTATGCTGGCTGAGTAGCTAGCCTCTGCCTTGCGGAACCGCCCTAAAACAGTCGGGAGAAAAACTGAAAATGAAAATTTGTGAAAAATTTATCCAAAGCACGCAAACGCATGCCAGGCGAAAGTCAAAAGCAAAGCGCAAAGGCAGAAGCTTTGGAAATCTCAGAAAAGTACCGTTATTAAATTTCTTTATAGCCAACAACAAGTGAGAGTCGCACGCACACAGACACAACAAGCACACACACGCACACTGCCAGCCAGAGAGCGACTGAGAGCAGAAAAGGACACGCAATCAATAAGTACGCAGACTTTCAAAGCTTTCGTCGAGTGAGAGAGTGAGAGAGTGCAGCCAAAGAGAGCAAAAGCGCGCACAGCAGCCCCCCGCCAGGCGTCATCGACGGCGTCGTCCAGCACTCTGCCTCCCCGCTCGCTACTCTCCCCTCTCCACATTCGTCTCTCCCACTCTCATTCGTCGCCACAGGCAGCACATGCTGCCAGCACGTCATGTTTTTAGATTTTTTGGTGATTTTTAGGCAATTCTCGAGTTGCCAGCAGCGAATCGAAATGTAAACAAGACTGCGCCGTTGCTGTACGAAGCTTCACATAGCAATTTACCGTTTCAACGCGACTTGGCCAGCGGGCAACTTTTAAAACTGTTCTCAACTTTGCACTCGGTTTGAATTTAATTTAGCTGCCTTGCGCTCAACACGTCTGACTTTCAGCGTCGCCACAACACGAATGTCAGGTGTGCGTGGATTCCGGCTCCATTTTGTCTGCTCCTTGGCTGGCCAAATCGACGACGTCCTGCACGAGCGCGCGAGAAAGACAGAGCGAGAGAGAGAGAGACAATTAGAATCCCAGTTGGAGAAAAATTCCCTTTAACCGTTATTATTTGGACGAGCAGCCCTGCCAACTCGCTGGCCGCAGAGTTGCTCGACGGCAGCTGCCCGAAGCCATGCAGAGTTGCAAACGCCCGAATTTACACTGCGCAAAAGCCGAACGAGCTTTCGCTAGTGCGCCAACAACTGTAACGGCTAAGCCGGCATAAGGATAACGATGATGGTAATCACACAGGCTGCTCAAGTGTCCACTCATCGCTCGAGCCAATCAGCCTCATCAATCTGCTCTCAACTCTTTGCATTGGAAGCGAACATACGGCCACTTAGGGCCGAACAGAGCGCCTGCATGTCACAAGGACCTCAAGTGCGACAAATGCTCGAGCAGCCTCTCAAGGTGGCCAAATTACCGCCGCAGGTCGACAGGCCCAAACTCATAATTAGATAGCATCGCCGGTTAGCCAGCAAGAGCAGCTGCCGCGGGCCCAGCCCGCAGAAAGTGTTGCACATCGCAGTGCTGCTATGCGGCCGATCGAGCACCAGATGCGGGCTTGCCAGCAAAGGTATTTGGCCATGGCCATGCCCATATTCCTGTTGTGCGCCCTGTGTCTCGTGCCAAGGTGCAAATGCACGTTTCACGAGCAGAGATATCAGTTTACATGCCGCGTTTTATTATTTCTGAAACCCAATCGGCGCACATTTTTATGACTCCGCCTGCCCTGGCTGACTTTTTGTGGACACACCCGCGTTGCAGTATTCAATAACCAGACGATGGATGGATGATGCTGCACCCCTGTCAGTGCGTGTGATGTAGGGTAAGGGTAGGTTTACTTTTTTGTTTCGGCATGATTTTACATAATTCCAACACCCTTCGCTTGCTGTGCCCACTGAACTTTCGCTCCGTGCAGGACATCTACTAATAGTATATGGCTCTTTTGACGCTTTAAATTGATTCACGCCGCGCACGCATACGATACGATATGCTGCTGCCCCCCACCCACAGCTCAACGCCGGCTGTTGGGCTTTTTTTCAGTGCCACAATAATACCCTGTAGTTTATTATTGGTTGCAAGGGAGTAACATGATGCATCAGAGATGTTCAAAAACTCTATCCTAATAACTTCTTAACAATATAAGTACATTAGAATATTTATTTATTTATTTATTTTAGAATTAATCTAACTAAAGGCCAAGCACTGGCAGCAAGGGTCTTCGGCTTGATGGTTTCAATGATATATTCTATGGATCAAAATATTAGCATTTTTATATATTATATAAATGTAAAAAAATTACAGCTAGTATTCCAAGCAATTTAAAAATAATTACACTAATAAGGTCAAAAGCTGCAGTAAAATTTATTGAATAAAAAAAAAATAAAATAAAACAAAAATAAAAATAAAATAAAATTTATAATAATCCCAAAGGCTATAATATCTAAATATAAAATAAAATTAAATATATTATAGCCGAAGCTTTCTCTCTCAATATAATTTAACATATTATGTTTTTATAACTATCCCAAAACTAAATTGAAATATGAAAAAATTTAAGTTTACTCGATTTTTTCTCGATCTCTCTCTCTCTCTCTCTCTCTCTCTCTCTCTCTCTCTCTCTCTCTCTCTCTCTCTCTGTCTGTCTCTCTGTCTCTCTCTTTCTCACTCTCTGAAGTTTGAACCCAAAACTAAATACTTCCCCATTAAATGCCTGCTATATTTTTCTCTCTATATCTCTCAACTTTGAGAAAAGTTCTTAAGTTCTTAAATATATCTAACATTGAATTACACATCTAAATTGATGTTGATTATAAATTTATTTAAACTTTACATATATATATTTAAATTCCTTTTTTAAGGGATTTTTGAAAGGATATCCAGTAGTCACGATTCTCAACTGCATTATTCCTGTCAGTTTTCCGTGCTGTCATGCATTTGTATTTGATTAGACATTTTTT
Source organism: Drosophila aldrichi (assembly GCA_035045965.1). NCBI lineage: Eukaryota > Metazoa > Arthropoda > Insecta > Diptera > Drosophilidae > Drosophila > Drosophila aldrichi. The sequence continues at coordinate 2,827,619 of JAWNOM010000341.1, read as the reverse complement.
ACGCACTTCCGTTCGGGACATCATTAGTTGGCGTGTTCAACGCGTTTTGGTCCAGCAGCGCACCACCCCCGCCCCCACAGCGCAGCCCTGCCCAAACCCAACCCCGCTCTGTACGCACCCCTTGCTGCGGCATTTCCTTCTCGCAGTTGCTCTTGTTGTGTGCTTAGGCGCAAGTTGCATCTGTCCACTTCCGCTATTGAAGTTTCATGCATGAAAGTGCGTGTGTGTGTGTGTGTGTGTGTGTGTGTGTGTTTATATGTTTGTTTGGATATTTGTTTTAGTTGCTTTAAGTGCTGCCTAGTGGAGATCGATGGCCCATGTCAATGTCCTTTAGTGGCATTTCATTACATCTGCAGCGTTGTTGTTGTCGCTGCCTCTGCCTCTGCCTCTACCGACGCTGCTGCTGCTGCTGCGGTTTTGTTTACCCATCAGTTGCAGTTACTTTACGAGCCATCAAAAATGGTCATTGAACATGATGAGAAAATTGCCAAGACACAAAGATAGTGAAACGCCTCCTTCATCATCGTGAATAGACAGAAAACCAATTCCCGTTTCAGTTACCATGGGGGTCTCGATTCAACCCTCCATAAAAATGGAAAGCCCATTGTCAGGCATGTGCATGAGCTGGATGTGAGGACTTTATATACACATATAAGAAGTGTTTACTAGCGCCACAATTATAAAGTGATTACCCACCAGTTTTTGTTGCCCTTAAAGAGGGCAGGATTGCCTAGCAACCCATATTCAATTTTATAGCTATATAAACTGCGCATTGAGTTCCAGAATTTTCTCAAAATTCCCCATTTTTTTGTTTCAATTTTATTTAAAATATCTTTTATTCCAAAATGTACAATTTCTCAAAATAGTTTATAAAAATATTACGTATAAAAATAGTTATATGTATATAATATTATTCTTCAGATTTATGGTAGAAAATCCAATTCGTTTTGTTATTGTAAATGCACTGCGCGCAGACAAAAACGTCGAGCACAAGTCGTTGTAAACTTTAGGCTTAACACTTAGTATCACAAGATCTCACTTAATAGTTAGATATGCTTATCAGTGATATATTACGTATCTCTAGTAAATGTAGAAATAAATATATGATCTATATTGTAGATTGAGCGAATTTTTCCCATTTTCGTTGTACTCTGCGGTTACAACCAATTCAATTGCATTCTACAGACTAAGGAACAATAGCGCTGTGATATTGCTCGGATATTGTTTCGATATTGCTTAAGAGCTAAGAGTTGACTTGTAAGTACACAACCGCGGGTTCTGTTGTTGCCTCTGGCCAAGTAGACGTGTTATATGTACAGGTTTTTCGTGTCTATAGCTTAAGTTGTACTCTTTAAATACTTTTACTGGTAGTGAAACGCTGGTTCAATGTCCGTTTATTTTCTTTTCTTTGTATAGTAAGCTAACCTAACCAAAAGAACTAACTAGCTAAGTAAACTAAACTAAAGTAAACTAAATTTAATTGATGCTGAGTTATTGCCTCAAAACTTAGTTTCCTACAAAATGACTAGAGTTCACACTCGACTTTGGTTACCAGCTCAGAGACTGGAATTCATTGCTTAGTAATAGATTTTTGGTTTCTTGTTTGGTTTTTTGGTTTGCTTGAACTTACGACTAGTACTGCACAATTTCGCCTGAATTTCGATTTTTGGTATTTGAAATTTTGAAAAGAGAAAATAATTGAAAAATAAACAAAAATAAATGCGTTGTTCCTAAAGTTAAACTAAAACTGCATACGAAAGAGATAATATTAATGAGATGCCAAAAGAGTTGACTAGAGGAATGGCTAAATTAAAGACTAGATGGTGATGTATGAATGAACGTAGAGGTAAAGTAATTGAATGACTAGAGAATAAATGAGTTGACTAGAGGATAGCTTATATTAATGACTAGATGTATGAATGTTGTGAATTGGAAATATGGGTAGATAATGAAAAGGAATGAATGGTAATGAGAAAAAAAGTTTAAGAAAGAGTTGAGTAAAGTTAAAGGGGAAATGTGAGAGAAGAAGTTGAAGATTATTGGTATATAGTTAGAAATATTGATAGTTTTTAGAAATCGATGAAGCTTAATAGAAAGAAAATGATATGTAGATATTGAAATACGAAATATGAAATGGGAATAGAAATTGATTAATGATAGATGAGCTTGGATTACATAGTTCTATGGTACGCTTAGGTGCTTTGGTTTGTCTTATTGCCTTTTGTTAACTGAAAGCTGACTAGATTTTAGACTAGAACTGTGGAATTCTTGGTATATTAAGTTTTGGTTTGGTTTATTGCCTTTTGTTAACTGAAAGCTGACTAGACTTTATCTAAATGACTAGAAATTTACTGACTAGATGAAAAGTGCCTGGGCTTGGTTTGAAATTAAAACCTTTTGCCTTGAGCATTTCCAATGAGATCTTATTGAAGCTGACTGACTAGTGCCAATTGATCTGATAATGACTGACCACACAAATAAATACTAATAATGTATACGCTAAAGATTAAACTAAAACTATGCTGACTAGACAGATTGCCGTCTTTGGTTCGAGTGACTAAATACAACAGTGGAATGCCGTTTGAAGTATAGAGCTGACTAGAATTGAACCCATCATAAGATAAGAACTAAATGTCTACGAACTGAGAGATACAACTTTTAGTAACTAAACTAGAGTAAACTCAATCAAAGTTGAATTTGGAATATAAAAACTAATTTCTTTGGTCTGTTTCAGCTGCAGTTGCCTCAAAACAAGAGACGAATTAAACACTAAACTTAACAATAGGGGATTATGAACAAATTATACAGTTGCCAAGGGGCCCACTCTCTCTCTCTCTCTCTTTCTCTTGATGCCCCCCACTTACTCAGTGCGCCATCGTCGTGTGCTGGATGACAGAGGCGCAGTTGCGAAGATTTGTCAGGGCAGCTGCCGCAATGCTCTCCTCTTCGGTCAGGCCGTGCTCCACGATCTGTAGACGGCCGTAGCCTGCGGAGGAGGTGGAGGAGCTGCAGTCCGACAAGTAATCGCCATCGTAGTCGTAATGGCTGCTGCTCGCCGCGCCCGCCACATAGACGCCCTCGTCCTCGTGCGTGCCCGAGTAGGAGTGGGAGCTGCTGCTCGCCGAGCTGGAGCTGTGTGATTTGTAGACGGTCGTCTGGAAGCTGCCGGTGATCGTGGTGGCTGCCTCTGGCTGTCGCTCCGACTCAGAGTCCGGCTCAGCCGAGCGCGTCTGTGCCTTCTTGGCGTGCGTCAGCTGATGCTTGCGCAAGTAGGCGGCGCGCTTGAACTTCTTGCCGCACTCGGCGCAGTCGAAGGCGAGCTCGGCTGACTCGGCTGGCTTCTTGGCGGCGGTGGGTGGCTGCTGCTGCTCCTCCTGATTGCTGGTGTTGCGGTTCTCCTTCTTGGCAGCGGCCGCCTCCTTCTTGGGCTTGTGCCAGCGCCGATGCGAGGCCAGGTTGGCGGGGCAATTGAACTGCTTGCCGCACTCGGGGCAACGGTACTCGAGCAGCACAATGCAGGCGCAACGATGGCGCGCCAGGCCGAAGGCATCGTCAAATTTGATGCGGCACAGCCGGCACACATAGTCACCGATTACGTTCTTAATGGCCGCCAGCTCCGCCTTGGTCTCCTCGGTAATCTCGACAATATTGTACTTGGGATCGATGTCGCCGTTGCTGTACTGCATCGTGCCATCGGTGATGTCCTCGAGTGGCCTGATTATGGTGCCCGAGACGGGCGAGCTGGTCTCCTCGTCGAACTTGAGCTTGCGCGTCGCCTTATTGCGCGTCGATTTGCCACTCGACGTGGCTGCTTTGCTGGTTCGCGGCGCCGTGTCCGAGACCTTAATGGGCTTGGCGGGAGTGGCATCTACGGGCGCGACGGGACTCACGTCTGATTTGGCCAATTTGGCAGCGGGCAGGCATTCGCTTTGCTCGCTCAGCTTGCGCTTGAGTGAAGCCACTGGCATTTCGACTGGAACGGGATCTGCGACTGGACTTTGTGGCGGTGTCATGGCCTTCTCTGTAGTGACGACCACCTCGTGCGCCACCTCCTGCGCGAGCTCCAGCACCTCGCTGGCTGCCGTCGCCGACTCTGTTGGCTCGCTGGGAACCTCGGCAAGTGCGGTCGCCATGGGCACATCACCGCCCGGCACTGGCGATGGCGGTTTCACAGACAAATCCAGTGGAATTTCACACTTGGTTTTAATGTTCAGATAACGGCTGCGATACTTGGGCGGCAGCGAGGCCACTGTGGTCAGCAGCCCCAGGCCGTGGGGCAGTCCGCCAGCCGTTGCATTGTGCAGCAGCTGTATGCTGTGTGTATGTGGGTGTGGGTGTGGGTGGGAGTGGGTGTGGTGGCTGTGGTTGGCTCCTGCCGGCTGATGGTTGGCAACACTGGCCATTGCACTGTTCCGCGTATCAACGAAATGATGATAAACTGAAACTTGAACGCGCTTTAAGAACTGGATTGAAACGATAAACGGAAACGGGGATCGGTAAACGGTGAATGGACAACGATGAACGATGAACGGTGAATGTAGAACGGTGAACGGTGAACGGTGAACGGGAGGAACAAAGAGTTGAAGAACTAAGCAAAACTTAACAACAAATTGAAACGTTGGCAACGTTGAGCGCTCCTTTGGCTGCTTCCTGTCGGCTCGACGTATTTGCTGCGAATGACTAACAGCATATCCTGCCGCCTCTATTTATGTGTGCCAAAGGAAAGCGAAATTAAAATCATTGTTTGTGTGTTGTGACGGCGTCGCTCTTGGAAATTTCATCCCCCAATTCGAGTCGTTGTCCTTTTAGCCCTCGCCGCTGCTGCCGCGCTCTGCCGCAGTCGACGCCTGGCGTTGGCGCTGGCAGCGACGCCGCCGCAAAGCCGGAATCTTTTGTTAGCAATCACACACATTAGTCACCCTTTTTTCCATACAGCCAGCCAGCCAGGCAGCCAGCCAGACACACACACACTCACACAGGCAGTTAGGCGCGGGGGGAGCTGTAGCAGTTGGCAGTGAAAGTCCTTTGCACTGTGCCCTGCCTGCACTTGGAGAAATCATTGTGTAGCTATTCTGTGTTGCAGCTGGGACTCAGGTTCCGAGCTGCCACGCACCCAAAAAGGACACGCGACAGGAACTGCAACACATGTTCGAGTCTGGCTTGCAAATACTCTGATTCATGGAAATTTGGCAAGGCACAAAAGATCCCTTTGGATCCTTTCTGCTGATCCTCGCAAACAGCTGATAGCCATGAAACCGACGATAAATGCCAAATGTGCGCACAACCAGAGAAACTCAATGGGCCAGAATGACCTGAAATATGCGAGATGCCACATTGTGTTGCCTCGCTGTGCAGGACTCTTAAACAGCTGCGGCAATTGAAAGCATTTTCATGCTCAGCGGGCGCTAAGTAGTGTGTAAGACTCCTATGATCTGTTGAAAACCTATGATCAACGAAATTATACCGAATTAGGCAATTGAATTCATATCGTTAACCTGCCAAGATTTGTCAGACAATCAAACTGAATGAACTTTATAATTACAATACTATATTAAGAGAGGGCTCAGGCAGGAGCTCAGAATTGAGCAAAAGACAATAAATAATGTGCTGACTTTATATATGTATGTATGCTTGTATATATTGTATATATCTATTAATTGAACGATAAATAATTTTTCTATATTCTCAAACTATTATGAAACAGACTTAGCATGATCTGGGAGAACGAATATTGTTAAAAATAGAGATCGAACTCGGCAAAGACCGAAATTTGATTACAAACATAAATATCTTGAATAGCTAATCCATTGCAGCTCTTAAAATATAATTTTCTAAGCCCAACCTAACTTAATTAATAATTTTAGCCCCCAAATAATAATTATATGATTCACCTATCTGTCTGCAAACAAATCTGCAAAATTCATTGCGCATACAAATTAATAATAATATTTAATATAAAGTATTAATAAGTAAATAAACTTGAGGCACGCATAAAAATCTTTTCTTTTATATTAATCACAATTTTTATTAATTGAAAAAAAATCGCTTAAAAGTTTTACTCCGAAAATCTTACAAATATATATTTCGATCTATTCTTCAAACTTTTACTTTATTTATTTATCGCAAAGATAGTGGCATATACAAGATTTAAAAATGCAATACAAAATGAAAAATTCTTTTTTTCTATTTAAGCAAAAATTGATTCCTCAATGGGAACATTTTTAATACATATGCTTGTACAGCTGGGTTCATAAAAATAGCAGTGTCCTGGGGCTTTAACTTCAAAGTTGATAAATCATATTGAAAAGACCATAGGTTCCACCAAAAGTTTATAAATTTAGAATCTACAGTGTAGTATATACTATATAGTATTGTATAGTATAGTAATTAGTATATCACTAGTTCAATTAATTTATTTTTATGTAATTGTTAGCAACATTAAAGCAGAGTTATTGAAACATGATCATATTTAATTTAATTGCTGAGATTTGTCAACTCTTACAGTTTAGTTTTAATAATAACAAAATATATATAAATATTTTAATATTGATATTTATTTTGAGTATAGTAAATAAGTAATTAATAAATTGAAGGCTCTTCTCTCTGCGAAGCAAATTTGCTCTAACATATTCTCTCATGTAATATTACATGTGTAAGTAATTTTTCTGTGTGTATTTTTTTGGCCTTTGCTGCATTTTCAGGTTTTCATTTGGCTATGGCTCCGGCTCTGGCTGTGTCGACGACTTCAGCTCCGTTGCCGCTCCCTCTCCCGCTCCCGCCCCGTGCTCACTACGCATAGACTCAGCCCTGCTGTAAGCTTGTCAAGTTTGCTTTTGGTGGGGTAGGCACACGGCGTACTCTCGCACACACAGACACAGCTTGGTTTGCTCAGCCACCACAAAGCGATTGTCAGAGTGCTTGGAGTGTGTTTGTGTGTATGAATATGAGTATGATTGTGTGTGTGTATGTGTGTGTGCTTTGCATTAATATAATCGAAATGCGACGCCGTTGCCGGCGCTGTCCTCGTGGTTGCCATGAAAGGGAATGCACTTTCGATTCCCCGTGAAGGGCTTTTGGTCGTACCGCTCGCACCAAACACAAATATGGCATATTATGTTCAATATGACGCCATTGTTGCTGTAGCTGCTGCTGCTGCCGCTGCCGCTGCTGCTGCTGCTGCTGTTGTTGTATTACGGTAGGCACGTGCGTGGCAATAGCAACGGCGCTGTCACCACCCCAATTGGGTTTAAAGTATTCCCAGAGCGACAGCAGCATTTGCTTTTGTCGATCGTGGCGGGGTGGTGACCCCTTCGTAGCAGGAATCTGTGTTTGCCATGCAGCTTAGAATTAATAGCACACGCACCGAACGCACCAGAGAACTGAGAACTGAGAACTCAGAGCTAAAAGCTGAAAGCTGAGCGAAAAGCAATTCGGACAGAAGTGCGCCGGCCACGCGAGCAGCAGCCGCCCAGTGTCGCCCAAAATTCCAACCCTGTTTGCAATCCCAAACCCAAATCGCTCATCAGTCAGTCAGGCTGTCATCTACAAATGCTGCGTTATTTCCAGCTAGAGTCGCACTCGCACTCGCACTCGCACCTCGATTCGGCATATTCCTTTGACTGCTCGGATTTCTGCGCTCCAAGGCGCGCTTAGCTCAAATTCGCACTCAACAACACCCAGGACGACCCGAGATGACAGTGCTCCCCCGCCACTGCAGTGGGTCGACTGGGCTACGCATTTTGTTGTTTGTCGTTTGTTGTTTGTTGTTTGTTGCTTGCTCATTGCTAACCCTTAAGTGCATCTTTTTATGGTAATTTCAAGTGCAGGCCCAGCCCCATAACTGATGCATCTGTTATCCTGCCAACCTGCCTGCCTGCCTGCTTGGCAATAATTAATGTTCGAAAATGCATCGTTTATGTGGCATAATGCATTCGCATCTGTGTGTCTCAAAAGGCTTTTCAGCCACCATGTACTTTTGCTTGGGCAGCTCCTCAAGGATGCTCCACTGTAGCACATGTTGCCATTGCCGCAGGCACACACACACACACACACATCCTAGCCGCTCTCATCTGTGGATGGGGAGAGAGCACGGTTGAGATTTAATTAAATTTTTGCTTTCATAATTTGATGCAATTTTTGTGTGCGGCACGCAAAAATTGAACGGAAACTGGCTGGGATTTGCTCGTATACCCTAGATCTATGCAAAATGGGTAATAAAGGGGTATGCCGTGTGCCAAAACGAACAGATTGGGAAACTTTAAAGCGTATAATCTTTAATTCCACTAGAATATTTTATTGTGCAAGCAATGATTCCTCAATTATGGCATTTATATATTTTCATATGAATAGCTAAGTTCATTAAGGTAGATAACTTTTAAGTAGATAAACTGTAGTCGAGCTTGCCCTGGTTACTATAGCGAAAACCCAAATCATTGATATTTGTATAAATCTTCTACTACTTTTATTACTATTAGTTCTATTACTACTACTACAATTAATAGTAGTTTTAATGCTATTACAAATCATAATACTACTAATACTATTACTAATAAAAATCCTACTAATACTATTACTAATAAAAATCCTACCAATACTATTACTACTACTAATACTAATTTTACTACTAATACTATTACTACTACTAATACTAATTTTACTACTAATACTATTACTACTACTAATACTATTACTACTACTAACACTATTACTACTATTAATACTATTACTACTACTAATACTATTACTACTACTAATAATATTACTACTACTAATACTATTACCACTACTAATACTACTACTACTACTAATACTATTACTACTACCAATACTTTTACTAATACCAATACTTTTAGTAATACCAATATTATTACTTATAATAATACTATAACTTATACTAATAAGTATTCATAATTTTATGCACTAATATTAATACTAATGTTACCATAAATGCTAATACTATTGATACTACGTAATCGACCAAAAAATTAGAGTTTATGTTTAATAAAAACTCTCATATCAAAACTCGCATATTTTCTACATATTTGAAACTTTCATAGCCTATAAAATTTAGCTGCTTCTTACCTTATCGCATATTATTGTGAGTCATATAAAATATTACCCCATTTTAATATTTATTAATGTGATTTAAGTTTCTGTCAAATTTCTTGAGAACTCTTCCTATTAAGAATAAAAAAAAAATTTTTAAGACTTTCATTTTACGGCCAAACATGAAATGACTTGAAAAATGACACTAATAATAGTTGAAGGAAGAAACTGGAAATGGAGTACTTATACGCTGCAGCTGTCCACTTACCAGAATAAAGTGGACTTAACTATGAGGGTATTATTATTGATAATATGTTCAACAACAAATTGTATTATTTTCACATACTTCACTTTTTCAAAGAGGTTTTCTTTAAATTGAATAAAGTAACTTATTTAAAAACGTGTTTTAAGTATCTGACTCCACTGCAACAGTATGATTTGAAAGGTTTTATTTTGATTTCATTTATTTATTTCTTTTTATTTTATTTATTTATTTTTATTTATTTTCTTATTTTTTTCTTTATTATTATTTATTTTATTTATTATTATTTCTTTTTTGCGTGCATGTCAATGCAGGAAAAGGATATTTAGCAGTCAGGCAGTGCCCCACGGCTGGCTTTAACTTTCTTTTTAATTTCAGTGTGAATTGTTCTTAATTGTTTTTCAGTTGATTCAAGCTTTTTTTTTCGAGTGGCATATGGCAGCCATTAGAACAGGTTCCAAACTGGCTGCGTCGCACCAATTAACAGCGATTTGAGCGGAACTGGCGATTGTTAAGGGAGATTTAGTTAGTCGAGGCTTTACCAGCTAACTAGTTGACTGCTGCAAATATTTTTCAAAACAACTTTTTATTTCGAGGACAAATTATTCAATTTTTTTAGCTTTTGACTAGTATTAAATGGCTTTACAGCTGACAACAATTTACCGAATTGGTATGTAAAGTGGGATTCGATATAAAAAAAAAGCAGAAAAATATTAAATTGGCTAACTGTTGGAGAGAAGACAATTTTCATAAAAGTTCTCTGATCCCTTTACAAATACGTCCCTTAATATTCAATTAAATCAGAGTCCCATTATGAACGAGGCTGCATTGGCATGCCGAAATTTAAGTCGGTATAGGATTAAGGAATTTGCACTCTAATCCACGCCAAATACAAACAAAAGCCGCATGACTAACCCCCATTTGGACAGCGCACAGCAAATTGGCCAACTGAATAGAGGAAAGCAGGAACAGCCCATGAGCAATAATAATTGTATACTAGATGTGCTCTATTCCTATTTATACATTGAATTGTGTGTGAGTCAAGGCAAAATGCATGCATTCATTTATTTACGCGCCGCAGGACACTCGCGCGCACACACACATACATGCGTTCATAACTCGTCAAAGCGTTTTGCATGAGCGCGCAAAATGCGAAAAGGAAAAGCGCCGCAAAGAAAAAGGAAAACAATCACAATTCAGTTGGGTGTCGAAGTGCTTCGGGCACGCGACCATCAACCAACGTTGCTTTGCTGTTGTTGCTGCTGCCGCTGTTGTTGTTGCTAATGCCCTCACTGTGCACAGTCGTAGTCGCATAGTTGCTGGTGCATAGCGTCAATGCTACAAAGGGTCATTTTCCACATAGGCACACACATTGGCATGTGCGCCATGGAAATCACAATGCAAGGCACTGCAAGCAGGGCGACAACCACCCGAACACACACACACACAACCAAACACACACGCACAAAAGTCGAACGGAATCGAAGCCCGAAAAAATGTAGCCAGGTGCATTTGCAAACACTAACCAAAATGTCGTAGGGTGCACACACACGAGCCAAAAACCCAGCGCAGGCCGTAAACGTCAGCCAGCGAAGGGCATTGAGCGAGGGGAATGGGGTGGAACAGCACAGCGCAATGGGCCCCTGCTTTACGGCTGAATATAAACCAGAGCTCTGGCGTAGCGCGATTCCGATTTCGATTCCGCGCTCTGAGGCTGTTGCTGATTTCGAAAGCGCTTTAAAAATTGTTTTAGGGCGCCTTGCGCTCTTTAGGGGTGGCTCGAACTGCAGCCGCATATATTCCAGAAACTCGTATATCCGCATGTCAGTCACAGTGCACACTGGGCTGGAGGGTGCGAACTGGGGTTGAGGCATTGCAGGGATCATGCATATGTACATATATATGTATGTACATATATATGTATGTACATCTATATGTATTTAAAAAATATATTTCATTTTTACCCCGCACTTAGTGTCTACAATATAAAATTCCAATTGGACGCGTATACCGCAAAAAAAAAGGGGCGAACCTTTTCAATTTTATTGCATTGTTATGCTTATGCTTGCATAAGGCATTTTCATTTTGTCACGAAATCTGTGACACACGGGAAAAACCAGTTCAGGTTCCATAAAGTCAAAACATTGTGGATCAGTTCTGAGCATGCTCAACTGTGAGTCTTTCTGTCAATCAGAATCTGAGCTCTCTTAATATTTATGCGAATCTGTTGGCATACACAAATCAACATTAGAAATCACCTATCTGCAAAAGTAAAGGTGATTATATAATATATTATTTATTTGATAATGAATATATTTTGTACTGCAAATTTACTTACTTAATTCATATTAATTTATTCCGTGAAGTCGAGAAAATGATATAGTGGTAGCTTCTAGCGAGCGACAGGCTCTTGCATTCCTGTAGAATATTAAGAACTTAAGAACTAATTCTGAAGTTTCTTGGCATGGTAAATTTGTATAGTGTATCTGTATAGTATTACTGTAATTATAAACTTGAATATACTATGATAATATAATAATGATATGCCAATATAATTTTTTTAGTATAGTATATCAGTATAGTCTAGTAAAGTAGTAAAGTAGTGTAGATCCCTGGAAAGCAACCGATTTTAAGCAGAGTTTTTCTGTAAAAATATCGCATATTATATACTTCTCTAATAGGCGATAATTCTATTTCTCTGTATATGTTATTTTACTTCATATACGTGTATTATAATACTTCTCTAATAAGCAATTACTCTATTTCCGTTTATTACTTTGCTTCACAGACATAAGCTACATACATTACAGATACAATCAAGATACCATTAATATTAAACTTGATATAACAGATACATTCGTCATATGCATATCGGAAAACCCCTGCATTAATAAGAGTGTAGAATATTCGTCATGCTCAGTAATTTCATCTTTGTTTTGTTTAAATATTATGGTCGAGCCGCCACTGCCTAGCAAGCAAAGATCCTGTGCAAGATTTGCCTTCGATGTTGACAAAAGCATCGGCATTGAGGTAACCGAAGCGTCGTGCTCATCGTCAACGTCAACGTCGACGTCGGCGTCGCTGCTGTGTGAAAATTGCACAAGTTGCGCTTCTGCTTTTGACAATAGCCTCACATTAACTAGTTTCCGCTGCAATTCCAATTCCGTAACCACCGCCGCCGCCGCTGCCCCCGCCGCCTCAACGCGGCTCGTCCGCCACTTTTAATGAGTAACTGTATGCCAGAGCTGGGAACTGGGAACTGGGAACTGGGAACTCGCAACTGGGAAGTGACAACGGCCAACAGTGAACTTCATTACAAAAGCACCCCATTTGCGTTGGCCTGTGCTGCTGTGCCGTTTCCTGTTTGGTTTGTTTCAATTAAATCGCATGTGCGACCCACAAGCTGAAGCACTGTAGGCAGGACATTGCTTGGCACATGGCTCATCTGTTACTTAATCATGGCATTGCCATGGATACCTCGTTCCCGCTGTTGAGGGTGTGTGCCTGCACTCGCACGCTAATTCCGCCGTCTATTTATGCAGCTTCAAGGATATGCCTGCAACTGATGACCCCTTACCTCAGCGTACTATCGAAGGGATTGTCTCTTCAAATGCCATTTTAAAGACATGAAATATCTGCACAAATATGTCACAATTCTCACTCAGATATAAACATAGACAAATCAAGGAGAATTGCTTATAAGCTTAAGTTAAAAACAAGAAATAAATAAATATAAATTGTAATTGAGACAACTAAAATACCAAGATCAAAATCGAAACTTTTCATGTTGGTTAAAAAATAAAAATAATAGCCATGCGCTGTCCAGAAGTAAATCTTAGCATTCTTCGTGACATGCATATCTCTACCAACACCGTCACTACACTGTTTCAGAGCCAACTATCATATCTACGCCAAAGTAGCAGCTTCACATCAAATACAATGCTGCAATCTTAATTAGAATATATTATAATGATGTTATGACGACTCCGGTTATTACGTCAGTCTGTCACGTATCCTGCTGCCTGTTAGATATACATATTTCAATAAAACTCTAATACCATGACATTCTATGAACTTTCTGATTAACTTTCTGTGAACTTTTGTTGTAATTATCATATGCTACATTCAAATCTCGTATCTCTTATATACGTATTCAAGATTTACATTCACTTCCATACCTTAGAATGTAATTTGTTCAAAATTATTTAAACATTTATTGATGTTGAGTAGAATTTATAGTAGAATAATATCGTTACACATATATATAATATCGTTCTATATATACCATATAGATAATTCTGGAATACTGATACGGAAGTATGTAAGTTCTTACCGATCGCTGTTTGTCTCCAATTCAGCTGCAGTTTAGCTATAGGCCTTAATAGAATCCATAATTGTAGTCGTAGTCGTAATTAGGGATAACTGTGTCATTGCTCCAGCCCAGTTGGTAGCGCAAGGATGAGTCCAAGCCGGCAACATCAACACTCAAAGTCCGCAAACGGTTGGCAAATGCTTTGGCCTGTGTCGTGGCCAGGAAGCGTTCGTAGACCGGTTTAAGGGCAACCACGCGCTGCCAGAACTCACCGAAGACGGCGCTCTGCTGGGCACTTGTCTCGAGCAGATTGCGAATCGCTGCCAGTGGATAGATGAAAGTGAATTCCTGCTGGAAGCCGCCTATGCCGTTCACTGACTGCGCCCAATGGGGGTACTTGTTAAGCAACTTGATCTCCAGCTCCAGGTCCTCGAACACCTTGAGTGAGCCGCCCGAGAGTATTAGCTGCTGGGACAGCCACTGCAGGAATTGACGCAGCTCTGGCTGATTTAGAAGCTGAATTCGAAGACGATAAGTGGGCAGCGAGTTGATCTCCCGGATGAGTGCCTGGAACTCGGCATCGTTCAGCAGATAGGCCTGAACCAGATGCTCGATCTGCTTATATGGCACATTGCGCAACACGCTCTTCAGCTCCAAGTAGAAGTTGCTTGCGGGTGCAGCGGGATTGGCTACTGCTGCAGAGGCTGCAGGTGCTGCTGGAGCGGGGGCGATTGCTGTTAGTCCTGTGCCGAGGCAACAGATCGTGATGAGAGCTATTGTAACGAAATGCATTCTATTAAACGGGCTAATACTTTATGAAGTCTAGAGCCGACTTGAGCCGACTTTATATAGGTAGATGCTTATCTTGCCTTGTTTTGATTTCGCTGGCTGTGCATATTTGTTGTAAGAAATTTGATTTACATGACTCCCTTATCAGACCTTATCAGCATCAAGCGTTTGCTTTGCCAAAGCTTCAGACCACATGAATGTAGTTGGAGTAGACAAAGTCTATTTGTCTGTCACCCGATGCCAAGATAAACAAATTTACGGTCTTAGTCATCTGCTATAAACAGCTGAGTGAGCTACTCATGTTGCTATCCAAGAGCCAAAACCGGATTTCTGAGAAATGAAAAGTGTGAAGTGTCTTGCAATTGGCTTTTTATACCCTGAACCCATTGAAAATGGGAAATCAGGGTATAATGGTTTTGTGAAAAAGTATGTAACAGGCAGAAGGAATCATCGCAGACCCCATAAAGTATATATATTCTTGATCAGGGCGATGAGCTGAGTCGATTTAGCCCTGTCCGTCTGTCCGTCCGTCTGTCCGTCCGTCTGTCCGTCCGTCCGTCCGTCCGTATGAGCAAAAGGATCTCAGAAGTTATAAGAGCTAGAGAGCTGAAATTTTGTATGTAGACTCGTGTATACCATACGCAGTACAAGTTTATCATATTTTTTCGATAACTCTTTCGATATCTTTTTTATCGAGGATAATCGATAAATTTGTATTGTTTTTTCAGCCTAATTTCAACACTTTTAGACATAGAGACTTCAGATTTACTGTGTATATGCATTAGATAGATACACAGATTTTGTCATTTACAGATTTTGGATACCACGCCCCCTTCGCCCTCAATTCGTAAAAAACGTATATCAAGTACTAGAAACTTGTGCTTTAGAATGTACGCATATTTTAACGTTATAATTACGTTCTGAAAGTTTCATTAAGATCGTACGTCTACAAAAGAAATTATTCAACAAATAAAATCTCATAATATTGCCCACACTGCAGCGCAGCCCAGAGCGCGGGCTTATGCGTGCGTGTGGATGCATGTGTATATGTGCGGAATGATTAGAATATCAGCTTGGAGGGTTCAGGGTATCTCCTAGTCGAGCAGTCTCGACTAGAGCCTTCTTACTTGTTCATTCATAACTTCCTTTCATACGTGTGGAAGTTTGTATGAATTTGTCACGAAATGTCTAGAATTTCAGGAATAAATAAATAAATAAATATTCATCGTACCTAAAGAGTTAATGATAATAGTAGTAAATAATCAGCCAGACGTAGAATAATATAGAGTTTGTTATGCAGGCAAGTGAATGTTTGTTTATATTCATTCGAGCAGTAAAAAACGTGATATATCCTTTTCCGTTTGTTGGAGTTTCAGCCACAAAATAACAGTTACTTTGCTCTATATTCCTTCTAAGAATTAGCAATAAATTATATATCCGACTACTCAGGATTTTGCACATGTGTATATCCTGTCTCGTTTATCTAAAAACTTGAAATCTTTTCGACTGCAAAATTTGTACTTGTTTGTGCTATGAGAAAGGTCTCACAATAGTTATTCTTACATAGAACTTAATTTTGTTTTCTGAATCAATCAATCAAGCTATTCAATCTCTATAGGCAATGCTGGTCATAGGTTAGCCGCACTATTTTTAAAGGTATATCCTGAATTCAAGTGAAACTAGACGATCAGGATTTAATTATTCTATCAACATGTTTGTAACAGCCACAAGGAGGCGTGGCATAGTACATTTATCTTTGACGACTTCTCCGATCGCGTCGATCTCATGGACTATAAGAGCAGATCGAGATTAAAACAAAATATTTAACTGATTCTGCTTCAATGTGATCGATAAAAAAATTCAATTAAAAATGTTATTTAGTACAGGCTTATTATTTTCATACACAGTTTTGAAGTTTTATTATTCAAAAACATTTTATTATTATTAAAAAAAATGTTTAAGCTTGATCCACATGCTCAGGGTGTCTCTTAGTCGGGATTAATTATTAATCTTTTATTTATTTATTTGTTTCTCATTAATAAGCTGTTTATTTACAAGTTGGCCAAAATATGTTTCTTATCAAAGTTCGAATCTTGACGAAAAACATTTACTCATAGTTTGTTGATTTGCGAAAAGATAACTGTGCTTTCGAAGACCGTAGAAAGTTCCATGCCGTTACGTGGATTTTTAGCTAGGCATTAAGATAAATGTAAGTTTATAAGTTTTGAGTTAACTATAGCCATATAGAATATTTATTTTATGATTTTCTAGGAACAATAAATTTAAAATTTTTGCTATTGCTTATTTTTTTTAATGAGTCAATGAACAACCAAGTTTTTTTTATACAATATATATATATATATATATATATATATATATTTTTTTTATTATTTTTTTTTTTTTTGTCAAATATAAGTTATAAATTAGACTTAAATGTAGATTCCGAAAAATATCATATGAACTAATGAGTTCTAGGTTCAGAAATTTGAAGCTCAACTTTTAGGGCATAGAATATAGCCAAACATTCGATTCAGTCTCACTGCTAGGGCAATACTCATTAGTTCCAGTCGAAGGGACTTGTCGGTAAAGAGTTCATTGCGCTCGCCCATTAGAAATCTAGAAAGCAGGACGCACTGCACTAGTAACCACAGCGGCGCGGTCCCCTTGCGCTAACAGATGGATGGATAATTAGGGAACTGGAAACGAGCTGTTTCAATGGGAGTTGCAGTTGCAACAGTAACAACGCGGATGGTCAGATTTTTGGTAGAGTCGGCGCTTGAATGTGGACCAGATATATTGGATTTCATGCAATTTATGTGCATAGAATAGCAGCAACTAAATAACGGAGAGCTGTTCTAAATTGTATAGCACACACACGCGCACACACACACTCACGCACGTAGTGGTATGCATATGCATTGATGAGAAGCCACCCCAAATGTTGTTTTGGGCCGACCAACAGGGGGTTGATTTTTGGACTCTCGGGCAATAGCATAAGCATTTTTCGGCCAAGGGCGATCGCAGCCCTCAAATGCCAAAGGGGGCAGCAGAAACCAACGGCAGCTGCAACACACACACACAGACACACATGCAGTGCTTGGATAAATCATGTGTAAAGGTATTTTGATTTTTTACCCCGATGCGATAAGCGAATTGCAGCAGCTGCGAATGCGGGCAGTGGCAGCAAAACTTCAGATGGAAAATCCACAGCAAACATTTTAAAAAATCAAACAAATAATATTACGAAAATTTGTATATCTGTTGCCATGTAAACTATTTTAGGAAGAAAACAAGCGACTACGAAATTTTTAATTGATTTGGCATGCTTCAATTTAACGCTTGGCTGCCACTTCCTTTGCAGCGCGCGAGTCCTTTTTGCATGCACGTGCACGTGTCCTTTAATTGCCCGTTTTTAGTTTATTGTAATTTTCAATATTTTTTTGTGTATGTAAACGAGGAAAAGGAAAATGCAGTCCCCGCTCTGACAATCGCTTCCGCTTTACGACACGCCAATGACTCACAGCGCACGGAACTCCTGATGTCCTTTACAGAGACTTGAGCGACGGAACTGCGAGGCGGCGACGTCAAGCGATGGCACAATGAACGTCAGGCGCAAGTCCTGATCCTGCTACAGGTACCACACAGACACACACACACACACACACACATACACACCTTGCTTTCAGTCAGAGTCTCAGTCGCAGTCTCACTCTTATGCTCATTCCCAATTGGAGTAGCTGCCTTGGCACACGTCGCGGCTGAAAGAAACCCTCAACTGTCTTGGCTGCTTTTTGTTTAGGGGTTGCTGCTGGCCTCTGCCGGCACTGCAAATCCTTATAAGAGACATTCCGAAGGAAGCGAAGCAACACGTTCAAGACATTGTTGAGTCACCGCAGCCCCTTTTTGCGGCGGCATTTATGTGCTTCGCTGCCGACCCTTCTCAGTTTCAGTTTCAGGTTCAGTCTCAGTTCCAGTTTCGGTTTCAGGAGCCGCCTTTTCTTATCGGAACTGCAAGGTGCCAGGCCGCCTTTGTGAGGTGCTCGCTCGGCTTGCCCTTTTGGGTTTTCATTCAACTTTCGTCACTTAATTGAGTTGCGGCGCCGTAAGAAAAAAAAAAAAAAACTGAAAAGGGAATGAAATAATAAAAGGCAAGGAATAGGGCTAAGGAAAAAGGGGCAATTCCTATGGCTGGAAAGTGCCAATTGTAGGTTTCACTTTAGGCAGCTACAAATTGAAATGCCCGCAGAGAGTCCCTGGCGTTGCCTTTTTTTTATTCATGTGCCTTTTGCTCAGCCATTGTCTTCGCCGTCCTCACCTTGAGTGTAGTTCCTTTTTATGCTTGCTCGGCACCAGGGAAGCCATTAAATTGATTATAAAAAGTCTTCGAAATGTGTAAACACAATGTCACACAGCTTGTCGCCAGAGCCAGAGCTCTCTCTCTCTCTCTCTCTCTTTCTATCTCTTCCATTCGTTTTGTCAGCTAAGGAATGCTACTAATTACATGGGCGTTGCGGAGCCTGCCGAGGAGGGACTCGTATGCGGATTGTGACTTGGGTCTTAAGCAGCGAATGATTCCAACAATGTGCACAGTAAGCGACAACTTAAGGGTTTATCAATGGCAATCATGGAAATAGCAGAAGCTAAAGTGGAGGGCGTGCCCAGCTGCTTGAAGAAGGACGACATTTGATTATTGGAAGGGGAGGTATTTTCCCACTAAACGTGGGCAATTATTGGGCTAGCTTTAAGGAATAGATTTATAAGGCCTCAAGCTACTTATTAATAGTTTTATGACCCAAATGATATTAGTTGTTATTCAAAGAAAGATTTAGATTAGATTTATATCGAATACTCATACTCCATCGATTAATTTCAATAATCAATTCCTTTGAAATTCCCTTGCAATGGCTCAACTCTTATCGCATACGCTGCTGAGGCGGCACTTCAATGGCTGCAGCTGATAGCAATCCAGCGTAGAAATCTGTCATGCTGTTGTTCATGTCTGGGACCAATTCCGGGTACATAGTCATTTGCATGTTCACGGCTTGTTGGCCAGCACACGTGTTCGATTCTACACGGACTTTGGCTTATTTGCATGGGGCGGAGAGCAGGGAGAGGGGGGCGAGTAGATAAAGCTCGGCACCAACTGTTCCAATCAACGAAGTTCTGTGTAAAAACATGTCATGTATGTATTTATTTATTTATGCAAATATGGAAATTAAGCTAACAAACGGCGCGGCGGGCGCTGCGCAAGCGCAAGTCGAACGAGGAGAGCACGGGTAGCGTTAGGGGCGCATGGCACGATCCAGGACACGTTCCAAAGGCAACCCTCGGTTAGATAACGGCACACACGCATACAGTCAGCTCGTAAATGCGTTACACATTTTACATAACATTTACGGCTCGACTGCATTTGGGCTTTGCCCGTGTGGCAGCTGCCGGCGCTGGCTTTGCCAAAAACGAGTTTATCCTTATCCAAGGCGCGGTCCATGCTCGAGCCGAGGCTCGCGTGCCACCAGCCCCTTACCGCCTCACCCCATAGCGACACATCGAGGCATTTGTGCTGCAGTTTCAGCTCATTTCGATGCTCATAAATAACGACAATGGCGATGCGACGCGGCGCGGATGCAACAGCAACTCGAATAATAAAAGCAACCGAGATCCCCAGGTATTTTTCACGTGTTTGGCACGTTTCACTCGATTTTCCGGTTCTCGATTCCCATTCGGCATTTGTTCCTCTGCCCTCTAATCCTCTGAGGCGCTCGCCGGCACGCGCCCGTCCTCCTTGTGATAAATTGGGCTTTAAAGCAGGGGTCCACAGCCGCATCCACCCGACTCCATTGATAAATTGCCAAAGCTGTGCCAATGGACAGCTAAACTTTAGGTTTCCGCTCTCCCTCTCTCCCACGTCCCTCACCTATCACTCTCACTCTCACTCGTGTTCCGTGTCTCGCCTCTACTGTCTCCACATGGCAACATGCAATTGTTTGCTACATTGTCAAATAAATCTTAGTTCCGGCTGCGAGTCTCTTGTTTTATTTACAAACTCGGCCAATTACATTAAGTTCACTGATACGCCTATATCATTTGTCAAAGTCGCCAGATACACAGTGTTTATTGTGTGATATTACTTATATGAACTTGACAATAAATAAATATTTATATATGCCTTTCATTTATTTATATTTATATACGTATATATATAAATATAAACTGACTGATGTATTTATATATAGGATAGATACATATATCTTTATGTAATACAAATTTGTCTTGCACACATAGCACACAAATATACATGCATACATATGTATATACATTCATACATAAATATATACATTTATAGCTACATAATATACATACACAATATGTATTTATAGTTCATAATTTTATACATGCATACACTACTTATACACATCCATTCGTACATACATTCCATATCAATATATGTATGTATTTATATTGCTAAACATGCTTACAAAATAATATACAGTGGAATCCCGATATAAAGTTGAATCCCAAACCAGAAGGTTCTAGTCAAGACTGCTCGACTAGGAGATACCCTGAACCCACCAAGCTCACAAGGATTTCCCCTCCCAGGGGATTTCCCCTCCCAGGGGATTTCCCCTCCCAGGGGATTTCCCCTCCCAGGGGATTTCCCCTCCCAGGGGATTTCCCCTCCCAGGGGATTTTCCTCCCAGGGGATTTCCCCTCCCAGGGGATTTTCCTCCCAGGGGATTTCCCCTCCCAGGGGATTTCCCCTCCCAGGGGATTTCCTCTCCCAGGGGATTTCCCCTCCCAGGGGATTTCCCCTCCCAGGGGATTTCCCCGCCCAGGGGATTTCCACTCCCAGGGGATTTCCCCTCCCAGGGGATTTCCCCGCCCAGGGGATTTCCCCTCCCAGGGGATTTCCCCGCCCAGGGGCTTTCCCCTCCCAGGGGATTTCCCCTCCCAGGGGATTTCCCCGCCCAGGGGATTTCCCCTCCCAGTGGAGTTCCCCTCCCAGGGGATTTCCCCGCCCAGGGGATTTCCCCTCCCAGGGGATTTCCCCTCCCAGGGGATTTCCCCTCCCATGGGATTTCAGGGATGACAATTTGGCATCACTGGTGGGCAATAATATGAGAATTTATTTGTTGAATAATTTCGTTTGTAGACATACAATATTAATGAAACTTTCAGAACGTAATCATAATGTGCAAATGTGTGTATATTCCAAAGCACAAGTCTCTAGTAATTGATACACGTTTTTTTTTTTCAAATTGTTGGTGATGGGGGCATGGTATCCAAAATCTGTAAATTACAAAATGTGTATATTCGTAAATTGCAAATACACAGTAAATCTGCAGTATCTATGTCTAATAGTGTTTAACTTAGGCTGAAAAAACGAACTAAATTTATTGATTATTCTCGATAAAAACGATATCGGATGAGTTCTCGAAAAAGTATGATAAACTCGTACTGCGTTTGGTATACACGAGTCTACATGCAAAATTTCAGCTCTCTAGCTCTTATAACTTCTGAGATCCTTTTGCTCATACGGACGGACGGACGGACAGAAGGACAGGGCTATATCTACTCAGCTCGTCGCCCTGATCAAGAATATATATAGTTTATGGGGTCTGCGATGATTCCTTCTGCCCGTTACACACTTTTCACAAATCCATTATACCCTGATCCCATTGAAAATGGGAAATCAAACAAAAACGAACCTGGAATTTATTTTCGAGTTATGCACAGGCTATACGATTTATCAAGATATTTATTTGAAGAGGCTTAACTGAGAATTCAATTTCGAACAGGAATTTTCTGTTTTTTTGACAATGCGTATTGCCCTCAGTTTGCTTCTGTTTTCAGAATAAACTCTTTTTTTGTGTAGAACTGATATGATTGTTGATGGAGTGACTTTAAATTGTTTTGCCACGTCAATTGTTTTTGTTGCATTCTCGATGAAATCATCCTCAGCTGTTGAGAGATTGATAGGGTCTAATGCGTACGTTTATTTGACATTTTTATAAATCGACTTAACACGTCTATAGAAATTCGTCAAACAAAGCGACAAACATTGAATAAATGACAAAATTCGACATTTTTAACAACATGACGATATCATGTTTCTCTGCAAAAACAAATTTTCGTAGCAAATTACAGCTTGAAATACGAATTGTAAAAAGTTTCGAAACAAAATTAATTTTGACAAGGGCTAAATTATTGAGAAGTTTACAAAAATTAACGAAATTTTCAGTTAGAGCAACTTTAACGAATTATAGAAATTTTGTAGGTTAGTGAGGAAAAAATGTTTTCAATCCATTGTAAATACATAGATTATAGATTATATTATACCGTATATATTTGTGTATGTAGTCGCATATTCGCTAATATTTATATACATTAATTAAATACTATATACTTAAATAAGTATAAATATGCACATATCTTTCTTAATTTATATACATACATACATATATCAACACAATGCTAGCAGACGTCTTATATACTCCCATACATAACTACGAAAATGTAATTAAAATAAATATATTCATACATATCACACATATCTATCTGCACGCATACTGAAATACATATTTATATGCATTCCTGAGCGGAATGATAACTATGTATGTAAGTCTGATCTCACATTGTTGTTTATATATACATACTTGCATACCAACATATAGACATGTAGTATATGTTTTTACCCAACCTTGACCAGACCAAGTTTTTATACTCGTTCAAGAGATGAAATGAGTATATTGGCTTTATTGCGGAAGCATGTTTTGTCTTTCAAAGATCAAAGATTCAACAGTTAGGTCACTGCATATCTCTTCTTGGTATATCAAATATGTATGTTGTATTATAGGAAATCACAATTCGGTACTCTTAAACGTTAATTCGCAAGTTGATTCAGATCCAACTATAAAATATTTGGCCTGGCCGTAAATTTTATCATTTTTAAAACGTGAACGAGTATTATGCAATCGGTTATACATGTCTTTTAACATTATTAACAGTCAGCACACATGGAATTAATTAAACGCACTTAAGAGTATTGATTTCATTTACAACTAATTACTCGAATTCCTAGCTCAACAAGAGACGTAATTCTTGCAATTGATACTTGGAAATATTCTAGCTGAGTTATCAACTAAGTGGCACAGTTTGGTCCGTCACTTGTTGATTCCAGAAGTCGAGCTTTTGCTCCATCTGCTCAATGGTTAGTTTCGTTGGCCGCACGCTCGGCTTCTCCGGCAGTCCCAGGGCCCGGAGATGGTACAGGAAGAACTCATACCTATCATAATCGTGCATTTTGGTGTAGTGGAAACTAATAGCCGTCTCGGAACAGCAATCGCTCATCTGTGAATATGAAATGCAATTACAGTAGTCTATACTAATTCAGTCCGAGCTGGGAGCATGGGCTTACGTTCGGCGTGAAGTAGGAGTAAGTCGTCAGCCAAGTGCCGTTTTGTATGCTCGGTATCAAGTGCCTGGGATGAAGGGGCAGGAATCTCTCGCGGCCCTGCTCGTCCCTGGAGTCCCCGGCGGTTACGCCCACATTTAGCAAGCAGTAACCAATCTGTCTGTCCTCCGAGTAGGTATTAAGCGGACAGAATTTTGTGCTGTTCAGCGCGAAGAGATTCAAGCGACGCAGTGCATCGCGACTGAGCACATAGCCAGCGCCGCCGGACATGTAGCCATGCGGATATGAAGTGCGAAATCGATGGCCAAAGAAGACAGCCGCCTCCGGGTCGAACGGGTAGAGGAACATTCTCAGATTCTCCATTATCACATAACTAAGAGAAATGCAGTCAGCAGTCAGCAGAGAGCAATCAAATGGCGCAGCTTATGCGTCACTTACGTGTCGTCGTCCGCCTTGAGAAACCAGTCATAATCTTCCACGTAATGCTCGTAAGCATAGGCGAACCCCGCCCGCACCTTGCTGTACAGGTTGTCACGGCTCTCCGACACGTTCAGATTCACGGCGCCCAGCGCTTCGTCGTCTTCGCTGCTCATAAAGATCAGCTTGTTGCAGCGCGAGCCCCAGGTGGAGCGAACCTTTGCCGCCTTGGTCTTGTGGTGAGCTGGCATGGTGAGCAGCAGGCAGAGCACACGTGTCTCACGAAACAACCAATCCGCCAGCGACTGCCGGTTGAGTGACGCGGCTGTGTCCGCCGCAATAGCCGTGCTGTCATACTCCTCACCCGTAAGCGTCATGTAGTCCCACAGCTCGGTCAGCTGCATGCCCACAATCAGGCCCAGCGCCAGACACAGCACATTCCGAAACATGCCGCCCGACCAGCCCGCACATTTGCCAAAACTTTCAACTTTGGGCCGTACGAAATCTTCAGCACCGAGCGAAGTGCCGCCGCTTTCAGGTGCCTCGCAACTGTTCGCTCAGCTCGAAAACGGTCTCCAAATAAGTGACTCTTGCACAGCCGTGAGCTGAAAACGAGTTTTGATTTGTTTTGGCTTGTGAATAGCATAACAAATGAATTACAATGCTCTGAAGACGTTCGCCGACTAAATTCAACAAACTATTCTTAGCTCCATTCCCTTACCAACTCCAAGAATAGAGGAAACGTCATAGAGTTCGAACAAGCATAGAAGGAAAATACCTATAGAATCTTAAATTCTCTTTTAATAATGCCGAATACATTATACTCTTTTAACATGCATGCTCTATAGCTCAAACAATTTGAGGTTAAGTCAAATAATGTTAATAGATAATAATGGAATGCAATACTAATTGAAATTGATAACGAAATTATTTCAATATATTTACGACAATATCTTTTCCAATCCATTAAGAAGAAAACTTGAATAAGTCAAAAACTATATTCTATTCTTCACCATTCAAGACTATATATTATAAGTCTATACAAGGCATACATCTAGCAGTCCACTCTCATAATAATTCATATAATTCTATATTATTTCTTTTATTATTCGCCTTTTCACTTCGAAAGAGCATTCAAGTTTCGGTTAGTCAATAAAACACCTCTACAAATTGGTTGCTTATTTTGAGAACCGGTTTTGAGCGTCTTCGTGTCGTGTTGTTTTTGACCTACACACCTGAATCTGTTAGCGTCTCTCTTAGCTTGTCTCCTTTCACTTTTCGTCCGCCTTTGCCCTTTAGTACACTCTCCCATATGTATTTATATCTAGAAAAAAAACAATTGATTTTGGTAATTGTAATATTATTTATTTTATTGCCAGTTTAATTTTCATTTTAGGTTCGCTTGATTTATCATATTACATTTTATATAGGTATGTTTAATCTTTAGTTAGTACAACTTTTTCAATTCGTTTGTTTCAGTTTACGCTAAATGTGGGCTAATATTATTACGAGTTCTTTGCATTTTCGTTCAATATATATCAAAACGTGCTTGAATCTCTACAGCTTCATTCCATTTTCCGTTTTACTTCCATTCGCAATATGTATATTCAAAATTGCTTATCTTTCTGCGTTGCCCGTTCCGACTTTCTCTTTTGCATTAGAAAATTATTACAAAACATTTAACCTTAACTTTAACTTTAGGTTTGTTTGTCGTTTGCTTGTATACTCTCATAATTGTTTAATTTTCACTTATAGCTGTAATTATTTATTATTTCATGTATATCTTATCTGTTTATCGTATTCTCGTTTATACGTTTAGTAAGTGCACTTGCCAATTTTCGTTTATTTTATTTTCATTCCTTCTAGGGTCACAACAATTATCTCTCAAAAAACGGGAAAACAAAGTTAAACAAAAATTGTCAGGCAACATTTATGGATTTTATGATTTTTCGACTTAAACAATTGTTAATTTGTATTTAGTTAGTTACACAGCCTTAGAAACTACTTAAACATATAACATATCAAAACCGATGTAGCGCCAAAAGCAACATTAAAAGAGATGCAAACAAATGTTAAAAAAAAAAAAAATTAACAATTTAAAAAAAAATATATATATATATAAAATTTGCAAACTCTAGAAAGGTTTTTTCTTTTATAATTTGGGGCCTGGCTTGCGGAGTATTAAATAATATTAACCAATAAAACAAATTTTTCACAAAAATTTATATCTATTACGTCTTTAGTTTCGGTAGCATTTTGTTTTTGTTTTTATATATATAGAATATATATATATATGCGATGTATGTTGAACATATAAATTTCGCTTGAAAAAAATATATATGTTTATGTACTTATGAAAATTTTATCATGATTTTCCTCAGCTATTCAGTTTTTCTTTTTTTTTCGTTTAAGTATAAATTTAATTTATGTTCTTTAATATGTAAATGTTATTTTTAGTTTTGTTTACGTTTCATATGTTGTTAGCTTGGCTTTAAACTACAAGTCCTAATATTATTGTTTTTGCTTCTTCTCTATGCTTCTTAATTCCTTTTTTTTTTTTTTTTTGTATTTTGAATTGATTTTAGTTTGTAGTTGCATTACTTATACTTTTTTGTTTTTGTTTTGTTTTGTTTTCTATCATTTCCACGTATTTTTAGGAACCTATTTGTAACTAGCAAAGCACAGACGCTGTAAAATTTCTTTAGAAAAAAATGTTGCTATAATTTGGCTTACAATTAATTCATATATGTGTAACATCAAAATATATATGGTACATTTTATATATTCATTAGTGTACATACATATATATAAATTTATTACATCTATTCTTTAATATTTTTTCGGTTTTTGTTTGTTTTTGTTTTTCTTTTTTACAATGGCATTGCGCTGATATTTACTCAAGTTTCGAGATGTTCTAAAGAAAACGTTTTCGCGCCATATGCAGAACTATAATTTTATTCATGTTATAATTAAAAAAAAAATATATGTATATATTATTTTTAAACAATTTGTTTATAGAATAGAGTTTGTAACTTGCAAGTTGAAACTTCATTACTTTAAGACGAAGGTTCTAACAATTCTAAGTCGGCGCATTTGCATTGGTTTTTATATAGGTTTTACATTAATTTACATCGATTATTAAATATAAAACCTATTTCAACAAAAGTTTGTAACTAAGTTTAACAATATTCCTTTGATAAGTCACTGACTACACAAGTATCAAAAATTATTGTTTTGGATAATAAATGTTCTTTTTTTTTTTTTTTACATGTTTTTCGAATTTTAACATTGGCACGTTATTTATAGTAAATGTAAATATAGTATATGAATTAGAAAATAATATATGTGAATCTGTATGTATATGCGTAATGTGTTTTATTAACTCCATATGCAATTAAAAATCGTGATTGCTTTTTATTGGGAACGAAACAAAAATCAATTTCTCAAAAAAAAAAAAAAAAGAATATTTATATATATATAATAAATGGGCAAATTTCACGATTTTTCGTAACAGATACTAAAATATCAGAATGGATGCAAACAGATTTCATAAAAGTAATATATGTAGTTTTAAAATGAATATAGTATCTAACTAAACAACAAACAATATTAGTTTTAATACCAAAAAAAAATCGCCTAAATTTTCCTTTTTTTTTCTTTTTTGTTTGTTTTTTTTTTTAGCATTCACTTATTTGAACTTACACACAAAATAATGCTATTTATTCATGTATTTTCATGTCTTGTATTGTATACAAAAGATATTTGTTTTTGTTTTGTTTTTTTGTTTGTTTGTTGGTTTTAAAGCATATTCAAAGCATTTCAATATAAGATTATTGTTTTTAACCTGATGCACGGCTGATTGTATTCTCTGTCGCCTAAATGCATGCTGCATGCTGTAAACAATTACTGCAAGTAAATTCTACATCTTAATTTGTATATAATAATATATCATATCATATATGTATACTAAGAATCTATGTACATATAGAGCTCTAAACGTTTGTCATATTGAAGAGGTCTACAACTACGTATTATGCACGCATCTGATTTTTGTGCCATTTAGATAGGATCGAGGGGCACACAGGATTTACAGATATTGGCTTGAATTGGTTTGAATCTAAGAAACTTACTATATAGTCTATATGTATATAATTTGCTCGCTGTTTTCTTGTTTAGCCATCATCCCAAGCGCTACGTTTTGTACAAAGATTTCGTCACAACGACTTGTTGTTGGTTTTTGTTTTGTTTTGTTTTGCTTTGCTTTGCTTTGTTGCACAACTAAACTGTTATCAACTTAGGATTACGGCTAAAGCTTACCAACTAAGAGTTGTGTTTATTTATTAAACTTAGACGACACACACGCACGCACGCACACGCATTCACCACACAAACACAACTACCATTCACACATACATGCGCTTTGGACTTTGGGCTTAAACATAGGCATTTAAATATAATATATATATAACCATTCATTTGTTTGTATATGCATAAAAAACCAAACTCTGGCAAGCCCTTAGACCGAGCATGCCATTACTTTGACAACTTAGTTTCATTTATTATTCGCTGAGTTAGCAGCTGCTGCGGTGGACGCGGGATTGGCTGAGGCATGGGCATGTGCGTGGGAATTGGTGGCGCCTACTGTATTGCCAGCACCACCGCCATTGCTGGCCTGCACCTGTGGCAGGGTATCGAAGCGGCGATAGTAGAGTAGATAAGGCACACGCGGCGTGTGCGGCTGCAGCACTTGCTTCTCGCCGATCGGCTTCACCGAGCTGTCATCGTAGCGCAGCCAGTTGTTATAGCCGGTATGGAACACATCCGTTATGTAATGGCCCTTCGAGGCCTCCTTGCCATCGTGGTAGACCACAGCAAACAGACGATAGGTGCGCTGCTTCTGCGACGTCTTTTTTGAACCGAGTATTTCTGCGAAAAATATAACAGCTCAGTCTATCTCTTAGTGGTTTAGAATATTAACTTACTGGCATCGATTTTGAGCTCCACGGGGAACTCGACCTTCTTCAGTATTTTTGTGCAGCCATCGGATCTGTAGTCAAAGTACTTTAAATGCAATATCAAAACGATGGGCAACTTCTCCACCGTCATTTGCTGCCAGGCGACCACCTCTTGTTTGCTCTTGCTGCCAGTGACGCCCTCCAGCTGATCACGACCCACGAGTATCTCCAGAGCCTCCTTCACGGACGCCGCTTTCTGCAATGATCATTCGATTAATATACCTGTATCCAATATGCTATTCCACAATTTCACTTACCTCAATGTTCAATTGGAGCGTAAAGAAGGGCTGTATAACATCTGTGGAGTGCTCGCCCTCACGCTGAAGTCGCGAACGTAATTCACCCCGGAAGATGTCGCTCAACGGGGTGCGTCCGAAATCAGTTTGACGCGTAATGCTGCCCTTGTTGCGATTGTTGCAGATCATCTGGAAAGAGATGAGTTTATTAATATAAATATTTAAGTATTTAAAGAACAGGATAAATACAATAGGATATATTACTAAGATATATAAACATTTAAAAAGCAGGATAAATCAAATATGATATGTTAGTAAGATATATATTGAACGTTTATATTCGATCTAAAAGCCTAAAATTTGTTGTATTTTTCTTAACATTTAAAGTTTTTTCTGAAAATACTTTTTTAATACATTTTAGGTCTTCAGCATGGTACTCTATTCTATACATAGGAAGATATGTAGTATGATCTTTACGGAAAATTCTATGATTGAAGACCACCTCGACCAATGATTAATATAAAAGCTGGCATACATAGCTCCACATTAAGAAATAATTACCTGCCAATCGTCGCCTCCATCCTCGATCTCCTGTTCTTGCTCCACACCATTCTGTTGGGCATTTGGCTTGGCAATCAGCTTGATAATCTACAGAAATACAATAAATATTAGTTGCATTCACATTTACACGTTAAGGAATAAGGGTTAACTCTACCTCGAGCATCTCATCGTTCAGCTTGTTGAGCACGTAGCCCAAAAACTCTTCAGCATCCTCCTGTCTGCCCTCCACGTGCTCCTCGCGGCTGTCGTTCCACAGTTTGTAGATTTCCGTGGGCTCAAATGCCAAATCGCACTGCAGATCAACGCCGGCAAATTCATCCTTGCCCTTGATCTGAGCAGCTTTGTTGTTCAGCCGCAGGCGAGTGCCGCTCGGCAGCGACGAAAAGTTGCTCATATACGACATCCTGAAATAGAAGAGTATAATTTAGTAAAGGTGCTCAGTTCTAGGTATTGCAGATGTAGATGTGCGTGCAAGCCGTGCCCATGATGCGGCCATCGATGGGCCAATCATGCGTACGCACCATGCACTTGCGCTGGCCTCGACATCAGCGCCGATTACGTCCAAAACGGAGGCAATCAACGCATGCCAGAGAGAGCAGCGCCAATTGCTGTGCCACAGACGTAACACAGACGTCAGCTGATGTTGGCGCCGAGGCGTCTGTTGACTTGTCTGTGGCGAATCGAATGGGAGGGGCAGCTGCTTACATGCCTTTCGCTACTTACATGGCGTTCACTGTGGGTGTCTTCACCTCGCTCATCACCGCCGCCTGCTTGGGTATGGAGCGCAGCAGATTGTAGAAGGGCGAGCAGCCGAGCAGCGCCTGCAGTATCGAGTTAATGTAGCAGTAATTAGATCGATTAGTCAGGCCGCGTGGCCGCAGGCTGATGGGCGTCAGGTTGGTCTTGTAACGTATCAAGAAGTCGGCGTATTTGTTGGTCCACTCGTCGAGCTGGGCGGCGCGCGGTGGCTCCGCTTTCAGCGGTTTCACAGCTGCCGAGGCGGGTGGGGCCACAGAGGCCGGCACAGCCTGTGCCGAGGCCGCCGAATAGGAGAGTGCGCCCGGCGTGATGAGCGGGCCAGTTGGCGCCGGCACCGGCGTTGGCGACTGCAGCTGCTGATGAACGTTGGGCGGGTTCTGCGTAGGCGACGCGAATGCCACTTGCTGTTGTGGCGCAGGCAATTGCTGTGGTGCTGCTGCTGGTGACTGTGGTGGCACCACTTGCATCTGTGAGGACTGCTGCGGTTGCTGCTGCTGCTGCTGTTGCTGTTGCTGGGACTTGTTGCCATCGTAGGGCGCCACTTTGGCCACGGGCTTCTTGCTGGAGAAGAGACTGGCCCAGGAGGGCTGGCCGCTGTCCGCGCTGCTGGCGCTCTGCGAAGCAGGCGGTGCGGGTGGCGCCAAGTTCAGCGCCGGCTGTGGAGTTGCAGCTGCGCTGAAGGAGGCTTCAGTGCTCGAGTTTTGAGTGATGTTTCGTGACTTGACTCCATAGCTTGCATGGGTTTTGGCAGCTGGGGCATATTGGCCATGTTGCGCCTGTTGTTGTTGCTGCGGCGGTACTGTTGCATTGTTTGTGCTGTTGGACTGACTTTCAGTGGACGTCTGTTGTTGAAACTGTTGCGGCGTCGCAGTGATGCTAGCCGTTGAGGTAGTTGCTGTTGTTGTTGAATTGCTGTTGCTCAGCTGTTGCTGTTGCTGTTGCTGTCCACTAATCTTGCGCTCTAGCGACGGCGCTGAGCTTGCAACAGGCGATGAGGGCACCTTCATTGTGCCATAGGTGCGCACCTGTGGCTGGCTGTTGTTGTTGACAGTGCTGCTGCCACTGTTGTTGCTGTTGTTGTTGCTGTAGTTGGGCTGATAGTGCTGCTGCTGTTGCTGGTAATGCTGCTGGTTTGTGTAGGTCTTGGTGGGATGATTGTAGATGCCGCCGCCAACGGTGCTAGACTGCTTATTGAAGCCGCCAGCAGTGGATGCTGCAGTTGCTCCACTTGCAGCAGCAGCAGCAGCTGCGCCCGCAGCAACAGTTGCTCCATTGTTTACAGTGTTGGGCGAAGCTGTGACCGCCACCGACTGCGTGGACTTCTTCTGCTGGGCGGAGTTGGTCCACGACATTGTCTTGGTGGTTTGTATGGCAGTGTCGCTGCTGCCCTGATGATGATGATGATTCTGCTGCTGATGCTGGTACTCGGAGGAGTACTTGCGACGCACTTGCTGCTGTGAGCTGTTGTTGTACTGCTGCTGAGGCGGCTTACGCTGTTGCTGTTGCTGTTGATGATGGGGCTGCTGCTGCTGCTGTCCATGTTGCTCATTGTGAGCTGCCGTTTGTTGTTGTTGTTGTTGCTGCTGCTGTTGCTGCTGAGGCACAACTGGCGAAGTTTGCTGCTGTTGATGTTGCTGCGGTGGCACGGCAGCTTGCTGCTGCTGCTGTTGCTGCTGGTGATGCTGCTGTGGTGCTACGGTGGCAATGGATACAACCAGGTTGGTTGCCTGCTGCTGATGCTTATCCAGCTTTTGCTGTTGGTAGTCCAGCTCAAGTTTCGGCGGCTTCTCGTTGCTGCCAATCAGTGTCTCCTCCAGAGTCAGCTCGTTGTTGCTCTTATTGTTATTGTTGTTGTTATTGTTGTTGTTTGTGAGCAGTGTTTTATTAACTGTAAAAGAGAATTTCAATTAATGAGCAACTGTTCAAATAAGCAAAAGGCACCCCAAATCTACCCTCCCTCTCTTTCTCCCTCCCTCTCTCTCTCCCTCTCTCTCTCTCTCTCTGTCTCTTGGGGCACACAATTTGCTGTGAGTATACAAAATAATTTACATTGCCTGCATAATTGATACCAATTGATGTCAAATGAGAAGATATTTTTATTCGGATCGGATGTCGTTGTTGCTCCCAAATTTCGACGTCTTTTAATTGATTTGTTTTTGTTGTTGTGTCTACTCTTTAAGGAGGGCAGCGTATCGATAAGCATATGACATACATACATGGCATTTAGTGGATCACAATATCAAAAAGTCAATACGGAATTAGTTCACACGACGCTAATCATCAACAGAGACAATAGAAGAGATTCACCCGATCGGCAGCTGCACTTTAATCGAGCAGAGACAACAACAACAACAACAACAACAATGCAGAGATAATGCCGCAAAAGTCGGCCCAGCAACTGGTCGATAAGGCGCTGCCCACTTAATCCATGTCCATTTCAAGTGCGATATGCGCCTCCCCCAAAAGAGAGATAACGCCCAGCAACAACATGATTATGAGTAAATCACAATTGCTGCCTCACGCTGTGGACACCATGAACCAAACATATTTATGTAGTTGAACTTTGGGCCGTGCTGCGATACGGGCCGTACGATAAATCGACTCGGAATATGTACGTCTGCCGATAAGGCAACGATGACACTCAGCTGGGCTCAGCGGGGCTGAAACAAAGGGAGCAAAAACAATGCGCACGTGATGCGAAGAAATCAACAATGCGATGCTCCGCTCACCCATTGGCCGTTAATAAATGCCCAATTAATAATTCCCACTGATAGGGAGTGCGAGAGCTACGGCGGGTCTCGCCCCAAGTACTAACAATTACGCGCTGTAAATATTAACACCTGATAAGGCCCCGGGCGACGCCTAAGGCGGGCAGTATCTCACGGTTCTCTTGGGGCATCATTGAGGCGTGGTCGGGGGAACTGTGAGAAACTCAAGTTTGCACAGCTGAAGCTGAATGCAATGCAATGCAAACATAAATCAGATGAAATACTCGGATTATCATCCGATTCGTAATATTTATTGCTCAAATAAAACTAATCGGAGGTAAACTTCAATTCAAGTTCAGTCTTGAAATGAATCTTAGCGTAATATATTATTATACATACATACACATACGATCAAATAGGAATCCACTTTAATACACTTGACGACCCAAAATTTGTATAAATAAACAGAATTTGTTCAAACATTTAAGGAATATATTCAATAGACATTTTTATAACTGACAACAGTTTCAACTATGCAGAGATCTCTTGGAAATCCCATGTGAAGCAGACAATTACAATTACAATTAGATATATGAGTATAGGTGAGGAGAGCTATTTAAGATTTGATTAGCGCCTATATCATAACAAATGCTTTCAGTACACAATTAAAAGGCGGTGCTAAATATTATTATTTACCCCATTTCATATCGTCATATGACAAAGTGCAGAAATAGCAGCAGAGCGGACGGGCCGCCCAGTTGGAATCGGATTTCCAACAATAGTAGAGCAGCCAGAATTTCGAGCTAAATGTGTTAATTAATTTCAATTAACGTCTAACGAGCGAGCCACTCAATAAATATGCTCACAATGATAGATAAAACTTGAAAATAATAAAAAATAACAACTCGAATTCAATTGGATCAGAACTCTAAAAAAAAAAAAAAACGAAATGAAAATTTATAGAGCAACAATTGAAATACAAAACAAATGCGAATTGAATTCAAATTACATAAAGAACCTAGAGATTACAATAATAATACTAAAAAAAAAAAAAAAAAAAAAAACTATGTCACATTTGGGTACGACGATGAGCTGAGAGAGCTGCAGTGTGACAAGGTTAGCTGGATAATTACAAAGCTGAGCGCACAGGTAAATTACAAATTACGAATTACGAATAACAAATAACAACAACAGCAACTATTGAAATTCCTAACAACAATAACAGTTAAGCATGTGCAGCTAATAATAGAAGACAGCAACAAAAAGTTGAATGCAACAATGTAAACAAGGAAATCAACAACAATGACACGAACAAGCGCGACTGTACTTCATTTTAACACATCAACATCAAGGCGCCAGTTGAGGGGCGTGGAGTGTTCAGCAAATGGAGGTAGAAATGGAAATGGAAGTGGAAGAGTGAACAGCATTAGAACAGTTGTGACGTCTGCTTCACTTGACTGGACAATTTCGCTTTCGATTTCACTATATAAGAACTGTGCTACAGACACATACACACACACACCTGCACACATTTGACACATGCACATATCGTATGACAGTTATACATTACGCAAATGAATTTGCGTTACTCTCGCTACACTGAGTCGAGCTATATATGAACAATCGAGATTTTGTTGCGACAGAGCTCGTTCGTATTTGTAGTTGCTTTTCCATTTGATATTTAATTGATTTTTCTTTCCAAGCAATGCGACTCGAAACGGGGTCATCATCAGTCGCGGAGAGCAGCCCCCAAAAGCGGGACTGCCAGCGTCTCTGGCTCTATCGGCTGAACGGCACCCTCGTCCCCCCGCCACACCCTCTCGCACCACGTAGGCCATGCGCGGCTGTTGTTATTGAACGCGCGATTTTATTCAATTTTTATTAGCGACAACAACAACAACAACAACAATAACAACAATAGCAACAATTGCCACATTTGAGTAATTTGCATTTGACTTACAATTTATAAACCCATTTAATTGATAACCAACTGAATGGCATAAAAAGAAATTCACTCTACATATATTTTGAATGACTCAAATGTACAGAGTTTCAAATTAATGAAAAATAAGAATAAAAATAAAAAAAATTAAAAAAAATTGTATAAAAAGAAATAAATAAAAAATAAATAAAAAATAAAATAAAATAAATTTTAAAAAATAAAAAAAAAGTAAAATAAATAATAAAAAATAAATAAACAAATAAATAAAAAAATAAATAAATAAACGAATAATTAAAAAAAAGAAACAAATAAAAAATAAATAAATAAATAAGTAAAATAAATAATTAAAGAAAAAAAAAAACAAATAAAAAATAAATAAATAAACAAATAAAAAAATAAATAAATAAACAAATAATAAAAAATAAAAATAAACAAATAAAAAATATAAATAAAAAACAAATAAAAATAAATAAATAAACAATTAAAAAATAAATAAATAAATAAATAAAAAAAAAACAAATGAAACAATAACAAAAAAATCATAATAAACAAATAAAAAAATAAATAAATAAACAAACAAGTAAGAAAGCTCTAGTCGAGACTGCTCGACTAGGAAATCCCCTGAACCCTTCGGAGAACTGATATTTTAATAATTCTCCGCGTCTTTTTATTTACAAAACAAACACACACACACACGCACACACACACATAGGCATATATAGGCACGCACGCATAAACACGCATGGGCTGCAGTGTGGGCTTCTCATGGAAACTTAATTGTTTAATAACTTTTTTTGTGGACGTACGTTCTTCGAGAAACTTTTAGATTGTGATTATATCATTACTATGCGTGTATATGCCGAAACTCAAGTCTCTAGTATTTGAAATACGCCTTTTACAAAAGTGAGGGTGCGGGGGTGGATATAAGGGCGGGGGGTGAATTATAACAAAAACCGAAATTCTATAATCAACATATGAGTCTACATTTCAAATTTGGAGACTCTAGCTCAAAAGATGTAGGAGATATAATTTTATAACTGGCTTTCGATAAGGTTTTTCATCGATAAAAAAATAATCGGACGAATTATCGATCTTCTGTGATAAACTTGATATGCGCGCGCTATATACGGACATTTTAAAAAAAAGTTGAGGTCTCTAGCTATTGTAGTTTCGGAAATCGACGCGTTCATACATACGGACAGACGGACAGACGGACAGACGGACAGACGGACATGGCTAAATCGATTCAGTTTGTCGCCCTGATCAAGAATATATATACTTTGTGGGGTCTGCCACGCCTCCTTCTCCCTGTTACATACTTTTAACAAAACCATTATACCCTGATTTCCCATTTTCAATGGGTTCAGGGTATAAAAATAAATAAACAAATAATAAAAAAAAATAAACAAATAAATAAAAATAAATTAATTAATTAATTAATTAAAAAAGCCTATAATTATAACAGAGTTTTACAAGTGACAATTAAAATTTAATAACGAATGAATATTAAATTACTTTAATAACGAATGAATATTAAATTCATTTAATAATGAATGAATATTAAATTCATTTAAAAATGAATGAATATTAAATTATTTTAACAACGAATGAATATTAATTTAATTTAATAATGAATGAATATTAAATTCATTTAAAAATGAATGAACATTAAATTCTAATTGAAACATAGAAAATTCATTTAATAACAAATGAATATTAAATTCTAATTGAAACATAGAATGAAACTCCAATATTTCCATTCATTTACGAGATATTTTTGAAAAGTGGCTAAATAAATACTCAAAGAGCTATTGTCACAAATCATAGAAATATGTATTTTACATCTCCCTTTTACTTTCTATTTCACATATACCATTATTCATCTGGTATGTCGCTTATCACTACGGAAAAATGAGCTATGCTTAGTCATTTATGATTTGACTCATAGTATAATATGTCGAATCAACAACAACAAAACTACAAGAAGATACAAAAATAAAGCCAGTCAAAGTGCAAAGTCAGGCCACAAATGTGTGTAATATTCTACATATAAATACATACATATGCATATATATATATATCTACCCATATGTACACTCACATACTATTTATATACACAAAAACAAAAAAAATGACACAGCTCTGCTTATTGTAAAATAAATTGATTAAAGCAGGTAAATATAGTTGCTCGTATGCATTTTCAATCACAAATAATTTGTTGTTTATCAGTAAGTGAAAAACAACAGCAACAACAACAAGAACTTGAAAGCATAATGCAGTAAACAAATAAAGCGTGATATAACCCTATTGCCACACGTGGAACTCATTTAGTGCTATTGCTGTTAATATTATTATTACTACTATAATTATTATTAGTCTTACTTTTTATTGTTGTTGTTGTTGTTGTTGTTGTATATAAATTGATAACGATCTAGCGAATTCGATGCGATGACAAACAAGCAACAGTTAAATACCCAACTGCGTACACTTTTTGATTGCCTGGCAACAAGTAGTAATAGTAGTAGTAGTACGGCACGGCACACCCTGTGTTTGTGCTTGTGTGCCACCCTGTTGTTGCTATTGCTATTGCTGTTGCTGTTGCAATTCAATTGAATTCATTTGTGTCAATTTACAATAAATAATAGCCCAAGAGCTGTCTGTGGCAGCCAGCAGCAGCAGCAGCAGTAAGCAATAAGCCAAGCAAATTGCATAATTCCCTAAGACGACAAACGGCGGCACGCGACCTTCGTCTATAACAAAACGAATTACCTGCCCCCCAACCCCCTCCGCTGCCGCCAACGCAACACCTGTCAGCGGCACACACAAACGGCAAACAAGCGGCTAAGAACTGTAAAACGTTTTCTTATCAATGAAAGCACTAGCCAACAAATTATTTACGACAACGACGACAACGACGACGGCGACTGCGACGACGACAATCAAGTTGCTTTCTATGAACCGTTTGATTCATTCTCTTCTATCGACAAAATGTTGTTGTTACTGTAGCAGCGGGGTATGGCTCAGTAAGCTGTAACATTAAGAAAGGTAGAGTCCAGTCGAGTCTATCTAAAGAAATCCTTTTATCTGTCTGCCTGCCTTAAGGTTCATTTTATCAGAAACTCTTTATCTAAAAGCAACATATTTTGTTTATAACACTTTAAGAGCCTTAATATATCGAAATTATAAGATCTAAACAGCACACATATAAGAAATCAAGCTTGTCAAGATAAAAGATATGACAATAAATCAATATAACCATAAAAATATTTATAGCAAAAGTAAATAATCTACACTTAAAAGAGAAACTATATAAAGATTGTTTAAATCAATTCCTTACAAATTGGCATAGCTATAAAAAAGTAAAATACACACGGATTGTAGTAAATAATCTCACATTTCAATATTATAAATATTGGATAAACAAAATATTGCTCATATTGATGAAACTCTATGCTAATTACAGGGTATATACAAGTGGGATCAAGTAAACTTTCTTATTATACGCAAGAATAGTCGCTGATAGGTAATGATAGGCAGGCGACAGCTCAATTGGGTTGTTGGTTGTTCGGGCTGGGACTGGCAGTTGGCCAACGGGATGGGATAGCCCGGAAGGACACCAACGGCGCGACGGCAGAAGGAAACGGTAAAGTGGCAACAGCAGGCAAGGACACACGCTTCACCTGCCTAGCCTAATGTAAATGTAAATGTAAATGTAAATGTGTTTCCATGTGTCTGTGTGTGTGTGTGTGTGCAACTGACATTAACATATAAATGTGTATAACAGTTGGCGCGTGGCTAACAGTCACTCATTGAGGTATCACTGTATCAAGCAGGTACAACACGACAAAATCGGAAATAGACAACAAACGATGCGCATGAAGAGCAACAAGTAAAGTGCGAACAAAATATAAACGAAGAAACAGATAAAAGTAGCCAGCCATAGGCACTGCGTCATTTTGTAAATATACATACATATATACACATATGTATATGCATTGTGCATATTGATGCATATATATACACACACATATACATATATGTATATACTGTGACAACGAGGAAAACTGTTTCTCACAGCGTAAAAAATACACCTTTAAACAAAAGCACAGTCAGCTGCCTGCCAGCGGCGCAATGTGGCGTATGCGCAATTTCAATTTCATTCCCCTCTCCCATGCCAATGCAAGAAAATTAATGAAAAAAGAAAAGAGAAAAGAACAGAAAATCAGAGATATAATAAAAACAACAATAACTGAGCAGAAGGTTGTTAAGAAATTCTTGAACCGGCCAAGAGGCGATGACATTGATGTCTTCAATACACACAAACGCAGAAAAGAAAAGCGCATTCAACTCTTTCGCGAAATAAAGGAAAATTTTTAATGGGAGAGTAAATGGACAGCACAAAGCAATTGCTGCTGTGCCATAAACTTAAAAGAGACAGAGAGAGAGAGAGAGAGAGAGAGAGATAATTAATAAATTATGAATGCAATAAATATGTAGATTTTTAAATATAAATCACTTTTCTACATTCAGAATGAAAGGTAAAGCCTTAATGCCTATATTCTTCTCTATTACTTTCTATATTATCCTAGTCTTTACTCAGTTATTAATTTATTTGTGTGCTTTTCTGGCTTGCATTTGCTCGGTTAACGGCAGCTGCAAGCGGATGAAATTGTGCAGGTAATTCAAACACCTGCTGCATGTACAAATCGTTTTGTGGTTAGATGGGCGTGGCAAGGCACCGCACCGCCCGACGTTGCCACGTGTCGAAACCAGCACAGCCCGGTTTGCATATCAAGTCAAGAACTTTATGCATTTCAAATGAGCACACACACACACACGCAACTATATGTATGTATGTGTGTGCTTTGCTTGTGGTATAACAGTTTAGTCTTGTGTGCCATATTATATTTCGATTTCGAGAATTACACGATGTGTCCAAGCTAATTGTCCAATTTCCTTGGCCTAACAACTACTATCATATGAAGCGGGGGTGGGGTTAGCAGGGTTAGCGGCTAATGCGCTAATATCATAGCAAATCAAATTGCCAAGGCAGAGAAGCAAAACGTGAAGAGCTGCTCTGATGCCCTCTGGCACAAGTCACATGACAATAAGCGTGTGTTGTATGTGT
This sequence comes from Drosophila aldrichi, assembly GCA_035045965.1. Lineage (NCBI taxonomy): Eukaryota > Metazoa > Arthropoda > Insecta > Diptera > Drosophilidae > Drosophila > Drosophila aldrichi. Next base: position 2,787,033 of record JAWNOM010000341.1, on the reverse strand, counting down.
GTGTGTGTGTGTGTGTGTGTGTGTCTTACAATTTTTATGAATGACATTGAACAGCCACCACACACAGTGATTAAACAGTTTGGCAGCAAAGCAATTCCTGTTAAGAGAAACCCCCTAAGAGAAACTCCGATCGAAATTCCCTTAAGCTCAAGCTCAAAGCAAAAGCAAAACTGTTATAAGCACACGTTCGCCTTACTTCAAGACTAAAAATAATCCGTTTATAGGGCTATAAAAACTGTGAAATTAGCACGCTCTACTTATCTACGTATATATATTGAGCTATGTATTATAGCTAAAAACTGTTAAGATAATGCACAGTTCTCGCTTCTGTTTGGGGCACTTTCGAAGGTCTCGCATTGGCGGCGCCCAAAAGGCGGCACGCCAAAAAATGTTAAGCACACATAAGCACGCATACAGACGCATGGCGAAAAAGTAAAAGTTTGAAAGTCACAAGTTAACCTTTAACCTAAATCAAAACTAAGAGCAACAGTTTACGCTCTTTCGCTGCGTCTTTTATACGGGCACACGGCTAAAACTGTTATACGTGTGCCGGTTTTGTCTGGCCTGGCCAAGCCAGGCCAGGCCTGCCAAAGCTAAACGACAAAAAAGTAACAGACATTTCGGAAAAGGAAGACAACCCTTAAGAAAGTGCGTCATAGATGAGGGTAGTTCACCAGGGGGGTTGGGTTGCTATGCGGATGGATGGGCCACTATGTGAAGTTGATTGTCTGAAATCTGTGTGAAACGTTTCAACGGCCAACATTCCTTTTCGCTTTGACACTGTTGTTGTTGCTGTGCTTGTGGTTGTTGTTGTTGTCGCTGCTGCTGCCGCTATGGCTGCCTTTGGCAATGTGCACATCAGCTGTTTCTGCCAAGCGCAACCCTTGCGCCGCATACCTGTAAACCAGCGCGAGCGAGCTTCGCACAGCCAAAGAGAGCGCAAAGCCAAAGAGAGCGCTGCCGCCAGCAGAGAGAGAGAGAGAGAGAGCTTGCGCGCTTGAACTTCAAATGCGTTGCATGAAAAATAGACATCGACATCGGCGAGGCAATCGCAATGTCAGCAACCGCATGGCGAGAATATATGTATATTGTTGCTGTCGTTGGCTGTTGTTGTTATTCTCGATATTTGTTTTGTTGTTTTTGCTTTTGCATTTGTTTTTGGTTATTTGCTTTGCCCATTTGTTGTTGCTGTTTGTAATTGGAATTGTGTTTGTTGTATAAGGTTGTAACGTAGTTGTTGCCTTTGCGTTTGCTTTCGCATTTGGTGTCTTTGTAGCTGTGTATCGCAGTATAACAGTTCTAGCAGCCCCGTCAGTCGGTTTCAGTCGTCCGTGGGTTACGACGAATTTTCATTTTCATTTTATATCGAACAGCGCAGCAGTGACGACGGAACAGTCTGTGTGCGGTGCTTTTTGTTGGTATCTCTCGCGGCGCACAAAGAAAAAATACAAGTTGTATACACCCAAAGCATATATTAATAATATCTATGCATACACATAGATGAATTAATCAACCAAAGCTAGTCATCAGACTCGAGTTCAAGCCTTTAGTTCAAACTGCAGTTCGCTGCAAGCGTCAATTGTTCTACGTGTGGTTAAGTGTGAAACACGTAAGCCAAGTTCCGTGTGCGCTTGTGTTATTGCTGCTCTTGTTATTGTTGGTGGATTTGTTTTCATTGTAGTTGTTGTAGTCGCTGCTACTGCTACTGCTCGGCCTGTTTGTTTCGTTCAATTCACATTTTATCGATCACACGTTGCGGGGCCGTCCGTCGACAGAGTTTTACTGTGTTCTGCTGACGCCAGGAATTTGTATTTAATACACATTTGACAATTTAATTTCAATGCTCAACAAATTATACAATTGCATTGCCATTATCGACATCAGCAGCAGCAACAGCGACAGCGGCAGCGGCAGCAAGAGCAACGCCGAATACGTACAGCACCCCCAAAAAGCAGAAGTGACGATAGCGGCGGCGGCGGCGACGTCGGCGGGCAGCAATGCAAAAATGTGCCATACATAAAAGCATGTACTACTAGCCCCAAAGGCAACAAATACAAATACAAATACAAATACAAATACAAAAGCAATAGCCGAAGCCGAAGCGAAATTAAAAGTAAACGCAAAAGTGCAAAGTCAAAGACAAAAGCAAAAGTTCAGCCAAAGTTTGCATCGCCAAAACAATAACAAATAAACTGCAGCCGATACAAACAATTTTACGAATAAACAAACTAAAAACAAAACAAAGTCAAGCACAACCGATTCCAACACAGCACAACGTGACAAACAGTAAAAACTCATAGATCGTTATTTAATAAATTTAAATATGTATGTATAGTTGCGGTCTCTTTCCCCCCCACTGTCTTTTGCTGTCGATAATAATGCAGAAGAACTTTAAGTAGTTACAATTTAACAATAACAACACAAGCACGCACACATCTCAAATAACGGCATCTAAAGCTTCGCTGTTAACTCCCGTGGAGAGCAGAACTTAAGAGTGGCAACGCCATAAGCATTGCAGAGCATTGGGGAATGGCAGAGAGCACGTTAAATGCTGAGCGCGCGCAAAGATAAAAACAGTAGCAGCAACGGCAACAGCGACGTCGACAGCGACAGCGACTGTTCTAAGGCTCGCATAACTCGCAACGGCGCCGAGCGCGACACTTCGGCAACGCATAACAGAGAAATCGACGATTCTGACTCCCTCCCGCCTACGACTGCAAGCGGAGTCGAGCGAGTGAGCGAGCGGGCGTGCAAGTGAAAAAGAAACGAAACACAAAACAAAACGAAATTCAAATTGAAGTAAAACAAAAAGAAAAGAACATTTGCTTGAAATTCTGTCAAATAAGCAGCAAAGACAAAAGCAGAGTGTGTGCGCTTAGCAAGGCGAACTAACGGCAACTACAAATTATCCACAGCAAAACACAATTATGGTGGACAGCAATAGCAATACTAATACGGGATCGGCGGCAGCTGGTGTTGGCAACTCGGCGGCGCGCCTGCGCAAATTCGAGCGCACGGAAAGCGAACTGGCATGCGAGGAGGCGGCACGACTAACCGCCGAACAGAACGACAACAGTCCCGAGGATGACAACGACGAGGAGGACGACGACGAAGGCGATGATGAGGACGAGGTTAGCGTCTACGGCGAACTGCCACCGCCGCCGGACGGCGGCTATGGCTGGGTCATATGCTTCGCCAGCTTCATGTGCAACATGATCGTTGATGGCATCGCCTACACTTTCGGCATATTCCTGGAGCAGTTTGTCAGCTATTTTCACGAGGGCAAGGGCACCGTCGCCTGGGTGGGCAGTTTGCTGTCGGGCGTCTATCTTAGCGCCGGTCCCATCGTCTCCGCCCTGGCCAATAAGTACGGCTGCCGAGCAGTTTGCATCGCCGGCAGCGTGGTTGCCTGCATCGCCTTCGTCCTGAGCACGTTCAGCGGATCCGTGGGCATGCTTATGGCCACTTACGGCTTCATGGGTGGGTTTGGCTTCGGCATGATCTATTTGCCCGCTGTCGTCGCCGTGGGCTACTATTTCGAGACGAAGCGCTCCCTGGCCACGGGCATAGCCGTGTGCGGCTCCGGCTTTGGCACGTTCGCTTTTGCTCCATTGGCCACCTACTTGCTGGAGGAGTACGGCTGGAAGAATGCGCTGCTCATCTTCGCTGGGCTGATCCTAAACTGTGCCATCTTCGGTGCCATGATGCGTCCACTCACCTATCCCAAGAAGAAGAAGGTCAAGCCTCTGATGCAGCGCATGTACGAGGAGAAGCAGATGCAACTGGAACGCGGCTCGTTTGCCGGCTCCCATTTCATGGTCCAGCTGCCGGATGGCACCATGGAGCGCAAGCTGAAGATGCCCTTGAATGCCGACCCAGGCGTGCATTCCAGCCTCAATCTCGAGCTGCTGGCCCAGCAATCCGGCGGACTGCATCCGGTCTCAACGTTGCCTACCATCACCGAGTCCAAGGTCGTCGAAATAAATGCTCAATCCCCTCCAAACAATGGCAATGCCGATAGCAATGGTCAGTTGTCCACGCGCTCAGGTCGTCGCTCGCAGCGCAACTCGGAGAGTGAGCACAGTCCGTACCAGTCGCACGATGCAATGATCCGGAACGCCTCCCAGCCCGCCTTCCTTGCCGGCGATCACCAGAGTCTTCCCAAGAACGGATCGGTGCCCTCCTTCAGCCGCGTGCGCAAAACATCCGGCAGTGAACGCTATCAGCCCTCGTTGGCGGCCATTCGCGCCTCCTCCCGCGGCGATATTGAGGCGGGCGCTGGCGGTGACTTCAATACCTCAAAGTTGTCGCTTTCCCAGCGTCAAGGCAGCTCCAGCGGCAGCGGCGGACGCATGGTGCGTCCAATGTCGCGCAAGGACATCTTCTACTCCGGCTCCGTCACGAATCTGCCCCAATATCAGTCCCAAAAGTCGCTAACAAACTACCGCAACTCGGTGCTGTCCCTCACCAAGTACGAGAAGAGCATGCAGAGCATGCGTCTGGATCCCCTGGCCGAGGCGGACAAGCATCGGGAGGAGTACGACCTGTGCCCCTGCCTCGGCATACCCGATTCGGTCAAGTCTGTGGTGAACACCATGCTGGATGTCAGCCTGCTCAAGGATCCCGTCTTCATGCTGATGGGCGTATCCAACATATTCGGCATGGCCGGTTTGTATGTGCCGTTCGTCTACCTGGTGGACGCTGCCAAGGAGCACGGCATTGCCAAAAACGACGCCGCCATGCTGCTCTCCATCATTGGCATCACCAACACCGTGGGACGTGTCCTCTGTGGCTGGGTGGCGGATCTGCCCCAAGTCAATTCGCTGCTGCTCAACAACATCTGCCTGCTCATCTCCACAGTGGCGGTCACACTGACTCCGCTCTGCTACAGCTATAGCGCCTATATAGCCATGTCCATCGCCTTCGGAATTGCCATTTCTGGCTACATCTCGCTAACGTCAATTATTCTGGTCGATCTGCTGGGCCTGGACAAGCTCACCAACGCCTTCGGCCTGCTCATATTGTTCAGAGGATTCGCTGCACTGCTTGGAACACCGCTGGCGGGCCTAATCTACGACTTAACTCAGACCTACGACCTGCCCTTCTACATGGCGGGTGCACTGTTCGCCGTGTCCACCATCACCAGCTTCTTGGCGCCCTGCATGAAGCGCTTCAGTGGCTCAGACGAGACGCCAGTGCACGCCGAGACACTGACGCCCATCGACGAGGAGCAGGGCGAGGATGCCGAGGACGAGGACGAGGATCAGCCAATCACCATAGTGCCCAAGATCATCAAAACTCTGCCCAGTCCACAGCAGGAGGAGCCACTGCAGCCATTCCCCACCACGCAGCAACAGAAGCCAACAGCAACAACAACGGAATCAAAGCTCTAAGCAACAAGAATTTAGCACACAAACAAATAATACAAATAAAGCGAAGAGAGCGAATGTAAGGAATGTAAGAATGATAAAGTGTATGAATTAAGAGTAGAGTGCGATATTTTTTTAGCAACTTATACAAAAGAGGAGGTGCCCCGGCTAGACGGTGCTGACAAAGATTAAAGCTGACATCAGAGATGGGCAATCGGAGATCGCAGTTTAGCCGGGGGGCAGGCCCAGGACCAGGCAAAGCGAAAGTATTGTAAAGAGAGCACACAAAAAATAACTATCTATATATAAATATAGCGATACAAAAACCGAAACTATGCCTAAGCAACTATTCAATATATATACAACAAATTATAGATTTGCTTGATGGCAACTTAGGAAACTTAAGCAAACTTGGCTTAGCTTCGATAAGATTGTAGCAGAGCTCTGCTGCCATATATAATTAGCTATATAAATATATTAGTAAATATAACACGCTCATAAACCAACAACAACAACAATAACAATAACAACAGCAACAACAACACAATTCTGATCGATTCTAGTTTCAAATGTTATTATACAACAATAGCGAAAGCAACAAAATCTAGATTGTAAAATATTTTTATTATTTGTTTGTTAAATTTTACGATTTTTAATATACCATTATGTACGATTATTATTATTATTATTATGATTACTATATTATTACTACAACTATTGTATTTGTATTTGTACATGTATTATAGTAACTCTCGATCTATATTATAACTGTTGTTGTGCATTCGTTGTTATACGGCAATTGTTTAAATGTGTCATACGGTCTAGTTATAGTAGAAAGAAGGAACGGGAAAAAACACCCGATAGCGAAAAGCGAAACAACAAAAAACAAAAACAAAATAAACGATTGTAAAGCTTACTATTCTAATAGTTAGTTACTTTTTTTCGTATGTATAAATATGGCGAAGCGATTAGCTTGTAAAGCGTGTAAGCCAATAGAGAGCAGAGGAGTGGAGGAGTGGAGGAGAGGAGGAGAGCAACAACTATTGCAGAGACAACGCTAAACTAATAAAAATTTTATATTAAAATATTATATGAATGAAAAACCTTAAGCAAAAATCAACTGAAATTGTTTTCAATTTTTTAACTAATTATTAATGTATATGTACAATAAAAAGAAATGGCAACTTTATGGCTCACATTTTGTATATCAGTGAAATGAAGGAATCGTGCAAATATTTCCGACAAGTCCATGACAAAACAAAACAAAAACAAAACAAATTTTTAAAGGCTTGTGCGTTTTGTAATACACAAGAGAAACTATTAACAAAATATACATACATATATATAGATTGTGTTATACATACATATATACATATATTTATATTTTAAAACTAACCAAATGTATAGAGCGGGTAACACCCACCCACCCACACACTCACACACACACACATAAAAAGCAATAAAATGCAGTTTTACGCCATTTACACACACACTTAGACATGCTCCTAACTGAAAACAAAACAAATTTCAACTGTTATACGCAACAAATATAGAATACATCAAATGAGATCGCTAAGCTATGCTAAACTAAATTCGCAGCACTAAGCAAAGCTGAACAATCCAAAAATGTTAGAGAAAAACCAATCCAAAAAAAGAAAATAAAAAACATTTTCCAAACATTAACATGAATTTCAATAAACTGTTATACAGCTGGCTGGTAGGTAAGTAGAGGAAAGATGGTAACATAACACATGTATAACAATCGTTTGCAGGCTCTAAAAATCATCGATCAAAGTGCAGATAACGATAATTCAGTTGGCACCTTATCGAATTACCTTGTACTCGAGCGACAAGAACTCTACATAAATAGCAATTATGGGCGTGGAGTGGAGTGGAGTGGACGTGCGCCACTTGGGCAACACTCACAAATCGCAGCCCGATTATAAACTGGCCCGGTAGATTAGCCTAATCAATAAATGGCGTTTAAATGAGCCCTACGAGTTGCTAGTATTGCGAAAAACACTTACACACACACACACACACACACAAACATATCAATCACATATCAATCTAGATGTGCTTACGCCACTGCGTGATATCGCGATATCAAAGTATTGACAAAGTCGCCCCGCCAAGTGTTGCGAAAATAACAATAAAATGCCCACTGAGACATTTCAGAAAATTTAACAGGGTAAATACACTCTCACACACACACATACATACAGAACTGGACAGCTATCAATTGTGCTTTGGGCCGGGTGCATAATATACATGTGAGCCATGTACGCGCGTGAAGTCTCGTTTCGCTTTGCTTTGCTCTGCTTTGCTGGGCCTTAATGTGGCCAGTGGCCAACAAAAATGTCATTGACTGTGCGGTTGATAAGGCGGAAGGCAACACTAAACCGGACGCCATGCATCATACAGCTGAGCCAAGGGGGTAGAGCAAAGGTAAAGCTAAAAGAAGCTCAAAGAAAATATGAAAATATATGACTAAGAAATGCCCATTAGAACTATATGGTATATTCACACACATATAAATATTATATATGAATATTTATAAGTATTATTCATGTTCTTTATAAAAGTCTTTAAGGAAACCTCAAAACCTCAATTGATATACGCCGTTATAACAATGCATCCACTGCACAAATGCGACAGTAAGTGGATCATGACGTTGATGTACTATAAACTGTATATATGTATATACAAAGACTCACGATTGCTAAGCATAAAGAACGCACAACAACAATAAAAGCACAAGGCAAGAGATATTGTCCTCTTGAACAGCCGATCAAGCCGATGTAGACCCAAGTAAATGTAAGTGATGTCTAGACAATAAACCCAACACCTGTTAAGGGGCTTCGCCCCCAAGTACTGCCCCTCATAACCAACTCATGCAGGCATTACAAGCACTCAGAAACAATTCAATCGGATCGCAGCAGAGCAAGCAACAAGCGCCTAGCAACAAGCCGAACAAATCATTCGGAAAGAGCTGCCCCAGCAATTAAGCAAAACTATAAAAAAACATCAGAGAAATACCAGCTACTGCATGACGATTATGATATACCCTTTCTATTGATGTTTAATAATTACAAAGTTCGAGAGAAACAAAGGAGTTTCAAAATACTTGAAAAATAATTGAGGAAGAATATTGAGGAAAATTAAATAAATATTTAAAATTAAATAAAACATAGACATACAAAAATGTTTATATACTAACGATATATCGACAGTTATTGATATTGCCCAAACACAAAAACACCAAAATAATAATAATAATAATGCTTAACTTGACTCAGCTATATTATCGTAAATTATAGTACCCCCTATAAGTGTATCACATAAAAATGAAAACAAAATTTGGAAGGCGTCGCTACGAAGTCCCATATCATGTGATATTTTGGGTACACCTGACTCAAACGTAACTGAACCCCCAAACGACTACACAAGAAACCAGAGAGTCAGCAAAAATTACATAAAATAAACACAACTAAAGATGGAGTTGATGAAAACCCTAAATTGATTCTCATGTGAAAAATTCTCACAAAATGCGTAATGTAAATAAATGAAATCAATTAATATTCATTCATGTGTAATGAATCCAAAATTCGATTAAATGCTCAATCAATTAATTGAGAAAATGTAATTTATTAAATTTAAATTTATTTCAATTGATTTGTTTTCGATCGGAAATTGAAAATATTTCTTGAAAGTCAAATACTAAATAGTAAATTGTAAATAATCAATTAAATATTTTTTGCATGCCTCCAAAAATTAAAGGTGATCAGGGAATACCATATAGATAGGTGGAGTACTACTATATACATACATAAAATAGATATAGAAAGTTTCAATTGAAGGCGAGTGTTTATCGACCTGACTTTTATCAATTCAGCAGAAGCACAATTAACATGTACTTTTATCACTTGAATTAACATGAATTTTATCGGAATCAAGTTCTATGTGCTTTAGTGCGGAGTCATGCCTGAATAAATTGCAATTGATAAACAAAAAAAAAATACCCAACAGACGCTATCGCAACTCGTTCATCATTGATGAAAATATCAAAGTATAAATAGAGAGAAAGGCTTTATCAGTTATCCAACACTATCGGAACAATTCCCAAGTAAAGAACGCTGCTATCAGATGGCATAATCAATTTGTGGCACTTACCCAGCGCTTCCTGTGGGGCTGGTGGGGTAGGCGTCTCCGCTTGGGGTGGTTGGACAGGCAGTTGCTGTTGCTGTTGCGGCGGCTGTTCGATGCAAATTGTTGGCTGAGGTTGTGGCTGAATGATATGATGTGAGGGAACGGCCTGAACCAGCATGGGCTGAGGCGGAGCATCTGCCGGCAGTGTCCAAGCAGCGGGTATGCCAGCAACAGGCGCAGCTCCACATTCGGACAGCTCGTCATCATACTGCCAGAGTAGGTAAAAGATTGCATGAAAATAACAATACGCTTAACTGTGGGCCACTCACCTGTGGCACTGGAGCGGCAAGGGGATGCATGGCCTGAAGAGGAGCCAGCTGTCCATCTTCATAGATCTGCATAACACCCATCTGCTGTTGCATCTCATGTATTTGCTGGGTATCGTAGATGGGATAGTTGGGGCTCAGCATGCTCGACGTTTCCGGTGAGGTCAACGTGGAGCTGTTGTGGTTGAGCTCATCGCCATTCGCATGCGCCATCTCCTGGTAATCTTCGGCATACATCTGCGCTGGATGCCAAACCTGGCGGTCATCAACTACGCCGCCCTGCGGCTGGCCCCCATCATCGGGCAAGTATTGATATTCAGACGGCTGCATCAGTGGCTGGTAGAAACAGCCGCCCATGTAGTTGTACATGGGTGCGCCATTGTAGAGCGGTATATGAGATATATACAAGGGCATGCCAGTGGCCGGATGTGGAGTGCCTGCCGCAGTTGGCGGCGCTTGTATGGGGCCATGATGCGGCGCAAAGTAGGTGCCCTGATAGCCGCCATATGCAGCGTACGGGTGTGGAGCGTAATAGGACACTGGCTGCAGCTGTGCCTCCGGCGGTTGCTGCGGCACCATCTGGTCCGGTTGCAGTTGCATGGCGTTTGGTGCCGGGCTGGTACCATCCGGCTGCAATTGCTGTGGCTGCTGCGGCGGCAACTGCAGTTGCTGTTGCATATGACGCTGTGCGTGGTAGTCGCCGCGACGTTGACCACCACCACCGCCGCGTCCGCGGCCACGTCCACGATTGCGTCCGCCCATACCGGATGAAATGTGGCCATTCGGATTGCCCTGGTGGTGTGGCATTGGCGCTAGTTGGGGCATTAGCGGATTGCCCTAAAAGATAGTGAAATTAAAATGAATCACATTTTTAATAAGATTCAACCATTAGATTCCAACTCACCTGCTCCGGTGGCAAGTCACCGTGCGCACTCACATAATGGGTCGGAGCACCTCCACCTGTCATATAGGCGGTTTGCGGCCAGTTATGGAGATTCACATGTGCGGTCACATTGTTCACAAAGACATTGCTGGACAACGGTGCCGGTTGCATCGCAGGGGGATGGAACACGGGTCCGTGAGCACCCTGCGGCATGTGCGGATGATGCGCTGCTCCATGGGCAGTGGGCATGTACAGAGCTTGAGGCTGCTGATTGTATATTGTGGGCACAGCATTCACTGCGTTGCCATTTCCATTGTTGTTGTTGCTGTTATTGTTTGATGACGACACAATGCCGTTGTTGTTGTTGTTATTGTTGTTAATGGGCGGCGGCTGTGGCGTCGTTGGTGTGGACACTGGCGTCGCCGCTGGTGGCGGTTGCTGCTGCTGCTGTTGTTGCTGCTGTGCAACCGGCTGCTGCGTTTGCTGCGCCATAATTGGAACGACTGCGCTACACTGGCAACGCAGTTGGCAAGCACGACGACTGTCGGTGCAATCGGATTTGGTTTGGCGTTTCTGGACGTATCTCAGGATATGCACAGCACATGAACACGATAAACGCCAAACATTGAAGTTTTTACTGCGAAACGACAAATATTAAACCAAAAGTTAACACAAACGAAGCGCCAAAATTTGAGGTTAAATTGAGATTGCTGTAAAACATCTGGCAACGCCGCACAGCTGTGGGCCACAAAAGCAAGAAGCATAAAAAAATACAAAAAGACAAATAAACAGAGAGAGCAAGTGCCAGAGAGAGAGCGAGAAAGAGAGTGTGGTCATACTGTACCGGGTGGGGTGACAGCCCCACTAGCCCCTCCCCGACGACTGCAAGTGGCGTTCAGGTGTCAAATATATATAATTCAAAACAACATGAATTTGCATGTCCAAGCTTAATGCCGGCTGGCAAAAAAATGTATTGCTATCGTTTGACACACACACACACATACGGAAATAAACAGGAACGAGTGACACATGCACGTAAACACACACGCACTCACACACACAAACTTACACACACACCTGTAAAACACTACGTCACTCAACCGAACAAAAAATAAAAGAAAATTTAACTGCAATCTGCAGGCAACGAGTTCAATAAGTGTCGAAATTCCAACTAATTCGAATTGACTGCGTAACTTAAGCATGTAAATGCACGCATTCCAATGTCCAATGGCGGCGTCAGCGACCGACCGACACAGCAAAGAGAACACCACGTTGACGATAAAAGAGAGCGCGGCGGAATGTGCCGCAGGGACAGACGAAGGCCTAGGGGCGAACCGGGCGGGCGGTCGGTTGGTTGCTCAGGAAAAGTGCGTTGCGGAGACTTACCTTTAATGGTTCACCAATGGTAATTCAGTTGTGTTGCAAATCTTTCATGTTTTTTGCGTGCGGGCGGCCCCACGACAGTGCGGCGGGTGGCTGCTGCCAATGAATGATTCGTTCTTCAGATTCACTTGCCGCGGCACTCTTTTTTCCAAATGACACGACGAATTCTGCAAGCAACTTTTCCACTAGGCTTTCTTGTCGCGTCGACTGCTTGTTTAATTAACACTGTTACTCTCTGCATGCGCCACCCGCACACGCACAATTATAAAAATATGGAGTATACAATTTGTACCGCTTGCACAAAGTCTTAATTATTTTATTTGCATGTGCAACAAAAAAATTCTTTTATTTCGTTTCTTTCACTCGTGGTGACAGTGTGACCTGTTAAGCAACAGCAATTTTTACAGAGAAGAAGCATTAACAGTTGCTCATTTCTGTTAGCCAACAGAACAACGCATTCTGAAATTGCTAACAGTGCAAGCACTAAAAATTTCATATGGTCAAAAGTACAAACATGCTTAAAACCAATTTTTAAAATGTCCTAATTCTTTGTTATATTACCAGTGATATTACTAAATTACATAGAATTTATAATTAACCAATAATAGCTTATTGGCGTCAAGCTTCTATCGATTAAAAGTGCGTTAATAACAGAAGCACGAAGTGCACGAACCTGGAATTTATCGATAACACCAGTAGTATTAATATTAAGAACTTAATCGGTAAACAAAAATATCATAAGAAATATTTTCGTTGAATTTTGTTTTTATATTGCCTGATTGAATTAAAGCGTTTTACAAATATTCCTTTATGCGTTTAATTTATATAAAAAGCTTTTAAGTCCATTCACAGTGTGACCGTTTGCGGTGGAATCCAATGTCAAATTTGGCTGCAATCAGAACATAAAACCTGCTGCACTCTAAATCAATGAAATTGTCTTAATTGATAAAACATATATATATTTTTTTTATAAAATCATCAATAATTAAAGTGGAACCTTTAAATTAAAGCTTTGACTTGCGCATAGCAAAATCAATGATGGCCTGTATGCATTCATCGTCGTAGAACCGTTTTAGCAGTGCCTCGCACTCCGCATCATTGGCTCGAAGAAGACTTTCCCGCAAGGACAACTGAATCAAGCGCTTGCATTCCCGCATCGAGTTGGGCGGCAGCTCGGCATATTCGCGAATCTTTGGCCACACAACAGAATCCAGTTCATTTAACTTAAAGATGCGCGATACGAAATTAAAATGGTATGCCTCCTGGGCACTCAATTTCTCGTTAAGTATCAGCATTTCTGTGGCTTTCGAACGACCCATGATCAATGGAAAGGTGAAGCTGGAGCAGGCCTCTGGCACCAGACCCAGTTTACTGAAGGGTGTCGCGAAATAGGCCTGCACGAGAGAATTGCTGTAGCATATTTTAAATTGGGCAACCTGTTGCTTACCTCTTCGGCGCACCAAGCCACATCGCTGAGTCCCACAATGGTGCAGCCGATTCCAATGGCCGGGCCATTGACCAGTGTGAAAATAAGCTTGGTGCAATTGAGAAAGCTGGAGACCATTGATTTGAATATATCGTTGGACTCCTTAAGATAAGCGTCCATATCGGTTATCTCGGATTTCTGGGACAAATCGTTGCCTGCCGTAAAGAAATTTCCCACGCCGGTAATCACGACGATTGAAACGGATTCGTCCTGGTTGACGGCGCCCAGGACACGACCGAGCTCCTTGTATCCATTGTAATTTATGCAATTCTTCTTGCGAGGATTGTTGAATTTTATGACCAGAATTTTGTCCTCTTTCTGGACAAGCAATTGCTTAAAACCCTCATAAGGCATTTCAGTATGGGTCTATATAATTCGTAGTGTACAAATCCACTGTAATATGTGAATTAGCACGATTATTAAGCAATTTGAATTGAATTCTTTAATAATTGTAGGCCAACTTGATTCAAATACCTTCAGCATTTCAGAACTTTCGCATTGTGATCGCAGCGTAGAGCGAAGTCCACCTTTATGAATATAATCTTCGTTCTTTTGTGCCGCGTCCAATTACAATGGTATACAAGATAAATTAGGTAATCTTAGTTGAATGATGTGAACTTAGAGCAAAACTGCGTCGACTGACGTCAAATTGTTAAAATTCGCGGTCCGGCAACACCAGAGGAATATGAATTTTATAACGTGTACCGGCTTATGGTAATCGATTAGCTATTTTAACCACTGTCAGAAATCTGACGTCACAGCTTAGACACAAATAACATTAATTTCTCAGTACGGCAACGCCATGAAAGAGGAATTGTATGAATTTGAAACGTTTTTACTAGCCTTTACCGCGCTTTCGTTCAGTTTTTTACAAAATGTTACTTAAAAAAAATCTACTCGCTAATTTCATCGATAACGGGCACATTCTGTAACTCAGAGCATTTACGCTTCCAAACAGCGATCTGTTCTCTCAGCACCTTCTCCTTGGCCGCAGCGCGCGTCAACAGAACCTTTGCCTTTTGCAGCAGTTGTGTCTTCTTCATGAGCTGTTCCTTAATGTACTTTAGTTCCTCATCCTAAATACATGTGAGATAATGTATGAATTAATCTGTAGTGCTTTTCCTCTTGCTTTTCTACTCTACCTTTCCATCACTACTGCGCTGTACAACCTCCTGCTGGAGTGCAGCGATTTTCTCCAAAGCTTCCGCATGCATTTGCTGAAGCCGAACCAGTTCCGCAGATGCAGACAGTGAGTCAGTGGAGCCACGCGATTCCGTGGAGGTGCGGCCATCTTTGAGGAACTTGTTCTCTGAACGCAGCTTTTCCACCAAGTTACGCAGCGAAAGGATTGTATGCTCCGCGGACTGACCGTGATTAGTGTTGACCTTCAGTCCGCTGCATTTGCACAAGTCTCGACGTGACTCGTTGCGCGCCATTTCCTCCTTGAGTGCAAGAATATAGCTATAAGAGTAAATGGCTTAGTGAATAGAATTCAGCAGGAGGATTATAAGGCGTCACTTACTCCTCCAGATGTTTGATGCGCTTTTGTAAGCGATCGCTTCTGTCGCCCTGCCGCAACAGATCCGAATCCAGCTGCAATTGCAAATTGCGCGCTTCGAGGCGAATGTTTTGCGCCTCGACTGCCTGGAAGCGTTCCTGCAGCTTCTCCAGTTCGGTTGTCAACGCATTGCTGCCACGCCCCTCCAGCTCCATGGCAATGATCTTGCGCTGCTGCATCTCGATCCGTGCCTTGAGGGCCTCTATCAATTCCGTCTGCCCTTGCTCATAGAAGCTGTGGTGTGTGGAGTTCGGCTGGGATTGATTGTGAGCCGGCGAGCTGCACTCACTGCTGGGCCCCGTATATGTTTCTGGACTCTCCGACGGCGAGGGCGTGAACTTTGCGGCGCCCACATGATGCAGATTCGGGCAAGACGGAGCGCGACAGCACTTCAGGGCGTTATGAGCACTAGTTGCTGTGGTCCCCGCAGTGCCTCCGCCTGCTCCTGCCTTGCCCACCTTCGACTCGAGTAAGTGCTTGTCTTTCTCGAGTCGGGCGATTGTCGTGCGCGCCGCCTGGAGCAGTGTGCGCGTCTTGTCCAGTGCCAGCTCCGTCTCCTCCAGCTTGCTCTTGAACTTGTCGGCCTGTTGCTGCCATCGCTTCTGCTTCTCCCAGAGACCCACCTCGTTGGCGCTGCGCGTGCGCTTGGCCTCTAGAAGCGTTTGCTGGCGCTGCAGCTGCGCCCGCGACTCATCCAGATCCAGCTCGAGTTGCTGAATCCGCTTCTGCAGATTCTCGTTTTTCACGCGAGCATTCAGTTCCGTCTTGATGGACACCACCGGACGCTTGAGCAGCTGCTGGCGGAGCGACTGGCTCAAGTCGCGCGCCTGCTTCTCGCGCTGCGTGACATTGGCCAGCTGGCGACGCAGTGCCTCCATTTGGGTGTGGTAGATCTTGTTGGTGGCCTCGGTGCGATTCAGGTCGGCGGCCAGCTTGGCAATCTGGTCAGCCGAATAGTTGGAAGTGTCGTTAATGTAGCGCTGTTGATCGTCCTATTGGAAAGGGATAAAAGCGTTAAGTGAATCTCCCCATTTGAAGTACCCACAACAATACAAACATGGAAGTTCTTCAGAGTGTCCATGAGGTCGCGAATGTGCTTGTCCTTCTCCTCTAGGAAGACGCGCATTTGCTCCAACTCGGGACTGCTGCTGCTATCCATACACTTCTCCCGATCCTGGCAGAGCTTCAGTCTGTTGAGTAAGTCACGATTAGATTTCATTATTTGAGTACTTTCCCTTAATGAGCTTACTTCTCCCTCAGTATCTCCACCTCTTCCTCACGCGTCACCAGATTGTGCTCGTAGTAGCTCAGCTTCTCCTTGAGCTCCTTGATTTGCTTGTGCAGTGTGGGCAGTTCCTTCAGCTCTTCGGTATCCTGTTTCTCCCGCTCTCCGGCTGCTTCGTCGGCAGCTGCCGCATCCACATCCTCCTCTGACTGTTCCTGCTGGTGGGCTCCTCTATCCACGGAGCTACGCTCAAACATTTCCTCGATCCTCTCATCCGTCAGATCAAGCGAAGTCTCATTTGCCTGGACATGGATATGAGCTGGTGACTTGTGCAGCTCCAACTTTGCCTTCAGATCCAGGACTTCCAGATCTTTGGTCTTAATGTTGAAATTCAAATTCGTAACCGTCGCCTTGAGCGTCTCATTCTCTGTCGTTAGCTTTGTGGCCAACTGCTGACCCTGCTCCCGCTCCGTTTGCAGCAGATCCTGGTACTTTTGAATGGACTGATCTTTCTCCATCAGCAGCGTGTGGAACGACAGAATGGTCTTCTCCACGATGCCGCTGTGCTGACTATCCGAATCTCTGCGGCTGTTTGTCGTCTCCAGCTGCTGGCCCAGCTGCTCCACCCGTTTGTTTGCTGCCAGTAGCCTGCGGAAAGGGGTAAGTATCAAATCGCAAATCCGATTCCCTATAATAAGTATTTTACTTACTCTGCCCGCACTTGCAGCAGCTCCTCATCCTGCGCCGTTTGGACGGCTTGATGCTGCTGCTGCTGCTGTTGCTTCTGGCGCGGTCTGCAGCCGTTGGTTTGGACAGCTGTCTCCAGCAGCTGCTTTGTGGTGCCTTCAGTCTGGGTTGTGGTGTCGTGGTTCGATAGCCGCCGCTTCGGCGACCCAATGGGCGACGATTGTCTGTCGATGAGCTGCGCCGTGCGGCGCATGGCGGGCACTGGTGCTGCCGCCTCCGTGTTGGTGCCCACATCCACGAGAGTGGTGGCCTTGCGCTCGCCCTTTGGCTCCGCAAACAGCGCCTCGATCGTCTGCCAATGCTCCGACTCTGCGGCATGCTGCAAGCGCAGCTCACTCAACTCCTGTTGCAGCTCGGACTGCCTGGCCTGCAGACTCTCGCAGCGCTGCTCCAGTAGCCGGGACTGCGTCTCTGACTTGATGAGCTTGATCAACTGCTGTGAATTCTCCTCGTTGGGCGCCAGCTTCGCCCGCACCACTTGCATCACATGCTCGACCAGCGCAGCGCTCTCGCCAGATTGCTCCACCTGCTGCTGCTCCCTCAGTCGTTGATTCAGTTTTTGATAAGAGAACACAAAATTGTTCAGGAAGATCAGGGGTGTAAATTTGGCATATTTCTCCTTGAGCGTAAACAGCGAACGCTGCAAGAATCTGTAAGACAAGGAGTAAAAGATTGAAGCCCCAAGTTTCTCGGACTGCAGACGATCGTCTGGGAGTCAGGAGGAACTCTTGACTCAGGTGAGTATGCAACTAACTGTACTTACTTCTGTTTAATGTCGCTGTTGTTTCGTTCCAGTTGGAAGTCCTGTTGCATCTGGCTCGCCAGACGCTCCGCTGCCTGCAGCTGGGTGCTCAGATTATCGACGTCCTGCTGCAAACGCTTGCGCTCCAGGTCCATGCGCGCAGTATCCGCCTTGGCTGCAGTAACATAAGAATGAGAATGAGCTGAAATGGCCAAAACCTATGCTGAGCGTCACCCACCTATGTCCAAATCGCGCTGCATCTTGGCCAGCAAGAGCTTGTCGGTGGAGCTGCTCTGCAGATCCGCCACGAGATGACGCAGGCTGATGTGATTGTCGGTGATCTCGTTGAGCAGCTTCTGCTGCGATTGTATCTGGCCGTTGGCCACCTGCAGGAGGCCCTCGAGTTGTTTGTTCTCGCGCTGCAGCTCCGCCTGCTGAGTCGCCCACGTGTCCAGCGTGTGCCGCTGCTTCTCGAACTCCGCGGCCGTTATATAGTCCAGCTGGTAGTTGTCGTCGATGATGCCGTAGTCCGCAGAGACTTCCTCAATCTTCAGCTCGCCCATCAGCTGATCCGTGGCCTGCGCCAGCTGCATGCTGAGTGAGGCAATGCGCTGCTCTAGCTGGAGTCGCTCTTCCGCCGTGCAGAGGTGCGTGCGCTGTACGGTGGCCAGCTGATCGCACTTGGCAGCCAGCTCCGTCTTGAGCTGCTCCAGTTGGTTCTGCAGATTCGCCGTGCTCTCAATGTGGCGTAGCTCCTGCCGCTTCTGCGCCGTCAGCAGTTGATCGTAGTCCTCGCGCATGTAGGCATAGGAGCTCTTCTGCTCCTGCAGCTGCTTCTCCAGGGCAATCAGTTGCTCGTGGAGCTCTTGGTTGTACCGCATCAGCTCGTTGCCATCCGAGGCCATGTGCAGACGCAACTCTTCATAATGCTTGCGAAGAATTGTCAGCTCCGCTAGTTCTGCTGTTCCAGGCCTGGGCTGTTCAGGCTCCGTTTCCGAGTCCGCTTCCGCTTTCGGTTCCGGCTCTGGTTGCAGCTCCTGCTCTGTGATGACGGGCAACTGCAATCCCTCGGTGGCGTCAGTCGGCGTGGTTGGCCGCGTGGCCGAATCAATGACCATGAAACTTGCCTGATCCTCGTTCATATCCGACACATCCCGCATGCTCTGCACCGAGGACAACTCGCCCGTTTCCGAGTCACTAACATTGTTATGCAGGAGCTGGCAGAGCGCCTCCTCGCGCGCCTTCAGCTCCTGCAGCTGAGTGTGCAGATGCGGAACGCCGGCTCCGCTGGGCAGCGCCTCGATGAGACGCCGCAGCAGCTCGGAGTCTATGGTTATGTGCTCCGAGGTAGCTATAACAAGAGAGTAGTTATAACAGTTATTCAAAGGACTTGGCCTGATTCCAGTCAACCTACCGTCGTATTCCCGCAGCTTCTCCAGAATCTCGTACATGCCCATGCGCAGCGTTTCGTTCTCGGCGAGCACATCCTCGTATTTGGTCTGCAGCTCGGAGCTGGCGGCGCCGTCGCCTTGTCCGCGCCGTGGCGAGCTTTCCAGCGGAGCACTCGGAGGCAGCTCGCCCACTTCACTGGGCTGATGCAAGGAGTCATCCATAGCTTGGGGCTCACCGTTCTGCAGCTCGAGCAGCTTGCGCCTGTACATGAGATCAGATGTGAACTGCTTGAGGCACCACAGATCTCTACAAACTCACCTCAGCTCGCACTTGTCCAGCTTCAGCTGCAGCCGCAGCTCCTCGGAGGTGCGCAGCTTCAGCGTCAGCCTCTCGATCTGCTTGTCCTTGTTGCGCTGTTTGGCACGCACTTGCTTGGAGAGGACGACCACGTCGTCAGGTATGTTGAGCCGTCGACGCAGCACAGAGTTCTCCTGCTCCAGCTCGTGCATGGCGTTCAGCTCTTGGGTGTAGTTGCGCAGTCGCTTGTCCCGCTCCGCGAGTTTCTGCTCGAGCTCCGAGCAGCGGCGCAGTGCCGGCACGAGGCCATCCTCTCCACGTTTGTAGGCCTCCAGGGCGTTCAGAGCATGCAGCGCCTGCTTGGCCTTGAGCACGTTATCCTGCTCGGTGCTGTCGAGCAGCTCCGAGAGCTGCTTCGCGCGGGCATTGGCGGCGCGCAGACGCTCCTCGATCAGCTTGCAGCAGGCGTTTGGCTGCTGTGGATTCTGCTTGCTCTCGTGCTGCTCGCGCAGCTGATTCATTACCTTCGTGGAGCTGACCATCTCATCCGACATCGACTTCAGTTTGCCCTCCAGAGATTCGATCCGTTGCTCACGTAATTCCAGCAGCTGAAAGTGAATTGAGAGCTTTAGCTGAGGAAGTTGCACAAAATCCGGGCACTCACATGTCGCAGATGCGTTTCCTCCTGCCGGGGGCTCTGCTTGCTGCTGGACGTGGACTCCGATGGGCTCTGAGCTGACGTCGTCTGCTCTAACTTCTTGCGCATCTGCTCCAGTTCTTTGTCCTTTTTGTCCAGCTGCTGCCTCCAGCTGGCCACTTGATTCTCATACTTATCCAGAAACTGACGCATCTCCAGATCCTGCTTCTCGCGCTCCTCTTCCAGGAAGGTGACGTTGCCCTCGAGACGTGCAATTTCCAGGCTCTGCTGCTGCTCCCGCTGCATTAGTGACTTGCGCTCCTGCTCCACCTTCGTGATGTCCTGCGAGAGCTGCTGCAGATTGGCCCTTATCTGCTGCAGCTCCTGCTCGTGCAGCACAATGGTCTTCGACTGGGCGATGTTCTGGTTCTGCAGCGTCTGCAACGAAAGGAAGGCGATTAATTGTCAATGCCTTGGCTGAAGATCAAGTGAGTCTCTTACGTCGATTTCTCGCAGAAGCCTTTTGATATGCTTGTTCTTCGTCTCGATGTTATGCAGCAGATGCTCCTGCTTGTCCAGCTCGGAGAGTGGATCCGACGAGTCCTTGTCGCTGGCGTCCGCCTGCTGTGCCGCCTGCCTCAGCTGCTCCTGCTGCTGCTTGATCTCCGCAGCCAGCTTTCGGTAGAGCAAATACATTTTCAATTGGGCCAACAGACTGGGAGTGGGTGAGCACTTACCTCCTTGTTCTTGCTCTTCAGTCCGTCGCGCTCGTTCTCCAGCTTCTGCACCATGCGCTTCAGCTTCTCGTTCTCATCCTGCAGGCGTTTCTCGTCGCTCTGCTCGAACTTCTGCGCCAGCTGCCCCTTGTACTCCAGTACGGCCAGCGTCAGCTCCAGCGTCTTGCGCAGCGACTTCTTGGGCAGCTCCTCTATCGAGTCCGTCAGCTCCAGTAGCGTCTCATACAGCTCATGCTTTTGCCGCGGCGTGAACTCGCGAAACTTTCGCACAGATACAGTCTCTGGTATCTCCATGCTGGCTCATGCCTAATTCCGATTCGCGCGTTCCGTGCGTTTTGGCGGTTTGGCGGTTTGTTGCGTTCTGAGCGAATGAAAATTATTCGATTCGATTTGCCACAAAGTGCTCACAGTGCTCAGTTTTCATTATCCGAGCTCGATTTGCTTGGGCTCAGCTGTTGCCATGACAGCTGGGTCAAAACACACCAGCTCTGGCTCTGGCTGGATTCGGCTCGGTGTCTCAGCGCCTCGGGGGTTGTTAACTGATTCACGTGCTGGAAATGAAGCGGAAACGGCAGTGCCGCCGCCTCGGTAGCCACCCGCGTTTGTTTTTGTTGGCATTTTGTTTTGCTACCAGCTTCGGTTGCTTTACACACACACAGATGCATATCCATGTGGGCGCACAAAGTTTTCTGACAGGATAATTGCTTCTGCGAATGGGCATTGCCCCGCTTGGGGCCGCGTCGTGGCTATAAACAATTGCAGGTAACCAGGAAAGTGTTAATTGGCAAAGCGTCAGTGTCAGTGTCAGTGTCAAGGCGAATCGTGAATTGAAAAACCATTTCGAACTGTAAACTTATAGTCCAGACATTTCCTTTGCTCATCGACGTCTAAGCGCTCCTCTCTCTCTCTCTCTCTCTCATTCTCTTTCTCTTTGGCTATGACAGGTCGTTGAGTTGGCTGTACAGTTGTCAGATTTACATTTGTCCATTTATATAATTGAAACTAATGGCAAACGACTTCGGTTACCCCCAATTTGTGGATTCCCGCCCTATGTGAACAGTCGCACTTGCCCGCAAAAGCCCAAAAAAATGAAATATTATTTTACATGCCAATTAGCACGAAGCGTCTCGATTGCTTCTCAGCATATATTTTGGAATATCGCAAAACTGATGAGATCCGTTGCTTAAAATTCTTCTTCTTCTTACTTTCAATTATTATCATAATCGAAATAAACTTAGTTTAAATTTCATAATTACCTCAAATGGAAAAGCATAAGAATTAAGAAAATCTGTAAATTATTGTTATATTATAAAAAAATTGCTAGAGAATCAAATTGGATCATAAGATTGTCTGTTAAAAATATTATAACGGAAATTTATAACATATGATAATAATAATATTATTATAATATACATAATTTTTGAATACAAAACGAATTTTGAAGATACATGAAAAAATATAGACGTCATCACCATTAAAAAAAAAAAAACATTGTTCACACCTATTAATTTGACCATATGTGTATATTATTATAATAATTATACATATATAATATTGTACATAATTAAATTAAAATAATATATTCTTTCTAGATGATTGGGAACAATTAAGCTTTGATAATTTACATATTTAATATCCATATACATATTTATATTAAAGACCGATTTCTCTTATGGTGAATCAGAAAATCTATTTCTATGTGTTTGAGAGCTATACAGCATGATTCCTATCAGACAGATGAACTTATATTAACCAATTGAATACATGAGAAAACTTTAAAAATCCATAGTATAACAGTTAGAGCTGCTTAACTCCCTCCTCCCTCGTTTCTGTCAACTATTTGCGCATCACCTTGGAATGATATTTAACGCCCACTATGGGCGTGACTTAGTGAACAAAGAGCAAAATTTGCAATTTGCCTAACGAATTGTTTTAATGTTATTTAAGTAAACAAAGCTACTGCCTTAATTGTCAGACCTCTCGATGCTTCACATGTCTCTTGCTAATAGTTCAATAATTATAATTATAATCTCAATAGTTGACTTAACCGTGGTGTGCTTTGGTTTTAGCTTAAGCTAATGAGTTAACTTATGGTGTAATATTTAATATAGTTTTATATACTCATATATATTTAAATATGTTGAGTTTTTTATTTATTTATTATTACTATTATTATTATTATTTATTTATTTATTTATTTTTATTTATTGCAAACTCACGTTCATGATTCACTTAGAAATAAAGCCGAATAGCCTCCTATGGAACTTTACTTGTAGAAACGCATAATAATAATTCCGATATACCACGACACTTCGACGTCTGTCATGTTCGCCACCCAGCTTCAACTGAGACGGAACTTTAATGGACAGCTATATTTATACTAGCTGAGTCTCTTAAAATATCATGACAAAATATAATTTGCAATATCTCTTAGTAATTTCTCTCAGTTGTAATATTCTCGTTAACTCATTAGAACCCATAATTCCAAGCGCAGAATATCAAATTCGATTATATGTTTTTTAAAAAAATCAATTTAACTTTGGTTAAGTAGAGCTTAGTGTAAAATTTTAAATAAATAAATATAGACTCTACAAATCTCTGGGTAGAGAATGTCCACTACCGGTACTTTCTAATTATAATACCATAAAACTATAGCTCTCTCTCTCTTCTCTTCAATTATTGATCACTTCCAGATCACTTGATAATGAATGTCGGCCATTGAGTGTGTTATATTGAAAGTGTTATATGGATAAACATTAACGGAAATCATTAAACATATTCAAACGAAATAATTTATTTGAAACTTATAACGAAAATCTCTTAAGTAAATATCTTTCTCTTCTGTTTGTGCTCATATCTAATCAGCGCATTATCACCCACACAGATTGGCTAGATCATCCTTGTTGTTCTTGGCATCCAATTGCAACAGCATAAACTCATAGTAGACCAATGTCGTTATCATCTGCATTAGATCTTACTTTGTTATTTGTATATTTGTAAAGGGAATCAAAGGCAACACTCACACCAAAGAAACTCCTGCGCGTCAGATGAAACAGACCCAAGCCGGAGAGTCCTATGTACTGACTGCTCAGTTGATGGCTGAAGCGCTGCACCTCCTCGGTCCAATGGTCACTGGACACCATGGCAAGGGCCTTCAGTGGTACAACTGAAGCTTCGTGAATTCTGGAGGCGCAGATGAAAACGGCGCAGGTGCGACTCAGCAAATAGAGCAAACTGTACCAGTAGTAGGCATAGTTGATGGGATAATGGAGCTTGCTGTAGGCAAAATAAATAAATATCAATTTAAATACTTTCTAAAGTAAGTGTAACCAAACTTACGTAAATATGGTCAACAGCTTATTGCATATAAAGTAGATGTTGCTCAAGCAGGAGATCAACACGATATTCGACATATTGGCCTCAACCAAATCCATGAGCTCACACAAGAGTGTGTGATGCATGCGTATTTCATGCCATTCGGCATCGGGCACATACTGAAAGGAAGACAATTTAAAGTGGGAAAAAACAGTGAAAAAACTTTCCAACACCCAAAACCTCTAAAAAGATTACAGAAGCAACTTGTATAGTAAATTTAGAATCTCCAGCATTTATGACATTCTAACGAACTTTACGAATTAAAATGAAAGAATCGATTATTATCGATTCTAAGGAAGACGAGTGACCTATCGAAAATCTTATAAAAAGAATATTTTTATACTCATTTACGAAATTGAAGTGAGTATACTGGTTTTTTATACCCTCAACCCATTGAAAATGGGAAATCAGGGTATAATGGTTTTGTTAAAATGTATGTAAGGAGGCGTGGCAGTTGAGTCGATTTAGTACCATTCCGCTGTCTATTTCTTCTAAGTATTCCCTCTACGTATTTCCTTTACGTAATTCCTCTTTACGTATTTAGAAGTAATTCTGCTAAGCATTTTCTCTAAGTATTTCTTCCAAACATTTCCGCTAAGTACTTCCTCTTTCTTCTAAGTATTTCCTCTATTTATATCCTTTACGTAATTCCTCTACGTATTTCCTTTACGTAATTCATTCACGTAATTCCTTTACGTAGTTCCTCTACGTCTTTAATGCTTATAATTCACACACTCTATTGCGCTGACCCCCAGCAGGCCTGGATGACTGAAGAACTGCTGCAGCTGCTGCCCTTTATATAGGGCCACTTTTACCCAAGCACTGTCTCTCCCAAATGCTGAGCCCAACAGCAGGTAGAACTCGTTGCAGTTAAGCTTCAAGTGACCAATGGGAGCGCTCTCTGCTGCTGTGTGCAAATACCAAATGAGAACTGCTGCATACATATAGACAACTTTAATGATCTTCTGCAATTCTTCTCTCCTTGCTTTTACTTTTACTCAAGCACTGTATGAGTGCGTGCCTATGTGTGTCTATGTATGTGTGTGTGTGTGTCAGAAAGACGCGAAGAATTATTGAAATATTAGTTCTCCGAAGGGTTAAGGGGATTTCCTAGTCGAGCAGTCTCGACTAAAGCTTTCATACTTGTTTTTATTTTTTTTTTTTTTTAATGTGAGGACTCTAGCTCTTTTGGTTTATCAAATCGTTGCGCTCATACGAATAGACAGTCAGGCGCTCGGACATGAATGGTGAATGGTAGATTGAATTGATTCAGAATGTAATTAAATGCATTTTATGGGATCTACCATGGCTACTCAAAGCTATTCAAATATATAAATAATAAATATTTGCAAGAACCCTTTCAACCCACTTTCAATAGGTCAGGCACATACAAATATAAATTGTACCGTATCTTACCCGCTCGACGGCATTCAAAACGCGCGTGGCCATCTGTTGAAACCGTTGGGATAAGCCAAGGCTTATCAGAATTATAAACGTATCCATAAAGTTGCAGATGAAAGTGAAGGTGCCATTCAGAAACTGTGAATTAAAAGAGTTCTCATTAGTATCATTTGAGTCATCAAACTTGAGTCCCACATACAAAGGCATAGAATATAAAGATGGAATTGTAGGGCACCAATTCGAAAATATCGGCGAATTCCTTCATCATGTACTCCTTAAAGAGTATCTGAGTTACATTCGCTTGACATCTCACAATTTGTATTCGAAAATTAGAATAGCTCGATGCATAGTACAGCCAGTGCTCAACTACGAAGAAACAAACCATATTAAACAAATTCTTAGCATTCTAGGCTACATGGGGACTTACGTAGTGTTAAACATCCAACAGAACATCCAGCGATAAGCAGCTTCCGCCGAAGACTATATTTCATTGTTGCATATGGCGGAAAGAGCATTATAATATCTATGCCCGTCCAGGGCACAATCAGACGAGACCAGCCGCGCGCCAATGAAATAAAACACACACAGATTACGATTCCGCTCGTAAAGAAAACGACGCCCACTGTTAAGGAATAGAAATTCATAAGGTAAGAACTCTTAGGCTCTGAGATCTATAGATTCTTATAATCAATGTGATATTCTCCCTATTAAATATATCATATAATATATCATTAAATATACATATTAAATATATAAATATAGATATCATAGATATGATAAATATCATAGATATTATAGATTTGATAAGAGTCCTTGTGTGGGTTTGTAATGAAAACTTAGCTCTTTAATAACTTTTCTTTTGGATGGACTATCTTTATGAAACTTTCAGATCCTGAATATAACATTACGCATTACTATAATTTCTCCAGACTTACCCATGCTCTTGGCATTCAGGCCGCCTTGAATAAGTTTAGTTGCTAAACGCATGGTCTTCACACCTCCTAGCAGAAGAAACAGCACTGACAAACAGGTGGCATAGGAGCGTAGCTGAAATCGAACCAGGTGTGGACTACGACTGAGCACATTTGCCAGTGGCATCATGCCAAACACCTGGGCCAGGCACAAATCTATAAAAAGAGCCGAGTAAGACGTGAACTGCATTCCATTGACAAAATCTACCTACATGGTCGTATGGCGCGATGGAATGTGTCCAGCTGCTCCAAGTCCTCAGCATTGCCAGCGCAGCGCCACTTTTGCTGAACTGCGACGCGTTGCTGTCTCCGCTTCGCCTTCAACAGCCTCAAAATGTTTCGATCCCATTCGAACGGATGTTTAAGCACAGAGTGCCGCATGTTGACTAAGTGCCTAATCAAGCGCCATAGACGTGCACAGGTGCTTTTCTCATTAGCTCCTAATTATTGTTTACAACAACCAACTGCTACGCAGCGCGTGCTAACTGCGTTTTTAAACTGCAATTTCCCTGGGCCAGAGTGACCAGCAATTCTAAAAATACATTTCCCGGTTCAGGTCCGCATAGACGCAGGCGCTCCGGCTCAGTGCTCAAATGGCCGGCGACATGGACGGACAGACCATTTGGAAATTGCGGAAAAGCCCGAAAACTTTGGCTAAAAGCACCCAGAATAAGCAGCCAAATGAGGGCGATTTTGACTTTCGTGTCATAAAGAGCGACACAACCACGGACTATGCCCAATTGGATTTATTTCATCGAGCCGCTTCTCCCAGTAAGTAAAGAGTATTTTGTACTTGCAGAAAAATTACATTTTTATAATCATTCACATATTATGGAAAGGCATATTGAGTGAAATTGTGAAATATTTGTCCGCTGAAACTAAATATTTGTCATAGCATATATCATGCATATATCAGGCTGTTTAATTATAGATCCTTAACTTTAATGAAGTTGTCATTTCTTGAATTGGTTAATGAAAACTAATAAACATTTAGCTTTGAGGTCTTGAACTGCTTAATTAAAATTACAGAGCATTAATTCTTATATATTTTAAGAAGTACCAATAATGATCTTATTAACATAGCTCTATAGATGTAGTAAATACTCCACATCGCTATGTTTAAAAGTACTTCTTAAAATCTATACTCGCGGGTATCCTCATGCGATAAAGTGCTTTGATTTTGTGGATATGCATAATAGAGAATTTTCGGTATTTTGGAAATGCTATAAAGTGATAGAGACATGATTATTGGAAACCAAGAAAAATTATATACAGTCGACTCTTGATATTTCGAGCCTCTCATTAATTCAAAGCTAACACGAGTCCCCCACAGAATCTCTTTAATATATCTAATGTTTCAAATATTAAACATTCGATAATTCGTAATATTTTAAGAGCCCCTAGAATCACGAAATAACGAATATATGTATACAAAAAATATTGATCTGTCTTCAGTTAAAGCTAAAACCCAAAAAAAACCTCAAAGAATAACTTTTCATTGACCTCCCTTACTTGATGTAACATGATTTTCAATGATTGGAGCTATTTTTACAAAATAAGTCACTTCATTTCAGTTGCGTTTTATCTCTGAGTAGTATTATGCAGGTAGAGGCGCCATTCTTAACAGAGTTTTTGTTCTTCTCGTTTGTATAGTCATGCTGCTGGGTCAGTGCTTTGCCATAATGCCACTGACTGGCATCAGGCGAGCAAGTCCGCGGCACGTGCATTTCCGCTTCAAATCGGTGCCGATGATTGTGACGGTGATTTTCATGATGGCCAGCTCGGTGCTAACGCTAAGTATGCTGAAGTTTCTGCTCAACATAGGCGTTACAGCAAAGAATTTCGGTTGGTATTAGTCAAGCAGTGGAGGAGGAGGACTAAATGAGAAACTCATGTCATTTCGCTGTTGTTTAGTGGGCCAGGTGTTCTTCACCTGTGTGCAGTGCGCCTGCATTTTGTTCATCGATTTGGCGAGACGCTGGCCGCCTCTGATTCGCTACTGGACGCGGCTGGAGCTGGTCTTCACCAAGCCCCCCTACGAGGTGCTCAAGAGTAGCCTGTCACAGCGCGTGCGACAACCTGCACTGATTATAATAGCCTTGTCGCTGGGTGAGATTTTGATAAATGACAGCTCCATTAATTTTCCTGCATAATGCCTTACTCTTCCCATTTCAGTGGAGCATAGTTTGTATCTGGCCTCTGCCATTGTCAGCTATAAGCAGCGCGTCAAATACTGTACCCAAAACTACAATTCAACCATGGGTGTATCCTTTGATGAATACGTCAAATTGAACTACGACTATGTGTTTGTACTACTGCCCTACACTAGATTTTTAGGCGTCTATGTTTTGGTAAGTTTTAAATATCTTAACTTCTATGTATTACTTTTTATATTACACATAAATAAGTATGTATATATTTTACTTTATTATTATTTACTTTGCTATAGAAAGAGGAAAGATTTAATTGCATGTTTCTGTTGAATAGTCACCTAATATTTTATTATACTATTAGAGTACTATATTAATAACTGGAAATTTATATTTATATTTTATATTTAGGTATAAAAAAAAAAAAAATTATATTTATTTTGTTAATTGTGCTTCTAATAATATTTTAAAAATATTTTTGTCAATAAGATCAAGATCTAAAATGTTATGAAATAGTTTCCAGAATATAAATGGCTCCTTAATCAGAGATCAAAGTGAATCAATACTTTATAGACATTTTTAAAGGGCGCGAAAGGATTTAGAGAAGACGATTTCAAGTAGAGTGTATAGAGATCTACATTATATATGTATATATATATTCTCTCAAATTCATCAGACAGAAAACCGTGCTTACGTCGGATTCTTACTTTCTTTAACTTCCCGCAGCTGGTAAATGGCACCTGCACTTTCATATGGAACTACATGGATCTATTCATCATGATGATCAGCAGGGGCTTGGCCTATCGCTTCGAGCAGATTTCGAAGCGCATTCGGCGACTGGAGCATGAGGATCGTGTGCCAGAGACGACATTCATCGAGATCCGTGAGCACTACGTGCGCATGTGTGAGCTACTGGAGCGCGTGGACAATGCTCTGTCCAGCATCATTTTGCTGTCCTGCGCCAACAATTTGTACTTTGTGTGCTGTCAGCTGCTCAACATATTCAAGTGAGTGATCGATTACTAATAATATGATCTGGATTACAGCAAAAGACTTCCCCCTTCTCATATACATATGTAGTAAGCTACGCTGGCCCATCAATTATGTGTACTTCTGGTACTCGATGCTCTACCTGGTGGGTCGCACGGCCTGCGTGTTCCTCACGGCAGCCACCATCAACGACGAGTCGAAGAGTGCGCTGAGCGTGCTGCGTCGCGTCTCCAGCAAGAACTGGTGCGTGGAGGTCGAGCGGCTCATATTCCAGATGTCCACGCAAACCGTTGCCTTGTCCGGCAAGAAATTCTATTTCCTAACCCGCAGACTGCTCTTCGGGGTGCGTATAACTCTAGTGCTTATTTTCCATTCCTAAATAACTGCCCTTCTATTCAGATGGCTGGCACTATAGTTACCTACGAGCTGGTGTTGCTGCAATTCGACGAACCCAACCGCCGCAAGGGCTTGCTGCCCCTGTGCGCCTGAATGGAAATGGAAATGGCAACAGCAATTACAATTTGTCATGACGGTTGACAGTCGGCCACATTTATCTTTCAATTATTGTAAATACTAGCTGTTAAATTGTTGAATTCAGAAGAAAATAAAAAAAAACAAGTATGAAAGCTCAAGTCGAGTCCGCTCGACTAGCAAATCCCCTGAACAAATTATTGAAACAGCAGAGAGCGTTCCCATTGGTCACCTGAAGCTCGACTGTAACGAGAGAGACAGTACTTGAGTAAAAGTAAAAGCAAGGAGAGAAGCAGTGCAGAAGATCATAAAAGTTGTCTATGTGTATGCAGCAGCTCTCATTTAGTATTTGTATTTAGGTAAAGAGAAGCTAGAATGCTCACAGCAGCAGAGAGCGTTACAGTGCTTGAGTAAAAGTAAAAGCAAGGAGAGAAAAAGAGCAAAAAATCATTACAGTTGTCTATGTGTAGGCAGCTGCTCTCTTTTGGTATGTGTATGTGTAAAACGAAGCTAGAATGCTCACAGCAGCAGAGAGCGTTCCCATTGGTCACTTGAAGCTTGACTGCAATAAGCGCTACCTGCTGTCGGTCTCAAAATTTGAGAGAGACACTGCTTGAGTAATAGTGGGCATATATAAAGCGCAGCAGACTTATAGTTGTAGTAGTAGAAGTAATGGTTATAGTAGTAGGACTTATAGTAATAGTAGTAGGACTTATAGTTATAGTAGTAAGACTTATAGTTATAGTAGTAAGACTTATAGTTATAGTAGTAAGACTTATAGTTGTAGTATATTATAAGGCCGTAGCTCGAAAAGCTTTAACAAGTCGAGTCCGCTCGACGAAATACCCTGAGCGAATGCTTGAAGCAGCAGAGACTGTAACGAGCTCTACCTAGCGTCTGGTTCAACATTTAAGAGAGTCAGTACTTGAGTAAAAGTAAAAGTAAGCAGAGAAGCAGTGCAGAAGATCATTAAATGTGTGTGCATCAGCTCTCTTTTGGTATGTGTATGTGTAAAACGAAGCTAGAATGCTCACAGCAGCAGAGAGCGTTCCCATAGCTCACTGGAAGGTCAACTGCAACGAGCGCTACCTGCCGTCGGGCTTCACATTTGAGAGAGAGAGAGAGACAGAGCTTGAGTAAAAGTGGCTTTAGGTATATAAAAGGCTGCAGCTGCAGCATTTCTTCAGTCTTCCAGGCCTGGTGGGGGTCAGCGCAACGAAGTGGAGTAGAGCGTGTGATCGATCTGCTTAGCATTAAAGACGTAGAGGAACTACGTAGACGAATACGTGAATGAATTACGTAGAGGAAATAAGTCGAGGAAATACTTAAAAGAAAGAGGAAACACATACGTAGAGGGAATATTTAGAAGAAATGGACAGACAAATAGTGCTAAATCATCAAGAATATATGTATATACTGTGTGGGGTCTGCAACGCCTCTTTTGCCTGTTACAGACATTTCAACAAAACCATTATACCCTGGTTTCCCATTTTCAATGGGTTCAGGGTATAAAAACACTCAGACACGCCCCACTCATTGCCTGCAGCCAAAGCATTCGCGGAAAATGAGTACAGTCAGTAAAAGACCATGCCGCAGGGTGAAACGTTCTATCGCGCTGTCTCCCAAGGTATGCGGCTGCTCCTCCAGCTTCGGTCAGAGATTCGATTTCTTTAATTTTCCCATTTCCCAGTGCTCTTCATATCACAGGCTTATGCTCTGCTGCCCGTGAGCAATATACGTTCCGTGGATGTAAGCAAGATTCGATTCAAATGGCGGAGTCCGCGCGTATTTTACTCGGCCATCATTCTCCTGCTCAACCTGTGCGAATTCGGTGCCGTATTGAATCACGTGATCAGCGTCGGCGTCACCTTCCACACGTCCAGCTCGCTGGCACTTTACATCGTTTGCCTGCTGGAGCACCTGTTCTTCTGGAGATTGGCATTCAATTGGCACAGCATCATGCGCCACTGGCATCGCGTGGAGCAGCTCTTCCTCAGCGTGCCCTATCGCTTCTACGGCGAGTACAACATGAGGCGGCGCATCAATATTGTTGTGGGTCTCGTTATGTCATCTGCACTGGGTGAGCTAGAGCTGGAGTCGATGCGTATAGCTACAGCGATTTCTTGTTACAGTGGAGCACTGCCTGCTGCTGGCCAACTCCTGCCACCTAAGCAACCTGGAGCGCACGCAGTGCAACATTAATGTCACCTACCTGGAGAGCATCTACAAGTGGGAGCGACCGCATCTCTATACAATACTACCCTACCACGTCTGGCTGCTGCCTCTGCTTGAGGTGATTCTCTCCAGTGGCAGTGCCTGATGCGGACTCATTTACTTGCTTTACTTGCAGTGGATCAATGAGACCATCGCCTATCCGCGCTCCTTCACCGACTGCTTCCTCATGTGCATTGGCATCGGGCTGGCTGCGCGTTTCCATCAGCTGCACCGCCGCATTGCCGCCGTGCACCGCAAGGTGATGCCCGCCGTATTCTGGACAGAGGTGCGACAGCATTATTTGGCCCTGAAACGCCTAGTGCGTCTGCTGGACTCTGCTGTCGCTCCACTCATACTCTTGGCCTTTGGCAACAACATGTCATTCATTTGCTTTCAGTTGTTCAATACTTTCAAGTGAGTTGATGAGGCATCCTTATAGCTACACATATTATTTATTTGCAAACAGAAATATCGGTGTGGATCTCATTGTCATGGTAGCCTTCTGGTATTCGCTAATCTTTGCCATCATCCGCACGACTCTAACCATATTCATCACCTCCTCAATAAACGATTTCGAGCAGAAAATCATTACAGCCCTGCGCGATGTGCCCTCAAAGGCATGGACCCCAGAGGTAATTCGAATGAATACCCGTTCCCATTAACTCTTCTTTGATAGTTTTCTTGTGTCGAGCAGGTGCAGCGCTTCAGCGAACAGCTGGGCAATGATATGACCGCTTTATCTGGCAATGGATTCTTCTATGTCACTCGGCAACTCGTGCTGTCCGTAAGTGAGGGAGTAAATTTTTTGAATTTCTGTAGCTTTGCAGACTCTTTGCTTTGCAGATGGCCACAACGATTATCACTTATGAGCTCATGATATCGGATGTCATTAACCAGGCAACAATAAGGCAAAAAACCGTCTACTGCTGAAAATGTTCGTAAAATTCGCCATCAATCCCTGTCCCCACTGAGAGAATGCACCATGAGATTTGTATTATTGATAAGCTAGCAAACATTCGCAAGCAGTTTGAAATGTCATGCCTGTCCATTCAGATCTTAACAGCGAATACATTAATAAACATCCGTCATACGCCCCGTTGTACACATTCGCTCGGCGATTGCAATCGAAACAGAGCTGAACAAATCTTTTTCGTATGTCCCGTTGCCAGTCCAGTAAACAGTCAAGAAATGGAGCAACGTCGACAGAGGTGCAATAAAAACACGCTCCAGCACGCCATTGGGCCCTGTAAGTAGCACTCTATGGCACTAGCATTTTCAAATAAAATACTGCTTATACTAAGTGTTTAATTGATGGTTAGTTTAAACAACTATGGGCAAGGCACGTACTTTTATTATACATATATACTACCAAATTGCTATGTACTACCAAGATAGTAAATAATAACTTGATTCACTAGAACTAAAGTTCGAATTTCTCTATAATTCTAAGATCTTAGAAACTGAACTGTTTGTGTATTCAAATATTGTATATCAAGTTTCTTTCTTCTATTATCATATTATTGAAATAAAAAATACGAAAGAACAGCTCAGCTAGTTAATATCTTAATTCTATTCTCCCCTGAAAGGCATTCGTTGGAAGAACACTTTGCAACTAATAAATTCCCATTTTACATGCTGTTGAATAATAAAAAAAAAAAAAACAAAATAATAAATGTTTATAACTGAAAACCCAAATATAAGTAATGAGTTCAGCATATAAAAAATAAATTCATAAGATTTTATAAAATAATAAAAATAATATTTAAAGCGATATTTTATAAATAATGATAAATTTTTAAAAAGATACTTTTATTTTATTTTATTTATTGTCACTTTCAGTTAATAAACTTATAAATAAATATAAATATATAGTAGTTTATTCAATAATAATAAACTGAATATAATAATGAGATTAATACGAATAGCAACAAGAGATTCTTTAGACATACATAATAATAATCTAGATATATGTAAATTCTCATAATAATATCTCTTAATATTCCGCTATATGTACATTCTCCAATTGCCTTCCCTAGTTCTGGTTCTGTCGCAGTTTCTTGGCGTGTTTCCCGTGTCCGGGGTCTGGCCCAGCTCCCCCGTTGAAAATGTACGCTTTCGCTGGCTCTCGGTGTCTCTGGTGCTCAGTGTCATCATATTGGCCTTTGCCATCATGGATCTTGGACTTTCCTCCAAAGTGGTGATTGATCATGGGCTTAAGATCTACACTATAGGTAGGAAATGGCAACTCCATTCCCATTCCCTCTATTCCTGCATCTATCTTACTATAATATTTCGCATCCTTTTAGGTTCTCTAAGCTTCAGCGTCATTTGCATCGCCTGTTTGTCCATTTTCCTCTCTCTGTCGCATCGATGGCCGTACCTTATCCGGCGGACTGCTCAGTGCGAGTTGGTCTTCTTGCAGCCCGATTACGATTGCCACTTGGGTCGGCAATTCGGACGCCGCTTGCGCCTTTGGGGCGTGGGCATGCTGCTGGCCGCGCTCTGCGAGCACTTCACATACGTGGGCAGCGCCCTGTATGGCAACTATCAGCAGATACACGAGTGCAAGCTGGACGTGGACTTCTGGCTGAACTACTTTCAGCGTGAGCGACAGGAGCTCTTCTCGGTGTTTCACTTCAATGTGCCGCAGGCGCTCTTCATTGAGTGGACCACTCTGGCCATGACTTTCGTGTGGAACTTCGTGGACATATTCCTGACCCTGATCTGTCGCGGCCTGCAGTTCCGCTTCCAGCAGATGCACTGGCGCATACGGCGCCACTCCACCCAGCAGATGCCCAGCGAGTTCTGGGAGCAGCTGCGCTACGATCTGCTGGACCTGTGCGATTTGCTAAAGCTTTACGACAAGGAGCTCTCTGGCATGGTGGTTCTGGCCTGCTCCCACAATATGTACTTCGTCTGTGTGCAGATCTATCACAGCTTTAAGTAATGGCCAAAATTTATTGTTGGTACTTCGTTTTCATAAACCTTTTTCTCTGTGCAGGGCGAGGGGCAGCTTCATGGATGAGCTGTACTTCTGGTTCTGCCTGATTTACGTGATAGCTCGCGTTTCCAACATGATGTTTGCTGCCTCTTCGATTCCCCAAGAGGCTCGCCAGATATCGTACACCCTCTTTGAAATACCAACGGAGTACTGGTGCCTGGAGCTCGGGCGGATACAGGAGATCATATTGACAAACCGATTTGCTCTGAGTGGAAAAGGGTATTTCTTTTTAACCAGACGCCTCATTTTCTCGGTGAGCTTCGCCCGGCCTTTTGGCCCATATTTATCCTCTCCCCCTTGCAGATGGCCGCCACCCTGATGGTCTACGAGCTGGTGCTTATCAATCAAATGAATGGCTCCGAGGTGCAGACGAGCATTTGCAACCGAGGCGCTGGCGGCTCCAAGAGCATATTCTATTCATAGTCGTGCACTAAATCGTAGTACATAAATTATAAACCTGTCACCGACAGCAATTTGCATTTGCACACAGATTGTAAACAGATAGGCAAAACAGATATTCAATTGGCCGGGCTGGCAGTAAAGAGAAACCCACCTTTCAGTTGTTGACTTTGACTACTCGGGCACAGAACATGGCCAGGACAGTGGGTGATGCGACGAGGCGTCGCAAAAGCTTGAGCCTAATCAATTTCTGGCGTGGGGCACGCGTTGACTGCGAGTAAGTGGGAAGCCTAATAAAGTCATCCGACTAGAGAATTGACCATAGCTCCAATATAAATAGCGCACAATCTAATGCAGTTTTTAATCAAAAACTGAATTTTCGACCAAGACGTAGACAGAATACCGAAAAGTTCGTTCCACACAAGGTCAAGCGAATCCTGCAACGCGCCGATAAAGAAAGCTACGTGCACAATGGCTCATTTCTGGAGGCGATAAAGCCAGGTAATTATAAAAATTGAGAAAAACAGAGCTAGGGAACCATATTTGTAAACAGGTGTAATGTCATAATTATATAAACTTATAGGTAAATATAGGTCTTATAAATATAAAGGCAAGAAGTACGAGTATTCCAGTTTTTCTATATACATAGATAATACAAGCAAGTATTCTAGATTCTAATTGGAAAGTGCCCTACTTAAAAACGAATAAAATCTCATGACACATACTATGTAGTAAGTTTTATACCATGAACCCATTAAAAATGGGAAATCAGGGTATAATGGTTTTGTGAAAAGTATGTAACAGGCAGAAAGAATCATTGCAGACCCCATAAAGTATATATATTCTTGATCAGGGCGATGAGCTGAGTCGATATAGCCCTGTCCGTCTGTCCGTCCGTCGATCTCAGAAGTTATAAGAGCTAGAGAGCTGAAATTTTGTATGTAGAATCGTGTATACCATACGCAGTACGAGTTTATCATATTTTTTCGATAACTCGATCAATTTATATGGTTTTTTCAGCCTAATTTGAACACTTTTAAACCTGGAGACTTCAGATATACACAGTAAATGCAATTCACAAATGCACACAGTCGAGCAGATTTAAAATTGCCGTAATACTTCAGTGTCTAGCTTTCACTTTCTGTTTGTTCAGCTCTTCACTTGACTCATAAGCTTCCATTTATATTTGAGAGCTAAGCAGGGTTCAGACAAGATCAGTTACATAACTTATAGTCACATACACAGAGCGTTTCTTATTCATTTTATTCAATTGGCAACAGAACTGTAACCATAACTGATAAACGTAATGCCCATATGAGAATAAGAGTTTCAAGGCCAGGACAAACATTTGCTATGGATGGATAAGTCGCAGTATTCTACATAAACCGTCTTCAAATCGCAATCAGGCAAACGTATTTAGTATCGCTCTCGCCGTTTAATAAAATAATTGTCCGTCACACACGTATTGGCGTGAATCTAATGAATTATCGCTTCAAGACCTATAAAAGACCAACAGCAGAAAGGGTCAGATGTTCTCTAGCGCTTCTGCTCCTGTGCCTATCGTCTGCTGTTCAGTGGACCTTGGCGAACGATGAAGAGTTGAGACTAAATAGCACAGTCTTACATATTCTGGCCTCAAATCAGTAAAAACTAAATATATGATCTTCTCACAGAGATAGATACCAGCATACAAATAATGCGTATCGTTTACTTTAACGGGGAGGGGGAAATTCAGTTAATAAAATGATAAAAATTTATGAAAATGGCACTGAAGCTTCAGCTGCCCAAACTTATTATTCTGGGATGGCTCATGTAGAGGATTTATGATAAGCCACTCATATATGTATATTATTAACCAAAGACGCTGAAGCTGTCCATTTTGCTGGACTGGTAGCAAGCTTATTAATACAAAAACAAGTAAGAGTGCTCTAGTCGAGAGTGCTCGACTAGGAGATACCCTGAGCCCTCTAAGCTGATATTCTAATCATTCTGCACTTCTTTTATGTAAAAGTACAGTATTTATGTTATCTGAGTAATACCGAGGTTATAACATGTCCTTACAATACTAGCTCATTTTTGAAATGAGAAAATATTGTACTGAGATAGTAATAATATTTAATGTTAATATTTTAGAAATAATTTCTGAAATAATATTATATATTTATTTATAATAATCATTAGTCTTTAATCTCTAATCTCTATAATCCCCTATTAACAACCTTCTCCCACTCTGCTTTATAGTGTTGATCATTGCTCAAGTCTTTGCGCTGATGCCTGTGAGAGGCATTTCGTCGAAGTACGCCGAGGACTTGAGCTTTCGCTGGCAGAGCTTTCGGACCTGTTATTCCCTGGTTGTAATTGTGCTGTTTGGCATTTCGGCTGGGTTTATGGCGATGTTTGTGATACTCGTCAACTTCGACTTTGATTCGGTGGAAACGCTCATCTTCTACGCCTCCATTTTCGCCATATCGGTGGCCTTCTTCCAGCTGGCCACGAAATGGCCATCGGTCGTTCTGGAGTGGCAGATGGTCGAGTCCCAGTTGCCAATGCTGCGCACAGAGCGCGAACGTGCCGCACTGGCCTCGCACATTCGAATGATTATAATGATTGCCATAGGCTGCTCATTGGGTACGTAGTTGCTGTACCGTCATCTAGATCCTCTAGTGCTGACCCGATCCGTCCTCCTTGTTGCAGTGGAGCACCTGCTGAGCATGCTGTCCAGCTTGTACTATGTGAACGCGTGTCCCGTCATGCCCAGCCAGCCCATCAACAGCTACTTGCTGATCAACTTTTCCATGTTTTTCCACTTTGTCGACTACACTCCGCTTCTGGGATTGATTGGCAAGGTGATCAATGTGCTGGCGACCTTTGCCTGGAGCTTCAATGATATATTCGTGATGGCCGTCAGCGTTTCTCTAGCGGCACGATTCCGGCAGCTAAACGATCATATGCTCCGTGAGGCGCGATTGGTAGGTATCCAAAGGAATGTTGAATGTATTCAATCCCAATTTTCCATTTTCAGCCCACTAGCGTTGAGTTCTGGATACAAAATCGGATCAGCTTTCGCAATCTCTGCAAGCTGTGCACCGTCGTGGATGATGCCATATCAGCTATAACGCTGCTCTGCTTTAGCAACAATCTGTACTTTATATGTGGCAAGATTTTAAAGAGCCTGCAGTAGGTTAGCCCCAGGACGAGCCCATCAATATCCACGTAATCTGTTTTCTTGTATTTGCTGTAGGAAGAAGCCTTCTGCATCGCACACCGCGTATTTCTGGTTCTCGCTGAGCTATTTACTCAGTCGCACTCTGATACTCTCGCTTTATAGCGCCAGTGTCAATGACGAGTCCAAGCGACCTTTGTCCATCTTTCAACTGGTGCCGAGGCCCTACTGGTGCATCGAGGTATATACTAGACTATACTATACTATACTATACCATTGCCAGAGATCTGTCCTAACTTTGAGTTTACAGCTAAAGCGCTTCTCGGAGGAGGTTCACATGGACCAGGTGGCCCTAACGGGCCTGAAGCTCTTTCGACTGACCCGCGGCGTTGTCATAGCGGTATGAACTTGCATCCATCTGAATCTGTTTATAAATTCCATGTGTCGTAGGTGGCTGGTACGATTGTAACCTACGAGCTGATATTGCTGCAGTTCAACAAGGAGGACAAAGTTAATGACTGCTATGAGCACTGAGCTTGGGCGAGCTCCACCCCATTTGTGCTTTTATTTGTATATGTCACGTTAAACCATCAATTATAGATTAGTGCAAAACAACAGGTGTTTTTAATGATAGGTCACGCGCCGAATAAATTTACTTACGCATGCAGAGCCCATTTGTCCTCTGGCTGCGGCCCCAACATGAGGTTCCTGCCCAAGCTGGAGCGCAAATTTCGACGCTGGAACAAGCTGAAGAAGTCGCCATTGTTGCGTAAGCTAGATATACTCTTCAAAAGGTACTTGAAGGCGATATAGATAAACATAGACTAAGGTGTAAATATTATTTAGTGCGCATAAAGGACATCAATCAGAGGAAAGTGCGAAGCGGGTGCAAAAGGAAAATGAAAAGGATATCAAAAAGGGTATACTATAGTATAGACATCCGAAACTGTCCAATCAGAGCAGAGTTCACTGTATAATACATATACATATATGTACATACATCTATATTATTTATTTTTTAATATTCAGAGCTGAGCTACAAAACACGTGAACAATTTATGTACAACGGCAGTTTCCATGAGGCAGTTGGCTCCGTCCTGCTGACCGCCCAGTGCTTTGCCCTGATGCCGGTACGAGGTGTTACGGCCAAGCATCCGAACAGCTTGAGGTTCTCGTGGCGCTACGTGCGCACCTGCTGCTGCCTGTTGTTCATGGCGTCCATGCTGATCAATCTGAGTTTGACCATTTACAAAGTGATGAAGGGCTCGATAACATTCAACTCCATCCGACCCTTGATCTTCAAGAGCTGCATCTTCTTGGTGTGTGGCAAGGCGCTTAGCTTGGCGCGCCAGTGGCCCGATCTGATGATGAAGTGGTACCAGATCGAACAGGATCTACCACAGTATCAGACGCAGTTCGAGAAGAGGCGCATGGCTCAGACCATCAGAATGGTCATGCTCGTGGGCATGATGTTGTCCTTTGGTAGGATTTTGACTTGAATCCAATTGAAAGTGAACAATCAATACAGTTTACTTCTTTAGCGGAACACTTGCTGAGCATTATATCGGCCATTAATTATGCTGCGTTTTGCAATCGCACGGATGATCCCATACGAAACTTCTTCGAGCTGACCAACGATGAGATCTTCTATGTTCTGAACTACTCCGCGCCGCTCGCCCTGTGGGGCAAGCTACAAAATGTTTACTCGACCTTCATATGGAACTACATGGATATATTTGTTATGATAATGAGCATCGGCTTGGCGTCCAAGTTTCGCCAACTCAACGATAATTTGCTCAAGTTCAAGGGCCTGGTAAGTTGGTGAACGAAATTCCATTTCTTTATTTCTGTATATCACATTTAGTTCGATTCTCTCAGCATATGGCCGCGGCTTACTGGTCTGAGCGGCGTATACAATATCGGAATATATGCACGCTATGCAGCACCATGGATGATGCCATATCCTTTATTACTATAATATCCTTTTCCAACAATCTCTACTTTATATGCGTTCAACTGCTGCGGAGTCTCAAGTACGTACGTGTATATAAAATATTCTCAGGGTAAATAGTTCAATCTTTAAATATAAAACTCCAAAGTGAATCTTACACATGAAATGTTTGCTAGTCTCTTTTCGATATATTAATAAGAGTTTTTATTGCTTGAACTAGCGATATTTGTATGAGTATTCTTGCTCTTTTATTCTTTAGCTGCTCGAGCTTTCAGTTTTAGTATAATATAGTATAATATAGACCCCAGTTCTTTTACCCGTTTTGCAACATCAGCAATTGTTATATTATATATGTCTACATGTATAAAAAGTTCTTGGCAAATCGATAGATGAAGATAATATTACTTTAGGTAATCAACTTTGAGTTTATTCCTGTTAAACTATATAAGACATTGTTTATCCCAACTGTACATAGACGCTACGTATACATACATTCCAAATTGCAGTTCTTCAACTAATATTATTTCTGAAATACCAAAAATTAAAGTTTATTCACCTAATATTTCAAAGGCATCCAACTTCGGAGATATCGTATTTAGTCTATCGTATCTCATTCACATTAATCCGCAGCACCATGCCCTCGGTAGCTCATACGGTGTACTTTTACTTCTCGCTCTTCTTTCTGATTGGACGCACCTTGGCTGTGTCCTTATATGCGGCCAGCGTGCACGACGAGTCGCGTCGTCCGCTGCGGTATTTGCGCTGCGTGCCAAAGGAGTCCTGGTGTCCGGATGCCATGCGATTTGCCGAGGAGATTACGAGCGACATGGTGGCCCTGAGTGGAATGAAGTTCTTCAATTTGACACGTAAACTGGTGCTCAGTGTTAGTATTTGATGCAGATCAGAACAAATATTTGATTTGATATTGATATTAAAACGTTGTTCATCAGGTGGCTGGCACCATCGTCACATATGAGTTGGTGCTGATTCAGTTCCACGAGGATCAGGATCTGTGGACTTGCGACCAGAGCAGCTATTCATAGGGACTTAATAGAAAATCGCATAATAAATCAATGTGGAAAATTGTGTTTTGCATTTTTATTATCGTTGAAGCAATAAGGAAACCAACAAAAGATCGCTCCTTAATATCAATCGGTTACATGCTTAACTAATTACACAACTACGTTCTTATGCTCATGTATGTGTATGTGAGATTGTAGATTGTTAAATATCAAATATTCATTTTGTTTTCCTTTTAATACAATGGTCACTAGTTCACTTACGTTCTAATCATCTAATGTGTGAGCTAGAGGGCGAGTAGTGACTGGCATGGGATCTGCTTTATGCATTCGGGATCGGTGTTCTTGGTGCTTTTGGTTGATAACGATTTGGGTGTACAATGCAATCGATGCAAAAGCTTCACACAAAAAATTCAGCTAAACATTTTCAATTAGAAACTCGCTTAATATTAAATTCCGTTGAGTTTGGGCTCATTACATTCGTAATAATTCATAATATAGTAT
Source organism: Drosophila aldrichi (assembly GCA_035045965.1). Lineage (NCBI taxonomy): Eukaryota > Metazoa > Arthropoda > Insecta > Diptera > Drosophilidae > Drosophila > Drosophila aldrichi. The sequence continues at coordinate 2,744,493 of JAWNOM010000341.1, read as the reverse complement.
TTTGCTACGACAAAGAAGGTAACATGTACGGAAGTCTGGTGGTTTTTAGTTGCTTATTTGCATGTTAACATTGTTTAAAAAACCAGGCCTTAGGTATGTATGTATATGTATTGTAGATTGTACGATTGATTATGTTTATATGTATAAATACATGGAACTAAAGCGGAAGCTACATGATTATTATTAATAAATATGCGTTAGTGATTGCGCTTGTGTAAGTGTGTGTATATATATGTATATATTGTTGTGAAGTTTAGTCCCATTTCCTACATAGGTGAGTTCTACTGCTGCTGGTAAAAGCAATCAAAAACTTGTTCGATGTTTGTTGAACGCCGCGTATTAAATTACATAGCACATAGCGAGTTAGAGTACATGGGTTGATAAAGCAAAATCAAAAGTATCACATAGATTGAGATCTTAAATTAAAGCATAGCAAGAGATTAAATAAATACGAGACTGAGAGCAATTATTATATAAAATAGGTCTAACAAGGAATGCGAAAACACAAATGCGAGCGTGTGTAAATGTTGCGTTGCGAGTGAATCAAGTCTGAGCTAGCAGTTATTCAACAATTTGAGTGGTTCGAGTGTGCAGCTCAATGTCGCTTGGCATCGTATTGCTTAACCTTCTCGGGGATGGCTGCCTTTTCCACGGCCACGTGCAGGCCCAGTTCCTCCAGAGACTTAACATAAATGAGCTTACGCCAAAACTTTGTGCTGTTGCAAAAAAAAAAAAAAAAAAAAAAAAACAATTTATAGTAGAAGATAATCTAGCTATGAGGATTACTTACCTGACAAATGGCCGAGCCATCCATACCAAAGATTTAATCCAAAAAGTGGGATGCACCAAATACATGTGCTTCAGACTCTTGCGCAGGCGGCGATCAAGCAGTTGATAGCAACTATAAAATAAGTTATAGTCAAATATTATTCAAATGAAAAGTATCTTGTCAACTCACCGTTTGAGCCATGGAAACGGCGGCACATTACGTCTACTGGATCCGCCGTGCAGATAGATGAGCACATAGTCATCCGTGACTAGCTGTTCCAGCGTCTTCACTACATACAAAAAAAGATTGTCCATGACATAGCTATAGTCAGCACGGGATCTGTCCGGCAAATGACAGGCACAGAATATAACGATAGCATTCTGCCCGCCAGCCTTCAAGTAACCACCATGGGATAGCACACGCTTGTACGGTTCAATGACGCGCATGTCGATCTCTCGGGTGCGTCCATCTGGCAGCGTGATCTTCTGCCAATTGCGTGAGTCGCGTCGCTCCTCATCAGCCGTATATTGCGGTAACTCTGAAGCAGTTGCCCCCGTATCTGCTGATGCTGCCACTCCGGCGGGGGCATGAGGTGTGGGCGTGGTTGCCATGCCAAACTCATCCAAGTCGTCATCGTTGTCGGGCAGCAACTCGGGGCCTTCGCATTCGTCATCATCGTCGTCCTCACCATCCAAGCCATCGATCAGCGAACTGGATGGACTCAAGGAGGCCAAATTGTGCTCTATGTCTTCGTCATCGTCAAAACTGTGATTTGATATGGAGTCCAAGCTGGAAATGTCCTCACCGCCAGCTGCGGCCGAGCGCTTTGCTCTTCGCGACGCTTTGTTATTCGCATTGGGCAGCAACGAAACCGATTGAAAATTTGACTCAACAGCTGCCAAATACTGTGACACATCCACATCTGACTCACTGCTAAGCAGGTCTGGGCTATTTGCCCGCAACAGACTGACTTTCGCGTCTTGAGGCTTGACCCGCATGTTGTTTTGTTGATTCAACGTATTACGTACAGCTTCCGTTGTGGTCTGCTCGGTGCGAGGCACTACATCGGGGAAATTCTTGCACTTGCCTTGAAAAGGTTCCGAGTCAGAGTCGGTGTTGGTAGGCGACATAAGCGGATGACTGTTCGCCAGTGTCAGGGTGCGTTCTGTTATTTGTCGTTGTGGCATCGTTTCGACTGGCAGCAGCAACTCTGGCCGCATTATTCGGTTGTCTAGCATTGACGTATTTTTGTTTTCGTTATTCTCCCGCTCGTCTTCGATATTCGATTTGTTTGGCATCGTGGCATTGGCACGCTCATCGGCCAACGGCGAAACTCCCGTGGAGTCCGTAGGCGTCTCCGAGATGTCCATTTTGCTCTCGGATTGTGATGATTCCGACTCCGCGTAGTGACAACTACAAGCACAATCGATTAGTCATCACATTCGTCATTGTAATTGCAATGCGCGCTTACCTCATTGTTTTGTAGCGCTTGGTAAAGCTTTTGCGAATTGTTAGCAATACTGAAATGTTTTGATGCACTTAATAATGCAGCGCATTTTTAAGAATAGACATCACATTATTATCTTATTATCAAGTTTCACATCACTACTTTGTTAGCAAACTTAGGGCTGCAGCACAAACATTAAATATATCGGTCACACTTTTTATTTTCGTGACGACACATATCGATTACAGCAATTAACAGAGATGCGATGTTAATATTGAACTGTTTTATTAAATAAAATTTCAAATTATTAAATAAACAAGTATTTGATTATACAATTGTACGATATACTCTACATGCATACGATTTTTTACCGAATATCAACAATATGAAAGTTCCATTAACTGAGGAGTACCTATGTTAAAAATAATTTTAAAATGTTATGTGGTGCTGCCACTATGCGGAATATCGTGATACGATGATTGTGACTTATCGAATAGTTGGTATATATCGATTTGTCACAGCATTACTAGTGGATTGTGCGTCGCAAACGAAAAACAAATAATATTGCTCAAAATAGCCATGGAAAATACGCAGTTACCCAAAACAATATCCAACACTGCAACGTCTACTAGTATAAATACTACAATGGCGCCTGCTATTGCTTCCCATGCAATTGACGTCCCTGCCACTGTCAGTGTGTCATCGACATCTGTCAACACTTGCGCAGCCCCAGCACCAACAACAACATTATCGACAACAACAACAACAACACATTTGAGTAAAACTCCAATTCACAATTTGCCGATAGAGTTGCTTCAAAACGACGCAGCGAAGCGTCGAAGGTGAGTTTGACATTTTAAGCTAACTGTAAACTGTCACTTTAAAATGTCAATTGCTTGTTAGCTCCTCACGCACTATAAAACGTAAACGCTTTGACGACGAAATTGTAGAATACAATCTTACAATACCAACGAACCGTAGCGGTGCCGATGCAAACCGCTCAAGTCGACCACGGACAACATCTCAGAATTATTCTGGAATTGTTACGACACCAACGTTGCAGCAATCACCCGGCCCAATTGCAGTTGCTGCCGCTGCTACTGCCGTTGCACCTGAAACGACTCACACAACTGGCGCTACAGTGGACACTGTACCCGGTACCCCGAGCACAGTTACTGCTTCAACGCCTGCGACGCCTTCAACGCCAGCCACGCCCACATTGCCGTTGTCAACGGTCCATAATCCTGTGCAGCAACCGCAGCCAAAACCAAAGCCTGCGATGGATCGTCCAATAGCCCCTGAACGTCGTCCACGTCCATCTCGTCAAGCGAGCAACAAAAAGCCCCGTCGCAATGGTCGCCCTCTTGCACAGATGGCCACCAAGGACTTGGGTCGCTGGAAGCCCATCGATGATCTAGCCCTTGTTATTGGGATACAGCAAACCAACGACCTACGTATGATACATCGGGGCGTCAAATTCTCCTGTAAGTTTACCCTGCAAGAGCTGCAGCAGCGCTGGTACGCCCTGCTGTATGAGCCATCCGTATCACGGATTGCCGTGTCTGCCATGCGTAATCTGCATCCCGAAATGGTGGAGTCTGTACAGCGGAAGGCGCTGTACAGCGTGCAGGAGGAGGACCTTCTAGGCACTATTAAGAGCGTAAGCAGATAGCTCTCATTTTGCATTTTCTGGGACTAATCCAATATTATTTCTCAATTAGTCGGAGACCCCGAAGCTGGAGCAGTTTCAGGAGCTGCTCGATAAGAATGCCTCCACATTCTATTGCGCACGCACTGCTAAATCCTTGCACAATCACTGGCTGCTGCTCAAGCAGTATTGTCTGCTTCCGGATCAATCGGTAAAACCGCTACAGGGCACCGAACAACCGCTCAGCTTTTCCGATGCTGAGGATCAGTTGTTCGATCAAGACCTGCAAGAGCCGCGCGATGAGGCATTGGAAATTGAATTAACTCTGGCCGATCGGCGCAACAAACGTGAAATCCGTCTGCTAGAAAACGAGCTCTCACGCTGGGGCGTGCTGGTTGACTCAGTGCTCGGTCCCACGGCAGCCAGTGAGTTCGATAACCAAACGCTTGCCTGCTTGTGCGGACGTCTTGTGCGTTATTTGATGCGCTCTAAGGAGATAACATTCGGTCGTGAGGCCAAGGAATGTGGCGTAGATGTGGATCTTTCCCTGGAGGGCCCCGCTGCAAAGATTTCGCGGCGCCAAGGCACCATCAAAATGCGCAGCAACGGTGACTTCTTTATAGCAAACGAGGGCAAGCGCGCCATCTTCATCGATGGCACTCCTTTGCTGAATGGAAACAAGACGCGATTGGCACACAACTGTACTGTGGAAATTTCGGGACTGCGCTTCACATTTCTGGTTAACTATGAGCTCATCAACGCCATACGTCAGGAGAGCGCCAAAACTTCGAATCCTTTAAATTAAGTCTAGCCTAGTGTATAGTTTTAGCAGTCGCAGCTGTCCCTGTGAAGGTCGCTGTAATGAATTTCTATTTCTTAACCGTCAATAAGAAACAAGTTCTGAAAAAATATACGACAACAACCATAGCATAAACGAGTACTTAACGCCCACTGGACTTGCAAAGTCAATGAGCTTACGCCTTCAAGCGAACAACAAGTTTGCAAACTATAAAAGACTTCCACATGTGCAGATTTTATATCATAAATATTTATATCTTTCTGGAGATCCAACGCCAGGCACACACACATACATATATCGGCTTGCTATAGTTACTAGTGTTCTAGTTTATTACTAACTCTTAGATCAGGTTTATATTAAATCAATATTAGAGGAGTAGGCGATAGGGCATGTTATACCTTGCACATGTCGGAGGCGGATCAAATGACTTGAAAATAATAGATGAGAGATGTACGCCCTCTTGGTAAACATCTAGCCCTATTCAGCTCTACATTTTGATTATTATATTAATGATTCTCTTGAGTTAGATGGAGATTTTACTGGTATACTGCAATATTAACTTTTGTCAGGTTTAAATATATTCTATAATAATACTTCTAGAATATATTTACTTCATGGTTGTCTTGCCACAAATTATAACAGGATCTGGTTCTTGGCTCTATCAGTTCTGTGAAGCCCACGCGATTAAGGCGATTTGAGTTCAAACCTCCTACACGAAGCGGGGGCCAGAAGCAGAGACAAATTGAGTTCTTGGGGCGCTATGTCATTTGGCTAATTTGCGACCAAGTCGTAAGCAGCTATTAATTACAGCATAGCTTTTGAAAGTATCTACCGAAAACCATTCTATTCGAATCAGTCGGCATAAGCAAAATAACAAACAACAAACAAAAAGAAACAAATCTGCGCTTTTGGGAATTTCGGATTAAAACTGAGACACGCGATTGTCTAAATTATTTCCCATATGTAATTAGAAAGACAAATTTGAATAAAGTCTTTTGTCAAATTAAACAATTGTACTTGCTAAAATATGTATTTTAATGTTCTCTAAGCGATTCTCATTGTTATAATTTAAAAAAAAAACTAAGCACGTAGCAATATATTTTAGATATAGCCTTGTACAGAAGTCAACGACAATTTAGTTTTGGCAAAATATGAAAAACAGATATAATTTTTTTTATGAATAATCTAGTTGCTATTATTCGAATTCGAGATATCGCTTCATGGTGTCGTGAAAAGTGACTTTTTATGACTAGTTTGTCACACGGGAAGAAATAGGCGGAATCGATTAGATAAAAGCGTCAACATCTACTTGATATGCAATAGACTATGCATTCAATTTTTCAAGAACAAACTACACTTAATACCTATTGTCAATAAGGTCAGGCTATAAAAATGTAAATAAAATATAAATTACGCAGATTTTCTCTGTGGAATTTACAGCCAAAATATCATTATAGTAAATCTATTATAAAGTTGAGAGAAATACATATGTATATTAAGAAAGCCTAGCTATGTATTTATTATATATATATCATACATATACGATATTGGTGCTATCGTTCATAGATCCTTGAGTTATCTTTGACTGGCAATTCAACTTAATATATCTATTATATTGTAGATCGCTGTTCCACTTATTTTTACGCCAATAATCCAAGGCCAAAAATACCATATATGTATACATATACATATTATAGAGCGCTGTTCCACTTAGCTTCAGGCCAATGATCCAAGAACAAAAATACAAACCAGATATAAAATATAGAGATCCGTTTAAAATAGTCTCTATTTAGTCTTAAGCCCCTAGCAGTTCACTTAAGACAATTTAGTACAGAAGCAGTCCCTTATATATTAAAATTGCTCAAGAATATATGTAGATGCCTTAGCGATCGCACTCGCTTCGTGATACACGTTCTCTGATAAAATTCCTCCTCTTAAAAAGTACTCGATATATGGTCAAGCTGTGCGACTAATGGTTACAAATTTGCGTCTCTCGCTGTTGAGGATCGGCAACTGCAGCAGACGTTGGCTGACCCGTTTGAGGCGCCTGCCAAAACAAAATTAATTAATGTGCGGCTGACAACACCTGTAACATAATATAGAAATTAGCTGAAACAAAGGGAACCTGTGGAGAAAGTTCGATGACTTACGGCAGCTGCGACGACCTTTCTTCGTCGCTGTCTCCACCGTCGCCTCTTTCTTAGGGCGTTCTTTTTAAACCGCGTTGTTGACACTATAAACTAATAAGCTGTCGGCCATGCTAAGCGGCATTGGAGACGCAGTCGCAGGTGTAACAGACGTAGCTCGAGTCGTGGGTCTGGGGTCTGGTCGCTGGGCACGGTGCAGGCATATTAAAATATAATTAATTGTTGTCACTGTCTATAAAAAGTCAATTTGTTTTCGATAGATCGAATTTGTGGCTGTGGAATTTCGCTACGCTTCGTCTTCATTTGCTTTGCAGATCTTCTTCTGCCTTGGCTCAACAACAATTCGAACGTTGATTTGTGTGCATTTTTTGTGGCCAGAATCATCTGCTGCTTTCTTTTTGGCCAACTTAGCTGATGATGCGAGAGCCAACTAATGAAGTTTGGCTTTGTCTTCATTCTCGCATTGTTGTTGTTGTTGTTGTTATTTTCGTTAGCGTTTCTGAAGTTTTGTTATTACATATTATATCTTCGTCTGCCTTTGTGCAGTTCAGCGAACTTTTGTTGTTGTTTGTTGTTCGAAATGCTGCGATGTTTCGCTGATGTCGCAACTGCTAAAATTAGTCTGAATTCTCAAAATTATTTTTCTTTTATGTGATTTTTTTTTTCTATTAGCGTAGGTCATGCTGTTATTTTTTCTTATTTTTGTCTGCTTCTTGCAGATTTCTTTTAACTGTCAGTGTTCTAGGACAGCTTCGTTTTGCATCCAAATGTGGAGCGATGGCGATTTTTTAATGCTCGCTGTGTGATTGCTATTTCGCTTTTATGTGTGGGTGCTGGAGCTTTTGGCTCTTTGTATTTAATTCTATTGGGCCACAACTTTCACAAGCCCAGCTCAATGGATTAACTGCATGAGGTCATATCAATGCCCTGGATTTGATTTAGTCTGTCGGCGCCTCTCCGTCGATATAACTGGATGAATAATATCTCATGCGCCCAACCACGCCGCTTTTATAAAAAGAAAACAAAACTGTCAAAGTCAGATCGCGTGAACAGTTCGTGACTCTGCAGTAATAATAGCGAAAAATTTATATGTGACTAAAAAATAAATAAATAAAAAATAAAAATAAAACAAAAACAATAGAAAGCTGACTAGAAAATCAAGCTGAATTTCAAATGCTCTAGCAAAATTATATGAAATCTTTACCTATAACGGCGAATGGGCTTACTGAAGTTACTGAGGATAGATTGAATAAATGATTGACTTAATAGTAGTAGGAAGTTGGCTAGAATTTTTGTTGAAAAAAAAAAAGAAATACAGTTAGCTTAAGTAAGAAATTTGAAGTAAAATCTATATGATTTAATTGTTAATTTCAATACTATTTTTAAATCGATTCTTATAAATAAGTGGAAAATTGTAATAAAATAAAATATTTTAGCTTACTTTTAATTATAATATGATATAATAATATAATATAATTAAATGTACAAAAGACTTTGCTTGAAAAATTAATTCTACAATTCTTTTAAACGTATTTTAGGAAGATAAATAAAATAATCTCTATTAGGACAAACTTTAAATACATTAAAATTAATCGCTTTACCAAAAACGTCTATTAATTGTTGGATCGAAACTGTCCCCAGCTATAATTTTTAATTTTAATCCCAATAATATATTCGTAAATAGTTTTTTCTCTACAAATTAGTCCAAGAGATTATCTTTAGCTCATTAATAACTGTTAACGATTGCTGAACTATGGTTCTTTGCACCCAGTTTATCTTTGACTAATTCAAGCTGAGATTCCTTGCATTCATAATTTGTTTATCTATCTCTCAATTCTGTTATATTTCGATTATGTCTAAAACCACTCTGAATTAATTATGCCCCAAGCTCCGTTACAAATTGACCATATACAATCGGCCAGTGTATTGATTGCTTTTTTATAAATAGATTACAAATTGACACTGAACGATTTGCCGAGTCGATATGCGAAATTCAACTCCTCCTCCTCCTCCTAATCCTTCTGTCCATCATCATCGTCATCCGAATGGAAACGTTGTCATTCCAATTCATTTACAATGAACAATTTGGCCGCTGGCGACTTACAGTGCACGCCATAAGTGCACGCACATGGATTATACAATCTGCAAATACGATAACATTTATAATACTTCATAGTTGGTCAGTTGTGGTTGCTGTTGTTGTTGTAGTTGCTTGGTATTAATTTTGCTAATCGCGTTTCGATCAATTTCATTTCAATTGTCAAACGCACAACAATGTTGTCTGGGCGGGGGCGGTGCCAATAGGTGGGGTTTGAGGGGGCGTCACCAGCTGAGTGACACTTTTGGACAGCCATGTCGCATGCGTCATGTTCAATATTTAAATTCTGTTTAGCTTGTAACGCATAAACAAGCCAAGCAGTCGAATCTGTTCCGTGTTGCCTTTTATTTCGGTTGCTCATACGCACAGTGGGTCGCGCCTCTGTGCGCCGCATACTAATTGCCGCGACTCATAGTTTGTTTATTGAAGCGCGTTGCAAATTTATATCGGCCCGCGTACAGCCTTAGATTTATGAAATGTTTAGTTTTTCGTGTGATTTAGTGTGAGGAAAATGATATCATGGCGGGTCTGCTAAGCTGTGACGTCACACAGCAGCGCCCACAAGCATTGCAAGCATTAAATGGGCGCAGCTTGTTGCTGTTGTTGTTGTTGTTTTTGCAGATTGGTGGCAACTCAAGCGCCAGCCGGCGGCAACAAGTTGAATCGATCGACAGCCTTGAAATGCGTCGCTCCAATAGACAGCGGCTTCGCCTGTCACTCACCCACGCACTCCAACAACAACAACAACAACAATCATAATAACAATAACAATGCCAACAACAATCAGCAAACTGGCGCCAAATTCGACTACGCTCAATTTGCAAACTCCACTTTGGAGCTTAAGACCTCAAGTTGTTATACGATCCAAGATCTTTGGCAGACAAGCGATTACAACGATTTTGCTATTTTCTTAATTAAATTAAGTCACAAGGCAATGCCTGATTGTTGTGGGTATAGAAATAAATATATATGTATGTATATGTTTATACATAGCTGCAAATATTATATGTGACAAAGTTTATGACACTGAGTGGGTTCGTTATTCCTTTATGGCTCATTTGTATATGGTACATCATATATATTTATATGAGGAAACAAACATCGGAGACCCAAATGTGATTTGCTTATTGATTGATTTTATATTAATTAGTTTTGTAAATATTTTATAGCTTAAATACCATTTTTCCTTGGTTTTTTTTTTGCTGAGCTTAATGCAAAAAAAAAAAAAAAAATAATAATAATAATAATAGTAATAATAATAAAAAAATAAATATAAAATTAATAATAATATAAGAAATAAAATTGTTATGATTTTATATTAATTACTTGTATACATATTTTATAATTTAATTCCCATTTTCCTTCATATTTTGGCTAAGCTAAAGCAAACACAAAAATAAATAAATAAAATAAAATAAAATAAAAAATAAAATTAATAATAAAATAAAATAAAAAATAAAATTTGTGTACATATTTTTATTGAATTTTTCCCATAATATATTAAATTGAAAATGTAGTTTTAAATTTATATTTTTTAAATCAATATTTGTATATACATGTTTTATTATTCATATACCCAAAACTTTGATTAAAAGCGAATATAAAAATTTGAATATATATTTTTTAAATAACATAAAACAAACAAAAAATTTAATTGTTCTGAATTTATATTAAACATATTTTATAATTTAATTCCCATTTTCCTATAAAGCAAAAAAAAAAAAAAAAAAGAAATAAAAAAAAATTAATAAAGAAATAAATAAATAGAATAAAATAAAAAATAAAATTTTGATACATATTTATATCGGATTTTTTCCATAATATTTTAAACTAATTGAAAATGTAATGTAAATGTAAAATGTAATAAAAATTTGAATATATATTTTCTTTAATTCATATTTCTTTTTACATATAAATATATGTATCATTTAAAAAATAAAATATTTAATGTACATAAATATATAAGTATATATAATTAAAATATACATTTTATATATTAAAATTTAAATCACATTTTGCACTTAGCTTAAATTGCATATATAATTTGTAATATATTGATTTAAATATACATTTTTAATTTATATCACATTTTTGCGATAATACTAGCAATCAAAAATATAAATGCAAATATAATTACATATATACGTATAATTACTGCTTGACGGAATGATCATTGCCACATATGATATAATAGCAAGCTGTTAAGAAACTAGTATGCTTGTCACTCTAGAGAGTAAGTATAAAGTACGTTAGCATCGTCGGCTCTTGTCGGAAAACGTAAGCTGAAATGCAGGTAAACGATTTCGAAAATTTAAATATCAAGGCAAACATCAAGCTGAAGAAATAACCCTTTCTAAAATATGAAACACACGATGTCTCAAGTATTGCACTTGAGATTATAGCATCCATCAATAAAGGCATAAATTATAGCAAGAGCGAACTGAATCTTGAGCCTTAGAATGTGGCAAACATTTGCAATTAGTTTTAATTATAACAGTTCTATATATAGTACATTCGGATATATGTATATGTATATATATTTATAGATATTGTCAGCCTAGACACAATCGAATTGGCGCGTGACTTGGTTGCGGGTGGTCAGAATAAAATCGGCTTATGGTGGCCGAAAGTGCTCCAAGAGTGCCCATAAAGTAGATTACTTCTAACAGCCGTGACAAGCAACGGCTTTGCAGCGCGACGCCCCAGACGAGAGTCAAGCTCTACCTCTACCGTTCCCATAGGCAAGAGCCTATGCTTCGTGGCAATCGCGTCGAGCCGATGCCAGCCGATGCCAGCCGAACGCCGAACGAAACGCCGAACCGTTGGGCCGTTTGAATTTGAAGTTTTTTAAACCGTCAACTAAAAGCGCTGCGATTTTAGTGGCACTCGAGCCAGCTGAGCAAACGGACGTGCGATAGAGCGAGATCGGTCGAACGATAATAATCATCAGTCATCATTCGGTTAACAGCCACGAACATCGGAAGTGCAGGCGGGAGCAACAGCAGTCGGCGGAACTAATTAAACTCGCTAAAGCAAAAAAAAAAAGATTTGTCTATTAACGGCGCATCTTTTGGTGCAATTTTCCGTTCGACTTCAACGCGCTCGGGCGTGATGTCGCTGGCAGCAGCAGCAATCGTTGCCAAATATTGTGTATACGCACTGCAAGCCGGCCCAAAGTAAATGAAAAAAGTCTGGCAAAAACAAAAAATTCTCGTGGGGCAGCAACTGTGTTAGACCCACCTGCCTGCTTATATTATTATTCAATTAAAGTGTGCGCGATTACATTATAACGCGAGTGCAACAATTAAGAGCAATAGATCATGTTTCTGGAGAGTGCACATCTGTTCATGGTGAGTAACGATATGCAAGTTCTGTGTAAAAAATCAGCGAATAGCAGCGATTGTCAGCAAAGAAATCAAATCAAAGAATTCAAACGTAACGCGTGTGCAAGTCAAATAAACTAAACCAATTCACATGGCATCCGTGTTGAGCTCGTCGCAACGGTTCTTGTTCTTCAGCAAATAGGTTGCCAAATAGCTAACGGGATCTGTGGGTCGATCACGGGCCAGCGCCTGCAATCCGTGCAGCAGAATGGGCGCCACCGTCTGATCCAAATACTGGCGCACCGTCAGTGAGTTCACATCCGGGCGTGGCTTCCGGCAAATGGGCAACGGGTTCTGCATGTCCGTAATGGGTGCATTCGGCGCATCCTTAATCGAGGACTTGGCGGTTATATCTTCCGACATGATGACCGCTTCTCTTTCCTTGAAATGAAAAAAATATTTGTGCTATTTATTTACTAATGTCAAACAAAGTCGGCAAACGCTCACCACAAAAAAAAAAGGAAAAAGTAAAATACAAATAAATTTAAAATTTAAACGTGTAATTTACTTTTTGAAATAATTATTTTGTTTTATGTGAGATGTGTTCACTTTAAGGTTTTTGAAACGAATGCCCAACAAATTCGTTCAGCTTGTGGGTAATGAATTTTCATGGCCTTCTATAGTAAATTCGTTTTTAAAATTTTCAATAAATTTTGACGTAAAACGAAAATCATCTATGAGCTTAGTCATTTTTTTCTGTTAGCACCGTTCTGTTTTTCTTCTCGAGTCGGCGGGCACTTAAAATGCTAATTTTATGACACTTTCAAATGGTTCCCACAATTTTATTTTCTATTTAAGCTGTCGCACTAAATCTATCAACAGCAAATGCCTCAGCTTCAACTAAGCAAAAATCTCAAAGTCGTTTGTTTTGAGCCGCACTTAGAGACAAGATTTAAGAGAAGCGTTGCACTTACGTTGATTTATTTATTCATTTGTTTTTATCTCGATAATTGTGAAATACAGAATTGCTAACATAAACGAGCAATTGTTATTGCTCTTTCTGCGTTTGCCTAATTAAGCAATTACAAAAAAAAAACAAAACAAAAATTAAGATCATAAGCGATACACCGAAAGAATTAAGCAACACAGTCGGCACCCAGGTAGAGGTATTAAGTGCTGCCTTAGCTGAGAACTATGTAGTATTAAATCTTGTTAGATCAATGCCAATTCACCCGTGTGGAGGCTGTGTAAAACATATGCCAATATATTGCAATCAAATGCTTAAGTGCTACTTGTTTTTGTTTCACTGGCTTCTGCTTGAATAATTTATGCATATTAAACGTACTACTCATGTGGCAAATAGGCAAAAGTACAAAAGGAAATAAAAAACTAAAACAAAATAAAACAAAATAAACGATTAACATACATTTATTTATTTGTTTCTTTTTGCCATAAACAAACCTGTAGTCTCTGACCCATATTAGAGTTGCCTGCTTAAATTTGAATATAAAAAGAATTGAGTGAATAGGCAAAACGCTATTTCTTAACAGTTAGCAGTGGGCAGCGTAATTTAATCAATCTTCCAAAAAAATTCACAAAAAAAAAAAAAAAACATCATGAAAATTTCAACAAAAATCGTGTATTACGATTTTCTTACGATGAGACAGCAACTGCTTCGGGCTTCCCCCGATATTGATCTCGGCGTATAGTAGAGACAGAGAGTGGAAAAACGAAATAATAATCATACATATGAAAAGCAGCATAACAAAGGTCACTGGCATCGTCGAACCGAAAAGATAACGAAGATACAAAGGTGATAATGATGATGTTGATGAGTACGTGCTGATGCGATGAATGTATTGCATGAGTATATTTGATATGTGATCTCTGGTGGGCAGAGCGCAGCAGCACGTGGGCAGGGCAAACCTTTCCCTTGAAAGGCAACAAATCAAACAAATTGCAGCAGCAATTGCGCAAATTGGCAACGCGCTCAAGACAAGTCCAAGACTGGTCCAAGATAAGCACTAAAAATGCAAATGAGGTAAAAAAAATAAAATAAAATTATTTGTTAATATGTATTTGAAATAGGGCAACAAAATTAGCGCAACTGAATTAATTAACAACTGTAGCATTTGTTTGTCTGACCTTGACATACAGAGAAAGGGAGTGAGAGAGAGAGAGAGAGAGAGAGCGGGAAATAAGCTATCATAGTGAGTGACAGCAATAAAAATGAAAAGATTTGCGGTTTCAGTTCAGCAATTATGTAAACTCTCCGAGCTCATGAATGCCCGATTATTTTTAATTTCTCATTTCTGATTTCTGATTTCTGCATTTCACAATTACATATTATTAAATATCATTTCAAATGTAACATGCCGCTGAGCCAGCTCGAGGCAACCAAATCAATGAAATTTGGCTTGGCATTTTGTTTTGCATTTTACGCATAAATTATTTATCCATAAATCTTTGAACGCCCCATAATGAACCTTGATTAAAATCGCATTTCGTGAATAGTCCAAAATAAAGCCCACCGAAATAACAGCAACTTTATTTATTTTTGCTTTTCTTTGTTTTGTTTTTTAGTTTTTTTCTTAACAATGATGCTGCAATTTTTTGTTTTATTGCCTGACCCAATTGCCCAAAGTGCGCAAAGAAATTTTTACGAAATGCCTAGAAGAAGAAGCAGAAAAAAAAATTGAATTCTAATTAGTTGGTTCACACGCCCCGTTTTAACTGGAATTTCTCACTCAACTCAATTAGCTGCACAATATTTGTAGCCAATTCGCAAAAATTTAATGGGGCTTCAAACAAATTAGCCACAGCTGCTATTTAAATGTTTATGGCCATGTTCAAGTGCATGAATTACGGGTCAGGCAATGAGTCCGCCTGAGTAATGTGGGAAGATGACGCGCATGGGAGTCGACATTTTTGGGGCAATAAAATTACCTTTCGGTTACCTGAATTATCTGAGATCACTCTATGTGAGAAGAAGACGTTAATATAAAATACAATAGTGTACAAATTAATAATATCAATAATATATTATAAAGGCTATTGCATCGAAAGATAGAGAAACGCGTAAAATACTGGGAGATACTCCGAACTGGACGATTATTACCACATTGTCATCATGATCCTTTTTTTTAATTTTATTAACTAGTTGCAATCATAATCATTTTTATTAGCATCAATATTTTTTATTTGATTTTTTATTTTTGTTTATGGTATCTTAACAATACTATTGCGATTAGGTTCAAATTTATTATCATCATTATAAATATTATTATGAGCATCATCGTCAATAATATTATTTTAATTGATAAATAATTGTCGATCCATATAAATTAAAAATTAATAAATTATAAATAATAATAAATTAATAATTTATATTTTGTTTACCAGTTCAGAAAATTATTTTACAAACATGATTTAACATCCTTATTATAATTATTACTGTCATAATCATTGAGCAGATCACAGAAATCTTATCGTATTAGCAACTTCATTAGCATTAAAATTAGCACAACATCCATATGCATGAGTTGACATCATTATCATCATATAATCACTATCATATTTTTAATTTAAAATCAATATTGGCTTTTTTTTTTTTTTTTTTTTTTTTTTTTTGAATGGTATTTTATATTAATTTAAGAGGTTATGCTAAGAAATAGGCCTTTTCTGCTTAGATATTTCTTTACAAACATATGATATATGGGATAATATAATTTTTGGGAGAAAAACAAAAATGGAAATACCCAAATTATTGGTAATATTATTAAAGAACTTAATCATCTGCTGCATCTAATTTAATACAGCATATCTAGAGTGAATTTTAAGTCAATTATTGAGTAATAAAAATATGAAACTGAATAGTAGGCGGACATTTATAAGTCGTTACCTCAACCATATTTATAGAAATATGTGTGTTGATAAATAAATTTCTGTTTCATATATTTCCACACAAGAGCTATACTCGACTGACTTGTTTAGAATGAGTTTAGAGTATGAAAATGCAATAAATACCTAATAAATGGATAATTTACCTGTTTACATGAAAACAATAATATTCTGTTCTCATTTAGCACTTGAGTAGGTGTCAAATGCTTTGAGCGATTGAGGCAAGTAAGAATTTGCTAACAGACGATTCAATACTCTTCGCTCAATGAATATTACATATATATATTTCTATTAAAAATCAAAATAATCTTATTATAAAATATTTTTGCTATTCCAACTCTAAGACTATGAAATTCATATGAAGAATTTTTAGATATATTAATATCTAAAATCTTCTAATAGCTCAGTGCTTACAGCTGTCCTGTCATATTTGCTCATTAGGCTTATTATTATTTGTGTACCTTGTCTACTTAGAGTACAAAAAGATATGTATTGTTGCACTTTGTACTTTGATTTGAGATTCTGTACATTTTTCCGCTGCCATCATATTTTTCCATTAGTATGCCAGAGTCTGCGACTCACGCCTTGTCGCACTTCTGTCTCAAATATTTCAGCGAGAACAACTGACAGCCGCAACTGGAAGTTGTTAGAGTGCAAACAAGACAACCACGCGATGCTGTGTCTTGTGTCCCTGTGCCCACACACAGTGTCACGGCAGCACGGTGCCACGGTACGACAGTGTCGCCAGATAGCGCGTTAGCTTTTGTTGGCTGCGTTTATCAAAGACTCATAGCCAAGGTGTAGCCCACGCATCCACGAATGAGTCTCTCACTCTCTCACTCACACACAATGGGAATGATCGTTAAAACTATGCCAAAGTCACGCTGTCGTTGGCCCTTTGGAAAGTCAAAAGTCACACACACACAGACACACGCTGCATTTGGCTGGCAAATAGTTTGGCGTTTTGATCAGTGACGTTGGTATTTGATGTATTTTGCATAAAATGCAACATTGCTGACACAGTTCACGGCTCGGCGCCCAGCCCAAAGCAACAGCAACAACAACGGCAACAGCAGCTTGTAAACGCTGCCAAAATGCTTTTCCCACATGGTCTTATCTGTGAGATACTCATACGTGCATGCATACGAAGTTCATTTACACGCAGCTCATACACCAGCTGGCCCACGCCCCCACCGCCGCCGCCTCCACCGCCCTGAGCTGGCCAATTACTTTGATTAATTTGGCTGCCTCTTTTTTTTTGTGGGCAAAAGCAAAAGCCTAAATAAGTGAAGAAAATAGAAATAAAACACCGTGTACATTGACGCCACTAAGTAACCCACAGCAATTATGAAATACGTTTTAGCATTTTAGCCAGGCACCAAAAGAAGCATCCAACTTGGGCAAACAATGCAAGTTGCATGCCCGCACGCCGCTGACAATGAAAAAAGCTTTATACAACACGAAATTAAAACACGATCGCACATCGAACATGGCCAAAAGCAACAACAACAGTAACAACAGCAACAACTACAGCAACTCCGGCTATGCCAAGTTGCATTGGGCCATGTCGAAGCTGAGCTGAATACATTTGCAGCCACTGTTGTTGTTGTTGTTGTTATTGTTGTTGCCTTCCTTCGTGCAACTTTCACTCTCTTGTGAGGCCGAATGTCACGAGCGCGTTTAGGTTTCTTTGGCCACAAAACACTTGGACTTGGTCTGTAACCCAGTTGGAACCGTCGCGAATTGGAGCAGCCAAGTGCAGCGCCCAAAATGCGGAAACTTTGCCAAATGCAAATTTGCGAATTGCCAGCCAATAAAGCACTGATGCGTTGCAGCTTAACAGAATCGGCACACATTAAACGAAAGACTTAGGACACGAACTTGCCAAGTCAAGCCGCGCAAGTCAGTGGTGCGTGCCAGTGTCACTATTGACAGCTTTTGCTACACATTCGATGAACGTTGGCTGTTATTTAAGGCGTCGACTTGGTTTTCCTTTGCCAATCAGTCAATGCCACATTTTGGCCTTCAAAGTGTATAAATTTTGTGATGAGTCAGTGCGACGCTGAGCAGTTTTTATGCCTCTTGGGTGCTTGCTAAGATTCGACTTCATAGCTGGCTGCCTAATTACAAATGGCCTTCATGCAATTCGCAGCTGACAGCGGGGTTGAGAGGCAGCTCAGCTTATGCCTGGGCACCCAAAGATTACATAACATTTCACGGCTCGAAACATTTTGGGCGCGCCACCTACAATTCTATCCGCATTATGCAATCCCATTAAACGGCCACTTCACAATATTCATAATTCAAACGAACAGCAACGCCATTAAGCGTACAACAACAACAACAACAACGGCACAAAAAAGTGAAAAGTTTCGGAAGCGCGTGAAAAACTTAACCGCCTACGTGAGCTGCCCAATTGATTCTTTTGAGTGACGTCGCTGACCTTGTCGCCGTGACGAAAACGCATAAAATTCATATTATTGTTTATGGCTTATTATTTATGATGCATGTACATTTGTCTAACAGCCAACTGGCACACATGCCTGCATGCCAATTGCATAATTATTGTGAGATACAAAAAGTTCCATATTCTATTCTATGTTGTTGCGTGACTGACACGCGCATCGAGGCTGCACTGTGGGTGGATGTGATGTAGTGGATGTGAGCGCTCGCATTCAGAGTGGAACAATCGCATTTCACTCATCATAGTGTATATTTACCGAGCATTACACGTAAGCGCCATTTCACACCTCATGCATGCCACAGGCATTACGCATTTGGCAAGCTCCACAAAAATGGCTCCAGATATGATGCAATGCCAATGCGCCAACGACAGCGACAAATGCAAGTCAAACTGTCTGAATGCAGTTTTGTTCGCAATTTGTTAAATGATCTATGGCAGCAACAACAGCGAAAACTACTCTCAAACCAAATTTTCACTTATGCCATGACGAAATTCGTATGCCCTAACAAGAGCATATGCACTCAAACTAACTGCGAATAGTTAGAGACTTGTGCTCGTATTAGTTTGAATGTACAGCTGTAAGACAAACACTTCTATAAGCAGCTAAGACTTATGTCAATAAGGCAACATCTCCTCCACACAGAGAGCATTTGAGCATTGGCTAGAGCACGCTGCAGCTGAGCGGCGTCGGATGTGATTTTATTTATAGAAATTAGCAAATGTGTAGCCGAGTAGCAACAGCTGCCAGATGCAAATGTCGAAAACTGGGTTACCCTCAAATGCAGCAGCTACTGCTACTAACAAGACGGACGGACGGGCGGACGCTTGGTTTGCATTGCCTGTTTTGAAAACATGTGCCAACAAATCAAACACCAACACACAGTGGCAGCATTTATTTTGCTTCTTCTTTGCTATTTGAATTGCCAAATCATATTTTCAATTGAAGTTCTAGCAAATTGTTGTTAATGCTTAGAGAAACAAACAGGAAATGGCAGCACCAAAAACGTTGACCAAAAAAGGCAATCAATTTTTTTTTTTTTTGCAGCTACCAAAAGTCAATCAACTAACGAAATTTAATACAATTTTATAGCGGCTCTTGTTGTTGTTGCTGTTGCTGTTGCTGCTCCCACAGTAATTTGGACTATGCTCGAAATTTGACGGCGGTCTGTCAGTAGCTGCTCACATACTCAGAGAGACCCTCTGCTGTGTAGGTGTGGGTGTCTCGTCGAAATGTGTAATTCAATAGGCGAGAGCCAGAGTCGCTCACTCAGTCAATCGTTGTGTCTATGGCGCACATTCTCGGAATCGATTGTGCCCAATGAAATGTTTCATTAATCGCCGCATATTAATATAGAATTTCATGTTCGTCATGTTTGCTGTTCGGGGCATTGTTTTTATGGAATTTGAGCAATTAAAAAATTATTATTTGCTTGAGCGGCTCAACGAAATGTTTGATGCCAGTTGCAAGTGAGAGCAGAAATCCCACCGGATTTTAGATAAACATATGGTTGCCTTAATCAGTGTGTGACTAAGCAACTGATTCCCATACGCCTACAAACCCACAAAAACCACAAATCCCACAAAATAAAAGACCGACAACAACAACGATAACAACCGTAGTTTTGCATGCTATGCTACAGGTTTGTGTCTTAAGTCTTTTGTTTTCTTTTCACTTTTTCTGTTGTTTTTGTTTTTTTTGCATGTGCTTCACTTAAGCATTTGCTTGGGTTTGATTCCAGTGTTTTGGCATATTTCAAGACGGAAGCGGCAATAAATTGTGATTAACATGATTATACATATGTTTATCAGCCGATTCCAGCCGACTGTGTGGGCTGGCTACATGCACACATAAAAGTATATAGATGGGTGTATTTCTGGCGAAAGGTTAACACGCCGCTCAGCTCAATATGAAAGGCTCGCCGTCATCGCGATGGGTGTGCTTCATTCATTAGAGCGTTGCTCTAATAGATTTGCGGGTAGAATGGCACTGATCATTTATCATAGTTTTATTCGCGTCTTTTTTTGGTTTTGTTTTTCAATTTAATAAATTTAGAGCGCTCGCACAAGTATAATTGAAGTGAGTTTTAATTAAGAAACCACAACAGCGAAGGTCACTTTGGGGCAAGGCAACAGCCGAGGGCCGCGGGCACTCGGATTCAAAGAGATTGTTGATCTCTGCGACTCTGCTGCTCTCGCCAATTGCAGCTCTGTAGAATTTTTGGGGTCATGCAGACAATTGAGCGAATGCTGCGTAAGTTATGCCAAAAAAAAAAAAAGTGTACTAAAAAAAACAAAAACAAAACAAAAATTGTTGCGCAACAGTTAAGGGGCTTTGTTACCATTTCGACCCGCAGCAGCCATAACAATAACGTAAACAAAAAAAAAAAAAAGCGGCACTTAAATCTCGCGCCAAGAAAAACGTGATTTTCCACTTTTGATTTTTCGTTTGTTGTTTTTGTTTCTCTCTTTTTCTTTTTAAGGCGCGCTCGCGCCCAAAAGGAGTCGCTTGACTCTTGTGATTCTCACGTAACCAGCGCCAGCGCCAGCCGGCAACAAGCATAACAACATAAACACATGCTGCCAGGCTGCGGCTGGAGCCAACTCCAACGCCAACCGGTTGAGTAACTGCGCCGCCAATTTGGACTAAAATTTCTTCCAGATCTTTGCTCTCGCTGCTCGCAGAAGTGGTTCGTCTGTGGCTGTTGCCACTTTTACTCTCGTTGTTGCCACAGTCACTCACACACACACACACACACAGTCACAGCCGCAGCCCCATAACGGAAATGGCCATAATAATTTTTGCACAATTTATTACGTTGCGTTAGCAAATGAAATAAATTTCTAGCTGTGTAAATCGCCGCTGATTGACTATGACGCTTATGCGCAAATACTTAAATTGATTGTAATTGCATGGGAATGGGGACTTTTGTTTTCGATCTCTGGAAAGTGTTTAAATATTTCGGCGGGAAGCACATATAAGTATTTCATGTCTCACACTAGCTGATGCAATTGCGAACATGATTGATGATGATTGATATATTGAGCTGTTAGTCATAAATCTAATTAATCACAGTAAATTAATTACAAATATTTATAAATTATGCCACAAAGCCAAAGCAATTATGAACAAAGTCCAAGAATGCGAAAGCAAATAGCAGCCTCGGTGCGAGCTCAGTTCAGTGATTCCAAATTTGAACTTTATTTTCGCTCTAAAGATTTATTCATATTTACAAGCTACAATGCGAATAAAGCACAAACGAAGCCTGTCATAAGGCAACACCTTAAAAATAAAACAAAATATAATTTTTTTTAGCCAATAATTAATTAAAGCAAAAGCGAGTGCTAACAGTGAAACAGTGAACACGAATCGGGTAACAAGCACAAAATTATAATAAAAATGTCAGCTACGAAATCATTAGCTTAATTGAAGCGCACAAACCACAATTCGCAGTGGCGGACGCCCACATAGCCGCTGTGGCGACGCGCCCGGTCGCTGCCCCCATCGCATCGAATGGCAGTTGCGAGTGGTTTATGACTGCATGTTTAAGTAATTGAAGCGTTCGAGCTGTTTACGTGCATTAGAATAATTGGCAAAAGAATCTCAATGAGCCAATCGCGTCAGCCAGCGGCAACCTTGTCCCTGAATTACTACAGCTCATTATTATTGCTGAGCCACATGGCGTATACGCAACCGGTTCGCAGCGCGTCGCGTTGTTGCAATTGCTAAGCAAACACTTTCACATGCCACATTTCCGTTCGCAACTTGTTGCATTGTGCAACCACTGCGGTTGCATCTCATCATGTCACCTTGACTCTGAATTTGAAGTGCACCGATGACTGCACGTTTTCGGCCAAGTTAAGCAACAGCCAACAGCCAACAGCCAACAGCGAACAGCTACCTGTCCGCACTTATCCAACATCTGTTGCAGTTGGCCATGTTTGGCCAGATCCACATGCATTTCTAGCTGCCATTAGCAGCGGATGTGCGGCTATTGCCATATGCCATATGCCATTAGTCAAAATACCGGCCGCAACTGGCAAATAACTAGTGCCAAGTAGCAAGTAGCAAGTGGCAAGTGGCATGAGGCATGTTACTGACCCCTTGTCGACAATTTTCTCATTGCAGCTGGCATTGGTAGCGCTGGCAGCAGCCTCGTGGGGCGATGCGAGTCAAAGTCAGTACCACATTCAAACGGATGAGGGACCTGAGAGATACTTCCGCTTTCAGACCGACAACGGACAGTTCCGCAAGGAGAAACGGCTGCAGGACGGCACAGTCATCGGTAAGTCCACAATGAGCAGCCGTTATTAACGACCAGCTAAAACAATATTTGCTCAACAAAATTGCATATAGAGGCAGGAATTTGAACTCACTAAAAATCCATTTTGTAGCACAGTGTAGTCAACAATTTGAGAATTCGTAAATCTATTTTGCAGGCACAGAAGCCTGGATCGATGCTGCCGGCTTTTTGCGGCAGAAGGACTACATCGCCGATAAGCAGGGATATCGTATACTCAAATCCAAGACTATATTTGTGGGTCAAAACAGAGGCATTGAGGTAACTGTTGGGTGTTATGGAACAAGAAAATTCAGCTACTCACATATAACTGCCCTTTGCAGGAGGCAATCAAGTCCACCAAAGCAGCGCCAGCTCAATCCGGCGTGCTGGTCGATGGGAATGTGGGCGGCAATAGCGTGGCCGGCGGCTATCGCAAACATGGCTATGGGTATAGTAGCAGCACCACCACAACAACCACGCCCCCGCCAGCATTGTACAGCTCGCCAAACTTGGCCACGGCCAATCTGGACTCTGGCGTGGGCAAGCTCAACTATCTGCCGCCCGAGCAGGCAGCCAAGATAGAGCCACAAACACAGCTAGGCTTCGATCACTATCCGGACGAGCTGCCAAGGGCGCGCGATCATCTGTTGGGCGGCAGAGTGCGCATTCAGCCCAACGCGGAGCCCATCGATGACATCAATGCGATCAACGTGTACGATGAGGAGGCTGATCATGGCTTTGCGCCGGGTCGCTTTGCTGCCGTGATTGGTTCGACGACGCCGCGTCCTGCTGTGCCCTCGCCGGGCTACTTGGCGCCAGAGCTGTCTATGCTGCCGCCTCTGAGCTCTCACCGCCGGAGAGTGCGTCCACGGCCAACAGCCATTGGCATTGTGTCGACGACTCCTGCGCCCATTGCGTCGCAGGATCAGTTTGCTTATTCAACGCCCGCGCCCTTCGTTGCGCCGCCCTCCATTGGCGCTGCCGGCTATCACTATGCGCCCACAGCCACACCCCCGCACAGTACGTATGGCTTATACACATCCAATTTACCGCTGGATGTGAATGCGCTGGATTCGCCTCTGCTGCCACCGCTGCCAGATCGGGCGTACCGCCGCCGACTGCGTCCGCTGCACAGCAACAATCTGGATGCCTCGGACTACGACGGGGTCAGCGTGACTCGCAATGGGTTCCGCTATGTGCTGCCCAAGCAGTATCACGAGGAGGCCCAGGTGGATGGCAAGCGGGCGGGCAGCTACGGCTATGTGGATCCGTTCGGCATACGCCGTGTCGTCTACTACAATGCAGCGCCCGGCCGTGGCTTCGTGCACCGCAACAACAATCAGTATGTGGGCGCGAATGGAGCGCCGTACGACGATCCCGGCCCAGCGCAGCTGGTGAACGAGTGAAGTGCGTTACTAGCATCCCTGTCATAGCAATTAATCGATAATCGATAATCGATAATCCACGAACTGTACCCAGTCCCCTCACAAAAAGCACCAAAACTAACCGAACAGCCTCAAGTTTGGATGAGGGGTGTTCACTAAATGAAAGCATTTCTAGATACTGTGGGTAGTGAATACCCACCGCTTGCTAATCTGTATATAACCAACCACGCTTTAACCCTGCGCCCAGACACTCGAACCACTTAACAAACAAACCGAATATCTGTGTTAATTAATTTAATACTTATATATTTAACTTAATTTATGAATAATCCAATGTGCAATGCGCGCCTAGATTTAGTTAGACTAAAGCTTCATTAGGGGCACTCGCTCTGGGTGCGGTAAGTGAAAATAGTTTCATGTATTAATCTTGCCATATTAACAACACGTAAATAAACACTACTACAAACACACCCACACACACACACACACACCTAGATTTAGAATCAGTGAGTAATTTCTTTGCTAATAGTTGTTCATTATGCAAACCAAAATTATGCAAATATATACATATATATATTTGTGTTTCTT
Organism: Drosophila aldrichi; assembly: GCA_035045965.1. Lineage (NCBI taxonomy): Eukaryota > Metazoa > Arthropoda > Insecta > Diptera > Drosophilidae > Drosophila > Drosophila aldrichi. The sequence goes on along the minus strand of JAWNOM010000341.1, from coordinate 2,719,645 downwards.
ATTTGTTTTTTGTATCTCGAATATTTTTTTTTTGTAGAAATAATGAGCACCCGTTGCCTAGAAATTATAGCAATAACAAACATGTCTTGTATAATATTTAGTTTTACAAACGTGAATAAAATATTTCATAATGCAAATCAGTCTATTTACTCAATCGTGCTTGTGACGCCTCCTGCTGCGCCTTTGCGTACTCCTGCTTTTATTACATAGGCTCTGAAGCACATATACGAGCAACATGGGAATCAGTGCCAAAAATGCGATCACATCTAGGGAATGCGACTGGAAGTAGTTCAGCTCCTTGGCTGTCGAGTGCAGGTGGGCGGGGTCGGGATGACGTAGCAGATACTCCACCCACCACACGGCCAGCTCCAAGGGTGGCATAGGATTATCGCGTAAGCGTCGAGAGCGCAGCTTCATGGCCTGCGCGTATTTCTTGTTCTCGGCGACCTCCCAAATGGCTGAAACCAGATCGACAGTGGTCATATTCAAGTAGTTGACCTGAACAGCGGCTCCGGCCGAAATCGTTTGGATGAGATTCTACGGAAAGAAGAGATTGTTGCAGTCACTTTCGAAATACCTTACAAAATAAACTTGCCCGATACTGATCGAGGAATAAAGGAATCCCAACAATGGGCACGCCGTGCCACGTCGCTTCCTGCGTGCTTAATCCCCCACAGTGTGAGATGAACAACACCAAAGATTTATGAGCTGCAAATTATCATGATCAACTCAACTCAACTCAAATCACTTCCCAGATCAAACTTACCCAAGACATCCGTTTGAGGCAGAAAATCCTTGACCAAAACATTGGCCGGCATCTGCACGTCCTTCAAATACTCCTTATCGAACTTCCATAGGAAATGATAGTCAGGCAATTGCCTGAATGCCTCTACGATTTTCAGTTTAGTCTCCCTGTCCACATACTGTGGCAGCATATTAGTGCCCAACGAAAACAGTATAGCTCCACGCTTGCCTCTTCTCATAAACTCATCCAGTTCCTTGGGCAGGGGCTGTCCTGGCTTGCCCTGCATGCCGCCCACCTCGACAACGTTGGGTGGCAAGGCCTCCACATAGTTGGTGGCTGGGTGGGAATTGACCAGGCAAACCTTTGTAAGCTTCGCCAAGTCCGAGAGGGACGGCATATCGGGCCCAAAAATAGGTCGCATTATTTCGTCCAGTTGGGGATTGTAGAACCACCGGCGATAGCTAATTACGGGCATTTGATAAATTAGTTGAATCGTCTATGAAATTGCTGTGATGCTCACATTGTGTCCGCGGCAAATATGAGCGTATTATCCAAACGCTGAAAGAAGCTCATGTTCGCAGTATACAGGGTCGAGAAGTAGGGAACAAGTGCGGGAAAGTAGTGATTCGACATAAAGTCCAGGGTTATAGGCGCATTGTGAAAGGCTGTCATGCCAATAATGGGCGGATAGCGGAATCTATGCGCGAAACCCAGTAAATAGGGTCCCAGCGTATAGTCGTTGATAATCACATCAAACTCAAAGTCCGGCGGATAGTTGAGCAGCTGTAGCAAGCCCTGCGATGCGGCTATGCTTTTGGCGGTTTTCAGGCCAAAATCGTAATGAATCGGAATGGTCACATAGTCGCCAATGCCAATGAACGCGTTAATATCAACTTTATCGGCGCCTTCTGCATCGTAAAAGTCGTAGGCACGTTCCAGATGGATATAGCTGACATTGGCTGGAACCTTATCGTGAGGCCGTGGCAGATCCACAGACAGTATGGTCAAATTGTGACCCCGCTCAGCCAGCTCATAGAGCAATACGCTATTCCTGCAAGCGAGAATGTCCCGTTAGTCTCCCATCTTTCATCCATAACCACACCAAGCACTTGCCATATGTGATGACTGTGGGACGTCATGCCCATCAGCGCCAATATATTTGCACCCGTTGCCCAGCCAAGCAGCTGAATCGCAACAACGACGCGAATGCCGAGACATTTATCGGAATACATCTCGTCAGCTACTGAGCCGTTGCCAAGCGGGTTTGCTGCTCTTATAGCGACACCCATTGAGAGCTGATAAGAAATAGTTATGTTTGCAAAAGCAATTTCTCTCTTTGCTCATCACAATCTTAACAAATCAGCTTTGAATTACTTGTTTGTTTCATTGTATAGTGTTTTGTTTTATTAAACTTCTGAATCTATTGAAAATAAAAGATAATTTTTCAATCGAGCACTACCGACTGCAGAATACTCAGTCACAGTAAGATAGTTACCAGCTCCATTTACCAATTGAATATAATATAGGTAATAGATGAATATGGAGTAAAACTATATCAATAATAAATGGGTATTTTTTTTTACAAAAAACTAAAGGGATTGCAGGCTACAAAAAGTATACTTTCATGGAGAAGCGTCCATCTAACAAGATATACATATGTATATACATACATATTTCTCAAACAATTCTAAAAAATAAATATATTTACAAATTCGTATATTTATGTATAAATCTTTAAAGGATCATAACACTCCAAATTATGAAGTTATGGAATTTTGATAAAAAAAACTCTAGAAGATACAGCCCTGTACATTTTGCCACTGGACATAAATAATCTGAAAATTTGATCTTGGGTTGTTAACGTGAATATATGTACATAGCCAAATTAAATCTCTAGCCGCTTCTGATTTGCCGGAAAATGCCTTTTCCGATTTGACACGCCTCTATAAAATCTTTATTATCATTATTATTGGAAAAATCTAAACATTTTATTACTCAAGCTATAGACGAGCATATATATCAAAGTCTCTAACTTAAATTTCTTGCGTTCAAGCAGAGAGAGAGGTGAGGCCTTCTGAAGTACATTTGCTCGTGATCGGAAAGATACTCTTCTGTTGGTCCGACTAGGCACTGCAATCGCTATATGCAATTTCGTTATAGCAGCAAAAACTACAGAGTTGAGCTTATCGCTTTTTATATCAGTTATTCTAAGATAAGCTCTTAAGAGTAGTCCAACAGCAGTAACCGGACTGTAAGAGTAGAAAAATTTTCTCTCTTAGTCGAAAACCTCCCATTATTGTTTGTTGTTGTTGTATTTGATGAAAAGCCTTATCTAATAATAATCTCAATCATATAAATATAGTTATTGATTAGTTAACTGCAGGGAGTAAGCTACATTTTGGATATATATATAATACAATGGGAGATCAACAAAATTTAAACGTAGCTGGCTTTGCCAAGTTAGTTATATCCTATCAGAATATATGCTCTATTCAGCATTTCGTATTTATTTCGAGCGCACACTGCTCTCGCCAGGGAGAAAAAAAAAATAAATAAAATAAACAAAACAAAACTCTTATCGTTTATTCTTGATTATCGCTATCTTATCTGAGCCGGCGGGGCCAGTGGTGAATCAGTCGCGTTGTTGCGGTGCAATCGTTTGGTAACATGAAATCTATCGCGGCACTTCTGCCGCTGCTGCTGCTGCTGCTGCTCACTTGCAGCAATTGGCAGCAGTCGAATGCTGCTCGGATCTTGTGCATTGTCGGTACGCCGGCGCACAATAATCCTGACTGGGTGCTGCCCTTCTTCCATACACTCGCTAGTCGCGGCCACCAGCTGACAGTGATTGGCACACAGATGGAAGCGGACATACCGGGCATAACCAACGTTCCGTTGATCAACGAGTACGACGTGGTTAGCAAGCACTATGTGGACGCGATGGGTTACTACCAGAACTATTGGGATATTAAGCAGCTACTCATTTGGTACGAGGCGCTGCTTGGCACCTGTCGCTTCACGGTCGAGACATCCTTCTTCAAGAACTTCAACATTCCGGAGGGGAATTTCGACTTGATTATCTATGATGCCACCTATTCCATTGAATGTATGCTCTCGAAGCTGCCCCAGCTGCGATCTCTGCCCGTGTTGGCCCTCAGCAGTGGCAAGCTGACGACAGACCTACTTCAGTTAGTTGAAGCCGAGAACACCATCAGTGCTGCGACGATTCCGCACTTCGCCAGTCATCTGCCACGAGAAATGAAGTACTGGCACCGCCTACAGAACCATGCCATGTACCTGGCCGAGCAATTGTAACTATGAAACTAAACGACTGCAGACTAGAGGAAGATAGCCCATTCTTATTCCTTTCTTTTCCCGACAGCATTCAATGGTCTGTGGTTCAGCCCGTCTTAAACGGCATGCTGGGCAAGGAGTACTTCAAACCCGAGGTGCAGATAGTGCTGCTCAACACGCATCCGGTCCTGGACTATGTGCAGAACATGCCACCGAACGTTATCGAGGTGGGCGGCTTGCACATTCTCTCCGAGTCGGAGCCGTTGCCGTTCAGCACGCAGGACTTTATAGATCGCTTTTCCGAGGGCATCATTTACATAAGTCTGCCCCATATTGAGCTGATGTATGGCTTGGGCATACAGGCGATTGAGAACATGATCAGGGAGTACGGCCAGTTCGGCTTCCTTTGGAATGTGAACAATATGAAGGAGTTGCAGTTGTCGGAGAGCTTTTACAATCTGAGGGCCATCAATGTGGTTGAAAATATGCAGCAAAATATTTTGGGTTAGCTGAGAGTCTCTTTCAACTCGGATCCCATCTCAATTCTTGTTTCCGATTTCAGCTCAGTCCAATGTAAAAGTATTTATCAGTCATGGGGATAGCTTCAGTGTCCAGGAAGCTATCTACAATGCGATTCCAATTATTGTATTGCCCCTGCTAATGGATCAGATCAATGTAAGCTAACATTCATTTATATATATATATTTCAGCTACTTATCTCTTTAAACCATAGAACGCCCAGCGCTTGGAGGAACGCCATTTGGGAGTTCGAGTTTCGCCCAGCGAGTTTTCAGTAAACAGCTTCTCCACAGCTCTGAAGCAATTGATACGGGACGATTCCTATTTGGAGTCAATGCAGCAAGCACAAAACAATTATCGCACACGCCAGTTGAAGCCCATGGATGTGGCTGTTTGGTATGCGGAGCAATTGGTCAGCCAGCCGAAGCTCTTTAAGCATTTGTCGGTGTCCAAGTCTTCTGGAATGTTTTACCATATTAGAAAATCCATGGAAGTTTTGGTTATACCTCTAGTTTTTATGCTCTTATTCTTTGGCAATTTCATCTTCCTGATTTGGCAAAGCATAAGTAAGAAGAAGAGGGTGAGGCGCATTAAAGAAAAAAAGGTAAAAGCCAAGCCACAGGAGGACAATAAAGAAGATTAGTTTTGGATTAAAGATTAAAATTAAAGGTGCTTTAACATCGAGACAAACTATCAAGTGATATGCAATAATGACAAAAGTATTTAAATATAAATAATAATATTTAAATATAAATAATATTATTTTTAAATTATTATGTGTATGCTGCTCGTAAACTGAACTGCTCTGAAAAAGCACAGAAGTTCAGCTCATAACTAAATATTTTAGAAATCAGTAAATACTAAATATTATAAGCGGTACCATATGTAAGTCGGGATTGCAATATTTCCATTCATTCTAACATTGCAAATAATCTATGAATAAAAAAAACCAAAGACATCTAAGCTTTATTGTTATCATTGTTGCAGTTCATTGCTCATTAGATTCGTAAAGTGTATTTATCTCAAGGCGAATCGTAAATCTAGCCTCATTTATAATTAATGACTTTGCATGAAACCAAATATACATTTTTGTATGTCCTTATATTTTTAACAATTGCAGCTCAGACTTTATGTAATTCATTTTCGTGATAAAAATGAGCAAAATTGGTAATACGACAAAACAAAAGAAAAACCTGAAGAACATTTAACTAAGTCTATCCAGTTTTGCCTTTTACTAAATATTTATTTATATTTATATTTATTTTTATTTATTTATATTTATTATATTATTTGCTTTATAATATTTATTTTAATTAATTCAAACGCTAATTCAATAGTTTTTGATGTAGATTTCTTATGGAAACGTAGCAGAGCGGACTGTATATTATTTTAAGTAGTCTGGTGTACATAACTTGAAATTTCTTTAAAAGGCATTTTGCAATGTCTGCCATACAGATACCGCATAGTAAATTACAGCTGGAAATAAATATTTAAATTCGTATTCGTATTCGTGCATTCAAATTTATATAGACTTTGTATATTTTGCAGATATTGACTGCCTTACTTTTAGGCAGGCTACATAGCACTACTATAATATTTTACTTAATAGTATATCATGCTTATCTGGACCAGAGGACTCCATCGTTCAGCCATTGCTTGTTGATGTTGACAACCAGATTAAATTTAATAGATATTAGAATTAATTTAAGACTAACTTAAATCTATAGCAATGGCAACTGGGGACTTCGGCTTGACAGGCAAAATAATATTCGAGATGGTTTGCCTGAACAGTTAGTCTATCCGCGTAGTCTTCCAACTGGAATAGAAAGAATGAAAATATGTTATTAAGCCGCACCTAAAAGTATGCAACACTTATTTTCGATTAATGGAAAACTATGATGAAGCAATCTTAAGAGCACAGCTGATGCACGCTCTCTCTCCCTTTCTCTCTCTCTCTCTATACTTCTCTCTTGTCAGGTAAACGAATGTTTTCAAGTCTGCATCACAGGTAAACACGACTCGAAAGCGAGCAGATTATTGAATTCTGTTACCTTTTCGGTGACAAGTGAAACAAAAGAAGGCGCAAGAAACGTAAACCCTAAATGCTTACCCATCGTAAAAGTCGGTTTCAGTTCTTTTCGGAAATCGACGACGTACGCAGCTGAGCGGACCAGAATGCTGACAAAGTTATTGAAAATCTGCTGCAACTCGCGGCAATGCACGTTCGCCAAGCCATTTGAGGCGATGCCGGGGCCACGAGGTCCGTTTGGATTGGGTAATTTGTACAACTACATGCCTGGCATTGGTGCCTACTCCTGGCTGCAGTTGCACAAGGCCGGCCAGGATAAGTACGAGAAATACGGCGCTATTGTAAGGGAGACAATGGTGCCGGGTCAGGATATTGTTTGGCTGTACGATCCCAAAGACATTGCGACACTGCTCAACGAGCGCGACTGTCCGCAGCGACGCAGTCACCTGGCCCTGGCCCAGTACCGCAAGCAGCGACCGCATCTCTACAGGACCACGGGCCTGCTGCCCACGAACGGGCCCGACTGGTGGCGCCTTCGCTCCCAGCTGCAGAAGGAGCTGAGTGCGCCGAGAAGTGTGCGCAACTTTGTGCGCGAGGTGGATGCAGTGACCCAAGAGTTCTTGACCTTTCTGGAACAGTCTGCCGCAGCTGACGCAGTCATCGACATGCTGCCCAAGCTAACCAGACTGAACTTGGAACGTAAGCGAATCGAAAGAGTTATCTACAGCCGATCTCAATAATCAATTCAATTCCATTCTTTGCAATCGTTAGTCACCTGCCTGTTGACCTTTGGAGCACGCATGCAATCATTTTCGCCCGAGGAACAGCATGCCAACTCCCGCTCCACCCAACTCATGCATGCCGCTGAGACCACAAACAGTTGCATCCTGCCCACCGACCAGGGCCTACAGCTGTGGCGCTTCATAGAAACGCCCAGCTACCGGAAGCTGCGGCGCGCTCAGGCGTATATGGAAAGCGTTGCCCTGGAGCTGCTGGAGCAAAATGTGCAAGGCAGCTCATTCCGATCCTCTCTGATTGCCAGGTACGCACAGAACCCTCAGCTAGATCGCCTTGATGTTGTGGGCACGGCGGCTGATTTATTGCTGGCTGGCATTGACACCACTTCGTATGCCTCCGCCTTTCTGCTGTACCATGTGGCACGGCATCCAGAAGTGCAGTTGCGTCTCCACGCGGAGGCAGTCAAAGTGCTGCCCAAGCCTGAGGAGTCGCTCAGCGCGGATGCGTTGCGCACTGAGATTACATATACGCGGGCAGTGCTCAAGGAGTCGCTGCGCCTAAACCCCATCTCCATTGGCTTTGGCCGTGTCCTCAACCAGGATACAGTGCTCAGTGGCTACTTTGTGCCCAAGGGAGTGAGTGGAGCCGAGAATGTCAATAATATTATCATTATTATTTAAACTAAAATCCCTTGCAGACCACCGTTGTGACCCAGAATATGATTGCGTGTCGCCAGCCTGAACATTTTCCAAATCCTCTAAGCTTCCAGCCCGACCGTTGGCTGCAGCAGCGCAGCGCTCTCAATCCTTATCTCGTCCTGCCTTTCGGACACGGCATGCGCGCCTGCATAGCCCGCCGCCTCGCCGAACAGAATATGCACGTCTTGCTCTTGAGGGTAATCTCTATCCACATCTATCTATCTACTACAGTGAAGAAATTTAAAATTCAAATTCCATTCCACGCAGCTGCTACGCCACTATGAGCTCATCTGGCGGGGCCCAACGGATGTCGAACTGGATATTGAAACTCTGCTGATCAACAAGCCCAACGCTCCGGTGCTGATCGAGCTGAGACGACGGCCTGCGTGATTTGCAATGCAAAATGAAGTGAGTGAAGTGAGGGTGCACTTGGAGTTCATTGTTTATTTGCCTTAATAAATGAAGTTAAATAAACGTTTCTTAAACATATTTATAGTTAATGTAAATCATATGACTAGTGTTTAATTATATATATAAGTATATATATTATTTTTTAATTAAAAGGCTGCGGGTGTTTTGGTCTACAAGTACTACATAAATGATAAAGAAACCTAATCCGACCTCTAAGTTTGAATACAATAGAAAGGCATACGCATGAAATTCTTTATATGGTGTCAGAGTTGCTTTAGAATGGGTTCGTATAATACTTGAAAAAATAGGCGTGTGTGTTGCTGTCTGAACTCAGGGCTGCCTACGGTTAAGTAAATCAGCCCCAGCCGCTAGCTTATATATGATCGTGTAATAAGTCTAAATGATTTTGTTTTAGTTATATATGCATGTGTATATAGTTTTAAAAAACTTTTCCTAACCTCTTGGCCCACTGAATGACCCATTCTGCTTGATCCTAAACCGAAGTACAGTTACGCCCTGTAAGCTCAATTCTATTGAGAACTTAACCTCTATACCACTATCGTTTCACTATAATCAGACTGCTTAACGTCCAGTTCAAGTCAAAAATATGTCGTCTATACTGATTTACCTGCTCTGTAGTCTTCTATATACTTCTACTCCGTACTATGCTGCTGCATCCTGTTCTAACCTATAAGGACTTTGGTTGTTTACCGCACTAAACACTACGATGATTGGTGGAAAAATACATATACTTCTAGATTTATCTGGATCTATCTGCTATGAGCGAACATTTGTGGATTATGCTTTTGAAAAATACAATATATATGTTAGATATATCTGTATGTGTGTGTCTGTGTGGATTTTTCTCAATATCGGATCTAAGTATCAGGTCGAGAGCCGTTAGCTCTCCGTATGGCTATCGCTGAATATGTGTGCTCGATGAAACTTAAGATATAAGTTCACTATATATGGAGTTCTGCTGCCGATGATAGTCTTAAAGCTCCAGCAGCAGAACCTCCTCATGCTAGAGTATATTTAACAGCGACGAGTCCATCATGCGATCATCGTATAGACTCAGCGTTTTCGAGGCGCGCGCCTTGCGCACGGAGGGCGGCACATCTCCGGGCGTTTTGACCCGCTCGCTGGGATCGCGCAGCCGTTCGCTGCTGCCATGCCCACTGAATACCTCGCGGAAGACCTCCAGGCTGTGCTGGCGGCGCATTTGCTGTTCTGTTGGCGTCGGCAGGTTGCCGCTGTTGCTGGTCACCAGCAGCGAGTTTGTGCGCAGGTGTCCGGGACGTCGCTTTGGAGCCCGGGAGCTGGACAGCATGTGCAGCTCGTTCTCGTTCTCGTTCTCGTTGTTGTTGTTGTGGTTTTTGTTGTGGTTCTGGTTCTGATTCTGATTCTGGCTGCTGTTCCCATTGCAGTTAATGTGCTTGATGAGGCTGCTGGACAGCGAGCGGGGCACTATATGAGCGGGTGTGCCGGTACGCTGCTCCGCACTGCGAAGCTGCAGGAGATTGGCTCTGTCCAGTGGCTGCAGTGGACTCAAGTCCAGATTGTTGGGTCGCCTCAGACCACTGGCCAATTGCGCATTGTCCATGCTCTTCAGAGCCGCCACGAGATTCGACTTCTCCTCGCCCAGCTGCAGCTGCCTGCAGAGCTCCTCGGCGTGCTCCTTGCGAAACAGCTTCTTGTGGATCAGGGCGCGCACACCATGCCATCCACGTAGCTTCTGGTCTGTGTTCTGTTGCTTGGGAAAGCCCTGGCCCAGACTTGAGTTCTGCTTCTGCTGGCGGCTAGCAATGAGCTCCTCCACGCTCACGTCGTGCTCCAGACAGGACAGGCTCTGCTCCTGCTGGGGCTGAAAGCTGTGCTTCTTGCTGCGCTCCACGAGCACAGGCGGCGTCCGCTGTGACTGAGGCGCCAGGTTGCGCTCCTGGCAAGGATTGCGTCCCTGCAGGTGCGGCTGCAACTGAGGCTGTGCGTAGTTCAGGTGATTCTTCTCCGTGGGAAACTGCTGATTGGGCGGCGGCTGCAGCAGTCCACCATCGGCTGACGAGAGCTGTGATTGGGCTTGATGCACTGCAGCCGCAGTCGTTGTTGTTGTCGTTGTCATGTTGCTAATTGTGCTAACGAGCGTCGCCGTGGGCGTGGCCAGGTTGTTGGTGTTAAGCAGCGGACTGGCCGGTTGCGTTTGGAGCCGTGGACGCAAGCTGGACATCTCCTGCATGCGCTCCTCGGCGCAAAGCGATGTCAGCCTGGCGTCTGCATCGTGATCCCAGCAATCCTCGCAGGTATCGCGCACAAGCTTGGCAGCGGCACCGCCACCCCAGCCCGCCGGGAACAGTGGGCGTGCCTTATGCCGCACCACTAGAGCCTGCATCTGGTCGAAAGTGGGATGCGGGCCCACTTCCTGCTCATAGGGCGCCTTGTAGGGCGGCGTCACCTGGCCGGGAGCATAGAAGTCCGAGCAACGCGTTGCCACCTCCCACAGCACCAGGCCCAGGGCGTAAACATCCATTTGCTTGAGCGATGTCTCACAGTCCCGCAAGTTGACGGCCCCCTCGAGCAGCTCCGGCGCCATGTAGCGCAGTGTGCCCACCTCATTGATGCTCTTGGTCTCGGCCATGGCCACCTCGCCCTTGTACTCGTACTTCGAGCCAAAGACCTTCAGTGCAAATCCGAAGTCCGCTATGCAGCAGCTGAGATCCGCCTGCACCAGAATGTTGCGCGAGTTGAGATCCCGATGGGCCACGCAGGGCTTGTGCAGCTCGCCCAAGCGCAGCTCGGTGTGCAAGTGGGACAGGCCGCGCGTAATGGAGCGCAGCATGCCGCAGCACTGGGCAAAGTCCGTGCAGTTGGCAATCAGCCAATCCTGAAGGCAGCCCAGGGGTGCGAGCGATAGCACCAGCTGGTACTCCATGCGACCATCCATGGTGCGGCGCTCGTCATAGCCTAAGTGGGAAACAACAATGAGTCAATGAGCAACTGCTGACGTATGTCCTCCGCTGCTGACTTACCAAAGTAGCTGAGCAGTGCCGGACAGTCCATCAGGGGCAGGGCGTAAATGTTCCGCTCATTCACGTAATACTGGTGGTGCGCCTCGGGGTAGATCTTGACGGCCACTTCCTGGTCGTGCAGCATGCCCTTCATCACAGTGCCGTATTTGCCACTGCCCAGCATGCCGATCAGGTGCATATTGTCCACATTTCGCAAATTGGAGCTGTAGCCGGGTCCGGACGGGGCCAGCGGCGATTCCTCCGGCTCACTGTTCTCCTTGACACCGCGACAATATTGAACGGCCAACAGGATGCCGATTACGATCACTGTCAGCAGACCCACGCAGGTGAGCAGCGTGGTGGCCCTAAAGGAGCTATGCTGCTGCGACGCGGCTCGATTGTAGATCACCAGCTGCACATTGTCCGTCAGCTCTTGCGGCGCCGGCTCCACGATAGCCACTTGCGCATTGCACAGCTCGCCGGAGCAGCAGCAGTAGTAGAGGCTGTTGTTGCGGGATGTGGGTGCCGAGCTGGTGCATTTCGTGTGGCTGCAAATGGAATTGCGATCTGTATTGTCCTTCCAGCAACCTACAGAGAAACAAAATTGAAAGTTGTAATATACTTGCTTCAGGTTTTTACATCAGTATATGGTCTTTGTTAAAGTGATTGTTACAAGCGGAAGGAGGCGTGGCAGACCCTATTATTTATATATATTATTGACCAAGACGATGTGCCTAATCTAACTGTCCGTTCTTCCGTCAGTCTGTGTATGTGAACGCGTGAATCTCATTGCTTATATGAGCTAGATACTAGAAATTTGGTTGGATCGAGTTAATAAATAAATAAATAAATAAAAACTACTTCTATTCCTGTTTCAATCAGTTAAAACCTTTATTCAGTTACAAATTGCATATCATATGCCTTTGTAGCTAGAGTTTGTACATTTGAAAGATTTGTTTTATTGTTGTTTTATTTTGAATATCAATTATATTATATATGTATATATAATATTATAATGTAATATATATTGCAACAAAAGCTAATATGTGAAAGAGTTTGATTTTTAAAAAATTGCTTTTCTATAATAGTATTCCATTGAATATGTATAGCTAAAGAAAGCATTGACTAGCCTTACTCTAAGTTATATTTTATTTTATGTTAACAAAATAACTTCCTAATAAATATAATATGTCAGTAACTTCATAATAAACAGAACATGTGAATCACAGTTGAAAAGCAGAAGCTAACCTCTGTTAAAAATAGATTTGTAGCAAAAGCTCTATCTGACTTTTAATCTATGTTTAAGGGAAATAAAACACAATAGTCTAAGGATCTTTTTTGATTAAATACAGTAGAATCCGGTTATAACGACTCCGCTTAAAGCGTCCAACCGGTTATGTCGACGAAAATTCGATGCCTTGGTTGGTCCCCATACAAACTTATATGAAAGAGCCTCCGCTTAGTACGTCTCCGCTTTTAACGACAATCCGCTTATGCCGACGATTTTTTCCACCATTTACCGGTTATTACGTCGTGACAAACAAAAAATCGCGAAATAATGACAAAAAATTGTAGCATAAAAAGACTCTGTTAGAAATGTATACATGTATGTATTGATCAGTGATCAGTACCCTTGCTTGTGTGCTTTGCAACGCCCCAAATGCTGCCAAGACAGAGAGAGGGAGAGAGACAAAGTACAATGCTGACGTCACAAAAATGTTTCTAAGCCATGTTATCGAAATAAACTTATACAAAATCTTAGTTTTGATTAAACATTTATATTGTTTAATGTTGAAAGCTATTATGAACATGGCAACCGTAAAAAAAATGTAAAAAAATATTTTTTTGCTCCTTCTGGTTAAAGCGTCCTCCGGGTATAGCGACGTAAAATCGACGGTCCCTTGAATGTCGCTATAACCGGATTCTACTGTATATTCAAATCGATAATCGAACATAGTTTAGGTCATCCAGCACCACTTTAAAACTTACCCTGCTTAACGAAACGCGTGCCATTCGAGGTCTGATTCCACAGCGTGAAACAGAATGTGTAGCCCTCGGTGCAGGTGCGCTTATGTGGCTCAGTGGGCAGGGCGCCTGCCTCCAGGTACTGCTGCTGCTGCTCCACGCTGATGCCTTCGCTGCTCTCCTGCTCATAGTCGTCGTCGTGCTGTGAATTGTCGTTCTCCTTGTAGCTCATGCAGCTATGCTGGCGACTAGGCGCTGGCGCTGGTGCTGGTGCTGTAGATATATCAAAGACATCGAATCAATATTTATATACATATATACGAATTTATCTTTAAAACGAATCAATTTTGTGTACTCACAGGCCAATGTTAGTGTAATCATAAGCATTATGAACACCGTCCCGCACCGTAAACTCCACATTCGCCCAGTCATATTGCGAATTTTCGATTGCTTTGAGTTTGAAGTGTCTGTAGCTTGCCGCCTTTGTTGATCTTATCAGCTCTCAACTTCTCGACGCTTATTGTTTATGGCATTTTGGCTGACCAACAGTAAATAGTGCTGAAATAAGCATTTAACCATAATATAGTAAATCTATGTATAAACACTCATTTCTATATTATGTCCGTTTGTTTTCTTTTGTCATGAATTGTTAGGAATTACGCTCGTATGTCTATAAGCAAACTGTAACGCAATGACCAGTCTGGCCAGTTGCCATTGGAGTCGAAAAAAACATTTTTATGGTTTGGCTTCAGCTTCCAATTCACGCTGTATTCTGTGGGCGCACTGTAAATTTAGCTAACGCTGCAATTTATTGACGACGATAACGACGAGACCCAATTACAAAGAGACCCGATCCACTGGCTGGAGCAGCACCACTCGTACTCGCTGATCACCCGCAATTGTAATAAGAGCAACAGTGTTGTATATATGTACGTATTTATGTATGTAGTTGCTTGCCGCTTGGCTTCTTTATCAGTCTGTCTGTCATTTTGTCTGTCAATCAGTCAGTCAGGCAGTCACCCACCCACAGAAAATGGAGCTGGCGCTACAACGGGGGGCGTTTTGTAGACACAATTGTACTTTGGAATCATTTGGTGCCGCATTCCGCTAAGCAAAAAATAAATAAATAAATACGTAATAGTGATCGACTAGGATATACCCTTAATACTGCGAAGAGCTGACATTCCAATGCAGTAAATGTTGTAAATCTAAAATATTTCAATTACGTTTAAAAAATAACTCAAACTATGAATTTTTGGAAATAAAAAGAAAATGGTGAATCTTTTCTGCATTCAAGTACACATTAAAACCATCCCTAGCCTTTGTGTTTTACGAGATCGTTGCGATAAAGTTATAAAAAGCTAATTATTCCCAGGAGAATATTATCAAATAGCTACTAAGTTCAGTCCATTAGATGAATCAAAGAGAAGAATTCTCAGTAAAATAACGAATAAGAATCTACATACTTTATAGGATCTGCCACGCCTCCTTCTGCCTGTTACATACATTTGAACAAAACTATTATACCCTGGTTTCGCGTTTCCAATGGGTTCAGTGTATAAGAAACACTCAGCAAAAAATCGTATGTACGCATTAATGAGTACAAAGAAATACTTGGCACATATTCTAGTTTTTATTTTTAACAAGAGGTAATATAGATTCCACTATATAACTCTACTAAGCATAACCGATTTTTAGTTTCCCTGCAAGCTTCAATCTCTCAGGCCTATAATTTTAAAGAGGTAGATCGTATTAGTTTAAGCATATAATATTGAAGAGATGGAAATCTATTTTTGCTTTATTATTTTCATTATAAAGTAATATAGATTAGCTCAGATATACACAGACACAATGAAAAGCCCATAGAAGGAAATTTAATATTTTTAAATTAATACACAATTTTTCTCTCTGTACACATCAGACATACATAATATATACACATACATACATATATAGATATATGTTAAAAGCCTTCCCCATTCGAGTGGCGTCTGTGACGGTAATTGAAAATTTTGCTTTTGGCTTTAATTAGGCGCTTGAGTGAACTGTATTAAAATGTCTTAATAGTTTGCGTGAACTGATACACGTTGCCGAGTGGCTCACCTTATCGAAGCGCACACTCATTCAAATTATTGTATAATTACGTTTCTGAGTTATGTTCCTCGGTGGCGGAAAATGGGTTAATTACCTTGCAAAGTGGACCGGAGCCTTCACAGCAATTTATAATATGATGTTTAGTAATTTATAATAAATAAATAAATAATAATAAACATATACCAATGAATATATGCACTCAACTCTTTGATATTTATGTATGTATGTACATACGTATGTGTGTGTGTATGGAAGCAATTGACTATCATTGACGCCGTCAGAGCTTAACGAACGAAACAGAAAGCATTGTCCCTCAATTTACGACTTGCTGCTGATAAGAATCAACCAGTAAATAGAGATGAGCACTTGGAAGTGAATCGTGTCACGATGGCACAAAATTGTCTAAACCATTTGGGAATTTTATCTGCTATATATTGGCCCCACTATTAGTTCATTTCATAATTGAAATAACTAAATTCTTTGCATAAAGATTTATATTCACCGCCAAGCACGATTTACACTCGCTGTCATCTCAATGTCCATGGAGTAAGTAAATATAAACATGGAAATTAATTGTGCAGCTTTTTGCTTTATGCTTTGTATTCGCCTGTTATCGTCAATGAGAGTGGACGCCGCAGCCGGCGCGTGCGTCCAATGAGCACAAGCACCGCAACGAAAGCGAGAGAGAGAGTGAGAAAGGAAAGGAGAGAGCGCAAGCGAGAGCCAGAGCAGTCCACTTCACAGTCTAGACATGGCACTCTCTCGGACACATGCGCACGATGCATGGGCATAGGCAAACGAGAAGCGCAACTGGCGCGCCAAAACAGGTTCCCTAAGGTGAGTGTAGGGGGCGCGCCGACGGGGCAAGGGCGAGCGTCTGTTCCAGCATGACAGCCGACGGCGCCAGTTAATTGCAAACTTTTTTTATAGCCATTTGCTGTTGCGTATCTTTTTACTCGCTGCTGCTGCTGCTGCTGCTGTTGTTGCTGTTGTTGTTGAGGCTGTTGGGGGACTGTGCAGTCTGCTGATTAACTTTTTGCATGCTGAGCGTGTGGTATGTGCGCATACATACACATGTATGTGTGTATTGTGTGTGTGTGTGTGTGTACTTCTCTGTGCATCTGCCGCAGATTTGTGGACGAAATGTGTGTATGCAGAAAATCAATGCAAGCAAGCACAAGCACAACAACAAGAACAACAACAACAACAACAGCGCAGGCAAACGACAGAGAAGTGGATTGTTCGGTATTTTAAAGGGTCCTGAGTCTGGTTTCGAGTGCACCAGGGTGGGTGGGCGCCAAGCTCAGACGTTCGCATGTCTGTTTGTGTGCCTGTGCATGCATGTGTGTGTGTGTGCGTGTGAGTGCGTGCGCAGACCTGCTACAAAATTGATTTTTCCAAGTCATTGCGAGTGGTTGCCGCACACGAAATTCGAGAAAAATATTCACATCAAGTTGGAAAAAGAATAAACTGGCTTTACTGGTCAAGCACACAGACATCTTTCAGATGACAAATAAATATTGAATAATTTGTAATTCATCTTACACTTTTAACGGATTTTCAAGACATGCCCGCACTGCGTTAACACAAATTTGTATTTGTTGTGTTTATTCTAATATTTGATTATTCTTTTATTAAAACAAAACTAGAAGTGCAGCCATTTAGATTGCGTATGGCGCCTATGGCTTTTGTGGCATATTATTATCTTATTTCACTTCTTTTTTTTTGTGACTTAATTCCCCCTCTTCATTGAATATTATAAATTTGTTTGGTGCGCGCGCGACGCTTTCAAATTACTTTTGCCTTCGCCGTCGCTCACTGAGAACTGACTGACTGACTGACTGCGACTTAGGCGCCAGCAGTGCCGTCAACGACAGCGGCGACGCCGGCAGCATGCGCATATTTACGAAGCAGCGTGGAAAGGCGCAAACACCGCTTGGCGCTCTCAGAGAGCGCTCGTCTTAAGAGAGAGAGGGAGTGAAAGAGAGAGATATAGAGTGGTCAGAGGCAAAGAGTTTTATTCACTTGTTGATTGCAAGCGGTGTGTGCTAACAGATATAGAATCAGATTTCTTTATTTAAATACATATAAATAAATATGTATTTATTTACATATGTATGTATGTTTGTATGCATACTTATTGCTCCACTGGGTGAGCCGGCAGCACTTGACCAGCGCAACTGCCAAAACCAATGCGCAGGCCATTTTTCTCGCAGTGCCCACGAATGATGACCTCATCGTAGTCCTGCAGGAATTTTCGTGTCTTGCCGCCTTGAAGCTCCACGTTCTTGGTGCCACGCCAGCACAGCTCCAACAGCGAGCCGTACGAGTCGGGTGTTTCGCCGCTTATCGTGCCAGATGCCATTAAATCACCTGGCCGCAAATTGCAGCCGGTGACCGTGTGGTGAGCGATCTGCTGCAGTGGTGTCCAATACAAGTGCTTGAAGTTGGACTTGCTAATCAGCGACTCGGTGTCATTTGCAGCTATGAATTAAGAAATTTGGTTTAACCATACCTAAAACATTCGAGCACTATGTAGATCTTACGTTTTAGGGAAACTTCCAGATTGATGTCAAAGTTAAAGGGAATACTCTGCCTTAGGTATGGCAGCACTTCCGGTTCCTGTGGAAAGTTATCGATCAAAAATGGCTTCAGCGCGGCCGTCGTCACCACCCAGGGAGATATGGTGGTGCCCAGATTCTTGGCCGTAAAGGGACCCAGTGGCACGTACTCCCATTTCTGTATATCACGAGCACTCCAATCGTTCATCAACGTGAATCCAAAGACGTTCTGCCAGGCGTCGTCCACCTTGATGGGTTCACCCAGTTGGTTGCCAGGACCGCCTATGAAAAATGCCATTTCCAGCTCAAAGTCCAAAAGCTTGCATGCTCCAAAGATGGGTTTGTCAGCACCCTCAGGCAACGTCTGCCCTAAAGGTCGGCGAATGGGCGTGCCCGACACAACAACAGAGCTGGCGCGTCCATGATAGCCCACTGGTAAATGACGCCAATTCGGCATCAGAGCATTATCGGCACCCCGGAACATTATGCCCACATTTGTGGCATGATGAATGGAGGAGTAGAAGTCCGTGTAGTCACCAATCTGAGCAGGCAAATGCAGCGAAATCTCCGACTGAGGTATCAGAGCTCTAGCAGGGGCAATAAACAAGAAATATATTAGCAAATCGAATCGGATCTATTGTATCTAGATAGCCTACGCGCTCCTTAAGTCCACATTTTGCTCCACCTCGGAACCCTTGGACAGTAGTTTTTGGGTTTGAGTCCTCACTGCATCCCACGCTTCGTGACCCAAGCTCATCAACAAGTTCAGCGTCTCTGCCTGCAGAGCAGCCTATAGAGAACAAAACATGCTCATCAAGCAGTTCAACAAGCAGTGCACACACAGTACATACCTGCAACGAGGGTGCAAACAAATGCGACACAGCTTTTAGATCCAGCACATGCTCACCAATAGCGACGCACAGGCGATGTACGGGCTGCAAATACGACCATAAGAAATTATACGATATTCATCTACGATATTCATAGATAAGCAGGTGTTATGACTATGGAAATCTCAGATTGTTTTCGTAAACAAACTAGTTTTGATATAATTTAACATGCAAATGATATGCACTAAAGCGGTCTTTGTTCTAAATTAATAGACCGAGCACATGAGAAACTTCTTTACTGACTATTTTATAAAATTCCATGTGACATTCGTTATTAAATATGATATATCACATGTTTTTTCACATATATATATATATAGAATAACTGAAAATATGTATAATAAATTCTAAATAATAATTCTAAATTAAGTTTCGTTCAGTTTAAATTACTCACATTTGATTTAGTGGAGAAGACAGCATATGGTAAATTTTCCAAGGGGAAATCGCTGCCGGCTGGCACTGGCACGAAGCTAACTGACATTTTATCCAATTTTAGACGAGTATCAACTATATAAGTGAAGAATTTAGAGCTTCCGAGGAGTTGTATGCTTAGTAAACTGATTAAAATGACAGCCGCAACGGAGAGTGTGCTTAACGCCAGAGTGACGATGACAACTGAGTAGCTGCTCCCATATTACATTCTTTATATATCGTA
This sequence comes from Drosophila aldrichi, assembly GCA_035045965.1. Taxonomy (NCBI): domain Eukaryota; kingdom Metazoa; phylum Arthropoda; class Insecta; order Diptera; family Drosophilidae; genus Drosophila; species Drosophila aldrichi. Next base: position 2,700,044 of record JAWNOM010000341.1, on the reverse strand, counting down.
GGTATGCCCCTCTGGTCGCTCTTAAGCCGGTTGGGCCGGTTATCAGCAGCTCTTAGCAAAACAAGCCCCTCAAATCAGTGGCGCGTGCAGAGAGGCAATTGAAAACTCTCTCTTTCTTGCTCTTTGGTTACTTTTGTTTTTTTTATTTACTCATTTATTTATAATTTATGTATATATAATATATATTTAATATTTAAGATGCTGGAATAATTGTTGTCTTTGTTGTAGTTCTCCAATACATATACATCAATTTATACACGAAATACAAATTATATGATTTGATTTTTGGATTTTCTATTTAACTTTTAATTGATCTGATATACACATAATATATGTATATTTATGTATGTAATTTGACTTCAATTCAACTTAGTTAACAGCACATTAAACTACAATTATATTTTATATATATTTGTGAATATATTTATACGGGTAAAGATTATGTACGTGTGTTTACTTTTTGATTTTTCTCGGAACTCATTTCTAACCAAATTTAACAGAGTTGAACCTAAGTTTGCTTAATTCATATTAATTCAAATTCATATATAATGTTCCAACACCTTTTCTTAACAGTTTATTTAATTGCATTTAATTGACACCGAATATATCTCCAATATATATATCAGACGTATGTATACGATGATAAGCACGATCAATAACTAAGATTCAACTAAATTATTCGTTTATACGTATTTATGTATATAGCACAGTTCGATACTTGGACTAGTTTGGACTCAAGATCCCATTCTTACAGATTTACGTAGTGCTCGAAGCCCACTTTGCTTCCCCCAATTGATCTTGTAGCTTTCGTTTGTGAACTGTTTTAACAAGCGCAGGTCTCTTTGATATATGGTGTAAAGGTACATACAATTTTGCCTGGAGCATAAACTTTGCCATAGATCAACTTTAGATATACTTTTTTTATATAGCTGCAACATAATTATACAATTTGTGAATTGCAAACGAGTTAATTAGAATTCAACATACATTTAGCTTTGACTGATTTTTGTATCTTCAATGATATGTTAAGATATCATATCGTTTTACAACACTTAGGCTCTTAAGTTTTATTTTGTTTCGTTTATAATTTGCTTTCAAATATTCAAACTTTGATTTGTTTGTTTCTGGTTTGGTGGTGAGTGTGGCGGGAGTGGGAGATCGTATTATAAATGTACACAGAGATATTTGTTTTAAAGTTCTTTACGATATAATAACTTGATATAATTCGTAATTCTGCAACAGTCGCAATAAACTCTTGAAATTTCTTTGTGAAAGTGAAACATAAAATAACATTAAAATTGGCAACACTTTGATTATATTATGAGTACATATTTAATAGTTTTCCAACACTGTGTTGGGTCTTCAAATTCAATAACAGAAGAGCGAAATCAAACATAACATTCGGCAACACTTTATAATTCAATGTACAGTAACATATAACTTTGATTAGTTGAGCGTTATTCTCTTCGCGTTCTTATGATATGCTTTTTACCTTAAAGATACTTCTTGGTTGCATTGACTACAGAACAGTAGCTAGATTGATCTTTTGGAGACAATATAGGTTCTCAGCTAGAATCGCTTACAAGTCGTCGCCCAATCGGTGTATCTCATCAAGCATGAAGTCCACATCCTGCTCGGTCACAGCAGCCGAAGAGATGATCGACCGGAAGAAGTTTGGTCGTCGATCGTCTGGCTGGTAGCCAACCATAAGTGTTCCCTTCTGCATCATACGTCCCTTGATAATGGGGCAAATCTGTAAAGAAGATGTGGGTAATTAGTTTATAATAATTAGGTAATTATATGTTAATCTTACCTTGCCCAGTTCCACCTCCTTCTTGCTGTCATGAGGCACACCACGCAAACGCTTGGGCACATACCAGAACGAGACATTGACGCACTCGGGCTCCAAAATCAAGTGGAAGCGATCGGACTGCTGCCTAATGCGCTTCAGCTGATACTGCACCAGCTCCATCAAGCGATCCTGCTGCTGCTCGAATCCCTCGGTGCCCTTGGCGCGCCACTGCAGCCATAGCTTGAAGATGTCGTTGTGGCGCCCACACTGGATCACCTTGTCGCCAGTGTCGTAGCTGATGTCGTACTGCTTGTCGGTCATGAACAGATACTCGGCGGACATTTGATTGCAGCTGATGAGCAGGCCCTGCAAACAGATGGATTTTCGTTATCGTTCTTCCGCCTGCTCTCTTCCCTCTTCTTCTTTCTTTTTTGCTCATAAGTCAAGTTCAAATTTTAATTAAAATTCCGCCTGCCAAAAGACGCAACTGTGACCGATGGCAACATATTGCATGGAATATAAAAAAGCAAACCCAATCGAGGGGTGGCTCTAGCAAAACTAAACAGGAGCAAGAGCAGCAGCAGGAACAGCAGCAGGAGCAGCAGCAGGAGCAGCAGGGTTGTCAAACATTTGCTTGTTCATTGTAATTTTCGAGCTGCTTCAGCCTCCGTCCATGGCTGACTGACTCTCGCTCTGTTGTTTGGCATGAAAAATAACAAGGAATTGTTCGCAACACAATTGGAATTCCTTGGGCAAACAACAAACATTGTGATATGCAGAAGAATGCTTAGGAAGAACGAAGGAACTTGAAAGGGGAGATACGGTAGACATTCATGTCAATCGGAAAAATATTTTAAATGAATTTTAATCCTTAGCTCTTAAAAGTTCAGAATCAAATCTGAAAGTCCAATAAGAAACTATTTGCTTATCAATTTATAGTTCGAAACGAGTGCTGTTCATACTCAGAGAATATATAGATAATTTCTCATAATTGTGTGAATGGGGAGAAGCAGTACTCAATCATGTCATTCGGAAAAATATTTAAAATGAATTTTAATCCTTAGCTAATAAAAGTTCAGAGTCAAATCTGAAAGTCCAATAAGAAACTATTTGCTTATCAATTAATAGTTCGAAACGATGGCTGTTCATACTCAGTTAATATATAAATATATATCTTTTCTCATAATTGTGTTTTATTATTACCAAATAGTTGCAGTACTTACATCTTCCTTGAAATGTATAGTCGAGCACTGGAGCAGGGCTCCCATGAGCTTGTGTGGATTCCAGGTGACAGAATCGGCGCTGCAAAAGTCAAATCAGGTCGGGCAACAATATATTAAATGACATTCAATTACAAATTACAAACAATTAACACTAAGCTCCCACGCTATGCGGTCTGTGCGAATCCAGTGGCAACCCTCGGGCGCAGCCACCCCGCCGGGACAATGACGGCGACAAGGACAGCGAAGCTTCCTTGCTGGCAAGTGCCATAAATTGTGGCAATTTGAGGCCGCAGAGCTTTAATTGAATTCAAAGCGAGCGCAACCCCAAAGCCTGAGGGTCGACAGACGCCACTAAACATCCCCCAGGGGCAGCTATTTACAGTTGCGTGTGTGTGGGTGTCTATAAACATGATGCTTATGGAGTGCCACTGTGAGTGTGCTTCAGCTTGAGTGAGTGGCGGCATGTGGCGCATGCCACAAGTTTTATCAATGACACGGGGTCTTGTTTTTGTGTCTTGTGCAATGCCTAGCTGTGGCGAAAAGTTTGCATTGTTTTAGCCATTTCCCGCAAGCTAAGCCGATTTAAGAGCATCTCCTAGCAGCTGGAACCGAATGCCATTAATCAACTCGGGCTTAGCTGCCAATGCCCACAAGATGTCAGCTGCACGCGCATTTAATGATTAATTTATAGAGAGCCGTTCAATTAGGGCCCGCAATTTGCATGCCAAGCAGGATTTGGGCGCCAAATGAATTGTACTTGAACGCCCACTTGATGGATGGGGCCCATCAATTTGAAAGTGTTTATGGGACACTTCTCCCTTGACCGCAAAACTGTCAATACGAGAGCTGCAGCGGCGCTGGCATTTGCCTAAGCTCTCTCTCTCTTTGGCATTTCCGTCTGCTAGGGGCGGGTGTTACGTAAAGTGCACTTACGTACTCCGATTTTAACTTTAAAATTAAAAATTCCTTGCCCAGCCATCTAAGAGAAGCAGCCGCCTCGTCTGCCCTCCGGTTATTGTTTGCCGTAATTGTTGTGTAAGTAATGCCCACCACCCAGCCACCCAACCACCCAACCACCCATTCATCCTGCATCACGGCCAGGCGGAAGGGTGGCAATTGAGTGAGTGTTGCAAGGACGCGCGGGTTGAATGAATATCCACTTTGTTCATTTGTTTGTCTTTGACGCAGACGAAAATGCACTCGGCTTTGGGCCTTGTAATCCCGTTAAGCTCTGAACACCTGATGGAAGCACTAAATGGCAAATTGAGATTTTTACCACATGTCGCTGAAGGCTCGCCCTGTAAGCACTTTGGACTTTGAACGATGCGGGCCATTTGGGAGCATTTAGATTTAAATTTGCACAACAAGAGATTTCAATTCTTGTTTTGACTGCACGAATATGAGGGCAGATGATAAATGAGTCAACCTATTGTCTGACACATAAAGACTTCATAAAGACAATGGAACAGACTTGGCTTTAGCCTGATGTATTTTAAAATACATTTAAAAATGCTTTAGAAACAACTTTAAAAAAAAAATAAATATTATATCTTAAGCTTTTATTAAAAAGTGTTGGAGTTAAGTTAATATTTTAGTTTGAATAAAATTGACCTTATTTATAGTTAAAGTAAAAACATTTGCTTATTGTTTACGTTAAAATGCATTGCAAAAAAAAGAAAAAAATAATGAAAATAAAATATTGTCAATATTAATACTTTTACCAGAAAAAAATGATTAATTCTAAAATTTTACTTTAATTTTATCTTTTTAATTTTTTTTGAAGAATATTGTCTGCCAATTTAATTATTTAATAATTAAGAAATATATACATAAATAAATATTTAATTAATTAAATAAGCAAATTAATAATTGAATATCAAATTAAATAATAATTAAACATTTAAATAAATAAATAAACTCATCCGTATAAATATTAAAGACTTTTGCAGCTTTCTAATCAAATCATAAATAATTTAAATACATTAACACAATAGCATATTTATATAATTAAAAGAAAATACAAATTTATTAAATATATGTAAATATATATATTAAACGATTTTTGTAAATTTTGCTTTTAAGCTGTCTTTATATTTGTTCCTAATATTTTGTTGTTCTCAATTTAAATGTGTTAGATTAAATCCGTTTTATATATGAACTTACCGCTCAACTCCTGTGAATCTGGGATGACGATGCTTGCGCGACATCAACAATCCACCGCCCCAAGCAGCCTGGGGATGGAATGGAATGGAATAGATATAGTATGTAGGCTCCATTGGTAGGCCTCTTCGAAATTCAATAGCTACTCACATCGACGTGCATCCAGCAGTTGTACTTCTGGCAGATATCGGCAATGGTATTGATATCATCGAATGCTCCCAGCACAGTTGTGCCGGCCGTGGCGTTGACAAAGAACGGAATGTCGCCCTTGGCCTTGCGCTCCAGTATTAGGCGCTCCAGCTCGGAGGTGATCATCTTGCCGTGCTCGTCGGATGGCACGACGATGCAGTGGTCAGTGCCGAGGCCGCAGACAGCAGCGCAAGACTTGATCGAGTAATGGCACTGGTCCGAAGTGAACATGACCAAGGTGCCGGGCAAGCCAACCGAACCGTGCTCCTTGTAGTTGGGGAACATCTTGTGGCGCGCGGCCAAGAAGGCATACAAATTGGAAATGGAGCCGCCGGGCGCCAGAATCGAGTCTCCGCCAGACCAGCCGATTATCTCGCGCATTTTGGTGAGCACCACGTTCTCCATGAGTATGAACACCGGGGCTATCTCGTATGTGAACATGTTCGTATTGGCAGTGGCGGTCAACCATTCGCCAGCCATGGAGATCAGATCCAAGCCGTTCGACAGCTGATTGAAGAAGTGGGGATGGCCTGTGGAGCAGAAATTCAAGTTGCTTGTTTAATGTAGCTGAAAATTCCTTCCGTTTTCCGTATTCCGTATTCCGTATTTCGTCTTCCATCTACAATCTACCGCCTTTCGTATTTCGCCATGGCTGTCTGTCAACTGAAGCTGGTTAAGCTGACAGCAGATGTGCCTGGCAGCTGTGTTGCCATCTTTCATGCTACAATTTTTTGTTTTATTAAAAATGTTTCGACTGAAACAAAGCAACAGCCGGCTGGCGAGCCGAGCACCAAGCACGGCTGACTGGCGTTCAATACAAGGCCGGATGTGCATGCGTTCAAGGGCAGACGAGGCCGACAAACATTGTTGACGGTCTGTTCGGGGTCAGAAAAATCAATGGGGCCCAGATCTTAAAGCGCTAGGCTTCTCCATTGTTAGTCAAAAAACGGGGAATTAACGTGTGTGTGTGTGTGGGTGTGTCTTAAATTGTTCATTTATTGCAGCTAATTGCGACTTGCTGCGACTCCACTGAAATCCCACGAAAAATCACAAAATGCTTTCAATACAAACAGCGGGCAGGAGCATCAGGAAGCTGTCGAAAGTCCCCTCGCTAAATGTCCTGCGAACCCTTCGTGTGCGTCGCTCTGGGCGTCTGTCAGTTCACATCTTGAGTGCCATAAGTCGTGTGATTAAAATCCCATTCGCCACAAGGCTAAATCCATCCGCCCAGACTCTCCCACACACACACACACGCACACAGACATTGTATAAAAGCGTCGGCATCCAAACATTTCAATTTGCGAATGTGGCCTCAGTTGTTGGCAGGAACGAGGACTCTTCGAGTCACAGGACTCGAATCACCCTCGACCTAGACACGAGCTAAGGACTGCCTTGCAGTGCGTCAGGCAGTCAGTCATTCATTCGCATCAAAGGATCAGGAATGCAGCGAGTCAGAAAATAACAACGGATTTTGATTAAAGCTCCCCTTTTTATAGAGTCGTCCACAAGCGACAGACAGACAGACAGAAAGCCTGCCGGCTCTGCTGCCTGGCATATCATGTTTCCCCTGGGTTGGGGTGTGCATTATGTGAGATTATGGATCATAAATGGGATTTATATCATGCTAGTTTAGCCAGAAGGGAAATTCCGTCAATGAAAAATGCGAAAATATGTGCAATTTTAACACATTCAATCTGTATTTCAGTTGGCAAAATGATAATATAATGATAAGAGAGAGTTCGAGTTTAATATGATAAAAATTATAATGATAATTATTTTAAAATTTTCAATATTTATTATTTCTTTTATCATAAGAACATATTACAAAAACAAAATTTCTGGCATTTGTACTGCAAACTATCTCTATATTTGTCCAATATTTTGTCACAATCTACTCGTAATTCCCTTCTTCAAATCTAATCAAAACTTTGTTTATGCAGCTACTGCCTGATTGCATTGTTATTTCAGTCTAGTTTTAATTCAATTTTGAGAACAGTAGAAACCCAAAGCCGAGACAGCATCGCTTCCTGTTCCAACAAGCCGGTGTAATTTCCTTCTATCGCCCACTGGGCGGGGTGGACGGAAGCTTGCGCAGTTTCCTAGACAAGGCCACAGCATCCGGGGTTGGGCGGCGCTTATTATCGATACTCCAAACAGAATTGCGGTCACGTGCGCGCCCCGCCGCTGTCCGCCCCTTGCATTAATTTTCAATGAAATCAGGCGAGTATTCACATTCAATGAAAAACTAGAGAGCGAAGCTTTTGAAAGTGCCGCACTAGTTAATACCCTGTAGCAAGCACTTAGTTTATAATTTCTATATTAGTTTTAAAGATATGATTGTGTTTTTTTTTTGTATAAATCCTTAGTTATATAAATTTTAGCTATTTTTAATATATTTCCTTCAAATGATATTCAACATAATAAATTTGTGAATTTAATATGTACTTTATAAAAATCCAAACTCTAATATTTTAAATTTCTACCAAGAGAACTCAAATCTAGTTTATAAATGGATTAAATTAATCTGGCCAATTCGAAGTAAACATTCTTCATTCATAATTCTGCGAGCTCAACAAACTTGTCAAAAATCAATATACCCGTTTATTTATTTTTTTAAATTTTCAATGGGCATCTCATATAAAAACCAACATAAAGCGAAACGTGCGAATGACTTTTGGCTGCTAAAGCCGCATTTAGAACCCTTTTGGCTGATTTATGATTGATGGCAAGTCAGTTTTTTTTTTTCTAGATTGAAGTCCACTTTGAATGGGGTCGGACGAGTGTTTTTGAAAGGTGTAAACAACTGGGACGAGCACAGCTCAATGGGCCATAAAATGGCATTGTCTGTTGCGTTGTCCTCGAAGCTAATGTGCTTATCTACAAGGCTGCACACTTTGTGCCCTAATGCGACCGCAAGTTGTTCGGGCACGCGCCCTGCTCAGCATATGCTTGGTGTTTGCGGCGCATGCAAATTTATGCAGAGACAAATTTGATTAACGCCGAGTGGCTGACTGTGTAAACATATGATAAGCTACCCCTGGGAAAGCCCAACTCAATCCCATCTATGCCTAGCGCCATGCCACTTACCTGTCTTCACCTGATACTTGAGCGTCGTGGCGCAGTCTTCAATCAGCTGCTGCAGCGGCAGCGCCCGATCCGGCACATCCAAGTCCAGCAGACGCTTCATATCCTCCGGATGATGAAAGTCCAGCACCTTCTCATTTCGATCATTGGTTGCCTTCACAAAGTCCAAGAGCACATCGATTACTTTCAACAGAAATTCACGAGTCTCTGCTCCAGCGGTGACTGTCGTGGGCAAGAGATCTGGATAAAAAGATGAAAAAAATCCGTATTGTCAGTGAAATTAAAGCACAGCCTCTGCCTCCGCCTCTCTCTCTCTCTCTCTTGACTTCTATCTTCATCTCTTATCGTTAGGCATAAAAAAAGGTGGCGCGTGCGCTGCTGCTGACAGCGAAAATGGCTTTTTGCCTTATCTAGCCACAGCGCCTTGTTATGATATATGATTATTATTGTGATGCTGATTTGTGGGCGGGCTTTATTTGAAATTGAAACGGCTGAGCCATAAAAAACAGATTTCACATTTACATCTAATACTTGTGCAGAATATAATATTAGAGTTTATAGCTTCTGACTTACTTTTGAGATCAAATTAAATATTATTGAATAGAAAATATCTGTGTGAAATTGGCATCGATTCGCTATAGAATATAAACATATTTTTCCTTATATAATGAGCTGAGCTAAAATAATTATTATATAAATTTAGAGACTCTTAACATTTAACAATAACAAACCAACGGTCGTAGTCAACTAAACTAAGATGATTTTATTATTCAGCTCTATTTTCTCGTTTGTGTATATACTAACTGCACCGAGCTTGGCTGCAAGAGGTTTTAATATATTAAATAAAAATATTTATTTACCAAATTTGAATACTGGATTTGTGAATGGGAAACATATTTTGTACCGAATCAACATGATCGAACATATCTAGATCTCAGAAGAAGGAAGAGCAAGAGAGAGCTTCCAATAATCAATAGCTACTCCATTTTGTTTGATATGAAAACCCTTGTCGAATATTAGTTATAAAATTATATTTCCTAGAGCCACATTCTTAGAGCTAGAGTCTCAAAACTATATTTATTATTAATTATATACATATATAGATGCATGTATATTTTAAAGAATTTTTTACAATGTTATAATAACTCAATATTATTATACTGTAATAATACTTGTGCCTAATGAAATGCACTCTTTGTAATGTTAATATCACGGCATATCCGCTAAGTATTTTCTCCAAGAATTTCTTTCAGTATTTCTTCCAAATATTTTTTCTAAGTCCTTCCTCTAAGTATTTCTGCAAAGTATTTTTACTAAGTATTTCTGCAAAGTATTTTCTATAAGTATTTTCTAAAAGTATTTTCTATTAGTATTTTCTATTAGTATTTTCTATTAGTATTTTTTATTAGTATTTTCTTTTAGTATTTTCTCTCAAATGTATTTTCTATTAGTATTTTCTCTCAAAATTATTTTCTATTAGTATTTTCTCTTAAAAGTATTTTCTCTTAATAGTATTTTCTCCTAATAGTATTTTCTCTTAAAAGTATTTTCTCTTAATAGTATTTTCTCCTAATAGTATTCTCTCCTAATAGTATTTTCTCTTAAAAGTATTTTCTCCTAATAGTATTTTCTCCTAAAAGTTTCCTCTACGTGCTTCCTCTTCCTCCATGTCTTTAATGCTTAGCTGAACGATCGATCACACGCTTCACTTCACTTTACTGCACTGCACGACTGACCCCTACCAGGCCTGGCTGACGACTGAAGAAATGCTGCAGCTGCTGCCCTTTATATAGGGCCACTGTCACTCAAAGCTCAAATCGCGCTCAACTGTTGTGCCCGACGCCAGGTAGAGATCGCTGCAGACGAGCTTTGAGTGAGCAATGGGCGCACTCTCTGCTCTCTGCAAGCATTCTACCTTTGCTTTTACTCAAATATAAATACCGAAGGAGTATTATTGCATACATAGACAACGTAAATGATTTTCTATAGTTATTCTTCGTCTCTTGCCTTTGTTAAGCAGACCAACAGACGGAGAGTGTAATGGAGAGACAGACTGAGAAATAGACAAGACAGACTGAGAAATTTATATACAGACAGGTGTATGACATACACGCAAGCAGACAAGCAGGCCTTATTAAATATATATATACATATGTCGAAGCGCAAGTAGTATTAATATATTGGCGCGCACTGTAATTGTGCTTTCTACCTACTTGCCTATTTCCCTTTTTGCATGCCTTCGCACTTGTGTGTGTGTGAGTTGAGCCTGTGTGTTCGATGTCCTTGAACAAAGAATGTTCTATGACAGAGTATGGTGATTGTTTTGGTCTCACACGAGCGCAGCATGCATGGTGAAGTTGTTAAGAGTATTAAGAGTGCAGCATGTGAATGCGAATGGTTTTGCTATTTTGTGTGTTTCGCGACTGTTGTAATAGCCGATTATGCTTTGTAGGCTGGAAAAGTCCCGTTGTAGCGGGACGACAGCGTATGTAGCTGTCGTCGAGTGTGGTTCGGTGGTAGGCACAAGAAATGAGTGAGACAAAGAATTCAGAATCGTTTGAGAAGTGGACGGCCACCGAAACTCGCTGCGCTAAGGGATACTGTGTTTGTTTTGTGCTTTGACATATATGTATGTACATATTATTATTATTTATTTTAATTATTAATTAAATATATAACCACTATATTTGCATATTTTAAAGCTGTTCTCGCTCTTTCTACTAGAACACTTTTTTTTTAAATCCCCGTTGACATAGTATAAAAAACATTTGTATAATAAAATTTAATATAATATAAAAACCATTTGTTTTATTTGTTCATGGCTTTCAGCCATATGCTGCCCAAGTTGTGGATTTGGGGATGGCCAACTTCGTGGAGTATGTCTAACTGTGGTTTGTGTTATTAATTGCCTGCGCTTATAATGAAATTGCTGCTGCCCACTGAGATGTCGGAGTGAGGGAGTCGAGACTGAGTCTTCTCCAGTTGGAAAGTTAACGTTGCGCATAATTGCCATTAAAAGCGCATTTCATGAAGCCGAGCTATTTTCAATTCAAATAGGCCGCCGATCAACCCTGGCAGGAGCAGGACACCAGCGCAGCAGACAAATTGTAGCAATTTCGAAATTCCTCAAGTTTACGGCAAAGTTAAATAAAATTTAATGTGCTCTGCCCACATAAGCGAAAACTTGTCCGCGTGCGCTTAATGTCAGACACAGCCGTGACCAGGACTCCCACTTGCACTCCCACTCCCTGAACCCCGGCAACAGATCTCGATTCTTCTTGCGCACATACACATGCATGTTTGTGTATGTACGTGCGTATGTCTGGCTGGCTAGCCCCGTCCCGCTCTCACATGTAAGCGTACGTAATATCCTGTGACTAAACGGTTTATGTTTGTTGTGCTTTCAATTTTTGGCACGCGTCTTGCAGGCACCTTTTCGAGCCGTATTCTGGGCCTGCATCCAGCTCGGTGGTGGTTGGATGCCTTTGACTTTTGGTGCGTCTCTCTCTCTCTCTATTGCTCTCTCTCTCTCTCTCTCTCTTGTTGTCTATATGACTGTTTCTCTGTTTGTCTGCTGTTGGGAAAATCTGTTACAAGGCATTCGCCAGTTTCACGCATCAGCAAAGTCAAGCGACGCAGCAATTTATCAAGGTCCCTGGCAAGGACTGTAACTGGCAGCGAGTGTCCTGGACAGCAGACCAATGTGTTTGCCGAGAGTCTGTTTGTTACTCAAGTACGGCCTTGCGGTCGTCTTTTTTGCTCGTTTTGTTTGTTCATGTCAGTTTAACACCTCTCATTTAATATTCCTTCAGCAAATACATTTCACTGCACTCACAACTATGAAGAGTGATTACTTCTTATGATATTTATATTGGATGATATTCAGATTTCAGGCATACGTAATATTTCAAATAATAGAATTATATATAGCTTGTAATATTTACAATAGATAATACTTAATGGGATTTTAAGACAATATAATGAATCAAAATCTGATATGGATGTGAAAAGCTGAGCTAAACCAACCATAACTGGAATCACCAGTAGCTTTAACACAGCCCTAAGCAATAGTATAACAAATCCAAATATCATGTATAATTAATATTACAAAATCGAAGTTCTATAAAAGACACATGACTTTATATTTAAAATAATATTTATTTAAAATTGGGACTCTAGATCTATATACTTTCTGATTTTCGATAAGACGTTTAATCGATAACAAAAAGACTGAATTAGTTATCGATTTTTGGAAAGGAACAATTGTGAAGTCTCTGCTCTTTTACATTTACATTTTTTCAAGAAACATTATGTCATTAGCATTATTTTAAATGCTATATGTGTAAGTAAATAAAATCCAAATCCTGTATTAAATACTTAACTTTTCTCAAATGTATTCAATATGAAATTAAAGTTAGTTATCGATAAGTGGGAAGAAAAAAATGTCAAGTCCTTGCTTTTTTATACATTTTTCGCGAAAAATATTACTAAATACATTTTAAATACTATGTATACATATAAGAAAAAACTCCTAATCCTTTACTAAGTACTTAACTTTTCACAAATATATTCCATATGAAATCAAAAGAATAAATAAATATATGATTTGCTTCTGTGCAACTTCATTTGTATATAAATATTTATGTATATATACATATTTATATTTTTTACCTCTATATTTCTTTCAGCTATACTGTTCATTGATTTCTTTATCAATGCGCTACATAAATTGCTTGTATATGAAATGTTTTATGATATAATTGCCCACCCATACTTTTATAAATTTATTTGTTTTATTATTCACAACTTTTTCTTTTGAAAACTCATTTGTAGTATATATAAAATATATACATACGTATGTATATACATTATCTTCTGATAAACTTACCATATGCTGTTAGTTTGCCCGTCCTTTCGGAGAGCTTATACCCGTTCGGATTGAGCGACATTTTCTCCTCTGCAACAAAATCGAAGAACATATAGAGAGATCATTAAAGTTAAGTCTATATACAATTGTCTGCTGTCTGTTTAATGAGCAAACGCTCGTAACATTATATAACCCTGAATTGGGATGAAAACATATGTATGCAAAGTGGCAAGTGGGAACGAGGTGTTACACAATATCCGAGCGATAAATATGTAAATGCCTCCAGTTACATAACCAACGCCATGAAAAACAGCGTGAAAATGCAATGGCTAAGTAAATAAACAGAAATGATAATGGACGTAGGTGTGTGTGTGTGTGTGTGTGTACAAGGACAACTGAAGGACAAAATTGGCGAGTGAGTGTGGGTGGCACAGTCTCATATACATACTTGTATATAAGGCCAGCAATGCATGTACGCAGATTTAAGAGGAGACTGGAACTGGGACTGGTACTGGGTCTAAACTGAATGTGCATATACAATATAAGGCTGAGCAGCATCTGCTATTGCGCAGTGAGTGTTAACGTTATTTCCTGCGTGGGTATCTGAGTGTGTGTGTGTACTATGTACAAGATACAGACAAGGCGACAGCTGTAATCAATGTGGAAAACCTTAAACCTGGACCTTAACTTATGTAACAGACACTCGGATAAAGAGTGAGTAGTGTGTTTACAAAGGAGAAGAAAACATTTTTTTTTTTTTGTTGTGTGGTGCGTGAAGTATAGGATATCTTACCGATTATCCTGCGGATATCGTCGATGTATTGCTTTAAGTAATTCACTTTGGCTGCTTTACTGGCAATTACGTGTGAAGAGCGAAAATGTGCGATGCAGGGAACAACAAGAACAATAACAAACAACAACAAATGACGTTTGCGATCGAGCGAGTGCAAAATGAGCGTTTGACTAAGCTAGTTCTAGCTAACTAGCTATCGAGATGACCTAGAAAGCGATTGAATTGGTGGCAGGTGCAACTAATAAATTGTGCTACAGCTACAACTTACAAAACTCGGCTGCACAACACTCGCGTAAACTGGGGAACTTCTATTGAACTGAACCGAACGGGACGGAGCCACAAGACCAACTGTAACGAGCTGCGTTCGAAAGTTTTGGGTGCTTACGAAAAGCAGCTACACTCGCTGACGATCTGCGGAGCTATGAACAGCAGCATCCGCCTGGGTTGCCTACGAAGCTTGCGATGCCACGCACAAAATGGCTGCCTACCTAAACACCCACACACACCCGCACACACACACACACACATACACACTTGTATTTATATAGCATATGTTGAGCTGTGTGTTACATAACCTTCACAACAGCAAAGACCTGACCAGCTCCTATGTATGGGCACGTCGTATATGTATGTATATGCAGATAGATTTTCGCCAGTTTTTGGGCGCCAAACTGCGCAGGCAGGCCGTGACGTCACCAATTCATTCGGAATCCATCTTGGCACACTCTGTGGGCGGAGCCACTTTAATGGGCGGCTGCCTTTTTACGTATCCAACAGATACATACACGAGCAGCCACGCAGCTGCTGCCACTGCGCACGCCTCGCAGTACAAGGATTTATCCCCAACTCTTTTTTCAGCTGGCCCCCAGACTAATATTTTGCTGTTTTTTTTTCAGCATTTTAAGTGCCTGGCGTTGTTGTTGTTTGTGATAAATTCTATTTTTTTAACTCCGGGCATTTTGTCTGTTTTTGCCATGTGATGTGGCAGAATGAAAAGCTAATTAACAAACTAATTTTCCAACTGTTTTTGACATTTACAATGCCAAAGTTTTTTATTGCCATTTGGTCGAAAGAAAAGCGCAATTTGTGCAAGCATACACATATGAAAGCCAAGAAAAAACCTTCAGTTATTTTAATGGAATTGCGAGGGAAAAAAAAAACCTATATATACTATATATCTGAGCACATATGTGTATGTGTTGTCTTATGGGCAGTTATGGATTTTTCGTGGCTCGCCGAAATTTAGGTCAAAGCAGGAGTTGCAAAATGAAAGCGCCAACACCTAAACGAATTTTCGCATATACAGATACAAACAGATTTCACAAGGGAACCGACAGTTGGCCCAGGGTCCCGCCCACATGGTTCAATTGCATTACTTGCATCTCAATGATTTTCCATAGCACACTTCTGGGGGGCAACTTATGTAACACTGACTGTTACTTGCTTGGCATTCACTCGAGCATGCCAACTCAGCACAATGTGGAAGACAAGGTAAAAGGACTCAAATCATCTGCCAACACTGTTGACCAAGTTGCCAACGCAAACAGAGGCCGACAGAAAACATTTCTCAACTAAATTCTCTTATCTGCGAGCATGCAGGCGACATTTCAATCATAGCATTCAGCCCACAAAACTTTGCTAAGCTCTTAAAAGCCTTACCTTGCCTTGTACTCGAGTACTTACACATTTCTTTGTTTTTGTTTTTAAAGTATCTTAAATGGTAAATGAATGAGTGAACGGCAAGCAATTTAAGTTCTACCACATCTAACAAATGAAAAGATTGTTAATATTTTCATTTTGAATTAACACTTTAATAATAGCAAAATATTCGGAATTGAAAATATTATATTAAAAGTATTTTAATATTATTTATAAGATTAAAATAATTATATATGACAATTATTATTTCGAAAATATACAAAAATAAACTTTGAACTATTAATAAAGATTTTTAAATACATATATTATATTATATTATATTATATTATATTATGTTATGTTATATCCTGACAATTATTAATTCGAAATTACTAAACTATTTCAATCTCTGCAAATATGTGTATAAGAATGTATAAGTCAAATTTCCTGACAACAACTTTAAAATACATGGATTATTCGATTTAGAACGGATTCAGATCTCATGCTGTCATCAGATGCACTCAGAGAATTTAATGAACAGAAGTATATATAAGACGAAGCTCAAAATATCTAAAGCTTAATATCCAAATTAGAATTACTCAGAGGAGTAAACAAATAAATGGATAGAAAGACAGGCTTTAATCGTGTTTGCAGATGATCCTAATCGATAAAGCAAATACTTATGGGATCACCCCCTAACTTATAGCACTTATCTAAATTTAGGATATTTAATTAATGACGACTATAATATTCCAATATAAGTAAGATGTGTTACTCTTTAGACAAACTCTACATTGCAGCTACATATATTCAAATCATAGTTCATAGATCATAGATCATAAATCATAGATCATAGATCATAGATCATAGATCATAGATCATAGATCATAAATCATAAATCATAGATCATAGATCATAGATCATAGATCATAGATCATAGATCATAGATCATAGATCATAGATCATAGATCATAGATCATAGATCATAGATCATAGATCATAGATCATAGATCATAGATCATAGATCATAGATCATAGATCATAGATTATAGATTATAGATCAGTCAATGAGTCACACAATATATCGTAGGATCTAGTTAGCTGCAATACATGCACACAGCTGCCCATCAATCAATCAGCAATAAATGTCAAACGAGTTGATCTTGATTTTTATTATCTTTCATTTTAATGCAGATCCTTCTGTTTTGGCAATTGTGATAAGCCTCAATAAATTTGTTTATATTTTGTTTTCCGTGACTTTCGCTTTATAAACCTAAATGAACCGTGAACACCACGCACTTATTTTGATATATTGCGTTGCCTATTATTATTAATTTTTCTCCCAATAATTGTTATCTACTGTAATAACGGACTGTCCGAATGGCGTTATCAGGCAAAAGCGCACTCAAAAGGCAAATGCTGCCAATAATAATTAAGTACTCCTGCCTCAGCCTATCTCTGATCAAAGGCAATGGATCCAAAGTGTCAACTCCGCAAAACATGTACCGAAAATTGACATACGGAACATTCCAGGCCACACCCAACGATTTCACCAGTATGTTGCTGATAGCGATTGTATATATGTTTATAATTATTAATAACAATTAGCTTTCACTGCGACGAGTCTGATATTCGAATTGTTGTTGTCCCCCATTTCAGTTAGTTAGCCGACTCGGCCTTTTAAAAGTTCAGCGTATTCCGTACGGATCCCAAATATAAATTGTGATTTGAAACGCGCGGAGCTTAGCAAGTGAAATTGTTAAAGTACAAAATTCAATACAAATAAATCAGCAATAAAAATTTCATTTTGAATGTTCATTGAGTGAGAAGTAAGAAAATATACAATTAAATTTGTAAGAAATTAAATTAAGTAAGAAAAAAATATACAATTAAATTTGTGATGGAATAGATGAGTGCATCGAGCGGAATACCAGATACCAGAATATTAAAATTTAGCAAAGGAACATCTAAATGCAGTATATAGACATATATTATTCGCTGTTCCATTTTACGTATATTAAATGCAGAAATCTGCCTTTAAGCTAAATTTCAATATGAAATCAAACTCAATTTATATATCAAGAGCTGATTATTTTCAGATTTTAGTTTAGTCTATCAATTTAACGCTAGGGAAATTTTATTATGCCAATGATTTTCTTTTCTTTCTATTTATGAATTTTATTTTCCTATCTCTCAATATATGCTCACTTCAGATACATAAAGTCTCAATTGATTAACCAAGGCATTTACATGCTGTGAATCTTTATATGTATATGTTCTATAAGTAAAGCTTCTAGCTTGCTGTGAATCTTCATATATGTTCGGTGCGTAAGACTTCTAACTCGAATAATGATTTTTGAAAAAAGTAATCATTATTATCCAATTCGCGCGATGGGTTTTACTTGATGACCAAGAAGACAAACACTAAAATTATATTATAAAACTTTTATTGTTGTGTTAGCTGGGTTAAGAACATTAATTAGTTGGCGTTGTATGCTTATCTTGTTACACGTCCAATCAATTTTAAGTTCAGTTCAGTTTTCAATACTTTTCAGAACGTATTTAATATGTGTACAATTTAGCACATCTAATAAACCACGCTGAGTTCTAGTTACCCCCTTTTACAGCAATAAAACCGTACACAAAAGAAAAAGCACGACTTATATAACTAATGCGAATATTTACCTGGCTGTGTTTGCACGTAGCGCAGATAGGCTTTATAACCCAGATAGGCCAAAATATTTAAATCGTCAAAAAAAATCGGCCGATTCAAAGAAAAACTGCAAAAGTTAATTAAAATCAAAAAAAAGAGTCAATTGCACATTCGTGTGGGTGTGCGTGTGTGTGTGTGGGTGTGCGTGTGTGTGTGGGTATAACCTAGAGGTGTCTGTTCTATATATTCACGCGCCCGCTCTCACTGGCAACTTCGAACTGTGGGCATGTGGCCTGGACGCGTGCCAGGCGGAGTTACGAACAACAACATGGACTACAGCCAAATGCTGGCAGCTCACGTGATACAGTTGGGAACAAAAATCAATAATTTAGGCAACCGGAGCTAGATCTGGGCCTGAGCCTGGGCGATAGCATAACAAAGGCGTGCATGGAATTTCTTTGAATCGGGCAAATCAAGCGCATTAAATTTCAATTGCAATGAGCCGCCAACAATGGAATCCATGCAACTTGGCGGCGCTGTTGCCTAGTTTCAGGCGCGCGATAATTGCATTTCGAGCGCAATTGCTTCCATTGTGCAGGCGGCCAGGACTCAGGCAGCCAACAGCTAACAGCTGCACCTCCATCTGCCACACATACGCACGCATGGGGCTTATATCAAGTATACGACGTGCAGCGCGGCCATGACTATTTTCCCGTTATATGCTTTGATGCTCACACTTGCTGTGTCTCGCTCTCGCGCTGTCTCTTTTCAGCCTGGGTACCCAGCATGTTTCGACTGCTATTGGTCGCTGCTGTCGTCTGCTGTGCGCAGTCTCACGCCGTGACGTCACAGCACCCACAACTGCTGCAGGCTTTGGGGGATGCTACGAAAGCGCTGCAAGCAGCACAGCAAAGCCTTGAAGAAGCTCTCGGACAGCCGTCGCCGTCGCCAGCTCTGACGTCCGTTGGCTTAGTTCAGGATTGGAGTTTGGTGTGTAAAGAGCTCTGCGGGTAAGTAAGTCGAGAGTTGGCATTCAAATTGCACCTACAGCCAGACCAGAGTAGGCCAGACTAGGCCAGTTCAGACCTGAAACAGTTCAGTGCAAGTGAAATCTTATCTACATCACGTCACATCCAGTGTTTTTCACATTCGATAATCATCCTCGCCAAGCTGAAAAGCTGTCAGACTGTGTGACAAATTAGTGAAATCTATTTCAATGGAACTCGACGTTTGCTGACGAGTGAAATATGTGAAATTTTGTTAGTGATATGCAATGGCATTTTGAGTGTCGATCAATTCCAGATAGCCAAAATACCTTAATGTTGTAGCTGTACTTACTACTTGGCCTATATCAGTTTCATTTTCAAGTGCTAACCGTTTCACTTTTTTCCTACGTTCTTTTAATGAAATTTTTAGAGCTGGCCTCGGCGTTGCGCCATGTGCGGAACAATGCGCGACGTCTGGCGTCAAGATGATCGCGATCCTGAGCACAGATTTTGATTTGGTTGAAGGCACGCAACTGCAGGGATCACAGCCAGGTAAGCAAAAATAATTGCAAAATATATCAGTGCGATTCATTAAATGAAACTATTAAAAATAGAAAATATTGAAGTAAATACAGTGTACTGAAATATTTGCTAATTTTTACTATTTATTTTACTTTTATTGTATTTTATATATATTTTTTTTCCTACAAAGAAATTTATCTTAAATCTTCTTATGAATACAAAATCAATTGAATCTAGTTTTCTTTTTATATTTATATATTTTTCAAATTTATATTTATATAAAATACATATATTTTTTATATTTTCTTATATTTTTCGTTTTTACGTAATAAATTTAAATTTAAAATATTTTTTATAAAGTTATTTTCGAAAATCTTATTTGAAATGTGAAGATCCCAATTGAGTAACAAAAACCGACTATTATTTTCCGTTGATAACTTCATAATGATGAGATTTTGTACACATAATGATGAGATTTTAAACACAAATTTAAATTTATTTGTGATTTAATTTATTGCAAATCTGGCAGCTTCTTTTATCTGATTATACCCAATAAGAACTGCAAATTGTTTAATAAATCTCTCATATCCAGAGCCTCATGAAGCCAAAAGAGTTTTTTTTAATAGTTGTTAATTTAACTTAATTTAATAATTCAATAAATAAGCACAATAATAGTTAACTTGATTTAATTTAATAATTCAATAAATTGATTGGGAACTACAATGTAAATATCAACGAAACATATCATATCATATTTTCATATTTTCATATAACATATTCCAGATCTTTATACAATATAAGTAACATTACTATTTACTATTTTACCATTTTCGACAGTTTGTAAAGCTTTATATGTTTTTTTTAATTAACTACTTTATAGATTATTATTTTGTTTATTGAAAATCCAGAAGCAGATGTTTTTATTTTTATTTATTTATTTTTTTTTTTATTTTTTTATTTAGCTTTATTTTAGTGTTGATCCTAAAGCATATGTACATATATTATTTGTATGTATTCTTCTGCATGATCAACAGCCGAATCAATATATTCAGTTGTCTGCCTAATTCTATCACAGAATAATAGAAGAAGAGTTAAATTCATAGTTCTATGAACTTTTAGAGCTAAAGTTCTACGCACAGATTAGCTTTAAACAATCGAAATATTTATTTATTTGAGAATAACTTGGATATCTAAAAGTCGAACCACTTAACATTTTGCTCATCATTTTAAATTAACAATAAATAATGAAATAAATATATATTTAATAATAATAAGTTGAAATAAATAATATACTAAAATCTTTCAAACTTTTATAATTTCAAATTTGATATACAAATTTGAAATATAATAACATTTTAGTAATCTATTTACACCAACACTTGTTTCTATTCCACACAGTTGAGGATGTTGAAGCTTATGGCACTCGGCTATGCAGGAGTTTTTGCCATCAACGCCAACGCGCGCTCAATGGATGCAGTCCTTGCCAGTTGCTGGATGTTTTGGATGTGGCCAGGACAGAGCAGAGTGTGACTACACATGGTTCCGGTGCAGGTGCAGGTGCAGGTGCAAAGGCCAGTGCTGCCAGAGCAGTCATGCGGCCCATGGCCATCACTGAAGACGACGGCACTCCGGACTGGGACGAAGTGTGCAAGACTCTCTGCAAAACTGGCGATGGCGGGTCTTTGTGCAACTGTGATTTATCGCCGTTTTTTCATCTGAGCTAAGCTGGCTCGGCTGAAGGTACATAAATCACAACCAATTATATATGCAACTATATAATATTTCTGTTGTTATTTTCGTTGTACACTACAAAATATACACTTTGATTTGGTGTCGTTCTGTTTGTGTTTATGCTAGTGTTGTCTCTATATACATATACCTTCACTGTTGTTCTTAGTTGAATTGTAAAAAAAAAAAAACAAGTGAAAACGGAAGGCAAATCTATATAAATCTAATTATAAGTGCGGTCCAATGGGCCGCCAAGAGCGAAATACGAAAAAACGAAATTCCCTATGCGAATCAATTAATTTGTAATTAATTTCAATTAACAAAACTAAAGTACTATGAAACCTAGTAAGCTAAATAGCATTAATAATAATAATAATAATGATAATAATAGAAAGGAAACACTTCAAAATTAAAGTTCTCAGCTTGTAGGAGAGAAACAGCAACAAATCACAAAAGGGCTTCCAGTGCGGCTGCGGTATCTACATATATCTATATCTGGGTCTATATAGCTCCGATATAGCTATTCAGATGCCGATGTCTGCACAAATACAAACCTAAGGATTAGTTGTTCGTCTTGAGGGCGACAGCAGAAGAAGAGAATCGAAAAAACGTAGAAATCACAACCAATTAATATCAAAAATACACAACATATCGTGGTAAACCAATTATTTACACATAAACAAAAAACAAAAATACAAATCTATTATAATACAAATTTTATTTCATTAATGGAATCAGCATATCAATTTTACAAAGGCAGAAGGAAAAGTTGATTACATCTTTATAATTATAATAATTTCGGCTAAATATAACAATATCAGCATCAATTATGTGTCACAATTATAAATGTTAACCAAGAGTTTAGTGTTGGTTATTGAACAACCCATATGAATCCAATATATACATATATATATGTATAAATAAATATTTATATATATTTATACATATATATACATATACATATAGTATATATATTGGTCTATACAAAATGAGTTGCGATTGCAAATCATAGGCTCATTTATTGAGGAAAGCGTTCCAACGTTTTTCGATGCAGGATGATGAAGGAGAAGACATTAATCAAATAAGTGTATTTATTGCAAATATCTCGATGTGCATAACATAAATATATATATAAACATATATTTCTATAAATATATCATACAAATATTCTATATAAATATACATACATTGTATATGCTAAAAAGTGTTTGGAAGACATTTTTTCGCATTGTTTGAAATAGAAGACAATTTCAGCAAACAACAACAAGCATTTTGGAAGACATGCGTCAATTGCGATACCAACATCTCTTGCGATTAGTTTCTTAAGAGCTTAAGCATAGATTACCAAAATTGAATAACATCCATTATTGATTTATATTTAAAAGCTAGCACACGTTGTTGTGTCGAACGCGACGCTGTGACAGACAATAATTAAATATATATTAAATAAAGTGAATGTTTTAAGTGTGTAAAGTTTTCAAAAACAACATTGGCTACACTGATTCAAAAATATATATATATTATATAAATGTTAGAAATTCTATATTTATAATCTGGCACCTCCTAAATGTTTGTAATTGCACAATTAGAAAAAAAAGGAAAAACAAATTTAAATTTAAATTTTTCAGAGCACATTTGTTTAAGATTTACTGCGGCTTCAATATATCAATGTGTAGCAAGTTAATATAGAAAATAAAGCATTATAAATATTCAATATATGCAAGTACATAATATTGTACTTAACTTTTATGTATATGTATATGTATTAGGCGTTGCTTTTCTGCCATGAATACAACGGCCGAAGAAATCACAAAGTAATAAAATAATAATACCAAAAATAATACATTTAACAAACAAACATCATCATCAATTACAAAAAAAAAAAAATAATAAGAAATATTCGAAATGTTTTGTTTCTTGTAATTGGCATAGAATTGTTGTCAGAGCGTAACATCAGCAACAGCAGATATAACAAATTAACTAACTAAAACATGTACTTAGCAGCACTAAAATAACTAAATAACTGTAACACGCATCAGCTTTTATAGGCTAGGCAAAACTCCAGCAACTGTAAAGCAACCGTAACGAAAAGCTTACCAGACAAACCAAACAAATACATAAATATATAACCGGGTACTACTGAACACCCCTACATAAAAGTCAAATATAAATATATTATGTGTTATATGTTGTAAAGCCCCTCTAAAAATATGTGTTTTATTTGCAATCAGAATGGGAATTGGGAGGAGATAATGGAATGTATAAAAATATATATCTTATATGTATATAATATACAGCGTGAATTAACAAGGATTCACTATTTTCCATCCCAAGAAAGCATATTTCGCGATTCCTTAAAATTTAGATCAGCAATGGTTGCTGTCTAAATAAGTTGTATTGGAAATGTTTTGTATGTATCTCGTTTACGTCGCTTTATCGTTTTTGTGTTGAGCTAAAAAACTGGACTATAGCTAAGACACACACCTCACGAGATATTAAACTGCTTGTGAAAGACATGCAAAGCAAGCAGTGTATTTAACTGCTTCTATGGAACACTTTAGAAACAGTTCAATGAAATGTAATAAAACAATATTCAATTTAGTTTTGTTTGTTAATATAATTATTTATTAATTTCATACGCATTTTTATAAAAGAAAATAGACTTAAAGTTGACGAGTTTGTATAAGAATTAGTGTTAAATTGCTGTGTACAATTATTCAACAACAAAGGTTTGGCAAGCTTCAAAAGTCTGGCCCATAATTATCATGAGTTATTTAACTAATTTATAAAAAAAACAAGGAAGATTGTATATTGTATTGTGTTGTGCTGGACGCCTTAGACGTTACATGTTTTTCTTGTTAAGTACAAAATAAGGCTAGTGTGGCTAGTAAATTATTTATCCCAATCTCTGTGCTTTGTTTTCTTACTTTGCTAATTCATTAACACAACTGCAATGTCGAGTGTAAAATAAAACAAAAACAAGTTAAGAACTTAAATACACTAGAATAACGATCAAATTAGTTGTACATATAGAACGTTGAGAGCGTATAAATTCTTGGGTTAGTTTACACAATTCGTATTAATTATCATATGCATATTCTACGTACATTATATATTTCACGTATATCATATATTTCATTTAGAAAAGTTGCAGCTCATCAATGCTTATAAAAGTTAACAAGTATTACAGTTACAATTGGCAAGTATTGTTCAAATATTTGTTATAATTCATTAAGTTAAAAAATTTCGAGTCCTGTTACTGAGTGTCTTTTTTCTGGTCTTTAAAATAAAATTTACCAACTATCCCTCTGATGTGGTTTACTTTGTGGATCTTAGACCCTTAAGTATATTAGCTAATCGACATGCGATTAGACACACGTTTTCATCATTCCCCTGCCAGTTCGTCAATGCGACAGCGCACGGCGTGTTCCAAAACCTCCAGACTGCCGTAATCCAGCTCCTTGACCAGGCATAAAGTGGCGGATAGTAGATTCGAGTTCTGCGAAAGCAAATGAATAACCTAGTGTTAGTCGACTATCTCAACGAGATATCGTAAGAGGTTACTCACTCGATTGACGGGCCGTCGATGACAACCTCCGAAATGATTCAGTACGGAGGCAGAAACAGTACTAACCGTATCACTGTAGCGACCTTCGGGTCGCCTGAATCGAAGAGAGTGTTGATTAGAACCGAACGACTCGAATTGGATTATCAGGTTGCTTACCTAGGTCTCGACCGATCTTCGACCTCCCATTCACCTCCATTCTCTCGCGCACTTCCATTCCTGTAAGCGTACCGCTCTCCGGGCGTTTCGGGACCGGCACTGCGTCGTTGGGGATAGTGCAGCTGCATTTGGCTACCATAGGGATTGTGATGCACTTGCGGTGTCTGTTGATGATCCTCCCACTCCGTCAAATCCGTTTGACTGTGCCGATAATGCGCTGGATAATTGGGCCTATCCGACTGATAGTATTCCTGTATCAGAAGCAAAGGAATGCCATAATTAAAAAGCATTAACAACAATCAACTCCCCAACTTTATCAATCGTTAACCCTTCAGCTGTCTTTTAATTGCAATTTTTACCTTCATCGAGTGCGTCGACATGCTGGGCGGCAGGGGCGCTGGGCGCGTCTCTCTGTAGCCAACATGCGGACTCTCCTGATCAGAGCCCGGCGAATGCTAATCGTTGTTGTGTTGGTTAGTGTCGTGGTGGTGCGTTCGTTTTTAGTTTATTTTTATGGGAGAGGAGCACAAAGAAGACGTTAGTTGTGTTGTCTGCCATTTCAATACCAAACCATTTTAGATCTAGAAATGCTGAGCTTGTTGCTGTTCCCAAGCACCCAAGCACTACAAAAACATTGGATCTCCGAAAATATGCCGAGGGTCTACATATTTACTGGACGGGGCCAAACCCCTTTTTATTTCCAGCTCTTCTAACATTGCTTGTTGAATACATAATGACCTATTTTTATCAGTTAGCTTTTGGTTTTGCTGCTTCTGCGGTAATTATGTTTCTCGTCTCGGTTTCAGTTTCCCTCCGCTGCTCGACGTGCGATGTTCACTCAAAGTCAAATGCTGCTGTTGTGCCACGACTTAACCCAGAAACCCCAGCCCAGCCCAAGCCCCCGCCTAACAATGCGTCCCACTAGTCGACTAGCTGAGGAACCTTAACCATGCCACTGCTACATCGCGTGACTCGTTCACGCGTAACACGCCGCCCAATAGGGCTATGAGAGGCGGGCGATGGGCGTCGGGTGGGGCCTCAAGTGTGACGTGTCCACGCCCAAATATATACAAATGCAAATAAAAGAGAATCCAACTAACTCTACATTGACTAGGCCCGGCAACAACAAGCTCATCATTTCTCATTAAATAAATGCTAAAACGGCTGGCTGATTTGGTTGGCTGCTTGGTAGTATGAGGATCTTACATCATATTGATGGAAGGAAGTGCGTTGCTCTTTAGTAATGGTGTTATATTTGGGCGATGGCGGGTGTGCGGGTTCCTGGGAAATATCAAAGAATATCGAAAGCCAAATATTTGTTAGTATTAGTACACTCTATTCTTCACATGAACTGAAAACATATCAATATTAGTAGACAATGGTTAGTTTAGCTCTTATAGCTAGATTAGTTTATAACAAAACAACAAATCGAGGTCTTACCTAAATTGGCTAATAGCTAATATAAAGACAAGTTTCTTCTAAAATATCTCGCCAATTTGGGTAAAGTCTTTAAATGTTGTTTTTACGTATATATTTAACATTGAATGAGAGAACTTGAGTACATTCTTTTTTTTTTTTAATTATGTAACGGACAGAAAGAGGTGCGGCATACCGTACGAAGTAGATATATTGATTAGGACAAGTCCAATTAGCTCCATCCGCCTATTCGTCCGTATGTTTTTCATGACACATAAAACGGACAGACTTGAATTCGCAAGTCCCAGCAAAGTTCGCGCAATTTAAAAGTCGATAACTATTCCCATTTAAATATAGTCCATTAAAACCGTATCAGTTATACAATTACATCTCGTACAGATCTAAGAGGCAAGTCCCCGAATTTGGTGTTAAGCTGTTTTATATTTTTGGGATATAGGCTAATATTATCAAATCCCTTAAATTGAATATCACTTAATATAGTCAATATGTTAATGTGTTTGCATTTTTTATAAATTAGTTATTCAATAGACTATGTAGACTAAGTTCATATGAAACTGTTTTCTTTCTGCAAGTTTTTTATTGTGAATAATACTATATTCATACGGTATGGTATTGCCACTTCATAACTCATTGAGCAATAAAAGTTCTAATGTAAATACTACTATCGGTCATTTCGTCTAAACACTCCGTTTATTAAACACCTGCCCTCTCAACCGCGACACTCAATTAGTACAGGTCATAAACAGGTTGAACTAACGCATTGCGTTCATTTACCTTTGTGGGTGTTGGGGGCATTGAGTTTTGCAATTGATTGCTATATGAATCGCTGACATTATTCGCCCCGTTATTCGTTCCATCGGAGTTATTAGCAAGCGGACTTGCTAACTGTGGCGGCTTGTTAGTAATTAGGATAGAAAAATGTACATTGTTAAGTGACGGGCAGCAATGACATTCCTAATTAGCGGGCGTGGGTGTGTGAATGAACTGAGCGATGGATAGACAAAGACAGAAAGAGAGGTTAGTTACCTCTTTTGAGGGACTCGCACTGCCCCTGTGCGATAGTTGTGGTGGCTGCTGCTGCGGCGATGACTGCTGCTGCCGCGGTGATTGCTGTGTGTAGCCCTGTTGATGCTGCTGTTGCTGTTGTTGTTGTTGTTGTTGTTGTATCTGCTGAGGAGAGGAGCGTTGCTGTTGTTTTGGCTCATACGCATCCTCATAGACATCGTCGTCGGCCTGCTGACCGGTATTGCGTATGGCTGCTTCGAGCTCCTCCGGAGTCACTTCCACATTATCCAGTTTCTTTAGGTTGGGCAAGGCTCGTAACACAATCGAGCGATAACTAAAAAAAAAATTGATTTAGTATTCACATATGTATATAAGTATATAATAATTCTTACTTGGGCCCAGCCCTCTCGCAGCATGGATTCTCCTCTAGCCAGAGATATTTGAGCGCTGGTAAATTTTGTAGATAAGCAATTTCATTGATATTTTGTATATTGTTTTTACGTAAATACAGCTCCTGTAGTTTTGTGCAGTCTTCAAAGGGTGCCAAGGTGGATATTTTATTGACGCTACAATAAATTTTTAGAAAGAATAGAATATATTTATATTGCAAATTTATATTATAATAATGTTGGGAATATTTGTATATTGATCTTTACTTTTTCGCATGATATATGTAATATAAATACAATATATAGTATTTTTCGCATAGCTAAACATATATTGAATATCATAAAAATTTATATATATAATTTAAAATTTTAATTATTCAAAATTAAATATTTACTTTTAATGATTTATGTAATACCCAAACCCTACCCTAAATTGAAGTGAAATTTATTTCAATTAAGACTTATTAATAACTATCTAAAATAAAACCCAACACATCCTGTACTGTAAAAACAAATTCTGTCCATAAATTTGTGAAAATTTTAGCTCATATTGGGACAGTCATATGTGACATTAATATGATATGTTGTCATGGTTTCTC
This sequence comes from Drosophila aldrichi, assembly GCA_035045965.1. Taxonomy (NCBI): domain Eukaryota; kingdom Metazoa; phylum Arthropoda; class Insecta; order Diptera; family Drosophilidae; genus Drosophila; species Drosophila aldrichi. Next base: position 2,671,255 of record JAWNOM010000341.1, on the reverse strand, counting down.
GCTATAAAATTCAAGATGGTTGAACTCCTTTTATCTTATTAAATTTCCTCAATTTAAACCCCAATAATATTTATGTGACCTCTTTTGTTTCAGTGTACCATATATCGAGTGACAAAAGAAGCTCCGCTTAAATGCCATGAATCATATGAAAGTTATGCAAAGACATCGACTATACAAAAGATACAAAAGATTTGGTACCCCAGCAGCAGCTGCTGCGCGAGGTCAATAACTCCACAAATTCAACTTTCTTCGAGGCATTCTTAATGCTACCTAACTGTAGGCTGTGTTCAGAGAACATATCATATTGAGCCAGAGCACAGCGTGAAGCGTCGCGTCGCCCCGCCATCATTGATAGCGTTTCAGTCATCATCTCTCTTGGCTAGGTAGTCGGCGTCTAGGTCAGTTTGTAATTTTTCATTGTAAGAGCTCTGATAGCTCGCAGCTCGCAGCTCTTTCAATGTTAATTACTATAAAATTGTCGATTCGGTAGAAGTGGGAATTTTGTATGTTTCTTTTTAGATAAGATAAGAATGTTCGCTGTCTGATGTTTTGCAGAGATTTCGGTAGCAATGGGTGCCACAGCACCTAGAATGTATATGTATACAAAAATAAAACCGCAGCAGACGCTTCTAAACTTAGATGCGATACCTATGCGGATCGTAAATGGCACACGGGTGCATTGCCATGGCAAGACATATTTTGGAGTCTCTGCGATTTCAAGCTACTATTAATAGACTCTGAAAGTGGCACACCATAGGCAAAAGGGAAACCACAATACGAAATACTGACTGAGCTAATATGCATAGTTAGTGCCACATTAGCGAGAGTTATCAATTTCGTTCAAGGTTGCCACTTGGATTTCAAGTGGATCGGGCCAAACTATTAACGGAACCGAGTCAAGTGCCAACAACACGCAACGGAAATCAATACAAATTTTTATGTTCACATTATTATACCCTGTAACCATAGAAAATAATAAATCGGAGTTTCCTGGTTTTATTGTAATGTGTGCAAAAGCGGGGAGGAGAAGGCAGGAGGAGATTGTATATGATCGCGTCAATCTCAGAACCTTTAAGAGCTAAAGACTTGTATATTTCATTGTAGGTCCATCTGTAGCTCACACAGATTAAGTTTGCTTCATATAGTGGATAAGTATTCTCATTTTAGTGTTATCGATTAAAAACACACGAAATTCATATTTTGATTTTTGTTATAGTTTAGATACCGTCTTCGAATCAAATCAATATCAGCCTCTGTTCTGATCTCTGATCGAACTTAAATGATTCAATTGTATTAAAGGTATCTCTTAGTCGGGCACACTCGAACTAGAACTATCTGTCTTGTTCTTGTAGAAAGAAATCTAAGCAAGCATGCAACCCGGCAAACAAATAATGCTCGCACCATATACCCATGTGGGGGGCCAAAACAGTTGATTTATGGATTCAGAGTCGAGCTGCCAACAACCCACGACCCTCGCCTTGCCCAGCTCAATAATTTGCAACAACTTTCAACTCCACAAGAAATGGCGAACAAAGTGGGCATAACAGAAAATATGTTAAGCCTTTGCTCAGTGACATGAAACCAAAAGGCTATTCTACTTAAATGCAACGAAAGCCCATTCAGACACAAATGGGGCTGTTGATATTTATTACCCAGGGTCGGGTTTATGGCGTGCGCCAAGTATTGCCGTATCTATTGACTCATTTCAAGACGGTGCTGTATTGAGTGTGGTAACGGTTCTTTGATAAGGTAAAGTAGGTTACTACAAAAACGCTTTTAAAGACCTTTGAATATTGAATAATTTTTCTTTGAGATATAAAGGCAGCAGATATGCAACTAATAATATAATATATTCTGGAGCTTTAAGTGTTTTCTGGTTATTGTATTTAATATATGACTCAAATGTGCTTCGCTCTCGTTGCATGTCCTGCCTACAGACCGACAGAAACGCCATCTGTTCGACACAAGTTTATGGCAAAGCCTTGGTTGGCCAAGTTCTTATAAGGCGATGCACAGCTAATAAATACATTATAAGAGTTCAGATATGCGTTTGTTGTTTTGCAACAATATGTTGTCCATATGACAGGCAGTTTGGCATGCAAATCGATCGAAACGACCTTGACAATCAAAAACATTGATGTTTGCCTTAAAAGGCCGCAATCTGCAAGGTAGCAGCAGCAAGCAATAGAGGAAAACTTCAAGATACTTGGCATAATCATCACCTACATGCAAGCACAAGTATCTGTGTTAAGTGCCGCAGTATCTGTGGGAGAGCTTATTGTATCTCGCAGCTTGTAGCTCGTAGCTCGCATTTTTTTGTAGCAGCAAATGTTGCCCTTGCCCCCACGCACATGGCTCGGGCGAATGTGTTGGGTCTTTACTGGACCCACAGACTTCAAGTTGCTGTTGCCAATTTTGGTGCTCCCACGACTTTTGTTATGCTACATGTTGTTGCTACATGTGCTGTTGTTCGTATTGTTGTTGGTGTTGTTTCTGCATTAATTACGCGCTTGAGCGTGCCAAAGTTTTTTTTTTATCGCTTGCTTGCGGCTGTTGATGATGCCGTTGCCTCTCGCTGTGCGAATGACATCATTTGAGCACAAGTATCTGACAGATACAAACTTATACCCAGATTAGCTTTCTCTCTCTCTCTCTCTATCTCACTCTCTACTTTTCTCATTCTAGCTTTTCCACCCACAATGTGAGGATTTGACTAAAATGGCAAGCGTCTAATTGAATTTGAAAATCTATCAAAGCACTGTGCAGGAAATGAGCGTAACGCTCTTCTAATCTATAACTGAGTCCAATTGGATACAATTTCAAGATTCGTTTCACTCACCTAAGCGCCAAAACTTCAACACCGTGCATTCGCTTGATTATATTGACATCGGTGAGATCACTACCCCTAAAAAGACAAGAAACAAAATATGGAAAGATTAGAGATTGCGTGGCTTAGAAGGAAAAAATAAGGATTATGATTGATCAATGGTTTTTTAAAGCACTAATATATATTTATAATATGATATCTATATAATATTTGTTAATATATATCATATATATATTCTTAAATTATAATTAATAATAAATTATATTATATTATTTGTATTTCATTTTTAAAGTATATCATCTCTTTGCGTATAATATATATAGTATATATGAATAGCACAATATATAATGCACTAACTAATGCTTATATAATATATAATGATATTATTTGAATAGTATATCAGATATATTTAGTATCATAGAATAGAGCAAGTCATTATGTTAACTACTAATATAATATATTATAATTTAGTTTGTATATTATATGGTATAGTAATATAGGAAATATAATACAATAGAGTAGAAGATTATGTCAACTACTCTGATACATATAGTTTATTTTGTTCTGACAGATTTATTCTATAAACTATTTAGTTATCTATAGGCTTAGTTACTTTAAACAAGAAAAGTAAAACATAACACATAAGTAAAACCGATAAAGAAGTGATGGATATATTCAATGCAAATGCTGGTCCTCAAAGCCTACATTGATTTAATTTATTATTATTTCATTAACTTTTGGAAAAATGGGTGAAAGAAATAGTTTCCAGTTTTTATGCCCTGAGCTCATATAAATAGGAAAGCATTCACTTTTCCTAACGATAATTTCAATACGAATATTCTGAGAATAAAATTGAAATGTAAAAGTAGTTTTAGAGGACGCGTTAAAAAAAAAAAAAACATTGTTATTTTAACTTAAATTAAAATTGATTTCGTTCGTCGCCCCACGTATTTAATGAATTCTTCTATAGGAACAAGTTTCTGTAGTAAATAATAAAAAAACAAGTATAATAAACAATAATAATAATAATGTCGCACATAACAAATTTTCTCTCGCTCGTAAATTTAATTTAATATTTAAATATACACAATGTGGATATTTAGCCACTCGGACAACCCATAAACTCTAAGATGTACTTGCAAAATAACTGTTTCGAATGGCTGCAGCTCACAGCAGGCAAAGCCTTCAAGTGTTTTCTGCACCAGGAAAAGGCTTCAAAGCTCTTAGACTTTTTCAGCCGCCCTGCTCTGGCATAGATAGGCAGTCAGACAGCCGGGTAGGCAGGCAGGCAAGTGGACAACTTGGGTTAAACTGGTTGCTGCTGGCAATTGAGGGATTTGGGTCATTCAGGCTGACTGACTGACTGGCTGACTGAGTGCGACTGGTGTAGTGAAAGCGGTAAGTGGGCAGAGATCTGGCAGAGATCTCGACAGAGATCACTGGGCTGGGCTTTCACTGCAAAAGCCAATAACAAATAGTTAACAAATAGCTCGTTTAACTTACCAGCAATTGAGTTTTTTTATAAGACCCAGGTCCGATTGCTTGGCACGGGCAATCACCATTTCCTCAGTTAAACGCGACATCTTAACAATTCAATATTTGGTCACTAAATAAGAAACAAGACTATTATTTCGGCACAATGGATGCAGCAAACAGGTGTGTCCCGGTCTCTATTTTAATGTGAAAACATTTTCTAGTTGTCTATTATGTTATACGAGTTTAAATGTATGTATATAATTATTTGTGCAGTGTCTGTACGTGTGTTGGTATCTAATCCGATTCGCGGTGTTTTTGTTTTTGTGTGCTTTGCTGTTCTGTTTGTTTGACAACGAAAGGTGAACTACAAACGCGCACAACAGGTTACTGCGATAACTGTTGTTATTGGAATCAACAGCGTGGCGTACGCGTAGGCGTAGTGCAATGCAATCGCTATCATCGAGCAGTCAGTCACAAGCGCTTTAACCTGGGGCCGCTACACTCTATAGATAGGCCCGCACCGTGTGCTGCCAGAGAGCTGGAACTGCGCTGGCGTAACTCACACGGATGACTAAGCGCTGTTGCTGTTATTTCTATAGTTGTTGCTGTTGTTGTTGTCGTTGTTGTTTTATCGTATTGCAGCGGCTGTTGCGCGTTTTTTAAAACTATTAACGTAATTCACTTTTTTAGTCGTTCACTCTGTTTCTACCTCTCTTTCTTTTTCCCTGCCGCTCACTATTTTCCAACTTTTACTAATGAAATTAGCCGTTTCGTTTATATATACACCATATGTACGTAAGTATATATAAATTCAGATCTAAATAATAATTTTATGATATTTTGCACTACTATTTCCAGAAAAAACTCATAATTTTGTGTTGATTCGCATCATTTGGATCGATTTTTCGTCTGTTAAATAAACACACAATACGAAGTCGAAAAATTAATAAATCACTATATACTTCTGATGTTTCAGTTACTTGTGCTACGTTTGAGATTTATTATTTGATTTTACTGTATACGCTATCTTTGATTCATGGCTTGCGTTTTCACGTCGTTTTAAGAAAGATTTTTCTGATTTTTCATGCACAATTTTCCTAGCTGGCTGTTCACATACACTAGCACACACACACATATACACAGGCTCTCCCATGCAATGGCGCGCTCGTTTACAGGTATTCGTATTGACTGTCAACGTATGTGAGAGCGAGATAGCGTACGGGCGCGTACTCAAGTCGACGTTCGAGTAACTGAGAGACAACTTCTGCAGTACGTGCGCTCGAAGAGACAGCGCCGCAACGACTGGCGCTTTGGGACTAAACGAGAGCTTTCATTGTGTTTGTTTACGAATTTTGTGTGAAAGGCAGAGCACGTTGGCAAGTGTGCGTGCAGTGTCAATGGCAGTCGTTGCCATGGACCTTAACGTCTGTTTAAATGTACTCCTTCAAAGTTAAATACAGAAATATACTTTGAATTTTTTAAGTTTTAATATCACACCTTACTGTAGAATTACTTACTGTCAAATCGTTAGATGCAATAATGCAACTAAGTTCGCGCAGGGTTGTTGCATGTTATCGATATATCGAGGCGCGATATGAGTTGAAAACGTATATTTAAGCATTTGGCATAAATTTAAAAAGAAACGAAGATATGAATATTATTTTAAGATATACAGTAGTTTATTTCATGAATAATTTCGGTAACGTATTAAAATCTGCGCTATTTGCAGTAAACAATACTATCGTCATGATCATCAATAACTGAACAATCGATAGCAAGTGCTTGCTCGACTGTATCAACAGACGAAGGCTGATGACGAACGTGAAAAATATTCTAAAAATAAATTTACGCTAATAAACGTCGCATTATAGAAGCTGGGCAAATGCGAATGGCCAAATATAATTTGTATATAGTCAAATAAACAAGCCAAAGAAAAACATACACATTAGCAGAAACAAGTTGTAAGCAAAATCAACCAGAAACACGTCGCGTCGTCGCCTCTTCGTGCTGATTTATTTATGAATTAATTTCTCTCTGTATCTCGCTTAGAGCTGCTGGCGTTTTGGCTTTGTTCACGATTCGCTCGTCGCCGTCGCAGTCGCAGTCGCTCGTATGTGTGTGGAATTTTGCAGCATTCATTAGTGTTTGTTGCGCCGTGGGACGACAACGACGTCTCCACCTCCTCGGAAAGAACGCTAACGATAACCTTGAGCGCTTATTGCTACGAGGGAGCTAACAACGACAACAATAACATCAACGATTGAGCCCCGTTGAGTATTGAGAGCTTCCATTAGAAGTGGAGCTGTAACTGAGCGAGTGCTCGTAGCTGTCTGTTCGAGCCAAAGCAAACATCTGGGCGAGATAAGGGCACCAGCAGCGAAACCATTCGCGTTCGCTTATGTATATATTGCAAAAGCAGCTCGCATATTGGATAGAAGGCAGAGAAAGAGTGTATGTATGTAGATTACGTCATCGATAGAGCGATTTTTTTGAAAAATCAAATGATTTGATTGCTATTCATTTCTAGCTTTCGGCCGCCCAGTCGCTCAAGTGCTAGTGCTTGTGCCTCGTATATGTGTGTTGGCAATACGCCCAAAATAGGAAAACAGTGGCACGATGATTCATGTGGGCGAGAACACCTGGAACCTGCGGATATTCATCACAGATCTGCAGGTGGAGAAAACGTTGCGTGTGCGCGGTGACCAGCATATTGGCGGCGTCATGCTGCAGCTGGTCGACCCGGAGATGCCCAAGGACTGGTCCGATCATGCGCTCTGGTGGCCAGCCAAAAACATATGGCTAACGCGCACGCGCTCCACCCTCGACCAAGCTGGCGTGCAATCGGATTCATTTCTACACTTCACGCCCATGCACAAAACTCTGCGTGTCCAAATGCCTGACCTACGTTATCTGGATTGCCGTGTCAATTTCTCAATCAAAACGTTTGGCGCAGTGGTAAATCTCTGCAAGGAGCTGGACATACGCTATCCGGAAGAGCTGTCATTTTGCAAGCCTCTCGAGCCAGAGCATTTAAAGAAGAATTTCTCCAAGCTACCGCAAAAGATGATACCCGTTGCGGAGGCCAATGGTACCGCCTATCTGCATCCAGCGCCAGACACCAACTCATTTGTGCCCATCACGAATGCCTACAATGGAAGCAATGGTAGCTTGGACAGGTCACATGGAAACGGAAATCTTTTGTGCGCTCCAGCCTCGCCGTATGCAACAACGCCCCGGCGGGCGACCACTGCACCGGGCACACCCATCAGCTCGCCCACTGGCACCTGGTGGCACAACAATAGCCACAATGGCTACGTCACCTATGACTCGGGCTCCAGCTTTGGTGAATTGCAGGAGAATCTGTCCGTCTCCCCACGCTCGCCCAGTCCCGATGTGCGCGCTCGCCTTGTGCGGCCCAAGACCTTGGTGCAGAAGGCCCGCATGAACGTCGGCTGGCTGGACTCATCGCTGTCGATCATGGAGCAGGGTGTGCGCGAATTCGATACGCTCTGTCTACGATTCAAGTACTATACGTTCTTTGATCTGAATCCGAAGTACGATGCGGTGCGCATCAATCAGCTGTACGAGCAGGCCAAATGGTCGATACTCAACGAGGAGCTGGACTGCACCGAGGAGGAGACATTGATGTTTGCCGGGCTGCAATTTCAAATCAATCACCAAACGGATCTGCATCCGCACGGCACGGATTCCGGCATTGAGTCGTCCAGCCAAGAGAACGGCGCCGACGACGACATTGATTCGGCTCTGAACGAACTGCAAATTACCCTGGAGGGCCCCAGCGCGGGCAGCGATGCTGGCAACATAACACGAATCCCCGAGCTATCCGACTACTTGCGCTTCCTAAAGCCACAGGTGTTCACTCTGAGGGGCTACAAGCGCTACTTCTTCACGTACCGCGACCTGCAGCTGCACCTGTACAAGTCACAAGAGGACACGCGTCGCGGTGCCCCCAGCATCACAATCAATCTGCGTGGCTGTGAGGTGACGCCCGATGTGCATTTAGCCCAGGGCAAGTTTGGCATACGGCTGGAGGTGCCAGCGGGACCTAAAAGCCCCAACACCGAGTACTGGGTGCGCTGTGAGAACGAGGAGCAATATGCCAAATGGATGGCCGCTTGTCGCCTGGCCGCCAAGGGACGTTCGCTGGCCGACAGCAGCTACGAGAGCGAAGTGAACAGCATACGCTCGCTGCTGCAAATGCAGAAACCGCAGGCACAGGCAGCGCCTTTGAATATAAATCCACGGGCAGTGGACGCCAATGATTATCTGTCGCCCAAAATGCTGCGCAAACTGTCCGGCAAGGCCGTGCAGCGGATCCTGGAAGCACACGCCAATGTGCGCCAACTGCAGCTGATGGAGGCCAAGCTGAAGTACATTCAGGCGTGGCAATCGCTCCCCGACTTCGGTGTCACGCTCTTTGTCATCAAATTCGATGGCCACAAAAAGGAGGAGCTGCTGGGCGTAGCGCACAACCGCATCATGCGCATGGACTTGAATACCGGCGATCATCTGATGACCTGGCGCTACAACACAATGAAAGCATGGAACGTAAACTGGGGCGTCAAGTGCATGATGATTCAATTCCACGACGAGAACGTTATCTTCTCTTGCCTGTCCGCCGACTGCAAGGTGGTGCACGAGTTCATTGGCGGCTACATCTTCATGTCCATGCGCTCCAAAGAAAATAACCAGACGCTTAACGAGGAGATGTTCAACAAGCTGACAGGCGGCTGGTCATAAGATGGGATGGAATGAACGAATCCATCGGGCATCCTCGTCCTACAAGTGCCAAGCACAAATTTTGCATGCTTAAACAAAGTTCGATTTGAATTAATTAATTAATTTGTGTGTGTGTACGTATATGTATGTGTAAATGTTATTTGCCCAATAGATCGGCCTTTCTATTGGGCACTATTGTCCAACGTTAATGCCCCTAGACTAATATGTAATATCTATTTAACAGAGTGCCTGTTGTGCCTTGAAATACGAATCAATTTTAATTTTCTACCGACATGTCCAAGTCAAGTCCGTGTTTTCTGAGTGTCTACTAAACAGAAAGTGTGTTAATGTACCTCGTTATCAGTGTATGTATTTTTCAACGTAGTTAAAAAATGTGTGGAAAGATAATTCGTCTATCTACCAGCTAATCGGAGTTTTGTACTAGTTTTTGGGTGTTTTTTAATTTTTTTTTTATCATGAAAACACTTTGAGTGGCCTTGCAAATGCCTTGCAAACTAACAAGAAATTTTATATATTGTATATTTATTAAACAAATTAATAAGCAAATAAATTATTTTTTATGTTTTTATGATCGTACAAAATGCGGTTACTGTACTCTGATATATGTATAGAGCACATAAAGCCATAAAGCTGTTTCCAAGCAGATAGCAGCTGGAAATTCGAGCTGCGATTGCGATTAGTCATCGAGGGGCGTGCTTCCATTCCGAGTCGCAAGTCGCAAGTCCGTGTTGATGCAACAGAGTTGATTATAAAGCCAGCTATTGTTATTAATATTATTCAATTGAATTGATAAGCGGGCCGTCGCCACCGTCAACGTACCGACTCATTGGAATGGAAAATATTTGCACATCAGCTGCCATACATGTACATATGTATGCATATCTTTGAATGAATTGTGTGATTGATATGAGGTTCGCTGGCTGGATGGGTTAAGCACGTTAAAAACCGGCTGCGGTATATGAGCAACTAGTCAGAGTAGAAAGGTCACATATGCAATATAAATGTGAATCAGCTTCAATTTAATTCAATTAAATGTGAAGTGTGATATCGTCTGGTTTTTAATGCTTAAAGGAGGCAAGCACATGAACGCCTTGATTGGACCTGTTTAAAGTAATACAATTGCGCGGGCAACGTACAGATGTGCGGTAATCGAGCAATCGAGTTGTGTATATCGACATACCTATCGATAGGACTATCGCAAGCATGCTGCAGTATATTACTAGTATTTTTAATGACAACTAGTATTTACGTGACATTGATATTTGGTCATTCTGCCAACAACGCCGCATGATTCGGGCCCTGTAGGCAAAGTAAAACAATTGAAAGTATTAAAACCTAAGTGGAATGGACGATGAGGATGATCCCATTGTGGAGGAGATACCCGTATTTCTGTCAAAGAACTTGCAGGACAACCTATACCTATTTCAATACCCCACAAAGACCGAGCTACTAAATCACGATAATGCCGTCGTCGTCAACTGCTGTGTGAAGCCGTTTACACAGGAAGTCAAAGTGGATTTTGGTCTGAACATTGAGTCTAAGCATTTCGATCGCTTCAAAGGCGAACAATTCGCGGTAGCCGCCGATGGCAAGAACAATCTCGCCAATGCCACACTCAAAGGCTCTGAGCGACCCACCTACAAGCGTGGCATCATGGACAAGCAGGCATTCACCAGCACGCGTTCTCTGACAGACATCTCAAAGTATGTGGTGGGCATTTACACAGACAAGGAGATGCACTTGTCACCGCTGGCAAGCATTGTGCAATTGCGGCCTTCGCTCAACTACTTCGATAAGGAGGACAAGCGTCGCAAGGCGGAGCAAAAGGCCCAGTCGGAGGATATGGATGATGAGGAGGTGGCGCAGCAAGTGACGGTCAAGTTTGCACGCGGTACTGGCGCTGGCGCCGCCGCAAAGAAGTCCAAGGAACAGCGCGGCAGCTACGACAAATTTGTACAGCGAATCGTAGACGAGCCGTGGTGCGAGAGCTATTGGCATGCGCGGGACACGCCCACAGCGGAGCTGGAGCGACAGAAGCTCTACAGCACCAACCATCAATCCAATCAGTCGCTATCGCTGCCGCCCAGCGAGTATCTGTGCAAGCTGCTGCCGCACGACGAGCACGTCCAACAAGTGGACACGGCCAATGTGGTGCCCGTCTACAACAAGGCAATGTTGAAGACTTTACCGCTGCTAGATCAGCTGCGCGTGCTGCTTAGGGATGCCAAAATACTCTCGTTCTCTGACGTGCTGCAAATCCTCACGGAGCACGTCGATCCGCATGTCAGCGGGGACAAGGTCCTGGCGCTGTTACCACAAGTGGGAATCCTGCTGCACGGCAACTGGGTGCCCAAGTCCGAGGTGGTCTATCCCGAAAAGATGCTATCACATGCCAATGGAGTCCCTGCCGAGCAAATGATACGTGCGCGGGATTACGTAGTAAGTTACACAAAAGATTATATACATATATCTTCTTTTTACAGAATATTAATAATTTTCTCTGGTTAGCTTTACAGATTCTCGCGTACTCCGTGCCTGTACCGTAATCAAGTGATGACTGCTACTCAGTTGCCCCCCGCTGAGACCTTGGATGTGCTGAGCACTGTGGCACGCGTCAATTCCACAAAGCGCTGGGAACTTCTCCTTCCGCCGGACAAGGAGTTTGAGCAAAAGCATGTAGAACTAGTTCAGAGACAGGAGCTGCATTGGCGCGCCACGGAGCAGGCGTACAATGAAATGGATTGGGCAAAGGAGACGAAGCGCGTGCGCAAGCGCTCCACGCGAAAAAGTGAATCCCAACAGCAAACTAATATGACAATGCCGCCTCCTGCAGCACACCTTTCTACAGAAGCGTAGCGTCAGTTGCAAATAAAATTTAAAAAGCCAAATCGTTGTTATTCATAGAAAGTGTTTAAATGAACTTATCTACTTTCAAAACTAGTTCCTTAGATTGCGGGCTGAATTGGAACTAGTTTATTTAAATGTGTAACATTACCATTTTGAGTAAAATATGTAGGTATTTGGTTAACATGATCTTCTTCATTATAAAATTGATATAAATAAAATTAAAAAAAGGCTTTACAATTATCCTCATATGGTGCCGAGCATACTTTTCTTTGATAATGTCAAGTTATTTGAATGGCAAAATATTCCGCCAATTCGTAGAATTAGAGATGGCAACTTAACGATAGACCTAATATATTTGGTGAGTTAAATGGGAAAATTCAGTATTATAATTAGTATATTTCGTATAAGAATCTGTATTTTTTTAAAAGTGCGCTTTGGTCATACTGCCTGCCGTATTCGTGTATTCGTTTTGATGTCCGAAGAACAAGTAGCACGTCGCTCGCGCATGTTATGAAAATCAAAAATTTAAAGAGTTGTCTTAACAGCACACGACACAAGTGCAACAATACATAATTTGAATCTAAATTGAAAAGCATTAGTTCTGTGAGTGTGCGCCAAGAGGAGAGCGCGAGTGCAAAATTAGTGAAATTCAAATCGAAGCATACTGCGGCGGCGTCGCTTTGCGTCGTGTTATTCCTTCGCTCGCCTTTTAATATTCAAAGTCGTTTTTGTTTTTCTTTTTTTTTAATACTGTGTTCCGATCGTATTCTCTCTTTCTCTCTCTTGGCCGCGAGTGCGTTTGCGTGGCGCGATGTTCTGTGCGAGTCCATGAAGTGCAGTCGCGTTTGTTTTCATCCACACAACTAAAACAATGTCGGAGGCCGAACACAAGACCTTGTCCCCAAAGCGCAGCGAGCCTGACGCTCTGGAGGATCAGCAACTGAGCAATCAGCAACTGCTGCTGCATCAGACGACGCAGTCGCTGCTTATGGCCAGCTCCATGCTCTGTTCCGGTCCTGTGAACCCGCCCACACAAATCAAATTCAATGTCGAGGACTTGCTGCACGAGAACAGTGTGCTGCAATCGAAGGTCAAGGAGCTGAGCATCGAACGCGATCGCCTGCTCTGCCTGGTGGCCAATCTGCGCCTCGAGCTGGATATGGCTGAGCTGAAGCGCTTGCCACTCGAACTGGACGAAGGGTGAGTAGTGCCACGAGCAACTTAACTTGTTTCCTTCAAGACTCTGGGGTGGGGCCAGGGGCACGGGCACGGGCACGGGCAGAAGCAGGGCACTCTGAGTCAGCGTTGCTGTGTCATGTCGTCCTGCCCAGCTGCACAAATAGGCTGCAGGGCTTAAAATGCTCTGCTTCTGTCTGGTTTTTGCAACCCCATTTCATGTGCAATTCTCAGTACTTCTTGCTACCTTTGCTACCTGTGTGCGCTCACAGTCATGGCCAAAATATTGCACCAATCGAACCGCCGATCACATTTATTCAACTTTTTGCAACTCTAAGAAACTCTGACTCAACCGCAGTTGAATTTTTGTTGTTGTTGTCGATTCGTTATGTTTTCAGCTTACCTTTTAGGCTTATCGGACTCGCTACACCATTTGTTTGCTTTTCTCTGTGAATGTGTATGTGTGTGTCTGTGTGCGTAATTCCCACCTTATCTCTCGCACTCGCCTTGCTGATAAGCGTATCAACAAACTAGCGATAGACGATAGATAAGTAGTTCAAAATATATTAAATAATTTCGAACTTGGAATTCAACTGCGGAAATTCAATATCAAGTTTGTGGTAGCAGCCATTGCTTAGAATTGAGCAAAGGCCAGGCCAATAAAGCCTTAACATTGCCTTGACCTAATAATTACGACAAGATCCTAAATATGATTTGCAGAACAGTAGAAATCATTTATGTATGATTATACTTGGGTTTATTGTCTTAAGACAGGTTGACAAGGGGCATAACCAGCATGATGTAATAATATGTGTGCAAATAAAAATATATAAATACTTTATATTCTTATCTAAAGTTTCATAACGGCACATAATTGATTCGTTAAAAAACAAATTAATTGTTGTTTTAGTTTTCTTTAGGGTAATTTTTTTTTTTTTTTGTTTAATTAAAAAGTAACTTATTTAAATAAAAATAAAAATAATTATTGCCTGTTCTTTCTTTTAATAAGCTTTTTATTATTTTTTATTTGTTTCACAATAAACAGACAATCATTACTATTATTTTTTAATTTAAACAAAAACTTTTTAATAAAAAAAAAAAAAAAAAAAAAATTATTCTAAACAAAACTAAAGCAACAATTCATTTTTTGTTTTTGAACGATCTCATATAGTTGAAGTTGTTTCGATATTTATCGATAATTGTACTAAAAATTAAAAGTAATCTTAATTATATTTTAATAAATTAATTTTTAAGCTAACTTAACTGACAACTCTTAACATAAGATAAAGTTAAACAAATATATTTGCCTATTCAGATCTTAACCAACAGACGATAATAATTGAGTTCCAATTAATATTTCAAATATAGGCCTCAAATTGTACAGTTAAATGTACACGCCCATCAGTATGTGATGAAGGCAGCAAAATTAAATCAAAAACTGCCCGCAATTAATGCAATGGCAAACACGCAAAGTGCGCGAACGATAAAACGACACATATTGTCATTGAGTTACAGATACAGATACAGATAGAGATACATTCACAGATACAGATGCAGATACATTTACCACACTTACTACCATAGCTCAGGTTAATGGTTCGCTGTGAACCCGTTTATGGCTATTCAAATAAGCGCAAGTGTTTCAGCTGCTGCTGCGCGGTAAAGCGGTTGGTTCAGCGCAGTTCACTTATCGCTGCTCTCTAACTGTTGTTTTTCTAGCTACCCGCTTAACCTTAAGCTTGAGCCGATCTTCACAAAAGATTCTTTTTCGGTTGCTTTATTGAAATTTTTGCGTTGTTCACCTTCACAAAGTTTTTAAGCAAAACAACAAAAAATAACAAATTCTCAAGATGAAAACGTTGAAAATGCGCGGGCAGCTCAAATGAACTCGTTGTTGTTGTAGTAGTAGTAGTAGTTGTAGTTGTTGTTGTTGTTGTTGTTGCTTGTTGGTCTTTTTGGTCAGCCAACACAAAACACACAATGTCGTTGGCTTTTCGCTCAGTCCCGCTGTCAGTCCAACAACTCATTAGCCAAGTTATCATCATCTAATAAAGCAAACAGCAACAGAGGCACACGCACACTATTACAATTACAGCGACAACTCGAGCTGTGTCTGCTAGGGAAATGGCTGCATAAAGCAGAAACAACAACAACAACTAGCAATAGGAGACAGAGTGAGAGAGAGGGAGAGAGAAAGAAACACATTTGCCCATTTTAAAATGTCTGCTGAGTGCGATAATTAAGCGAGTTGGAGAGTCTATTAATTTCATACGCCCCTTTTCAACTAGGACAGACAGACAGACAGAGGGGCGTAATAGTGGGAGAGATTGAGAATGAACGATAGTTCGCAGAATAAAGGGATAAATAGCGGGCTTTTTGGCTATTTAATGGCTGTTTGCACTGTGGCAAAGCTTAAAGCTTAGCTCAAGCTTAAACAACTGTGTCAAATAACGGCACAAAATGAGCTGTTAAATAAATATGTATATCAGAATTTTGCACTGCAAATACAAAGAGCGTCAATAAAAGGGGGGAAATTAAACTGAGCACGAATATATATATATATATATATATATATATATATAGACAATCAGATTACTATATGTATATACATATGTACATTATAAAAGGTATTCATTTATAGTGAATTCAGAACACTTATAGTACTTATCTAGAAGCACCTTCATTTATATTCTTACCGTATGCCAAAGACAATATATTTACGTAACTGAATGCTTTCACATACATACATACATACATACATATGATTGTTGTTAATACTTAAAAGGTTTTCAATATGTAATCAGAGTTAAATAAGCTCGGCATAGCACGATCAAGTTTTATTGTTTAAGAATATTTCCCATTACTTAAATAATTTATAATAATATTTTGTCATCAGTTATTCGGTTTAGTTAAATGTCTTATTCAGCACTGTCATTTATTTTAATTATCATTTGAAACCTTCTGGCTATTTAAAATGCAATAAAAGTGTATTGTGAGTGCGTCATATCTAGATCTCTTAGTAATTTAAGTGGTTTCTCTGTTTCTCTTCATTTGCATGCAACATTTTGTGGTGGACGGACGGACAGTGCCTTCTAATTTCGTAACATGCGTGCTGCAAATGTTTTTTTTTTTTTTTTGTTTTTAATTAGAAGTTATGCCAAATGGACATGCAGTGCGTGGCTGGCATATGGCGGGGGAGCAGCAGTCTGGGGAGTCTGTGGGAGCTCTGTTTAGGAGCAGGCAGACCCCTTCAGCCGTTTTGACTAGATTACATATACATATACATATGTATTTATTACGCATGCGATAAACAAAAACTTTTCACATGAGCTGCCCAAAGTTTTCAATTGAAAAATGAGATCATCCATCGAGCAGCAGAGCAGCAAAGAATAATAATTAAAATCACTTGGCTATATCATTTCTGAAATGTTTAATAAACAATGCCATTGGCGTCTGGGGTTGTTGTTGTTGTTGTTGTTGTTACTGCTGTTGTTATTACTATTCATGTGCGAATTTCACATGGCAAAAAGCGCTTTGTGGCAACTGCCAGCTCAAGTCTTCAGTCTTAACGGATTAGTTTATGGACTATAGAAAAACACACACAGTGTAATCAATTTGGTATTATTTTTTTTGGCATGTTGAGCTCGAGCGGCTTTGACGATGATTGATGGCCATGTAAATTGAGCTGCAACTGTAACTGTAACGGTTACAGTTAGTATGTAAAAAAAAAAGTGTCTCGTTATCGTTGTTACCAACTTCCGACTCGTGTCGCATTGGATTGTCAATTCATGCGCCCAACATGGCCATAACATGGCAGCCTTTGGACTATTTCCACGATCTACGAGCAGTCCGTGTTGCCGCTTTCCATAGTTTCCTATGCGTGACCCCAAAAATGGCAAAGAGTCTAGTCTGGCCTTATTTTTTTGGACAAACAAAATAAGAGAGAAGACATAATGTGGGATTTGCCTTTGATTTGTTTCTCTACTCGTGCGCGTTTTGGAATAGGAGTATATTAGCTTGCTGGAATATATATTCCAGTTGAATTTGTAGAGCGCTCAATGAGCTAATTTTAACGTTCTTTTTAGAGAGTTAGAATTACGCCTCTTTCTCTTTGCAAACAAGAACTATAAATATTATTTCCGACTAAGATATTATATTCATATTTATAATAATAAAGTGTGAGCGAGTATTACACAGTCGCTTACACCCGTAAGCAAGAAATTTTATAAGGTGAAAAACATTTAAATCAGCACAAATCACACAAACGCCCCATTGTTATGGGCATAAGTCCAATTTTTTAAGACATGTAAATGTCTAACGATGTTCCCTTTATAGAAAGACTCAAAAGTTTTTTTGATAGACATTTCATAATGTTAGAAATTCAACAAAATAATCAACAGTTTAAAAATAGTAATAAAATAGTTAAAAGTTTATATATGAAATGTTAATAAAAATAAATTAATTAAAAATTTATTGAGAAACTGAAAAAGATTAAGAATAACAGACAGATTAAATAAAAATTAATTGAAGTACAACCAAAAAATAATATATCTGCTTAAGTAAATTAAAAAATGATTGAGAAATAAAAAATAATAATAAATTATATGATGTATTTATAATATTGTATATATTTAATATAATATAATATATATATACAATTTTTAAAGAAATAGACTAACAGATTAAGAGATACATAGATAAAATAAAAATTAATTGAAATACAACAAAATAATAATCAACAAACAAATAAAAATAAATTATAAATCCGCTTAAACGAATTAAAAATTGCTTGAGAAATGTAATAAAATATTTATAAATTTATGTATGAAATGTTAAAAAAATTTATTGAGAAACAGAAAAGATTAAGATTAAGAGACAGATTAAATAAAAATTAATTGAAATACAACAAAAAAATAATCAGCAGTATGACAACTAAAATAAATAAATAGCGAAAAATAAATATGCTTAAGTTAATTAAAAATTAATTGATAAATAAAGAACAACAATCTTTATGATTTAATATATATGATATATAAATAATAATATATAGATAATTAAATACTAATCAACATAAATATAGAATACTTTTTTTATGTTAAAGGTTTTTTTAGTACTCAAAATCTGATACTGTAGAGTATCTTATAATGAAATTAATAAAATAAATAAGTTATGAATTTATTTACTTTTATTTCTATCTACCAATCATGTTAACTCTTGTGTATATTTAATTATGTTTATTTCTAACATTTAACTTTTATTCGAGCAAAGAAAACGAAAGTTGAATTTGTGGCTCTGTAGATCAAGTTAAGTATAGTTCAATATTTGCATCATCAACTCTTTTTATGGGCTGCTCTTAGTTTAGATAAGATAAAGTGTCTAATCTGAAATGTGAAATTCTACATATTGTTTCTTTGACTAATTCTATTTGTTTGAACATGGCTGAGTGCTGTTGTCTCATGTGTCTTATCTCAGCTCCTCTGGATCGTGGCTGTCAAGTGACAGGCACTTCCGTTCTTTTGCAATTCCAATTCCAGTTGCACTCTCGCCTTTGGCAGCTGCATTGACTTTGTGGCACTTTTTTATTTTCGCTCTTGGGGTCATTTGTTGGGGTGCGCATGGCTCCACCCAAGCCGTCAATCAATTAACGACGCATCGTAGGGGAAGCCAAGCGAAAATTTTTGTTTCAAAACAGCAATTAATAAGATGTATTGACTTTTTGTTGTTTTTCTTTTTCGATCTTTCCGATGGAAAATTCGAAATGAAAACGCTCAAATATTCATAAAAAAGAAAAATCATAATAAACATTAACAAAACAGAGCAGAGCAGAGCAGAGCAGAAAGAGAAAAAGATTTTTTTTTTTGTCGATGGTCTCTGCGAGTCGAGCGTTGTACATTGACCCAAATTTAATGCCTGCCTCCCCTTGATGCGTATTTGTTGGACGAGTGTCTGGGTACTTCCTTCTGCTGACCCTAGGCACTCTCTCGCCCCCCTCTCTCTCTCTCTCTCTTTCTCTGTCTCTGCTCGCCCCACACGCAGCAGCACGCCCCAATTGCTGCAGCTGGTGCCAAGAAAATGCGTCGTTGCTTAATTTCCACACGCACACACACACACACACACACACACACACACTGTTGTTCGACACTTTATCGGTCTTTAGAGTGCAGCGACATCGCGGCGGGCGCAGCTTCCAACCCCCCAACCAGCCATACCCCCGCATATTCAAATTTAATTTTTCGAAAATTAAAAGCTAAATTTTAATGTCCACTTATGTGCGTGTGCGTGTGTGTGTGTGTGTGTGTGTGTGTGTGTGCTTGTATTTGTGTCTGTGTGTAGGCGCAGCAACAACAAATGCTGTGCGATTTATATTTTTAGGTTTTCTTTTCTTGTCACTTTCAATATTTTGGCTTTTTGATGTCATATGCGCGAACAACAACAACAACAACAACCGCAACAACAACAACAACTACAATGTTCGCCTTGTTGCTGCTGTTGCTCATCCGTCATCGCTCGAAGCGCCTGGGGCTTGACCTTAGCTCCCAGCAGCTGCTGCTGCAGCCTCAACTTGCTGTCCACTCGCCAACGTCAATGCACGCGGCCAGCAACGTCTGCGTTCCCCTCCCCCCCCTGCCCAGCAGCTCTACCATTGCGCGCAGTCGCCAAGTGATTGGCAAGCAGCGCCAACTCCAAAAAAAAAAACAAAATTAAACGTCGTCGAAGCGGCGCCGTTGAACGCATTCAAATAACGCCCACAATAAATACAAATATGAAAACATATATACACAAATCTATTATATATATATTCGTATATATTATACTTATTTCATTCATACGAAAATTAAAAAGCGAAAACGTAAAACCAGAAAAAAAAAAACGAACAACGAAAAACATGCAAATTGAAAGCGAATTCAATATTTCGACGAGCGCCAACTTGGTCAACTAGTAACAACAACAACAGTATACGGCTAACGAATCGGCCAACCAACCAGAAGATAGCCATTTATGTGGCCCATTAATCGATTGTCAGCGACGTCGTCATAGTACAGGTATATACATAGCCCGTTTACCGCCGCTGACCACAGAGTCACCATCGTCTGTCCACACGTCCGTCTGTCCGTCGCTCTGTTCGTATAGCTGCTGCCCAACTGCTGGCAACTAGTTGTTGATATACCCTAACAAGTTGTTGGGATACAGCGAATAGATGCTTAAAAGTGATGCAGAAGAGCGAGTGACGCTAGGAAATGCTGCAAAAATTAAATTTTAAATTGAAATGATTATAGCAAAATAATATTAATATTAAAGTTGTAAAATGAAGAATGAATAAATAAATGA
The DNA here is from genome assembly GCA_035045965.1 of Drosophila aldrichi. Taxonomy (NCBI): domain Eukaryota; kingdom Metazoa; phylum Arthropoda; class Insecta; order Diptera; family Drosophilidae; genus Drosophila; species Drosophila aldrichi. Next base: position 2,650,839 of record JAWNOM010000341.1, on the reverse strand, counting down.
AAATAATAATAATAAAATAAAATAAATATTATAGAGTTAAATTTACAATATAAACAATAAATATACATAATATAAACTATAAAATAATAATGCTAATCATATACAAAATATAAATTTATATGTGTAATATAAAATAATTTAAAATATGATAAATAATAAAGAGTTACATAATATACAAAATAAAACATAATATATATAATATAAAATATAAAATAATTATGCTAATTATATAAAATATAAAAAATACATATTATTATACAAAATAAATTAAATACATATAATAAAATATTAAAATAAATTAAAATATGATAAGTATTAAAGAGTTAGATAATATACAGTATTGTATAAAATAAAAATATAATATAAAAACAAAATAATAATATATTAATTATATACAATATAATATAAAATAAATAAAATATGATAAAATATTAAAAATAAATTAAAATATGATAAATATTAAAGGCTTACATAATATACAATATAAAATAATAATATATATAAAAAAAATATATAAAATAATAACTATAATTATATACAATATAAAAAATAAAATTAAAATATATATATATATATTTTTTTTTTAAGTTGACTTAATTGAGTTAGTAAACTTTTAAAAATCTTATTCTTCCGAAAAATATATTTTGTGTAAATTTTGGGATTATTTATTTATTTATATGGCACATTTTATATTTAATTGAATGTAGGTATACAAAAGTGTCGTGTTTTACATTTTTCACCAAAAGTCACAGAACACCCAAGTCCTTTTCTACTTAAACATAATCATATGTACACTGGAAATTAATTTGTATGAAAGTAACATAAGCAAGAAGTGGAATACTTGTATTAAAAATCCCATATACATATATTAAGTTACAACTATATCTATGATAATATAAAATTAAACCATATCTTGAAACCTGCACCCAAGTTAATGCTGTATGTATATATGTATAGTATAAGATCAATGAAAATATGAACATATTTAAGTCAAGAATTCGAATAACAATTGCTAAGTATTAAATACTAACTTGTTATGAAAAGTTGAAAGTTATTTATACCGTCGACTCTCGTTATTTCAAACCTGCGATTTTTCGAACCTCTCATTAATTTAAAGATCTCACGAGTCCCCTACAGAATCTCTTTAATATTTCAAACATTCGATAGTTTGTAATATTTTAAGAATTTCGAAATAACGACTGTCGACTGTATATACATAAACATATATAGATTATTGTGTATATTCCCATATAAATAGATTATTGTCAATATATCTGTATTGAGCACAACAAATATATCTTCATATTATATTAGTATCTAACATTTTAGTGATAAAATATATGTCTATTGCTTGCTGTGTAATATTGACTAGAATTTTTTTTAAAGATTTTCTTTTACTAGCACCCTATCGAAGAATTATTTGATTAATTGATTTATTAACTTATAATATTGACTACAATATTTTGTAAGAATTTTATTTGCGATTTTTCTCAAAGTCAAGCCCTAGTTTCTATATACATATATGTATTATATCAGTATTGAATATTAACATTTTAGTAATAAAATAGATGTCTATTTGTAATAATGAATAGTTTTTTCTTCAACTGAAACCCTATTGAAGAATTCGACAACTAAAGCCAATAAATAAAATTGATCAACTTACAATATTTTGCAAGAATTTCATTTAAAATATATATGTATGTATATGTCTCAAATTCAAATCCCATCCGAGTACTTCCACTAATTATGCTTTCTCATTCCCAAAATGCGGATTATGCAAATTAATACTCTGTCCGCAATGTGAAGTGCATTTAGAGTTCGTTAGCTGGAATTAGTTGTTTTGATTACTTGTTACTTGTTACTGTTTTTGCTTCAGTTATTGTTGTTGTTGTTGTTTGGCTGTCTCTGTTGTTGCAGTTGCAAATGTTGTTTCTACTTAGTTGCGCTCGTATTATGACTCTCTTTGCGGCGTGGCTGTTTAGAGAGTTGCTTCGCCTGCCGGACTTGTGATTATGTTACAGACCTGTGGACTGGGTATTGTGGCTAGAAATCATCATCCACGTCAGCGTCATCATGATTATGATCAATAACATCATCATTGGGTTCGTCGTCGTGTGGCCGTGGGAAGGCAAACAAACTCTCGTTTCGTATCGATTCAAACAGTTTGCCAGGCATCACCCACACCCAAGTGATATACATATACACACACACACACACACATAGTTATATATATGTATAGGACTCTTTTTATAGTTATTTGCATGCAGCATTCATTGGCACTTTCATGAAAATCAGTTTAACTTAATTGCGTAGCATCTCCTCTCTCGTCTCTCGTCTGCAATACTCCCAAAGCTCTCGGCTAGCTCTGTCTCTCTACCTTTCTCTGCATTTTAATTACGCCACCCAATTAACACGGCACCCCCGCTGCTGTTGCTGCTGCTGTTACCTCACCTGTGATGGTCTATGGATGATGCTGTTGCCACTCGACGTGACAAATTGGAGCTCCAAGCTTCATTCCCAAATGTTTTTGACTGGCTTTAAAGTCTCGATTCGTGTTCGTCGTATTAACAGACTCGATAACTAAGCCAACAAGCGCCCCCACATACACACACACGCACACATGAATAGAGATGTAAATATATATACACATGCACGAGAAAAACAACATCAAGGCAAAGCAAATTTTCCTTGTGGCCGCCACGTCGCAAACGCTCTAAAAATAGAGTTTAACAAACTGTAAAAGTATTCCACCACATACAAAGAGACGGCAGCCAGCAGCAGCAACGCACCCAAAAACATAGTCACACACACACACACACACACACGCACACATTGACACATTGGGGATGACGCGCTGTCGCCTGCAACTGTAGTTTGAGTGTGCGTTGTGCCCATTTAGCATCTCTCAATCTCTCGGCTCGCATTGTGCATTATGCATCAAAATCTCAGCACACTTTTCCTATGCCTATGCCTATGCGAAACGTCATCGTCCTGAGCTGCTCCCCCCCTCCTCCCACTAGCCCAGCGATCCCCGCTGAAGCTCCAGCTGAGTGACTGCACAGCAGCAGCAGCAGCGGCTCCCATTGGAGGGTTCCTGACCGAACAGGAGCGGGTGGAGCTCAAGCGGAGGCGTTTGCATGCGAATATGTATGCATATACATATGTATGTATGTATGTTTGTATATTTCCCAGTGGCACAGCACTCGGGCGTATGAGCACTTTCTGTGTTCTTGTGCATCTTTTACTCTCATATGCTACACTACCTCGTTGTGCGGGCTTAAAAGCTTTGCGAAATGTGCTAGTTGCAAGTGTTTGGCTAAATTGTATTCTAATTTTAGTTAAGGTGCAATGTGCATATGTGTTGATAGATATGTTGGAATTTTCTTAATTTAATAATTAATAATTGCTTGGAATATTATGGTTTCTTTTATTTATATATCTATATGTATATGTATATGTGTTATGTCTATATACAGTTGTGGTAATAAAAAAGGTAGTAGTGCGACTGAACCCAAATGTTGGATAAAGAAATGCCAATGTAGACATTTAAATTAGTAAAAATATATATTAATCTTATACCAAAGTTATTGGAGTACCCCCATGATTTAATAAACATTATTTAAAAATAATAATAATAATAATAATAATAATAATATATATATATAATATTAATAATACTACTAAGTAATTCAAGGTCGACATTTAAATTAGTAAAAATATATACTAATCTTATACCAAGCTCACAAAGGGGTTACTGGAGTATCCCGTATGACTTAATAATCATTATTATTAAAAAAAGTAATAATAATATTATATAATAATAATAACAATAATAATAATCTTAATATTCGTTTATCATCATCATCAATTTAAGAAAAGGAAATAATATTAGCACTTAATGAAAAATGGAATATTTTGAAGACAATGCGAAATATTATATTAAATATATTTTATTATATTATATATATTTAATTATATTCTTATAATATATATACATATATCATTGTTTTATCATTTAATTTAAAAAATTCAGTTTATACTGATTATATGATATCTATTAATTTCTTCTAATCTTTTCAATGCTATTGAAAGGTCTTTTGTTTTGCTTAGTCTCTGCCCTGATTTACTAATCTTATTTCTGATTAGTCTTTGTCTATTATTGACTTTTTATTATCTACTTGTTATTCGAGCATGCAAGTATTTGTGTGATTGATAAGAAGGGGTATAGATAGTCTTTTCACCAGCTTAAGAGTTAAGATTTTTAAAGAATTTTGATATACTGTAAATTAATTGCTATTGGTTCAAGATTTTGTTGTATTTATACCAACTTCTAAAGTCCAAATAGTAGCCATGTATTATCATTCATAAATCTCAGTCTCTATATGAATTCTTATATTAAATTTATTTGAATATAAAACTAATATTGATATAAATTTCTCATTATGTTTAGGAATTGTTTTCAATTTCTCTCTCATTTAGCAAAGGGTATTTGATATTTCATAAAGTATTTGGGTTTTCGCTGTTATAATGTGTCAAAGACCGTGTTTTAAGGCGTCTCCGCCCCAACATGTTCTTCAGCATGTTCATGTAACATAAAGTACACTCCGCGTTGTTGCAGTCCGCTGTTCGGCCTCCCACTTGCCACCTCTTGCTGCTGCTGCCTCCCTACCTACCTCCCTCCCTCCCCCCGTTCATGGTCCCAGTTGTAGTGTGCTCTTTAGCGTTTGCTGACTTTTACACGGATGACAAAAGAGGCATTGCACAGCATGCCCAGGATGGATACGCTGGGACGGGACAGCTGCTCCATTTCCACAATTTCTACACTTGACTGACAGATCTGACTGCAACTGCAACTGCAACTGCAACTGCAACAGTTTTGATTATTACTCTTACTTAATTAGCTGGCAGCTCGAATAAGGAATTCTCGATTCTTCCTTTTGGTTAGTCTCTCTCGTCATCTTTCTACGAAAATGGTAATGGAAATGATATTTTCTTTTGTTCTGATAATCCATAATTCAGCTCTGGCATTTGCCTACTTCAAGTTGGTCGTCTTCTTCCTCCACTTTGTTGTTGTCTCTTTGTCAGATTGCCTCCATTTCCATTTCGAGTTCATTTCGATGGGATTTCTTTTGAGATGCGTTGAGCATTTCGTTTGCATACTCAGTAATTTTTTGTATGTAATAATGGGGTATTCTGGCTTTTTCGTAAATGTAAGGAACTAAACTTTATATATTTATAATTTTAATTGTATATATGTATATTAATATTTTCTGTTATCTTTATACTGAATTTTAATACAAACTTTTAATATTTTCTGTGAATTTTCTTGTGGACCAAGAATTTTATATATTTAATAAGAAATCTTTATAAATTATAAAAATTACAAAATATAAATTGCTTAATATATCTTTTAAATTCCCTGTTAAACTTCATATATGTATGAATATATTAACTTTTGCCGTTATCTTTATACTGAATTTTAATACAAATTTTTATATAAACTTTCTTTCTATAAAAATTTCCAAATATAAATTTCATAATATATGTTATAAATTCCATGTTTCTTGTCCTAAAAGAAATTTATTATCATTATTATTTACATTACGTCTACAGGGTATCTGCGTAGTCTGGTCAATTTTTCTTTAATCTGATGCGTTTTTCCTTCTGTTGATCTGCTGCGCTTTTGTTTACACTTGAGCGTTCTTTGAGTTTGTTTTTCCTTGTTTATTTGTTTGTTTGTCTTCTCTTCCCGCACAGGAGGGGCAAGCATTGGCGCGGGCAGGGGCGTGGTTAGCAGGGGGGGCAGCTCAACTTGTTATCTAGTTCAAAGTTGGCTGCAAGTTGCATTTTTGATGTGCTCTTCGTTGCGTTGTCGTGCGGCTAATGTGTTTGACCCATTTCAATAGGGGGCGTGCATCCAGTGCATGTTGCTCCCACACTGCAGTCACCCCCCTACCTCTCTCCCTGCTTCTTTGGCTTGGTGTAACTTATCCACTTGTCTTGAACAAAAATGAATCCATGAGAAGCGCATTCAGAGTTTGAACTTCTTTTTTTTTTATTATTTATTATTTTTGTTCACATAATAAAATGCACAAAGAAACGTGGCCAACGTAGTTGCTTAGGCAAGGGGCGAGGGGTGAGCAGCTGCTGTGTTGCAGTGTCGTCTCACAGTTGCATTTTGCTGTTGCCAATTATTCGACGCCTACTTGTTGTTGTTGTTGCTGTTGCTGTTGTTATTGTTGTTCGTGATTATTAAATACTTATTGCTGTCTGTTTATTTGAAAAGCGCGCGCAAGAATTGAAGTCGAAGGCAAAGTCAATGTGGAACGCGCATTGGGGATAACCTCGCCAAGTGGTTGTTGTTGTTATTGTTGTTGTTGCGGGTGCATGCATGCAACGGGGCCATAGAAAGTGCAGACAGACCCCCCCCCCAACCCGAACACCAAGCAGATACTCGAGCACGCACAGCCCAGAGAAAGGAGTTCTCAAAGAATTCAATTCAATTCGTCACTTTTCCGGGGCTGCAACTGCCTGGGAATGATGTCTACTAAATATTAAATGGACCAACGAGAATCTCACAAAATGTTCACTGACTTGACTGAGCTATCATATAATATTCAAAGAAACTTTGAGCAGCTTGCAAGAGAGTTGGCTAAAACTTGTTTGATGTTTGTTTTCAAAAAATGGCATATTAAAGTTTAATTCATTATCAGATTTAGTTTGTGCTTCTGCTTAAACATAAATTTAATAATTCTGTAATATCCAAGAATTGAATCAGACCAAACTCTTGTTCTTAAATAATTCGATACAATGGAAATTCTATTATTAAAGTTGTAGAAAGCATATTTGATTTCTAATATCGTGTAATTAATGTTTTAATTGCGAGCTGGTTGAAATTTAACCATAAACAAATAACTATAATTAATAATTAAGCGGATGGTTTGAGCTTTTAGTTAACTTAAATATTCACTACGCTTATAGCTCTTTTATTTGTTTATTTTATTTTTGTTATTATTTTTATACTCATTCACGAAGTGAATTAGTATATTGGTTTTGTGCAATGTCCGTCTTGCTGTCCGTCCGTCTGTCCGTCTGTCCGTCTGTCCGTCTGTCCGTATGAACGCAGTTCATTTCGGCGCTATTGAAGCTAGAGACTTGAAATTTGGAACACATACTCGTGTATAACTCCGATTAATAAAGTGTTAAAATTTTCCCGATCCGCCCACTAGGGGCGTGGCAAATCGGAAAATGCATTTTCCGATATACCAGAAGTCATGTTAGTTGAAGAGCTAGAAAGCTGAAATTTGGTATGTAGATGCGCGTTGACCACCCAAGTCCAAAAAGCTATGGTGGATATATCTACGCCCATTGGGGGCGTGGCAAATCGGATAAAACTGTATCTCCTAAAGTTCTATAGCTAGAACGTTGAAATTTTGCACGTGAGCTAATGTTATGATTCTATAATGACTGCTGAAAAATTGATATATCTACGCCCACTAGGGGCGTGGCAAATCGGACCTGAGGATATAGTGATTTTCCCGATTTTGCTATATTTTAGGCATTATTGATGCTAGAAACCTGAAATTCGGCATGTGTACGCGGGTTGACCACCCAAGTCCAACGAGCTATGGTGGATATATCTCCGCCCAAAGGGGGCGTGGCAAACCGCAAAAGTTTATATCTCCTAAAGTATAAGAGCTAGAAGCTTCAAATTTAGATAGTTGTGTTACTGGTAACCTCCTCTATCGATTCCCTAAAAATAATTTTTACGCCTCTTTGGGGGCGTGGCATATTGAAAAATACCCTGTAATTTTCACATTTTTGGAGCGTAAGCATCCAAACTTTACAGTTAGACTACCATTAGCTCGTTCTACGATCTGGCCAAAAATGAGATGTGTACGCCCACTAGGGGCGTGGCAAATCGAGAAAAACTGCATTTTCTGCAGTACTAGAGCTAAACATAGATACTAAATTGCTGATGGGATGTGAATGAGTATCCCGCAGTTGGTAACGCCCGACTGCAACGTTCTTACTTGTTTATTTTAACTTTTTTTATTTTTTTTTTGTTTTGAATTTTTTGTTTTTTTATTTATTTAGTTTTTATTTTTATTTCTTTTATTTAAAAAAATGTATTATGTATCTATTTATTTTTATAAACTGTATTTTTTATTTATTTATTAATTTAGTTTTTATTTTTATCTCCTTTATTTTTTACATCTTATTTTTAATTTTTTGTTTTAAAAAATTTTATTTTTTGTTTTAAAAATTTTTATTTTTTATTTAAAAATTTTTTATATATTTTATTTATTTAGTTTTATTTCTTTTATTTTTAAATTTTATTTGTATTTATTTATTTTCAAAAAATTTTACTTTTTATTTAATTATTTATTCGGTTTTTATTTTTATTTCTTTTATTTTAAATTTTTATTTTTTAATTTTATTATTTATTTACTTATTTATTTAGCTTTTATTTTTAAATTTTATTTTTTATTATTATTATTATTATTTTTTTAATTTAATTTATTTTTTATTTACTTTATGTTATGCTTAATATCATCTCTTTTCTATATTCATTTCTATTAAATTTATTAAATGGGGTCTATTAAAATACTTAATCTTTGTTCTGCTTATCAATAACTCTCAGCTTGTTTCTGCAAGTGTACTTGTCAACATTTTAGGCTGGCAATGCTGTGCATTCGCAATCTCTCTCAGTTGAGCTCTCGCTCACTTTGCGCTCTCTCTCTCTCTCTCTCTCTCTCTCTCAGTTCACCCCAATTTTTGGCAAATAAGGGTGGGCCATAAATTGCCCTAAAGAAGTCTTGTCCTTCTGGAAGCGAGTGTGTCTGTGTGTGTGCGTGTGTGGCAGCATCTTGAGGCACATTTGTACTTGAAAGCTGTTTTCCTTCTACTGCCAGCTCAAAACATTCCGGATTCGTTTCGCTCATGCCTGACGTATTCTGTGCGACGGCATCCACAGCCACCCTTAACCATACGCGTTGCCATTCTCTCAGTCTCTCACACTCTCTTCGAACTGCTCCAACACAAACAACAACAACCACAGACATAATCAGACTCTCCGTTGCGCTCGACAATTGTTGTTAATGGGACTCGCATTCAGTTTTAATGATTTTAATGAAAACATCAAACTATTTAGCTGACGATTGCGCCATTAGCTGAGAGAGTTTGTCAATGAACTGAACAGTTGGAGTTGGCTTTGTTGTTGGCCATATAGTATTGGCCGCAGCTGTTCTGCAATGCAATTGCAGTTGCAATTCCAGTTGCAGTTGCACGTTGCACGTTGCAAGTCAGGGCCTCAGCGAAGCAACCACCAGGCACTTATAAAAACAACCCGCGCTCGCATCTGTCCCATCTGGTAGGGCTCTCTCTCTCTCTCTATCTCTCTCTCTTTATGCTAAGAGGGTCGTTCGTTCGTGCTGCCTCTCTCTGGCTCTGTCGACGCCTTTAGTAACGCGCTGCTCAGCAGTCAGTCTCGCAATACAGTTAGCCGACGTTAGTTTTTCGCAGACGCTTTTCCGCCTAGCAACATTTTCTATTACATATATATATTAGGCTTATATATATATATGTATAGTTAGATCCATGTAAGCTCAACTGCGCTCCAGTTCTAGTGTGTGCTCGTGCCTAGTGTCTAGGGCCTCGAGAGCCTAGTTAGTGTGCATATTAATTCCGTAAGCGTATCCTTTCGCTTGGGGTAGCTAGCCCCGTTCTCGGTTTCGGTTACGGTTTCGGTTCTCCCGTTGTGTTATTTTCTTGTTTTTCCTCGTCTTCTTCTTCTTATTTTTTTTTTTTTTTGCAAGCATTTCGTTCGTCTCGCCCGCCCCTTCGTCGCCGCGGTCCTGTGTATGTATTCGTTTGTCTGCAGCCAACCCCGGCAAATTCGCTGCCTCCTGCTGCCCACTGGGCGTTAATAATTCCTGATTTCCCCCGGACATCTATACACACACACACACTATATAGTGGTATATATCAATAACTAATCGTCTATAAATACATATATTGTATATGTATGTGTATATTGCAAAATTGGCCCGCCGTTCATCAAATATACGTGATTGAAACTCTTGCCGCTGTCGTATTGATTTTTTCTATCATCATTATTAACATTATAATCATTTCGCTGGTGCCAAAGTGTTGTAAACCGTCCATTCAAATCAGAACCTAGTTCCGCAGTAACCAAACCAAAAACAACTATAACAACAACAACAATTCCGTTTCATTAGACACTGCCCGCAGCTCTAAAGGGCCTCTGTCTGCCTTAAGTAGCACAAGTCGTGTATCCGCTACACGCACATATATTTATATATACATACGTACATACATCTATATATACATATATATATATCTACACAATGAGCAGCTATACGGCCGCCCAGTACTACAAGACCACCAATATGATTACCTCCAATGAGATCTACTGGTAAGTTATTGACACATGTACATATACCCTTTTTTTGTGCATTATCCTTTTCTGTGTTTGCCTTGCTGCACTTGTGGGGCATCCGCCCACAGTGGTAACAGCCACCCCCACGCAAGCACATCTGCTCCTGCTGCTGGGCTCCCAGCCGGCAGTTCAAGGTTCGCTCTGGCCGAGGCCGCTTGTGACGCAATAAACGCCCACAATACGCAGCTCATTGAAGCTGCAGCAGCAGCAGCAGCAGAAGCAGCAAAAATCAATGATATCTCCACTGTTGTTTCGTGTGCTCCAGCTCGTTTGTTTGGCTACCCACACAGTGGTTCGCCCACGCTGCCCCACCCTTCCCAGCGGCCACACACCATGCACCACCTTGTCTTGTCTGTCTGCCTCTAGCTCGAATTGGACTCGAAAATCAACAGCTCACAAAAGTAGGCAACACTCTTCCAATTAGAGAATGGCTAGCCAGTTAGCTGGAGCTGGCTTTTCATTGGCAGCCCCAAAGTATGCTACGCAATTAGCTGAGAAACTCCTCCATTCACAATTTCAACTCGAAGCAGCAGCAGCATATATTCACCATGGCAAGCACGACTTGACTTGATTAAAATATCTATAATACTTAAATATTTATCAGCTATTTATTTTTTACATTTAAATTTAATATTCGTTATGTTATCTTCGTTTGGCTTAAAAATGAACTGAGGCGTAACAAATGGATTATTTTTGGCACAAAGCAAATACATACATACTTATGCCTATATACATATGCCTTGGCTTTCATCTATTTATGTTTGTGTGTGTGTGTGGAGCCAGCTAACAGTTACATAAACACAATGTAACGAAAAAAAAAAAAAAAAACCTTGAACTCTGACATTTTCAATACAGCCAACATCACATGACACACATAGAGAGTGTATCTGAATTTACATACATGCACACATATGTACATACCTATACATATGTACAGATTGAGTTATACATAAGTGACTATGTGCGGTTGGAGCATTACGACTCCCACGCCACGCCGCAACACGCGCATAAAAAATTCCATGATAAACACGTGATTATATGTACATGACTGCCATTCGAGTCTTTCGAGTTGGTGCATCTGTAGCAGACGCGCATTACCCTAAACTGAGATAGCAACTCAATCTTAAGAAATTGCTATTTAAAAGACGTCGAAATTTTATGTTAAACACGACTTAAACAGCAAAAACTTGATGAAAACTGTGAGCAATATCAGTTATTAAAATAATCTCTGTTGCCCTATTTACATGAGTTTACTTTGTATATCGAAATATAAGACAAATTGCTTAGTTTATAAAAATTTAATATTACATTAAATTAACTTTTTTATTCAAGTTGACTTCATATCGAAATTTGGGGTCATAAAAAAATGAGTGCAATGAAATTAAATCAATTAGAGTTACTTATCAAGCTTAGCTGATTTCTGTTAAAGAATTTGCATAGCAAAAAATTTAATATTATAATTGAGTTGGTTTCATTATTATTTTTTTAAGTTTTATATTTTATTAACGAGCTTACTGCTACCTTGAGTGGCAGCTTAATCTAGTTTTACATTAAAAAAAAAAAAAAAATAGCTAATAATTGAATATCTACAATATTTAGATTAATTTATTAATATTATTATTCTTACATTTTTATTTTTTGTTATTTATTTATTTATTTGATTTATTTATTACTTTATTATTATATATATTATTATTACTTTATTTTTATTATTTTTATTTTTTTTATTTATTTACTTAATTTTTTTGATATATTTATATTTTATTTATTTATTTTAATTATTTATTTTATTTATTTACTTTTTTTTTTATATATGTATTTTATTTATTTATTTTTTTATTTATTTATTTGACTTATTTATTTTATTTATTATTTTTATTATATATTTATTTATTTTATTTATTATTTTTATTATATATTTATTTATTTTATTTATTTATTTATTTTACTTATTTATTTTATTTATTTACTTAATTTTTTATTATTTTTATTTTTTATTTATTTATTTGTTTTATTTATTTATTTATTTTATTTATTTAATTATTTTAAATTTATTTATTTTAATTATGTATTTTTTATTTTACTTATTTTTTATTTACTTTATTTTTTATTATTTATTTATTTCTTTTATTTATTTATTTATTTTATGAATTTACTTTATTTTGCATCTGACGATGTGAACATGATTATTATTATTTTTTTTTTTTTTCTTAAAACTAACAATTATAATAATTATTACCAATTTGCTTTTTTTTTTACTTTAAATACATTAAAAATAATTTGCCAGGGTATATAGATTTTGTTGACATTTAAATATTAAGCAAAAAGAGGCGTGGCCAATGCCACAAGACAATAAAACAGCCAAGAGTAGTAAAGCACCCTTATCTATAAAATAACCTATAAGAGATAGAAACTGAAGTTCTTCCAGTATCTAGATTATTGAGAAATAAGAAATACTCTTCTTATATGCATATCATATATTTATATTTCCGTGTCATCTCCATGCCCTGATAATTTTCAAAAGATTACTCCATAACCTTTGACTTATACAAGATGGAAAAATGACCGGAAAACTGAATGAATTTTTGTATTAGCTGAGTATGTTTAGATAAATATTGTAGCGTCGGGCACACCCGACAAATGCATTTCTAACTTTTCCACATGTGACTTTGATTGCAATAATTCGTAAACTTCTTAACGACTGACAAAATGCATTTTTGGTTGCCATTAATCCCAAAAACCAAAGCGAAACTAATAAGGAACTGCATGGTCTATAACGATGTGTCATAAAAATAACAAATAAAACCTGAATTATTGAACATCTTGATAAATTCAAACAAAAGCAAACTAGATTTTTTTATTGCATACACTGGTATATATAATATATTGTATTTGTATGTATTATATATAGCTCTTTATTTGTTGTATCTGTTTTCTAGATATGTGTGCTCATCTAATACATTTGTTGTCATCTTAATAATCGTGACTGAGTCTTCATCTATTCAACTGTTTTGCACAGCTCGAGCAATGAATGTTTACAGTAAATCTATAAATATATACTGTAACTTCTATATATAGTTGCTCGTAAAGAGTTAATCATCTGAAATATAGCTTAAGTGATTGTCTCTGAATCAATATACCTAACTGATCTTTAAGTTAGTTTCATGCAGCTAAAAATGCAGTTGGGTTGAATTCGAAAGTCATGTGATTTAAATGCTTTCTGCTTTAATTGTAGTCTTTGGGTATATTAGTTTTGTCAGCACATGTGTAACGCTAAGTGTCTCATGAACAAATGTGTAACGCTGGGATAGAATTATTCATGCCTAAAATGCGTATTACATCTTCTCGACCTGCTTCAATAGACGAATCAGCTAACACTTGTTCTTTTACACTTTTATATATATAAACTCGTGATGAATAGAAATTACCATTTTATCTCGAATCCCAATAATATTCTTAACAACGAGCTGGCTTTGTCTATATAAGAAACGTTTTCAGACAAAATCCCATTAAGCTTATTCATTTATGGAAATTGTAGACTTTCTTTTTGAGCTATATTGTCTACAAAGAGTATTAAAACTTCGTTTCTCTCCATTTAATGGTCATACATATTTACGTGTGCAAAATCTCAGGTTAAAAGTGTGCCCAGCAAGTGAACCAGATGATTCATTAATCTCACATGATCTTACTAACTTTACCCCCCCCCCCCCCCTCGCCTTGTGTCATATACCCAAAGCGACTCGCTAATTGAGAGTTTTTTTGAGTGGTTCCATCGATAGATAAACGGACGCTGATTTCTTTGCTTTGAGCGGGTATCCGGCGCCTTAGTAGGCTTCTGGGTTTGTAGGCCTACGCAAAATGTGTAAATAAATTCTAAAATGTGAATACAACCGAAAAACTTGACTACGAGCATCAAGAAAGCATCTAAATTAATGTATAAACCAGTTGGGAAGAGTTGCAAGCGTGGCCAACCGGCTGACGTCATGTGTGTGTGTGTGTGTGTGTGTGTGTGTGTGTGTGGCAAAGAGGGAGGTGTTGCCACAGTTTTGGCTGCCGGTTGCCGGCAGACCAGTTACCAGTTCTTGTTGCAGTTGCCGTTCTTGTCATTGTTGTTGTTGTTGTTGTCGTCCTAGTTGTGAGCCAAATTTCTTGAGTTCCAGTTAGTCAGCCGATGCTTTGCGCTCTGCATATATGCTAAGTAAATTACTTACCCAGAAGTGCCTCTGCCCTGTCCGAACCCTGTAATCAGAGGGCGTAAAATGAATATCCGCTTTCAATCAGAGCATATGCAATTGTAGATGCAAGTAGAGTCAGTTAATAAAAATAAAAAATAAAATATAATATGATAAAGCAAATTAAATAGCTTTAGACTAAACGAAGCATTTCAGTGGATTTTATAGTAGTTGAGGACTTTTGAAGATATATTTACATAAAGTAATATAAATGATATTTACAAATTCTAAACAGAATTTACAAGTACTTCAGGCTTTATGAGATATTATTAGATTTCATAATAGTTGAGGATATACATAACATAGATATACATAAATATATACATAAAGTAATATAAATGATATTTACATAGTCTAAACTGAATTTATAAATACTTCAGACTACAAGATATTATTAGATTATAGTAGTTGAAGATATACATAGTATAGTAATATAAATGATATATGTATATTATAAAAAGAATTCATATAAACTTCAGGCTCTAGAAGATATTATTAGATTTTATAGTATTTGAATACTTTTGAAGACATACTTATGGTAATATAAATGATATAGTATATTATAACAATAATTTATATATGCCTTTATAGATATTTTTACATTTTATAGCATTTGATATCTGTTGAGCAGATATAAAAATATTGCTATAAATTATATCTATTATAAAAAAAATTCACACATGCTTAAGGCTTTTATAGATATGATAAGATTGTATGGTATTTCAAGAAATCTAAAGATATTAATGTAGTAATACAAGTAATATCTATGGGCTCTTATGGGTACGATAAGATTTTCTAAATATATTTCATATTTTGAGTAGTTCTGATGAATTTGAACTATGATAACATTTTATAGGATATATTTAAAGGCCATGTTCCCCATTGAGCACCCTACACTTTTAGAGGTTCTGCCTTAGCCGGCTTTTGTTGTTGCTTGTCTTGGTTGCACAATAGCGACAATTGCTGTTGCTTCTGTTTTTGTTGCTGTTGTCGGCAGAGCGTGTAGTTGGGCTCTGTCAGTAATTTGCATTGAATTGGAAGCTGACGAAATCGTCGTATGCGCAACATTCGCGAATCAAACCGACGCCAAGGGTTGTAATTTACAGCAAAGACTACATGCCACCCAGAGTTCATTAGCTTCTGCTGTGGCCAGCTGCGTTAGGTTGCCAAAAATAGACATTAAAAAAAAAATAAAATAAAAGAAAACAACAAAGAAAAGTAAAAATAGTTTCGCATAATGATGTCCAATTTGGGCACTGATTATGCAAAGCTGGCGATTTGTGGTGGCTCACTTGAATTACTGCCGATGATGATGCTGATGATGCTAATGATAATGATGATGATAATCTCAGCCAAAGATCTGGCTAAGCAACTGTTGCTGCTGCTGCTGCTGTGGATTCAATTGCATGGAACATACATAAATAAATAATAGGCTGCTAATCGCTTGTAAACATGAATTTTTCTCCAATGAAAGAAAGCAGACAAAACGACAGAAAGACAGACGGGAGGCGGGGGGATGCTCGTTGGAGTCTGGCTACGTGATTTAGAGCCTAACGAGCATAGAACCCTTGTGGGCGCACTTTCCCAAAAAGCAAACAGCAGCAGCACTTGCAGCAATCGTGCCACAGCATTGTTGCCGCTTGTGCCCCCGGCGCACGCTCCCCATTATTATTATTGTTGTTGTGTGATTGATGAAGGCGACGCCAGTGGGCAGCCAAAAAGCCGCAAATCACAAACAGCGAGCGCTTCATTCATGGCCAGGCCGAAACAAGTGAAGTATAAAGCAATATGTTTTGTTTGCTTCTTCTTGTTGCCTTTTCTTTTGCTGTGTTTTGTTGTGCTCTGCTCTGCTCTGCTCTGTTGTACTCTGCTCTGCTGTGAAGTGCAAGTGAAAGTGAAGTTTTGGCGGCGCTTCACCGTGTACTTCATTGGCAACCACAAAAAATTAAAAATTTCCCACTAACATAATTTTCAACAGCGAAAGAGATAAAAATAAAAATAACTACATAAGTAAGAGTCGTCTAGTGGGGTATGCTAGGCACAAAGATATCCTAAACTAAATGCCAATTGATGTGGGTAGGATGAACGTATCGTGGATAAATATGATATTGGAGAAAGAGATAAAAATAAATGCATATATAAGTGAGAGTCGTCTAGGGGGATATGCTTGGGTATATCTCTATATCCTAGACTAAATACCGATTGCTGTGGGGAGGATGAACGACGGATTAAAGAGATAAAAATAAATATATCTCCAAGTGAGAGTCGTCTATATCCTAAACTAAATGCTGTGAACAGGATGAAATACTCGTGGATAAATATGACATTGAATGAACTTGTATATTTATAAGGATTTTATTTAGGATTTGCCTTGAGTTTTATAGATACAATTATAAGTATATTATTTTCCGAATACATTTGCTAAATTAGATTAAAAATCAATTAAATTACAATTAAGAAATCTTCTTAAAAAGTAAAATAATCTGATTATTATAGAAGTCGAAGTGAAATTTCATATATACAATATATAAATAACTGCTTCTATATATAAAATCTCAGATCTTTAACATATTACATATCTTCTAGATATCTATATAAATCATGTAGATAAATAGGCAAGTTATAAAAACTAATATATTACATCATTTAGAAATAACTACTTCTAGGGTTTTTTAAACTCTCAGTTTCATGTTACGGAACTCTACATATTTTCTAGGTATCTAGATAAATCCTCATATAGATGACAAATAACTTTTCTTAGAGTTAGAAAACTCTCAGTTTTGTGTTACAGATGTCTAATATATTTCATTTCTTCTAGATATCTAGATACATCATTTAGATAAATATCTTCTCCTAGGGTTAAATAAACTCTAAGCTGCATGTTACAGAAATCTAAAATATTAAATCATAACATAGATAAGTATCTACTTCTAGAGGTGTTTAAACTCTCAGTTTCGTAATACAGAACTCCTGCATGTTACAGAAATCTAACGTAGATAAAAAACTTCTTCTTAGGTCAGTTAAACTCTCAGTTCATATATAATACATATATTGCATATATTCTAGATAACACATCTTAGATAAATAACTTCTAGGGTCAGAGAAACTGTCAGCTGAGTGTTACATAAATGTCTGCAAGTTGATAATACCTCTGCTCAATACCATAACCGTTTGTTGCAGAGTATACAAAAAAAATTAAAAACAATGAAAAAACACCGTTGCCCATTTCCATTTGTTGTTGTTATTGTTGTTGCTGTGGATGTTGAGTGATGTGATTTGTGCTGCTGCTGCTGGCGCAGTTGCTACTGGCTGCCATGGCTGGCTGTGGCTCGTCATTGTTGCTCATCTTCATCATCATCGGATGCTGTGTGTTTGTTACACATTTAATTAAATGGCCGGCCAAGTGAGAGTGAATCTGATCGTCGAGCGACTTTTTTTGTGATCTTTGTTCACCTTGGGTTCGAGATGGGCTAAATGTTGAGCTCTATGGCTGAAAAGGTCTTCAAACTTTGTTATGAAATATGGGATTAATATTTCCCCAATCGGAGTAGAGAATTAAAATATATATATAATATAGAGTAATGAGAGGATATTGCACTTAATTGCACTTCCCCAAATTGCACTAAGTACCTCTAGCGCTTACTTCAGCATATAGATCGTTAAAATAAATATATATAGATGAATAGATTTGACTTTGTGTACTCAAAACCACAGATAAAAAAGGTCTCCGGGCGGAGTCGAGTGCAAAGCCATAATATGGCATATTATACTAAGGAAATGAGTTTAAAATATTGCTCATAAAATATAAATGAAAACGAATGACAACTGCAATTAATGTCGTGCCACGAAAACCCCGCGAGGGGGGCGTGCATTGGTGGAGGCACGCTTCATTAACTGTAACCGCTTCTCTCATCCATTGTCTCAGCGCGCCCAGCGTTCACTTTCTAATCACCAAGCCAGAGTCGTCTGCCTGGTCTCCTCCACGTCTGGCAGCCATGACCGAATACAATCGACGATGGTCACAGTGCAACACGCAAGTTGAAGGTGCTATCCGAGCGAATATGGCGAGTAAGGGGAGGCGAAGGCTAAAGTGAGACATAGAGAGAGAGATAGAGAGAGAGACAGAGATGGGCGGCAATCGTTGTTGGCTTTTTGGGTATTCATATGAAGGTCTTTTGGCTAGGGCTGCTACCATACGATACCAGGCACATGTACATACATATTTATCCACAAATTGGGCTCTGAAGCCTAAGGTCAAGTCAACAAACAGCAACTTAACAAGTCTGGCGTTCGTTCAGCGTAATCGTAATCGCATAGTTAGTAACTACGTTCGCGATGTTTACTAATAAAAACACATACGAGCTTATATGCGTTTCAGCTCCCATGGGTCGCTTAAGCAGTTCTGGCCAGACTACGTCAAATGACTAAGCATCGAGTTAAGATAAGATAAGTGTTGTATGAAAATTGGCATAAAGTCTATAGAATTTTAACTGGTTGCAGTAAATAAACGTCAGATTAGATAACTTTAGTTTAATTTTAAATCGAAATTGATGAATGATCAATGATCTGTTATCGAAAATATTGTGATGTGACGTGATATTTAAAATGTAATTTAAAAATAGGTAACAAACTAAACAATAAATTAAATAAATTTACAAACATAAATTATAAATAATTAAATTTTTGTATAAATAAATTGTCTTATGTGATTTAAAGAGTAACTTAAAAAAGATAAAGTAAACAATAAATTAAGTAAATTTATAAATATCAATTATAAATAATTACATTTCTGTATAAATAACTGGTCTTATAAAATTAAAGAGTAATTTTAATAGATAACAAAGTAAAAGTTAAATTTAGTAAATTTATAATATTAAAGAATAGTTAAAAAATAAATAAAAAATCTCAACTAATTAAAAAACAATATTTTTTGCTATTGGAATACCGACGTATCTTATCTACTAAATATTTTATTAAATTTAAATAAAAATATTAAAACAGTTTCAAAATACGAAAATTTATTCAGATATGTATATAAATTTTAATGGGAATTACTTTATAGATGTGAAAAGGTTAGGGCGCCGCTTAACGAAATTAGTTTAAGCCAAATCGAAGCACAAATGCTTTTTTCTATATTTGGCATTTGCTTTATTACCGATCTGCCCTCGCTTGCATGAAGTTATTGTTGTTTTTATTGTAATTGCTTGTCATCATAGTCGGTTGTTGTTGTTGCTGTTGTTGTTGATTGTTTCATAACAGCTGAGACAAAGTCAGGCAAAAGGTAAATGGGTTTTGTGTACCTTGTGCCTAATGCGTTAATATCATCATCAGGCCAGCTCATAGAAACCTGCATATGTAGACAGATAGTCGTACTGTGAGTTATGCTTATGCTGTGTGCGTGTGTGAGGCACAGTGGGCACAAGTTTTGGTTTTTATGACTTTAGTTTTTAACGATGCCAGTGACAGCAATGTCCGACAACAACAACAACAACAACAAGTGAGTTTCAATGAAAAGTCAAAACAGGCCGCAGGTCCGGATATAAATGGTTTGTTGTTCACATACTCACATACACATACTCTCTCACACACACATATGCACACATATGCCATATAACCATATGCTGAGGCACACTCATCATGACGCTTAACGCTTGGCTCAGTCTCATACCCAGTCAGCCATTACGAAGCCCATTTTGTTAGTAGCCCGCCGCAAGCGACTAACTACCAAAAGTGCCTCACAGTTAGCGTTTACAGCGGCCATAATGTACTCACACCCGTTCTCATACATACTGCACATGCATGAGCACAGCGAAAGAGAGAGAGCGAGAGTGAGAGAGCGGACTGCAGCGCCCCCGCTCAGCGCCGCCTGCAACCGCCCTTCAACGACCAGACCCAGACTTGAGGTCGTGAGTCACCTGAGCGTAACGTAAGCGCAGCTTATTGCTCGCGTCTTTTAGTTGTGCTCGTTATTATTATTTTAGCACTCACTCGCTCATTTCGTACGCTTGCCGCTCTCTCAATGCAGTTGCTGTTGTTGTGAGCAGCTGTTTTTGGCTATTGTGATCGCCTTTTTGACAGTGACTGTGCTGCGAGTGTGAGTTTCTTTCAGTACAGTGTGTGCGTATGTGTGTGGATGTCGTTTGCATACAAATTTACACCTTGATTTCATGACTGTGTGTGGTTGCCTATTCACATGTATTCCGTATTTTCTGATTTATCTCTTTCTTTCAATTACAATTTGCGCAATTACTTAATGGAAACTAAAAAGCTGCTGCACTGCAGATGTTTTCAGAGATTCTTAATTGCATCAAAGAATCATAAATGAGTTTCGTTTGTTTTTTATTTATTTAAAATTACAATTACAATTAGTCTTTGTCCCACTGTGCTGCCTTCCAGTCACAGCAAGTACGTCAATGAGCTGCAGGTGTATTGTGTGTCGAGCGTGTGCGTGTGTATGTGTGTTAGCTGGCTATTCTGCAAGTGTTTCGCTTACGATCCGCCAATTGTTTTCGGTAGATCAAATTGAAAAGAACAGCTTAGCACACAGCCAGAACAGTCAGAACAGCAGCCACAACAATAACTGGCACACAAACTTGCCTATTGGCAAATACAACACACGTACACAAACACACACACATAAAACACACTCACGTTCACCGATTCACCATTTACTCACTCTCTCGCACACAGCGATAGACGTGGAAACGGGCCGTCGATTTACGGATTGGAAGCTCGCGCGCCTCTGTCGGCCACTTCAGTCTCTCTCAAAGTTTCGTCGAAGCAGGCAGCACAGGCCGCAGAGAAACCGTGCGCGCGCTTTTATGTTCAAAACGACAACGACAACGACGACGTCGACGTCGCAGTCGCTGCCCGCCCGATCGTGCGTTTTGTTGTTAATATATAAACTTGGCTCAATCGGGGAGTGAGTCCGCTGCTCACACTTTGTTGTTGGGGCATCCATTATTATTTTCGATTTTGAATATGGATTCGTTAATTGTTGTTTCTCTTGCCACTTTGCATACGCAAAACAAGCAACGAAATTTGGAAATTGAATAACAAATTTTGCAGCGCGCCAATTGATTTGCAAACAAAGGCTTGCGTGTGTGTGTGACACTGTGCGAGTGTGAGTGAGTGTTAAAAAATATGAAGAAATGAAAATTAAATTTTAGAGTCTAAATTGCAAAATACACTCACATGTCTATGTGGTTCATATGTATGTGTGCGCGTGTGTGAGTGTGTTCAAATCATACAATTCACGACTTGACAGCGCGTGCGTCTTCATCGTCATGTTGTTGTTGTTGTTGTTGCCTTTGTTGTAATTGGCAATTTGTTTGTTGCGACGGCCGTGATGCCAGGGCCGGTTTATTAATTTGACATCGTCGTGTTCCCCTGCCACAGAAAACAATAACAATAGCAACCACTGCAGCGGCCGTAGCAGCATCTACGAAAAGCTAAAAACCACCAAATAAAATCAAACGGAAACCATGAAAAAGCAAAACAAAACAAAACAAAAATCAGCCATTGCATACAATTTTTGTAATGTAAAAAATAAAATATAATTAAAGAGAAAATCGCCTTTCTCTGCGCGCGTATCACAAAAACAATAGTGCCGCCAACAACTACAAAAAACAGGCGTCAACAGCGGGAATAGCAGCGGCAGCGGCAGTGGCAGCGGCAACAGCAGCAGCAGAAGCAAAAGCCACGGCCACTGCCCCGTTACGTTTCGGCAAACACACGACCAAAACGTCCCACTGTCGGTCTCTTTCAGTTCAGCGTGTGTGTGTGTGTGCGTGTATGTGTGTGTTCACGGGGTGTGTGTATGTGGACTCGACTGGAAATTTCTGCTACATATTTTTAATTGAAACTGTAGCCAATTGCTGAGAGCTTAAGCTACGGCTAATAGATGTGTGCACGAGAGAATCTTAAGCCCTCTCTTCTAAGCAAAAGAAAAGATCTCAATTGAAATAAGTACAATGCGTCGCTCCGCAACCGAATTGATCTCTCTAAAAGTCCTTTTGTCAAGCCCAGAGCGTAATGCAGACAAGAGCTTAAAGCTTTATATTACGGCATTTACTTTTCGGCAACGCGTTAAGTTGAGGAGCATAAAAGCTTAACAGCTGATTCCACGCAGCTGCAGCTGGGAGCTGCATTCGCAGAGAAAGCAAAAAACTCAAGTCACATTTAACGGTTGCTGCGCTCAAAACTGTCTCGCTCTGTCACGAAGCACACAAGGCGCTGTCGTTGCGCGATCTGCTGCGCTGTGTCGCTGCGTCTCTGCTGAGTCTCTGCTACTTGGTACGTAGCTTGTGTAACAATCGCTGTCTAACCAATTACGCTGCGTCGCAGTCGCGTTGTGCAGTTAGCGTTGTTGCATATTGTGTTTCCACTTCCTCTTCCGTTCATTTTGAGCCTCCCAATTGCAGTCGAAACGTAAAGGCAAAGGCAAAGGCAGAAGCAAACGCATTTCATTTGCTAGACAGGGAGGGACCGCGTCTAATAGAGAGAGAGAGAGAGAGAGAGAGTAAGCGAAAGAGAGTTGGATTACGTGCTCCGTTACTAATGATTCAAAGTGAATACAGCACCGCACAGTGCTTTTGCTGCTGCTGCTGCTGCTATTGTGAACTGCTACTGCGCAGCCCAACTTAACAGCACCCAGCTGCACTTTGCCTTTCTCTCTCTCTCTCCCTTTCGCTCTGTGTGCGTGAGTGTATGTGTGTTGGTGTTTGTTTGTGTGTGTGTAATAATTATAAATTTAATAATTATACAACAAAACAACTTGGAACTGATTGTAACTGCAATTGTCGTCGCTGCTGCTGCTGCTGCTGCTGCAGCTGATGCTGTTGCTCGTGCAGTGGAACACCTGTAAAACAAAGGCAGCGCTATCTACAACAATTATAACAACAACAACAACGACTAGTTACCATTGTGTCGTGCGCTGTGGCGGATGCAAGCTGAGCTTTAAGCATAACATAAATTAAAACCAACGCCAAATGCTAAAATCGAAGCCAATTTTCTGCTAAACTTAAAACTCGTTCAACAGAATTCCAATTACACAGACTTTATTGAATGCAGATTGAGCGACTTGCAATAAATGTTGTTGATTTTTTACTATTTTTTTTGTTGCTTAGAATATGTTTGGAACAGCAGCGAGATCAAGTTAGAAAACGACAACAACTTTGCGATTGTTGTTAAATGAGAAAACATTTTTAGTAGCTTGGCTTTTACGAGTGGGTTTTTCGGGGCAGCATTCTCACCAGATCACAGCGTAGACTTGACTTGACTCGAGAACTCTACTCAGAACAGTCGAAACAGTTGTGTTGTAGGCGACTTGTTTTGGCCAATAGCGCCATGACTTGTTGTGGAATCCAAGGCAAGGCTAACATACCGCCAACGGAGAGGGGGCAATAGGGGGGAGGGGAGGCAGCTTGTCAGTGGGCTAGGCTGGATTATCGAAACAGCGAAATTCGTTGGCCTAAACAGCTTTTTCATGTCACATCGTGTGTATATATGTATGACTGTATTGGTGTGTCTATCAAATGACGAAACAATCGGCGCTGTGACAGCCGCCGTTAGGGACGCCGTGAACAACATTTGCCCAGAATTGTAACGAATCAGATACTTCTGTTGATGACGATGAAGCCATCAGCGATCGCTTTCAAAAACAAAAACACTCGAGACACTCAAC
Source organism: Drosophila aldrichi (assembly GCA_035045965.1). Taxonomy (NCBI): domain Eukaryota; kingdom Metazoa; phylum Arthropoda; class Insecta; order Diptera; family Drosophilidae; genus Drosophila; species Drosophila aldrichi. The sequence goes on along the minus strand of JAWNOM010000341.1, from coordinate 2,626,460 downwards.
AAAGGTTCTTGAACTTGCCAAAACATAAAAGCCAAGCAGACAACAGATTTATGGCTACGGTTAGTGTGGGGGATTCGCTTCTTCGTTTTCCTTTGTTCAATTGTTCATGCATACATATGCAGATATATACATATGTACATATACATATTTGATATCAACAACAAATTTACATAACGATCTTGATCTTGTCTGCCGATAGACACGCGAATATTTTTCCCTTTCTATGCGCCATTGTCTCTCCTCTCTCTCTCTCTCCCACTGTCTGTCCTGGTTGCGCGCATTGACAAAAGTCTCACGTAAATTTCCATATGATTTATAGACTTATTAAAGTAGAGCAGGTCACTGCGATCCAAGGCGCTGTGGGAGCAGTGCCAAAAAGCTTTCTCAACAAGCTTTTACATTGCAGACGGATGTCAAACTGTTAATCAACATCCCACTGTTGTGGCATGTGTTTGACATATGAATGTGCTATCATTCGCACTCGCACTCGCATTCGCATTTAATTTGAATATTGTTTTTTCTTCCTCCTCTTCTTCTGCTTTGACTTGGCACTCGCTGCGGTAGTTTCATTTATTTTCTAGCTATGCGACTTTTACTCGTGATCAACGATCGCTGACCTAAAAAGCTACAAAGCAGATACAATGTGCTCTGAGAGAGTCTCTCTCTCTCTCACCTCTGTTTCCTCTCTGTCAGTCTGTCACAAAAGCACGACAACAATAAAAACAAAACAAACAAACATTTTGCAAGTGTCACGCAACCCACTTGTTTCATTAGCGATTGTCACTTGTATCTCCATCTCTCTCTCTCTCTCTCTCTCTGCCTTATTGGGTGTATCAATTCACGCGCTGTCTGTCTCAGTCCGCTTTATTACAGCAGTTTTGAAGGGCGTTCGCATTAAGCGAACTTTGTGCTCGTTGGGTTTAAAATCGAGGTGCGCGCAATGCGCAAAAGACAGGAACGCGCGTTTGGAATGTCAGTTTAATAAATACATATATTTAACTAATATTATCGCTTAGAGCCAACACAAACAAGTACAACGTTATCTAAACGCTCGACTACAGCGGAATGTAGCGAGAGAGGGTAGCAACGAAAAATTCCAAAACTAAACCAAAGATACAAAGGCAAAGAAATTAACGTACATGCAATCAAATATAAATACGTACATAAAACATATAACGCAAGCAAGAACAATAATACAACATAAATAAATGCTAAACACAACACAACAAGCAAAACAACAAAGAAGAAATCGATTTGCTAATGAATGAATGAATAAGCGAACGAAAGCAAATCCACAAACAATACAAAACAAAACCGCAAACGTCAAGCGAACAAACAAACCTACGGAAAGTGAAGGCGAAAGTGTAGCCACGCCCATCTGCGCGAGCGCGCCCGCCCGCCTAAGCACTCTCTCGATATTGTGACAGTCAAGTGTTTCATTCCAATTGTCTCGAGTCGAATGCGACGTCACTGTCGCAAGCTCTGTTCCCGTTCCCGTTCCGATCATGTCCAAGACGAGCAGCAGTAGCAGCAACAAGCACAGTCACAACAACAACAACAACAATCGCAGGCATCTGCCGGTGCCCGCGTCCGCCTCCTCCCTCGATGACAGCGGCGGCGAGTCCTTTCTGCAGTACGACAGCGATAAGAAGCCGCCGCCGATTGTTGTCGTTGTGGGCGATGGCCGCAGTCGAGTGCGTCGCGTGGTGCGCACAGCCACGCGGCACGTGACCGTTGTCAGTCTCTCCACACGGCACAAGGAGACCCAGACGCACACCTCGCACCATGTGACGGCCGTCAGGTAAGCGCTACCGGATACACTACACGGCGGGCAAAAGGGAAGCGCATTCTGCTTATCACTTATCGCACTCATTGGATCAACTGTCTATGGCGCTCTATTAAAGCCTATTTATGACTGTTTTACAATGTGTTTAGTCTTATCGTGGCATCGTAATTGTCACAGTGGCACTTGTCCAGCAGTGTGTTGTCGTTTCATTTCCATTGCGTTTCATCATCATTGCTATCAATACTCATACTTTGCTTGTGCGCTGCAGTGGAACCTGTTTTCAACAGGACTGTTAGCAGTGCTTTGGAATCTGTTTATGTTTCAATTCGAACAATAATAAACGCTGCAGTGGAACCTGTTTTCAACAGAGCTGTTAGCAGTGCTTTGGAATCTGTTTGTGTTTCAATTCCAACAATAACAAACGCTGCAGTGGAACCTGTTTTCAACAGTGCAGAACAGAGCTGTTATTGCATTTACATTCCATGTTAGTTTTAACAGTGCTGTTTGTCTGCCGTTAATACTTGTCATGCACAATATAACATTGCATAGCTTTAGGCTGTAAAGGTAATGTAATGTAATGCAAATTTCAAAGCTCTGTTAACTAACCTTTTGTTGACATGTTGTGTGAAATAAGAATTTGGTTTATTCATAGAAGTAAGCAAATAAAAACAATTTCTATTTCGGACGTATTTTTGATAAGATTAAAAGTCGAATCTAATCTCAAGTATGTTTATAAAATTCCCACTGATAAGTGCAAATTGTTTTTCACACGACTTGACCCCAGCACAATTTATTATTAATATATGTATGTATGTATGTCTGTATTTGTGATAAATCATGTATAGAGCTGACGTGGGCGCCCACTTCAGTGTGAAGCAATGTGACATGCACATGCGTTCGTCTAGCAGCTGTCTGTCTATCCGATTATCATCTGTCTGTCTATATGTCTGCCTGTCTGTTTGTTTGTTGTTTTTGACTAGGGCACACTCCATAAAGCACAAGTTCTGAATAGAGCATTAATGTAAAATCAATAACAATTACGGTTGCGCTTTAGCGAAAGGCAAAAGGCAAAAGGCGGCCGCCGCGGCCGTTGCGGCTCACGCCGAGCGAAGTCGCCGACAGAGTCCGACGGAGGCGACACTTGTTGCATATTAAGCAGGCAGCGAGGAAGTGTGTTTGTGCGGCGGCAAGAGGAAGTCGCTACGGGGCCAACAACAAATTAAAAACTTTGGCTCGCGAGCAAAGCGCTGCCAAGCCGCATAACATATTCAGATACAGATACAAAAACACTCAGATACAGATACATTTATGCCCCAGGCAAACAAACAGCTGGACTCATGTGCAACGGCAAACAATTAGGGAAGACGTGTGGCAGATGTTTCTCGCTTGGCCTCAATTTACAAGGCAGGACTCTTGAGCTGTGCACTTAAATCGTGAAAGAGACAGCAGCCTGAGTGAAAGAGAGGCAGATACTGCGTCAAGTTGCTGTTTCTTTTGCCTGGCAACACTAACAACAAGTTGTTGTTGTTGTTGTTGTTGTTGTCAGGCAGGTAGCCTAAGACCTGCGTTAAGGACAATCCGAAATGAACGCCAGGTGCATTTGGAAAGAAAATCGTATTGTACGTGTTCCTGTTACTCTCGTTATCCTGCCAACCGGTTCCTGCTGCCTGCCTAGCTGCAAATTGCAGCTGTTCCCCGTTCAGGTTCTGGTTTGGCCAAAGAAAACACAGCTAGATCACCAGCAGAAACCTATTAGGCCACCAACTGAGCTCCGATTTGAAGCGGTGCTATACGAAAGGCATAATCAATGATTTAAGCCCTGCCATGCAAATCGATTTAAGATTCAATTATTGAGCGACTGCAACTGTAACTGAAACTGAAATAACAGTTGTCTTTTGTTTTGAGTCGATCTGATACTTTTCAATAGGTATATTCTATTATTTATTGTTGTTAGTTTCATTCTGAGATTTTTAGAAATGTAAATCAAAGTCAAATATTGAAATATATAGTAGATTTAAGTGTATTTGTTGGAATTCCAATATAAACATATGAAATATAATAAATATATGATTATTACTAAATATGATTTATTTACTTTTAAAGAAATCTGGAATAAATGAAAAAAGAAATAAATAAATATCATATTAATAATAATAATAATAATAATAGTAATGTATTCTGAAATTAAAATTATAACTTATAAACATATGAAATATATGATATATAATAAATATATGGTATGTTAAATATGATTTATTTAAAATTAAAGAAATCTAAGAATAAATGAAAACAAAAATAATTATATTAATATTAAAAATAATAAATAATATTAATAATAATAATAAAACAATAATAATTATAAAATATTAATAATATTAATAAAAAAAATGAAAAAATAATAATAATAATAATTTATTATGAAATTATAATTCACTAATTAATATTATGGGAAAAAAGTTGAAGCATTGATTTCTATAATATGTAACATTCATATCTACATATGTCTGCATCTATATTTATCTCCATGTATATGTCTATATCTTATCTATATCTATATCTATATCTATATCTATATCTATATCTATATCTATATCTATATCTATATCTATATCTATATATCTATACCTATATCATTATCTATATATATATCTATATCTATATCTATATCTATATCTATATCTATATCTATATCTATATCTATATCTATATTCCAATTATTATAATAAATCTCGAATATATCAAAACTCTCCTCAACTGCAAGCCAATATATTTTCACTTTGTAATTTCCGCTTGTACTTGTTGAATATTTCTTTCAATTCACTTAGAACTCGAATAAATTCACGTCATCTGTCGCCAGATTTCTACAGATAATTCACACTTTCTAATAAGTTGTGAGGGATCTAGGGGAATTTTCGTTCGTTTGTGTTTGTCATCGTTAGCTAATCATTTCCTTAACTTTTACTCCAGCCGAAGATATCCTGATCCGATCCATATGCCATATGGCATTTCGTTTTCAAATCTCTCTCGCCCTTTGAGATCTCCCTCTCCATTTGCTGGGCCTTTGTGTCGTGGATCCTTTTACGCTTAGGATGTTCCCTTTGTTGTCTGCGCGTATTGTCTATGGCTTCGCAGGGGTAGCAATTGTTTTCTGAGCACAGACAAAAACAGATGCATTTTTTTTTTTCTTGGATGCGTAGGCAGCTGATACCCACACACACACACACACACACAAACACACACACACACAAAGGTAGTCAGGCGAAACACGTTTCAGAGTCGTTGGTTCGAGCAGCTTGTCGAGCTCTGGGCAGACGCTCGGTTTAGTTGAAACGCGAACGTTGCTGGACGACGACGTGATCATCCGGCTCATCGAAATGCTTGAGCGGTGCTTCCTACGTTCGGTCTAACCGAAAGAAATAACTGAACAAAATTAAAAGAAACACGAATTTGAATTTGAATAAAATTAAAATAATTTATGAAAACTAAAATTGTTTTTTTATATGTGAATATTCAGCGCCTATAACTGTGCTTGGCTTACATCTGTGTGTCTGTGTGTGTGTGTCTCCGGGTATTTTTCTATTCAAGACTTAAGATCGTAGAATTAGTCAAAATGATAATTTGCATTTCTGGTTTTATAATTGGCGAAAGGTATGCAGCGATCCATTTGTATTGGACATGAATCTGAAATGAAAGTTCTGCTTCAAGTCTTGTAATCCGTACTTACGCAACCCTCTCTCCTTGCGTGTCCTTGCAGCTTTCCCCAGAAGAGCATCGAGCGCAGTGGCTCCACACAATACGATCTGGCCGGGGCGCCAGTGGGAGCGCACGGCTCCGGCACAGCGACCGACGGCGTCGGTGGATATGTCTACCTACAGAACCACTATGCGGCGGGCGGCGGTCACAACTCCGCCACCACCATCAACTATCCCGCGCCGCAGCATCCCCAGATGATCTACCAGATCCAGCAGTATCCCACGTGCCATCAGCAACAGCAGCAACAGCAGCAGCAGCAGCAGCAGCAGCAGCACTATATGCAGGTGCAGGCAGCACCGCCGGGCAGTGGGCACTACCACCACCACAACCACCACCTGCTGCACGGCCATGGACACCACCACCACCATGGCGGCGCCGTCGTCATCGCCGGCAGCGGCGTGGGCACCGGAGCAGGAGGAGCCGGCGCCATAGTGCTGCAGCAGCAGCAACAGCAGCAGAACATGCACAAGAAGAACTCCATACGGAATGGCGGGGATGTGCTGAAGCGCACGCGCGCCCAGTCCGCGTAAGTGTGACTCAATGAGTGATAAGCGATAAGAACTAGATATACATAGTGTAAGGCAGAAGAAGAAGAAGAAGCAGCTATAAGAGATGGGCAATGGCTCGCTGGGGACACCTTGGCTAAGCAAATTAGCTTGGACTTGGAACCGATATCCAAGATTAGGCCCTGAGGCACGATAACAACCGGTGCACATGGGGCGTATGTAAATGTTTGCCAAAGCGTCGCAGCTGACAGCTGACACTGACTTGAGGGGGCAGCCCACCAGACCACAAGAGCCCAAGAACCCAAGAACCCAGACCCTAGACTCAGTTGCGTGTCAAGAAGCGGCGAGTAAACACTTTACAGCTGTTTTACAGTTTAAACGAAACTGATTAGGGAACAGAGAGTATAATAGGTGATATCTCCAATCAAAAAAAAAAAAAAAAAAAAAAAAAACTCTGATTTATTTAAGAATTCAATTCAATAGGATAGCTTTTGCTTGAACAATATGAGAATTATAAGTGTTCATATGAAAGTCAGATAAGACATATATGTATCTTTATTTTCTTTTTAGTTAGGTAATTTTAAACATTTTCATGTTGTAAATTCAAGGAAAATTAGACAACTGCAAAAATATTATTTGTTGATATAAAAGAAGCATTATGAATATTATTTATTGATATTTAAACAAATTCGTAAATAATAGCCTTATAATTAAGTAAAGTGCATACACGATAAAGATACTATATAAAGATAAGGGCCAGCAAGTCTATGTTTATTTGAAAACAGCTTCAATTATTTCTTTGATTAGATTACAATTGCATATTCTCCGCTAATTCTTTTAATGCTCTCTACAATATCATTTAAATACTTCGAAACACTTATTAAATTATCAAAATTCAGTCATATTTTTAAATCTCTGTGAAAGTCCAGAAAATCCTAAATATCCAGCTCTTACAGCATTTGAGTTTGGCTTAAAAAACAAAGTAAAATGTTCGATTAGTAATCATAAAACGGTATGAGTTATTGGACAAAACTAATTAACTAATTCTACGCAAGATACATGCGATTATACAGCTCAAATTTCAAGTGTCTTGCTTTTGTAGTTTACGAGATCGTTGCGTCCATACAGACGGATTGTTAGTCCGCAAATGGCTAGATCCACTCATGGTGAATACATTTGTGTGTGTATAATATATAGGGTCTGTTCTTCTGCCTATTACTTATGGATGTTTTCTCAGACTCTTTAAACTCTCATCTACTTTATTCAATGGGTTCTGGTTCTCGACTTTTTGACGTCATTTTTCATTTAATATCTCTTATCAAGTTATCTCGAGCTTCCGTAGGCACAATCGAGCTTTTATAAAAAGCTTTTGGTGCAAAGAACGATCTAGACTAAATAATTGCTTAAATGATAACGGTTATTTAGCAAATATTTTACTAGAGAGAGAGAGAGAGAGAGATATAGGGAGGGAGGGAGAGAGACTGACTGAGGCAAAGTGTAAAAATGTCTGAAACAGCTTCGGTTTATAATCCCGAGTGGATCCATTGGCCCCACCTAAAATCCCGTTTTAGATTCATTAGGCATTTGTTTTTTATTTCATTTTCGTTTCGATTATATTTGATGCCAGATTTTTAAATAGATCTAACTGTGCATTTGGCATCACTTTGAGCTGATTCTGCTATCGGCCAAGATCGAAATGAAAATTGGGGGGGAATTGTTTTATGTTTTTTGCGGCGATACGCAAATTGGCCGTCGCTCCCTTGGCCTGGCACGCTGCTCGTGGCAACATTTTAATCAGGTCGACAGCTCGCGCAAAGATACACACACACACACACACACACACACACACACACAAACAAACGGCGCTATCTTATCAAATGGCGGCGACTTGCGGCAACGGTGCGCAAATGCTGCCAGTCTAGCGACACGCCTTGGCGCAGTTTCTTGAATCGCTGTCTATTTATTGCCTATTGCTAGACTTGACTAATTTGAGAATTGGCATCGTTCTCTCTCTCTCTCTGTCTCTCTCTCGCTTTGTGCAGGTACGAGCTATCGCAGGATCTGCTGGACAAACAGATCGAGCTGCTGGAACGCAAGTACGGTGGGGTGCGGGCACGCAATGCGGCAGTCACCATTCAGCGCGCCTTCCGACACTACATGATGGTCAAGAAGTTCGCCTCGATCACGGCCATGGCCAAGGCCGAGAAGCGCCTCAGTCGCCGCATGGTGGTCACCGCCTCCAGCATGACCCTGGCCGAGGAGAGCGCCTCAGCGAATGCCTCACTATCGTCTGCCTACGGCAGTGCCACAGAATCTCAGCTAGAGCAGCTGCAGCAGCAGCAGCAACAACAACAACAACAGCAACAACAACAACAACAACAGACGGGACAGCATCAGCCACGTGTGACCATCATGGCGGGTCCGCCCGGTGCCGCCTCGCCCGGACTCTCGCGTACGCCCCCAACGCGCTCGCTCTCGATGCGCGAGCGGCGCCAGCTGGACTGCAGCCCCATTCCACGCAGTCAGTCGGGTGAGTTTGATTTGGATTTGATTTGGAGTTTGAGTTTGAGTCTCGCTTTGAGTTTTGAGCCAAATCAGTTGTCACTTAGTAGTATATTGCCTTGGGGAGCCATTAGACAGCGCTAACAGACATTCGTTTCTCTTGCAACACAGGCGCCTCACCCGTCTCCATTGGCAGCTCCACAACCTCCGTGTCCGGCCTGGCCTCGCATCCGCACGTCAATCTGCTGCACGCCGCCGAGCCGCACTACTACAATGCGCAGGCGATGCCAACGGCCGCCGCCTACTACACCAGCTACCACGGATCGCCGCACGAGCTCAGCTACGCCAGCTCGGCGGACACCTCGCTGAACGCCTCCTGGGTGAACACCAGCGGCCACTCGCCGCACACGCCCTACTACTCGGCGGCCCAGATCTACATGCGGCCCAAGGGCGGCAGCACCACGCCGACGCCCAGCTGCGGCAGCCAGGGCAGCGGCAGTGGCAAGAAGGTGCCGCCGGAGGTGCCCAAGCGCACGTCCTCGATCACGGCCCAGCAGCAGAGCCAGCTGCTGATGATGCAGCGACAGACGCCGCCGCCGCCCTCGCTGCTGCGCACCAACGGGCTCTGCAAGACGGCCGAGAACGGCAGCCTGACGTCCGTGCAGAGCTCCGGCTCGGACTCGAGCATCACCTCGGCGGAGCGCAACATCAACAGCGACCTGGGCTCCGACCGCAGCAACTCCCCGCACACCTGGAAGCGCGGCACGGCGCTCAACAGCTCCCAGCAGTTCTCCACACACTCGGCGGACTCCGTGGGCGCCGTGGGTGCCGCAGGCCAACTGCAGGTGGTGGTGGCAGCGGCCACCGCACCGGGTGGCGTGCCGCCCACAGATGACCACGCCATCTCCTCGCACACCAGCGCCGCCCAGTACGAGCAGCACGAGCAGCAGCAGCACGAACAGCAGCAGCTGCAGGCGGCGGCCGCCGCGGCGGGCGTGCCCCCCAACTACAAGATGTCGGAGACGATACGCAAGCGGCAGTACCGCGTGGGGCTCAATCTGTTCAACAAGAAGCCGGAGAAGGGCATCACGTACCTGATCCGGCGCGGATTCCTGGAGAACACGCCGCAGGGCGTCGCCCGTTTCCTGATCACGCGCAAGGGCCTCTCGCGGCAGATGATTGGCGAGTATCTGGGCAATCTGCAGAACCAGTTCAACATGGCGGTGCTCAGCTGCTTCGCCATGGAGCTGGACCTGTCCGGGCGGCAGGTGGACGTGGCGCTGCGCAAGTTCCAGGCCTACTTCCGCATGCCCGGCGAGGCGCAAAAGATTGAGCGACTCATGGAGGTCTTCTCGCAGCGCTACTGCGAGTGCAATCCGGACATTGTGGGGCGGCTGAGGTCATCCGATACGGTAAGTTAGATGTGAATAAGCGAGTGCTCGCTCCTTTACCTAATCTTCCATATTGCTTCTTGCAGATCTTTGTGCTGGCTTTCGCCATCATCATGCTGAACACGGATCTGCATACGCCCAATCTGAAGCCGGAGCGGCGCATGCGCGTCGAGGACTTCATCAAGAACTTGCGCGGCATCGATGACTGCCACGACATTGACAGGGACATGCTGGTCGGCATCTTCGAGCGCGTCAAGTCGGATGAGTTCAAGCCAGGCAGCGACCATGTCACCCAAGTGATGAAGGTCCAGGCCACCATTGTGGGCAAGAAGCCCAATCTCGCGCTACCCCATCGACGGCTCGTCTGCTACTGTCGCCTGTACGAGATACCCGATGTGAACAAGAAGGAGCGACCCGGCGTGCACCAGCGCGAGGTGTTCCTGTTCAACGATCTGCTGGTCATTACCAAAATCTTTAGCAAGAAGAAGACCTCCGTGACGTACACGTTCCGCAACAGCTTCCCGCTGTGCGGCGCCGTGGTCAGCCTGCTGGACTTGCCCAACTATCCGTTCTGCATTCAGCTCTCCCAGAAGGTGGACGGCAAGATCCTGATCACCTTCAATGCGCGCAACGAGCACGATCGCTGCAAGTTCGCCGAGGATCTCAAGGAGTCCATCAGTGAAATGGACGAAATGGAAGCGCTGCGCATTGAGGCCGAGCTCGAGCGACAGAAGTCGGCACGCAATCGCGCCACCGGCAACGCGGACAACCGCGACAGCGGCGTGGCTGACGTCGAGGTCTGTCCGTGTCCCTACCAGCCCGGCACTCAGGCAGCCGGCGAGCAGGCCTCCAGCTCGACGGACTCCAATCAGCTGAAGCGGAGCGCCCTCAGCAACAGTCTGCTGGACATGCATGAGCAATGTAAGCGATATTTTGTGACTTTCTATTTAACTTCTTGCTAATCTGTGTCCCATTCCCCTGCAGTTGGCAACGAGAAGCCACAGCGGCGTGGCAGCGTCGGTTCCCTGGACAGCGGCATGAGCATCTCATTCCAGTCGACAACCACGTCGAGCGCGTCAAGGGAGAACGCGGCCGCCATCGCAGCCGCCGCCAACGCGGCCAATGCGGCCTCGAAGATCCGCTTCAACCTGCAGGCCACCACCAGCAACGTCTATGCCGCGCCCGGCATGCAGGCCTACACGCACGCCAACTTCGTGCAACAGTCGCAGGCGGCTTACATGCTGCAGCAGCAGCAAATGATTCAACAGCAGCAGGTGGCGCAGGCACAGATGCAGGCGCACGCTCAGGCCCAAGCCCAAGCACAAGCTCAAGCACAAGCACAAGCGCAAGCACAAGCGCAAGCACAGGCGCAGGCGCAGGCACAGCCAGGACCTGTGGTAATGGGGCGTATACCAGGACGAGAGCGTAAAGCATCGCGGTCAGATGATTCGCGCTCCACAGAAGTCTAAATATGGCGCAGTATTTGTATATTCAGTTTAAATATATATATATAGATTTGCATACTACACATATATATATATATATATCTGAAGCATATGCGTAGATTGAAATTTGTATGATCCGACACGAACCGAACCGAATCGAACCGAAAGCCATTTTAAAGCACACATACCTAACACCTAACAAAACAGCAGCTACAATTTGAATTCTTAATGTTCCTTCGTTCTCTGCTAATATTATTGTACATAAATTGCATATTTGTCTATGAGCGCGATTGAAATGCGACTTAAGAGTAAGTTTTCAAAACTAATTGTACATATATAACAACATTTATCAACAATTTATATATATACATATATATAACTATATATATTTATCTCTAACTAATCATCTTTTCAAATACCCTCTACGATCGTCGCAGACACGATCAGTTAGCTAATAACGAAAGAGAAACCAATTTTTGAAATACATTTTCAGCAAGTAGATCCCTTTTGCTAGCCTACTAGTGTTTCTTTTGTATCTAATCCCCTTTCTATCTAAAGCATTATACGATAAACTTAAACACGTAGTTTTAATACTAAAACCAATCCACGATAAGTTGCGCTTTGTATATTACTTATTTCTTATACCATAATTAAGTTCGTGTAACTTAAAACGATCGTAAATCTATATATAAATCTATATATACCGCGTGTGTGTGTATATAACATGAATATTAACTTAAAAGCAATTAGCTATAATTATTCATATTTATAGAGCCAAAACTACCCAAAACCTAAAATATTAAATAATAATAATAATAAATCGCAAAAGTGTATGAAAAACCAACCCGGATATATATATATATACATAAATATATATAAATATAAATATGTGAAAAAGAAAAGACTTAAAAATTTAAATAAATGAAAAGAAATATTACCAAATATGGAGTGTTTCATTTAAGATAATATAATATATAAGAGAAATATGAATATTTTTTCAAATTTCAAATCTCTTGCCTAGGGGCATTACGACTGGATCCATTTAATCGACGCTCCTGATCAAGTTTTTAGAGTATTAAATTGAAATAAAATAAAATCATTTTGTTTATATAAATTTGTATAGTTCATATTTATTAGTGATTTCAACTTATTTAATATTATTGCTGACTCTACTAATTAAGGCCTTGTACAAAATTATTGTATTTCTGTTGTAGGTGTTAAATTCTATATTCGTAGTAGATTTCTTATAATGGGTATGTGTAGAGGGGTGTGTATACGTGTGTATGTGTGTGTGAGTTCGTATCATATGTAGAATAGGGTTGGGTTGCTTTATAGGCATGTTAGTCTAAACGTTTATTGCTTTAAACAAATATACAAAAACTAAAAGTTACAGGGGATTACAATGAAAAGTGGAGTTTTTGAATAACTTTACAATCAAGTAAGGGAGAGGAAACGTTTGGGAGGTGAGCATTGATCTCTACTTATAATAAATTGCACTTGCAAACTCTGTCAGATGCATTCGGATGATTCGCGAGTGTTATGGGGGCGGGGGCGGGGGTCTCCAAAGTATAAACATTAAAATTAAACTAAACATATTTTGGCACTGTAAATAAAAAATTGCTTCCGATTTATAAGAAAATTCATAAAACCTAAAAACGAGTACAGACAGAAAAAAAAATAAAAATTAGAAATAAAAAAAAAAGAAATATAATTGTTACTACGAAACGGAAACAAAAGCATTTCAAATAATCCATATTCGATAATCGATAATAAATTACAGAGTTTGATTTATAAATTCAAAATTCAATTTTGCTTGCTGCTGCTCGTCTAAGGCTTCGTTTGATTATGCTAAGATGAAGCGGCCTCCTGGTCCAACAGAGCTGCTCTGTTGACCGGAGGCGCCTGCACTACTCTCTCTCTCTCTCTACATCTTTCTCTCTGTGATATCTCTAACTAGACCATGCCAAAGTCCGTGCAGACGGTGGGGGCTGTTGTTGCCGCTGCCGCCGTTGTCGTCTGGTTATTCTGTTGCTTTTCCTGGGCATTGCTGGCCGCCACTGCAGCTGCCGCCGCCGCCGCCATATTCAGCTCCACGAGCGTGTCGATGCTGTTGAGGCTCACGCCTTGGAGTATTTTGCGCGCCGCCAGCGACGTAAAATTGAAGGACAGATCCGTGAGGCTGGGGAAATTATAGAGCTCCTCGTTGCCGGCGCCCAGAACGCTGCCGATGCCATGCTGCTCCAGAGACTCCTTGGTCAGGCTCAGCCGCCTGTCCATGGCCTCCTTGTCGATGGCCTTGTCATTGGCATGATCCTTCAGCGCCAGATTCGGCTCGCTGCCCAGCGGATTGCTGGACTTGTGCAGCAGATGCGCCAGCGCCAGCTCATCGCCATTCATGGTGCACTTCTGCAGCTGGCAGACAGACTCGTAGCAAAGGTTCTTCAGATCGCTGCTGCTGTTCATCAGCTTGTGGTTGCTCGGCGACGGCGCCAAGTCCTTGGAGTGCTTCTCATAGAAATTCAGATTGCCCACCGAGCCGGCTATTTCGAAGTCCTGATTGGCCAAGGCAGCCAATTTCAGTGGATGCTGCTGCTGCTGCTCCCCACACGGCGAATTTGGCTGCGACTCATTCTTGAGCACGTTGTTCTTGTAGGCGATGCCATTGGCCAGCTGCAGGCAGAGCTTGCGGTTGTTGTTCATGGTGCCCTCGTTGTTGGTGTTCTTGGCGTATTTGCCGCCATCGTAGGAGGGCGTCTCAGTGGCCGTATTCTCCGGCGAGCTCTCGCTGATGAACGAAATGGAGTCGCACGTCTCCGAGTTGGCCTCCGTCTCGCTCAGCGGATGCTCGGGCACCGACTCGGGCCTAGCTGGCGTGGAGGTGGCCATTGGCACAGCTGCAGCTGGGGAGCACGCAGCTCCTGCTGCTGTCGTCTGTTTGGAGAGCGTCTTCTTGATGATCTCGCCCTTCTCATTCGTCATGGTCTCATTGTTGATGATAAACACATTCGAGTTCTCCAACATCTTGCCATTCTCCAGCGTGATCACACTCCTCACCGGCGAGTTCTGCACAAAGATCTTGGTGCTGGGTATGCTTTGGCCGCCGCCACTCGAGCTGGTGGTCACCTGCAGCGTGATGGAGTTGTTGCTGTTCGAATTGGGCACTCCATTGGCGCCGCAGTTCGTGGGGTAGCTCAGCTCCTCCATGATGCGGCTGGGCGTGCTCGCCCGCTGCCTCTGGGCCTGCGCCTGCGCCTCTGCCACACGCGCTCTCATCGCCTGATGGCGCGGCGTGCCGCGTGGCGAGCCATTGAGCAGCAGTATGGAGCGCGTGCTGCCATTCGTGTTCGTGGTCGGCGCCACTACAGCCGTGTTCGTGGAGCACTGCGAGTCCAGACTAGAGTGGCCGCTGGTCTTCTGGCTGAATGAGACCTTGCCGCTGTCAATGCTGGATGGGCCGCTGGCAAGCATTGACGTCTTGCAGGACTCCAGGCTGGAGGGCCCGCTGCTCTGCAGACTGCGATAGGCCGTCTTGTTGTCCGAGCAGCCGTTCATCATGATCAGCCCATCCGTCTGCCGCTTGCCCGACGAGCCGGACTTCAGCGTCGAGGAGCGAGCCGGCGAGCTCTCGAAGATGTGCTTGCCGATGACCGACTTCTGCGCTGTTTTCTGCTGCATGGACGATGGCGTTGGCGTAGCTGTGTGCAGGCGCGACAGCGTCGCCGAGGAGTGATTTATTTTGGTGTGATTGACGGCGTTGCCGCTGCCGCTGCTGGCTGGGATGGACTGAGTGGAACGAGGTAGCGAACTGCTGCAGTAGACGGGCGACCGCCGGCGTATGGGTGAGCAGTCCCTGGAGGATATCAGGAACGTCGACTCGCTGGACATGTGGCGGCGATGGCGACGCGGCAGTGTCGACGACCGCTGGCTCAGCTCGGAGCCGTCGTAGAACGTCGAATTGGAAAGCGTATGAACCGAGGGCATGTCCTGCAGCAAGAGAAAAGATTTACAATTAAAACGTTGATTGAACGCGATGCCAACTTACGTGATCTGCGGTTTGGGTGCCCACGCTATGCAGATGGACGGCGCGCGTGTTGAACCACTCGGCGGGCGGAAACTGTGCCGAGTACGTCTCAATCTGGCGCTGCTTGGCGCGTCCGCTGCGTCGGAACAGCCGTGAGAGCAAAGATCCTTTTTCTGCAAACGTAATAGAATCACTTAGATGTCCTTTATAGCTCTGTCTGCTTCGCTACTTACTGGGGGATGACGAATCTGTGCTTTGGTATTCCGAGCTGCTACTGTCCGTCGTGTTAAGCGTCTGGGCATAGGTCTTGGACAGGCTGCGGGTCGAGGCGCAGCGTTGCAGGCGCTTAGATGAGCCAAAGAGCCGCAAACTGTGCCGACGTTCCAAGCTGCGCGGCGTCGGAAATGATGCACTGCGTCGCTTGGCCGCACGCGGATATATAATCTTATCATTGGGATTACCTGTATGGAAATAGAATTATAAATTAGTATATGAATTGGGAATGAATTAGTTTGAACAAGTTGGCTTTAACTACAGCCCGACTAAAGGATACCCTGTACGACATATGGTCTACGATTTTATGTAGACTCTATGGATTGATCTGGCATACAAATATAACAATCTCAGCGCTTTTTCCTGCCTTACCCTTCACTTCTTAAACAAAAGTAGCTGCACTACTCAATCTAGCTCCAAGGATGTACCAGATACCATTCTGTAAAACTACAGTTCGCTAAGGTTTTTAACCGCTAATATTAAAGGGGAAAACTTAACTAATTTTTGCAAAGAAATTATATGAATGTATTATTACAGGGACCTTTAAAAAATTTGTTCAGCTTTTATATGTTTAGAGATTGACGTGTTCGTACCCAGACAAACAGAAAGAATAAGCGGGCAGACTTGTACGGCTAAATCGACTCAGCTTGCTGTCCTAATTAAGAATATATGTATATACTTCATGGGCTCCGTCACGCCTTCTACTGCATGTAAAATACGTTTAAGCAAAACCAATATATCTCCAATTTCACATCTGGATTTTAGGCCTAAATAGTCGAATAGTAAATGCTAGAGGCAAATGGACAGAATAAGCGGACAGTTAAATAGTACACAGTGTCAATTCAGGGAAATTCCCTTCCAAATAAACAATATTTGCTTCGATATGCGTGCATCTCTTTGTCTGAACCCTTCTCCTCAATCTTATGCAATAATCTCAGAGCAGAACTGTAATTGACTTGATAGTCGACTTGCCTCCACAGATAACATCCGCCAGATTGGTTTGAATGCATTGATGCGTTAGGTCACCATCCCGTTCCGTGGATATTTCGCCGTACAGCGAGTGCAGCGCCTCCGCATTGGACATAAGCATAGTGCGTGCCTCTGGCGGAACGACGTCCTGCTGGTGCTCCTCCTCCGTCAGCTGTGGGTAGATTAGGCTGCCATTGGTGCTGTGGCCGCCATTGAGCTGGTGATGATTGCTGCGGGGACGCGATCGACTGCGACGGCGTCTGCAAAGGATGTGATCAAACGATTAAAGAGAATACAAGCAAAATAAATGTAGATGCTACTCACTCTGGTGTGAATATGAAGTAACCCTTGGCCGTCTGGTAGATCTTCTGCTCCTGCATCAGCTGCGCCAGCGAGTCGTAGATGACCTCCGTGGCCGGCGTGGTCATGTGGGGGAATCGCACGCCCAGCTTGCTGCGCACATGCTCAATGGTCGCCGATTGACCCTCGGCGGTCAGGTCCATGATGACATCGCACAGCGCCTCGGGCAGCGGGGTGAACTGCCCCTGGACCGTCGGCGTCACAATGCAATCGTCAATGTCACCTGAAAAACAGAGAGCCAAGGAGAGGCGGTCAGCATAAGCTGGGCTACTTTTAAGGCTAATGACAGGCTTGGCAACTTAGCCGCATTTGGTCAGCTAAACTTGCTCGCATTTTTTGCAGCCACAGCGAAAAAACAAAAAACAAAAATAAATAAAAGTATAAAAAAAAAGAAAGAGAAACAAACAGTTTGGCTTTTGGGGCGGCCGGGCAGCAGCGAATGGTCAAAGCCTTGACTCCAAATGTCAATTTGGCATTTGATGTTGCATCTGTCTCAATGCTGAGGTAATTAAACCAAGTGCCACACACATGCCTGAATGGCTGACTGCCTGACTGTTTGAGTGGTGTGGCTAAGTGGTTTGCTCCACTTTTCAGCTGGGTGATGCTGTGCTGTGACCATGAACCAGCCTCTGTTCGTGCTCTCTCTCTCTCTCTCTCTCTATCTCTTCAAAAGTATTTCTAGTAATACTATTTTCCTTGAGCTTCTTATCTCTGATTGAGCAATATTTATCTTTGCTGCTGTTGTCTTAATCTACATTCATATTCATATTTATATTTATATTTATTTATGTTATATATTCCTCATACATATTTATTTATACGTTCGTTTGATATATACGTTATTTTATTCATAACTTTGTTTTGATTTATAATTTCGTTATTGTTTGTTAATTTTATTATCTCATTGTTAACAGTTTAGCTGTTTATTTTCTCATCTCTCTTTAGCAAATTTTAAATCTTATGCAATCCTTTCCGTCTATAGCCCTTCTCCCAAATTGTTTTATTTTTTCATTTTTCCCTAAGGCAATTTATAATATTTTACGTAAGGAATTTAACTTATCTGTTTCTGCTTATCTCTTAATCTCTCTTCGTTCTCTTTCTTTTTTCTTAGATCATTCAAAGTATTTCATCTAAGGAATTGTTCATGTTCCTTATCAGCTTTCATTTTCCTCTTTTTCTCTCATCTCTCTCCCTCTTTCCTTCAATATACTTTAAATTTGATCTGCAATTCTCTCAGTCTCCCTCTTTTCTCACTGTATCTCTCTCTCTCTCTCTCTCTTTATCTCTTTCCTTAGTGCTTTATATCTGTTTCTCACTCTGTCACTTTCCTTTTCTCACTCTCTCACTCACCTTTTCTCACTCTCGTTTTCTCGCTCTCTCTCTCTCTCTCACACACACACTTGGTCCTCTCGCGCTCTCGCTCTCTCTCTCTCACACACACACTTGGTCCTCTCGCGCTCTCTCTCTCTCTCTCTCACACTTTGTCACCTTCTCCTTCTCACTCTCTCTCTCTCTCTCTCTCTCTCTCACACACACACACTCAGTCACTCTCCCCTTCTCACTCTCTATCTCTATCTCTTTCTGCCTCTCCCTCTCTCTCACTCTCTCTCTCTCTCTCTCTCTTTGAATTTTCACGTCTTTACCGTTCTCTCTAAATTTCGTTCCCTTCTCAACTTTACATGTTTATCGATCACACCTCGCACTTGTTAAGTTATCGCTTGTGCTGCAGCTCACGTTTTTTCCCGCTAGATGTTAGTTACACCGCTCTAGGAGCGCCTCACGGCCGCTACAACTGCAGTCAACCACACAGGTTGCCACTTGTGGCAGTTGCAAGCATCGCCTAATATGGCATACAGAAAATAATTTTTATATTATGTGTGCTGTGCTCACGCGTCGTATACTTAATTAAAATGCGCACCCAGCGAATAAAAGTCAACAACAACAGCAACAACAACAACAACAACAACAGCAACAACAACGACAACGACGACAATAAAAATTGGACAGCTCGCATGTGCTTCAATCTTGGCTGCCGCATTGTCGCCAGCAATTTGTGGAGGCGCCGCCACAATGCTTCCTACTTGCCAGCTTAACCTCTAAAATGCAGCAGCAGCAACAGCAGCTGCAACAACAACAACAACAGCAGCAACGCCCCCAAAGCAAGCACTCACAATATGACTAAACGAGAGGGAGAGAGAGCGAGTGCGAGTGCGAGGGAGCGGGAGAAAGGAGGCTAGCTGTGCCACAAAATCAGACCAAGTGTGTGACGACCTCTGTTGTTGCTGTCGCCGTACTCTGTCTCCATCTCCAGCTCCATCTCAGCCTTGCGGCAACAACGTCCTTGCGGCCGTTACATAATTTTTCAAGTTTTCACTTTCTGCTGTTGCTGTTGCAGTTGCAGGTGCTGTTGTTGTTGCTGTTGTTGTTGCTGTTGCTTATCCGGCAGCAATTTGACGCTGCAAACGCAATATAAAAATGCCATGTGGGATGGCACCATCGTCAAGGACAATTAGCGCCACTTTGATGGGCGACTGTGAAATGCGCCAAGCAACTCGTGTATGCCTTCACTACTTGGCCAATCCCTCCCCTCTACCCCTCTCCCCACCCATGGTGCACCCGCATCAGCATAAACACCTGCCACATTCGCACTTTCACATCGCACACGACACCAAAATTTGTTTGCCGTTTAATCGTCCACTCGTCCAGTCGTCCAGTCGTCCAGGTGGAACT
The DNA here is from genome assembly GCA_035045965.1 of Drosophila aldrichi. Classification (NCBI taxonomy): domain Eukaryota; kingdom Metazoa; phylum Arthropoda; class Insecta; order Diptera; family Drosophilidae; genus Drosophila; species Drosophila aldrichi. Next base: position 2,606,724 of record JAWNOM010000341.1, on the reverse strand, counting down.
GCAATTGGATAAATTGCACTCAATCTCAATCTGTGAGTGGAATGGCGAGGCGCCACTCGCTCGCCTGCACCGCCCCATTGTTGGGGCTGCCTGCCGTTGGCTCCCTCGCTGGCAATTTATTTGCCTTGACTTATCAGCTGGCAAATTTGCTCTTGCTGCTCATTTGGCAGCAACGCCCTGTCCATAAATTCCCAATGCAGCAGCCAAATCGGAGCACAAGACCCAAAAAACACACACATCGTCTATCATATTTCATAAATCATCGCAAATTTGAGCATTTGGCTGCCGAGCCAAGCATATTGTTGTTGTTTTCCTCCTCTTGGAAATAATAATATTTAAAGTTGGCAGCGAACGGCAGGAAGATATTTTCGTGCCTTGACCTCTAAGGTCAGGGGTCGGATAATATTCTTGGTCGCAACTGCTTCTAGAATAAATGGAAAGAGCTGGTAACCTCATAATAATATTTAATTGTATTATAAATAAGCAGTGATTTCATGGGAAATTCTCTGAGCGTTTCCTGCAAGTAGTCTATAATATACTATATTTTTCCTATGTATATCAAAATGAATCTTTAGTTGTAACTGAAAGTACACATGATTTTTGAGTCAGCGTAACTCTCTAATAGACATTGTAACATTCGAGAAAATATAAGCTATTTCCGTTTGTCACACTTCTAGTTAGCGTAGACATATTTGCTATATCTATTCCAAATTTCAGATCTACTATCAATAGTGCTCAAAATATAATAGAACTTGTCTCTAATACTATGTAATCGTATCCCATTTGCATGGATATACAATATTTCCGTCTATCTTTATAGGATCTTAACAGTAGCTCAAGTTTGAAATTTTGGTCTGCAGCTCTAAAAATTTTATTGAAATTCCGACGCCTTCAATGTTCATAGATAACTCCACCATATCTGTCCACTTTAAGTTATAATGGACGCATCGGAAATATCAGAACACTTAATCAGAAGAAAATACCCAAGATGCTTCTAGCTTCAATATGTATACGGTGAAGATTGCATAAAATCGAAACTTTTTTTCTTACACTTAAGAGGCTGTTCGCCTAGGAGATTCTCAGAACCCTGCAAAAAGCTGATATTCCACTTGTTCTACGTTTTCTACACATACAAAAACATATGCACCCATACATACGCATGGACGGACACAGTCGGACTTGGGTATATTGATTCAGCTCATATTTCCCCAATCAAGAATATATTTATATACTTTATGGGATCTGGCACGTCTCCTTTTGCACATATTAATACATAACCATTGTGCTCTAATGGTTATAAATCTTTAATCTGTTCTTAAATCAATTCAAAATTTTATCATGATAACATCACATGTATGGTAGATAAATGAGATGCGGTTTGAAGACGTCTTCTAATATGCATAAACTATATATTAATAAAATGAAAATGGCTTAACATAGAGATTTATAAATGCAAACGACATGACAAATCTTTTAAAATAATAAACTAAAGATTGACAATGAATTGTTGAAAATCTTGGCTTATATTGTATATGAAGAATCTTGAATCTTGAATGAATACTGCTGCATACACATAGACAAATTTAATGATCTTCTGCACTTCATCTCTCTTTGCTTTTACTTTTACGCGAAGAATTATTGAAATATCAGTTCTCCGAAAGGTTCAGGGGATTTCCTAGTCGAGTAGTCTCGACTAGAGCTTTCTTACTAGTTTTTTTTTTTTTTATTTTTTTGCTTTTAATTGAAACTAGTCTTTGTTTTAATTGAATGTACTTGACTCTCATTAGTTTTCACTTTCATTGCTCAACAATATTCATATGGGAACCTGCTGCAGTTATTGCCCAGTTGGGATCGACTTGAACAAAGGATTTTTGGGAACTGCATTTTCTTTGGAGTCTGAAGTTTCGTCGCAAATTGATTGCTTGATTGATCGGGCAGCAATTGAGGACTTGTGTTCATGCAAATGATTATCTGTGCCTTCGCGCAGTGGACGCAGTGCAGCGACAGCAACGAAAGTTGCGCGAAATGATAATAAATATCGATAGAAAGAGCAGCACTCCGGGTGGGGGGCGGGCCAAGTTAGGCGTGCTGTGGGGGGTGCTCTTTGGGGGTATGCATGGAAAACGATTGCTGCATTTTCCCACCAACGCGATCTTGTCTTGAGCCTGCTCCCGCTCCCGTTGCTGCTGCTGCTGCTGATGCAGCTCCTCCCTCAATCGCCCCATCCGTCTTAAGTAGAGTGAAAGTGTTGCGTTTTGCCTCAAATTGTGGACGTTGGCATTGTTGATATTGTTGCTGTTGTTGCTGCTGTTGCTGTTGCTGTAGCTGGTGATCTGCGTTGCTGTCAGTGTTGCATTGCAGCTCAGTTGTTGCTGTTGACTTGACTGCACTTTGGTTTATGTTATTGTTGTTGCTATTGCTCTGACTCTGGCTCTGTCTGTCTGTGTGTGTGTGTGTCTGTGTGTGTCTGTTGCCGGCGGACATATATCCTTGTGTTCAATCAAACCAAAGCGACGTCAACGCCGCCGCCGCCGTCGCCACGGACTCTGCATCTTTGCAATGGAGTCAAGTGTTTTGTAGCTTGAAGGTTGTTTCGTCTACCTCCCACTACACAGATCTACGTGTCACCCCCCTGCTGCCCCTCATCCACTTGTTGTGCACTGTCCACCCCTCGTTATGCTGCGCAACATGCGGCAAACATTTTTAGCTCTTGTACTTTGTGCCATGCATTTTTATGCAAATGTAAAATGTTTCTTGCGATTTCCAATTTTTTATTTTTTGTTTTTGTTTCGTCAGGCGATTTGCAGACTCTAGAGTTGTTGTTGTTGTTGTTGTTGTTGGCCATTACTGTGATGCAATTGCCGCGAGTTACAATAATCTTGATGTATGATTTTTTTCTCTCCCGCGCCGTTATTGTTGTTGTTGTTGTTTTTTGCATTATTATTAGAAAAGAAAATAAAAAGCTAGCGAATCGCATTGAGCTTAAAATAAAAGAGGAAATCTGCGCACCTATCGTGTTGTTGGCACATTTTCGCGTTGTTTTGTTTGATCTCATAACCGCCAGCGATTCAGTCAGCAACAATAACAACAACAATAACGACGACGACGACCACTTCGGACACCATAAACATTTAAACGCTGTCCATTTCGAAATAATCAATAATTTTTAGCTATCAGTGGCAATTTATTATTGTTTTTTTTCTGTCTCTCTCTCTCTCTCTCTCTGATATTTTCGCCCCTCTGGGGAAAATCAATGGCAATCAATGGCAAGAGAGAAGCAAATAAATTAACACTTCCTTAAACGATAAACACCAAATCGCCAAAAAAACTTAGCAAACAATAACAACAACAACAACAACAAGAAAACCTGAAATCAACCATTGAGCATCACAAACGCCGCATTACAATTGCAATTGATAATTGCCATCGAAGCATCGATTGATTTTCATTTATTAATTTTAATTGCATTGGCCGACAAGTTGGAAAAGCAGCTGGGGAGGTGCCAGGCCAGGTGCCAGAGACAACGCCTTGAAGCCATTTATCAGCTGTTGGATTAAGTAAGCAAATTTGCACACAAAAAAATCGGAAAGAGTGTCCGTGCTTTACTCTGAAGATACCTCTCCGAATTGGGAGAGATATCTAGCTTAGAGCTGAATTGATGTTTCAATGATACTTGCCTTTCGTTTGAAATTCTATATTTCAACTAGATCTATACCAGGAATCCCTTCTCGTGAACTAGTTCAATCTCTTGTTCAATTGAGTCTTTATTTTAAAACCGATTGCCCATCAATCAACTGTTCTGATCATAAGTTTGTTTACTTTGTTTGCGTCAACTGCGCTAAGAGATCTAATTACGATCTAATTACCTTTAAATAATCTTACCGATCTGAAATACTTGGAGCTATCATTTCAAGGTAATCAATTTAGATTCTCTTTCCTTTTTAGATCTTCTGTTCTAATTAGCAAGAGGATGTAAGTTGAACATGCGCAAGCATATATTGTATTTGTATGCATTTATATTCAAATCTCTAGCAGATTTCTGAGGTATTATATATGGTATTTATCGATTTAGCTAGGCATTTCTGGAAATCTTAACCCTTTATAAGATCAGGGTATCCATTTGCATACATTTTCAGTGTCTATATTAAAGAGGAACATAATACAGATCAATGGATGGTTCAAAAGATAAGTAAACTTCTTCATACTCGAAGGATTATTGATTTGGGCACGATCTATATGTATATATTCAGCATGATCTCACTTTGGATCTTCAATATCAAAGATTTCAATTTACATTTTTGATCTTTAATATCAAAGATTTCAATTTGATTGCAACTCTCAGCCTCATTTATAGTCAAGAGTATCTAAATACCTAAAGTTTCTTCAAGATCTTAAGATCTTACCAAATTACAAATGTTAAATAAACTTGAGATATTGCGAAATGCCCGGTCTTAAGTCTCCTCTGGACCTCCTCTGAGTGGCATGCCACCTACGCAATTCTATGGCGCGGCCAGTGGAAATCAGCATCGATATCTTATCTGACTTGGCGTACCGCCACATCGCCTGGCGAAGTTCGGCATATGGGGCGACTGCGGTAGGCGGAGCACTCACAGACGCAGTTGGAGTTGCCGTTGCAGTTGCAGTTGCAGTCACAAAATGTCTAGCGGCAAACGACAATCACGATTTTGTGTCTGAAATATTTTTTTGCGCATTTTCAATTTCCACATTTTGTTAAAAGGGGAAAAAGGCCAAAAGATACGCCAGTCCAGCCAATATGCATACCAACAATTTTTCTTGTCCAAATTGTTTTGGTTTGTTTTATCTCGCATGTGTGTGTGTGTGTGTGTTTGCTTTTTTAGCAAGGCGACGCTAATTGTTTCCGTCGGTTAATAAAAATATTTCAGGCCAGTTACAAATTGAAAACAAGGCGACGGCGGCAACTGCAACTGGAACTGCAACAGGGGCTGATGTTGGCTGCTGTTTATGCAACGCTTCAGTTTAGCACGACGGAGGCACAACCAAATGCAAATTGACATTTACGTGGTTGCAACACAAGCAACACCACCACCAGCACCACTAGCAACCACAGCAGCCCAACGAGGCTGGCAAATAAGGAGCAACACTACGACAATGATGGCCAAGAAAATAAACAAAAAAAACTTTTTGGCGACACTTTTTGGCTGAAATCTCTTGCCAAGCGCCGACGACGTCGCCGTGTTAAAGGTCAATGAGTTTTGTGCAGCGCCGGGGCACTGGACCTGAACCTGGAACTGGCTGTCGATATTCGTTGCCAAGAAATGAAAAAAGCCACAAAAAAAAAAAAAAAAAGAAACTCCTTTTTATTATGTCTTGGCCTGTTGTGCAATAGGGCCAAAAAAGCGAATGCGAGCAATTTTCATAAAAGCTTTTCATTCGGCTTAGATGAGCATTTATGATCATGTCCTCTGTCTGTCTGTCCGTCCGTCAGTCAAGCTGATTGTGTGAAATGCTTGGATGTTGGCAATTTGCGGAGACAATGGAAGAGATCGAGCAAACTTCTCTCTTGGCGTGCGAGAACACTTTCCCGTCGAATGGCAAAGCTCTGAAGCGGAACCACTTATAAGACCCATCGCCAGAGCCAGAGTCGAAACCGAACTCGAACCCGCACTCAAACGGGTTGACCTCATTAAAGGCAACGGCAATCAGCGGGTTGTTATAGCAAAAGTCATAGTCACAGTCTGGAAGCGGCTTTCCAGAACAACGAGAACAGCGAACAACAATAAAATTACAATAATCGCTTTGGCAACGCTTGGCGCTGAGTTGACTCCAGCTCCAATTCTCTTGGTCTCTTGGTCGGTCTCTGACTCTGTCTCTGACTGTCGCACTTTTGGGCTGTTCAAGCGAGCATGATGAACTTGCCAGGGCAGCCAAAGACAATGATGAACGATAGTTGGCGATGGCGATAGCGTTTAATATGAACTTACGAGTTGGCGCTGGAGCGGGAGAGGGCGGGGGAGGGGACTGGCGATGTGGACTTGATATTGGCGCACTTGGTTGCTCTGGTTACGCTTTGGCGAATTCTTTAACGATGAGTTTGTTAACCTCTTCTCGCACTTGGCCTGTCAGCGTGAAATTGACGCAGACTCGAATCTCAGGGAGAAGCCGTTAACGTTGCGGCCATTCTCAAATGAAATGCCATTAGAAGTATCTGTGTGTGAGAAATGTGTGTGTTTGTGTGTGAGGCATGCATGCAGCTGCATCTCATTTCTTTTCCACTATTACCATTTTGCAGTGATTTGTTTTGCTAATGTCTCAAATATTAAGTTGCGATTATCGACCGATCAACAGCACAACAACGACAACAACAACAACAACAACGAGAGCTACAACTATAACCACTGTCATGGCCACATTTCACTTTCAACGGGGCAACATCTCAACGAGAAATCGTGATGAAATTGATTTGCGGCTCGACTCTTAACGTTTGTCTTTCTATTCACAATCATAGTTACCGACAGCTGAAGGCAGCTAGCTACCAGCTAACTGCAGCCCCCACCACCCACCGCTCACCCTCCATCTCCCGCATCTATTCCAATGGCTCTTCAGCAAAAGCTGCATCATTTTCTTGCTTTCCAGCTATTTTGCATTTGCAACTAAATAACACTAACAACAACAACAATAACAACAATGAATGATCATTTGTCTGTCTTGCTATTTTGATTTTCCGCTGTCAAATTGGCAAATGTCTGATGACGCTACCCCCCCTCCACCCTCCCCCTTCCAATGGCTACCTGTGCATTACCCCACCAAGCGTCTCTCTGCATTTGCCACTTTAACACGAAATCGAATTTAATTTCGTTACTTTATTTTCGCTTTATTGTTGCTGTTGGTTTCTCTGTTTCTTTTATTTGGCATGTTTGCTGTCTAATTGAGCGAGAAATTACCGTTGATTGATTGTTTTGCATGCAATTTGTTATTGTTTGTAGCTTTGCTGTCAAAGTCAATTATAATCCATACAAGAGACACCTACACACATACATATATACACAGATATATGCAACCATTGCAATTTCTTGCCTAACTTTTGATTCTAATCCAATAGGCATTTGCAGTGCAACAAAAATGATGCTTAGGCACCTTGGCCACATGTTGCTAACGTCTAACGGCTAACGACCTTGTTGCTAAGCATAGTGCAGTGCGTGCGTGCACTGCTTGCAAATAAATGCACTGCTTGGCTGCTTGTTTACGAATGGAATTGTCATGTTTATGGTAATTAAGAGCTAATGGGTTCTACGCCATTGCAAGCGTTAATTAACAACATGCTAGAGACTGGCTAGCTGCCACAACTTCAGCAACATCAGCATTAGCTTCCTTGCAACTTGCAACTTTGGCATTCAGCTTGTTTGTGCAATTTATATATATGTATTGTATATATATTTCCTCAATTGAATTTCACACAGATAAACCGCCGGGCATCGTTGCACTGGGCGCCTCCTTGGGGCCACCAAATCGAAACTTATTAATTTTCAAACGAGTTCGCCAAAGGCCGGCAATGAACCAAACGTTGTAGCCATCGATGATGCCGATGCCCATGCCTGTGCCTTGGTCTATGCCGCTGCCGATGTCCGACGGTCGATACTCGATCTCGCCGGCCATTTATCAATTCATGAGTTTGGCATCGATTTGGTTGGTAGCCATGGTTCACGACAAGGTTCAAGCCAGCCATTTAACGTGAATTGCGAGTGTGAAAAAGGCAAACGAATGGCGATTGGCGGTGGGCGATTGGCGGTCGCCGGGTGGAGGAGCACCCGAGGGACTGCAATTGGCTGGCTAGCTGACAGTGTCGCATTAGGCGTGCAGGTGTCCATTTAATTGACAGCTAACGAGCCACAAGCGAGCAAGTTCTTAGCCCCAAAAACGAAATTGTGTTTAACCATCCAGCTGGGAGTTGAGACCACAGCAGATCATATTTCACTTCGATTTCTTTCAACTTTCAATTTTTAATCAAAATATTCATATTCGACTACAACCGAATTAATTCAGAAATATAGATTTTTTTGGGAAATGCATGCAGCTTAAGCTCGGATTCAGTTTCAGTTTCTTTACACACGGTCTCGTAGAATCGTCAGATCCGTAAATAAAATAAGAACCTCAACTAAACATTAATCTGCTAAAGTCTTGTCTTGCATGATCGGTGCTAGGTATTCTGCAAATAGCATATCAATCATTTCATCGCAGCGACGAGTTGATCTCTGGATTTGCCGTAATTCACGGCGAATCCCGACAAACTCATCGGTGGTCAAGAGGGCGTTCGTCTGCTCATCGTCACTTTCGCTCGAGTCAAAAGGATTTGTGCTCCTGGACAAACTTTTGGCGGAGTGTTGATCGTTGACCAATGTGTTATGTCCACTGCTGTCTGCGCCACTGGGCTGGCTTAGTAATTTCTGATCCGTCACAGGTGTTAATTGTCCGCTGGCGAGTCGCCTTAGCTCCTCTATGGACAATTGATGGCTTGTGACTCGGCTTGGTTTCTTATCCGAAAATAGCTCGCTATCGATGCGCGTCAGTATATCAGCTGTCAGATGCTTGAAACTGGGTCGCCTAGATTCTTTTCCCGAAAATTGTCTGTCTTCTTCGCTTGCACGTGGAGTCACTTCTTCGGACTCACATTGACTGCTTTCAGATGGTTCCCCTTCCGACAGTTGTCCGCTCTCGAGTGAAGTTGGCTCCTCTCTCGGCAATTGTTGGTTTGTAGCAGGAGTCCGTCCATCTCCAGACAATTGACGGCTTGCGTAAGGCGTCATATTCTCTCCCGATTGTCTCCCGAAATTCCTTTGGCTCGTGTTCGAAGGGATATCGCAGCCCAATCCCATGATTACAGATGCTACGGGCTCGAGCACATTGTTCGTACCGCCCGACTCACGATATGTATTCATAATAGACATGGGCGACGGAAAACGAGGACAGCTGCCGAGTAGACTTGATATGTTTAGTTCCTGTTCCAACTCGTGTTGTGCCATGGACAATATCTGCCAGATGGAAATGTCCGCCGCTTGCTGACCGCACTTCTCATTATACTTGCGCTGCTCCTCGTACATGAGCCAGCGCAGTTCACTGAGATTTTGCCAGCGCTTGAATTGCTCCTTACGCCGCTCCTCCGTCTCCTCCGCCTGCTTGATCAACAATCTGCGGCAGTTTTTCTGCTGCTGCGACAGCTTCTGCACGTCTTCGGGCAGCATATTCAGCTGCCGGCACCAGTAGAGCACGTTCTTGATGCTCAGCAACTTTTGGCGATGGGCGGACGAGCTTGCACTTTCCTTTCTGGCCTTACCGTTCATTCTGGCACAGCATAGGGATTTTTTTTTTTTTTTTTTTTTTTTCTTTTTGTATATTTTGATAACAGAAAATCTTAAACTAAATTCATACGTCGAACGCCATGATAACTAAATTCCTAGTCTCAACTTACCCACAGAGTTGATGATGTAGGTGGCCGGCGGCTTCAGCACGCTGCGTGCAAAGGCCCCTCGCAGCACCTCCAGGGCGCACGGCTCAGCGGTGACCAGTAGCATTCCCGGTGCCACATGTCCGGCATATTTGAGCGCACGTGTCGCGGCAGTCAGTGGAGCATTCCACCAGCATTGCGCATTCGCGGCAAGGAAATTCTGAAAGCATCAAATTGAAAATTGTTTACAAATGGCAAATTCAAGAAGAGGAGGCAAAAGTGGGAAACAAAGCTGAGAAGGCGAGCAATTTGAAACGGCATCAAGTAAGATATTTGCTAAGACTTAAACTTGACAAATACGATAGGTAAATAACTTAGACTTTATTTGTAATACATTTTAATCTTATTTGTCAAGGATCAAGCAATGCCAATTCGAATACCAAACTCTTATTTGTTTTTAAAGTGGACTCATTTAAGCTAACATATATGTTAGATTGATTGGTCAAAGAATTTATTATACTCATTCACGAAAGTGAAATCGGATAAAACTGTATCTCCTAAAGTTTGAAAGCTAGAACGTTGAAACTTTGCACGTGAGCTAATGTTATGATTCTATAAAGGCTGATGAAAAATTTATATATCTACGCCTACTAAGGGCGTGGCAAATCGGACCTGAAGATATAGTGATTTTCCCGATTTTGCTATATTTTAGGCATTATTGATGCTAGAGACTTGAAATTCGGCATATATACGGGTTGACTACCCAAGTCCAACGAGCTATTATGGACAAATCCCCGCCCAAAAGGGGCGTGGCAAACCGCGAAAGTTTATATCTCCTAAAGTATAAGAGCTAGAAGCTTCAAATTCAGATAGTTTTGCTACTGGTAACCTCCTCTATCGATTCCCCAAAAACAATTTTTACGCCTCTTTAGGGGCATGGCATATCAAAAAATACCCTGTAATTTTCACATTTTTTGAGCGTAAGCATCCAAATTTTGCAGTTAGGTTACCGTCACCTCGTTCCAAAAACTGGCCAAAAATGAGTAGTCTACGCCCAGTAGGGGCGTGGCAAATCGAGAAAAACTGCGTTTTCTGCAGTACTAGAGCTAAACTTGGCTACTGAATTGCTGATGGGATGTGAATGAGTATCCCGCAATCGGTAACGCCCGACTGCAACGTTCTTACTTGTTTTTGCATGTATTGTTGCTCATCATAGATCTATATATCTATACCTAGATAACAAAGCGAGCTTAGAAATTCTTGACAAGATTAAAGTATTCAGCCTATTGGAAAACGCTTATTATTAAATGAATTATTATGTAAATGAATAAACTTTAAAACAAATCAATAAATCAAGAATACTTTCACTCAGCTGGAACGCTGAAAAATAAATTGAGGAAACATTTCCCAGTCGCATAATCTATTGAAATGCATTCAGTTTAAGCTCGGATTCAGTTTCAGTTTATTCACACAAGCTCTCACAAAAACTTCCGAACCATAAATGCAATAAGGACCTCAACTAAACTAAAGTCGCATAATCTATTCTCTTTAGCCGATTAGATCACCTGATTTAACTGTTCTACACTTATTATAATATTATGCGCCAGAAGTATTAAAACCTATCGCTTGAAATTCTGGTAATAGCAATGGATATGGCATAAGATATTCCGATATCATTTTATCGACTTAGTGGAATCAATTTTAATCGATTAAATATAAATATAAAAGAAATACTAAAAGTTTTTACTAACCAAAAATAGTTTTTTAATAGAGCGTTGGGTGATTACTGCTTCTCACCTCGTACATTATAAGATATATATCTTAAATCTAAGCACCCCTTGATTACCCTTCGAGCAGAGTTTACTTTTAGCTTTCCTGACAATTCTTTAGCAATTAACGTGATTCGAGTTCATATCATAGCTACAAGTTTGAGCTGAAGAAATGCTAGAAGCTTGTGGAGCACGCACTGAAAATTTCAACCACTTGTTCAGGAAATATCGGCAATCAACGCTCAACAAGATTTAATGGAGAGAATCAATTCCTGAGCTGCTTATGTGGCAGCCGCCACTAATTGACAAATTGCAGTGCAGCAAGTGGCATAATTGAGTTAAACCGCCTGCATGGGCTGTCGGGCTGTCGGACTGGCGGACTGGCGGACTGGCGTTATCCATCTGTGGGCGTTTGTAGTATAGCCCAAACCAAACCAGTTGGCAGCCGTCAATTAGCTAAGCGGATCGCGGCACGCCCCTCAACAAAAGACGGCCAAGTATCTACCGCTCGGCAACATATTTGTTGGGGAGGCGCCACAAAGACGCTGCATCATTGCCCCAATCGTTATTGTTGTTGTTTTTGCTCTGTTGGTGTTACGAATGAAATGGAAAAAAAAAAATCCTCGACACGTTCTGCCCCATATAATTCCATAGAAATGGCAGCATTGCATTTATTTCTTTTGCTGCTTTTGATCAACGTTTTTTACTGTTTTGCCTCTTGCAAAATTTTCTATTCCCAACACTTTTCAAACTTTTGGCCGCGAGCAACAAATAAATGTCCAATTTGTGCGGTGACAGGAACACTTGAGGCACGTTTCTGATGTAAACATGGCCAGGGATCGAGCAAAAAGTCACAGGCCTAGGACAGACAGGGCATGCCATGGAACGGAATGGCAACACACAGCGCCAAAGGCCGATGCAAAAGCGAATGTGGGGGAGCTGTTGGGGAATAGGCTAGCAAATGCATTGCTGGTTTAAAGTGCAGTCAAAGGTTTCTGTCGAAGTTTCTCTTTGGTTTCACTCAGAGATTACCATTGTCGATGCTTTTATAGTTTCACGCTAATGAACATCACCCAGTTTTATTTTTGTGGCCGCAGCGATTTGACCTTTTCGCTGCCATTTCTCGATGTGGTCACTCCTTGGCTTTAATGTCGCCACCAGCGCATCGAGTGTTATACAATGGAGTCGACTGCATGCATCCAGCTTGGGGCTCGACTGGGCGATGGACTAATGCATGAGCTGGCGCAAAAATTAACTCGTCATTGCCTGATGCAGTCGTCAGCGCAATCATCTCCAGACACTCGCACACTCGCATACTCACACTCACATACATATGGAGATCGGCCAGCCCATCGCAAAGGGGGCGTCTTGGGCTGTCACGCGCCGCCATCAGATGACAACGTCCGAGCTGCATTATCTATGCAATCATAATCCGGGTCTGAGCCTCTGCTCACTAATTTCTGCCCCATCATTGTCGGCATCTACATCAACATCAACATCAACATCATTATCATCATCATCAGCACCAGACCTGAAGGCGTAGCAGTCGCTGCAGCTGATGGCATCCCAAAATGTTTATGTCTTTGTCGTGTTTCATTTGCGCTTTGGACTGCGTCAGTTTTGGTGTTTTGGGCCTTCGGAAGTAATGCGAAACTTTTAATAATCGAATTAAAAGTGCACGCCGCTGGCGTCTGCTATGAAAGTCTTTAAACTTTAACTTAAAGCTGACTTTGGCGTTTTCTCATCGCGGCTGCCGTTTGATGGCGCTTTCATTGGACTTTTACTTGATGCCAAGCTATGGAAAACCAAAAGCAACTAATACTCCCACCAAAAAAAAAAAACACACACACACAGTCAAAGTAAAAATTTCAAGTCTGCGACGTGCAGTGGCTGTAAAAAGACAAAACTATCACCAGACTGCAGACTCCGAGATGAGTTTACTCGAGTCGAGTCAAGTCGAGTGCTTTGGTGGGGGTGATGCTGCGACTGGCAGCTCATGTGCAGCTGAATCTTTCACTGCTGCTGTTAAAGATAATAACAATCTGCAAACAAATGTGCAACGCAGTGGGACAGACGGACAGGCGCTGCCGAGATTTGAGGACGGGCGCTTAATAGAGTTATGATGAAGTATAATAATCCTTGACCTTACCGCCAAACAACAATCAACTGCAGCGGCAGTAGCCACTTATGGCAAAAATAATAGCAAAGGCATATGAAAGACACAAAATAATATAGATAAAAGCCACAAAGCGTTTTATTTCGATTCCAGTGATTAGAAATTGCCTGTTTCTCTATTTTGTTTTACAGGCAGTGGAAATAATTAACAATGCCTAGCAAAACATAAAAGAAAAGTCGTTTGAAAAGCTATTATAACCAGCCCATCCTTTCTTGACCATACTCAAGACCTAACTGACCGGGTCTTGACTTCGAATAAATCACATATTCCACAAAACTTTCCTGTAATTCCCAATTCCTAATTTCCAACTTGTTGCTCCCCTTTAGCATTTTATTTTAAGATTCTTATCATCCTTAGTTCTAGGAATATAAATAAACAGATTTATGTTTTTGTCTAAAAAGAGATCTGTAATTATTTCATCAAATCGAAAAGTTTAACAAAAATCAAAATTAGATATATCATGTTTGTAATCCATTATAATATTCATGAATTTCTTATCATTTTACAGGAAACAGAAGTCAAGATCTGACTGTATTTAAAGCTCACTCACATTGTAACTTTTAGCCTCGCATAATTATCTCTCTAAGTGTAAGCTGAGAAAATAACTGGGAACGCTCATTATTTTAATAAGCCTCTCACACATGACTAAATAAGTAAGAACGTTGCAGTCGGGCGTTACCGACTGCGGAATACTCATTCCCATCCCATTAACAATTTAGTAGCTAAGTTTAGCTCTAATACTCTTATCTAAAATTCAGTTTTTCTCGATTTGCCACGCATTTTTGACCAGTTCTTAATACGAGCTAACGCTAACCTAACTAACTAAACTCCGTTCATACGGAGAGACGGACATTGCACAAAACCAATATACTTATTCACTTTCATGAATGAGTATAAAAATATGAATTTGTAAAAAATTAATAAACAATATGGTAACTTTCCCAAAGAATTTTGCCTGTTGTAATCCCCAGTAACACTTGGTATCTGATCAATAGATAAGTATGTTAACTATTCGCTACACTTTACAGTAACATCATTAGTTTCCTGTGCACATACATATGTACATACATATGTATGTACATATATGTATGTTTCTGAGAACTATCATTATTCATGTGACTAATGCGATTTTGTAAGTCTCTCAGCAATTTCTATTTGTCTTGCCTCGTGCCCATTCACACAATTAAAGAACTCGTCCCATCCCACGAGCTGTTCTGTCTCTGTTCTATCTGAGGGTCTCATCTTTTTTGTTTGTCTGGTCATTTCATGCCGTGGTCAATGGCTCTCGTTGTGTTGCTGCTCGGTTCGAAGTTCTGCTTAGTCCATAAAACTAAGCACTTGTCGGAAGCGGCGGCTTGCATAAATATGCGAGCACAATTCCAATTCCAATCAATGCGGCGCGGCAGCTGATAAGCGCACAAATTGCATAGTCCAGAAGGGGCGCAACGACCAACCCCTGGGCCGGAGGGCAGGGGTGAAGTGGGCGGCGTCTTTACAGACTCCCCGCAATTTGCACTGCACTTAAACTGCCAACTCGATTCGGTCGGTAAGCCGGCCGTATGTATGCCTAGGGCACTGGCTATGGTCGACCCGGAGGGTTGGGTGCCGTCGGGTTCATTGACCAGAGATATCCACAAAATCAAGTCTTGGCCTGCACATGCGATTTGTTTTATTAGTTTTTGCCCAGGGCTTAAGCAATGTTTATATTGCCAAAACAAATTGCATTGGCAGCTGCTGGCACAAGTCTTTGCTGGCAGACTGGCACACATAAAAAGCGTGCACATACATATATACACAAATATATATATAGGTGATATTTGGCAATCCTTTGACTAGAACGACCAGCAATTAATAACAAATATCAACTCGACTCTGCCCAACTGCAAACCCAACTCAAGTCAATTCAATTCGCATTGATTTGGACTTCAGCTCTTTAAGCTGCAGCTTACTTCGTAGTCCCACCCTTTTGGCAGTTGCCTATCTGCCTGTCAGTTGTTTGCAAACTTTTCGAATTGCAAAACTTCTGGCAAATAAATCTGCGCCATTCAATGAAACTAAAACACAATGCAAAAATATCAGCTGCTGAAAATCAGCGCTTCAATTTAAAACCGAAGCGTGAAAAGTCTATTAGGTTGACGCGACGTTCGAAAAACTGTGGGAACAATGAAGTCTGCTCCATCCAGTCTGCTCCATTCGCAGCCAGCTCCATTTCCAGTCAGACATCCACTCCGCCGCCTGCCCTCCACCTTGACAGACTTGCCCCATGAGCTAGCTAGCTGTTGGAGCTGCCACCGCGTTGCACCTGTTTACTTGGGTTCTTTCGCTACTTTTAAGTTTGATTTGCTTCCGAGTCGCTGCAGTTGTGTTGACTGCTCTTGTTATAAGTATATACCCTATCCAAGAATGGGAATGTGAACTGCTCTAATATTATTTAATATCGAAAAGTGAAGGTACTAGGAAATAATTCGATTGTTTTTTTCTTAAAAATATTGAAAGTAATCAAATCCTGCAATAATATTTGATTATACAGTGGAGTCAATAGTTTGTACACCGATAAATCGAAATAAAAATCGATTCCTTGAAAGGAATTCGTTTTCGATAATTTTCGATAGTTTTAATTTCTTTGGAAATCAAAAATAATAAAATCCTACAATACAGCTTGATTATACAGTCGAGTAAATAATTTTTACCCCGATAAATCGAAATAAAAATCGATCCCTTGAAAAGAAATCCGTTCTCGATAATTTTCGATAATTTTAATTTCTTTGTAAATCTATAAAAAACTAATACCCTTTACATTTCGAATTATCGGTATTGTAATATAAAAGATATATGATATATAAAAAATATTTAAGGCATTAAAGAACATATATTTTACAAAATGCATAATATTTTCATATATTTAATCTTACTAAAAAAATAAATAAATTGATTTTGCATGGTTTATATCTTAATTCTATTAATTTACACTACCAGCTATATCCCTATGTATATAAATATATATCTAACCGGTAATATACCAAGAAACTTGAACTGAAATTGTTTACAAATATTACCTGAGCTGTGATATTTGATAGACTACGGTATAAGGCAGCCTATATCTGTAACACTAGTGAAGGTATCAAATAGTAAACTATTCTCAGCTAAATATACTTGTTGTAGTTGTTGTTGCTATTGTTATAGTTGGCAGTTGTTGTTGCTGGCTTTTGTATTTTGGCGTTGATGCGCAGCTGGCACTTGCTGAAATGTCTGGCCGGATTGGCTGCGGGCAATGTCATTCATAGCTGTTGGTTAAATAGCTGCTGCATACAGCACAATACAGTATATGTATATACACGTCTATCTATAGCTGTAGCCCTATTTGTATCTGTATCTATAGCTATGCATTCGTAACTATGTGTCGGGCACTTAGCACGCAATTTCTCTCGCTGTCTGTCATTCAATCAATCTGGCAATCATGCAATCATGCATTGCAGGGCATTAAATATGAGCAGCAACACTCATTTTCCACACTATATATACAGACATACAAACTTTTCCTGGTCTGTCTCCCATTTTCGGTTGTCAACATTTAATGGGAATAGTTGAGACACGTTGTCAGAAATTCTAATTGGAATGTAATGCTAAAGCACACACACACACACACACACTCAACTATATATGTATGTAAAGGCGATAATCAAACTAAACTTAATTCAGCTATTGAGTCTTAATTAATGTGCCAGCATTCGTCATGTGCGATATCTTGAAAATATCAATTAAATGACTCAATTTGCGGCAAATGAGAAAATTCGCTGGATGTACTTTAGATTGTGGCCTTCATAGCTGAATGACTACAAATATTGTTATTGTTATTATTATGGTGAGCTGCCAGTGTTTAGCTAAGTTGTCGACCTAATTGGGATATTAATTTTATACCCTGGCTCCGGATTGATTTATTAGATAAGTAGAATGTAGCTACAAATTTAATGATGAGTTGTTGCCTGCAAGGTTATTTCATTGTTGAAAATAGAGAAAGCGACAGTAAGCCGTATGTATGTATATATATAGGTATATACATACATATGTATATAAACACAACTAATGTAAACACTTTATACGAAAGTAATCAAGTTTATGGCAGCAACTCTTTTCGTATCGTTGCTTTAAATAGAACTGAAAACTGAGGCAGTAAAAAGTCAAAGTCTCTACAACAACAACAACAACTACGGAAAACGAGCTTGAGAACAGGTAGAGCCACCGGCTGTTCGCTAAGTCGTCAAGTTTCTTAGTCTAAGCCAAAGGCCTGAGTGTCAACCGCGGCAAATTAACTAATTTGCGTTATTTACGCAAAACTGTAGAATTGAGATAAATGTAATTTTAAATGAAGTTAGAGTTGAGCTTCTTAATAGAGTCACTCTTAAATTTGACATATTATATATTTATAGTTTCTCTCATTTAATACTATTTTAAGACTAATAGAAGATTTATTCATGAATATTTATAAATTATTATCCTATAATAAAACCATTTTCTATTAGATTTACAATCTTTCGTATAAGACAGATTGACAGATTAGAATCTTTAGTATAAGACTTGTAAACTGTCTTATACTAAAGATTATAAATCTAACTGAAAATGATTCCATTATAGGAGAATAAATTATAAATAATATTAAATAAAATAAAAAATAAAAAAAAATTTAGGATCTCTAAGCGATCAACACCCACCGATTGACTTCAAGAGTAAAATAAATTTCTAGTTTCAAATAAAAATAATTAATGTTTAGAGTTTCAATCAGAAAATCTAAGCAAACTTTAATTATTATTAGATCAGATTAAAATGCTGTGCTAATAATGCTTTGTATATAATAATGTCATTATATTGTATATAAAAAACTTTAGAGATTACATTTAATTTAAATTAAATTTAAAATGGGAATTATCAAAGTTTTTGTTTACATATATTTTGTTACATATACTAACTGAGTGCTTGAGAAATAGTAATCAATTCAAAACTTCCTTATGGCAAACGTTTTTAGAGGAAATTTAACAAAAAGCTTGAACTGGGTAAATAGTTTAATTAACTTTTGCCATACTGCGAGGGCACAGCGGAAAATATTTTGTCTAATATCCGTTGCCAAACGGCTAGTAGACAGATAGACACAACAACAGCAGCTAAACAACTCTCAATATACATACATACATACATATACATATGTATCTATGTATATATTGCACATGTCTGCGATTTGTGCCGGGTGCCGAATGCCGAATGCCGAGTGCAGAGCACTGAGACTCGAATGCCGTGGGGCGCAATTATTGTCGCCGGCGTGACTTGAACTCAAGCAGTTGCCACTTGGCCGGCGGACATTGGACACTCCACAAAGCACACACACACATACGCTGTGGACGTAATCCAAGACGACCTTGTTGACGTCGTCGTCGTCGTCGTCGTCTTTGGGGTTCATCAGTTGGCTTGCATAATTCACAATTAGAAAATGTGCGCGGCCCACACACACACACACACACACACAATTGTCGGCAATGATTTGTTTGTTTTCCAATCAAATTAGGCTCTTAACGCAATTGCAAATGAAATCGAAATTAAGATCAATTGTGGCCATAAAGCGCCTGCCAACGCTAACCAATTAAAGCCATTCAACTCGAACTCCACTCGGGTGACAATAAATAAATTTACGTTTAAGCGTTGCGCCATCGTTAAAAATTTTCATTTAACTCAAGCAGCGCTATACGAGGGGAGGCAGAGAGAGAGGGAGATAGAGTTGGTGGCTTGAGGGAGGAGTACAATCAAAGCCTATAATAATTCGAGCTGCCGCGTGCCGATAAATCAATTTGCTTGGCTCGCTTCGTCTTTGCTTTATTTTCATTTTGATTGCACATGAAATTGTATTTGATCAGCCACAGGCCGGAGAGTGAGAGGGGCGGCCACGCCTCCAAATGGATTTCTTTAACAAGCTGTCTCTGCGACTCTCTGCTGGTGAATGGGAATCTGTTGGTCACAGACCCGACAACTGGAACTAAAAACAGGAACAGTTTATGCTCAGATATTCAACCTGATCGCCACTTCATTTCACTTTTCAATTATTTGTATTCCCATTAACATTTTCATTGCCAAATTTCATGCTGTGGCATTGGGTGAGTCGTGCTGCTAAATATATAACTCCTGATTCTATGACGCAATTTTGCATTCTCTCGCCGGGCCGTAAAAGTCAAACTATCATAAAATATATTAAATCAAAAATAAAAATAAAAATATCAAAAAACAATCCCATGGCATACAAAACAAGTTGTTTAAGTTCAAGTCATTTGCGTGTTGCAAACATTAAGCAAAAATTGTAGAAAATAAAAACCAAATGCGTTGACGGGGCTCTCAAATGGTTCAGAGATCATTCAGGTTGCTCGCAGAGCACCGCCTCCATAGATTGCATGTTGCCTTTGCTCATAAAAAAAGTCAATTAGCTGTCTCTCTAAAAACATCAACTTGCTCTATTCTACTAACTCATAAAGCATGGATTTTATTTGGCCAGGGCGTGGCTCTTATTTTATTTTATTACAGTTAAATATATATGCTATACAATCACTTGAAGAAATAATCAATAAATGCTCTGTTAGATACTTGATTTTTCAATAGTTAAAATCTTTAGTTTCATTCATTTCAACAACAATCGATAGTAAACTCGATAGTAAAATATAATAACTCTTCAATAAGTAAGACATCGAAACTTTGGAAACTTTGATTGGTGAAATTAGAGTTATTTATCATAGGAACACTAATTTGTTATCTGTGGCTGTCGAAAAATAACTATTTATTTAAAAGGCGTGTAACTCAAGTTTATTCATTCGTAGAGTCATCTTTAATGAGTTTTCAATGGATTGCCCAAGCGCGTAAATTTCGTCACACATATTGAGCATATTTTCTCATCATTCTCTAGCCGGAAGCAAAGTTTTTAAAATTTAAATTAAATATATAAACATATACTTAAGTTAGGCTGACCCTGGCAAACGCCCTTAGCATACAGATATACATATGTAGACAATTATAGATCTATACATATGTCTAAGTATATCCACGCAACATTGACTTCTGCCTTCGACTTGCTCCCCTTCCATGCTATAACTCCCTCTCCACTGAAGCCCAGCCCAATATAATTCACACTTGATTGCACTTGCCCACAGTATGAGACGACATTAAAGAGCGAGCCAAGAACTTTATCATGAGTGTTTCGTGAACTCAGATTGAACTACTTCCTGTACTCTCACATAATTTTCAATAAATTTGATGCATTTCATTTGGACTTGCCCCAATTCGGCCTCGTTTATGGTTTGGCCCCAAATATTAACAACGCTTCTGGCCGCTTCCGATTCATATTCAGGGCACGCTTCTTGCTGCTCTTATCTCGACAGACGACGAAATACATGAGAGACCATACAAAACGGTGCCGAGGCACGTATTATTAATTAGCACACACTCCGACTCACTCCGACTACGTAGCCCGTTTCCTTCCCTGTCTATGTGTGTGTGTGCAACGTATGGAAATGTAAATGAAAACAGCAACAGAAAACTCAAGGGAATCACTTATGCGACAATGTTTTGGCATGCAAAATGCAAAGAAAACGAAATATATATCGTATAAATAAAGCAAAGTAAAGTAAAGTAAAGCGCAAGAAAAAGATAAGTCGGCGGTTGTCTCTTTGAAGTGTCTCCGTTGTCCAACTCACGACCATTTATTAGTCACTTAAATGTCAATTTCACAACACTTGAAAGAACCATAAGAAGCAATCAAGCAAACCAACGGCAAGAAGAAGTTGAAATACGAATTCAAAAAGTAATTATTGAGATATGCGAATGCTCACAAAATTACTCAAATGTCTTTAAGTTGGCTAATTGTTGTGCTTTAGCCAACAAATATATATATGCATATAAAAATGATTTATAGCAATTATCAAATCTATTTATAAACATCGAAAATTATATTAAATTGACGTAATTCATTTGAAGCTCCCAAAATTATCTAGAAAGTGCAGCTAGAGCTTTTAGTCAATTAAGGCCAGATACTTAGATGACTTGGCCAGTTCTATGTTTGCCGCATTCATCTCTATTACTCATAGTTACATCAATGAAAGCTAGTGAGTGTTCTTATACGTTAAATAGAACTATGAGATGTCGTTGTAAAGTACAACAAACATTAATATAAAGCAGTATAAGTCAATTAAAGGAAGATTAAGTAACTAAGATATATTTTAGCGAGTGAAGAGCTAAATCAAAAATTTGTATATCTCATTTTTGCGGTATGTTGAGTTAAAAAAATAACAAAGTGTAAAGAGCATTTGTTTTTTTTTTTTTTTATTTATTTATCAATAATAGAGCAGTAGAGCCCTTCAGCTCTGAAGATCTATTGTTTTTTAAATATTTTTGATATCATACCATATATTTCTTAAATGTTACTTTTTGGAAATCCAAGAGAAATTTAAAGGGTTCTGTGTTTGGAAATTCAGGTATATCTCAAGCTTTCGAAAGCATACATAGTTCTCATCTTAATTACTAAATTACCACAGGAATATTGGTGAGTAAGATAAATATGGTATTCCCCTAAGACATCATTTATCACCAATCAATAAAAAATTCTAAAAGTTTATTTAATTTAATCAATAACTGATAAAAGAGTGTTGGAAATATTTTTCAGCTTACTTATAACGACTGAAAGAATTTATATTTACTTTGAAATTTGAAATACAACAATTAGCTAATTAAGTATAAAGTTTGCTATAAGCAAATATCCACAAAAATAACAACGCATATGACATTTTATTACTCATAAGATCGTCAAGGTACTGACAACAAGTAAGAACGTTCCAGTTGGGCAGCACAGACTAAGCGATGCTCGTTTATTGACGAAGAACCAAACTAATTTATGTCACAAATAAATATTTTCGAGTTTTTCAATGAAATATTTAAGAGATATTTTTAAGGAGGCCATCAAAAGTAATACAGTAATAGGTGTGCATAGATAATTTATGGTCTACTTTTAATGGGGATAACTTATCTATTCAATTTCTAAATTATATACAAATTGGGAGACATAAAGTTTTATCCGATTTACTATTAGTGATCATTCGTATATAATTTTAACAGATAGTAAACAGATAGATAAGTGTAGATAGATACGGTTAAACACAGAAACGGATATTGCACAAAGTCAATATACTCTAACACTTGGTGAACTATTATAAATATATATATATACTCTTAGGCGTCTGTTACCTGAATATGTGCAATTAGCTAACATTACAAATAAATTATGTAATTTGTGGTAAATGCGGTCTAATAATAGTTTCAACTCGAGCTGCTGTTTGCTTAGTGTTATACATTTTGATTATGATTTTTAGGGTTAATTTAAAATGCTCCATAAATTAGCGCTTCAAACTTGAACTTGACAATGACGTCATGCAGCAATCAAGCTGCAATAAACAATGAAAAGAACAACATAACAATAAAAACTCAGCCACCAAAAAGTGAATAAAAATCTGACGGAACAACTGGCTAAAATAAAACAACAGCAACAACAACGACAACAAAATAGAATAAAATACAAACGAATTCAAAAACTAATTTAAAATTCAAATTCGTAGGCAACGCTGTGGAAAATTGTCGGAAGCCAAAGCCGAACGGAAAATTCACAATTTCGATTGCTTTTAGTGATGCGACTCGTAATGAACTTCATGAATATGAAGTCGCAGTGATTTATTTGCCATTGCGCTTATCTGCTGCAAGTTGCAAGATGCAATTTATAAGCTGCCTCTTTTTTATGGAGCATGGGCCACAATAAAAAAAGGGACCAACTCGTTGCCAACTTCTTTCAGAGTCATCAATAAAAGTCGCAGATTATAAAAACAGGACACGAGCTGCGACTACTCGAGTTACTATATACATATATATATCTGCATATATATATATATCTATACTAAATATCAAAGTTCAAGCAAGTTGCACGTTGCACGTTGCAGTTGTTGTTATTGCAGCTTGTCTAGTCAGAATGACGCCAACAGATTTTGCCGTAATTTTAAGTGTAAACTGACAACTGGCAAATGGAAAAGGAAAATGGCAAAACCTGTGCTCCATCGTTCCGAGTCATTTGTCGTCATGGGAAGTGCGCACAATGCATAAAAAAAAATAAAATAAACAAGTAAGAAAACTCTAGTCGAGAGTGCTCGACTAGATACTACCCTGAACCAAACTAATAAATATTCACATTTAGTGTGGTTAAAATTTCAATTTTTGAAACAATTAAAAAAAAATTAAACAATAATTCCGCCCGATCTGGGGTTCGAACCCGAGACCTCTCGATTGAGTGGCGCGCTGCTATTCACTACGCCACTTCACTTACTTACAGTTTGATGGCAAAACAGTAATACATTCACTGCTGCAGCGCCATCTAGCGAATCTAAACTAAACTAATTGTTTCTTTGAATGGATGTGTGCACACTTATAGAAAAACTGTTGTGGCTGAATAGTAAGCTCATTTAAATAAATATATGTATAAATATTTTGAAAAAAATTAAAAAAAAAGAAAATAAACATAAATTAACTCCGACCGCTCTGAGGTTTGAACCCGAGACCTCATGATCAAATGACGCGCCGCTAGCATCTGTACTGGCATCTGATTTGAACTTGAATGTTTGTATTCGATAAAAACATAACGGGATAATTTATCGAATTCTAGTGATAAACTCGACATCCGCGCTGTATATACGGTCATTTTAAAAAAAAATTCAAGTCTCTAGCTATCATAGGTTCGGAAATCGACGCGTTCAAACATACGGACAGACGGACAGACGGACAGACGGACAGACGGACAGACAGACAGACGGACAGGGCTAAATCAACTTATCTCGTCGCCCTGATCAAGAATATATATACTTTGTGGGGTCTGCCACGCCTCCTTCTGCCTGTTACATACATTTTAACAAAACCATTATACCCTGATTTCCCATTTTCAATGGGTTCAGGGTATAAAAACAACGCACATAGCGACCTTGAACCGAGCCGCGCATACAAACATATTAAGCAATAATTCGACTAAAGTCGTTTAAACGATTTCTACAGCGACTATTTTTAATCCGCTTTAAATCTTTACATTTATCTTTTGCATATACCTTTATTGCTTTGTAAGCAAAAGTCAACAAAAGTCATTGAAACCTTTAAAGTTGAACTCTCTCTCGCTCTCACTCTCTCTCTCTCACTCTCTCGCTCGCTCTTTTAATGTTAACTATCTGCTACAACGATCTTCATACGCATTTCTGCGGGCTTTAACCATTTGGGAAATTTAAGCGAAAACTTGCGAATCTCTTTTGTGAATCACTCGTTCAGGTTACAAGCCAGGCCTCCCCATCTCTCATTCTCGAACATCCTCACGCACTTTGGGCCACTGAAGCGCCGTCCACTGGACAGTGGACAGTGGACAGTGGACTGTGGACCAGGCAACCAGTTGTGTCCAGAAACCAGTTCGCAATTCACAGCTAGCTGGTGGCAGTTCTTCTGTGGCAACATTCGTTCAACTCACCTGAAATATCATATATCCCGAGTCGTACATCCAAAAGTCCTCGGGCGTGTGGCCCGGCTTGCTCAGCTGGATGGCCAGGCAGCGCTGCAGTATGAGGCGACAGCGCTGCGGACCACCGGGCGACTTGGTGCCCATTGCGTTGCGATTGCGATTTTTTGTCTAAAAATAACACGAGACGCGCCGAAACGCCAAAACGCCGGAGACTGTAGACCAGAGACCAGAGACCAGAGATCGGAGACCGGAGACCGGAGAGTGAAGTTCAAGTTGCAGCTTATTCGTGGGGCGTTTAAATTCGTTTCTTGTTGTTGTTTGATTTTTAATTCTTGTTGTTTTCTTTTCTTTTTCCACTTTTTTATTTTTTTTTTTATTTTTTATTTTGTGCGTTCAAAGCTTCACTTTTAATGGTCAACGAAAAACAAAAGAGAAGAACTTGAGGAAGAACGAAACTCGATTGGTTGTTTGGTTGCTTGTGTTGTTGTTGCTGTTGTTGTTACATTTTTGTTTTCGCACACTTTTGTTTTCGACTTTGTTGCTCTTTGCTTTATGGCTTTTACTTTGACTCGCATGAACCTTTGTGCTGAAGCGACGACACAACAAATAAACGCAACGACGCGGCGCACGCGCATCAACAAACGAAAGCAGCGAACGCTAAGGCAAACGACGACGCAGCTGAGAAACGACGAGCACAGCGCGAGAGGGAACCGTTCGTACCCAGCGACAGAAACCAACTGAGCGCCAATTGCTCTGCTGCTGCTGCTGTTGCTGCTGCTGTTGCTGCTGCTGCTGCTGTTGCTGTTGCTGTTACTTCTCACGATGGCTGTTGCCTCTGTTGTTGTTGCTGCTGTTGCTGCTGCTGCTGCTGTTGTCGCACAACACGAGCGCCAACGAACTGACAGCGACGCGAGCTGCTTCGGCTGCGCAAGTGGCGTTTGCATTGGCGGTTCGCTTGTTTTTTCGCACACATTTGGAGAGTCTCGACTTTGAAGTTTTGCCTGCCCGGTTGGAGACTTTTTGCTGCTGGCTGAAATGACAACCACAATCAAAACGAGAAGCGGCATTAAAACCTTGATTATAAAATCAATTAGGCGAACTACAAACTAGATATGTATATCTCTATAAAAAAGTATTATAAATAATCACAATTGCGACGTCTGCTCCTAATATTATTGTTATTAGCATCATCATCATCATCATCATCATCATCATTAGCAATAAACCTTAACGGTACGCCAAAAATTTTTGCCAACTCTTTTGACATAAAAGATTTCGGAACGCTCCCAACAACGGTTGCTGCCCATTTCCTGTCGAGATTATACCGGATATACTAATGACTACAAATGGATTAATTAAAAGCAAAAAAAAACCTGAAACATGAATCTAAGTTGCCTTTTTTTTTAGGGCATACAGAGTATATAATATATAATATATTTATTAAAATATTATAATAATATATCTTACAGATCTAGAGAAATTCAATTTGCATGCTAGGAAATGCCAGAGGCAGATTGCCTTTAATTGCGCATACGCCATGTACGACGCATGTCAATCAACGATTGCCTTTTTCCTTAATGTATGTAAAAGCTGTCATAGGCAAACGCAACGCAATCAAAAATGGCATAGAGAGAAACAGTGCGTCAGCATTAGAAATTTACATAGACAATTATCAGATCTCGAGCTCGGCAGATCTTACACGATTATTCGATTCGTGTCGTGCTGCTGGCAGCCAGCGTTTGGTTTATCTCTGGCATTTGTCGCACATTCATCTTCCGAATTCGGTCAATGCGCGCGCCAGGGACATAAAACGACACGCGGCGGGAAAGAGAAGCGAAGAGAAAGAGAAAGAGTGCTACGACTGTAAATGGAGCTGGTAGAGAGTGAGTGAGAGAGAGCGGGAGAGTGTGAGGCCCTCGGGCTGTGCAGTTGTAAGAGGCAAAGTCAAAGTCGCCAGCCAATTAAATGCTGATGATCTCATCGCCCACGTTTCGATTCTCAGCACGTTGGCATTTTGGCCAGATCAAGTGTCGTACGAGTAGTTGTGCGGTGTAAGTCGATGTTGGCCAAAGCCGATCTGTGCCCCGCGACCCTTTACGCATTTTCCTTTTACTATTTATTTATTATACTTTTATTTGTCGACCCATTAAGAGGCGGTTTTGTTAGAAAACACGTTTCTCCAAAGACACCCAGCCAATCCAAACTGAAACGAGCTAAGCCAGCCAGCCAGCCAGCCAAACATTCCATGAGAAAGAGAATTCGCCAGCTGTGCCGCGCGGTCTGTGAATATTTTGGCTTTCTGGCTTTTGTTTATCTGTTTCTGTTTCTGTTTCTGTTTGTCTTACAAATCACAAGCGTTATAAATGGGGGAAACCAGCCGAAAAAAGGTGCCAAAAAAATCTACATCAATTATTACTATTAATAATAAGCTGTCCAAGATTGCGATTTGCATATACAATATTCATATATACTGTATTTCTATGGGTTATGCTAGTGTGTATGTAAACTTATATTTGTTGTCCGTCAACTCGGATTTCGAGTGCCCCGGGCTTGACTTCTGCTCAGGTCGCTGAGTCAGTAATTAAATTTGCACATGACTTCGAGTTGCGCTTGAATTTGAATTTGAATTTGAATTTGAATACGAATTCGAGTTTTGAGAGTTTTCAACTTGAACAATTGAGGAAATCAAGCGCACAATGTCCTTTAATGACCTTCGAGGTGCTAACAAATAAATGCCTACTAATTTTAGAGATGATGGCATTATGAGTTAGCAGTTCAAGTTCTATCCACATCATGAGCTCATTCAAATATATTATGTATTAGCCAACTCCGCTTTATGGCCTTGCTAATTTGCCTAAGCCAATAGAAAACTTTCTAATAAACCACTATTTGGTGTATATGCCCCTGATCACACATCCATTGTATCGAAACAATCTGTCCCTGATCTTTTATTCATTGACATCCAAATTGGATCTACATGGTCTATTTTTGTGCATGGTTTATATGAATTCTTTATGCTCTTTTATTATTAACAAAATGTATAAGAAAACAATGACAAATAGTTAACTGTGATATGAATGTTGAATATATAAAAAAATAGTCTTGTCTTAAGAGAAGACAATGTTAAAGGAATAACAATTAATAAAAGGAAAATTATGTAGAACCATTTCCATTATAATGAATAGAGAAATCCAGCGGTGACTTTTCTCTATAATTGCCTCAAGAATGAGTGTTGTCTCTGCTAAGATGGCGCCCCCTTCCGGCCACTGCTGTGATGGTGTAACATTGACAGCTTACTTTCAATTGCGACATCTAGTTAGCGCAGAAATTTAAGAGGCAAATAAAACGACACGATCGACTGGATCGGCTGCATGAATGAATCGCTTAATGAAGCGACGCTGGCAATTGTAGACAGGCCGCCAAGTCTGGAGCAGGATTGAAGCTGGCTCTCGCTTTGGCTCTGGCTATGGCACTGGCTTTGAATCTCTGTTGTGGTCTGGTTGTGGTCAGTCGTCAGGCATTATCCACCCGCAAAACGTCAAAAGTTTTCGCCACCCGTCGCTCTCTGTGGCGGACTGGCTACATAATTCAGTTTTACGGTTCAGCAGCGATTGGCGCAGGCGTCCGATTTGATTTTCGCTGTTTTTTCGTTGCCCCACGATCCAGCGGAGCCTCGTTTGCTGCATGCTAGCCAATTGTTGCAATGTGGCAAAGCAATCGATTTAAGCGCCGCCGCATAAATTGAAGGCAACGTAGCTGCCACAGCGTTGCTGCTGTTGCTGCTGCCAAAAGGTTCCTCCAATCTACAACAACATGATGAATTGTTTTCATTGTTGACTTGTTGACTGCCAACTGCAGTCAGTTGGAGCTGGAGCTGGAGCTGGAGCTGCCGCTGGTGATGTGAATGATGAAGTAGGAAAAAATTGCAAATTGTATCAAAAATTTAAATTTTCGCTTTCATTATGCGGCGGTGGCGTCGCTGACTGCATCCATTCCATTCCCCGGCTGCCACTCAACGGCGGCATTTGCTAATGGACGAAGTTGTTGTTGTTGCTGCCGCTGTTGCCTTTGTTGACTGTTCGCTGCCTGCTGCCTGCCATTGTTTTGGTTTATTTCTTTTTGGCTTTTCCCTATTTTCAATTTTGACAGCCGCGTTTTTCACAAATAATGAGCTACCTTTGTTCGCCCCCGAAAAAAAAATAAGATAAGATAGAGAGCGAAAGAAAAGCTAAAGCGCTTAAATAATTTATTGGCATTGACCACAGGCTGCTACGCTGCGTGGCCGTTGATTCTGTGGCACGGCGCGTATACGCAATATGCGGCACCTATTACTCTACTGGCCAGAGCTGCAACAAACGGCTGCAACTACTTGCAACTGGCATTCACTTTCAACTAATTACGCGCATAAATTAAATGCAAAACATGCTTCATTACAAATATCTGCAGCAAAAGTAAAATGAGGAACACAATCGCAGCTGGAGAAAGACAAAGCGACAGACAGAGAAAATGAGACTTTGCAGATGCTAGAGCCAGAGCCAGCGCCAAAGCCAGCGCCAGCGCCAGAGACATCAGGAATGTCAGAGATGTTTGGCGAAGCCAAGAAATGACATGCCATGCTCATGCTTAGACCCCATGCTCCCATGAGCACCCGGACTCCCGTACGCCCGTACTCCCGTGCAGCCGCAGCCGTATTGCATTGCTCCTGCCGCAGCTACGCCAAGCGTGTGGCAGCCACAGCCGAGACGATGGCGGCGCCTGCAAAGCGGAGACATTGCGGCAGACGTTGCAATAACAATCACAACAACAACAACAGCAACAACAACAACTGCAACAACAAATCACAAACTTTAAATATGCATCTCAGCTCGAGTGCAAATACTCTTTCGCTTTAGTTAGTTAATACTACTATAATTAATATGAATGTGATGTAAATCGCATGTGCAATCGTTAGAGCAACGAGAGATGCGAGTTTGGAAATATATTTATTATTAATTATTATTAGAAATTGTATTAAGTATTACTAATTATTTTTATTATTATTATTACTTAGTAATGACAATTAAAATAATTTATAATAATAATAATAAAAATAATTAATACAATTTTTAATAATTATTAAATTGTTATAATATTGATTGTTGCTAACATTGATTTATTTACTATTTATTATTTCTTATTTATTACTTATTATTTTTTATTTATTATCTACTATTTGTTATTTATTATTTATTATTTATTATTTATTATTTATTATTTATTATTTATTATTTATTATTTATTATTTATTATTTATTATTTATTATTTATTATTTATTATTTATTATTTATTATTTATTATTTATTACTTATTATTTATTATTTATTATTTATTATTTATTATTTATTATTTATTATTTATTATTTATTATTTATTATTTATTATTTATTATTTATTATTTATTATTTATTATTTATTATTTCTTATTTCTTATTTCTTATTTCTTATTTCTTATTTCTTATTTCTTATTTCTTATTTCTTATTTATTATTTATTATTTATTATTTATTATTTATTATTTATTATTTATTATTTATTATTTATAATTTATTATTTATTATTTATTATTTATTATTTATTATTTATTATTTATTATTTATTATTTATTATTTATTATTTATTTTTTTTTAAATAAAGCTCTGCTGCAATATAGAGTAGCTTACTCTTCGATTCCTGCTGCTATTATAAATGGACTCATTGGAAGATTGTCTACAGAAAACTTATTAAATAATACAATATCTATAAATATTTATTGTATATGCTGATACACCAGTCAACCAATTCATTTAAACGAGTTTCTTTTCAAATTGCTATCCACTCAATATACATATAAAACAAAACAGTTTTATTCTGCTTTTCAATTTGTATTTGAATCAAGTTCTGGAGCTCTAATAATATACTATAATTTTATATAAAGATTTAGCACTACCAAAGCTGGCGTATACAAGAATTTACTTTCCCTAGGGTAAAAAATGTTCTCACTTCAAAAAATAGACGCTTTTCTTATTTATTGCTTGCATTCGCTAGAATAAATAACAAGTGGATCGCAGCTAAAATATAAATCTATAGAGAAAGCTTTGCACACTCTTAGCCATAGAAAAAACAAACTGCATGACAGCTGCGTAATCCCCAGCCTCATTGTGAGGGCATACACATAAACATATGACAGCGACAACATCAGCAATAGCAACAACCATAGCAATAAATGCAGCCACCGCAGGAGCTGTGACAAAGCCGTTGATAACAACAACGAACAACAAATGATTATATATATATGTGTGTATATACATATATGTCGTGGCGTTGCGTTTCTCGCGTTGCCTTCCATTGCAGCTGTGCCTAACAACGAATTCCCGGAGTCGCTTCCCTTTTTCTTGCTCTTTCTTGTTCAACTTTCTTTGACCAAGTCCATCTGTCCAAAAGTCATTCTGGTCGCATAGTCTTGCTCATCGGAAGCATAGCAACCCTGTGCGAATGACATAACTAGCCGTCTCACTCTAATACAGCGACATCCGGGACCACGTTCAGCAACAGCTGTAGTTGACTCTTTCTAGTGACGATACGTCCTTTAATTGCCATTGCAATACTAAATCGAACGTTTAATACGAACTGTCAGTCCTTCTCAACACTACTGCATAAAGAAATCAAATTGCAACTTCAACAACGGCGAAATGATACGACACGGCCATCCTGACGATTACACGTCCCTGTGTAATTACTGTGTCATAATATCGTTCCGACACGGCCATACTGACGATTACACGTCTCTGTGTAATTACTTTATCATGATATCATTCCGACATGGCCATACTGACCCTTACACGTGCTCGTGTATAAAGTTAAACGTTCTGATTCGTATCCCATTTTGAATCGAAATATTTTAACTTGTTTACATAGTTTCATCACCCAACATAACATATTCGCATCATTTAAGCATTTACAATTCTGATCATTGCTCACATAATCATCATAATATCTCATTGTACATTATCAAATGTCTTCAAATGTTAGTTAATACAAATAAACTCAACCATTTGGATTTCATTTTAAATCTCAAATCGATTTACATCACCAAATGACAGTGTTACGGGATATTTTATTTACATTTTCATAGTATATCCTACTCTTCCGTAACAACTCGCCTATTGCATTTCATTCTTCATTACCGTCTAAGCTTTATTATTTATTTTATTTTATTTAATCATCGCTACTTTTATTTTAAATCTTTATTTATTATATTTTTACATGATTATTAATATTTATTTATTTATTAATTGTTATTATTATTTTTATTTCTTTTATTTTATTTATTTTTATTTTATTTGATTTTAATTAAAGATATTTGTACTGTTACTATTATTATTATTTTAAATTCTTTTTATTTATTTTTCTTTTTATTTTATTATTATTATTTTTTTTATAATTACTAATTTATAAAATTCTATTTTACATTAGTATTTTCTTCGATTTCGGTATCTATTATCTATTTCAATAACATTACTCATCTGTTATTCTCGATTTTACAGCTTCGAAATTCATCACTTCGTCTTGCCAAGACGGATACAACCATTCTTTCTTTCTACTTGTTCATACCAATCATTAGTCTTCTGCCAGTATACCATTATCGCTGTTCAAGCTCATCGTCACACCTGACGGATAGCACATCGCCTCTCTTAGGCGGATAGCTCATCGTCAAACCTGACGGATAGCACATCGCCTCTCTTAGGCGGATAGCTCATCGTCACACCTGACGGATAACTCATCGTCACACTTGACGGATAACTCATCGTCACACCTGACGGATAACTCATCGTCTCTCTTAGACGGATAACACATCGTCGCACCTGACGGATACCACATCGTCGCACCTGACGGATAACTCATCGTCTCTCTTAGACGGATAACTCTTAGTCTCATCTGGACTCTTTGGCAGGCTAGGCTCTTCTTTATATGTCTAGTTCATTTGGCACATGACCAAGTTGTACAATTTAGTGCAAACTATACCTCATCTAGAGCATCTTGTCAGAATCACTGACTCGATTCTACTGTAGTAAACATATTTTTTAATGTGCTTATTACACGCTCGACCTCACTTCGGCCATTCTGACGTTCACACGTCCTCGTGTGTTACAAAGTATAAATGAATAAAACAAACTTAGTCATTCCATTGACATAGTTTTCAAAATAAAACAACATACCCAAAATCTTACTGTCAAAGACTACCAGCGACTCATTAGGATAACACATTAACTCGTGTCCCTAATAACACTAGCAAACCAATGACATGTTTATCAGCAAGACTCTCTCAGGTATAGTGTCTGATATCCACCAAAGTATCTCACATGTTAGGTTCCATTACTCTCTACTGACATCTCTTTAAACGCCTTCATTTCTTTCTTTTCACCTCTCATTCCCCTCTAAGACAAAAAACAAATAAAATATAAAAAGCTCATTCACATCAACATTTAGCTCCTGACAATCAGTAGAGGTCGAGTTCGACTATTTCTCTGA
Source organism: Drosophila aldrichi (assembly GCA_035045965.1). Classification (NCBI taxonomy): domain Eukaryota; kingdom Metazoa; phylum Arthropoda; class Insecta; order Diptera; family Drosophilidae; genus Drosophila; species Drosophila aldrichi. Next base: position 2,573,257 of record JAWNOM010000341.1, on the reverse strand, counting down.
ATTGCTCGACAAAACATTTATGCTCTTAATTCATATATTTCTCCAATGTCCTCGGCTAAAGAATTGTAACTTCTTCACAATATTCATATTCACTATATCAGAATCATTGTGCTGTTCAGCCATAAGATAATCATGAATGGATGAGAGAATAATTGCCTTGTATAATTGTATAGGTTAACATATCCGGTATGACAAAAGTCAAAGAGTGCAATTCTGCATGATCAGCAAAGTTGCGACAATGTTTGATGTCAACTATAACAAACTCTACGCTATGCTGTCGTCAAGTTTGCATGCGCCGTTTCAACATCGAAACACGATACACATTTTTATCGTGTAATCGCACCAATCGGTCATCACTAGTGACCAGTGTTGACAGACTAGCCATTTAACAGCACTTCCAGCCATTCCAAAATCCCAAATGCTATGAAGATTTTGAAAATGCTACCAGCTATAAATCCAGCCATCCCACAACAGAAGATCTTGAATTTGATTTCAACATTTAAAAAAACAACAATCGTTCCATCAAGTCCCAAATTGCAATTGCTATCTGTGCCATACCACCTCCACCACTTTATCGTATACTTCTACTTTCACATATCATCACCAATGGTGTATGTACGCCGTCACTAATTCTGCTCTTCGGCATCAACTGTGTGAAAGAGTGTATTAAGAAATAGAGAAAAAATATAAGCAAACATTTTTGATTCGTGGACACAATCACAGAATTTTAACATTGAATAAAAGAGGACGAGTCAAACTACACGCGGGCATATTGCGTATACTGCAAATGCAATGTTTTTGCCAAGTTACATGCCATTAAAGTGCGTCAAAGAGTTGAACTATTTTGAAAGCTATTTTAAAATCTTTTTAGCTATTTTCAGCTATTTTTTAGAGGCGATTTTGCTATCTCTATGTCTCAACACCTGGCAACACTGCTACTGACAGCTTGCACTTTCGTCGGCATCTTCACTTGTTCTTAAATTTTATAATTTGTAAGACAGGACAGTAAATTGTAAACTTATGTATATGGTAAAATGACACCATATTCTCGAGCACTCGCATCAGTATGAAACTCGAAACTGGTCAAAGATCACAAAAAAATTACTTCTGTGTAAGCAAATGGATTTCCATATTCCAGAATACCACTGGCTTTCAACAAATATACCAACAAATTTTGTACTTATCTTTTCTCTCATCAATGAACATTCTGGAATCTTCTGGAATCTGACTCCGCAACCAAACATCTACTCGTTAGGTACGGCGGCGCTGAACTGTACCACAGACTTCACAATGTAAACTATTGAGCACTCAAATCAGTTTAGCAACGCGGTCGCGATTTTCTTTTGTAATTAACTTTTTTTCGTTTGATGCCACTTTCCACTCTTTCTGTCTCTCTCTCACGTAAGTCACTGCTCCTCTGAGAACGTAGGAGATGGTGCCGATCCCACTTCTGATGTCGTGGCGTTGCGTTTCTCGCGTTGCCTTCCATTGCAGCTGTGCCTAACAACGAATTCCCGGAGTCGCTTCTCTTTTTCTTGCTCTTTCTTGTTCAACTTTCTTTGACCAAGTCCATCTGTCCAAAAGTCATTCTGGTCGCATAGTCTTGCTCATCGGAAGCATAGCAACCCTGTGCGAATGACATAACTAGCCGTCTCACTCTAATACAGCGACATCCGGGACCACGTTCAGCAACAGCTGTAGTTGACTCTTTCTAGTGACGATACGTCCTTTAATTGCCATTGCAATACTAAATCGAACGTTTAATACGAACTGTCAGTCCTTCTCAACACTACTGCATAAAGAAATCAAATTGCAACTTCAACAACGGCGAAATGATACGACATATATATATATACGTGGTGTGTGTGTGTGTGATTGTATTTGTATTTGCTGTGTAATTTTTAGTGGCGTCTTCAATTTCAGCATTCTTTTTGCCGTCTGCATATTTGACGTTGTTGTTGTTGTTGTTGTTGCTGTTGCAGTCAGAGATTGGTGATGTGCGCAGTGCTTGTAGCAATCTTAGCATCGAACGTTTTCGTTTTTGTTGTTCAAAACGCGGCTCACGCGTCGTATGCGTAATCTGTTCCAATGAATTGTTTGACGCATAGTTTTCTGCTTCTTCTTCTTCATTTTTCTCTCTTTGTCACTGTCCAGCAATTTCGGGAAGTTGTTATCAAACGTTGTGTGTCAGCTAATGCAATGTGAGTATGTATTTTGTCGTCCTCTAGCCAATGAGCAAATTCATTTTAGGCCGCCTATTGCCATTGCCTCCCTCTCAGTGCTGCTATTTATCATATGTTGCAGTGTTGTGTTTTTTTTTTTGTTTTTTTTTTTCGTTTTTGGTTTGGTTTTCTCCGTGTGCAGTTTTGTCTTTTCCTTGTCTCGTTTGTCAGACATTTGACAGTTGTTTGTTATTTTTGCACGTTGACTTTTGCGGCTGACTGTCTGTCTGACTGTCTGTCTCACTGCTGCTCTATCTGTGTGTATATATAGATATGCTCCGTGCGTGTGTGTGTGTGTTTGTGTCATGTGTCTGTGGCATATTTTCCATACCCCTCATGCATTCGCCAGTTGCCTAACAGCCGCCCACTTCATCAAGCTGACCCCCGCGTCGCAGCCAGCCCCCTTTCACCTTGTTTTAGATTTCAATTTTTATGGCAAGTCAAATTTTTGTGATGCTCGTTTCATTTCATTTCGTTTCGTTTTGCTTTGTTTATTGCCGTTTTGGAGTGTGCAACATTTTCGAGGAAGTTAAAATTTGCATAGAAAAATGGAAATTAACAAGACCATTTGACTGGCTGTCTACCCCTGACACAGCTGGCCCCACCGCCTCTCACCCCTTGTGCTTCGTCCTGTTTGTGCATTTGTCTATGTCCATGTCTATGTCGTCTCTGCCTGTGTGTCTATATTTAGGCTGTTTAGGCCAGCATGTTTGACCAACTGAACTGACTGAATGACTGACTATCACAGTTGCTGGAAGTTGCATAGCCTATTTTCACTACCCCCTACCCCTACCCCACCCCACCCACTCACACACACACACATCTCTGCCTGGTGATGTAATCAACGTAATGCATGCGACAAACTTTCAGCTCGAATTTCAATTTGAGCTGAGTGCTGCAGACAGACAGACAGACAACAGAAAGAAATACGACATGAAAAATGAAAAATAATAATAAAAAAAAAGAGATCAAAGATCGTCAGCGATTGCATCGCATTGCATGCATAATCGAATAATCGAATAATTAATAATTAATATTTAATATTCGTGTAGTATGATTGTCAAAAAGTTTCACTTGTGTTTACATAAAGATTATTTCTTTTTATATTTATATGTATTGCCGTTGCGCTTGCAACTCCATTTCTCACAGTCCTCAGCTAATGTTGTTGTTTTCGTTCACGTGACCTCCAAGGCAAACCTCACGTACAAGGATTTTACGATCAACCCACGCCACTTGCACACTTACATAAAAAAATGGAAAATAATAAAAACCTATCTTTTACATCTGCTGTGTGTATCTCGTGTATCTTTTTATATCTTGGAAAAGTGAAAATTGATGCATGCCCAGGCAGGCAGGCAGGCATAAAGGAAGCTTCGCTCGCGCCCAGCAACAATTTCCTTATGGATTTTAATATTTCGTTTTATAAGTCAGTCACGTTAATTCGCTTAAAGGCCTAATGAAAATGAGGCAGGCGCCAAAAGACGTGCAACTACATGCGATAGGGTTGCCAGCTCCAAGCGGAGAAACCACCGATTTACCGTGACAACAATTGATCGAGAGATTTCCCAGATACAGCCACACGAAAAAGATGATGCCCCTCATATTGGGGGCTCACAAATGTTAATTGACTTTTGTCGCAGCTCACATTTCGCATTTCGCATTTCTGAGTAAAAACGTAAAGCGATTCAAAGCTATTTAGTTTCTTAATGCCAACTTATGTATGTATACAGTTAGCCATTGCCAAAACAATGATGTCATAATAAACACGACCAAATTTATTTTATCTGAGCAGGCCGTACAGTAGATGCTCTCACTTGGCTGCAGTTGTATTAAACTGTAATTTACATTGTTGATCGTTCACCTAGTACTGTAAATCTCATATAACTCACTAATCATCCACTCAACTGTTAAACCAACTACTGAATACTTTTACTACTTTTTATAAGAATTTTACTTTTAATACTTCTACTATTAATACTAATATTAATTATTAATTAATATTATACTGCTAATAATACTGCGACTTATAATTATCCCTCTACTTTTACTACTACTTTTACTTGAACTACTACTTATACTCCTACTTCTATTTACTTTTGTGCTACTACCTCTAGTACCAATTTTACTACGACTTCTACTACTACTTCTACTATAACATCTACGACTACTTCTACTTCCACTTCTACTTTTACATTTTCTTCTACTACTAATTTCAATAGTACTCATACTACTTATACTACTACTGATCTTATTACTATTTCTACTACTACTACTAATTTCACTACTAATTTTAATAGTACTTGAACTTTAACCTTAACTTTACTACTACTTCTACTACTAATCTTACTACCACTTCTACTACTAATTTTAATAGTACTTCTACTAGTAGTCTTACTACTACCTCTACTACTAATTTTCATAGTACTTCTACTCCTAATTTTACTACTACTTCTACTACTACTTTAAATTGTACTCCTATTTTTCATTTTACTACTACTTCTACTACTAATTTCAATAGTACTTCTAATATTCATTTTCATTTTACTACAACTTATATTGATTATTACTACTGTTACTATTATTTATATTTCTACTACCACTACTATTAATAATAATTATACTACTAATAATACTTCCACTTCCTTTTTCGTATGCCTATTATACAACATTTTATTTCTATCGTTTAAACAACGTAATTCATAAAGATAGAAGACCAAACCTTCTACTGTAGGCTAGAGAACTTAAACTACTGCTATTACTATGACTAATACTACTTAAATTACTACCACTGCGGTTACTAATACTTATTTCTATCTATGCAAAAATATAAATAAATAAAAGTGTTATCTTCTATCCTTATAAAATAGTTGATATTTGTAGAATGACAAGAATCAATTACATTTTTATGAAGAGACTGTTGCAAAAACTTATTTTTATTGATGGCTCGTATGGCTGATGAATTATACATATATATTTAGTTATATACATATTTTTTCAATACTATATAAAGTCGATATATGACGTGTTCTATTCCAAAGTTTGTGACATAATGATTATACTCTTTATACAGAGTATACAAATGGCAAATAAAAGCCAGTTGAAAAGTGAAGTCAAAGAGACGCGCCAAAAAGTCAAATTAGTCCGAGTTAAACACAAAACTAAGCAAAGCAAATGCGCCAAATTGAAACACAAACTAAGAGTGAAGTGGATAAAATAGAAACAGGAGAAGCACAGAGCAGAGCAGAGCAAAGCTGAGTTGTGATGTGGGCCGGTGTGAGGGAGACAGAAATAGAGCGGGAGAGGGGCAGGGAGAGACAGAGGGGGAGGACAGCTAACAGCTAACAGCCAACAGCTCACAGACGTAGGCAACGGAGCTGGCACGACGAATCTCTAAACAGGCTTGCCAGCCAAATGAGCAGAGGCTGTCGGCCAGTTGAGCAGCAGGCATCTCGACTCGAGGGGGCTGGGAGGGGCTGCAGCTTAAAGTTTGCTGCAGCTGTAGGAGGCAACTCGGCTAGCTCGGCAACTGGCAGAAACGGACAGCAAATACAATAATTAGATCACAACACAGACAGCCGACACAGAGTGCGGCAAGGAACGTGATTGCGGGGGCGCCACGGTGCGGCGGCGGCGGAGGCAGCAGCCACAGCAAAAGGAGGAAGTGAAGTGGAAGTTTGGAGTAGCTAAATATGGACTGAAACAGGGACAGCCATTTAGCTAATGCTTGTTCTTCCCAGATGCACTCAGCAGGGCCAAGCGAAGTTAGCAACTAACTAAGTTGTTAATATTGTGAACTTGGAGCACACTAACAAGACGTTGTATACCCTAACGGTAAAGTTGGACTCTACTGAAATTGCTGAAATATCAGCAATTAAATATAAATATAAAATAAATATATAAATATAAAATAAGTCTATAAATAAATCAAATAAATCTATACATAAAAAATAAATATATAAATAAAAAATAAGACTATAAATATATAAAATAAATCTATACATAAAAAATAAATATATAAATAAAAAATAAATATAAAAATATAAAATAAATCTATAAATATAAAAAAATATACAAATAAAAAAATCTATAAATATAAAATAAATATATTAATATTAAATAAGTAAATATATATAATAAATAAAATGGATAAATATAAAATAAATAAATAAACTTGTCAGATAATTGTCATATATTTTGAAAAAATATTAAAAGTATATTAAATGTAAATAAAATTAAACAAATATTATTTCTGATAAAATAGTAGATGATAAGTTTTTGTCATTTCTCTACAATAATTAAAAGATAATTAGGTAAATATGTTTTTTATGAACTGCCTAGTCTATAATCACTCGACTTTGCTTTCGACTACTTATTCATTATCTCTTTAGTAGTCATTGTTATAGCTTGCTTATAACTAGTTGGGAATTCTAAGGTATCAACTTTTGCAAAACAGCAAAAAGTGAGACCTAATGTCACATAGCTGTGTAGAGAGGTATGGTTCAAGATATGTATTTCGTATTTCAATATATGATATGGGTATACATATGTACATATATGTATGTAGGTTGATAGTGTGCCACGAAACTGTATAAGCTGAATGAAAGTTAAGTGAGTTGTATGTCTTCAAAGAACTCTGCTTCGAATGAAATAAAATTTGTTAAATAACAAGTAAGAAGGCTCTAGTCGAGACTGCTCGACTAGGAGATACCCTGAACCCTCCAATCTGATATTCTAATCATTCTGCACTTCTTTCATGCATACATACATACACATGCATCCACCCACACGCATAAGACCGCGCTCTGCTAACTACGCAGTAAGCAGCGACTGCGCTTGGACTGCGCTGCAGTGTGGGCAATATTATGCGAATTTATTTGTTGAATAATTTCTTTTGTAGACGTATGATCTTAATGAAACTTTCAGAATAAAATCATAATGTATAAATGTGTGTACATTCCGAAGCACAAGTCTCTAGTATTTGAAATACGTTTTTTACGAATTGGGGGCGAAGGGGGCGTGGTATCCAAAATCTGTAAATGACAAAATGTGTGTATCCATCGAATATATATACACAACAAATCTGAACACTCTATGTTTAAAACTGTTCAAATTAGGCTGAAAAAACAATATAAATTTATCGATTATCCTCGATAAAAAAGATATCGAATGAGTTATCGAAAAAATATGATAAACTCGTACTGCGTATGGTATACACGAGTGTACATACAAAATTTCAGCTCTCTAGCTCTTGTAACTTCTGAGATCGACGCACTCATACGGACGGACGGACAGACGGACGGACGGACGGACAGACGGACAGGGCTATATCGACTCAGCTCATCGCCCTGATCAAGAATATATATACTTTATGGGGTCTGCGATGATTCCTTCTGCCTGTTACATACTTTTCACAAAACCATTATACCCTGATTTCCCATTTTCAATGGGTTCAGGGTATAAAAATTCGTATGTTTTATAACAAAGATTCGTGAATATTCATTTAATATGAGGTCAATTAATATTTAGGCTTATTTGAATGGATTGAGAACAGGCGCGTATACAGGGGGGGGGGGGGGGGTTTCGGGGGTTCTTATTCAGCTGCTTTGGTAGCTAACAGAAAGTCTTTTTATAGTCCGATCCTATTACAAGGGATCTTCAATTATTCCAGGGCCTTACATTATGACATTCTGTAGCAATTGCTGGCTTGCAGTTTTGTGAGACAAGCGCAGTGCAGCAAGACATGCAAAACTGTTGCCGAGTTGCCAACTTGCCAAGTTGCCAAGTTGCATGTGCAGCAGCTTCCTACAACTGCAACAGCAACAACAACAACAACAGCAGCAGCAGGCACACACTCGTGTGTGAAAAACTAAACTCAATTACTCAACAAACATAGTAACCTACTTCATAAAAGCTGCAACAATAACAACAACAACAACAACAGTAACGACAACAACAAGCACTGTTAACAACTACAACAAACAACAAGAAAAGCAACAAATTCATTTTCGCTTTTTATATCTTTTTTTTTTTTTCGACACGAAGCGAAAGAGTCCTTCAAGCGTGACAATCACATGGAGCAGTTGCTGTTGTTGTTGTTGTAGGTTGTTAGTGGTTGTTGTTGCTGCTGCTGCTGCTGCTGATTTATAGTTTTTATTTTGCACAGCTTGTGCAGCTTGTTGGATGTTGTAAAAGGAAATGTCAATTCTGTTGCCCGTTTGCCAAAAAAACATAAAAAGCAAAAACAATGCACGAAACATTTGCAGCATCGGTGGCCAACGTGTAATGTCAGCCAAGTGGTGCTGCCTGAGAGGGCCAGGCTCTAGATTGGTGTGTAGCTAACCCGAACGGCCGCTAATGTAAGTCATATGACAAATTTTGCAACTGGATTTCCATTGCAACAGCTGCGACTGGGCCGCAGGGCACCCGGAATCTGTTTCTACGCGGAACAACAAGAATCAAATAGAATCTCCTCCGCATTTGTACACACACACACACACACATAGAGGCATTCTCCTTATGCGGCCAGCGCCAGGCGGTGGCCCAAAACCGGCTGACGGCGACTCCTTCGCGTGCTGGCCAACACTTTGCTAAAATATGTGCCCAAGCCACTTTTTTTTCCTCTTCTTCTTCTTCTTTTTTTTGGGCTTATATGGCCGCCTTTCCAGAATTTGTAAGCTTCAGAGCAGCGCACAGCACAAAAAGGCAAAAGAAGCAGAAAATACACAAAGCGAAGCGCCCATCGAAGAATGAGAATGAGAATGAGAATAAGACGGGACCTGGAAGTCAAACTTAAACTGAGACTGGGACTGGGAATGGGAATGGGAATGGAACTGAGACTGAGTCTCAGACTAAGACTGGATCGTGAGTCAGCAAAGGCAAAAAAAAGAACAACTTAAAATCAATGTTGATTTATTGGTGGCTTATTAGAATGAGAATAAGCGAAAAGCAACGGTGCGAAAGAGAAAGAAAAACAGAGATAAAGATAGAGTATATGTACAGTAGTTATGTTGTGCAGTGTTCTTAGAAAAAGAGCTACGGCAGAGTAATACCCAAAAATACCTTTTGCGGTCAACTTCTAATGCCACACTGAGAGAAATATATGATTGAGATGATGATCCATATAATTAAATCTTCACTAGAGAAAAACCTTTGGAGAAATAGGACAGAAAAAGTAAAACTGTTATACATAATTTCATTTTATATTGATAAATCCTTGATCGATACCAATTCATTAACTCCCCCAAATGTCTATATCAAGTTCCGAAATCGTTATTCGATATCTTCATTAGATTAAGTATCTACAGTTGGTCAATAAATTGTTGTGCCTCTTCAATTAATCAGGCAGTGAAGCGCATTAACTGATCGTTATGGCCACATTTTCCGTTGTATTCACATTCTTATGTCAGACGCGCGGGCTTGTTGGCCTTTGCTTGTATTTCTTGGAACTCTTTTGATTCGCATTCAATAACATCGAGAATACACATGTATTCACATACATGCAGACATACATATACTTTTCGTATTGGCCATGGCAATCTAATATAAAGCACAATAAAAACTTGAATATTGCTATTTGCAACACGTCAACAACAATAACAATAACAATAACAACAGCAACACCAATCACGCCAAGCCAATGAACGAAACGTGCCAACTGTTGACGATCTCTGATAAGCTGGAACTATAGCTGCGACTGCAACTGCGACTGCGACTCTGTCTGTGGCTGTAGCTGTAGCTGTAGCTCCGGCTTTGGCTTCACTCCTTCCCAGCCGGAGCTGGAGCTGGAGCTCCAACTGGCCGTGCATTGCAAAGAAAGTATTTTGTTTTTCTTTCAGGACGAGAGCTGTGGGCCACTCTTGCAGATAACTGTTGCACACAGTGTGGCGAGTCGCGAGTCTCGTGTTGACCATTTTTATGGTTATATTTTTTACCATTACCAATTAATAGTCGTCGCGAGAAATTTGCATGGCTAAAAGGAAAGTGACAAACAAAAACAACAAAAACTACGCTGATAAAAAACAAAAGCAGCAACATTTGGTAGCTGACAGTCAAAGTTACAGTAAAAATTGGCTATAGATTGCAGGCGTCAAACGACGCGATAATTTGCGTCCACACAGCCACACAGACAGAGACTCAGCTACAGCTCCCAAACATGAAATGCTAATTGTTATGCATAAAGGCTGACTGGGGGAGTCGGACGTGTTGCAAATTAGATTTTGCCGCCTCGAAAGTGAGAGTGACACCTGCTGTTGCGAGCTGCGTGCGTGAATTATGCACTTGGCCCCAAACGAACATCAAATGTGGCAACATCATGAGCATGCCCCAGCATGCCACATCCAAGCATCGCAGCATCGTCGCCGTCGGCTATGATCGATAAGCCCGATCGCAGACGGGTCAGCCAGCTAGAGCGCTCGAGGTGCAGACGAAACGCATTAAGTTTCATATGCCGATCATTATTTTAAATTATGCGCACGAGCGAACTTAACTAGACACGAAACGGGGGGCCCGGCCCCCTGCATTACGTCGAACGCATTCAATGGGCTCATTTGCATAGTGTGTGTGTGTGTGTGTGGAAAACTGATTTGGAAAACAAGGAAAACAAAAACAAAAAACCAAAAACAAAAAAAAAACAACACTTTTGCTCTTTCAATTGGTTCATGCATGATGGATTGGCAGGTCAACAATTGACGGTTTCATTAACAGACCAGGCCGATACCAAAAGATCAAAGCCAATCTGAACTTTGCTGCGGCAGGTGCAGAAAATCCAAATTAATTGCTTAACTAATATGAATTTAGTCGAAATTAACAACGGTTGTTATAGAAACACTCATATCTTATAGCTTTGATATAACTAATATTTACATATGTTAACTATCATTAACATATGTTAACTATTTATTACATATGTTAAACAACTAACATGGAGTTATATCTACCACAAATAAATATAATCAGAATCAAGTTAATTCAGAAATGAGTCCATTCAACTGTTTTTAACTGTTCTTTATACATGAGTATTTATAGATCATCACATATTGCAATTGATTAGTAATTTATACGAGGTATAACAATATATAAAACTATCACTATGATTCAATGATTCAAGAGGCAAGTATTTTTTATTTTTTTATTTTATTTTAGTATTATATTATTCATATTATTATTATTAAAATAGCCTAAACTTCTAAATTATGTAAAATACTATTTGCACAACCCTACAGATTTTATAATAAAGCCAGAGATAAATTGAAACTGAAAATTATGATTAAAATGTATTGAGAAATTTGTAAGAAACAAATTTTAACTTATCTTGATCATTTTTTAGCGCTAGTTCAAAAATTGTTTTAAAAAAGATGAACTGAATCAAATCTCTATATGAAATTCAATAAAGTTCATTAATTAAAATTGAAGTTAGTCAATCTTAAGTCAAGCTAATATGAATTTAATATAAACTCATGTAAATCTACAATTAAATTGACTTCAAAAATTAAATATAACTTTTCTAGATGACCCCAACTTCACTAAACTGTAAGCTAATGAAATAAAATTAAAATAATACATTTGTTAACTATTTACAGAAATCGGATTTGTTTGAATAGCTTTCAGTCGCAGCTTAGTTACACCCCATGTTTTATGTCTTAATACCTGTTGTCTCTGCAGTGCAACATTTAGCTATGCAAACAGAGAACGTGTCTGGGACGAAATGCGCCTGGGCCACAGCTTCATCGGCGAGTTTAGACTATTTCTGAATGAATAGCATTTCCAGACCACAACACCCACAACTCGGAGATCCCCCAGTTCATTAGAAAACATTTTTCCTGATGACACATTACTGTCAGACGGTGTTATGAGCTAAATTTATTGACGGTGCCCACAAAGAATATTTTCGTGTCAGCGCATGCCAAGTACTCGTTTAGTTTTTTACAGAAGGAGCGAGAGAGTGAGAAAGAGTGAGTGAGAGAGACATAGAGAACCCCCATCCAGCTTTCGAGAGATGTCACATGCATCTTGTTGCAAGCATTTGAGCGTTTGATTTGTGTGTGGCACCAACTGAAAAAGCCCAAGCCAAGAGAAAGCCCATCGAGCACATGACGAGGCATATATACCCTATACGTGACAGAAAATACATATTTTTTGTGACCCGATAAATGCCATTGAAGAAAATTTGTATAATCTTATTAGTTGCGTTTATACGCAACTCTAGCGAATGTGCTTATGGCAAAATACTATAATTATTACTAAGTTATAGATAAAAGATTTTTAATTTTATGTGTTAAAATATATAAAATGTATATATGATTTTACTTTAATTTAGAAGTAGAGTATAGATACGATCAACTGGGGCACACTTTGGGATGTGATGTTTAAAAATATATCTATTTTGGTCTGTCACGGGGTTAAAGATGCCACATTTGGTGGCAAGTGAGATGAGAAACTGAATCAGCGCCGCAAAGAGACACAGAACAAGACTCTAAGGTGGGAGACATGAGATTATTTCGTAACACAAAAATCCGTTGACGCCAAAACAAATGCAGGCCAAAACAATTTTGAGTTAGTAAAATTCCATTTGGAATTTATGTGCGGAATTTGGTAAATCGTCGGGCCACGCTTGTCGTGACATAAATTAAATGGTGTTCGGTTAGTGGTGCAGTGGTTGAGTGGTGCAGCGATGCGATCGACGACCGCTGATGCAATCGCCGGCACATGTTTTAATTTCTTTGCTTATTTTTTTTTTTTTTAATTATTATAATTATTGCTAATTATTCAACATTTTGTAAAGCGCGTGCATCTAATCGCAACTCGCTCCCTCTCTCTCACTATCAACTTGGCTTTCTTCTGGTCGTAATACGAAAAAAAGAAAACTAAAACAAAACCTTCGATAAGTTTGTGCAGCGATGCGTTCGCTTCTTTCTTCTACGACTCCAACTGCTGTAATCATTTAATTTAAATCAGCGGCTTTTGTTTTTATGTAATTGCTGCTTAATTGCTAGCAATTAAAATGAGACGCATTCAATTTCGTTTGCAGCGGGCGGAGTTTGTTTCAGTTTCAGTTTCTGTCTGCCTTTGGACATTTATGGATTTCTGCTGAAGTTTACGAGCAGACGACGCCTCGGCATTGGGGTCAAGAGCTGACAGGAGCTTCATTCGTTCGATTCTCCACTTGAACATTGCTCTCTTTTTCATGTATTTCTAGCCTTGCTTTTCACATTGCATAATCGTTGTCATAATTTGTTGTCCACTTGCTACTCCAACTTACCAACTGTCCACTTGAATGCTGACTGCATTTAGGCCTTTTTCCTCTACTCAGTTGATCAAGTGCAGCCAGCAAAGGTTGAAGACAGCTCCACTTGCATATGCGCATAAGTAATTAATGTTTTACTCTAACCCAAAAGGGTTATACGAATGCATGGCACTGTATGTTAGGGTGAGCATTTATCAATAAGTTTTGGTAGACTATAATAATGCCATAGGTAATAATATTAAATTTTCAAATGGATATATGCGCTTTGGGGCCTTAACACCTTTATCTCAACTCAGTTTCAATGCACTTCAATCAAAAAGTTTCGAGCTTCAATCTATTACGTTATATAAAGTTACACATTAAAATATCCGGCTTAAAAGTAAATCCGGAAGAGGCAACAGATTCTTGTCAAAAATACATTAAACAAATATATTCCTATTGAGCTGACTGACTGCAAATCAACATAAAGTTGTAAAGAAATGCATAAACAAATTATAAAATAATAAAAACAAACAAAAATTCGGATTAAAGTGTATTCAAATATCGTTGCGGTATTGATTGTAGAGTTTGCTTCCCCTGTTATTGTTGTTGTTATTGTTGTTCGTTGTGTTTGTTTTTCACAACTGGCGTGCTTTTAAATTGTGTTCAATTGTGCCCATTGCATAATTAAGACAGCACTTCCAACTGGCCACAAGCTCTGGCTGCCTGTCAGTCCGCCCGTCCGTCCGTTTGTCCGCCCATTTGACGAACTAACTGACTGACAGGCCATCAACATCAACAAAATGCTCAACACCAGCAAACGGACTGCGGCTTTCCCGTTCCCGTTGTCTGGGCCGGACTTTGCGCTAATCCGTGGCAACTTTTTCGATGCATCATCGCATAATCAAAGAGCCATAAAAACCAATAATCATTATTAAGCAAAACAAGCCAATTAATGCTGCTGCACCAACACCAACAGCAGCAACAACAACAACTGCCACAACAGTAATTAAATGAAAATAAAACACCAAGATTCGGTCAAGTTGTGGAATGAGAAAAAAAAAAAGTAAAACAGGTCTACCCTGGGGAGTTGCAGTCTATGATGCCTATGGAGTCGACGCCTCTGGCAAGAGGGGGCGCCAATGGGGACAGGGTATCTATAATTGCAGCTGGCCGCTTTGCCGTTGCTAATTTTGCCATTTGCGTGTAATAATAAAGCGATAAATTGTGGCAGCAGCCATAATATAATGCAAAATAAAACTAAAATACAAAAAAAAAAAAAAATAAAAAAAAAACAAATAATACAACAACTTCGAACCGGGAAGAATATTGAAGTCATGCTGGCAATTAGACTCGATATGGATATGACACAAAATCCATATCCATAGCGGGACGTATGCAATTCCCATGCGTAATTCTCAAGGTAAAAGCCGCAAAAAAAAAAAACAAAAATAAACAAAATTCAAATCATATGCAACGCATGACATTCAGAAATTTATTAATAAATAAACGAAACTAATCAAAAATTGCGTTCTTTTTACAATATTTAAACTTGAATTTTCAGTGAAAGTTGTGCCCAAGTAGTTGTTGTTGTTGTTGTGTGACTGAACAGTAGCCGTAACAACAACAACAACAACAACAACTGCGAAACAAATTAAAGCCCAACCTAGGGCAATATCGTGTTGGCGATCGCTTGAATTGATAAAAGAGAAGAAACAACAACAACAACAACAACAATGATGAAGAAAATAAGCCAGCGGGGCATTCGGAAAAATAGTTTTGGTTCGCCTCGATGGGCTTACGCTATTAATGCGAGCTCGAGGTAACACTTGGGGTCAACGCTAATTGATTTGGAAAGGCTTTTCAGGTCGCTCACTGGCTACCCTCAAGAAACACACAAAAATAAACAAAAATTGCTGCAGTCTCTACACAATTATTAAAATAATACGCCTCAGGTGAATCGTACAAGATCCGCTTCAGCTTCCGCAAAGAATGTATTAATCATATACAATCAAAATCATTCATTGTAAATAAATATAAATATAAATATATTTATTTTATTATAATAAATATTAAATATTATTTATTATTTTGATTGACTGAATCTGAAGAATTCTAATTAAATAAGTTCGAATCTTTCGATTTCTTGAAACCAATTCAATTATGGAGCACTTCATTGAGTATATCAGACTATTCTTTAATTAAAATCCGATATTTGTTAAATCTATAAAAGATTGTCATCAATCTATAAACGAACTCAAAAGTAATTTAAATAACAAATTTTTAGATTATATTGCAAGATTTTAAATAAAGGTTACAATTATATAAATGTGATATTTCTATCGAGTTCTATTATAATAATACGGAATATACTAAAAACCCCGTATTAGACGCAGATGTCTACAATAACAAATTTGTAAGCAATTTTAAAAACTTAAAAATTAAAAAAAATTTCTAGCTAGAAGAAAATTCTCTAACAGATAGATGTGAATGCTGAACCTATTACCTAATATAGTTTGTATACTGCATAATATATCGTGTAAATGAAAATGATAATAATGATATACCATTAAGTTGACGATTTTGTATTAAATCTCACAAACTCATTTTGTTCACCTAATTACTCGGCTGTAAAATGCATCAACATCTATAATCGCAATTCGTAATTCGTATAAATCATTTCGATTAGCTACGGCTAAATTTGGATGTTTCCCATGGAGCCCAATGTGAGTCGACGCATCAGCAATTTCGACGAGTCTCTTTCACTTGGTTAAAATTAACAGATTTCATGTACAATTCGAATTTGAAATATTTCTCAGTGCGTTTCATTTGAGAGTGAAGTAAATAAAGTTTTGGCTTTGGCTGCGTCTGGCATTTCAAATTGTCCGGCCGACTGGCCGTCCGGTTGTCCGGTTTGCCATTTGAAGTGCTGAATTTTTCATGTGCATTTAATTAGTTGAATTATGGCTGTGAAATGTGGCCACGACTGAACGGAACGGAGTGGAGCAGCAGCAAAGGCCAAAACAATCTAATAGTAAAAGAAACTAACTGAAAAATAATAAAGCCAACACTTTTGCCATATTATGCGACAACTTTCGCAAAAATAATTTTATTGACTGCCGGACGAGCTTCAAGTGGCACTGAGGCTCTGGCTCTGCTTTTATTTGATCAAATCGACGACAATTGTCACCTTTCAAATTTTCGTATTTTCGTGGAAAGTTGCCATGCAGCCGGGAGTCGAGGAAAGGTTAATCTGTCTAGACGTATGCAAAAAAAAAAAAAAAAAAAACTTCCATTCGCAAGGACGTGTTGCAAAGCCGCGTCAGGGGTATTCCCGCACACACTGCGAAAGCAACAGCAAACACTTTTCGTGCACTAAATTGAGCTTTATTTCAATCTGTGCTTTGTGGAAGAGCCGCTCGTGAGCTAAGCAACCTCTAAGCGCTCTACAAAAAATAAAAACTATATAAAAACCGAAAAAACCGCAGATACAAATCTCGAGTTTTCCACAATTTTTCTCTACGTACATGTATTTTTTGTGAGCTTAACGTCGACTTGATGGCGACTTGACCCAGTTACATTTGTTGATGCATTTCAGTTTTCTTGTTTAGTTTCAGTTTTTTTTTGTTTTTTGTTTTTCGTATTACTTTATTTGTTCTTCCACGTTGTAATTAGTGGACGAGAATTGTTTATAATGAGACTGAAACTGAAACTGAGACTGAGAGGCATGAAAAAAAACTGAAATACAGTTTTGGGGTCGCATTCGTGCGTATTTATCATAATTAAAAGATTGTGGCCCATAATTAGCGCAGCACACACACGACGTGCTCGCATTTAAAGGTGTGTATGAGCACTTTTGAGGTGAGCTTTACGATTTGAAGGACATTTCAAAAACAGCAGGTCAAACTGGGGTCAACCTGGGGTCAACTTGGGGTCAACCTGGGGTCACAGAGTTGACTCAGCGTCAGATTGCGGCGCAAGATTCTGTGACAGCTGCTGGCTCATTGATTGGCGCTGGCTTATTTCCGGTTAACGTGATCTGGCGAATCTTTGGAGGCCTTTGGGCGCTGACTGGGGGCACGTGCCCATAGATAAGTCAATGAAAATCTGAGCTCGTTAAACGAAAGTGAACGAAAGTGAAAACGCAGCCAGCGCGAGAGGGAGATATATCAACAAAAGTCTAATCAGTGCAACTAAGTAAAAAAAAGTGGCCAACAAGCAAAGTACACAGAAAACAACAGAAACCAACAGCAATAACAAGCCACATATCATGCTTGAAACTCTCTTTCTGTGTCATTGACAGACGCTGGGTCGTTTTTACGTTTGGCTTTGACTGACTGACAAATGAAAACTCAATTGACTATCGCAAGACAATCAAAAGACGCGAACGAAGACCAAAACGAAGACAACGATGCTGCGATGTTTGTTGTTGCTGTTGTTGTTGTTGTTGTTGTTAGCGTTGCAAACATTACACATTACAACTAGGCAAAAGAAATGACAACAAATGCAATGACTATAGCAACAACTACAACAACAACATCAGCAACAACAGCAGCAGCACCAGCAGCAACAACAACAACACCTACGAAAATTCACTTTCACTCATCGGTCTTTTAATTTCTGAAAACGTCATCTTGTCGTCGTTTGCCGCTGCCACACAAACCAACAACAACTACAACAACAACAACAACAACGAGCATTTAAAAGATGTCGCTGATTGATGCCCAACACCAAGCGGGCGCTCCAAACTAGAACAAACGAAACTTGTCAACGCCCAGTCCCCGCCCCCCTCTCCCAATCCTTAATACGCCCTCTATCGGGCCACAACTGCAGCCTGTCCAATTAAATGCAAATGTTTTTTCATTTTTTTTTTTTTTAGAAATCGCATCCAACGGCAGCACATAAAATCAAAAGATGCAAATGAACAGAGAGAGAGAGCGAGAGAGATGCTCCGGGTCCAGTTCCAATGGCTGGCCACCCACATGGACATTGGCGCTACAAACGTCTCACTTCGCCTAGGCAGTTGTTGAAATTTATGTGCATTTTGATGAAAGCGCCAACATCGTGTGGGCGTGGAGCGATGCACAAGGTAGGCCCCCAAAGCGTTTGTTTTCCTTTTGTTTTGGAGACTGGGGAGACTGGGAGTTGAGCGAAGAGCTATTCAATATTTATAACTTTTATTGCTTGTCTTTTGGTGCTTGGCAATTTCTCGCATTGCCGATGCAGCGGCATTGAAAATGCAAATCAATATTCGAGAGCGAAAGAGATGGCAGGAGAAGTGGTGGTGGAAGGGGCAGCGGAAATAGCCCCCAGCTATCAAATAGATGGCAGAGCGAAAGCAGTTGGAGAGCTGCTATAACTTCTTCATTGCAGTTATGCAAGAATCTTTTTCACTCGCACTAAAAATATCGAAAATATCTGAGATATTTCTATTCGATTTTTATCGATTTATTTTTATTTTATCTTGGGAATAATCGGTAAGATTTCACTTGTTTAGATAATACATAATAATATTAAATAATCTTGTTTAACTTTAAAGTAAAAGTGCCGTACTAGACGGATTGGACGATATCTTAAATGAATAATATCATTATCATTATGACATTATTAAAAGAATCAATATATAACACAACTGTCAGCATGATCAGCATTATTATTGTATATCTACAATATATCGACAATGTTCTATGTGCTCAATGTCCTCTCAGCTATAGAGTTTGATAGCTCCTAAAAACTCCCATTGATTTTGAGTAAAAACGCCGTACTAGACGGATTGGACGATATCTTAAATGATTAATATCATTATCATTATGATATTGTTATTAGAATCAATATATAACACAACTGTCAGCATGATCAGCATTATTATTGTATATCTACAATATATCCACAATGTTCTATGTGCTCAATGTCCTCTCACATGTCTAAAAACTCCCATTGATTTTGAAATGTTGATTAATGTAAATATTTGCTTTCATTCATGGAACTGTGGAGCTCTTGTGGCTGCTCCACATTCGTTACGTTTATTGCCCATTTCTGAGCTGAACAATTTGGCAAAAAAATAGCAGCATGTTGCATTGCAACGATTGTTGTTTATCCAAAGTCAGCAACAACATTTCAAACAGACAACAACGAGCCAAGAGCTCAAGTCGAAGTTGAAGTCCAAGTCATGGACTGTTGTTGTTGTTGTTGTTGTAGCTCAGTTAATGCTGATCAACATTATGATCACCATTACCATTATCATCATGATGGTGTTCATTATGCAGGGATTTATTTTTAGACTCGACTCTTGGTCTTGGCAAGCCCAATAATGTGGCTCATTTCAATTGTTCGAAATTAATTTGTTTCCGTTTGTAATTAAATAGCGAATTCAGCTAGCCATATTGTTGTTGTACTCGTTCTTTAATTGTTGTTGCTGCTGCTGCGGCTGTTCAGCAATACGAATCGGGTCAAGCAGCTGAGCTGACCTTAATCACAACTTGTGCGCAATTTTTGGTTTTATTTCGTATATTTTTTTGGTCATTTTCGTTGTCGCTTGGATTACCTTCAAAAGTCATAAATAATGTTTGGGTTTCTTGGCTCTTGCCGTACCGGCCAATCGGTGCCTAAGATTTGCCAGCATTTCTTTCGGAGAATGTGAAATCCGAGCCAAGTGCGTCCGATTCAATCCAACTAATGCCTCACCCACCTAGTCTCGTGTGGCTCGATTGTCTATTTTTGTTTGTTTTCTTTTCTTTTTTTGTATTTTGTTTATTTATTTTTCTTGCCCATAATTGTGGCTGATTTTATTGTGAATTTCTTGTCAATTCATGAACTTTAATTGCCCGTTGTTATGAACGGAGTCTAGGCTGCGCTTCAACTCCAACTCGGGCTCTAGCTCCATCTATCTAGCTGCAGCCCCAGTGGCCAATACTCTGCATGATATATGGCTTGCGGCAAATACCCCCTGGCCCCTCTATTTGGCTAACGCTTTCTAGCAGGCTGGCTGGCTGACTGGCTGGCTGTCTGGTCCAACGATTGATGTGCTTATGCAATGCAACCCTTGCCCCAGTCTTTGGCTTTTGGTTTTTAGTTTTTGCAACCTTATCGGTCTTATGCGCATCGCTGGCTTTGAAGTTCAGTTTCAGGCACGCAAATATCAAAAAGCAATGCGGGCTAAATAACAACAACAGCTATGAATTTTAATGACGGGTATGCCCAACTAACAGACATCCTAAATAACAAAACTAATTGATGATCTTAAAGCGATTTTACAAATGTAAGACCCACATAGATTAAATTTTAAAGAGCTTTAGATCAATGCTTCTAACTTTTCTTTTTTAGAACTCTTGGAATTAATCAAGCCAAGTCTGTTATAATTGTAATTATTATTATTAATTTTTTTTTATTATTATTATTGTTTTTTATTTGCAATCTGTCTTGTACAAAACAATAAGCAAATCTTTAAACTATAACTATAAATAAAAATATTTTTAATTTGCTTATTATTGTATTAAGTACTTTAAGCTTTTATGGTTTATCGGGCCTTTGAAAAGAAATTACAACAATTTTGAATTGCATTACTAATTTCATATCCGTTTTTATACAAAATAGTATAGAAACTTTTTAAACAAGCTTTATAAAGGAATTAAATACTCTCAACTTCAGGGATCGTATGCTAAATGCAATATAAAATTCCAGGTGAATCAGTTTTGGCATTGAAAACATTCTGAGTTTAATATGAAAGAGCTTAAGAATATTTATATATTTATTAAAGTGCATATACAAATAAACAATAATAGATCTATAAGTTCTTCAATAAAAATTAGAAGTTTTCTAAATTAAATAAAATATGTAAAAAAGATTCACATTTACCACAACGAAATATGAACATCTAGTTATTTTTTTCAGTTAAAAAATTCTCTTATTATCTAAATAAAATAATATAGTATTTATATTAATGCCTACATCTCTGTACAACACTCATTCAATATTTATATGTTAGACATTCACTTACTTAATCCAGGGTATTTGTGAAACGAAACTCTTGTGAACCCTCTAGCGATTCACCCTGTAGGCCCGTGGTGTACGCCCGCACAAAAGAAAAGTCAGCACACCAACTGCAATTGGCGGATTGCGAATCGCGAAGCGAAAATCCGCTTTCAAAATGAAATTAAAATTTTTTATCATTTTGGCCAACAAAATATGCTGCATGCAAAAAGGAAAACAAAAGTCGAGAGCCAAAGCCGACAGTTGAAACACGCAAAACTAAAGTGCAAAATGTCGCGGCGCGATAAATTGAAACGCCGGAGCGGAAATGGACGTATGAAGGTCCTTCAGTGACCCCGCCAAGGGAGTGGCGTGTACCAACTTCCAGGTTCCTCCAACTTCCCAAAAGCCAACGACACAAAACTAAACAAAACTCACTTTTTGAGCGGAAAAAAAAGTTCATTTGCCGCAGTCTAGACAAAAACGTTCAACTGCAATGGCTGTGGCAATGGAGTGTCAGGGGCTGCTACCCTCGGCCGTAGGGAATGGGGGATGGGGGGATAGGTGTGACGCGGCTGCCAAAAAGGACATTAAATCATTCAGCACGTAAAAGCCAGACCCTGGCCAAGGGTCTACACAGCTCTCGAGGCCAGACAAACAAGGCTAACAAAATTTCAAGTGTCTGTCTGTGTGTGTGTGTACATTTACATTTGTAATTTATATCTGTGTGTGTGCGCTGCGCTAAATAATAGTAATTTGGCTAATTCAAAAATTGCAGCTATCGACGCGCCGCTGCTGCTGTTGTTGTAGTTGTTGTTGTTCGTTTGCTTCTAGCCATGAACTTGAAAATGAAATGGTTGAAATTGGTTTTTCGTTTGGCTTTTGCTGCTCCGCCTTTTCGAGCTGACAAAGTGAAAATTAACAACTATTCTTGTTATTGCTTTTTGCTTTTTTTTTTGTTATTGGAGCTGTAAGCGAAGTAAGTCTAAGCCGAAACAGTTATGCCCTTGACTATATAAAAAAAAGGTTTTTTTTTGTGCAAGCTAACTAAACAAAAAGCCAACTGATTGTTGCTATGGCAATGATATGATATAGGGTTTACTTCCCTTGCTAAATGGCTTTAAGGTGAATTTTAACCTTTAAGAAAAAATATTTATTTTATTTTTACGTCTTACTTATTTGTCTTAATTAATTCTGTACTTAACAAGTAAGAAAGCTCTAGTCGAGACTGCTCGACTACGAAATCCCCTGAACCCGTCTTTTTGCTTACAAAAGAAACACACACACACATACATAGGCACATATAGGCACGCACGCATAAACATGCATGGGCTGCAGTGTGGGCTTCTCATTGAAACTTAATTATTTAATAACTTTTTTGTGGACGTACGTTCTTCATGAAACTTTTAGATTGTGATTAGATCATTACTATGCGTGTATGTGCCGAATCTCAAGTCTCTAGTATTTGAAATACGAATTTTACAAAGGTTAGGGTGAGGGGGTGGATATAGGGGTGGGGGGTGAATTATAACAAAAACCGAAATTCTAGAAAGTATATATGAGTCTACGTTTAAAATTTGGAGACTCTAGCTCAAAGGATGTAGGAGATATAATTTAATAATTGACATTCGATAAGGTTTTTCATCGATAAAAAAATAATCGGATAAGTTATCGAAATTATGTGATAAACTCGATATGCGCGTGCTATATACGGACATTTTAAAAAAAAGTTGAAGTCTCTAGCTATTGTATCTTCGGAAATCGACGCGTTCAAACATACGGACAGACGGACGGACGGACAGACGGACAGACGGACGGACAGACAGACGGACAGGGCTAAATCAACTTTTCTCGTCGCCCTGATCAAGAATATATATACTTTGTGGGGTCTGCCACGCCTCCTTCTGCCTGTTACATACATTTTAACAAAACCATTATACCCTGATTTCCCATTTTCAATGGGTTCAGGGTATAAAAAAAAAAAAACAAACATTAGATATCTGCTTTACTTAATTACAAGACCCATATTATACAAAATTCCGTTTTTAATCATATATAGTAATAATATATAATTTTTAGGCTCAATTTAAATTATTTAATTTATATCAATTAACTTTTTTTATTATTATTATTATTATTAATTTTTATCCATTAACTTTTTTTATTATTTAAAATTAACAAGAATCTATAAAAATTGTAATCATATATGTATAAAAATAATATATAATTTCTAGGCTCAATTTAAATAATTTTTTTTTTATCAATTAATTTATTTATTAATTAAAAATACCAAAAATTTATAGAAATCCAAAAGCGTTTTAATTATATTTTTAATCCAGAAACGTGCTAAATAAATTAAAAATGAATTTTCTTAGCGAATTTTTAAGCTTTCAATAATAATAATATATAATTTCTAGGCTCAATTTAAATAATTCCTTTTTTTTCAATCTGTATTTTTTTTGTAATAATTAAAAATATCGAAAATCTATTAAAATCTTTAAATACGTACTTTAATTTTATTTTTTAATCCATATATACAGAAACGTGCTAAAGAAATTAAAAAATAATTTTTTTAGCTGATTTTTAAGTTTTCAATAATAATATATTATGTCTAAGCTCAATTTAAATAATTTAATTTTTATAAATACATTTTTTTGTGTTAATTAAAAATAACAAAAATCTATAAGAATAAGACAAAAACACTTTAATTTTATTTTAAATTTTATTTATAATTTTATTATTTAATTCAGAAGTTCAGAAACATACTAAAGAAATTAAAAATTAATTTTCTAGCTGATTTTTAATTTTTCAATAATATTATATCATTTCTAGGCTTAATATAAATCATTTAATGTTTATCAATTTTTTTATTTTTTTATTACTAATTAAAAATAACAAAAATCTATAAATACTTTAATTTTATTTTGTAATTCAGAAAGAAATCAAAATTAATTAAGTTTCATTACTCTATGTATATATTAATTTTTGTTTATATATAATAGTCCAATTTTATTTATTATACATTTATTGCCTCATCACATAAATATCATAGCAAACAAAACTGCTTACAAAATTGAGAATACTTATGCTACGACCTTTTGCGAATGGGGCGTATGAGTAATCAACACACATTGCTTATACAGCATACGCCCAGTGGGCTGGATGCATAGACAGATACACAGACAAAGAGACAGCCAGACATACAGAGAGGAGAACCATGTGGCTGGCTAGCCAGTTATAAAGTATTTTTAATGAACAAATCGCCGCAGCCAGCAAACAGTCTTTTGTGGCTTTAATTAAAGAGCGAATGCAGCAGCGAGCGCAACCAAATTTGCATTACCAAAGAGCCAACAGAAATTGTGTAATTGAATTGAATGCAGATGCAGCAACAGCAACAGCAGAAAATGGCAGCATTAGTAGTTGTGGAGCATTTTTTGAAGCAGCAACTGCTTAACAATGCGGAAATGTGGCTGACTAGTCACTAACTAAGACTGCAGTTGGTTCAATTGAATTATTATGCAATTAGCAATTAGCATAAATTGAATCAAAGAGACATCAGAATGCCAAAGGCAGCAAACAAACACTCGACTAGGTCAACCATTCATCAACATACATACATATAGCCAATTGCACAACGGGGCGCCTGTCCAAGAATACATAATAACAAAATATATATGTACTTAATACTTACAAGGTAACATCCGATCGAGCCAACCGAGGCATCTGCTTGGCGTATTGTTTGCCCAATTGCCGCAACATTTTGTCAGGCAAATAATGAAAATTTGTTTCATTGTTGATATTTGCATTTGGCAATTGAGACCACATGGCACAAGAATCCAACGCCAACTCAAGTGCCTCGAACATTTCGTCATACTACGTATATGCGGGCACGAGCTGCATCTCCTAGCTAGTCCACTTTGGCATTAAACAATGCTTGAATCTAGCCAACAGCCGCTCGAGTGCATCTGTCTGCGTGTTTGTTAAATCGTAGCAGCAATCGCTGCTAGCCAAAAGGCGCTGCGTCATGGGCGCATGGTTCTTAACCAAAGGGGGAGTCAAAGTCCAAGATGCGAATGCGCTATAAATAGGCAAACAATTGATGGCAACAGAAGAAGAAGCAGAAGAAGAACAGTGTAACAAGCTTACAGCAGATGCCGCTGCCGATGCTGATGCCAATGCTTGATGCAGAGCCAACAAGCTGTAAGCAATCTGGCTTAATCATGTGAGAAACGTTCAAAGCAACAACTAACCCGGGCCCAAATAACAACAATAAACCAAAAGCAAAGCAAAACAAAACAGAACGCAGTCAAGCTAAACTTGCAACAAAGTTGCACACACTCACATACACGTGGAAATCAAGTTTTCTGCAAAGATGATGATGATGACGACAGCGTTGAAAAGTGTTCTGGCCAAGTCTTTCATATGACTCAACCAGCTCTTACAGCCATATACAAACAATAACAAAAAGAAAGATGAGTTAGACAAGTTGCAGATGAGATACACTGCAAAAAAGAGTCCATCAACTAAAGCAATTTGTATTTATATTTATATTTATATTTATATTTATATTTTATATTTTATATTTTATATTTTATATTTTATATTTTATATTTTATATTTTATATTTTATATTTTATATTTTATATTTTATATTTTATATTTTATATTTTATATTTTATATTTTATATTTTATATTTTATATTTTATATTTTATATTTTATATTTTATATTTTATATTTTATATTTTATATTTTATATTTTATATTTTATATTTTATATTTTATATTTTATATTTTATATTTTATATTTTATATTTTATATTTTATATTTTATATTTTATATTTTATATTTTATATTTTATATTTTATATTTTATATTTTATATTTTATATTTTATATTTTATATTTTATATTTTATATTTTATATTTTATATTTTATATTTTATATTTTATATTTTATATTTTATATTTTATATTTTATATTTTATATTTTATATTTTATATTTTATATTTTATATTTTATATTTTATATTTTATATTTTATATTTTATATTTTATATTTTATATTTTATATTTTATATTTTATATTTTATATTTTATATTTTATATTTTATATTTTATATTTTATATTTTATATTTTATATTTTATATTTTATATTTTATATTTTATATTTATATTTATATTTATATTTATATTTATATTTATATTTATATTTATATTTATATTTATATTTATATTTATATTTATATTTATATTTATATTTATATTTATATTTATATTTATATTTTTATTTATATTTTTATTTATATTTGAAGTTATTAGTAAAGATTTTCTAAAATCTAATTAAGGTCGCTCGTTAGGGGATTATTTAAACTTGTTTACCTACGAATCTTTGCAAATTTAAGCCAATTGGCTACCGAGAGGAAATGTTATTTCCAGGAAATGCGCTGAGCTAAGCTCGACAGCTCTTTATACACAACAGGAGCAGCAGCAAATAGGAATCACTACTGAGGCTGTGCAAATGTGTGTGTGTGTGAATCACAGGAAACAGTTCCGAATGAGCTCATGTGGATGTGAAAAACTTGGGAAATTCGTTTACTGTTGTGAGAACGAAAGCGAAGCAAGCGAAACGCTGCCAAATGCTAGCAAAAGGCAGCATACGGAGACAGAAAGACAGAAAAGACAGACAGACTGGCAGAGCTCTTCAGTAGCCCCAACAGCCCTCAGCTAATTAGGCGGCTCGCATGTGCGGGCGAAAGAATAGTGGGACGCTAACAACAACAACAACAACAACAGCAACAACAACAATGAAAAATCGCTCGCTTCCTGGCCAAAGCAATAAATGAGCAAGAGAAGAAGATAAAGCGAAAGAAAAATATAAAAAAAATGAAAAACACAAACTTGTTCATCTTCAACTAACGAGCCGCAAGGCGGGCGCTGGGCGGCTGCGGCGGGTGGACAGGTAAGAAGTAGATAAGTAGCTGGGTAAAAAGCGTTCGCAAGTGCAAGTGTAACAACGGCTGCTGGGGTGGGTGTAGGCCGGCAAGACAATAAACAAATAAATTACATGAAAGCGGCTGCCACAGTTTTTTGTTTCAGTTTTTTTCTTGTTGCTTTTTGCTTGTTGCAAGACGAATGTGCAACGCCAGGCGAGCGAGAGCAAGATAATCAAGCGGCACGAACTGTGCAGCAATGTGGCATCCTCATTAACCCAGACTGTGCATGTGTGTGTGCTGTGTGTGTGTGGCTCCTGTATGCCTCGCTGTGCTGAAAGTGAAAGTCATGGCGCAAATGTGCAACAGAAACCCCCATGCAACATGGCTGCAATCGACCGACAGAGTCAAAAGCAATTGGCCAGTTGAGCTTATGGGTTAATTAAAACGCCAGCCACGCACTTTTCCTCAGTTTTTCCTCGGCCACATCTTTAATGTCTCTATAAATCTATCGCGTATAACTCAATATTGAACGCATGTAAATATTTGTTTGCGGCCGCAAAGCCGCAGCGCGTCGCATCCGTGAGATGCCTTTGAAATGTTCGAGCAGGCCAGACCAGACCAGACCATAGTGGAGCAGCAGAGTGGAGCTCGATAGATTTGCATTGGTTTTTGATTTGCTTGGCGCACTTTTCACTTCCATCTTCCGCATCGGCTCGAGAGCTCCAGAGCACTGAGAAAGTATAGAAAGCTGCTCCCAATGAGATTCAATAAATTTGCCAGGCGCTGGCAGCCACTTAAAGCTGATAGCTATATTTAAGTCGGAGGAGTGGGCAGACGGAGGGGCCTGTCCAGCAGCCAGTGGCAAGGCTTTATTTGTGGGTCATTCGGGTGGTGCATGTGTTGGCGAGCATTGCGAGCGGTGGGCTGCCAATTGGGTCAAATCAGTTGCCCAGCTCATTAACACGCATTGATATACAGCAGCAGCAGCAGCAGCAGCAGCTTCCGCTTCACGGCTGCCACTTGAGGCAGCCAGCACAAATTGAAATTTAATCAGCGCCAGAGACAATGCAAAAATAATAAAAAACCCGAGAATAGTGGTTATAAAAATGTGAATTGCCACTTGAACACTTGGACACTTGGCCACTTGGCCAGTTGGACACTTGGCCTCGTCACGTGGGCATGACAGTTAACAAACCTTCCTAGACGACTCAATAACCGAGGCACTGGCCTATTGACAGAGCACACACACAGAGAGAGAGATGCAGATTGAGATTGTGCAATGGGTGGGCAAGAATCTAAGCCGGAGCCCCAGCTGGTCTGGCTCGACAGACCTTGCCAAACGGTAAATGTGTGCGAGTGCGAGTGGGAGGGGTAGGCAAAGGGGGGTGGTAGGTGTGCTGGGTAACATTACCATAGCCCACATAAGTGCACATGCCTGTAAGTAGTTTGAGATAGCTGCATTGACATGCTCTGAATACGGGCCGCTTATTGTAAATGCTGTGGCAATACCCTGTAAAGCATTAGCATAAAGGGGAGCATGAGGCAATTGGCAATGGGCGAACCCAAGCGTTGCATTTATCAGAACAACTTCTGGCAATTTGCCTTATTATAGAGTATCCTGCTGTTGAGCTAGTTGCTAGTTGCACTTGCAGCAGCCGTCGCAGCAGTTGCCGCAAGCCTGAGAATGGCAATTTGATTTATTAGCTTGTTTTTGCGCTCAGTTTCGGCTGCGACTTAGTTGAATTATGCAACCGGCTATAAAATGCAGTCAGCCAGCCAGCCAGCCAGGCGCTATAAATTCTCGAAATGCGTTTTTTTTTTCTTTTTGGCTCACTGATTTTTCCCACAATTTGCAAACAATAATGAAAACCGCTGCGGCTGCTGCTGCTGCTGCTGCTGCCGCCTAATTAAATCAAATAAGCGCAGCCAATAAAAGTAAAAACGAAAACGTGAAATCGAACAACAAATATAAGACGCAGTTGTTGCTGCCGCCGCTTGTGTGTTGCATGCCACAAGTGGCCGGCCGGCAACGACCGATAACAGCGGCAGCAAACAAAAAACAAAAAAAATTGGCAGCAAAAAGGCAGCCAATTAAGGCCAATTTAGTTGCAGCAACGCCGTGCGGCGACACAAAAAATAATCAGTAGAAAAACGACAACAACAACAACTATGCACAAAACTCTGCATGCAAATGAGAGCAGAGCAACAACCAAAAGTAACTTGATACGGCCAACAACAAGAACTACAACAACAACAACAACAACAACGACAATAGCAACAACGGTGGCAAAAATTATGTATGCGCAGTTATTTGTAAAAAGTTTTCTCATTTTTTTTATATTTAATGCGGCCTGTGAGAAAAATGTAAAGCAACGCCGAGATTGCTTGGCATTGTTGTTGTTGTTGTTGTTGTTGCATGCATGAGATTTTATGCATATGCAAAATGAGTGCGACAAGGAAAGAGCTAAAAACGGAGCAGAGCTTTGTTATCGATAATGCACGCTAGCAGCTGCTATCGAATGCAATCGAAGCTCTTTTGATTAATGTGACCAGGCGTTGACAACAGCTTCACTTGCAGCAACAGCAACAACAACAACAACAACAGCCGCCACGGCAGCCACAACAAGTGTGTCAGCATCAAGTGCAGTGAAATCTGGTAGTTGTTGTTGCTCGTTTCAATAACAATTGTTAAATGCGACTGCGCAGCGACGCCGGCCCAAGGCGCAAGCCGGAGCGCTGCTTTGAAGCTGGAAAAACCAACAGCAATAACGGGGCTATAACGAGCGACGGCCTGAGATCTTTTCTTATTGGGTTGCTTTTTGTTTTTCTTTCAGTTTGTTTTCTTATTTTTTTTGGCATGTAAAAGGCCTCGCGCTGCGCCCATTAAGCTTTAACTGAGACCTGAGGCCAGCAAGTGCCCGTGGATGACCTTTTCGTTTTAATTCCGATTCTGATTGTTGTTGCTGTGGTTTTATTTTATTTTTTTGTAGTACTATTTTTTTTTTTTTTTGTGTGCGCGCAGAGCCGAATCTAATTGTTGCTGCAATCAGTTTAAAAACTCAAGTGTTCCAAGGCGGCGGGTCACGCGCTGTTGGTGTTAACAGGCGGACAGACATAATCTTCATAATAAAGCGAACAATCAATTTGAGAGGGCTCACACACACACACACACACACACACACACACACACACACCTGGACTTAACACTTACGCACACCCACACACAATAAGTGAAGATGCCAGACGCTGTCATTTTCTGCAGGTGGCAAAGCCGCAACTTCAACCCGTTTCAGTGGACAGGCAGCAGCGGCAAGAGCAACGGCAGCGACAGCGGCAGAAGCATTCGCACACACTTGTTCACTTTCTTCTGCAGTGCGTGCGTGTGTGTGTGTGTGTGTGTGCGCCACAGCATCCATCCAACAAGCTGGCTGAAAGTAACTGTAACTAGTTGCAACTTTAGCTTACCTGTCCGGCGAATTAGCAATATGAGCAGAAATATATGTCGCTTTCAATTGCAATTGCAATGGTAGTCCGAGTCGAACTTTAGCCCTGGCTCACACGCACACGCACACACACTTTGATGAACACTACGAAGCGCGCGCGCGGCGCGAACATGTAAAAAAAACACTTGCACAAATATTGGTGCACGTACAAATAAATAATGTCAAGATAGAGATACCGTACGAACCGCAGCGCGTTCTATGCAAAATGTGTGCGGCACACGGTTAAATGCAGCGCCAAACGAAAGCAACAACAAAATGCAAAGCGAACGCTTGTCGTGTTCTCTTTGAACGACACGATAACAGTTACGAAACTGCAGTTCGTATACGTCTGTTAACTCCACTGTTTAACTCGAAATGGCGATGTTAAACTTATTTACGTGACGTGGTATTTTTTAGCAGTTAAGCACAACGTTGCCAGACTGTCACTTTGTAGTTATTTGAAAGCTAATTTAAAAACAAATAGAAGCGAAAAATATAAAAAATTATATTTAGAAACAATGACGAAAAAAAAGACGATACATTTGTCAGTATGATCTTGTAATTTTAAACACTGCATGAATAGCGAATGATTTGCCGTCAACTTTTAAATATACATATTTCAAATAACTTTAACGAGCCGCGCTAACTTGTACAGTGTGGCAACGCTATTTTAACAGAATTTTGCGTTTGCGCATAAAGTTCCGTTTGCTGTGAGCTTTATCTTTTTGTGGCAGAAGTTTTTTTTCAGCTATCAGTGAAATTGATACGAAAATATGTTAAAGTCAGAAGTGCAACACCAATACTGGATAACCAAAAAGGTTGTGCAGCGCAAATTGGGCAGCAAAGAGGACAAGCACATAATATCCTCCGACGCCGAGCTGGACGCCAAAATCGAAGTCTTCAAATCGATAAGTGACACCAGCTTGGAGCTGTGCAAAATCATTGACCAATACCAGGAACGACTGTGCATATTGTCGCAGGAGGAGTGCGTGTTCGGGCGCTTTCTCAAGGAGGCGGGCAAACGGAGCAAGACGACGGGCGGCAGCATCACAAACACGGGGAAGGCCATGTCCTTTGCTGGGCAACAAAGGATGTGTGTACGCGTGCCTCTACTGCGACTGCAACACGAGGTGGATGTGTATCGCTGCCGTGCCGTCAAGGACACTGAACTGACTCTGCAGACCATGGAAAAGGAACGCACCGAATACCGTGCTGCCTTGTCTTGGATGAAGCACACGGCCAGCCAGGACATGGATCCCGACACTGGCAAGGGCCTGGATAAGTTTCGCACAGCCCAAGCTCATGTGAGGGCTGCCAAGCACAACTTTGACAGCTACTCCATGGACTCCATACAAAAAGTAGCCCAAATTATACAGATCCACCTGATAGTTCCTCGATTTAACTGAGAATTCATTTCAGATTGATCTCCTGGCCGCCGCCCGCTGCAATATGTATTCCCACGCCCTGGTTGCCTACTTAGCGGAGCTAAAGAACTTTGCCCAGAAGGCCGCATCCACCTTTCAGACCATTTCGAATGCGCTGGTGGTCAAGCCAAAATACGACTTCTGTGTGCTCAAGGAACTGTCCCAGAACGAAGGCACCGATGCTCCGGAATCAGTTCCAATCGAGGCTGTCGACAAAGACCAATCGTTATTCTTTGCGGTACATTGTTAATATAATAAGATATATTCGGCAATATGAATTGTATTTTTGTTTTATTTGCAGGACGAATACCAGGACAAGCCAAAGTCTGAGTCGCAGCCGACCACAGACGATACGCCCATGACCACGCCCACGTCTACGGCCTCGGCTGCGCCGGAAACTACGTGTGGTGACAACGAATCATTGCTCATTGAACTGTCCAAGCAATTGGAAGAGAGTCCGCTTATCGAGGCGCCCCCACTGCTGGAGGCTCCATTGTTGGACACAAGCAACAATAACAAATTCTGGGCGCGCATGTTTAGCCAACAGCAGCCGCCCACGCCCAGTAGCGTCGGTCCCGCTGCGACAGCTGCTCCAACCAAAACGAACGCCAAGCAGAGCAATAACAGCTCCAACAATCCCTGGCTGGATCTCTTTGCTGACCTGGACCCGCTGGCCAATCCGCAGGCATTCGACTTAAAACTGAGCGGCGGAAGGCGTGTAGCAGAGCAGACATAAGACAGAAATTTTAGAGTTGACGCGGACCTAAGGTTTCCCGGAAGCAGCAACCACAGCAGAAATCATACATAACGACAGCCAGCATCGAGCCGGATCGTTCGGTCGGTCTATAGCACTGACCAGAAAACACATAGACTAGACATGTAGAACAAAATTTTCTACAGCTGTAGACTGTTAAGTTGGTCGACCACTATACTTCGTATTTGCTCGGCTCTGTCGCTGGAGGTTCGAGCAGAGAAAATACTGCACAACAAAAACAGTGCGCTGCTAGCGCTCAATCGAAATGTTCCCGTTTCCATATGAAGCACAGCTATGTGCCTTTTGTCCTACTCTCTCTCTCTCAGTCCCTCCCTCTCGCTCTCTATGGTCGCTGAAATCATCACTCTCAGCAGCGCACAAAAATTGAAATTTCTGTTCGCGACGATCCCAGCTCTTTCCTTTTCAGTGAAGAGTATACCGAAATCTTAAAAGCGTTTGCCACGCTCATACAAAATGTTAGCATTTTCATGATTATTTCTAGGAAGGGTATGAAAGCAGTGAGGCTCGTACAGAATATGTTTTGGCGACGAGCATACACACACACACACTTGTAGTCCCTTACTACGTGTATGAGCATTTGTGACCTGCGTGCGTTACTCTTGCTGCTTGTAGCAATTTTAAAGCCCTGCATTTGCATTTGGTCGGTCTTACGGGCTGTCATAACCACTTCACACAGATGCACTATGTATGAACATACATACATATGTACGTAAGTAGATATATATATTATTAAACCTAATAATGTTTATAAATGTGTTTATACCCGTAAATAATTATATTGTATACGCATTTTAAACCGAAAAAGTTATCGTCAAACACTAATAAGTTTATTAAATGCTTTGCAATATATGAAATACACATGTCATATACTCAAGCTTTACTCATTATTGTCAAAAATTTCTAATTAAGTCATAATGGCCCATTTGATAGTCACCCTACGATTCAAAACATACAAAATTTACAAACTACTAAATCCAGAGCCAATTAGCTTGCCATCCCATACAAGCATACACATATGCAAATGTACATATGTATGTATGCATGTGCTCACTTCACAAGGCAGACCAACGGCAAATTTTGGGCTTTACAATTTGCACAGGCTGTTGTGCACAGAAAGAATACATTTTCGTTGAGGTAGGCACACGCCAATGATCATGTCCCATGCTTACACACATGACATACACACAATCAAATGTATACATGTACATATGTATGTATGTGTGCACTTCCCAAACCGATAAAAGGCAAACACAAGAGTAACGCACGCAGGTCACAAATGGTCATACATGTAACAAGTGTGTGTGTGCATGCCTGCCGCAAAATCATATTCTTTATGTGCATCAACACTTTCATACCCTTCCCACAAATCAATAGCAAAACGCTAACATTTTGTGTGCATGAGTGTAGCAAACGCTTTTAAGATTTCGGCATACTCTTCACTGAAAAGGAAAGAGCTGGGATCGTCGCGAACAGAAATTTCAATTTTTGTGCGCTGCTGAGAGTGATGATTTCACTGAAATCATTTCAGCGACCATAGAGAGCGAGAGGGAGGGACTGAGAGAGAGAGAGTAGGACAAATGGCACATAGCTGTGCTTCATATGGAAACGGGAACATTTCGATTGAGCGCTAGCAGCGCACTGTTTTTGTTGTGCAGTATTTTCTCTGCTCGAACCTCCAGCGACAGAGCCGAGCAAATACGAAGTATAGTGGTCGACCAACTTAACAGTCTACAGCTGTAGAAAATTTTGTTCTACATGTCTAGTCTATGTGTTTTCTGGTCAGTGTCTATAGTTAGTATTATTAGTTTAATTTCCCTGTCCCTATCGATAGTTTTGGCTTTTTTCACTATCGACAGCTGTAGCTTTTTCACACAACACATTTGTTTTGTCAATAAAAATGTATTATTCTTTGTTAAAGAGCATTTCCATTGCGATATACAGGATCAGCATGACACATATAAATACCATTCCTTAATAAAAATAGTATATACCAAATATTTCGATGAGCGATCAATTGCCAATTTCTATAGAATTTTAATGCATAAAATCATTTAAATGTAAATTTTCGCCAAACGATAACAAAGTTATTGTGGACATTCTCGATTGAGTCTTTGCAGTGTTAAAATAATATCAAAGTTCATGTATACGATCAGTTGAAATTATATACCTATTGAAATATGTATGTATATACCAAATGTTCGATAATATTGCATTTATTTTTAAGTCATCAAGAAAAAATCGGCAATTTCGATCAATTTGAAAAGCATAAAACCATCTGAATGTAACTTTTCGCTAAACGTTCAAAACTGTATTAAGTTTATTTATTTAAATAATATGTATATTGGACACAGCAGCTAGGGCAGAGGAGAACGCGTAAGACAACGCACGTAAGCACGTGACTCAACTCATTTGACAGCCGCCTGAGCCTCCTTCTTCGAGTTTACGAGTTCGACGAGCTCCTTGACACGGCGCAAGCAATCCTTTTTACTGCGATTAGGTATGCAGGCCGCAATGCAATCCCAGCGATCGGGTGTTGTTGTCGGATACGTTTTGATGGCCTGCTCCAGCAAAGCCTGCTCCTCCTTTGTCCATGTCTTCGAGGCGATGCCATTCGTAGTCGGAGTGGTTGCCGGCGTACTGGCTGGAGCCACTGCAGCACTACCGTTCTGCTTCGACTCTGACTGCTGCTGCACCTGTTGTTGCTGTTGCTGCCGTTGCTTCTGCTGCGGTTGTTGTTTCTGATTGTTTTGACTGTCGCCCCCATTCTGTTTGTGGTTCTCTTTACTCTCTGCTGGCGACTCACCTAGCGTAATATCGTTCGTTGTCTGGACTTCCTTCTTGGATTTCTCAAAGCTCTGGAAAGCTCCTTCATTGGCCTGGGTCTTGAGAGAGCTTTTGGAGTGATCGCTGTTCTGCAGCGCCTTCGCCTTGTTGAGCACATCGCGCGCAGTTACCGGACTGGAGCCTCCGCTGCAATGCTGATTGATGAACGTTGCAATCACATCCCAGCGCTGGGCAGTGCCAGCGGGGAACAGATTAACCGCCTTGATCAACAGCTGCACGTTCTCATTGCTCCAGAGTTCACTCTTTTTCACCTCCTTAACTCCCGTCTTGGGCGTATTGTTCACTTGCTTCTTCTGATGCGCTATGTTGAGTTCCTCCAGCTCGGCGGCGATCTTCTGCTCGGCGGTGTGCAGCGCTGCAATGAACGACTCTCTACCCTTCGTCTCCATGGCCTTGTTCAACGCCTGCAGCTCCGCCAAGTTGAAGGTTTCGCATATCTTTTCGGTGCCTTCCATGTGCTTCAGCTGATCCTTGTCATTTTTGGCATAGTACTTACAATCCTTGACCTTGTCGCGCAGCGTCTTGCGCTCCTTTTTCAGCACTTTCTTCTGCTGTTCACGCTCAATACGAATCTGTTCGATACGCTTCTGCTCGGCCTTCTCCGCCTTCTCTTTGGCGAGCGCCGCTTCACGTATCGCCCGATCCTGCTCGGCCTTTTGGGCCTGCGCAGCATCCATTTTGGCTCGCTTGGCTGCCGCCTTGCGATCCTTTTCCTCTTGCTTCAATCTCTGGATCCGCTTATCGTTGTTGTAAGCCAAGTCGACCAAGGCGCGAATACGTGTCATCTCTTCTTTTTTGCGCTTGATGCGCGCCGTCTTGTTCTCCTTCTCGATCCAGCGACGCTCGTCCCGGTCCTGGCCCTTCTCCTTGTCTTCCTCATCCAAGTAGCTGAACTCGCGCCATGACTTGAAGTCGTACCAGAAATTGTAAAACCGTTCGACATCCTCTCGCTTGGCATCCACGGCGCCAAACGGCGGCACATTCGGCTTTTCGCTCCAGCGCGCATTCAAATTAAAATACTTATTAAACGATTCAAAGTAGTTGTTATCGATATCCGATTGTGAGGGAAAACCGTCGTCAAATTCGGGATCCACTGAGTCGTAGCTACGGCGTGTTTTTGGAGTGCCTGCAATTGACAAATTTCGATGTATTAGTCATCATTAATATAGCTTATATTTATTTGTATTTAGATTTATATATAGCACTATAATAATATTGTCAATGCAGCACGCGTGACAAGTTTTTCTCTCTATCTACATTTAGCATTGATCTAAGACATTAGCGAGCAAATACAAATATGTGACGTAACACTAATACGACATTTAAATACCCCAAATATATATATATAGGTATTAAATTTGAAAGAATTGAAGAAACAAGTATATTGTATAAATAAATAAGGAAAACCCGAGTTGAAAATTAAATGCAATTGTTTGAAAATATACCGGTAATACCCGGTAGACGCAACAACCGTACGGACGCTAGAAGCGGAATCGTTATAACTGGATTCTGTTTACTATATGATACCCCCTATAAAGTATTTATATGTAAAATTACATACATACGCACTATGTACTTTATGATTATTTTTCAAATATTTTGACCTTCTATTGTCTATCTAATTATTAATAAATATTTATTATTTACTTTCATATGTCGAGTATCCACTAATATATATGTATATACATATATTCTACATTACACCTGCTACGATAAATTTACTGCTTTCAGATATATCAACTCACCAGGATTATATTCCACTAAATATTATTATTATCTTACACATTTGAACAAATATAAACTACAATTAATTATTTACATATATCTCCCACACATCACGTACATACATATATACATACACATATTCTATTCTTCTTCTACGCTATTAATAATCATGGTTATTTTAACAGCTGGACAACACATTGAAGCTACAATTACTTATTTAAATATATCGACTCACCAAGTCGCACTATATAAACTTAACTACAATTAGTCATATAGATATATCAACTACCAATGCATATGCTATTCTTCTATATTATTATTCATCCTCGATACTTTCATTAATTTTAACAGCTGTAGAATTTAATAGACGATTATTTATTTAGATATATCGACTACCAACCAAGTATTTCGTAGGCCTTTGTTATGCATGTGAAGTAGTCGTCATCTGTAATCACCTCCTCTCCTTTGGCTTTCCGTTTGTCCGGATGATGCAGCAGCACCATTCGTCTGTAGGCCTTCCGAATGTCATCATCGCTCGCTTCGTATCTGAGTGTGTGCAAAAAAAGTTAATACAGTTAATACACGTGCCCACGCTCACACACACACACAAGCATTCTCTCCCTTTCTCTCTCTCTCCCACTAACGCACACTCACACACATTTGCACACATTAACAGATAAACGCACCTCAATTTGCCAAGGCCAAGAACGCTGTAATGATCCTGATCCTTCCATTCTTTGGGATCAAGTGACTTGAGGTAGCTTATGTCGACATCCTCGCCAGCGCCCGCCAATTTCTCATCAGAGTCGCTGCGCTCGACGCCGTTCGCATCGCCAATTTGGCGGCGTGCGTTAAAATATGCGCAACCAACGCGTTCGATTTTATGTCGCGCTACTTTCAGCGCAGAGCACTCAATTTCTAGGCTGTTAGTCATTATAGGTGTGTAGAAGTGTGTCTCGTGTAGCAAAAACTAATTGCATCAAATTACATAAAGCACACTGCACTACCTCGAATTTTGTTTGGACAACCCGAAAAGTGTGTAATTAATTCACTTCACTACCGCATGCTTGAGCCAAGTGTAGGCAAGCGACAAAAAAGGCATAGTTAAGTGCGATTGGCACTCTTTACCAACACCGATTGTATAAATCGTTGATTATAACTTCGTGTGGTGGCTGGTCGATTAACTAGAGCCACACAAAAAATACATACATATATACACTGACAGTTATCAAAATTGTACATTTAAATGCTCTAAATGCAAATATGTGTTTATATAAAACACTTTTTCAAAGGTGCTTAATTGGCTTGCATTAGTGATAATACAATTAAAAACAAAATCATGGGAAAACTTCTTGCTGTATACCGATAACTATCGAAAGCACTTTTATGTCTTTTGCATATATGGGAGTACCCCAGTTTTAATAGTTTAAGTAAATAAAAAATGCTGCTGAAAGAGAATCTCTATCAAACATGAATAAATCTCAGGAGAGGAGCACTGACTCCGCTATCTCCACACCGAACAAAGCAGACGATGACCTTCACAATGTTTCTGACACTTTTTACACCAGCCAGCGCAAGGGCAGCCACGTATTTCGTGTACGTCTAGATGCCACAGGATTCACGCTGCAACGTGAATCGCCCAGTGGTGTCACGATTAAAGAGCAAAAGGTCAAAATATGTGATATCATTGGAGCACGCTGCATGCGCATGAAAAAGTCGCCTCGAAATCTCGCAGGTTGTGCCTGCGTCAATCCGGGTACTCCAGCTGCGGGATCCGGTCGCAAGGGCACGCCCAGCAAGTGTAGCATGGCTAGCAAGGAAGAGAATGCTACCGACGTGGGCGACGGCAGCGCCTATTTGTACTTGTTTGCCTACGTGCTGAAGAAGAAGAGCCTTCGCAGCAGCCTGCACAGGGAGCGGACAGTGCTGACACTTCGGTTTCGATCCTTTGATACGTTCGAGGATAACATGCGAGAGGCTGATCGCTGGTATCGCGCCTTGCGCTGGCAGTTGCATCAAACGCTGGAGCCCATCTTTGTGGAGAGTTTGGGCGAGCCGCGACGTCGCCGAATCCTGGTACTCCTCAATCCCAAGTCCGGCTCTGGCAATGCACGTGAGGTGTTTAATACGAGTGTCGCACCGGTTCTCAACGAAGCCGAAGTACCTTACGATTTGTTTGTGACGAAGCATTCCAACTATGCAATCGAATTTATGAGCACTCGCCGGCTGGACGAGTGGTGCACCATATTAGCCGTTGGCGGCGACGGCCTGTTCCACGAGATAATCAACGGACTGCTCTGCCGCGCTGATTGGGCCCAAGTGATGGACAGCCTTGCCCTGGCCATTATTCCTTGCGGCTCTGGCAACGGCCTGGCACGCTCCATTGCGCATGGCTACAAGTGAGTGGGTGATTCCCGTAAGTGTTTCCGTTTCGTA
This sequence comes from Drosophila aldrichi, assembly GCA_035045965.1. Lineage (NCBI taxonomy): Eukaryota > Metazoa > Arthropoda > Insecta > Diptera > Drosophilidae > Drosophila > Drosophila aldrichi. The sequence continues at coordinate 2,533,224 of JAWNOM010000341.1, read as the reverse complement.
CAAATACTAATCTCTTTTCCTCCCTTGAAGTGAACCATACTTCAGTAATCCTGTACTCGGTGCCGCTTTGACAGCCATCAGTGGCCGCACCTCGCCCATGGATGTGGTGCGTGTGGAGATTAAGAAGCGCGTCATGTTTTCGTTCCTATCGATCGGCTGGGGCCTCATCTCGGACGTGGACATTGAGAGTGAATGCATCCGGATGTTCGGCTACCAACGCTTCACCATCTGGACACTCTATCGGTGGGCCAATTTGCGCACCTATAATGGTAAGATCAGCTATTTGCTGGCCGATGAGGCACAGGAGCCGCTGGAAACGCCGCTGCTGCAGTCGGAGCAGATGCGAAAGATGCAATCCAGCCGCAGCTGCACTATGCATATCGATAAGCTGTCCAATGCCAGCAATCACCGTTCCATGGAGTTTCTGCCGCAAGAGTTCGAGGATGTCATTTCGCTGGAGACATCCATCAATCAATCATTCCGCTCGCGCTGCGACAGCTGGCTGTCGGGCGGCTCACGTCGTAGCTGCTATTATTCCATATCAGAGAGTATCTATCACAGCGTGGCGGATGACAGCGAATTCACTCAACCGTCGATTTTGGCGGGCACTAAATTGGAGCAGGGTTATCCAAATTTCGGGCCAGGCAGCACTCTGCCGGGACTTGACGAACCATTGCCGGAGGCTGCGGGCTGGCTGGTGGAGGAGGGCGAATTTATTATGATGCACGCCATCTACCAATCTCATCTCGGCATTGATTGCCACTTTGCACCCAAAGCCCAATTGAACGATGGCAAAATATTTTTAGTGTTGATTCGTGGCGGCATCAGCCGTCCGCACTTGCTCAGCTTCCTCTACAACATGAGCACGGGCACTCACCTGCCTGAGAAAAACAACCAGTATGTAAAGGTGCTGCAGGTGCGCGCATTCCGCTTGGAGCCGTACGACAATCACGGCATCATCACTGTCGATGGCGAACAAATAGAATTTGGTCCACTTCAGGCAGAGATACTGCCGGGCGTTTCTCGTGTCATGATACCAAAATAAGAACAAACGAATATGTATTTCCAGCAACGATCGTACATTCAAGCAATAACTAATCAGTAATGGGAATCTCTGCATTTGAATAAGTAGGTGTAGGTAAATATTTGTTATTATATTTGGCTGCGTCCGTCTCGGCGGATGCATGCGTAAGAGTATGATTTTTATATTAATGCTGATACAAGTTTTTGTAACTCTTCTTGTTAATATTTATTATAATGATTGCAGTTAGAAACAAATAAATATAAACATATATCTATGTAAGTAAAGCAGTTTTAATCTGTGGCCAAAAGTAACTAACTTAACAAAAGTAAGCTCTTCATTAACATTTCAAATGTAACAGCTGCTTTTTTGTTAAAGCTCTGGCAACCCTGTCAAATAAAAACTTATCGATAGCTTATTGAAACGCAATAGCAAAAAAGTGAAAAAATAATTTCCGGACAACAATTTAGTTGGTGCGGCAGTTAAAGCGTTAAATAGCAAGTGAGAATTCACAATAGGCTCTGACTTAGCTCGGGAGCTAAGATTTATTTCCAGCCAAGGCCATCGTTAATCAAATAATTGACACAATATGTCAGCGGAGGAGCTGGCGCCAATTAACGAGCAAGATCTGAAGGACCTGAAGCAGCGAATGAAGCTCATAGCTGACGCAGACCCAAATCAATATCAGAATGAGTTCTCGCTGCGGCGTTATCTACGCGCCTTTAAGACTACAGATGACGCATTCCAAGTGAGTTATTTTCACGCCCACGCGCCCACATCTTGACATTGACTTTTATACATATTATGCACATATGGCTAACCTTTCGCCACCCACCCTTATAGGCCATATTGAAGACGAACAAGTGGCGTGAATCATATGGCGTGGCCAAACTGAGCGAAATGGACCGAAGCCACTTGGAGAACAAGGCACGGGTCTTGCGGCACCGGGACTGCGTTGGCCGCCCGGTCATTTATATTCCAGCCAAAAATCATAGCTCTTCGGCGCGCGACATTGACGAGCTGACGCGATTCATTGTCTACATTCTGGAGGAGGCATGCAAAAAGTGCTTCGAGGAGGTCACAGACCGCCTGTGCATTGTCTTCGATCTGGCTGAGTTCAGCACAGCGTGCATGGACTATCAGCTGGTGCAGAATCTTATCTGGCTGCTAGGCAAACACTATCCGGAGCGATTGGGGGTTTGCCTAATCATAAATGCGCCTGGTATCTTCTCGACCGTATGGCCAGCCATTCGCATGCTGCTCGATGACAACACCGCCAAGAAGGTGAAGTTTGTCAACAGCGAGGCGGATCTATGTCAATATCTAATCCCGGATATACTTCCGACAGATATGTAAGGAAATTTGGAGCATTGTTATAAGTAGTTGTAGGCATACATATCTCTAAATGAGGCACCTTTGACATTATACTGCAACTCGAGACAACGTGTACCTATTAGAAACCAGTACCTAATTGACTGTATTTACTATCTATGCAGCACGAGGCTTCTGAAAGCTTTTACATAGTTCGTACTCTTTACGTGCATATATTGTTTATAACTGAATGTCTTTGTCATGTAGCGTTGTTTAAATGAGTAATATTATTATTGGTATATGTCTATATATCTATATATATGTATATGTATAATAAAGTTGTAAAACAAAATCAAATGCGATTATTAACTGCGAAGCATGTAGGCCACACATTGATAGAGTGTTCTATATTTACCACTCCTTATCTCAACAAACAGAAAACGTATTGGATGTTGTTATTGTTACTTTATACCATCAAGATAACAATTTCGAATGTTTATGAATTGTGCGCACTGCACTGTGCTGCCAGCCAGCATGCAGAAAGTAATACTAAAGATGTGGCAACTCTTTGTCAAAGAAAAGTTCCTTAATGAAGTAGGGTATCATCACTGACCAAACAATATTTAATATCAAGTGGGCGAGTGATATAGATTTATTTTTATTCAAAAAGCTTGTGGATAAAACTGAAATGCAAACTATACTCACTAGCCCAATGCAGCTGCCATTAGTAATTACACAGTAATATAGAGTATTGTTATAGTTTTAGCATTTGAGTGCAACAGACTTAAGGTGTGACGTCACATGCTCGTATGGAATGAGCGTCTGCTGCGTGGGAATTTCGACACCTGCACATTAACTCGTCACCATGATTGAAACCAACTGGTCAAGCTTATTATCGGAAACTAGAGTAGTTGATTACGGGGATAGGCAGCAATATGAAACGACTATGCTCAAAGAGCAAGGCAAATTTAGTTTGCCAGCGATCGGCTTTTAAGTTTCAGTAAGTAACGAAGTGTTCTCCGAGAAGCAGCAGCAGCAGCGGCACGGAGGCTACAAAATGACAGAAACGAAAGCTTCTCATATCGCAGCATTGGACGTTGGGACGACGTATTTACGGTGCTTTGTGCTCGATGAGAACTGTGCGGTCAAGGGGTCGGCGGCGGATGCTGTGAGTTAATTGAGTGGCAGCGGGCAAAGTTGAGAGCCATTTAACTGTGTGATATTTGTAGGTTGAGCTATTAAATCCCCAGCCCGGCTACTTCGAGATAGAGCCCGAGGGCTTATGGCGCAAGATAGTCAAGGTGATAAGAGAATCGATACACAGTAAGTACTTGAGATTAGCAGTGCCCCCCCACATATACAATGACTTATCTTTAATCTTCTGCAGACGCAAAACTGACACCAGCAGATATCACCTGCCTCACTATTTCGACACAGCGGTGCACGTTCTTAACGTGGAACCACAGGACCAAAGAATACTATCACAATTTCATCACGTGGAAGGACTTGCGCGCGGACGAGCTTGTCCAGCAATGGAATTCCAGCTGTTTGTTACGTTTCATGAATGGATTCTCCTACTCCCTGTACCTGCTGACCAGACAAGCGCGTTTCTTGGCTGGCAGTGTGCTCAAGCTGATGAATGGCCAGGTGACGCCACGTCTGCTTTACGAAATTGCTCACAACAAGCGACTGCAGCGGGCACTGAACGAAAAGAAGGCGCGCCTGGAGCTACTCGATTCGTGGATACTGTACAAGCTGCGTTCCGGCAACGGCCTTGATCCAGATGTGGAACATATAACCGATATTACCTCAAGCACTGCCACCGGTCTCTACGATCCCTTTACACTCAGCTGGTCGCCACTTGTGCGCTGGATGTTCGGCATCGATGTAAGTGAAGAGCATTTATTCCTGATCTCATTCAATAGTTCCCATTATTACAGTCCAGCATTTTGCCCCGCGTGGTTGAGAATAGCTATAGGGATTTCGGATATGTGCATCCTTCGGCATTTGGGCAGGAATGGAACAACACCAAGATTCCAATTGCTGCGTCTCTGAGTGATCAGACGGCGGCCATGTGGGGCTCGCAGTGCTTCGCCCCAGGCAATGTGAAGATCACCATGGGCACTGGCGCGTTCCTAAACCTTGTGACCGGCCCAGACTGTAAGGCAGTGATCAGCGGCATGTATCCACTGGTTGCTTGGCAGCTCAAGCATACTAGTAAGCAGATCGACACGATCTACTGCATCGAAGGTGCTGCCCACGACTTTGGAACGGTGGTGACATGGGCGCAATCCTGTGGACTGTTCGAATCGCCCGCTGAGACTGCCGCCATAGCTGAATCAGTGCCTGACACTAATGATGTTTACTTTATGCCCGCCTTTAGCGGATTGGGTGTGAGTACATAGAGAAATACGGTCCAATGTATTATTGTATTAAATTTCATAACGAATCCGTTTACACAGCCGCCTGTGAATGACTATCGCGCCGCCAGTGGCTTCATTGGCATGACACCGTCCACAACCAAAGCGCATCTGGTGCGTGCGCTGCTCGAGAGCATTGTGTTCCGCGTGGTGCAGCTGATTGAGACTGCGGAGCACGAAACGGGACACAAACTGAAAGTGATTAAGTAAGGCACTGAATTCAGCATTCGACCCGAGTTCAATATTGATTAACTCCTTTCCAGAGTGGACGGCGGCGTCTCGCGCAATGATTTCGTTTGCCAATTCTTGGCAGATGCCAGCGGTCTGCGCGTGGAGCGCGCCGACTGCTCCGAGTCTAGCATAATGGGCGCCACCTTTCTAGCCGGCGTTAATCATGGCATTTGGCACACGCTCGACGATCTCAAACGCTTCCGCCATGTAGAGCGTATTTTCGAGCCGCAGCCAAAGCAGTTCGATTCGATCGCCAGCCGCATGCAAAAGTGGAGTCGAGCCATTGAACGCTTCAGCGGATGGTACTAGGAAAGGTACACGAAAAGACTATTGAAATAGTTAAGCTTAAAGTAGAACATTTAATTTGTTTGTGTGAATTGTTTTCTTACATTAAAGTTGTTATAAAAAATCTATAAATTATTGTAAATGTAAAAGGGCCAAATGGAATAGCTTACTTTCCATTCCACATTCTATATTGATTTAACTTCCTTAAGAGCTCCCTTTCAGTTGAATCGTTGCTGGAAGTTTTGTTGTTGATTGAAGATCATTTGTTGCTGTTGTTGCTGCTGCTGCTGCTGTTGCTGATGATGGAAATCCTGTTGGTTGCCAGCGCCTGATAGCCGAACTCGCTTAGCATTAGGCTCGTTGGGATTCATTTGCTGTTGCTGTTGCTGCTGTTGTTGTTGCTGTTGCTGCTGCTGTTGTTGCTGTTGTTGTTGCTGCTGTTGCTGCTGCTGCTGCTGTTGTTGGCGCTTGTTGTCCGACTTGTCCTCTTGGTCGTCATCGGTGAGGAATTCACGCTTGGGATACGGTATGGGGCAGCCGGCGAAGACGTCCTGCGTCGGCAGTGGCTCCTCCTGGAAATATGGGTCCTGCATTGCCTGCTCAGATGTTATGCGCTTGTTGGGATCCATCAACAGTAACTTCTGCAGCAGATGGAATGCTTTGCTATCGGGCTTAATCTTGTGGCGCTCCATGTACTTGGCCAGTGAGCAGGCGGAATAGGTGGAGCGCTTGAAGTCCTTGGTCAGTGTATGATGCTCTGGCATCTTTTTGATGTCCTCCCAGTCCTTATCTTGGGGAAAGCCCATTACATTGAATATACGGTCCAGCTGATCGTGATGGTACGGATTGCTCGTCTTGATGTCCTCCTGCCGACAATGAAAGATAGGCTCCGACGTCAGCAGCTCCGCGAAAATACATCCAATGGCCCAAATGTCAATGGCTTTCGTATAATGGCGCGCCCCCAGCAGCAGCTCCGGCGCTCGATACCAAAAGGTAACCACTACCGGATCCAAGTCTGCCAGCGGCTTCAGAGGAGCATTGAAGAGACGTGCAAAGCCCATGTCGGCAATTTTAACACGCCCCCGCTCGTTGCCGTCGCCCATTACGAGAATGTTCGCTGGCTTTAGATCACGGTGCAAAACCCAATTGCTGTGCAGGTAATGAATGCCGTCGAGAATCTGATACAGAAGGCTCTTGACCATGCCGCGTGGCACGACCACATGCTTCTTGGTGGCCTTGGCTGCACGATGGAACTTGATTATATGCCACAGATCATGTTCCGCATAGTCAATCAGCAAAAACACCTTGCGGTCATTGTGTGATAAGAAGACTCGAATGAGCGTTATAACATTCTGGTGTTTCAGCTCGCGTAGTAAAGCAATCTCACGACAAGCGGACATAGAGAGACCTGTGCCATCGATCTGTTTAAGGGCGTATTCCTTGCCATCACTGCAGAAATCAAGAAACAGAATGTAAATGTGGCTTGGGGCTTTTTTTTTTTTTTGCTTACCTGGTCTCCTTCCACTTGGCCTTGTACACATGACCGTAGGTGCCACGGCCCACCTTACAGCCCTCATAGTTAAATAGATCTTCCACCTTGGTTCGCTCCATTTGAGTTTTCATCTTAAAATCGTAATCCATTTTCGGCAAAACTTTTTATTTACCTTAACCGCAATCACAGCTGTTTATAAGCAAACAATATTGCATTTATTTTAGAGATGGACTAAACTTGTTATGTTCGAATATACAAGTAACTGCGCCACGTTCACTGAGTGATTTACAGAAAGCAAACCATATTAAGACGCTTTCTTAAGATAACTTAATAATATAACACTATTTCTACAGCTCAGACGAATCTATTTAATTATTATATAAATAAATTAAAACTCATTACATTATTTACGATGTAGACGTGCTTTTTGTAATCGTATTAAGCATCGATTGTAACAAAATATCGATATATCAGCTGTTGGGCAAATCAAATGTCGATACCTTAAAACGAAATAAAACGTGAGCCCAAAGAAGAAAATAGAAACAACGCTCAACTCCGCATACTTTGATTAAACAATAAACGAAATGGCAAAAACGAAAAGAAATATACGAGCGAAAGCCAAAAGTGCTGTGGGAGCAGCGAAGCAAAAGGTTCAGCAAATGCAGGCGAAACTAAATAAAGAAAATCGCCAGGATAAGTTGCTACACAAGACCCTCTCTCCGAAGAAGACAATAACAAAAAAGGAAAAATCTGCAGAAAAACACTCAAAGTTGCTAAAACGCTTCGGAGAAATACAGAAGGAGCTAAAGGAAGAGCAGGCACGCAAAGTTCGAGAGAAAACCAAAGTTGTAGGCGATTTAAAACCCCTGCGAGATGCGCTGCCATCCCTAAGCGAGATGTACAAGTTGGTTAAAGCCCAAAGGAAAGAGAAGAAAGACGAGAGCGCAGTGGAAGAAGCTGAGACATTGAGTGCTAAAAAGAAGATAAAGAAGAAACGCAACGAATATGTAAACAAAGTGCGATCGTTCGAGAAGTTAATAAAAGACAAAAACTTCAAAAAGAATCCCCGTGAGGTAGTTGCGAATCACGTGCGCAACAAGTATCAGGCGATGGAAGACGAGGACATGGAATAGAGAATAAATAATAATGCCTTTGCACTTTCATTTTATTTATTAAGAAATATCATTAATATATGTATACCTATACATATATGTTTAGCTTTATCATTTAACGATGCATATAAATATTACACACATAAATGTAAATTGTAAGCGTTATAAACTAAGTGGGGAAGTCAACATAATTCAATTAAAGAGTTTTGAATATAAACTTTGTTTTTTTTTTTTTTTTTTTTTTTTTTTTTTTTATGAAGCAAATGGGAGAACTGCAATGTAATTAGTGTCCTTCTTTAGCTTTAGACTTTACAGTACAGATACTATATCATAGCCGTAAAGCGTTATAAACTCTGTTAGGTTCAGATAGCTTGGTGTTGTTTTCTTACAGTGTATTTAGCACAGAAATTCGAATCTGTTTCGATCAGTTTCCTATAGATACATATATATGTATGTATGTTTATGTTATATGTTAGCTTTATTTTTACGGCTTGAGCTCCAAATGTGCGCTTTAAATATATGTATATCATATTTTAAACCGCACATTGAGAGCAAACAAGATTTTGCATATGTATGTATGTTTATTCGAGTGAGATCAATAAAATATTTTATCATTGTTTAGAGTCGCACTACACACAAATTGTCCATCATGGATTAACATAGTTTTTGTATTTATTGAAATTATTATTGAATTAGTATTTTCAAATGGCATTTCTGATGTACTCGATACATATAAATCACGTACGTAGTATACATATATAAAGTAGCTGTATTCTCGATTTGTATATTGATCTATATAATGTACATATTATTAGATATTAGTAGATTTATGCATATGGCTCTGTGTTTACGGCGTAAATTGGGGTTTAAACATAATCCGGAAACGTCTCATTTACATTAATTTATATTTGTCTTATAATTAAATATATCGCATGTGTGGGACATTATTTACTTATTCTTTTTGCCAGCAATATAAAGCTTAAAACTCATCTAAACTTAGGTCACAATTACAACCTAACGCGTTACAGTGCTACCGTCATTGTTAGTATTAAGGGATAAGGTGATTTTTCACTTTTCAATTTTTCTTTTCTTTTTTTTTTTGCAATTTTCGTTTTTTGAAAGTACATGTACATTTAGAGATAGAAAATATATATACTTTTATATATTTTGGCTATATCTAATTTTTGCACATTTATGAGTTAGAAACAACAAACTTAAACTAAGTTGAAAAATCTGTACTACTAGCATGTAACGATCGCTTTACTTGTTCAGCAGAAACATCAGTAAACTGGAAAGAAAAGTTATTGGAGTGAATTAAGGTATATAAAATATGCATATATGTATATGGCTTAAATGCTCATATACTTAACGCACCGGAAATTAATCCCTTTGTTAGCCAGCATACGATTGCATTCGCTGGAGCCCGTGCTGTTGCCATCAGGCAAGGGTAGAACGTAATAATCACTCTCAGTGCTCTGGAATGGAGAATACAATGTAAGATTATAAATATTCCCCCAGCAATGTAATGTAAATATTATTATACCGTCTCCGTAAACTCGTGCTTATATATCTGCGTGGAGACCTTCATGTCCGAGAAGGGACCTTTGAGTGCAAAGAAATGTATGCTCATGGGTGTGCTGGTTTTCGTCTTTAGTATTAGCTGATAGGTGATGGTACGCTCGTTCGACTGATGCGGATCTCGCTGGCTGTTATTGATGCGCGCCTTCACCACCCACTGCTGGTTGAATGCTGAGAAACGGGCCGTCTCATAGAACAGCTTGTGCACATACTCATCTGTGCGATACGGTTTCATCTGTAGATCTGTATGGCCATGGTTATTAATGAGTAGAAAGGAATTTGACATGCTTCACTTGCCGTTAAATATGATTTTCTCGTAGCTCAGCAGATCTATCAATGTATTAAACATTTTCTTTTCCTCTTTGATCTTGACATCATGCGCCTCCAAGGCGGCCATCACCTCATAGCCAGACTTTTGGGGATGCAAGCAGTTGCGTTCGTGTTCAGTTGCTGTAAGAGATTAATAAATTTATGAATGATTGACATTTCTATAGATTAGCATATGTAGATACACACTCTCGTGATAGGGTCCACGCCACTGGCAGCCAATACGATGATATTTGCATTTTGTGGGTCGCTCCTGGCACTCGTGCTGCTCATGACGTTCCAGAGATTTGTATGGAAATTCTTTGTTGCAAAACTGAAAATTAGGAATAAGAGAGTTCTTAGTCTAGACCAGGATATGTGATTGTCTATACTTGCTTACCTGACACTCGCTAGGCAATTCGGAAGCCGCCTTTTCCACAGCCAGATTACGGGATGCGGTGCTCTTTGATATTTCCACACGGCAGTTCGGGCAAGTGGCAATCTGATCCCTTAGGCTGCAGGAAATATATGAAATATAGAATAGAGAGAGGGAAAGATTTAGATTATTGGGCGATTCGGCAGTTAGGAATTTTAAGTGTTTGGTCAATTCACAGTAAATAATTTTTCAAGTCGTTTAATTTGCGCTTTTGTGTTTCATACCGTCCGTCCGCCAGGAGGTGGGTGAAGCAGGCGGCGCACATCAGGTGACCCATTTGGCACTAAAATAAAGAGAGCAGAGTGAAAACCAGAGAGGTTTTAGTGCGGGCGCATGTCAGGGATATATATGTATGTATGTTAAAAGATTTAATAGTATATATATTTATACATCTGTATACATATGCATAAATATATACGTGTTGTATGTAGTAGAACTAAATAAAAATGTGGAATAAAAATTAACCTGCAATTAAAGAAAAAAGAAGAAAAATTTGCTATTAGTCAAATACGCTATTTTGCAAAAATTGAAGGTGGATGAGGAGAATGTGAAATATGGGGGGATATTAGAAATTTTGTGAAAAGGAATCCCGGATTGGACTAGCTGATATTAGATGGAGCGAGATATTTTTGAAATGGTCGGATGCTGGGATCGATGGATGATTGAATGGATGTTTCCTGTGGGTGGTTCTCAATATTTTTTTTGTTTTGAAATAAAAACGCTTATTTTGTATTCAGTTTTAAGTTTAACAATTTGCACTTGCTGCAAAATTTATTGAAATCACTTTTCGTTTTTTGGTTTTCTTTTCATATTTGTCTATTTGTACATTTCAATTATATATCAACAGTTTACAGTTACTGACGTTTTATCTCAAATAAGCTAAAGGTTTTTTAAATACTTAGCAGTAAGATTTAATTACATTACTAGTGGCAAAGTGTGTGTGTGTGTGTGTGCTTACAAGAGTTAGCTAAGTTGGTAAAAAGTTTCATATTTTGTATGTAAATATTAAATTGACTTAACTAGATTATTCATTAGAGAGATAGAAATAGTTAAGATAGAGGAGAGAGAGAGAGAAAGAGATGTTAATGGTCTACAGTTAAGCATAGGCTGGAGCGTAAAAAATACTCCACGAGTCCATGACTCTATGATGATGAAAATAAAAGGACATATATACTATATATAATGTTTTAATTAATTAATTTATTTTCTTTTTTATTCCAATTTTGGAGAAAAAAAAAATAGTGTTTAAAATGAATGAAGAAAATCATTAGACACTGTAGGAATAGGGGTAGTGTTCCATCCAATTGCCAGGGATCAGTCGGAAGAGAGTGGAAAGAGAGAGCGAGATAATGAAAATATATGACTGGAAAAGGTCAGATAGATCTGACGACCCGGATGACCGCTTCCATTATACAATTCTCATTGGATTTGCAAAGAATGCGGGCCATGAGACGCGACACGAGACGACGCGACGTTCCGGCAATTATCAATGCCGAAGCGTGATAAAAACGCCATAGTTGTTCGATCTTTTGGAAATTCTATTTACGGAGTGACATGTATATATACACATATGCATGCATATGCATGTATACTTGCAACTGCCTGCATTTATCGTTCTATTTGAGAGATAAGAGCACGTTCGTTATTTGTCTTTTACTTTCTTGTCAGGTTTCCCTATGTGGGCATGTGTGCGAGTAGGATAGCATTCTCGCTGCACCCCAAATCCTATTTCCATTTCCATTCGCATTCCCATTCTCTGAGGTTGAATGAACTTCCAAATGCTGTTCAAGCAGAAAACATTATGTCGTCGCAAACGCTATATGTATAGAGTAAACGATAGACAGCTGCGACAATTGTTTAAAACAAACCCAACAATTTTTAAACTTCTTTTATTAATTTTGTATTTGTATTATTAAAACTTTTCAGGTGCCACACTCGTTCACTCACTCATTCTCTCTGCTTGCGTGTATTCATTCACTCGTTCAAATTTGTGGCTCCCCTTTCAAATAAACTCACAACAAAACCCAGCTGATAATGTTTTGGTAGATACGTCTGCATGCATGTGTGTGAGTGTGTGTGTGTGTGTATCTGAGTAAAGACGAATGTCAACATCGAAGAAACAGAGAACAGTAGTGGCTGGTGGAGACGATAATATCAACAACTACAACAACAACAGCAACTGTAGCGCAGGTAAAAGGAAACGCACACCGATGTTAGAATTTACAGGTTTTAGGTATTGGCTCTGAAACTGGAAAAACAAGTTTGCCTTAGATTGCGGGTCACTCCAAATAACAACAATAACAATCTGCACACATCCAACACATATGTATATTTTTCCATAATTTGCCCTTCCTCTCCCAGCAACAACATTAACACGCAAATTCAAACATAAAAAACCATGCCAATTGGTGTCAAACAAAGATGACGAAAACTTATAAAATGCGTCGTAGGTTTTTTTTCTCTCAACAACTACCAAATGTTTTTCTTTGCCCACGAACAGCTGACTATGTTACTAAGTACGCTGTGTGTGCGAGCAGGACGAGACGAATGTCAATAACAGCACCGAGAAGAGCACCAACTGCCAGCAAAAGCAAAACAATAACAGAGAGCGTGAATATAAATAAACGAGAGTGAAAAAGAGCCTATGCGTGAGTGTATGCGTGAAATTGTCAATGTGTGTGCTTTCGACAATATTAAATGTATTTATGTATGTATGTATGTATAAGCACCAAATATAATAATTGGATTTAAAGATTTTATACCTAATTCATATATCATACTTGTATTATAACATAATTACAAAGAGTAACGTTTTATATACATGATGCATTAGTTGATGGGTCAAAGCAATGACGCAGTTATATTTATGACTGGTGTTTGTGAGAATCAATGTGTGTGTGTGAGATAGGAACCCAACAATGCAAGAGAAAAAGAGAGAGAAGGAAAATAAACCAGACAGCCAGCGATAGTCAACGTAGCACTGTTGAAAAAAGGCGAAAAGGCTTAGAAAAGAAACGTTGAAAACAAGAAGAATTAAGAAGCACATACATACATACATATGTATGTATGTCCATGCATACATATGCACGCCAGTTGTTTATACAAATATCTGTATATGCATACATACATACATATATATAACGTAAGCATATATACGTGTTACGTAAAGCTTTGATTGTTAATAAATTGACACAATTATTTATTAAATTAAAAACATTGTTACCGAATTCAGCAACAATAAATCTGACGAGCCATTGCATCCATGAATGATACAAATTTTGTATACGTATAGTATTTATGTATGCGTATGCATGTATGTACATATGTACATATGTATGTATAAGCGAATTCAGTAAAGAATAGGAAATGACAAACAGGCAATTAGCTTTTTGTATGACAATACACATACGCACATGCATACATACATATGTGTTTGTAGATATGTACATACGTACGTATGTATTTGTGTACATATTTATGTCGACATAGCAAACAAACACTGCCGTTCAGTCGTAGCATTATTTTTGATTGCGGGCGGGGTTTATAGAAACGAGACGTCGGCAATGGCGCCGCCGCAGCGGGGGTCGCACGGACTACGCAGCTAAAAATAGGCCACGAACACAACACATAACAGCTCCATTTCACAATATGTAAATAACGCATCCATGAGAAAAATTCGCTATTCCCTCCCCACATACATACATACATACATATGAATGTATGTTTGTACATTAGTTTATGCAAATTTATATGCATACATAGCATACATACATATGTACATATATAGAGAGAATGTACGCATACAACACATTTGATGACGCAACGGCGGAAAAAGGCAGTAATGCAGCTGTTAAGAAGAGTGTTACAGTTATTGTAACTGCGCAAATAGTTTTAAGGTGGGGGTCAGTGGGGTGAGCATTGAAATTGAGCAGGGTTGCTTTGGTCGTTGCTCGCCTAAAACGCAATAAATGTGCAGCAGCATGGCGAGAACTGCATGCTATGTAACCATAATGCGTGCGAGCGAGTGCGCTGTATGTACATATTTACAAAAACAGTTAATGGGCAAGCTGCACGAAGAAGGTAGGAGGCCAAATGGTGCAAGTGCCTGGCATTGTCGTTTTCAAGGCAATGGCAATGGGCTTTTGTAATTTAACCATAGTTAAGCAAATGAATACACGTTTTTTTTTTTCAAGTTCCCTTACATTCTGCTTTGTGGCGCTCGCCTTGCATTCTCTCTCTCTAACTGGCGAGCCCAGCTGTGTGTACTACGCTCAACGATTCGGCGGCGGTGCGTGGGGTGGGAGTGGCCACTTACAGCTGAGTTTTCGATTGCTTTTGCTCGATTTGTTTTGTATACAGAGAAATGTCACAAATACACGCATACGCATAGAGAGCACTGCTGTATGTATGTATATATTCGCACATACTCATATGCATTTAAATGCACATACGTTGGCCTCTTTGTATACATTTTTATTAATTTTTGTTTTTTTCAATTTTATTTTTTTATTTTTGAGTTTCCATGCCACAATCAACTCACCTGATACATGGCCGTTTTGGGCAAATCCAGACACACGGCACAGCACAGCGCAGTAGAGATGCGATAGGCGAGCTTCTCGTGTGTTCCGGCTCCAGCTCCAGCTGGACCGCTGCTCCCACCGCCTGACAATGAGCCCGACGATGAAGAGGCTGCGTTCGGATCGAGCATCTGCTTCTTAGCTGGAGGCTCGCCGCTGCCTTGCGTATCTAACGGTACGCCCACCGACATGCTACCACTTCCTCCCGCTGACGAAGTGGAGGCCTGTATTTGCATTTGCATGGTGCTCACTTGATTATCGCCCAACATTGGCAATGTGGACGAGGGTGGTTGCTGAACCGCCGAACTAGAGGATTCCACTGTAGACATATTGCCTTTATGCTGCAATCACAACTCAGTGTTTCTTTGTCCCTGACTTTGATGATTGAACAAATTAGTTATTTGCGATTGTAGCTTTGCCACTTGTCTTCCTCTCTTTTTTCTCTCTAGCATATATGCACACACAAACACTCTCCCATACAACGCAACCAATGCACTGCACTTTTGTGATTTTCCTATTCACAACTTTCTTAGCTCTCAAATTTCTCGGCTTAACTTTCCGCAACACGTCGATCCACTTCGAAAGTTACAGACACAATGAAAATGAGAGGAGAGATGTATATTCACAGCCAATGAGCGCATAATGTTAAGCCAACAGAATGTTAATAGACAGTCTTCAATACAGTGGTTTCAATAAATTCGAACATATATTAAATATTTGTTTTTTCGATAAGTATTATTATTACTATTAAAATGTATAAATGACTATAATAATTTGACTGTAATATTATTTGAGAACTAATTCAAGGGCTGATCAGTAATATATGATTTCAGTCCTTTCATATATGTATGTACATATGTATATTTGATATTACAACCACTGACCAAAGAACACATATATGTATGCTTATTGGGGTTACTGTTATCATACACGTTGATGTAATACTCAGGTTGGTAATGTTATTACAAACAGCTGTTTTTGTGTTTTGGTTCTTATTTTATTCTCGTTCCCACTCTGATTTATAGTTGATATTATCAAATTATGAAATGAGAGTCAATGTAGGGAGGGAGAATCTATTTATTTATATATTGATTTAATTATTCTTCTTAATAAACACCACTTTAATTCATTTTCATACTTTTATTGCATATTGAAAGCGCTTATGTAATGTAGTGTTTACAAGTAAGGCCGGTCCATAGGCGTCTTTTTGGCTTTCCTGTCGCGTGCCCGCGGGAACCAACGGTGCTTTGTAGTGTGTGTTAACTTCATAAGTTCCTGACGTGCAACCTATGGGAGCTTGTTCTTAAAAGCAGACATTGCCGTCTGCAATGCAGTTTCCTTAATAACATCAGAGCTTTGCTTTTCGACGAACTGTGGCAGGGGTTTTGTGTGCTCGTAGGGAAATGGAGTGTCTGGATGCCAGCCTACAATTGTTTTTCCATTTTTGGTAACGGCAACTCTGTCTACCAGGCTAATTCCACCAACCGCATTTTTGCTCACAGCTTTGTTTGTTAAATTTGTTGAAAATAAACGACAAGAAGAATATAAACGTGCAGGCAACATCTTAACAAGTGTGACCTAACTGGAAAAATACTAAATGTACGAATATCGATAAGCCGCCACAATATATCGACTGACTGATAGCAGCTGTTTAAAACTAGGCAAAACAAAATACGCGCAAACAATTCTAATTAATTTAACAAATCTATTAAAAATGAAAATTGTATATAATCTTATATACAGTAAATATATATGCTAAAGATACATACATAATTTTAAATTCACATTATATCGTCAGAGGTACGATGTGGCGTAGTGGAACGAATTGGCTCCGGCTATACCATCTGTTGTTAATAAAAGTAATGTTTATTCACAAATAATAATAATTTTCGTTTGCAACAAAAATAACTAAAACGGCGAAACAAATTTTGCGGGTGAAATAACCGGAGACTTTGTTATCGAATCAAATTATATTGTAGGTGAGCATTCTATATCTTTTCTTTTATATATATAAAAGAAAGTTGTGTAAAAGTGTCGACCGCTTATAACTTGATTTGGGCTGAACCAATTTTCATGGTTATTGATTTGTTGGATTTGTCTCCGCAACGAGTATAGTATAGGGTCTTAAAAATACTCAAAAAATTTGCCGAATACTTGAAAAACGCGGTTTTTCGGTGAGTAGGTATTTTTTTTTGCATATGTGTGTGTGACATATGCCGACGCTTGAGCGTCGAAAAAAAGTTGGGTGAAAAGAGATACACAAAAATTGAGTCATGCAATGTGTGTGTGTGTCCGATGTTGAGGTTTCTTTCGTGCATGCCTTCGGTTGAGTTGTTGTTTTTTTTTTTACGTACATATGTACCTGTTTACGTACTTGCTGCTGGAAAAGCGCGCACAATAAGAAAAAATAGTGAACAAAAAACAATATTTAAATCAAAAATATATTTTTTTATATTCATTTAATATATTATATAAGCATTAATTTAATTAACAAACTAAATATATTAAAGTTTAACATAAGAGAAATATAAACATTAGATTGCAAATAACAAAATATTATGTTTTTTCAGTCAAGTTTAAAATAAGAATCAAATTACAAATTGTTATTTTTAAAAAAAGAGTGTAAAAAGAGCAAATTGTCTACCGTTTTTGGACCTAATCTATTTCTTTTTTCTGTTATTATGTTGCCCGCTAAAGAAAATACTCTTTCAGCTGCTGCACTACTTTGACACAAACACCATGGTGCCTGTAAAACACTTGGGTGTCATACATGTGTTTTGTCTATTTGTGTTTGTTACCGATTGCTCTCTTCACACTCTCGCTTTTTTTTTACGTTCGCTGTAAGTGTAAGTGAGACCGGCATACGTTGCCGAAAAATACTTGGGTGACAAGCAAAAAGAAAACGGTACATTGTTGTGAGTGATAGCAAGATATTGCCTGCATGAGCAGCACTCACACAATTTTTTATAAGTGTGTATTTATGATTTGCTCAGCCAGTGTTGAGTAGCACCGGCACACAAATTTTATTGAGTGTGAGTAAGGTGGAAAAAAATGACACACTTGCAGTTCTCTGGTAGTCAGTCAGTCTACGGCACAGCCTCAGGCGAACCTGACTATTCATAAAAAAGCACATTTGTTAAAAAAAAAATTTTTGAAAAACAATACGCGTACGGACAAAAGCAAAATATCTCGAAAGTTCAGGTAGGTATTGTTGAATTTGTATTTCTCGACATTATTTTTGTAAATAATTTTTATTTATATTTCTCGATTTCTCGATATTTTATGTGGTTTTGTGCGAGGGCATATTCAGTATTACTATTAAAGAAAATGCCGCGTCCTAGAAAATCTAATCTTTCCCAGCGGACCCGTAATGCAATGAGGCATCGGAATACCGCGAGTCAATTATCTGACGAAGAACGAGAAAGGCGCCGCGTTAGTACCCAACAAAGAAGGGCCTTAATTCGTGCTTCTCAAAGAGAGGCAGCCCCCCTGCTTTATGGCGAAACACTATTGAATGGTAAGATCAATCATTGTTTTCATTTTAACTTTATATACATTTTATTCTGTTTGCTTTTGGTACACAAAAAAAGTTATCACTCCTAATTTAGTAGAGAACTAGCAGTCCCAGCAAGCGTTGCATTGCCCTACCCTTATTTCTAGGTAAAAAATGATTGAAAGGTATGTTGTTCAGGTTGGGATACACTCTGATTAATTTATTAATAAGATTTTCATTCAAGCACCTTGTGGTAAACGACACGCATTTTCTAGATTGAGGCCACAAATAGTCAAAGATTGGCCCTGTGATTTGTTGATCGTCATGGCGAAGGCATGATGATGATTTCTCGAAGCAATTGCTGAATATCGGTAATGGTCGTATTCCTGTTGACGAAAGGAGTGGCTTGATTTCATTTCCTCAAAATTTTTGCAATTTCGTCTCCTCAAAAGATGAGCTTATCAACAAAGTATTTCCGAATATCATTGCTTTCCACAAAAATACTAAATGGTTAAGTGAGCGAGCAATTTTGGCAGCTAAAAATTAAGATGTGGATGACCTTAATTTTATAATTCAAAATAAAATCGTTGGTACTCTGTATTCATTTAAATCTATCGACTGTGTAACAAACGAAGATGAAGCCACTAATTATCCAACTGAATTTTTGAACTCCTTGGATGTGCCTGGTTTACCACCGCACAATTTACAACTAAAGGTTGGCTCGGTAGTTATCATGCTTAGAAATTTAAACCAACCAAAACTGTGCAATGGAACGCGTTTAGTAATAAGAAAACTGTTGAGCAATCTTATTCACGCGTCGATACTCAAAGGAAAATTTAAAGATGAGGAAGTTCTTATTCCAAGGATTCCGATGATCCCATTCAATGGATTTATCATTTTGATATTAAAGTGATATCCATCGTCTCCTTGCCAAAACATCAATCATTGTTTCCCAACCTGAACAACATACCTTTTAATCATTTTTTACCTAGAAATAAGGGTAGGGCAATGCAACGCTTGCTGGGACTGCTAGTATTGAATATATTTTAAATTTAATAAACTATATCATAGGAAGCTTAGATACCCTTAATATGAGTGGGAGAGGCCGGAATGTTCGCCGTTCGGCAGAAAAGGCAAGACAGCCATTTGATATATTTGATGATCCGCTCGACATCGATATGAATATACCCGTTAAGAATGAAGCTATATGCCCCGAAATGCTGTCCATTGAAGAGGAAGCTGTATTCGGAATGGTAGACAGTCAACAATTGGTCGAGGAGCAGCAACAAATGCAACGAGTGTATCCCTTAGACGAAGGATCAAGTCAATATCATAATCTTAATGACCGCTTGAGCAGCCTGGAACGCAAAGTGGACTTTCTACTTAATATAAATACGAAGATATTGGCATGTGTTGATAAAATCTGTGAAAACATGAAGACGGTGAAGAATCAAAATGATTTTCCTGTTAAGCACATAGAAGCATTGGAAACAATTGATATGCAAATTGCAAATGATCGAGAGAAATATGTGAGTAGCTCAAAAGGAAGTACAATAGTTGTAAGTAAATTATATTTATTATTTGACACGCTTTTACAGACTGAGCTATTTAGAAGTCTGCTAGGTCCTAGTGGAATTGTTAAGAATATTGGACGGATATTAGATAAAAAATTGTTAATGGAAATGAACTACGGAGGACATAGCTCGAGGGCAGGACTAAGCAATTATGTAAATTTGAACACAGCGTTATATGGTAAGTGAAGATATTTCTATATATGAGCTTATGACGCTGATTCCATCTGATATTTTGCAGAGTCTCAGAGGAGGGAAGGCTACACGTTTGACGACTATAAAAAAGAAGCTCGCTTGGCTTTTCAGAAAGCTAAAAATCGGGTTTACAAGGCCAAATCGGATGCAAGAAGGATACAAAGATTAAATGGCGAGCTCGGAGAGAGTTCACAGTTTACAAAAAGCAAATAGAGTCCTAAAGAATAGTGAATAGGTTTCTATATAAAATAAGTAATTATTATGCATATGTAGGTATTTAGTATTAACTAGTTTTATTAAAAAGCAAATACATTATTTGTATATACATTTGACATACATATATATAAGAGAATGTACATTAAATATGCTGTACAATGGTCACTCACGTTTTTCGCTCAGTGCTTATGTTAGCTAACAGTAGGTTGTATCGATAGATTTTGCTTATCGAACGATAAGTGCAAGCGGTTGATTTGAAATTTGTTTTGTAAATTGTGCTAAACAAATTTTGCATAACTGTATGAGCATAATATTTGTCAGCTTGCCGACATAACTCACAGAATCGCAATGTGCTTGAAATTTTGTCGCTTCAGCTCTTTTGTGTCAGTCTAAGCGGGTTTTCTTTACTTGACCATCTGTCTCGTTGTTTGCTGCTGATTTTTTATTAAGTGCTCGAAATATTTTTTGAATATCGTTGTCGCAACGTTCAAGCTCATGCTAGCAACTTTATATGGTTTTTGCTGCCCAATATAATACTTTGCTATCTAAAGGCGAAATTCATTGTTTGTCTGCGGAAAACATTTATTTGTTTTTTCTCTTGTCCCATTTTCTTTGACGTCTTTGGCTTTGGCTTTCTGGCTAGATATGCTTTATTGTGGCAAGTTTTATGGATATTTTGATTTTGATTTAATTTGTATTTAATTAATTGGCCAGGCGAGGCGTATTAAAAACGAACTGCATTTTATCTTGACACAGCCGTATTTATGGCTGTGGCTATGACTTGGATGGGGGCAGACGAAAAACCAAATATCTGTCATTCACATGCCAATGTCTCCGGTTATGAGCCATAAAAATGGCCGGATTGTCTGAAACAGCGAAATGTTGGGCATATATTGGGTATACGCTAGACGTCTGCATGAATGTATTCATAACAAAGCCGCATTGAGTACATTCGAATTGAGTAGAATATGAGTGAGTGAAAAAGACAGAATGAGACGAATGTGTATACTACTGCTTCGCAAGACGAACATGTTGTGTCTCATGCCGAATGACTGAGTATAACGAAAGAAGAGCAGAATGAAATGAAAACTTCGAAAACATTCGAGCTACTCGAGTACTTCGAAGAATACTTTGTGTATTCATTTTGTGCTTTGAGAAATTGTAAGCAGACGTGCGAAATGGAAGGCGAAGCTGAAGAAAAAAATGTATGTATGTATGTATGCATGTATGTACATACATATGTATGTGTTTGCCGGCAAATGCCAGCGTGTTGTTTTTTCCTCCCTCTCACAGCAGAAAACAGCTGACAATATTCGAATGTATTCAATATACAACATTTAATAGCTTCTGCTGCTCACTCACTCACTTCGTTTATTTTCGGGTATATTATTGTGTAGCCGAAGGAAACACGACATCACTCACTCACTCAATCTCATTTCGTTTTGTACAAGTATTCACTCAATTCAATGTTGACTTTGTACATTTGAATGTGTTTTTATGCCATTTATGCAGAGGTCTAGTACATATGTACATATATTTGATATTACCACCACTGACCAAAGAACACATATATGTATGCTTATTGGGGTTACTGTTATCATACACGTTGATGTAATACTCAGGTTGGTAATGTTATTACAAACAGCTGTTTTTGTGTTTTGGTTCTTATTTTATTCTCGTTCCCACTCTGATTTATAGTTGATAGTATCAAATTATGATATGAGAGTCAATGTAGGGAGGGAGAATCTATTTATTTATATATTGATTTAATTATTCTTCTTAATAAACACCACTTTAATTCATTTTCATACTTTTATTGCATATTGAAAGCGCTTATGTAATGTAGTGTTTACAAGTAAGGCCGGTCCATAGGCGTCTTTTTGGCTTTCCTGTCGCGTGCCCGCGGGAACCAACGGTGCTTTGTAGTGTGTGTTAACTTCATAAGTTCCTGACGTGCAACCTCTGGGAGCTTGTTCTTAAAAGCAGACATTGCCGTCTGCAATGCAGTTTCCTTAATAACATCAGAGCTTTGCTTTCCGACGAACTGTGGCAGGGGTTTTGTGTGCTCGTAGGGAAATGGAGTGTCTGGATGCCAGGCTACAATTGTTTTTCCATTTTTGGTAACGGCAACTCTGTCTACCAGGCTAATTCCACCAACCGCATTTTTGCTCACAGCTTTGTTTGTTAAATTTGTTGAAAATAAACGACAAGAAGAATATAAACGTGCAGGCAACATCTTAACAAGTGTGACCTAACTGGAAAAATACTAAATGTACGAATATCGATAAGCCGCCACAATATATCGACTGACTGATAGCAGCTGTTTAAAACTAGGCAAAACAAAATACGCGCAAACAATTCTAATTAATTTAACAAATCTATTAAAAATGAAAATTGTATATAATCTTATATACAGTAAATATATATGCTAAAGATACATACATAATTTTAAATTCACATTATATCGTCAGAGGTACGATGTGGCGTAGTGGAACGAATTGGCTCCGGCTATACCATGTGTTGTTAATAAAAGTAATGTTTATTCACAAATAATAATAATTTTCGTTTGCAACAAAAATAACTAAAACGGCGAAACAAATTTTGCGGGTGAAATAACCGGAGACTTTGTTATCGAATCAAATTATATTGTAGGTGAGCATTCTATATATTGAATATATTTTAAATTTAATAAACTATATCATAGGAAGCTTAGATACCCTTAATATGAGTGGGAGAGGCCGGAATGCTCGCCGTTCGGCAGAAAAGGCAAGACAGCCATTTGATATATTTGATGATCCGCTCGACATCGATATGAATATACCCGTTAAGAATGAAGCTATATGCCCCGAAATGCTGTCCATTGAAGACGAAGCTGTATTCGGAATGGTAGACAGTCAACAATTGGTCGAGGAGCAGCAACAAATGCAACGAGTGTATCCCTTAGACGAAGGATCAAGTCAATATCATAATCTTAATGACCGCTTGAGCAGCCTGGAACGCAAAGTGGACTTCCTACTTAATATAAATACGAAGATATTGGCACGTGTTGATAAAATCTGTGAAAACATGAAGACGGTGAAGAATCCAAATGATTTTCCTGTTAAGCACATAGAAGCATTGGAAACAATTGATATGCAAATTGCAAATGATCGAGAGAAATATGTGAGTAGCTCAAAAACAACTACAATAGTTGTAAATAAATTATATTATAATTTGTCGCGCTTTTACAGACTGAGCTATTTAGGAGTCTGCTAGGTCCTAGTGGAATTGTTAAGAATATTGGACGGATATTAGATAAAAAATTGTTAATGGAAATGAACTACGGAGGACATAGCTCGAGGGCAGGACTAAGCAATTATGTAAATTTGAACACAGCGTTATATGGTAAGTGAAGATATTTCTATATATGAGCTTATGACGCTGATTCCATCTGATATTTTGCAGAGTCTCAGAGGAGGGAAGGCTACACGTTTGACGACTATAAAAAAGAAACTCGCTTGGCTTTTCAGAAAGCTAAAAATCGGGTTTACAAGGCCAAATCGGATGCAAGAAGGATACAAAGATTAAATGGCGAGCTCGGAGAGAGTTCACAGTTTACAAAAAGCAAATAGAGTCCTAAAGAATAGTGAATAGGTTTCTATATAAAATAAGTAATTATTATGCATATGTAGGTATTTAGTATTAACTAGTTTTATTAAAAAGCAAAAATACATTATTTGTATATACATTTGACATACATATATATAAGAGAATGTACATTAAATATGCTGTACAATGGTCACTCACGTTTTTCGCTCAGTGCTTATGTTAGCTAACAGTAGGCTGTATCGATAGATTTGACTTATCGAACGATAAGTGCAAGCGGTTGATTTGAAATTTGCTTTGTAAATTGTGCTAAACAAATTTGCATAACTGTATGAGCATAATATTTGTCAGCTTGCCGACATGTTCTTGAAATTTTGTCGCTTCAGCTCTTTTGTGTCAGTCTAAGCTGATTTTCTTTACTTGACCATCTGTCTCGTTGTTTGCTGCTGATTTTTTATTAAGTACTCGAAATATTTTTGGAATATCCCCTTGTCCCAACGTTCAAGCTCATGCTAGCAACTTTATATGGTTTTTGCTGCCCAATATAATACTTTGCTATCTAACTGCGAAATTCATTGTTTGTCTGCGGAAAACATTTATTTGTTTTTTTTTTTTCTGTTCTCCCATTTTCTTTGCCGTCTTTGGCTTTGGCTTTCTGGCTAGATATGCTTTATTGTGGCAGGTTTTATGGATATTTTGATTTTGATTTAATTTGTATTTAATTAATTGGCCAGGCGAGGCGTATTAAAAACGAACTGCATTTTATCTTGACACAGCCGTATTCATGGCTGTGGCTATGACTTGGATTGGGGCAGACGAAAAACCAAATATCTGTCATTCACATGCCAATGTCTCCGGTTATGAGCCATAAAAATGGCCGGATTGTCTGAAACAGCGAAATGTTGGGCATATATTGCGTATACGCACGGTTATCGCTCATACATACATGGCCATCGCAATTTATTGTATACAGGCTTCGGGCGAAACTATGCCCATCCACAGCCACGCCTCCCGCTTTGGACATTGCCAGACGCCCTTTTTGTGTGTGTGTGGTAGGCGACCGTAAAAGCCAGCTCCAGAGCTGCAAATTGTCTACCATTTGTTTTGCCTGATAATGTCTCAATAAAATCTGAAGGCATTCGTAGGTGTTCAAAGGTGAATATGCGTTCGCTTCAGGTGTGTGATATTACGTATACGCCCGCTACCTAAGCTATACGTATACTTATATACATATATGTTATGTTGAGCCTGCGTAAAACACAACTATTTTGTAGTTACCAAGGTTGTTAAATTTAACGTCCGGCGTCCCTTATATTCAGTATTCACCGTGCCAAGGCGAATGCAAATGTCCTTTTTGCAATGCACTTTGCCAGCCCAGAAGCTAACTGCCGAGATAGTTTAATTAAATAGTTTTCATTCATTTCTGATTATTGCGCCTGTTGGCTTTAATTACTGCGTTATGCAAAACATGAAAGGAGAAGGCAAAACTAAAAGCAAAAGCAAAGAGAAAGAAATGTGATAAGAGAATAGCAGTCGACATTAAATACTCTATGCATCGGATTCTTTGTTCTTAGATATAAAATCACTATTTTATGTAAATGTGAGACGTTGTCGCTATAGAGGCTATTGGCGCTGTAATATAATTAAAATTGTAATAATAAACATATTTGTATAGTAATATTTAAATATGACATTTTATATTATAGATGTAAACATGTCGAGTTTTGTGTCAATTCGGTCAATTTTAATTTTATGTAAACGATTTCCAGATGTGATTTCCAGCAGGACAATTTCTCCTTGTTTTTCTTCGTCTAATGTGCATTATAATGACCTTGTCTATAGAAGCATCTCGACATCTCTTAGCGACAGCCTGGTGAGAATTGGAAAATTGTGCAATAAAACTTTTTTATTTGGGAACGAAAAATACATATACAGTAGAATCCGGTTATAGCGACACTATTTCTACTGTATATAGTAAGAAACTAACTAAAAATTTGATGCAGTTTTATTCTCTAATCAGAAATTTAATTATTTATTAATTTATTAATGTTCATTTACAAAGAGAATTAGGTGTATATGTTGCTTAGTTTAGTAGTTAGCACTAAAATTTCATAAAAATATACGTTTTTGGCTCCAATAAAGTCTTTGCACGCCGTACTTTCCTAGAACTTTAACTGCAGACAGAAAATGAAAATGATAACGGTTGTTTTCCAATATATGTATTTGCATGTTCGGGCATAATATATTTTATATTAAAAAAAAAGAAGAAGCTTGGAGCTAAGATGCAAATTCACTTGGATTACATTTTATATAAGAACACTATACAAGCTCTTAACCTCATTCTAATACTTCTACAATATTATGACGTGATATTAGGTTTCCTAATTCAAACTTTACGCAATTCCTTCCTAATTGCGTTAAAATTGAATAGAGTTAGGAAACTTTAATAAGCAATGACATTATTACGATGTATGTATGTATGTACATCTATAAATATTTATTGAGTATATATCAAAAGTTAAATACATATACATATTTATGATATAAAGGTATTTTAGAGGGTTTGATTTTAAATGCGATAGGATAATTGGCCAATTATGTTGCCTTTACATTAAGATTTAAATTTCTCATTAGAGATAGACTTTATTTGCTTGTACTAATAATTTTTATTGTACTATGTATATGTATATACAAAATAATAATTATCTAATCTATAATCTATACTATAGGATTAATTAGCTAAGTATGTTGCCTTTACATTAACATTTACATGTTTATAATTTCTGACTAGAGATAGACTATGGGTATTACGAGTGCAATCTGTACTATATATGTACTATATAAAGGAAATAATAATGAGAATGGGAATAACTTAATTTATTTGCATATAATTTTGATAACTTATGTAATGATGATAGGCGTATCAGTAAAACAATCTGCAAGGATTTGAGATTGCAAAAATTCTGTCTCGAAAAAAGTGAAAAAATATAGATACATATATAAGTATTGTTCCACTTATTATTGCTTATTCAGTGGGTCAGTTTATACGTAATGTCCGTGCCTAAAAAAAAAACAACAATAAAGCCAAAGATAAAGATAATGTTGATATGGGAGGGAGTGTTTCCATCCATTATTATTTGACAATGATAGTCTAAAATTGTTATCTATCTATCTATGTACATATGTATATCCATTAGTCGGCTATTTCCATGCATTTTCATTTTTCTTTCGAATAGTCACAAATTTCGTCGAAAAGGAAACGTGGAACATCATTTATTTTTCCTTTGTCGCATTTTTTGTTAAACTATCTCTGACCGCCTGCTTGTCAAAGTTGTCCGCGAGGTTTTCACTGGCTAATTATGCAGCCGAGTGTAAAACTCTCCATTTCTCTCTCTGGGCGTATTCTTCCTTGACAGCGCCTTTTAACAAATAAAGTTTTAATTGCTATGGCTTTAGATCTAATGGCAGCATAGTTTTCGGTCCGCCATTAATGAAATTGTGCGAATTTACAAAAAAAGAATATGAATTATAATTGTCAAAATTGAGTTGAAATTAAATGTAACGAATGAGCCAATGCCAGAAATGACTTTAGTCTAGACGGCGCCAGATGCCGCTTGTCGTACGTTGCGTATGATTAATTTTTGATCAAAATTGATATATGTGTTTATCTGGCTACGTGAATCACGGTATGTAACGTATCGTTTGTCGATATATGTATATACATATATATAAATTGAGGCTAATCAATTTATGGCTTTGAATGCCACAGATTCCTGAGAGTCCCTTATGAAAAACAAAACCAAAGACAATGGAGACCGAAAGAAAAACAAAAGAGACAAATTACAAATACGTTTGGATAAGTTATCATCTCCCTCTAGCTCACTCTCTTTCTTTTTCTTTTTCTCTTTTCAATTTCGATAAAGACCAAAGCCCCATTCAAATCAGGCGCATACTCCCCGTACAATCGTTATACTCAATCGAATGTGTGAAATTTCCCTTTCATAGCTGAATTAAATTCCAATGCACACACACACACGCACACACATACATATATTTATATGTTTGTATGCGCATACATAGTGCGAGTTTAAGCTACTGAAATGCCGCACAGTGGGAGACCTGGTGGCAATTTTTATTATTTTTAATATTGGATGCGGTTTTCTTCTTCTTCTTCGTCAAATGCTTTCGGCTAAAAGAAAATTGAATTTTATATAAATATTTTCCATAGATATGTGCATATGTGTAGGTTATAGTATTTAGATATATCTATATGTATGAATGGGTCTAAGTTTGTGCAAATTTTTAGCATATTTTTGGAGTAGTGACAATTGATGGGTATATCTAATCTATATCTAATCTTAAATACAATATATTAAAATTTTTTTATTTTTTTTTTTAATTTTTCAATTTGAAATGCTTTCGATATGTAAAAATTAATTTTGAATATATTTTTTTTTTATTTATTATTATTTTTTTTTTTTTTAATATAAGCCAAATAGACGTTACAAGTTGCAATTTTGAATGAGTTTTGAATAAACTAGATTGTTAGATTAGAAATTGTTCTTGGTATTGAAACTTAATGTAGCATTAACAGTTTCATTCTATAATTAAACAATAAAAAAATAAATAAGAATAATACATTTAAAGAATTCAATTAACTATTAAAACATCATAATTTTCCCATTACTGTTATCTTAAAAAAAAATCATACTATAAGAATATTTTTGACACATATTGTATTAGTTTTGACCACTGTGCATGGTTTGTTTTTGCTTGGATTTTATTTAGCACCGTCCTCCATTTTGAATGTCTTCCCTTCTAATTTCCTTGATCGAATTTACGATTTTGTTGCTCATGTCATCAACTCAACTGAGAAATAACAACAAACCGAATATGTTTTCCATGTTAGTTTGTTTTGGGCCCCTTTTTCAATTTTTTTGTTTTTTTTTTTCTCTTCGGTCTGCTCCATTATCCAAATAATTTTGGTATGCCAGTCGAGCGATTTGTGTTTTATCGTTTGGGTTTCTGGCTGACAAATTGCGCTGTAGAGAAATAAAATGCTGCATAAATTTCAGCATACGAAAAAGTTCCAAACTATTGCCAAAAATGTCAATTGAAGGAATCGTGGCCCATAACCTTTCCCAGCCGTTGGCCTTGGTTGGCCCACGCACAGCTGACATTTCGAGCGCACGACTGCAACGGAATCTGAGGGCGGAAACAACGGAAAAACTGCACGGCCAACAAGACAGTAGCCAAGTTGGCTTCACGCAATTGTTAACGCGCCCCAGTTTAGCGTAAGCACCGAATTCAAGCTTCAATGGTAAATCCCCGCCAGAATCCCACCCACACGAACAACAATAACAACTTAGCGCCCATCAGACGGCAGCAGTCAGCTGCATAATACTCGTTTCCATTGCTAAAAACCGCTGAATATATTACAATATCAATATTATCCGATTTTACACGCACCAATGGCCAGGCTGACTAATGCATATGTAGGTGTATAAAACAATCTGTAAGGATTGTAGAGTGTAAAAATTCTGTGAAAAATGTAGATAAATATTATTTGATATATAATTGCTTAATCTGTGGGGCAGTTTAAGCATAAGGTTAGTCCCTAATAACCCAAAAAAGTAAAAGGAATTATCCTAA
The DNA here is from genome assembly GCA_035045965.1 of Drosophila aldrichi. Taxonomy (NCBI): domain Eukaryota; kingdom Metazoa; phylum Arthropoda; class Insecta; order Diptera; family Drosophilidae; genus Drosophila; species Drosophila aldrichi. Next base: position 2,503,743 of record JAWNOM010000341.1, on the reverse strand, counting down.
AAACCACATAGAAGATCCTGTATATGTGGTTTTGATATTCTTAATGAATGTAAATCTCCAATCCCCACTTTGAGATGTTAGATATAATCATAGCTCTAACTGTCTATCAAATATTTCATTTTCCGCTATCCGATTTTAGTGTATTTAGTAGCTCAAAGAGATCTTATTTTAAATGTTCCAGTCTACAGTTATATATATTTACTGATATACCCCTTTAGCTTAATAAGCAAGTATAATAAACTCACGTTGGCAACAATGTAAATGGTCACGTAGTGTGTGAAAATCTGTTGTTTAAGCACTTGCAGTTCCAATAGGAGTTTAATTTAAACAACTCTTGTTACAAACCGTGCTCAAGATATGAATAAAGATAAAGATATGACTATTAATAAACTTAAGACCACATGTATTATAAAAAGATATTGAATAATTATTCTAAAATTATGACCAACTAAAGTATATACATAGATCCTATATAATCTGTACTCCCAGATTAAGAGTATCCCTCGTTCCACACATTTGTTCGTCTGTCTTTTTGTCAAGGTTAAATGTTATTTTCTATCTGTAATTTCTTGTTTCTCACATCGATAATAATCGATATTTTATAAGCCTTAACTTAATAGAGCCTCTCCTTTTGGTAATCGTCCACTAGTAACATATTCGTATTCGTAGCCCTCATCGAACTAATTCCATTCACATATTTGGATGTCATATCTCCTTGTCAGCCACTCCCGACTAGAGTATTCACATGCTCAATATTGTCACGTCACGTCCCAAGCCCGTTTAGCGTTTGGTTGACTTGCCATTCAATTTGATTTCCAATCCATTTCAATAAAATTTTGTTACTTGCAGAGTGTGCGATGCACTCACCATCGCTAGATGCATTTGTAGTTACACTTTTCCTATTTTTTTTTTTTTTTTTTTTAAGAGTGTTCATAATGCAACGGAAATGCTCAACGAACAGAAAAAGGTAACTACATTAGCTTTTATTATACCCTATACCCACTGAGCAAGCAAAACTGAAGGTATTTTGTTTCTGAACATAAATATGTAACATGCTGAAAATGACAAATTAATTAATTAATCCCAAAAAAACAAGAATAATATGAAAAAGAATTTTTTCTTAATATGATAAAGTCCGTTTAAGTCCAATATTCAGTACTCAAAGCTATCGTAGTGCTTTTTTTCCATATGCGATGCCATATCAGATGAGTTAGGCGCTGTTTTTTATTGCTTTAAATTCAAATGAAATTTAAATTCAAATGAAATTTGGATGTTCCATTTTTAAAGTGAGAATAATGCATTTTCATTATATTTAATTTTTTGGACTTTTCGCTTGGTTCACTTATCACTCAAATATATCAGAAATATCTAAAAAAAAAAAAAATTGGATATTTAGGCAAATCCGATATAAATATAATTTGATAGAAAATATAGATATATTGATATTTTGATATAATTTCTGAAAAGCCAAGTTTTTCAGACTTAAACATACCTTATAGATTTCACATACAATTGATAGCATCTTAAGTAAATGTAAAACTTTACAACGACATAGATATAATAAAATATTTATATATATTATATTGTAGATATATGTAATTATATTGATAGAAATGAAATAAAAAATAATATATAAAAATATATACCTTCTACATTTATGTAAATATATGGCTCAATAGATAATTGACACATAGGGTATATGCTAGTCGCATATTGCCTGTAAAGAAAAGTTGCAACTTGACAATCCTTAACAAGGACCAAATGTATATACACCTACTTATATGCATATGCATGTTTCCCTGGAAAAGATGCAGTCAACTTATTGACTGAGTACTTCTGTGCGAGCATATTCGGCTTAAAGCAATTTCGTTGCGTGTTGCCAAAAATGCGTGTTTCGATAGATGCGCGATAAGGCGTTGCTCTTATAGGGCTATATGTATATGCAAATTTGAGCTGTACGTAAATGATGAGGCTGCTAAATTCATAGCTGGCTGTGGAGGGTGGACGAGAGCCGCTGGCAATTCAGTCATAAAAAGAATATTGTTTGCAGAGGGAGGCGAGGGGAGATACGGGTGCGCGCTTTAAGCTTCATAAGACCTGACAGGCCACAGGAGCTTAGGGAAGGGGTGGTGAGAGGAAATCAACTAAGCTGATTGACTTAAGCGCAGCGGTTCCTTCCACTCAATGGGAGTTGGCCAAAGTGGCAGCAGCTACAAAAACAAGCACGAACAATGGCAGTGTCAATGATTTGTCCACAAAGTCTTGGAGTTCGTCTTAGTTGTAGCTAATGGACGGTGCTGGTCGCCAAAGATGCGCTTAAGTCAATTTGAGTTTTGCTCATTTCCTGAAAGCACTCGCCAGCCATAAGAGCAAAGCACAAGAGGTGGAGAGTCACAGGACGCAGGATACAAGCTGTCAGTAAAGTGAAAGTTTGGCATAGACAGGGAGGGGGAGAAAGAGGGACGGACGCGTGTTTCCGCTTAAAAGTTTGCGCTGACTATTGATGATGCCTGATGCCAGGGACAAATACATATATAGCTCCCCAATCAGCTTGTTTGTCGACTTTTGCTGGCCCAGACTAATTGCCATTTAATGAGGATGACAACTCCAAGAGTTCGACAGCTGTACATGGGCACACCCACTCGAGTGAGCTGTGCGCAAACAGAGAAGATGAATTGCTAAGTACTAAGCTCTCCTCCATTAGTGCTAGCTGGCCTGGCTAACCTTCCACAAAGATTGATTCGAATATTCTAATTCAAATATCAATTATTATTATTCAAGATAAACCAACGCAAGCGGCAGACAATTGGCCAACTCCAGAGTTCCGACGATCTAGTTCAGGTTTAAGCCTTGGTCAGCAGCAGGAGCTCAGCAAAGATTTAAACTTTAAATTGAATCAAGGAAAACAATGCACAATCATATGAGCATTTTACACTCGAACTGCAGTTCGCAAGCGGGTAGAGGGCACAGAGTGGGCAAATGGAGGGAGGACGACCCAATATAATGGCATCATCAGCAGCGAGCAGCAGCCAGACAATTGCTATGAAATAACAGAGAAATCGCACATGAATTGAAATAAAAGCAATTGTAATTGAAATTGAAAAGAAAATGTTATAGAGACTGCTGCGAAATCAATGACAGAATTTGGCCTTAAAAACCGCCGAGTATGGGATAATTTGGCATTGTTCTCTATGACAAAGATAAACTCGCTCACTGAGCACACACATAGATATCAGATGACATTGTGTATAAGTGACCTTAGTACTTACTTTTGTGACATAAGAAGTAAATAGTATTTAGTTAAGACTAGATAAGAGTTGTTGCAGACAGCTGAAAATGGCTTCAAATGTAATGGAAAAACGATTATAGGGATTTTCTGTTTATTCTCCTGCAGACATCGTAGGACTGTAGAATTTGTTGACCTTTCCAAATAGATATTGCATTTGAGCTTTCAATATTTTATTTTCGGGCAGTCTCCGTTGTATTTTTAATCCACTTCTCACAGCTCATCATTTATTCAATGTGTAACTCCCACGGACATCGCATCGCTTGACGTGGGTTCTCTTTGCAGATGTTTTTTAATACATATTTATACCAGTAATTATAATTGGCATTTGTTTTTTTTTTCTTTCTTTCTTATTTAGATAAAGCGTTTTGTGACCGTTTTGATAACGGTTAAGTTGATTTTTTGTCATATTTAGATTAAAATAAGTAATCCTGAGCTACTGAGCGACTAGCAGATGCCCTCAAATTCACGCTGTGACGATATTTTCAAATATTTATGCTATATATCTGAATATATATAGAGAATAAAAAACAAAGTCTATAAGCAAATAAATATTGAGCCCGAGCAAAACATTTTCGCTCACGTTTCCCTACTTAACTTTTCGTTTAAACTTTGAATTCGCTGTCAAATGACAAAATAATATTTCCAAGAAATCGACTCTCCACGGCCAGATATCATTTTAGCCAATTGAAGTGACAAATGCAAAACTTGGGTAATGGCTGACAGGAAAACTAATTCAGTCACAATTCACAATTGCGTCGCCATTAATAGAATTCCATAAATAGCGTTTGCCAATGAACGTGAAGAGAAAATGCTTACGCTTGGAGCAACCACATTTTTAATGGGTTTCATGCTATAATTGATTTGTTGAAATGTATGTAACAGACAGAAAGGGGGAGGCGGCAGACGTCATAACCTATATATGTATAGTGTATTCTCAATCAAGTCGATGAGCTGAGTCGCCCGTATGAATCTTACGATTTAGTAAACAGCCAAAGCTTAAATTTTAAACTGTCCCAAATTGTAATTCTATATTAGACTCATCAGACTTTGAGTCTATAATTTTTCGATTCTCATTTATTATTATTGATAAAATCGATAGTTTGACTTTTTCAAGCGTAGTTCACATACCATATAAGATATAAACAGTTTATGTAATGAGTCCACAGATTTATTATATTTTAAATTTTGAATACCTAATCTTCCCTTCCCTTCTAAGAATATTTGTTCATAATAGCTACTTGAAATACTATAGATTAGTGGGACTTGAGATTTGACTTGACCAATACACATACATATACGAAAGTTATCATAATGAGAAGAAAAAAACATTCCAAAATGAATTTCCTATAGTATATAGTAGGTAATACTGAAGCCCAAGCGCATCGAAAGATGTTTGTAGAATGTTAAATAGTAGGTCCTTCAAAGCAGTATTATAACACTCCTTTGTAAAGCATAAGGTATCTACTAGTCAGTCATTTCCTGGCGGATGTTTAATTGAGCACGTAATGATTGTTAAGCATAGTAAAAATATAATCGCAGATTGATTAGAATAAACTCTCATCGAGTATAGTATAGGGCATCTCTCAGTCGGTTATAGAGCACTACCGTATAGAGCACTCTTGTTACATTTAGAGTTGTGTAGTTAAAGCCTTAACTGGAAAACAGTTTCGAAACTCAATTAAAGTTGCCCCTTTTAAGCTCCCATTGCCTTCGCGCGCCCAGAAAGTTCGCTCCGGATGCATTCAGAGTTGTCGTCAATGTCAATGGACAATATTCCCGTTGAGCGTAAGTAAACGCTACTCGACTGCTACTCAGTTAGTCAAACAGTCAATATCTGGCTGGCAGCGCAGAGTCATGTGTGCGCATACATAAACATATTGATATACGTATATCTATTTTTCACACACTGGCAAACATACTTGTTCTTCTAAATAACCCTTTGTCACGGCACATCAGCAGGGTTTTAGGTTCGCTTGTCTGCTGAAATATCAGCGCCTGCAGTTTTCATTAGTTCTATGCCCATGTTCCTGTGTATATGTGAGTGTGTGTGTATGTGCATATGTGTTTGTTTGTTTGTATTTTTTTTTGTGTCTCGAGCATCGCGCGGTTGTTGGGCTCGAACCTGAACTGAACTGTGGGACCCTGACATTTGACATCAGCAGTTGCCTGCTGCTGGTTTACTTAATGCTCATATTATATTTTCCCTTCTTGGCGAGTATCGTTGTTTCGTCACGAATTGTGTATTAACTATAAATATTTCAGAAAGTGTACTTGTATGCTACAATATACATACATACATAAGTAAAGACTTACATTTAATTTATGGTATTCCAGTTGCCATAGGGCTATATCTATAGGCTGAACCAAATATGAAAATTACTATATATTCAAAGATTTTTCAGAAAGAACTGCAGATTCTGAAGTACGGCGTATTTTGGATAATCCCGGTTATAAGGACTTTTCGATTAATTTCTTGATTTTTTGTGCACCTATTAATTTTTTATCTTTTTTAGATGTCAACTAAACGTATTAATGTGAATTCAGATTGCAATAGAATCCGGTTGTAATGATTCCGCTTATTGCATTCGTTCGGTAATTACGGTCCCCATATAAACTTATCTGAAAGGGCTCCTAAAGGCTATTACGTCTTCTGGGTATTTCGACGTAAATTCGTCGGCCTTTTGAGAGTCATTCTAATGGGATTACAGAGCATTCGGTTGAATTTTTGGTATGGAATTATATCATCCAAGTTTTCATAAAGCAACATAATCCATATATATGTATATAGTCTATTCCCTTTAACTGAGACAAAAATACTACTGAGCTAACAAATAAATTGACGATAAATTATTATGATAAATCATGTGTAATATGTTCCATCGAAAAGAGTATTTCATATTCAGCGTGCGTAGAAATTATCGCCGAGTTTTTCTTTTAATTTTAAGCGCATGTAGTTTGTCAGTGTCAGACCGTGGGCGTGCTTGTTGTGCCGTTATGTGCAGTTGGAGCCTGATTAAATGAGCATCACGTGATGCAGCACCTGCCTTCACCTGCTGTTCCGCAACATTTCAAATATGCAAATTGAAAACTTTGCCTTCCTAAGTAGACTCACCAGCAACGGTGGATAACTAGATGATTTTAATTTTTAATGTGTTGAATCTGAATCTAATACTTAAATATGTATATTGACAGATACAGATACAGATACAGATACAGATACAGATACAGATACAGATACAGATACAGATACAGATACAGATACAGATACAGATACAGATACAGATACAGATACAGATACAGATACAGATACAGATACAGATACAGATACAGATACAGATACAGATACAGATACAGATACAGATACAGATACAGATACAGATACAGATACAGATACAGATACAGATACAGATACAGATACAGATACAGATACAGATACAGATACAGATACAGATACAGATACAGATACAGATACAGATACAGATACAGATACAGATACAGATACAGATACAGATACAGATACAGATACAGATACAGATACAGATACAGATACAGATACAGATACAGATACAGATACAGATACAGATACAGATACTGTACTAAAGTTTTCATGGACTTCAATTTGGTCGGATACAAAGTTAGATGATTGACCTACGGGCCTGACCGCGTCGATTGCTCTGGCATATGGGCACATTGACTGACCACTGGCAACATGGACTGGAACATATGAAACCAAATGCAAATTAATTTACAGCCTGTACAAGTGGAATGGAGCGCTTAGGTTGCGCCTTTGGCTGAAATGAGTTCGATTTTTCCTGAGCTCCTATATGCATGCAAACTTTGTTAATTATCCGCCCCAATGACCAGGGGGTGCATGCTGAAAGTTGACGTCCTTCAGAGGAGTTTCGTAAAAGTTTTGCTGTTTAGTGTTTTTACCAATTGGACGCAGCATTCTTCATTTGTTCGAGGACTACAAGAATGTATTTAATTAAATACTCAATAGGCTAATTAAGACAAGCCAAATAAACAAATACTTTGCACAAATTTGATTAAATAACATTCAACCACTGCCGAAAGCTATTGAAAATGTTTAGCGAATTTATGGTATTAAATTAATACTAGTAATTATTTCATGTACTTATCCAAACTGCAGAAAACACAGACTTTTCTTATCATATACATACATAAATCATAAATTTGATAAATCTCTTGCATAATGATTTGAAAGTAAGCAACGAATTGATTTTATGCTAACATGTGATTCAGTCAACAAGCAGCAGAACGAAGGTTTGTAGCCCTTGGCATATGGCGATTACATTACATGAATGTACATGTTCATGGCTGTGTGTGTGTGTGTTTGTATTTCTGGCACAATGACATGTTACGCCAAGTGAAAGTCTTTATCTTTTCGTCTCGCCAGCAAAGTCCTTGCTGAAATGAAATGTCTTTAATTTATGGCACAATTAAATGGCATCTGCATTAGAAATACCGAATGACCACATGATGTTGCTCAGCTTTTGTCTTTGTCGTTTTAAACGGCTACCAGAGTGGGAGATTCAAGCAACAGAAGTGATTCCAGCAGCTGAAACTAAAATTAAAAATTAAGCAGCTTTCACTGCTTAAGAGCTCGAGTACTTTTTATGGATGATATAATGACAGTTTTGCCATAAAGTCAGTGAGTGAAGCGCTTACGGAAAGGACGGTGTGCACGCTCAGAAGATACCCTTAACTTTGCGATGATCATCAACGGCATTGAGATCATTATCATTATTATCGTCACAGTTCATGAGCAACTTTATTTATTTATTCAGAATATGAAATGTAAATATTGAAGATAGAAATACAATCCTAAGCAAGAGATTAGAATCTCCACATTGGGTAGCAAATAAATGAATTTGCTGACATTTAAGATGCGTATGCAGACACATACATACATACGTACATACATACTATGTATGTACATTCACACCAAGGCCTTTCAACCATGTGGACTGAACCGCACATACACAATAAACTGGCTGACACATTGACATTTATTAAGGGCATGCGGGCATCGCGTAATATGCACAAAAACCGTTTTGCCATAAAATATGTAGCATTAAGTACTGCTGGGAAGCTTGTACTGCTTGAATATAAATCAGCATTTAAAGGGTAGGTCTCTTTTTTAATTACAAGATAAATGAGCCGGGCGCATAAATTGCCCGGGTAAACCACTAAAAAGTTTTGTCGATAGTTGCAGCCGCCTCCGTTGCGCTTCGCCCATAAAGACTTCATTGCGAGCCACCACCCAACCCCCGCTGCCAAGAAAAATGATCAACAAATTAGCTGTTCCAAGACGTCGAGTGGGGAGGGGGGGAGAGGCGCGGCATAAGTACTTGGCCATTTAGTTTAGTCGAGTGGGAGCATCACATGGCACTTGGTCCAAGATATTGCTGGCAGCCTCGTAAATATTTAGAAAGCATTGGCTTAACAAAGCCATTGTGTTTTGGCTAGCTGAGTAAAGCTCAGCTAATTGGGTCTGTCAAAAATGCCTAAAAGTCTATTAGCTTAAGATAATTCATGCCAAATTATGTACCTTTTGTATGTATTAATATCTAAGGGCTTAAAAATTAAAGTAAAGCTGTTGTATTAATTGATTTGATCAATTGCATAATTGATTTTATATATTTTATACATACATGTTGACGAATTTGTGTGAATGGTTTTTCTCATTGTGAATGAAGTATTTTGCTATATCGATATGTTCAATATATCGATACTGGTTTTAAGTAAACGAGTCAAATACTTTATTTCAGAAAATATGGTCACTCTAAAAGAGTATATTTAACATCAGCAAATTAACTATGTACATATGTATTAAATATTCGTAATATAAATATTCGTAATATAATAATGTAATTATTATTAAATACTTTCGGCCAGTGCTATGTATATTTCTTGATTTGCATTGAAGCTAGTTGCGATTACTTTTAGTTTCGTAATTTTATTTACCCAGCTATAGTCCTAGTTCGCAGTTGCCGTGGTAAAAAGTTTTGCCACGCGCTGCCAATTACGAATTGGCTAAATGAAACTCAATACGCCGCAATGCCCGTGTACATACATATAATAAGTATATAAGATATTGAAGATTATTAACGCTTCTTGTTGACACTTGATCATTAATTATATTTGCGCGTGGCGGGGCGTAATCGTATCGGAGGCAAGCGAGTAATCATATAAAAAGCGGCAAAGTTAATTGATTGACGATGGATGGGGATATGCGGTTGCGGATGCGAATGTTGGAAGAAGACAGGCAAACTTCGCAACAGGAGCACAATTTGCTTTATTAAATTGCCATTAACAGCGGCCTTGGTTAAAGTTAACTAACTAACTAGGTCAACACACGGTGCGTATACGCCATGTGGCCAATCGGTTGATTAGAGAGGGTAGCTTGAAGTCTACTCTCAGTGTACGCATTAGGCTAGGGCAAAAAACAATGCAACTGGGCCTTGGTATACCATTTGGCATGCCCTTAAATCAATGCACAGTCTGGCGTCCAATCGCTGTGGGTTTTGGCCAAAATGATTTATGATACGAGCCGGCATTTCGTTTGTCCAGTCGCCGCCGGACACGAATGCAAATGGCAATAGCAACTGCAAATAAAAAAGAAAACAAATGCACATGTGCGCATAAATGTGGTAAACAGATACGTTCGAGCTGGGGAAATGTAGATCCCTGGACGCAGATCCGACTGCACCCAGTGCCCATAAGCGGAAATTATGGCTTCAAGTTTGCTTTCCACTTCGTTATAAATAACACTGATTGACGTTGCGTGTGGCTGCCGCATTTTAATTATACAATACGACTACGTTAATACTTTATATTATAACGGAAAATTTTACAGCTAGGTCCCTGACACAGATAACAAAAACAATAACAATTCTCAGATATAATCGTTCAGCTGTCAGTGAAAGGAAATTGATTTATAATAATTTGCTGGAATTTTGACTATTCAGCAGTTGTCAGATATGTATATGTTTAATATACCCTGTAAATGTGCGCGCAAGGCTCTTATAATACATTTTTTCACATATTCACATATTATTCTCTAAATATATCCCTCTGGTAAAAATATATAAAGTGACATAAAGTTACTTCTGATGTGATCACTAAATACATATCTAGTATAATATTCAAGGTTTTGTGTAAGACGTTAGAGACATTAAGCTTTAAATATATAGAGTTGTGAATAGGCGAACATTAAAAATTAATACATATTTGATATATCATTGCATATGAATTTTAATATTTCATAATTTAATAACACGAATTTGAAATTTGATTTCAAACTTAGCTATCATAAATAAATAAATATTTTAAAGTTATAGAAATATCGACTTCTATCAAACTCTTCTATATATTAAAAAAAAAAACATATGAGCCTTTGTATGGTTTTAATTAAATTCAGTCAATTAAGTTCCTGCTAATTTATTTATTTATTCATTTTATTTTTTTTAGACATGAAAAATAATATATATGTTCTTGTACCTTGCCAGCGATGATTTTTAAAAAATATTATTATTTATCATTATTAAAGTCATACCAATTTTAATTCCTTTTTATACCCTGAACCCATTGAAAATGGGAAATCAGGGTATAATGGTTTTGTTAAAATGTATGTAACAGGCAGAAGGAGGCGTGGCAGACCCCACAAAGTATATATATTCTTGATCAGGGCGACGAGAAAAGTTGATTTGGCCCTGTCCGTCTGTCTGTCCGTCCGTCCGTCCGTCCGTCTGTCCGTCTGTCCGTATGTTTGAACGCGTCGATTTCCGAAGATACAATAGCTAGAGACTTCAACTTTTTTTTAAAATGTCCGTATATAGCACGCGCATATCGAGTTTATCACATAATTTCGATAACTTGTCCGATTATTTTTTTATCGATGAAAAACCTTATCGAAAGTCAATTATAAATTTATATCTCCTACATCTTTTGAGCTAGAGTCTCAAAATTTGAAATGTAGACTCATATGTAGATTATAGAATTTCGTTTTTTTTTTATAATTCACCCCCACCCCTATATCCACCCCCTCACCCTCACTTTTGTAAAAGGCGTATTTCAAATACTAGAGACTTGAGCTTCGGCATATGCATAGTATAGTAATGATGTAATCATAATCTAAAAGTTTCATGAAGAACGTACGTCCACAAAAAAAGTTATTAAACAATTAAGTTTCCATGAGAAGCCCACACTGCAGCCCATGCGTGTTTATGCGTGCGTGCCTATATGTGCCTATGTATGTGTGTGTGTGTTTCTTTTGTAAGCAAAAAGACGCGGAGAATTATTGAAATATCAGTTCTCCTAAGGGTTCAGGGGATTTCCTAGTCGGGCAGTCTCGACTAGAGCTTTCTTACTTGTTTTTTTTTTTTTTTTTTTTGTTCTTTAATTTATGAATTTTCGACTTATTTAGTTTTTGTCATAGCTAAGTTATTATTTAGTTATTATAGGATATGTAGGCAGCTGTATGTATATCTATAATTCAATGCATTCGGTAAGGTTTTTCTTCTGATAACTATTCACATTTGCTTGAGATCAGATTTCAATTCATTTTCCTTGAATTTGAATTTTAAAAAAATTGAATTTTCAACCGTTTGCAACACATGAGCTATGATGAGTCAGATATCCAAGTATGTGTGTCTATGGTTTTCCAAGGATTCCCCTCATGGATGCATTCAGTGAAGTGTTTTTTTCAGAACTTTCACAGACATTAGAGTTTCAATTTTATTTTATTTAGCAGTGGCCTATTTTACGATTGTTCGTTCAGCTTTCAATAGTCCCCATTTTTTCTGCTTTGCAAAACGTAAGCCTTTTAGGCTTAGCTGCACTTTGATATAAAGTATACGCCGTGTGCATTGCATCTTTTTAATCGATGGCTATGTTGTTTTTTCCTCTACGCATGGTTCGGCTTAAAAGCTTTGAGTTTATATTCTCTGCTTGGACTTTTTTTTACGCCTTTTAAGCATGAACAAAGGTTCTTGTAATGCATAACATTCCTGTTTTATCGTGTATGTCTCTTACATTTCTGTAGTATTAGTGAGAGGATGAGAGCCTCTGGCTTGTACACTCTAATTCTCACGCCGTGAGAGATGGAGAAAAATAACTGCTGCTGAATGTAGTCCCGGGTACTACTAAGAGCGAGAGAACTAAATATACTATAAGGATAGGGTGGTTATGGTTCTCGTTTCTAAAAATCAATAGCTACTCCTGCTTTTCTTTTTTGTTACTATTAATTAAAAACCTTATCGAAAATCTCTTATAAAATTATATTACTACATCTCTACATACACATACATTTTTAGAATCTCCAAATTTTAAATTCACTTTAGTATTTCCTTTAAGAATTTCCATTAAGTATTTCTTCCAAGTCCTCACTTCACTTTACTGCACTGCACGACTGACCACCACCAGTCTTGACTGAAGACTGAAGAAATGCTGCAGCTGCCGCCCTTTATATAGGGCGACTTTCTCTCAAAGCCCGAGTCGCTCTCAAATGTTTAAATGATCTTTAGTAATTACTCTGTATTCCTTGCTGGTGTAAGAGAGAGAGAGAGAGAGAGAGAGAGAAAGAGAGAGAGACAGAGGGAGAGAGAAAGAGAGAGAGAGAGGGGGAGAGAGAGGGAGGGAGGGAGAGAGAGAGATAGAGAGAGAGGGGAGAGAGAAAGAGAGAGGGAGAGAGAGAGAGAGAGAGGGAGAGAGAAAGAGAGAGGGAGAGAGAGAGAAAAAGAGAGAGAGATAGAGAGAGAGAGAGATAGATTGATTTCGTTTTTTCTATTTTGCTTAAAATACTATTTGACCGTGAGAATTCGATGCATTAAGAATGATATAAGATCAGAGAAATCTATATCTTGATTAAAGTGTGATAATTGAACCGAATGAATCAGTTAGGCTTAGTCGGTTTAGTTATTTTGTATATGTATAAAGAAAATATTTCTGATATGTGCTAAAAAAATGATACTGAAAGTAGTTTGTCTGGTAAGGAAACTGGGAAACATGCTTCTATATGTGATTAGTAACAGGAAAAAACGCGATTCTGCATAAGCGCCATCAGGCCATACGGCTACCATTCAAGACAGCTTATCTACATCCGATTGGCACAAACCAAGCTGGGCAAAATGGACAACTCAATCAGAGGGAATGACCTTCCAAACAATCCATACTTGAGGCTCTCCGATTTGTGTCTTTGTGGATGCGAGGAGCTGCTGAAGCAATGATGGTATCTATGCACATGACTAATGCGAGGCAGTTTGATCATTTCAGCTTGCTGCCATTGTTCTTGCTAACGTCAGAGAAGCGGCAGGTGCAAAGTGGCAGGTGGATGAGCCAGAGCCCAGAGCGTAATACTTGAATTTCATCTGTATCTTGTCAAGAATTGTACTTTTCCCCCAGTCGAGCTACAATGCAGTAATTAGTAATTATAATTAGCATATAAATCAAGTCATATTTCGTCCAAGTTTTCAAGGTATTAATTAGAGACGCAGGACATTAGCACAAGTGCCAAGCAAATTAGCTTGCTCTTGTTAAACCTAATAAAAAAGTTTTGCCTTTTTGCCCATGTCCTCGGGGGTTTTTGGATGTGACAACGCAGTCATGGCCTGCGCTTCCAGAATAGGCTGCAGAAACTTTGGGTATTTCAGTTAAGTTTCTGCCATCGAATTTCCGTTAAATTGTTTTTATAAGAAGGCTGCTTGGGAATCATGCTAACGGAAAATAAAAGCGATTTGTTTAAAGAAATTAGCTGAAAATCCTGTTAACAAAGTGTTCTCTTCACAGTTCGCTGCACACACACATATATTGGCTTTAGCATTTACTTCGAGTTCAGGCTCTGCTCACACACCTGGAAATCAATAAATTCTATTTCGCTTTCATGTTACAACTCATATTAAATCCAATTTGTTTGTCTTTGGAGCCGGTAAAGCCCTGTGGTACACGAAACACAATTTTCGGTTTTGTTTTTATATTCGCTCGATAGCTATCTTTGCATATGTGAATTGTACAATTTTATATTTGTTCAGATTGGTTAGCAGATACATATGCATTGTACGATACTGTTTGTATTCCCAATCGGAAATATGATTCACTATCACATCAAAATTAAACAAAGCTTATAGTCGAAACTGTCAGTAACCCTTTGGGCTTTCGCTTTTTTCTAGTGCTTTGAAATACGTATACGAGCTCTCCACTGGCCCTTAATTAAAGTTCGTTCCATATAATTTACATGAGTGTGTGTTCTAGGAAAGCAACCAATTTATATAAAATTTTAGTAGACCTGGCCAACTTCACTCCGCCCCACATTACTAGTGTTGTAATACTGACTGCGACTGAGTGAAGAACCCTTTTAAATGCGTTTTTCATTTTCAGATGCATAAACAAATAAAGCAGATGGTTTTTCCATTCGTGAATGTGATACCTTCAATGGGCCGACTTAAAGCAAAAGCATTCAAGCATTGAAGTTATGCCAAAAATCATACAGAGTCGATCATCCCGTTCTCGAGGTATACAACTTTTAAGAAACTAACAAAACTTGCTTGTATTTATATAGAGTATATATAAATTAGATTTTAACTTGAACAGAAAATTGCAATGCTATATCTTAAAGGATTTCCTGCTTTTGTAAGATTGGCTTAGACTCAATTATATATCATAGGTCTGAACCTCAATTAAGGTAAACATTTTCATAGCTCACTTAGCTGATGCTTGAAATAAAAAAATTATATATCGTTTATTTAGCTAGAAGCTTTGCCATTAAATATGCTTTCAAATTTGGCTCGTTAATTTGCGGCTAGGTCGCAATAATGGGTATAGGCCAAGGCCTACAAGGAATGTGCCCGGCGGCGATTTGACACGATTTGGACGGGGCAAAAATCCGCTAAATTGCTGCAGATTTATTTGAATTCCATAGCCAAATAGCCGGCAAGCAAACACGTTTTCACGAATAAACTCCAGAGGTGCGACTATGCAAGTGTCGACTCGGGAAAGTGGCCAAGTTGAGAGCCCGGAAGGAGCAAGACACCCAAGTCAAATGCCAATTTAATTGGCGCCGCGGGGGCGAGTGCCTGAACCTGACAGCCTCTGGTGCTAAGGCGATTTAGACTGAGCACAGCGCACCGAAGAACTGGTCCATGGCACTCCGCCATTCTTCTTTCGAGTGGACGTCGAGCAGTTTCATTTCATTTCGCTCAATTAAAAGTTGCGCTGCTCAGCGGGCAACTGGACCGCATCGCTGCCTGCAATGGCCAAACGCTCGTAACAAATGTGCAAAGTTTAGTGAATTAAATGCGTCAGCAATGACCTTGACTGGCTGACTCCTCGGTGAGCATTGTCAACTAATTTCAAGTTGTGCGAACAGCCACTAAGCTGTTCTGTAAAGTCTGCAAAGTCAACTTGCGGAATTCAACTCAGCTCCACTTCTCGCTGATAAATTGCCTGAAAGGTTTCATTTATGCTAAGAGAGCGACAAAAATGTCAACTCGGTTCACTTGAGAGTGCTCAGAGTGTCAAAGCAGCCGCCATTTGCAAAATGAGTGACATTTACATTGACATTAACCACTTGGGAATTGTAATCCAATATTAGGTGCTCAATATTAATAGCACTAATATGTAATTTCTAGAGCACGCTGAGGATAAATATGCAGATCCCTGTGGAGGCACAAAGAACATTTATAATTAATTCGAATATTTTAATCTAGGAGGAATTCTCGAATGTGGGATAATCTGAAAAAATGCTTTATATATATGGAAATATATGTATCTCTATATAGAAAACAACATATGGACATATAAGAGCTCTAGTTATAGAGCTTGGGCTGTGACTTTAAGTGTTGTATAACTGTTTGTTAATAGAATATCTTAATCACAACGCCATAAGTATAATCGTTAGTATTTATATAAAGCCTTCTTAGTAAATTTGGATGGGAAGGCCCTTCATTAGGAGGAAGGAGATGTTCATATTCAAAATTTGAGTTAAGGGAATACCAAGTCTGTTCCGCCTTGGTATTCCTTTCATAAATTGCTCTGTTACATATATTTCGGTATAAAAATCAAATTCAGAGATCCCACATTCCAGCGATTCACATTATACATAGGTTATCAGACTCTAACTATCTAAAATCATATCATATGATTCCATTCGATTAGGTCTTTAAGCATAATTCCTTAATTTAATAACTTAAAAGTTTCTATAGTAGAATTGTACATTTCACTTGGTCAAAAAATAGCAACCCAGGTTTTTTGTCCAATCAAATCCGAAATAAATTCAAGTCGTTGAAAGCAAATGCTAATTGTTCGATTTTACTACACGAAGTCACTAGAGAACAGATTGCAGGATGCCGTTCAAGAAGGGTGTCTGTCAGTTGCTTGCCTTGAACAAGTTTAGTATCCAGCAGTGGATGAAAACATTCGACGCGATGATCTTTGATGCGGACGGTGTTCTATGGAGGTTCGACAATCCGGTGGATGGAGCTCCGGAGACATTCAATGCCTTGCGGGCAATGGGGAAGCGGGCGTTCATCTGCACTAATCATTCGGCTTGGTCGCGGCAACAACTGCTCGACAAGGCCGAGAGATTGGGCATTATCGTGGAAAAGAAAGAGATTATTTCGTCAGCGTGGGCATTGGCCCACTATCTGAAAGAGTGTGGATTCAAGAGAAAGGTGTACGTCGTCGGGGGCCAAGGCATCGTTGATGAGTTGAAGGATGTGGGCATTGAATCCTTACCAATCAAGGAACGCCCCTTGGTGGGCGCTTCTTTGCGCGATCAAGTGCTAAACATGCCCATGGATCCAGATGTGGGTGCTGTGGCTGTGGGCATCGATCAATATTTCGACGTGGTGAAGCTGACGAAAGCCTGCTGTTATTTGCGTAACCCTAAGGTAATCTTTCTGGCCACCAACCAAGATCGAGCGCTCGCCGTCAACTCGAACCTCTTCATCCCTGGCGCTGGCAGCATGGTCTCCGCCGTGCAGGCAATAGCCAATCGTCCGCCTTTCACCTGCGGCAAGCCCAATGCCCTCATGTGCTTGCATCTGATGCGCGAGGGCGTTATCAAACCGGAGCGCACCCTCATGGTGGGCGACACGTAAGCTGCTGCACCGATTATTTGGCATACGATTGAACTAATTATATATTTGAATTTTTACTTATAGCTTATATACCGATATTCTGTTTGGCTATAATTGCGGCTTTCAAACTCTGCTGGTGGGCTCTGGGAACACGACCCTTGACGATGTCTCTGACGCTCAGAAGTCGAAGGATCCAATGATGTACCGACAGATACCCGATCTATTCATACCTAGTATTTCCCACTTATTAAAGTTTTTGCCTTCCAAAAATCGTTGACACTTCAACAAAGATACCAGAAAACAGTGCACCGTTAATAAACAGACAGCCGATAAACTCTATTCATAATTTGATTACTTTAATGTGGTTGAATCTTCGGACGGATAT
Source organism: Drosophila aldrichi (assembly GCA_035045965.1). NCBI lineage: Eukaryota > Metazoa > Arthropoda > Insecta > Diptera > Drosophilidae > Drosophila > Drosophila aldrichi. The sequence goes on along the minus strand of JAWNOM010000341.1, from coordinate 2,485,973 downwards.
CTTATTATTGTCTTTTTTTCGGTAGATCCTATAAAGGGAATATATGTGTATGTATAATATGTATATGTTTTTGATTAGATCGAAGGCTGAGTCTAAAATTTGCATGTGTGCTCTATGGATAATGAAATACTCTATAGGTTTGGAAAACTTAATGGAATATGTGCTGAAGCTACAAATCTATCGATTGGGGCTCTACTCGATGATTTCCCGTTGATTAATTCAAAGTACTTTTCCTTGAATTATATAGATATTAAAAATCAAATTACTTTTTTCCTTATCTTTTCAAAATTAGTATATTTTCGGTCATTTTTACGTTCTTCTTTAATCGACCTAAACCTACAAAACATTCTCTCCGATTCAACTTAGTCTCCAAGGCAAATTCATTCCGAATTCATTTTAATTAATCCCTAAGGCGTCTAACAGTAAGACATATGCCATGAAATAGTTATCCAATAATACATTTCAGACCATCATCATGGATGGGTTTAACAGGATTACTGTGTGGATCACTATTCCCCAATGAGCACATTCATTCAAATATATATATTCATTCGTGTTAGACTTCAGGATATGTTTATTTAAGCCTTTATGAATTATTGGCTTTTATTTTATCAGTTCAATTTTTCGTATTTCGGCGTAAATGTGACAATGTTGATTCCGTCCGTGATTCCGTGAGCTCTCTATCCTGTTAAAGGAAGGTGTTAACTCTTCCTAAAAGGGTTTCCTGTTGTTTTTATGTGCAGAATGTGTCGGGGTTGCAGTAATGGATACCACTCCAATTTGTTGTCTATCGAGTGCTCGCAGATAATAATTTCAAAAATTCAAATTTTGATTTCACTTGAATGTAATTAGTTTATTTTGAAGATCGAACATGTTCAAGCAGACCTGCACCAACCTCACTACCTTATCCATCCAACGGGTGCGCCAATGGCTGAACGGCTTTGAGACTGTTATCTGTGATGCTGATGGGGTGCTGTGGCACTTTGACAAAGCAATTGACGGCTCTGTCGAGGCCTTTAATGCGATTCAAGGGACTGGACGCAAAACGTTTATAGTGTCGAACAACTCGTGCTTGTGCAGCGAGAACATTAGGCTAAAGGCTCGCGATTTCGGCTTTAATGTGCCCAAGAATCACGTGCTTAACTCTGGGAAGTCCGTTGCCAGCTTTCTGAGCGGCAAGAATTTTCAGCAGAAGGTTTTCGTTGTGGGCGGGGTCGGCATCATTGAGGAGCTGGCTGACGTGAATATATGTGCGTTTCAATTCAGAAACGAGAAGATTGAAAAGTCTATGCGGGATTTTGCCCTTGAGATGCAAGTAGACGAAGATGTGGGTGCTGTTGTTGTCGGCCGAGATGACAGCTTCAATATGTGCAGCATTATTAGAGCCTGTCACTATTTGAGAAATCCTCAAATTCTGTTCCTCGGCTGCTGCTTGGATGCTGCCTATCCCATTGGCAATAATCGTGTTCTAGCCGGCGCGGCTGCCATGATAGCATTAGTTAAGACAATAACTTCACGCAAACCCCTCATTCTTGGCAAGCCAAACCCCTGGATTGTTCGAGAGCCCATCGAGAGCGGAGCTATCAATCCAGCAACTACGCTGATGATCGGCGATACGTAAGTAAGAGACCTATCAATTTATAATGACTTGCTCTTTATTGTATAGCATAAACTGAAACAAATTTCTTTGCATGAGCATAGTTCGTCTTGATTTATCATATCTAGTATCATTGTCAGAAGACCTTAGTTAAAGGAAGCCTAAAAAATTACACTGAGCTGTAATCTGTTCTATCTTATAAGACATTATTTTGAACTTTAGATATTAATGAAAATATTTCTGCTTTACATAGATAATACACCTCTAAACATTATTTTTATAGCTCTTCCTATCTATACTGAAAAACTTTATATAATATATAATATATTTATATATCATCTTTTATTTCTTTACAGACTTGAAACAGATATAAAATTTGCCAATTATAATGGATTTCAGTCAATTCTTGTGGGATCGGGTGTCACAGAATTGGAGAAAGTGGAAAGGATACGCGATAGAGGCCAGAAGAGGCAAATGCGTTTAGTGCCAGATGCATATTTGCCCAGACTCTGTGATTTACTTGAGTATCTTTAGCATGTACCGATTTATGGACGAATCAATATTGAATGATGTGTGTGTGTTGTGTTTTGTAAGCTCGTCTCTCGCTTTAGTTGGCCTGCATTGATATGTGATATGTGAAATTAGTATTCAGACAATAAATCAATATTTTTCCAATAGCCCCGATAGCCGATGAATTGAGATTCATTCACTTTTCCCTTTTTTTTTGTTTTCTTTGTCTCGCCGCTGGCCACAGCGTTTGTCTGGCCGTGGAATCCTTGTCAAAACTTGGAACAAGTGCAGTCAGAAGTGAGCGCCACCACAAAGCTCAACACACTGTCAACGCCATGCCATGCCATGCCATGCCCTGCCATTGTGTCGGCTGCGTGTGGTGGGTGGTGCGGTGGTTTACCGTAACCTCTTGCTCGTCATTCACACCCGACCACTTAGGCAGCCACTTGTCTGCCTCTCTGCCCGGGTCAGACGGCGCGTTTTTCAAGCGCTTATCGCCGTGCACAGAAATAAAGTCCTTCAATGACCAGTGTCCACTGTGGCCGACAGCTGTGAGCGGCATTAAAAAATATTGCCAGCAAAAACTGTAGCACTCTTGTCGCAAAAGGCGCCACGTGCGATTAGTCTACTCGTTGGCTGTCTTTTTTTTGTTTGTTTGATACCCTGTGAATATCAGAGCAAGTGTGAGACTATTAGCTATGCGACTGAGCATGAATAGAATAACTCCTTTTATTATTGACTCAAATAAAAAGTCGAATAATGCGATTAGAGCATTGCCTTGTCGGTTAAAACTTTTAAAAATTTTTCCGCTATTTCCATAGGATAATTTTCATACATATGCCGCATATTCAGTTGTTGTTTTTTTGGGGCTTGTTGTTTATGTTTTGCTTAGCGCCCACGCGCCATGTGCTACGCACAAAATTGTGTCATTGTTAGCTTAACCTTGTTTATATTTCGGCTCTGGTTCGCTAGATGCCACACACAGCCAAGCCAACCATGGAAATGGGCTGTAATGTAATTGTGAGCATTACAAGCTAATTGTATGGGCGCAACTGCAGATTGCCAACAGACGCAGTTCTACTTAAACTTGAATCCTGCTGTACAGCAGCCGCAGGGTAGTTAAGATCTCGGTCGGTGATAGTTGAGCCATTGTGGCCAGAGCCCAGAGTCGAGTGGTTGGCGTAAAGTAGAGTCCTGGGAGTCAGGAAATCGAGTTTGCCTTGACAATGTTTTGTGGGTTTCGTAGTTTCGGTGAAAATACTTTGAAAACTAAACAAAAGTTGTCAAAGAACTTGGCGACGTTTACAAGTTGAACATGACGCAGCCAAATGTCCAGGATTAATTAAATTTGAAGCTGTGCACCAGATGCCATGTGTTCGCCTCTGACAAAGACAGTTAATTAATTTGACAACACCCTGACGGGGTCAACACTAAGCGTGAAGCATCAAAGCTGGTGACAAAGTGCAAGTTGATATCGTTTGTCAATAGCTGGAGTGTAGCCGAGCCCCCCTCAAAACAAACCCAACCCAGCTCCAAGCTGTTGGCCAAACAAAAGGGCAGCAGCAACAGCAATGGCGGCATGAACTCATCATCATCAGCCTAACGCAGAGCCCGATAATCCTCATGGCATTAAAAACACATCAAACTGTTTAGAATCCGTTGGCAAAATTCAAAGTCATCAGCACTAAAAATAACTCCGACTCTTGGGTTTGTCTGGCTGCTGTTTTTTTTTTTTATTTTTTTGTGTGTGCTTTGTGGGCTCTCGTTCAGCTCCCTGTTGACATTATCCAAGCTGATTTATTGTCTTTATCACAAAGCCAGGCCACACTCGACTGTGGCAGGCATAACAAAATTTCAACAAAAGCAAAAGCAAACGCGAACTGCCTTTGTTGCTGCTGCCAGAGGCAAACATTTTCAATCTGTGGCCAAATTTTTCAAAGCACATTTCTGGGCGCATCCATAAACGTGCCAAAGTGCTTAACTGTAGTCAGAGGGAAAGTCTTTCGCATAAATCGACCGATTTTAATTAGTTGTGCATTTGTTCTGATTCACATTGCTGCTGCTGCTGCTGCTGCTCATGGCGTACAGCTCGTAATTCAATTGGCGCGATTATCCCCTAGCTCAAAGCACCTGCTGGAGCGCAGGCACTACTCACACTCAACTGCTTTAATATATATGTACATAGAATTTCACGCTGTGGGATATTTGCTAAAACTTACCCATTTCTTGAATAATAATAGTATTTTTTGTGGTAACTATCAATAGTTTTTAAATAGATATCGATACTTAACCATATCGATGGCTTTGAGGCTGTCGATAGTTGGCGTGAGCGCAATGATCGTGAATGGCGTATGCAGAAGAAGAAGAACGAGAGCGTCACTTTTAAGCAGAAAGCAAACAAGTTTAGCATAGAGCTGTAAAACTATCGATGGTTGCAACATTCAATAGTTTCGATGGTTTTAAAACAAATATTCAATAGTATCGATAGTACTATCGAAAATATTTTCAAGTTCAAAAACAAACTAAATAAATGCATATTTAACTATAAAAAAATGCAAATTTTAATAAACAATTCATTTGTTTACATAATGAGATCCTTCATGGACTATAACAAAATAAAACAAGTTTGAATAATATTAAAATTAAATGTATGGCTTTTAGTCTTCTGTCTTCTCCGTCTTAACAAAGCACATACATACAAAACTTAAATTAGTTACTTCCGTTGCTAGTTGGGAAATGGAGCTTACCCTGTGGGTTTTTCAAAAGATATTTATCCATCCTTCCTCCGCCACCAACACTAACGAAAATAAATACTAATTTGTATACTTAATTGCTTCTTATATATAAATAATTTCTTACCAAAAAGAGCCGCCGCGCCAAAGTAATTGATGTGCAACGCACGATATCATCTCTATCGATAGTATACAAAAACAATCGATATGGACGCAAAAATATAAAAATTCGATATATCGATAGGTCAATCGATAGTTTTACAGCACTAGTTTAGCAGAGCAGCGGAGTTAATAAAACTAAATAACTAAATAAAGCCTCCTACATTTTGTTGACTATTTGCACAGTATTTGCATGTTGGCCATTTTTAGAGATGAGATATCGATTTCACTAGTTAGTATTTATTTCTTTGCATAATTTGACAACACAAACTTTGAGCTAAAAAATACCAACTAGTTGTAGTGTATTTTGCTTACAGAATGTTTACTATTTACGGAATTGCAGGGTATTTTTCCGTTCATCATGACAAATTGCTCTTCTGATTATTATAAGGATTTTCCTTTGTGTCCTGGCGTGTCGGCGACATAAACTCTGAGCTCTCGCCACGTGCTTAGCATAGCCAAATGCACAAAGCTCTGTGCTAAGTGCCACCCACAAGATCCGCTTAGGCTCGGGTCTCATGGCCACGCCCCACGTCTTTCAAATTGAATGTTAAGTGGCTATTAGAAATACACATACACAATTGCAATTGCAATTGAATTAATCGTCAACTATGACATATTATATTAGCGATTCCTCGAAATGAAAATGAAATATGACCCGTTCAATAAAACTCTTGAATTTGAGTTCTCACAATTATTGAAGTTTTTTATTTTTTATTGAATCTCAGGAGCAAATATTGAACTTGAGTTTTAAATTGATTTTTAATTAAAACTAAACTAATGCTATATTTAATTGTAATTTTTAAACTGCAATCTCGTTATATTTTATTTATAATATATGCTTTGCATCGACTATATAATTATCATATAGGAAATATTTACAGATTCAGTTAAATAATTATATTTATACAAAAGCAACGATGTTTTTTGTTATTTTGTTGGGAGGTAAGTTGAATAAATTCTATTTATGAACACCTGAAAATGTCTTTTACCATAGCAAAGTGTGTGTGTTTTGTTTAAGTGTACGTGTTAAATTGAGCTACTTTGAGTTTCTTTTCGCGAATTGGCGAAGATAAAAGTAATAAAGAATTAATGTAATCGAATTTACCGACGAACTTTGAGTTAACTTTTCCGACAACTTGACATATTACAACGTCGACTCAAAAGCCCCCATCAAAAAAAAAATATATGAACTGCTATCGATAACAAAATGAAAAAGTTTTCTATAATTTCAGACCAAACAAAATAAAAAATAAATAAATAAATAAAAAGAAAGTGAAGCAAAATAAAAAAGAAACCGAAAAAAAAAAACATTTATCAAGTTCACTGAAAAATGCATTGGAAAGTATATTTAATTAAAGGCAAAAAGTTGGTCCTAATAAATAAAAGTTTCGCTGGCCAAACGCCCGGGTCAGCTCTGGGTTATGGTCTTCCACTTGGGCATTAATCTACAGCGTGGGTGTATGAAAAAGGTTCACAGCTCAATTTACTGCAAAACTGAAATAAATTCAATTGATTGAGCTGAACTGAAACTCATAAAAATAAAATAAATTCAAACTGAAAGGATTAATTATGTGTGTGTAGTTTGTTTCCTTAAAGTACAGCAAGAATTTGTATTACGCTCTTAAATTTGTTCCGCTTGAGTGTGCTTGAGCTCAATGAATTAATGCAGAAATTAGGAAGAGGAATTCTAATTCAAATGTGTTTCTAAGTTTATCAGACGGCTTCAAGAAATGTTGATATAATGATTTGGGATAGTATCACATATCGAGGACGTAATAGTTAGATCATGGACGCTTGTGTTTACTCAAACTATAATCATATATATGTATATTTACATAAATATACTAAACAATTAAAAGTTATGCGATATTGTTTTTATTGCTGTTAAGGGAGGTATATACATACGATATATGATACTGCTCACAAAGTGAAAAGGATATTATTTATAATTACCGGACATACCATCTGGTTATTATTTTTACCATTAAAGCAAATCATTGTGATATAGTATGTTTACTCGTGGGAGCACTCTACTTAAAAGATTTCGATGTATATACACATATGTATATCTACTCTCATTGAGGGCGTGGCAAAGCGGGTATAACAGCAGCTTTTAGAGCTGGTATTTTAAAATTTGGCACGAACATAACTGTTATATTATAAAGAATTGAAATGTTACCACCCAGCATGGGTGTGGCAATCGAGAATTGAAAACTATTTAATTTTGAATATACTATATAAATATTGTATGTATGTATATCCGCACCCAAAATGACATGGTTTATATGTATATATCTATATGTCTATTGGGAAAAGCCAACTTTTTGAAGTTTAGGAGGTAGAAAATATTTATCTTTGCTTTATGGCTAACTAAAGACATGGCATATCCAAATATCCCATATTTTTCATAGTTTTGGAGCTTCAGCCTTCTGAGGATTAACCAAAAATTATATAAGTGTAGCTTAACAGCTGGAAACTCAACATCTGAAAACCAAACTGCTCTATCGACTTAATATGCTTTTTGGGGCACTTGTATGTATTTAGGAATTTGTTTTATTTAAATCTTAATTTGTTTTAATTCAAAAATAATTCCTTGATTAGCAAATTATTGTGCTTCATTTAAATTCTGAATAGGTTTATTTGATATATAATAAGAATAGGTCATAATCCTGCAGGATTTGTTTGTGTTATAGTATCGGGATAACATACTTGCCCCAAATGCGAACAAAGCCTTGAAAAACTAATAAGAATGATTACTTCTTCTATTTTTTTTCCTCCTACGCCTATTGAGCCGCAAACTATTTAATCCTGTTCAGATTACTCTACAGATGTCCATCTAAGCTCAGTCTTTAATTTGGGGAACTGCCGAAATAATTGTTGTTGTGTGAATTCTTCAAAGTCGATTGCGTACTTTCATCAAATTTTTGCTGTACTTTGTGTTTCGTGGTGTCTTAAAGAGCTTGGAGTACAGAGAAGGAGATAGCAACACATAACGCTTATCACAAAGTAACGCGACGCTTGGCGCGCTTAGTTTATATATAGTAAGTATATGTCGTATATATATAGAGAGAAGTATATATATATATATATTTACATAAGTGACTAGCATCTACATTATGTACACTACTACGGGTAGCTCAGAAGCCCGAGGAGACGTGGCCCAGCTTCTTGCCATCCACGGTCCAGTCGTAGCCCAGGGCCGTATTATTATTTGTCGTCGAGTTCGTGGTGGAGACGGAGCGCTGCATTTCGCGCGGACCTGGATAGTAGACGACGGGACCCGGTGACGGTGCTCGATTCCGTTTGATTTGCAGGAGACCGGGCGAGCCGGAGACTTGGGTGAGCCGAACGCTGTTCAGTGAGCTGCTGCCTCCGGTGGTGACCAGGTAGGTTGTCGTGGTGCTCCGCTGCGTGCCGTGCCGTGAGAAGCGGCCGGATGAGCGATGGTTCATGGTGCCGTCGCCGTTGTTCGAAATTGAGCTCTCGTAGTGTATAAGATCCGGCTGGTCACGACTCAGGCGTCGCTTGAAAAAAATGAGTAAAAAAATACGCTTGAACTTCTCGCCGAATATGATGTAAATGAGAAAGTTGACGCTGCTGTTGATCGTGATCAGCAGATTGGAGATTTTCGTCAGCTTGTGATCGACGACGCTGTAGAATGCCTCCGAGATGTTCAGCACCAGCGGCAGGAAATTGAGCATGAAGAACACAATCACCACGCAGAGCAGCATCGTGGCCAGGCCGATCTCGCGCTTCTCCGATCTGGAGAGCCGCTGGCGCTCCCGGTTCGCGCGCTTCACCTGCATATAGATCAGGCAGTTGAGTATGGCCAGCGTGAGAAAGGGAATTATGTTGTTCACAATCAGGTAGCACCAGTGTATATATATATTGATGTAGGTCGGGTCTCGCCTCAGCGCCGAGGGCCTGACGCAGTGCAGCACAATGGTGGTGTTGGGCAGCTGGTAGCTCACATAGAGCACTTCCCAGAAGCGAGGCATGTTGTAGGCGAGCGCAAAGCAGACGCACACTATGAAGTAGATCTTGGCACGCCCATAGGTGCAGAGAGCACGCGCCCGCAGCGGGTGACAGACGGCCACATAGCGCTCCAGGGTGACGGTGAAGGTCATATAGATGCTGGCCGTCTGGGCGATCATGCCGATGGGAAACATCGCCGGCGATATGAACGGATACACGAAGTTGTAGTAGCCGAAGAAGTGGCCCGTGTACGGGTAAATGGAGGGTATGCCAAACAGCAGCATGGAGCTAATAATTAGCACCGTGTCACAGCGCGCCAAGCCAGTCAGCAGATAGTTAATGCTGGAGCGCATCTGCGGACGGGACAGAATTATCATGGATATCACATTGCCCAGTATGCCCAGGACGCCAACAATGTTGAGTATGACGCCGCACACCCAGAACTCGATGCAATTATTCTCCAGCTGCGGATTGTAGACCAGCTCACATTCACGCAGCCACGCCAGATCCGCGCTCTCGTTCTGCGCCTCATAGCTGCCGTTCAGCAGTCGCTGGCTCGCATTGAACAGCACCGGGGCCAAGGTGCTCTCCACGGAGTCCGTTAGATCGTAGCGCCCCGTCTCCTCAATGCGCTGGCCCGTCGCACTGGCCAGGAACTGATCGTCGCTGATGGGCGCCCAGTCGTAATCACCGGATGCCGACGGTGGCATCACACCTGACCCTGGCTGCTGCAGGCTCAGCAGCAGCCGTTCCGCTGCGCCGCTCATCGGATGTTTTCTATTCGGGATCTATTTGCGGCTAGCTGGCAACTGTTTCGGGCATTTAAACTTTTATCCAGCAACAACTTTGGCCGCAACATAAATTCGTTGACCGCTCTAATAGTTTGTTCTAGTTGTTGTTGTTGTTGGTTCACACCTGTGCACACTCACACACACTCACACACACACACGGTATTGAGTGAGGGCGACTGGGATATTGCGTAGAAAGCTCTTTGCCTGCCTTTCCGCTTATGGCTCACACTGGGGCGCAGAGCTTTTAATAGCCCAGTAGCAGTAGCAGTAGTAGTTGTTGTTGTTGTTGTTGTTGTTGACACTTTAAGCTGAAAGAGAGGAAATGAAAAATAGAAGGACTTTTAGTACAAGGCTTTTGTTTGGTCAGGTGATTGTGTATCGTTCAATTCAGGCGCAAACTTTTTGGCTCGACTTTTGCTTATTTGCCCAGCAATTCTTGCAGCAACTAAGAGTTTGTTCCAGTAGTTCATTTATAAATATATTGATTGGATTTCCTCAAGCGAACAATATTTACGAAAGCATTAAATTGGACGAAAAGGATTGAAAGGTGCCTTTAAGAATGAAAATATTCAATTTGTTTATATTGTAAACAAGGGAATATATAATGAGAATAAAACAAAATAATAATAATATTAAAAATAAAATTATAATATTGTAATAATATTATTAATAATAATACAAATCATGTAAAATAAAAATTATAATAGTTAACTAATAAATACTTTATTTTTGTATATTTTCTAATAGGACTCATCAATTTAAATATTCCAAATAGAATCCAAGACTGAACCCTACACCTCTCAATGATGCCAGCTGCTCTAACTTGCATGAATTTTATATAAGTTAAAGCTAAACAAGCTAGCACAAAGTTCTAATCTTAGCCATGACAACTGCTTTAAACTTTTCTACAAGTTTTTTTGTTGAACTACTAATCTCTCTTCCACATACTTAAGCAACTCTCTGAGCAAGTCTCTTTTTACAGAGTATATTCCTCAAAGAAATTCATTCTTTAATTTAAAATGTCCTTCAGAATTTATAAAAATTCTTGAGTGCTAGGTGAAATCTATCTTTACTTAACGTAATATCTGGTATTTATAAACTTACAAAATTTACCAGAATATATACAGTCATGAGGAGAGTAGGAGTTGAATTTAAATTAATCAATTCTAAAACAGATTAAAATATAGAATAAGACTAAAGACAGATTAATTTTCTAGCACTAATAGATAGGATGTGTTTAGATGTCTGATGTTTTCATATAAAATGTCTTGCGAGAGCTTGCTGTATATTTAAAGTCAATATTTTCTTATAATATAAAACCTAATCTGAATTTTTAGATTATCATTATTATATTTCAACATTATTATTAATAATTTAGTTAACATCAGCTTAAAAGATAGAAAAGGAAATAAGATTAGGTTTTAGATCTCATGTATATCCATATATTTCAAAGGGAACGATTTTTGGATAAAATGTATTTCGATTCGGATGGCAATTTATATTTAGTAAAACTTATTGTTTCATTAAAATATGATTTTTTGTGCTCCTTAGACATTGTTTATTATTGAACTGGGACATCATTTTTCCATACTACTTCGAAAAGTAGAATATGTGTTGTACATATATACATTATATATAAACATATATATTAAGTAGATATTAAATTGCGAAATTATAATTTCGAGTTCCATTTAAAAATTTTAATGTATAATTAATGCATTTTCATTTATTTATACACTCATGAAATGAAAGACATTAACCTTCTCTTTTCAATTCATTGTGGCTGTAGACATCCTTGAGACAATAAATGTGACAGCGAAGCAAACGAAGTGAACTATATAATTATATTAGGCCACCTTTTTACACATGTATCAAATTAAAGTGCCCGAATTCTATCCAGCAGACACACGCGCTCACCTGTGAAAGTGGATTCCCTCCCCACCTGTCAGCGAGCCCGTCAACACGGCGTTTTGGGCCAACAAATCAAGCAAAGCACGCGCACATAATAATAAAACTCGTAAAAATTACGGCTGTCGAGAGTGAACGACCCACAGATGGGCTGCACTTGATAAAAATTAAACATCATTTTATTTATTTTTTTTTTCTTTTAAATTTAACATTAATAAAACAAAATTCAAATTGTCTATGTCTAATAATTCTAAAGCTTTGCACATGAATTGTTTTTAGACTTCTGTCTGTAAAAGTTCGCAAGAAAGGAGAATGAACTGTCTGCATTTAATCAAAATTAGTCTATAAACTTAAAAATTATAAATTATTAAATTTTTAATCAAAATCGATGTATATTATTTTTTTTAAACAGTAATAAAATAATCAAAATTAGTCGATATTTCCATATATATATTTTTTTAAACAGTTTAACATTAATACAATAAAATTTAAAACTCGCTTTGGTTCTGGAGAAAGAACTATCTGCACTTAATCAAAGTTAATACAAATTTTTAATAAAATTAGTTGATATTTCCCCTTTATTTAAAACTAAAAAAATAATCAAAAATAATCGATATTTTACCATTTTTTTTAATACAATTGAACACAAATAAGATGTAATTCTAAGCTGTGTTTAATTAACTTTTCTTAAGCTGTTTACATTAAACGTTTGGCTTTCTGTCTCTTGTTAGTCAAAACTAATAAAAATCCTAATCAAAATTATTCGATAATTCCTTCCTTTTTTTTTTTTTAACAATTTAACACAAATAAAATAAAATTTAAAGCTGTCTTTTGTTAATCAAAATTTATAAAAATCTTAATTAAAATTAGATGATATTTTAATTTTTGTTAACACGAATAAAATAATCACAAATATTCGATATTTCCCCAGTTTTTTATTCTTTTATTTCTTTTTTTTTAAACGATTTAACACAAATAAAATAAAATTTAAATTTGTCTTTTGTTAATCAAAATTTATAAAAATCTCAATCAAAATTAGTCGATATTTCTCCTTTATTTTAAAACGAATAAAATAATCAAAATTATTCGATATTTCCTCATTTTTTATTCAATTGAACACGGTTAACAATTTTCTTCAGTTTTTTGTTGTTGAGAATGAATTGCTTGGATTTTTTTTAAATTTGTCTATAATCTTAATTAAAATTAACCGAAATCTTAATCAAAATCAGTCAATATTTCCCCATTATTTTTTATTCAGTTAAACAAAACTTATAGCTGCCTTCGTTTAATAATGCTAAAGCTGTTTACTGAATGTCTAACTCTCTCTCTCTCTCTCTCTCTCTCTCTCTCTCTCACACACACACAGTCCCTAGGCATATTTGCTTAACTCGCATATAAGACAACATGATGATACTCTCTCTACAAATTTGTGTTGATATCGATGGTATATATATGTACATTTATATTTATGCTTATTTATTGGCTTCTCGGCAGTCCGCGCGCCTATCGTATAATCAAATCAATTTAACACATGGCAGCTCTTAGCTTAGTGTCGAGTTCGCGGCATGATTTGTGGCTACTGGCAAAATAGGCATAAATAAAAGAGAGAAAAATAAAGAAAAACAACTGACGCAAATGTTGTTTTTGTAGTTGTGGTGGCTGTGGCTGTGGCTACGAGAGCGCAGTGCAACCACAATGCTAACGAGGGGGCTTGTACAACATGGCGTATGCGTGTTTTGCATTTGGCATTTGTTATCTCTCAGCAGCTGCAGTAAATCGTCTGTGGTCGAGCATTTGCAGTAACTGTAACTGAAACTGTTGTCCCGTGGCATGTTAAATGCCCAACGATTTGCATCTGCTGGTGGCAGGTTGCAAATGGCAGGTGGCAGGTGGCAGTTGCATATGGACAGTTCGTGGCTAGCAGGTGTTATTGAGCATCGCTTTGCTTCATTCCGGCCGAGTTCCATTTTTGTCCACAAAAGGCGATTATAACAATTAGATGCTCAAATTGGATTGCTGCGTGGGCAGTTGCAACGGCACTGGACTTGGAGTCCAGCAATTAGAATGTCAATTAGTTTTAATGGAAACCTTTTCGCCAACTGCTGCTGGACCACTTGTACGTGACACCAATTCCATATTTTCTTTAACGTCCCACAGTCCACATGGCACTTTACTAGCCAATTCACTGTACAGTCGAGAGACATGACGGAGTTCCCTTCACTTTTATTATTATTATGATTGTTCTCTACTTTTTGTTACTTTTTTTATTACAACTATTTCATTGGTAGCTGGTGTTGAAGAACTTTGTTACTTTCCTTTCCAACAATGTTCGAAACACTTGAGTCTGCTGCACTTTATTAATGGTATATAAAACATATAGATTTCATTATCCAACACTTGCACATGTTTCTCAGAAGCACTTAAAAGATATTAACTTTGCAATTTTGAGAACTCGCAATTTCTCAAAGCACTCGAGCCGTTATTAACTCGACTTTGATTGCGAATAGACACGCAGTGGGACACATAACGGCTTTCACCTGGTTGGGCAGTTCATTAATAATGTATTAGTACATACAGAGAATTCCCACAAAATAAATTTATATTGAGTTCTTAGAAAATTAAAAGTGAAATTTCATTGCGAAGAAACTTTAAACGTTTTCATTTAATAATATTTTCACCACTTTAAACTTTAAACTACATTCCGCAGAGATATTTCGATATTTCATAAATTAATTGGGTTCATCCAGCCAACTACAGTTTCTAATTACTTGCTAATGTCAAAGCAATTAAACCCAATTTTCACTGGAATTCTGTGTAAATGAGCAAAAGGAGCTTATCAGTGACCTCGTTCGCATTACAATGTATTCCGGTATCAGACATATGGACACACATGAATGGACTTAGTTAAGCAGAAAGCGGTGTATGGATGGGGGCGACAACAGTTCCAATTAATGTTCATTTATTTTCTTTTTTTCGAAAATGACACTGAGCTTAATTGTTCAGCAAGATATTTGCATGTGGCATTCCAACTGGCGACGTGTCCTGCAAGGATTTTCATTACTGCTTCCCAGAGAGCAGACCAAAAACTATGTGCATATTGCATAGTTCTGGCTGGCTAACGAGGCGACAGCCAGTCTGCATTTCATTTCATTTCAGTTCAGTTCTGTGCCAATGCCCCAACCTGCTCTTGCCCTATGTTTATTCTCACTCTTTTACACTATCTATCTATCTATCTCACTTTCACTACCTACCCACTCGCTCGCTCTCTCTCTCTCTCTCTGTTGCGCTCTCTTGTGCTGTTTGTGTGGGCGAGCAACTTTTGGCATTTGCTCTTATATATGTATGTATGTTTTGGCCACTTTTTGTTCTCTGTGTCAACTGGTAAACAACATCGCGGTTATTTGGTTCCATCGGGCGTTTGCTTTATATTTGTAATTATAGAAATGAAACTATTTGCATGCACTTACTATAATGAAACAAAGGCAAAAACTTACACAGTGCATAAATGAAAAGTTCAGTTTGAAGTAAAAAAAAGAAGTGGTTAAGCTGAAGCATGGCGCATTTTAAATGTATTATTTATTTTAAAATAATTTATGGAGTATTTAATAATTTACAATTTCATATATGTATATGTGACTTTATTAAGATATTTACATTAAACCAAAGGAATAAACTCGACTATATATGTCAGATTTATGTAATTAAAATAAGAATTGAACATAACAGGAGCATGTTATGTTAATAACATGAACGTGAAATGTTGATGACGTAGCTATGTATTGGTGCGCTGCAGCGTCAGTCAGTCTGACACAATGTTGCGATGCTTCTTTGCGATGTTAATGCAATAAGCAAAGTAAATGACGAAAGAGGAATAACGGTTAGCGGTAAATTCTATGCTGAGAACGAGGCTCGAGAGCGAGAGAGAGTGGCGCGATTGTTGTTGTTATGTGAAAAGGAGAAGAGTGTAAGCATGAGCGGTGAGCCTGTGCGTGCGTGGCTTTAGTCTGAGGACAAGAAGAGAAGTAATAACGGGACAATTGCGACTCGCTGCGTTCAAAGAAAATGCATAAATATCGCCTGCTGAAATCATGCAGCACAATAATTTAGAGCCGACATACATATACATACATATGTATATTATTATTATCTAATTGAAATAAAAATTCGAGCTCATCTATGTATCTTCATATGTATATGTAGATTAACTAGAGTAGTTGTAATCATTGCTAGATTTACAGTCAGCAAACTTTTAGCTAATTTAAATACTTTTTCTATTCAGCAAGTTTTGCTTCGGTTTATGTATATACACAATAACAATTTCAATAAAATCTATTTAGTTCGGGAATAAAAAGCACAATATTTAATTGAGTGGGCGTCTCCGTCTATTTTTGAATCTACAAAGAAAATAGAAAGGAAACTGGAATATTTGGAAAATCTGCTCGTGTCCGGATTAGAGCAGCATGCGTTGTTATACATTCAAATTGTAATTGTGTATATAATATTGTTTAATTTTTATTTAACAATTAACTAAGAATAATTATTTGTTTTTTTCTTTTTGAATGTTTTCATTATTTATTTATATTTTTTATTTTTTATAATGAATTAATTATCAATAATTATTTGGTTTTCCTTTTGACTGTTGTTATTATTTACTTATATTTTTGATTTTTATTATCAATTAACTAACAATAATTAATTGGCTTTTCCTTTTGATTGTTTCTATTATTTATTCACATTTATGTAAACACTCTGTTGACTATTAAATGTTAATAATAAACAAACAGCACTGAGAGCAAAAACTCAAACAAAATTTTCCTTTCAAGCGTCGCACAGTGTGCCGTTGTCATTTTCTTGGGCATTTTTCTGAAATTCGTTTAATTAACTGCTTAAGTATATTAATTTATACGGCTCGCTGGACAGCTGTAAACGATGCGAGCCCCACTATTTAGGGGACATCGGCTATGCCTAATTCTATTGTGTCTGCGCCACATGTAGAATTTACTTATCAGCGATTTTGGAGGCATTGTTGTCGAGGCAGTATCTAATATAGTTGAGAAATTTATGAATGCGCTGTATGGGCGTATAAATATATGGTATATGGGTAAGTATAGAATTTATAGTATGTTGGGAGCGTGTGGCAGAGCATACAAAATATACAAAGAGATATGCTCTGACACGAGTCTGAGCATCGAGTATACGCAATGCTGAACCGCAAAACGAAAACAGCAGATATTATAATTATTATAATATTTCGCGGCGCTCGCTTTTCAAAAGAAGAAGAAGAGAGCGAGAGAGAGGGAGAGAGAGAGAGAAATTCTTGTGATATATTTTTAGTTGACAGTTTCAAGGCTTTTGCTCAGCGAAGGCGAAGCAAATAGAAGCAAATTGTAAAACGAATGTCATTATAATTTGCAAGAGCGTGGCGTTTGGCTCAAGTAATTCTTCAATTTACATATTTTCGTTGCTTCTATTTTAATGAGGACATTGCACAGGCTCAGAGATCGGAGGATAATTGTGTTGGAATTTACGCAGCAATTTGATTGCTCAATGAGCAGGTGCTCGACAGACGCTCGACAGACGGAATAACAGTACACCACCATAACAGCCATGGCCGTGCACATAAAGCGGCTGATTTATGCCTGGGTGCGTCTATTATCCTTTTATGCGCTCTGTCTGCCCGGCCTACAAGCATGTGGATGTCGGAATGTGCTGGGCGAGAGCCATTATAGCGACGCAGTTATTTTTGAAATGATGTTGCCGGCTTTTATGTAAATGACTGCTGCATCGTGATATGCGGCGTATACTTAATCATCTCGACAGTAAGTGCCCAGCCTTACAAATCGCAATGCAGCCAGCGTTCACTCAGCATCAAGGCTGTGGCTCAGCGACCCCCACAGTCCCCACACAGCCCCACATTCCCCTCTTCGCAGACATTTCCATTGAAGATATTTGTTTCTTCACCTGCAAGTGGGTGCGAATGACTGGCAGCAGTACGTGTACGTGCGTGTGCATACGTTTATGTTTACTTAATTTTCAATTTGCGAAAATTACGCCAGCCTAAAACATTTATTCACATTTGATTACATTTCACTTTTCTCGATTGAATAATATTAAGTGCTTTGCCTATGGAAATAGTATGTGGGCTAACGCAATTAAGACGACTGCTTCTAGTTTATTTATTCGGAAAATATGGCTAAAGATATTTAGGCCGGTTGGTAAATATAATTTGCAAATTGCTACAAAGTCAAATATCCAAGATTACAATTTATTAGAAATTAAAACAGCTTAAATTGTGGATACGAAAACTATCTTGTGAAATGTTTTATGATTATTGATTTAATAATAGGTATTTATTTATTTATATTTATCATTTCATGATACTATGAGGTTAACATAGCTATGTATATTCTTAAATGGGTATGGAACTCTCTTTATACACATACATAGATATTCAGTTTAAAGCAATAAGATATTCATAAAATATTCACTGCAGATTTCCTATTTTAAACAAACATTTATTTTTGTAGTCACTTTTTAAGCTTTCTAGGATTGCACGCAATGTGTCAAAAAATTTTAATTCATCTTAAATCAAAGCTTGAACCCTTCATATATGTCACTGTCAGAGGCGTAAAGTAATATAAATTACGTTTTTCTCACAGCGCTCGACAGCTCCAGAAATCTGTGATAAATGTGAATAAATTATTATTAATATTGTTGACGTGGTGGAAAAAGGGTTTCAGATGACGAAACAGCTGTAAATACATTATGAGAATTATCTCATTTTTTCTGATTGGGAAGTCAATGGAAAGTCAAAAATAGCCAACACTTAATGAATCGTAAAGGGAGTTGATTAAATGAACAACATTTACGATATTTTATATACGAAAGAGTTAAAATAAACACTAACTAAAGAAGCAAAAAAAAAAAAAAGTTTCTCTTATTGGAAAAAGCAATGAAGCATGAAAATTTGCTCATAAAAGTTGATTTTTTTTTTACCAATCAGTTTTTACTGAGAGCCGCGAAACTTTAAAGGTTGCGCTCAAAAAGCAAAACTTTACTTTATAACAAAAAATATATAATAATATATATAAATAATAATAAAATATATGATAATAATCATAATAATAATAATAATATTTTTTTTATAGTTATAATAATTCTTATAATTTACTAAAGTAACAACTATGAATACTTGAAAAAAATTGCTTTATTAATAAATTCAGTTTCTTCGAATTTTAGATGCCTAATTTCTCAATTCTTTGATATCTACTTGATCTTTAAAAAGCCTCTCAAGTTTTGAGTGATTTAATCTTAAAATTTTGTTTCATAGTTTTTGTATAAAGGGGTTGGACTATAAAGTGCACAAGGCTTAAATTCTATATATAGACCATTTTTTTGCATGGAAGCTGGGAGAATATTCAGATATATTCAGTTGTGCTTATAAAAATAGTAGAGCTGCGCTATAAAAACAATAATAAATACACAAATTTCCGCTTTCAGTCATTAAGCGAGGATGTAATCGGGTATTCTTTTATTTTATATATCTATCTGGTAAGTTATATGGAATAATAATAAAAATCTTAAACGAGTGCTAAAGCAAAAGAAAAAAAAGAAGATACAAAAATAATAATAGTATCCTGAGTTTAGTTTTAGCTACAAAAAACTTTCTTCACACAACTAAACATGAGAATATATTGATTGATGTCTTTTGTTGATATTCAAGTTTTACATGGAATTCGTTTCAGCTTAAGTAGCTCAGCTTTAAGAGTATAGGTAATTTAGAATAGGTAATTTTTGCAATAGAAAATCATTTTTCTAGTGAAACATGAGCTATTGAATGCATGAAAAGGAATGGTGTTCTTTCATTCTAAACCGAAATATTCAAGTGGTGTGTGGGAGGATGAGCAGAAGTGAGGAAGTTTTATATGTTTAATTCAGTCATGAATTTAAAAACGGATTCTTAAAAATTTAGCTTAAGCAATTTACTTATGGCCTATAATTTAATTATAAGCAAGTATTAAGCAGTCGAGTGCATCCTCGTTCGGCTCGTTTTTTATTCAAGATTAATGAAGTTACCTTGGGGAATTTAATTTACAATGCAGAAAACTGTGCCTCCGCTTGTGTGAATCAGTTGTCCATATTCCGGGTACGTGAGCTCCAGCATTTTTTTGTTTGCCAACTGAAGCGAAGCGATTCGAATTCCCAGGCGACGGTGCGTTGACTCATTTGCATATTTTATATAAAAAATGACAGCCATCAATGCCAGGGCATCAATGCTGGCATCTCTTATAGGTAATTACCTATACCAACCATACATACATACATATGTACATGAGGGCATGTTACCAACGACATTCAGATTTCGGTTTCTTGTGCTCATAATCTGGTTACGTTTGCTTGAGATGGCTAATTTCTTGATATGTTTTCACGTTTTGAATATTTCGTGTGGTTTTTATGATTATTTGCTGCTTGCTCTCACACACACACACACTCTCTAATAATATATTTATATATATATTAATTTTATTTATTTATAAATTTATGTGTTGCTCGCAGACATTTTCTTTTCCACTTTTTGTTTTTTGTTTTATTTTATTTTTTATAAGTATTTGATTTACTTGATTTCATATATATTTTCGCTAGCAGCTGTTAATTAGTGAACAAAACAGAATGAATCTATTGCACTTTGCACAATTTGAATTTAACGGCTGCACACTTTAAAGACTTGTTTGGTTGCATCTGTAAACGATTTGAAATATTGAGTATATTTATCTTCTTGATTAATTTGTATTTGTATTTCTCTTCAATATAAACAAGAATATCAGCACTCTCTCTCGCTCTTTCACTGATTTACACAAAGCTCGTCGCTCTCTCTCTCTGCTCTCTCTCTCTTTCTCACTTTCACTGGCTGTATGTTGTCATCTTGCTCGGCAGAATGCAAGTGATATTTTTAAACACACATCGTCACCGGGCGATGTACCTAGAATATAAATTCACTCGAGTGGCACCCCTGAGGCAGGTTCACGTTGGGCACGACCACGTTGAACGCTGACAGCCAACTGCGCCGCCAGCCGAGTTTCTCTAGTTTTTCCGACTGCCGCCAAAGTCACATGGAAAGTGCCATTACGCATGCGCCATGTTGCCAGGCTCGGTGACTGCTCAGCCAGTCGCCAGTGTTTCATTCATAAAAACCATTTGCGTATTTCTATAGTACGCGTTCAGTGCGTCCAAATGTTGCTGCAGCATTGTTGCTGCAACATTGTTGCGCAGTAAAAGTAAAAGGCCACGGCGGCCTGCATGACTACGACTGCGACTATTTATAAGCAATTGCCATGTGCAGTCCACTTTTGTGCACACAGTGAATGGGCGCTGTCATTAACCATTTATTTTTAAACTATTCGAGCAGAGCTAGACACTGTGTAGTCATCTGCAGCTGCGTCAGATGAAGAAATCGCCTAAAGTCTCATCTGCAATTTACGGATAATTGATTTAGAAAACTCACTGAAAGTGTTTGGTCGTAGATTTTTCAACATAGCTTTCTCTTCTTTTTAAGATTATAGTATTTTTTGTGTGCTCCATTTTACTATAACTACTTCATAATGTGAGCAAGAAAATGACAAGAGAAGAATGTTTTTTTATTTTCCAGGACTTTAAGTTGTCTTTTAAGTCTGTGTGTTTAAGGATGACGAATGCTCAAAATAACTGATTGTACAAGTAAATCTCGTTAAGATGAATGCTAAACTGTTGACCTAGTTCAATTTTTATTTCTTGCATGATGCCATCATTGCTGGCAAATGGAAAAATAATAATGAAATAATGAACCGTCGTTGATTGAAGTTTATTATGAGGTAAGGAAAAACTATTGAACAACTGAAGCACCCGTGCAATTGCAAAGGTCTTTTGTTACGCTCTTAAATTATTATTATTTTCTACTCTGTGATTTTAAGACCCAAATTGAATGAAGAGTTATTAGAGTAAAGTCCACGTAATATATTTTTAATGGCCTATAAATCGTAGCATTGTCTGCTGATGATGGAAACGAGAACAACATCTATCAGTTATTGCAGTCAATGGCAATAGTCAACAAATGCCTCGAGCTGGCCAGCATTATAAAAATACTTGATTTTCTTCTAACGACTATATACATATATTTAACAGCAGTTACGTCATTGCTCCAGTTTGCTTGGGCATTGGGTCTTCCGCAACCCCCAAGATAAACGCTCTCCCTTGGTTTCGTTGTCGGCAGTGCACAACTATCTATTCACAAGAACAACAACAACAACAATAACAACGTCCGTTAAAGTGAAATTGACTTTACGGTATTTCCTCTAGACGAGGAAATTAATTTAATGTTTATTGCGCACTTGCTCGTTGTTAGGTTCACTCATTGAACGCGTCTCTGCTCTGGTCTAGTGCTCATCTTAATTCCCTTATTACACCCGATCATGAAGTTCGTATGATTCAAAACAGCTGAAATGGAACCTAGAGATTTTATATTAGAAATTTAAATATTTAAGCCAGAGCAGAATAATAAGATTACTAAAATCTGGTTAATTAATAAAATTGTATTTAAATACTACCTCTTTCATTAAGAATTTAGGTCTTTATCTTTTAAAAATAATAAGTCTTTATCTTCAACTCAATTGTAGCTAGGCTGACCATAAATCCATAAAGCCTTCATTTCTACACCGAGTCATCAGGTCGCCCGCCACGCCCCCTGATAACATGCCAAGTTGGCAAAATCGATTGCAAATTCGACTGAACGTATTTCTTGTTTATTGTTTTCTTTTAATCTTGAAGTTCTTAAGAGTATGCCAACCAAAACTTTTGAGCAAGTATGAGGTACTTATTGACATATTGATGAAGCACTTAACAAATTAACTGCAAAAGTTTTAAGCGCCTTAGACTTTAGAAAATTTGACAAATTTCAATATTCCCTTCAACTTATTATAATATGATAATTAACTGCTGAGCAACGAGTTTCTTGCATTTTCATGCTCATGAAGTTTTTCTTTGCTTTACTTTCAATCGATTTTGGCCACAGTGCAAATCCCAGACTTTGCTACCTTTTATGGATGCTCACAGCTGTTGGAAGTCTGTAAAACATACATCGATTTGATTGCCTCAGCAAAACTAAGCCCAACACATGTCTGCATTCAATTGAGGCTTTGTCGCATTTTATTATTAAATTTTGACTGTTGACTTTGCTTCGATTTTGTTTCGTTATTTTCATTATTTCTTTTTTAAGACTTGACACATTAAGAGTCAGATTATGGCTAAAGTAAAGAAAGGCTAAAGAAAGAAAGGAAGACAGAATAAACATTGTAGAAACTATCCTGTGTAACAATAGGTGTATAAATTTCTTAAGAAAATTTATAAATATCAGGGCTGGATTATTTTTATAATGTTATTTATTTTTTATTTTTTTAATTATTTTATTTATTTATATGGGACCCTTTATTTTTAATCAATTTACTGTGTATATTTTTTAAATTTAAGATTACAGGACACATTGTCCTTTTCTACTTAAATATTATATTTTTATAAAATGGAAATTGATTCGTTAAAGTTTACCATAAGTACGGCCGAAAAAAATTGATATAAACCCCATAAAATTTATCTTAACTTAACTTAAATTAAAACTTATTTCTACTAAGTACGTAAGATAATATTATTAATGTGTGGGTAAATGGAACCTAAACATTTATTTATGAAATTAGAATGCAGCTTACTTATTTTAGCTGATGCTTATTCTACCTTTGCTGCTAAACGTAACTCCGTAGTGAAGTAATACCGCGGTAGGCTATGAATCATTTTTAATATATTATTTATTTTTATTTTTTTCTTTTTAAAATATTTTTATTTCCTATCACTGGTACTTGAACTATATTTTAAACGCCTCCATCACACGTAGTCCCAGGGCATTAATGTGTTTGATCCGGCCCTGCTAAGCACACTCACACAAAGACATACAAATATGGGGGAGCTTTTGTTGTACATGGATATATGTATATATATGTATATACATTATGGAATTTCATATATGCAT
This sequence comes from Drosophila aldrichi, assembly GCA_035045965.1. Classification (NCBI taxonomy): domain Eukaryota; kingdom Metazoa; phylum Arthropoda; class Insecta; order Diptera; family Drosophilidae; genus Drosophila; species Drosophila aldrichi. Next base: position 2,462,249 of record JAWNOM010000341.1, on the reverse strand, counting down.
CTGTAAATTTAAAGTTTTAAGCTTAAAAATATATACATAAATATATAGTATATAATTTAAAGCTTAAAACATTAAATTTAGAGATTAGACTAAAGCTTAAAAAAAAAAAAAAAACGGCGCCCTCTTTGCAATGTTTCATTCGCCATTGACTAAATTTTTTATCTTTCTCTTTGTATTTCTGTTGATTCTATTCTCGTATTCTTTATGAAGTAAACTTTTCTAATGCTCGTAATCAAACAGGAGTATTATAGTCAGGCAGAAGCTACTCTAAGCCCTGCTCAAAGCAGATATTTTAAATAGTTTCTATAGTTTTACTATAGCAAAACAATATATTATACAATAAGTTCCATTCGAGCTTCTAGATTCTGAATGAAATGGAAAGTTATTCATTTAGCATCTACAATAAATCTACATTTGATAATTTACAATATTTAACTGAAGTGAAATATTCGAATCGATTCACGTTACACAAACTATGATGATTCATGCCAAATGTTTACTTTCAGAGTTTCCAGCTAGAAATTGTTTTGCAGTTATCTTTCCATCGCATCGCCTATTAGTGCCAGAATTATTCGTTGCTCTGCCAGCATGTACAAATGCCAGATAAATAAAAAAAAAACTATTTTTTCTTCTTAAAATATAATTTTATTATACTCGTAGCCGTATCCGTAGTCGAGTGCCGGGGCGGGTCGATTGGCGCCTGATTGGCCGCCTGTCGGGCTGCCAGTGTTGTATCCCTTTTTATGGTTTGTCAGCTCTGCTTTTATTGTTTTCTTCTCAGTTTTGTTTTGCTTCTTGTATTTTTTGAGGCTTTTCGAGCATGTGCGCGCCATAAAAAGCTGAAAAGCTGAATGCCAATCAGTTGAATGACGTGCGAGTTGTGCATTGCATTTATACGAGTAGAGTGTATTCAGTTGGCGAGTCATTGTCAAATGCTGGCAACTAATTTAATTAAAGTTTTAATTTTGCACGGCAAACTGTTAAAAGTTTGCCAAGTATGGCAAGTTGAAACTGAAACTTGAGAAAACTTAAATTGAATTATTCAGTCTCTTTTTTTTTTTTTTTTTGTTCACTTGGGCCAAGGAGTCCTGCAATAGAAACTGTTATTTCACGCAATTACACAGCTGCAGCCACCCACGGGCATTGAATTTATTGGCAAGCTGACCACAGACCAAAACCTAATACACATTCAGTGGCTTTGGCTCTGGCTCTGGCTGGCGGCAAGATTTACGAACGGGTCCCGGTCGCAGTTGCCGTTTGATACCCTGAAATATCTGTCCCCCGGGCACACGTGGCCACCAAGCTGTCAGCTCTGTCCCAGCTGTCAACTGAGGCGCCTTGTCTAAAAATGTAACACGAAAATTGACTGACGACAAAATGCAGATGCCGAGAGTTACAATATATCTATACTAAAAGCCAGCTCTGCGCAGCTGCTTGCAGTTTGTCACGCAGCCAAGTAAATCTATTATTTCTTTTATTTCGCATTCATTTCTACTTATTGTCCTGCGAGCCGTAGAATATCAACATTCTGACGTGCTGCACTCAAATGCGACTTTGGTTTAGAGTCAAGCTGCATTGGCATAACAAATCGCAATACAATGCATACGAAAGTTATCTCTCTGAAAAGAGTCATAACACCAGAGGGGGAGGGGGTCAGGTGATGGATAACGTGTTTGTTTATGTTGTTACCATAGCAGCTCCGAAGAAACTTTCAAATGCTTTAGTTACTGTGACTAAGTTTGTTATTGCCTTGGCAGAGCTTGTTAGAAAAGTCATCCAAGCTGAGGCGAGCTGTCTTATATTTTAGAATACCATTTGAAGGTAATCAGTAGGAATACCTGACTAGAAGTTGACTGAACTCTGTTTTCAGCTTGCTGGATTAACTTGAATAATTTAAGCTGCCATAATAAATGTGATTGGGCACACTAAATTTTCAAAGGTATACAAATGATTATTATGTTTAACGACTATTGTTATGTATCCTAGTCACGCGATGATAAGTGTCTGAAATATCGCAAGAGGACAAAATCTTTCATTGGCTACATTTGCAATTGAGCTTTAACTACAACTAATCGAATCGCAATCCTCAATAAAATATATACATACATTAAATTAATACATAATTTACATTAGTGTCAAACGAAACGTAATGCAAGATTGCGTGACGAGCTTACATTTATAAGGTGAGCTTCAATTTAAGTCGAACTAAATGCATCTACACTCATGCAAGAATATATATACTGCCGCGCCTCCTTCTCCCAGTTACATACTTTTCACACAATCATTATACTCTGATTTCCCATATTCAATGTGTTCGGGGTATACAAATTATATTTTGTAGATTTTTCGTTTTGCCCCCAAATGAAAATATTTTGCTAACTTAATAGAGGAGGTCAAAAGTAAATTGTAGCTGTTAGGCTGTACTGTATATGTATGTATATATAGTATATTCACTATAAAGAGTACTGGAGTATATATTCACAATATTAAGCTTCCAGCATACTTAATTAAAACATTTATGTTATGCCAAATATGGGGTGAACCGATTTGCCTTAGCCTGAGTCTGGCGCTGAAAATAATTATTATTCACAATATTATATTATTTGTTTGGTTGTATTGTAACAATAACATTTTAGCTGCAGGCCATATCAGACTTTTGAGTACAAGAATACAATTATATATGTATATATATATTGTATATATACTATTTAATTAATACAGAATGAACATAATATATTTCACTTAGTTTAATTCAAATGCAAAACTTAATATGAATCAACTTAAATACTTAAAAGTATTATTATACCCTGAACCCATTGAAAATGGAAAATCAGGGTATAATGGTTTTGTTAAAAGTATGTAACAGGCAGAAGGAGGCGTGGCAGACCCCACAAAGTATATATATTCTTGATCAGGGCGACGAGCTGAGTCGATATAGCCCTGTCCGTCTGTCCGTCCATCCGTATGAACGCCTAGATCTCAGAAGATATAAGAGCTAGAGACTTCAACTTTTTTTTAAATGTCCGTATATAGCGCGCGCATATCGAGTTTATCACAAAAAATCGATAACTCGTCCTGTTATTTTTTATCGATAAAAAACCTTATCGAAACTCTGTTATTATATAAATTATTAATTATATAAATATTAGTTCTCCGAAAATCTTTATAAAAGTCGGTAATTAGCCAATTATCAAATTAATTATTAGTGACATCAATTTTCCATTTAATACCTTGTTAATGCTTCAATGAAAAATTAAATATATTTAAATGTTATATTATAAACATATTAAAAGCGTGGAGTGTGTGTATGGTTATAATATTATATAGAATAGAATATAAGAGGCGGGTCCAATATGCAAACTAAATTGATTAATCAAAGTCGTTTAAAAGGAAACGCCATTTCAATTCATTCAAGTCAATGTGGTCCACTTAGCTCTCAGCCTCAGAATCCTTCTGATGCCAAAGAGAGTGAGGCTATCCGAGTCGAAGTTTGTATTGAAGGGATTGTGTTATTGTTGTTTCCGCTCAGCTTCGCTTGTGTGCACTTTGTTGCTTCATTGCCAAGTGCTTTATCACTGTCAGCTCAGGGTTAGACGCAGTGACCTTTCTACTTGGCCAGTTGCTCCACTCGTGAGCCTAGTACAGCTACATCTACATCTACATCCAGCTCTACTTACAGCAAACTGGATATAAATAATAGAATTGTGTTATAAAATTGAGAGATAATGCTTTCGAGAGAATTGTCGCCTGGCGTCGTCTGCAAAGTTTTTCTGCTTGGCGTGTTCTTTTTCCAAATTTAGTTTTTTATGTTCTCTGTGGCATTTTTATCACATCCAAAATATTTCCATAAATAGAAGTTGTTTGCTTATTCATAATGCCTTGGCATATTTTGACAGCTGCGACGGCGCCTCGGCCCGGAATGGAGCTCGGCACAGAGAATTCTTGTTGAATCTTCGTCATCATCTGGCAGGCTATTATTGTCTGTGACATGGCTTATCAATTGTTAAATGACTATTTTATGATTGCGTTGGTCGAAAAGGTTTCGCCTAGGCTTTGTTTATGACATTGTTAATGTGTCGCCCTGGCCACGGGCTTGACCTTTGCGGGCTCATCAGCAGCGGCTTACCACCTTGTAGTTGCCAAATCCTTTGAGACGCACACAAAAGCACAATATCGCTCGCTGACAGCAGCTCGAAAAATATGTCCGGAAATGGGAAACGGGAAGCGGAAGCGCACGATGTACACTGCGTGCTCATCTTACGGAGAGCTCTAGCTAACAACCCCACAAAGTGCTCATAAATTAGCAACCAGTTTTGACGGAAATTTAAGCCAACAGGCAAGGCCGAAGCCGACATCTTGCCGGGACTTGGGTTGCCGAAGCCCCACAGAAAGGCAAGCAATATGCTTAAAGACACAAAAGGAATACAAGAAAAGATTACCGACGCAAGGTGAGCAATCAAAATGGGACTTGAGCTTATTATTTGCGATGCCCAATAAGAGAGAAGACAATATTCAATATTTAAGATATGTGAACCTCTTTGATTTTGATTGTATTTAAAGTTTGTCTTGGAACAATTTCCAAAATCAATATTTTGCTTTTTATTTAATGTACAGACAAACAGCAGCTGAAAGTCAATAAGCTTATTGAAGCGTTACCAAAAGCAAAACTCAATACTGTGGAATAGAATTACTTACTAGCTAAAATATGCAGAAGTCTGAGCTGGGCCAGACTCAAGTTCATAAGTTGACGGCAACATACTTAACTACAGACACACGCACACTCAGTGACTCGATTGACATATGGTGTCCACTTGTGTTGCTTACCTTAGGCCAAGCTAGCTCTGGAGTTCAGGTTTAGTCGCCTCGCCAAGGGATCAATCGAAATCCTCATGTCCCGCACACAACAAAAAAAACGAACCTTGACCATTTTCAAGTTGAGCAATCAGCGCCTGCAGTGTTTAACCAACCACCCACCCACCCACACACACACACACACACGAAGGCAATGTGTGTTGGGCCATTTTATGTGCTTCGCTTTAGCATTGGCATTCGCTGCGGCCTTCCGTTGTAGTTGGCTGCCGGATAAATGGGCCACGGAAGTTGTGCGCAACGATCCGTGTCCTGGCATTTGCATAGAACAAAAATCCATTGCTAAAACGGAAACATGTTTATTTTAGATGCTGCTCCCTCCATCCCCCCCCCCCCCCCACATAAATGAACGAAATCAAGCCAGAGTTGCGTATGTCTCGCTGCTTGTCAGACAGAAAGAAAAGCCTGACACACTGACAAGCAAATTTTTGAAAAGAGCACAGGATTCCGCAACACACATAAATTACGCATGTTCCATGCTGAATTAGGCATGCTCAATTTCAATGTCATCGAGGGAGTGCCCAGACCCAGACCCAGTCACAGTCACAGTCCCAGTCCCAGTAGCTCCATAAATGTGGAAGCAATCGCGTGGGCCACACGAATTACGAGACAATATGCCAGGCGGCTCTACTTCACAGCCCTATTCCACCAGAAGCAATTTGTCGTTAAATCAAATCAACGGTACATTAGTCGCTCCCTCACGCCCTCAGCCCGAGCTGAGGCAGCTGGCCGTGGGCGGGTGGCAAGCGGGTGGCGAACGGTGGGTGGTGGTGGCTCGCCCCTACAAAATAATAAACCCTAATTACACATTAAAAATATATCAAAAGAAAAAGGAAATACCCTGGCGCACTTGAGCTTTACTCTCTCTGCTTATATACACCACAAACACAGCAAATACAAATACCACCTGAGGCACTTGAAACTCGATGAACACATTAACATGAATAGTAAATAGAAATATTATTTCTTTGTCAGATTACCAATAATAACAAAGCTGACGTTTACTTTACTGATAGAAATATCTTTATTGTTGTAGTATAAAGGAAAATATAGTGTTCTTATGATACAATTAAGGTAATTGAAGGTATTACACCTGCCCTTGAGCGCTTTGAAATTGCTGAAGCCTCTTTAAGTAGTCCGAGAGTTGAAAGATGAAATATTGTTATACAGCACAAAATGTTTGAAGGAATGGGAATTGAGTATGAATTGACTGCTGCTAATTAATTTAATATATATACATATATGTAATAATAAAAATAATAATAAATAATTAAAAGAAAGTGTAACCACAAGTAGATTTAGAAGTTGTAAAAAGTTGTATGTACTATTTCAGAATTATCAGAGCTCAATTAAATTGATTTTGTTCTGTTTTCTATTTTTTTTTTATTTTTTCTTTTATTTATTTATTTTTTTTTTATTTTTTTATTTTTTTTAGGAAAAACCATTTCATATGTTTATTGTATATTTTATTATGCACGTATATTTCAGTTTTTTAGAAGAAGAAGTTTTTTATATTATATAAGGCTTTAAATAATTTTATATTTAAAGGAAAATGCGTACCTCGAATTAATGTTTATCGATAGTTTTTATTTTTTAACAATGTCCATAAAGAAAGGTAAAGCATTAAAGGAAGAACAGTCGACCCAATTTGAGTCATGCATTTCTTGGCCTGATACATAAATATATAATATTTAATTATATATATTTCATGAAACTTTTTTACATTTTATTAATTCTTAATTAATTTTTATCATCGTATATTTACATATTTTTTTATTTTTATACCCTGAACCCATTGAAAATGGGAAATCAGGGTATAATGGTTTTGTTAAAAGTATGTAACAGGGAGAAGGAGGCGTGGCAGACCCCACAAAGTATATATATTCTTGATCAGGGCGACAAACTGAATCGATTTAGCCATGTCCGTCTGTCCGTCTGTCCGTCTGTCCGTATGTATGAACGCGTCGATTTCCGAAACTACAATAGCTAGAGACCTCAACTTTTTTTTAAAATGTCCGTATATAGCGCGCGCATATCAAGTTTATCACAGAAGATCGATAACTCGTCCGATTATTTTTTTATCGATGAAAAACCTTATTGAAAGCCAGTTATAAAATTATATCTCCTACATCTTTTGAGCTAGAATCTCCAAATTTTAAATGTAGACTCATATGCTCTTTATAGAATTTCGGTTTTTGTTATAATTCCCCCGCCCCTATATCCACCCCCTCACCCTCACTTTTGTAAAAGGCGTATTTCAAATACTAGAGACTTGAGTTTCGGCATAAACACGCATAATAATGATATAATCATAATCTAAAAGTTTCATGAAGAACGTACGTCCACAAAAAAAGTTATTAAACAATTAAGTTTCCATGAGAAGCCCACACTGCAGCCCATGCGTGTTTATGCGTGCGTGCCTATATGTGCCTATGTACATATGTATGTGTGTGTGTGTTTCTTTTGTAAGCAAAAAAACGCGGAGAATTATTGAAATATCAGTTCTCCGAAGGGTTCAGGGGATTTCCTAGTCGGGCAGTCTCGACTAGAGCTTTCTTACTTGTTTTATTTTATTTATTTACTTATTTTTTTTTTACAATTTTTTTATGAAATAGCAAAGAATGTAAGAATGCATCAATATTTATATTTTTATTAAGTTTTAATTAATCATCGAAATGTTTACATGACCGTATATTTACATTTATCGATAAGAATTTTTTTTTTTTACAATATACAATATATAAGAGAAATAAGAGTTAAAGACATGATTTCATAGATGACACATATTGAGTTAAATCTTTTTTTTTCTTGATAGCTTGATAGTGGATTAGGGTGACCATATACATAGGTCCATCTTAACGCTCATCTAATGAACATTGGGATGTCATTCATATTCATTCCCTAACATATTCAACATAAGATTTGTGATCTTCCAACTGTAATTATATTGCAACAAAGCCATAAACAAATTATTATATAGATATGTGCATTTATTATTCAAATGTTCCGTTAGACTATTTTTCAAATTGAATACAAAGTTAAAGCTAGCAACCTACATATTTCCATGTTAGACGACCATTAATATGTATTGATTCAACACGCTTGCTTTGATTGGAAGCTAATGAAGTTGTAATTGAGCACCAATAAAATCGGAAAACATTGCCCACTGTGCCTAGCGGGAATACAAATAGACATGTATGTATATGTATTGCCGTAAGCACGTTACATACACATATCAACAATTTGGTAACCTAGCCACATGCCACATGTCTAATGCCACATGGCGTTGCTTTGAACTCATTTCCGGCCGGAGTCACAATAGACGAGGGCTTTTCAAAGATATTTATTTGCATATAAATGTTGGCTAAAGCGTGTGTTCTCAATACATTAGCTGTGTATCCGAGGTGACAATTTGAGAGGCAGGTGTATTTCGCAGATCACGGCGGAGCTCCATTTGGTGCGGGGCGGACAATCAGGTCGGGTATTGCCTTGGGATGCTTGGGACTGAGTGGGCTTCAGGCAGCCGAAATGTTAATTTAATTAACTTTTAAAGGCTTGGAGAGTGGCGCACGTGCCCCGAGGTGAGGTGGTGTGCGGTGTATGCCACGAATGACACGGGTCAGCGATTGTATGACAGGCAAGTGCCTCGTGCCACGTGCCACGGTGCCACCTACAAGAATACCGCATCGTGTTACATAGCTACGGTTGCTCCACAGGCTCAACGGGCTCCACAGACTCCACGGGCTGCTCAGCTAGAATGCAACGTAGGCTCTCGATTTTGCTCAAAATGCCATCCCTCAGCTCCTCGAACGGCCGCAAGAGTCGCACGGCTTTCTTATCGTCGCGACCCTGGAATAGTGTCTCGCCCTCAAAGTCAACGTATTTGTGCTTGCGCGCGCAGAGCAGCGTGCCAAGTAGTTTGTCAGAGATGTGGTTGTACATCTGTAAGGCAGGCGGGTGAGCTGTCGAAGGAACCTTTACCAGTGCTACCCACCTCGAAGAGCACGCCGAACAAGAGGCTAACCTCTGCGCTTTCATCCGCCGACTGTCGCTCGCCATTCTCGTTGATCAGCTCGCATAGCTGGAGGATCTCTTGAAGGGATAGGATCTGGGCCTGCACCGCCCGCCGCTCAGAGAGGCTGCCGGCGGGCGGGGTGCCGTACAGGTCCTTTTGAATGCTGCGCTTGGGCACGTCTCGCACATTGTAGTGGGAGAAGGGATTCATGCGCTGCCAGTTTTTGTGCTCCTCCACGTGCTGGTTGAACAGGTTGATGCGCGACAGGACGCTCCGCTCCTTGAAGCAAAGGTTAGGGTAAGCCCGAGCTAAGTGTTTGATGTCTGCACCTACCACTGTGTTGCCTTTAGCCTCCATTATATGCTTTTAAAAAGTCCACTTATAATTTCTATTTTTTTTTTAGATTTTCAAAACGTAAACTGACTGAAACGTCAATATTTGTTGCCTCTCGGCCGGCTGGCAAGCTGAAAAACAGAACGCCTGCTATCTCGGGCAAATGTGGCGGACAGTTTGCCCAACCGCTGTCTAAACACATCAACAGCCTATCAATGGGCAGCAGACTCGACTGGGCAGACGAACGCTAATCCTCATCAATAGCCCGTGGACTGAGCCGATGGCACGCCTTGCTGCTGCTGCTGCTGCTGCTTAGGGGGGCGGCGAGCGAAAGGTCAAAAGGTTGTCGCAGCATAACCCAATTAATCTATCCAGCAAAACGGCGTTGAGCTTTAAGCACTCTCCTATACTGCGGCAAGCATGTGGAAAATACGGCGGAAACTGCCAACCAACTACACCATAAATTCTGTGCCACAATGGCGCGCAAGCAGGCGGAAGTATTTGAGCTTAGCAGACCAGGAAATACAAAACAAATTCAGAGACCGAATGCACGAACCCACAAAATTAATGAAACCAAATGGACAAACGTCCCCCAAAAATGTCAAGTTTTTATCGCTTCTTGAATACTCTAACAGAGATTTACGAAAAATTATAATCGAATTCGGAAAACGCTCAAATTTGAATGTGCTTCAGATTGATATTAATAATTTATTCTAAGACGATATTCTAGAAAAATATAGATTTCTGTATAGTAATTTATTTTTGAAATATAATAATATTTATTCTTAATAAACGTAGTAAGAGAAACTTAAATTGAAACGATATTTTGGAAAAATAAATATTTCTGTATAATAGTTATTTTTTAATATAATAATATTTATAAAAATAAATCAAGAATTTTATACTTAGATATTACGATATTTTATAAAACTAAATATTTAAAAGATTTATTATTAATAAACCTAGTAAGAGAAACTTTAAACGATATTTTGGAAAAATAAATAATTCTGTGTAATACATATATGTGTTTTTTTTTTTTTTTTTTTTTTTTTTTTTTTAATATAATAATATTTATTGTTAATAAATCTAGAAACTTATAATTCGAATTGTTAATTTAATTACAATTATTATTAATAAATCTAGAAACTTGTAATTAGATATTACGATATTTGAGAAAAATAAATATTTAAAAGATTTATTACTAATAAACCTACATATGTAGTAAAAGAACGTCTAATATATTTCTGTGCAGAATTTTTTTTGTAGTATAATAATATTTATTATTAATAAATCTAAAAACTTATAACTAGGTCTTACAATATTGAAAAATAAATATTTCAGTATAAAATTTATTTGTTAAATTATTTTAAGTGTAATATATATATATATAAGAAGAACAAAAAAACTGTACCAAAAATTACGCATTAAAACAATTCTCTTGCTGTTTATATATACATAATTTATATTAAATTAAAACGTTGCGCATATTAAATATTAAAAAAAATGGAAATTCAATAAAAATTCTCACAGGGGAAAATGTTTAATATTTGAAGAGTATCTCTTTTTTTCGCTTCGTTGGTAATGAATCCCTGAAAAGTATGCAATATTTTTTAATAATGCATTTATTTATTTAAAAAAAAAGTGAATATCAGGTGTGCAGCATTTTTTCCAGCTGCATTTTAATATAATATTCTCAGTGGATAGTTGAAATTATATTTATTTCATGTTAAAAATTTATTGATAAATAATTTTGTGTTATTGTTTGAGCTGGAATTTGCAGTAATCAGCTCTTCTCATTTTTCAGCCTGCGTTCATGTGCTACAATATCCGTTTTGGCATTAAATCGTGCTTATTCTGGAAAATCAAGTCAAGAGGGGCGACCATACTAGGAATTTCTCCATTGTTTATTGTGCAGCTTAAGAATGTGACATATTTACCATTTCTCTCTGGCAAAGAGTATTTCAAGCGCTGCTCGACACGGACAGCCAGCGAGCGGATTTGTTGGCATAGCTAAGCAAATGTGGGGAGGGGGGAGAATCGGGGAGCGGGAGAATGGCGCCACTTCCGCTCCGCAATAAACATTAATGCGCAATTAAAGCTGGTGTCTGGCATTTGTATCTGCACGGCTCAGGATGGGGATTGTCTGTATTTGATTTCCAGCACTTGGGGTGATTAAAGCTGAGCGCCCAGTATTAGCGTTTACTTATTTATGGTAAATGCTTCGATACTCCCAGGCATTCATGGCTGTCTTTGATGTCCTGTGGGAGAGGCGCAAGAGGAGCTTAGTTTGACGTTTATCTGGGTACTTTGGAATAAGTATTAAAAATTGTCGCCTAAGCTCATAGGAAAGTTTATACTAATTAGCTCGAGTTTTGATTTTAATTAAATGCCCTCCAATCGATTATTCCTAGAAAACAATCTGGAATTGCACTTGGCAGTGTTTGTGCTCTGATCTGATCTGCAATCAGCCAGGCAGCCAGGCAGTCAGGCATGCAGTCAGCTTATTCTTTTAAATTGAATCAAAGTCTCTGCTTAGGAAAGTCTCAGCTTTCTGTAACAGATGCTGCAAGCTGGCTGACAGCCTGCATCTAAGCCCACTTGTCAAGTGAGTCTGTTGTTTGCTTGTGATTGCAACAGGATTTAGTTACAACTTCTGCCTTCCGCTGTGCCCAAGAGTGCTGGGTAAATGCTAAGGATGCACGAGTCCCTGAACAAATCTGTGTCTCTGAGGAAACACAGCTGCACGTTTCAGCTTAAATTTGTGCCATATGTCTTTAAAAAAGCATCACTGCATAATTCAATTTGGCAAAGAACAACTTTTGACACTTTACATGCTTGATAGGAGGTCAACGGTGGTGATGGGTGTGGTGCTCAGTGGCGCTCAGTGGTGCTCAGTGGTGTCGCGCTCGACTGATTTTGATGTGTGCTTGGCAATCGAGGCAAGTCCGTCAATAAATTTTTGTGAATTTTAGATAGTATGCGTGGAATATTGGATATTGGTTTTTGGAATGGCTGCTTAATTTGCACAGCAGAGCTCCTTCATATTTGTATTATGAACGTATCTTGTAGGGCCAACACCTGTTTGCACAACAGAACAAAAGAATTGACTTTTCAGTCAGACTAAATCGGCTAAATGCTCTCTGATATATACCATTAATAATCCCCTCAACTGACAGCTGATTTATTTGCATACTCTCTGATGCTGTCTCTTCTGGCCAAGTCGAAGTTTGACAAATGAAAGTATTTAAAATTTTTCACATTCCCTTGCCTTGCCTGGCCATCAATGATCCGACGCTGTAAATATGCTTAATGCTTAACAGATGCCAGATGAATTTGCTCAGCTCCATTTGACTGACGCTAATGCTGATGCTGCTGACAAACGCCAAATGTGCGCGGGCGCTGTCCACTGAGCAGAAAATGTCACATAAAGATCCCAAGACGTTGTCAAGGCGATGACCTTGAAACCGAAACTTAAATCTGAACTTAAACCTTAAGCAGGCGAACGCCAAACAATATAAGAAAGAAAGTGTGAAGTAGATATAAAATTAGGTAATGTATCCCAAAAAGGGATGACCACATGTGTGACTAGTTGTACTTAATAAAATACCCTTTCCTAAATTATGTGATATAGCAAAAGATTCACAAATATTTACTCAAGGGCCGGCTGAATGTAGCGAATATATGTGAGTGCCAAATCCGATTAATCCGATTTAAAGAGGACTTTAATTAAATAGAAAGAGAGAGAGAGAAAAAATAAAATAAATAAAAAGAAAAAAATACGAATTTAAATGTAAATTAAAAATCAACCGAAAAAATAAAAAAAAAAACATTAAAATAAGAAAAGAAATTTAAATATTAAAGTAACAGTAAAAATGAAATTAAAACAAAATCGAATAGAATGGAAATAGAAAAAAATAAATTAAAATAAAATAAAGTAATAAATAGTTAACATAAATTAAAACACTATTAGTATTTAAAAAATATATTAAAATATAAACGAAACAAAATATTAAATAACTAAAATAAATTAAAATACAATTAATATCTAATAAATATGCTACAAATATATAATTAAAACAAAAAAGAAATTTAAATAGTTAACACAAATTTGAGCACTATTAATATTAAAAACAACATCTAAATTAAAATAAAATGTAGTATTAATAGTTAATAAAAATAAAATAAAAATAAAAAAAATAAAAAAATATTAAAATTTAAAATTAAAAGGAAATAAATATTAAATAGTTAACATAAATTATAAAACTATTAATATATATATATATGTATAAATATTAATAGTTTTATAATATATGTATATATATAAAAAAAAAAAAAAAATTAATGAAAACGAAATAAAATAATAAATAATTAATATAAATTAAAATACTATTATTTTATAAAAAATTAATGAAAAAATAAAATTAAAACGAAATAAAATATTAAATAACAATTATAAGTCAAAATACAATTTATGTTTTTAATAAACATAAATAAAAATACATTTATATTTATTTATTATCAATTTAAGGGTATTTGTAGGGGCATTTAATATTCTAAGAAATTTCAGCTTAACTCTTAACTTCTTTTTTATTGCTGTTGACAGAAAATGGCGGTCGCTCAGACAACTATGCAACAGCAGCCGCATATTTCACACACAAACACAACGTGCGTGAGAGTGTGTTTGTGTGTGTGCACAGAATGTGTGTTGAAAATGGTTGAGTGCTGGTTGTCCATTGATTTGATTGACACTTTTATTGACACACCGCTGTTATTGATGTTGTTGTTGTTGTTGTCGAGAGTTTTATGACCTCAGCCTTTAAGCCAAAGCTGTGTGGGCAACCATAAAGATTGTAAAATATTTAGTGTTTATTCGATTTTATTATACCCTGAACCCATTGAAAATGGGAAATCAGGGTATAATGGTTTTGTTAAAAGTATGTAACAGGGAGAAGGAGGCGTGGCAGACCCCATAAAGTATATATATTCTTGATCAGGGCGACGAGAAAAGTTGATTTAGCCATGTCCGTCTGTCCGTCTGTCCGTCTGTCCGTCTGTCCGTCTGTCCGTCTGTCCGTATGTTTGAACGCGTCGATTTCCGAAGATACAGTAGCTAGAGACTTCAACTTTTTTTTAAAATGTCCGTATATAGCACGCGCATATCGAGTTTATCACATAATTTCGATAACTTGTCCGATTATTTTTTTATCGATGAAAAACCTTATCGAAAGTCAATTATAAAATTATATCTCCTACATCTTTTGAGCTAGAGTCTCCAAATTTGAAATGTAGACTCATATGCAGTTTATAGAATTTCGGTTTTTGTTATAATTCACCCCCCACCGCTATATCCACCCCCTCACCCTCACCTTTGTAAAATGCGTATTTCAAATACTAGAGACTTGAGATTCGGCACATACACGCATAGTAATGATATATTCACAATCTAAAAGTTTCATGAAGAACGTACGTCCACAAAAAAAGTTATTAAATAATTAAGTTTCAATGAGAGGCCTACACTGCAGCCCATGCGTGCGTGCCTATATGTGCCTATGTATGTGTGTGTGTGTTTCTTTTGTAAACAAAAAGACGGGTTCAGGGGATTTCGTAGTCGAGCAGTCTCGACTAGAGCTTTCTTACTTGTTTTATAATGCACAAATTGAGTTAATATGTTTGATTGTTTCTATTGATACATAAATATATTTTACTCTGATTACAATAAAAAATGCACATAAAAAAGAAAATTATGAATTTGTAAAATTAAGTGGAAAAAATAAATTAGTATTATTTTGAAATCTTGTTGAGTATTGGGTGTATTTCCATTTAAATTATTATTATTATTATTTTTTTTTAAATATCATAAATGATGTTATTAGTCAATTAATAAATAGACGTCTCTAATTCTCATTCCCTCTTACATTTGTGCCCATTATTAAGCCTATTTAATGTGGGGGTGTTTCGGTTAGATCTCCTAGCATTCATAATTACGCTTACGCTTTATGGTAAATAAATGTATGTTTGCATATATTTGAAATATAAATTGTTTCCCTAGGCATAGAGTAGGGCTCCAGTGAAAAGAGCAGCCTACCAGGTGCCACAGACGTGTTGACTTTTATTACCCAGAAACATATAAAATTGTGGACTAAAAACACATTTCCCTTTCGAGGGCGGGAGCTCACATCTGCATAATGAAATAACAAAATTACTTTTATTAATGCATTAGTAATATGATTTATAATGCTGAAATACTATAAAACATTCCAAATCATATGTTTTAATTAAATTGAAATGTAATGTTTATATATATGCATTTAAGTCATTTAATGTATTTATATATTTCATTTATTATTTTATCAAGCATTAAAGGGTTTTTCTTTTTCTGTATTGAATACGCTTATAATTGAAATTTGAATGCTTTCATAAATAGAATTCAATATTAGCAAAGCTGAAACACATTTCACAGAATATATTAATATTTTCTACTAATTAGGCATGTGGCCTAATGATATTAATGCAAGTTGCCAGGAATTTATTGGTCAGATTTGTCATATTTATTCATTGTATTGGATGCGGAATGCGGGTCTGCCAGCTGCTCGACATTTAAGAGCTTAAACACTTTGTTGTTGTTTTGGGAATGTAATATAATTTGCAAGTTCAACTTTGCAACTTGTCTGCATTCTTCTTGTTATTTATCTTGGCCACTCTAATTGCCATTTGTCGTGGGTTGGGGGCAGGTGGTGAGTGGCGAAGGGGAGTGGCGAGTGGCAAGCAGCAGCAGATAATTAAATTTTGTGGCCAGCAGTGGGTCGGTCTAACTGTAAAGTGGCTGCAATGAAATTTCATTGCTTGCTGGGGTCACTTTGTTCCTCAGCTCCTACTCCTTATCATATTTATTTTATTTTTATTTTTTTATATACATTTCTTTTCGCATGCTCGTCTATAACAATAATCCTGAAACGCACTCGTAAAATATGACATTTGTGGCCCTTTGTTGGTATTAGCGTGGCATGGGGCATGGGGCAAGCTTTACCACCCCCATGTGGTATAATTAATCTTGCTTCATTTTCACTTAATCGCGACCATGATTTGCACGCAATGTATACGAATATACGTAATTTTCCTTTATTTAATTCGCATTTTCATTATGCTTTCTCTCTATATATTTTTTTGTGTGTCACACAGCGTGCGTGAGCTGCTAATACCACGTCGCATATTATTGCCACGTCCTTGGTCAGTTGCGTCAAGTATACAACAACAAAAATAATACCAATTTAAATATGCATAACATGGCGACCGACCGCCATTTGAGGCTGTTGGCTCCGTTGTTCGGCCAGTTCCCGTTATCCCTTAATTACCTATTTAAATTCCAACTGTGCCCAGCTGAATGCGGACGCGTCTTTGATGATTGCGCCATGTCGAGTCAAATTTATTCAATTCGCTGGCAAATGAAAGACAAGCTCTGGCTCTTGTCACATTGCTTGCAGTTAAGATTGTACTCAACATCTTCTTCTTGCCATGAAATGATGGGCCATGTTGTATATACTATGTATCTCTATATAATCTAGATCAGGAAGACAGGCTGACTCGTCCAGCAGCATTTGATTAAAGCTTGGATATACTCTACAAAAAATAGACAGATTTTTCGTCTTATTGGTTAAGCCTTGGGCTTTGACACGTACAAGTTTTATCAAGATTGTGCATGCACATGCAGAACCAAATATTTATTTTGGGCTCTTTTGTTCATATTAAATAGATTAAATATTATATATTACATTATATTGTTAAGCTATAGCAGATCAACACAGAGGAAAATCAGCTTTAATTTTCTTTCACAAATTCATTTGCCCTTTGATGGCAGTATCCAGGAGTTTAGCATAACTCCCGGGGGCTCTACGTGACGTGTGTTGATTTATTAAAGTCTGCCTTGTGTTACGCCCATTCAGAAAATGTTTTGGTTATTTTTATTTCGGTTTATTTCGGTTTTTCTTTTGTCCTGGGAACAAATATTTGCTATTGGGGCAACATTTGAATTTATGCTAATTGTAAAACATTTTTTTTTCGCTACAAATAGAAGAAAGTTAAAGGGTTTTTAGCTCTTTTTGTGAGCTGCTTTGAATTTCATTTGACTACATTAATTAGCTTTGCCTTTAAATTAAATGCAATTAATTAACTCAACTGGAGCTGGAGAGTTAAATGACTTGCCTACAAGATTTATTGTGATGAAACGCGTTTGTCTTATGTTAACATTTAACTTCTGTGCTGGACACGTGGCGTATACGCAATTTATATTGAATGCATCAATTGTGATGCTATCAACTGTTAACAATGGCAAAAGTTGTCAGTATGATTGTGCTTGTCTGATAAAATGGGTACTTCATAATCAGATATACAAACAAGCAAACACACACACACACAAACACACACACACACACAAAGAAAGACTTCGAAGCAAAGGGCTTTTACTTATTGCGTGCTGAGAAGTTTTTTTTTTTTTCTTTGGATACAACTTTGGTCAGCATGCGGAACAATGACGTGGTCGTTGACGCTACCACAGCAATCTTAAACAGGACCCACACACACACATATATACATATATATAGCCTGAAGGTCAACATACTAAAGCCCTTACGCTTTAAGTTTACGTAAGCTGAACTAGTGGAGCTTGAGTCATTTGTGTGCGTCATTGAGCTACCAAGACTCGGCAGCTGTTATAAAACTATGACAGTGTGAATTGAAGAATCTCTGCCCTCGGCTCCCCTTCGCTGCAACGGCAACTGTGACTAAATTGCATTTACGCTGCATACTGTATTCCATTGAAGAGACGACAGACGACGGCTGATCAAAGGAGGCGGCGCTGACAAGGGGAAGTATGATGAAGCGACATTAAGCTGACAGCGCGAAATCTAAGACGTCTGTTTGTCGCGGCTAGGACAAGTAACTGAAACCCTCAGCCAAACAGTAAATGTAATTACATCCCTCGAATACAGAGCACTTGACCCAGTTCCACTCAAGTTCGGGGCTGACTTGACTCTGCCTTGGCAATTACTTTCGCACGTTTGGCCAACAAAGGCTCCGGCCAACTGGGAAAAAGGTTGCGCCCTTTTCCCGTCCCCTTTTGTTTCTCGGCTAGCCAATGAAAATTATTGCAACACTTGCAAAAATTCGTACACCCCATGTCTGGCATAAAAAGAGGTCAATGTATTAATGCTCATTCGCGAAATCAAAAGGGCATATTGCTTGAACGACTGTCGTCTTACGTCTATTGACATATTAAAAATTAAATATAAATTTTACAAATATTTTTCATATATAGAATCGGGAATGCTCGTACCTTGTGGCACCTTGAGCGAGTATTGTGCAGTCGATCTTACTCGATTTATTTTTCTGCTTATCTGCGATGTCTGCAACTTAGCTTTCCGCCTCTGCTTTTTGCTCGTAAAACTCGTAAGCATACGAGCCGCATGTTATTTGCAGCACGCCCTGGACCCAGCCCAACCCAGCCCAGCCCTAGCTGCTTTTGTCGCAAACAGTCAACGCTCTAAATGGGAATTTACGTTGTTGGCACGGTTGTGGAATGCCTCAAGTCATCATAACTTCTGCTCGAGGCAACTGTTGTTGCCCCTCCCTCTCCCCCACTCCTGAACGCCGTGCCAATATCCACAGCGCCCCACTGTCCATAAATCAAATGTCGCTTTGAAGTTCCATATTGCTCGCTCTCTCGTTGCTAAGGACATAAGAAGATAAATGAAACTATGTATATCCTGATAGGCAAAGAGCAAAAACAAAACAAAACAGAAACAATATAATAACAACAACAACAACAACAAAAAGAGGCATTCAAAACGAGAAAAAACTGTACACATTTCGCCGCGAGCTGTAAATGGCAGAATACATAATGTCTAGCTCTTCAATTTGTGCTTGAATATTTAATACCCTGTGTTCTGTATTCTCTAAGGCTGAGCAGAACTTTTCAAAAATCCATCATGAATGATAACTGATGTGATATGATGTAAGGGGCATTTTGTCCTTAACACGTATTCTATAAGATTCAATCCTTGAAAGGGCCGCAAAACATAAATTTTGATGTGCACAATATAAATATGATGATGATATGATAAAAATAAGTTCGCCAAACAAAACTTTTGATGTGAAAAACTATAAATATTATTGAGATGTGCATTCTGTAGAGTTTAGATTTTTGCTGTTAACTAAACTATAAATTCAAAAGAAAACATAAAATTCTAAGTGGAAAATTCTTGTTAGATTTTATCGAAAAATAAGTTGTGAAAATACCACTATAAAAAAATGTGCACTTTGAGTTGTCTTGGTTTATTTCTTGATTTATTTATTAAAGTTTAGAATTAATATAAAATAGTTTTTTTTAAGTTTTTTATTATATTAAGTTATATATTATGTTAACGAGCTTACTGCTACCTTTAATGTCAACTTTATCTAGTTTTACATTAAAAAAAAAAAAAAAAATACACAAAATCGAATATCTATTTAGATTACATATATTAATATTTTACTATTATTCTTACATTTTAATTAATTTATTTATTTAACTTTTTTTTTCTTAATATTCAATTTTTATATTCTATTATATATATTATTATATTATATTATATTATATTTAGCTTACATAGATTAATATTTTATTACATATTATTCTTACATTTTAATTTATTTATTCATTTCATTTTTTTTCCTAATATTCTATTTTTTTATTCCATTATATATATTATTATAATCTATTCTATATATTCTACATTCTATTTTTATTATCTATTAACCCTCTAAGACTACTTTCTAAAATAAAGGCAGAAATTAATTCGAATAATTTTTTTTTAAGTAAATAGGGGCTCCTGAGTTCAAATATGAACTCAGAAAAAATGTAGAAGCTTTCGTTTACCTGGAAGGTGAGAAAATGTAAATAAGTGCCTCAAGGCACTCTTGGGGCTTAAAGGGTAAAAAAATATTTCCCAAAAAAAATTATTTTTTTATTTTTTTAAATTTTTTTTTCTTTAAATCATATTATTTGTTGCTCTGATACTCAGCAAAACAATTTTCATAGGCCGAGAGGCATAAATGCAGTTTGCACAATATTTTTGCAGTGCTTGACCATCTTTTTCCCACATTGCGATCCAACTGCTCTGGTTCATGGGGTCTAATGATTAAAAAAGTCACACCTCAAGTCCTTTATTGGGTGGTTATTTAATTTTTGGCATTATTTGAGTTGTGGCTGCAAGGGTCGCCGAGAAATCGGCGACTGCATAGTATGTGATGGCGGTATATTGACATGTACATTAAAATGCTGACTTAGTGATATATATCTTCCGTTGTGATTTTAAGCTTGTTGGCAATATTTTTCTTCAGGGATGCGACTATCATATTTACAATGTCAGAATTAAAAAAAAAAAAACAAAACAAAAATAGTTGATACCAAGTTTTCAGATGAGTTAATTTAGGATGCCAACGAAGAGTCGCCTTGAAAATATATATTGTTAATGTGCAATTGCTTTGATTGTTGTGCCATATAACTTTACCAGGTTCCTTTTTAATTTACTCGATATCTACTCATAACAAATTAATGAGTTGGACTACAAATAAAAGTAATGATTTGCTTACTAAGCCTAATAAAGCCACCAGAAGACGGTAAAGATACACGTGTTGCTACTTCAATAACTGGCAATGGTGAATGAGGCCTCTTAGGAGGTTTTCGAGAAGGCTTATAGTTCTGCACATTATTTTCAATGATTTCAAAAGTACTGCACATTAAGGGTACCGTAGACACATCTTCCAAAACAGTCTTTAGAAACTCTTCCAGGTTTTCATCCCCTTTGTCACTTCATATACGCGACATGTTCACAACCGAAGGTACTGATTCGCACAACTCCAGCAGTTTTTCATTCATCAGACCATTTACAGTGCCCTCTCAAAGCTATTTTTCAATCTCTATTAACAATTTTCAACAATAAATAAAAATCACACACAAATCATACAAGAAGTGCAAGCAGTTGTGGAATAGCTGCTGACAACAAATTTTGCCGTTAAGCCCCAAGAGTGCCTCAAGGCTCTTATGACTTTTATGATGCTACTAAGCCCAATTTCAACATATTCGCACCATTTAAAAATTATTTGTATAGTAAATTATCCTACCTTTCACGAAAAAAATATTGAGTTTAATAGGTTTTATAAATTCGCTTTTATTAACACTTCAAAAGACAATATGCAGCAGCTGAAATTTTTGGCGCGAAATTTTATGTGATGTGAACATTTGTTTATGAAAAGTATAATTTAAAGTGTTTGAGAGCTTTAAAATTTTTTCAGGGCATTTTGGCAAGTATTTTTAACAGTCCTACGTTTTTTAAATTAACTAAAAGCTCTTAGTTATTTTTTTAAAATTAAAAATAAAATAAGTGCCTAGAGGCTCGCTTGGGGCTTAGAGGGTTAATATCCTATGGGATAATCCTTTTGGGTAGCTCTATTGGGTGGCAATAAGTTGACCGAATAATAACTATGATCATTATGCCTTGATAGTGTACTCAAGTTGTTCGTGTTACAAATTTTGTACAAGTCTAGATGTTTTTCTAATAATTCGCATAACAACATTATTTACCTCTTTATACTTTTAACATGTGTTTAAGTTTAAATAGTCAAAAAATATTATTTATGCTTACTTTTAGTTGGCTTGGCAATCAATAAATATTTCTTTATATTCTCACAGTTTTACTTTTTTGGTGCTTTAAGCACATTTTTACAGACTTTTACAGCTCAGTGTGCTCTTACTTCAAGTATTATTTAGTATTCCTACTAATTTGCATTCATTGATACACTTGCATTATTATTAAATGCTTAAATGTTTCAACTGGGAATGTTTATACATGTAAAATACACCATTATGCATATAATACACATCTATTGCATTTAAATTTATGAGTGAATATTTGTTCGTTCATATTGAACATTACACTTAACTGCTGGTAATTTGTATAGTATCTTACGATTGAGAAGAGAAACTCTTTGGCCTGTGTTTGGGTTGAATAAATCGACCCCTTTGACGGGCATGCCTGCTGGATGCTGGGTATTATAAATTGCGGTTACAACATCATGCATTCTGCATGGACAAGTTCGTGGAAATTCTGCAGAGTTTCGACATTACGCTTGCACGCTATTTGTTATTTGTCAGAGAATTCTTTTTAGGCTCCGCCTGGAGAATGACACCACGCAATTTGAATGGAGCGAACGAGGAAACTTTGTGGCGCCAGTTCGTAGCCTTCAGCTGGAATGCGCTGCTGCTGTGCGGGCTACAGTCAGGGTCGAGGGGGCGCAGGGTTTTCAACGTGACACAGATCATATGAAAAGCTCGCTGGGTAAATGCAAATTTAATGCATAAATTATACATCTAAAGACGTCGGCGATAAGGGGGCAGCTTATAATTTGTGCTACGTTACAAGGCAATCAAAGTGGCGGCCAACTGGCACATCAGCTGTAAATTGATTAACTCCAGCACCCACGCCCACGCCCACGCCCAGACCCACACTCACACCCACATGGACGCAAAAGTGAGCATTAAGTGAATTTGAATGCGAGTAGACCCGAAGCATCCTTCACATCCTTCTGGCAAGCCCTGTCAGTTTATTTCCCTTCCGCTTGCGTGCGCAACACCCAAATGAAAATGGCAAACGGCGGATGATAAGTCTGGAATGGGACGTGTGTGTTTCTAAATGCTGGGAATGAGCACATATACATATGCAAAGAAAACTCGAAACACGTATACGACATGTGCAACACGCACACAATAGATACAGCACAGTTAACTCTCTGCCGCTTATTGGGGCTCGAGTTAATTGCCTTCGTCCTGCGAGCTGCACTGAGTTAATCGTCAATGTGCTCCCCAGCCATTCTTGTGTGCTTTCGTTACCCCACTTGCCCCCATGGCGCAGATAAGTCACGACACGAGATACAAAGCGCATTGTCATGCCCACACTCTGGCAATTTAACAGTGCCACGCACACGCACACACACACACACGTGCTTACAAGCAGAGCAGACATGTTAATGAAGCTTTCGGCAAATAAGAAATGAATACGCGACTCATTGCAACATGACGCACACAACAAGTGTCTTGGCAACATTCACTGACTGTCAACAAGTATCTGGCAACATTGTTATTTTATGTCAACTTTTTTTGTTGCTTTGCAACATGTTTTAGTTGCTTAAGCGTACATGTCTTTGCAACATTTTTAAATGTTGCCGCAACACATTCTTGCTGGCGAGTTGTCAATTTAATTTACTTTATTTCATTTAATATACCCAGCTTATTAAATTGAGTAAATGTGTATGTACGACTTATAGCTAAGGTGAGACTAGATATTTCAACTGATTAATATGCATATTAATATATAAAATATGTATGTATATATAATGCTATATATAATTATAAATTTTTTAAATTATAAATTTGTCTATTTTATTTTAAAAATTTTATGACAACTTTATTTATTTTTATAGAAATTTTAAATAATTCCTACATTAAGTTCATTCGGATATTTAATACAAATTTCCATTTTGCTATATTTTTGATATATTAATATAAAATTATATTGCAGGTCAATTTGCAGTCGTCCACTCGAGTTCAGCTTTTATTTTACCTTTATTTTTTTTTTTTTTTTGGCTCTTTGGCCGTAAAATATCAACAATGGTTCTGCTGGCGCTTTGCCAAGAGAGAAATAAACGTATTGGGCGACATCGCAATAAATCGGCAAATATTTAACGAAAATCTCTATTCAATTTGTAGCTTGATATTATTTTCGTTTTGTTTATTTCTCAGAATCATTTCTTCTCTTGTCGTCTGCAGCAACTTGGCGTTTGTCTCAATGTCTACGCTTCTTTTATTTCCGCTGCGTTACTCAATCTTATAAATAATTAGATACAATTAACGCTCCCTTGAGTTAGGTCAAATGTGATTTCGGTTGATTGCCTGCGTATGACAATTTCTTGGCAGAGTCTCGCTCTCTCTCTCATTGTCTCTCTCTCTCTCTCTCTCTATCTCTCTTTCTGTTTCTCTCTATCTGTTTAATGGCTAAAATCAAATGAACACAATTACTTTAAGCGCTTTAAGCTTAAATATTTATTTTGCTTTTAATGCCCAACTACGAAGTAAGAAGAGTATATTCGTTTTGAGCAATGCTCGCCATAGTTTCTCCCTTATTGAATCTAGCAAATTGGAGCTTGTATAAGTGAATCATTTTAATATGCCTAACCCTATCTAAGATGTCTATAGAATATGCATAATAATATATATATATATTAGCATAAAGTATATTAAATATATAGAATACAATATATAAAAGTGGAATGTATAAATATTTAATATAAATTTTTCGACAATTTAGGTTCTTGGCAAATCAACTAAATCCTATTTATAGTAGACTGTCTCTATAGATCGAACATGTGAATCGACAATCTAATAATGTTTAAACGAATTCACCTCATGATGGACCATGAATATGCATTATGCAGTCGATCATGCCCGACCAAAACTTCCTTGTTTTTGTATACATATACACGCTGCCATAAATGGCATATACAGTGTATTTCTGTGTGCCGACTGTCTTCTTTTTGGCATTGTTTTGCCAGCTTCCGGCCATATCAATTAACTAAAATGCGAGAGCTGTTTTCGGGGTGTTAAGTACAGACATTTGCCTTGAATGGCTCATAAATTTAATGTTAATTGTATAAGGACATGCCTGCCAGCACCTGGCCGCGAGGCACACGTGTCATTTTCGCTTTAAACAATTCGCACTTTGCGATAACAAAGCGATGTCTGTAATATGTTAATATGGCATCTGGTTCAAGGAATTGACTCCACGTATTTACCTCCAAGTATTTAAGTAATTCTCGAAGAGTCTAAAGTTAAAGCGGATAATTGTTATTTTCTGCGAAATTATCATTTAATAAATTGACACCAAAATAGATATTTTCCCTGTATGTAAATGTTTTATTTTCATTTAAAGGCAGAGAAAAATTTCTTATATTTATAGAGCATCAATTGGAGAATCAATTTCCATATAATTATTTTATTTTATTTTTATTTATTATTTACTTATTCTTTTAATACATTGTTTATATTTCTAGGTAGTTTAATTAGAATTTACAGGGCATCACTTGGAGAATTAATTTCCATTTAATTATTTTATTTTACTATTTATTATTTGTATTTATTATTTACTTATTTTTTATTTACTTATTATTAAATTATTTTTTTTTTTACTTATTATATTATTTATATTTATAGATAGATTATTAATAATTTATAGAGCATCACTTGGAGAATTAATTTTCATTTATTTATCATTTACTTATTTTTTTTATTCATTTATTTATTATAGATATCTTATTTATAATTTATAGAGCATCAATTGCAGAATGAATTTATATTTATTTATTTTATTTTGTTATTTATTATTTGTATTTATTATTTACATATTGTTTTAATATATTATTTATATTTATGAATAGATTATTTATAATTTATAGAGCATCAATTGGAAAATCAATTTCTACTCATTTATGACTTACTTATTTTATTATTTATTTATTAAATTTAAATACAATATTTATAATTTATAAAGCATTACTTGAAGAACTAATTACCATTTATTTATTATTTACTTATTGTATTATTTAATATATGTATTATAGATATTTATATTTATAGACAGATTATTTATAATTAATTATATTTATAATTATTTTAGTTTATTAACTTAGTTCGTCTCAAGAATTCTCCGGTTTGATAATATATCTCTATTATTTAATCTACACCCCACGTGCGCTCGAAAGTATGCAACGATTTCCCTGCAACGCCTCATGATCCCTCGAAGTGCGGAACAAGTAAAGTTTGCTCCCAAAACTTGTTGCCATGCAACTAGGTAAACTAAGTTATGCTCGGCATGTGTGCGGTGTGCAGTAACAATTTGGAGAGAGTGTAATTAACATAATTTGTAGATGAGCGTCTGGCCAGTTTACTTGCCACGTGTGGCCCCCAAGTCCAGGCAATTAATTGTGTGGGCGGGGACCGGGGGAAATAGCCATTTAATTTATGTGGTCGAATAAATGACTTGACTGATTTTCATATTAATTGGCTGACGCTTTGAGCGCACAACTTGCCGCTGATTCGAGATTCACCAAAAATTTGGCATTAGCAGTGTCAAGCTAAGAAAGCAAAATGAAATGGGATTTGTAAGCTCGACCGACTGCGCAATACTCGCTCATGAGCGTGATCTGAAAAGAGGATGTTTTTTTAGCTTTGAATTAATTTTTGGCGTATAAACTAATGATTTATTGGATTATTTATAATGATTTATAGCAGATCAATAGTAATGAAAATTCAAAATTTGTCGAATTTAGTTGTGAAATTGATCAAGATTTAAGAGAGAGCCTGCAGTAAATAAACTTCTTGATATGGAACTACACGGTTTTGGACATAGAGAAATTTTCTGTCTACGATCTATGCAAGTTTCAATTTCTAGTAAATAAAATTGTCCAGGGTATAGAATATTGTTTATAGTAATATGAAAGAAAGTTTCTCTCAGATTTATTACAGATTGAGACGGACATTGTATAATACCAATATGCTCTACCAAATTCATTAACGAATGGAAAAACATGAGAATGTTAAGGGCCATGGAAATGTGGTTTGCGGTTGCTGCGGTCCGCTGGCCACTGCTAGCAGGAATCTGTGGCGTTGGCAGGCACCAATTGAGGAGTGAGTTTAGGCGTCAAGTGTTTAAATTGCCAAACAAAACACGCCCCCACACCAACACACACACAGGGGAAATGCCAAAAACATAAATCAGCCGTGGCAAGGGCAAAAAGTTTTACGTAGCTGCCACAGAACTTGAGGAGTTCCCGCTCCTGCCGTAGCTAATGAGACGCACAGGCGAGCTGTGCGCGTTGTTGTGTATAAAATTGGAAATTAATATTCAATTATGGCCAAAGCTATTGATTGCATTGGTATGAGAGGCTCCCATGTATTTATGTGCCAGATCAAGTGGCAACAACATAAATCTATCTTCCTCACACGCGACTCAACTCAGCTCATCAGCGAGGCCGAGCACGTTACGCCGGACGAGTATGCACCACATGTCGTATGCGTTATGAACTGCCGGCGGCCGTTTAACTTGTGGAAAAACTATGGCGCCAGCTTGTCTTGGCCTGGACAGCCCATTCGCAGAGGCCGCACTCATTTTGAATAATTTAATGCGTTATATGAAATCCAATGTGCGACCGCACATTTATAATACACACACACACTCGCAGAGCCATATAAAAGTTAAGCGCACCCACACTAGAGTACTAGTGATTGGGGACGCTGTGTTGGGTTCTTGTGAATATGTAACAACTTGGTGTTCAATGAAATAATATATTTTATATAATTTGGAACAATAGGTCTGAACTGTGTCTAGTCCGAATATAAACTAAACCAAATCAGGTCTACTGATCAGGTTCTCTCCTTGAATGTCTGATTGAACGCTCCAGCCTCCTTAGATTGTCGATAGTCTTAACTCCTCCCCGTCTAAATATCTGCGTCCCGCAGATCAAGCCTCAAGCCAATCATAGTTCCGAAGTCCCCGTCTAGATATTTGTGTCCCGCAGATCAATCCTCAAGCCAATGATACCCTCTATAGTTACGAAGTCCAGGATCACAATTCCACAAATCCTCTGGCATCTCCCCGTTACCATGAATATTCGAAACTAGGAGACATACCACAGGCATCTTGGATATCCACGAATATTCCAACTACTAAGGATATACACTTGTAAAATGCTGTGGATACTAAGGAAGTTAAGGAAGTTAAAGAGGGTTATTACAATATAATTAAATGAGCACTTTCCCTTTTTTCTTCCCTTTTTTTTTTTTAGATGCGATTTATGAAAAATTGTTCCAGTTTTTGTTTTGATTGTCACATTGCGATTTTCCTTTACTTCAATATTATGCAAATCTTTTTTGTCCTTAGTCTTAATTTGATTGTTTCTTCCGTATACTTCGTCTGCTTCATTGTAGTGTATAAATTTAGTTCTTTTATTTATTTATTTTTTTTGTTAATTGTCGACGTTAATATTATTTCTTTAATATTATTTCATTGAATTACCATGTGTATTACTACGTGTGTTATTGTTTTGTCTGTTAAATTATTTGAATTATCAATTTATCTTTATAAGGCATTGTCTGATCTTCTCTCTTGCATTTATTTTATGCCTTGTTTGTTGAGATTTTCAGACAGCCGCCTTTTAATTTTGTTATTTGTAGAATTATTTGAATTATCAATTTCATAGTATATTATCTTTATAAGGCATTGTCTGATCTTCTCTTTTGCATTTATTTTATGCCTTGTTTGTTGAGATTTTCAGACAGCCGCCTTTTAATTTTGTTATTTGTAGAATTATTTGAATTATCAATTTCATAGTATTATATCTTTATAAGGCATTGTCTGATCTTCTCTCTTGCATTTATTGCATTTGCATATTTATGCTTTGTTTGTTGAGATTTCCAGACAGCCGCCTTTTCACTTTGTTATATTGTCAGTGCTTTAAACTTAATTATTTGAATTATCAATTTATCTTTATAAGGCATTGTCTGATCATCTCTTGTATATTTGCATATTTATGCCTTGTTTGTTGAGATTTTCAGACAGCCGCCTTTTAACTTTGTTATATTGTCAATGCTTTAAACTTAACTCCTTTTAATTTATTCGGAAACCCATCATTCAACACATGTGGAAATTCTGACGTTTATTTTTTTATCATATTTGTCTTACGGCAAGGATTTGAACCTCGATACGAGAATCAATCTCGTACCACCATTCTGCCTGCAAATTTCTTGTATTTCGTTTTAAGGATCGTCGTTTTAAGGATCGTCTCAGCAAGGATTTGAACCTCGGTATTATCAATACCACCATTTTGCCTTTTATGTTATAGAATTGTCTAGCGCTTGCTATAAATTATATTATTTATTGTATTATAATGTTATGGCAAGGTGTTTCACCCATTACTTTGCAAATCACAGAAGTACCACTTAATTTTGCCAACAATTGTCCAATCCAGCTTTTAGATTTGAAACAATTTATTTGTACTTGCTTTTTTATAAGTTATTGTTATATTTTGTTATTGACACGTCACCTTTTTCCCTTTTTTTCGTGAAGAATGTGGGTCCCTGCTCGGGCGCCAGTTAAGCGCACCCACACTAGAGTACTAGTGATTGGGGACGCTGTGTTGGGTTCTTGTGAATATGTAACAACTTGGTGTTCAATGAAATAATATATTTTATATAATTTGGAACAATAGGTCTGAACTGTGTCTAGTCCGAATATAAACTAAACCAAATCAGGTCTACTGATCAGGTTCTCTCCTTGAATGTCTGATTGAACGCTCCAGCCTCCTTAGATTGTCGATAGTCTTAACTTAAATATGTGTGTGTGTGTGTGTGTGTGTCGAAGCACTTCTGCTCAGCTACTTGGCCCAGCTGATGCTGAAGCTGTGCCACTTTAATGCGTTTTTAATTGTTGCCACACACACACACACACACACACACACAGGAAGTGTCCTTTTAATGAGTTGCAGTCAGTTTCATTTCCCTTGCCAGCAGCTGCTATATTTTAAATGTTTCCCATTAAAGTTCGGGAAAAAAGGGACCATGAAATACTCTTGTCATACATCAACACAAAATTACAAGTAAAATTAACACACAAAAGAAAAAATGTTGAAATTTTGATGATGAAAGCTAATACCCTGTGAGAATTGAGATTAGATGAGTCTTAATATATTTTAATATTACTTAAAAAAATAATTAATGAGAGAGATTTATGTAAAGAAACTTATGAATGCCCTTGCTATTGTGAGATAATGTTCGAGTTATAGTTATATGCAGAACTAGTTGCCCGATAAGTATATTGAATTTTCATATATGTATAGTTAAAGTGATTTGATTTAGTAATTAACTATTGCTAGTTAAGAATATGAAGACTGCAAACGTTAGAAATCATAAACATGTTAATTTACCATCTCTGTGTTGTTATGGTTCTACTTTTGATGTACCGGTTCTATACTTAATAAATAAATATATATTAAATATATAAAAAACTACCTGATAAAAGTGAAATCCGAATTTTATATAGTAATTAAAAATATAAAAATATTTCAATGCCAACATATTCTCTGAAGATTACTCGGAATATTTAGAGATACAAGGAATTTTATAAATATTTTCTTAGATATTACATGGAAGAGCTTAGTGAGAGAAATGCATATACTCGCCTAGCGTTTGAGGGAAGAGTGTAAGAGAAAAGCAAAGGCAGTCAACGGTTAAGCGAGTTAATTAATTTTAACTACGCCTTCAAAGTAGGTTGCATGGCTAGAGAATTGCCTGTCGCCTCTCCCCCTTCCAAGAGTCTTTAGACCCGGCCACAGTGGCGGCATAAAAATTGTTGCCCATCGTGATACCCCATGAGCAAATTTTGTTTATGTATTTTCCGCGGCATATTTATATGCGTTCGCTTGAAAGGCAGTTGGCAACAAAATTGGCGATAAATCAACTGATAATGTCAGCGCATTTAACGACAGCGACATGGTAGCAAAGGTGGCGCGGTGCCTGGCCCCAGGGCTGGGGTTGGGATGGGGGTCGGGTTCATTGCGGTTGCCAACAGCAATATTTTGATAAACTTTGTCGGGAAACACGGCCTGGCGTGTGGAATGGCCTCGGAATGGGTGCAGGTACAAATCAGATGGCAACTTGACAGTCGTCACAAGTTTTGGGTTCTCTCAGCTTTCGTCAGAGACCCAATCAGCGACCCCGCCCACTTTGTGCTTTTGCATAGCAAATGAAGGTGCTGATGAAACAGAAAGAAGGGAAACTGTAGGCGGGAAAGTTTTGCATACTAAATATCTACGACAAATGCTCTAATTAAAGCGAATATCTGACTGAGAATAGAAACAGGTTTATTTATAGAATTCCGACCAAAATAAATTAAATTATTCTATATACATACAAGAAATTTAAACACAAATGCAAAGGTAAATAAATGTTGTTTTGCTTTAACCAATAAAATTGTATAGCTTGGAATAAGGTATTGCAAATCAAACACCTTCGTAATATTGTAAAGGCATAAATTAAACCCTTTTTGACCAACCCTTCAAGTCTTGAAATCTTGACTTCGAATCTCTCTCTCTTCTGGGGACACTTAGCATCTAGTTCCTTTGTTCCATTTTTACGGCTCTGCTGCTGCGCTCAATGATAGCGCATAGTTGATCAAATGCCGATTCAAGGCTTTCAATGAATCTCTTGCCATCAGCCTGATTCTTGTACGAGGTCACAATAGCGCCTGCAAAATCGTTTTGAATGGAGTAGCTGCAAGAATTGGGAAAAACAGTTAAAACCACAATTGCAAATGAACGAAAGCAACGTGCGTATGTACGAACCCAACGCCAAAGCCATCCTTGACCACGGGGCCAAAGGAGCCGGCGACCACAGTATCGGTGCCCAGCGTGGAGGTGCTTATGATATTGTAGTTGATGCGTTTGTAGGCCTCAGTCTCAAATAGCGCCGGCAGCGGCAGTCCCTCCAGCTGTGCCGTGTGCCTTAAAGCAAACAAATGGCGATCAAAGCCCTGACCCATTGCGGCTTCCTTGGTAAGCTGGCCGTGCACGCGGCTGCACCTATCAATCATGGCGCGCAACTCGCCGGCGCTGAGCTGCTTTTGTGCTGGCTGCAGTACAGCCTCACAGAAGTCTTTGGTCGCCATTGTACAGGGTCGCATTGTCTCGGTCCGCCCATGCCGAAAGGCTGACGTGCTGCAGGACTCGTAGGTGCCCACATAGCGCTGAAATGCCTGCCGATAGGCCAGCTGAAAAGAGAGCTGTATGATGGAATCCGGGCTCAGGCCGTGCTGCTTGCAGGTGCCTTTATTGAGCTGCCTGTATTGCAGATAGTTCATGTCCAGGCTATCAACGATGGTGGCATTCTTGGCATAAGCGGCTTCCACTGCGGCTTTCGTTCGGTCGTCGATTTCAAAGTCCAGCGGACGGACATTCGCACTGTCGCCCTGAGCGGGCGTATGGGGAGTGGCCTCCGAGACGAACGGCTGCTTTAGCATGTCTCTGTAGATCTCGTTGAAGTAGCGCAGCACAGCGACTCCGTCGCCCCAAGAGTGCTCAAAATTTAGACCTGTGACGCCATCGGCGCTAATCAGCAGTGATATGGATTTGTCAAACCAGCTGGAATATGAGGAGGAATGTGAATTTAAATCTGTGTCGGGCAGTGTAGGGTAAGTACTTACCGATTCGTTGCCTTGCCCGCCAGCTGATGCTTTAGCATGGGCACATGGTCGGCCTCATTAAAGAGACCATCTTCCTCAGAGTCCAGACATAGACAGAACAGGGCTGCATCGACTTCACGCTGCAGGAGATCGGCGTTCTTGGGATTGCTTATTAGATGTTCTCGCGTCCGCGCCCACTCATCACGTTGCGAGGTGGTGAGCACACCCAACGGCACTTTGGCTGGCTCGCGTTGCGAATCCGTTTCAAGAATGCTCTTCAGGCGACCAAGTATTACGCTGGGGCTCTCAATGTAGCCGCTGGTGTCAAGCACATTCATGGCATACATGTTTCCGCGTCGCATTACAAGAATGTGCTTGGATTCTGGTGATTGCACCAGCTCATCCTTGCCCAGCTTTGGAATGCGGCTGGTGCCAAACAGACGGCTGTATTGGCTCATGTCCAGAGGAAAGGCCTTGAAGGCATACGAGGCGTACGTGGCAAAGGCTTTGGGCGCCACGGCCATCCAGCGACGATAGTTGTCCGTGTCGGTCTTCTTCGGATTCATATGATAAACCTCAGGCTCCAGATTATTCGCTTGCAACGATCGCCAGAAGCGAAGCGAGCTAATGATTAGATTCGTGGCACGCGTCACCTGTGGCTGGTACTCAGGTCGCGGGTCGCCACGCATTACCAGCAGCGGATTGTAGTTGAGCGGCAGCGGGGCTCGATCGGTGAGGTACATATCGAACCAGGGCTGCGAGATGTAACTGGTGTGCTTGTTGGCTTCATCGCGCTGCTTCAGCTTCGCATGCAGCTCCATGCCGATGCCCTGGCGAAACTCTTCGACCACTTGTTGCGTCTCTCGGTGCTCATCGGGTGTGAGTAAGGGCTGCACGGAGGCCAGAAACCGTTCGCAGGTCTTTTCCAGCAGCGGTATGGGCAACCGGGGTAGAGAGCGTTGAAAGTAGAGCGTTGGCAACTTTGAGTTTTGCAGGTACTGGTAATGAGTGCCATGCGTCGTGGTTGTTGTGGCATGCCGCGTCGCAGCCGCAGCGGCGGCAAAATGGCTTTTATTTACTTTTAATCTAAACATTATTTTCTATTAAAGCCGGTAATTGAAAACAAAGCGCGATACGAGGCAAAGTCCACTAGTTGACGAAAACAAAGCGCAGCAACAACAACAAACTGCGGAACACATATGTTCGGTATTTTTGGTATTTTTCGGTATTTGAGCAGATCACAGCTGATCGCTATCGTATTGTCTTATCGATATATCGCATGCGGGCGTTGAAACGGAAAAGTTCAGTTGAGATTTGAAATAGAATTTAATTCTAAATAGAACATCAATTGCATTTTAAAGTAATTGTAAATGAAAGCACACAAATTAAATATCGATTTGTTGTTTGTATTGACTTGGAAATGCTTTTTCGTACTTTCACCTTTCGCACGGTGAACCCGTGCACAAATAGCGGTTCATGTTTGCATTTGAACAGACGGGCGCTGCTTGTTGTTGTTGTTGCTGTTGTTGCTATTGCTGTTGGGCTTGTCGACTTAGTCGCTGTCAAAGAAGTCTGTTCGGATTATTGACTTGACCGTTGCAAAGGGACGACCGACCTCAGGTGCGCTAAATAAATAAATGGGCACACAAAAATTAGAGACGAACAAGATACTTGAATTTGCATGCAAATTTTACGCTCTTGGCGAATTTAACGAGCAACCTTTGCTTATCGATTTCGAAAACGAATAAAAAATATTTAGCCATAAAAACTTTACCCTCGATTCCTCAAATGTAGCAGCAATGCGTTTCGAGAAACGGCTTGGCTGGCCACTAGTGGCTCGACTTGCAAAGTTATATTAATATTTGCATAAAATTGCGAACACAGAATCCGAGTGTGAATGCGGATGCGAATGCGGATGCGAATGCGAGTGTGGACGCGGATGGGTTGCAGTGTAATTGGCCAAAGTGAAATTGCGTTAATATTTAACAAGCCAACAGAAGTGCAAAGCGAAAAGCGTAACGAGGATCCAGCTTCAGCTAAAGCTGTCTAGGGTGAGAAAAAACGAGGCGAAATTATGCGATAAACGTCGAGGGTCATGAAGAATAAAGCGGCTGAAGATTAGCGGTTAAATTCAGCCATGGGGACTTTAAATGTTTAAATTATTTCGTAAGGTCACTTGGCAAGCAATCAACCGAACCCTTCAATGGAAAATTTAATTTCCATTTGCGCTAATATGATTTATTCGGCCAATGCATTGCGTGATTTCTCGTTAAACGATATAATTCAATATTTATTCATCAGATGGTGAATGAGATTTTATGAATTTCGTATTTAATAATTAATTCCAATAAATGCCACATGCTGTTAATTTTATTTGGTATTTATTAATGTCATTTACGAAGAAGAAAAGCTCGGAATTCGTTTTGCTTATTAATAAAACTGAATAATGACAATTTTAATTTTCGACGCGTGATTTCTTAATGAACATTATTAATTCTTGAACATTTCTCATCTAATTATAAATATAAATGTTATGCCTTGCCCCGAATAAAAATGGATTTTGCTTAATATATGTAACAGCTAGAAAAAAAAAGTGGCGGACCCCATAATGTTTACAGATTCTTAATCAACGATTGATCGATTTCGCCCTATGCGTCTGTTGTGTCTCTCGCATGTTGATATCTGAAAATATAACAGCTACACATTCAAAAATTTGTTTACATACTCGTGAATACTTAATTACTTACTTAATAAAAAAATTACATATTTGGGTTTATTTGATAGAATATCCATTTTTGTTATAATATTAATTTCTTCTAAGCAGTTCTTCTCAGTATTTCCTCCAAGCTCTTCTCCTGAGTATTTCCTCTTAAGTATTTCCCTTAAGTATTTCCTTTAAGTATTGCCCTTAAGTATTTCCCTTAAGTTATTCCTCTAAGTATTTCCCTTAAGTTATTCCTCTAAGTATTTCCCTTAAGTATTTCCTCTTTAGGTCTTCAATGCTTAGCTGAACGATCGCCCATTTCACTTCACTTCACTTCACTACTTCACTACTGACTACACTGCACGACTGACCTCAACCAGGCCTGACTGAAGACTGAAGAAATGCTGCAGCTGCTGCCCTTTATATAGGGCGACTGTCACTCAAAACCGAGTAGTGCTCAGTTGAGCCCAACGCCAGGTAGAGATCGCTGCAGACGAGTTTTAAGTGACCAATGGGTCACTCTCTGCTCTTTGCAAGTATTCTAATTTCGTTATACTCAAATATAGATATCAAATGAATACTGCTGCATACATATAGATAACTTAATTGATCTTTAGTAACTATTCTTTATGCCTAGCACTTCTTAAGCAGACAAACAGAGAGCGTTACGGAGAGGCAGACCGTGAGAGGTCTGATAGATTTACAGATAAGAGATATACACATTTTATATAAATTTAAAAATATATACAATATATACATATTTTTACAAGTCTTATAAATTGAATTCATTCCATTGCGCTCAAATTTAATTAAAGACCATCAAAAAAGTCGCATAATTCTCATTTGTAGTGAACGAAGATAAAGAACAGAAAGTTGGTGGTACAGAGAAAGAGAGATAAGGAGAGAAAGATAGAGAAAGACTGCGAGTCAGATAGTGGCCGACAGATGAAAACGAGAAATTAATTCAAAGAAAATGTAACAAAAATATTTATGAATGCGAAATCAACGTTTTTCTTAACGGTGAGCACAGCACAGCCAGCGGACAATGGAAGTTTCGTGCTTTTGGGTTGACGTGGGACGCGGAATGACGTGACCATTTGTCTGCTCGAAAGGAATGCGAACGAGCGAACATGCAAAAGGTCAAACTGTCAGGGGATTCTGAATTGGAATTGGATCTCGGACGGGGCAGAGAGTGGGGACGACTGTCAGCCAATTGTTAGTTTGTGTTTGTTGAATGGTGCGAAATAAATAAAGACGATTTTCAGCTGCTCTTGACGGGCTATTGAGCAGCGCAAGGAAATGGAAAGCGGCGACAGTCAGACGCTTTAGCTAAAGCTCGATCAGGTGAGTCCAAATAACACGATTTACACATTTGGGCATACACTTTAGTGCATTATAAAAACAAGTGTTTTGCCATACAACAATTTACATATATGCGTCAGCATAAAAGCTGGCAACAAAATGATAAAGATGACGCAGCTCCAGCGGGAGCAACAATTTGCAATTTGCATATGTGTGTGGAGCAGCATCATTGTCAACTCCCCGGGAAGCAGAGAATGGAGATGAATACATGCCTCAGTGCACCTCAACGAGATTAAAAAGCCAAATCAAGACGAGGACAAAAAGAAATTAAATATATTCAAAGCTTAAGAAAACTGCCAACCGAGAACCTGGAGCCATGGGCTGTGGGCCAAGCGCTGCGGGCTGCGGTCTGTGGGCATGGCCTGATGTGTGCTTTCTTTGTGAATGTTGTTGTTGCTGCTACGATTTGCACCGCAGGCATTCGAAAGTCAATTTTAATTTAATTTCTTGTTCGGGGCGTGCATGACAAATACGAAAAGCAAGCCAACCAGGCCAGGCCACAGGCCTACACTGACTGCCAACAGCTAATGTCCCTCTTTATTATGTTGGCGCTGCTCACTTAACTTAGTATTCTGTCTGCATTTGTTAATTTTTTTGATAATTCGAAATGGCAATGCTTCATAAGTCGGGTAATAATGCTCAGCAAACTCATTAATTTGATGTCCGCTGAGAGAATCACACACACACACACACACACACACACACACACACACACACACACACACACACACACACACACACACACACACACACACACACACACACACACACACACACACACACACACACACACACACACACACACACACACACACACAAACACACACACAGAGACACAGTTGTTAACTCTGTTATTAATTTATGGTCAGCAGACAAAAACATAATTAATATGCGAACGAAATATGTGCATAATATGAGTCGTCCAGCATCCATTACAATGATAAGAATGCCAGAGTTCAACGACGTTCCACAATCGATACTTAAAGCAACAAAGATAATGTGGCATTTCCATTGGAATTACCAAACTTGAATTGGAATACTCAATCCCAAAAATGAATTCCAAGCAATAGTACTGGGTATTATGATGAAAATATTTAAATTTCTAACTTGAGTCATTTATATGTTTGTACATTTCTTAAAGTCCGCTTGAGCATTTCCAAGCATCGAAGCTGAAAAAGTCCATGTAAAATAAAAACATTCAAATAGAGAATACATTTCATTGATAATTAGGTAAATTAATAAACCTATTTATTATTTTGAATATTATAGAACATTTTTAATTCTTTTATTTAATGTGCATTTTAACTGAAAAAGTAAACTCGTTAAATATTATATACGTGATGTATAATTATATATTTCTTTATTTCATATTTCATATAACAGCCAATTGCTGGTATGCTCAACTTGTCCGTTCATTTGTTTACTCAATACACTGACCAAAGAACATGGTTGGTGTCAAGACTAACATAGTTTTATCGAATTAACCGATCTCGATACGGCTTTTTATTCGCCGATAATAATTAAGGCTACAAATTATGCTAAACAAGTAAGAGTGCTCTAGTCGAGACTGCTCGACTAGGAGATACCCTGAACCCTCCAAGCTGATACTATAATCATCCTGCACTTCTTTTATGCACACATACATACACATGCATCCACATGCACGCATAAGCTCGCGCTCTGCTAACTGCGCAGTAAGCAGCGACTGCGCTTAGGCTGCGCTGCAGTGTGGGCAATATTATGAGATTTTATTTGTTGAATAACTTAATTTGTGGACATACGATCTTAATGAAACTTTCAGAACGTAATCATAATGTATAAATGTGTGTACATTCTAAAGCACAAGTCTCTAGTACTTGAAATACGTTTTTTACGAATTTGAGGCGAAGGAGGCGTGGTATCCAAAATCTGTAAATGGCAAAATGTGTGTATCCATCAAATGTATATATAAAATCTGAAGACTCTATGTTTAATAGTGTTCAAATTAGGCTGAAAAAACCTTATAAATTTATCGAATATCCTCGATAAAAAACATATCGAAAGAGTTATCGAAAAAATTTGATAAACTTGTACTGCGTATGGTACACACGAGTCTACATACAAAATTTCAGCTCTCTAGCTCTTATAACTTCTGAGATCGACGCACTCATACAGACGGACGGACGGACGGACGGACGGACGGACGGACAGACGGACAGGGCTATATCGACTCAGCTCATCGCCCTGATCAAGAATATATATACTTTATGGGGTCTGCGATGATTCCTTCTGCCTGTTACATACTTTTCACAAAACCATTATACCCTGATTTCCCATTTTCAATGGGTTCAGGGTATAAAAATGCAGCTTTGACTAAGTAAAAATGTTTTCCTAATAAAAAAAATATGTATATTTATTTATTTTTTTTTTTTTAATTAAAGTATATTAACTTATGTATATTAAATTAATCAACCAATAAATAACTACCTAGTTAATAATTGAATGCATTATAATATTTAGGCAGCTTCCCTTTTTATCCGGTTTTAGGGAATATAACAACCATAAATAATATCCATATAACTACATATTTATAGATAGACAGTGATGCTCCTCGTTGAACTCCTT
Organism: Drosophila aldrichi; assembly: GCA_035045965.1. NCBI lineage: Eukaryota > Metazoa > Arthropoda > Insecta > Diptera > Drosophilidae > Drosophila > Drosophila aldrichi. The sequence continues at coordinate 2,423,047 of JAWNOM010000341.1, read as the reverse complement.
TCTATATGGCTGTATATATTTTACCATTTAACCAAGCTGACTATTATAATTCTTTTGTCAACCTTTAGACCAAGTTTCCATGCTCATAATGAGCCGAGTAATTTAACCTGAATATACATACATACATACATATATATTTATTTTCATTTTGTGAACGATTCTAAAAAGCTGCTGCATATCCATGCTTCCGCCTAACAAATTGAATTGAATTTGATTTAAATGAAAAATTAGATATTTGGCTAAGCCATTAAAATTTGGCTTATACATATTTGAACAAATTACATTACAAATTGTTTCGCTGTGTGTGTGTGTGTGGATATTCCTGCATGTGTGTGTGTGTGTGTGTGTTTTTTTGATTTTGGGCAACGTGTGAAAGAGGCGAAATCATGAGCGGCGAATTATTTGATGAAGGCCAGACAAATTACCGCGTGTTGTGCTTTGTGCTCGCTTCAGCCATGTTAGATTGCCTGAGCGTGGAAAACACAATATCATTTATCACAGAAACAACAACAACATGTATACATGTACAACAACAAGAGACGCATTAAATTGCTATAAAGCCATCGCGCAGATGAATACGCCGTTCATGCGAGCGAGTGGGAGATGGGGAGAGATGAAAGGAGCAAAGGACATGTAACTTTTGCTTGTTATAAATTCAATTTTTCACGACTCAAGGAGCTCTGAAGCTGAAACTGAAGCTGCTCTGCTCTGCTCTGCTGTTCGGCCAGGCACATGGCTCGTAATTACACGAAATTCTGGCAGACGGGGCAGCCCGAAAGCAAATTGAAATGTTTGCCTTGGCTTTGGCCCGATTTCTTGCTCTTTTCCCTTGCTTTATTTTTATTTGTATTCTATTTTTATTTGAGGGTTGCGTGTTCGCGAGCTCTCTCTCTCTCGGGCCAGCTTTATGGCCAACAATTAAGAACTGAAGTGCGCGGCCCGCCGCCGAAAATAGGCAACACTTTCGCACATATGCCGTGCATTCTGCCATTAATCAAGAGAGCGTCGGCTGCTGTTGGCCAAGCCTTGCTAGAGGACGTCTGTAATGACCCTTAAATTGCCTGTTACACGGCAATTGTAATGAGATCGAAATGTACGGCCAAATAAATCATGAAATATACTCACTCCCATAGACATATCGATATATACATTATATATTTTCAACAGCAAGGATGATTGTTTGCTCTGCCAACATCAACAAATTGGACGATTGTTCATCAGCCTGAGCCTCAGTCATTGCCATTGCCATTGTGTCGCACTATAACGAGAGAGAGAGAGAGAGAGAGAGAGAGAGAGTAGTCGCCCGTTTGTTGGTTTCTCATTAAAATTATTGTCGCCGTTTTATGCGCATGCAAAAAATGCGGTTTATTGAATTATTTTTGCGAATTTTTCGCTTCTCTTTGTTACGGGCCAAATTGAAAATACCAGTCGAAAGTATGTGATTGACGACAAAAGCCGGTTGAACATAGAAGCCCGCAGACTGTTTTGTTTTAGGGATTCGCGCGGCGCTACTTTGAGGCTTACAGGATTTAATAGTCGCTCTTTTGAAAGGCTTTGTTCAGTTGCAAATGGCAAATTTCAAATTAATCAGATCGTGTATCTATTCACATTGAAATTGAATAGAAACTGAAAGACTCATGGACAGTCAGTGCTAATAATAGTGACACGTTTATAGCTTTTTGGGGTTTTTTATACCCTGAACCCATTGAAAATGGGAAATCAGGGTATAATGGTTTTGTTAAAAGTATGTAACAGGCAGAAGGAGACCCCACAAAGTATATATATTCTTGATCAGGGCGACGAGCTGAGTCGATTTAGCCATGTCCGTCTGTCCGTATGCTTGAACGCGTCGATTTCCGAAGATACAATAGCGAGAGACTTCAACTTTTTTTAAAAATGTCCGTATATAGCACGCGCATATCGAGTTTATCACAGAATAACGATAACTCGTCCGATTATTTTTTGATCGATAAAAAACCTTATCGAAAGTCAATTATAAAATTATATCTCCTACATCTTTTGCGTTAGAGTCTCCAAATTTGAAATGTAGACTCATATGTTGATTATAGAATTTCGGTTTTTGTTACAATTCACCCCCCAACCCTATATCCACCCCCTCACCCTCACCTTTGTAAAATGTGTATTTCAAATACTAGAGACGTGAGCTTCAGCATATACACGCATAGTAATGATATAATCACAATCTAAAAGTTTCATGAAGAACGTACGTCCACAAAAAAAGTTATTAAACAATTAAGTTTCCATGAGAAGCCCACACTGCAGCCCATGCGTGTTTATGCGTGCGTGCCTATATGTGCCTATGTATGTGTGTGTGTGTTTCTTTTGTAAGCAAAAAGACGCGGAGTATTATTAAAATATCAGTTCTCCGAAGGGTTCAGGGGATTTCCTAGTCGGGCAGTCTCGACTAGAGCTTTCTTACTTGTTTTTACTAGATTTAAGATTATAAGATATATTTCTTAAATCGAAATATGCATAGACAAATGACATATGACATATTCTAGCATAACTGTATATGCCAATTAAATTCATAAATAAGGCAAAAGTATTCATCCACTTACACATTTTTTGAGGGTCCTACGTGTATTTCATATACAAATTAATTTCCGTAGATGCAGCTCAAAAGCAGAGAGATGAATGCACTTCAGCCGGAACAAGTTGAGAGAGTAAATTTAATAATGGGAATACCGACTTGACAATATACTCTATTTATCGTACTCCTATTTGGTATCAGAGGAATGTGAGATGAAGTTGATTTCAAGTTTAGTCACAGCAATTTAAAAAAGTGTTTTTTATTTGAACAGTAAAAGGAAACAGAGTTTAAATATATAAAGAGAGAGAAGAAACTCGGGTATATTCTGGGAATTACGTATGCTGTGACGCTGTCCGGTGCCCTTGGCCAGTGGGCAGTGAGTGTCCAGAGTATTTCGGGCAGACGTGATTGCCTTTGTAATGCATTTATTTGCATATTTACCTGCTGCAGAGCAGATGGTTTGGACTTTTTTCTTATTTGTGAGTGAGTCTGCGGGTGATGGCTGAGATTGAAATGCAGCTACGATATGAGGAATGCAAATTGAATTGCCTGACAGTTGGCAAATGGCAAATGGTAAATGGTAAATGGCAAATGGCAGTTAGTAGTTGGCAGTTGGTAGTTGAGTGAAGATATTCGATTCCATTCCATGGCAAGGCTGTGTGTGTGTGTGTGTGCATAGTTGTAAAGCAAGCCAAATGGATCGATAAGTAAATGACAATCATTTAAATTCAACTTAGGTGGTATTCATGCGTACTTTGGCGTGTAATCGCATTCCCAATGCATTTCCATTGCTTTGCTTTGTTATTCGACAACACTGACTGGCTGCAACGTCATCATATTCCTATTCGCAGCTGTGGCAGAAACCCGAATACTCACACAGTGTGTCACAGGTTGCCGCTAAAGAGGGTCTGAGTACTCCTGTTCTGGCTGTGCCCTGCTAAATTTGGCCACAAATGACGACAGCAACGACCGCAGAGAGCTTTTAATTGTGTGAAATGGGTTGGACATGTGGCCAATTGATGTTGGCTCCTTCTTGTGGGAGCATCGAGCAGGCTGCGGCTTATCACCACACAACCGGGGCAAGTGTGTGACGCCGCATGAGTTTCTGTTTTGCTAATGTCGAGACGCATGTAAGCTGGATTAACAACTGTCCTATCCAAAAATAGAATTTCAAATGCGTTGAATTTTGATTCAATGATTAGTACTGACAAGAATTTGAATATCTACTTAAACACTTGGACTGAGTGAATCTACTATGAATACCTGGACAATCTATGAATAAAGCTTAAATTATTTATAAATAATAAAAAATAATTGTCATTTTGAGTACATCTCTTCCAGTGATAATCTTTCTCTGTCGCTCTCTCTCCCCCTCTCTCTCTTTCTCTCTCTTTCTCTCTCTCTCTCTCTCTCTCTATCTCTCTCTCTCTCTACCTCTCTCTCGCTCTGCTTAAAGGAATTTGATAAAATGGTATTTCATATGTTATTAAAGTACAGCACTTCTTCAAATAAATAAAATGTTGTTGCAGGCAAAATTCGACTTCATAAAAGTTATTCCAATTTCTAGGAAAATTAACCGTTGTTTCAACGAGTCGTAATGAGAAGCGAGGATGATGCATGCAGTGAACATCCCAAAGAGGCAATTACTGCCATAAGCTTAAGCATTGTATATTCTCATATAGTGCATGATTATTTGGGTATGCGAAAGCTAGATAAAAAGTGTCTGTAGTCAAGATGATGATCTGTGTCACAAATCAATAAAAACAAAGACAAATTTTGGTTTAAAATCTCGATATCGATTCCCTTTATCATCTATCAGTTAATATCTAAAATTTTTTCCAGAATCCACACTGCAAAATAATGTTAGCAGTCATATAGAACTACAAAATGAAATTATTTCGGGCAAGAAAATTTGTTTTTCTGTTAGTTTAACCATTGTACAGTTATTCAAATATTTACGCAAATATGTTAATAAGAACTGTTAAGCTCAGAATTTTCATTGCAACGTGTATAAATATGCGGTGCTCGCTCGATGTTTTACAGTTTCCTTTGCATGAATAATCGAGACTTATTTCGACCTTTGCATTCATCGGACAGACACTGAGTCGCCTCACGAAGTTGTATTTGCATTAACTTCTTGTTGAAGTCAGCTTAAGAGGACAATTGTGATGTACGCTATAGTTTTTGCTGCTAGTTCTTGCTCTTGTCCGCCTTACAGTTACTTTACTCTTCGCTTTACTTTGCTGCTCATTTGCACTTAAAGTTTCGCGGCGAAAGACAGCGAATGCGGAGAGAGAACTGCACGATTTTAGCAGCTTACTGCTAATTCCCAAGGAACTCGAACTGTACGCAGCCAGCCATAGTTACACTTTAAAAACACACACAGACACACAGATACACACCCACACACACACACCCAACTCAGAGCATAAAGTGCCATTTCGCATGAGTAACTTGAGCAAAATTAAAAAAAAAGTGAAAAAAAGAAATAGAAATAGAGCAGAAAAAAGGAATGTGAATTGCAAGAAACTCGCATACGAAACGTCGCGTCTTGGCTAAAATGAAATGTTGGCAACGTCCTGGCCAAAGGATGAGCCGGCAAACGCCACTGCGGCGCCCGAAGATTAAAGTGCAGCAAATTTAATTTTGCCTGTTGTTGAGGCAAGTGCGAAAACAAGTTTTTATGCCCCACAACGCATTGCCTCTGGCTAGCTGAGTACAACGAATGGCTTAAATATTTTCAGCCAACTAAGGAGAAACTGCTGCAGTGAGTGCTCAGCCAGAGCTTAGCAAAGGGTTTATATGGAGTTACTACTTACTATAGTATAACTATAGAGCGTACAGAATACCTTCTTATGTGTTAAAAGTCTTTTATATCATTATATTATTTACGTATATTAATCGGAGCTATATTTATTTATTAATAAATATATATTGCTAATTTTTTGATATTTATTACTATAATAATAATTTAAAAAAAAAGTATAAATATTTTTTCAATGAAATTCGAATGTTATTATTAATCGGAGCTATATTTATGATTTACATATGAATAAATATATATATATACTTTTTTATATTCATAATAATAATAATAAATAAATACAAAAATGAATGTATTTATTCATATGAATGTTTGAATGAATGTTTTTAATGAAATTCGAATATTGTCACTTGTTATATTTGTTATAGTTATTGTTTATGTTAAATAAACTATTTCGATACATATGTACCTCATTGAAAAGGGAAATTTTTCAATCTAAAACTTACCATTAACACTTCTTGAATTTTAATTTGTATTACATATATACTAGGGTTGTCGAAAATTTTTAAAATATCGTATCGATGATATTTTAAGTTTTGAAAAAGTATTAAAATGATATTTGATATTAAAGTTAAAAAGATCGATATATTGATATTTCGATAGATTTTCGACAACCCTAATATATACGTTTGAAGTTTAAAAATTAAATGAAATGGATTTTAGTGTTAATCATTGTGTATATATTTATTGGGAAAAAGAACATCGGGTCAATTTCATAGCTTGGATTTCGTTGCTGTATATCTATGAGAGATTTGATTTCCACTGACTTTATCTTTACTTTTCCCAATTTGATACTCTGTAGTGGAAACAGAAAGAAAACAGACCAGTAATAAAATCAGAGAAGTGTTTAAGGCACATAGGCAAATAGACAATCACTAACCTAGTGAGAACGACTGAATGAAAATTGAATGTGAATATTTATGAATGTGATATATAGTTGTATTCTATTGCACTGAATGTCTGTTATTTATATATACCATACTGATTCTTAAACTTTTAATTTGAGCATAAGACGCCAGTTTAATACTTATATATAGAGTATAGTATATGGGATGCTCGATAGCTTAAACATCGGGAATGATTAGAATTTCCACAATACGCTCTTACTGCCCTCAGTTTACATTTAGGTACCCTACAACACTTTTAAACCATTTTCGTATTAGTTCCATCAAATGGGGCAGCCTGTTTGGCATCGTGGCTAGGGTATTTCTGCGTACTCTAGTTGGCTGTGTGGCACTCATTTATACATTAAGCCAAGCAATTCTTGGCGAATTTGTATTTCTCTTCATTCACACAGACACTCACTGCTCAGTTTGCTGTTTATTCAGGACAAGCATTCATTCATTTAATTGAGTGTGAATAGAGCTAACAATACATATAACAATGCCATCGCATGCCATCTATCTGCAGTGCACTTCCTTTTCGGCCATTGTTGGCATTGCCTTGACGCTCAGCTGGCCAGCTGCTGGCCGCGTCTCTGGCCGTGTTTTGTTATTCATATTTATAGCAATTACGCTCAACTCGTCGCTCCACACCCAGACATTCGCTAGTTGCTAGTTTGTTTGTTTGTTTGTTGAGCACATCCTTGGCAGGAAATGTGTCTTAATAGTCGGGCGATTGTCAAGAGCTCAGGCACTCAGTTCAGTTTAGTTGCGCATGGTTCTACTTTCAAATAGCCACCATCGAAGGTCATTTGCCAAAAATTTAATAAAAAACTTGGCCACGCTGTGTTTGCGAAACCTGCTTCATTAAGTTAAGAAATAAGCCAGAAGCTAGGGCTAGCAAATTAAATATCAAAAGTCCTGTGGGACACTCAGCGCAGTGGTCGTCCGGCATAAAGTCAAAAGGTTGACTCACACCCACACTCAAACGCCCAGCCACTCACTCACTTCCATCTTGGGTTTGATCAAAGGCAGCTAGAAATATATTAGTACCATTATGGCCAAGACAATCTGGCTAAAAAGGAAAAAAAAAAGAGAGCAGCATGCTGTGCTGTTCAAAGGGTCCTCTAATGCGACACGCCGTCGGATTTGCCAACATTGCGTATACGCAACGTGCGCTTCTGTATTTATGCTTTGCCTCGCATTGTATAAGTAGATGGACATGAACGAATTTGCCACTGATTACGCATCAAATGTCAGGAGGTCTGCAGCCTACACACACACACAGAGAGAGAGAGAGAGAGAGAGAGAGAGAGCAGAGACAGCATAAGCAAATCTTGTTAATAAAAGTTTAACTTGGGCTACTTGGAATTCCGTTGGGCGAACCTTCGAAATGGGCCAAACACGAGTACACACAAAATATGTTTACCATTTCCGAAACGTGAGCGATACACTGAGGTCTACACTAAATACACATACACATACATATACATGCACACTTAAGGCTCTCACAACATGTGAAAATGCAAATGAGATTTGATTGCAATTAAGCCCGAAGTACGTCAATGGCCACTGACTGAATCAATCATTCACCTATGTTATTTTATTCGATTGAATGCGCATTGTTTGCGGCTGGCCCATTCCATGCCTCAAATTAAGCCGTTTACACACCCGATCCGTCCGTTATCCCATTATGCTGCTGCATTCGTCCTGCTCGCTGAAGTGTTAAAGCCGCAAATAACAAATGATGCGGGCCGATGTTTGTGTAATGAACATGGCTGAATTATTTATGTTATTTTCAATTTAATATCATTATCTGATGAGTGGGTCTGCGACCTCTGAGAGCGTGTGCGTGGCCCATGAATATGCAAAAACAATGTATTTAACGCGCCTCAGGGGGCTGTGCCTATCCAACGAATATTTCGCAATTAAAAATTACCCAAACCTGTGACATCACATGCCAAGGGCCCTTGTCAGCTGTCCGCCTCATTTGTTAAATATTTAGAAAATTACACGCTGCAAAATGTGGCCATTATTTTACTGTTTGCTTTGCCTAAATTTGATTTAGATTTATATTCAAGAGTACTCTCGAGCACTCTCGAGAATACCTAGCTGAAATTGCTCATAAGTGAACATTTATTGAATAACTAAACTCTATTCTCATAAATAATATATGAGTACTCGTATATATGCAATTAGTCAGTTATGTAGATCTGGCAACCCCATATATTTTGACAGAGACGGGCACTATACGGCGTACCGGCTCAAGGCGGCTATTTCAAAGATATCATATGCAATATTTAATGAACAACTAAACTCTATTCTCATAGATAATATATGAGTATACATATATGCAATTGCAGTCAGCTACATCTGGCAACCCTATATCTTTTGACAGAGACGGGCACTATACGGCGTACCGGCTCAAGGCGGCTATTTCAGAGATATCATAGGCAATATTTAATGAACAACTAAACTCTATTCTCATTAATAATATGGGAATATATATGCAACTGCAGTCAGTTATGTATATCTGGCAACGCTATATCTTTTAAAAGAGGCGGAAGCTATACGTCCATTTCAGAGATATCATATGCGCAACTAAACTCTATTCTCATAGATAATATATGAGTATATATGCAACTGCAGTCAGCTATATCTGGCAACCCTATATCTTTTCATAGAGAAGGGCACTATACGCCGTACAGGCCTAAAGCGGACAGAGATATATGCAAAGAGTGATGTCAACAAATCTACTTGAACTAAATAAAATTATTATTATCGGCAACATCAACACCAAAACATGGATCCGTTGAATATGGACAGCCCTGTAGGGTTGCCAGATGGGTCCCTCGAATATAAACCAGTTAACTACATTTATTTTGATTCAAATATAATTTGCTTTAAATATTAAGTGTTATATTAGACTTTAAAAGTCCTTTAAAGCGCCAACAATTTGAAGCTTTCGACACATGTGTTTTTTGCATTGCCTTCAATATATACATATAGTATATAGTATATATATTATTTCCCTGATATGCTAATTTGTTCACTCTTTCGCTGGCAACAAAGGCGACAGCAAGTGGATGAATAATACAAGGCAGGGCTATTGTTGTGCAGCGCAAAAATGCAGAAAACATAATCATAATAATAAATTCTCAAATCAGGCTGCGAGAGTGTAAGTAATACAGCAACACCCACACACACACACACATACATTTGAGCAAGGACACTGCTACAAAAGGCTGTAAAATATTCATTCGCCTCAATAATCTGACAGGCTCGGAAAAGATGTTCGCCACGCGAACAAAAAAAGATTGAGACAAAAAGAGAGAAACAAAAAAAATAAGAAAAGCATTAGAGTGGAACGTGGAGAGGGAAAACAGCAGCCGCACAAAAGCAAAGAAAACTGCGCCAACTAACAGCAAATATGCATTAAAAATATTACAAGAAAACTCTCGGGGAGGCTAAAGCCAACCCAGCTCAGACCCCCTAGACCCAGCTATGGAGGCACTGCAGCAATTATCCCGGCGCAGTGAAAACGCCAGCTTAAAGCATAAAGTGTTAGTCCCATCCAGAAGCAGTCCAGAACGTCTTCATGTGCCGCCTCGTCGGCTGCTGTCCCGGCTGAATAAACAAATAAAATTGATTGGCAAAGTGTCGGACTGTGACAGTGGGCGATGGGCGGTGGGTGGGGCGTGTTATCAGTGATGCCAGTCTGTGGCTCGTCGCGTTATCAGCCAGCAATTTCATTACTTTAATGTGCTAAATGAATTATCAGCCGAACAGCGTTTATTCGTACCGCCCATGAAAACAAATGGCCTCGAGCTACAGCATACATATATTGATTGACTGTCGATAGAGTGTCGATGTATGTATGGGTAAACAGCAGCACGTGCACAGCCTGGGCGAAAAGAGTTTCGGCGCCGTCTCTTTATTTCTTCTGCATTAGGTTCTGCAAGAGCACCGTGTACTGCCCGCTGGCGCGTATCATCTGCAATAATCAGGCAAGTGAGGGATGAAGTGGACGAAGGGGTAACGGAGAGTAACTCACCGACATCAGGGTGGGCAGCGACATTTTGGTGAACCAGGATACGTCCAGGCTGAAGCTCTGATTCGCGCGCATTATCATCATTCTGATGAGCTGACGAAATTCCCTGGATTCCTCGTACCAAGTACACTCGTACAATGCCATCGGAATGCGCTCGCTCTGCGATAAAAAAAAGGACAGAAAAACAAAGCAGTTGGCTCATCAAAAGAAATCCCAGGACAAAGGATGCAGGACCTACGGCTGTGGTGAATAGCTGCCCATTGTAGCAGTAGATGACGATTTGATAGCCACCGGCCGCCAGATACATCAGCATGCGTAGCGCTATTGTCAGGCTGGTGGCCTGGGCTCGAACAAAAAAGCAAACAAACATAATTACAAATTAAAGAGTAGACAAGGAACTTAGATCGGGCAGGACCGACTGCATGATACTGGGAGAGTGGAACTCACAATGCCAATGCTGATTTGGAATAGAACCAGACCCCAGCAGAAGAGGCTGAGCATGAACTGGATAATAATGATTTGCCGAAAGGTGTTGTTCAGCTCCCGTGCAAAACTACAAGAAAGAGAGAGATAGAAATAGAGATCAGAAAGAGATAGATGTCAGTATTAGTGTAGAGCTTCTTCCTCCGTTTTTTTTACACACGCTTCGACTCGCTGATATTGATAGATGCATAGGCGCAGATATTGGAATCGTCGCTCCCGGGGAATCAGCGGCGAGGTGGCGTACTCAATCATGTGGGTGAGGGAGTGCATCAGACCCACGCCATGCATGCAGAAGACAATGAAGAGCACGTCGAAGCTAACGGCACCTGTTGCAAGAGAGAAATATTAAAGTGCAGCTCTGCTCAGAGGCCACCACGCCTACCCATGCCGCAGATGTAGAGGTTGCAGCTCTCGAGCAGCAGAGGCAGATGATAGTAGGGAAAGGTCATGCCCCTGTCCATCCAGTTGGGGTAGAGCGAAGGCAGAGCTGTGCCAGAAACTGACTCCATTAACTAGCCATAATATATGTGGGTTGCACTTACGCAGCGCCACTTCGTAGTTGTTGTCGGGCTCGGTGAGTGCGTGATAGATGTTGACGACCAGCGAATTGAGAAAGTAATTGAGCAGGATGCCAATGCAGCAAAACAGGTAGAACATCAATTGGCGGCGCGTGCTGATCCAGCTCTGGTCCATGATGTCGGCCACACGCTGCTTCAGCGGCTGTGCCACAGGCAGATCTGCAAGAGTCCAAGATGGATACGTTGCTCATGGCCAGACAGCTCGGATTAGAGTGGGGTTAACCAGACCAGCGACAGCTGCAAACAACTCGCACTTTTGCAGCAGCTCGTGACGAGCGACGAGTCGCAGCAGCAAGTAGAATCTGCGAGGCGCAATCAGATAGTAAATCATCTTCGCAATGGACATCAGGGACTGGAAAATAGTGCTAATGGACTGAAAGAATTAAAAGCAAAGAGACATTAGTTTTCTACACCCATGCTGTCTCTGCTCAAAATCAACCTCGGATATGCGCGGAATGTCCTGCATGTAGTGCACGAATAGCTGCCAGTGGCCGTAGTACGAGAGGAGCGTGAATACTATGAGCAGCACGCTCCAGCTGTAAAGGCACAATAAAAAACATTAATTGTCAGTTCAGGTTATGTGAATGCTGATTTGGTGGCATACAACTTGAGGAGGTTGTCCCACGGTCCTGGCTTCATGATGTTGTAGCCCATCGTGTAGGTGACGCGTATCATCTCTCTAATCCGATGATAGTTGCGCTGCTCCAGTGCTTTCACTTCCAGTTCCGAGTACATCTTGACTAATTACCAGCCAACTGCTTGAGCTGGGCATTTATAAACCTATTAAGGGGGCGTGGCAAAAAATTTGATTAATTATGCAGTACTACACATATACACACACACACACACAGCTGAAATAATGAATGTGAAAGTGTTACGCCCCATTACGTGACGCCCTGCAATTAATTATTAAGGCAATAGCTTGGGCATTCAAGCAATTATTAGATTTATGTAAAACTATGTGAGACTCTGAATAGGGGATTCTATAAAGGAGTCTTAGGAGATTCTTTTTTGAAAATGTGGATCAAGGACTTGTTAAGTTTTAATTCAATATTATTATATTATATATATATTGTTATTATTGTTATTATTATTATATTATATATTGTAATTAATATTCATATTAATCATTTGTGCACCAGGATTTACTTGGGCTTACATGCTTTACAGAGATTCGCATCTTAAACCACATTATACCTAAAAAAATAATGAAGAAAAATTTCCGAAAAATATAAATCTATTGGAAATCCAATTCAAAACCTACTTCTGGGTTGGTAAAATATATTGCATTTGCCTTGCAGATTTTTGTCGTGATATATGGAATAATAAATTCGCATTTCAAATCGAAATTAATATTCCTTTTATGGCTTTTCTTGTAGCAGTCAAATTAATTTCGGAATTTTAGCTAGTACAACAACCAATTTAAGCATTTCACATCATTCATATCATTATAGCATATTTTCTATAAATTATTATTACTGCTGACAGCAATTACTAAAAATAAGACTAATATACACTTTAAGTGAATATTGTATATTGCTTGTTTTATTATGCGACATTAATTTATATTTAAGTTAATTGATTTCTATCTCTTGCTACTATAAACTTTGCTATAAAATGACATGAGAAACTAACCAACCAAAATTGGTTGTTGCACTGGCTAAAAAGTTTAGCTATGCGCTTGGCAGCAAGGCGATAAAGCTTTTAAAAGCTTTCCAACAAGCAATGCTGGCAAATGCAAAAGGCGTTTCTCGCATGCAGCTTGTAAAGCTCTATCCAAGCAGCCCATAAGAAAAACAGGATTTGTTTAAATTTTGCGCAATGATTTATATATTTCCATGATATTTCGCTCAATATAATTTGTAATATGTTTTAATAAATTTGTTTTTGTTTGTTCAACGATTTAGCTTTTATTTATTTATTATTATTATTATTATTATTATTTTTTTTTTTTTTTTTGCTTTTTTGTTGTTAATGGTATTCAGTTTCGCTGATCTTCAATCGTCGCTGACAGACTACTTTAAAATGTACATATCGCGTACTAATAATTTAAATATAATAATTAATATTACATAATAACATTTTGACATTGTTGTTCGCTTGCAATTTCGATTTCAATTTCAATTTCAATTGCAATCGCAGCCTATCAAGTTTAATGTTAATGCTGTAGCTCTTAAAAAATAATTTAGAAAAATAGTAACAATTTTTAAACCGAAACGATTCCTTGTATAAAAAATTGCAGTGCCATTTTGTTTTTAATATATGTATGTATATTTATATTTTGTTGTTTGCATATTTTTGGTTGTAAATAAAGACTATGATGCGAAACGGCGCGATTTTGAGTTTTTGTGTGAAATAAATATTTACAAAAGTTTCATTTTCTTTGCTTTGCTTCACAAATTACAGATTACAGATTACAAATTACAAATTAGAAATTACAAATTAACTGGAATGTGGCCAGAGCTCACCAGAAATTGTGTAAAACATTCGAAAATTTTAAGCATTTAGCCATAATTCATTTCATTTGATTTTATTTTGGTTTCTTGTTAATCATATAAGCATATTCATTAAATTGAAATTTTCTTGGCTTTACGTTAAATAGGTTTTTGTTTTTTACTTCTCTTAAGTTTGCATTATCTCTTAGGGTCTTAAGTTGAAAAAGCGGACGTTGAGATTTTTGGCTTCTCATAATAAAATTTCCTTGTGAATTTACATTGTATGTGTATGTGAGTGAGGGTGTGTGTGTGTGTGTGTGAGTGAGTGAGTTCGTATTCCTTTACTGATATGTTTCTAAGAGGCTAAATTTGCATTTGATTTAGCTTTATCCAATTCATCGCACTCCGCAGGCATTTTAATATTCTTCGTGAGGTTCCTAAGACTCGTGAAATGACTTTTATATGTCTGACAACCAATCGAACCTAACAAACAGATGTTGGACACATCGAGGCTGTAAATATTCAGTTTCTCATTCAAAAGCTTATTAAATGTAATTAAATTTATTTGTTTTTTTTTTTAATTATTATTATTATTTTTTTTTTTCTTGAATTTAGTTTTGACAATGGCCAGTGATTCATTATAAGTTAATATCTGTATCTGAGTAGTTTTTAAATATTTAATAAATGCTTGAATTTATTGGTTTAGCATAAAAATTTGCTTGCATTAATACTTTCTCATTATAATTATTTGTATTTTTTCTTTTTTTTTTTCTTTTTATATTTATTTATTCGACTGCCGACCTCGCGCCTGCTGATTTGCCCGCAGAATATCATCAAATGCGAATTCAATAAATTTTACCGTCAATCTGAAGGCTCTGCTCGTTCACACTCCACAATCATATCATACAATCCTCATATATATCAATTAACAATATCAAAACACACAATTTGGAATGTATTTTTTCGTTTTTTTCTTTTCTCAATTTGGACACAACTTAGAAGAGGGGCTCACATGGAAACACACAATCATTTGATACTTGGATAATTGACTAAACATTTTCATGGGGATAATTGGAAAATCAAACTGAAAAACTCTCAAATATCGCTCATATTTTATAATATATTGCTTATTGGTAAAAGTATAGAGTAGGGGAAAACAGAAACAAAATCGCAGGAAAACCGTTTGCTCAATTCTAATCCTAAGTACTTATATATGGAACCAAGAGACACGACTAAATACTTATGTATGTACGACTTATATGACATTACGAATATTTTTTGTAACTTTTGAAGTACTTGTTTAACTTTGAACTAACACACGGGACGCATACACATTTTAAATTTTAAGCCATTTTAAATATCACTATGCAATATCCCAATAGCAAAAAAAAAAGAAAAAAAAAAGATGGAAAACAAGAAAATACAACAAATACAACTAAATATCTAGGTAAATAAGGAAAACCTTTTTCAAATGTCATTTCATGTTTAACGTTCACAACAACAGCAAAACAAACTTATCAATCGATTACGTACATCTCATAGCTACACTACGTTAGCCGTCGTATCTCTAGATGGGCGCAAAGCACAAATAAATATACGACGCGAATATCTTTCGTATGTTGCCAGCAGAAAAGGGGTAAATATAATTCACAAGTAGATGCCCATTCAAAACGGACTACAGTTAGATGATCATCTAGATATTTAAGACTTAAATCAGGGATACACGGAAATAAACTAAAAGTCGGCATAAACAAGATAAGTCTCTAGAATACCGAAACTCCTATTATATTTGGAAATATAATACGAGATTAAAGAGAACTTAAGAGCATGAACCACTCAAACAGACGGACATAGATGAGTCCACCCATGATTCTTAACAACAAATATAGAACTAAAAAAATGAAAAACTGCTGACCCCATATGGAAATCTATTCACATATTCATCTTAAGTTTCTAATCAATATTTAACAATCCATAGGTTTTAGTTTTGGGGGAAAACAAAGCACTAACAACAAGCCTTACCCTGACAACACACATTCAATTCTATATAAACGAACATTTGACATAACGATTTTAACTACTTTCTTTTTTTTTCTTATTTTTTTTTTCGAATTTTCTATCAATTTATCTAGCATGTATGTTTGTATATGGTGTATATGGGTCTGCAATGTTATTATATACATATATAGATATATGCAGGTCTTATGTGTCTTTTGTGGCGTGCTTTGAGAAAAAATAGGATCTTATTGTATGCTAGTTAGATGTATGTATGTAAATATGCCACGAATTATATGTATGTATTTAGTTTTGCAATGGGTGTATAAATATTATTATGTATGTATATATAAATATATATACATATGTGTATACATATATATAAATATACATATATACATATACATATTTATATACACACACATCTATATACATATATAGATATATATATAAATTGCATTTAAAATATGAAATATGCTCTCTGCTCTAGGTTTTGGTATTTTTTTTTCTTGTTTTTGTATTTTTGTATTTTACTCGACGGTTTACTTTAGGCTTTTCTGGTGATTTCGTCAATATATTATTAAATATGCTGTAAGCTGTAAATAAATGTTGCCTTTACAATAGATTAGTTTTAGCTTAGGGTTCTATTTACATGTAAAATGTATTTTTGTTTAGTATTTTGTTTTGGGTTTTGGTATGTTTATTGTAGGCATTAATTATTGGGGTTCCTTTTTCATATATAGATAGATAAGTATTTACTAAATTTTGTACGGCATGCGCGGCATCGCAACGATTTGCAGGTTTGTGATTTTTTTACTTTAAGTAGTTTTTTTTTTTTTGGTTTTTTTTTTAGTATTTTATGGTATTCAGTGTATTTGCGGATTCTCATACATAGTTAAAGTTTTAGTTTCAGCTTGAGTTTTGTAAAAATATTCAATTTCAACGCCATTCCTCTCTGCATTTCAAATTAGACTAGGATACTGTTCATTGCTTTTATATAATTCACATTCCATTTTCGCTAACTTTGCTATCACTTTGAGTTTTTCTTTGTATTTTGTATTTTGTATTTTTTTTTGTTGGATTTTCCATAGGTTTTTTTTGTTTTCGATTTTGTTTATATAGTACAATAACTACTAAGCGCTTTTCGTGTGAGTGTTGACTAATTGCTACGTAGCCCCACCGCTGCCCGCGCCTCCCTCACTCTTGGCCGACTCATCTGCATTTTGCGGCTGCAGCAGCGCCCGCTGCTCGTCGTTGGCCTCGCCCTCACCCTCGCCCGCTCCTTCCATGTCCGCTTCCGGCTCTCCAACGCCGTCGGTTTTGTCCTGCGGCTTGCCGGGCGTCTCCTGCCCCTGTGGCTGCCGAGCGGGTGATGTGAAAGTCGTCTCGGAATCTATGGATTCGGGGCAGAGAGCAGAGTGTTAGTAACCGAATCGCATAAGTGGATACATAATACATAGGTGCTACAGTAAATGCTGTACAGAAAGCTGCGTGTGTGTGACTTAAAGTTTTATCTGGACTTGAATATCAATAAATTTAGCAACAATATTCGCATGTGTGTGTGTGTGTGCTGAGCTGTTTGAGAGCTGCTTGGTCTACGACTCAGGTGTACGAGGTGCTGAAACGTTTAATTAGCTTCGAGAGAGAGAGAGAGAGAGAGAGAGATCCATTGCAGTGACATCTTGTGAGACAGTTGTAGCTAGTTAATTTGCTCGCCTTGCCTGAGTTCGTGTGAGGAGGTCCTTCAGTGTATTGGTATAACTGTGTCTGTGAGTGGGTTTAGTGTGGGTATTTCGGGCTGTTCAGAATGCAGCGTCGAAGACGGTTACTATGGAGCGAGCGGCACGTTGGCGCGTTGATGATAGAGCGATAGAGGGAATAGAACAGAATTGTTTTTGGTTTTTTTCACAAGTATTCACAGCCAAATTACTGGATTACTCAGCGACGTACTCAATGAGAGTGATTGCCAATTACAATAGGAACGTGAACCTACCCAGACTGCTATCCCTCGTCTGACTGGAATCGTAGCGCCCATCGCTGGAAGCCGAGGCTGCGGCTGAGGAGCGCGCGAGTACGGGCTTGACCTGCCGTAGAGCCTGCTCCTCGGGATACCGGGGAGTCTGGAATTTGGTTGGTTTCGATTGCAACGTCGCTGGTCCGGACCGTTGATTCATTAGGCTGCGGTGCCTAAGGGGTGGTGGGGATATAGACTTAGCTAAAACTGAATGAGGTAATTTATTCGGTGAGTAGTCGCTGCCAGATTCGCCCTGTAATTGAGTGGTCGATGAATTGATATAGTTACTATATTAGCACTCTACACTACTTACCATGACGGTGCCATTATCGGAGACGCCCGACCCAGACATATTGTCCGCCAACAGACGCTCACTCTCAGGATCGGACAGCACGCGTGAGATATCAGACTTGTTTTTCAATATCGACTTGGAGCGCCGGTGGTGCTCCAGGTTCGGCGATGCGTCGATCGAGTCTATCGATGAGGAATGCTTGCTCTCGAATTTGGCTATGGGAGAAACTCATATATCATTAGGCAGCTCCCTGAGATCCCTCTCACACCAATGCTCACCTTTGGCGCCCGCATTTTGTATGCCGAACAAACGCTGATTGATCAGCTTGGTGGCAGTGGCTAGGCTCTTGGCCGGCATAAATGCCGAGCGCTTCTTCTTGCTGCCAGCGGCGCCCGCGGCGGAGCTGCCGCTGGATGACGATGGACCCGAGACGCCGCCTCCTCCGTCCAGGCGCACGTTGTCGTCGTACAGCTTCGTGTCCTCGAAGCGGGCACGCGGCTTGCTGCTGCTGGCCTGCGTGCTGGGTCGCATGGCCGTGAAGCTCTGCTGGAAACGCGTCTTGCGATGCTTTGGCACTGAGTTCTCGTTCAAGCTGACACGGCTGCCACGCTCCTGCACATCGAAGCTCTGGTAGACATCGCCCAGCGGACTGATGCCACCCGCCGCCAGGTTCCGCAGTGCCGTGTCGCCCGAGGCGCTCTTCTTCACCTGGGCGCGCATCGACAGGCCGGAGGAGGACATGGTGGGCGGCAGGCCCACGATGAAGCCCGTCGAGCTGCTGATGTGGGTGCCCCGACAGGACTCCTTCTCGAGCGGATTTATATACAGATTGTCCATATCGATGTCCAGCGCACAGGCCTCGTCGTTGAAGTCCGCCGTCAGATCACCCTGCGAGAGGAATGGATGCGTCTGGCAGCTGGCGTATGTGTCCGAGCTGTCCACGCTGGCCAGGTCAGCATTGTTGTTGTTGTTGCTGCCGTTGCCATTGCCATTGCCGTTGCCGTTGCTGCCGCTGGCACCGTAGTTGCCGTTGCCGAACAGCAGCAACCCGTTCGCCACGCCCCCAGCGCCCACAGTCGTCGTGTTGAAGTTGTTGTTGTAGTTGTGATTGAAATTGCTCGCAATGGGCGCTCCAAAGCGCTGCGTCCCCTCCACCGGCAGTGCAATGGTCGTGGACGTGGTCGTGCCATACGAGGACGACGTCGACGATGACTGCGAAATGATGGGCATCATGCCGCTGGCGCTGGCGCTGGCACTGGCCGGGACTAGAGGCAGTGCAGCAGCAACGGCGGGCGCCAGCAGGCCGAACTGATTGGCCTGACGATTGGCTGCGGCCTGGCGCAGCTCCTGGCAGATGGGCTTGTGGAAGTCGGAAGTTGGAAGCGAGATGACGCCCTCCGCATCGGTGTACTCCTTAAAGTCCTGCAAGGCAAAGAGTGAGTGGACATTCCATGACAAACATTGCAAATAACACTAGGTCAAGACGCGGCCACGCCCAGTACCTTGCTTGCGGTGGTTAATGAGTAAAGAGTGGTGCACTTGAGTATTGCTGAAAGGCTTGTTGCATTGTTGTTTCTCAAGAGTATTCAACATGCAACTAGGATGCATCGAGTTAAGTCAAACGTGCAGCGCCGAATTTAGTTTGTATTAAATGTAGTTCCAAAAAAATAAGAACTCAACTCAAATAAAAACTAAAATTAAAATTAAATTAATGAAGAAACAATAAAGATCTCAAGATCTCTTCTCTTACTTACCCGAACTTCGCACAAGCACAACTGTGCTCATCCAGCCCTCAAATATTCATAAGGGAAAATAAAAATGGATCTAAGTGAAATCAAAAGTCGCTTGGAAACTCTACTAATCGAGCAATACAAACAGAATCAGGTGCCAATTGAATATAGTGCTGGTTAAATATTGAAATTGATTATCAATTGTATTTATTTATTGCAGTTTTTTTCGGTTTCTTGTTTCTTGTTTCTTGCATAACAATGTTTCAAATAATTAACTAAATCAGTTTAATTCATATAGTATTTCTGTGTGTTTCCATTTGGTAATATTTTTGTTATTTTTTTGTTTTGCTACTAACAAACGAAGTAATTAAATCTAGGTCTAATAAATATGTGCTTAGTGTGTAAAAAAAGAATTTGTTTAAAACTCATCTCATTGGCTTAAGCTTAAACACTCGAATAGATAATATACACCATATATGTATGTAGATAATAGATAGTAGATAATAGATAATAGATAATAACACATGCTGCTTTCGGTTTTCGTTTTTATTTGTGTGGGTGTGTGTGGGTGTGTGTGTGTGGGTGTGGAGTAAAATTAATTTAATTAAATTCTTAGAATTTGCTATGTCTTTCATTAGCTTGCTCTTCACGCACGTTTATAGCTTTAATAATATTCAATAGATTAAGTTTAGGCTTGTGTTTAAAGTAAAAGCTAATTAACTCCTTTGTTTTTTTATTTGTTTGTAACTTTAATATTTTTGTTTCATTTTAGATTTTTGCTTTTCGTTGAGTAAAATTGTGTGTGTGTGTGTGTGTGAGTGTCTGTGTATTCGTCGCTATGATTAACATCAATTAGTCAAGCTCTAAATCAATAGTTTCTAAACGCTATTCGCACGCAAAGGAATACACTCGCCTTGACATCCTGGCAAACCCTTTAAGTAAAAGAAATGAAAAAAGAAACAAAGTCAACATAAAATGCCATATTATACCGTCGTGCTCTGCTTGCTGTACACACACACAGAAAATCGATCGATTCAATTTTAAAATAATAATGTAGAAATGAAACAATAAACACAAAGCACGATCTTCACTTGGACACTGGAACAGACAGGGGACGGGGTGCAGGTGTTAACGTTACCATATTACAGTCAGGAATCGAATCGGATATCGGATATCGAAATCGAATCGATCACAGATAATAGATATCGATAGTGCCCTCCTCGATCATGCGCTTGAGTGCCAGATAGTTTTTGGGCGAGGGCGGTGGGCGCGCCAGCCTCTTGATGCTATACTCCCTGTCGTGAAAGACGCAAATGCGATCCTGCAATATTCACACAGTCCTCTTCAATTCAACTCGAATACGGAATACCAACTGCGGATAGCTACTCGGGATCAAAAATACTCGATGCACGATTACGAGTTCGATTGAAATGCGCAGTACGGGGCCTATGCCAAGCGCGATCTAGTTAAGTATGAGCTCCAATGGTGGGTCTACTGATTTAGAACCTATCTTGTTCGAGATCTTATTCAGATGATGTGGCGTGTTATTAGGTTAGTTAGGTTAGGTTAGTTGAAAATAAAACAGAGTCAGAACAGGACATCAAACAGGTGCAAGTCCAGCTAAAGTAGTCATAGCTGAAGGTGTGTGTGTGTGTGCGTGTGTGTGTGTGTGAGTGTGAAAGGCATGCGACATACACAAAAAGCAGAGGTGTAGAGTTACTTAGTGGTAGTGCAGGTGCAAGAGGTATTGTGTGGTCTTTCAACTGTGGTTAGGTGTTCTGGGGTAGATAAATCGATTGTCTTGCTAGTCGATTTTACCTTGGTTGTGCAGAAGCAGCATTCGAATTCCACTGGCACATCCTGCTCCAGATTGTCCATTCGCTGGTTTTGCAGGTTCTCGAGCGCCACCTGGCGGCGCAGCTCGGCGACTTCCTATAAATATGGTTCAGGGTTTTGGCAAAATGTAAATGCATCAATCGAAATACAACAAATTTGAAAAATGCTCACACAACATGCTACATACGCATAACATACAAATAGCATAGTTAAACATTTATTGTAGAGTTAAACATGTATTTACAATATATGTATTTATTAGGTTAAGATTAAATGGAACAAAACTCTCATGCGCATGCCCATCAAGATCAAGATCAAGATCCCTGAGAAGCGAAACTTGTGCGTCTGCAGCGTTAATTGAACTCGCGAGACTGTGAGATGATAGCTGAGTGTCGGGCGTATACATAGATTGCTACGTATGTATGTATGTCTGAACTAGGTAGGACTAGGTGACAGCTGACAGTTGAGTTTCAGTCGGTTGTCAGAGTCGAATTCGAAAACTGAAACTGTTTGCTCCTAAACAAGCTAAATGAACTGCTCTAAATGTGCTCTAAATGCGCTTAAGCAGCCTGCTTTGGATTGGTAACCTATTTTAGCTCTTTCTACGGATGCGTAATGACTCTCAATCTTCTTCTTGCAGTTGCACTGTTTACCATCCTACGATCAGGCCATACTCGCCAGCATCCGAAAATGTTTGGAAAGCGCGCTGCAACGCGCCTCAGGCGGGGCCACGGATTAGTCGACTCCAATGTGGATAACCTGAAGCTGAAGCGCCTGAGCCAGTACAACAGCAAGAACTGGGACGCCGCTGGGGACGAGAGTGGGTATTCGTAGCACAGCTAATCTGAAGCTCATTCCATTCACATTACACTGCTCCACAGCGCTTCAGGAGGGCATCTCGTGCGACTCGTTGCCCCAGCCCAGCCCGGAGACTTCCTGCGCACCGGTCTGTACGCCCAATCCGACAACCTGCATAACCCTAAATCCATCTGCTCAGACTCCGCCCACGCCTAGTCCAAATAATCCCAACTGTAACATTTTGCAGCAGCAGCAACAGCAGCAACAGCAGCAGCAACATCAATATGCGCCACAGCAACCGTATCCAGAGCCACAGCAGCAGATGCCATACGAGCCAGACGATTCCGAGCAGCGCGGCAAGGAGCTGCGCAAGCTGGTGCAGCATCTGTATGTGGCGCAGGCGCGCGTCCAGCTGGAGGCGACTGAGATACACAAGGCGCAGGCGGTGGCCAGCTCGGCGCAGTCGCAGCTTGAAGACTCGGCCAATCATGTGCGCACCATCACGGCGACCCTGCACAATGCCCAGCAGGAGGTGGCAGCAGCTGCGATCCGTGCGCAGATCGCCCAGCTGCAGTTGGCTGCCCACGATCAGTTGCTGTTCGCGGCTCGACAGGATGTGGATGCGCTCTCCTCGCAAGTGGTTGGCCTACAGGCGGCCGAGGGCATTGTGCAGCCGAAGCTAACGGTCGACCTGCACGCACTGCTCGACAAGCTGCGCCAGCCGCTGCAGCACTTCGATCGGCCCACGCCAGTGCCCAGTATAATCACGTTGCCGCCGTTGGACACAGCACCGCGGGGGCCCAACATGGGCATGGCCATGGCTCAAGGGACTGACACTGGCACTAGAGTGGGAGCTGGCAATCGTGGGGAAAGCGAAAACAAGGAGCTAGTCCAAGACATTCCCTATATATAGTTGAAGCACACCTCTTTGAACATTTGCCTATCTCTGTATAGTTATATTTTATATGAATCTGTCAGTTACGAAATATTTCCTGCAATATCTGTATGTGTTTCTATTCTGTTTGTGGCTTATGTTGGGTAGATGATGAGTCGATTGAATGCATATCATTAAAAGCAGCTGCAGCGAATGCGTATAGATAAGGCGAAAATAGAAAGGCAAATGTAGACACCTATGGATAATACTAGTTAAATATAGACATTAAGAATAGTAAAAATCCGTTTGATCACATATATTTTTTTAAGAAATTATAGCACGTTTTAGATTAAGCCTAACGAACTAAAAAAAAACATCCATTTACATATATACAAAAGTATTTACAAGAGTATATTTATGATCAAAATATTCCTAAACTACAAATCTTGACTAGAGCATAGCGGCTAAGGACTATCGAGCCAGCTCTATGTCTAAGGTTGTTCACTGATCACGCTCTGGCTATCGGCTAGGGATATGCATAGAGTATAAGCTAAAAGTTAAAAACAATACAGGATACGAAAAACTTGATAGCTAAAATATAAATAATAAAATATAGATAATTCTCTTAAGCATACTAGCAGCTGAAATGCGTTCTTATGGAGAACTTGAAGACATTCGCAAAATGCAAATATTGGGAGATCGAATTGTATATTTTGATTCGTAGTCTTATTCTTATAGAAATAAAAAGGAAGGAAAAAGAAAATGCAGCAATATGTTCAGCCTCTGAAAATCAATTTGGTGAAAATTATTATAAATTCAGTTTGATTTTGCAGTTTTGTTTTTGTTAAATTAAATAGAATTAAAGATTCTATATAGATAGATAAAGAGTAGCAGTGGCAAGTAGTATGCATTAGAGTAGAGTAGTTTTGAGTTCTTTGTGTATACTTTGAATGTACCTCCTTACTGCGTCCCCGTAAAATCTAAAAGTTGAAATGTGTTGTTGTTGTTATCGAACTTGAATTCTTTTTATAAGTAGCTAGCTCTCGCATGTGGGTAATTTTAGTATATTTTCTTGTATGATTATATGAGGGTAAAACCAGAAAAACAAATGAAAAATGAAGAATGAAGCCGAAGTCAAGTCGAAAGAAAACAAAAGAGAAAATGACCGAAGTTAGTTTAACCGATTCGATACAACTGAAGAGGAACTAGGGTTCGTTTATGAACGGGGTGTGTCCACCCCGGGAAGTTGTTTGAGACTGTGGGAACCAAATGGCGATAGAAAATTATATGGTAAGTGTACTGTTTACAATAGTTGAAAATAGTTTAGCTCCAGTTAACGGCTTCACATTTACTAATACATAGTTACGGTTTAAGAACTTTGAAAACATTAAGATATTTAAGATATACGAGCACGTGGCTTGGACTACACACTTAGTCGATAGACAATACACCCCGTCCCAACACCCTCACTTACCCCGGGCGTTATCATCATCTGTATGGGCAATCCCTTCTGGTTGGACGCCAGGGTCATCTCATCCTCTCCCTGCGTGGAGGCAGCCGCTGCTCCTGCCTCGCCGTTCTCCTGCCCAGCACTACCGGAGGTAGCCACAGCTGTCGCAGCACTCGAGGCAGCCACCATGGCCAGGTTGTTGGCAACACCGCCAGCTGGCATCTGTGCAGCAGGAGGCAGCTTCTGCTGTTGCTGCTGCTGTTGCTGCTGCTGCTGCTGCTGGGCGAGGAGTAGTGCTTGCTGCTCTCGCTTGTAGCTCTCCATGGCCATCATCGAGGTCTGCCTGGCGTTCGGGTTGTCGAAACTGTAGGGCGGCACTGCATCCTGCTCAGAGCTGGAACCACGGCGCTGCGTAAAAGTGGCATTAAAAGTTAATAGGCTCCGATCAATCAGGATCAATATTTGTTTATTAGTTATTGAAAACTTGGTAGTTCTACCGATTTTATTCCCATTCACTTGTTATAGCTAAAAGCACGTTATTATATCAGTATGGATCATGGTTTGTTCAATTTATTAAATGAGTGAATTAGGTTGATGTTGGTTTAAAAGATTTTAGTCTTCAAAATACCCAAAGAATTAAATCTGCAAAGGTTTTTTGTTTGATTGCTTAGTTATTTGATAACAATTTCGATTAATATATGTTAAATAAAATTTAGATTCATTGATAATGTAATAAAATAAATAGGAAAATATAAAATACTACATCATTATATTCGTAAATTAGTTTTACAAAATCTAGATCTATCAGCTAACTCAGTCAGTCGATGAGTGATTCATGTTGTTAGTGATTCTAGTTCAATGAGATGAGCAATTATCGATTATTTATGCAGTTATAGATTGATATTGGGTAAATATTACCTTTGGGCAGAGAATTTGTTAGAATGGAATGCAGGGTATTAGCTAGTTGGTCCCTTGGATGTCACTTACTTGATGCATGCTCGAGTTTCGCAGATTGGCTACGTGGTCGTAGTTCTTGTAGCAGCCCATGCCCGTGGTCGCCGGATTGCGGCCGCTGGTCGACTCGCCCTCTGTGCTGTTGCCATCGACATCCGCTTGGGAGAGATTGTGTCCTGTGGGCGATCGGCGTAGCGCGTGGGTTAAACGGTGCCAATTTTTTAGCGATCTTGTGTGACTTTCGCGCTTTTCTGCATTGCGAGTGTGTGTGTGTGTATGAGTGTGTATGGGTGTGTATGAGTGTGGAGTTATCGCGACACATTAGTGTTTATTGTTCAGGTTGTTTAGTTGTTGTAGTTGTTGTAGTAGTTGTTGTTGTTGTTATCGTTGATAGCACGCGTAAAAAGCCATGAATGCATTTTGTAGCAATTTTCAATAGACATTATATTATATTAATTATTTTGATATTGTCAATTCGCATTTGTTTAGCCGCATATTAGGAATTTTGTTGTTGTTGTTGTGGTTTCATTTATGATTTTTGAGTTTCATTCGTTTATTTTGTTGTTGAGAGAGAGAGAGAGCGTATATGAGACGAAATTCAAATTAAACGCATAAAAGGAATAAAAGAAAGAGATATGCAATTTATGAATGTTTGATTAATACGATTATGTTTGTATGCTATGGCTATGGCTATGGCTATTGGTTTATGCTAGGGTTCTTCAAACAACGACGACGACGTTGACTCTTTAATGACGACGATCAATAACTTTGACGATAACAAGTTAGTTAGTTAGTAGTAGTAGTAGTTAGTAGTTAGTTACATTTAAAAACAACATTGAACGGCCAACAACTGGGGGTACGGTACGAGGATAATACGATTATGTGGGTAAGTCAATATGTACGAGTGTATTAACAGATGTGTATAACTAGATGTATATTGATTAGTATGTGGGTGAATGATTTAGTGTGAGTGTGTTTAGGAACAACATTTACTAATCAACAGTGAGACTGTAACAAGTAAAGGTGAGCTAGAGAGTGGCGCAACGGAATTATTTGGACTTAAAATCGAAAGCACCTTCAGAGTATCTAATCAAAAGCAAGAGTTTTCCAATTGCTCAATTGGAAATTTTTGTTCTCTCGTTGCTCAATGGATGTAACTATTAAATATCTGTCTAAAAGATTCTTTATTTAAGCACTTTGTCGTTTCTGGAATGTCTGATCATATGAATAGGATGAGAGTATGTTATATATTAAATTGAAAAATTAAATTGAAATTTCTGATGAGAGTTTTGTTTTTCTTCGGATGAATTGCTCCAACAAAATCGGCAAAACAAATGTACGAGAGCAAAGACTGACTCATACTTGGTTAGTTCGCATATGAGGGTTGATTGTTACACGAGTTATAGACTGCTGAATAGCTAAACAAAGTCACAATTCATGGTTCTTTTGCGCAATCTCATGGTTTCGCCCTAAGGGCAATAAACGAAAGTACAAAAGTAAAGGCTCAACTCAAGAAAAGACAACAAAATCCGTAAAAGTATGCCCAGTCAGGGCGTATATGGTATTGAAATGAAAAGAAAGGAGTTTTGTGTACTCTTTGATTTGATTTTTGTTAATTAATAATAGATCAATGTAAAACGGCTTGATACGTTTGTATGTAGATAGTTCAAGCCTTTCCTGCACGAGAAGCTTATATTAATTGAGCGACAATTGCATTGATTACCTTTTTGGCTTTATGTGGGGCAATGGTTATTATTAGACTTAAGTTAGAGTTCAAAGCTTGACAAAGATACACAATAAAAGCAAATATATTGACTGATCGATATATTGACAGATCTTAGAGCTGATAGCATTTGTCAAGCATTCAACATAACCGTAAATTGAGTAAGAATGCAATACCGATAAGTAGAGTAGTGTTATAAATAGTGTTGTTAAATGAAATACAGCGTATTGGGTTTTGGTTTTATTGCTAGTTCACACAGACACACAAAAGTTGACATTTTTACAAAATACACAAAATGTTTAGGTACAGCCACAAGAACTTGGAATAAATACGATTTATATATCAGATGTTGTTATTGTTTATTTGATAGACACTTGGCTTGGGCATTAGGAGCGTAGTTAGAGCATTTCTACACGAGTAGATGTATGTAGATATATATATAGTTGATAAAGTTGAGATAGGAGGCATGCAGTATTACATAACTTGAAACTCTGACGCATCGAGATCGCACAGAAGTTCATATATATATAAATATTTATATATATACTTTGTATACATATATAAATATATAGAACTTAAGAATGTTACACACATACACAGGACAAAAGTAATAAAAAAAAAACGAGTTTGGAAGTAAAAGGCACGTAAAAGGTTTTTCCCGCTCGAATCATTAAAAATTAGTAATTTTTTTTGTATATATATATAATTGGATTCCAATCCGATTTTATATGATAGAAATATTTGAACAATACTTATACAATTGAAATACTCTTGAATGGCAACGCAAATTATTAGAAAAACTTAAATGAAATAATACAGAAAACAAGAGAAGAAGAACACTTTGGTTTTATATTTCTTTAATGGGTTTTATATATATTATTTTTTTGTATAACTTCATTTAACTACTCGACGCGTTTTAGCTTAGATCTACATTCGTTCAACACTTAACAAAATGTATTTGCAACTGCAACTGCAACTATGGTTAAATAGTCTTATGAGTATACATCGAGTGTTTTCTGTTTCAAAAAAACAATTTGTTGCTGCAAACTAAGCGCGTTTTGCGTTTAAATAAGGCAATTGTTTAATATATATTTCGCTTTTACTTTTGCTATTTTGTTTTTGTTTTTTTTTTTGCTGAATTCGGCCTATGCATTTTTAGGAACATTCTGCCATCATTTGCTAAGTATTTGTTTATAAATATAATATATAGTATATATATTTTGGTGTATATGTATATGTTTAGCTACATATAATTTTGATGGCCACGCGTGGGCGTGGCTAGCTCACTAAATTAGAAAAGCT
The DNA here is from genome assembly GCA_035045965.1 of Drosophila aldrichi. Classification (NCBI taxonomy): domain Eukaryota; kingdom Metazoa; phylum Arthropoda; class Insecta; order Diptera; family Drosophilidae; genus Drosophila; species Drosophila aldrichi. Next base: position 2,394,276 of record JAWNOM010000341.1, on the reverse strand, counting down.
TAAACTCTGTATGGGCTACAATAACTAATTTCATAAATAAGGCTGACTCTAGCAGATCATTTCATGGCCATGGCCAACGATCTGAGCTTCGCAATAATAATTATATTTCTTATTATTTTTCTTTAGCCGCATTGAATTTTGGAGGGATTCTCATTTTATGCCGCTGTAGGCAATTTTTAAATTTAAATTTAAATCTTTCAATAAATTTGTAAAAGCTTCGATTTATGCAAGTCCTTATATTGTATATAATTTCTCATCACTTTTGACTATTGTGCTCAACAAATGTTTGGGAAGTTCGGATTCGCTAAGTATTTGGGTAGTGTAAGCCTAGTTTATAGCTACTTATATAGACTAAATTAAAATTGTGCATACGCGGATTGTTTTGAACATTAGTTGGAACGCGTGAGCAGTTGGAATGGGAACAGGTGCTGTTGGTCCCACACTCCCTTCGAGACAGCCACATACACACACAGAGCCGCTGCGACCCCGTCAAAGCTTTTTGGGGCTCTTGAAAGTTTTGCTTAGATTTTAGGTACATATGTTGAGTCAAAGGAAAAATTGTGTAGCTCAAACAAAATACATGAACAAGCTGCAAAGTAAGTCAAATGGAAAGGAACATCAGCAAATTTGAGCAGATGCTACATCGAATGAGAAGAGTGTTCAACACCTTAAGTTTTCTCTCATATATTTTTGACATTCGTAAGACATTTAAATAATATTTTCAAGTGCTGATGGCATTTAGTTGAACGCTTAAAATAAACGCATTACGGCAATTAGCAAAACTTTCAATATAGCTTACAGTTGAAAGAGAGCACATTGCGCAGACGCAGCGCTGCATCTGGGCCAACGTTGCGTATGCGCAATGTGACAGATATTTATTATTTTCAAGCAGCGGCGCATGTGTGTATGAGTTGAAATGTATATTTTGTGTGTGTGTGTGTGTTGGTGTGTGTGTATGAGTATTCATGGCGCCTAGAAGCAGTTACATATAATCACAACATTTAATTTCAATAGCCTCGCCTTAACGGAAGTACATCAAGTTATCTTCTTCGCCTTCAAGCAGCAAATGGAAAACTGGAAGCCAATCTCTATAATCTAGCACTAACTATGAGCAATGGATACTGGATACTGGATACTGGAAACTGGATACTGGATACTGGTTACTTGTAGCTGGTTTTGGTATTTGGGTTGCTTTTCTTTTTAACTGGAGCAGCTTGTAGGAAGTACTTGGTTGCTTGCATACACATTTACAATAACAATTCGTTTTACAGTTGTTGCTTTTGCCTAAGACTAAGTTGTATATGTGTGTGTGTGTGTGTGTGTCTTTTGGTTTATTTTCTTTAATGTGGAATGTGTCTTTAGTTGGTAGATAACAAGTTGCATTGTCTAATTTACAGTTACAATAACAGTTTAGCGTTTACGATACTCTTCAACTAGTTATTAGCTAGGCTTAGTGTATTTAGGGGCTTGGAGCTCGACTTGGCTCTGCGTCTGGCTCAGCTCAGCTCTGCTCTGCTCTGGTCTTATTGGGTATCGGTTGTTGTTGCTGTGGTTGCACGCTCTAGCGACTGTCCTCGTTGTCACTCGAGCTGTTCTGCTGCTGGGCGTCGCGCTCCTCCAGCAGGCTGCGGTTCAGCTCCTGTATGCGAGCAGAGAGTGCCCGACGCCGAGGAGTGCCGAACGATGGCAACGGGGGCGGCTCAATCAGCGTGTTTTTCTCGCCTGTAGGCGTGGTTCGTGTCCCGATTTAGGTAAGAAAGTTGGTTTAATGGTTAGAAACGGTTTTGTTTTAGTAGCGACCAAAGTGCGTGTGTGTGTGTGTGTGTGGTTGTGGGTGTGTGTGTGTGTGAGTGTTGCGATATATTTGTGTTTGTTTGATTGGTGACATCGAACGCGTTGGGATTTGTTTTATATTTTTTTCATTTTTTTTGTAAATTTGTTCAAGTTAACATTGTGTGAAAAAGTAGAAAAAGAAGAGCAGAGAAAAGAACAAGTTGAAGGTATAAATTGAAGCTTAGTTGGTTCTTCAGATTCAGTTTTACGGATAGACTTATTTTGGATTTTGAAATTGAGTGTGTTGTTGTTGTTGTTATTGTTTTTATTCCTTTTGGTTGATGGATATACAAATTTGTTGTTGTTGTTATTGTTTACTTTGTTTTCGATATTGTTAAATAACTCTATCCGAAGGCTTGACTTGCTTTAGCTAAAAACTACGATCGTCTAAGAGGATGAGTATATAATATGCATGTAAATATGATTTATGTAATCAGCACTTGAAAATTTTCTAAAATGTACTTAAAAATTTTTGATTTTAATTAAATTTCTCTTTTTGTTTTTGGTATTTTTTTTTTGGTATATACTGTAATAAAATTCGAAATTTACAACTCTATATTGAACATTCAAATTTGCTATGTATATTGTGATAATAATAGTTTATGTAACTATGAAAATCAAGCTTAGCTTTGTAATGATTTCAATCGTTTGGGCGAACAAACGAACTTATAAACAATTTTGGTTTCAGCGGCATAAAACGAATTCATAATCAAAGCAAATTTTACGTTTAATGCAAACTTAAATTAACAATGCAACCAATTGTTGAGCATATGCATAAATATATTTTTAAGGGGGTTTCGGTATAATAACATACGTATTACATATCTCAGAAAATATTATTTGCGAGTAGTATTCAGATTCAGATTCAGATTCGGATTCAGATTCAGATTCAGTTTCCCAACTAAAGGATTTTCTAATAGATATTATTCAAAATCGATGTCCAATGGTAAGCCCGAGTATATTTACAGTCTAAGTGAATGTCTGAAGATTACCTTGAGTACATATATTTGAGTATAGATAAATACCTGTGCATTGCGGTTGTATATACAAGGATTGTTAGTATAGATATACAGAATTGATATATATGTATATATAAAGGTGATTCTTAAAGAGAAGATATTTATTCGATTATAATTGCTGAAGCTTGTGTTCTTTTTTTTTTAACTGAATTGGCAATTGGCATTGGCTAAGTCTTACGTAAGCGCTAGAGGTTAGTTTCAAGGACTACAACTTGTAAGTAGTTGAGTTGGATTATGTTGGGTGATTAATTGCTGGATTGATTGCTTGCTATACGCTACGTATACGCAATGTTAGTCACCTGGAGCGCTTTGCACGTCAAGGGTTTGCCTGCCTATATTGGGGGTGCTTTGTCTTTTACCTTTCGGATGCACAACATTTGTTTGCTTGCCTAAAATTAGATACGAGGGCGGAGTTGGACGTAAATATTAGGCGTATCCACAATAAAGAAATAGTAAATTGCCAACTTACAGGCGTGTGTGTATATATGTGTGTGTGGGGGTGTGTTAGTGTGTGTGGGTAAGTGCGCTTTGGAGCTTTGTACAAGTAAAATCCCCACTAATTTCTTGTTTAGGCGCGCTAAGTACAAAAGCATTTGTCTAATTGACCATTGTGGCAATGCAACTGTGTGTGTGTGTGTATCTGTGTGTGTTTTGGGGCTTAGTTGTGTTGTCGTTAAAGCCGACGGCATTCAGCGTCCGCTTTGGCTTAACGCGGCTGCACTGTTGAGCAGGTGTCAATTAAAGGCAGAGGCCTAAGGGCTACAGAAACTTAAAAGTAATTCAATTTGCTTAAGAAGTTAACAATTGTTTTCAAATACCATAAAGCTTACTTAGATTTACAATCAATTTATTGAATTGCCCGAAAATTTCTATCATCTTACGGCAGACTAAGTATATTAACAATTTATCAAATCGACTATTTACACGCCTTCGTTTGACAGTTGAAAATTAAATTGAAATCGAAATCAAAATGAGAAGCTGACAAAAAACATGCGACAGGAAATGGAAGCATCATAAAAACCAAGAAAAATTCAAATAAAATAATGACTTTATACATACATAAATAATAAAGGTAAATGGCGAGAAGAGAAGAGTTAAGATAGAGCAAAAAATAACTTAAGAGCTTAAATAGCAAAGCGAAGCAAACATCTACAAGTTGTAGATAACTTGGTATTAAGCAGGCAAATGTTTACAGAGAGAAAGATACATAGATACATAGAGAGAGCGAGATAGATAGAGAGAGAGAGAGAGAGAGAGATGTAAAGTTATCTGCTCGACTTACCTGTGTCGACAATCACATCGATGAGATCCATTGATTTGGCGAACGCATCTTTTAGATTGATATGATGGAAGGAGACAATGCTGCCCTCGCGCTTGGCACGGTCGAGTGCCTCGCGACGCTTGAGGGCCTTCTCGCGCCGCATCTGATTCTTATAAAATTCAGCAAAATTGTTAACGATGATGGGAATAGGCAAAGCGATTACCAGAACACCGCATATGCAACACACAGTACCAATAACCTTTCCCAGTGCAGTTGTGGGATAGATGTCCCCGTAGCCAACAGTTGTCATTGTAATACCCGCCCACCAAAATGTTTCCGGTATTGAAACGAATTTTGTATCCTTTTCATCCTTTTCGGCAAAATATGCCAGCGAAGAAAATATGAGAACGCCCATGGCCAGGAACAGCATTAGTAGACCGAGTTCCTTATATGAGTTACGCAGCGTAAAGCCTAACGACTGCAGGCCCGTTGAGTGACGGGCCAGCTTAAGGATTCGCAGGATGCGCATGATGCGGAATACTTGCACCACCCGGCGCACATCCTGGAACTGGTCCGTTGCATTCTTATTCGTTTCCAATAAAAATAACGAAACAAAGTATGGGAGTATTGCCAATAGATCGATTATGTTAAGGCCGCCCTTAAAGAACTTCCACTTGTCCGGTGAGGCGCTAAACCTAAGTATGTACTCTAGGGTAAACCACGTGATACACACGGCCTCAACCATTGCCAATTGCGGATTATCCTGTGGTGTACCATTGTCAATGTGTTGTAGTTGTGGTAGGGTGTTCAACGTCAGGGCTATGGTAGACAGGACTATGAATAGTATGGATATCACTGCGATAACCTGTGAACGGTAAAGAACAATCGAAACTTTGTCGAGACGATCATCAACAACAACATCACAACGATTATAAATGTTTCTTTTTTTTTTTGGTTTTTTAATTAATTAACACACAGAGTTACAACAATTAGCGCTTGCTTCCACTTATTTTTTTCATATTTATTTTCGTTTTTATTTTGGGATCGTATATTGTATATCGTATATACAATTTTCATTGGTTAAATTTGGTTTTGGGATAATTTTCGATGTTATCAATCAGTTTGAAGCAAACATTTGGTTAGCTGAGCGCAAAACGTTTAGTTTTTCTGTATTCGGGAAGGGGAATTGGGAGCTCGATCTGAGAACCGTTTCAAAGATGTTGTTGATCGTTGTATAACTGACAGAAGCCTCATGTCTGATGCCTGATGTCTGATCCCCTATATCATTCAGATGGGGGTATACGCATTGTTGGGTCTTATGTTGGGTCAACGAATTTCTCTTTGGCTGGTACTATTCAAAGGCTGCTGTACTATATGTGAAGTATATCATTTGTAATCCTTCTTCCTTATCATACAAACTGAACAATGAACTCAAAATTTCAAAAATAACAAAATAAAATTAAGATATATGTATATATATCGAATAATATATATGTATACCTTGAAAAGTAAAACAAAAAAACTCAAACTCAAACTCTTCAATTCATGGGGTTAGTAATATTTGGTGTATGTATTTACGGGGGACTAGTTATATCACGTTGAATACGAAGTTGACTAACGTCTCTAAATGTGTCTTTCAAGTGGCTGTGATTGTGGGCGTGGCTTGTGGCATTGGTTATCTGTGGGTGAGTGCGGGTCGTTTGATTGGATAGTGTCTTGGGTGTGAGCTAGTTTCTCTAGGTGTATGTGAATCTCTGTGTGTTTGAGTGTGTGTGTTTATAGTTGTATCTGTGTATTGGACGAAGGACATGACGTAGCACAAGAGTGTAGGACATTTACGCAATTACTAGCTACGCATGGAGAAAGAGACCTTTGGCGCTTTCTGATTGGCACTACTTGGGGTTGACGAAGAGGGGGTGTTGGGTATGTTGCCTACGGTATCGTAAATAAGAGACGCTACCATCGGGTCTGCAGTCGACATTTGTATAATCAATTTCTCATAATAATGAATGGACAAAACGCTTTGCTCTACATTGTGTTGCTGTTCGTTTCGCTGTCTGTGTTTTGATTGTTATTATTATTATTGTAATTGTAATTGTAATTATATTGTTTTGTTTTCTGTTTTCTGTTTCTGGAATCGGAGTTGTAGATAACGATAAGTGTGAACTGAGCAAATCGGAAATTACAATTACACATATTATGTATAATGGAGCTACTAGAGTAAGTAGGTCAAATGAATTGTACGTACTAGCATTTTACAAAAATATTGAATGCATAATAACTTTTCGAGCTAGAAATTACGAATACTTATACTAATTGTAAACGAACGAATCGAAACAAATCAAATCATAAGTCAAGCCATCAAATAATTGCAGTTATCCAAGCCAAGAATACATTTCTAATATACTTCTGGTCAAACGTGAAATTTGCAATTATTTTGATGTCATCTATAAATGAATGCATGACAATAGGAAACTCATAAAGATTTTTTTTGGTAAATAATTGATGCAATTTACTAAGAACTGCAAATTGTAAATTGTTTTTGTTTATTGGTTTTAGGTCTTTGGTTTTTGGTTTTAAAGGTCTAATGGGAGGTCGGGGTCTGAATATTGAAGTGGCCAAATGCCAAATTGTTTTGACAGTAACAAGTGCATTTTGAATATCAATGCCAGCGACGGCAGATCATAAAGATAGAGTGGGACAGAGAGAGCGAGAAAGAAAGAGAGGTGAGAGAGAGAGAAATATAGAAAGAGCTAGGGTTAGAGGAATTCTGATTGCCACATATGGTCACAAATCCTAAAGTTGAATACGTGTATAAATGCATGTATGTATGTGTGTGTGTGTGTGTACGTGTGTGTATGTGTGTGCACTGACAGTTGACTTGACAACAACAGGCAGCCGAGGGTTAAGGCGCCAGTGCACCGGACACAACATTAAACATTGGAAAACCTTTTAAAGCGATTGGGAAAATTACTTTAATGGTTTATTTAAGATGTGGCCTGTCTCTTGTCTCGAAACGACAAACAAGGCTGCATGAGTGCGAAAATATATGTATAAATATATAGACAAATATATACTTATATACATATATCGCGTGTACACTCATGGGTATATGTGAGTGTGTATATGTGTGTGTGTGAAGGTCGTCATGTGTGTATGTGTGGCACAAATCAGTTTGTGTCCAGATCTACCATAGTAGGCCACTGTACGCAACCACGCATTTCTCTTTACTTTAGCCTCTTGGCGGGTATTACAAGTAAATGAACATAATTTTGCATGGCTCGAGGCGGTTTCAGTTTCTTGTTCTGTTTTTATTAGAATTTTGGGGTAGGGGCTTCATGGTTCTTGACTGGGAATAAGGCTAGATAGTTAAGATTGAGTTCGGTTTTGTTAGATGTAAATGATATGCTATAGTTAATAGTTAGAGATACAGATATATATCGATGTATTTATTAAGAGAGTCATACTTAGGGTACGAGTAGAAGGAAATCATTAGAGTAAAGTAAACAAATGAAATTATGAAAACAAAATCAAAGTGTAAGAAATACAGAGATAGAGAGAAAGAGAGATATCATAACAGAGAATGAAGTCAAACTAAAATATATTGTAGAACAAAAATCGTGCTTTCATTTAGCAACTTTCAAGCGTTCGATAGAGTTGAGTGGGAGAAATAGTACAAAGATATAAATATACTTATTCTACATCTAAAAGAGTCAAAGTTGGGCATAGAGAGGAGACAAAGATAGAAGAGAGAGAGAGAGATAGATGGGTACCTGTTGTCTTTGTTTTCGATACTTATATATACACTGTGGCCACAATCGATTGCAATTTAAGTGTGGTTCGATCGACTAGCAAACTTCGGGAAAGTTAATCAAATTTGAAATAAGGCGGGGCGGGGGTGGGTCATGGGGGTCATGAGCGCGGGAAGTACTGGGTACAACTTACTACTTGATGTGATTTGGAATGCATGATCTATATTACTCTGAGCTCAATTAACGTTTTATATCATTTGTTTAATTATATTTTTTGTCGATTGAATAGAATGCATTGGAGATGTTGAAAACAATAAGCTGATTGTACGTGTTCGGGTTGTGCGAATTTTGGAACTGCTACCACTGCTGCTCAGTCATGATTGAGGGGGTTTCTTTTGAGGGAGTTGAAAGTAAAAAATGATATTGCATTACGCATACTAAAGTTGAGCGCAGCTTGGAGACGCATTACGGCTAATTTGATATACACTGGACTAGGTATGTGGTAAGAGGTAAATGAAGACATTGGATGTTCACTAAACAAAAAGCAAACAACTAGAAGCACAGCCCATGCTCAAAAGGTGAGCATTGAATAGATTCACAAAAGCTTTGCCTTACTTTAAGGAAAATCAAAAACAGTCTACAATCCATTGAAAGCAAATACAAATGGTTTGAATGAAAAGCGACTTTCAAAAGAAAATTAAGCACATTATATATTGATTATGATACAGACGTAAATTTGAATTAACTTCCCTGTAGTCTTTGGTTAATCCACTTGAATTACAAAACAGGGCGAGTTTATGATACAAAAGGAAGAAGAAAACATAACGAAAAGGAAAACTGGGAAAATGTGGCAACAAAAAACCAGGTAGTCGGAGACAAAAAAGACAAACTAATCGATAAATGTATCGAAAATTGAATAAAGACATGCGGCAAGAGGGTGGGGGACAAAGAAATAATATATACACACATAAATATCATAAGAATAAGAATATATATGCAAGACATTTCATATATGAAATATATACAACTATTTGCTATACAAGAAAATTGATATACACATATAAAAGTTATACAACTTGGGATGAACAAATGAAAACACATTCAATTTGTGGATTCTTATTGGAAAGTGCGCATACGCCACGTTGGCATAAACTTGAAATTGTAAAAAATTGGAGTGTGTGTGTGTGTACGTGTTGGTGTGTTTGTGTTTGTGTGCAGGTGCAAGATTGTGAATCGTAATACAAAAATGAGCAAGGGCCAAAGTAACGCATCGTCTTGCACTACAAAACTAGCTGACTAAATATTTGACCAGGATTGTTGCAATTGGTTCCATCGGGTTTACGGTTGGGTGTGTTTCCTGTCGGCGATTTTGTGTTTGATTTTTCGTTTTGTTTTGTTTTGTTTTGTTTTGGAAGTTTTGCATTTGATTTGTGGTATTCTAGTAATTGTTGTGGGTTTCGAGGGGTGCACGAGTTGGTTCGCATACTTTGTTCGACTCACTAAAAAACAAACAAAATTCGATACAAACTGGCTATAGAATTCGGTATGGCCGACTACGTCATTCTATACTAGGCATTCAAATGCAGCAAATTTGGTGGGTTAATATTTCAAGTTTGGGTTATCTATTATCGATATGCATAGATACGTTGTTAATCTGTTATCTAAAAAACCAAAAAGGGAATGACAAAATAAAATTACTATCCAGGTTCTGACTGAATGGCATAGTATCTACCAGAGTATCTATTTATACTTCAATTTTATTTAGGTTCTCGTTTATTGTATTCGTGTGTGTGTGTGTAAATGTGTTTGTGTGTGTGTTTCAAGTTGATTCGATTGGAGGTACTTAGTAGTAGTAGTTTACGAAGCCAATAGACCAATGGGTTACAACAGTCAATATCAAAGATAAGATACGTTAAAACACAACAAAGAGTTAAGAAAATTTTCGGTATGCAATAGATAACAAGACATCAAATACGAGTATCGAATAAGAGTACGATTATATATACGATAGATGGGCTAGTATATATATATCGTGCTGCCAAAAGGAACACAAAAGGTAAATCAAAAGGAGGTACACAATATAAAAACATCGAGTTCAATTTTGGTTGTACAAATTAAATATATATAACATATATATATATACACGTGTGAGTGTGTGTGTTTGTAAGATTGTTGTATATTGATATTTGTTGGTAATTCATTTGGTATTAATGGCAAATGTTTGTCGTGTGAGCGCGTTTTCATTGCCAACAGTTTGGTAAGTCGTTCACCAATGGGTTAAACTGGACTAAACTCTTTCAACGTAGGTAACAACTGAGAGTAGCATGGAGTATTTCGAAATACTGCTCTTTACTCTTTACTGATTACTTTTTACTTTTTACTGTCTTTTGTTTTGGTTCTCATATTTATCTTGTTCGTATAAAAAAGGATGTGTTTAGGCGAGGTATTAGATAAGAACTAAAAACATACACAAATAAAAACATTGTTTATTTTTCTCTTCTGACTTCGTTAGTACTTGAAGAATAAACAAAATAAAAATTTTAAGAGAACAACTGGCAAAGAGCTCTGGAAATTTTTCATTACCTTTGTAAAAATGACAAACCAAAAATTGTGTTAATTGTTATTTTCGCCTAATTCTTTGCAACGAAATTGTATTGGCTAATGATAATAAATTTTACTTGCATATTTTCAGAGTGCCAATAAATTGTAATAAATTGAAATGTAAAGTATACAATAATATAATTTTTTGATATTCATTAACTTTTCTTTTGTATTTTAAAATGTTTTTCAAATTGAGAAATAAATATTTGGATTTTTGCGTAGCCAATACAAAATGTTTATTATTCCTGCAAATTTGTTCAGTTAGTTGTAACGAAAAAATACATAATATAAATGAAAAGGAAATTAAAATCGAATGAAAAATTATTGGAGATGCGCCCAAATATGTTGTAATTATTTCCATTTTCGGCCATTGCCTTAAGCTAAAGCTAACAGAACTTGAGATATTGGCAAATAATCGGCTGTTATTTACAAGCTGAAGCCAAATTGTGTGAGTGCTGAGAGATATTTATAGATGGGTGTGGGTGGGTTATGATACAAGAGCGGGCGGGGCGGGGCGTGGCGTCTGAGAGCACAGCGGCTGCGAAGCGTCGTCGAGGGGCGCTTGAAGAGTTGCTGAGCTGAGCTGAGAGAGCTGTGCTGCCAGGCCAAAGCTACACATTAATAGTCGGGGCTTTGATCTAACCTCTATGGAAAATGGAAATGTATTACAACACGACTTTAGCCGCTTCTCCCCAGAGGTCTTTCTCTTTACAATATTTTCGAGGATTTCTACAGCACACCTGCCGCCTGGTCATATCGCTTATTGCCCATTCCCAAACATTGTTACAAGGGTTTTTTTTTTTTTTTTCGTTTAGGAGCAAGATTGGAGATAAATAGAGAGAGATTACTTCACCATCATCATCAACAATTAAGAGATTAAATTATGTAATATATATATATAGAGAGAGAGAGTATAAAGTTTTGTATAAATTTATAAATATATGTAGTTGTTCATATATACTGTGTGTGATAAAAAAAACGGTTAGATTAGAAAACGATTAGTAAATAAATTTGGTTGAGTTTTCCATTGATTGCACTTGATGTGCGATTGCTAATAATTAAGATGATGTAAATGAGGTTGATCGATTCTAGCGACAGACGGGGTGTCGGTGTCACGGCGTCGCATGGTTAGTGACAGATAGATACTTAAGTCGGATTACGAAACAAAAAACAATAACCAAACCAAATCTGTGTTTACTCTAAGAACACTAAAAGGTGGGGGCAATCAAAGGTTAAGTGTAACGCAAAATGAATTAACGGAATTAACGCAAGGAGCGGCACTCCCCTCGATGTCAGATGCCAAACTCTTGGAGATATGCAAGTTAGTTGGAAAACTGAGTCTAAACTGAGTGAAAGTCCTGTGCGAGCAGGCCCTGCAGGACCTTTGTACTTTGTACTTTGTACTTTGTCTGCTGCCCTTGAATGTGACGCTGTATTTGGGCACAACACAAAAGCAGTCGAATACACTGAGCGAATTTATGAGCTGAGTTATTGATAAAAATAAATGTATATATATACACATAAATGTGTGTATATTAGGGTATATACTGTATATACAGTCACAGTCACAACATTGAAATAGGGCCAAAGCTTGGCTTTCATCTCGCACAGCAGGATGCCAGACTTATTTACAGCGGCGGCAGCAGGAGGAGGAGGAGGAGCAGCAAAGCGGCTGGCTTAGCTTGAAGTTAAACAGCAAATGAAGCAATACAGCATATGCATATATAAATCGATAGGCATGCCTATCGAAGAATTGATATCTGACATTTTTGAATATTTTTATATGAGGGCTATAAACTTGTTTCAGTTAGTTTTGTGCAAGCTTCTTTGAACGCAAGGCAAACGCAAACGGCGTAAATGTTCAGCATGTAAATATATACATACATAAATATATAAATATATGTATATATAGTAGAGTGATACATATGTATATTGAGGCGTTATATGGTACAGCAGGGGCTCTTCTTATTTTTACACTATTTTCGATGCGCTTGGCAGTGAATTTTGTATTTACAGAGTGCCTTAAATGCCGCACTAAATGCAATTGAATAGTGTAAAAATAATATTCAGATTCATACGGAACTAAAAAATCGCACAGACAAAACGAAAATCGTATCGAACAGAAACCAAATTCCACATAACTCAAGATCAGAATTATAGAAAAAGAGGAAAGTAAATGTATATAGATATATGTTGATTGATTTCTTATAAATCATTATTTTTTTTTTTTCGCTTACGCTGGACAGTTGACATTGACACACATACGGATAACGGATAATGAATACGGTTACGTTTATAGCATATATATAGTAGTTATATGATGTTAGAGGTAAGTAAACACATAGATGATTCAGCTGGTAACTGATTGGACTTACCCGCGCCGCGAAGCTGGTGTTGGGCTTTTCGAGCAGCTCCCAGAGATACTTTTGGTACTCCGCGCATTTACCTTCGCCGAACTCCTCCTCGTCCCGCTGCCGTAGCGACTCGGCCTCCTTGCGCATCTCCTCGTGCACGTTCTCCTTGCGCTGATGGTACTTGTGCTGGCAGCACGACTCCAGATACAGTTCGTCCACGCCCCAGTACTCCAGATCATCACTAAACGCAAGCACGCACATCTCATCCACAATGTGCAGTTTCCCGGTGCGATAGAAATTCAAAATGGAGCTGAAGCTCTTCGGATGACGATCGAAGAAGTACTCGTTGTCGACCAGCGAGTAATCATCGCACAGCTCTATGATGGCCTCGTGGGTGGTGCACTCCCTTAGCCTGCCCAGCCGCGTGTGGGGCAGGCGCTCCAGTGTGCGCCACAGCACCTCGTGCTTGACTCCGCCCACATTGATGGAGACGCGGCTGTTCATCTGCTTCGACTGCGCTATCATGAACGGCTCCGGTGGCGGTATGGAGGACATGGATCTGGAATGTGTCCGCTGCAGGGCGCCGGTTGTATTGCTATGGCTGATGCCGGCATTCGAGCCGCCACCGGGCGGTAGCATAACAACGCCGACGCCGACGCCAACACCGCCCAGCCCGCCCACACCGCCGCCGCCGCCGAGGCTGCTGCTAGCGGGGCCACCAATGCTGCCACCAGCAATGATGGTGCCGGTTCCACCACCAGCACCTCCGACGACGCCGCCGCCTGCCCCACCACCGATTGCCATTTGCTGCTGCTGCGCAAGAGTCTGCTGGGAAGTTGTGGGATTTGAATGCGTTGGTGATGTAACTGGGAATGGAGCGTAACGAACTTCCTTGCCAATGGCCCCGGTGCTGCTACCGACAGCCCCCCCGGGCACGCCGGCGCCTGCGACCTGCCCCGCTGCAACGATGCCACCTCCGCCAGCAGCTCCCAGGCCGAGAGCAGCAGCTGCTGCGTGCGCTGCTGCTGGTGCGGCGGATGGGCCAGCAATGCCGATGCCATCAGCATAATCCAGGTGCCGATTGTTGGCGACAACAGTGCCGCCGGCAACAGTTGGCCCACTGTTATAAGCACCGCCGCCAGCTGCTGCGACAGCTCCACCGACGCAACCATATGAACTAGCTCCACCGGTTCCCATCGCTCTCTCCCAATCGACATTACCGCTTGTATCGTAATAGGGCTGATTATCGCCGCCGTCGGCTGTTCCCGCAAGCTGCAGTCCACGCGCAGCTGCCTCGTGTTGCTGATAAAACAGTTCCGGATGTTGTTGTTGCTGTTGTTGCTGCTGTTGCTGTTGTTGTTGCTGTTTCTGTTGAAGTTTCTGTTGCTTTGACTGTTGTTGCTGTTGTTGTTGTTGACTTTGTTGTTGTTGCTGTTGCTGTTGCTGTTGTTGGCTAGCAGCCTGTCCACCATGCAATTGCCCGACCATTTGTAACACTCCATTATTGTTTTGAAGCGGTGTTGTTTCACCCGTTGCCCAGCGTACCGCCTCACGGTCTCTGTCGCGTTCGCCGACCATAAGTCTGCTGCATATGGCAAATGCCGCAAGTTACCATTACCGTTAGCTGATGTATGCATGCACTGCTCCTGCTACTTACCGCTACATCGCGTCAATTGTTGTCATTACAGCCACCTCCGTCGTTCCGCCGTCGTTCCTCTCTTTCCCTAGTTTCCTTTGGCTAAATTGGTTTTCCTCCTCCTGCTGCTCCTGCTGCTGCTGCTTGTGCGCAATTGATTTCAATTTACTGTTATCTGATATATCTGGAGATCTATAAATTCAGCAATTGGGCAGCAGTTACGGTCTGGCTCTGGCTCTGGCTTCGCTTGGCATCCGACTGCTTCTGGCTGGCTCTTTGTCTCGCTTCCTGCCAGCTGCTGTCCTTCATGTCTTTCTATGTGTGTGGCGTTGTTGTGTTTGTTTATGCTGGTTGCTGGTCGTTGTTCTTGTTGTTGTTGTTGTTGTTTTTCTAGGTGTTATTGTTGCGTGTGTTTAGGCTATGATCACAGTTTATTTCTAGGTTTTGGGCTAAATTGGGCTTTGATTCGAACTTCGACCGGCTCAGGCGAAGATTGGCAGCATTTTGTGGGGCTCTAATAAGCAGTGTGTTGTTGTTTAACGGGATACAGCTGTAAGAGAGATAAAGTGCGGTTAACAAATAAATTATAATACAGTTACGAGCTGGAGCTGGAAAGCTGATTAAATATCTAATGTCGAATATGCCACGCCCTTGCATTTATACAACAATATTTATTGACTGCTGATAAGATAAGCAATGATAAGGAGAGCAGTGCTTCAGTTGAGAGTGATCGACTAGGAAATACCCTCGAAAAGTTGTTTATATCATGAGACTTATAGAGCTAAAGACATAGATAGCTATATCATCCTTATCAAGATTATTTGAACTTTCTGACTTCTGTCACGCCTCTTGCTGCCTCTTATGTACAATTTCAGATAACCAATATGTCAGGAAATTCCATTTTTATTGTGTACAGAGTATTTATGGAGCATACTTATTGGGGCTTCAGCTCCGCTGGCTTGCATTGTAACACAATTATGGACAGCTAGGAATTTATTTAATGCGATAAGAGCTATGACAACAATCTATGAAATGACACGGGTCTGTAATTGTCAGCTGAAATGTTACTTAGCTCGCTGGGTATATAGGTATATAGGCTAGAAGAGCTGACAGCTCAGTTATTCCAATAAATATTCGAGAATAACCTGAGCCCAATCTATAAGCTAATACAGGGAAACATATAAGAAATTGTCAACAATTCGATTTCGATTCGCTAAAGACAATAACATTTGAATTCTAGCTCACCGATTTGGTCGCCCATTTCCATTTATTAGAGTTAATTTGCAAGAGCCGAAGGCTGCGCACAAAATTTTGCATTTAAATGCCGCAAAATAAACCTTTGATGGATCAACATTCGCCAGGAGGCATACCACGCACACACACATACATTCAAAAAATATATATATAACTGCAGGAAATACGTGATGGGTTGAAAAATATGCGCTGCACAGTTCGGCCTGGGCAAATGCGAATGTCTCAAATTGCATTTGTGCTTGGCCTTTGCCTAAATCGCAATTTCTGCCGCATTGCAATCAAATTTGAATTTTTATGCCAAACGGAAATGCATTGTAATAAGCGCAGGGCTGCGTTTTTGCAAATTATGCACCCTACCAACATCAACTATTGGCCATAAAATGTTAATTAAACTGCACACAGTCCTAGATAAAAACCATGCCGCAATAGCCTTGACTGCCTTTTCTTTATTAATGGAATTGCTATTTTTATTTGCACAATGTGTGGGCTGCATTTGTAGTTTATCAAGTTTGCAATGAAATTAATTTGACTATAATTAATATTTTTTGTAATGATTAAATAATTACTAAAAGAACTCGAAAAATTTGACTATATAATATAATATTATTTAAAATTTATTTAATATAACCTAAAATTACCCGTTTTATTTATTAAAAAAAAAATATATATATATATATATAAATAAAAAATAAATAAATGCTTAAAATATATTGCACAATTGGTTTAAAGAAATTAAAAAAAATAAATAAAATAAATAAATTAATATTTTTGGGTGAAATAAAATAATTTTATTTCTTTCTTTTCTGATTCTAAGTTGTCTTTTTTCATTTTTTTAAATTTTATTTATTTATTTATTTGTTTTATTTATTTTATTTATTTTATTTATTTTATTTATTTTATTTATTTTATTTATTTTATTTATTTTATTTATTTTATTTATTTTATTTATTTTATTTTTATTTTTTTTTCTGATTTAATATTTTGGTATTCAATATAATGAATCGATTATTTTGCTACCACTTGCGATTTAATTGTATCGAAAAATGAGTTGCCAATAATTAAAACAATATTTCAAATAATCGATTATAGTACGGCCTCTAAAAGTATTTTGCAACTTTCAAAAAACGCCAACAAATGTAAAATATTATATATTATTATATTCAAATATTATTATTAATAGAAAAAATATTATTGATATTTAGTTATTCTGCCTGAAGGCCTTTGTTGCTCTGGCTTTAAATGAATTTGTTATTTAGAATGAATTCTCTGTAACAATTAAATTAAATAAATAAATAAATGGTATTATTGATAGTTATTACTCTTATATAATATGCATCTATTTCTGATTGACATATACTATAGAAGCATACATAATTCTATTCATATATTAGCCTTTGAATCTAACTTCAAACACTGCTCCACAAAAGTTTAGATATCCATTCATAAATCACTTCTCAATTGCAGCAACTCCGTTTCCGTTTCCGTTTATATTTTGCATTATGTGTAATTCCGATGCTTTAAAGTTTAGGGTATTTGATTGCTCTATATAAGAAATCGCATGTTCTGGGCGCTGAGTGTTTTATTCAGTGATGCCCAAGGCGCCCGTCACATTGCTGACTCTTTCACTTGGATGTGGCGTGCAAGGACGAAATTATTGTTGTACACAAATATAGTGCACATACGAAAGACTAAATATGCATATATATACTATATATATGTATATATACATATGTTCATATGCTCGCTAGTAAGGCAAATTATATGGTTTTGCTTGAATTTAGTCTGGTTAAATTGCTATTTATTAGAGAGGGTCGCTTCTTACAAATGGCAATGGCAAAGCGCGCCCGATTTTTGACAACATTGCTGGCGTTTTTGTATTTAGATTGCTCTTCGAGTCGCGTGCTCTGCACTCAACTTTATGCAATTATTTGTGGCGCAAAATGAAAATAAGTTGCATGCAGAGCGTAAAGTACTCCATCGTTCTGCCATATGCAACACGTTTGCGTGTGTGTGTGTGTGTCGGTGTGTGCGTCAAGTGGGCAACAACACCTTGATACCTGTTGAATTGCCTTGACGTCTGACACCAGACTAAAAGTTAAATTGCAATTAATTCCGTGCTGTAATAATGCGAGTCGGGGCCTCCTCGTTCGCTGCACGTTATATAATTTCATTTGACAGCCCGGTTCTTGTCGTAAAATGTGAGAGAATAGCGTCAGAATTTATGACAGCACACACAGAGAGTAAGAGAGAGAGAGAGTGAGAGAGAGAGTGCCATCAGACTGTACCCAATAAATCTTAGACATAATTTGCCTACACGTATGCACAATTACAAAATGAATACTTAATTGGCCATAAATAGTTTGATAACGCCTCGAGGGAGCCTTCAGCTCTGCACATGTGTGTGTGTGGTTGGAGAGTGTCTCAGGTTACGGTCAGGGTCATTTCTTGAATACATCCCTAATGGAGCTGTGCCGGCCTGTGCTGAGTAATATATAAGCAAGAGCCAACAACATGGACAGCTATTAAAAATTAGCCTACTAGCCATTTAACGCTTAGCCAATGTTGGATGACATGGCTGAAAGTTGCTGCGAGCGGACGGAGGTTGTGATTAATGATTTCTTTGACTTGGACACTAATTGAAAATGGAGAAGCACACTCATGCACACCCCCTAACAGGCACCCAGACGTAATTAGCCAATAGATGAAATAGAAGAGTCTTTAACAGCACGTTTTTATAATGAAATATAAATAGAATAGATGTAGGATTTTGGTATATTAAGAGTTAGACTATAAAAAATGTTTGAGCTTATATCAAAATGATCGAGCTCATGGACATCGGGTACCAATATGTTCCCTGTGCACTCCTAAGGACAGCAGGGAAATGGTTAAGAATTTTAAGAATGGGTCTAGCATGGATCCTTAGAGGTCACTCGTCTGAGGCGTTGCGAGCGACTTTATAGTTGTTATTATACATATCTTTTCTTATACCCTGAACCCATTGAAAATGGGAAATCAGGGTATAATGGTTTTGTTAAAAGTATGTAACAGAGAGAAGGAGGCGTGACAGACCCCACAAAGTATGTAAATACATATATTCTCGATCAGGGCGACGAGCTGATTCGATTTAGCACTATTCGTCTGTCGATTTCTTCTAAGTATTCCCTCTACGTATTTCGAAGTATTTCTTCCAAGTATTTCCGCTAAGTATTTCCTCTACTTATTTCCATTACGTAGCTGCTCTACATATTTCCTTTACGTATTTCCTCTATGTATGTAGCTCCACTACGTAATTCCACTATGTAATTCCTCTACGTATTTCCTCAACGTAATTCCTCTACGTCTTTAATGCTTAGCCGATCGATCACACACTCTGCTTCACTGCGCTGACCCCCAGCAGGACGACTGAAGAAATGCTGCAGCTGCTGCCCTTTATATATGTAGATACACTTTTACTCAAGCACTGTCTCTCGCAAACACAGCAGGTAGCGCTCGTTACAGTCGAGCTTCAAGTGACCAATGGGAAAGCTCTCTGCTGCTGTGAGCAAATGAATACTGCTACATACACATAGACAACTTTAATCATCTTCTGCACTTCTCTCTTTGCGTTTACTTTTACTCAAGTACTGTCTCTCTCAAATTTTGAGCCCGACAGTAGGTAGCGCTGGTTGCTGGTTCAAGTGAGCAATGGGAACGCTCTCTGCTGCTGTGAGCATTCTAGCTTTGTTTTACTTGAATACAAATACCAAATGATAACTGCTGCATACACATAGACAACTTTAATGATCTTCTGCACTTCTTCTCTCCACGCTTTTATTTTACTCAAGTACTGTCTCTCTTAAATGTTGAGCCCATGCCGGTTTATGCGTGCGTGCCTATGTGGGTCTATGTATGTGTGTTTGCGTGTGTGTGCGTGTGTGTTTCTTTTGTAAGCAGAAAAACGCGAAGAATTATCGAAATATCAGTTCTCCGAAGGGTTCAGGGAATTTTTATAGTCTAGCAGTCTCGACTAGAGCTTTCTTACTTCTTTTAAATAGCCCTAGAAGCAATAGCTAACCTCAGTTGAAAATAAATAAGTTATTTAATAAATAAATAATTAAGTAAATAAATAAGTAAGTAAATAAATAAATAAGTAAATAAATAAATAAATAAATAAATAAATAAATAAATAAATAAATAAATAAATAAATAAATAAATAAATAAATAAATAAATCAAATAAATCAAATAAATAAAATAAATAAAATAAATAAAATAAATAAAATAAATAAAATAAATAAAATAAATAAAATAAATAAAATAAATGAAATAAATAAAATAAAATAAAATGAATAAAATAAATAAATAAATAAATAAATAAAATAAATAAAATAAATAAAATAAATAAAATAAATAAAATAAATAAAATAAATAAAATAAATAAAATAAATAAAATAAATAAAATAAATAAAATAAATGAAATAAATAAAATAAAATAAAATGAATAAAATAAATAAATAAATAAATAAAATAAATAAAATAAATAAAATAAATAAATTAAAATAAATAAATAAAATAAATAAAGTAAATAAAATAAATTAAATACATGATATAAATAAATTAATTAATTACTCTTGCAACTGTTCTATTTTAATTTATATCTAGCGAATATCTCTATATATTCTCTTCCTTACTTCTTGCTATCGATGACTATGAATTAAAACAGTCGACTATCTATGACGCAGACTATCGATAGTTATGCATCTCTACTTGCTATCGGCCTGCATAAGTCGCATGGAATCCTTTGAGCCTTTCTGGAATCAATTCAGCATGAAGTGTTGCATCTCATACAGCGAGTTCTTTAAATCAGATTAGAGTAGCTCTAATATAGAAGAGAGATTTCAATGTAAAGGCTTCACGATTTAGCTAAATGCAAATATAGTTTTCCAATGCATATCAATTGAGTTACTCCAATCTACTCTGCTATCGAGATACTCGTATCTCAATTGATATGCATTTCAAAAATATATATATGCACTTAGTTTAAGTCCAATGTTCTTAAATCGAAGGCTCGCTCGTATATTAGAGCTACTCTAATCTAATTTGAAGGACTCGCCTCCTTACAGTTCCATTTATAAGCTGGGAAAACGCATCAATTCAAGTGCACAGAATGGGAAATGGTAAATGGCTCAAGTGCCAAAATTCCACTTAGAGCTCGCATAACTGATGGGGCCCCAATTGCCTGCTGCAATAAAAACAATACCAACAACAGCAACAGTAACAACAACAACAACAAATGCAAATGTGCTGCAGTTGGAATGGCATGGAAAAGCGTGTCAGCGTTGTTCGGCGAATGGAAAACATTTATTGCTGACTTTTAAGGGCCGCTATTGTCGACGTTGACTAAATTTATGGTCGCCATTTTGTTGTTATGCTGTGCGGCCCGTGGGGCAAACAAATATTTCGAGTCAAGTGCATTTATATATTAAAGTGTTTCTATTGTTGTTGTTGCTGTTGTTGTTGTTGCTGGCATTGTCTTGGTGTTGGCTGCAAATGCGTCAGCACTAACCTCAACACTTAAGCCGGTGCTGTTGGTCATGTGCCTTGTTTGCCTTCAGCACACGCCCAACGCTCAACTAGCCCCTTACAGCACCGAGCCATTTCCGGTCTCAGTCCACATCCGCTGCCGACGCCGACGCCATTTTCACAGTAGCTGACGCTGACCCTTGGCTGCTCTAATTTAGTTAGCGGCCACGAGCGAACCTCAAACAAATTTAGAAAGTCACACACACACACACACACACGCGCACACACATACTGGCACACACTTTGAACGTTTTTGCACACTTTCCATTTTCACAAAATGTAAAGAAAAGAAAGGAAAATTGAAGCAAGCAACTCCAATTTTAATTTGGCTTTTGTTTTGGTTTTTGCGTGCGAGCCCGACTTATTGGCCATTGGCATGCAAGCATCTTGACCAACTTGGGCCCAACTTGGCCTTGGCTAATGGGCGCAATTTCTAGACTCGCGTCAGTGTGGGCGTGACTGCGACTGTGTGAGTGAGTGTGAGTGTGTGTGGGCGTATTTATGGTGTCTGCTAAATACCAGCTTTCTCTCGCTTGCTACGCTTTGGGTCTTTTTGGGTCTCTTGCTCTACGCAATTGTTGCACTCGACAACTGTATCATATTTGACAAGGTTCCTCTGCGTGTTCAGCCTTTTATTGAGTTACTCAGCGGCTTTAGCGGTTTTACGACTCCCCTGCCGCATGTCCGCGCCATGGCGTCATCCCTCTGAGCAACAATTGCTGCCATTGAAGACTCTTGGCTGAATGCACAGCCGAGGCGAGTACAAGACTAAAAGCCCCATTAATAAGTTACTCATCTATATATATAGCTGTAGTTGCAGTAGAACTTGGGAATCTCAAAATTATTTAAGTGGAAAAAACAATTTGCGGTTTTAGTTAATATGGGAAATTTGACAGACAGGCGAAATACTCGAAACAGTTTAGTTGAAATTAAATATTTATATGAGACATAATAAAGCTAATGCCTTTGTGAGTGATATAACAGATTAGTATATAGATGAATATACAGTAGAGTTCGGTTATAGCGACCTTATAAGTTTGCTTATAAAAGTTTGTCTGAGGACCAGAATTTTCGTCGCAATACCCGTACGGACGCTATAAGCAGAGTCGTTATACTGTATTAGAATAGTCACCTAAAAATTGTCAAATGAAAAGCATTTTTATATTTTTTTATATTTTTCATATAGTAGAAATCATATTGTAGATTTGCAAAAAATATTTTGGGCAAACTTATTAATTAACTATAATTTAACATAAAGCTTTTTTTAGAGTCAATAAGAAAATTTTGTGATTTAGCAAAAGTAGTCTAACTAATAAATAAAAATAAAAATATATTTGTTGCCTGATAAGAGGATAAATGCCCATGCAAAGAATAAATTGCATATGAAGACAATGAAATTAAACTTAAGACTCATAAAACAAGATATTTTATCTATACATATATCTATCAATCTAGTCTGGCGTCTGTTAGGGTATGAACCCTATGATTCAGACTGTTGAGAACCATCGGAATGCTAAATTTCGCAATATTTTATTCATTTTTTTTTTCCATAGATGAATATTGCTTTAATCTTAATAAAATAATAACTTTACTTAAACAAAAATTTTAAAAATATATATTTCAAATATTTTATTATTTTATTTTTAAATTTATTTTTATATTTTATTTAATTACTAAATAGTTTTCTCAGCCCTCACAAATGAGTGAGGTTTGGTCCTAGTTTGATGTACCTAAATGTGTTGTTAAAGTACTATATCTGATTGTATCGTGTCTACACTTAATAAACCAAAATAAAAAAATAAAAAAAAAACTAAATAGTTTACGCTCTTTAATTTCTTAGAAATTCCTTTTTTTTCACTGAAATATTAGAGTTCTACAAACGTGTCATTAACCCTTTTTTCGTTTGGCGCACAAATTGTAGCAACGCTTGTTGCTTGTTGCAGTGGAACGCATTCATGTTGTGGTCAAAATGAAATGGAATGCGCCTTGGCTTATGCTACGTTTCGCGTAGCGTGGCGACCCGACATTTTGTTGTCCCTAACAACGGCGCAGTTATCGAATGGATCTAATGAACTATTCATAATCGACGTGTCTTGGCAGGCCATTGGCCGTTGCTAGTTGTTATTGAATGTTGTTGTTGTTGCTGGTTGTTTCACATTAACCGTTAGTTGTTAGTCATAATTCATATACGGCTTATTGATTTTCGATTATGGCCATTGCTCTCTCGATGTCTCGTTGTCTCGGTGTCTCTGTCTATCCGTCTATCCGTCTAACCGTCTGGGTTTTGTGGTGTGCCAACCTGTTTGCTATGGGTGTATGGTATAATAAGTATTACACACGCATACACACGGCCACACCCAACACACACAGACACACATAGGTACACATCGCATGAAGATACATTGTGTTGAATACAATATTAATAATGCAGCTGAATTGGCTTTTGTTATTCGGAATTATTTGCTTTTTGTTTTATTTATTTATCCACTGGCTACACACTGCTAAATGTCCCTTAAGTACATTAATCAAATGGCCTTACATCGATCTCGTTGCCACTCCCACCCTCCCTCTTCCTATGTGAAACACCTCATACATTTGATGTCGCATAAAATGTTTCAGCTGCCAGCCTCTGATGATGATAAATGGCCATCAGCATGAGGCGCTACCACCCCCTCCAGCCCCCCGCGAGAAACATATGTAAGCGCAGCCGAGGCATTTATTTTTTGGGGCCAACCACATCTATTAGTGTAAAATGTGGATTTATTTATTTATCTGCGTTTCTATTGCGGCCCGTTCGATATCAAATCAAAATAAATAATGACCTGACCCAGCGGCAGCAAATCACTTAAAATTCCAAACATCCCGCTGGCAATACAGCCAGCTCCCCCTCCCCCATATATCACAAAATATAATATATATACTATATATATATATACATATTAAATAAATAAAAACAACTCAAAGATTAATTGGCGAACTAAAAATAGTTCTCAACAAATATTTTGCTTTGCTGCCAACCCAAAGCCAAAAGCCAAAGGCCGTTTAGATTATTCGCGTGTTCGCTCCCAATTAAAGTCGCGAACCTAAGCCAGCTATTATTGCTCCAGTTCCAGTTTTTATTGTTGTTGCTTGCCACGTGTTCAGCAGGCGCATATGGCTTGCAAAAATTCATGTAAATAAACCATATATTTGCAACAGCATCTCGTTTAATCCGAATTATTGTAATTGAACCGAAAACTTTATAGGCAATTAGCTGCGTCAAGCGCACCTTAAGCATTTGAATAAATACGCCATTTTATACTCTGTATACTGGGCATACCCTACAATCATAGCTGGGTGTATGTAGAAATATGAGAATTTACTTTGATAAATTATAATATTATATTATATATATAGCTAAAGATTACGTAAAAGTTCCTTAAGATCACAAAGATTCCACATAATGAAAATCATATAGCTCATCCAACAAGCTCATCTTGACGTCAGTAAATGTATAATCTAGAACTTCATAGCTTATCCATATAGCTCATATCATCTAACATGCTCAACTTGACCTCAGTGAACGCAAATATCTTAAGCTCCATTCATATATATCATTTTCATATAGCCTTGCTATGTATAAAAATCGATGTTAGGATATTTTGCAATTTCTATAAGAATAGAGTAATCGGGTTCGTATGCGGATTCAGATTCAGACTTGAATTCGTATTCTCTAAGCATTCCAATTTAGTGGATGCACATATCTGAAGCTCCTTTAATATTTCGAATTATCATATAGCTTTACTGATAATAATAATCGATGTAAGGATATTTGGCAGTTTCTTTGGGAATAAAGCAATCGGAAACCGAAGTTTCGGAAACAGATTCAGATTCAGATTTGGGTTCGTATTCTCTTAGCATTCCAATTTAGTGGATGCATATAAGTTTCATTCATATTTCATATAGCTTTCCTGATAATAATAGTCGATGTAAGGATATTTTGCAGTTTCTATAAGAATAGAGTAATCGGATTCGTATTCAGATTCAGATTCAGATTTGAATTCGTATTCTCTTAGCATTCCAATTTGTTTTCACCTATTTCGTATGCCATATTTTTGCATTGTTTTGCCTTTTTGCTGCTGTGCGACCAACAAATTACGCCATTCATTTTCTCCGATATCTGGCATGCGAATACGACGTATACGTATACGTATACGTATACGTTTGAGTACATATTTGCAAAAATGTTCGCCGGAATTGGTTGTTGTTGGCAGTGTGCAGGAATGCGGCACGAAGTAAATCTTTGAACTCATAAAAATCGATGATCGCACGCAGCCAATTTGTTTACCCAACAGATACAAATAATCTGCCCATCCAACGAAGACGTCTTCGTTGTGATCTTCCAGCTGTGACGTCATCCCAGCAGCGGCGAAGACTCTCTCACTCTCTATCTATTGCTATGTCTGTCCATTTAGTCTGGTTGATGCTTTTGTTTTACTTTCGAGCTGAATTATTCGCTGCGGTCGCCCTATGTGTATGCGAATCAGGCGGGATGCGGCTTTTGCCTACTTTTGGCCTTTTGGCACTTGGCCAGCTATAAAAACGAAACGATTGCAAAAGATTGCCTACCCTGGGCAGGGATGTGGCCTATGGCTTGGCACTCTGATTCGGCAATGCTCGAGCGATTTCCCTGTGCGTGTGTCCCCAGAACTCGGCAACATTGAACTGAGCCAGCCTCTGTCTTATTTCTGCTCAAATATAACGAAGGACACAGGAAACCAAAACTGTTGCCTTGATAGTTACATTGATGAATTATTTCCGGTTATAGGCTTCAATTATTCATTTAACTCTAAAGTTATTATTATTATTATCTATTATTACTACAATTGTTTATTATTATTATTATTATTATTTAGTATTATTATTAACATTAGTAATTATTATTTATTAATATTATTATTATACATTATTATTCTTACTATTATTATTATTATTAACATTAGTAATTATTATTAAAATTATTTATTAATATTATTATTATATATTATTATTATTATTATTTATTATTACTATTATTATTTATTTATTATTATTATTATTATTTATTATTATATACTATTATTATTTATTATTATTACTATTATATACTATTATTATTTATTAGTAATATTATTTTATTTATTATTATTTTTAATATTAACATTATAATTATTATTATTCTATTATTCACATTCATAAATTCAAGTCAGACTTGTAACAGTATTTTAAATTATTGTAGATATGACATAAAAAATGTCAATATTCTTTGCATAGGGTATCTGCAAGTCGTGCATTTGCGAGTTGAATACATTTACACACATTTTAAATTAAATAAATGTGTTTGAAGCTTATTGCGTGCCATAAGGCAGTAGGAAATTGAAAACCAAATCAAACTAAAATCCCATTTTGTTTAAAATATGTATCACGTATACGCAGCGTCTACGGCACAGGAAAGTGTACACAAAATCCATACACCCGCACACACCCATACGCATACGCACACACACATGCGGATGTAGCTACATGAGGCAGGAGGCGGAGGCATAAAAAGTGTTGCGCATATTTAGGGGCTTTAATTTCCTGTAGCGGCCTTGAGACAACAAATTGAAATTCATAACAATAATGATGAGGGACAAGAGCCCAAAAACGCTTGACTAACTGCCATGAGGATACCTACGGCATTTGCTTGGGGTAGGTATTTCAGCGTGCTCCTCCGCCAGCTGCATCGAATGGAAGACAAACGAGCTAATACAGTTATTTCCCTTCAATGAGATTGCAAAATGAAATTTTTAATTACAATAATTTATTATGTCATATTCTGTTTATATTTCGTACGATGTAAACAAAGTGGAAATATGTCGATAAATATCTAAATGCGCTATTCCACATATTATTACCAATTCGACAATAAACAACTATTGCTATTGTTTCGCATACGAAATAAACACAAAAATAATTCGAATAATTAAAGGGGGGGATACTCTATTGAATATTATAATGTGAGCTGCGTGGGTGTAATGCTAATTTGCATGTAAATGAAATGAGAGTGAATTGCAAATAGCCAAGGCACGTAAAATGAATGACGACTATCACAGAATTTTCCAGTTTAGTTTGGCTTGAATGAAAATTCAATCCATATAATGAGATTGTGATTTAATTTTACTTCTCTTTAGAGATTAGTTAACTTATAGAGTAAAGCACTGGCTACTAGAATTCTTTAGCTATTTTGTTGTATACCACACACACACACACACACACACACTCACACACAGTCATTTATAAATATAGATACTCATAATCAAGCAATGTGACTGTTTATGGAATTCCGAAAGTAGATACGTTCGCCTTGCCAGCAAAACTAAATGAATTCAACGCACAGATACGAGCAGCAATAAAAGTGAATAATAATAATAATAATTCGTAGAGCGGTACGCATACACCGACTCCTGCTACCTGCCTCCTGCCCCAGCAAGCAGCTCCCTTTCGCTACTCCAGAAAGCTCTCTCAATTCTCTGGCCTAATGCAATTTCACTTCTTAGTTTTTGTTGTTGTTCTGACTTCGTTTGTTCGAGTTTTTCCAGTAAACACATTGACACTGAAAACGACGCCGACGCCGAGCGGCTGAGAGTAAGACGCGCTCTCGCTTCCACTCTCTCTCTCTCTCTCTCTCTCTCTCTCTCTGTGTTGTTGACTCTCCCGCTCTCAGCGTGCGCAGGGGCTTCCAGGACGAGCACCTTTTTGGTACCCGCAGTTAATTTGTACGAAAACCTGTCGATCTAATGGCTCTGATAAGCAATTGATAAATGCCAAATCTTTTTTGGCATTTTGAGGTCAGCTACTTGGCATTTGAAGGACCGACTCGCTGTCGTCCAGACAGCCAGCCAGCCTCAAAGCCGGAAGTGTGTGTGGGCCACATCAGTCAAGAGCAGGACACTGGCGCTGCGCAGCTCTGGTGGCACGAACGAGCAGGCAAAGCGCAAAGCTCAACCAATGACGTCATCAGTTGCGATACGTACTACATACACCTCGTAATGAGGTTGTTAGAAGTTGTACGACAACGGACGACCTACTTTGCCAGTTTAACGAACATCGCAGCCGCCTCGTGCGCAAGCGAAGTTCTTTTTTTTTCGTTTTCCTTTTTTCGTTGGATACTGAATGAAAATATGATACAGAATACAACGCGCAGTTGTTGTTGTTGTTGTTGTTGTTGTTGCTGTTTGTGTTTGTTGTCAATTTGTACGTTTTGTTTGTGTGGCATGTTGCACGGTTCGTTCTACTGCCGCACAGCGGTACGCCTGCACCCAGCTCGTATTGTGGTTCTGTGAAGGTGGTGCACTGCTGAGGCCACCACCACCAGCTGATGCTGCTGCCAGCTTGAGACTGAGTGCCGTACGCACACAACAGCTATGACAGCGTGTCGTGAAATATCGTGCACGAGTTCTTTTCGATGAGGCCTAATAGACCAAGTCTCCTGCTAGCACTTTATTGACAGGAATCCTCTATAAATACAAGTCGAGGTCTCTGTCGAATGATGGGCCCATCGAATATGGATAGCCCTATATATATATTTGTTTTTTTCTGGTTAATATATAAACGGCTCTTGTACGGTTTCTCATCTCTAACGCCGCAGTTTCTGCTGTGCGGCGGGCCATTACAAGGATTTGGACTATGTTGCGCTTTACACCAAAGATTTACATTGCGCAGTGCGAGAGGCTTCCACTTATTGTCTCCATTTGATGCCCTTGTGCCAGTCAGCCAGTCAGTCAGTCAGTTGCTGAGCCCAGCCCAGCCCTGGTTTCGTTTGACTTCAGCCCTGCCCTGCAGGTGTGCATTGGGCGCATCTGGTTTCAGTCCAGTTTCTGGTTACAACAGCAGCACGCACATAACTTCAAATTAAAGCTGGCCGAAGGTCGTGGCATGTACTGTAATCTTTCATTGTTATGGCCAAGAGCTGATTGCCTTTCACAGACTTTGAGCCATAAATGGCCTGTTGGCTGATTTAATTAGGCGCACAGATCGCATTGCCAGGATTGTCATCCAGTTTAATTAATATTGTTTTTATGATTTGCTTTGTTTTTAAATTCGCTTTGATTTCGAGGACGTCAGCTTGTGGCTGCCATTCTATTATTTCCGCATTGGCCCAGATTTCATTGTGCCTTTGTTATCTTTTATTAATTTGGCCAACGGCAATAATAATAACTACGGCAGCTGAAGCATTGTGAATGATACAACTCAATGGTTTTTATTGAATTCGAATTCGAATACGAATTCTCATTTTTATTCTCATTCCCCTGCCCATCTCCTCTGCCGTCTCCGCTTCGGTCGAAAAATCTAATATCTATTGCTATTTTTGGCAACAGGCCGCATAGCTTGGGTAGCCAACGCCAATAACAACAACAACAACAACAACAACAACATCAACAATAATAATAATAACAATAACAATATTAATGCTGACCCCAGTAAAATGGGAAATTTCTTTGTAATGATTTTTCTTCATTTATTTATTTTTTTTATTACTTTAATTTGTTGTTGCTTTGCGCTTTTTGTTGATTTAACACTTTGGTTTTTATTAAAATTGCTTTTAATTGATTTTCGGGCTAGGCTCAACAAATGACGCCAGTGCGTGATGACGAAATCATTCGTATTTTTTGGTGGATCGTACAATATTATACGTACATGAGTTTCAAATAAAAATCAATGATGTATTCCGTAATATAGTATGCATGGAATAGTTTATGTGTGTATTTAAATATTGATATATATCGACTATTGTGAACTACTGCAGCCGTCGTCATGACACACCTAATTTTCGCCGCTTACACGTGTCTACATGTATCTGGCCCTGCTTTTCACACTCTGTGCGTTTTCCAGTGCCTGTGACATGTAACAACAACAGCGACAACAAAATTCACTGGGCCAATTGCCAAAGTGAAGAGCAACATTTTTCTTAATTTGTTCATTACCAACTGCTGTTTGCCTTATATATTTATTTTTCTTTTCTTGATTTTCTTTTTTGACAAGTCCACTGACAACATAAATGCGCCAACATTTATGTCCCCTTCGTTCTCTTTCAAATGCCAAAAGCATTCATATACCCTAACAAAGTGTATTACGATTCAGACTCTAAAGATATCAAGTAGTGAGTGAAGTAGCATAGTTGATATAGCACATATACCCTTTCCATAGTTAATCAATCTATTTAAGCCTAAACTAAATAGTATAACTACATCATATAGGCATTATAGAGATCTTTTGCAAACATTTTACTTATTTTTTTTATAATTTATTATCTTTGACGAACATTTCTTAGCAAGTGTATTTGAACTTCGGTGTGATTTGGAATAGTTGTTGCTGCTTATTTTGAAGTGCCTTCAAATTAACGCGGCTGCGTTTTTCAGCTAAGGGCGGTGAGGCAGAGTAGAGCTCACGGAAGACATAGTCACATGCCAGTGAAAATTTAATGAAAATTTGCCGAAATCTTTTAGAAATATTTTCAACTAATGTGAAAAATGCACTTGAGAATAATTGTGTACAGCTGCAACATACCCTGTAAATAAGGCAATTCTTGCTGTATCAATTCTTTGGCAGTTAAGAGCATTATAAACTTCATCTCACTGAAACGAGCAAACGTTCTCTAAACCTAAATATATGTATGTATATGTACTTATCTATAATACTATACTCTATTTCAATTTATTATATTCGATTTTATAATACCTAATAATTGAGCAGTGAATAAAATGAATCATAGATCAATCAATTCGCACTCTCGTCCAATTTTTTCCTCCTCATATAATTTTTTTCCTTGCTAATCAATCAAAGTTGAAACACAACAATGTTACGGCATAAGCTCTATATGCGGGTATACAAACTATATACGTATGTATATACAGATTTGGGATTTGTTGTGCTGGCTACGTGTGAAAAAGCAAAAGTTTTGCTGAATTATTTTCTATTCGAAAGCCACATTGTAGTAAATGTGCACAGAGCTGAAATCGCTTTTCGTGTTGCGTTCGTGGAAAACTATATAGTTTTGAGGCATTGATGAAAATGGAAGGGCGGGAGGGAAACAAAGAACACTCACTGTTAATATCGATTGCTCTATATGGGTCAGTTTATGACTAACAACAAAATACTGTGCTAGACAACGACGCACCAGAGACACTCAAAGTACGAGTTCCATTTGACCATTTGTTCATTTATCCATTTGTCCAATTACATTTACGATTTCACTCACGCGCCCTCCTGGGGTGGTGGGTGAAGCCATTTCCAGGTCGTCCAAATGGAGGGCCCAAATGATGGCTACATAAACTAATTGCATGCTCGTATAATTCGAAGCTAGCACAAATTGTTTATACTTATGTCGACGATTCAAAATAAACAATAAAAGCAACAACAGCAACAGCAACAACATGGAAAAGTGCGCACTTCTCTCTAATGAGAGAGGTGAGAAGTGCCTTTCGTACGCAGAGATGTAATCAAAAGGTAGAGGCGCTGGCCACAGCTGAAATGTGTCGCTGGCTGTTATTATTTGCAGACCTTCGCAACACCCTTCAATAGTTCTCTGGCATGAGTTCAAGCAACAACGTCAAGGTGGCCTTTCAGTAATGAACCAAATTCTGTTTTATTTTTACATTTCTCTTTATTTTTTTTCATTTTTTTTGGCTTGGCTTGGTACATTAACGGCCGCGTCCGTGTAGGCTGAAATGCTTTATGGACCAGCTGACATTTCTTATATATGTGTGTGTGCGTGTCTTTTTCTGTCTTGCCACACCCACGCCCAAGCATACACCCCAGCCGCCCTCGCCGCTTCTTTTTGAAGTGCGCGTGCATTTCAGCGCATGAATTTAATTGGCTTTCAACGAGCATCAACAATTGTTTATGGCCAAGCGCTGCTGTCGGCCTTTATCACAGGCCAGCAGCTGATACGAAAGCATATACATATATAATGCTCGAAACCTATTTAAATGTGTTTATTTTCATGCTCTATCAAATTTAATACAGATGCGATTTATCCAAACTCGTTTGTTTGCTAATACCCCCATTAGTAACTCTTTGAAACAACTAATTGATTTAAGACAATTTTATTAATTATTTAAGATAAATTATTCACATCATATTTATATATTTTATAGAAAAGATTTAAAAATTATTCTGTCAAAACTACTTAAAAACAGTTTTTTAAGTATATCTAAATATAAAAGTATAAAAATTCTAAATAATAAACAAATAAAAGAGCTCTGGTCGAGACTGCTCGACTACAAGATGCTCTAAATTATAAAAAATATTGAAAATCTATTAAATAAACATGAATTTATATGTAAAATTTGGTGACGTTAGCTTTAAAGATATAGGAGATTAGCCTTTATAGTCAATTTTCGATATGGATTTAATCGATAACAAAAAACGGGAGTAGTTATCGATTTTTGGAAACAGACACAAGTTGCGCGCTGTATAAACGGACTTACTAAACAAAATTCTAAGTCTCTAGATCTTATATCTTCTATGATCCACGCGCTAACTTGTACGTATGAATATATATGCTGTATGCCACGCCAGCTTCTGACTCTTACATACATTTAATAAATCGATTATACCCTGACTTCCAATTTTCAATAGATTCAGGGTATTCTAGTTCATGCTCAAATTCTACTTTCTCTAATTAATTCATTAGACAAGCAATGACAGAGCACAAAATTGCTCAAGAATCATATAAAAAGACAATGCTTTACATCATATTTGCCATTTAAATTATATCTGCTATATGTATTACAAAAAATGGTATAGTATTCACTTCAATTGAATCTTAAGTTCAATCTCAATATCATTGGAAAGTTCAGATAAAATATAAGGGTAATGCTTATTGAATCATTACTCATGGTTTATGAATAATAATTGTTATGCCAATGAATACTCTGAGTTATTGTTTACTGAATGCGTAATGAAATCCGTAAATCGTAAGAATTAAATTCAATTATGGTTTTTCGTTGCAGTCTTGAGAGAGTTGAGGACATTTTAAATTTTATTCACAGGGCCAAACGCATGCAGCCTTTGCATATGCACTGTCATGACTTTTGAAATTAATTGAATACACTTGGCAGTTTTAATTGCGCATTACCCGGCAAACGGGCAATAAATTAGTGTAGTTGAAGCCATAAATGCCATTTTTACAGCCACTTTTTATTGGTCTGTAACGGCTCCCAGGCCTATCCACATTCCCCTGCGTTGCGTCGGCCTCGCTGCATGCATCGAACTTTCCGTTTTGGTATTGTTTTGTTTAAATACTCATTACAGAGCGCAAGCAGGGGTATATTACGAGAATAAAAACTCAAAGTTAAGTGAGTTCTTAATACGATGCGTATGCTATCCGGATCCATAATGAGTAAGTTTTCTTGCCCTGCAACTGACAAGTGTAGAGCATCGGGCAATCAGTAATACCCAACTGCTGCCTTTTTGCTTTACACACACTTTGTTTATGTTTGTGTGTTTGCGGTCGTTCGCCATTTGCCTTCGGCCTTTATCCATGGGCATGCAAGAGGCCCGAGTGCGATCCACAGTGTGGGACCGAGCGAGGGGTGAGCCAGGGGAGCCTGGGCAGTCAAGGGGCTGTGACACACAACCTCAATCCGAAAATTTATGCAAAGGCATGAAACGCTCGATAGCTGCGCTGTGTGCACAGTTTGTTAACGTGCTCGGAACAATGTGCAATACATAATTAAGCCCTTTTAGTTAACATGGGCTTTAAGCTGTCAGCGTGAAGAAGAGTTACAGCATGAATGCATGGGATGTGCAGAAAAGTTTCTTTATTTACACTACCTGAACAGGCAAAACTTTAAAGCGGCACTCAGAAATTAAAGAAAGTTGCTATGGGCAATGATTGAAAAACGAATTTTAAATTAAATATGTCTGCTGTTATTATTAAGTTATACCAGCAACAGTTCTATATAACCTATATATGATTAATATTTGAGTTAAATTCTTGATTAACTTCTGTGATTTATTTAAATTTATTCGTTACTTAAAAGAGTTACTCGGGTAAAAGTTATATATAATCGAAATGTAACAAAGAATTTAAGATTAATTCTAAATTATTATTATTATTTTTTTTAATCTAAATTTAAATCGTTTTTAATTTAATATAAAATTTTTTATTTATTATTTATATACATATATTTATATATTATTTATCGGAATATTAAAAATAATTTAAGTTTAATTTTAAATTAATTTTTAAATTTAAATTTAAATCTTTTTAAATTTTATATTATTTTTTTTTTTAATGTGGTGCTCTATTAAATTTTTGAATTGATTTTTTTTATTTTTTTGTTAATGACATACATATATGAGGAGCATTTATATGTAAACTGAATATGATAAAAATTTGAAATGAATTTAAAATTAATTTTGTACTTTATTTAAATTATTATTTTTTTCTTATATAGTTCATTAGGAGCGTCTTTATTAAGTTGACTTTTTAATTAATCTTTCTAATTTATTCAAATTTATTTTATATTTATTTAGTTACACTAGGAGCCCTTTTATGTAACCTGAATGTTATTAAAATTTAAACTGAACTCAAAGCTTTTTCTACTGGTAATTCTAGACATAATACTTGACACGATTCATTATATTCTATGCTACTCTAATTTAGCATTTTCAAAATTCATTTTAAATCAATGTTGTATATTGCTTAAATTAATGTGAGTTTTACTCAGAGCATTTTCAAGTCATATTCCTAAAATTTAAATAATATTTTATTATCTTATTGATATTTTAATATGTTAAATTTGTATGTTAAATTTAATTTTAATTAATTTATTTTTTATTTTATTTATTTATATTTCTTTTTTAATATTTAATAGCTACTTTTATCAATTTTATTATTTAAATATTATGAAGTTTAGATTCTAAAAACCATATTATTAAGAACTTTCTAGTTGACATGAAACCAAATTCCTAAAATATATAATTCATGTAATATTGTATACAATTTTTATAAATAAATAAATAAAATAAAATAATTAATTATATTTTATTTTAATTATATTTTTTCGAGGTCTCTCTCAGAAAGTTGAGTAATAGTTTATCTTTTATTTATATAATTTACATATTTTCAATTTTCAATTAGCTATGATATAACTATATTTTGTAGCTCACATAATTAATTATTTCATTTGAATTTGGTCTGAACATGCAGCTGTGCCACATTCGCTGAGGGGGGCGTCACATTTATGTAACACTTTGCGGTTCTAAATCAGAAATCAATAAAGCCACAACAATGCCTAAAACCACAGGCAGGTGTCAGCCGGCAAGAGACCCGTAAGCTTCTTCGCTCTTGGGCTGCACTTGCACTGACATAATTTACGGCCCAGAAAACTGGCTCGAAATGCCAGCCGGCTCAAGCAGCAGCGATGGCCAGCCGCTACATAGCTAATAAAGCCTCATAAAACTAATTTATGAGCTGCATTCGGGTTGCTCTTAAGGCAGCCAGCGTTTGAACTAGTGCGGGCGTTGCGTATACGCAGCGTGCGCTAAAATTACCAACATGACACAATCAAAACGGAAATAAATTCGCATTCGTGCAGCAAGTGCAAATTGCAATGGAGAGATGCGGGCGTAGGCGATGCCGATGCCGATGCCGATGCCGATGCGGATAGCGGTGGCTGTGTGTGGGAGGAGGCGGAGCAGGAGGAGCAGGAGGAGGCGCTGCTACTGGCGCAGTCTTAAAATAAGTGCAACTAATAAACATAATGACCTTCTGTGGCGCTTGGTTGGCATCCATGGGAACTGCGGTAAATGCTGCCGTAGCAGCCACAATGTTAATGGCACAAAACTTTCCTCGTTGGGGCATGTCTGACCGCGGCTTGGGCCTTATCAGCTGCTGCTGCCACTGCTGCTGCTGCTGTGGCTTCCTTTGAGGGGAGGGCAGTCGGAAGCAGCAGTTTTTGAATTGATGACGGCATGACCGAAGCAAATGCAACCACCAAGCATTGCGAGTGGGTTTCGTGCACTTAGATGCTGTTGGCTGCCATTTATTGTTGCTGGGAAATTGTGAAAACGTGAAAATGAGCTCTGGCCAACGGCGAAATGAAATTTTTATCTGAAAATATACGTGGGCATCGATCGGTGCAACGGGCAAGTGAAATGCGAATATTGTTTGCTCGCAAATTTTCAATCGACCTGAACATATGTGCGCCATAAACTATGGAAAGTAACAAACACACACACACACACACACACACAGTTCATGTTTGTAAACAAATTCTATGCGAAAGCCATGATTGTTTATACTCAAGTGTTGTTGGCGCCTGCCACACAGCGAAAACACTAACAATCATGGAATGGCCCAAGAGTAGCCAGAGTAAACAAACAAGACGCATATTACGCATTCGCCGCGTTGACACATGAGGCGCACAGGTCGCCGTGCGAGCAGCGCCACAAATATGCTAAGCATATCGGGCGCGAGCAGAATTATAAATCTTGAGCGTATTAATAGATGATTGTTGTAAAATAATTAAAAACAGAAACGAAGGCAACGCACACAACCCACATGAGTAAGAGGTTATTTTTGTGTGCAGCGCTTCTTGAATTTTGCTAAATTTAAAATAAAATTCACACACAAAGTGAAGAAGAGAGCGAGAGAGAGAGAGAGGGATGAAGTGAGAGAGAGATAGGAATGGATTAATGCTGCAGTGCAGCCGCATTTGCCGGCTATTTCAGTTGGCCCACATACCCGCCTAACACACACAGTCTCTCTCTCTCTCTCTCTCTCTCTCGCACTCTCTCTTTAGCTCTCATTGCAAACAAATTCTATTTTAAGGCGTTTGGGAAAACCACCTGATAAACGAATAAATGGATTCGTTCGAGTACCTAGAACACAGTCCCAGCCCAAATCAGACCTGCCAGCAGATATATATACAAATCTATATGTATAGGCATATTCCACTTGCCCCGCTAATATATTGTTTGTTTTGTTTGCAGCGATCTCTGGCATGTTTATATATTTATTTAATAAATGCCTAAAATAAATTAATTGCATAAATGGCTGGCACAGCTGTTCGGACTTGGCCAACTGCCTCCGCCTCCGCCGTATGCACCTGCAAAGCGACTCCGACTGCTCGATGCGCTTATTATTGGATCCATTTCCTCTGTCTGTGCGTCGACTGAAAATTCCATTTATTTGTTATAGACGCGGGAGTGAAAAGCTTTCTTAATTGTTTTTTAATGCAAGTATTTTATGATAGCACAGCAATTCCTGAATACGTCTTTAGATGTAGATATCTACGATTTTTATTCATGCTTTGATATTCCGCTTTTAATAACCCAATGGACTGAGTCTTATGAAAATTATATTATACATTTCATTGGCATAATTCAATCACTAAATTAACTCGACTAAATAAATCAATACTACTTTCAGATAAAGCGAAACGAAAATCGTTTTTAAGATAGAGTATGAGGCTTGTACTGGAACTTAAATATATTTATAAGCAATACGATAGATCTGAATATCAAATATTATAATTGAATTACCCTATAAATATATATCGCATTCAGTACACCTGCCTTGACAAATGGATGCACTTAATGTCGAATTCCTGAGGGTTCTTCGATTAGGAATTTGCTTAAAGCAGAAGAATCTTCTTAAGAGAGAAACTCAGAGAATTTAGAAACGCTTTGTTTTGTTTACAAACACAAATTGCGCGGCAAGAACTTTTCAGTTTTCCATTTTGGGATCTGAGTGCGTTTGTTATTTACATGCGGATCCAAGTGCTGCTGTTGGATCTCGTTGGGGCTGAGTGTGTGGAGTGTTTCTTAATTTGAAGTATCTGTGGGGCTGTTTCTGTCAGATGCAGATACTACTCGTATAAATAGTCGACCCTCGCCCCACGCCCCATGCCCACTTCCTTCTCATAACGTCACAAGCTTCACAATTTAGCGTCAGCTTTGTGCAACTCATTGAGTGGAACAGAGGCCCCGCCCGAATGGGCTGGCAAGCACAATGACTTGTGTCATTGCGAATGTCAAGATGTTGCCGCTCCACTGGCGCACTACAGTGCAGCTGCAGCTGCAGCGCGCTCTAAACGTGGCCAGAACAATAGGCAGTCAAGCTGCCAGGCTGCCAGCCTGCAGGCGGACGACAACGGATCCATTCATGCATGCCACACACACACACACATACTGTCGCACACTCTTAATTGTTTTTCGCCTTTTGCTTGGCTGCACCCTTTGACTGGGTCCCCGCGCAGCGTAACGAGATAATCTTCTCAAATTGCCGAGCTGAGCTGAGCTAGGCTGAATGAGATTGGGCCCGAGCTGAGCAGCAGCTGCAGAGTCCCCCCAGAGACGCGTCGGAGTGTTGCCTACTTGCAGGCGCAAATTATAATGGGCGTGGCGTGTGCGTATGCAAATGCACACGATGCACATACATATATGGAACTATCGTCGGTTAGACGCTGCTTGCAACAAATTACAGACGCTTTTGTGGCTCAATTCAATTACACTTACGGCCACCCACCGAGCGGGCTGGCCAGCCGGGCATGTCAACAGCGCGACATCGCTCGCAGCTGTGAGCCGTGTCCTGCCAGGGGCTAATCGATACATCGCCCGGCGGGTCGCCTGTTTGCAAATGTGCCACAAAATGCCGCAATTGTCAATCAATTGCATGGAAATTATGTCAACCAGCAGCACGGGCCGTACACCGACTTAGGTCTACGGCTAACGTGGGGCCCACACGTAGCCACGCCCCTTACACGGCCCCAGCCGCTGTGTGTTGTTTGCTGATGTCGTCTGTCAGAGGCAGTCGCCAAAAAGGAATTGAAAAATGAACGCAAAATGTGTTTGCTCTCTCCCTCACTGTCTCTTTCCCTCTCTCTCTCTCGCTCTCTATTCGAGTTGAGTAAACAAATTTGCGATAATCTCTACTTGAGCGTAAAGTGTTCCACACTAGACTAAAAAAAATCGAGGAAACCACATACATCACGGTGCTAAGTTGATGATAATGATAATGATAATGATAATGATGATGATGATGTTGATGTGATGTGATGAGTGCGATTATACAGCCAATGCTTAACGCTTTAAGAGTGCTTATGACAACAGCAACAACAACAACTACTACTATATAAGCTAACACACACACACACAGAGCGAGGTTTCATATGCTCGCTTGAGCAAATACGTTGCTTTGGAAACACACACACACACACACATATAACTACACAAAGCATTTATGAAATTGCTAAGCCTGATTACGAAATGTTCATTGAATGACTGTAGATGGGCTAACAAACACAGTTACGGCTTAGAGAATTCACTCGCAATGAGCTTAAAATATTTGTTTACACAGCACGACAAATATTTAGTTTCGGATTATCTATTTTAGAAAGCTCAATAGGCATGCGAAAGATCTATTACTGAATGTTACAAAACAAAAAACATCAAACGAAATTGAAGTGAGTTGAAAATCACATTCAACACCGTCTTAACTACAGCCAATTGAAGCTCTGAGTAAGTCAGTAAATAAGTAAATAATAATAATAATAAATAAATAAAAGAAACACAAATCAACTATATGAATGTGCCAAGCGATTTATCTATTTTATTTATCTTTCACAAATGCAAAACAAACAAATAATCGGTAAAAGAAAGAAACACAAGAAATATGGTGAGGCCAAACGGAAGTGTTTCATCATCGACCAGAGAAAATGTTGAAAAGGATTGAAATGGATGGGCTAAATTGAAAAGATTGCAAATATAAAAAATATTACAGAATATTTAAGATGAATATATTAAGATGAATATATATTTATTTTAAATAATGAAAAGAATAAAAACAACAACAATACAATACAAACAATAGTCTTAAGAGAACATTATTGTAAACAATAATAAAAATATTTTATAAAAATAAAAAATTAAATTAAATTGACTTAATTAACATTTTTAGTCATCCCCCTCCAAATGTGGGGTATCTCTCAGTCAGGTTAGAGTCACGATTATTGGTATTGCTCAGGTCTTTCGCATGCCCAAGGAACATAATTTCATAATTTTTATGACAAGTGCTGTCAGGCAGATGCCTTATGGCCTTATGGCAGCACTGAGCGCGCTTCTGAGAGGCAGCGCACATAAAAATTGATTTGTATATTTATGCATCAAATAAACTTTGCAATTTTATTGATTTGTTTGTGATTTTTGAGTGCTGCTAAAGGGATCTTTATGCTGATTTTTGTTTTAATTTTTTTTTTTTTATGAATGAATCGCTCAACTTTTAGCATTTGATTATCAAAGCATTTTCAATTGAATTTCATTTTGTAATATAAGCTATATTTGGAAATGAGGCAATGGTTAAAGCAATCAAAAACTTTGAATTTATGGAAAGTGAGCTGGCTTAAGCTAAGCTAATGGGTTGGTTCTATTCACTTCTACAAATCGGATGACTGCTGGGAGGGCGGCCAGATATTATTAATTATTTGAAGAGCAATTCTCGTAAGCAGAAGCAGCTTCTTCCTTTTCGACCGGCTAACGAACGATACAGGGCACAGCAGGAGGAGCAGCTCGCTTCCGACTCCGTCTCCTGCTGCGTGTGCTGTCAGCTCTCAGGTAAATATTTTCAATATAAATGTATATAGTGTTGGCTCCATTCGACTACATGTTGTTCTTAGTGCAACACACACACACACACACACACAGCCTGTGGCTCTGTTCCTTTTAGTATTTCACGTAAAATGTAGCCATATGTTGGATACGTGTCTACCTCTATCCAGAAGGAGGTACAGTCAAGCCTTGGGCACGGGCACAGGCACGGAGCTAGACTATAGTACAGTGGAATGCATTAATAATAAAGTGAACGACACAGCCAACGGAGCAGAGAAATGCCTTGAAAGCTTTCAGCCATGTTTTAGTGCATGTGGTTAGCTATAGATCTCACTTTATGCTTGCAGCACGCGCTCTCTCTCTCTCTCTCTCTGCTGCTCGGGATTCCTTTTGGTTTTCATAGTCAAGTCCACCTATAGCCGATTTTATGCACATCCTCGCGGGCGCAGCAGCAGCTGTGACATAAATAAACAAACAGTGGCACATGCTTCGCTTGCAACGTGGCGCCGTCCGCTGCTTGCAGCCAAATGGGGCAACAAAGGACAGAGCCAGATAAAGCCACTGACATAAAGCCCCGGTGGCCATTACTGAGCCCGACCAGAGGGGAGTGAGACGGGAGCGGATCTCAGGCACTGTTTTAACACGAAACTTAAAAGCTGACGCGAATCGTTTGGGCTCTGACCTCGCCTCTCGCCTCTCGCCCCTCACCTATCGTCTATCGTCTGGCACGTTTTGTATTTTGTATTTAGTATTTTGCTCGTTTTACATTTTATTCACCGCGTGCAAAAATTTTATTTTTCAATTTCCTTAGAAGCTTTGATCTGAGCCAGCACGACATGCCCCGCTCCACACAGGGCAAAGGATGTGCCTGGTACTCACAAAACAGGCAAAACTTTGCGACAAGCTGTCCCACTCCCACTGGCCCCGCCCATTTTATGCTCGTGTGCAACTGACAGTAACAAGTTCAACAAAAGCGCCAGCGCTTTTAACTTTATTAAGATATCACAAACATACGCGTCTGCCCATCTGCCCATGTGCCACGCCCTCAGCGTCTCGCGACGCTTGAACAGTCTTCTCACATAATTTGCAGCAATGACAAGAAGGGGTATTCCTAATTGAATCTCAACGCCATTAAAAAAGAATTATGCCAGCCCGTTGTGAGAGATGCGAACTGAGAGAATCCAGAGACGCGAATCGCTTGCCACAGAGTTGCTTAGATAATTGCAATTATCACAGTCTTGATTATAAAGTTCCATTCTCGTCATTCTACCTAATGCTGATGACGCTAATGGCGCCAGCTGCAGCAGCCTTGAAGCTGCCACCAATTAGCGCTGCCTCGCAGAATGGAGCGCGGAGCAACCGCAAATGCTTTGCAGTTGAAGGAGCTCAGGGGTCAGCTTGAGCTCAGGCGAGCAGAGTTCTCTCTACAGAAGCATGACAATTAAGTGCGCCATTTATTACACAGGTCTACAAGCTCTAATATAATAGAGTAAGCAACTAGAAACTTGATTGCGAAAAAACTAAATAAAGAACTCGATTGAATCAGAAACAGATTCTTGGGCATTCTCTGTCGTGAAGGTAAAAAGTGTTGAGGGAGTCTTTTATGGGATAGTCTAATATGAATGCAGTCGAACAACATACATATTCCCTTTCTCAAAATTTAATTAATGTAACTTATTCCCTTTTTTTACACTTAAATAAATTTTCTTTTCCACAATAATCGATAATTGTCGAAAGTTAGTTGGACTGAGATAATGAGTAAACAATATCTTGAGAAAAGTTTGTTTAGATAATGAGAGGATTAAAAACAAAGACGTCTATTGATTGTCTATCTTTCGCATCCTCTAAAAGAAAATTCTACAAATTTTTGTTGAAGCGATATACATTTATTTATTATTTTTTATCTGGCGTAAAATAAATGGCAGTCTAATAGAAAAATAATTTTAGAGTTTTAGTTCGAATAA
The DNA here is from genome assembly GCA_035045965.1 of Drosophila aldrichi. Classification (NCBI taxonomy): domain Eukaryota; kingdom Metazoa; phylum Arthropoda; class Insecta; order Diptera; family Drosophilidae; genus Drosophila; species Drosophila aldrichi. Next base: position 2,351,424 of record JAWNOM010000341.1, on the reverse strand, counting down.
TAAAGAAAATGTTCTACATTAACCAAGAATATTCAGGGCGTAATATGCTGCTGACAATCAGCTTATGTATATACAATGGAGGACAAAAGTATTTTGACAACACATTGCAAAAGCTTAAACCGCTTGTTTCTGCATGCTGAGAGAGGTAACGGTACCCATTATATTATTAAGAGAGAGCACACATAATAGGCTTTAAGTGACCAAAATATTGCAGTGATAATATAACTCATTATTTTTCTGTAATTATTTGCATGGCAGATTATCATTATTTGGCTGGACAAAAGTATTTTGACATTCAAATATATTTAATAAAGTGATTGAAAAACCTAACAATGGTGATACATAGTAACAATAATATAAAAACCCTCCTCTAATATCAAGGATCTTCATAGTAATATAATAATAATACAAAATAAATAATTCCGAAATAGAATGTACTTGTAATATCTATTGTTATACTAATGAAATCATATATATAATTAATTATTCATTAAATTACTACGATAAACACATTGCGAATCATTGGGAATGTATAATAATAATAAATTACAATATAATTAATAATAATTTATTACAATATAATATCATATAATATAATTAATAATTTATTATTATTGTTATAAAAATAAATATAGGAAAATATGATTAATAATTTATTATTATGGAAATAACTATCAGATATGTTTGGTTAAGATGATAAATGTTTTGTAACTCCGATTTGGGTAAAGTTTCGTTTGTCTTGAGCTTAAAGTGAATTATTCAAGATATTTAAAATTCACTCAAATATAAGAAGCATACATTTCTGATCGTTTTCAAGGATCACATAGAGTTTCCTCATGTCTATTAATAATCACAGTCAAATTATATTCTCATTTCAGCCCTTTAACTAACCGTCAACCATGCCCACTCTCCGTCCATACCTTATTGCGGTTGCAGCTTGTCAACTTTTAAGAGTGGAAGCAAATGTATTTAAATTTTTGCCTGCGCGTTTTGCATTTTGCATTTTGCGCTTTAAGTGGGGGCTCTTGCAGCAGTACTACAGTTACAGTCAACCGCACTCACATGACCGAGTGGAGGAGAATGTTGCAAGTAGCTGCTGCTGTTCTTGCCACACACACAATTTGCTGGCTGGCATTTAGGATAAACGGCTGGCACTTACGGGCTGCTTCCGTCAAAGTGGCCGAATCAACGGAACTCGGATACGAACAGCCCAGGAGTGGAGGCTAGGCCGTGACGCGCACAGCAATAGATAAGCAGATAATTAATTTGTTGCCCTCGCTCGCTCTGCCATAATGAGGCGAAAGATAAATTAGATTGCGTATGGGCCACGCCGTGGAGCAAGGCGTGAGCAATTGACACTTAATTCATTCAAATCTCAATGCTCGCACTCTCAGTGGGAGCTGCGCATATGTGAGTGAATTTAAAGCTGGATGGGTATTCATAATACATAAGCCGGCAGAGGGCTGACAGAGGCGAGGCTGAAGGACAATATGAGCGGCTCCAGAAGTCTGTGACAGGGCACAGCCAAGACACATGCTGAAACGAATGGACGGGGAGGTGGGGCGACGGGTTTGCCGCTCCAATTGCCCAATTGAAAGAGAAATTTGTGGCGCGCAGCCCCTTCTTGGCAGCCATCTCGTGACCTGCCGGCGACAAACAAGCGCTAAAGGGGCGCACGGCACGAAAGTTTTGACGGCTTCTGCCTGCCAGCCTCGCCCACTCATCCAGCTCGGCTGTCCGCGCTTTAAGCCAGCCCCGGCCACGCCCACGCCCACGTACATGTGTCTTGCATATTTTTGGGCAACGTCTGTGCGGCATGTGCACCTGCAGCCAGCAGAATGCAGCAGGAGAATGCAGAATGTCTGGCAAGGACTTGGGCATGCAACTCCCACGCGGCACGAGCACGTGGCATGTGTGCCAAAAACCGAAAATTTGCTCAAACCAATCAAATACGAAACGCAACTCGGTAGTTGCTCCGAGTCGTTGCCATTGATTTTTATCGCTGACGTTTGTACATAACATAAAACGAGAAAAGGAAAGGGAGAAGGAGAGGTAGAGGGAGAGGGAGTAGGCGCAAAACATGAAAGTGAACAATAAATAAGTAGTACAAAGTCGATGGCAAAGATACTAAGCCGACTACAGCTCCAGATACGACAACCTTGAGGAAAACGTCTGCGAATTGTCATATAACATACGAGTAAGGAGTGGGGGGAGTGAATGGGGACTAGCTAGGCAGCGGCTCAATTAACCCAGTTGGAGCTCATATTGGAATATAGAATGTGGAAGAGTTTCGACTTGGAAATGAGGCTATGCCTAGCCGAAAGACTATATATAGCCCCTAGCCATTCAAATTGATTTTGTTTATAACAATTTCATTATACGATGTTTACTTCGACTGCCATTACTAGGGTATACCATGGGAGACTGCCAAGGAGCACGAGGAGTAGGCGAAACAAGAAGACGTTCAACATTTTGTTGCAAATCATTGAGAGTGCACTCAGATGCGGAAACGAGTGCACATATAACTCAATAGCCACACACACACATGCACCCATATACCTATATATGAATGTGTACATCGTGTAGTTTCTAGGCGCGCTGACTGTTTGTCATATGCACACTCGGCGCATTGCCAAATATTGATTATGCCTTCAAAAAATGAATGGAAATGCGCTTCGCTGACTCGAGCTGAAGGCAGAGGGCGCCGTGCTGCAGATAAAGCTGCCAGCGTATGCGCGTCATCAGGCAAAGGACATCCGGGATCCAGATGGAGGCACTACAACGTGGCCTGTCTCAATTGACCTGGCGTCAATGGCATCAACTTTACGCTGACCCCATTACGAGTTAACTACTTTAATGGGCCAACTAAGCGGTTCTATAAATATATACATATATATACACTATATACATCTCTCTATATTCCAATACACACACGTATTTATAGGCAAAAGTTTTAGTGCTAAATGTCGCGTGACGCCTAACAAATATCCGCACACTCGCCGAGTTTACAAAATAATCTCAACTTTTCGCTCACTTTGGCTCATTACTCTAATGTGTCAATCCTGAGAGCTGAGTAAGCACCTGTCGCCAGAGACGAATAACTAGTTCTGGACAAGTTAATGCTAGCGTTAAATGTAAAACTTTGCAAACTATTTCTTCAAGCTGAGATTCTGTTCGTTCCCAATGCATTTGTGTAGCAGGCATCAAATTGCTACAAAATAGACTCAACTTGATGTATTCGAAGAGAGCGTCCCTGTTTATACCCTGAATACATTGGCTATGGATAATCAGGGTATATAGGTTTAGTTTTATGTTTACGATATATAATAATATATGTAAAGTTACATGAGTAGCTTGGCTGAGTGGTGTGGCACCCTAGTAAAAGAATCTCTGAATAGCAAACCAAGTTCAAGAAGAAGGCAGTTTGAGAAGAACATGGATAGTGTAAAAGATTAAAAGATGTTTAGGTAATCCCTGTGCTTCAAAGTTGATTAAGTGGAATCTTTCAATTTCTAGAGTATCACGATTAATGAAATGGGTAGAAATCTCGATGCTCTTAAGTAACTCACAATTATAAACATTATTATTGTTACATATATGTAACAGGCAGAAGGAGAATATTATCGATCAGTGAGTCAAGCTGATTCGATTTTACCCTATTCGTTTACCCCTATGTGCGAACTGAGAATCTGAAAGAGTCTAGGATATTCTTTAGGATCTAGCGCGATATATTCGTTAAATACGATATCCATTGATATCGATTATAATAAGCAGATAAAATAAGCTATTAGAGTATATCGCACATCTCTTAAGAGATGAGAGTCTCAATATTTTGTATTCATGTTCTTATTGTTGTTGCTTAAAGATTAGCTTATTGTTTAGTATAAGACAGATTGCAAATGTAAAATAAAATAAAAACAAAAGTTTTTATTAAACGTTTACTTTCATATATTGTTTTACAGCTTCAAATTTTAATAATTTTTTTAAAGTGAAGATAAGATAGCCGACAATAAATTAAAAGAATATATGTATATGTATGCGAACATATTGAATAATTCTAGTAATTTTAACAAATACCATTATTATAAAAAAAAAAAATAAATAAAAATTTTTCAAAGACTAGTCTATACAATTTTTAGTAAAAATTATTTGATATATATAAAATTTATTAAGCAAAATGTTTAGTCTAAATCTAGTCAGCTCAATTATGTAGTCTTAACTTGTTTGTCTGTTTCAATAAATACATAACAGAGCCTACTTCAAAACCCAGGGTATTTCTTAGTTATGCACCTCGACTATTCCGACTTGTTCTATTGTAAATTGTTTAGAACACCTCTGACCGCCCCTGCTGACAATGGAATTGGCAAAGCCATTAAGGGACCTGCACTCCCGCTGTCCCCCATTTGCCGTCGCTCGTGCAGCATTGTTGGTGTGCTCTTATATATCACCTGCGAGCTGGCTGAGACATTGGGCTTTGATGGAATCGACGCGTCGCCCGCTTACTCACTCACTCACTGACAAGTTGTCAAAACTCATAAATTAAGACAACACACCCTGCTGCTTATCACTTGTCTTATCAAGCGTTCAAAATATTTATGTATATAAATATCTTTGGCTACATACTAGGTATATAATAATGCTCCAACTATATATAATACCAGAACAGCCCTAATGCTTTTTGACAACTCGAAAACGTGTTTGCTCAGCTTGTTTTGCTATCGATAAACGAACGCTGAAGAAATTTTACTGCCTCAACGAGTCGAGTTGGGAGGGGAGAGTGAAGTGAAGTTGGTAAAGTACGTAAAGTACGTAGAGTAGCATGTCAAATTAGAACGCTAATTGACTCATAACTGGGGGCACTCTACCGCAGCTGGTGGCTGGTGGCTGATGGCTGGTGGCTGGCAATATGCAAAGCTGCCTAAATTAGTCAAAATATCGATTGAATTAACATAATTTCCTAGTGAGTTTGCCCCGCGGCGCACTAAAAATTAATAATCATATTCGAGTATGCAGATGTGAGTTTTGAATTTGCAAGTCAACTAGATGAGGTAGAGTCAGTTGGCAGTTGGTATTACTTACCTCGCTAGAAGTACACGCACAGTTAGATGTAGAGCCGAGTGCTTAGAATGCAGGTATGTATATTTATATAGACTTTAGTTATTGTTATTATAGAGTTGTAGCAGTTGCACACATAGAGAGTGAGAGTGAGAGAGAGTTTAGAGTTGGAAACGTTGTCGCTCGCTTTCCGTTTTCTGCTTTCCGCTTCGCTCACGGCGGAGCCTACGCACTGAGAGGCCTTTTCTGCTCAAGCTCAAGCTGCGGCGGCTTACATTTTCCGCTTCGAATGGCCACCAAATTTGTCACAGCCACACGCGTTTTCTGCGAGACAACATACATATTTTACAAAATATACACTTGGCACACACACACACTCACACACACACATAACAATTTGCACTGAAAATGCCCCCAACAACAACAACAACAACAACAATTTTTGCTTCTTTTTTCTAGATCTATTAAAGCAACGGCAGAGACAAACAAAGGCGAAGGCAAATAAAAACTTATTCGGTTGTCATTTATGATAATGCGTATACGCCGTGCTGGCCACGGCGTTTCTATGAAATTTACAGAAGTCGCAGCTCGGTTATTTCGTTATATTTGTCGTCGTCCGTTTGTCTGCACTGCTGTTCGCCTATCTGTCTACGCTTTGCTTGCCTACCCTCTTCCTGTACGCACATACGTGTGTGTGTGTGTGTGTGTGTGCGTGTGAGTGTGTGTTGGCTGTAATGTTGTTCTGGGTACACGCCTTACTTCAAAAGCATATTCACTCGCGCAATTTATATACAGTTGTTTAGCTTTTTCGTCTCGGCTCTACTCAGAGTCCACTTTGGCTCGACACTCACGAATTGATATATATATATTTGTGTTGTTTCTTATGCAGATTGTTTAATTATTAAGTTTCAATTTGCATTCACATGCCAACGCTTGCGGGCTCTATCCGCTTGCAACAATTTCCAGCACAACACGCTCCAAAGTTTAGCCACGAACTGAGCCAGCCAAGGCGAAACTTCACATCAGGCAGCGCCAGCCCGAAAACCCGAAAACCGAGCACCGTACAACAACACCAAAGGGAAAAGGAAAGCGCAACGAAACCGAAACGAGCGCCTTCCCTTCCAATGCCTGCGTACAATCCTTTGTGCGAGAACGAGCCAGAACGGGCCGAGGCACGTACCATGCGGAATGTGTTATTTTGGAAGCACGCTCAAGGTGTGCTTGTTGTTGCCTGGAAGTCTCTACAAGAGTCTCTCTCTCTCTCTCTCTCTCTCTTTGCCTTCCCTTCTCCCACTCTAACGCTCTCTGTGCGTGTCCTGCGCTCTTTTTGCTGCGTGTGTCTGCATACCACAGTCGCTGTTTGGTACACACACACACACACACACACACACACAGAGAGAGAGAGCTCTGCATGTGTGTTAAATTAGTTTTGATACCAACTTTGATTGCCGACTTTTAGCCACTTAATGCTCGCAGACAATTGCAAAGTTGTCTTTTAGCTGCGAATCTTGCGTTTGGAGAATATATTTTCTTTGCTGATTCCCTGCGGTTTTTCTTTTCCGTTGTTTTTTTGTTTTCTATACTGAAAAGTTTTTGAACATTTATTGGCCGTGCTTATGCTATTTGTGCGGGCGCACACAAAAAAAATTGTTATAAATAGCTGCCGCAGGCCTCGTCAGCAGCGGCGACGACAGCCGCGACAACATCAAGTTCAGGCCGTGTGGAATGAGCTGAGGCAAGGCAAGGTAAGGTGAGGGGTGGTGAGGGGAGCGGAGGGCAGCCGAGATGAGATGAGGTGGTCTGTGTGTAGGAAGTTGAAACTTTTGACCTTAGTCAAGTAAAAACGTGACTATATGTCTTCATCTAGTTCTCTCTCACACACACTCTCTCTTTCTCTCTCTCTCTCTTACTCTCTGTCTGTCTATCATTCTGTAAACAGTTTATGCGCCTAATTGGCGTACCCTTTGGGGCTGCCGATGCCGTTGCGGCCTTTAGTTAAAGTCGCCTGCCGAATAATTAATGCAACTGCAAGTTGGCCCTAGCCGCAGCTACTAACGGCTAATTGCCAACAACTGACTGCTAGCTAATTACAGCTGCTGCATTAATAATAAGTTTCAAGGGCTGGCAGACGCCGCGCCCAGTTTGTTTGACGCATACTCATGAATTTATGAATCCCCCCCCCCTCGCACACCCCTCTCGAAACACTCATCCTTCCGCCTGCTGTTCAACGCTTTTATGATTATTGCGACGCCGCGTCTGCGTCTGGCCCGTGTTGTTGTTTTTTTTTTTTTTTTTTCTGCCCCAAACTGACGCCAAACTCGCCCCCCGTACGCCCGCAACCCCTACGAATGTTGTCAATCAAAAGCCCAACCCTGTGGACCAGATTTTCCTATAGTTGTTGTTGTTGTTGTTGCTGCTGCTGTTTGGCAATTTGTTGTGTTGTTTGCCTAGTTTTCGATTTTTGTGCCATTTATCTGTTGTAAGTGGCTGGAGAGGATGAAGCAAGGGAGGGGGAGCTCTACTCCATTCGGTATATGCGGTGGGCATTATTAATGTGCGGACATTTGAATGTGTGGAGCGACCCAATGTGCCAGCTAGGATTAGACACTTCAGGATCACAGTGTCCTTTTGCCAGCCCAAAAGGCAAGCTGCTCCGCTGCCCCGCTGCCCCGCTGCCCCTCCAAACCCAGACCAGCTGAAGAAAAATCAATGGATTGACTTTGGCTGCCGCTATTTTCTGCACTTTAAACGCGTCACTAGAAATTTGCCATTTGGCAGCTGTGTGTGTGTGTGTGTGTGTGTGTGTGTGTGTGTGTGTGTGTGTGCGAATACTTAAGGCCTTTTCATTTTATTTTATTTTCATTTTTTGTGTAGTGTCACTTGATTTATTTGACGCTTTTCAGCTTAATTTCTGCTATTTGTTTGTGTTTCGTTTGATTCTTGGCTTTTTGCATTTGTCGAACATATTTCATGAATTTGCTCAGCATTTTTCAGCTTGCTTTCGGTTGCTGCCACAATTTGTCGCAGCACTTTTACTTGCACTTACACGCATCGGAAATGGCATCGGAGACCGTTGCGATTCGGTTTTCAAGGTAAGCACTACCGATGCGTTCACATTGATGCACTGGGCATACTTTTATTTTTATTTTTATTTTATTCTTTTTTTGTTTCGTATACGCGCTTTTCACACTCGTTTTGTTGTATTTCTTGCTTTTGCTCTCCCTCTTCTTCTTCTTCCTCTTGTTCCTCGTCGTGCTCCGCTTGTTCTTTTTGTGTACAGTTTGTGTTGTTGTCAGCCCTTGGGCGCACTCGGACAGACCAAAGTCGAAAACTTTCGAACTGAACTGAAGGCGACTGACTCAACGACTCAACGACTCGGCGATTCGGCGATTCGACGACTCAACGCGTCACGTCACAACACGTCCGTATTCAGCTGTGGCCGTTACTCCACTGAACTGATGATGGCGTTGGCAATGGCGACCATGTCAAGTTTTTCACAATGGGAAAACTTTTTCACTCGCCTCGCTCGCTCGCGCTCATTTTATGTCTCTCGCATTCTTTACCACGCGCCTCTCTGCCTCTTGCTCTCTCTAGCTGCCTCTCTCTCTCTCTCTCGCTCGCTGGCATAATTTTTGCTTTTGTTGTTGGTGAGTGATAAAGCACAAGCGACCCAGACCCATAGAACGCGTTAATTTTCGCTGTTTTCCTTCTGTTGGCTGGTTAACTTTTTCTTCATTTTCCTGTTATTTTTGCGAACGTTTTCATTCATTGTCAACTTGCGGCATTTTCTTTCTCTCTCTCTCTCTCCCACGCTCTCTCCTCGCTGTTGTTTTCGCACTGCTATCAGTTGTTAAGAGTTTTTCTCTTTCTATCTTCATTTGGACGTTTCCTTTGGACTTTATTATTTATGGTCACTTAGTTAGGGCACGTGACAGTTCATTATGCATAAATTTAAAACATATGGATTTGCTGTTCTTGTTTTTTATCGCTTATTTAAGGGGCGGGTCTATTCGTATATTTGGATTTTGTCAGCAAGAGAACTTTTCTGCTTGCCGCGGCAATGAATATAAATTACCAATTGGCAATATATTGACTCTGAGGCCAACAAACAACACTCCAATTCTATCCATCTATCTATTTAACCATTTCATGGCCAGTTAGGTAGCGTTTTCTATTCGAGCAGTTACTAAGTTTTCCCTTTCTAATGTCTTTCATGTACTTATTATATGAAAATATCTCGTAAATTTAAACTGAAAATAATCAGAAGTAATAATTTTCTAGTTAACTGAATATTACGATAACAGCTATTGCATGTATGTAATTATTATATACTATTATTTATTTAAGACCACTTTCATTATTTTTTAAATATCAGTAATTGTTATATAATCACGGTAACAGCTGCATAATAAATTTACTTCAATTATTATATTATTATAATTAAATAAAAATATATTTTTAAATTATTATTTACTTTAAATTATTATTAAAAATTTTTAAAATAAAATATTTTTAAATTATTATTTACTTTAAATTATTATTGAAAATTTTTAAAATAAAATATTTTTAAATTATTATTTACTTTAAATTATTATTAATAATTTTTTAAATAATACATTTTTAAATTATTATTTACTTTAAATTATTATTAATAATTTTTTAAATAATATATTTTTAAATTATTATTTACTTTAAATTATTATTAATAATTTTTTAAATAATATATTTGCAAATAATTATCTACTTTAAATTATTATTAAATAATTTTGTATTTTTTCAATTTAAATTTATATTAATTTCATTCTTTATTATAGCTAGAGATTGTTTATAATGGGCTAAACTCTTAAATTATTGTAAAATTTTGTATTCTAATTATTATTTAATTTTCAACATATATCTTAGTATTTAAATCAGCTATTAAATATATTTTATTTTTAATTCCTTTTTTGCAACTTTAGTAAATGTTTTTTTTTTTTTTTTTCAATCACGACACCAGCTATTTTTACATATATAATTAAAAACACATTATTTATTTTCTTTTTTGTACTTTACCACGTCATTAAATTACAAAACATTTCCAAAGTTAAGCGAGCTGCGTGCGTTACATAGCAATTAGCTTTTGTCATGGACGGCTGCTCGCAGCAGATAACAGAACCGAACAGGCAAACATGCAGCTATCTCGCTCACTCTGTACGAGCGACAAACCGCGCGCGACTTACACGCGTTTTCCGCGCGATTTCTCGTCAGTTAGCTGTTGGCAGTTCGCCGGGGACTTGAATAAAAAACATCAAATAAATGATTGTTGGCGCAACGTTAAAGAAACACTTGATAGATCAATGTCGAGAGGCAGTGCCTCAGAGTGGCAGCAAATTGGACGCATATCGAACACTATCGACAGACGCCAAGAGCAACAAGTTGATGTTTTCATTAGCCAACGACGCCGACACCTCCGACACCGACGACGACCACGCAATAGGCCAGCAAGTCAGTTAGCCATCTCGGCAAATCAGCCAACATCTAATTAACAATTTCGTAATTGAAACCGAGCCCTGCTCGCCGGCAGTTGTTGACCAGTTGCAGGGGGCGGACGGGGTCCGGGCAATAAGTTACGTCTCTGGCAAGCGGTCCCGATACATCGGCGCTACATGGCGTAGGGCTTTTGATTAATGGACAGCTTAAGTGATACCGGGCAGCTGCGCCGGCTGAGCATTCAGCCAAGAAGAAAGACAAGCCCTGAGCTGATGAAGTCACTAATTTGACTTAAAAACGCATTAAAAACCATTTTCGATAAAAAGCACCAAAAAGCCGAGCGCGCAGATCGCGTGAGCCATCCAACTGCCAGGGTTTTTCCGTATTTCTCGATACAGCCTAGGTCAACGTCCATTGCTCTATCTAGTCTTGTGAAAGTTGTAGCTGAGAAAAAACAAATTGTATAAGCCTGCAAAATTAAGTGCAAATATATTAACTAAAAGTTGAACTAAAACAAGTTCTTAAAATTGAAATTGAATTACCAAAGGTATATATTAAATGGGACTAAAATATGCGAAGAGTAAGTCAGATACTTTAATATTCAATGAGAAAATACTTCAATCTTTAAATAAATATTATTAAAAATTTTTTCCATTGACCTGATGGAGTAGAAGAAATTTCGAATGGAATTAATTTGAATGGAATGAAATATATATTTTATTATTTACTTATTCTATTATATTATATATTGTATTATATATTTTATTATAATTTCACCTGACTTATGCTATAAGTCTGGGGATTCCCCAATAAATATAATCCAATTCAATTAGTTAATTTAAAACTGAGAGGGGGAAAGAGTATTGGAAATTAATAAACTCACTTTTTATGTAAGAAAAAAAAATAGGTATTGATTTAAATGGTTTGCTGAGCTATATTCAATAACTGTAGCTTTGTTGGGCCCTCCCACAATAACGCCTTTTGCGTTGGTATAGAGAAGAAAAAGAAGAAGGCTTGGGCTTGACTTGACAAACCGATGTTTGCATTTAAAGATCAATTTGCCAAAAAGCCAGAAAACAAGCAATGAACAACCAATGAACAAACAACACACACATCACACACACACACACACACGCACACAGAGACATGTATAGAGCAGATAAAAGCCGAAATAACCTTCATTGGCCATAAAAATCAAAAGCAACAGCTAACAATGAATTGTGTCTATGGCCAGCCAACAACAAAGGCAGCAAGCAAAAAAAAAAAAAAAAAGAAAAAGAAGAATAAAACAAAATGAATACAAAAACAACAACAACAACAACAAAAAGTGGTAAATTTACAATTTAAATAAATTCACTTTATTACAGTTTCGCATATTCGCGACAATGTAAAACAAATAATAAAAATTGACAATAAATAAAATAAAGTCGGTTTATTGTTTGAATGACTGGCTGAGCAGCTAATGAACTTCCGGTCTTTAGCTCAGCTGAAGCTGAAGCTGGAGCTGGAGCTGAAGCTGAGCTTGACCAAATGCTCAAGATGATGCACTATGAATCACTTGGCCAACAAGTTCAGAGGTTGAGCCAGCGTTGATCCATGCATGCGCCTACAGCAAAGAGCTCTCTCTCACTCTTACTCGCGCTCTCTCTCTCTCACTCTCTCATTTTGGGCAGCGCTGCCGGCGTCATAGACTCTGCTCTGGTCGGCAGTGGAAGCCAAGTTTGGTGCGCGCGCTCAGTTGGCAACGAGCTGCAGCCACGATTGGGCTGGCCGCGATATACGGAAACCGAAATTGAAACTGAAATTGAAATTGAAATTGAAATCGAGTTTAAATTGAATTCGCAATTGAAACTGAAATTGAAGCAGAAATTTAAAATACAAAACAAAATTGAAAAAATCTCTGTCTGGCGTCTGCCTTTCTACGTTCGAACGTGCAAAGTTTTTGTAATTGATCGCATATTGAACAACATCGTTGAGTTGTTTGCCGCAACACGAAATAAAGTCACAATCAACAACGAAACAACAACAAATACCAACAGAGAAAACAACAAAGCAGCGATCTAAGTCGCTCCGAGTGCAGTGCGAATTCGAAAATTGTTTATGTGAAAATTCGATTCGATTTGATAAACCCAATTATTCAGATTAACTAAAGCTTCATAATAAGTTTTGTTTTGATGAGCGCAAGCATTGAATTCATTTTTATTTATAAATAAGCAAAGGTGAGTAATTAATTAATGTTTTTTTTTTTTTTTGCGCATATGTATTCGTGTATGTAGATTCAATTTGCCTCGTGCTTGCCGCCAGAACAATCCGAAAACTGTATAAAAACTCGTCTAAGATAGAGAACAACAAAAAGAAACTGATTTATTGATTGAGCTTTTTTCAGTTTATGTGTTATGGAAAGTTTGAAGCACTTGCTTCAAAAGGTGAATGAAAATAAAAAAATAAAAAAAAAAGATCAACGCAAATTAAATAAAATGAAGTCAATGAAACCAAAAACAAAACAGCCAAGAGTAACAAATACAAAAACAACAACAAAACCCAAAAAATTAAAAATAAAAAATAAAAAAAAAAACTATCAACAGCCTTGAAAAGTCGTGCTTAATTTCTCAGTTATACTCAAGTATAAAATATATGCTTAAAAAATTATAATGAAGCGATCTTTTAGTATTGGTATCTGGTATTCGGTATTCGGTATTCGGCATTTGGTATACGGTATTCGGTATTTGATATTTGCTCTTTGGTATGTGGTCTTCATATCGCTCCATTGTCTCTCCCAACTACCACGGGTAGCACCTCCACTGAAACTCTGCCAAATTAGTGTCAGATGAAGCTAAATCAGTTTTATTAAGATCTAAATTGATGGGTGAAAGCACAACAAATTGAGTTGAATTTCAAAATCACGACGGTGCGGCGCTGTGGGCGTGGGACTGGATCAACTATGTCGTAAATGCAGCCAAAATACGGTTGCACTGATTTGACTATGTCAAAAATTGAATGCTATTCGTCATCCAAATATCTTCAGATTGACAAAAGAGACAAGCAGAGCTTCAGATTTCCCTCTACAAGGGCATAAAGACGTCAGCAATTAATCGTGTTTCAGTTTTATGTGGTTTTTATTGTGAACATTTTTTGATATTTTTGACGAACTCTGAGCTTAGCCAATGAATCAGGCTAGATATGTCTGTTGAGCCATTATGCTGTACCTATGCTTGTATTTCTTTGTGTTCTACTTAAATCACGAGTTCCCATTACTTTCAGATTATATATGATATTTCCAGAATCCTTTTACACGCAATTGAAGAATCTCTTCTTTGGGTTTAATTCAATTCAACTTCAACTTAAGTTTAGCTCTCTCACTCATTTAATATTTCTTACTCCTTACTGTTAATGCAGAGGTAAAATATCTTCAATCTTAGCCAGGCAACAATGACTCAGTCAATCTCAGTCAATTCTCTGCTCGGAGCATCCATTTGGCTGCTTTTCAATGCGTGAATCTTGAAAACCATAAAAAAAAAAAACAACAACAATAACTTTGAATTGAAATTCAAATTAAACAAAGTCTTTTATCATGCACAGAGGAACTCTGTCTTTTGTTCAATAGCTTCCTCGATTTGCTTTATATTGACAAATTCAAATTTTGGAAACAATGTTTTTTATTTTTTTAAGGCGAATATACAGATTCTGATAGAGTTGTCAACCGATGCCTAGACTGAAGTTGAAAGAAACCAATCAATAAATATTAATTGTATTCGATTCTATACATATTGTATAATAGAGATCAATTAACTGACTCGTAAACTGGCCAAATATTTTATTTTAATTAGTTGGCAATAATAAATGAAATATTGAAAGCAATATCGAACACATTGCAACAAAGCTGAACTGAACGACTGTGACAATTGAGCAATTCGCAATCAGCTAATTGTCAGCGAAAATGTTTTCTCGGTCATTTGAATGCATTTTGGCCATGTGAGTTAATGCCGTGCAAATGGCCAAATGGCCAATAAGCCATAAACCATTTTGAACAGCAGCCAGAAAAATAACGAACGAAAACTGTTTTTATGATTTATGAGCCGATGAATTGGCCGATGGTGCGCGGCGCCTGCGCAACATGGGGAAATACCATAAACGTGGGCGTAACTATGTACTAATGCAAAGACTCTAAAGCTGAGACTGTAGACTGCAGAGCAGACTGAATGAAGAGTGGAGAGCGGGGAGCGGGGAGCGGAGAGTGGAGGGTCAAGCGACGAGCCAGCTCCATTAGCAGTTGCCGATGATGGCGACAATGTCGCTAAATGGCCTAAATGGCAAAGAGCCCAAAAGCCGCTGCTGCCAAGCTCATTTGCGCATTGAGTTTTATGGGCTTTTGTTGTGGTGTCTGACTCTGTGTGTGTGTGTGTGTGTTTGCCAATGTTGATTGATTTATGAAATCGAAAGTGACAGCCGATCCCGGAAATCCTAGCACGGCAGTTGCCCACTGTTCGTTCGAGAACCAGTTCTATTGAACACATTCCATTGAAACGCAATGACACGACGCTATTCCAATTAGTTTTCTTGTCTAATTCTAATTGTAGAGCAGAGTGTGTGTGTGTGCTTTAATGAATCTATGTATGACACCAGGTACTGGGAGATACGCTGGTCACGAATCCGGTTTCTGGCATTCGACTGCTGTTCGATTGTGTGTGTGTGTGTGTGTGCTTTGCTCTCGATTTGAACAGCTTTTCAGCTTTTATGAATTTATACACATTATGATTATCATTTTATTTGCGGTAGCCGTTGAATTAGTAACGGTTGTTTCTATACCTCAACTTGTGAGTTACATTTTTCGTTTTATTCGCTTTATTGCTATTATTATTACTGTTTACTGTTGCTATTTTTGTTTGTTGTTTAATAACGTGCTCTTATCAGATCTTTAATTGAATATTTTGATTTGCCTAACATGCAACCCCCAAGTGGGAAAATACCCAAAAATTCATAATAATTTAATTTAATTATAGTTATAGAACATTTTAAAAATAGATTAGGTTCAGCAGAATCCAATTTCAACTGCAGCTATAAATAGCTAACGTCATTCACTTTAAATTGTTATAACTAAAGTCCATCATAATACAATTGATATCGGAAAATATAAATAAATCAAATATAACTTTTTTTTAAGGCAAAATCATCAAATATATGTGGTCTATGTCTTCCACATGGATACATTTTTTATATCATAAAGCCTTTTCGCAGTAAAGCCAAAAGCCAAACCGAGCTTGAAATATATTTAACAGTATTATTAAGTCGGTCGTACGCATTTTCGGAAAATAAAAAGAATATTGTGAGCTTTGCTATCGGGCTATCTTTTAAAACTTTGTAACGCCCTTGGTAATAATTTGTTCCCCCATTTTATGTAGAGTGATACAAAAAATATCAATCTACTTCATTTGGGGGATATTATCATACTATTAAATATATATCAACTGATAAAAAAATATCAATATCCCCCAGATTAAGGATATTGATATTTCTGTATCCCTCTACATAATGATGATGTAATTGTGGTTTGAGAGTCGTCCCACTAAATTGAGATTGATTTTAAATAAAATCATTCACAACGTAAGTAATATGGACAGTTGAAGGCTCATATATGATAGATGTAAAAAGCTTTAAAAGTACCGGCAATGTGCTTTACGTGCAGGCGGACATATCCCAATCGGAAAAAGGGTTTTCAAAACGAATCTTCAAGGGCTGATTCATAAAGAGAAATGTTAATCAAGCAATGAAATGCTTTCGACTAAGTTATAGATTAATTTTAGTTTAAACTATAATCGCATCTTTAATTAACACCTATACACAGAACGATTTGATATAAAGATTGGCGATTGGGCAATTAATTTTCTATAAATACTTCATACGGGCGCACGCTGATTGAGCTCCATGATGAATGCTTTAAATAACATTAAGGTAAAGGTATTCGCATTACCATTCAAATTCCATTAAAAGACATCCGTAATTGTTAACTATCGTATAATTTCGGCATCTAGATCAATTTATAACTATTGAGATTGGCCGTCATTTATGATTCTGATTGCAACGCCCACGTCGATTAGCTGTCAAGCAGTCAACATCAATTACAATGGCAATCGCTAATGGTGGGCGTGGCTGTTGGCATTGTCTAATGTGCTGGCACTTGATCAAATGGAGCCTATGGCTGAGGGGCACCAGGTGGCCCGCGGCTCGGGTCGCAGCGTCTCGAAATCGCTTTCACTTTTAGCAATATTTTTCGCAATTTACTTAGTGTTTATTGCTTTGTTTGTTTATTTGCCTCAACTCCGGCTTGAACTCAACTCAACCTTAGGCTTAGGCCTACCGCCCCTCCCCCTTACACCATGGGCCACCACAGTCCATATGTCAGCTTGAACGTAATTAGCGCTTGAGCAAATGGTTAGCTGCCTTACGACTATTTGGACAAGTAAAATGTGTGGAAAACTCTTCGACTTTGTTTGCAGAATAATGTTAAAGAGATGTTATACTCCGGTATGACCTAGCAAATATTATGTAAAATATTATTTCTTCTTTTCTTTGTAAAGTTTTCTATTTTCTGGTCATAGGTAAAATATTAGAAATTTACAATTTAAATACTTAAAATGTAAATATTTTTATTTCTTAAATAAAGAACAGAAAAGTTTGTGAATCTTACAAATTACAGGAGGCGCTGCAGACCGTATAAAGTATATATAAGGCAGAAAGCCTGACTATATTTAGCCCTGCTCTCCATCCGATTCATCCGATTCGATCTCAGAACTTATAAAAAACAGAGACTATATGATATTTATAGGAGTACTATACTGCTGGTCTTAGGTTAGACTCGTCTTAAATTAAAAAATCTATAATTAAATCCGGTTTAATTATTATCAATTATAAACCTTATCAAATATATTATTTCTCGTATATATTTTACATAGGAATCTCTAAATTAATGGATTAATCAATGTGTAATTTATTGAATTTTTATTTATATTTATTTATTGGGCTGGTGTCAGTTAGATGAAAGAATGGAACTATGAACTGTAGATGAATGCGACGATTACGCTTAGGAAGAACGCGAAAAATAATATACTAGAGCACTGTTTTTCTCTTTTACCTTCCATAAATATTATTAGAAAATTCCATGTACAAAAAAAGTTATTCAACAAATAAGATTCCACAACATATGTAGTCCAAGCACAGTCGCTGCATCAACTGCATAGTAAGCTCAGCTCTTGCCTATGCGAGGTTGAGAATGTGTGTGTGCATGTATAGGTATGGTTTATTAGGTAAGCATAAAAGAAGCGTAGGATGATAGGAATATTAGTTCCTCCAAGGGTTCAGTGGTCTCTACTACAGCAGACTTTCTTGTATAATTATTCAAATTAACATTGATATATACGATCCGTTAAGAGTGATGTGTATATCCTCTTGACTATTTCGAGTCTTGTTCTGTGGCGTAGTATTTTGGCAAGTATGTTAGAATTATATTCTTATTGTCTCGGTATTGGTCGATTGAAATTTTTGCTAACTCAATTGCTGAAGAAATTAGCCTGTTTACAATTTATTTTTGCGATTCTGTAAACTAAAAATTATTATTATAATACAATATTATATTTAATAACAATGTATTCTTTAAATTACTAATTAATACAATTTTATTATTAATTTAATTTATTAAATTAATTAAATTGTGAACTAAATATTAAATATCAAATAAATAAAAAAAATAAATACATATTAAATATTATATAAATATTAATACAAAAATATTCCAAATTCCAACATTTCTCAAAATCGGGTTTGTTGGTAGCTTAAAAAGATCTTTCAGTTACAGTAATTGATCCTGGAGTATCCTATAATTTTTGTACCTTACGGACGATAATCTTTCGTAATATTATGGGATAGACCAAGATCAAATAGTATAATTTAGAGATCTTATCAATATATATATTTAAGATAAAACTTATTTAAATATATAAAATGACATCACATGAAGCCGCTGCTGCTATTAATAGAACACAAAACTCAACTATTTGACATTCAAATCAAATAGATTTCCAAATTTACGAGGTGGCCATTAGTTCAATTGTGTGTGCTGTGTAAATAGACAATCGGATGAAATGAATTGTTTACTTGGCATAATCGAATCGTACATACATATATAATTAGGTGATTTATTGCAATTTCTCCAGCGATCATTGCGGGCTCTTTCATTGGGGCACTTTCAGCTCATCGGGCATCACGCATCACGTCGCTGGCGAAACATATACGACTCAATTGAAATCAACTCTTTGTGTATCTTAGGCAACGGAATCGCAAATACAAATGCAAATCGCCGACGCCAAGCCCAACGACGAATGAATTGACAATGACAAAGAGTATTAAACGTATCAGTCTCCGTCTCGGTCTCCGCACTTCTAGTAGTTATGGGGGTGTTCTCCTAACCCATGTGGTGAGTATTCACAATGCATTCATTCAAAATCGCCGGCACCCGGTCTGAGCCACACGCCCCCCTTTCAGATATTAGCTTGTATCTCAGCAGCGTTCAGCACGCCCCCCTCATGCGGCCTATACGGTGCGCCGCCTTGCCAATTTCTGCCAGCGCCGCCGGGACAGACACCCAAGTAAGTTCACTCACTCTATCCGTATATCTTTATCTTAGTATGTTTAAATTAATTATTTCTCTGCCACAGCTGCGCCAGGCCCGGCAAAACCTACTGCGAGCACGTCGCTAACTATCCCACGTAAGTTGGCCCACATAAGTAATACGCTTAATGTCCGCTCTTCAGCAAACAAAATCACATGCAAATGCATTTCAAACAAATGTTTGGCCAACACACACACACACACACTCATCGCCCGCTTCAAATCGAATTCAAATTGATCTCGCACAGAGGAAACCAGAAACTCGTTTTTGCATATATCACACGCGTCTCTACTCTGAATACCCGTATGCCCCCATACCCATAAACCCATATACCCATATACCCATATACACGTTTAGACGTATAGTCGTATACCTAGAGACCTGTTAGCCGACAGTTGCTAGTCGATAGTTCCACGACGACAACGCACACTCGAAGATGCTCTGGCTGCTATCTTCTCTCTCTCTCACTCTCTCACTCTCGTAGCTCTGCTTCTAGCCTGTAGCTGTTGCTGCTCGTCGACTCGACCAGCTGGCGGAGCTCCTTGACCCAATAAACTTGAATTGACAGTTCAAGACACTTTGTCTGTGACGACGCACCGCGTGCTTCTCGAATATTTATGAATGCCTCTTTGAATAATTAAGCATGTAGTAGAGTGTATAAGGTATCATGGCTAGGTGAAATGACTGATTGCCAAAAAAAATCCAAGCTTCGATTTCATACTATTTTACAATAGTTGATCATGAGCAAAGAATTTATTTTTCTATATGTGTTTTCGACTAAGTCTTAAGAGCAGGCAAAATATTTTAGGTCTCCCCTATTTTGATTAAATTACATGACTCGTATCGTAGCTCTGACAGCCTCAAGAAAATAATTAGAAATGCAAGGTGTTAAAGTCTTTCATTCAGTAAAGTTCTTGAGAAAGAAAAGATTTTTCGCAAAATAAAATATATTTTTCATATTCAAAATAATAATTGTAATAATTATGAATATTTTTATTATTATTATTGATTATTATTAGCGTTATCTTATATACTGATAACAGATTTTCTTAAAATAAAAATATAAATATATAATAATAATAAAAATAAAATATATATCAAATATTCTTTAAAGATTCTAATTCTAAAAAATTCTAAAACTTCAAAATAAGTAAATAATCAAATTTTGAGTCCAATATTGAATCCGAGTATAGATTATAGAGTATACTAAAATAGACTTAATTTAGAGAGTTGCTAATTATGAATATTTTATATTTTCTAATAAGATTTAAGCTGAATCTTTCTCGAAATACTCTTCATTAAGTGTTAGTAATAAAGACGGCACTCATTTGTTTTTTGAGCTAAATAAAAAAAAAAAAAATAATAATAATAATAATAATAATAATAATAATATAATAATAATTTAATAAGCATTTTGTTTCCAACACAGTAAAGGGTATACTAAAAACCAACATGCTGTATGGTTATTAAGAGTATTTAAACTTCGTTAGGTTTCAATTCAATATTTTGAACATATGCTCATTTATATGGATTGTTGGTTGATTTGTATTTTCTGGCTGCTTTTCCATTTGTTTGGCTATTTTTAGATAATTTCTTCGAATTGAATAAAATGTGAGTGAGTCGCAATGATAATGAAATTAATAATGATAATAGTAATGTTAATGCTAATGACAATCACAATGATAAGGCAGACCCCGAGCGAGGCCACAATTTGGCGCCGTCTCAGCAATTAAGTAGTCATTTTATGAGGCCTACGGAATTCGGATATTGCATAATTCTGAAAAATAATAAAAACAGCAACACAGAAAATCACTTCGAGTGGGGAAAAGCCAGAGCTCGTTTTCACCTCTGTATGTGACACATATTGTGGCACGTGACGCGCATGCGGTGCAGTCGACGTGAATATAAGTGAATACTACTATTTAGCCTAACCCATTGTCTGGTTGCCATATTAATTATGATTTAACAGCAGTGAGTAGCAGGGGCGTGGCACGTGTCTGTCCGCAACTCCCGCCGTCTGCTCGTCAGCTTGTTGCGCAAGCCAATTGGGCGATGTCGACAAGTGGCATGGTATTCCACTTTCGCAGCACATTCCCATGTCAAGGGATGGGATGGGATGCGATGCGATGGGATGGGAGGGGGGCATCGCGGCGAAATCTATTCGAAACAATCTCTTACATCACACGGGCAACAACTTCAGCTTCACTCTCATTGTGTCTTGTCTTTGCAGATATCTCATCAAGAGTCTCGTACGCAAGTGGGGCTACGAGGCGGCCTCTTTGCTGGTCGACGAGACCTGGGAGGAGTTCTCGGCCGTTGCCTGGTCGGACACGCCCGTATTCTACGATCCAAAGTCCATATTTCCGCAGCGCGACTTTGCCAACGGGCAGGACTTCAACGGCTACAGCTATCAGACGCCCTTTGGCGGTGTGCCCCAGCGCGGTGCGGGCAATTCTCTCTTCGCGGCCAACCCCACAACAGAGGCGCCCACGTGAGTAGCTGCTGCAGCTCCCCAGACGATCCTAACTCTCTCTTCCATCTCCACTGCAGGTACCTACTGTACACCTCGTCAGGCAATCGTGGGGGCTACCGCAATGGGGGCGGTCAGCAATCTGGCTCCGGCTCTGGCACGAGGCACTTGTACTACAGTAATGGCAAGACGCCCTACAATGCGACGCTCTGGCTGAAGCGCATCGTGCGCGACTTGAGTCTCAAGCAGAAGGCCATTCAGGCAGAGCAAGCCGAGATGCAGCAGCTCAAGGAGCAGGCCGTGAAAATGGCAATGGAGGCGAGCGAAGAGCAGGAGGTAGAGCGGAAGCAGGAGCAGCAGGAGGAGGAGCAGCATAAACGCAGCATGCGTGATGTATCGCTCAACATGGATCTCTTAGATATTGTGGGCGTCAGCGACAACAACAGCAATACAAAAAATAAGGAAAAATCGCGAATCAAACGACAAAGTCCGTCGCGCTCCACACTCTGCGAAACAACATCGCAGTTCATCACGCCGCAGGCTGCTCTCAATTCCCGCGGCAATTGGATGTTTGTTGTCAACGAGGAGAACACTGCACGTCAGATGGTCAAGGCGGAGCTTTGTGCGTAAGTATTCAATCAGCCATATACTCTAATACTCCAAGATCAATCAACAGCTAAGGAGAACTAATGTGGAGTGATTAGGTTTTTGTTCCCGATAAGTTTGTGGTTTGTGTTTATGCTAAATGTAAGAACTGCTTGCTGTGCAGCAAGCAGCGCATTTTTTACAACCACTTTACATTGATTGTGCACTACTTGGCTGTGGACTGCTTGCATACTTACGCGAATAGTTGATTATGACTTTTTATTACAATGAAAATGTGAAATCAGGTTAAATTCATTTTGTTTTATATATATAACAGACTTCTGCAGTCTTAACAGATCTCATAAAGTACATATATATTTCTTCAGGGAGACCAGCTCAGTCGATTTGCGCCTATCTATCCGCCAGCCAGTCCGTATTCTAGAAGAGCTTGTCGTTTTTCACGCGTAGATCGTTTGATTGCTACCCACAATCTTTAACTATTCCCATCTTGTGTATTAGCTATAAATTTATATCAAATACATTTTCAAAGTTACAGTCCCAGAATTTGTCATATGAGCTTTCACGAATCGCATGCATACTCCAATACTTTTTTTTCATATTTTTGGCTTACCTGCCCCAAATGATAGATATTCAGTATTTAAAGTAAAGTATTTATTTCAATATATATATATTTATATATTACTATATTCTCAGTCAGCTCAGTCTCAACTAGAGCTTTCTGACTTGCCTAAAATACATTTAACAACTAGAGCTTTCTGACTTGCCTAAAATACATTTGATTAGTAGTCATACTAGAGTAGATTTTTTTTCCGTTAATTACTTTGTTTCAATTTAAATATACAGTACCAGAATACCCTAGAAATTTGTAGGGGTAACTAAGGTATGCTCTCATATTAATTGTTTATATAACGTTTACGCCTTATTGACTTGTGCTAGTGGGTTTTCAATTAATAAATTAATTTGTAAAAAACCCACTCAACACTTGCAATCAGTGCTTAGGTCCCCTCTCGCTCCGGCCTAGACACACACACACACACAGCAGGACAGCATACCATATCAATAAGTGTTCCCCTTTTCGTTTGGCCGTACCGGTTGTTAGGGGAAGCCCATGCGGTGCCCGGGCT
Organism: Drosophila aldrichi; assembly: GCA_035045965.1. NCBI lineage: Eukaryota > Metazoa > Arthropoda > Insecta > Diptera > Drosophilidae > Drosophila > Drosophila aldrichi. The sequence continues at coordinate 2,328,038 of JAWNOM010000341.1, read as the reverse complement.
TGGGCACGTGGGCAGAAGTGCAGCAGCAAGTAGCCCACGAGTATGGGTATGTGCACCGTTACGTTTGGGTTTTGTGTCATAATTGCGGCTAAACGAATTATAACACCCCGAAAAAATACCAAGATTAACCAAGCAGCGGCCGGTGTTGCTCGTTGCTCGTTCCCCGTTATTCGTGTCCCCCTCGAACAAGGGCAACTGCCTCTACCTCTGCCTCTGTTTTATGCGTGCGCTACTCGAAAACCTTTGGAAAAAAGCGCAAACAGAGGTAAATATAGGGTGACGAGAGACCTCGGCTGAGGAACAATTCGAGTAGCTGCAGCCAGTGCAATGAGACCAGCCAAGGGGACGTAGGATGAGCGAATGTGTGAGAGCAACTGCCCCTGCTTCGGTCGCTCAATGTATGTCCAAATTGTTTGTCATTTGTCGCCTGCCGGCCGACCTAGATGCATATACCCTATGCCCTTACCCTGCCCCCTTCTCTCTCTAATGTGAGCAGCACTTAGCGCACAATTTGCTTAACCAAATATAAATCGTCGGACGATGCAGCAACAGGAGTTGCAGGAGCAGCAGCAGCAGCAGCAGCAACAGCAGCAGCAGCAACAGCTGGCAGGGACACAGTCTCTAAGTACCGTTGCTTTAGCCTTAGCCCAACTCTTTATCAATTACGCACGATTCCCGTTTTAACAAGTTCGTTAAACTTTCAACTTTGCAGCCGGCGCTACCGCCTCTTCCTCTTCCCTTGTTTTATTTCTTGGGCATATTTATGGATGCAGCTCGCAGCTAAATTTCGTAAAGTTGTTTATTTTTTGTCTGTTTGGCATTTGGCGCTGTTTCCGCTGTTATATAATTCCCTTCTCTTACGCTCTTTACCTATCCATCTCTTTCAGCTCAAACACATGCTCGAACCTGTGCGATCTGCCCAATGGCTACAATTCCAGGTGCGAGCAGAAGTTTGTACAAAAACGTTTAATAGCGCTTCAGGGCAACGGCCAAAATCTCTACACGGACACGTTCTGGTTTCCCAGTTGCTGTGTCTGCACTATAGCCGCCAATTAAGCAGCCACGTAGCAGGAGCGAGATGCACAACAACGACAGAGATAGCAACAGCAACGACGAGAGAGCGAATCCTATTCACACATCCGAGTATAGCCATTCACTATATCGAGTATTCGATATGAACACGATTTTTGCAGCAAATAATTGATAATTAAATTTTAAACAAGCACACACACACACATGCACACACTGTCATATGCACCCACACACACACGCATTTAGTGTAGTTTTACATTTAATTTAAAAAAACAACAAATTAGTAAAAATCAAAGCAAAGGCAAACTAATGGAATTCATTTTCAATAAACAAACAAAATAATTAAAAACATTTACAAAATGCAGAACTTTTATGACGCGCAGCTGATCTACATAGGCAATAAATGGTTTGTATATAAAAATTAAGAAATAAGTAATCCTTATATAGAGCTTTATAAGGGAAATTAAAATAAGAATACAAATTTTAAAGTTCTAATAAAAAAATCACTTATTTCAATTACCTTTAAAGTTTGAATATTTTTAAATAAATAATAAAGAATAAACTTAATAATAAATTAATCAATATTAAACTACATTAAAAGTAATTAAATTTATCTTAAGTTAAAAAAAAATTATAATAATTATTAATTGAAGCAGCATAAACATTTAATTGTTGATTCTCTTATTTTAGATAAATCAAATTGTGTCGTTGCTCCAGGGAGTTCCAACATTTTATATAAATAATAAAAAATAAATATATAATAAAAAATAAATAATAAAAAATAAATAAATAATAAAAAATAATTAATAATAAAAATAAATGATAAACAAAATAAACTGACAAATTCATAATTTCTTCCTGGAAAGCAATTTCCAAATCTAAAGACAATTGAAATTTGTCATTCTTAATTTCTGACATAATTTAATTTGATAAATATTTCAATTTATGTTTTCACAACATTTCATAAATTTCTCTTTTGATTAAACTTGTTAGCATAACAGTTATGTTTTCAGTGTCTCATACCGTCCTAAAAGCTACACGAATTCTAATCAACCATTAGTTGATTGAGCCTTGGGCATGGCTGCCAATTGCGCTATGCGGTTTTCCATTTAATGGAATTTTCGGTCAGCAGCAATTTAATAATGATTGCAAAATAACAAAATGTGTGCAACAACAACAACGACAACAACAATGATAAAAGAAAAACACAACAATAACTAAATGAGAGAACACCTGCTGAAATTGGAATTACATTTCATAAATCCAAAAACAATAATCGTAAAATATCATCAGGTGTCACGCGCAAAGCGGAATCGCAATCCCAATCGTTGGCTCAGTCCTGCTGCAGTCGGAAGGGCAATGGAAGAGCTGGCAACATGCATCGATTGATGCCTGTCAGGATGGGAAAGGGCCGGAGAGCGGGGACTCGGGTAAAAGCGGACGAGAGTACAAGTATCCGTTTATTTTTTCTTTGTACACAAAGCCATCCAGTACGCACTTGATGCCCAGAGATCTAAAGGGAAATAGCCAGCTCATCAATTGAGTCCAATGCCATCAACTCAATTGGCTCAGTCATGAGTCGAATTTCGTAATGCAATAATGACAATATAGATCTCTTTAAAAAATATATATATATGTCGGATATATCTGCAGATTAGATAATATTTTCTAGTGCAGCGTGTTCCTGCACTGTTGCCCTTCTTCCGCTTGCTCATCAACTCTTAGCCTATTTTTGTCGAATCGGACTTTCTCATAACAAGCGGCCTGTTTTGGAAATCTTTCTTACTATACTTATTTGTTTTAATTCATTCACATCAACATATAACTCTTGGGCCAGGTACCACCACGTAGCAATCGACAACTGTGTATCGCAATACACCTTCCGCCTTCTTTCAATCAGCAGTGTCTATACCATCTCTTTTCGACGGGTTCACTTGGCGGGCTCTTCTCGATCTGCAGCTTTCTTGGTACCTGCCTGTCTGACGGTCTTCTTATGTTTTCATGTGAATACTTATTCTTTATGTTTATTAACATATATCTCTCGTTTTCTAAAATTTCAGTTATTTAAAAATGAGTTCGAAACTTTTAATCTAAATTTGTCTACTGCCTCTCACAATTATTAACCAGTACAATATACAATATCACACGCTCTAAGCCTGGCTATTTTAGCTATATTTATCCATTTTGCACTTAGCTTTTATATAAAGCCATCTTTAACCAAGGAATAATACACTATAATCAAATGTAATTGGAAAGATCTCACCTCGGAACAGCATACTTATCTTCGGTTTATCTACCACACATATTACATCTCTTCTTTTTCAGCACGCACAGCTTCTTAACATTTACTTATTTTTTTTTTTTTTTTTTAACTTCACACATTTCAGATATTGATTATCCATTAGTGCCCGTAGTTGTTTGCCCATATTTGTAAGCGAAAAGTTGATCCCACTTCTGATGTCGGATATATCTGCAGACTAGAAAATATTATCTAATCTGCAGATATATCCGACATATATTTAACATATATGTATAATCAATATATTGAATGGAATGTAAACAACAAATAAATGAGCTTGAGTCTAATAAATTAATAAAAGCTGGCTCTGTAATACAATAGAATCTGGTTATAACTTGGTATGTCTATTGCGACGAAAATTTGGATCCCTAGAGAAACTTATATAACTAAACTTATACAGTTATAGCGTCTTCCAGTTAAAGCTACGATTCCTTGAGCGTCTTTATAAATGGATTGTACTGTATATCTAGCCACTACCAATGCCAGAAAACAGTTCTGCAGTCCCTATATATGAATATATGTATTAATGTATATATTTATAAATATTTCTGTTTCATTTAATGCATATTATATGCATGTAGAATAATATTACCAAGCGTTTATAAATTCTAAAATGTAAATATATTTTATATAAGATATAAAATATTCTATAAATTCGTTTATATAAATCTAATTATTATCCTTTCACATTAGCTGCAGACCGATAGAAGTTCTTAATCTACTGATGATGCTGTGTTGAGAAATTATTCTCTTCTGGATACCTTATGAAAGTGCATTTAAAATAATCAAGAAATGCAGGAGCTTCTTACAGATAATAATTATTAAAATTAATAAAATTTAAAACTCAAATATATTTATATACTGCCAATGGAAAAGGTCAGAAAAAAACTAAATTTATTACAATAAATAAAGATAAATGCTGGAATAAATTTAAATAAGGATAAATATTTGTTGGAATAAATTTAGCATTATATGCGAATATATGCTATTTTTTATATGGGATACTTTATTTTCAATCAATTATAATTACATATATACTGTATACAAAAGATTTGTGCATTAAATTTTTTAAATTCAAGAGTGCAGGACACATTGTCCTTTTCTACTTAAATATTATATGTTTATAAAATATAGAAACAGAAATAGATCGTTAGAGTTTAGCAAAAGCACGGGGGAAAAATGTATATAAAAACCCCATAAAATTATATAATACTATTTATCATATTATCATTTATCATATCATATTAAATAATATTATTTTTTCAGATTCAGAGCTCCAAATAAGATTAGCATTCCAAATTTTCAGAGCTATGGATCTTTTAAGTAAATAAATATATATATAGTTTAATTTAATATGATTTTATGGTATATACAATATTATATTAAAATGTATCTAACAGCCAGAAGAAGTTATGGCTGTCTATAGCATCGGCAGATAAACTTATCTTCAAAGTCTTCTATGCAATGAAATCAAAATAAGATTTGAATTTCAATTTAATAGAGTATACAAATACAACAAAATTGTATAATAAACACAAAGAGCATAAAGAGGGGAACAACAATTGTAATTATATGCAAACAGTCTACAATTCTCTATATTGTAATATTATTGTTATATATAACTATATATATTGTATATACCCTATAGTTTCGCAATGGAGTTTGATGGCAGCACAATATAGACACTAGGTGCAATAGCCTCGATCGATTCGGATTCGCTTACCTGTTCTCTGTACAATGCAGTCGGATATACCCACCCACTGTGCGCTGCCTTCATAAATATGTATGTGTGTTAGTGTGAAAGTGTGTGTGCATGAGGGTTAATTTCAGTTGAGTTAATGTTCGTGTTCGTGTGTGTGTGTGCGTGCGCAGTGAGTTTTGGCAATGATTAGCATCACGAAATGAAAAACTATTGTTCCAATACGCAGCGGAGCGTCGCACAGTGGGGCCTTTGCTCATTTTGCGTTGCGAAAATCATAACTTTGGAGCCAAGCAATATATTTAAAAAATTTAAAAAGCATTCGGCAGATAATTCTTCAATCTTTAAAATGAATCTAAGCACAAGGCGATGCGGTAACAGGTGGCTTCACAGTTTTACCTCAAAGTTGAAAAATATGATTTTTTACCAAAAATACCTGAATTTGCATGAAAAACTGAAATATTTTATATTGAAAATGATTTTATTTAAATTATTAAATATAATTACTTAAACAAAAAACAATACAAAATTGGAAAAACAAATTTTTTTTTTGCCAAAAAACCCAAACCCTTTGATTTGCCGTCGGCATTTCTACCTACTGCATGCAGCTGCATGCAAATTTGACCTTTTTTAGTACATTTTGTGCGTTTTTATGCCGATTTTGGGTTAGTTTTTTGCTAAAAAAAACCAATGTTGCAAATTATTGCAGCCAATTTTTTATGAATCTTGTAGATTATATATTTCTTAACACGTGTGTATAAACCGAAGTTCGGGAATCGCCGGGACTCGAATACATTTAATCCACTTTAGGTAAAAAAAAGGGCAAAATTTGGACGTTACCTAGAATGAATGTATCTCGTAAGCTAATAAACGGTATGACATCATTTTTCTTTTATTTTGTTGGGAATAAACCAATCTTTCCAACGATACCAAGAAATCAAAAATCCGTACATTATATTTGCTTCAGTTCGATCGCAAAGTGCAAAATTTTTTACAAAATTTCGATGTTTCGGTTCAGTTTGCAAATTTACCCAACTTTGAGGAGTCATAACTACCCTTAAAATTCACCTATTTTCAAAAATCTTTTGGAACCTGTCCCTATGGTTAATTTCCAATCGAATGGCATCAAAAAATCTAAAATCGGTGATAATGACTTTACTTATTTTTGCCACGCTCTGCCGGCAGAGGCCCTACTGTGCGTCGTGTCGTGGCCAGCCAGGTAAAGGTCCGGGTATAAGGACGACAGGACATTGACAAATCAGGTAATGGCTGAGCGGGCAGAAGGGATGCGACGAGGCCAGCAATTGCGACAGTTAAGCTGGAACGTTGAAAGATATTTGAGAAATATGCTCAAAACAAAATATACCAACAACTGCGAGAACATCAAGTAAATCTAAGCCAAAACTCTCGACTGCTGAACAAGACAAACTGCAGAAGCTCTCTGCTCTTCGCTCTCCACTCTCCGCGCTCTGTCGTAGTCTCGAGCCAAGTCCAAGTCCAACGCGAAGCAGCTGAAGTTTTGTGGCAAAGCAAAAAGTGCTGCGGCTGCCTCGAAACAAGCTCACAGAGCAAAGGAAGCAGCAGCAACAGCAACAACAACAACAACAGCAATGCAGCGACAGCAACTGCGCAGTCAACGCCGGCAGCGAAGGCAGCCGCTGCGTTGTGTATAAAAATTTAACATCTGCTCCTTTCATGATTTCGGAAAACTCAAAACTCGTACGACAGCAACAACAACTGCAGCAACAACAACAACAATAGCAGCAGCAGCAGCAGCAGCAGCAGGGCTGTAATGGAACAAATAAAAAAAAAATATATATATATATGAGTATATACATACATATATAAATATATATGTGTGTGTGTATTGCTGTTGTTGCTGTTGGCTGTTAATGCATTTGGCTTGTGTTGCTCGTATTACGTGCATTTGTGCCGCACTTTCATAGCTGAAAGATCTCGCGCTCTCTCTCCCGCTCTCTCTCTCGCTCTCCTCGCTATCTCTTCTGCTACTTCTTTTCGCAGGACACACACACCGGATGGGTCCTTGATGGCAATGCCAGGGCATGACTCGCGTGCATTCAACTTCAACTCGAACTTCCACTTCAGTTTCAGCTTCAGTTATCAGGCACGGCAACACTGTCAGAACTTTTGCTGCTGTGTTGTCTTGCCGCTTGCGGTAAAGTTGTTGCCAGCGCCTGCTGTTTATACCCTAACTAAAACGAGTCCATTGGCTATGCGATGCGTGAACAGATAAACTGAAGCTATAGCAGGAGTCTTCTTTTAACTTTCTCAACTATTTAAGTTAAATATTGCATCAAATTGAATTTACTGTTGCTTTTCATTCAGGGTATTCAATATTCGACCTTGTGAACTTGTTAGCTGTCGCCTGCTGTGCTTCGTCTTTATTTTGCATTTTTGCGAAACGCGCGCGCATTTCTTTCATTTTTCAAATACGTAGCTGCAACTGTCAGATACTTTATCGTAGTTGTTGTTGCTGCTGCAATGTGAATGTCCTTTGTTGGCTGACAAAGGACACGCACACACACAGATACACTCACACAGACATGCATTCGAATCGCTTAAGTAACTTTGTGGCACGCACAACTTCTTGCAGCCCGGCCAAAGTTTCGCTCAGCGCTGCAACGCAATCAAACGGCAAAGTGGCAAAGTCAAAGGCAATGCCACAGACCAATACGACGCCAGCAGCAGCAGCAGCAGACGTTGCAGTTGCACGCCCTTTACCTACGACGACGGCTGCGTCTTCTGTTTGTGCAGATGTAACTCAACGAGCAATTTCTTAGCCAGCGTGCGTAACGCTCTCTCTCCCTCCCTCTCTCTCTCTCTCTCTCTCTCTCTCCTTCGCTGTGTTTACCTTGTGTGATTTTCAGTGTGTAGGACAGGTCAGTGTTCCTTGGCATTAGGATAAGGGTTGCGTTCCACGATGATTTTCCATTACGCAATGCAAATAAGCAAAGGTTCCGAATGCTCTCCCGCCCTCCTCCTCCCCTCGACATTTGCCTGTTCCCAATTTCCATGCCACAATGCAACTGTCAAGGTTTTGCTTGCCTTTTTTTTTTTTTTTTTTGAGCAGCGCCAAAGCTAAATCCTTGTGCCCGGCGCGTATTCACATTTCGCTGCCGTCAAAAGGCTTCTAACAACAGCAACAACTGCAGACTGCATGGCCGAAAAAGCACTGGCAATAGAAATTACACGCACACACACAAACACACACAGACATTTGCACAAGCTCAACTAATAGTTTGGCGAAAAAAAAGTGAAATGAAATCAACTGACATATAGAACAGGAACAGGATGAGGATGAGGATGAGGATGAGAAATAGTGCCACAGCTAGGAACTGTGACGCTCCGCTCTCTTCTCTCTCCACCCACTATAGCCCCGTTACTCCCTCCCTCTCTCTCACTATCGCTGTCTCTCTCTGTCCCTTGCAGCTCTTTACAAAAGCTGCTGGCAAAAAAAGTGAAATAAGAAGGCAAATTGTACCAAAAATCCCACAACAGCCAGTGCAATGCCAGCAAGGATATAGAATTCACACACACACACACACATACACACACACACACACGTGTTGTTACGCCCACAAGGTCCAGAAACGAGCACAGCAGCAACAGCGAAATAAAACCAGAAAGTATTCGCTCGTCGCTGCTGCTGCCGCTGCCGCTGTTGCTGCTGTTGCTGTTGCTGTTGCTGTTGCTGCTGTTGCATGGCTCATAGATTGCAAGTTCGCATTGTACGCGCGAAACTAGGGAAAAAATTTTTTAATTGGAACAACAACTGTACAGAGGACGTTGCGGCAGCGGCAGCAACAGCAGCAGCAACAACAACAACAACAAAACTCACTTCAAACGCCGCATGTTCGTGTTTATGTGTCTTTATGGCTGCGTGAGTGTGTGTGTGTGTGTTTGCCAGCATAGAGCAAATGCAGCTGTTTATGTATAGCTCTGCATGTGAGTGTATGTATGTATATGCGTGTGTGTGTGTGTTTGTGCAGGACTTGTTTGAACCAGGACACAAGACAGCAAGCAACAACTGCGACAGCAAGCAACAAGCTTGAGCGCTGGTATGAGTTGCCGATCGAAGGTTGCAACGCAACACGACACGCAACTAGTGACAACAACAGGGTGACACGAGTTGAGCAAATGAACGAAATTAATAAAATAAATGAAATAAATAAAATAAATAAAGGAAATAAAAAATAAAATAAAGTAAATAAGATAAATAAAATAAATTAAATAAATAAAATGAATAAAATAAATAAAGTTAATAAAATAAATAAAATAAATAAAGTTAATAAAATTAATAAAATTAAAAAAATATATAAAATAAAAAAAATTTTAAAAAATAAATTAAATAAATAAAATAAATTAATTAAATTAAATAAATAAAATGAATAAAATAAAGAAAATAAATAAAATAATAATAAATAAATAAAATAATTAGGTTAAATAAAATAAATTAAATAAACAAAAAAATAAAATAAATAAATAAAAAATAAGTAAAATAAATCAAATAAATAAAATAAATATAATAAATAAAATAAATATAATAAATAAAATAAACTAATAAATCAAATAAATTAAATAAATTAAATAAATAATATAAAGAAATAAAAAATAAGTAAAATAAATAAAGTAAAAAAATAAATAAAACAAAAAATAAAAATATATAAAATAAATAAAAATAAAAAAAATAAATTAAATAAATTAAATAAATAAAATAAATAAAATAAATAAAATAAACAAAATAAATAAAATAAATAAAATAAATAAAATAACTAAAATAAATTAATTGTGTGGAGCAAATCTAACATTAAAATATCAATGATCATGTATATTTGACTATATTATTTAAATGTGTCCAATATAAGTTACATCTACGGCAAACATTTGAAATTTTATTTAAATATGAATTTCTTTTATATGTATATTATCACTTTGAATTTCAGTCACTAATAAACCAACAATTATTGAGTTCATATTGACAACAGCTTGAGAGATGTTTATTTATTCTTATTTATATAGAAATTTTAGTTAAGAAAATAACTAAAGTCATTTAAATGGCATACAAACGTTTTTAGTAAATTTGTTAATATTAATTAATAAAAATATATTAATATATAATTTAAATGATCTATCAAAAGTAAGTCTATAATCAAAACACTTAATTTAATAAATCATTTAAATTATATTTTTATTTATTTTAATAAATCAAATTATATATTTATTTATTATTCCTCATTTTTTATTTATTGTTTTAAAATTATATTTTTATTTATTTTAATAATTCAAATTACATATTTATTTATTATTCCTCATTTTTTATTTTTATTTTTTTTAATTATATTTTTATTTGTTTTAATAATTCAAGTTATATATTTATTTATTATTCGTTATTTTTTATTTTATTTATTTGTTTCTTTATTTATTTTATTTTGTTTATTTTTATTATTATTATTTTTATTCGTTTATTTATTTACTTTATTTATTTATTTTTATTTTTATTTGTTTATTTATTTATTTTTATTTTTATTATTATTTTTTTTCATTTATTTATTTATTTACTTTATTTATTTTATTTTATTTTTATTTGTTTATTTATTTTATTTAATTTTATTTATTTACATTTTATTATTTATTATTTTTTTTTCATACTATCAAGTATTTTTGAATTCATCTTCATCATAATAACAATTTGAATAAACCAATTTGCAACATGTATGCGGTTCGTTTTATTTGTTTTCAGACCACAAGCAACATGTTGCAGCTCGAGCAATGTTCGATGCGAGTTCGTTTATTTACTGTTGCCTGTTGTTGTTGTGTTCGCTCGTGCCGGCGTCGAGCCGATGCGTTCAGGTTGCGTCCGTTGCGTCCGTAGCGTCCGTTGCCTCTGCTGCTGTTGCTGCTGGCTGTGCTGCCTGCGCTGCTGCTGACTGCTGCTGGCTGCTGGCATCGTCGGGGTTGGTTTGCCGTTCGCTTGTGCACGGCACAATCAGTTGTTGTGTATCCTTCGAAGGGTGAAAAGTTTCCTAAATACAAAAACTTTTGCACCGCCGCCGTCGCTACGTTCGAGCGCCAGAAACGAGTGCGAGTTGCCAGTGTCAGCCCGCTGTCCGCTGCGAGCTGCAAGTCGTGAGTGGAGCGTTGCCGTCGCCAGCTTCAGCTACAGCTGCAGCTACAGATACAGATACACAGCTACGGCTACAGCTATAGTTAGTGCGCCAACATCTTTTGTTGTTAATTTCCGCGTATGATTTTCCTTTTTAACAACACAAACAACTCTTGGGCAGTCAGTGATCAAGGATTGCAGTTCAAATGGCATGGAAATCCAGTTTGCACAGTGTTCTAACAGCAACAAACTAGCAACAATGCTGCTCTCGTGAATAGTGCAACAACAATAACAACAACAACAACAACAACAGTCACGGCAAATGTTTAACAACAATTTGAATTTACCTGCAGCTTTGCATCGTTTCTTTGCGTTAACTTTTTACTTTTCGCGTCGCGTTCGCATCTTTCGCGTTTTTTTCGTATTGTAAACAAATTTTTCGATTTCGTTTCCGATTTCCGTCGTTCGTTTAAATTCGTGCGCGATTTCGCGGGTTCTTTTGCTTTATAACGGTATTCAGTTGCTCAGTAGATCCTTAAAAATAAATAAGAAAACAAAATAAAAAGCAACTCTAAACATAGAGATCACAATTTTCCCAGTGGCACCAACGGTCGAACAAACGGCAATGGATTAACAACGGTTTGTACAAATATATATTTAAGCAAATTAAAAGTTTATTTAACACAATAAATTACTATGAATATATGATATAGACCTATGAAGATTATATACAATATGGCACGTATTGCTAGTCAGTAAACACTAAAGGCGTACAATTTGTAATACTCTTAACTACATGGGTCTATAGTCATAAGACTCAAACTGTTGTTGCTAGGGAAGGTTCTAGAGATAGACGAACATTTAGTAATATCTGTTGTTTTCTACGATTTCTATGAATATCGAGATCTTGAAGCAATTAAATACGAACTAAAATCGAATTATTCTGTGCATACAAATTTAGTGAATGGGCATAAGTAAAGATGATTCCCTAGATCCTCAAGCATCTTTATAATAAACAATCTTTATCTTTGTGCATTTTCATGATCTTTTCAACATTTACTTCATACTCAAATGTTATGTAGATCGATTGATTTTTACTTTCATAAAATAAGTATTTATTTATTTTATTTTTTTTTTTCAATTTCAATTTATTTCATTCTTTGTTATCACTACAGATTACAAAAATTTAAGATTTTAGGCTAAGAAATAGGCCTTCTCTGCATAGATATTTAATTACAAACATGATATATGGCATATACGATATCATAATGTTTCCACTTTTAGATTCGCTCACATTTTCTATAAATATTTACCATTCGTCCATCTGTGCCATCTTTATCCTTTATATCTCGTCATTCTCTACTTAATTTACTCCCTCTATTGATCTTTATATAGCTTTGTCTGCATTTATCTCTATCCTAACTTCGCATTTGACTCTCTTAACTGTGATTTTGCCGTCGCTTTGCCATTTCACATTGTTTTCCATGCAGCTTACCTGCCCACATATGCAAATCATTAAGGAAGAGCAATTCAATGGCCAATAGGCCGCCAGATACGTACGTAAATAAAGCAAATATTATTTTTAAGCGCTTCTCGAATTACCAAAGACGCTGCACTTGACGCACAAAATTTCTGTGTTATTCTTAGCTTTGGTCTGTAAACAGACCATAATTTTTATGTTTTTGGGTATTTATTGATCGACTTGGATTGATGACGCTGCCTTAAAACTGAAAACATTCGCCAAATGCAAGCAAAACAAATTTTGAAATAAAATTAAATAAAGATGCCAGCAGCAACAACAACAAAGACTACGACGGCTGGCAGCAGAGTTCGATTTTTACTTGTTTTTTTTTTTTTAAACCATGAAACTCCCGAAAATTGACACACAAAAAACATTTCCAGATGAGTAATGACAATAAACACGCGGCAGCAGCCAAAACAGATACAAAATTTGAAGAACAAGTCAAAGCTGTTGCTGCCAGCAGCAGCAGCAGCAGCAACATAAGCAACAGCAGCAGCATCAGAGATGCCGACAATCCGCTAGATACATTTGTATCTGTGGCGCATATGCGCTGACGTTTGTCAAGTTAAATTAAAAAGCAGCTACAAGCTCGAGTACTGAAGAGTTATACGCTGTACGCCAGTCTGCCAGGCAAACAGCAACAACAACAACAACAAAAGCTCCAATACAGATACAGATACATTCAACACTCGACTAACTAACAGTAACGTGCGTACTTCAAGGCAGCCCAGCAGGCAGCACTCATTGAAAGTTAAAGACAAACACACACACACACACACACACACACACACACACACACATACACATACATACATATTTCTGTTTCTTTTGGCGCGCTCCAAACAGAAGCGCCAAAAAAAAAAGAGAGAAAAAGAAAGACAGAATAAAATAAGAATCGCACAGTAAAAAGCCAAACTGCAAAAGCGAAAGCGAAACACACAAGAAAAAGAAGAACACCAGCAGCAGCAACAACAACAACAACAACAACAAAGGCAACAACTTGAAGTCAAAGTCGGCCCACGCCTCATTCGGGGCGCAGAGGCTGCCTTGACATGGGCAATAAAGAGAATTTAAAGCGCCATAGAAGCTGACGACGCAGGCAAAGCAAAATAAATAATAAAGTAATACAAATTGAAGGAAAACAGCAGCAACAACAGCAACAACAACAACAACAAAACGAAGTTCAAGTTCAAGCAGCGCTTGTTGTTTGTATCTTGCAGTTTGTGTATCTTTAGCTGCAATTTGTCTGACCAGAATGGAGAAGGCACATGTGCCGCCAACTGGACGCGACTGTTTGCCGTTGTTGTTGTTGCTGCTGCTGTTGTTGTTGCTGTTTGTGTTGCATCTATTTCTGTTGCAGTTTATGAGTTTATGGCGACCCCCAATGAATTAACACGCCAGCTAAATATAAACATGAGCACGCAACAAAAACGACTTACTGGGAAAAGCAAGTAACTCACACACACACACACACACTTACGCCCACACACACAGTTACGCACTCACATATTACGTTTTCGTTTTCATTCATAAAATAAGTTCAGGCCAAAAAAAAAAAAAAAAGAAAGAGAAAAGAAAAACGAAAACAACAACAAAATATGGAAGCATGCACAGGTAGCCGAAGGCAGAGAGAGCGCCAAAGGCTACGGCAGGCAAATTAAGGCTTTGACCTAGAGAAAAACAAACAACTCGCAATACACACAATATGCCGCCCATACACACACACATACACACACGCACACACACACACACACTCGCACGCTGCTGGTAGCTTTAACGGTTACGTGCGTGACTTTCAAAGTATGCAAGCCAAATGACACACTCGTAAATTTGCACACACACACTCACACATACACACACATATGTGTGTACGTCTGTGTCTGTGTGTGCGTGTGTCTCTGTACTCGGTTAGCTCCTTTGCATGGCTTCATTGTGGCGCGCAGCACGTTTCATTTCATCGCATTTTTGCAAACATACTCAACATACTGAGCTGCCAAGCCTGCACGCCTACCCTCCCTCCCTCCCTCACCCACACTCACACTCCCACTCTCCCTCTCTCTCACTCTCACTCTCGCGCTGTCTTTGTCTGGGCAACGAATAACTCAATTTACACGTGACACATCGGCTGGCAAATTAACCCATTAGCAGAGTAAATAATAAGCAAGACTTTAACACTTTCAATTGCGTGCATAAAATATGAGTTACATACATATGTACATACATGTATGTATGTATGTAATAATTCTTATATATTTTAAAGAGAGTTTACTTTGGGTAAATCAATGTCTTGTATTTTAAAGCTATATTGTAAGTAAATTTGTATAGAAGATATATATTTTAACGAAAGTTTACTGTGGGTGTATCTATATATAATTATATTGTATATACATATAAGTACAGTAAAATCCGGCTATAACGACTGCTCTTATAACATTTACACGCCTATTGCGTCGATAATTCTGGTAGCCAGACCAACTTATTTGAGCAAACTCGCATGATTATAGCCACTTACGGCTCTAATGTATCTTTTATATAATTATTATTAATTTATAAAATATATATCTAAGATTTAACTTTGGAGGGAAAAATGCTTACATTCAAACAGTGAAATTTTTTTATGAAATATTTCATTTCAACCTTTATTCAAATGCAAATTAATTAATACACATGACTACGGAAAATAACAAACTCGAAATAACATGAGAGTAAGGATATGGAGGGGTATATGAAGGGGTTGTGAAGGGAATATGAAGGGGATATGAAGGTTTAAGTGCAGGGAAGTTAGAAATTGTTGCTACTCTAGCTAGCGAGTAATATCTTTTTAACTTCACGAAAATATAATTATATTCAGTCGTTTTATAATATTTTTATTGGTTTATTCAAACAACTTAAACGAACAAAAATGCGAATAAAATATAACAGCATAAAATAAATCTTTTATTTGTTATTATTTATGTTATCGACGTATCGACCACTTAAGAAAAGGGCTGCGACATATCAATAACTACTAGGGCAACAGAACCAATTCAAATTGTTTAATTCACAGCAGAAATAATAATTTGTACATATTAGTAATAGAATATGGCGAGTAACTCAGCCTTAAAGCATGTATATACATACATATGTATGTATATATGTATGTGTAAATGACTTCACTTTTAACTTCACTTTCCTCTCTAAATCTTTAGCTATAGAATTCTCAACTAGTTATGGCATGGAATGAATCGCAAGGCTATGAGAAATAAAACATTAACCTTTAACAGCATATGCAACTGCAAAACTTAACAGAGTTGCGCAAATGTTATGTTCATGTTAACTACAAATTGTGTGAGTTTATTCTACTTTGTGTCTACTTTATTTTCTTTTTCTTTACATAGATTGTTAAATATGAAAAAGTAAGACAATATCACGGCATAGATCAATATTAGAATATAGTAATTTAATAGAGTTCCACTAAAAGCATCAGATCTACATAGGAGTATAGCAATCTAACAGAGTTACGCTAACAGCAGAGCAGAATATTTAATATTTATTGTAAAAAGAATACAGAGAGCTTACGATTTCATTGAAAATTTTCCAAAAAAAAAAAGAGAAAACGGAAAATATGAAATAAAGTGAAACATATCCAAGCTGAATTCAAATTAAATATTTCAACGAGCAACATGTTAATTAATCTCCACCCCGGGCGCTGCCTGAAAATGAGAGATATGAATGTATATGAATATGAATATGTGAATATAATGCAATAATGCAGACGGCAGCTGAGTGAAGCCTGATAAAAGTTGGCTTAATTATGTTGCAAGGCGCATGTTAAGTGAAATCGGAGAGGGCGTGGCAGATGTGCTTATTTTAATAAATATTTTAGTGTGCAAACAATTTGGAACAAATTTCATAAGTGAACAAAAGTTGAGAACAAGCGCCGAAAACGTCAGAGAACATATTCAAATATTTTACATTTGGGCAACATGGGGCGTATGCGCAACATCAGCTGGAGCTGTAGATGGAGCCTGATTCAGTTGAGATGCTGCTGGCAGCGCGTCAGCTTGATAGACAGACAGAGAGCTGGTGGAGATAGCAAGAGAGAGAGAGGGGTGGGGAGAGGGGAAGTTAGAGGGGCAATCGAGCTAGCTGCCATTCAACTGGTAACTGTGTAGCCAGCAGGAGGAGCAGCAGGAGCAGCAGGAGCAAACGGGAGTTTGGCAAACTGCCAGTTGCTGCTGCACTTGTTGTGCCATTCCTTGACTTGCCTCGACAAATGAAAGTCAGGTAGCAGGCAGCAAGCAGCAAGCAGCAGGCGGCAGGCAGCAGGCAGCACACAGCAGTTGCTACAACATGAGGCAGGCTGCTGCTCGCCCTCGCCCTCGCCCTCGCTCTCGTCATGGCTGAGTTCTCTTATAGCATTTGGTCTATTCTGCACATGCAACGTGCATGGACATGTGCATGCAGGTGTGTATGCATGTGTCTGTGTGTGTGTGTGTGTGTGTAGCCCAGTTTATGCTGCGAATGCAATGCAGCTGAGAGAGTCACCTATATTCATTGCTTAAATTATTTCAGCTCTGGCCATTTGTGCCCTTTCCGCATTCAGCATTTTCAAATGACGCATTGTTCGCATGTGCACAGATACATACATACATGCATACATGAGCATATACATATGTATGTGTGTGTGAGTGTACATCTGTGTGCTGCGTGTTTAATTCGCAAAACATTTGCAAAATGTTGCCAGAGACTCACACAGGCATAGAATGAGAGTGAAAGAGATAGAGAGAGAGAGAGAGAGAGAGAGAGAGAGAGAGAGAGAGAGAGAGAGAGAGAGTGAAAGAGAGAGTCAGATATTGTAGTGAATTGCGCGCATTGTTCATGGTTTCGTTTGTTGTAAGCCTCGCACACACACACACACACACACACAAACACACACGCACACTGATACATCCGTGTTTACTTAGCTTGAAATATATCCCAGCTCAAAAGCTGCCACAAAATTTTCAGACACGGGTTCTTTTGCTTATCAGCCTATAGAGATAAGATAAAAATCAATATATATACATACATATACATATACATACATACATGTATATAGATTTATCAATCAGTTGATTTATACATAATTCCAGCGATTTGGTATTATGTCACAGAGCGGAAATTGGGGCTTCAGGTAGACTTGCAACACGATTTGAATAGCAACAACAAAAAGTGGAACGTTGGCTTGATTTAACAGCAATATGGCAGTAAGAGCGTCTGCCAGAGGAAGCGCTAATTGTGCACATGTTGCAGTTGCAGTTGCACTGGGAGTTGCACATGCCGCATACACACGCATTTCGCGTTGGCCTAATTTTCAAAATCGGGATCTTTATCGCAGTAGTCGTAACTCGTAACTCGTAACTCGTAGCTTGCCACATGCAACTTGCAGCGAACAATGTAAATATGCGGCAGGATGGTCTGTTGCTGCTGCTGCTGATGGCAAAGTGGAAACGCGAAACGCAGTCGCATAAAACGGAAAGTGCAGCAAATTGTGGCAGCTGCAACATCAATTTTGTTGCTCTCTCTCTCTCTCTCTTCTTCTCTTCTCTTCTCTGTGTTGTTTCAGTTTCCTTGCACTCGCCGATCGGCGACGCTGCGGCAGGTTC
This sequence comes from Drosophila aldrichi, assembly GCA_035045965.1. Taxonomy (NCBI): domain Eukaryota; kingdom Metazoa; phylum Arthropoda; class Insecta; order Diptera; family Drosophilidae; genus Drosophila; species Drosophila aldrichi. The sequence goes on along the minus strand of JAWNOM010000341.1, from coordinate 2,309,735 downwards.
TGCTGCCCGTTGGCCGTTGGCCTTTTGATGATCATTTAAAGGTGCCTCTTCTTTGCGACTAATGCGAGTTGTTGTTGTTGTTGCTGTTGCTGCTGCCATTGAAATTGCGACACGCAAATTGTAAGCGACAGCATAATCAGGCTTTAATTGTTCTACGCGGCAACAAAGCCCAACAGGCACGAAAAAAAAAGAAAAAAGTTAATGGCAGCTTCAGCTAATCAACACGAGAAACATGTGAACAAATATGGCAAAAATTGTAATTGAAAATATGGAATATTTATAGTCAATATGTGAAGAGAAAATAATAAATTTAGAATCAACAAAAAAAAAAAGAAGAAATTAATGTAGACAATTAAATTATTTAATATAATGATGTTTAGATTATTTTATTATATTACATTATTATAAATTATATTATATTATATTATATTATATTAAATTACATAATTTTATTATACATTTATTTTGTATTTCATTTATTGCAAAAATTCTAATTGAAAATATCGAATATTTATGGTCAATATGTAAACAGTTTTACATAGAAGTTTTAGATACAAAATAATTAATTTAGAGTCTACATAAAACAAAAATAAATTAAAGTAGACAATATAAAAATCATTAAAATTCTAGAATAATTCTTATAATTCATATAGTATAAGTGAATGATTTAAAAAAGAAATTTTGGATTATACTATTATATTACTATTATTGCAAAGATTGAAATTAAATTTATGGAATATTTATTTTTTAAGTGTGAACAGTTTTAGATACGATAAAATAGTTAGAAAATAGGAAATTCCTAATTTATATAAAACAGAAATGTAGACAATATAAAAATTATTGAAATTTGATAATAATTCTTGTAAATTTAAATGATTTTAGAAATTCTTATAAAAGTGAAGAATTTGAAAATTTTTGATTAGTTTTTGTATATTATTATATATTATATTATATTATATTCTATTCTATTCTATTATATTATATTTTATTATGATGATACCTAGTCTGTAATAATAGTTATTAGGCATGGTATTTCTTTGTTCCAGTTGCTGGAGTTATTTATTTATTTGTACAATATTGCTTAAGAGAGATAAGGAGATTCATAAGATATTTCAACCCATTGACGCTAATCAGGAATGTATTTTTGGTACTACTCATGAATGGGAATGTTATTCTATCAACCTCTAAAGTATATCAGTTCAATAAATATTTGGAAATTCAAGAGTCTTAGTTTGAAGTTGATAATAATTTATCATTCATTGATGGAAGTTCCTATAATATATCTGAGTAGATTTTCTTAACTGGCCAAGGGCAAATTCGTAGACACCTCAACACCTCAAGTGGCCAGACAGCTTGCTACAGAACATACACACAAACGCACACACACATTCACACACACACACATAGCAGGCCCATTGAACTTTGTGAAGCGCAACGAAATGTTGGCAAGTTGGAAAACCAAAAAAAAAAGTAACGCAAAAAGTCAAAAGGCAACGGCAAAGGACGCGCAAAAAATGTACACCTGTGCCGTTTTTTTTTTTATGAGAACAAAATACAAAAAAAGACAAACACAACAACAACAACAGCAAAATAAGCAGCAATAAATGCGAGTAACTGCGAGGTTAAAAAAATGGCGAAAAAAAGCAAGAAAATGACAACTGAAAAAAAAAACGCAGCAGATATATGTATGTGTATGTATTCGTGTGTGCGTGTGTGTGTGTGAGTGTGTGCGAGTGTGTGTCAGGTCTTACAAAGCCAAAGCATAACTTACAAGCAACAGCAACAGCAACAGCAACAACAACAGCAACGGCAACAGCAGCCAACGGCAATAAAAAGCCAGAAGTGAGTGTCCTTTACATTTTGTTGTTGTTGTTGTTGTTTTTTTTCTTGTTTTTCGTGCCTCTTGCTGCTTCCTGCCAGCGTGAAGTTGGACTTGGCCAACGCTCATTATATAGTCAAAGACCATAATTATGTGTTGAAGTTTGTAGATGTTTTAAGTGAGTGAGCAGAGAGAGAGAGAGAGAGAGCTGTGCGAAGCAAAGAATAACGATAATAGCAGCAAAAATATAAAAGAAAATAACAGAAAATAAAATAAAAGGACTGGCTAGAGTGGCTAAACAAATACAGTTGCCTTCGTAAGCCACGATAGCGACAGCTGAGCTGAGTTAGGATAAACGCATGCAATTAGCAGAGCGCATTTGCTTATCTCTACATATACCAAATATTCTGCTCTACTGCTGTTAATGGAACTCTGTTAAATTACTAGACTCAAAGATCTACTTTAATACTCCTTTTATTCACAGCTAGCAATCTATGTGAATATAAGGTTATTAGTAGAGGGAGATGAAGTAGAAACAAAGTAGAATAAACTCACTTATTATGTAGTTAACATGATGTTAATGGAAATCTGTTAAATTACTAGACTCATGGATCCACTGCTGTCGTCCTATTATACACATTTACCAATCTATGTGAATGTAAGGATATTAGTAGAGGGAGATGAAGTAGAAACAAAGTGAAATAAACTCACTCATTTTGTAGTTAACATAAGCTTAACATTTGTGCAAGTCTGTTAAAGTTGCATATGCTGTTAAAAAGCTATGCTAATATCGCAATTAATTATGCATTAAGACTTGGCTTTGATATGTTAATGGAGCTCTGTTAAATTACTGTACTCATGGATCCACTGTTATCGTCCTATTATTCACATCTAGCAATCTATGTGAATGTAAGGATATTAGTAGAGGGAGATGAATTAGAAACAAAGTAGAATAAACGCACTTATTACGTAGTTAACATGAGCTTAACATTTGTGCAAGTCTGTTACAGGTGCATATGCTGTTAAAAAGCTATGCTAATGTCGCAGTTAATTATGCATTAAGACTTGGCTTTGATAGCTGGCTAAGGCTGACCTCAAGTTAAATTTGAATATTATAAAGAATATTATAAAGACTTGTTGTCTAAAAGTAAACTTTTTAGCATAGCCAGAATGCATTTCATTACAGTACAAGCATTTGCATTTCATATTAAAGCGAACTTCTTTTACGAGGAAGCTCAACGAATCTCAAGGAAGCTCAGAGAAGGGTTCCAAGACACATTCTGTATTTTCATATTTCTATTAAGTTAAGAAACAATATAATCAGTCAACAATAACATAAGCGAAGTAACATTAACTGTTAACGAATACATAGCAGTCAGCCTAATAGTGGAGCATTTGCCTCTACTTTTAACTCATTAAATATTCTAATATTATATATTCAATTATATTAAATATACATTATATTAAATTGAAATATTTCTAATGAATTTTCTGCTTATTTTACAGATTTTGAACCAAAGGATTTAAGCAACAACAACAAAAAAACAACAACAACAATTTTGACATAATAAATTGAAAACAAAATTTCACTTTGGCTAATAATCAAACAAATTTCAACTCGAATGCTAACCAAAAGAAAAAAAAAAAATGAATGAAAACGACTAATTGTAAACATGTATTAAGTTTATACAAACAAAGATAAATAATATAGCTTAACTAAATTGAATAACAAATAGAGCGATAATGTTTAATTAATTCGTAAGGTAAACCAACAAACAAACAAACGGAAGACAAAGATTTTTAAATTTTAAGCCTAATATATTAAGTAATTAATTATATAGCAAACAAACAAAGAAAACAAAAATCATTTTCAATAAAAGCTGCAACTATTTTTTATATATATAAACATATTAACAACAAATAAACGCAAATCAAATTTTAATGCAAAAAAAACCAGAGTACAAAATTCATAAGCATCAATTTTACAAAATATCACACAAAATATCAACAAGCTAATCAAATTATATATATATATATATATATACGTATACATATATATATATGCCAATAATGAATTAATAAATAAAACAAACAACGCATACAAAATACAAATTTACAACTTACAAATTACAAATTTACAAAAACAAAAAATAAAAATAAATAAATAAACAACAATTTTTCGCAAGTCTGAGACCCAGCACAACAACAACAACAGCAACAACAGCAACAGCAAGTAATTAAGCAACAATTAGCGAAATAAAATTTAACAAATTTCATTTCGCATGGCTGCCGTTTACAACAACAACAACAACAACAATATCTTTCAACACAACAAATTAAAGTACAAATGAAATAAAAAATTTTGAATTTTTCAACTTACAAATTTTGAAATAACAAATAAATAGTAGTAGCACATATACAACAAATAAATTAAAAAAAAAAATTATAAATATAAAAAATAAATAATTATATTTATATATCAACTGTAAGAATAATATTCAAATACAAATTTTACAAACAAAACAAAATATGCACAAAGCACGTGAGCTACGCGAGTTCAAAGTTCAAAGTATAAATTAATAAATAATTTATAATAAAAAAAAAATCCAAATAAATTTTTTAAACAAACAACAAATCGAACGAAAAAAAAAACTACCTCAAGAGCAGTGAGCGTGTACAAAGCGTAAAGAATTTAGCTAACGAATTATTTAACTCTGCCAACCAGTGTGTACAAACTATATAAATCGAACTAATATATATATATGGGTATATACATTTAAAAATTTGAGCCCGTTCCCCTCCCCCTGCGCAGTTTGAATTGGACTGCGCAGCCATGCGATTGTGCGGACTTAAATGGCGTCCACAATAATCGCACAGAGCAGCACAGGCGGCCCCGTCGATCCGTCAACTGCAGCGAGCAGCACCGGCAGCAGCAACACTCTGCCGCCAATATCAGCAACAGTTGCTTCGGCAGCTGCCGATCTGCACAATACGCATCTCAATCAGCTGAACAGCCTCAGCCAGCACTATACGACGCCGTATCATCATCATCACTACCAGCAGCAACACTTGCAGCAACACCAGCAACACCAGCAGCAACACCAGCAACAGCAGCAGCAACAGCAGCAGCAGCAGCAGTTACAGCAGCAACATTACCAGCAGCAACAATCGCTAGCAGAACAACAATCGCAGCACTGGGACTATTATGCACGGCAGCAACCAACGGCGCCTGCCAGCAACACCAACAGCAGTAACAACAACAACAGCGAGAACAACAACAGCAGCAACACCAATGTTGCAGCACCCCTGGGCAGCAGCAGCAGCAGCAATGCTAATGGCGCTGCTGCCAGTGTTAACAATGGCCACAGCCACAGTCACGGCCACGCCCATGGCCAGCGCCTACATGGCACACACAACAGTGATACCGTTGCTGCTGCCTCCGCCGCCGCCGCCGCTGCCGCAGCAGCAGCAGCAACTGCAGTAGGCGCCAACGGCAACAGCAACAACGCCAACGCCAACGCCAACGCCAACTCCAATTCGAACTCCAACTCCAACGGCAGCTACACACGTCCCTGGGAAATGGAGTCCAAGGACAATCAGCCGCCCCAGAGCCAGCCACACCCACAGTTTCAGTCGCAGTCGCAGTCGCAGCCAAAGAGCGGCTTTGAGCCCTTCTCGAAGCTGCCCTCATTCCAGAGCCAGTTCCATGGCTACAATGATCAGCTCATGCCCGACGGCACGCCCATGCCGCTGCCAATTGGCGCGGCTGCAGCAGCAGCAGCGGCCGCCGCCGGAGCTGGGCCTGGCGCTGCTGGAGCAGGACTCGGCTCGCTGCAAACGGTGGCCATGTCGCCGGCGAGCATCTCGGTCAGCTCGCCGGGCATGATGAGCGTCGGCTCGCCGCTGACGCAGCTGCCGGGCATGCAGACGAGCATCACGCCGCCGTCGGGCAGCTTCACGCCGCTGGGCGCTCCGCCCCCGCCCCCGAATGCGTTCCATCACATGCACTCACACCATCGGGCGAGCGGGGCGGGCGCCTATCCGCTGATGCCGGCAGCCACGGCTGCATTCGGCGACCTGCAGCTGTACCAGCCCCTGACGCCGGGCCTGCCGCCGCTGATCAAGAAGGAGGCGATGGCTCCGTCGGCTGGCGCGGACTATGACATGCTCACGGGCAGCATGCTGCTCAAGAAGGAGGACTTTGATCTCAACAGCAACAGTGGCGCACACCAGCAGCTGCATGGCCATCCTGGCCTGGGCGTGGGCGTGGGCGTGTCTGTGGGCATGCATACGCCCACATCGTACGACGGGAACAACAGCAACAGTTTCCCGCACGCGGCCAGCAGCAGCGGCAGCCACACGCCGCACACCACGCAGCCGCTGACGCCGACGCCGACGACGACGACGGCGCCCATCAAGGTGGAGAAGCTGCTGCAGTCGCCGATAGCTCGGCTGGACGCGCGCAAAAAGGAGCGGCGGAAACAGCGGCCCAACTCGCTCGAGTCCAGCGCCGAGAGCGAGGCCAGCGGCATGGACGTGGACCCCAGCGGCGGCAATCCCGGACAGGTGGACGCCGTCAGCAGCACGGCCAACTTCAAGAGTCCGCTGAGCGCCCTGGGCATGGGCGACAGCAACGATGCGAACGCCAGTGGATGCGACAAGCAGGTAAGTTCCAGTGGAGGGCGCGTTAGCGGGAGCAATAATTGGCAAACGCTGCGAATAATAGGAACACCCACCCACAACCACAACCACAACCATAACCTTACACTACACCCAACAACAACAACACCAACACCAACAACAATATCAACAACAACCCCCCAACGCCAACCACTCCACCAACAACAACTCCTTCTCTTCTTCCGCCTCTGTTTTGCAGTCGAAGAAGAAGCGCAAGCGCTGCGGCGAATGCGTCGGCTGCCAGCGCAAGGATAACTGCGGCGAGTGCGCCCCCTGCCGCAACGACAAGAGCCATCAGATCTGCAAGCAGCGCCGCTGCGAGAAGCTCACCGAGAAGAAGGTAAGTGCACCAACACATACATACATACATATGTATATAGAAATACAAACCGTAAGCCAGCTGGCCATTCTGGCCATTCCATTCTGGCCCGTTGGCCATTCAGTTTTTAAGATTTTCCCAGGCTCGGATTCGAGCTTGGCCCCGGCTTACGCAGAGCCGCAGAGCATCCATTCAAAAAAGTTACTCAATGAAATTGCTGCATCTGCTCGCCGCGGCAACCACTTGGCCAATGACAAGGCCTGCAGAAGGCACAGTGGGGTAATTCAGTGTCACTAGGACAAGCCGGTTTCCCACTCACTGAGCATTTTACATATGCTTAAGGAATATTTCAACTGAGATCATAGATCTATAGTATAGGAATGAAGTCTGCAAATGATAATGTAATAGTTTTTTATCTATTTCGACTTCGATTTCGATTAGTATTTGTATATGATATATAATAATCGATAATTAAGCTTCTTTGGGCGACACTGACTGTTTGGTCAGTGGTTGCGATTAATGGAATCCTAAATCAATTATAGCCAAAAATAATCACGTCTTTCCCTAAAATAATTTCGTGGAATGACAGACCTGACACTTTCGTGTCAACATAGCACCTTTTCTCCTTTTCTTTCTTAAAAAACTGAAAAAAAAAAAAATAAAAAAAACAAACTAAAAACCATTTGAATAACGATTTCTGATTATTTTTCGTCGATTAATTATAATTAATAATCGCGCAGCTTAAATTAATCATATGATTCAATAATCGATTAATAATTGCTTTTTTGCCATCACTAAATTTGGGGCTCCACTGTAGCGCAACTAAATCGCTGCCAGTGCAAACTGGTTTCCTTTTCGCCGCTCGCGGCCACGAGAGTTCGCGCGGTCTTGCGCTCCAGCGGTCAGTCACTCGAGATTTATGTCAGCGCAGATGGAACAGATGTTCCAGCTGGAGCCAGTGCAAATTAATGTGCCCATTCCCTCTCTGACCCCCTCCTTTTTTCAAAGCATGCAACTGCCTTCGCCTTCGCCAACAAATTCGCCTTTGCTTAAGCACATGCAACTGCCTTCGCATTCGCCTTTGCCTCTGAATTCGCCGCCAAACTCACATTTGCCTGCGCCTTCGCCTTCGCCCTCGCCCTGTGCATGGCCACATATTCAACTAGTAACCTACAAGCACGTTTGCGTGCGTGCATGTTCGTGTGTGTGTGCATGCATTTGTGTGTGCCTCTGCTTAAGTACTTGCGTACGTGCACTTGAGTGCATTTGGAGCATTCGCGTATCCTTAAGCTCGCAGAGCAGGAGTTTTTGCTTCGTTTTCCATTCAGTTTACATTGCGTTTCGAAATCACTTAAGAGCCTCGCCGCAGGCTGCGCATATCCTTAAACAAAATCAGGTTACACTCACACACACACGCATGAAATGAATCTGCAGCTGAAACTGCGGCCAGGCGGGTCCATTTTGGACTCTCAAGTGGCTGTGGTTATGTGATGTCTTCTTTGCTGGCTGCTTGACAAGTTCATTGGCCGCGCAGAGCAAAGGATATCTTAAGAGGACTTCAAAGGTACTCAAGAATTTATCATTTCGAATATTCCACATATACCAAGTTTGTATTTCAAATGGAAGTCAGCTGTTGTGTTGAAATGGCAATTGATCTTGCTCTCTCTCTCTCTATCTCCTTCTCTTTCCTAAAAGTAAGGTATAAATTAAGGTCATGTCCACGGATGTGAATCGCTTCCATTTGGACGCGCTTCGTACGCCTCAAATTTTAGAGTAGAAAGATAAGTAAGAATAGCAATAGCAACAACAGCAACAACAAGCGCTGTGCGAATATGCCGTATGGAATAAAACAACAATAAAACGATAATAACGAAACGAGGCAACAGAAACAACAACAGCAGCAATAACAGCAATAACAGCTACAACAAAAGAAAAGCAAACGCGTCGTTCGCAGCCGCTGCCGCCTGCAGGAGCAGATGTTCACAACCTACACATACAAACGTTACTCACACACACACACACATTCAGAGAGTCAGACAGAGAGACAGACATAAATAAATAAGCGGCTGAGCGCAACGTTTTGTCTCGCTGCTACGATCAACGCCGGCAGCGAAAGCAACAGCAACAGCAACAGCAACAGCAACACGCGCAGCGCGCTGCTTGCAGAAGCAGCAAACAGGAAACCGAAAAAGAAACGAGCGCGTACATAGTTCCAGCCGGCATGAGCGCGAGTGAGATAGCAAAGAAGATAGTTAGGAGAGCGGAGACAGCGCGCGACTGGTCACACAATTAAGAAGGAGGTTGACAGGAGAACGCGGCCAGCGCTGCGCCTGCGCTTGCGTCCACGTCAGCGTCACAAAAGGTTGTCAAACAAGAAAATGGCACACAAAGAGACGAAGCCGATCGAAGCTGTCCGCTATCTCTTGCCCTTCTTGCTGTCGCTGTCGCTCTCGCTCTCGCTGCCACTGCCACTGCTTCCAATGACGACACACATAGATAAAGTTGTAAATTTTGCAGTCGCTGTGACATGTCAATATACCCAGCACACACACATCCATACATACATACATGTACATAAATTGTAGACGGCCAGCCACGGTTGTTGGCAGCTCTTCCTTCCGCGCTTGGCACACAATTGGCGCTTTATTTTATATCTTGCTCTGCTTTATCATCATTATTGTTGTTGCCGTTCGACACATGCATCCCGCTATACAAACATACATACATATGTACATACGAAGAGTCCCATGTGCTCGTCGCGTCGTTTGGGCAGCCACTGGAAAGGCAATGCCCAAGACACTGTACGACAAAAAGTTTAATTCGCAATTTCAGACTGTCATATAAATATGTGAAATTATATATTATATATTATATTATACTAAATAATGATATATATATAATAATTATATTATATATTATATTATTACACTTTATGTTTTACTAACTACTTCGTAACTGTTCAAGTTGTCTATTGTTTTTCGCTGGTCTTCACTTTGTTGTTTCACAGTGTTAAAGTGAGAACACACACACGCATACATACATATGTACACATGTAAAATTAATACAATAATGTCGTTTTCTTTCTTCTTTCTTCTTCGTTTTTTTGCGGAAGTTCTGTGCTCTTCAGCGAGTACAGCTGGTTGCCAATATTTCGGCATACTGTTGTGATTACGTATCGCTTGTTCTTATTGTTGTTGTTGTTGTTGTTGTTTTTAGTTGCTGCCACGAATCGAATGCGGATCAATGCACTTCGTGTGTATTTCTGTGGTATTTGTGCAGCTTTTGTAATTTAATACGCTGCTTTAGCTGCTGTCAGTTTCTGCGAGTTTTTCAGGTTTTCAGGTTTTCGGGGTTTGGTTTCTGCCCGACTGGGCAGCTGGTCACACTCTGCACGGAGTCGGAGCGGAGTCGCGTCCTCATCTGCTTTTACTTTCACAAATCAGGTCTGAAAATAAAATAAAAATATAAAATGCCCCCAGCACAAGTCATTAACTTGGCTATTTGAATTGGGCCCGCCCGCACACTCCGCTCTGCGCTTCCAAAATCGTAGAGCTAAGGCCGCTTCCTGTCGCAGCTCGCCTCGGTGTCCCTTTCGGCTCGCCAGCGCCTTAAATATGCAGTTTTTCTTAGGAATTTTCTCATTAAAATGCTTTTTTCATTTCGCATTTTATTTCCATCGTCTCTTTCGTCAAACGACGACTGGCAAATAAGGCAAATCAACGACAAGAAGAAGAGCAAATATTAAAAGACGTCTGGCCGCACCGCCCTCCCCCCAAAATGGCGGCCAAAGGCAACCTTTGAGTGTGTGCGTGGGGTATGAGTGATTGACTTGGCAGTGTCCTGCCATACCTATTCCTTGTATTGTCCTTGCTAAGAGTTTTTCAATTTCACTTTTGTGGCCGCCTGCCACACTGCCAACTAGCGACGGGCAACGGCAACGGGCAACGGCAACTTGCAACGGTAACTGGCAACTGGCAACTGGCAGTGGCAACTTCATCAAGCTAAATGCACTCCACTGAGCGAACTAACCCTAGCCCTCTAAGCCACCCATGACAACTTAAAGGTTTCACTTCATGCATACTAAATTCGAGCTGCCAGCAGCAAGTAGCTCGCACTTGGTATGGGGGAGTGCAATGCTCCCACCTACTTGAGCACACATCGTTTCTGACATACTCCCGGCCTCCTCGTGCTCCTCCTCATCCTTATTGTCGCCTCAGGCCTGTGGCACACATCCACATTCACAGCTCGCAGGCACAGCTCGCATTTTGGCTCGTTGGCTTAGCCGGGTCCTGTGCAGCAGGATAGCTACACGACAACACGATGTTGATAATGTGCTTCTGAACTTAATTATCATCGCTGTCAAGCATGTGCATGTGTGTGTGTGTGTGTATTTGCATTTTGTATTGTGCAATCTGATATAATGTCGTGGTCTGGCATATCCAGTTGCACCAGCACACACACACACACACATTCCCTCCCCTCTCTCACTCACTCTCTGTGTCTCTCTGCTCTGTCTGCAGAGTTTTTTTTTCTTATTTCTTAGATTTTTTTTAGCAATTTTTGTAGCTATAATTGACGCTTATGGCCAGGTGCTATGCTTGTTTTTGCTACAATGCTGCTTCAATCAGTCAATTTGCTGCTACAATGCAATGTACAGAGAGGGGGGAGAGAGAGAGAGGGAATACTCGCTCGAGGCAGGGCTAGAGAGTTCATTGCACTAAATGGAAAGACAAACTGTGTCCAGTTGCAGCAGCAGGCTCTGCCACAAATCCGATTGAATTTTTGTTTTATTTCCTTTGCGCTGCTCCAAATGCATATTCATCTGTCGAACACACACACACACACACTGGCACATACTAACACACGCATAGAGACAAACATCTGCATTTGTTTCTCGCTTCCCTGCACATCTGCTTGCATTGTTCGTTTTTATATATTTTTTTCCTGTTTTTCTTTGCCTGAGCCTCAGCCTGAGCCTTCGTCCTGCTCTAGGATTTAAAACAGACGTGCTGCACTTACTTCACTCTCTCTCTCTCTCTCACTCGCTGTTGATATATTCACATTTGATCCACGCACGCTTATGAGTAAATACTTTCCATATATATACATGAATATAAATATGTATATTTGTGATAGACAAAACTATTTTACTTTACTTTGAGCTGTGGGGGCGAACGACTTTAAGCGGATTATGCACAACTGCATAATATCCTATAGTCTCTTTCTCTCTCTCTCTCCATGATTCTCACTCATTTTGTATATTTCGAAAATTTGCAGTTACAGATATTGTTTTTGTACATCATCTATAATATTATTATACCCTTGACTTGACAGTTCGGGGTATAATATGTTAATGCGCAAGTCTATGTTAAAGGAACTCAGGAAATAAATAGGTTTTCATATGTAAATGAAAATACTAATTTATATGTTAGGAGAATTCAGAAAATAAATAGGTTTTCAAGCTGAATTTACAAATTACAAAAGTTATATGATTATAAGATATATTATGCTATGAAAAATTGAAATAATTTTTTTGTAATATATAATATTGTATATTTTTGTAATATTAGATTTAATAGAGGGGTCTCCTATATAGAAACAATATCACAAAAATATATTTATTCAAATAAAGAGGTCTTTTACATAGAAACAACATTACAAAAATATATTAAATCTAATAGAGGGGTCTTTCATATAGAAACAATATTACAAAAATATATTTCAGTATTCCATAAAATCTATATAATATATAGAAACAATATTACAAAAATATATTAAATCTAATAGAGGGGTCTTTCATATAGAAACAACATTACAAAAATGTATTAAATCTAATAGAGGGGTCTTTCATATAGAAACAATATTATACAAATCTATTTCAATTTTCCATAAAATAATATATCTAAATAATAATAAAACCCAAGTTAATAAATACCTAATATACCACAATGAGGAGTTGTGGAAAGAGGAAGCACATCAGCTGCACCATTAGAGGCGTCCCTCGTCCTGTCTGCCTGTGTATGAGTGTATGCGTTTATGCACATGTATATTTTGCATGTGTGTTAGTCATAAGCCTGCCAGCAATTAGAATGTTTTTTTTTTTATAAAATCTAAATCCCCACTTTGTAATATGAAAAGGTTTATTTTATAAAAACACATTTAAGCTGGTATTTTATTTCCTATTTTCCGTTTCATTTTATTTTAATTGCAAATTCGCTTTTTTATGCCAACATGATTTTAATTTAAACACGTTCTTCTATTTTATTGCAGGAACCCAAAGCAAAGCCCGTACGTATACACAATTTATTTATTTAACAAATTCCATTTAATTCTATTTATGAACACGCACCGAAAAAAAAACACATTTGCATTTGGTTTTCAAAAATATATTCCATAATCAAGTTTTTATCTCTTAGATAAGAGAATCGAGTAGATTATTCCAAGAATTTTCTATTACGCTTTATAGATGTGTAAGACATAAATGTAAATGTCAATAGGCTGATATGATAAGATCAACAATTTATAGATTGCCTAGAGGAATGAAAACTAATGTCGAATCTAGTTTTTTGGGGTTTTGTAGAGGGTTTCGTTTATTTTAGTGTTCTTTATCGAGCTTGGACTAGATATAGAAATTTATGATGTCTCATGGGTTTGCTTAAATATTTAAATGATTTTTTAAACGATGAAACTTGACATTTATGTAATATATTATTATAATATATTTATTTATTTATTATAAGTTGTTGATTTTTGAATGTTTCTTCTGTGGGAATTACTTAGTTGTTAGCTAGGAGTTACATATATACAGTCGACTCTCATTGTTTGGAAATTCAAGGGACTCTTAAAATACTACGAATTATCGAGTGTTCGAAATATTAAATGGTTCGAAATATAAAGAGATTTTGTAGGGAACTCGTGATTACTTTGAATTAATGTGAGGTTCGAAATATCGCAGGCTTGAAATAACGACAGTCAACTAACTAACTGTACTACTACTGTATGCTTATCTGGTGAAGTCTTGAGAATTTGTAGTTTAACAATTTGGGTGGAGAAGTTAAATAAAAAATGCTATATTATACATTATTATTATTACTAGGAAAATATCATATTTCTTGCTTTTTACCCATAAACGAAATTTATGCAGTCGCTCACGCCCATGTGTTATGTTTTGTATAATTTCTACAACTATTTGACCTTGAGCATTTTGTCTGAGGCTTGCTCAGTATATGCCCCTATATATACATATATATGAACGTAGCATATTATGCAAACAACTCTTTTGAGTTCTTCATTGTTCTGCAGCGAATGTATCTATGTAGCTGTTGGCAGCGAGTGTATCTATGTATCTGATGGATCGTCTCGTCTGACTATGTGACGGTCTCGCTCAATTCTTTTTTTTTTTTTACCAGCAGTTTTTTTTTTTTTTTTATCAGGCGCATAAATTAAATAATAAACCGTTTTTATTTGTGTTGGTGCAATTCTATGTTGTGCCTGTGTGTGTGTGTGTGTGTGTTGTCTGTCTGTGCAATTGAATGCTTTTTGGGTAGTTGTTGTTGCTGTTGTTGCTGGTGTAGTTGTTGTTGCTGTTGTTGTATTCATGAAAATGATTTGCTGCCTCGACGGCTGCATGTGTGGACGATGGTTGTTGATGGGTTGTTGCTGTTGCTGCTGCTGTTGCTGCTGTTGCTGCTGGTGGTTGTTGATGAGCGGCATTCATGCCACTAGTCGAAACTGTGTATATAAGTAGTTGTTGTGTCTGCAAACACACACACACGCACACACTTACATTTATATAAATCTGTGCTGATTATAATGCGTTGTTAAATTTTAATAAATAAATTTTCACATCCTTGTTAAGCGCACATTGAATGCGACAACAGCAGCCACAGCACACAGCTCAACAACAACAACAACAACAACGACAACAAGAACATCAGCATTGATTAAAAGTTAAAAAAAAAAAAAATAAATAAAAGAGCACTAAATGCAAATGAATGTTACATAATTTGCGACAGCGACAACGCTGCGTATACTTAACGTGGCATTTGCATGGCAAACGGCAAACGGCAAGCGGCAAGGCTAAGCTTAGTGGCCAAGACGCTGCGCCATATCCTTGCAACTAGTTAAAGGACAAAAGTGCCGCATTGTCTGATCACACACACACACACACTCACGCACACGCACACACACTTGCACACTAACGAGCTGAGAATGCGCCACTGCATTTGCACTGGCTGTAAAAAATAGCAGCGCAAATGATTTTCGCATTTGCTCATTTTAATGAGACAAACTGCAAGAGACAAAAAAAAGAAAAAAAGTGAAAAGTAGAGGAGTTGCGGTAACGAACACCCAGGGGTAAGCTGCTAGGGCTGCAAATGAGGTTAACAAGCAGCGAGAGCAGCTGGCAGTAAATAGATATGCAATTAAGCATTCTTGTTATTGTTTATTAATAAACAACAACAAAGGCAAATAGCAGAAAGCTGGATACTATGTATATACTAAAACAAGGTTGCCAAGGCAACGCAGCAATAGAGGAAGAGACGGAGAAAGCGAGAGAAAGAGACGCAGCGACTAGCACGAAAAAAGAAACGAGCGAAAATATTTTTACGCTTGCGACCATGCGTTGCATTTCAAGGATACAGGATACATAAACACACACACACACACACATTGGCACTTTTAACCCTTCTTTTTTTTGCATTTCTATTTTTGAAGTGCATTTCGCCCTGCAAGCGGCGCATTTTACTGCCCGTTGGCTCAATTTAAATATCAACGATGCATAGCCGAAATGGTCAGGGCAACTGCACTTAAATACCCTGTAAAAACAAAAACATCTAGGGTAGCTATAGACAGCTATAGCTATATGCTGTCTACGTGTAATAGTGCAAAGGCCTGGGACAAATGCATCTAGAAAGTGCTCGAAGATAGAGATAAATTAAAAGTTTTAAGCATAGAAATCTAGAAAGAGCTCAAAGTTGAGTTAAATGAAATATGTTATCATAAATAAAGAATTCTAAAAAGTTCTCGAAAATGCAGTATATGATAATTCTAGAACAAACTCGATGATGTAAATGATAATTCTAGAACGAACTCGATGATGTAGTAAATGAAATATTTTGGCATAAATCGAGAATTCTAGAAACTGCTTCATGATGCAGTAAATTAAAAATGTTGGAGTTCTAGCAGGAGATCGAAGATAAAGCAGTAAATTTTGGGTCGTGCCACTAACCATAGAACACACCAGTTACACTAGTTGTCCGGTCTATGTGTTCTATGGTTAGTGTTCGTTCACTAAGTAATTTTTCGCAGCCAACTTCGCGCTTATTCGCTTCACTGTTATAAATTTTAACAGTTGATATGGTAAAGCTTATTTGTAAATAGTTTTGTTGGATTATTTCGCAAAATACAACAAAATCTATTACAAATAGGCTTTACTATATCCGCTGTTAAAATTGAAAACGGTAAAGCGGTTTACATTTGTTGCCCTCTCGAAGATGGAAGATCAAAAACAAAATTTTTGGTATATCTATAGTTTCTATAGAAGATTCTAGAAGATGTCCTAGACTCCTAGAAATGTATTTATTCTTGTTCGTTCATAGACTCCATAATTAATATCTGTCTGTTTCATAACTAAAAGATTGACTGATCAGATTCAATTTCTATTTAAGATAATTTATTGACGCAGCTCACTAAGCAAGTATATTTAACAAAGTTAACCTTAAAGTTTTTAAAAGTAAACTCGGATTTTTTAAAGGTTTTAAGGAAACTAAAATAGTTTTCAATTAATTTTGTATTTATATGGAAGTATTATAATAACTATTATAATATAACTATTATAAATATTATAATAACAAAAAATTAATAGAGCATATTTATGCTAAAACTAGAGGCATATTATAATAATTATAATGGAAACCATTTATTATAATAATATATCGTTTTGTTTAGCTCTTTAGTATAAATGTAATTTTAGAAAAAGCTCTGTGCATAGAAAAGTATAAAATATATCCTAATATATCATTCCCAAGTGCTTAACTTTTTTTTTTAATTTTTTTCTATATATACAGAAGTAAGATATGAAAGTCAAGTCTCAGCCATAATCATTTTAAGCCTTTGCTGTTGAGTTTAATAGATATTATCTGTGTTTCTTATATACAAGTCCACTGCAAACACATTCATTATTAAGCTTATTTACATTAATCTTCCAGCTTATCGTACTTGAAAAGATATCTATCGTTTTCACTTTGACTTTCACTAGTTTCCTAATCCATTTTCTGTAACGAATTTCGTTTTTGAAAATATTGCTGGGCATCTTTAAGGTCGAACATGCTTAATTATATCATTTGTACTTGTTGGTTTTTCTCCTTGTATGAGTATGCGTGTCGGTGTGTGTGTGTGTGTGTGAGTGAGTGTATGTGTGTGTTTGCAAGGTGCAATTGCAGCGTATTTTTCAGCTTGACCGATTCGTAGCGAGTGTCGACCCTTCGGTCTCTAGCAATGCGGCAACAAAACTCGCACCCCAGCAACAGAAACGAAACGAAGCGTTTGTCAGCTAAATAGTAAAGGGGTTGCATATAGCTTAATATATATACACACACACACACACACATAGATATAAGTGATGGCTGTTCTAGCTGTTAGCTTAGAGGGTCAGCAGGTTACAGGTTACATAGCGGGCGCCTAATTGCAACCAAAACTAAATACCCAGCTTAACTCTACACACGTACACACACACACAAACACACACGCACACCCACCCAATCACACACACACACACACACTGTTGTAAATCCGTTTAAGCGCCCAGTCAGTCAAATCAGAATGGAAATTTCAATTTCCAAAAAAAATTTTGTTAGAGCCCGCCCAAAAATAAAAGAAGAAAAAGTATAAAAATAAGATGCAAAAAGCAGATGAAGATGAAGATGAAGATGAAGTAAAAGTTTACTCACAAAGTGCCTATCAAGCAGCAACAACAACAGCAACAACAGCAACAATTTGCCATATCTTTTGATTGCATTTTGACAACAACAACAACAACAACAATTCGTTTCTCTCTTCTTCTTTTTTGGCATATTGTATAAAAACAAAAGCCGCACTTTGAATCGATTTTTGATTATTTTTATATTATCATTGCGTTTGCGATGTTGTTACACTGTTGTTATCATATCCTGTAACATATATGTGTGCATGTTGTGGGGTATATTCGACGTGCTGTTTGAGGAATCTATTGAGCATATATATATTATGTATATAGTATTATGTATATAGTATTATGAATATAGTATTATTATTATTGGATAGCATTGTGGGGAAAAATGATTCGTTTCCACTTTTTCTGTAACCTTTTAAGAATACTCATCTCATCATCTATTTATAGATTCGTATTAGATCTAGACTTTAGTTATATTTTCATTTTAAAGCAGTGTAATGACGTGTTTAAAGATGATCCTGAGTAAGCTCTCACTCAAGTATTTGTTTTGGTCTATACGAAGAATACCTTTAGTATAGTTCTATCACTAACCCTGTTGATCCTCGTTCTTATCTCTCCCCAGTACTCAATATAGTCTCGTTATTGAGCTCTCTTATTAATTCTAATGTAGCTTAAGCTCAGCTCAGATATTCACTGAAACTTAGTAAGCCTCTCCTTCGCTTCCACCTCCACAGCCCACAAAAGGGCTGGCATATGCCAATGTAGTAAATCTCGATTGTATAGGGTATTTATAAACTCGATTGACTGTAAATTCTTGTTGCTGTCAGCCCTCGCAGTGCCGCAAATTCAATTTAATTTTCTTTAAATATTATTTGAGACAATTTCGCATGCATTACGCGCTGAGTTTGGAATACAATTTTTTGTGTTTCCTGTCAGTACATACAATATATATATTTTTTGCTCATGTTTACTTTCAATAACTTGCGTGAGGACAGGATCTGGATTGGGGCAGGATTGGGGGTTGGGGGTGTCGGTAGTGGGGGTATGCTGCAAGGATACATGGAGTCTCGCTATATTGAATGCTGCGCATGAACCTGACAACAAACAAACAGAAATACAAAATTCACTGTTGTTTTCCCTATTTTACTTTTATTTATAGCTGAGAGCCTTTTTTTGGTTGTTGTTGTTGTTATTTTTTTTGCATATCGCGGCTTTTGTTTGTCGGCGCAAATTGAAAACATAATTGAAACAATAAATTCGATGCGCCAATATCTCTGCCAGCGAAAGAGTTGCGGGGCATTTCTCAGAATTTTCGAATTTCAATTGAAGCAAAAGTTGGGAATTAGCTTGCAGTTCGCTTGCCAAACGAGAGAAAAATCAATTTCATTTTGTTGATTTTCTTCTTGAATTTGTATTTCAATACATATATATATATAGATATATTTTTTTTTTTTCACTTGGCATTTTCATTTTGACTTGAGTCCAACTAAAAGTTGTTTCCTGCTTCAGTCCTTGGCTCGACGCGAGCTTGGGTGCCGGGCAACACAGTCAAACAAGTCAAGTCATTTACTAAAGTACGAAAGTCCTGGCGTGCATAAACATCCCTTAACGGGCGCGGCTGCTGCTGCTGCTGCTGTTGCGTGGGGGTGGTTTAGAGTAAAGAGCACGGCACAAAAACCAAAGAAAGCTACAAAAAAAAAAGAAGAAAAAAAAAACAAATTATAAAGAAATGTTTTCAAAAAGGCAGCTGGAAACCAACAACAGCAACAACAACAACAACAACAACCTGCACATAAAATGCGCTAAAAAATTTCACGTCACGTAGCTGGCGCTAGTTGTTGTTGTTCTATTATATAAAAACGCTGCAGCAGAACTTTGCACTTAGCACGCATTCACACACATACACACACATATAGCTGCAGCACACGTGGCAGCAAACAATTTAGCGCTTGCTGCATTTACAAGCCCAAAGTTGCAGCTTTGCCGCTGCAGCAAGTTCTCTAATTGCACGCGCAAGAATACAGCGAGCTATGAATCCAGGGAGGCAGCAACAACAACAACAACAACTTGCTAAGGGGCAACGCACACGCACGCATAAAGTAAAGCTGATGTTGTTGCTGTTGCTGCTGGCACCATCATCAGCTATGCAAACAAATACGCATAAATATGCACGCACACACACACACGCACACACACACAGACGCACACTCGGAAATTCGCTCACGCACTCTTAAAATGCAGAAAACAAAATGATGCAAAGCTCGGCACGCACAACAGCAACACCAACAGCAGCAGCAGGAGACGGGAGGTAGCAGCAGGAGGCGGGAGGCAGGAAAAAAGGCTGTTAGCTCGAACGGAAACATGTGCAAATAAGGCAACACACTTCAACACACACACACCCACCCACACGCCACCTGCCGCAGTCCTTTGAAGCCGCAGCTTACGCACATTGCGTATACGCCAGCGTGCGCCCAGCGGGGCCACCTGCAATGGCTTCTCTAAGTTGGCTACTTTTGTCAGCTGCATTTGCCTTTGGCCACTCGAGCAGCAGCAGCATGACGCATTGCATTGCATTTTCTTACTGCTTCAGCTCCGTTTTCTGCGTCTTATTGTCGCTGCCTGTGAGTAGTTGACGCAAATATTTGCATTGCAGGCCGCCGACCTTTCGAATGCTAGTGACATCGGCACCCTAAATTGTCCCTATATGCACATATATATAATGTATGTGTGTATGTGTGTGTGTGTGTGTGGTATATACTTGTCAGTTCCCTTCTCAATGCACTTGTCCTACACACACACGCACACACACACGCACACACTTGGTCGCATTCTCAAGCTGCATTTCTATTTCTTGCGAGGCCCCCTTAAACAACTTGGCAGCTGCTTGGGCGATTGTCGCCTTTGATAAACTGATGCTGACTTTCATGTTGTTGCCCCCTGCCCCCTGCCCCCTGCCCGCCGCTGCCCGTTGCCCGCTTTGTCGAGCCACTTTGTCGTTGTTAATTATAAAAATTTTCCATTTTGCGTTTGACGTGGGGAGATATTCTGCGCAGCGCTCGAAAGTATGCTACACTTTTTAGCTGACGCCTTTGCCACTTGCTTATGTATCAGTACATTACACACACACAGACACACACACAGTATATATAGCAAGTATATATATTGTATGTAAACTTGCTTGTACAAATTGCAAGCTAGCATTTTACGCCCGGGAGGGGACAGGGCGTTCCAAGGCGAACAACAAAAGTTTAAGAAAAAGAAAACTGTGCAAATAAAACTTTTTGCTTTCGCTGCTGCTGCTGCTGCGCTGGCTTTGGCTTTCCGCACTTTGGCAAAAGTCCTTACCCAAGGGTAAATGCAAAATTTACACAAACACACACGCTGCTGCTGCTGCGCGAATTGTGCTGGCCAAAAGATGTTGCCAGCGCCGCGTCAAAAAAATAAAAATGCCAAAGCAACGAGTGCAAATAAAATGGAGAACTGCTGCCAAGGGGAGACCAGCTTTGATTTTTGGTAAAGCAACAGCAGCAGCAGCAGCAGCAGCGGCAGCAGCAGGCAAGGAGCAGTGCAGCTTGCAGCTGAGAGAACGCTTCACTGCACTTGACTATTATTGAAGTTACGCCAGAATCCTTGCACAGCACACAGCAGCCCATCCCAGTTGCTCTCGATTGAGTTGTTGCCGTTGCCTCTGCTGTTGAGAAACTTTCGCCTTTGGGGCTGGCAATGGGAGAAACATCTTTAGCATGCTGGCATCCTTTGCCACAGTGGCAGCATCCTGGCAGCATGGCACCGTCGCCCATCCTCCCCATCGTGAGCGTCCTTTGCATATTTAAGCGCGCGACTCGCACAGTTGCTGCCACTGCGTTAGCTTCTGCTCCACCTCAGTCGCCGCTGCTGCCACTTTTTGCATTTTTTATGTGTTGCTAGGTCATTGTACGTACAAAAGCCACTTTTACTGAGCCAGCAGCAATTGCTGCAGCAACTGCAGCTGCTGGAGCAACAACAATAACAGAAGTAAATAGAACCGCAAGTCAAGTGACGACCAACAGATACTCTACCATCAACTCTGGCGGGATTTTCATTTGGAATACTTTAGACCTACCTACGTAGCCTTTCGATTTTTGATTTGCAATATCAATACAATCCTTTGCTCTTATCGATAATTATAGCTAAAAGATTGAATATCTTATCGAAATCTGTCCATTATTACTTATTCTTATTCTGTCCATTATTACAATTCTAACAACTCCGATAGAGTTCCTGCGACGAAAAATCTAGACCCCAGAAAATCTTATATGAGAATATGTATATGGTTATCTTCCGGATATAAAGACAGTGCCTTGAGCAACGCTATAATCAGGATTCTACTGTAAATATAAATACATAATCAAATAAACTGAATATAAATAGAAAAGACTTTATAAAATATTATCTCTCACAATTTGCTAGTGAAAATGGAAAAAATTATAAAATTATAAAATTTTAATTTAAAAATTAATAAAATAAATATAAATTAATTATGGAAAATTATATCCATTAAATTAAAAAAAAAATAATAATTAAAAAAATAAATAAAAATTAATTATTTTAAATTTAATTAATAAATATAAAAAATGATTATAAATTATTAATAATTTTATCCATTATATTAGCAAAATTTAATTTAAAAATTACAAAATAAATAAATAAAATTTAATTATGGAAAATTATATTTATTATATTAAAAAAAAATAATTTGAAAATTTAAAAAATATATATCAATTAATTATTGAAAATTATATCCACTATATTATACAAATTTAATTAAAAAATTAAAAAAAAAGAATATAAATTATTTATGGAAAATTAAATCCATTATATTATAAAATTTTAATAAAAAAATTAAAAAAAAAATAAATTAATTATTGAAAATTAATTCATTCAAAATTCATTATATGAAATAAAAAAATCAACAAAATAATTATAATTTAATTATTGAAAATGATATCCATTATATTATAAAATTTTATTCTAAAAATTAAAAAAATAAATATAAATTAAGTAAAGAAAATGATATTCATTTTTTTAAATTTGAATTTTAAATTAAATATATATTAATTATGGAGAATTATATCCATTATATTATACAATTTTAATATTAAAATAATATTAAAAAAGAAAATTTAACTGTGTTATGGACAATTTTAAATTAAAATTTTAATTCAAATTAAAAATTTAAGAATATCCATTATATTATATTCTCCACATATTGCTAAAGCAGATAGTGTTCACATTTTCAAATGGATATTTGATCAGAATCCACAGTAAATACCAGAGCCTTGCATGTGCTCCATTGAAAGTGTGCAACCTGCTGCTCAGAGGATTCAGCTCTTTTAAATGAGTATCTTCAGCAGCTTCTGCAATTGCAAATGCGATTGCGATTGCTGCTGCTGCTGCGACTGCATTTGAGCTGCGCAACAACTTTTCGAGCTGCTGCCAAATTAAACAAAATTTGCGTTGCCTCAAAGCGAGAGTTTTCAGTTCTCCACTTTCTGCTGCTGCTCCTACTCCTGCTCCCTCCTCCTGCTCCTCCTCCTGCTCCTCCTCCTGCTCCTGCTGCTCCTGTTGCTGCTGGGCTTTGCCTCTGTTCCTCTCATTTTGCTTTTAGTTGTATTTTTTTTTTGGTCAGCTTTTGGCGCATTTTTAATGCATACGATTGGGCGTTGTGGTGGGGCTGGGCGTGGCACCGTTTCGCTCTATCAAATGCAATTTGTAGCTGGCTGTGTCAACTCGAGCAATATTATTTGCATTTCTTATTTTGGCCGAATGCGAAAAGTTTGGCTGCATAATTTGAATTGTTGACGGGTTGTTGTTGTTGTTGTTTGTGTTGGTGTTGTTATTTAATATGCAATTGCAATGACTTTTTAATTTGTGCACAAGCTCAGCGAATGCCAAATGC
This sequence comes from Drosophila aldrichi, assembly GCA_035045965.1. Lineage (NCBI taxonomy): Eukaryota > Metazoa > Arthropoda > Insecta > Diptera > Drosophilidae > Drosophila > Drosophila aldrichi. The sequence continues at coordinate 2,286,049 of JAWNOM010000341.1, read as the reverse complement.
ATAAATCATTTTTGGATATCACGCGACAAATTAAAAATTAATGCAACGTCACAGCCGCCAACTCACGCGGCGTCTCCTGCCACAGCCACGCCCACAAAATGGCTGGGCAATGCAATGCAACAAATGCTGCATATTAACCATATGTGTGTGTGTGTGTGTGTGTGTGTGTAGAAAAAAGTGCGGGTCTCATCTCCGATGCGGCACATTTTTATCGATTTTCCTCGCAGCTCGCAGCGAAATGCAGGCATTGAAATAATTTGCAACCCCAAAAACTCGGTTTTATTTCATTTTACTTTACTTCTTTCCTTATTTTTATTTTCTATATACACATACATACATAAATATACATATATATATATATATATATATTTTTTTTTGCTTTGCTGTGACTGCTGCGTAGCACGCACTTTTAGAAAAACTGTGGAAAAACTGAGAACTGAAAACCGAAGAAGAGCACGCAGCATAGAAGGATAGTGTTCATATGTATGTGTGCGTGTATGTGTGTGGGCTGTCGCTGCAAAGAAGAAAGCAAAACAGAAAAAAGAAAAAAATTCGCAATGAGGGTTGAAAATAAATTGCTTTTAATTTGATTTCAACTCAATTAAATCTACGGAATGGAATTTGAAATTAATTCATTTCTCAACTTGGCACATCCTTGACGCACATCCTTTGCAGCAACTGGCCCTTGGCTAATGCACTTTTATTAGCAGCAATCGCTTGCTCCACATGTTAACCACAATGCTCGCACATATACTATATATGTGTATGTATATATACTTATATATATGTGAATCTAACTAATTAGTAGTGCTGCGAAATCCCAGATATGCCTGGGCAGGAAGTGCACATCTGTCAGTATTTTGGCAGGCTTAATGAGTCGGCAAGGATTTGTCTTTCGCATTAAACATGGCTTACAGTTGGTCAATAATCTATAGAGCATAATATCATTATATATATTCAGTATTTTAAATAGACTGAAATTGTTGTCTCTTTTATTCAAGTCTAGCTATGAGTGGATATACATATAGATGCATACAGATATATAAAAATCTTCTTCACTTAGTTTGTAGGAAATTAGTCTAGTTTACAACAGTTTTCCTCTCTTACCTTTCTTTTCCTTATAAGTAGGCTCAACTTGTTGTCTCTTCTATTTGAGTCTAGCTGTGAACACATATATAAATATATGTGTGTGTATATGCATATCTTCTTCATTAGTTTACAGCTACTTTACGCAGTCTTCCCTTCCAATCCATTTCCAATAAAATTGCATAAGATATTACATTCAATTTATATACTCCGTTTAGGTCAAGCTGCTTTCAATTGTCCTTTTCTTCCCTTTCCTTTCCCACATCGAACATAATTTAGTAGATATTCTATATTTAAAATAGTCTCAACTTGATGTCTCTTCTGTTTGAGTCTAGCTATGAGTAGATATATAGATATACATATGTATGTATATAGAGATCTATCTATCTATATGCATATCTTCTTCACTAGCTTCCAGCTACTTTCAGTTGTCTTCCCTTCCCATCCCTTTCCACTCAATATGAGTATAAGATATTATATATTCTGTATTTTATAAATGCTCAACTTGTATAATCTGTTTAGGTGTAGCTATGAGATGTATAGATATATAAACATCTTCTTTATTTAGTTTATAACGGAAATTAGCCTAGTTAACGGCTGCTTTCAATTGTTCTCTCTTCCCTTTGTTTTTACCTGATCAAGTAGGATAAATTCTATATCTTAAATAGGCTCAATTGGTCTCTTTTGTTTAGATATATGTATATCTTCTAAAATTCTTCTACACTTGGTTTATAAAGGTAATTCGCCTGATTTCAACTTGTTTGTCTCTTCTGTTCAAGTCTAGCTATGAAATATTTAGATACACACAGTTATAAAGAGATCTTCTTCACTTAGTTTGTAAAGCAAATTAGTCTAGTTTACAACAGTTTTCCTCTCTTCCCTTCTTTTTCCTTTCAAATAGACTTGTTTCTTCTGTTAAGGTTTAGCAATGAGATATAGAAGTATCTATTAGATACATATAGATATATAAAGATCTTTTTCACTTATATACTATGACTTACATATTTACAGACATATATAAAGATCTTCTTCATTTAGTTTATAACGGAAATTAGCCTAGTTTATGGCTGCTTTCAGCTGTCCTGCCTTTACGTATTCTCCCCCTTTTTTGGCTTTTAAATTGTGTCACAATGCAGCTGTAAATTGTTTTTTGTTGTAACCCTTTTTCATTTAGCCAACACATTCATTCATTGGCCTGCTGCTACCTCAACAAAACAATAAAATTGCCCGCCACCGCCACCGCCTCCGTCTCTTCTGCCGTGCACACCCGCATCGCCGTATCGCCGCCTGAACTTGACCTTGATACAAATTTTGAAGTGAGCTTTTTAGCACATATCAAAATGGTTACATCTCAAGGGGGCCCTCGACGCGCACAGAGCAGGAGCAGGAGCAGGAGGGGGCGATGGTGAGGGCGAGACAGATTGAGTAAGGTAGTTATGCCAAGTGGCGGCGTTGCCACCTCGCCAGCTACGCGCCCCCAAAATGCGCCTCGCAGTGACATTGAAAATTTCGCATCTAAATTGCGTGTAGCAAATTGACGATGACGCATTTGCCAACACCCTCGCCGAAAAGCTGTCTGTATGTATCTACACACACACACACACACACACAAATACATGCATATATATGTATTAGTATTTGTATATATACATACAGATATACGACTGCAGGGTTGGCTTCAATTACACTGCAAAAATGAAACGAAAAACGACAGAAAAAAAAACCCACCCCCATTGGCACTAAAGTCAACCCCCGAAATAAAAGACGCACAGAATACAATCAGAAAGGAATATATATACTATATACACGCACACATCAACACACACACACATATACATGTGTATGTATGTAGATATATAAGAGCCAGTCGAAAGCAAAGCCGTGTGATTCACCAGCAGCTCCAGCCGTGCCGCATAATTCAACACCTAATGGCAGACGGCAGGCAGTTAGTCATTTAGCCAGCTCTTCAGCTGTTCAGCTCCCCAGCTACGCCGCTGTACGGTCACGCAAGCCGCAGTCATAACCTTCAAGGACATGGCGGTCGTCAGTGTCGCCACGAAAGTGATAATCAAAATAAACAAAGATTAGCGCTGCATGTGCCTGTTACAGCTGTAATCCCCACCTCAGTCAACCACTCCCCTTTCCGTCTCTGTCTGGCTCAGGGCGGAAGGTGCGCTTAGCCTTGAAATTGCCGCTGTTGCTGGGGCAGGAGACGGGGCAGGACAATGTTGTTGTCCTAAACCTCTGGCTGCTGTTGCTGCTTTGCCTAGCCTTGAGTGCGCCCCAAAAACAGCAAGGGGTTGTTGCTCTCAATGCCTGTTGAAGCGCAGGCATTTCCCTGCAAGTAATTAATAATTTTGGCACATTTAACAAGCAACTGCAGCAGCAGCAGCAGGAGCAGCAGGTCAAGGTTATCAAACGTTTGCCTAGGCAGTTGAACGACCTGAAAGGCACTCGAAGGGTTCGATGAGCGGCAGCACCTAAAGCGGGCAGTCGTGAGAAGCAGAAGTCTGCAATACATCAAGCGAAGGGTTGCCAAAAGCCTCACACACACACAGATACACACAAATACAGACAGACAGAGAGACACGCACATTGGGCTCTGCCTAAAAGCAACTTTTTATGGGGCGCCCATTTGCTCATTATGATGACGACAAAGTCAACTGCTGCTGCTGCTGCTGCCGCTGCTGCCGCTGCCAGCATGAGTTTGTTGAGGGGGAGGCGGGGCGACAAATGTGTCATAAAAGGCGCAACAGTCTACCGTCTGCATGTGCGGGCCTTTGATAGGGCTACTCAGCTCCACTTTTTGTGCGCATTTCTGTTATTTCTCCAGCTTTTTTTTTTTTTTTTTTTGCTTTGTGCGCGCTCTCGACGGCACCTACCCGAAATCCACTTGGCCTAGGTCAGGTTCCTTAATGCTTTTCTGTATGTATGTGTGTGTGTGTGTGTTTGTGCTGTTCCGTTGCTGTGTGCGTGTGGCCTTTGCGGTTTAACTTGGCTACCTGTTGCACAGTTTTGTCGCCCTCGGGGCTTTTGAGCCTAAATTGCGTCTCATTATTGTGTCGCAGCTGCTGTCGAGACTTCTTTGTTGGCCTCAATAAACGATAAGAAGAAGAAGAAGAAGACAAAGAAGAAGCACAATGTATGTGTGTATACAAAAACAAAAAAACTAACTAATAACAGCAATTAAGCCAACATGCGTTTTCATCTGTTGGCGCTAATAAAGACGGCAAAAAAAAGTTAAAAACGACAACAACAACAAAAAATTGATTTCAAAATTGATTCAGTTTCGTCTGCTGCTCATAAACTGTCAGCGCCTGGACTCAGGATGCGAGCACAACTCGAGCAAAAAAGGAAGCTGAATGAACAGGAGCAGGAAGCAGCTGCTGACTGCTGATTGCCCATTGTATTCGTGCATGTGTGTGAGAGCTTCTCTTGTGTGTGTGTCTGTGTGTGTGTTTGCCTATTTTTGGCTCAATTTCACGCAGCCTTTGTAGGTCGTCGGCCTCGCGAGTCGTCGGTGCTAAGCAACGACTTCGGCTAAGTTGATTATGTATGTGTGTGTGTGTGTGTGAGTGTACGTGTGTATTAATATTATATCTACGATGACAATACGACAGGCATGTGCAATTCTTACCACCCAAGGCTGTAACAAGAGAGAGAGCACATAAGAAAATATTTGAATAACAAATAGAATATTTATTAAATGATAGTAAAGGTTAGCTGAGTACATGGCTTATACATATATATTCTGTCTTTGCTTTGTTTCATATATGTCGAAACAATACTTGTTCTTATTACATACATATGCAATAGCTTTTTTTCGTATAAGTACTCTTATATTCGTTAAGAACTTAAAACACTATTGCGATTACTGTGTCGACGATATTAGTTAATATCAAAATAGTTTTTATTCATTCAAAGCAAGCTGGCAAATATTATTTTAAGTTTTTATATAATTTTATTTTTTTTTATTTATTTATTTTGTTATTTATTTATTTTTTTTTTTGTTATTTATTTGTTTATTTACTTATTTATTTATTTATTTATTTATTTATTTATTTATTTATTTATTTATTTATTTATTTATTTATTTATTTATTTATTTATTTATTTATTTTCTTTACTTATTTATTTATTTATTTAATTATTTATTTATTTATATATTTATATATTTATTTATTTATTTATTTATTTATTTATTAATTTATTTATTTATTTACTTATTTATTTATTTATTTATTTTTTATTTATTTATTTATTTATTTATTGTTTATTTGTTTATTTTATTTTATTTTTTTTAATTTTAATTTTAGTTTTTGTAGTTAATTGCTTTTGCCTGCTAGTAATATTTTGTTATATAGTTTTTATATTAAAGAAAAGCTTCACTTGATAGAGTTTTTCCACAATAATTCTTGAAACCCCTTTATTTTTATTGATACCATGCGTAGTTCTAAAGAATAAAATTCTTGAATTGCATAGGCAATTGATTCCCAAGTCAGTAAACATTATACAGAAGCTTTAGCTATAAATTAGGATCATTATTCTTCAGTTACTTAGAATCAAAGGAAGCCAGCCAAACAGCTAAATGTAAAACTCAGTCAATCATCTATCAATAATTGTTTTAATTATAATTATTTATTATACTCTTAATTTAAACTTTGTTTCCAACATAAATTAAATTATATAAATTAAATACCGAGATTATTTATTATTACTCAATTGCAAATATTATTAGATAAAATAACGTGTATAAGTCTAGATTTTTATAGAAACTGCTAGAAAATACGACGTAATCAGTACTTTCCAATCTATTACAGAAATATATTATTATAGAGTAAAGAAAACAGTTCTATAAAAAATACCCTTAAGAGTCTATCAAAGAAATGCAGTAGGAAATTTTCTTTAAATGTCTATCTGTTCCCGAAATCAATATGAATACAGCTCTGCAGCTCCACTCCTGCATGCTCCACTCTTAGCTGGCATGTTTTGGTGCCAACTGTACACTGTGAATGCTGCACAATATCAATTTCCAGAAAAAAGTCAGCAAATCACCTCAGTAACTCTTAGCCGAACTAAATTTAGATCAACAGCCCCTCAGGCCCATTTACATGTGAGTGTGTGTTTGTGTGTGTGTGTGCGTGTGTAATGCTCACCAAAATCCAAGCCTATGTGACATCGACAAGATGTCGTCTTTGTCGTCATTGCTGCTGTCACTTCATGGGGCTGCAACTGCAACTGCAACTGCAACTTCAACTGCGTCTGCGTCTGCGTCTGGGACTGAGACTGGGCGCATGGCACGCTCGCAGCTTGCATTAAAATAATTGCTTCCGAAATGACAACTGCTGCTAAAAGTGGATGTGGATGTGGATGTGGATGTGGATGTGACTATCCAAGATATGCGCAGCCCCTGACGAGGCTGTTCATGTTGATGTGGCAGCAACATGTGCGCCCTCTGCCTGGGCTGCGATGTGTGCGCGCCTGCGCGTGCCAACAGCACAGTCTTCGGCATCTTATGGCATCTTACGGCAGCTTGCCCCATCTGCATCAGCATCTGCATCTGCCAGGCGTTGCTTATTTACCGTTAAGGCGCAGCCGTCTGTCACTCAGAGCAGGCACAGCGACAAGGGCATTCCAGCAGCACTCCTGCGAAGCATCCGCGTCCATTTCCATTTCCACAAAACACTGCGCTGCCATTGCTGACTGCAATACCCCCATACTCGCACATATCGCCATCCGCATCCCCATCTGCAGTTCCCCTCCACTCTGCCTTGCGCTCCAGCAGTTGGCGCTCGTCTGGGCCCATATGTCGCGTCTGTCTGCTGCGTCTATTTTCGGATGCTGCGCTGCGCTGCGCCTGCGCATATAAGATGGATGCGCACGCGTATTTCTATGTGAATGTGTGTGTGTGCAGGCGAGTACTAGATTTCCATTTGGATTTTCAATTTTCCGCTTACCGTTCACAGTTATGTGTGTTCCCAGCACTTTGCTTAATGGTTCCTGTGCGCTGAAGCACTCTAAGACACAGCCGCGTCTGAGACTCGAAGAATTATATTTATGACTTTTCGCCGGAAATAGATGCCGAGTGAGGTTTTATAAGTATGTGACTGCCATAAGTCGCGGAATAAAATATGTGCAGCATTTCTCATGCCTGTTGGAATTATCAGAGGCTCATCTTACAGTGAGGATAATTTTCACTTGAAACTCGAGAGTTTAAGTAAGGGTGTCTTTTAAATTTTTAAATATTAGGTCAATGACACCTTTAATTAATTATTTTGTATTATAACTAGTGTTTTTAGTTTTTAAAAAGTTTTAAGTTTCATAATTTAATCCATTTTATTATTATAAAATTTGTGATACTAAATAAAAACGCGTTAAACTTGCAAGCAGTTCATGAAAAACGCACGCGAAACGCGCAATGTTAACAACAGCAAGCAGTGTCAACTGCTCGTTTGACACTGCTTATCACGCAGCCCTGGTTTACAACAGACATGAGAACGAAACACTGTTCACTGCTTGTCAAAAGGACAATTACTATGTGAACGTACAAGCAGTTTTATTCAAGCAGTGCTTCGTCTTACTTTACTGTTAACAGCACTGGTTTGTGTCTTGACTATCTCAGTTTGTATATTTAAATTGAATAAATTTCAAAACACATAGAGTACACAATTCAATTATTTAACGTATTTTCAAACTGTATAACAAAGTAGACAGCTTGCAAATTTAAAGGAATTTTAAATCTTATAGTAAAATATACAAATAAAATAAATACATTACTCAAATGCAGATTCATAAGTTGTTTAATAGAATGAAAACCTTTCATATTGCTAATAATAACTGGCTCCGCATCATGCCAGCGCTTATTTTATAATCAAATCATTAGTAAACATAAGTAATCCGTTTAGGGATAGCCTGTTTGCCTGCACAATTGGGAGCAAATTAACACTTAACATTCCTCATTATTTCTACAAGTTAATCAAGTCACTCACAAAAACTTTTCTCTGCCATTTATTCAATTTTCAGATCGTTTACGGTGCCGACGGCCAACCCGTTCGTGCCGATGCGAAGCGTGGACGCGGCAAGGGCAAGGCGACTGGCGCCAATGCCGTCGTCGTCAATGCCACCGCTGTAGCCGCTGGCAATGGAACACCAACAACTGGGGTAAGTGCATCCATCCATCCATCCATCTGTTTAGCGACCGCTAAACGCCTTCGGCTTCAACTTCGGCTTCAGCTTGGGTTTTTATTGCGGCAAGCCTTCGTCACAATCACACAATGCACAGTCAGGCAGGCTAATTAAGTCACGCGGTAGACAGTTTGTCTGCGGTTAAGCAGACGAAGTCCCAGACCCAGACCCAGTCCCAGACCCAGACCCAAACGCTGACTCAGTCTGCAGACCCAATTTGAGTGGCTGTCGCGGCATGCGGCAACATTTTCCACGTCATCACGCCGGGGCATCCGCATTGTTTGCGCAGGCAAATGGGCAACAGGCTTTCGGTCTGTTGGTCCGTTGTTCCGTTGTTCCGCTGGTCCCCTCCATTAAGCAGCAGCATAATCCATCCACCACGCGTTGCACGTAGCAAACTCGCAGAGTCAGTGGCAAGCGTTGGGGTCAACCATTTGTGCCGTTCGCTCTGGCACCAGCCTCAAAGCACACAGAGGGCGCAAAAAAAAAAAAAATGTATAATAAAAACGCAAAAGGGCAGACAAAGTTACGCTCCCAAAGGCTGCCGCCGACGCCGCTGCCAAAGTCGCAACATGCCGCACGTAGCAAGACCCAAACAGAGTCAGCGGCACAGACGGCAGCAGCAGACACAGACAGAGAGTCCCAGACCCAGACCCGGTCGGTCTAGCTACTTACAAGCATTGTTTGTCGTAGAGGAGGGCCTGGCTCTGTCTGCGACTGGGGAATCGGCGGACCGTTGGGCACTCGCTTCCAGCTAAACAGCGTCAGAGGCTGACATTGGCTTTGGCTTTGACTTTGGCTTTGGCTTTGGCTATGGCTTTGACCTTAGCCAAGGCTCTGTCACGCAACTGGCGGGCCGTCTGCCGGCTGCCGGCTTGCCGGTTCCTGCTCCCTTTCAAGGTCGTGGCTCGTAAAAAGTTGTCTAATTTAATAGTCATTCACACACTTCCTGGCAACGTCACAGCCCGCAGCGTTTCTCTTTTTGCCCTTTTATGCCCTGACTATATTTTGGGCATTGCTGAATTTTGCAATTTAAATATTACTGTGGGGATTTAAAAATATACATTTATAATATAATTTATTGAGATGCTATTAATACAGAAAAATTACTAAAAATATGTACAAATGGATTCACAAACATATATAGTAAAAATAATAATTATTATTATAATAATAATAATATTATCATTATCATTATATGTATATAATAAATATTAAAATTAAAATATACAAACCAGGAACCGTAACGATTGTAATAGAAAAATAATTTTAAAAAATAAATTATTTTTTGAGTTTAGAAAAAAAAATTTTAGTTATAAAATGAATTATTTTTTTAGTTATAATTTTTTTTTTTTTTTTATAAAAAAAATAATTATATGATTAAAAAATAATTATTTTAGATCAATTTTTATATAGAATATAAATTAAATCATAGCTATTTTAAATTTTTATTATTTTATATTATAAAAAAATATGGCTTAACTTTATTAACTTATTGAAAAATAGCATTAAATATAATTAGTGGTGATAATGCCTCAAAATAAATATAAAAATAATTATAAAATTGAATATATACAAAAGATATTAAAATTAAAAAACATTAAAACTAAATTAAAAATAATATAATATATTATTATTGAATGTACACAAAATTTCTTAAAATTACAAGGCATTCAAATAAAATTAAAAACTTAAACAAAAAATTGAGCTGAATATAAAAAAAAAATAAATAAACAAAAAATAAATCAAAAATTGAGCTGAATAAAAAATAAATCAAAAATTGAGCTGAATAAAAAATAAATCAAAAATTGAGCTGAATATAAAAAAAAATAAATAAATAAAAAATATTATAAGTATATTGAATGCATTAAAATATATAAATTATTGAATTTAAAAAATAAAATAGCACAAAAAATATCTTAAAATTAAAAAGCATTAAAATTAAATTAAAAACTTAAGCAAAAAATTGAGCTGAATATTAAAAAATGAAATTAAATAAATCAAAAATAAATCAAAAATTTAACTGAATATAAAAAAAAATTAAATAAAAGAAAAAATACTATGAGTATATTCAATGCATTAAAATACATAAATTATTAAATTAAAAAAATAAAATATCTTAAAATTAAACAGCATTCAAATCAAATTAAAAACTTAAACAAAAAATTGAGCTGAATAAAAAATAAAAAATAAAAATAAAAATAAAGAAATCAAAAATAAGTCAAATATTGAGCTGAATATAAAAAAAATTAAATAAATGAAAAATAAATCAAAAATTGAACTGAATATACATAAAGTTGGCTATGGCTTTGACCTTAGCCAAGGCTCTGTCACGCAACTGGCGGGCCGTCTGCCGGCTGCCGGCTTGCCGGTTCCTGCTCCCTTTCAAGGTCGTGGCTCGTAAAAAGTTGTCTAATTTAATAGTCATTCACACACTTTCTGGCAACGTCACAGCCCGCAGCGATTCTCTTGTTGCCCTTTCATGCCCTGACTATATTTTGGGCATTGCTGAATTTTGCAATTTAAATATTACTGTGGGGATTTAAAAATTTATATAAATAATATAATTTATTGAGATGCTATTAATACAGAAAAATTACTAAAAATATGTACAAATGGATTCACAAACATATATAGTAATAATAATAATTATTATTATTATAATAATATTATCATTATCATTATATGTATATAATAAATATTCAAATTAAAATATAAAAACTAGGAATCGTAACGATTATGATAGAAAAAAAATTAAAAAATAATAATTATTTTTTGAGTAATGAAAACAAATATTTTTAATTATTAAAATTAATTTTTATGATAAAAAAAATGATTATATGATTAAAAAATAATTATTAATTAAATATAATTTTTATGATAAAAAAAATGAGGGTGTGATTTTTTAATCACACATACATATTTATGAGCCACAGCATTCAGCTGAAGGATTCAATTGAATCAACTTCCCTTACAGCGATTAATGCGCTCAGTGTGCAACTCGTCGAGCCCTTCCCATCGGACTGTTCCGCCTCCGCATGAGGGTCGTAAAAAGTTAACCAAAAACTTGAGAGTCATTCGCCGACTTCATCGTCGTCACATCCTGTGGCGTGTTGTCCTTGTGTGGCATGCCACACCCCAATGTCGGCGCTGCTTTAATCTGGCGATTTGTCTTGTAAAACGGCAGCGGCAGCGGCAACAGCTGTCTTCATGTCCACATTCGCATCCCGGGTGTCCCGTCAATGAAGCGTTGATTATGTCGTCATGGCCACACACACACACATACACTGAGAGACTGTTATAGAGACCCGGCGAGCGCACAGACAGAGTCAGCCAACAACTTGACATTCCTTGGCAAGCCCATAAAAACGCAGACAGGCAACGATGGCAACGAAGGCAACGAAGGCAGCATGCGGCATGCCACATCCTTAGTCGTAGCCAAATCACGTTGCTCCATAAAATGGCTAAAGTGAGCAACAAGTCTCACTGCTGACTGCGTGCCTCCGCTTGACATTGAACTGCCAACTGGAAAGAGGCAACTGGCAACTGGCAAGTGGCAAGTGGCAAGTGGCGCGGCGGCAGCTTCTTTAAGTTTGCCTGCGGTTTGCCTTTGAATTAGTCCCCAGCACTTGGTCCCCAACTTGGCTCTCCACTTGGTCTTTCCCTCAGCTTCGTGCTCGTGCCCGTTGGCATTTTGTGTGCCGCTGCTGCTGCTGCTGCTGCTGCAACTGTTGCTGCTGTCTTTCCGGCAACAGTTGCAAAGTTTGTCCGTGTTGGCGTTGTTGTTGCCGCCGCCTTTTGTTGCCTGACTTACTCACTGGGTGAAAGTGAAGTTTCGTATCGTTGTCGCTGCCTGTCCCAGTGACCAACAACAGCTGCCAACAGTTGCCTGCCACCGCGTCGCCGAAAATTCAGGTCGCATTGCATTGGCATTGCCATCCCGTGACCTTTATCGCCAGCAAAAAAAAACCAACTAGCAAGGCAAAAAACATGAAATGGCCATGCGGGAACTCACCAAGGACAACGCCAAAAGCGTCACTTCACCATTTGGCTCCAACTCCCAGCTCCAACGCCAACAATCTACAACGTGCAACGTGCAACGTGCAACGCGCATTCATGTTTGCTAGCATTTTTGGCTGCAGCCATTGTTCATGTCCGTGTCGGCCTTTGTTGGCCCAATCCCGTTGCCAATCCTGTTCTCGGTCCATGGCCATTGCCACAGCCGCCGCCAATGTCGCTTGTGGCAGCCTGTCCGCCACTTGTTGCCCGCCGTGTCATGCAATCTGCATACATATGTATGTAGGCTGTCCCTAATGGACACAGTCCGCTGCTATCGTTGACCTACACTGTCCAGCAAGAACTTGGTTGAGCTTTTCACAATATTTTCATATTTCTCGCAATAATGTTTCATTAAATGTAACAAAAATTAATATCGTATAATTAACCGATTTCTGTGGTATAACAAGTCTAACTATCGACACTATCGATGAGGTTTTAATAAGTATCGTCCACCTCTAAGTGCTATAGGCCTTCTTTAAATGACTGTTTTTGGTATATTTATTTATTTAATTGTTATTTATCATTATTATATCATTATTATACAGTGAACCTCATTAAAAATGGTAAATCAGGGTATAATGGTTTTATATTATATTATTTATTTATTTATCGGATAAATTCTGGAATATTTATGTGTATCATTTTGATAGAGATGTATTTTATGGATTTTAGTTGATTTTTATAAATCAAATTAATTCATTAAAACTAAATTTAGTCGCACTTAATGAAGCAGAGCATAGTCAATGAAGCCCTCAGTCTCTCAGGACATTCCACTGAAATGAACCTAAAATCAAATTTTTTAATGTTCATGCAACATTTTATTTATTTAATTTTTTTTTTTTATTAATTATATGAGGATTTGGGTTGTAATATATTGCATAAGCAAAATATTTAATATTTAATATTAAAATTTAATATATTAATATTATTTTATTAAATTTACTTTTTTATTTTTTATTTGTTTTTTATTTTTTATTTATTTTTTTTTTTAATTAGTGACACGAAGATACATTCATATAATATAATACATTATGCTTATACAATATATTATGCTTAAGTCTCAAATATTTCATTCAAATTCAAATTTCTTTAACTTACAATTGCAATCGCTTAGTCTTGTTGCACAGTGTAAGCTGCAGCATTTTTGCGCTGGCATGCTGAACATTTAAGGCAGCACCCACGCCCCCAAGGCTTGCAGGCGCCCATTGAAAATAACAGAATTCGTATGTTTGTTTCTTTTTTTTTTTTTGCTTTGCTTTTTCTGCTTGTATTCACACACGCAAAATGCAAAGTGCAAAAAGCAAAATGCAGCGTGCCACATTTGTAGCGTTGGCAGCGACGCGACGTTGGCGGCAATTAGCCAACTCACACACACACATGCGATCAGCTGTCACAATGTTTGGACAGGCAACAGTGTGTGGCAGTGGCAGCGGCGCCCCCCAGGGTGGCCATGTCTAGGCTCCACTTGAATGCAGGCCGCACGCTGCACTTAACGTCTAATTAGGCGCCGCTCAAAAGCCACTCAACGGGCTGCCGGCAGAGCACAATGTCAAGCCATGTCCGCGACTTGGCCACACCTTGGCCATCACTCAAAACACACACACACACACACACACACAGCAGAGGTAAAAAAAAACCGAACAGAGAAAAAAACGGCAGCAGCACATAAATGGGCAACATGCTGAACATGTCGGCGCCACAGCGGCTACCTCAGTAGCCACCGCGAGGCACCACCAACCGTGACAGGGACCGTGGCTGTAGCTGTGGCTGTGGCTGTGATTGCGGCAGCTGTTGCTGTAGCAGACGACGACAGGCGACTCCTACGTGCAACTGCGACGGCGATGCCATGGCTATGATATCCAAAGAGCTTACATGCGGCTCGTAAAAAACAGCAGAGCCAGTTGCCAGACCCAGGCCAGACCCGGACCAGACCCGCGCCAGACCAGAGCAGACAATTTGTCGTCCAACTGTTTGTCCGTCCCCAGCAGCAGCACCACTTGGCACCACTTGTGATGTCCCAAACCGAAGCCGTAAACGTAATCGAGACGAGGGACCAGCCAGAAGGCAGACTTTTGGCACACGCAGCACGTGAGGAGTTCCCTACTGCCAGTTGCCAGTTGCCAGTTGGCAGCTTGTTGCGGTTTATTTTTATGAGCTGCAGCTATATGTATGTGTATGTGTGTGTGTGTGCGATCCATGGCACTTAAGCTGGAACAATGAAAGCGCTGCTAAGGCCACGCAACTGCCAACTGCCAACTGGCAGCAACAGCTGTCGACTCTTGGCTGCTTGGCTTTTGGTGCTCTCTCTCTCTCTCTGTGTGTGTGTGTGTGTTTTGGGCCATGTCAAAGCGGCCCTCAGGCGGCCGCGCTGTCTGCCAATTGAATTGAAATCTGACCAAGCCAAAAAGCGCGGCAACAACAACAACAACAACAGCAGCAGCGCAACAATTTGCCATGGCATCCATTTCAATGTCAAGGCTCGTGCGTGAACAAAAGTCAAGTTCAAGGTCTGTGCCCGCGGCGCAGTGGGCCAAGGTCAGACAACAGTAAACGGCAAACGGCTAAAAAAAGAAGAGGAAAAGGCAAGCGCGTCATCTAATAATGAGCCAGCAGCTGGGCAACAAAAAAGAAAAAAGGTCATTGCGCTTCATTATGTCCGGGATGGCATTAACCCTTGCCTGCCACGCGCACGCACTTGACCCTTTTGGCAGAGAGAGACGGCGAGACGGCGTAGGATGTGCTGTATAAAAAGGCAAAGCGCTCAAATATCCTAGGGCGATTGGCAAAGGCGGCCGCTGACTTTCATTTCCCGAAATTTGTTGCCACACACACACACACACAAATTTTTTGTTGCTTTTCATCCTTTTTTTTTGTGGGCTGTGTCGTCAACCTTTTGTCAGAGAGTCAGCGTCCCTTTTAAGGTTTTTTTGTTGCGACTTTCGCCTGCTGCGCTATCAACTGTTGCTGCTGAGTCAAGGACCTGTGCCCGCAGCGTTGTTTGCATGTCCTTTTTAGACGTGTTTTTGGTATTTGGGTCCTTGTTGTCTGCCAGCTGTCTGAGGGAATCCCAAAGTCTTCGAAAAGCTCTCAAAGGTTTTCCAAAAGTTGATTGACCTGGCCCAAAGGTTGTTCAAAGTTGAGCCGGCTATTGATGTTGCTCCGTTGGGGCTGCCTTACTTTATTTTTATTTATTTTTTTGAAGCTCTGCTTTAAATCAATTTCTCTGTGCTTGGCATTTCAATTCAATTTAAGGCCAAGAGATTTGCGTTCGCTACTTTTTTTTCATTTTTTTTTTTTTTTTTGCGAACAATTAATTTTCTTGCAGCAGCAGCAAACAATGAAATTTACAATTTACAGCATACGCACACACCCACAGGCAGAAACATACCGTTATACAAAAGCCAAGCACTTCCGTTTCCTGTGTCTTACACACACACACACACATGCGCACACACTCACACACACAGCAAGGCAGACAAAATTGCAGCAATAAATTTGAAATTCAATTTAAAATGAACATAAATTGCTTAAACTTTCGAAGCATGTCATTTTTAAAACATTTTTCAACTAACACACACACACACACACACACGCATACACACTTACTGCCAGCTGAAACACTTCACACACACACACATAGCCATAAAGCGCATTAAGCGCTTTAAGGCACAAAATGCTGCCATAAAAATCGTTTGCTCGTTAATTTCTTGTGTACTTGTTTTTTTATTTACTGCTCACTCTCTCCACCCCCTTTCTCTCTCTCTCTCTGCCACCCTCTCTGTCTCACTCTCTGTCTCACTCTCTCATACACTATGTCTCTCTCTGTCTTGCTCACACTACTTATTTATCTATGTGGCTTGTCTTACGCGTCACAGCTCCACACGGCCCCATTCGTGCCAACAACAACCCCCAATGACAACCCCATGCCACCCAATACACACACACACACACACACACACATGTAAATAGCTCAGCTGTTGTTGTTGCTCACACAGAGCAGCAACTTCAGCTTTGACTATATACATACATACATACATACATATGTACACACACACACACATACACACACTTGATAAATGTGCATGACACACACATACACACACGCACGTATGCATGCAAGTATGTATGTGTATGCCTCGTTGTCTGTATGGCACATCAGGGCGAGGGCCGCTTGAGAGCTGTTCGCATTTATGCTGCAAACGGTTAAATCTCGAGATCTAAATGAATTTGTTATATGATTAAATTATGTTTAAACATAAATATAAATATAGTCTAATAGCTTTTTGTTGAAATATTGATAACATGTTCAGAACACTTGAAAAGGTAAAGGCAACTCAGAAATAGTTTAAGATCTTCTGTTTTATTCATATACATACTTTATAATTCCACTGGCTACTGACCTGGCACACAACAACAATAGGCGAAGGCTTAAAAGGCTTTACTCTTTGGAATACAGATCTTTCTAAATAATTGTAAATAATTGTAAATAAGCCTAGCCCATAATTTAGATTAAGGTTTAATGATGACTGAGCTGTAGAGTCTAATACCAGAAACCGAAATAAAGAATTCTTAAAAATAAAATTAATAACTTTATAATTAGCTATTCTCTTTTGTTTGTGTAATCTCGATTCATGAACACGAATATATTCTCAAGTATAACTTTTATTCTCTTTTACTTAAATGTATTCTCTAATCCTTTTATAATAAATACAATAATTGATCAATCATTGTGAAAATATGATAATTAAATGCTCTTAGTTTTTTTTAACATTTTATTATTATTTTTAACATTTCTTTAACTTCTTAAATAAATATATATTTAAAGTTTAATAAGTATCAAACATTCATATGCCGCATTAAATGAGAAAGTGATTTTATTTTTAAAATATTTGCATGAGCAATAAATATCTCTTTCGGACTAGAATAGTAAATAATGAATATATATATTTTATTAAATTATTTTTTATTTTCAATTTGTCTTGTACAAAACAATAAGCAAATCCTTAAACTATAATATAATAACAAATATATGTATGTGCTTATTATAATATTGTTTTTAAAATATCCATAGCTAATCAATATGTTCTACAAATAATTCTCACATTGATTTGAATGTATCTCTTCGTATAAGCAATACTTTTAAAACTTCCCACCCTTAGCTGAGTCGCTGGGACAAAAAGTAAGCAAGAAAAAGCGATGACGTCGACGTCGACGCCGACGACGACGACGATGGCAGCAGAAAAGCTTTTCAATTGCCAGCTCACACTGCCGCATACGAAATGCGCGTCTATAATGCCTTATATAAACATGCACACACACACACATACATGCATATTATATATACACACACACACACACATATATATATATATAGCATTGTCTGTGTGCGGCTGTGTGTCGCTTTTGGTGGGCGGCTCTGGAGTCGCTTTAATTTTGGCATTAAGTGCGCTCACGGGGGTTGTTTCCGTTTGCGTTCAGCTATTTTTATTACGTTCGCTTCATTTTTTTTGTTCTCTTCTGTTTTGATAAATTTTGCAGCAGAGCCAAATTCGTCAGGGCTTTAATTCGCTTGACTTTAAGCCGAGGCGCAATTTAGCATAGCATACTTTTCTGCTGAGGATTAGTTTGTTGCCAACTCGCACGCATTTTGCCAATTGGCAATTGAACGTCAACCAGCTCTCCCTCCCTCTCTCTCTCCCTCTCAGCCTACCCCGCAGCTCTCCCTGGAGAGCTGTTCTAAGCCATTGTCCGTGTGCGCAGCTACAAATATAACTAACTTAGACACACACAAAGACACATACATATATGTATATGTGTGTGTGTGTGTGTACATTGTCTGTGATTAGTTCAACCCTTAAAACATGAAACGGCGCCATTGCATTGGCATTGCTCATACGACGCGTTGTCTGTTGTTCGCCGTATTTTGTCTGCTGTCTGTTGTCTGTTGTTTTCTTTTGGCAGTCAACTTTTTGCACACACACATGCATAGCGTATGCTCTGCAAATAATTTTCTTTGTTTTTCAATATTTTCTGCGCTTTCATCGCATTCCTTGCCCTATCTCTCTCTCTCGCTGTCTCTGTCTCGCAAGGGCCAAAGATGTTTTTGCTGCTGCTTAATGCAACGTCACAACAACATCGTCTGGTCGCCAATTTCGCTGCCGGCATCGCCTCAGCCCCCAAACGTCTGCTGCAGCTCTTAGATTCAAGCGTCAGCCTCCTACCATGCACCCGCCCCCGCCCCTCCTTGCCAAAATGCCAAAACGGTCATAGACATGCCACGAACTTTGTCACATTGCAGATGCACGAGCTTGTTGTTGTCTATAGCTGCTCACTATATATGTATATGTATGTATGTGTGTATATTTATATATGTATGTATGTCTGTCTGGAATGGATATTCGCTGTTGCTGTCACCATTAGCAGCTGTCTCACTCTCGCTTCGTCTGCTTTGCTATCCTGTCGCTGCCTAATGCCCATTTGATGGCGCTCACTAATTGCTTGATTGCCAATACGTTTTCCCACGCCCACAATTAAGGCGGCAGCGGCTGGGAGGGGGCACTTCAAATGAACATGCGGCATTTTGAGGCGTTGCGATAAGCACAAAAGGAATCAAACATAAATTATAATTAATAAACCAAGCGCAGTGCTCTTCGCCCTCGCTCTCTCTCTCTCTCTCTCGCACACGACGCAGTTGCGAAAGACAACAGAAAAGCGAAAACGGCAATGAAAAAAGTGTGCAAACAAAGCAACAAGAAATATATGCACAATATTTGCGCTGCATTAAATTTCATGCCGTTGCCAGTTCCTCTGCTTCCAGGCAAAACAAAAGCGGCAAAAAAAAAATGTAAAAAGAAGAAGAAGAAGAAGAAGCAACAGCAGCGAAGGCAGCGAGAGAGACAGCGGCAGAGACAGCAGCAGCGAGCACATAAATTACAGCAAGCAAAAACAAAAGCAAAACGAGGCGAAAAGGGAACGTTACGATACGAAACGAAACGAAATGAAACGAAACAAAAAACGACAACATGGAAAAATGAAAATGATAAATTGCAAACTGCACATAATTATGCAATTAAAGTTCGACGTTGTGTGTTTCGTTCTTGCTGTTGTTGTTGTTGAAAAAGCATTTCTTGTTTGCTGTTGTTATTATTATTATTGCTGTTATTATTATTGCCTGGGCTGTGCTGGGCTGTGCTGGGCTGGGCCCACAAAACTAACTTTGCCAGCAAATAACAGCTGCAGCCAACAACAAAACTTCATAAGAAGCACAGACAGCAAAAAGTGCAACAGTCGTCTTGCTGTTGTTGTTGTTGTTGCTGTTGGTGTTGCTCGCCTGATTGTTTTATGCCAGGCAACGTAAACAACAACAGTAAGAGCAACAACAGCAAGCAATCAAGCAACCTCATAAGAAAGCAAAACTTGCCAAGAAATCTATTTGCCTCGTCCAAATGAGATGTGAGACAAAGACAGACAGATTTATTAGCATTATGCCAATGAGAAGTGAGACAAAGACAGACATATTGGCAATATAGTCAGTCACATAAGAGTCAAACAATAAGAGACTAGAGCGATTGTTATCGTAATCGAAACAAAAAAGTGCTGAAGCGGGACTTGGAAAATCGTAAAGCTGATCTTAATGTGGGTGTGGGAGTGTTACTTGAAAATCTCTCTAAGTAAGCTTACTCAATCGATATGTTAGATAACAGATAACAGATAATTATATGTATATACCTACATACACAAAAACCTATCTATATACATATTTATAGATGTGTTAAAAATAGCATATAGTAATACTTGATCAGCAACAACTTCTTAAATGCTCAAAATAAAGTTAGCTTGATCGATAACTTTGAATTTCATTCAATATAAATACGATCCAATACTATTA
The DNA here is from genome assembly GCA_035045965.1 of Drosophila aldrichi. Lineage (NCBI taxonomy): Eukaryota > Metazoa > Arthropoda > Insecta > Diptera > Drosophilidae > Drosophila > Drosophila aldrichi. The sequence goes on along the minus strand of JAWNOM010000341.1, from coordinate 2,265,831 downwards.
CTGCATTTCTTGAAAAACTGACTATGCAAAACTCTCGAAAACAATTTAAACAGATGTATAGAAAACTCTTCTGAAATAATATTAATACCGATACTATGAAGCGTTCACATTATATAGCTAATGATAAGAATAGTGAAATGTAATGTTAATGTAATGCAATGTAATTGTTAAGTATATGTCGGAGATAATAGTATTATTCGAATAGAATATCATATCGATATATCGGTTCATGCTTAGTATTGGGTGATATTGATTGAGTGCGATGTTAGTTAACACTGATATCGAGTGTGGTCCTGAGTGTAATCGAACGTGCGAGTGAAACAGACAGTTGATTAGCAAGCGGAAGAGGGGCAACAGCGCAGGAACACGCTGCACTAGCAAATATTATCTAATCTGCAGATATATCCGACATATACAAAATACAAATACTAATGTAACAAGCGGCATTTGTAAAGGTCTTCTCGAAAGCTATTTATATAGGAATAGCTTTCGTAGCATTACAAACCTTGTCAAGTAACGAATTTATATTTTATTTGGGATATTGATAACTTAAAAATAATCGATATACAAACAATTTTATGCAGAGTTCTGAAATGTCTATAGCTGGAATTAAAAAAGATTAAGTGAAACAATATTTTTTGTATTATTGATCGATGTATTGGGATGCTATCAAGATTTAAGCAAAGTCTTAATATTCGAGAAATATAATGCTTAGAACTCTAAGGAATAACTATTCTGAACCTCTTCATATATTCAAGTAAAAAATTTAAAATTTGCATCCATTTCTTATTTCATCTGTATTTTTATGTTATCGATATTTCAGCAAAGTCTTAAAATTCGTGAAATATAATAACTTTAGAGTTATTTTGAGCCTCTTCAAATATTCGAGTAGAAAACTTAAAATTTGCATTTATTTTTCATATGTTATTTCAAAGATCATTACTTTTCGCCTATCTATCTTGTCCCATCTCTGATAAAGTTATTATGATATTCTAAGGTATACCTTCCTATTATTGCGGAAGGGTGTGCTAATTACATTGTATTTTTTGTATTTTTATGTTATCGAGATATCTGCAAAGTCTGAAAATTCGAGAAATATAATTTCTAGAAATCCTTAGAGTTATTCTGAACCTCTTAAAATATTCGAGTCGAAAACTTAAAATTTGTATCTATTGTTTATATGGCATTTCAAAGATCTTTACCTTTCGTCTTATCCTATCTCTAAAATAAAACTTCTTTTATGCAATTCTCTAGGGGCTATTGTCCTATTAATGGGAAAGGGTGTGCTAATTGCATTCTGTTGCGGACATACATTGTATATGCAATGCGCTGCGATGGCCCAGAGTCGAGGTTTGCGTGCTGCTAAAGCGTGCCACGTCCCTTGCTTGTTGCGAACGCGCCAGCCTTGCAATTTGCTTGGCCAATTTTGGCGTCGGGCAGCTGTCGCATAATTGCTGGCGCCCTCGCAGCCGCAGCCGCAGCCGCTGCTCAATTATGAAATATCAGTTTTTAATGCGTTTCCTTTTGTTTGTATATTTTTGTTCAAGCGAAAAATGGATTTTCATTTAATGAATTTATATTTGCTTAAAACTCTTTGCATATTTATTTCTTTACTCATTTTTTTTTTTTTTTTTTGCCACGACTTCAGCTTTATTTTATAAATTATTAATTTTAATTTTCTGCATGCATACTCCAGTGCACAGCCAGTGAATATACCAACACCCACACACACACACATATATATATATATATATATATCTTTATATATGTATATATATATTTATGCATGTCTATAGCAACGCAATTTGTGGGCACGCCCTGTTGCAACAGTTCGCTCTGGCACGCCCCAATCCTCGTGCTCGTGCACATCCTCAGTCACGTCTCCACTCCTCTTACCATCATCATCATCAACATCATCATCATCGTCATCATCATCATCATCATCATCATCATGATTATCGTCATTGCTGTTCTTTTGTGTCTGGCAATTAATTTTAAATTGGGCGTGCATACGAAAAATATTCGTAGTTTTCTTCCTTTACATTTTACGCGACGGTAATGTGCACATTGTTCATGTATTGGTTGCCGCCCACTAGTGTGCGTGTGTGTGTCTGTGTATGTGTATGTGTGTGTGTTGATTTTGTCGTGCACTCTGGAGGCAAACGCAAAAACCAGAAACCTGTATTAAATGAATTTTGAGCGTTTTTAATTTTTAATGCTTTTGTTGTTGTTGTTGTTGTTATTGTTGTTGTTGTCATTATAGTTGTATATACTGTTTGCTTTTGTCGTTGTCGTTGTCGTTGTCGTTATTTGCTTGCCTGCATTTTCCAGACACACATTTGCATTGCACTCTTGCCCACAGGCCATTGACTGAGACATTGTAAACTCACATGCATATATACATACATAAGTATATGTATATAAAAAGATGCAGAAATATATAAATATATGTACATACATGTACATATATGAGTTAAGACTATCGACAATCTACGGAGGCTGGAGAGTCCAGTCAGACATTCATGGAGAGAATCTGATTAGTAGAACTGATTTGGTTCAGTTTATATTCGGACTAGAGAGAGTTTAGACCTATTGTTCCAAATGTTCAAAATGTTATAGATTCACAAGAACCCAACACAGCGTCCCCAATCACTAGTACTCTAGTGTGGGAGCGCTTAACTTATGCGCATGCTTAAGCCAAATATAATGAAATGAAAACTATTTCGCAAAATCCAACAAAATTTATAACGGTGAAGCGGTTAAGCGCAAAGTTGGCTGTGCAAAAATTTAATAAGATCAGCTGTTGTCCTGGAACAAAATTACTTAGTGAACAACCAAATAATATATAAATGTATATAAATGCCAAATTACACACATACATACGTACATGCATATCTATTATACCATAACAATTTTTTGTTAATTTTGTTATATATAAATAGAAATTCAAAATATATTAACTATTGATGCCCTTATGGTATTTTCAATTAACTTTGAAGTCAATACAATCGACTACGATATTTCGAAATTCAAGGGATTCCTAAAATACTACAAATTATCGTATGGTTCGAAATACAATAGATAGAGATTTTCTAGGGAACTCGTGATTACTTTGAATTAATGAGAGGTTCGAAATATCGCAGGTTTGAAATAATGAGAGTCGACTGTATATAGATATGAATAGATACTATACTACATAATTCAAGTCCATTAATTAGACTAGCGACTGAAGCATCTTCCGCTAGTTTATCTGGTCATACTTATTGCATAGCAGAACTAGCCGTGATATTTTTACAATATTCAGCAAGAAAGTTCACAAAAAGAAATAAAAAGTTCTTGTAATACCAAAAGCTAATTGATCTATATTAAAAATATAATGCATACATATATAATATTAATATACATATTTAATATATTATTTATATACATATTTAATATTAATATTTGCCTTTCCCTATAATAAATTAGGGATATAAGCCACTTATTTACTCTTATTTATCTCAATATTATCTACCTACATCTCATTCATAATAACCCCAAAACTCATATAATTTCTACTCGTTTCTAAATGTTTAATATCATTTCCTACTACCTGGGATAAGGCCAAGAAGGATATTTAAGGTTTATCTTAACTAACCATGGATAAGTTCCTTATTCTCTATATTTTCTCACTCATCATACTTAAGCAAAACTCACACGAGTTTAATAGAAATTTTTCTAAATATATTAAAACCAATTATTTAATGAACGTCTTCATCTTTCACTGAGGATTCTTCAAGTTCACCCAAATAATTACCTTTTCTCTTAAATATAATAAAACAATTTTATATTAAAACAATTTTTTAATGAACGTCTTCATCTTTCATTGACGATTCATCAAGTTTCCTCATCAAGTTCTCTTCGTCTTTCATTGCGGATTCTTCAAGTTCAAAAAACTCTCGCTTCTTTTACTTTTGAGCTCACTTATGTAAGGCAGTTACAGTTTCTTTACATTTATATCGATCGATAAATTGAAAATATCTTAAAGAAGAGCATATTCTCTTAGAGAAAACTCATTTGCATTTCCACCATAATCTATTATGCTGATTGTGTGCTAGAGAAATTTAATGTGCAATCGAATGCCATTTCGAAAGTTCCTAACTGCTCGCAACTGTCATTTGCCAAAGCAGCCTCAACCTCAACATCAACATCATGGGGCGAACTCAGCCCCAACTTCAGCTCCATGTCTCAATCAACTTGTTAAAGAAAATGGCAGCTTAGTCAGCTTGGTTATTACGTGAAATGCTTGGAAATAACTTTCAATAGTTGCCAAGCTCAATTTAATTGGATCCATTATGCATACAGCGCACACCTACATATCATTGTGCACATGTCTGTGTGTAAGTCCTCTCCACATGCTCGCCGAGTGAATATTTGCCTAGAGCCCTCATTGATAATGCAGCGGGCCGTGCCCCTCGATAAACAAGCGCACCAGGCCAGGTCGCCTGGCAACTAAGCAGCTACCTCAGCCAGCCCCAACACAATACCCATTAGTGTGACCCCAAGTCGTGCCCACCCCACCCCCGCCCCTAGCCGCACTCTGAGCAACCCTTTGGCTGGCGCAAATAGAATAAATTCCAAAAAAAAAAAAGAGCTTTCAACTCACTCTAAACACATTTCATTTGCTTAAAATTCCAATTCGCTTGAAAATTTGAATATTTTGCATATTTTGTGTGTGCGAGAGTGTTTGTCTCTCTCACTCACTCTCTCTTTCTTTCTCTTTCTCTCCCTCTGAGTACGCGCTTAAAATGCCTGCAACATTTTTTAGATTTCAACATTCTTCTTCTTCAGCTCCTCGTTTTATTTTCTTGATTATTTTTGAGCTGAGCTAAAAAACATTAAAGAAAATTGTTTGCAAAAAGCCAAAGAAAAAAGAAAAAAACACAAATAGCAAAAACTGGAAACTCTTTGCGCCAGAAATTCCAGCAGCTAATAATAAAAAATAATAATAAAAAAAAAAATTGGAAAAAATAAATGCAGATATTTTGTTTTTAAACGAGCGGCCATAAAAATTGTTGCTTATGCTTTTTGGGGGCCGACTTCGGGCCAGGTTTATAAATAATTCATACGAACGCGCGCGTATAAGAAATTAAAAAACACACAAGCAGAGGAAGAAGAAGGAAGCAGAAATGAAGAAAACAGGGTATACAAGAAGTAAAAAATGAAAGAAATATAACGAAAGCAAGCGTCGAGGCGGCATATTGATTTTCTTACATGCCACACAGCTGAGGTGCACAAACCACGCGACCAAGCCCCATCGTACCTACTCCACCCACCCCCCCCCCACACACACACACACTCACCCAAGCAGTAGCTTGCTTTAAAGGCAAAAAAAATGTAAAAATAAAGGCAATTTTTATAGTAATTTGCATGAATAAACTATAAAATAAACATATAAATATAAATAATGTGTTGCCACAGATACGAGGCAGCAACAACAACAAGCAGCAACAACAACAACAACAATGAGCAGTGAAATAACAATAATCGACAAAGTTTGCAGCAAAACAAACAAAAGCAAAGCAATAAGAAGAGGAAGCAGCAGGCGAAATAATCGAAGCAGCCATGAGTAAAACCAACAACAACAACAACAACAACAAAATGGCAGCCGTGAAAGGAGAAAGAAAACAAAAATAAATAATGGAAATTTGTTTCTCATGCCCTGCTGCCCTCTCCCTCACACTCCCTCTCTCTTTCTTTGTCTGTCTTGTTCGCTCGCTCTCTCTCTCTCAAGTAAAATAACAAGAAATTGCTAGAAATACAAAAGCGAAAATAAAATAAATTGCATCATAAAACGTGGCTGAGCAGCAGCAGCGCGTGCGACAGAGACAGCGCTACTAATGCTATTGCTGCCAACAACAACCAGCATAAGAAGAAGAAGAAGAATTGCTAAAGGAAGAAAAAAAAAGTAACTGTTAAATTAGAATTTTATGCAAATTAGGCATATTTCAAGTAGAAGAAGAAGAAGAAGCAGAAGAAGAGAAAGCAACTGCAGTTAGATGAAAGCTGCCAGGTGGCACTGGTTGACCAGTGTTGCCACACCGCTCAATATGTGTTAATTAACAAATTGGCAACTGCACGCGATGCATTTTAGATTTTATAACTGGCCGACGACAAAAGCAAAGTTAACAACAATAATAAGCATAAACTAAACTCCTGGTGGCATGTGGCATGTGGCATGTGGCATGCCGAGTGTGGCATGTGGCATGTGTGTACTTTTGCTGGCCAAACATCAAATTAGTCGCTGCCAAATGCCAAACACAAGAAGTGCTGCAAATATTTATGTCACCCACTGTTGACAGCCAGCCATGGCCATTGTGTATGTGTGTGTGTGTGTGTGTGTGTTTGTGCTTGTTGACTTATTATACAAGTTTGCTTATTAGGTTTGTTCCCTGTTTCATACAAAATAAAAGTAACTGAAAACTAAACGAGAAATGTTACGACTGGGCGACTGCAAAATACTTCTTAAAATTTTTTAGAATAAACTAAAAAGTAATTAGAGGCGAACTAGAGCTGACTGAAGGATAACCTAACCTCAATTACCATATATCAATATTTGAATTTGATTTAAATGTGACTTTGGTAATGCCCATATAAATCTAGATCTAAAATGCAAAGATATAAAATATCTAAAAATTTCTTTATTAATTTATTCCATTATATATCAAAGCTGATCAAAGTTTCAATTTTTAAATTTCAATATGAGCTTATATATTTTATTTATTTATCAAAGTCCGATTTCAACATGAGCTTAAGTATTTTATTTTATATGGGGCACTTTATTTTTAATCAATTTACTGCATATAAAAGTGTTTTGTTTTTTAAATAAATATTTAAGAGTACAGTACTTAAGAGTATAATATTTATATACTTATATATTATATTTTTATAAAATGGAAATTGATGCGTTAGAGTTTAACATAGTTACGGGGGAAAACATTTATATAAAAATCCCATAAAATTGATCTTAATTTGACTTTAAAAAAAAAAATGAAATTAAATTAAAACCTATTTCTACTATGTAGATCAGATAATATTATTTATTTTTATTTATTTATTTACTTATATGGGAAACTTTATTTGTAATCAATTACTGTATACAAAGTGTTATGTTTAACATTTTTTAAATTTAAGAGTACAGGACACTTTGTTCTTTTCTACTTAAATAACCTAATATTTTTATAGAATGGAAATTGATGCGTTAGAGTTTAACATAAGTAAGGGGAAAAAAATCTATATAAAAACCCCATAAAATTTATTTTAAGTTAACTTAAAAACTAGAACTCAAATTAAAACTTATTTCTACTTCTACTTCTACTGGTTAAATGGAACCACTGATCAGAGAACCTCCAGCGACAGAGCCGAGCAAATACGAAGTATAGTGGTCGACCACCTTAACAGTAGAAAATTTTGTTCTACATGTCTAGTCGATGTGTTCTCTGGTCAGTGATGGAACCTAAACATCTATTTCTGAAGTTCGAATTCAGCTTAGCTATTCTAATTGAAGCTAATTCTACCTTTGCTTTCATATGCAACTCCTTAGTGGAGTTACAATTTTTAGATTTCAATATGAGATCATATACTCTTACACAATATCAGATTAACTAAATAGTAAATCCAAAATATCATAGAGTCTAGTGCGACAGTTACTGCCAATTCTAAGTAGAAGCTGAGTGTGCATAGTTTGAGCAGGCACTGTATGAAAAGGTTCTAGGAATGCTTGTCAAGTTACTAGAACGAACTGCAGATCGAATCATCAACTTGAAGGCAAAACATACTTTGAAAACACACACATATACTGCTTATACTGGTGTAGTTTTCGCTTTTAATTTGAAAGTTCAGTGAGCGGTGCCACATTATGTGGCAACTGCGGCTGGGCGGGGGCGGGCTGTTAACCAAACAAAGGCCAACGCGAGGCCCGATCGGGCTGCACAGGACCAAACAACAATAACAGCAACAACAACAATAAAGTACACAAGCTGCTTTTAATGTGCCATTAAAATGGGACAACGTCTCTGTGTGTGTGCGTGTGTGTGTGTGTGTGTAGGTGTGGCTGTTTGGTCAGCGTCTGCCTTGCAAGCAAACTAAAGCCATAAAAGCACAAACAGCAACAATAACAACAACAAAATATATTGCAAAACAAAATGGCCACTTTCGCAAGAGCAACAACAACAAAAACAACAACCCGCCATTTTATATTATTATTTTTGCCAGCTTCCTTTTACACAGACGCACACACACACACACACACACACTCTCTCTCTCTCTCTCTCCCTCTCTTGTTGGCAACATTTTTAATATAGCCGCCCATTTCATTTGTTTTCTTTTTTTTATTATTATTTTCTTTCCTTGTTTTTGTTTCGTTTTTCATTTATATTTTCGCTGGCTTTTCATTTAATTTTATTTGATGCACTTCAATATGTGTGCGGCACATAATTCAATGGCACTGCCATTGCAATTGCGTTGCAACGTACTTGTGGCATCCACATTGATCAATTGGCCCGCAGTTCAAATGTCGCATACGAAAACGCTAAGAGATATAAACAGAAACAGACTCGATGATAATTGCGCTCGCCCTGCCCTTTTGGCTCAGCGAACAGCGTACGTTGGGCCACACCCACGCCCACACACACACACACACACACATACACGCTGAGAGAGTCATACCCACGCCCAGCTGAAACACACACACACACACACACACATGCATAGCGCTTCCTTTGGCCACACTATATCCTGTGATTTTGTTAAGATCCATGTACTATTTCTTCTAGTTTGTAGCATAGTGTGACAAAAAGAGAGAGACGGAGAAAGAAGATGGGAAGGAGCAAGAGATAGAAAGATGGGAGGAGGAGAGAGAGCGTGAGAGAGATGACAGAAGACAGATAGGAAGAGAATGTTGGATAAATACGACACGAGAAAGAGTGGGATAGAAAGACGGGAAAAGGTGAGCGAGAGAGAGAGAATGCGAGAAAGGAAAAGACAAAGAAAGAGAGAGAATGTTGAATAAAGACCATAGACGAGATATCTTTAAATAATTAAATCAAGAGCGAGAGCGAGAGAGAGAGAGAGAAAGAGCGGAGGTAGAGCGAGGGCATGCTTGAGCGAGAGAGAAAGACAGAGAGAGAGAGAGAGAGAATGTTGAATAAATACGGCACACAAGATATCCTAAAATAATTAAATTAAGAGAGAGAGAGAGAGAGAGAGAGAGCCAGGGCAAGCTTGAACCAGAGGGAAAGACAGAGAGAAAGAGAGAGAGAGAATGTTGAATAAATACGGCCCATGATATATCCTAAAATAATTAAATTAATAAAATCATATTTAACAGCTTTGCAGATCTTTCTCTACCTACGTATATGTCACTCTAAATATCTCTCATTCTTTGTCTTTCTTTTTATTATGGTAAGCCAGACTGCCCAGAATACTAAAATCAAGCTGTTGTTCAGTAGCGATTATAATTTGTATAGAAACAAATTAAAAAACATTAATTATTTTTTGAGTAATTAAAAAAAAATAATTATTAATAATTTTTACGATAATTTTTAATTTTTACGATAAAAATCAAAAATAATTATTATAGATAATTTTTATTTATTTTTTATTATTTTATTTTATTTTCTTTTATTTTTATTATAAAAATTAAAAATAGGGCTTATAAAGACGGCTTCCAAGAAGCTGTTTGAGCTGACCTGATTTTACCATATGATATACAAAAAAGTTTGATAATACGCCTAGGCTACTCTACAAAAGATTTCCACCCAAATTTTAACATCATTTCATTCCATGAATTATTATTATCATTATTATTATATTCATAGAGCATAAATAGTGCGCATACAAAAGTAATTCTTTGCTCACTTTTTCATGTTTATATACATATATATATGTATTTTTTGTTTTATTTTCATCGTCGTCTTCTTCTTCTTCTTCTTGTTCGCTCCTTGCAATTTTCATATCATTTAATTAAAATCGCAAATTTCGTACACGTTTTCATTTTCGTTTTCGTTTTCGTTCTGGGCGCATTGAGTTGAGTTTTATTTTGGTTTTTTATTTTTATTAGTTTTATGGCCGGTAAAAAAGACGCTGCAAAAGTGCAAAAGGCAGAAAATTAAAAATACTTCGAAGCCGAAACACACAAAATGTGTAAAAATTAAAAGAGAGAGAGAGAGAGAGGGAGAGAGAGGGGGGGAGAGGGGAAGAATTGAATTGAATTGAATTGAAATGGAGATGCATGCAAGACTTGAGTTCAGTCGGCTATCATATGTTGGTAGGGGCAAGGGCAGATGGAGTGGGGTCAGCCAGGGGGGGCGTGCCGCCATTAAATTGCGGTTCAGCTGGCTGGCATCCCGCAGTTTGTTCGAAAAACCCCTTTTTATATAGGCGCAGACTTTGATTTATTTTTGACTGAGCAGGAGGAGGACAAAGAGGAGGGGGGGGGGGGTTAGAGCAGATTAGAAATACGTTTAATTTAAAATTGAATTGAGTTGGTGAAACTAAATAAATATGCATTGACATTTAGCAAATGATGTAGCTAAAACAAGACAAACAGCAAAAAAGAAGAAGAAAATTGTGTGTTTTTTTTTATATTTTTAATTTCATTTTACTTTTAAATTATGTGCTGCTCCCTCTCCCGCTGCTTCTTCTTTGTATACACATACATACATATATATATGTGTGTGTGTGTGTGAGTGAGATGCAAAAAGCAAACTAATCAAAAAATTCAATTTCCTTGGAAAATTTAATTTTGCTCAGGGAAAATTCAATTTGCCTGCTTTTTTCGGTGTGCTTACTCTCCCACTCTTCCTCTCCCTCTCTCACTCTCTCTCTCTCGCGCGCGCAGCAGGCCGAGGCCGAGACCGAGGCCGAGTCTTTTACGTAATACACTTTTGCCCTCAGCATTTGGCTTTTTGTGTTAGATTTTTGCGCCAGCGCTGCAAAAGATAAACATTTTTAATGTTATTAGCAACAATTTGCTGTTGTTTCTGCTTCTTCTACACAATGTTGCTGTCTCTCTCTCTCTCGCTGTATCTGCCCTACATGCATTTAATAACTTATTACCTCGACACAAATTGCTCTTTGTCTCTCTCTGTGTGTGTGTGTGTGTGTTGGCCATTTAGCGTTTGTTTGCCCGCAAAGTATGCAGCACATTTTGCATTTTGCATATAATTTAATTAATATTTATGCATCTTTTAATGGCCATGGAGAGTGGCGAGCGCAGCGTTTAAACTTTTGCAATTCATTTGCCGCTTCTGCCAAAAGGTCATGGCCAAAAGTGCGCGCTGGCAGGCAGCAACAACAACACCGCCAACAACAACAACAACAACAACAACAATAACGAGTTAGCTAGACCTGCAGCTGCATTTTGTGCTGCCTTTTACAGCCGCAATTCGCCTTGACTCTGCTCCAACTTGGCCAGGCCATGCTACAACAACAACAACAACAACAACAACAACAATAGCACGAAAAACTGGTTTTTACTGCGACGCTGTCTCTGTTTCTGGCCTGGCTCTGGGCGCGATTTAAACATATTTTTAGCCCCACACAATTGCATGCATATTAAAAGCAACAATAACAACAACAACAAGAATGAAGCAAATAGCAAAAGAGAAACAGATAAAGAAGAAAAAAAAAAAAACGAATTATAGCGAACCAAATAGTGGCAAAAGGGTTTGTGGCTCATGAAATATTCTGACCCCGGGAGCAATCGTTAGCCTTGCTCCTTGCTGCAGTTGAGGATCTCCCCACTACCCACTCCCCGCTTTGGTTTCGCCTTTGGCTTTTGATTCGCCGTTCCAGACATGCTTCATTACCTCTCAACTTTGCGCATTCCAATCAGGTCAAATGACACTGCTGGAGAGAGCAAGTGCCCAGGATTGTGATTATCTTTAGTTGGCATTGAGAGAAGGTTTTTCATATCAGTATTTGAATCCATAAATTTAACCGTTTATTGTGAAAAGCAATGCTATAGTAAGGATTCCTTATAAACATTCAATATGGTAAAATATAAGATGAATGCTTACTCTCTCACATATCCATTTAATTCCATATAATCTCAATCATTTCAATTTTTTAACATCTTTCGTATATCGTATTTCGTATATCGTATATCGTATATCGTATATCGTATATCGCATATCGTAGCATATCCTAAATTTACTTTTCTGGGACTAAAATATATACTTTTGGAATAGAAGACAAGATATTGCTAATTTAAATTTCAAAACAGTGCATAACTGAACTAGTTCAATATTAAAGTAGTCAATAAATGAACTCGTAACTATACAACAAGCGAACTAGTAAATAACTGAACTAGTCAACAGCTAAGCTAGTGAGCTACTTTAAGAAATAACTAATGATGAGCTTAACTGAACTAGTAAATGTCTGAGCTCACAAATAACTGATCTAGTTAACTAGTCAATGAATGAACAAGTGGAGAACTGATAAAGCCAATTGTAAATAGCTGAACTAGTGAAGAGGTGAACTGGTGAAGAGATGAACTAGTGAAGAAATGAACTGGTGAACTAGTGAACTAGTGAAGAGCTGAACTAGTGAAGAGATGAACTAATGAAGAGCTGAACTAGTGAAGAGCTGAACTAGTGAAGAGCTGAACTAGTGAAGAGCTGAACTAGTGAAGAGATGAACTAGTGAATATGTGAACAAACTATTATCTGAGCTACTAAACAGCTGAACTAGTCATCAGTTAAGTACGTCAGCTAGTGAACTAGTCAAATAATGAACTAATGAAGTGAAAAACTAGTCAGCATATCATTATCTGAACTAGTGAATCTGTGAACTATTAAATAACTGAACTAATACTGAACTAGTAGTTAGCAGATGAACTAGTGCAAATCTGAACTGATAAGCTGTTGAGCTGGCTAACCAGCTAATAAATGAACTAGTATAGGACTCTGAACAGCTGAACTAGCGAATATCCTAGTTAGCTTAGCGGGCTAGCTAGTCATTAAATGAACTAGAAGTGAACAGCTGAACCAGTGAGTAATTAAACTATTAAGCAAATGACCTGGCTAACCAGCTAATAAATGAACTAGTAGAGAACTGCGAGCAGCTAAACTAGTGCTTATCTGAACTAGTGAAGAGCTGTACAAGGGAACATCTGAACCAATAAATATCCTGGTTAGTTGAGCTGGTTAACTAGTCACTAAATGAACCAGTGCATAACTGAACTAGTAAGCATTTGCATTGTCTAACTGGTCAATAAATGAACTAGTAAAGAATTGTTCTAGTCAAGTTGTAAATAACGGAACTAGTGAATAACTGATGATTACTAATTAGTATTTTTGAAACAGATTGTGCTTGGTCCTTAGATGAGTTCATTCCACTTGTCAACTGTAGCTTACCTATCAATTTCCAGCTACTTATACATATGTATCTATATATACATACTTATACATGTATAATACATATGTATATTTATATTGTTATTTACTGATCAAGTTCTCTGGCTGGCTGGCTGGCAATAATTAAATGTTGATATTAACAGGCAATGGCAATGCAGCAGCAACGGCTGCAAAAACAATTCCAGCAAAATGTTCATTAAAAGGACGCAACGCAAATATTAAAAGTGAAAATGCAATTTATGTGTCCATTGTCTTTACACAACGTCTGGCAGCAGCAACAACAACAATAACAATAACAACAACAACATCAAGCTTAACGCCTTTTCGTCGTAAATTTTATTCAACTTCTTTTTTGCTCATTTCCCTTTGCGTTCGTTTTTCAATTTTTCGCACATTTTTCTCAGTTGGCCTTTGTTGTTGCTATTGTTGCTGTTGTTGGCTGCCCTTTTTAAGCATTTATGTCCTTTTTGTGCTGCCCGGCTGTAAAATGCACTTAAGCCAGCCAATGTGCAACGTGCAACGTGCAACGCGCAACGAAAGATGCAGCAACAACAGCCGCCAGCACGAGAGCTTTGCCCATAACTTTGATTTACCTTTGCGTATACCCTAGACGATATCCACTGCTAATTGTTATATGTGCGTGTGGTAAGGGGAGTTTTCTTAATCTCCATAAAAAATAAAAAGGAAATGAAACTAACATAGACAGAGATGGAGAACTTAATTAGAGTAGAATCAAAAACTACTCTCATGTTAACTAACATTAAAGAAGATGCTATTTATGCCCATGCACATGTTAATTAACAGTATAAGAGTAAAGGAACAGTAAAATTAAAGAAGATGCAATTTAAGTAAAAGCACATATTAATGAGCAGTATAAGAGTAAAGTAGCAGTACAATTAAAGAAGATGCAATTTACATAAGTAAAAGCACATGTTAATTAACAGTATAAGAGTGCACTAAAATTAAAGAACATGCAATTTATGTAAATTAACATTATGAGAGCAAAAGAGCAGTGATCTACATACATATAATCTCTTTCGGCTTGATCGACTATAAAATATTTTAATTTTCATTTGAATTCAATATTTTTTTTACTACCCGGACTATACATAATTAACCAAATTATTTGAAATGCTTTTCTTAAAAATGAATATTTTCAATGCCAACTTTTAAAGTCTATCACACCCGCTTGCAGCATTTATGTTGCAGCATGCCAATCCAAAACTCAGGCAATGCTTCTTTCTTTATTTTATTGTTGCTGTTGTTTTTTTTTTTTTTCGTTTTGTTTCTGCTGCCGCCGCTGCATAGCGCTTTTTCTCTCCTATGCTCCTTATGCTGGTTCGCTGATTTTTTTGTTGTTGTTGCCATTGCCGCAGTTGACGTCGCCTTCGCCTTTGCCTTTGCCTTCGTCGCCGTTGCAGACTTCGCCGTATACCTTTTAAATATTCGCTGGCGGCCATAAATCATTCGAGGTTATGTTGAATTTTTAGACAATTTTTTATGCATTTAGTTTCTCAGTTTTTTTTTTTTATTTTTTTTTTTTAGCCGTCTTCCCTTCGCCTTCGCCTGTTGTTCATTGGACTGTTGTTGTCTTTGCGCTGGCATGATTTGTAGTTTATGGCTGCCTTTCTTCTTCTCCTTTTTTGTGTGTTGCTTGTTGTTGTTGCAGTTTTTGTTGTTTCTGTTGCTGTATTTGTTGTGCGCTTCCTTTTGCATTTCGTCCAGCAAATAAATAAAATAGTGGCAAAACTTTCGCGCTCTGCTCTCCTACCTACTCGCCGCGATCTGTCAACTGGCAAAAAAAAAAAAACCCCAAACAAACGAAGCTGGATCCAAATGGAAAAATTAGTTTTTTGTCTTCTTCATTAAATGTTTCTGAGATGCGAAAACGAATGCAGAAATGCAAGACAGGCAATTAAAATGTATACACACACACACGCATACATACATATATATTCTTTTTTAGAAGAGCTCGACTTGAGTCGAGTTTTCGATGCCCTCTTTGGTGGACCTTACTTTGTGGCAACGTTCAATCTTCAATTTGTCTCGCTATCAGCCAGCGCATGTGTATGTGTGCGTGTGTGTGTGTGTGTATTATTGGCTGTGCCTTGCCTCCATTTCCTGTTCGCCGCGGACGCCGCTTTTGGCGCAAGTGTTCAACAGTCCGTAGCCTAAAAAGCCCGTCACATGCAAATTCAGTTAGCCATTTCGCGCCAACAACCAATGGCTCTTGGCCAAACTGTCTGCCGCATGGCTGCTACAACAGCAACATCAATCGCCTCCCCCTGGCCGTACTCTAGGGCCCAGTCTGGGCGTAACCCGGCGGCCTTTGCCAGTGCAAACATTTAAATGCATGAAAGCGAAAGGATTTTGCCAAAGTCCAAAATCAAACAGCAAAAAATTGCGACGCGGCTGCAAAAACAAAAACAGATGCAGCAACCAGAGTGAGAGAGAGAGAGAGAGAGAGTAAGAGAGAGTGAGAGCTGATATCAGACAACTAACGATGGCTGGCAACGCGATTCCAACTGTGACTCCAAATACAACTCGGCGCGTTGTTTTTTCCAGTTGACCAGAGCGCGTTTTTTATGGACACAGCAGCAGTGCAACAAAAAAAGGGCCGACGCGGCAGACGCGGCAGACGAAACAGACGCGGGTGGCAGAGGGGGAGCAGAGTCTGGCTGTGATACAGTTTTATTTATTTTTATTTTATTTTTTTGTTATGTCCGCGCGTGTTTTTAATTAAGTGCAAAATAATGAATTTCATGTGTGAGTGTATATATATATACATACATATATATATCCATATGTATGTATGTATATATATATGTGTGTGTGTGTGTTTGTGTGGCTGTTTTGTTTTGGCTGCTGCCACAGCGAAAGTGAATTTTGGCCACACTATGTTTGGCCAGCAGGACTGCAACTGGCATCTGGCATCAGGCATCGGGCATTTGGCATTTGGCGCACTTTTGGAACGCTGCCCATTACGAGTTTAATGCAATTTTTTGTCGTCGAACACTGGCCACATTTCATTATCTCAAAATATGTCAGATGACTTAATGCAATTTTCGCATGGCGCCATGAATTTGCGCTTCAAGCAGAGCGACAATTCGCCGCGCGCTCTATTGAACCTCACAACACACACACACACACACACACACACACACACAGAGAGAAGAGAGAGTGGGCGAAAAGTACACACATTGTAACTCGCTGCCTGATTTCGCCCTGCACACTGTATGTAGCGCCATCTCTGTCTTTGCCATGGCCTCGTAATTCAATTTCGAACTGAAGTTAAAATTCAATTAAAATGAGTCAACTTGAGCGTAATGCAATTTTGTCAGCCAATGCCATTAGTGAAATATTAACGCAAAAAGCAACACGCTCACATAAAAGCAAAATGATGAGCAGCCAAAATTGCATAAAGCCCTCTCAGAGTTACTAACAGCTGTGCTACTTTTGGACGTAAATACTTTTAGCCTTTGGATTTATGTAGAAATAGAATAAATGAAATGCTTGAGTAGAAGTATGAAATTAGATAAAGATTGTTGAATGAAATTTTAGTAATATTTATGTATATATATGTATGTGAATAATGATTTCTTTTTCCTAACCTGCTCAATATTTTCTTTAAGAAACTTATTCATAACTTGCTCAAATTGAACTGGTTCCGAATTGAAAATTAATTCATTTGATTATTTTTCATATAAAATAATTAAATAAAAAAATAAAATAAATACAAATATAAAAACAAATAAATACAAATAAAATGAAAATTTAAAAAATATATATATGATTATTTATTTTGATTATTTTTCATATAAAATAATAAAATTTAAAAAAATAAAATAAATAAAAATATAAAAACAAATAAATAAAAATAAAATTAAAATTAAAAAAATATATAAAAAAAAAATCATATAACAAATTTTTTGGAAATGGCTAACGTTCGAATTCAAAAGTTTACTTTGATTAAATTTGATGATTTATAATTACATATATATCTATCAAGCTCATTACAAAGGTCTTAACACATAACTAACTTTAATTTTGCAATCCCAAAGCAAATATTTAAAGTAATCTAAATGGGTTTATAATTTCTATTTTAAAGCACGTTAAAAGTCTTAACGAATTCGTTTTCAAACTGATTCGAATTCACATCTGTGGCAAGAAGACTCGGTCATATTTGCTTTTGCATCAACTTCAGTTATTTTTGGGTGTTCACTGTACCAGAAACTCATTAAGTTTCAAGTATTATTTATATGTACATACATATATAGGTATACACACATATATTTCCTTACTTTTCTTTCAATTTTATCAGCTATTTTCATTTTTAGCCCAAATAATTTGTCATATTTTAGCTTTCAAAGCAGCTGCTGGCACCTAAATCGCACTCACTTGTTTCAGCTGCCTCTGGCTTACTCTCTCTCTCTCTCTCTCTCTCTCTCTCTCTCTCCTACACACATACACAGTTGCTGTGTATTTTCGCTCGTTATGTAACCCATAAAAACTGAACAAATGCGACGCCACGGCACGCGCCTAAAAGTATGCTATAATTCAACTCCAGCACATGCCACCCCCACATGAGCAGCCCCTATCAGCACACACACACACACACACACAGTCACATAAGCCATGTGTGTGTATCGCATATGCGCATCCATAAAAAAATGAAATTATTAAATTTTATGTAGCGTAAATTCTTTACGATGCGCGTTGCCAAAAACTTCAACAAAAAAAAGAAAAGTGAGCAAGAAAATGGAAAAAAATAACAATAACATTTTCTTACACATGAACAATTTGCAACTGTTTTTGTTGTTGTTGTTGCTGCTGCAATTTTGTTGTTGTTGTTTTAGTTACACCTCACAATATATGTATTGTATGTTTCACTAGCTCAACTAGCGCTCAAAATTAAAAGCAGCGAAATAAAACGACAAAGCAGCGCATAACATTTTCTACAGCGCAGCATTTTCCTTTTGACATTGAAAAATGCTCGGTCACGTTTTTTTTTTTTTTTTGGTTTTGGTTATGATGTGGGTTGGGGTTGGAGCAGAGTGTGGAGGCGGGCCTGCAGAAACGAAAAAGAAAACAAAACAAAAGAAAAAACTGCCGCGTTTTTTGATACCCTAAGCGTGCGGAAAATGGCCAAAAAATGGGAGTATTGCTATGGGCAAAGTGTTTTTAGCAGACTGCAGGAGGCGTGTCATAATACATAGCATAGAAATCTTTGATAGACGGAACGGCATGACGAGAAGGAGATTTCTATATATCGTTAAGACATTGTGAAACTCAGGAACTCTATAAGCCAAAGACTTCAGACTTGTAATGTGTATTATATTCCATGGGTATAAATTTTACCCACATAACTCTTTTGTTAATCTTATACGCATTATTTTAAGTTTCTATATGATTATGTTTAGTAGAAAAGGATTAGGGTGTCCTAAATAATTTGAAAAATTCTTCAATCTTTATTCTGTGTAGAATATAACGTTTGTTATTTATTTATTTATTTATTTATGTATTTAATTTAACTATTCATTTAATTATTTATTTATGTATTTATTCATTTATTTTTTTATTTATTTATTGATTTGTTAAATGATTTATTTATTTATTTATTTTTATTTATTTTTTTATTTATGTATTTCATTTATTTATTTATGTATCCAATTAATTATTTATTTTTTATTTATTTATTGATTGATTTATTTACTTACTTACTTATTTATTTATTAAATTATTTATTTATTTTTTATGTATTAATTTATTTATTTAATTATTTTAATTATTCATTTACTTATTTATTTATTTATTTATTTATTTATTTATTTAATTAATTAACAAATTATTTATTTATTTATTTATTTATTTAAGTATTTAATTTATGTAATTACTTATTTATTTATTCATTTAATTATTTATTTGTTTATTTATTATTTTTTTTATTCATTTATTTTTTATTTTATTTATTTTTTTTTAATATTTTTTTTTTTTTTTATAAATACGAAACTTTATTTTAAATAACATGAAATTTCTCATATAAATAAAAAAAAAAAAAAAATTAGTATAAAAAATGTTATAAAGAGAATAAAGATTAATATATTTTTCCGGTTACTTAGTCGTATTTCCTATAGTTATCGATATCATAAAATCGAATATATAGAGCAGAAAAATGTTATTAAATTCACTACAACTATTTTTTGAATATTTATAGCTCTGCTCGCCTTTCTCTGCTTGAAATCTATAATAACTAAACATCATATGGGGTATCTACTATTCGAGCAAACCCGTTTGCTTGTTTCATGCTGCTGCTGCTGCTGCAACAACAGCGATTGGGGGCAGCAACTTCACAGACAATATTTCTGGTTTTATTTTGATGTTGTTTGTATTTGTATTTTTGCCTGCTGCTCTTTGCAATTTTTATATATTTATTTATATGCCTTTTATCCTTGTTGCGAACGCCATTGTTGGCTGGTCAACTCGTGACTTTGTTGTTGTTGTTGTTGTTGTTGTCGTTGCTGTTGCTGTTGCTGTTGCTGTTGCTGTTGCTGTTGCTGCTATTGTTGTTGGAGACCATTAAAACGACGCAGCATAATGGCAGCAACAGCAAAAAGCAAATGGGCAAAAAAAGAAGAGAAGAAGAGAAGAGAAAAGAAGAGTAAAAAAGAAACACAACACAGCCAGCAAGCAACACATAAATTAAACTACCTGTCGCTCCAGTAGCGTGCAGCTACCCCCGCCTCTGTCCCTCCCCCGTCTTAGCCAATACTGAACAAAAATAAACCCATTCAGCTGCGTTTTAATCTAAGCCAAAGATAAGCAAAATTAGTTTCATGTCTCAAAGCGCTTTTTTTTGCACTAATCACTAATCTCAATTTCCATTTCCTCTTTGCAGGTAAGTTTCTGCGTTTCGTACCACTGTGCAGTCGCACACACACACACACATACATATGTACATACGTAAGTAAGATCTGTGCCTGTTATTCTGAGTGATTTTTTGGCGGTTGGCTTATTAAATTGAACATATTGCCACATGCTGCATGCTGCATGCTGCATGCTACTCGTAATGCATTTTATTACATGCCTGGGACATGCGGACGGCCAAGCAGGCGCCGCAGGATATGCAAGCGAACCGCACCGATAGCTAGTTAGAGCGAGAGACCAGAGACGACAGCGAGCATCGAGCATACAATAATGTCCTCGCAAATATGCAAATAACTTGCAAAATTCGTTATATTGACAACAACAACAACAACAACAACAACAGCAGCAGTTGAGGGTTGGGGCATGTGTGTGGCATGCACAAGAATTGCAGCTCATAAATTGCATTATTCGTATTGTGTATTGTTATGCACACACACACACACGCACACACACACACACACACACACACACACACGCACACACATGCACACATAATGAACCTGATTGCTATGGATCCTATTAGGCAACAAAGCAGACATTTTCTTTAAAGTACAACAAAAGGATTTGATATTATTGAAACCTTTTGTATTTCTTAGATATTAGCAGAATTTGCATTTTAAGGGCTTAAACTAAACTCAATGCAATTTGACACATGCTAATAACATGACAATAAAGAAATATGTTAAGCAGCTGTTAACCCTTTAAAAGGCAGCACGTCCCATTTTCACGCGGTTTGTTTCATTAGCTAGAAAACTGAAAATAAAATAAATACACTTCTTTTTATTATTTTTTAATATTTTGAAAAGGGATATGCCACAGATGTGCTTAAGGTTAAAAAAGTTTACTGATAGTTCTCTGGGTATTTAGAAAAACTTCATAATTTGTATTTTCTTAACCTATAGTCGAGCGACTTTACACAGCGAAAAACCATACTTAAAATCATGTTAAGCTTCTTAACATTCAAGCAATATTCTGTTAGTAGATCTGCCTAAGCTTAAACTAAATATAACGGAGGTTTTTCTGTCTAAAGTAGAAATATTTTCAATTTATACTTAGATTATAATGCAAAAATGGGAATTGCAAAACAGCTCCATTATTTTCAGTCAGAGCTATATTTTTTGACAGATTTTAGAGTAATGTTACATTTTTACATTTACATTTTTGGCAGATTTTAGAGTAAAGTATTAAAGATTATTCATATTAAATTTGTTAACATTTGGGCATACGACTTAATAAGCTGTTTTAATCTGTCTTAAATAAATAATTGTTAATAATAGAAGAGGTTTACTGAGGAAGCACATGGATATCTCTCCAGAAAAGTTTACTTTTTTAAACATGCAAGCTCCTTGGTTTTTATAGTCATTTTTGTAATTATCTTGAAAATTCACCAATCATAGTGTTAAACAAGAACTACTTTTCAAAATAAAAAAGTTCTTTATTATTACCTAGGTATTTGATAGAGAAATACTCACATACAATAATTTTTCACTATTTTATTTTTATACCCTGAACCCATTGAAAATGGGAAATCAGGGTATAATGGTTTTGTTAAAAGTATGTAACAGGGAGAAGGAGGCGTGGCAGACCCCACAAAGTATATATATTCTTGATCAGGGCGACGAACTGAGTCGATATAGCCATGTCCGTCTGTCCGTCTGTCCGTCTGTCCGTCTGTCCGTCTGTCCGTCTGTCCGTCTGTCCGTATGTATGAACGCGTCGATTTCCGAAGCTACAATAGCTAGAGACCTCAACTTTTTTTTAAAATGTCCGTATATAGCGCGCGCATATCAAGTTTATCACTAGAAATCGATAACTCGTCCGATTATTTTTTTATCGATGAAAAACCTTATCGAAAGCCAGTTATAAAATTATATCTCCTACATCTTTTGAGCTAGAGTCTCCAAATTTTAAATGTAGACTCATATGCACTTTATAGAATTTCGGTTTTTGTTATAATTCACCCCCCGCCCCTATATGCACCCCCTCACCCTCACTTTTGTAAAAGGCGTATTTCAAATACTAGAGACTTGAGTTTCGGCATATACACGCATAGTAATGATATAATCACAATCTAAAAGTTTCATGAAGAACGTACGTCCACAAAAAAAGTTATTAAACAATTAAGTTTCCATGAGAAGCCCACACTGCAGCCCATGCGTGTTTATGCGTGCGTGCCTATATGTGCCTATGTATGTATGTGTGTGTGTGTTTCTTTTGTAAGCAAAAAAACGCGGAGAATTATTGAAATATCAGTTCTCCGAAGGGTTCAGGGGATTTCCTAGTCGGGCAGTCTCGACTAGAGCTTTCTTACTTGTTATTTATTTATTTATATGGGCCACTTTATTTTTAATCAATCAGTGTATACAAAGTTTACATTTTACATTTTACATTTTTTTACACTTAAGAGTACAGGACACTTTGTTCTTTTCTACTTAAATATAATTATATTTTTATAAGGTGGAAAATTATTCGTTAGATTTTACATATTATAATTTATATCATTATTGTTAAATCCTAACTAAAATAAGAAATATGTTAATTACTTAACATATGTTACTAACATAATATGTGAAAGTTAGCAAACAAGTTTTTCGAATTGCTAATCCAGTTAATGAGAGTTAAATATGTTTGATATATTCTATATATATTCAACATATTCTATACATACATAATAAATATTATGATGAGTTACAATCGTGATTTTATATAATTGCATAGACTCACTCAATGTTATTTGAGAGCAAACCAGTTCACAATGCTAGTCAAATATTTAATTCAATAAGTGAATGCTCTCAGTTATCACATGTAGGTAATTAGCTATACAAAGTTTTTGGGCAATTAATCAAAATATGAACAACATCAGCTCCAAGCTGCAGTCTAAAGTTTGAGTTACGGCCAAACAAAACTGCCCACTCATCGGTAACTGGGGCTAAGACTGCGACTGCGATTCGACTGCGACTGCGACTCGAATCGGTTCGAACTAAGCAAATAAATTCCGAAAAATGAGTTATTAATGGCAATCAATCAAAATTGCTCTAGCAAAAAGCGATTCGCAGGGAATACATAAATTGATTGATTGATTTAATGAATGATTGATTAATGCATCTCTGCTGCAAATTCCGCATACGAAATGCACCAACAGCAGCAGCAGCAGCAGCAACTTCTCATATGACGTGGAAGTTGAAGCGAATGTGGCCTTCAGTCTCAGTCTTTAGCCTTCAGCGAGTGCCAGACAGGCGCGCGGAGCGAGGGGCTGCTGCAGAAGAGGATGTAGAAGAGAGAGAGAGAGTGAGAGCGAGAGAGACTGCTGTCTAGCTATTGGCCCTGGCATGGCCGGTACATGCCTCTGGCAGCAGCAGTTAAACGAGCTGCGAACTGCTATAAAATGCATTTTCAATTAGGCATAATTCCAGCAGACAGAAAACCCTAGCAAATAAGACTCGAGGGTCGCTCATTCGAGCGAAAATCAATAACTCATCGAGTCGATGCCATATCACAAATCAGTTTAGCTGTTAGCTAGCAAATGCTGTTAAGAGCGCAGGCTGTAAACTGAAAACTCTTTAACAGCTGTTATACAACATTTGATTGACTCCACAGCAGTGCAAATAATATGGCTAATTACAGGGTATTCATTCATCTAGGCACTAGAAGCTGAATAATCATTAATTTCTATAAAAACTTTCCTATTGGAAACTGCCAAGAGGTAAAAGTTTAACGGTTCAGCGTGTTAGTTAGTGTTATCCACTTTATGAATTTCGAGAAAATTAACTTGATTAACATTTACCGAATGCTCGTTAGGTTTAAAGTTTCATCAAGTCTTGAAGTTGGCGCCATAAAAAAGCATCAAAATAAATTGCGTAATTAGAAGAAATTTAAAAGCACAACAATAGAGTCTGAAAGAGAGAGAGGGAGAGAGGGAGAGTGAGCGAGAGAGAGAGAGAGAGAGCGGGCATGTGGAGCGAGTGAGCGAGCAAAACAAAAAACGCAATAGCAAAAACTTGCACAAGGATTTTTAATAACGTGGAAAACACAAGAAAAAAGCAAATATTGATGCAGCCGCAAATTTCAATTAAGAACAGGAAGAAGCAGACAACAGCGACGCCGACTACGGCGACAGCGGCGACGACGACGGCGACGGCGGCGACGTCAGCGTCAACCGCAGCGTAGCCGCCGCCGACATTGCCAGAGACAGAGCAATAGAGCGAGAGCGGGTGAGTGATAGACAGAGAGAAAAAGGGAGTAAGAGAGACAGTCAGAATGAGAACGACAGAGCGAGAGAGGGAGTGAAAGAGAGAGAGAGAGAGAGCGAGAGCGAGTGAATGAGAGCGAGCCCAAGTGCCTGTAAAACATTTGATGTAATAAAATAACGTATACGCCAGCGAGTCGCAGAATGAGACGACGACGACCAAGACGCAGAGGGAGACGAAGACGTAGACGTAGACGGAGACAGCCAAGTGGATGGAGACGACAGCAAACCCACCCTTGCCAATGACGATGGCAAAGCCGAGCGACACACACACACACACACACACACACACATGCATACACATACAATAAGAGCAATTTAAGCCGCAGGAATGCGAAGGACGTGCAAGACGCGTCCAGGACATCCATAGGGTCCATAGAGCCACAGCCACAGCCACAACAGCCGGAACAGGAAGGAAGGAAGCAAAGCGAAGCGAAGTGAAGCGAAATAAAAGGCCAAAAAGGGGCGCTGCCAGCAACAACAACAACAGCAATTGATAAAAAACAACAACAGAAAATCGAAAGAAAATTGAGCGCAAAACAAAAATTGCACAGCATACGCAAAGGAGCTGATCGACAGTGGGCAGAACGTGAGGGGGGAGGGGGTAGCTGATGTTGGTGGCGGTGTGAGTAAATGTAATAATTATTGCGCGCCGCATGAAAATCAATGGCGTCTGCAAATTGCTGACAAAACGGAAGTGCCGCACAGGACAGAGCGCAGCGATTCGTGCGAAAATTGCCCAAAACTGACAGCGAAGAAGCTGAGCTGAGGAACGAAGGACAAAGGACGAAGGACGACGACGACGCTCGATGTCGTTGGAGCCGAGAACGCAACGCCATCGCCATGGCCCGCTGTCAAAATGGCGCAACAAAAGCGCAAAATCAGGAAAAAGAATATCAAGCACAAAGCAAAAGTAGCAAAAATTGAGCGCAAACTCGCTGCGAGAAGGCGGCGACTGCAGAAAGCGGAAGTAATGCCCAGCCCCAAGCAGAAGGCAGCGCACATAACGCACAAGCCGATGAAAGTAAATGCAAGAGAGGCAATGAGCACGTGTGTGTGTGTGTGTTTGTCATTGTTGTTGTTGTTGCTGTTGCTGTGTGCGCGTTCGCACAACATTTTGCTACCCTTGGCGAACGTGCAACCGCCCCACCGCCCGCCCGCCCGCACCACAAGCGAACGAAGCGACGCGAGCCACGTCTGAGGCATATCGATTTTTTGTTGTTGCTGTTGCTGTTGCTGTTGTTTTTTTGTGACTCGTGCTGGGGCTGTGTCCTGGCGCGTTGTCCTGGGCGCGTCACAGGCCCTTTTGGGCCACATGACTTCTGTGTGCCAGAGGCGGCGGCTTTCAACATTCGTCGCTGCTATTTTTAGCCCTAACTTCCAATGTCAATGAACCAATGTGCGTTGCGTGTCCCTCGCTCTAATCAAGATGCCAATGGCTCAACCTTGCTCATCATCATCATTCTCATCATCATCATAAACAGCAATTGTTGCAGTCAATTACGGGCTGAAACTTTCGCCAACAACAGCTGAAACTTGAGATGGGCAATTAGAATAGGTGTCAGAGCCGCCAGCTGCTTCCTTTTTGCTCTTTGAGGCAACTGCTGCACTTCGTCACCTGGCAAGGGAGACGGAAGAAATTGCGTAACACACAAAATGGAAAGGTGGCAGGCAAAAAAAAAAAAAAAGAAAAACCGACAACAACAAAAAATATGTGAGAAAAAAAAACACATTCGACCCGAAGGCGAAAGAATTGTTGCAGAACTTTGGGCCGGCGCGCGTACATCAAGTGAAACTTTAGCGTAAAACGGAGCAGAGCAGCAGAATCTCAAATACACTGAGCGAAAAATGAATAGAAATGGGAAAATTAATAATATTCTGCTTTAAATGGGATATAGGGAATTGTATAAGTGTTTCATAGAATTGCTTCATCAGTCACTACTGATTGAGTGATTGACGAGAGCGATTGACTGATTTAATCACTGATTGACTGACAAATTGTTTTGACTATCTAATTCACTACAGACTGATGGACTGATTGAATAAATAAGTGTATAAGTGACTGAAGTGACCAAATGATTGACGGACTAAATTTAATGACTGATTGAATAACTAGCCATTTGACTTACTGACTGGTTGAAGAGTTAACTTTTAAGTGATTGATCGACTGACTCGCGTAATGATTGACTGACTGACTGACTGATTGATTGATTGATTGATTAACTTAATAGAAGAAATCATTCATAATCAGTTTATTGACGGAATAGAAGTAATCAATCAGTAATCAATCAGTCAAATTGACTGACTGACCAACGGGTTGATTTTTATGACAGATTTAATGGCTGACTGACTGACTTACTGACAGATTAATTGATTGCTTAAGTGATTGAACGAATAACTCTATAAACGCTTGATGATTGACTGGCTAAATAAATTACTAATTGAATAATTGAATAAGATTGAAGGACAAATTGACTAACTAAGTGGATAGCTGACTGAAGTGATTGACAAAGTGATTTAAATGACCGATTAAATGATTGACTAATTGATTAAAAGATTGACTGATTGATTGATTGACTAGTGAAGTTCTAGTATGATGAACTTATTGACTGTCACTTGCTGATAAATTGACTGATTGACAGGTCTTTTAACTGAGTAAGTGACTTGAGTAAGTGCTTGATTGACAGACTGATTGGCTGACTGTATCAATTAAATTTCTAATTGTTTAACTAACTAATCAATTAGTTCAGTTTTCAATACGTCAATCAGACTGAATCAGTTAAAAATTGTCTAAATATTTAACTAACTAATAAACCAATAATCAATCTGTTTATTTGTCAATACGTCAATCAGTCAAACAGTTTAACTAATAAACCAATAGACTTTAACTCTGTTTGACTGATTGACGTATTGAGAATTGAACTAATTGATTGACTAACTGAATGACTTTTCGATTATATATTGATTGAATGATATATAAACTAACTGATTGCCAGATATATGTATATCACTCAAAATAATATAATCGTTACATTAGTAAATAGATAGATAGTAATTATTGAATTTCCAGCGAAATTTGTCTTCTATAATCAATAAATATAATATCGATTCCTAATATACATATATATGAATATCAATAATTATCGATTATTTGTTTTGCTTACTATTGTCTCCTCCTTCGCCTGCTTTTCTCTCTCTCCCTCTCTCCCACTCTCTCTCTCTCCGATGTCACTCGGTAATTTCGGTCAGTGTAGCAGTGAGGACAAACTGTTAACAGTGAATGGGGAAAGCACTCAGCGCTGAGAACTCAGCACTCGGAGCACGCCGAGCGGCGCGTGCGAAAGTAAAACGTTGCTAAAAGGCTGGCACAAAGGAATTGCCACTGCTCGCTGACTACCCACTGCGTCTGTTGGGGCGTCGGCTTTGGCTTTAGCTTTGGCTCCGGCTCTGGGTCTGGGTCTGGGTCTAGATATCTGTGTCTGTGCCAGTGTCTGGAGCTTGACTGCCAGCTGCGCTTCCTGGTGTGTGCCACAGCAGCAGCAGCGGCAGCAGCAGCAAAGGCTCCAAGCTTTCCTCTGACTAGCAAAACTGTATCACGCTTTCCCTTGTTGCTGCCAGACAAGGTTGTTACCAGTATTCAGCTCTACGTGTGTGTGTGTGTGTGCGTGTGTGTGAGTGTCTGAAGGTTGACATTATGAACTTGAAAGTCGTATTACGCTGGCAAATGGTGGGGCAGCAAGCGCGACTCACATTTTTATGAATGAATGCATGGCATACGCTAGCAGCAACTGCTGCTGCTGCTTCGGTTGATGTTGCTGCTGCTGTTGGCACACGTTGGGTCCGTGCTCGCATTACATTTTATTTGCAGGGCTTCCCCCAAGTGGGCAGCGCGGCAAAGTCAACGTCTGACACGTTGCCTGGGCAACAGTTCAGCAGCAGCAACAACAGCAACAACAGCAGCAACAGCTGTAACAGCAAAACAAAAACGAAACACAAAATCCAAACGCCATTTTTGCGTGCATACTTTCTAGGCTAGGGCGCCAACGGGACTTAAACCGTTTCGGTTTCCGTTTGCCACTTTTTTACGCTTTTTTGTTTTGCTTTACGGCCCGTGCCGGGCATCAACAAATGTCAGCTGTTTCACGACGTCGGCGTCATTACGCATGCAACAACAACAACAACAACTACATCAACAGCCACAGCAGCAGCAGCAGC
Source organism: Drosophila aldrichi (assembly GCA_035045965.1). NCBI lineage: Eukaryota > Metazoa > Arthropoda > Insecta > Diptera > Drosophilidae > Drosophila > Drosophila aldrichi. The sequence goes on along the minus strand of JAWNOM010000341.1, from coordinate 2,237,049 downwards.
AACTGCCACAAAAACCCATAAAACGAGGTCAAAACTATCCACAAACAAAAATTGCCAACCAGTTGCCGGCGCCTCCGTCGCTGTCGTCATCGTCGCCGTCGCCGTTGCCGTTGGCCGTTGAATTTACAAAACAAAACACCTGCCGATTGATTTCGCGTGCAGCGTGGCGGCGGCGTCAATGAATGAACTGGCAAATTCACACGCACACAAACACACAGTCATTCAAATACACCCTCGCACACACACACACACACACACACACACACATGCACATAGGCACACCCTCTGCAATCGCTGCATTTTGCGTTTTTTTTTTGCACACATTACTCATACGCCGCGTGCGACGCAGCAAAAAATAATATAGAAAACAAAAACTAACAGCACTCGGGAAGGCCGGTTCCCTAGCGATGTCCACGTTCCGTTCATTTCATGTGCAACGTGCCCCGAACGTGAGCTCAACTAAAGAAACAACGATTTGATTTTTGTAAATAATTAGTAATATACAAAAATTTAGAATAGGATATATATTAATTAATTAATAAATTAATTAATAAATAATAAATATTCTAGCTGATTTATTAATTTAAAATTTAAATATATCAAATATATTTGGTATGCATCAAAAAATCAAATTTCTTTATTTAAATTTTTTATGTTTACATATTTATTTTATTTATTTTATTTTTTTTTAAGTTTTTAATACATTTTTTATTAAATAAAAATTTTAAAATTTCAAATTTATTTATTTCAAATTTTATACATATATTTATTTTATTTATTTTATTTTTTTGTTTTAATTTTTTAATAAACTATTGTATTTATTAATATAAAATTTTAAAATTTTATGATTTTAAAATGTCAAATATTTTTGGTATGATCAGGAAAGCACATTTATTTATTTAAAAAAAAAAAAAAAAAAAAGTACATTTATTTTATTTTATTTTATTTTTTTTATATTATACAACTTTTTGTTTAATAGAAAAATTTAAAATCTCAAATATTTAACGTATGATTTAAAAAAGCACATTTATTTAATTAAAAAAAAAAATTTTTTTTTTTTTTGTGTTTTATATTTATTTTATTTTTTTTTTTTATCTTTTAGTAAATCCATTTTATGATATTTTAAATTTTTTTTTTTTACATTATTTTGGGTGCGTTTATATTGCTTTGCTCTAATAAAATAAAAAATATTTTTATTTATAAGAAAAGGATTGCACTACAAATATTTTTGTAAAGTAATATATAAAATATTTATACATGTGTAAGACGCATTTTATATGTATGTCTATATTTTTTTATTTTTGATTTTGATATTAAAATTAACTCCACACACAGAAAAAATTATTTGCATACATATACTTACAAATTTATTTATTTTATTAAAAAATATTTTATTCAATAGATAATATCTAAAATAATTGAAAAATTTAAAAATAAAATTATACAAAAATAAATAAAGTTTAATATGATATGTATATAAATAAATAAACAAATAACACAAACTATATATGTATACTTACATATATTTAATCTATTGTTTAATACAATTTATGAAATAGTTTATTATACACATATATGTATATGTATTAAAATATTAAGAATACCGACGAATTATTGTCAGCATAATTCATCGCACATCGCCCTAATTCTATTTTGAATACAGCGAGTGTTTGAGTTCTACGACATCCTCAGAGCATAGTGATTTAACAGCCCCGTAGGGCCAAGGCTCAGCTACAACTAGTTGAGAATTTTATGAAACTTGATTAGACTTTCATTATGGATACGCCAAATATAAAATATAAACAAAAAAATATAAACAAAAATATAAACAAAAACAGATCTATATTCAGGAGATTGCTCTCTCTCTCTCTCTCTCTCTCTCTCTCTCTCTATCTCTCTCTTTTTGTCTTCCTCTCTATCCTCTTGAAAACATTCTCTGGACTTTGCCTATCGTGTGTCTGGTGTCTGCCTGGCGAACAATGTTTGGTGCATGACTCGTGACTTTGATTGGCCATCTCTAATTGAGTGTTGCATGCCACTAGGATGCAACCGGGCCGGACGGTGCGAGCACGAATCCTCTGGCGCTGGCCAGTTGCCGCAGTCCGTGTGCGCCATTTCACGACATTTGCACTTTTATTTTCAGTTTCAATTCGTTTTTTTCGTTGAACTTTTTTTTTTTTTTTTGTTGCTCTGCACGCGGCGCGTAATTTGAATTTGTATGCAACAGCAACAACAAGGAGCATGCCACAAAAGTTTGTCGACCTATATAAACGTTGGATTCTGTTAGCTGTCAGCCACCCGTTAGCTCACCCCCCCCCCTCACTCCCCTGCGCGGACTCTCGCTCCCTCTCTGTGGGATACGTGTAATGCAAGTTCAAAGCAACAACAGCAACAGCAACAACAACAACAAGTGCAACTATTTTTAACGTCACGTACTTCGTAGTCGTAGTCGCAATGCAACAACCTGTTGTACGGCAACAGCAATCCTGCAGCCAGGCGCAATATTTGTTGTATTTTTTTTTTCTTGTGCAGCTCCGTTTTTTGTGGCCCGTTTTTGTTAGGTGAATCTGACTGGAGCGCCAACTTGAGGCAGCCCGAAGTGAAAGTCTTTTCCAAAGGCAGTTGTTGGCAACGCAACTTTTAATTGCCAGACAATTGAATGGGTATTGAAGAAGGTGCCGCTGCAAAACTACCCCCAGCCCAGCAGCAGGAGCAGCAGGAGCAGCAGGAGCAGCAGCAGAGTGAGAAGTTGAGGAAGAGGCGAAACAAGAGGAATTCGAAGAAGGTGCGGCCGCGCAGGTTCAGGCTGAGGGGTGCAGGAGATTAGAAGGTGTTCCCCGCCCACGTTGCTTTCGGGGTGGCTAAGCTGGCGCTGGCGCTGCCACTGCCACTGCCTCTGCTGCTGCGACTGGATGGTTGGGGTGGTGGGTGCATGGGCGTAGGGGGTTGGTGGTGCTTTCAGTGCGCTATCTGCAGAGAGACTTTTGGGTGGCGCCTTTAACAAACGATAGCAATTTAGAAAGATGCCAGAGGTATGCAAATTTATTGCCGGAAATGTAATTTACAAAATACGCTGCAGGCGATGGACGCCTCTGCTACAGCCACAGCCACAGTCAAAGCCAACGTCGACAGTGACAGCGACTGCGGCGCCGACAGCGAGTGCGTTATTTGCTTTTGTTTTCTTTATTTGCTCTTCGCTCTGCTTTGCAGTTTGGCAAGCATTTCTGCGGTGCATAAACTGTTGTCGGTTTAAGAGTCATGGCAAATGCTTTGAGGGGGGTCAGCAGTCAAATGTCAACTTTGGCCAGCTTTGATTAGAGCCTTGAAACAGATACGGCTGCCCAAAGACAGACCAAAGCAGCCAGAATCACTTCTAACAACGGCAGCGAAACAACAACAAACGGGTTGAAGGGTGAGCTTACAACGTTTTTACATTACACAAACAATCAATGCAGCGCCTGCGCAGAGCGCAAGAGAGAGCAGCCGCAAAGAGACAGGAAAAGAGAGTGAGTGAGAGAGAGAAAACGCATGTGTGTGTGCGTGTGGATGAGGTGAGAGCGCTGCAGTGTGAAGTTGGAAGTGGGCAGACGAATGCAAGCACAGCCCCCAAATACCAAATTAACAACAACAACGACGACAAATAGCAGCAGCGCGTATTGGGAGGAAGCGCACAAAATTAGTAAAAATAGCAAAATTGGCAACCGCAACAGACGCATAAGTTCAAGAGGCAGCAGCTGAATAAGAAATCGTCGCAAAAGAAATTTCGTTAAAGTGAACTGCACAAATATTGCAGGCAGCTTATGCAAAATGAGCCGCAGCAGCAGAAACAACAACAGACGAGACAACAAAGAAATGAGAAGCGCTGCTGTTGCCGTCGCTGCTGAGGCATGTGAGAAGGAAAAGAGCCAAAAGGCAAAACGCAAAAAGAACGCCAACGCCAAAGTGCAGCGACGACTGCGGCGACAGCGAAGGCAGCTAAGAAAGTTCACGAGTGTGTGAGTGAGCACACATGTAGTTACACACACATATGTATGCGTGTGTGTGTGTGTGTGGATTTGCGTCGGCGGCTGAGGGAAATATTTTGTATAGATATGCTCCCCCGCCCAACCCTGGCTCCGCGTGCTCTCTTCTCAAGCGTTTCCATTTCCATTTCGTCTTTGCATTTGCATTTCCAATGCCTTCGCCGCCTGTACTTTCCGCCTTTTGGCATTTTGTGGCGGCTGTTCGCGAAATGCGCGCAACAACAGACGAAACAAAGTGCAAGACGCACATGAGAATAATTGAATTTTATTACATTGTTTGGAGAGGCGCACACACACGCATGCATAAGCACACACACACACATATGTATATGTATGCAACGCTGTCTCCCCAATACGTGTGTGTGTGTGTGCGTGAGCGCAGCAACCACCAAGGCTATGCTGCAGCAGCGGCAACAACACTAACAACAACAACGGCGACTGCGACGTCAATGCGCGGCAGCAGCGAGCGCCTCCAAGACCAAGAGAATAATGACCCCAAGGCTTCGCTGCTGCTCTCGTTGTTGTTTTTGTTGTTGCTGTTGCTCTGCTCGCTGCTTTTATTGACTGCTACTTTATACGAGGAGAGCGCGCGCTCTGCTCAGCATCTGAGAGTGTATTGGTGCTATTGCCATTGCTGTTGCAGTTTTGTTGACGATTGTCGCCGAAGAAGAGCAAGAAGCAGAAGAAGCCGGCATATGCTGCGGCTGCGGCTGCGACAGCGACAGAGATTGCGATTGCCCCCCCTTGCACTTCTCGCACTCTTTGCATTCATTGTTCATTCCTCTTTGCTCCCGCTGCTGGTATTCGCATCTCCAGCTCCAGATCTGAAAAGAGGTCGATGGTGGGTGTTGCTAGCTGAAGACTTGTCGTTGGCGGGAGGTGGAAGGGGCAGAGGTGGTTAGAACAACGCTGCTAAAATGGAAACTACAAGAATTAAACTTATGATGGTTGCAGCTGCAGCAGCAAAAGACAACAAAGCGAATTTGCGCAAAAAATAAACAAATGGTAAAAAATAAAAGCAAAATAAATAACTAGACAACAGCTGCGCCGCACGCTGATGATTTTGCCAGCCGTTGTCGATGCTGCCGCTGCTGCTGCTGCTTCTGCTTGGTCTTCTTCTTCTGCTTCTGCTTTGAGTTTCATGAAAATTATAAAAGCATTTTGCCTCCTCTGCGTCTTCCTCTTTCAATTGCTTTTGCTTTTGCTTTTCCATTTTGTTTTTGACGTTCGCTCTAAATGGTAAATGGTAAATGGTAAATGGCAAAAAAAAAACAACAAAAGGAAATGGTAAAGCAACTTTGCAAAATAATAATAATAATAAAAATAACATTGCAAAGGAAATAAGCAAAAACTCGCACACATACGCACACACAAACAACAGCAAAGCAAAGAATATAATAAAACAAAATTGAAAATTGTAATGAAGCCACTTTTTCCACCTCTCCACGCTGTGTGCGAAACTCTCCCACGTGCATGTGCGTGTGCGTGTGTGTGTGTGTGAGGGGGCGGAAATTGGTTGGTTGACTAGTTGCGGGCAGGGGCGGGGCTGACGGGACTCGCTTAATGGGTGGCATGAAATATTGCCGGCTGAAGTTTTGCAAATGAGTTGCGTAGCAAGAGAAAATAGTAAAAACAAAAACAGACACACACAAACACACACACACACACACATACGAATGCATAGATGGCCTGTTGTGACAAGAATGAAAATCTTTCGAAACGTCCAATAAATGCAGCTGTTGAAGTCAGTCATTAATCTCACATCAATCCAGCAATGCGTCAGTTTGGCAATCCAATTGGACTGGGTCCATCTCAAATCCGTCCAATCAATTGAATTTGATTATAACAATCTATTTGGATTAGAAAACACAAAAATGTGAACCAATTGGAACAATTTAGTGTCCCACTTGAATCCAATTGGAAATCTAATCGGATTTAGGAATTTTTAATTCCAGTGACTGGAATTTCTATAGAAAATAATTATAAAACTAATTTAATAGCAAATTTTTATCATTAATAATAATTAGTCATTTAATTAACAAATAGTCTAAGCAAATACATATTTACTCTGATTGGATTTCCTAACTAACTTGAATTTTCTTCTTCTTAATAATTGCAGGTAAGTTACCGCAACTCGTTTGGCTGCCAGTCTAGTTTTCATGTCGTCCGCTTTGTAAGTAGCTCAAAGTTTTATCTTAAATGATCTGCAAATCTGACGTGACAAATGCCATTTCCAGCATTTCACTATCAGAGTATTTTTTGTAAATGGGGTAAAAGGGAAAAGAAACGCATGGAAAGGAACGCCCGCAACGCACAAAAATGCCAAAGAACTAAACGCGGCGCATTTCAGTGCAAAGCATTTTAGGTGCATATCTGGGATAGGGGGAAGTGGGATGGAGCGGTGCTCGACTGACTATCCTCCTCTTCCTACCAGTCGGTAAACACTAACTTCGCCGCCGACGTCGTCGTCGTCTCCGGCTGAGCCTTTGTTGGCGTTGAGTTTTTTGTCTTTGCGTTGTTGTGGTCGTTGCTGCTGCTGCTGCTGCTGCGTTTTCGTTTTCAATTTTTTGTGCCTTTTTCGGTTTACCGCAGTTATTTTTTACTACCTTTTTTCGTAGCAACTCTCATACATGCACACACACAGCAATAGCAAAGAGCTGCGCTGACGTCGACGTCGCTGCCGCAGTCGTCGCAGCCGGTGTTAGTGTTGTTGATTTTAGCATACGCTCTCTCACTTACGCTCTCGCATTCGCTCTCTGAGAGAGAATGACACACACAAACGGACGCACACATAGTGACTCGTAATGGCGGCAAACACGTTTTTTGTTGTTGCCTTTTGCGCTTGCTTCTTCGTCTTTGGCTCTCTGGGCGCTCGCATGCGCTCTCGTAGCAACAGCGGCTCCACAGCCAAAACACACACACGCACGCAAACAAACACTCACTCACTCACACTCTCACTCACACAAGCAAGCAAAGGCAACGCCAATTGCTGCTGCTGCTTGTCGCTGTCGCTGTCGTTGTCGTCGCCGTTGCCGTTGCCGTCGCCGTCGTCGTCGTCGTCGTCGTCGCCGCCGTCGTTGCCGTACGTATCTGTGTTTGTGTATTGGTGTATCTGTATCTTTTACGCTGCCTTACACTCCACACGTTCAGATTCAGATTCATTCTGTAAACGCGATTCCTCGAGGACGTAACGGTGAAACGTCGGCAACGGCAAGCGCGCTTTCCGACTACTCAACGGTTGCCCAACGGTTGAGTTTTGAGTTTTTGGCCTCAGTCTCTGCCTCTGCCTCCTGCTTCGTCGTGTGCATTGGTAGTGGTGAAACACACACACACCTTGTTGAGAATTCTCAAACACGCGTCACAAAATCCAAATCAAAAAATCTTTGCATGCGAAAGTCGCGTGCTTAATTCAATCGTGCGTGCTTCTATCTGTGTTTGTGCGCTTGTGTGTGTGTGTGTGTGCGCCTCTGTGTGTGTGCGTGTGATTGTGCTTGAGCCTGTGTGTTTGTGGCTGTGTGTGTGCGCTAATGTCGCTAAGTGCGTGCATAAATTCTTTAACTAAAATTGATTGTTTATTTCCGTTGCTGCAACAGCAGCAGAAACAACAACAACAACAGCAACAACAACAGAAGCAGCAGCAGCAACGGCAGCAATGCTGCCAATGTGACTCACACACATACAACAACAACAACAGCAACAACAACAGCAACAACAACAGCAACAACAACAACAACAACAACAACAGCTAATAGATAACAAACAACACAAATAACTAACGAAATTTGGGGCAGTTGCCAATTGAAAAATGTGATTTCGTTATCAGCTCATATTATATATACATACATACATATGTATATATATGTACATATACCTACATATATGTGTGAAGTGTGTAGAGATTGAAAGAAAGAGAAGCAGAGTGTAAGAGAGAAAGAGATAGATAGATAGTTGAGCAAAGTGATCGAGGAATAATAAAAAAAAAAAAAAATTTGCGCGCGCTCAGCGAAAAATTTAATTGAAAATAGAATTCAAATAGAAATGAAAAGTGCAACAAATGAGCAACAACAACAACAACAGTGTCTGACAATAGCAACAAATAACTGTAGCAATAAATGTGTAAATAAATTAAATAACAATTTAATTGTTTAAAAGTGTTGCGCGAAAATTAAAGCAAAGCGAAGCAGAAACGAAACAAAACAAAGCCCAATTAAAATATATATATATATATATAAATATTCTAGTAGTAAAACAAAAGGCAACTAAGTAATACTTAAAATTCCGTGCAATCTATTTCTAAAATAACAACAACAACAACTAATAATAATAACAAATTAACAGACGCAAAACTAAAATACAAAACAAAAAGCGAAACAAAATCAAAACAAGAATTGACTGAAGTAGCTCCCATATAGTCCTCACGCCCCCCGAAACGAAAAAAGTGATAAAAAAAAGTAAGTGGATACGATTATCAACTGAATTCAATTCAATTCAATTCACATTCAAATTCAAATTTAAATTCAAACTCAAATGCATCAATCATTGTACGAGAAATCTGGAATAATATTTCCTAAGCAACAAAATCCATTTTTTGTTTCTCTTTATATATGTATATCAAAATGAGCTTATGGAACGAATTTTTGATTGATAGGTGGAGCACAGAGCAATACAAAGTGAATAAAAGACAAAAACAGTTGAAGGAGATTCAGCAGAGATAGCAGAGAAGAGATGAAAACAAAAAATGTATTTATGAATATATAGAGTGGTTTTATAATGGATTTCTAAAGTGTTATTCACTTATAGAAAATATACTATATGTGATATATGCAAGAAAGTACATAAAATAGAGCAATAGCATAATAGATTAAAGATATTAGATTAAAGTTAATGGAATTTCGAATATTCAATTAGACTTTGATAACTTATTCACATATATTATATCATATAACAGCAATGGGATTGCCTTTGACTAGAGCAAAGTTTTCAAAATAGAAAAACCCATTATATCAATCAATCTCTATCTTTATGTAAAACATTAAAGATAAGATAATATACAAAAATAACTTTTAAAAAAAATAAATCAACACGTGAGCAAATGCTGCACACAACAATATCAACAATTCGTATCAGCTATGAAAATATATTGTATATATTTTTTTAGCAATTAAAGCACTTGAAACTCGAAGTAATTTGAATTCGAGTTTCAACTTCAACATTCACATGAACTTTTGAGGTCGTGACAATGGATCTTGATCTAGAGTTTACTTAGCGATCAGGCGAACGAAATTGATACAGAGCTCAAAAGAGCAAAAGCGAGAGATCGATGGAGAGTGCGAAAGAGAGGGAGTGAGAGTTCGAGAGGGAGGGAAAGACAATTGCTGACTAACCCACTCAGTATTCACATTCTGACTGTCATTCCAATCGCATTCAAACTTCATTACTCATGTCGATATAATCAATAAAATTGTATACAAATATAAAAGAGACATGAGAAAAGAAACCGCTCAAAAATATTTGATTGAGTTTAGCATGAATTTCAATTTGTTTCGAAACGAAAAAAAAAACCTTAAAAATTAGAAAATTACACTTGCAAAAAACGCACAGACATCCGGGAGAATATTTATATATACAGAAATATATATATTTTATATATGTATATGGAGTTACGTCCTAGATCTCCAATTAATAATTCATTTGCGTGCAGTTTTCTACATTAATTCAATTTTTGTTTCGAGCTCCTAATGAATTAATTAAGTCGAGAAATTAGCGCATGGTAAATTTCAATGAATTATATACATACACGTACATATATAATCTGGACTGAAAGAGACTTTAATGAGCGTGCGAAAATCGCATGAGGCCAATGGGGCGTATTAGCAATACTCGCGAATGTGTAATAAAAAATAATACAATTGCAATAGAGCATAAAATTAGGTTTTTACCAAGAATTCATTGTATAGAGCAAGAGGCAGGGGAAGCACGCAGTGGAAGAGGAAGCAGAATAAACGAAAACTGGTTTTAGGTACTCTCTCATTTATTCACTTATTGGCATTTCTTGAGGCTGAAGCAGGTTAGACGGTTCGTCATTCCATATGCTGAAAACCTGTCTCCGTATCAAACACTCAACTAACGCGATGCGCTGTAAAATAGTTGGTAATTATCATATTAGGAAATTCAGTAAACAATGCCGTTTAAGAAAAATTCAAATTGACATCAATCAAAGAAAGTTAAGCAAATTTGTATGCTTGCTTCACAGCTCGTGAGCAAAAATTCCACTCTGTCTTATAATATTGTATGTAATGCAAAGCATAAAGCAGGAAATGTGCTTTCTGCGTGTCTTCTACGCAATATACATAAGAGCGCCAACTAACAGCGATCAGTTTACATTTTGTTGAGTTTGAAAGCTTTCCAGCTGCTAAAAGGAACATGCCAGCGCCAGCAAATTCAATAAATAATTAAGTAGCAGCAATAACAACAACAGCTGCAGTCAGCCATTGCAGACAGTGCGCTCTTGCTTATAAGAGATAGAGAGAGCGCGTAAAGAGAGTGAATGATAGATGGCAGGGCGAGAGCAGGGAACAATTTGCTGGGCTGCCTAATGCAAATGGCAAAATGGCAAAATGGCGGGTCGCATAAATTTCGTTGCTCAAGCGCGACACATTGCAGTTTGTGGGCAGCGGGCGGGGTGGAAGTATGTAGGTGCAGTGGGAGAAGCAGCAACAGCAGCAACAGCAGCAGCAGCAACTAAAACAGAAACAAGAACTGAAATGCTCAGAAGAAAGCCGAAAAGAGAACACAAATTGAAATAAACGAAATGCGGCGTGTTAAATTTTTGCGAATTTTTATGGCAACGCGTCGCTGACTTTGTTGTAGTTGCCGTCGCATAGTTTGGCCGGCCCCAAGGAAACAGAAACAGAATGGCAAACATGTGGACGCTCGCCCGCTCTCTTTTTCACTCACACTCACACACACACACGCACACAGCCACTCAGCCATGTGTGCGAGTGTGTTTGTGCGCTGTGTGTGCGAGAGCGAAGCGCAGACAATTAGTTTTATTATGCTTTGTTGCGAGCTTCGCTGAAATGGCACGACATAAAACGCAACAACAACAAAGGCAAGAGATAAAATACAGCGCACAAGAGGCAACGGCAATAACAACAACACTTGTACAATGTAGTACACATACAGACATATGTATGTATGTACATTTCTATATGTGTGTAAACATGTGCTTTTTCTGTATATAGATATATGTACATACATACGTATTGACGTGTGTATGCATCTTGAAGATGCATTAAATTCGTGGCCCAACGCCAACAAAAAAAAAAAAAAAAAAAAAAAAAAAGTAATGCAACGGCAAAAGCAAATGCAATTGCACACACACATTGAGAGCATAACGAAGGGGTGAGTTAAGGGAATGCACGCACATAAATATTAATTTATTAGCATTGCGCAAATTTATCTGCGCAATTAAATTTGCGCCACACACACACACGCACGTACACATTGAAAATTATGCGTGCAGCCGCGACTCAAGTTACGCCGAAATGCAAAAGGATAACGCAGCCATTTGTCTATGCACGTGTGTGTGTGTGTGTGTGTGTGTGTGAGTGTGTGTGTGCCATAACAAAGATTAATGACCAGCAAGGGCTGCCAGCCCAGTCAACCAGCCAACCAGCCAACCAACCAAGCAGACTGCCAGTCCGCCACTCCGCCACTCCGACAGTCCGGCAACTCTGGCCGCATTTGCTTTACGGCTCGCACAACAAAAGGCAATAAAAACATAATAAATTACCATATCAAGTATACAGTATCCATTATTTTGCCCAGCATTTCCGTGTTAGCCCAGACTCGAGCCCTGGCTCTGGCCACTGCCACTACCTTGGACATCAAATTTCCCTCTGCCACACACCTGCCCTTAGCCCCCCGCCCCCATCTGCTGCCCTGCCCTACTTCATCTCATGCTTTGCTCTCTGGCTCTCTCAAGTTTTTTTTGCTTGATTTATGCAATTCAATTCATAAAACTTTGCTAGATATTCGTCATGTGCTTTATGTGCAATACGGCCTGCCACGCCCAACGCCTACAAATGCTCATGTGCCGGCAATGTGCTTCCTCTTGCTCATCTTCAACTGCTTTTCCTTATTTGCTTCTTAGTTTTTTTCCTTTTCTTTTCCTTTTCTTGCAATTTTTCCTTGCATTTCTTAGCTTGTGTCTCTCTCTCTCTCTCTCTCCATCTTTTTTTTGTAATTTTTTAGCCAAACTTTGGCCAAACTGTCATAAATTTTTTGATGCAGCATTAAAAGTTGGCCACCCCCACTCCATTCCGCCCATGCCCAATAAGTTGTTGTTGTTGTTGTTGGTTTGTAGCTTGCATCTTTGGCCCATGGCAAAAGTTTAGCTTATAAATTCATGCAAAACTTACGCATATAAATTAAACTTTTCACATTCTGCGCAACGGCAACAACAATTATGATTAAAAAAAAAACAAAAACAAAGAAGAAGAACATAAACAAACTGCAATTATCTGCACATTTCTCATCGATTCTACAGAGTATGTGTAACTACTAATTGTAGATACCCTGTAGCTGACCTCTACTAGGATAGGGGAATAGACTATAACTGTCTATAAGCAAAGATTTATTATATTTCGATTTAAATAGTTGTTGTTTAATATCTAAGTCAGCTCTACTGTAATTGGAATTCTTTCAGTATACCCTGTAATCCAAGTCAATTTAGATGTGACAAAAAGCTCTACTGGGATAGGGGATATATAATTCATCTATAACTGTCTATAAGGAAAGACTTATTATATTTCGATCTAAATAGATCTAAATCAGTCAGCTCTACTGTAATTGGAATTCTTTCAGTATTCCCTGTAATCCAAGTCAATTTAGATGTGACAAAAGTAGAAAAGAAAAAACATATTTTGACAAAAATGATAGAATTTACAGGTCTTAAATATTTCTTCCTCATCTGCTCTTTTTTCTCTATCTGTTCCTTGATGAGCTCTGATTTTTGTAAGTTTACAAATATCAGATCTATTGAGTCCGGCACTGTATATAAGAACTTATATACCTTAAAACCTAAAATATCTGTAATCAATAGACTTTTACATTTCAAATATTTCTTTAAACTACAAAAAAACCCCGGGTATACTTCTAGTTCGTATTGCTTATATGTCAAGCTCTCTTTGTGTGCCCATCTTTCTTCACTCGAAGAACGCCGTCCTTGGCTGTTGGCCCTGCCTGTGCTGCTGCATTGTTCCCCCCATCAATGCTCGATACGCGCTTTAATCGAAATTCCTTATCAACCCTTTAGGGTTCGCTAACCCTCATTAATCTCTACTCTAGCGCTTGTCTATGTGCAGCTGCTGCTAACAGTTTCTCACATATCTTGACTGTCACACACACACCTCTATATATGAGCGTGTGTGTGTGTGTCTCTTAGCCTTGAGCGATGCTGTGGCTGGAATGCAATGCAAATAAATTGATATCGGTCTGGCCATAGGAGACCGTGTGTTAATCCTCCATTTGCGAAGCCATTTGCCTGACTTGGCCTGGCTTACATATTTGGGCTTAATTACTTTATTACATTCACGAATTGCTGCATAAATTGTTTCGGCAATGGCTAACCACTTTAGAGAGCAGCTTATGCAACACAACACTTGCATGCAGCCAAGCAATCAAGAGAGAGAGAGAGAGAGAGGTGGGAGGGGTGAAGGCAGCTACGTAATTGAATCTCTTGCTGAAGTCAAACAAGAAATTTTCGTGTTAACTGCAAATGCAAATAATAAAAATAATTTTTACCCAAAAAAAATGCCATTTGAAATTACGAAAAAGCCATGGCTATAATAAGGCAAACAATTTTTAAGTACATATTATTTAAACAATATACACACAACAGCTACAGCTGATAGCTATTTGCAAAGAAAGTCACACAGCAACAACAACAACAACAACAACAACAACAAAATTGAATGCTTGACATTTGCGCTGCAGCCGTGCAGATATTTTTTTTTTTTTATTATTATTATTTTATATATTTTATCATTTTCATTGCACGAAAAGACAGCGGAAAACTGCCAAACTATCGAAGAAGCGAATGAAGACTGCTCTAGTCGACTGTATACGACCAGCAGTCACTCTATATATACTCTAGCTATAAGCTCCAGCATAACTATGCTATTCGTATGGGTTTCCTCATTCAGATACAAATCTTTTTCAATCGAGATCTCTGAAATCCTTCTATTATTTCATTATGTCTTTCTATAATATGTGAGAAAAATGGGTAAATTTGGTATATTTATTTTTGAAATATTCTTCATTCTTTTCCCTCATGTATTTCCTTTTCAAAGTAATATCCAGCAGATATCACATATCATCAATCGTCGCCTTATGTTGCTCTATATTTTCGGGAACAAGAAAGAGATACAATCGGCCAACGACATTCCTTATAGATGATAATATATAACTAATCCAGATCAAGCCAAAATCTTGAATAGTGCCTTATCTACCTTAAAGAAAATCAAGTTAACTAAAATAATTTTAATCTTAGTCTCACCACAAAATTTTATAAATTTATATTTGGGATCTTTGATCTCGACATAAATTTATTGAATACCCTAATACCCTCTCATAGCCCATTCATTGCCTGCAGGGTATACAAAATAACAAGCTTAACAATTTATGCATTTTCCGGCATTAAATTAAGTTTAAACATAAATTAAAATTTTACTTCGTGCAGATCATTAAGGAAAAAAGTAAAAGAAAAAAACGAATCGAAAAGAAAAACGAATAATGCTGACTTTTATGTATATATAAAAAATACACATAAACATATAATTTTATATATATGTCATGTGCATATATACAAAGTTAGATATAGGAAGACATAACAAACAACAACAACAACAATTGAAGTGTTTGCACAACTGCGAGTAAAATTTTCTATCAAGTTTGCAGCTGCATTGAATTTGTTGTTGTTGTTGTCTGTTGTTAGCATGTTGCTGCAAAAAGTTGCATGCAATAAAACATATATTAGTCAAGCACTTTTACTGCCTGCGAAAAGTATACACACACACACACACGAAAAACAAAAAATGTGAGAAGAAGCAGAGAAAAGCTTTGCGCTAATTGTGAAACATAAAATGTGAAAATGCATGCAAACAAGTTGAGAACAAATTGACATCGGTTTAAGGCCCACTTAAGATTTAACTGCTCTTTCGGCATGCACACGGACTGCATATAGACTGCATATAGTCTCTCTATATACATATGTACATACATGTGTAGTATTCTCTAGAACTCTGTAACTAGTTTCTATCAGCTGGCTGGCAATTTATGTGCTTGCATTTCGTATGTCATTAATTTCACTTAGTTCTCTCCACACAGGGGCAGAGGCGAGTCCACGGCAAATATAATTAGCATATAAATACATTCGCAACCCCGTCGAAAAGCCCAACCCGGCCCCCCCCCCCCTAGCTGTCCCTGGCCGGATCTAATAGTACTTGAAAAGCTGAGTAGTGAACAAATAATGCTCAACTAGTTTATACCCGCACCGAATGTTATCATATATGAAAAATATGGTATAGCAGGGGAAAATATATAGCTTGGGTTCTTTAAGCCTTGCTGGTGCCCGAAAGTATGCTGCAAAGATATACGTCTATATAGTATATATTCTATTCTAGGTATACAGATATCTAGTTAGCCTTTGAATTGTAAGTCCTTCTGTGTATATCAAAAGGTTAGGCTCTTTATATTATTTTCTAACTCTGTTGTTAAGATAAATCTTAAATAAATATAAGAAAAAAAGTCTTTGAAATCCCTATAACTCGTTATGGAGTTTGGTTCTTTTATTAATTTTTTATCTTTGTATTTTTATAGTACTACATATATCTAATGTACAGGATCTGCACTCAATAAAAAAATAAAATAAAAATTTAAATTTAAAAAAAAATCAAATCCATATAAACAAAATCTTATAGCAAAAATTTGAAATATAATTTATAATTAAATTAAATATCACTATGATATATTCAATTTTTTTCTCTATTTATTCACTAACTAATTTCGATTCATGACAACAGCTGATCTTATTGAAATTTTTACGCTGCCAACTTCACGCTTAAGCGCTTTACAGTTATAAGTGTCAACAACTGATATAGTAAAGCTTATTTGAAAAAAAAATTTCGTAGGATTTTGCGAAATACTTTTCATTTGGCGCACCAGCGTAGATGGAAGATCAAAAACAACATTTTCGGTATAGTTTACTGTTTTACTATCGAAAGGGCAATATATTTCACTTTGATTTCACCCAAGTACAAATCGAGCATACCCTTTGCCTGCATTTGCAGTTCGGGTATTTAAGCTGCTCGAGCGGATATTTACTTACAATTTACATTTATCTGCGCTCTAAATACAAAAATTCAATTTTAGATATTTACATAGGAATAACAACAACAACAACAACAATAAATTCTTCGTCTTGACAATATGTCTAAAATAATTCATTTACATTAATTTCGCCTGTAAATATTTATTTTATTTCATTAAATCTTGGCAAGCGAATGCAGTTGCCCATTTCTTTCTTGTTGCAAAAATGTTCACATACCCTAAGGACATTGAAAATGTGTAAGGAGGGTATATGGTATGACTGAGTCTATAATATAATGTATATAAATTCACGGAAAAGGAATTTAGTCTTTAAAAAATGCAGAAATCTCGAAATCTATAAGAGGTAACAGCTGTAGACCAAGCTTGACGTTTGACTCAAATCAGTATTATCTTTTATTATTTTCCTGAAATCCATTAAGAACTACTTTAAGTTCCCGAAATTCGGGTAAAGTATTTAGCAGGATTGGGTCTATAAAGAATATACATTCTGGAAGAGGATAAATGGAGACTGCTCGTATCAAGTTCCAGTTATTTGGATACATTTTTTATAAAGCTGAAGGTAAAGTCACAAAGTCTTAACTATAGAATCGACTGAGATGTACTTAGATTTGTAATGCTTCATACTTTTCTTCTTTTGCAATTGGGTGAAATGACTTTAGATATACATATATTTACATTATATTAATAGAATTCTCATAGATAGAAAATATATATACATAGATAGAAGAAAGATCGATAGATCGATAAATATATTTAGATTCTATTGATACCATTCCTCATGAATAGAAGGAGAGGTATCTATTAGCCAGACACTCCCACTCTAGAGCACTTTTAGTTGTTTGTTTTGTTTTAGGTTTTTTTTTTCCTTTTTTTTGCGTATTTAATTTGTTCGTTTCAAGCTTTTTATATTTTCGCGTCGCCGTCTCGCTGGCTGCTTCTGTTGCAGTCTTTTTGCATTTTTAGAGCGTGGCTAATTTTACAGCCAAGTGCGTCAACATGTTGCAAGTGGCAGCATAAATTTCCGCAATGCCCGCACTAATTGCATAGTTTGTATTCAATTTATATGCATACAAACGTCTTTCGAGCTGCAGCTGAAACAAGCTCTCCTAATAAATCAATCTAATGAACAAATAGCACTAGCATATAGAAACTGTTAACGGCTTTTTTCTTGAAATCTAAATCCAGTTATGTTAAAGATATAGCTAAATTGTAATCAATATATCTTATATAGCCATATTTCAGAGTTAAAAGATCTAGTTCAGTTTGATTTTCTTGAAGTATCATTTTGGTAATTCACTCAATTGAAAGATTCGCATTGATTGATCGAGTGCTGATGATCCTGGTTCCTGAATAATTGTAGAAGTTATTATATGATCTCAACAACAGTTTAACACTATCAAAATTCTTTAGATGCACTGGAAGCTATAGTTCATGCAATTCACATTTTATAGGTAATATATGTGAGCAACTGAACTTGTTTATTAATGCTTGAATCAGTTCATTTCACTGAGCTAGCAATCAAAAATGCTATAGCTATGTTATATTATGAACTATGGTGGTTCTCAAACAAATTAAAGGTTTAAAAAGTCATAGAACAACTGAGCAATATTAATGAACAACTGAACTAGTTCATTAATCAGAGAAGCAGTACCTTACTTCATTTAAATTAGTTATTCAAATTATCGTTTCTTTCATATATCAACATCTAATGCCGGTTGCTAACGGTCGACAGCTGCACTACCGAGAGGAAATAGCGGTTCATGAAAAATAAATTGTTTTAACTATGATTCACAAGAAGCTCAAGTTCATAAAACTGATAGAGAACAAGTGAGCAATATTTATGAACCACAGAACTTGTTCACAAGCACTTTAGTTTATTTTAATGAACCAGACTATTGAATCAGTTCATTTGAGCTCATTTATGTCTATATATGTAAGATTTTATGCAACTCGATTTCGCTCACTTTGTTCATCAAGGACTACTCAAACTAACTGCTGAACGGAAACTGTGCTAGCATACTTCAACTAGATTAAGCCACCCACACATGCACACACACACACACATACACACACACATATGCACAGGCAACCTACTTAGTGTAAGAGCGCATTAAATCAACTGGAAATACTTGAGACTTGTCATAGCGAAATAAACGAGGAACACAAGAAACTTTTTTGTTGTTGGCATTTTTTTTTAATGGAACCAGGTTGGCATATTTTAGATTACAAATATTTAGGCTTCATTTTTTTTTTTTTTGCATTTTCCGTATTATTTATTTGCTGCTGTTGTTGTTTTACACAATGCTCAAGGAAGCAGCCCCCAATGTATCTTGGCTATCTAACTATGTATCTAGCTGCATGTGCATTGCACTCTGCATGTGTGTGTGTGTGTGTGTTTGGGGCTATAGAAAGTTGTCACAACCAGTTTGTTGTGGAGGAGCGGGACGGAGTGAGGGGGCCGTAGCTGGGACACCGGGGCCGACTTTCAAGCACTGAGGCCCGCACAAAAACTGTCACGCATGGATTTATGCGCCACGTTTATTATATTTACATTTAATTTAACCTATGAAAAGAAAAGAGATCGTGGCAGTTGCATTTAAATTACCTATGCTAACAGCACACACACACATACTGTTACAGATAATCGAAAGAAAACAATTTTCATGTAATCTAGGACATCATCATAAATTACAACAATTTCAGGCAACTTCTGCTTCACTAGCCCATTAAATGTAAATGCGAGTATATAACCCCATCCACTATAGCAGCATAAATATATATCTATATATACATGTATTTTATATAAGCGAGGGTTTTTCTTAAAGTATATGACTGTATTGTAATTCGAGTCGTAAATGTGAATTATTTTGACATGAATTTGGTATAAGGAAATAGAGAGAGGAAGGCATGAAATATGTCTATCGAATCATTTACACAATGCTTAAGATAATTTATAGTAATTTCGACTACTACCAACTTGAGGCCTAAAATATGTTTATATTGCAAACGAATCAGTTAAACAATTCTTAAGAGAATTTAATCTAATTTCGACTACTCCCAAATTGAGGCGTAAATATCTTTATATAGCAATCGAATCGAATCGAATGCTTAAGATAATTGAATCTAATTTCGATTATTCCCAACTTGAGGATTTTTTAAATGAATTATAAAATTATTTTTTTAAAATAGCTCTAAAGATGTAGGAAATATAATTTTATAACTGATTTTCGATAAAGTTTTTTATCGATATCAACATAACGGGATGAGTTATCGATTTTTGGAGATAAACTCAATATGCACGCGCTATATACGGACATTTACAACCAAAAATGAATTCTCTAACCCTTATATATCCTGAGATCGAGGCGTTCATACATACGCACAGACATACGGACAGAGCTATATCGACTCAGCTCGTCGCCCTGATCAAGAATATATATACTTTCTGCCACGCCTTCTTCTGCTTATTACATACATTTGAATAAAACCATTGTACCCTAGTTTCCCATTTTCAATGGTTTCAGGGTATACAAAAACAACAACTTCCTGTTTGATCTTTAAAAAGTTGACTTGAAGGTCAAAGTTTTGCAAAGACAATTATAAATATGTAAGACAATCTTGTAATGAAGATCCTTCTATTGAAAATCCTCATACTGCATAAAGGAATTTGCCTTTAAAATTAAGTACCAATGCTGATGATATAGGGGTACAAATTATGATGTGTACGAGACATGTGTATAATGTATGTACAAATTATGATATATGATGTACAGATTCTTGACTTTAATAACAGCTTAAACAGTTTTCTTAAACACTTTTTCAACCTACTTCATTCCTAATGTTCCTAATGTCTGCATAGTTCACAGTCAAAGTCAACAAGTTTAGGCGTGACCCTCGCTTCCACAAACTTATGCAGCTAAATGGCCCCGGGGCCTTTAACGACTTGCAAGTAAAGCCATAATAGGTAATTATTGAAAATTTATTACAATGCCTGCGCTATTTGCCGAATGCCGAGTCTTCGAGTCGCTCTGGTAGCCCATTCGGGGCAAGTCATTCCGATTGAGCCAGACTGGGAAAGTTGCATATATTTTCATTTTCACTCGTATTTGTATGCTGATAAGACTAAGCACTCTGTCTGCTCTATGTTTTTACTCAGTCACTTATCTGACACGTGCGAACTTAACTCACACTGGTCACATTGCAGATAATTGGTGAATTTTCTGAAATGATAAAGAAATTCTATAGAATAATTATAAACTATTTATGACGGCAGACCTATACGAGTATCACGCGATCAAATTAAATTAACAATTTTTTGTATATTACGAATAAACTCAATGAGTACTTCAAGATTATTAATCGGAATGTGTTGTGATATAGAGACGATAGACTAAAGAGTTATGTGTCATACTTTGAACTGATCAATTGTCATTAGTCATTCACTAGTTCAATTTATATAGTTATCTCAACTTTCTTTCATTATAAACTCAACTTATCTATCCCTATTACAGCTGATGTGTGAGGTTAAGATCTGATAAGAGCTCTTCTTCCGTTCTTCTTCCTAGTTCTTCAACCATAAGTCACAGCCATGACATCATTATTGAAATACTTTTCTTTTCCCATTTCTCAGGTCTAAACAAATAGGTTTTTCTTGGGTATTTGGTTTTCCATGTTATTATGAGCTAACTCAAAGTCAGCGTCTTCGCTGGTTAAACAACTTAATTTCGCTGTCAGGTTCTGTGAGCCTTTTAAGCCTTTTTTCTAGGCATTTCAATAGCTCTTTTTGCCCTGACCCCGCCTCAGCTCCCTTTGCGCGCATTTCTGCATGCGGAGTTCACTTCAGTTTAAGTGCATTTGCTGTCTTTATTTGCACTTTGTATTTAGTTTGTTGTTGCCTTTTCTTTCTTCGCACTGCACTTGGTAAATAGTTGTTGTTGTTGTTGTTGGTCTTACCATTATACACCGACACTTTTTCATATCCTGTCTCGTTTGCTTTGGTCTAGTCAACGGCGCAAAGCCAAACTGACAGCTTGTCTCCGTCTCAGCCCCTTCCCCCTTCCCCTTCTACCTATGTGAGAAATGGACTTCATGACTGTGCTAAAAACCGAAAAGCGTGCAAAGGCAACCAACTACATATGCAAATCCAAACGCAACAACAACAACAGGTAAACCAAATGAGCTAAACTTAAACTCAACTGCATTCAAATCTCCAAAGTTGAGATACATTTGTATCTGCTTGTCATATGCCGCCAGATAGCGGACAATTTTGTCATTGCGCCTGCAAGTGGCCATGAACCAGGTCAGGTGTCAGGTATCAGGTGTCAGGTGTTCAATGCAAGCAACGCAGCAGCTAAACCCAAGTCAGTGACCTCGCCGTAGAGACGCCTATCTGCAGCCAAGAGCTACTCTAATGCACTTTTAACGCTCAACGTCAATATGTCAAATAGATAAAAGGGAGAAGGAGGAAGAGGGAGAGAGAGACAGAGAGAGAGAAAGAAACAAAGAACAGCAGCAGCTCGCTGGCAAATGCTAAAATTATTGTTAAGTGTTTCCTTGGCGTAGGCTTAGAGTGTTGCCACTTCTCAACTGTTGTTGTTGTTGTTGTTGCGTTTTAGTTACATGCCGCAAGTCTTGTTGTAATGCCTAAAAACGATAGCTATGCAAGATTATCCGTTTTTGTAGATACAAAGTCTACGTTTGTGTGTGTGTGTGTGTGTGTGTGTGTGTTTATCTGGCTGTTAGCTGATATCCAGCTTTGCATTCAGCTACACAGTTTATCTGCCACTGTCATCTGTATGGCAACGCCAGCATGCGAAACATAAGCAGAATGCTTCCTTATTGCTGCTTGCATATACTTTTAATTAGCACTGTAAGCGTTGCCACATGTTTGCAATATGGCAATATGGCAATATCAAGTTCAAGCAAGTTCAATAATAGTTCAATATGCAATAAAATAGAAAATACAGTAGAATCCGGTTATAGCGACTCCGCTTAAAGCGTCCGTTCGGTTATTGCGACGAAAAATCTGGTCCCCAGACAAACATTTCTGAGCAAACTTAATATAATGTAATATATTCAAAAATATACATATTCGACGAAGCCATCTGGCAACGCTATTCCTCTTGACGAAGACGAGCAGAATACGTCGTAAAGCCCATTGAGAGATGTTATATTCAAAGTAATCTGGTCATATAATCTATTTGAACCAAATTAAATGATGATCATCGTCAAAATAAACAAAAACGGAAATAATTGGCAACCTTGTAGGGCTGCCAGATGGTTCAGCTGCTGCAAATTGCAATTATATAATAATAAAATTTTGCAATTTCAACTTGAAGCGAGCTTTAATTTTTTGATTGGCTGCAATTGTGCTTAATGTAAAGCAAATCAAATTATCGCTGCTCGACATTATCGTGTTGTTGTTGTTGTTGTTGTTGTTGTTGTTGTTGTTGTTGTTGTTGTTGTAGCGGCAATCGGCAAAAATTGACAAAAAATAATGCAAAGCAGCGGGAGCTACGAAAAATCTGACTCGGTTCTATACAGCTCTAATCTGCTGCACACACACATATACACATAGGCATGTGCGTGTGTGTTTGTGTATCTGTATCTATACACAAATGTATCTTGTAGTTTGCAGCTTCAGCTTCACGTTGTATTTTCTGCTTTATGTTGTGCAAATATTGACATTCGTTTATTAAAATTCCAGCAGAGTGGCAAAGGCGAAGCCAAAGACTCGCTGTCGGCATGGGGGCCCACAAGATTTTAGTCGAGCTATATGCATACATACATACATATATATATATATACATATATTCTTATATTTATATTCTTATATATAAGTACGTATGTGTGTGTGTGTGTGCTTGGGAAGGGAACGAACATTTTATGTCATGTTTGCATATGTAAATGTGCTTGCTGCTCGACTGCTTCTGGCTCACTCTAACATTCACTCTCTCTCGCTCTCTTTCTCGCTCTCTCTCTCTCTCGCTCTATGTGCTCGCTAATATTTGCTTTTAATTTTTGCTTTGTTTAAACTGCAGTTTAATTTTATTTTTGCGCAAATATTGCTAGCAAATTAGAGACGAAAAGAAATGCAAATTGCTAACACACTGCTGCAGACATAGATACAAATACAGGCACAGATACAGATACAGATACAGCTACGACAACTGCCACATATGGCCACACACACACACACAGACACACACACACTCCGTTGATATCAAGCTGCTGTCAGGCTTCAAATTTAATTGACACATTTCTTGTTGTCGCTGCAATTTTATTTTATTTATTTTTTATTTTTTATTTATATTTCGCAATGCAATTTGAAATAAATAAAAAAAAAAAAAAAAACAACTAAATAAAAAAACATTTACATTAAATTGCAATCAACGCCTGCTCTACGTCTCTCTGTGTGTGTGTGTGTGTGTGTGTGTGTGTGTGTGTGGGCGTAAATAAAATAAGCAACAATCTGTGACAATTGCAATTGCAACACACAAAAAGAAAAACAAACTTTCGAGTGGTTGTTTACTTCATTTGTTTTAATTAAATTCAAGTGCTGAAATGTGCCCAAGAAATGTACAAGAAAAGAGAAGAGATAAAAATGAATTAGACAAGCGAATACCCTGTATAAAGCGCATTCATAGGGTATATACACTACTTAATTGTTGTTGCATTTCTGTATATCCAATATTTTCAATATATATAAATATAAATATTTATTTTATTTTACTATTATTATTATTTATTTTATTTTTTTTTTAATTTTAATTTTTTTTTCTACCTCAGCCCAAAAAAAAAAAAAAAAAAATAATATATATATATATATATATATTATTATATATTATTATTATTGTCATTTTTATTATTAGTTTTATTTTATTTTTTTTCCTACCTCAGGCCAAAAAAAAATATTATTAATATTCTTATTATTATTATTTTTATATTATTTTTTTCTACCTCAGCCCAAAAAAATATTATTAATATTATTATTACTATTATTATTGTTATTACTATTATTATTGTTATTATTTTTAATATTTGATATTATTATTATTTATATTTAAAAATAATTATAAAGTCTTAGGCCTTTTTCAAATATTTTAAATATTACCCAACATTTTATTCCAATACTCTCCATACTCACTTTTAATTTTCTGTTGTGCTACACAATTAAATAGATCATATCTACTTTGAACCTTCTCATAATTTACAGGGTATCGAAAGAAACTTTCAAGCAGTTTGATTAGTCAGTTTTGCATATTTGATTTGTGGTCCTATTTGTATTTAAATTTCGAAACGAAAAGACAAAACAGCAAATAAACCCAATTATCATATAATTTTTTTATTTTTATTTTTATTTTTGGGTATTCACATTCATAAATATTCATATATTCGTTTATTCATATGACACTTCCGCACGGCGCTCTTCAGCTGCCAATAGAGTTGTTCGAACAATAAAGATTTAATTCATTTCAAGTTTTATTTTCGTATTTTATGCATAATTCAATTTTATCGAATCGCCTCTTTCTCCCGCTTTTCTCATGCACTTCTGCTGCGGCGAGCAGCACAGGAAATGGAAAATAAAAGCGCAAACTTTAATTAAACCTTAAAGTGCCAGCATTTGTATTATAAACGTACAGCACTTGACAGAGTGCCAGCCCAGAGGGCAGCGAGAGAGAGAGAGAGAGAGGGAGAATGGGCAACTACTTAGCCCAAGACAAAATGGAGCAAATGCATAGGAAAAGTTCGAGTCATCGCTTGATTGGCAGCGCCTAGGCAGGAAATCAAATTCGAAAGGCAGCAGCAAAATATATAAATGAAATTACAGAGAAAATGAGAAAAACTATGCAACAGAGCAGATAGTCATATGAAATATGACATTTAATAGATATATTTATAGATAAATATAAAATGAATAAAAGATATTTATCATTTTGAGTTTGAAATTTAAAATTAAAATATTTGAAATAAAATATTATGAAATTATAGAGAAAATGGATAAAATAATGGATCAAAGCAGAAGCTCATATGAAATCTGAAATTTAAATGATATATTTACATACATATAAGATATAATATTAATAATAGAGATTTATAAAACTCAGATATTTATATGAAGAGAAGATAGATATATACATACATTATAAATAACAGAGATTTATGAATTTTTCATTTTTTGACAACGGGTTTAGGATTTAAATATTGTATATTAATTTAAATATTATGAAATGATAGGGAAAATGGGGAAAGCAATGCATCAGAGCAGAAACTCATGAAACTCATTTGTATATACATACATAATATTATATTAATAACAGAGTTTTTTTTTTTAATTTTAAGAGATTTAAATCTAATAGAGAAAAATATAATATAAATTACAGAGATTTATCAATTTTATTTTCATCTTAAACTTTCATATTCAAATTATGAAATGCTAGAGAAAATCGGGAAAAACAGATTGAAATGTGAATCTTTAAAAAAGTTTTATAATAATTTATAAACCTTACTTAAGATCTAATCTTATAAAGCCTTTTGAAATTTTGATTTGACGCTCATACAGTATTATTTATATACTTTCAATTTTTAGAGAGCTATAAATCATGGATTTCGTATTGAATTAGTTTCAGAGATTAGATTCTGTAAAAAAACTTTGTCCCCAGCTACTTTTAATCAAAGTTGTCTTTTATGTTTTACTGAAACCCTATGCCAACTTTAATTCTGTTTTATAGATCTCTAAATAGAATAGCATTGCCGCATTGTCTTGAGAAACTTTAAAGTTTAAGTTCATGCTATAGAAAGCAGTGAATTCTATTCCTATCTTGGATTATCTAGAGACTCTTCAAATTTGAGAAACTTCTCAGTCTGCAAGTTCGTCGTCAATTGAAGTTATTGCGACTTGAATAAATTGCTTTTGTTTTTTTGTTTTAATCAGCAAATTCTTTCCACGAAGCAACTCAATCAAAGTGCCAAACATTCATTTATGCATACTGAAGGGAAAATGGAAATGGGAGTGAAAATGAAATGAAATGAAAAATCGTATAAGATGCTGGCAACAAATTGATTTTTTCTGCAACGCAATCTGAACAAATGTGGCTATAAAAAGTGTCCATGGCCAACGCCTCGGCTCGGCTTGCCTGAAGTGCAGCATCTACGTGGCCGGGAGGGGGGCAGCTCACTGGGGCGGGGCAAAAATCTTTTACGACTGCCGCCAAGAGACGACAGCATCTTCATCGACTTAGTCGAGGCTGTAGCCGTAGCTGTTGCTGTTGCTGTCTGAGATGTTGTTGGCACTTTGCAGTTCCGTGCGGTGTTGGGGTCACGTAAAGTCCATTTATATCAAATTATCTTACCATAATAATGAATTGTCGGCAATTATAGGTATTATCGTTATTTATAGTCGTAAAAGCGCTCTATGCCAATGCCAATGCCGTTTCTCTGTTGCAGACTCTTTGCATTTCGCATTTCACATTTATGGTCCCCCATCTCTGCACGCTCTCGGCTCTCCACTCTCGGCTCTCGCCAGTTTTTAGTTAATGCGTAAATAAGCTCCACTTAGCCGTGTGAGTAACTGTGCTCCAAGTGGAATCGCATAAAAGTAAATCTAATTAAATGAAATCGTTTATTTTGCCCATAAACAATGGCTCTAAATTTTAATTGCTCGAAAACGCGCTGGCAAAAAAGGAAGACAAGAACAAGAACTACAGAGTCTCCTGGTAATTGGCGACTTCCGCATGACACAAGGGAATGGGCATTAATTAAATGACCCGAAACCCCCCGAGCCGCCTTTTTAGCTTAAGCTCAAACAAAGTATGAAATTCAACGTTTAAGCTGTTATTAAATGCGAACCTTGAGTCTACATTCTTCTTCTTCCTCTTCGTATTTTTCATATTACTTGTTTACTAAGTACATTAGTTGGCCCAGTTTTTTGATAAGAGCTAAAAGACTCACGTGTTATTTTATAGCTATTTTTGGAAACCGCGATAAGGGGCCAGATATGACATATAATGTGTGATATCATATATGTTTATTGATAGCTTCAAAGACCTTGCCACGATTTCTATGGAAGGTTTCTTTTAAGTGCAAGTAAAGAATATCTAAAAAATTGAAATTGTAATGTATGTATAGTACTTAATTAAAGAGGGAATCTAAAGGAATTCCCCTCGCTTGCGTCTCTTTCTCTGTATCTCTAATTGGTTTCAGTTAATTAGAACTCAGTTTCCAAGGGCTACCCATTTCCATTAATTCTTAGTATTGATAGTATTCCCGTATTTGTACATTTATGATATGTAAAATGCCCACATATGATTTATGGGAAGTCGTTAAAGACTGAGAACAGTTTTATGGCGCCTTATAAACACACAATATGTATGTGTCTGTCTCTCTGTATGTGTGTGTGAATGGATATTTCCAATAACGGAAATTGAATCCATTGCAAGCAGTGCAATAAAAATAAGGAAAACCTTAAGCTAAAATTTAATTTAAAAAGAAAAAAACAAACAAAGGGTAACATTTAATTAACATTAACCGGGTAGCGCATAAAATATATAAAAAGAAACAAGAAAAAACTAAAACAAAACTCAGCAAGGGAAGAACTGCAGCAGGAATGGGAATGGGAATGGTAATGGGAACTGGAACTGGAATGGGAACAGGAATTAAAATGAAAATCAGCGCAAAGCGAGAAGCAAACATCAGTTAAAATAATGGGGTTAAAGTTAAACAAGGGAAATAAAATAAACAGAAACGCAGCCATGGCAAAGGGAATAAAACATAAAACAGACGAGCAAAATTCAATTCAGGCAACAAACACAAAATTTCATTCCACAGAGCCAACTGAAATAAAAGCGAAACGAGAAAAAAAATGCTGTCGAATTAAAATTAATGTCGAGTTAATCGAGTTTTGTTGTTGTTGTTGTAGGCTGTCGAGGAGTAGGCACATCTTCCAGTTCAGCAGAACAAAGAAACGCACACACACACACACACACAAACAGACACACAGGCAAAGAACAGAACAGAGCAGAATGAAGAAGAAAAGAATTGGAATCTGAAAGCAGTTTGTCTTCTTCCCTTTTGCCTTTTGCCTTTGCATTTGCTTTTGCCTTTGCCTTTGCCTTTGCATTTGCCTGCTCTGCAGTACGAGCGAGCCTGTTTGTGTCTCTCTCTCTCTCTCTCTCTCTCTCTCTTTTGCTTCTTCAATTTTTCCTTCTACACGATTTTTATCGCGCATCTGAGTGTTTACCTTGTGTCTTCAGCGGCGCAGCCGCACAGCCTCCAGCCAGGCATTGTACTATTTCAAGGATAACAACTAAACGGCTGCCCTGCACACACACACACACACACACATACATGATGTCTGTATGCATGTGGATGTGTGTGTGTGTGACTGGCTGCCTCTGCCTTTACATTTGCCCTTGCCCATCTACCTGCTTGCAGCACTATAAATTGCAATCAATTGATATAATTACGAGTTGTTGGTGGGGGTGGCGGGGGGCGATGGGGCGTTGCGAGGCGATGATTGCAACCAAGGGAATTGAGTTGCCTTCCCTCTGATATTTAATTGGGCTATTTAGCTCTTAGCTTTCTGTCTCTATATTGATTTAAATGCTGTTTTCCACTTGACTAATGATTACTCTTCTCTCTCTCTCTCTCTTTCTCTCTTTTGCAGGTAAGTCACATTTGGCCTGGTTAAGCGTGCATGTAACCCAGTTGGAAATGACGTTAATGACTACTCTGTCTCAATTTTGATGTCCTATCAGATTCGATTGCATGGATATTGCATTTAAGGTCTTTCTGTCTCTCTCTCTCTCTCTCTCGCTCGCTCGCTTGCCAATTAATGAAACAACATAAATATACAAATGTATTTCAGCTTACAAAACATTTCCGCAAAACACAAATTTGTGCAAAGACGCAGCCGCAGCCGCAGCCGCAGCGAAGACAATAAAAGAGCTTGTAAATAAATAAAGCGAAACCGAAACTGAAATTCGCTGGCGAATGACCGTGTGATTCATGCGTTTACATTTTTAACACGCTTCAACTCACATGGCCCGGCGAATCGGGCGAATTGAGCGAATTCGTCGTTGACGTCGGCGTTGCCCGTTACCCCCGGCGAATGCCAACAACAACGCCTTCGCTGTCGTCGCTCTTTCCGCTCTCCTCTCCTTCCTTTCCTTTAATACACCCATACACACATACACACGGCGAGGCGAGTTCGTTTCGTTTCGTTTCGCTGCGAGGCAGATAATGAGGCAAAAAACTGAAACTCTCGGAAATTAAATACAGTAATTAAGTAACTTAATGACGTGGGATATAACCCAAGCCAGGCTCGTCTGTGTAGTTGTAAGCAGCACGTAATATGCAGCAGCACATGCAGCGCACAATTTGGCTTGCTTTTCGGCTGTAATATATGGGATAAGCCATTAAGATGAGTGTGCTGTCATGTTGGCGACTGATTGGGGCAGCCTTGGCTACGGCCATGGCTATAGTGAGATCTTAAGACTCTCTTTGGCTGAGCAATAACAGAACATGGCTTTCAAATTCCTTACAATCTGTAAGATAAATACAAATACATGTGTACTATGTGTATGGCTATGCAGATGCTATCTTATGCTATCTAAATACCAGCTGATGAAACATTACAAGCTTTCAAGTTTCCTGTCTTTTACGAATTCTCAACGAAGATGGTGAGAGGGTAGGATAGGAGAGGGGAGGAGAGTTTATCATTATTTCTTCACAAGTTAAGAGTTCTTTGTGAATTGTCAATCAATATTTAAATTTAGGATTATTATACAACAACAACAACTACTACTACAACGTTTCTTATATCTGACAGCACTTGTTCAAAAGAACCACTTGTTCAAATGATCCACATACTCTTGACATCTTCATGTACATAACTCTTTGTCTCAAGATCTCTTAACATTCTATATGTGTGTAAATTCGTTTCTTCTTATGCCAAAGTTCACTTTGTCATTTTGTTGTTGTTGTTGTATTTGTCTTTTGCAAAAATTCGTACAGCGAACTTTGCGGTTCAGTGAACTTTTTACTTATTTATACTTAACTTTATTTTACTTGACTTTATATTACTTGATGCTGGCTCATTTGCATTTGTGTTTTCACAGAGCGCGGAAAAGCGTGTGGGAAAGCGAGTGAAAAGAGGGGAAACAGTATTTTAATTGTGTTTAATTAGAGTCGCTTTGCTTAACAGACAACGACTCGAATGATTATTTTTAATTAATACTACGCACAATTAATTTTTGGCGAATCGAACCTTCTTCTACTACTTCTGCTATTCGTTGAGGCAATAACCTTAAAATTCAAATGTTGGAAAGCGAATCAAATATGCACAACAGGTAGAATAATAGATGAACAGAAATGTGACTCAAATCGTGAGCTATGCATAATTACATTCCTAGATATATATGTATAGCATAATATATTATCATTCCAGCATTCGAATATTCGATATATTTAACGAGCACTTGCACTGACAACATCTCATAAATTATAATTTAATTGGCACATTATCGTGCCGACATGATAGGAAATTTGATATGGACGATCGACATTCATTTCGCATGCGAAATTCAACCTAATCTATCTCATATATGCTTTGTTATAAGCGCTACATAGTTAGCATATGCATGAGTAGGTATATTCATGGCCAGGCGATTATCTCAGCAATTTGCTAAAAGAGAAAATGCCCAACACATGTTTTAACAAGCCGTTAATAGACTCGCTCTAGGTCAGATGGGCTCTAAAAAAATAGCTGAGATTATATAAATTTAAGTGCTTTCTTTATGAACTATGAAATTCCAAACAGAAATAGCAGAAATTTCGAAATTAGAACTGTTATAATGTAGTATAGATGGAGCTAAAAATAGATGTTTATCCTATATTTCTAAACTAATACAATATTATATTTTTAGAGTTCTTTACCTAACTAATGAAGACATAGAGATGAGATAAATGTAATTGCCTCTAAGAATCATTTAGGTACACTAAACATGACAAGGAACGTATGAAACTTAAGTACTTCCGTTCCTTTGCGAAAATTGCCGAAAGCAAAACGAAAACTAATGAAGATTTAGAACTAGTTCGTTTTGGACAATTTCATTTACATAGGAAACTAAATGCTTGCTCGCATGCTCGTATAATTTTAAACGGAACCAATTTAAAACTTGTTTTACCGTACCATAATCCAAAGTTCCGCTTGGCACTAGCGCGAAGTACATACATGCTTGAGGGCGTGGCAGCTGGAGTCACATTATGCGCAGTTCAATGAACCAAAAGTAGGCAACATTATTTTCTAATTATGTGTAGAAAATAATTTAAAGCTTAAAACAAACAGAATCGGAATAAGAGGCAGAAAACGGAAAAAAAGCCAAAAATAAAACAAAGAAATGAGAATTGAGAATTGAGCACAAGCAAATAATCGAGAATATGCTTATTGACTCGCTGCTGATCTGGGTGTGGCAGGTGCGGCAGTTGAAGCCCATAATGAAGCCATTTGCATAGTGATTGAGCGAATGATGATGATGTATATAAAGTGGATATATATGTGTATATATATCTATATGATTTCTTGACATTTGATTGGCAGGGCGCAGTAAGCAGTTGAAATATTATATAGAGGGATATAGAAGCAATATATGTATGTATGTATGTATGTATGTATGTATGTATGTATGTATGTATGTATGTATGTATGTATGTATGTATGTATGTATGTATGTATGTATGTATGTATGTATGTATGTATGTATGTATGTATGTATGTATGTATGTATGTATGTATGTATGTATGTATGTATGTATGTATGTATGTATGTATGTATGTATGTATGTATGTATGTATGTATATGTAGAGCCAGCTGAGCGCCAAGAACTCATATAATGAAAACACTTTAAACATGTTTTCATTTTTTTGTTTTTTTTTTACCTTCTTATTTGCTTTACTCTCTGCTTGATTTTACTACAACCAACTACACAGCAGCAGCAACAACAACAACAACCCTTTTGCTGCTGCTGTAAAAAAAAAGAAGAGAAAAAAAAACTTATATTTATTTTTGCATTAAGCACGAGGTCAATTAACCTCATGCCACAAGGCGAGTTCAACAAACGCTAAGCAATCACACACACACACACACACACGCACACACTATAACTATACACACACACACACACACATACATGCGCTTTACATTCACATTAAAAATTTTGTAGTGACGTTGTTGCCGTCGTTGACATTTTGCACTATTACAAACGAGGCAGCAACAACAGCAGCAACAACAACAGCAACAACAACAACAACAACAACAACAACAACAACAACAATAGAGCACAACAGCAACGCGTCTCGCATTTTTTACAATTGTAAATTGAGTCATTTGAGTGTTGCTGTTGCTGTTGTTATGCACTTGACAACACACGTCAACAGCAACAGCAACGCAAACGTCAACAGCAGCAACAACAACAGTAACAACAACAATACCTGCTCATTCATCAACACGGTTAAAGTTGTATTTATTTTATTTACTTGCCTGACACAACATTTGACACACCCCCCCCCCCCCCACGCCTGGTTATCGATAGCATTGCTGTTGCTGCTGTCGCACTCACGTGCTGCTCGTTTTTATATGCCGGCAATCTACATTTGTTTTTTTTTTTTATAATTGTGTAAATTCTCTGCCGTTGTTCTCTACAATTTCGAGCGCGCCAAAAAATGGAATAATAAAAAAATTTATTTTGGTTTTTTATAAACAACTTTGTTGTTGCCTTGTTGATTGGTGTTTGCCATTGCTGTTGTTGTTGTTGCAAAACGTTTTGCGTTGCCAAGCAAAAGTCTCGGCGGCTTTTTAACAGCTTGATAGGCCCAGACAGGTGGTCGCAGGTGAGCGGGCAGCTGTTCTTTTATTAGTGTACAGCTGTGCAAAATTAACACAGAAAAAAAACATACATACATATATATTTATGTGTGAATAAATAACATATATGTATGTATATGTTTAAAGGTGTTTCTTGCAAATCAATTATTGAATCGAATGAGCTACAAATGAATCAATTTACAAATCATTTAAATTCACAGTTGGGAAAGACATAAAATACCTGATATAAAAGATGGTTTATATGATTATTTATATTTCTATATAGCATATACAAATGAAGAGTAGAAAAAAGAAACTCACTGATATACATATGTGTAGGTATTCATGTAAATATAGTTTATCTAGAAAGTATATAATAGATTCTATTTGAATTCACATTTGGGAAAGCTATTAAATACCTGGCAGAGATAAAAGATTTTTGATATGACTAGCAGCATAGCTAGAAATCATGATAGACTATAGCTCATAAATATAAAGAGTGGACCAAAGAAACTCTCTGATATATGTATAGGTATTCATGCAAATATGATTTATCTAAAGAGTATATAATATGTTCTACTTGAAAATCGTACTGAAAAACACTAAAAATCGTACACCTATGTAATATATGTATTCTTTAGAGAATAAACAAAATTATTTAAAATTTAGAAAAATATTCCAAAATCAAAATGAGTTTATTAATATGTTTACTTCATATTAAAACATATATAATTTTTTTGTATTTTGTATTTTATTAATTTTTTTTTTTAATTTTTATTATAATATACTCTGCCATTTCTGATGAAATTTTACCTCCAAATATGTATATTTAGAGAGAGTAGCAATGTAAACAGTTCAATTCATTGACCTGATGAATGATTTAATTAATGAGTTCATCAATTTAATTGAACCAACTCTATGAGCTCTACTGTTTATAGATCCACGAAATGTACAAATAAAATGACTAAGCTACAATTTAATCGTTTTTCCGCTGAAACGAAAAGATAATGCAAATGGAAATAGTTCACACACACACACACACATACAACTGTAGTGCAGATGATTCACAACTCTTCAATCACAATATCTATAAGTACATATATATTTCATAACATTTTGTTTACTTTACCCAATTCATTTTATTTCTTCTTTTTCTATTTTTTTGTTGCTAACCTTTTCTGCTTAAGCTATGCGCATTTATTTGCATAACTTGATGAAAATAAATATTTAAAAATAAGCAGAGAAAATAAATGTCGAAAACCTAAAAGAGAGAGAGAGAGTGAGAGAGAGAGAGAGAGAGATATAGAGAGAGAAACAAAGAGAAATAATGCAAAATTGTGCCTGGTATTTCCGCCTATAAACGAGTTTAGACATTTTCCTGCTCAGTGATGAGTCAGTTACAATTTTGCACACTGAGTGCAAAAAGTCAGCCGCCTTAATATGCAGCAATTAACAATCTGATCTGAAATCAAAGTGAGAAAGTCGAGCAAACAATTTCCACTTGGCCAGAATCTCGAATATGCGCAAACCAGAAACTGGTTAATGCACTTATAGCATAGCAATAAAAAAAAAACTAAAATAAAGCAGATACGCAGCTCAGCAGAAGCAAACCAAAACTAAAATAAAATAATAAAGAAACTTACAAAATTTAAAAAAAAGAAGCAAAAACAAGTCAGTATAATAATGGCCACAAAGAGATTGTAATAAAAATAATAGCTATAAACAACAACAGACTATAAATCAAGCAAGCAGCAACGTAAATACCCTAACATGCATAAATTTGGATGACCATTTTACTGTAGAATATGTTGACTTATTTTAAACTATTCTGAATATATTTTATAGAGCATTACATAAAAGAGGCAAAGAATATTTTTAAGAAAGTCGGTAAAAAAATATTTGTATTGGGAAGTTAGTTAGTCTATAATAAGGCAATATAAATTCAACTAGGGTGACCATATTTTGAGGATATATTTATATATTTGTAAGTTCAATTTAGGTACATACATAATATGCTTAATTTCATTAATAATCCACCTTGCCATATACTTGCACTTAGAGTGACCATATTTTGAATGAAAGTTTGCGCGTATACTTATTATTCAATTTGTTTGATACAATATTTAATATGTATTAATCTTAAGGAAATTATTCATAAATTTAAAGCAATTGCTTTGATTAGAGTGACCATTTTTTGGAAAATATTTTTATACAAATCTTTCTCTCTGTCTATATATATATATATAGAGAGAGAGATAGATTGGAGTAAATACCTCTTTTTGCTCCAATAAATATAATAAAATATGGTCACTCTAATTGATTTTTGCTCTAATAAATTTATGAAAATATGGTCACTCTAATTGCTTTACATTTATGAATATTTTCATTAGATGATCTGCTTAATCATTCAAATACATTTTACTTAGTGTGCCATAGATTTTGTTTATATCTTTCTACTATATATTTGCAACTGTTACAACCTGACTGAGTAGTCGAGGTAACCCGTGTCGATTTACACGCAAACGTACAAAAATATGTATGTATGGACCACGTTCTTTGACATGAATTTATGGCAATTTAAGACAAGTTTTTAATTATTTTCTGTTGCATGTTGTTGTTGCTGTTGCCGTCTGTTGTTGCATGTTGTTGTTGTCTTGTTGTTGTTGCTGTTGTCGTTTGGCATAATAATAATTTAAATATGGTAGCGAGCTGAAATGAAGTGGCACAAGGCATTAAATCATCGCGTGCAGCTAAAAGGATAACCAACTAGCAACAACAACAACAACAACAGCTAGTAGCAACTAGCAGCAGCAGCTACAATAGTTGCAATTGCAATTGCAACACGACACAGTGGCATCGAATCATGTGAATTTGACACAGAAATTGCAGCGCTGCACTAAGTGGGGCACTTAACAATTAAAATGTTAATTATGAAAAGTAGTACACAATAATGTACATATATAAATAATACAATCTACATAATAATAATAAAAGACAACAAACATGTTTCATTAAATTTTGTTGTTGTTGCTGTTGTTGCAGTTGCTGCTTCTGCTTTTACAATGCAATTTGTATGCAAATGCAAATACAATCAACAATGCACACGCACACACGCACACACACATACATACATAGAGAGAGACTTTATCGCAGATGCAGATGCACACAGACACAGTTGCAGATGCGAAGGCAATGTGATTAGCATAATGGTCCACAGGCCGTAAATATTGCATTTTAGCATAATTGTTTATACTTTGCAGCTGCTGGCAAAAACGAATCGAAGACGACGCCTTTAAGCCGCTAATCAAGCCTCGAACGAGCCAAACATCAATTGCCATTTAGATATAATATTAACTACAATATATATGTACATTCATACATACATACATACATACATACATACATACATACATACACACACACATACATACATACATACATACATACATACATACATACATACATACATACATACATACATACATACATACATACATACATACATACATACATACATACATACATACATACATACATACATACATACATACATACATACATACATACATACATACATACATACATACATGCATACATACATACATACATACATACATACATACATACATACATGCATACATACATACATACATACATACATACATACATACTTACATACATACATAATTACATATATCAATTTAATTATCACAGCTTTTGCAAGCCTTTACACACACTGTTAAAGCTCATCTTATTTCTCTTATACTATGTTTTTTTGTTATACTATGTGTGTGTGTGTGTGTGTGTGTGTGCTTTAACAAGCCTGCCTCATTAGAATTGAAAAGTGTGGTGGTTGCCTCGCGTTCTTGATGAGTGCCACTTTCTATCGCTCCATTCACTTGTTGCCGTTCGAGCGACTCTCGCAAATGTTTGTCTACCAATCGCCAAATGCAACAATGTCTAATTGTCTGTGACGAAGTGCAGCAAACAGTCTCGTCTACAACTGTCATGTAGCCCCTCGCCGCTCGCCGCCTCCTTCTAAGCCCGTTAACCTCCCCATTTGCCATTTGGCCATGTTCGTGCTCGCTGTGCAGTTTCAGTTTCCGCGCTGCAACTTTGTAATTAACTTTTGTCACGACGCCAGCACTGAGGATGAGGCTGAAACTGAGGCTGAGGCTGAAACTGTGAGGAGGATACCAGGGAATGGCAGTCGATGCCATGGCTGGCCATTAAGGCGGCTTTCCAGCTGAACGAGACAGTTCAAATTGTATTTATTTATTATGCGCACTGCTCGACTTAATATATTTTATTTTTGCTTGTTTATTGTATTTTTCATTTTCATTTACAGCGCAGACCAATTGACGCATAATTACTTTATTTATGCCTCAATTAGTGGCGCATTAATTAAGCACACACACACACATGCATAACCTTGACTTTTGTCAGTCCGTCTCGTTCTCGCTTATTCTATGTAATTGCATTTATGCTTTATGCGTCTTTCGCATTTTGCAGTCGGTCGCATTTGACAAATAACTTGACATCAATTCAAAGGCAAATGCAAGCACTCACTTGCACACACACACACAGAAGCGCGCTTGAAAGGTGATTAGAAGAGAAATACTTGAAACTCAATTTTAGCAATATAAGAGAGTGCAGAGTGTGAGAGAGGGAGAGAGAGCTTGTCAGCGAACAAAAGGCACACATCAGAGCAGCGCTTGGCGTGCAGAAAAAAGAAGAAAGCAACAACAACAAAAAAGTACAGCAAAAATTGGCAAAGGAATTTCTTAACGACTTCAGCATGCCAAAATTAATGGCAATAATTAAAAAGAGAGAGAAAAAAAAGCACACGAACAACGAAAGGAAACCAAATACCGAACAAAGGCAACTGCTATTAGATGCTAGAATAGTGAATACCCTAAAAAGAAACGGCATGGCAGAAGAGAGAGAGAGTGAGTGAGAGCGTGAGAGTCAAACAGATGCTGAGATTATGCTAACTCGAATTTGTAGTGTAAGCAAATATGCATAAAGCATTCATACTGCAGTTATATGCCCCATCTAGGTGCGCATTAACAGGGTATGCAGCAGTCGAAAACTAGTTTGTCGCTGTCTCGTGACAGCACAAAATAAAAGGCAACACTTCCAAATTATATAACATGATATCGGCAATGGGATCTTCCCAAACCAACCAGCGAGGGGAGGCAGAGCAGCTCGCCAAACATTTATGCAACGAAATGCATTTGGTCGAGTGGTAAAAAGCGCAGCAGCTGATTTGCAAATATTTGCACTATTGATTACTAGCCGCATTATAATTCGCAGTCCAGCCAATGCAATGCAATGCAATGCTGACCCATCCGATCCCTTTTTACTCTCTTCCCCGTCCCACGCCCTGTCTATACAGACTACAGTAATGCAGTCAGCAAATATTTTCATTGCTGCTGCTGTTGGCTTTTTCCAATTTAATTTATCGCAAATATTCAATCAAAATAATGATGTGAGTGAGCAGCGGAAATGGCGCTGAGCGATGGCTGGATGAAAGGATGAATGGACGAAAGGATGGCATGATTCAGTTAAAAATGACAGCGAATTCACAATTGAGGAAATCGAACAATACCCTGTAATTGCAATTAAATTACGTAATTAAACACGAATTGTGTAGGAGAATCAAATGATTGTTGATTTCAAATCAACGCACAGTCCATTTGTTCGGGTATATGCTGATACCAAAATACCCTGCACTGTCTTAGCATACAATTGAATTGTCAATTAGCCAATTATACCCTGTAATTGGCAAAGTAATTGAATAATTCTACAGCGAGGCAATCAAGTGCAGGTGTTTCAAGAATGCCCCGTATTGTGACTATGATAATTAAATAATGTATTCACTAATTGACGTACACACCCTGTAATGAATAAATGGCAATTAAAAGCTCAATGGAAATAATTTCAATTTGAACAACTATAATTCAATTATTAGCAATGTCAGTTTCTAATTTAATGCTCAAGTTCATCGTTCATCATTTCCGGTCAGGGCAGAATCATAGGGTATTATGCTGGCACATTGAAATGGCTGCAGCAAATTGAATTAGCACTCGCTGCTTTTTCCGGATGGCATTTCTTGCTCATTTGGCTCGATACGAAAATTTGACTGCACATTTAGATGGAAAGTCTGGCA
This sequence comes from Drosophila aldrichi, assembly GCA_035045965.1. Lineage (NCBI taxonomy): Eukaryota > Metazoa > Arthropoda > Insecta > Diptera > Drosophilidae > Drosophila > Drosophila aldrichi. The sequence continues at coordinate 2,197,600 of JAWNOM010000341.1, read as the reverse complement.
GGAGCCGGAGCTGTTTAAGAATGCAAGGCAGCGCAGCGAGCAAACGAACAATTGCAGCCTAATTGAAAGCTAAATTGAATAAAATACACACACACACACATAGAGAGAGAGAGAGAGAGAGAGATACACACACACACACACACACACACACACAGAGATAAACGTCAACACATGCCAACAGACTGAGAATCAAGCTCAGCAAAAGGATAAAAAGGAAACTTTTGCTAGATCAACGGCGCACGCTCAGCACGTACAATTACAGCCCCACCCCCACACACGGCCCCACACATACACATCAATTTCAACTATATGTATGTGTATGTGTGTCTGTGTGTGTGTTAGATAGCTAGAGTGTCCATCCACAAGCAAGAAATTGAAGCGAACAGTAGCTGCTCTGAATGCCTGGCACACAGTGCCTGCAGGATAATAATGTACACACACACAGACACACACACATACATAGAGCATTTTGTGCAAGGCGGCATGGCATTGTGGGCGAGAAAATTGTGGAAAATGCAAAATTAGCATGAATACGAAATACAAGTTAAATATTTGAGCTGCCTCCGGCTGGGAGACAGAGACAGAGACGAAGAGGGAGAGGGAGACAGAGAGGCGACGTAGCCAAGTTAAGGGAAGAGGAAGAAAGAACGAATGGAAGGGCAACTCCAGCACAATCATAGAAATTGCATATACCATTAAAGCAAATCGGAAAAGGTATATCTGTGTGAGTGTGTGTGTGTGTGTGTGTGTGTGTGTATCTGCTGCAGTTGCATTTACAAGGATATGCCAAAGGATATGCATTTGATGCTGTTCTAATCGCAGCTTCTGCACTAAGTGCTGACTCACTTAAACCAATATTATTATTGGATGGATAATAGAATAGAATAGAATAGAAAAGAAGGAATAAACGCAGCTAATGAAGCAACAACAAAAATGTTACTAATTCATTACGATAAAGAGAAGAGACATCAGATCGATTAAAGTATATATATGTACATACATATACATATACAAGTAAACATTTATATAGAGATTTCTTCGTTCATGGTGTTCACTGTACTGACAGACCTAGATAATGAGGAATATTCATATCGCAGCTGAGGAGAAAAAACATGATAACTAATATTTGATTTATTTATATTTTATTTACATTTCGCTATATGTGTTTTTCTCTTTTCTTTTTTTTTTCACCTTGTTTTCTTTATTTTTTATTCATTTATTGTTGTTGCTCTTCTCCCGGCAAACTTATCAGCAGACTTTGACATCGGGGACATGTAAATAATTTATATGGCATACCCTGTTATATGTGTAATTTATGGCAGGGTACACACAAAACACACACACACACACATATGAGCTCGAGGTGTTAGTTATAATTGTGCTGCGTTCTCACTCTTATCAATATCAGAGATAGACAGCTGAAAGTGTGTGTGAGAGAGAGGGAAAGAAAGAGAGAAAAGCGATCGATCTATATTGTTGTTGCCATGCAAATGCTCAAGATTTTCCTAGTTGAGTTATTGAAATTAAGTGGTATAATATATAGTATGTAAAATGTATGGCATAATATATAAAATTATATTTATATACGAATTCCTGTATGAATTCCAAATCTTCTTTTAGAGTTCAGCTCAGTTTTATATCTAGTTGGTAATCAGTTAAAGGATTACCAAATAACAAGAGCAGATAATTATATATACGTATGTACATACACATGTACACAATTACATACATATTATACATATATCAAATGAAAGGTATTAATGCCTAGGTCATATATACATATATATAGGTCTATATATGATCTTATGATCTACTTTACTTACAGAGCTATTTCAATTCAGTTTTTATTTTCAATTTTTATAATAAAAGTTAGAAAAATTAAAGATAAGAGTTTTTATAATACAAATTAAAAATAAGAATTAAGATTTGATTTTTATATAAAAATTGACCTGTAATAATTATTTTTGATTTTTATCATAAAAATTAATTTTAATGATTAAAAAATTATAAAAATTGAAGATAAGAGTTTTTATAGAACAAATTAAAAATAAGAGTTACGATTCGATTTTTATATAAAAATTGATCCGTAATAATTATTTTTATTTTTATCATACAAATTAATTTTAATAATTAAATAAAATTTTTTTTTTTTACTAAAATTTAATTGGTATTTTTTTATTTTTTGCTACAAAAATTATTATCGTTACGGGCCCAGGCTATGTACTTTTCTGCCAGCTTTAAATCATTTGCAGTAAACTAATAAACCGTTTGGTATACTAAAAGCTGAATCTCTATAATCTTTATGGATGCTATTACATATATGACACTATCTGTAACTCACTTAAAATGTTGCTTAAATTTCATTGTATAAATGTTAGAGCTTAGATATACTATGCATAATATTATGTATGTATTATGTATGTATTATGTATTTATGCTTAAATATATTCAGCTATGTAAACCGTTAGCTAGAACTATCTTATGTCGAGTCGAAGTAAAATTACTTTTCTTTAACTTTTATTTTTCCTTGTTTTAAAATATTATTATTTGATGTTATTTCGTGCCTTGTTGCTTGTTATCAGCACAGCGAGCAGTTCAATGTAAATAGTAATAAACTTATTTACACCCACACACACACACACACACACACACAGACAGGCAAGCACACACACACACACAGATAGAACTAATTGCTGTTTGCTCTGCGCGCAATTTTATTTTCTGTAAAAATTGAAGCCAACTTTGGTCGAGAAGTAGAAGCTATCTCTCTCTCTTTCCCTTTGTCTATCTCTCTCTTTCTTGAAGGCCGCCACGTTGCATGTTGCAGTTTATGCTGCGCCCAAAGATAAGAGGCCACTAATCTCTATCTGCGTCTATCTATTTGCCTTTGCCTCTTTGCCTTATAGATGTTTACTCTACCAACAAATAAATAAAACTACATTGACATAGTAAAAAAAGAGAAGAGAAGAACAAGCAGAACAATGATAAATAGTTGAGAGCAAAAACACGATATTGAAATAAAAACGCTGCGAAGCAAACAAACGACACTCATAAACATTTAATTAACTTTTATGAACTGCGTACAAAGTGGGGCGAATGCAGTTCTGAATACCCTAACTGAAATCGAATTGCCTAAAGAACAGGAAATACTAACGGCGTAGAAGAGTACTAGATATTATTAAACTTTAAAGATGAACTGAAGAGCTGAAGAAAATACTTTAGTAGACCTAGATGAGTAAAAGATATTATTATAGCTTAAAGACGAACAGCTCTTAAATGGTGCAACATTGAAGAAATCCAATGAAATAAATCATATAAAATCTAGTCTAAATATTTCGCAAAAAAAATCATATACAATTTAGTCTAAATATTTCGTAAACAAAATAATTAAATTATTTATTTATATTTATTCAATCATAAATCATTCAATGCTCACAATTTTATGCGATTGTGAAATACGAGAGCTGAATAGAAACCTTAATTGAATAGAAATCTGTACAGAATACATATTAAAGGCCAAACTCGTTTTGCAGAGTGAATGAGCTGCGCTCTTCGGATCTGAATTCTCAGTCTTCTTATGCTCTACTCTAATAAGTTTAATTAGGCATTATCATATATGATATTATATTTAATATGTATTTATTTACTTAGAATTATTGATATAATGAGAGTCAACTAAAATTAAAAAGCCTAAATAAAGGACAGAAAATAATGAAAATAGTATCGCCAATCCAATGGAGGTATATCATATATATTTACGAGTATTTCCATAGCTTTTTCACTTTTTACTTAAAAGAAAAAAACATTATACCCTGATTTCCCATTTTCAAGAGGTTCAGAGGTATAATGATCCTCTCCTTCTTCTTCCTCCTCTTCTGCTTAAGCTATTCCTCACGCCAACTATCGTATCATCGTCATCGATATGCTCAAATAATGTCGCTAATCTCTTATCCTACTACATTTTATATTCAAATTTGAATTGGGCAACATTTCTTTCGGTATGCATATATTAAAGTAGGGTATTCACCATTCGATGTTGCCTAAATGCAGCTCTCCAATTTGTGTGTTTTATAAACGTATGCATAAATAACTAAAGCCCGTTTGTCATTGCAATTGTTGTACGTGTTGTTGTTGTTGTTGTTGTTGTTGTTAGCCATGGCCTATGCAAACACTGTGCAACGATACAAAAAAAAAAAAAATACCTTGATTATTGCCTTACCCATAGATATAAACACACATACATGTCAGTCTGTGTGTGAATATTTTTTTTTTTTGTAATATTATCATAAGAAAATCTTTGCACAAATAATTGCCAATTTTTCCGATTTTCAATTGCGTGCAAATTTATTTAAATGTAATTTATTTATGCCTTTTTTCTGGCACCTGCGACAAATGCAAATATTTTTAGAAAGCATTCGCAGAGAGTGCTCCCCCCACCCCTACCCAAGCTGGGTAAATATACATACATACATAAATGGCTCCAAAACTCTGTTTGCACAAATTATTTTGTTGCTTTGTCACCAGCTGAGGCCGAGAGGCATTTGAATGCCAATTGGACGGACGGCTCCTTGTTGTTGTTGTGTTGTGTTTGCATTGCATTATGCTGGCCAAGACACACACACACACCAACACACACACACACAGATAGAAGCTGGTAAAATATTTTACACATGTGGAAAATATAAATCATATTTTTGCTGGCAATTTGCACAAACGATTTGGTTTGTTGTTCTATGCAGACTTTCTGTTTGTCTGTTTGTCGGTTTATTTATTGTTGTCTGCGCAAATTCGAGAAATAAGCCTCTTTAATTGGCCAATCCGTATCACTAGACAATCTCTGCACACATAACTGTGCAGCTAAAAAGCCAAAAGCAAAAGCATTTCGACTCCAATTCAAGAATTAAATTCTCCTTACTCCAATTAGACCAATTACATTCCACTTGGAGCAAAATCATTATCAGTCTCAGCCAATGCATTGGCCAATTATAGAAAATGGAAATGAATGAGTCTAATTTAGAAACTGAAGTACTTCTGGATGATAATTAATAGAGATTTTTATATAAAATATATATTGGTAGATTATAAAGAAATGAAATTGAATACAAATATATAAATAAATAATACAATAAAATAAAATAAATAATAAATTTATATAATCTAATGCTCAAGTATTTATATATAGTAATTGATAGTAATGGAAATATATTTCAAAATAAAATATTATACAAAATTGGATTCAATGCAATACAATACAAATATAAATATTACAATGCTCGTGAATGTATACATATATTTATAATAGTAAAGCAAATATATTATATAATAAAAAGACAAATAATTTGGAATTCATTTTAAAATCATTTCTGATATAATTTTTATAAATTGATCCAAAAAAAAAAATAGATTTAAAACTATATTGAATGGTGATAATGTCAAATATTTTACGAAAGACCTCAACATGGATATTCCATATATCAACTCACTCAGCAGACTAAGTTTTATCCAAAAGAGAAATGAAATAGATAAGGATAGGATACAATAATATAGGATAACTAAGCAAATGAAGTAGTTAGGGCTAGGATAAGATAAGATAGGATAGCTAAACTAGAACATATACATACATATATACAATATATATGGATATAATATGGATATGAATATGGATAAGGATAGGAAAGTTAGTATATTGTAAGACAACAATACATGTATGTATGTATATCCTATCCTATCCTATTCTAACTAAACAACATACATATATGTATATTAAGTATCCTATCCCATCCTATCCTAGCATATCCTATTCTATCCTATTCTATCCTATTCTATCCTATTCTATCCTATCCCATCCTGTCCATATCCAATCAGATCATATCCTATACTATCCTATCCTATCTTTATCTATCCTATCCTATCCTATCTTATTTCACTTCTTGAGCGAGTATAAATACCATTTCACTCAATATTCCAGAAGTTTCTTGTGGAACAAAAAAACATTTATTTTTCATTTTTTGTTATATTTGAAATATACTGGAAATTTAGCTGAAACTCTTTTAGAGACTATCTCAAATATTTGATATCCGTTTAAAGTTTGAAGTTTGCCTTGCTGAGTAACAATAGCAACTGTGACTATCCAATACAAATAGCTGCGAAGCAGCGACAAAAGTCTTTTATAAACATAAATTGTCAAAGCCTTTAATGGTGCGCGCAACATATTTTAGACCAAGTAGCAACTGCAGCAGCAACAGCAGCAGCAGCAGCGACAACAACAACAATAAATGGCAACCGCAGCTGTTATTTCTCATTGTTGTTGTTGTTGCTGCTGCATTTTTGCCATGCTCGTTTTTTTTTTATGTATTTGGCTGCACAAATAAATTGCACATAAATCGCTGGCCACATAAATTTTACATGTTGCCGGCGTGCAGACTCGAAAAAAAAAGAAACAAGTCGAAATTATGTGTCCGCTGCAAGCATAAATTATACAAAGAGCGAGAGAGGGAGAGAGAGGGAGAGAGAGAGAGCGGGGGGGGGGGGGGTAGACTGCAGCTGAATGTACAGCAATTAAAATATTTGCGCGTCTAACGACAAATTTTCTTAATTATAGAAATGAAATAAAATTATTCAACTAATTGCGGCACTAAGTAGAACAGACTGCGATTGCAATTGCATAATTAGGGTTTCGAATAGAACGCATTGCCGCTGGGCAAATAGTGATAAAACTCGAGGCAGAAACACTGCCGTCCATAAAGAGCAACAACAACAACAAATGTTTATTGCTGCCTCTGCTCAGATATCTGAATGTGTTTTAATAATTTGTCAACTTGCATTTTATTTGCAGTCACGCGCCCGCAAAACCTCCACCAAAGCAAATAAGCTGAGTGCAACCGCCGTTGGCATTGCAGCCGCATCAGCAACATCGCCACGTCTAAGTCCAGTGCCAGCAACAGCAACATTGTTGCCTCAGCAATCGCCAAATACCACAACAGCAACAGTTGCAGCCGCCGGCAGTTTGCAGCAGCAGCAACAGTATCAGCAACAGCAACTGCAGCAGCAGCAGCAATTGTTGTCGCATCAGCCGCAGCAGCAACAGCAGCAGCAGCAGCTTCAACAGCAACATCAGCAACAGCAATCGCAGCACTATCAACAGCAGCCGGAGCCGCAACAGCATTTCCATCAGCAGCAACATTTGCAGCAACAGCAACAACAGCAGCAGCAGCAGCATCAATCGCAGCATCACCAGCAGCAGCACGCTCAACAGCAACAGCAGCAACATTTGCACCAGCAGCAACATCAAATAACCGCACAAATACAAACCATGAAGGATCAACCGCAACAACCCATGGTGAGTACACACAAAAATATCGAACTATATTTTCTTTTTGCAATTGGAATTTACAACAACAGCAACAGCAACGAGCATTGACCTTCAATCAGTTTATCTGCTGCTGCTGAAATGAATTAAAAACAACAATGGCAAATAATATAAATTAAAACTCAATAGCGCCGCTGGCCAACATTGCGTATACGTCACACACGTCCAATCAGCTGCAGCTGTGCACACGAAACGAAAGCAAATAAATGCTGTGCAGAGGGACAGACGGACACACACACACACAGACAGGCACAAATACACACAAGTGTTCATTCATAAACAATTTTTCGATTTTTATCAATGATTGCTAAATGCTTTCAAAAATAAAACGCAAACCACACAACAACAGCAACAGCAACAACAACAACAGCAGCAGCTGCTGTCATCACCAGGTGCACATTTCCACACACACACACACAGACACAGTCTATTTTTACAACATAAATAACAAACACAAACCCAAAGCCAAATGGACTATAAAACTTGGCCCAGCGCAAAAATAAAAAATAAATAAATAAAAATAAAATAAAAATGTTGAATATTTCATATTTTAATAAATATGCATACATATATATATATACATACATGCACATTTATATAATATTTATTTGATTTTATTGTTTATCTGACAGTGGCTGCTGTCAGTTTGTGCTCCTCTGTCTCACGTTCACGACTTTCACTTTCATAATTCCAACAGCCGAATGCTGTAGTCTAATTCCAAGCGCAGGCCAGAGTTGAATGCTATAAATATTTGGCATGTTATAGTTGCCATTGCTGTTGTTGTTGTTGTTGTTTAGATATTATTTCTGTGCGTTTATTTGTTTTTGAAGCTCGAGCCAATTAATATGCCGCCTAATTTGGGTGCGGCCTATTTGATTTATGCCCCACAGCAACAGGAACAAATAGAAACGACGGAAACAGAAAAGCAATTTTTAACTATATGAAGGGTTGGTGTGCGGGGGAGAGAGCGCGAATGAGAGAGAGGGAGAGAAGGGCTCTTAAGAGCCCAACGTGGGTTGGTCGTTTGCTAACTACATATTTCGAGCTAGTATATCATAATCAGGTTTCCCTAATAGTTTATAACTAAATATGTAACTAGGGAGGGTTACATTGTTGATGTACTAAAATATTAGGGTTGAAATAGGGTTGAACATATGAAATAGAGCATGCATATCTTCTATATTAATAGAAGCAACATTTCATAACTAGCTAAATGCGAAAATTTAAAACATATCCAGTTACTGTTGTAGACATTGGGGTAAAAAGCTATAGAAATTCAAAGGGACTTGGGAAAGTTGTTGACTGAATCGAAGCCAATCGAAGAACTTTTTACTTTGATCAAGATATTTATAGATGGTTATATACCATATATTACTGCTCCACTAGTGCTATATAGTTCTTCAATGTAGATTACTTTGAATGTCTCACAACAGAAGAATATTTTAGGTATACAATATGTAAATCTTGTTGTAGATATAGGTTTATCTGAGATAGATTGATCATAAAGCACGATTAAAAAAACTCGAGGCAATTCTTAGCTGGATATGCATTCAATACAATCAATAAAAAAATATTCCTACTTAGAATGCAAAATGATCTAATGGAGCAATCCTTATGTAGATCTCAAAATTGATTGATCTCAAAAAGCTTGTCTTGAAAAAAGACTTGAGAGAAATATTATTTGGAAATGCAATAAATTAAAACATATTGGCACTTAGAATTCAAAAATATCTAAGTGGAAATTCTGTATCTACATGGGCAAGTATACATATACAATTGTAGATAAATCTCAGAAAGATTTTTCCTGAACCTCCTCTTAAAAAAATTAAGGATTGTTAACTGGATATGCAATCAATAAAAAACATATTCGTACTGAGATTAAGAACATATCCAATGGGGAAATATTTATATACATGGGCAAGTGCTTATTCACATAGATCGATCTTGAATAGATTTACCCGAAAGCTCTACATAGATTGATCTTACGTAGATTACGAGGCTCGTCTTGAAAAAAGATAAAAGAGAAAGGTTAGCTGGATAAGAAATTTTACAAACTTTAGATACATATATATCTATCTATATATATCTATATCTATATCAATATCTATATCTATCTATCTATAATATGATTTTTATTTGCTTCGATATTTCTCACTATAAGATTTTACTCACTTATTATCCATTTAATCTCTTTAATCTATATACAAATTGTTCATTCCGCAGGCACCAATGGCCTTCTATCCCACATGGCAGGCGGATCCGTCACAGGGGTGGCAGAATCAGTTCATACAGCAAATACCACAGAATACTCCAGCCATCACATCACTCAACTCCTTGGATTTCCAGACACAGTCCTACGCCTATCCATCAAATGGCTACGTGCAGACGGGTCTCGGCTTCGATCCCAACTACGGCCGCTCCCCGTACGGTGCGCCCGTGCAGCGCTACGATTTCCAAAGCCAGCAGCTCTCGAGTGCGCCCATCAACCAGGTGGGTCTGCAGAGCGTCGCGGCGGGCTTTCCGCCGGGCGGTGTTAGTTACGCCGGGCAGGTGTCTACGGCGCCGGCGCCACCAGCGGTTGGCCTGCAGCAGCAACAGCAGCAGCAGCAGCAGCAACATCTGGGCGGCGATCTGAGCAAGAGCATGTCGGGAAACGACACGCCTGGATATCCGCGGGTGAGCAGCGTGCCGCCGCGCTCACTCAACTGTAACGGGTATCCAGGCGATTTCAGCGGTTCACAGCAGCAACAACAACAGCCACAACAACAACAGCAACAACAACAGCAACAACAGACGACAACAGCAACGCCCAGCGGTGCAGCCACGCCCACAGCTACTGGGCCTGGCAATGCGGTGGTCTCCCAGCCAGCCAGCTCTCCCATGCAGCAGCAGCCGCAAACGGTGCCCCCATCGCCCACACGCAGCCTCATCCAGCAACAGCAACAGCAGCAGCAGCAACAACAACAGCAGCAGCAGCCACGCCTTGTCTCCCAGTCGCCCAGTCAAGTGCCGCAATCGCCGAACGGCAACGGACTTCAGCCGTACGGCAGCAGCGTGCAGCCCCAGCAGCAGCAGCAGCAGCAGACACATCCACATCTTGCCTCGCCGCCCATGCAGGACTGGAACTGGAGCAATCCACAGCAGCAGCAACAGCAACAGCCGCCCTCTGCACAGCAGCAGCAGCAGCAGCTGACGAACGATGGCTACCCGGCGCAGGGTCAGGGTGAACGACTGCATCTGAATACGCGCATCAAGTCGATGATCATGCGCAAGAGCGATTCCAAGGATGCGCCACCCGACATTCAGCTGCAGGGCCAGGCAGCTGGCGCAACTGCCGCACAGCAGCAGCAGCAGCAGCAACAACAGCAAACCGGTCATTTTTTATCGTATAGCCACCATCTCCGGCCCGACACGGCGCTGAGCGCCAACGGCTCGAGCAGCATCGCACCCCCGCTGGGCGGTGCCGAGCCCATCGGAGGTGGTGGCGATCAGATCTGGAAGCCGCACCACGCCAACTCGTTTAAGAAGCCCAGCGTGGGCAGCGGCTACGCCGGCACAGACCATCAGCTGCAGCTGCAGCTGCAGCAGCACCAGCCAGGACAGCACATGACCATCAGCCATGCGGAGCAGCCGCCCCAGCCACCATCCATGCCCATACAGCCGCCGGTGCAGCCGCAGCCGCAGCCTCTGCCTCAGCCCAAGAAGTCGCGGAATCGCAGCAAGGCGAGCCGCGCCGCTGCCGCTGCCGCAGAAGCGGCGGCCGCCGAGATTGAGAGGGATCGCAATGCGAACGATCCGGGTGGCGGAGGCCTCAAGGCTCTGGGCGCACACTATCCGCCACCGCCGGGCAGCGGGCAGGAGTACCACGGCCAGTACATCAAGACGGAGCCGGGCCTGTTGCCCCCGCCGCCGCCAGGCGGGCAGCCCAACAAGATGGAGGGCTACGAGCGCAACTACCAGAACTTCATTCAGTACGCCGACTTCTGCCAGAACGACGGACAGGGCCAGCCGGTGCAGCAGCACCAGCAGGAGTACGCCGGCTACCACCACAACTCGCCGTACTATGGCGCAGGAGCCGGCAGCTTCCAGCAGAACTTTCAGCAGAGCTTTGTGCCCGGCTATCAGGCAGCCGCGGCGTACGGCAGCCGTGGTAAGCTGCCAACGAACTCGGTGCACCACGCGCCCCACGGCCATGGTCACGGTCACGGACACGGGCACGGCAACAGCATGCTGGAGCTGGACCGGAAGCCGGACACGAACAGCATCATACCACTGCCCACCAACTACGAGCAGGATATACCAGCGCACGCGTACCCCATTCCGGCTCATCGCTATGCGCTGGGACATGGAGCACCACCGCCGCCGCCCCACCTCAGCCACCACGGCATGCTGGAGTCCAAGCTGGACGACATGGGCATGCTGGGCCATGGTCACGGTCATACCCACGCCCACGGCCACGGTCATGGCTATCCGTATCTGGGTGAGGGTAAGCCGCTGAACAATGGCTTCTCCTGCTGTCGTCAAGGCGGCACCCGGCCACCCACAGAGGAGCACCTGAAGGGCGGCACGTGCCTGGGACTGGGCATTCAGCCCAAGGAGGAGCTCCTGGACGAGGACGAGCTGGCCGAGGCGCACAATGGCGTCAAGGCCAAGTCGAAGAAGCAAAAGCAGGAGGAGATACCTGAGATAATTGTGAAGCACGAGAAGATCAATCCCATGTTCGATACGACGGATCGCCTCGAGAAGGGCAACAAGACGGAAATACCCGAATGCGAGTGCTTCCAGTCCGACAAGAATCCACCCGAGCCGGGCACTTACTATACGCATTTGGGTAAGTAAAGAAACGTATTACCCCTAAATCTAAATGAGCTGGGTACTCCATGCGCCACTTGTGTAGTGGAACACCCTTTCAGTTTGGGCGCACCTTTTCCGTGTTTGACCTAATCCGTGTTTCGTTCATCACAGGCACTGCATCTACGCTGATGGAGCTGCGTCGGGAGTTCGAGGAACGGTGCCATCTGACGGGTCGTCAGCTGCGCATCGAGAAGATCGTCTACACGGGCAAGGAGGGCAAGACCACGCAGGGCTGCCCGGTGGCCAAGTGGGTGATCAGGCGCGCCGATCCCGAGGAGAAGATACTTGTGGTTGTCAAGAAGCGTCCCGGTCACAGGTAAGCCAGCCACATCCATAGCCATGTCGGCAGTGTAGTGCAACTCGAGTCTCGTTTTTAGGTGCATCGCTGCCTATATTGTCGTATGCATGGTGGCCTGGGATGGGATGCCGCGCAAGGAGGCGGACGATGCCTATGTGAACCTCATACCCAAGCTCAACAAGTTCGGGCTACCCACGACGCGCCGTTGCGCGACTAATGAGAATCGCACCTGTGCCTGCCAAGGTAAGCGCACCTGTCGCCAGCCCACTGTTATGCGTTACTTATTGAGCTATTGCAGGGCTGGATCCGGAGACATCGGGCGCCTCGTACAGCTTTGGCTGCAGCTGGTCCATGTACTACAACGGCTGCAAGTACGCCCGCTCGAAGACCGTGCGCAAGTTCCGGCTGTCGGTGAAGAGCGAGGAGGCGGCCATCGAGGACCACATGAACCTGATTGCCACGCTGCTGGCGCCAGTGTTCAAGCAGGTGTGCCCGCGCTCGTACGACAATCAGACCAAGTACGAGCATGAGGCATCCGACTGCCGGCTCGGCCTCGAGCCGGGCAAGCCCTTCTCGGGGGTAACCGCCTGCCTGGACTTCTGCGCCCACTCGCACCGCGACCTGCACAACATGCAGGACGGCTGCACCGTGCACGTGGCCCTGCTCAAGCCCAGCAACCGCGACACCCACCTGCCCGACGACGAGCAGTTCCACGTCCTGCCGCTCTACACGATGGACGGCACCGACGAGTTCGAGAGCGTCGAGGGGCAGCGTGATAAGCATCGCACCGGGGCTGTGCAAATGCTGGACAAGTGAGTGTAGTGTTGAGTTTTGAGCTACCAACTGCAGCTCGGACTGTTGGTGACCAGTACTAATCCGTCTCCTTCTCCCCCTCGTAGATTTCCCTGCGAAGTACGCGTGCGATCCACGCCGCTGATACCTTGTCGCCGGCACGGCAAGAAGCGCAAGGAGGACGAAGCCGCGACGCCGGATGGCGACCATGACGCCGCTGCCGACGGCAGCAGTCAGAGCTCCAGCAACGGCGCCCAGTCGCAGGCTCAGCAGGCGTCCTCCCAGCAGAGCAGTCCGCCCGCAATCGCCTCTGCTCACATCAAGAAGGAGAACGGCGCCAGCAATGGCAGCAGCGCCGGCAACAATGCCAGCAACAATGCCAACAACAGCAACAACAAATCAAAGTCCAAGGCCAAGTCGAGCTCCAGTGCATCCACGCCGGGCTCGGCGCCGCCAACGACGCCGTCGCCGCGCTGCCAGACGCCCGTCACCAACAACCCCAGTCCGGCGGGCAGCGCATTCAGCACGCCGCCCGTCAATCAGCATGCCGGCAATCCGAACAACAGCTCGGCAGCAGGAGTCGGAGCCGGTCCGCCGGGCGGCCAGCCCAACCAGCTGATGAGCTCGAACTCGAGCCTCATGAACATGGCCACGATGATAGACACGTTCACGGACGCCCAGCTGCAGTCCAACCAGATCTCGAGCACCGTGCTGGACTCGCCCTACTCCTACGACTACCAGACGGGCTCCTACATCGACTCGCGCAACTACTACGGCAACTGGCCCGCCCACGCCATGGGCATGGCCGCTGGCAGTGCGGCCCTCACGCCGACCACGCCCACGGCGCCTATGGCGCAGCACGCGCACACAGTGACGCCGCCGACCGCAGCAGCAGGAGCCGCTGCAGCTGCAGCAACTGCGGCCTCGGCAACAACCGTTTCTCCAGCAGCAGCAGGCACCGCGATGCCGCCCGTCACGCCCGCCACGGTGACGCCCACGCCCGCTCAGCATGACGCTAGCAATGGCTACGCGTCCAGCTACAACAATCTGGCAACGCCAACGCTGGGCACACAACAACATCAGCAGCAGCAGCAGCTGCAACAGCAGCAACATCAGCAGCAGCAGCAGCAACAGCAACTGCAGCAGCAACAGCATCAACAAAAACAGCAGCAACAACAACAGCAGCAGCAACAGCAACAACAACAGCAGCAGCAGCAGCAACAACAACAACAGCAGCAGAGCGGTGTCGATGTGGCCGGCGCTGTTGCAGGTGGTGAGCTTAAGGGCCGCGTCAGCGAGGAGAACCCCGACTCGACGACGCTGGTCAATCACTCACTGGTCGAGAGTAAGTTAACCGCTTTGACAGCCATGCAACCCATGACTAATCTAGCACCACCACTCCACCACCACCACCACCACCATCCGCACACGCCAGAGGGCTTCGTCAAGCCGAAGCCGCCGCCCAGCGACTACCAGTACTCACAGTACCCGAACAACTATCAGATGTACCCGCCTCCGCCGCCGCCGCCGCACTCCGCCTACTCCGCGTACGACGCCTACCAGAACATGAACTACAACTACGGATATCACCACCAGGCGTACTCGCCGTACGGCATGTATCCGCAGCAGACGCCGCCGCCCACGCCGCCGCCGCCCTCGCCCAACTGGAATGTCTACGGCCATCACCAGGGCTCTGGGGGCTACGGCCCGGGGGCTGGAGGGGCTGGTGGGACACTGCTGGCCACGCACGGCCCGGTGCCATCCGGAGCCACGCTGGTCAAGCCAACGGTGCCAACAGCTGTGCCGCAGCAGCAGCAGCAACAGCAACAACAACAGCAACAGCAGCTGCAGCAGCAGCCACAGCAACAACAGCAGCTGCAACAGCAACAGCAGCAGCAGCAGCAACAGTTGCCAGCAACACCACCTCAAACTATTTTGCCCGACTTGAGCAATGGCCAGCTGCCCGTGGAGCCCACTGCAGCGAGTGCTGTTGAGGTGCCGCCACTGGGCAACAGCAGCAACAACAGCAACAGCAGCAACAGCAACGATGCCAACGGCAACACAGCTGGCGCTGGCGGCAACACGACGACAACAACTGTGGCGCCAGCCAGCACCAACTCGTCCAAGATCGAGCCCATTGGCGAGGTGGCCGAGATCAATGAAAATATTGAGGCGTTCCAGGATCCGCAGATGGGCGGCGTGGCCATTGCGCTGAATCATGGCAGCGTGCTGATCGAGTGCGCCAAGCACGAGATGCATGCGACGACAGCCGTGCGACGGCCGGATCGCCATCACCCGACGCGCATGACCCTGATTTTCTACCAGCATCGCAACTTGAATCGTGCCAGGCACGGCATCGACGAGTGGGAGGAGAAGATGCGCGTGAAGAAGATCAACACGGACCTCGACAACAAAGCCAAAGAGGAGCGCGAGCGCCTGCTGAAGAAGGCAGCCGGCGAGGAGGACGAGGACGAGGATATGCCCGATGAGCAGCTGGCGGTGACGGCGACGCCGACCCTGCCCACCATCAAGAAGGAGAACAGTGGGAGTGGTGGGGCCATTAAGAATGGGGCCAGTGGCAGCAAGAAGAAGAAGAGCGAGGCCAGCAAGAAGGCCCAGTCGAACAACAACAACAGCACCAACAACAACAACAACAACAACAGCGAGCAGCCAAAAAACGAGAAAGTTGCCCTCCACGCACCAACACTAACAACAACGTCGTGGACGACCCTGTTCCCTATGCACCCATGCGTAGTTACGGGGCCCTACCAGGAGGGCAATAGCAGTCCAACATCGTCCACGAATGGCAGCGCCACCAATGGCACCAGCAACAGCAACAACAGCAACAGCAATGCCAATGGCCCCACAGCGCAGCAGCCGACGACTCCAGGAGCCGTGCCGCCTCCTCCGGCGCCGCAACCGTTGCAGCAAACCTGAGCGCCTACCACCGCCAGATGGGGATAGGCGCCTACTACTACTGGTAGTTGTTTGACAAACGACTGAAAGATATTCTCATAATAATTATTTTTGTAAACGCCTCCTGATACCGTGTGCCATACGAGGGGGTTGGGGTTGGAGTTGGGTCTGAGATTGGGATTGGGAAGCAGGCAACACAGTTGCAGTTGGATATACCCGGCCAGCATGCAGTAATACACTACCAAAGCTCCATTACATTCACGGCAACAACAACAACAACACTCACATATACATACATACACACACTCTCACACAAGTCTAGTTTACGAACTGAATGAAAATGCAGTTGGATTCATATTCATATACATATACATACATACATATAGGAAACGAAGAAGAATGAAGATGAAGAAAATCTATGTTTTTTAGCGCAGCTATACTATATTGTTGGCAATTTCTGTTAAATGATTTATTTTTTACATTTTGTTCTCTCCTTCTGTTAAGAATCAAACAAAGCAAACTACAGAACAAACACTACAAAACGGAAACTGATGAACTAAAAGAAACAACAACAACAAAAACCTAATAAACTAAATTGCTAAAGTAATGTTTGCTTGAGTTTCTATCATGAGCAAAACAATGACGAAATACAAATACAAATCAACAAAAAACAAAAAAAACAAAAATAACACACATTAGTGGAGGGATACTCGTAAAAGATCATTGCCAAAAGTACAAATAAACCAATTTTTAAAGCAAACTAGAAACAACGTAAACAATTTCGCAAACAACTAAACAAAATACAAAACAAAAAACAAAAACAATTATAAATAGTTGCTAACAATTTTTACTACACTGAAATGAAATATAGTTTCCAATTAGCTTTTAGCATTAGTCCAATTTGACTCTCTTTTGGTGCTGTTGCATACTTTGCAGCGCCAAGCGAATTCAAATTGGCAGCCAGCAAATGCAGCTCTCTTGATGCGCGACACTCTTTCGATCGTCCGCACTCTCTGCTTTCTGCAGGCAAGAGAGCTGCATTTGTGACATTTAATTTACCGTTAACTGCAAGCACTACATTCACAAGCAAACACAAACACACACACACACGCGCAGACACACAGAACGAGCGTTACAAAGGCAAACTACAAAACAAAAGAGAAATGAAGCAAGAGCAAAAACAAATTCAATTTACATACAAACATATTTGCATGTATGTATGTAGTAAGTGTGCGTCAGGCGGAGCAGAGAGCACATGAAGAGCATAGAAGAGAAATTGAGAGGGGGCTCGGGTGGGCAGCATTTTAAGTTAAGCATACGTAAACAAGCACATAAATAAGCATAACGTGAAGAATGAATGGAAGAAAGGGAGAGGAAAGAAATGAAGCAAAGACGGGAGCAGCGCGTAAAGAATGAAGACATTTTTTAAACATTATTCATAAATTAAGTTTAAGCTATAACAAAAAAAAAAAAAAAACATATTAAAAAAATACAAAAAGAAACAAATATCCCAGACATACACGTATAAAATAAAGAAGAAGAAATTAAGTTTTATTATTTACATATGCGCGCCCAAAAGGCATTACTTTTTTTTCAATTATAACATGCTGTAAATGTTAAAGCAAATTCGAAAAGAAAACTAAAAATCCAAAAAAAAAAAAGACTCGAAACCAAGCAAGTATTAAGTACACAGCAACAACTATAATTAACTAAATGACAAAATATATTTGCTTATTCATTTCACGCATGAATTGTTGTAAAAAGCTAACTCAATTAATTAATTTACATCCATCCAAAAACAAAAACAAAACAAACGAAAAAAAAAAGAAAAAGGAAAGCAAAATGGCAGCGCAACTGAATTTCAAATCAAATTAGTCTAAACAAAAAGAAGAAGGAGATGAAGAAGAAGAAATTATTTTGCACAAGAAATGGTTATTAATATATTATATAAATATATGTATACTTATGCTTATAATTTGAAATTATGAAGATGAAACAGAGAGAATCATAAATGTAAAACGTATGTATGTAAATGTAAGGCAGCGAAGAAGACTTTTGAGCAACAAGAAAAAACATGTTTTGATAAATATTTAAATGTTTATAAATATAAATATAAATTATGATAATTGATAATTGATTAAATGATTATGCAAGCCAACAACTATTATAGTTTGTAAATGCTTTTTATATAATTTTCAAAATAAAAGGAAATCCAACATTTTGCCATTATTAATTTATAAACGAGTTTACAAAGTGTTTGTTTTTTACTTTTTGTTATTTATGGGAAATGAAAGATACACACACACGCACATATGTATATATATATATTATATATATATATATGTTTATAAACTATATATATACTCACAATATTGGCGTATATTAATTTTAATAAAATGTCAACAGAATGAAACACTAGAAACCCAATGCACGTAAAAGATCTACACAAAAAGTATGTAAGATTAAGATAATGAAAGGGGAGCTAATCATGAAGACGATGATGATGATGATGATGATACATATTGTAAAAGGATAAACAAATATGAAAATGAATAAGAACATACAAGAAAAAAAAAGAAAATAAAAACTTATATAAAGAATACGAAATGAAACAAACAAAAAAATTATATTTATTTAAAAGTACGCGTATTGAAAAGCAAACAGATATTAATATTAAATAAAACGACAAACAAAGTTAAACACAAATCGTTACCGACGTTTAATTTATAGTCACATTTATTGCATTATTTATATATATGTATATATGTATGTTAACTACCAACTGACAATGGAATGTGCGAATACAAATTGGGGCAATCCTGCTTACGATCTAGCATATATATATATATGTATATATATGTATATAGATAGGTCTATGCAAATACTTATGTACACACAACTACATAAAAATCAAAATTAGACTTTACAATTGCATTATTAAGTACATGGCAAGGGGCGCGAGGGTGTCTTAAAACAAGTCGAGCTTCAGCTCTAAGTCTACGTCGTAGTTGTCCAGTGCGGTTTTGTTGACGAATCCGAAGTTCCAGCGCATGAAACGGTTCATCTCATTGCAAGTGTTGACCACCAGTGCCTCGGTGTCCGGCAGAAGCTCCATGCATCGCTTGCCCTCTTTGCCGTGCTTAATCAGCTTCGTGTAGTAGTCGTAGTACCAATATTGATTGCCCTGCTGCCCGTGGCAGTCCCACAGCCACACGGGCGCGTTTGCGTCCCATATCTGGACGTCGAGGCAGTCCTTCTTGCGGTGCAGCCGCAAGTCCCGCTTCCAGCTGAGCGACCAGTACTGCGTGCGCTGTGGCTTCACCAGATTTTGTGCACACGGGTAAATGCCCACGCGATTGTGACGGGGCTTGCTAAGCGTATCCACGCACAACGTGGGGTCGCCCACATTCTGGATGGCGCCACTGGCGTAGTCGGGCGGATCCACGGGCGGATAGTTCTTTATCAAGTCAAAGGCCACGTTCTGCATGAACCACTTGAACGATTTGCACTTCAGTTTCGTTCGTATGGCTTTTTGTGCCGTTAGATCACCAGCGTCTACACGCTCGTAGATGCCATCAGCGCCGTTGTACAAGTACTGCTTGTATTCGTCCATCCAGACCTCAGCCACGCGCTTGTAGTTCTATTTATGGAATATCATATCTTAGAGACTGCAACCGATAGCTGATAAGAGTTCTTCAATTACTCACTTTGTGCAAATAGTCGCCTCCACGTGGATTCGACACGTGATTGCGTGGACCGCGATATATGTGGCCTATTCGGGAGCAGGGCGCATCGTACATCTGTCCACCACACATCCAGATTTTGAAGCTCAGCTCGTACTGCTCACCGCCCCAAATGTCCAGTCCCTCATCGTAGCCCCCCAGCTCCCAGAAGAACTCGGCGGAAATGGCAAAGAGACCGCCCGCCATGACGGGACTCTTGAACGGCTCCGCCGGATGTTTCAGATCCTCGGGGAGCAACGGCAGACGTTTGTAGAAAAATTCCCAGTCAAAGGCGCCACGCGCGCCTTCATCCTGGGCTCGATAGTTAAAGTTACTGTGGTCAATCACGTCAATGAACGGACAGACGGCGGTGCGCTTGTTTTGGGCAATGGGCTCCAGCAACGGTGGCAGCCAATTGTAATTGGCCTCAACGTGCGAGTCCAGAAATATGAGCACTTCGGCAGTGGCGTTCCGGGCACCCGCGGAGCGAGCACCGATCAAGCCCGTCCGACGTGGCAGCCGCACGATGCGCACTTTGGTAAAATGCTCGGCAATGTAATCCTCCAGCGGCTTGAAGAGATAGTCACGGTCACTGAAGTCATCCACGAGAATGATCTCCTTGAGCAGCTCCGGTGGTGACCGGTTGATAAGGCTGTGCACGGACCGCATGAGCACAGACATATACTCATTGTAAAAGATGATGATTACGGATACCGTGGGAAGTTTGCTGAGATACAATTTCTTGTGGCAGCTGTTTGCGAAGAGAAGAGCGAGTTAGAAACGAGAGCAAAACGTGAATCAAATACTGCATTCGTACGTACTCCTTATGCCGTATGTCGGGAACGGAGCGATTCACTGATATGGAGTCGGAGAGCAGCGCATTGAAGCCGTTCTCGAGCGAGAGAGTCTTTTCATATTCCCGCTGAGCCTCGTCTTCCAGTTTCGCCGCCACGCCCTGCTCGCCGATGCCAACGCGCTTTCTGTCACGCTCCATCGCCGTGTAATCATGCCAGTCTCTCTTGATCAGATTGTCGTCGGGTGCTGCCACCTGAAGATCGTCGTTTTCTTTTGCCTTGGGCTTTGCATCGACTTCCTCGAGCTCCAACTGGTCGGCCTCATCCTCCACATCGTCGCCCTTTTCAAGCTCCATCACTAGTTGCTCCTTCGGCACAACTATTTTCTTTTTATGATTTGGCTCAGGCAATTGGACATCTCTCGCCGCTTCTAAACGTTGCTCGGCGACCCTTGCTGCAGGCTTTAAGGGCTCCGGTTGGATGCCATGATGTATCGGTTTATTCGTGTACGGCGTAGACGAAATCCAACTCGTGATAAGCAGGAAGAGCATCAGCGAGAACAACACCAAAAATGACGACTTGATAATCCATTTGATATTCGGCCGGCGCATTTTGCTAGAAGATTGTGTTTCGTTTCTTCACTACGTGGCTGGCTACGCTGCCTGCGACCCACTGCTGGAACCGATGCTAACACAGATACTCATGGGCAAGGCGAACCGCAGAATGTGCCGTATGTGTTAGCTCAGCTGTTGTTTGTGTTCCGCACGCTCGGTTTTGACTACCAGCTGAAAGATTAGAGCAACAAAAGAGCACGTAGAATAAAATGCTACATAAATACGAATTTTTAACACATTATGGAAAAGATAAAAATAAATATTGGTTTATTTCTGTCTGCAGCACGGCATAAGAAAGTCCGCATTTTAGCACACATTTATCTCATCCGAAACAGGTTTATTAAAATACGAAATTTTCATTAGCTTCAACGTTCTCTAGACTTTTAAGCACTCTACTCTGTTTAGCATAATTTTTTAGTTTTTATGCTTCGACAGCGACTATGAGCCATGGGACTGGCCTTCTAGCCCAAGCTATACTTCATAACATGTCAAGAACACATCTCTGAAGGTCTCTGATGCAAACCCAATAACGTAATGCTCTTTCTAAGTGTTAATGATAATTAATATTATAGTAATAGCAGTAAAATCGAATTTCTATTACAACTAATACTCTTAGAATGTACCATTTTTACGCCTACTTTATGTTCTCCTGCTACTAATTTCTACTTACGACTGCTAGTTCTACTACTATGTTATTCGATATTACTTCTACTACTGATTCTACTACTGGTTCTGCTACTATTAATGTCACTACTACAGCTACTTCTAATACTACTCTTACGCTCTTACTCTTACATACATACACATACATACATATATGCATATTTAAAAAGCCTACTAGATTTACCGAATCTCTTGAATAGCCTACTTCTGTTCACTGTGAATGTTATAAAGAACTGAGAAGACGGCACCGCTCTAGGTTCTCAAAACGTTTCAGACGCTCATGCACTCATGTGTGTGTGTGTGGGTTCTATTATGCGAGACAATTACACAAAAAGCAAAAGCAAACAAAACATTTCACTGATAAGCGGCAACAACGACGCGTCGCCGCAACGTCGACAACGTTGACATTTTCGACTGACAGTCGAAATTAGTTGCTTAGTTAAGATAAAAACCTTCAGTTCCAAATGGCTGGCCACTTCCGGTATTTTAAAGTGAAAGTAATTGAAGGCACGTAGATAAAAACTGCACCAAATTACCCAATGTTTGACTGAATGTAATAAGAGAATTTTGTTTACTTTTTCCGTTTGTTTTTTTTTTTTTTTGTTGTTGTTGTTGCTTGTCAGATGATCAGTTTTTATGTTACCTGTCAACTATCGCCATTGGGAGAATGCCACTGATTAATGAATTTTTATTAAAAATGCCCAAATTAAAGTTGACTACAAATTTATACAACAAATTCCTTCCACGTCCACTAAATAGGTCTTCTTCTATTTCGACTAACAATTGCTGCTGCTTCTTGAATGCGAGCTGTTCTTTTGCTATTCACCACGACGCGCTGCCACCCAAATCAGCTGCCGCATGCTCGCGAATCGCGATTCACCGGCAACAACAATCAACTATACTAAATAATTTCGATTTCTAGTGTTTATTTATGTAAATAGTTGTACACCTGGTTACATTAATTCAATAATTGTGGTTCAGTGCCTACTAGTTAGCTATTTTCAACATTTTCAGCACTTCCTCCTTATATTTGGCTATGTTGTACTCATTTTCGCCCTCGTTTATCAACTTCTCCACGCTGTCAGCATAGGTAGCACTGGGTGCTTGCTTTTCTCCAGTTGCATTCCAATTGAGGATTGCTTCAGCAGAAAGTTTTGCCTTATTCCGTTCAAAGAGATATACCTCCATGTCGGCCTCTGATTTGGTAGCTTCCCATGGCTCCGTAATGAATGACTCGTGATAACATGCCGTCAGCAAGTACAAAGCGTAGTCGTAATTCTGTTTGCGCGTAGGGCAGCGATCAGCGACAAACGTCAGTACTCCGGTCTCCTGGTTGTACCGATCGCCCACGAGACGTAGAAATTTGTCTTTAGCATGAGCATCGAACTTTAAGTCGGACAGTTTCAGCGTAATTGTGACACGACGAGCCTCCGGATGCCGTATTGTCGGCAGACTGTGGCAATAGTCCGTAGTGACGACTTCTACGGGGAAGATAGCCTTCCAGGTGGCTTCCGATTCTAGGCCCTTCGGCCACGGTGTGCAAAACTTCTTAATTGCCTCGCATTGCTGCCGTATGGCCGGTGGCGTTAAATGCAAGAAATTTGGTATTTTCATTAGCTCCGCATTCGCGTATTTCGAGGGAGGAGCTGCTCCTCGCTCTGTGTAGCCTTGGCGCAAAGGCAGCGGCACGCTGGCAGGGTGAAAAGAACGGGGGCCCGACCAGACAGCTGTCCAATCTTGATCGACAGGCATATGCGTTGTCCGCGGAGGCGGTACCACCTCCTTCTTTATTACCCGCTTGCGAGCCTGTTGTTTGACAGTACGTAGATTGAGCACCCGGAATTCTGCAAGCACAAGTAAGTTCATTCATATGATTGTTTATCATTTATTCGGTTTACCCTCATCGTCTTCCACCGACTGCTCCGATTGCTGCTGCTGGCTGCTAAATACCCGCAGAGTGCGTTGAGCCACGCCAGCATTGTTGCTTCGTATGCTACTCGCGAGCAATCGTACTAAATTAGTTGCCATGGTTAATTTAAGTTTATTGAAGTATATAGGAACTAGCCAATTGCTAGTTTTTATAGAAAACTTAACAAATAAAGTTTACGTAAACCATGCGACTGCAAACTGACATTCACCACAATAGCCAACACATCAGCTGTTTTGATATCGATACCAAGTACATCCGAGCTGCAATGAGAAAGAGTAGTTAGAAAACAAGAGAGGGGAATGGGCAAATATATATATGTAATTAACAGTTTGATTGTATTCCAAGGTCAAATGCTGGCCAATCGCTTAGTAATATGAGACAAATATAAATACCTAAGAGCTTGGAGGTATTGTTTTACTGCTATCGCATCGTATACTCTTCATTGGCCATTACAGTCTATCACTTATCAGCGCATTAATGCTTCTGCCTGATGATAAGCCAAGCAACAGTCGCTTGTATCTCGCGACTCTGAACAAGCAAATAAATCAGTTTTGCCTAGTTGCTTACTAGACGGTTATAGTAGCGCAGTTATTGCACTGATATTTGAGTTCTTATAGAGGAAAAATCTCACAATCACAAAATGACTACGACAGGTGTCAAGCGGGTGCTCTCCATTCAAAGTCACGTAGTGCACGGCTATGTGGGCAATAAGGTGGCTACCTTTCCCCTCCAGGTGGGTGACGCATATACTATTAAATCTATAGTATATTTGCATTGGTTCATTTGCATTTTTCCTGCTTTAGCTTCTCGGCTTCGATGTGGATCCCTTGAATTCCGTTCAGTTCTCAAATCACACGGGCTACAATTGCTTCAAGGGTCCAATATCCACTGAAAAAGAATTGGGTCAGTAGTTGTATAGAAACATTGATAATACAGTCTTATGTCAACAATTTGCTTACTGTGTAGCGAGCATATTCGAGGGTCTGGAGGAGAATAAGCTACTGGGTCACTATTCCCATTTACTGACGGGCTACATTGGCAATCCCTTGTTTCTGCGACAAGTCGGAGAGATTCTGCGAAGGATCCGCGTAGCAAATCCCGATCTTATCTATGTATGTGATCCCGTCATGGGCGACAATGGCAGCATGTACGTGCCCAAAGAGCTGCTGCCCGTGTATCGGGATGAGATCATTCCCTTAGCTGACATTGTGACGCCCAATCAGTACGAAGTCGAGCTGCTCACTGGCAAGGAGGTTCGCAGCGAGGCGGCTGTGTGGGAGGCGATGGATTGGTTCCACGAGCGCAAGATAAAGACGGTTGTCATTTCCAGTAGCGACTTGGGTCAGCCGGGCATTCTGCGCGCCTTCCTAAGCCAGATAAATGGGCCACGGCTGGCTATCGATATACCCAAGCAAGGCGACAAGGATCTGTTCTTCACTGGCACCGGAGATCTCTTTGCCTCGCTCTTTCTGGCTCACAGCCATGACAGCGGCGATGTCACCGAAGCGTTCGAGAAGACCATTGCCACGCTGCAGGCCGTGATCAGGCGCACAGTCGAGCAGATACCCAGACAAGGGCCCAGTGGACCTGTTCAGGCATGGGAGCGAGAGCTAAAACTCATTCAAAGCAAATCGGAGATCGAACACCCGCAGGTGGTGCTCAAAGCCCAACGCCTCAACTAGAGCAGCACAGTGCGCACTCAACGAAACGGACAATACAATGAACAATACTTATCTAATCCAAATATACATACCACAATAATAATGCCCCTTACAGTCGACTCAACAAGTTTTTTATTGTGCATAGTTGATAGACGCCACGTTTATTTACACTGGTGACATCTGAAAAGAATCACTGGACTACGACACGAGCAGTGCTCGTGCTCCACTATAAATACTAGATATGGCTCTCGGGTAGTCAAACAGTTGACGTCATGCAGTTGTTCATTCTCCTTGCAGTTTGCTGCGCTGTGGCCTGCGCCAGCAATGCCCACGATGCAGTGGACAAAGTCTATACACCGCGCTACACTCTGTTGGCCGAGAGCAAGCGAAAGGATCAGGACATGGGATCCGCTCCAAGTGATGTGGCTGCCAGTGAGCAGCAGCCTTGGCGGCGCTTAGCCTACGCCGGCTTTGGCGGTCAGCCAAGTAATTGGCTCGGCTCTGGTACGGCCGGAGCACTCGCAGCGCCAATTGGACCGGGTCTCATGCTGCTGGGTGTCAATCTAGGCGCTCTTCTCTGCATGCTACTGGGATTACTAGGACTGGCCCCATCTTACCGAGTCGGCCCATGGCACACAGGCGATATTTACCGCAGCGATAGACACAATTTAGGTGGGGACAAGGAATCGACATTGTATTTCTAAACTTGAAGCCTTTCTCACAGGTTTAGCTTATAAAAAATGGATTTACATTTACATAATATATATTATAGTGATTATTTAGGGTTTTTACAGAACTAAAAGCAGTAAATTAAAATCGTTGAACTTGCATAAAGAAACCGAAATTGAAAATAAACGCTTAACACAATGCAATTAAGATCAATCATTTCTTTACGCGAAACGAGGCAGCCCGATTTATTCTTACCACCGGCGCCTCCTTGACGCCCGAGCCAATGGTGCCGGCAAGACGGGAAATGGGTTTGCGCGCCAACGTCGAGGTGCCGGCGAGAGCTGTATTACATATAATAGAGAATATTTATTTAGAAAGATTCTTGATTTATTTTGGGATTTCTGACTCACTCTTAGCAATCAGTGCCCGCGGACTTTTCCGCACGCAGTTCGATGGGAACTTTAAGTTCTCCTTTTGTATCGC
This sequence comes from Drosophila aldrichi, assembly GCA_035045965.1. Classification (NCBI taxonomy): domain Eukaryota; kingdom Metazoa; phylum Arthropoda; class Insecta; order Diptera; family Drosophilidae; genus Drosophila; species Drosophila aldrichi. The sequence continues at coordinate 2,170,835 of JAWNOM010000341.1, read as the reverse complement.
AGCCGCGCATGTGCGCTGCAACCCTTGAGTTGTAAACTTGTTAGACTTGAGCAGAGCTGAAAGAACAAGCAGAAGTATGGGATAAGATTGCAGCCTTTTTTTTCACTTGGACCTGTAGCTAACCTTGTTTCACTTTGTCCCTGTCTGCAGATCCGCAGACATTCTGATCCGACAACATATCCGATACCATGCGTTGGTTGACCAAGGGTCGAGATTTGGTTACCGTCGCCGTCAACGCCTTGCGGGAGCTCATGTTGCCGGAAATGACTTGAGTGACGTCTAGGTTGCGTGGCTTCTTAAAGGCCTGCTGCCCATCCTCTCCACTGTCCGAGTCGGAGTCTGTATCTTCGAAGCTGTCCACGCCCAGGTGAAGGACAAACTCGCTGTTGGTTAGCGTGTGTGTGTAGCGCCGGTCGCGGCTGCGCTTCTTGGCGCTGCTGGTCAATGCTACTGGCGACTCATTCTCCTGCTGTTGCTCGGCAAGAAGCGCATCGAGTTCCAAGTCGTGCGCAGATAACTCTGTTTCGGATGCTGTGAAATGCATCCTTCGCTCAAGTCGCTCGTATACACCTTGTATTTCTGGCGTCAGTTTCTGTGTCTCCTCCAAACGGTTGTACAGCTGGTGCAGGACATCGCACATCATGGATATGGATTTGCGCAGCAGGCTCGCATTTTCGGCTTGTTCATTGTTAATACTGGTTAAATGACTGCAGTTTATTTGTTGCTTGGACAGTTGCACTTCCAGATCCTTGTTACTTAGGTAAATACTCAAGATTTGGTGATATTTCGACTCCTTCACCTCAACCTTCAGCTTTTTCAGATTTAGGCAAGCAATCTCGAGTTTGCTGCGCCAATGAGGCAGCTCATCAGTATATTTTTGATTTCTAGCGTTTAATGCCGTCATGTAATCCGTAAATAATTTAAAGTCCTGCAAAAAAAAAATAAAATAAAATAAAATAAATAAATAAATAAAAATAAATAAAACGAAAATAAATAAATTGTTTTTAAAAAATCATTACAAAATAAGTAAATAAATAAAAATAAAGTAGTTTGTATTATAAATATATTATAATAATGAATAAATGGTTACCCAATAGCTTTAATAATAAATACAAATTTATTTATTTAAATATTAAATATATTATTATTAAGTAAATATTAACCGAACACAAATTTAATAAAAAATTAATAATTATAAATATCATAACCCCAACAAATTAGAAATATGAAAGACTGCGATTAATCAACATTTAATAATTATTAAAGCAAATAAAATTGTATATAATATATAATCTATATAATAAATATTCAATATCAAATCGAATCATAACAAATATTAATATCAAGATCATTAGAAATGATAAATCAACATTATGTTTAGCAGCATACATAGCTTTTTCTGAAATCACGTTGGCAGCACCGCCAGCTAAATGAATTGAGCTTCAAGCAAGTTAGCAGCTTTGCATTGTGTTTAATGTGCAAATCGTAATATTTTAAATAATGCTCGCTAGGACGGGACTGCATTTACGAACGTTAACCGTTAGGTTAACACCGATTCGTTCGGCAATAGGCGCTTTTACACAACTGCAGAAACAGCCGCAACAGGTACAGCCGTTAGCAGGAAACGGCGCAGCATCTGTGCTGGGGCTACAGCAGGCGCGCAGTTATGCAAAAGGCAAGGACAGAAAGAAGGAAAAGGGCGGCAAAGGTAAGCCGGCTAAGGTTGAGATAAATGAGCAACAGCTGCGTGAACTGATCAACCTGGACAGCCTGAATGCCCAGATGGAAAAAACAGTCCTGCAAATGAAGGATGATTTCATTAAGAATCTGTCGCTGCGCTCCACGAGCGGCGCCATCGACACGCTGCGCATCAAAGTAGACGGCGCCGAGCACGAGCTGCAGGAGCTGGCCCAGATCTCGCGCAAAAATCCAAAGACTATAATAGTCAATATGATTGCCTTCCCACAGACCATACCAGACGTGCTGCGCGCCATTGAGAAGAGTGGCATGAATCTCAATCCGCAGCAAGACGGCACAACCCTTTTCATACCCATACCCAAGGTGACCAAGGAGCATCGCGAACTGCTGTCCAAGAATGCTAAAGCGCTGTTCATCAAGTACCGCGACGCCATACGGGACATACAGAACGCACAGATCCGCAAGCTCAAGAAGCAGACAGACATTTCCAAAGACGACGTCTTTGCGGCCCAAACACAGGTCACGGCCATTGCGGACAAATACATTGCCGAGGCGGACAAGCTGCTCGTCAGCAAGCAGAAGGAGTTAACTGGGGAGACTTGATGCCTTTAGACTGATATTGGATTTAACTAGAATATTATTGCGCCCACACTACAAATGTTACTGCCTATTAAAAAGTAAGCTAAGCTTAACAGAAATACAGCAAGTCTTAAGGTAATCCGAATATCTCTACTCATAGCTAAGGCCCGAATATTTGATTTATCGTAATACGTACCTCTTGTATCAGCCGTTGATCCTGCGTCACAGCTTTCCTCAGCTGCTCAAAGTCCTTCTTCAGTGTTTGTCGATAGCTGAGGGTCTGAATCTTGCTTCGTAGGCCAATGACACACTGCTGCAGCTTGATGACAGAAGAGTATATAGCATCGATGCGGCTGTACCAAGGCTTGAGCTCCTGCATGTCGAATCCTCCAAAGCTGCTACTGCTGCTGGCGGAGCGCTCCAGCTGTGCCAGTTTGGCCTCGAGGCCTTTATTGTGCTGCAGCAAACGTTCCTGCTCGGCCATCAGCTCTGTGACCTTCTTCACGTAGAACTCCTTGGGCAGATTCGACTTGAGCACATTCTGGCGCAGCACGGAACGTATCTTCTTGGCGCGACTGGCGTACTTTAAGGTGTTGTAGGTGTCTTCATAGGTGAGCGAACTCATTGACACATTAGCTATCATCAGAGTACGGCAATTGCCGCCAAGCGAGTCCTTTAGGATCCTAGTCAAGTTTGAGTCCCGATAGGGTATGTGCTTCAACCCATCCGCCAGCTTATTGATGCAGTTGCCCAAAGCCAAAAGGCTCTTGTTGATACTCGCGCCCTCCTTGAAGCGCATACCAAGACCCTTGGTGCTAGCTGCACGTTCACTGCCTGCCAAGTCAATCATGGAAAGCTTCACACTGCGCTTGGTGCCAGTATTCAATTCCGTGATGCGTATATGCACCTGGAAAATAGCGTGCGACCGCGAACTCTCTGCGTTGGCATCTGTCGGATGCTGGGTGCGGTTCGCGTTTCCTATAGTGAGCATGTGCAGCAGCTCCTCTGCGCTGTAAATGGGCTTCAGCACTAATCCGCTTACGACCACGCCATTTGCGTCCTCGCGCAGCTTTAGAGGACCTGTTTTTGTGAGCAGGTTCATAACCTGTTCGTTGTACACTTCTAAATAGCTGACGCCCACATCGAATTTGCGCGTCGCGTTTTGACTCTGTATTTTTTCAAAGAGATCGCGCATGGTCAGGAACGTAAGCCCAGGACAGTTCTCACTGCCCAACATTGTGAACGTTTTTCCTGCACCCGTCGCGCCATAGACAAACACCGAGCAATTGTACCTGCGATATACACATGTTAACACTCAAATTCAAATTTCAGATGCAGGTGCACTTCTACACTTACCCATCGAGCACTGCATCGACCAGCGGCGCTGTACACTCCTGGAACAAGTTTTCGTTTGTGTGATCCGTATCATAGACACGATCGAATTCCATAGTTAGTTTTTTATTTGTGCGCTTTGAGATGTCTCTGTACTGCTGCTTGGCACCTTGGTAAAAGAATTCGTCGTCCTCCTCATCTGGGTCGAACAACAGTGAAGATCCGTCCATTACTTTTATTATGCATCTTTGATTCTGTTCCTTTTCCCGCTGATTATATGGACGCACTCGTACTATAACTTTAATATTCGTTGGTTCAGGCATGTTTTAAACTATGCGGTTACACTTTTTGCTTATTGTTTTTCTTTGTATTTGTATATAATTTTTGATTTGGTACAGCCTGAATTGGACGTTTTTTTGATTTGTTTGAATTTTGCTTTGAGGCGTCTTTCTCTTTCCGAGTTGAATTGAGCTGTATTTAGAGGGTTGCTTTGCATTCGATAAATTGATCATCGATAGTTCTATTTTGCGCGAGTGCGGTCACTTTGATGCTCATGAAGCGAGCATTTATTTTAATTTAATCTTTGTGGTGACACTGTTTGCGTCGTCTTCTTAAGCGCATATAAAAAATAATTTGTACAAAAAGAAAGAAAAATTAGCACAAAGAAAAATAAAACACAAATCTAAAAATGAGTTCAAAAGTATTATTTGCATGCTCCAAATGCTTTTCGCGGCACCCATACGAAGAATTATCCTCGGGCCAGCAGCTATGCAAGGTGAACACCAACAAATATCGAGTTAAAATTTTTAAAGGCAAATTGCAACAAACAAACATCTTTTCGAATGTGTGTGTACGCATTGTGGCAAAAATATAGTATGTGTACGTGGGCCATTGTTTTTGGTACTAACAAAATAAAAATGACGCTTGCTTGCTTGCGAAAATTCTTGCTGCGCATTAAAAGTGAAAATGAACAGCAAGAGGAAGCAGAGCTGCTTGCTGCGCTTGCTTTGACCCTGTATCATCGGCAGCGGCATCAGCAGCGATGGCGGCGACACCTGTGACAAATGAAATTTGAAGCTACAATAAAATAGCTGCAGTGTGTCCGGCTCCTGCTACACGATGACATTATTTGACAGTTGCATTGCAAACGAAATCGAAACGAAATAATTTGCAATTCATGTAATTTACGATGATCCTTAAATCTACCACTTTTCGCAGGTGTGCCGTGGTTCTACCTCAGTTGTTAAATGTACTTACTGCCGCTCGGAATTCCCCTCCGCCTCGTAAGTAGAATTGATTCATCCATGCTGCATGTCTCTGCTATTTGTTTTTGTTTATTTTTACAGAAAATCACAGAGTGCCTGTAAAAAATGCGAACACTATCTGAATAAATACGGCAAGCCCAGCGCCTGCGAGTGCTGCAAAATCGTTGCAGCCTTTGGCAGCTCCAAATGCATGAGGTATGTTGACATTCAATTGCATCTAGTAAGCTGATGCCTAGTCTCAAATAAAAGAGTAAACAAAAAGAAAAAAAATTTATTTTCACGAGCAACGTGGCAGCCGCTGTAATTTGAATGCACAATGTATAGAATGCAAATGCTCGTATCAAATTCAACTTGATAATCACATACAACCAACATTACGAAGAGTATGAATATAAATTCAGTATAAACACATATTTATATTGATATATATATCGCCCACTCCTACCCAACTAATTGTGCCTTCAAAGTACATTAACTAATGCGCGTTTGCCCTGCCTTAGAGTCTATATTTTGTCTTCAAGTAGCAAATCGAACAAATTAGAAACGAAAACAACGTCTCTTATGAACGCAAAACATTTTTCTCTCTTCTCTTTTCTGCTCCACGTGTGTGTGCCAAACAATATGATATACACTTTAACCAAACCAAATATCAAACTAACTGCAAACTGCAAATAGATGCGCCAGCTACGAGGCAAAGTACGGACCGCCGACACAGTGCGACGAGTGCAAGCTGCGATCAGCCTTTGACAGGCGCGACGAGAACAAAAAGGTCAGCGAGAGAACCAGAGCTCAGCAGAGCCAGCATCAAGGATTACATATATTTTAGTCTTATTTTATAAAAAAAGTTAAAGAAAAACCCCTAATTTTAAGTCGATTCAATGTATGTTGCTCTACTAAGCATATTCCATTGTACAGATACAACTAGATGCACCTGTCGTGTGGCAGTCATGAGAGTCTAGTGATATTGTATTGCGTTCATAGGAGTGTGTAGGGCTAAATATTTAAGTTAGCGTAATTATGTTATGATTATCATTATTATGTTATGTTTATATTAAACAACGTGCAATTGTTTGCCTCCTTGCAGGTCAATGGCAAAGTCCTCTGCTGGCTGTGTACCTGCGCCTACAAACGCGCTCTGTTGAAGGCCCAGCAAGAGGGACGAATATCCATGTCTAAAAAGCGGCCACACGAAAAGTCCTCATCGACGGCGCACAGAGAGAGCCACGCGTCTGCCAAGAAGACAACACGTGGCGGCGACATTTCCAAAGGAGCTGGCAACATGAATTCCAGTGGTGTGACATCAGTCAGCGGCGCAGGCCTGGATCTGCCCGACAAGATATCGCGCGGAAATGGCGGCAATGGCACAATCGCCGCACCAGCTGCGATCACAGTTGACACAAACTCGTCGGATCACGTGGTGGCCATTACATATCTAAAGGAGCGCATCGCCAGTCTGGAGAAGCGCTTGAATCAAAAGGACAAAGAACTGCTCGAGAAGGACAAGCAGGTGAGTGGCGATCAGCCTTAAAATACTTGATTTGAAACATCTAATTGCCAATTTTATCTACAATTTTCAGCTGACAGAGCTGAAAGGCAAGAACTTCGAGAAGGAAAACGAGATGCGCAACAGACTGAAAGAGGTCGAGCGACTGCATGACATGAAAGTTGATAACCTGAATCGCAAAGTCGCTAGCCTCTTGAAAGAAATAGCCGTCATGAAGAAGAACACCAACAAGAAGGGCGGCGGCGGTGGCGGCAAGGCCGAAAAGGAAGCAGTAAAACGTGAGAATCTGTCTCCCAAAGAAGAGATTGTCGCTGCCGCGCCCGAGAAGCAGAGTAAGCGCGAGCCAGAGCGTGATCTGGACAAGGACGAGAAGAGTCTCGACCGCGATGAGGAGCGCAGTGACCAGGAGCGTGGCAGCGTGCATTCACGCTCCGCCTCCAGCAGTCCCTCTTCGAACTGAACGCACAGTTAACCCAACGAGCATCATTCACACACACTGTCGCATTCGCGCTGCATTGCCGTGTATTTGTTGTAATGATTTTTAGTTTGTCGCTATACACATTTAGACTATTTTACGCATATAATTTTAATTGTAACATAATTATTACAATATTGTTTCCTACAATTTTTATGTCTACACATTTCCCCACACAAACTGTTTTCTCTCATCTATTCTATTCTTGTTCTGCCTTCCTCCATGGTAATCACCCATTAGAAAATGTAATTGTATAGGCTCAACTTACAAAATTTTTAGTTTAATTTGCCAGATGAAACAAAACTCGAAGAAGAATCCATTGTTTACAAACTTAACGAAATATATACAAATTGGGGACGAGAAAGTAATTCAAAATATTCTTTTATTTAACTCTCTCGATATACGATAACGGTAATAAACAACGTTCGACTAATGTGGCTTGGGCTTGTGCCCGTCCACGTAGAAATTACGTGTTGCCTTGGGCAGCTCCAGCTCCATGCCCTCCATGCTCTTTTCGAGTACTATTTGACAGCCGAGGCGGGAGTTCTCTCGCAGAAAGGGCGCCATGTCCAGCAAGTCATCCTCCTTTTCGTCCGCCTCGTTCAGCTTTTCGAGATAGTCGTTTTTCACGTACACATGACACGTTGTGCAGGCTAGAGACGCCTCACAGGCACCCTCCATCTCAATGCCGTGCCGGTGCGCCAGATAGAGAACGTTGTCGCCCACCTTTCCCTGCACCTTCGTACGTTTGCCGTCCTTGTCAACGTATGTTATGTTGACGCTACAGGAGGCAAAATATTACTGCAACATAAATACAAGCATTCCCGTGGCCAGTTACTTACATTTCGTCTGGCGATTTGGGATCTTTCCATTCATATTCGCCGTGTCGCAGCACTGTAAGCAAATCGAGACGAATATAATTTCATAATCTGCGCAAACTATTACCAATCGCAGCTTTTCTCAATGCTGGGACGAGTCACTAACCTCTTGTTGTATGCAACGCATTGCTGACTGTATAAACGTGCGAATTTAAAACTGGCTTAAAAACTAATTTACGGAAATTACGCGTTTGGCGCAAAAGTAAACAAAACATTTTGTAGGTTACGAATTACATATGTATAGCTGTGGTCACCCAAGATTTTTAGCTATTATTGACAGTTTTTACCACCATTTTTAAGTTGATAAAAAGGTAGAAGCTAATTTGATTTATGGCGTTTAATACAAAAGAGTAGCTTAAATTAAAAAATTTGACTAGAGAATAACTGGCTAGATTAAAAAACTTTTAACATTTAATAGCTCATAACAAATCAGCTGTTGCTTAACATAATACAGGTGTTCTGTATTTGAAGCCAGAATGCCGGGACACTTGCTTCGTCTATAAAAGGGACTTTAGCAATAAATATGGTAGGTATGAGGATTCGACAATTGCTGTTGGAAACAACTTGTATTTGTTTATTTATATATATAATAATATATTTAATGAAAGAATTAAAATTTAGCAGTGTCAAATGAGTAACTGATAAAATAATAGATATTATCTATCGATAGCTCATCCTGATGTATATCGAATATGACGTCAGAGATATGCTTGCATAGTGTAGTGATGAGAAATTAATAATTGTTTTGTGTGTTAATATTTTTCTTCATTAATTGTAATTTGCTGAGCATAATATTCAAAATGATTTATATGTTCAGATGAGCAGAATTCATTTCTAGATATGGGTGATTTATGCTGATATATGTGCAACAGTGACTTACTCGGGGCCACTGTTAAAGGCCATTATCACTCAATCGTGATTCGCGACTGGTGACTCTGTAAGTGTGAAGTGCTCATCTCTAACGTGAACGTGGAAGAGACTGGAATGAAAAACACACGTCAAAATTCTGAACACTAGGCTAAAAACAAAAATAAAAAAGTTTTTAAATGCACTTGATCTAAATTTCAAGAGTTTTCTGTAAGCTTCGTAAAACAAGTAGTCCACATTCAGCTTTAACTGCCAAAAAGCATAACTGCTGACTGTAATTGCAGAGCAATAAAACATCAGGCGCAGGCACAGGCGAAGCCAGCCACGAAAACAATTTACAATCTATAATAAATTAATACGGTAAATTGGTGCAGCGTTGCCACGAATAATATCATGTCAAACAATGCAGTGGGACCCACGAAACAGGAAATCGAGGCCGTATTCAGTCGCCTGCGGGCGCTGCCAGCTAATAAGGTAGGATTAGGTTTCAATGTAATTTTCAGAATTTGATTTTTATATTTCATCACTTTTTTTCCATCCAGTCATGCTTCGATTGTGCCACGAAGGCACCTACATGGTCATCTGTCACGTATGGCATTTTTATATGCATCGACTGCTCCGCTGTGCATCGCAATCTCGGCGTGCACTTGACCTTTGTGCGGAGCACCAACCTGGACACCAACTGGACCTGGTTGCAGCTGCGGCAAATGCAGCTGGGTGGGAATGCGAACGCTGCTCAATTCTTCCGCGCCCACAACTGCACCAGCAGCGACGCCCAAGTCAAATACAACTCGAGGGCCGCTCAACTCTACCGGGACAAGCTGGTGGCACTTGCTCAGCAGGCGATGAAGGTGCATGGCACCAAGGTAAGCAGTTCGTTGCCCTCTTTTCGTTCGCCTCTTTGCTTTGTTTACTTTGTTTACTCTTTGAGCTTGTTTTTATTAAACTCTGAATCCGACTAACACTTGTGATGCTCTCGCTTGCGCTTTACTTGTATCTTGTTCTCTGTTCCCGTACATTCACACAAACACACGTACAGCTGCACTTGGACCCGGCGGCGGATAAGAACGAGGGCAACGAGGCCGGCAGAGAGGACCAGGAGGAGGAGGACTTCTTTGCCCAATGCAACAACAACAACGCCAACGCGCACTTGGAGAACAATAACGTTAGCAACGTGGCCAGCAGCGTAAAGGTAAAGCCAACAAAGTCACACGCGTTCCTTGCTACATTTGAAGTTAATGTTGAAGTTGATTTCCAAGTAACGATCATTTGCGAGCGTAGCAAGTTTCTAATCCTTGCCATCTTTGCTTCCAGTTGGACGCCAAGCCTGCTGCTGGACCTACTGTTCCAACTGGTGAGCCCAGCGTCGATCTACTCAATTCGGTCGTCACTCCTGCACCGGTTCCCTCGTCCATTGGCGTGCGCAAGATACAGCCGAAGAAGGGAGCGGTAAGTAGACTGTGAATGCAAATTGAAATTGGTTGACTAACGATCAGAACTTTTGACTTTTAGCTGGGCGCACGCAAGGTGGGAGGGCTGGGTGCGACGAAGGTAACCACGAATTTTGCGGACATTGAGGCGCGCGCTAATGCGGCCAACGAGAGTAAAACGGCAGCAGCTCTTGCCGGATCCATTGAGAAGCCACAAACCGCAGAGGAGGAGTTGGAAACTGTAGCTAGCATGCGGTTGGCATATCAAGATCTGTCGCTTCAAAAGACACGAGAGGAAGCTAAGCTAAAGAGCATCGATCCCGCCAAGGCCAAGCAAATGGAGCGGCTAGGCATGGGCTTTAACTTGAGGGGCTCTGACGTGGCGCACTCCGCTCTAAGCGACATGGAAACCATTCAGCAGTCGGCTGCGCCTAAAGTCAGCTCCCAAAGCAAACTGGCTGCCCTGGAGAATGATAATTTTTTTAATGATCATTCGCTTAATTTGTACGGCGGCGGTGGCGATAAGAAGGAGAGCTCCAACAGCTCTAGCAAATTGGACAAGTTCGAGTTGGATGCGTTGGGCTACGAGACAATAGAACCTATTGGAACAACGCATAGCAACATCACGTCCATGTTTGCGGCCAGCAGTGATTACGACAAGCCCAATCCAAGGAGCACTGCAACAGCTTCCAGCAAGAGCAAAAGCAAAGGCGTTAACCCCAATGATCCCGTCATTGCACAGCAAAAGTTCGGCAACTCCAAGGGCTTTGGCTCCGATCAGTACTTTGCGAACGAACAATCCGCGGCGGATATCAGCGCCAATCTAAATCGTTTCCAGGGCTCGCGTGCAATATCTTCCTCCGACTACTTCGGGGATGGTACTCCAGGCGGTAGCATGAGCAATCGTGGTAAGTGAAAACGTTTGAAATTCACAAATACGGTCTCTTTTAAATACAAATACATTGTCACTTACAGGCAGTGGTGGCTATTCGACTGGCGTGAATTTTAATGCACCGGATCTGGATGATGTGAAGGAGAGCGTGCGCCAGGGCGTGCACAAGGTGGCCGGCCGGCTGAGCAACTTGGCCAACGATGTTATGACGTCACTGCAAGACAAATATGGTTACTGATAGAGCGACAGCGCCATTACCAATCGGAGTTAATCATTACGTTTTTATATATAAATCACTCCAACTTAGTAATATACCGAAAAGTTATAAATAATTCCAAGTCAACAGCTGAGTGGCGTTGATGAAATAGGATCAGTTTCAAAGGCTCTTGTTAGCAGAAGAAGCCGACCTTGATGTTAAACGTAGTGTCTTCAAAATCCATATTACAGATGCCTGCATCGCAGATTTAGTGCATTATCCGCCGAATTTTAAGCAAATTTAATTAAGCCCATTACAATATATCGCAATTGTGGAACGAGCATTAGCTCTTAAGTCGATAGTCGATGATAGCTGCTGTTTTTGTATGAAATTGAGTTATTCTTTATTTTTCCTATTTTTATATGAAGCATTTATCGTTTATTAACCCTTCAATTGGTTCCAAATTAGGTTCGATCATCGTTTTATACATACATACATAGAAGAGAAGCGAATGAAAGTAATATATAAAATAAATTGGAAATGCATTGCCTGTGGCGCAAATGTCTTTCCGCTAGCTAATCAAAATCGTGTTCCGTTTTTGTATTAACAGAAAGAAGTTTTATTGAAATGCGCTCAGAAAGGTTTACAATTTGGCTAATAATTACAAAGTTCTTTGATTACAGACTCGGCGCGGACTCAAGTTAAGGTATCGTTGCACCAGGCGATGCATTAGCAAGAATTGGTGGTAAGAATTCAAGTGGCGTCGCAGTGGGGCTGAGCGTCAGTCATGGAGCATGGGGGCAGTTATGGCAGCAGCAGATTAGTGACGACGCTTGCTGGGATTGGGGCGGACGCGAGCGCGAACTGCATCCGGCGAGCCGTAGGCGATGGCATGCGAGGTGGCTGAGCCGCCCTCGCCGGTGCTGAAGGAGTTGGCAATGGCAATGGCGCCTCCGCTGGTGCCACCGAAGTTAATTGGGAAGAAGGTACCGGCGGGCAGAGGAGCAGCGGGCTTCTTCACTGGCTTGTCGGCAACTGGGACGGGCTTCTTGGCAACGGGACGGCGGGCGGGGTACTTGGCCACAGGCTTGACAGGCTTAACGGGCACGGCCAGTTCCTCCTCATCCTCGTCAACGTCATCGGCAACAGCGTTCTCGACCTCCTCATCCTCGAAGGCAGCCACCTGGGCTTCCTCAACATCCTCGGCAGACTGGTCCAGCTCGACGATCACCTTCTTCTTGGCGGGCAGATAACGGTTGGCGGGCACGACGGGGGCAACGGGCGCAATCGGAGCTGGAGCGGGCAGCACATCATCGTCAGAGTTCACCTGGGCGACAGCTGGCTCGGGCGCAGGCTGCTCAACGGCTGGGGCAGCTTCCTCGGCGGCAAAGTTGAAGTCACGGGGCACTTTAGCAGCATCGTCGCTCTCAGCCACAGCCGGCTGGGCCTCGGCATCGACGCTGTCGCTCTTCTCGCTGCTGTCGCTGCTCACGCTGCTGACGTTGTTGTCGCTGCTGTCGCTGCTCTCAATGGCGATCTGGACCACAGGTGCCTCATCGGGATAGGCCTCGGCCACGGAGCTGGCGCCATTGGCGCCGGCAGCGCTCAGCACATCGTCAGCCTGGGCACTCTCTGCGCTGATGCCATCGGCGCTGACTGCCACATCGGACTCTGCGTGATTGCAATCTTTGTTAGACGAACGGGGAAAGCGCGGGTTAGTCGGGAGAGGGATGTTAGGCTAGGGATGGCTGGCTTACCCTTCAGATATGTGCCGGTGGCGACGGTTTCACCAGCCACAAGGGCGCTCGCCGCCTGAGTGGAGCGCGCATGCGTGCGTCCTGGCTGCACATACTGCATGTACATAATCCTCTGCTGGGGAGCTGATCCGTACCATTCGGCGGCGGCTGGCTGCTGGTAGTAGACCATTCCTGGAACAAGGTATTGCCGATCTTCAGTGGAAGCGAAAGTGCACAAAAGAAGCAAGCGGTTGGATGGTTTTTTTTTTATGGATGAGTTTATGGAACGAGACGATGTGGCGAGAGCATTATGAAATAGCTAAACGAAGTACGAATAAGATAATGTTTCTAAAATCTAGATCGAATCGGTAGGTCTCAAATGGAATGATTTGAAGATGTTGAAACTTGAGGAGCTCTAAGAGGAGTCTATGTTAATCGATATATTATTGAGAGAACTTGGGCAGTTTTTAGTTATTTTGAAAGGTTCCTAAGCACTGTCCTTGGCAGCTCCTTCACTTTGGGTAACTCACTTTTCCTGGCTGGTAAGGCATCGCCGCTGGCCACAAAGCCGACGATCACCAACAAAGCAAACGCAACACTGAACTTCATGATGTTTGGGTATTCGGATGTTAAAGTCCTTTGATATATGTCGAAATTGGGAATGTTTAATCGATTTCTGATTGTAGACGCGCACTGATCACAGCAGGAGCTAAACTTGACACTTAAGTTTCCACCAAAGAAGTGATGATAGCTCAGCGGAACGCGTTAGATTTATATACGAAAACAGATTCGCAAAAAATACTACAAAACGAGCATAATGAGCTGTTGCTAAAACTCGGATATACCCAATGTGGAGCCTCTGCGCCCCTGCTTAATATGCGGACTGTGTTCTCGCTGGAATCGAGTCGAGCCGAGTCGATGCGAGTTGTCCGAACGTGCGAACCGCCCGATGGATCATTGGGTAGCCTCAGCTGAATTTGGATTATCGAATTGTATGGCTGGAGACCGGTTCTCCTATGATAATGTGAACGAACGAACGGACGGGTGGACGGACGCTCTCCTACCTGTGGGCCATAGGCACAGACATTAAGTATTTTCAATTGATCCTAACTCAATTAGGTACGCAAATATCAAGCACACATGTTGGACGTAACCATAAAAATCGCCAATTTAATTTTAAGGTCATTCCGTAGAGCCGAGCACAAGAAATCGAGGTTTATGGGTGCGTGTGCGCTTTATCGCCGTTGATACGCTGATAAAAGAGAGCCGCTTAGAGAATTCAATTAAAGCCCAAAGACACGCAGCGCATTAATAAGCTGCGGGATGGCCAACGGAATCGCGCCAGCCGCACTCGAGTCCATAACGGAAGAGGAAGCCTGCCTGCGTGGAACCATGGCACTGCATGATTCATCCTGGCTAAAAAATGAAGCTGCTATCGCTTCAATTATAGTCAGCTAGGTATATCAGTCTGACGAGCCACGCTCCGTGCCTCCTCTGGGCGCCAGCTGCTTCCTTTTAAAAGTCAATTATTGCACTTACCCTCACTTCGATATCACGACGTGCATTCCATCATTAATTGAGCCGTCTCTGACGGGAGACCTAGCGCAGCTCTTAACGGCTGTTGTCTTCTGCCGAAGGCCTCCTTCAGCACATTTTTTGCTAGACTCACTTTTCGGATGCATTAATCATGCGCAATGCCGTAATTTAACTCGCATGAGCCAGACTATTCTAGCCATAAGTGGGTCTACCCCAAGGACTCATATGCGAGGGTTGCCCAAATACTCGTGCTCTAGTCAGCTCATGTGTTTTATTAATAAATACAAACGAAAAAATTGCCAGAACTTACTCTAATTTTATTTGGATTATTATCATAGATTTTCAGTATTTAGATTAAAAAATATAAACAAATTCATGGAAAATATATTAACAAATACGCTCAGGTTTACTACTCTTGGGATGCTTAGCGGCTCTGGGAATCACGTTCTCGTAATTACTTCTTTTAATGGCTAATCAAAAGAGAATACTATGTACTACGTCTAAAATAATAATAATAATGATCATCTCATTCTAAAATATTTTTGATTTTGCTAATCTCTTTATTGCTAAAGGGTTCCTATGATCTAATGGAATAATTATATTAACAGATCGCAGATACGATATCTGATATGTTTGGAAATTTGTAATTTGAAACGTAACTAATTTGGCATGCATGTAATGAATTTATTCCATATATGCATAAATTAAAAGTTCTTATCGATTGATTGAATATGTTAAACATGGGCAATATTCTAGGCATGCCGCAATAAAACAAAATTCGAAATTAGAAAGCTGTAAAGTCTTGAATAACCAATCAGTTCAGGAAGTTTCGCAGAAATGTGCTGGCCAGGTGCTGCCAGGCAGATAAAGGTGCATGACAGGTAGCAGATCGAAGATCCATTTGGCATTTGAATGGGGCTGTTAGATATATTGGACGTACATTAAGGTGGCATAATGATGGACTTAATGTATACTTGATCTCCGTAGAAGTTGGCAGGTAAATTGGATTTTGAATTCAATTGAGGTGTAGAAGAGGCAAAGGCAAGCTGACTTCCAGTTCAGTTCAGAAACTCAGGATTGAATATTTTAAAGATATGGATATATTAATAATAATAATATATGTTTGGTATGTGAATTATAAGTTAGATCAGTGGGTATTTTAATAAATAAAACAAACTAGCAGATGCGCATTCGATGTGGATGTGCATTTGAAATTTGGGAACTGTACTCCAATAAATTTAATGTGGCATAATCGAGTCGAGCTAGAAGACACTTTTTTCTGTCGCATTTATTTTATAAATGGGAATTTCTATTTATCTTAGGCATGCCTAATTGCCAGTTTTTTTTATGCAAATTCATTGGAATTTTTTTTCTTTGGTTTTTTTTTTTGTGAATAGAAAAAACAAATGCTTGTGCTTGGCATGGTAATGGCCATAGTTAAGAGAGTTCTACGCACTAGTTTTGGTCAAAGACGACAACACAAAATTTAATATCCTGTTGAACACCTGTTTATTTTCGCTGTCGCCATTTGCTGGGCATTTATGCAAATCGGTGTCCACTTGTGAGGCAGTTAGCTTTTTACGTATCATTTAATACCCGCATTTAGAACACCCAAGACCATTAAAACGAATATCCAATGCACTAGATAGCCTAGACTCAGCCCCAGGCCGAGCCAGAGCCAGAGCCACGGCCACATCCACATCCACATCTACAATATAACAACTTGTTTTGTGGCCAAAAAAGGTGTATCTACATATATAAATATCTGTATACAAAATAACAAAACAAAAGTCAACTTAATGTACGACATTATTGGCGCGACGCCTCCAGAATTTCAATTGGAATTTACGCGGTGCTTTAAAAGCAATTTGCCCAAACAGTTGCCACACTGGCCCCAGCTCAGATGCCAAAAGTCGAGCATTCGCACTCGCACTCGCTCTCTGCATTTCTTTTTGGCCCGATCTGGACTTGCAGCACAATTAAAATGATATTTGCGTAAATATGTATGTATGTATATTTGGCATTATTTTAATTTACAATTAAATGGCACATGCTGTCCAAATTGTGTTAAAAATCGCTTATACATACAGACATACATATGTATGTATGTAAAAATATATATATATAGCTGACATTTAACACTTGGCATGCGGTTTCCATCGGGGCGCCACGTTCGCACTCATGAGCGACATTTCATCCCGCCTGACAATGCAATTAATCAACGAAAATTAAAACAAACTTAATTTCATTCAGCCGTCATTGTGGTGAACAGCACTTTTCTTGTTTAAAATCCAATTGGGAATGAACAGCAGCAGCTGCACCTGGCGGCGAATTTAGCACAGGTGTGAAATGTACTCTGCATAAGGTGTGTAAAGTAAGTATGTTATCTGCTTAAATGTTTTCCCTGATATCTGATAAAATGTTACCCCGTTATATGCTCGCTTAACAAACTGAACCGACTGCATAATACCCGTTCAATATTCACAATGAATTCATTATCAAATCTCTTTTAATTGACATAGACTATATCATTTAATAACTGAAGAGGAACTTTGTTTTGATTTACTAACATATTCTAATACTCATTCACGAAACTGAAAGGAGCATATTAGTTTTGTGAAAAGTCACTCTGAAATCATTTCACTGTAATGGAAGCTATAGAGCAGAAATTTCCTCTGATAAAGTGTTAAGATCTTCCAAAGATGCTCACTAGAGGCGTGGCAAATCGGAAAATGTATTTTCTGGTATCTCTGAAACCCCTTTTATTTCAGATTCTAGAGAAATTATTGCAAATTGATTTAAGCTGTATATTTCAATAGTTTTATAGTTAGAAGCTCTATTTGGTATATGTGAGTAAATTTGTATATTTATTTATACAGCTCTAAGTTTGAATATACAATGTTTCAGAATTTATTTTAAATATGTATGTCTTGATGGATGTCAAGAATAAAATTGTCTGAAATGAATACATTTACATATGTAAAATGTTTAAAAATGCTGCGCTTCTATATTCTTCTATTCTATATCTATGTATAGACCAAGCTATTGTCGGGTTTAAGTCTATACTCTGTTTACAAACTCCAAATGAAATGAACTGTTCTTAAAATATATTTACATAATCATAATAATAATCTATTCTTTAATATTTTTCCCAAAATTAAAGAACTTCCATTTGCTCTTATGACATACATTTTGTATACTTCTAAAAAATATGGAAATTTTAAATAAAATAAAATGGAATATAATAAATATATTTCATATTAAAGCTATATGACTAAAGCATCTGTTATTGTACATTCATAGCAGCCATGCTAGGATCCTTATAAAGATATTCATAGTAAAGTCCTATCTTATCTGTCCACCTGTGTGATGCATTTCCATTGATTGCTCATTAATTAGAGTCAATTTAATTCTATTTAATATATTTAGTATAAATCATTTCAAGTGCTATAAGAAATCAAATTGAAATGTTTGGCGGAAAAATTGAAATGAACCATGCAGGTGTCTTATTTTTGCGAAGCGATAAATTTCTATAGAATAACGTTGTAAAAGAACAGACCCACTCCCAACTCTAACCACAAGACACAGGGCGAGCTCGAGCTCGAGCTGCACAGCTGCTCGTAGCAGTGATTAAGTGCAGTCCATGGCCAGTGTATGTGATGGCAGTCGGATACGGACTTGCTCACTTCCGGACGGGCATCCAGCCTTAGCTGGCAATGGTCATTTTTCTCGCTAGATGTCACTTGAAAGTTGGCAATTAAATATATGTATGTGCAGAGTATTCTGGTTGTTCCTATTTTTATTTTGTCTATGTAATGTGTGTGTGTGCTGTGTGTAATTTCTGTAGACGGTAGAGTAGCCGGAGTTGCCAGACTACCAAACTCCCTGTAATAAACCTTTTTGAATCGACTTGTGGAAATTTTTTTTTCAATTTCAATTTATTTCACGCTCAGATTTTTTGTGAATGATATTATACAATTATTTAAGAGTTTAGACTATTTCTTAAGAGCAAATTAGGTATTTATTTTATAAAGAATATTTGCCAAGTTGTTCATCAATCGATCCACTTTCTGCTTCGGCGATTTGTTCTTATATCTATGTTATAGTCGGTGCAAAACAAATATTGTATGCAATAATATTTTATGACAATAATAATCAATAGCTTTTAATTTTTTATATTTCTATATATTTCGTCAATTGTATATGTGAATATTATATTTCATTGGGGAGTTGTTGAAGTTGGAGGTTGTAGCTTAGCAGATCTTTTATATTTGTATACCTTAAAAGGGTTTGTTACTTTAACTTAAGATTGCAATCCTGATCGATTGTGACCGAAAGAGTTTAACTTGCAAGGCTAGGGGATATCTGGTACATCGAAAATGTGGATTTCTTGTCTTTCCTAATCACTCAAAACTAAAAAAATAATTTGACTATCAATCGGAAATATTTGGGATAGTTCAAAGTTGAAGCACATAAAGATTGTCTTACTACGTTAAATATTGACGACTTCTAACATTTTGTCTGAATATCTGAATGATTTCAGCTGAATATGAGATAACTTGTATAATTTTAAATTGATCAATTTTTTTTTTTTTTAAATTGATCTATTTTATGTTTTTATTCGCTAAATCGGATCGCTTTAAAAAAACATGAAATTATTTCGAATGTAATTTTGTTTAGATGGATTCAAATAATCTGAAAGTATTGTGTTTATCAAGCTTACACACAGTTAAAGAGAGACATGTGCTCCTTTGGCTTATCATACCCTATCTCAGCTAATTTCAATGGGTAGCAATGGAAAAAAATGCAACAGATGTTTCTAGCGTTTCGGCCGGACTGACGTTGGAAACGAGTCGAAACATGCAAAGCAGTTGGCATCTCCACCTTATTCAGAATTTATTTTCACACTCTCTAGAGGACAACTTTTGCTGGGTGCCACATGGCCCGAGGTTCTGTGTATGCGTGTGTGTGTGTGAGTGTGACTCTGTGGCGCAGTCAAGATGTTGCCATTCGCCATGTCTGCTGCAGCTTTAATGGCTTCATATTTCCTACCAAATTAGAGAAGTTACTTTTGCTTACACTGCGAGTTGGCCACTCGACGACTACTGTTGCAACCGCTCAGCCTCCTCCCCTCTCTCCACCATCTCCCTTTCATTTGCTGTCTTTGTGCTAGGGCTGCAAGTTTGGCTCCAACTTGGCCGCTGCTCATTATGTGCCGCATATACAACACGGAATAGACCAAGGAGCTCAGTGTCTACTCCATTAAATTGTAATTTTTGGCAACATTTTGGTTTGCATAAATCTTGCCGCTTCGTGTTGTATTTGTAGTTTCTTTGCTTTCTAACTGCCGGTGCACAGAGTCCCCAGAGTACCCAGGGTACCTCGAGTACCCTCAGTGCTCCCCAGTTCGCGCGCAAACAAAACATTTGCTTATGTTTCAAGTTTATTAAAAAGTACTCAACATATTATGGTTACTTAAACTATTAAAATAACAATGCTCTGTCTTTCTATGAGTATTACTCCTCTCTCTATCTCTTTCTATCTCTCTCTATATCTGTCTCTGTGTGTTTGTGTCCTTAGGGAGACAGTGGCATCCTTTTGGCTGCCTTCTGCAGATAATGTGTAAATAATTTGAATGCAGACAATGAGTTGAACTGTTGGCAAGTGTCGCAGCTGCTCCTGGACAGCCGCAGTGCTGCATACTCTGACATTTGTGGGGTCTATTAACTATTGCAATCATCATGAGCTGCTGCTGCTGCTGCATTTGCTTTAATTACAACTCAAGGCCCATTGCGACTAATGGCTGGCCACGTACCTACCACTGCTATATAAATCCATTTCAAATGCACATTTGCATACGTCAAGTGTGAATGGAGTGCCAGCTCCGACATCTCTGCAGTCCAGCATCCGGCATTCAGTTGATGCGTATTAAAAACACACTTAAATACTCAAAGCCTCCCGCCGCCTCCTGCTCAGCCGCATTGCTAATTACGTAGCAAGAATTTTCATTACGTGGGCGGAACTCCACTCTGCTTTACCCGAGAGCGAGCCAAGCACAGAAGCCGTCGAGTGCGACGTAATGAAATCTTAGCAGGGCTGCGGGTCGTCCCCCCAATGGGAGCGCAAAATTTATTAGAAA
This sequence comes from Drosophila aldrichi, assembly GCA_035045965.1. Classification (NCBI taxonomy): domain Eukaryota; kingdom Metazoa; phylum Arthropoda; class Insecta; order Diptera; family Drosophilidae; genus Drosophila; species Drosophila aldrichi. The sequence continues at coordinate 2,150,308 of JAWNOM010000341.1, read as the reverse complement.
ATATTTACGTAGCACTTCAAAAATTGTGTGCGCCTCAAAATAGGCAATGACATTAAAGTGTTGAGTCCTCGTCACTCGTCACTCGTCGCTCGTCACTCGCCAGATTCACTCGTTATTTTAGCTATTTAAACAGATCAATAACTCGGGAGAATTAAGGAGAAACTCTGTAAAAGGCTTAGAGTAAAGTTATTGGCCTCAATTTAATTTCTGGTCTATGCTCTGCACAGCTTTTATGTAACGCTTTAATATTAATGAGAGCTTTAAGGAGCGCGATGACATTAGTCTCTCGAGAGTCTAAACTTTAAAGCAAAGATTCATGAGTAGATGACGGTATTGTGAACGTGTCACTGCTTGCATGGTTTACTTATTCATTTATTAGAGATTTGAATTCATTTAAAATCAAGTCAAACTTAAAACTTAAGTACTGGGGACCTCGGCTTGACCACAATAATTTATTAAGTTATCTAGGACAATCGTTGCAGTCAGATTAGAGGGGCCAGATCAAGACTGTTGTTGATGAGGGCAATAGTAACCATGATTATTGTCAAAGTTTTGAGATCTCACGCCAAAGTCGTAAAAATATTAAGATGAGTGTTGCACTACCAATTGTTCAATACTCATTTGAGATAATGTGAGTCTGCTGAGAAGCATATTGGCATGTAGATTGTATAAATTTATAATGTGATAGTATAAATTTATCAGTGATATCTCTTTAGATACTATTTGGTTGATTCAAATAAATAAATAAACAACAAGTAAGAAAGCTCTAGTCGAGAGTGCTCGACTAGGAAATCCCCTGAGCCCTTCGGAGAACTGACATTTCAATAATTATTCGCGTTTTTCTGACATACACACATACATAGACACACATAGGCACGAACGCATACAGTACTTCAGTAAAAGTAAAAGCAAGGAGAGAAGAAGTGCAGCAGATCATTAAACTTGCCTATATGTATGCAGCAGTTCTCATTTGGTATTTGTATTTAGGTAAAACGAAGCTAGAATGTGTTGCCATTACTCACTTGAAGCTCGACCGCAAAGAGCTCTACCTGCCGTCGGGCTCAATATTTGAGAGACAGTGCTTGAGTAAAAGTGGCCCTATATAAAGGGCAGCAGCTGCAGCATTTCTTCAGTCAGTCTTCAGTCGTCCAGGCCTGGTGGGGGTCAGCGCAAAAAAGTGAAGCAGAGTGTGTGAATTATAAGCATTAAAGACGTAGAGGAACCACGTAGAGGAATTACGTAGAGGGAATACGTAGAGGAATTACGTAAAGGAAATAAGTAGAGGAATTACGTAAAGGAAATACGTAGAGGGAATACTTAGAAGAAATAGACAGAGGAATAGTACTAAATCGACTCAACTCGACACCCTGATCAATAACATATACCCCAGTGTAAAGCTTTATGCACACTTTTTTTCGAGCATTAAGACCTCAGAAAACTTCGCATTTGCTCGGCTCCTCACATTTAGGTTCGGGCTACGAAAATATACATATATGTAAATACCGAGATGATGATCTGTGTGTTCTATGGTTAGTGGGGTATTATCCATAGGCCTAAAATACGCTTCTCACTTTGCCAAAGAATATTAGAACTGTGTGCTTATTCGAGTACATTAATCGTCTCGCGCCTCATCTTCATATATCCAAAATGTTATTCCAATGTTTATTGCCTTTTTTTTTAAATTTAAAGCAAACTGTGTAAAATAATGCAATTAAAGCTGTAAAATGTAAATTTGTAAGTTTTTTAACCGCATCATACTTTAACGCTCGCCATCTCGATTGGTCTCTTTCTTTATCTGCTCCACTGCCTATTTATTTGTGTGCGGGTTAACATTAGTGGTCACATGTTGTTGTTGTTGTTGTTGTTGTATATGCTGCCGTGTCGTGTGCAGTTTGTTGCTTTCGTTGGTTTTGCGGCTTTTAGGCAACGTATTTGTTTTGTGACACTATCGCCGTTGGTTGGTTGTTCTTATCGCCTCGCCTTTGCCCAGTGGAATCGGCTGGCGCCCCTCGCATTGACATATGTCCAGCATAGTGTAGCAGGAGCATACATACATGTACATACATGCTGTTCCGGCAACCCATTTCAGCTGTCCAGCTCTGTGTCACGCTGCATTTGTGTTTTTCTGTTCGGCTCTGTGTTCGTTTTGGGGCAAAGTTTTGTGTTTTTGTTGCAACTTCAATTTATTTTATGGTCAATGCTGGGTTCTGCCTCCATGGCCAGACAACTTTTCTAATGAGCCCAATACAGAGTTTGGGTCTTGTTTGAGGCTTTCCTGCAGGATGCACCACAATAAGCATACATAATTGCATGTGTTTTACTTCCGGCTAACAGTTGTGACATTTATACTCGCTCATAAGGCAAATGGAGTATATTGGTTTTGAATTTACCACTCCAAATATGATATCTAAAGAATTCACTACTTTACATTAGAGTATGGATCAGTTCTGTGGGAGGGGTTTTGCTATTGACCTACTCTACTATTATATTGTATTACATTAATGTATAAATCTCTTTATCTCGTTTTGGTTCCTGAGCGAAAATTTTGCAGTCAGTTACGCCCGATTTTTCGCTACGTTTTTGTAAGTTTCACGTATAAAACTTGTGAATTGTATTCCTTAGACACTAAGCCACTAATCGATTATTTTATATTTATTTGCCTTATATTTTTATTCAAATTTTGGGGCTTACGTATTTGAAAATTAAGCGCATAAATATGGATGTAGAGAAAATATAGCTGAATGTTATTGAATTTCAATTTCAATTTATAGTTGAGTAGATTTATATGGTTTACATATTTCTGTGTTTTCTCTGGGCTCATTGAAAATGAGAAACAAAATTTATAATAATCCTCTTCTAAGCTATGTTGATCTAGGCATCGGTCTGTCCTTCCGTATGTATAAATGCGTTGATCTCTAAAGTTATATGAGTCAGTCAGCTGTAAAACTACATATATACCGTTCATCTTTAGAGCTAAAGTTCTCAAATTTTGCACTAAGTTATTTAACGCATAAATTCCCATAATATAGTTCAAAGTGCAGATCATGTGCTTATGCATGTGTGCATGGTTCGTCTGCATTTAAGATGGGTAGATGAATTTGAATATCTGCTCTTCAAATGGTTTTTGACTAGAACTTTCTTACTTTTTTCACATACTAGATTTGCCAAATAGAAAGTAGACTTTGTTATTAATATGTAAATATGTAAATATAGGGATTGACCTCGTTGGAGTTCAGACCATCCGGTTATTGATAGTTATCGTTTTAAGATTTGCTTATTGTTTAGCATATGACAGATTGCAAATATAAAATAAAATTTAAAAAACTTTTTTCTGTGTTCTTCATGTTGTGATAAAAATTGCGGTTGATTTAATAAAACTCAGAAATGTTATTGTATTAAAGCGGGTAAGCCTCCAACTGATATGGTATATTCTGTAGCTTTCCGGTTAATTACTTTTTATTTTTCCTGAAAATAACACTGATTAAAGTTGACTCATTTGTTCTGCCTTAAGATTTGATGGAAATGCTTTAATTTATATCTGTTGTATTTGGCATTTGATTCTTGTAAAATGAAAGTTTTCGGCATTGCCGTCGAGATCGATATGAATGTTGACAAAGCGTGTGGGCCGAGTGAGACCCTAGAAAAGGTTTCGAGTTTGGCGACTTGGCTGGTCAAGCGATTGGTCAGCGATTGGGATGATGGGATTGGGAACGAGAAGGCAAATGGGTAGAAAAATGGGGCTGCTGAAGGCGCTGATGTTGATGACGAAAAAAGGCAATCAAGGAGCAGCTCGTATAAGGCTTTGAATAGATTTCACTTTGCAGTCACACACACACACACACACACGCACACATGCATACACACAGGGATACCCACGAAGCGGAAGCGGAAGTCATGTTGTGCTACAATGGCCGCTGCTTGTGTCGTCATGCCGAAGGTAGACAGCTTTTTTCGAGCTCTGTCTCTGACGGGGTCCGCACGTCTGCGCAATTTCAAAGTAATTGCAAACGTTTACCAAGGCGCATACAAAAGTAAACTAAAGTATGAGTAACGAAAAAAATAAAGAGAAAAGAAGAAAAGTAAAGAAATAGAAGCATGAAAAAAAGAAACCGGAAGTGTTTTTCAAGTCTTTTAGCCTCTTTTTGCAATGGGTGAAAGTCTTTCTAATTGAAGTGGACACAAACAGACACATAAAGCCTCAAACACAGAGCCAGATGCATAAGGCTAGCTAGCTTCACTGCGGACATAGATACACTCTGCTAGTGTATTCCATATTCAATGATGCAGCAAGCGGTCAACGCCTTTGACTTCTTGCAAGGCGCTGCCAAAGGAGTTTTCTTTTCAAAGTGGCCAGCAGGAGAGACAGCGAGAGAGAGAGAGAGAGAGAGTTGGCAAAAAAAAGTAAAGTCGAGTGAAGCAAAAGTAAAGGCCGAGCGCTGTCCACTTGTACGGGCCGTGTATGTCATTAAAATTTACAATCTATTTTGCTTGCTAATTGGCACTTGGCAATGCCAGCCTTTGTGCTCGCATAAGTGTCTAGCTAGGCAGCCGGACAAACAGACAGACAGACAGCCAGCCAGCCAGTTAGCCAGCCAGCTAGCCAGGCAGATTCTGGCCATAATCGTTATTTGCACCATGAAAGAAGTCTGGGCCAGCAATTAGTGACAAGCCAAGATGTGGCAGCAAATGTTGCGTGAGCTTTTAATTATGGCCAAGTGTTGATGATGGCGACAACTAAGCGACGGCCCGAATGCCACTGACAATGCCCACCATAACTAACTAAGTGAGGCAATAAACGCCAAGAGCACACGAAGCAAAAAGCAGAAAAGAAAGCGAAGAAGAGAAAATGGGAGTTTTCTCTATGCAATTATTGTTTGCCCACATAAAATGCTACCGTTTGGGCGCATTTTCAATGGCTATGCAATTTTTAATGTGTGCGATCAATTACAAAGCTGAAAGGCCACGCATTAGCAGAGCCAGAAAACGGCACAGTTACAAGCAATAACGAGCTGGCAGCCCCCCCCCACACACTTCTGTGGAGCCAGTCCCCATAGACTGCATTCCCCACAGTCAAGCCAAACTGAACCACAAAAGTCAAGCCCCATGCACAAGTGCGTGTGTGTGTGTGTGAGGGTGTGCAAGTGTGTGAATGGATGATTTCCACTTTGCCCAGTGAGTCAGTCAGGCTGGCAGCCACAATCCTTCATTGTTGTTGCAGGCAGCAGTAGCAGCAGCAGCAGCAGGAGCAGGAGCAGGAGCAGGAGCAGGAGCAGGAGCAGGAGCAGGAGCAGGAGCAGGAGTAGCAGCAGCAGCAGCAGCAGGGCTGGCGATAAAATAAATTTGCATATGAATTGAGAATTAAGAACATTTTGCACATCGTCCTCCGCTTAGCCCCTCCACCTACACCAGCGCCGACTCCTGCCTGCACCTGCCAACCAGTTGCCATTTTTGATTGGGTTGCCTTGGACGGGGCGATGTGTTGCTATTGTGGCTGCTGTTTGGCCTTTGAATTAGAATTCACACACACACACACACATAGTCGAAAGTGTGAATGGCTTATTTCCTTGCTGTAGCTGTAGCTGATGCTGTTGTTGTGGCTGCTGCTCCTGCTCTTTTGACCGCTTTTTGGCAATTTCCATTTTCATTTTAGCCCTTTTTGGCGAACAATTTTTACACGCTTTGCTCTTTGGCTGATAGATATATATAAGAAAAAAAAAAAAAACAACTCGTTAGCCTATTGAAATTGAAAATGTTTTTGGCTGATGCGATAAGAATGTGCAGGGGATTATAGTGTATATACATATATCTGTATCTGTGTACGTGTGTATGTGTGTGGCATAACTTATTTATGGCCTGCAAAGTTATGGGTCACAATTGGGTAATTGCATATCTGTTGATTTAAATAATTAAATTCCAATTCAGACAGATCTTTTTTTTTTATAATCACAGCTAAAAGTTTTAGTATACATTATAATATATATTGAATTAGTTTTTGTTTGTATTATTATTATCTAACTAATAAATATCAATACCAATACGTGATATAAAGATTCGGCGTGGTGATATTGCACATAATAATGACTTGAATGCGATTTTTAAAGTTGTAAATATATTCTAGAAAAGTTAGTTAATAAGGATATTATAACTTGCAAATGATGTAGGAAAAGAATCTTAGACCTACTTTAAGTTGAGGTTGAGGCCTTCTTTACTAAACTACTTGCTGCAGTAAATATTTAGATTTTAAGCATATAAATATATTTAATATCCATATGATTCCTGACTGTACTTACAATATGGTAATCAAAAAAGAAATTTCAAAATGTTAATTCTCGTCTTGCTCTATCGGTAAGTCAGAAATGGATCGAATGAATATTGTGAGTGAATATTGCATATTATTATGCTTGAATATTGAATATTATTATGCTTTTAATGACATTTAAATATTATTTACTTAGATTCATAATAAAAGTTCGTAGTATTTGTTGTACATTATATTAAATTATTATTAATTATTATTATTAAAATATTACATTATATAAAAGATATAATGCTCTTTGGAATACATACATAAATATATATATTTTTGTATAAATATATACATTACAATATGTTCCTTAATAATAAAGATTTATCTAGGCAATCAACATGAAAATGAGCTAGATAGTTTTTTGCAATGTCCATGGAAACTCGAAATCTAGAATGTAAAAAAAAGAAGACAATACAGAGATACACCTATGCCTCGATTGTCGATTACAAATCCGTCAGTTTTAATACTCAATTCATAGTGAGATTCAAATAAATATAGTATATATAATAATAAAACATTTAGCTTGCAGAGTGAAATTTCTGTCTATGAGGGAGGGAGGAAGGACGGTACGGAGAGAGAGTCGTGCGAATCCATTGATTTTGCATGCGGCATTCGCTCACCTCGGGCCATACAAATTGCATTTACAAACAATTAGACAAGTAAAACTCACGTACAAATACCAGGTGAGAGGAGGTGCAAGGCCCTCGGGCTTATGCCGAACGGTGGTAACGTCAGTGCTAACGGTAACCGGCACGTGGTAAGCGGGCAACGGGTCGGAGCAACCCACACAATTGGACCCCTTGTTTTATTGTGGGACATTTGTGAAACTTTCGACATGCTCATAAAATTGCTCGTTTAACTCATTTAACATTTGCGTTCTTTTTCTTTCTCTTTCTCTTTCGCTTTTTCTTTATTTCTCTCACATCTACCCATTAAAAGTGTGCTAAAGGGGGTTTAAATACATTTGCATATGCAACATACAAACTCGTGTAGTGGAGCAAGAGAGAGAGAGCAATTCAGTTTTCATAAAATACCCAAGGTATCTCTACGGGTCGATCTGCCTGATTGCACGAAGATGGATGGATCTCGAGAGCGTTTGACATACATATATATTAAAGTACACGGGGATAATGATAATTCTTAATATGTTTCCTTTTAATATTCATTTAAACTCTCTGCGAGCAAGCGATGTTGGCAGAGAGATCTGTTGAGTTTTATCAAAGATTTGAGTTGATGTTGATAAATTTTAATATGTTTCTTTTTAATATATCTTCAAATTGTTTGCAAATAAAAGGTTTCGGCTGAGAGATTTGTGTAGATTTATCAAAGATTTGAATTGCAATGGATGCATATATGATCGCATGGGGAATCATTTAAATACTTTTTAAAATTATTTTTGACGATAAATGAAATTTTTCTATTTGTCGATTTTATAGAATTATTTGTTCTATTTTAGTAGTACTATAAAATATTTGTTTTGAATGAAAAATGTAACTTTTGGCATGCCCAGTCATAGCAATGCTGAACCTTAGTCGAGACTACCTAATAGTATTTTTTTATTTTGACCATTTGGTTTAAATCAAATTAGAATTATATTAATACGAAACTATTTCATTATTTGACATATTAGACATACATATGTATATACATAAATATATGTATATATTACAAATTTACATAGATATTATTAAGAATAGTTTGTACATATAAAAAGAACTTTCTTATTAATATTTTTACAATTTTTAACTAAGTGTAAGAGCTAGATTTTTTATTTCTTTGCATATACAAATACATATTTTGTATTATTTCATTTTTCTTTTAATATACATATGTATATACTTTGACGAATTCTTAGCAAGCTTTTCCTGAACATTTTTGAATGCAGTTTTAGACCAGATTATATAAAATCCAGAATCCCCGATGACTGGGTAGCTTCTACTCAGCCACTCTCGACTGCACATGCTCTTCTTTTTTAGAAAGTTTGCATAAATTGTTGCGAAAAATGAAAAGAACAAAGTTAATAATGCCAGAAGGCATTTGGCAGTGGCAAGCGCCAGGCTCCCGCTTGGTATAGAGAGCAGGATTTCGGCTGGGCGACAATGAAAATAATTCAATTAAAACACTTTTCCACTTTGCGCCCTCGCATGCCAAGTTACAATAACGTTCAACAAAATTAACACATAGAGCAAGCTACACCTCCTCCTCCCCCCTCGCCCCACTCGGGCTCAACCCCTTGCCCCATCGACCGACCTTCATGTGTGCATTGCCCGCGGGCGTTTTGCATAAAGTTTACCAGAACGCGGTTGCCTTTCGTGTGGTCAAAGTTTTGGGCGGCCAGGCTGTGCCCTCTCGGGGACATCTATGCCATGTTTACTTTGGTACTTAGCCATTGTTGTTCTGGCCTAGCTGTTGCTTAAAGCCGCAAAGTAGCTTTGCTGCCAGAAAATTTAAATTCAACCCCGGCTAAGCCCCACAAAACAATCCTAAAGCAGAGCCCTGTTTCAGTTTCAGTTTCTGGTTTCTCCATCTCCATCTCTATCTCTGTCTCTGTCTCTGTTCGTGTCTGTGGTTAGCTGGTGTTTTGTGTATTATTTTAAGATTTGATTGGTTGGGCTGCAGTCATGTTTGGTGTTCGTGTTGGCGTTGGCTTTAGCCTGGCCCTGTTTCTGCCTGCCCCTGGTCGTGTTCCTCCATTAAGCCATTTGCATTTTCATTGCCCATTGTCGAGCTGCCGTCATTCGAAACTGATTAGCATTTGAATATGATAAACTGAAAGAATGATACGTGCAGCAAGGGAGATTGTTGGCTAATGCTAAGATATACTAACTTAGGATCCAGCCTAGTATCTATCTATGTATGATTGGTTGTTTAATCAACCTTACTGCCTTATGTGTAGATGCCACACACAAATCAGGCCATGAGCCATGGGCTCAAATGAAAACTTAACTCGTTTAATTGGCCACTTCAAAGCCAAAAGCCCATGCGGCAATTTGAACAAATATTTCCTTCATTTTTATGCGCATTTAACCCTTTAATGCAGACACATGGCCACCATTTGCAGCATTTTAAGTCCATTAAAAATTGTTTTTCCATAATTTTTTACACCGCATTCAAGCGCAGGGCCCAAAACATTCATAGCGCATCGACTGTTTCACTAGCCTCCATCCAGCGGCGTTGTCGCTGTCGCTCGTTAAAAATCAATCCCCAAACGTCGAACCCCCCCCCGCTTATGTCGACCGCCCACTTAGGACGACCGCATGGAATGCGCATTCAGGCTGGGATCCAAATTGAGAATCGACTATATTGGCGGATTTAAGGGAGGAGTCGGCCAGGGGCTGGCAAGGGGTGCAGTTCGGTCCAGCGTGTCGTTGCGAAGGTGTCGCGCACTCTGCCCCGTCGCGGTCAATATGCGAGACTATAAGTCTATATAAGCGCCGCCACAGCAGCCATGTAGCTGATATCTTTTGCTAGCATATCTCTGTGTGCGTTAGTGTCTGTGTATGTGTGTGTGTCATGTGTCATGTCCATGTGTGCACGTGAGTGTGTGTGTGTGTGTGGGCGTGTGGTTGTGTGTGCGCGTATGTTGCTGTTGTGAATATATGGGAATTTGTTTTGTCATATCGTTTCGGTTGGCATTCTTTGCTCTCTTTTTTTACCGAATCGAGCGCTACAAAATAGAGTTGTTGAGAACTTGAATAGCATTTGCATACTGTTGTCATTTAATCGAATTTATTTATATCACTTAACTTGACTAAAGCGACTTATATTTAAATAAAATTCTAATTAAATTTAAAATATTAAATACTATATATTCTAGTTTATGACCAGTAATAGTTATACTCATTTACGAAAGTAAATAAGTATATTGTTTTTTTTTTTTTTAATTAAAATTTATTTTAATAATTTTTTAATTTAATTTTTAAAATTTATTTATAATTTTATTGTAATATAATATATAATATACTTATATTTGGGACTAGATATAAGTATATTTTATATTATATTAAACTAAAATTAGAAATACATTTTTACATTTAAATTATTAAAGATTTATTATTCCTCTTTAGATTAAAAGAGCTCATCAATGAGCTACTCAACATTATGCTTATATTTATATATAAATCTATGTCGAGTATATTACTGTAAATTTACAAATGATTGGTTGTAATGATGTGATTATGCGAAAGTTTCTTGTCTCAATGAGATTTTTTTTTCTTACTTCTTACTTCTTGTCGTCTACTTCTTCCATGACTACTCAAATTAGGACCTTTAATTATCGATCACAAGATTCTTATAGATCAGCTGTAATGCTGCTGCTGCTGCTGTTGATCTCTAGTTAAACTCGATTACCAAGTGTAGGTGCTTCAGTATTTGGCGTGGCCGAATGATTTCGCACTGACGTGCAGTGAAGCGCAACATCCAATCTACGTAAGGCTATAGATTTGCCTATGACCGTGGCTCTGTGAGCTCGGGCCGAAAAAGTGTCCAATGTAACGCCACAACAAAGAACGTTAATTGACGCCAAAATGCTGAAAAAAAAAAAAACAAAAAAATGAAAACCGCTTGCAAAATTCACAAAAAAAAAAGGAAAGAGAAAAAGAAGAGACGGGGAAATCATGGGGTGAAAAACGAAAATCAGACGGAAAACAAATAAAAAACGAAGCATGTGTAAAAAGAATTTGTCCAGTTGGACACATTCTGTAACAGGCGATACGAGCGGCGATAGCGCCAAGCCGCTTTGGGGCTGTCTTGGCTGCACAATTTAAATTCAGCTCGGACTATCGCCCCAAGTGGCTTGATTAACCCAAACGATAGGCGGGGCAGGTCCTTGTGAGTGGGCGTTGTTGAATCAGCACACGTGATTAATGGCTTTTAATTATGTCAGAGCGCGACGGCAGGATCGAGCGATCCTGGGCTGTGGGTCGTTCGTAGTGGGAGGTGGGCTGTGTGCAGCGGTATGCCAGTTAACCGTTTGACATTAAAAAATTGACACCGTTCGGGGTGAAATGTTGCCGACATCTATGGCGTTCCGCCTGACAACTGTCTGGCACACGTAACCGAGTTAAAGTTCTCGCTGCCCTGCCGCTCGCTATTGCGGAAGCACACGATATGAGGGAGCAGGCCACGGCAGAGCCCGGTAGAGCACAAACAAATTTCCAGCACGGACTTCGTTGGGCAGTTGCACGTCGGCCATTCGTTGCCATTGCCAGCCGTGATTGTGTGTGGGCGTTTGTCTCGCTTGTCGCATTTAATGAAAGCGTCATAAATTATGTTGCAGTTGACGAAAGCGACCCCGACTGCGAGGGGGTATTGTACTTAGCATATGCACGTTCCACGTGGGTAACATATGTGCTCGAAGTCGGCCGACTTGCTGAATGGAGTTTGCGCTTGAAGTAACGCTAAAAAGCTGACAACTCAAGCTGAAAATGTAACGAATATTTATGAGGTGACGGTGTTGTGGTATTTCATTCATATTTTTATTGCGCTGCATGTATCACCGCGCACCTACGTCAGAAAATAAACCAAGCAGCTCATGTACATTGTAAAGAATAATATTAGAAACATAGTTAAGTATTCAGTTTTCGTGTTACGCTTCATGACGGTCTCCGTCTTATTTGTCGAATACCTCATTGAAGACGCGCTGTAAGTTATGGATGCCAATTTGATCAGCTTGCCATTTGCATCTTCGCCGGATAGATATGTCAGACGCCGAGGTAAAACCAGTGTTAGGTCCTTATTTGCCTCCTTTGTTCTCCTGTATGCGGGCACAGACACCAACGCATTCGACGTGGGGCATCCGAGGCTGAGGAGAATAAAAAGCAGCTGCCGCACTACGTGCATAATTGCTTTTCATGCGGCAACTGTCTTAGATCAACTGTTTTTTTTTATCTATTACGCGGAGAGATCTTCCAGCAGAACAAGTGCTTATGTTCTCTCTTGAAAGACCCTCGATGTGACCAAAAGGTCTGGCAATTGAGAAGAGTTTGTTTAGGGAACAGCTGTTCCGAAATGCGCTCTTTGCTATCTTACCTAAATTCGTCACGTTCTCAGCGCGATATGTGTTAAAATAGTATCTTCTGTCTAGAGCAACAGCTCAATATAGATAATGTATGTATTTATTTGTCTGTCAATGTCTATGTACATAAGTATTTAGACAGCTAATGGAATCTGTTTGTTGGAAAATATCGAATTCAAGCTTTTTAATCTATCGATATCGATGGGAAAAACTATCGATGGTATCGTAAGTTGAAACTCTACTCGACTACTGTCACTGAGATAGTCGAGAAATGTGCATACATATTTGATTGGAATTGGAATACATCCATCCTTCTTTCATCTCCCTCCTCACTATCCTCAGAAACTATCGATGGTGTTGGAGATGTGTATATTCGAATTGAAAGACTTCCATCTTCCTATCATATGAATGTCTCCTCACAGGCAGCAAAATACTCGCTCTTTACCCATTTGCAATGCGTATTGAAAAAACGCAAAGTTTTCAATAAAAGTTGAGAAAATATTGTCGTAGCTGGGCGTGGCGAAGGGCTTACACACATCCACCCGAACGACATACAGACAGACGAGCCGAGACGAGACGAGAGTTTCTGTGTAGCAAATCAAATAATTATAAAAGTTGAGCAACAAGCCGAAGCCTAGCCTTTGGCAATGTTTGGCCAAAAACTTGAGGCACACGAACAAACTTTACTCAAAGGTGCAGGCAAAACTTTCGCCAGCCAACTAGCAAAAATTCATTTAGGCGCATTTAGGCGGCTGTTAGGTGAAAGGACCGACCGAGCCGTGCTTAGCTGCTGCTGCTGCTGCTGTTGCTGCTGCAATATGCCAACTCGAAACATTTTTAAAGCTCAGCTGCAATTTAAGCAGACAAATCATATTTTGGACACAAATTTTGTGCAGCCTCAGCGACGCCGGCGAAAGTTTTGCCCAGCAGCGTTGGCAAAAAAGTTTTCGCCACCGACGCCGACGCCGACGTCGAAGTCGACGCCTCGGCCGGAACGGGCTTCCTGTGTGGCTCTGCCGCTCTCTCAATCCAGTCTGCCAATTCGAGTTATAGAACTCCAGCGAAGCGTGTGAAATGCGCTACAGCCTTGGAACAGCTACGCTTTGATGGATTTGCAGCTCGAAACGAGAACGCGGCGAGCCGAGAGCTTGAAGTCGGTGTCCAGCCCACGCCCACTGCACTACTTTTCACACTCTTTGCTTTCTAATTTCGTGGTAGTTTTTATTTCTGTTTATAAACTAAACTTAAGCACTACTGCGCCTCAAAACGCACTTCCAGCCGATGCATTTTTCCTAGATGAGCTTATTCACCTGCCTCAGGGGCTTCGGCCTCCTCCTTTTCAACTGGTTTGGCCTCAGTTTTGGCCTAAACTGTGGCTTAGGCCGAAACTGTAAATTAGGCCTAAACTGTTGCTTAGGCCTCGTGTTTGGCCTTTTGGGTCTGTTCTTCATTCGCATTGGACGGTTCTTCTGACCGAATTTAGATCCTTTGTCCTGATCGGAGGGTTTTAAAAGACTTGCTGCACCATCGAATTTATCTTTGCCATCCTCAATTGAATTGAGATTGAATTTTTCATTCAATATTTCGGAGATTTTTTCTTTAGGATATTTATCATTATTATACAATTATCTTCCCTGGGAGCACTAGCAGTCTTACCATTGTCTTCCTGCGAACCAGAATCGTCTTTATAGTCTTTCAAATCTTTAAAGTCTTTTAAGTCTTGTAAGTCTTTTAAGTCATCATAGTCATCATATTCCTCGCAACGAGCATCCTGAGTCAAAAGCAGGACACCTGATAGCCCAATTAGCAGCAGCAGCGATAACCTCATTGCAAAATCTATAATTATCTATCATAAGTGGAGTTGCTTATATACGAAATTGTGTGCAACTATCTTCAGAAAAAGCTGGTTTGCCCAAGTGTTCAATTAGAATGATTTATACCTTGTACTCGTAATATTTCATCATAAATTATGTAGGTCATGGTGAGCTGTGAGGGTAGAGCAGCTTAATTTATCAATGTTTATTCTATACAATCTTTTCTGTGGGTCTGTAAACGTGCATTGATCTTAAAAGCCTTGATTTGGAGGTTTCATCAGATGATTGATAAGGTTTTCTGTGAGTCATAATTTCTGCTAAAGCACCTATACTTTGATAGCTGTAGAACTCCCAAGTTTCAAATTTGCTTTGATTAAAAACTTTTTTTTCTCTTTTTCATTTACAATTTATTTTATTTTTTATTATTATGTGATGTTTTATAATTCTCATGTTAATATCATAAGAATTGATCATATATAGCTCTAAATTCAAGCATTGCTGGCTATGCTATGAATTGATTGATGATATGTTTGACACTTTTTTCCCTTTTAAATTTCCTGTACAATAGCTATGCATATGAGATAAAAATTCTCAGATTCGGAATCTTTCCATATCTATTCTATATAATTTATTCAAAAATCCTGTTCACTCATAAACTTAAATACAGACAATACAGAAATTCAGATAATATTCTGTTTTTTATTTGTCCAGCTCCAAACGCAAATAAGAGATAAAAAATTAGTTGCGAAAATGTATTAAATTATAAGTTTTATATAAATATATATGAAGCTAACTTATGTAAAGAATTTGTTATATATTATTATATGAACTCCAGAATATTTTCTTTTATAAAAGTGCTACGTCCCAAGTAGGGGGTATTTCATAGTCAAGTATTCTAGCGCAAGCTTCATATATTCTCAGTAAATTCTGAATATTGGTAGAAATTTTTTAAAGATAAAAACAACTTGGTATTGACTATATTAGTATACTAATTATATTTAGCTCCAAATTAGCCTAATATTTACTTGAAGAATTTAAGCTACACACATATTGTTTAAATTTATTGTTCGACCTCCCTAGTCCTGCGAGTTTTTAATAAATCGGATGCTAATCTGTCGTAAAGTCGTTTAGTTAATTACATTGTATATGCAAATAGAAACATATTCCAAATATAGAGAATTTCCAAAGAAATTCTTAGACAGCCGCATTTGATGTGCTCAAGTGCAGAGCTTGAGCTCAACACCTTAATAATATGCTGCAAGTCCTGGCATACTTGAGAGCACATTCTTAGTGCATTAAATATATCTATTGAGGAGCAACGGCAACAATCCGGCCCATTACAAAGCCACATTGGCAGCACGTACTCAACTTGGATACACATGAGGGCGACGCGTCGTGTGGTGGGTCGGTGGGTGAGTGCTGGATTTCAATCAAGCAGCAGACAATTGGCCCGCTGCTGGCTCTCCAAGGACTTTATTATGCCAAGGATAGCGCGTTTTTAGCGCGCGCTTAAAAATGCTTTTCTTGTAGCAGCCCAGCCAAGCAGCAATCAAATCAAATAAAATATTCATTTTGATCTTTGAACTGTGCATAAATATGCAACCGCCAACTGCCACACAGATTTGCCAGCACATAAAAATATATAAAAATGCGGTTTGGTGCCGCACTTTATCATCATCCTGGCAAGGACGACGACGACGTCAACGACAACGCGTCGTCAATATCCTTGTAACAAGGCAAAAATAACAAAACGAAAGAAAAAGAAAAGAAAAGAAAAGCAAAGAAATTGAATAAGAGAAAAAGAAACGACGCTGAATGAATGAGTATAAAAATCGTATCCTTCCTAGTGCGAGCGTTCATTTCTTTTGCTCTCGTTTCTCGTTTTGATGCCGTGGAGCGAATTGATATGAATAGCTGCGACTTAGGATTAGGGTTAAGTGATTTACTCGAGACACTGACATTCTAAAGCGCAAATTGTAGCCCTCAAGGAATGCTTTGTGCTTGCTAATTGTTCGCCGATTGAAGCTTCATCCATGAGTATATGACGTCTACCTCGGCAAACTTCATTTCAGCCTAATGCAATCCACTTACAATTGCTTTATCAGATTTACTTGCTGCGAAATTGCATTTCCAAGCAACTTCAGCTGCAGACCGGCCAGTAAAAAATGCCCTCAGCCATACGGAAAAGGCGAGGCGAGGCATGCCAACTTCTCTGAGCAGACGGGGACAACCTTATTGTTGAAATATTTATTTTTCTGTCCTGCCTGCTTGCTGCTCGTCCCATTGTCCTGCCGTAGACTGACTCAATCTGCCATCAATGTTAACTCTAAATATAATACCACAAAAAAAGGAGAATAAGAAGAAGAAGCAGAATAAGAAGGATACTTACCTTCATCTGCCCTCGGATTTGCCATGTTTATCAGCCGTTTACCAGCATCGTTGACTTTTGAATATGTTTCCTGTGGGGCGGAGTTTGGGCGAGTCCTTGCGCTTGACTGCGCATTAAACTGAGCTTTCGATATGATTTTTGGTTTGACAAAAACCTAAATGAAACTTTTGCTAAACAGTTTGCAAATTATATTTATTAATTTGTACAACTTTCGGCAACTTTACGTATCAACTCAGATCTTATATGACAATAAGGCAAGAGCTTAAGAAAATGTATCTAAAATGGGCATTTTGTAAGATTAATTGATTTTATTTATAGTGATCATACTAAAAATAAGAATTTATTAAAGTAAACTTCGTTCCGCGTTATAAAACAGAAGATCTTTGCGTACAAATCCTCTCCCTCAAATGTTAAATTCAATTGAAATGGTAGTTCGGATAACTTATGATACTTATGATTTTCACTTCTTGAAATTTCAGTAAATACCAGTCTGGCAGCTGAATTGCCTTGTACACTCGGAACTAAATATTGTTTATTTTAAACTGGAGCCAAAGTTGTTGCGAGTTAATCAAGCACTGCCTCATAGATATGGTGTGCGGGCAGCGGGTGGAAGAGGCATGCCTGAGAAGAGCTTTAATTGTTACTCTCTACCGCAACATTGAGCTGGCATTGTTTTGGACTTAAATGCGATTTGAAATGTGTAAAAAACAAAAGATTTATAGGCTTGCACAAGACCCGAATAGAAATGCCGCAACCTACTCCTGCTGCTGGTCATGCTCCTGCTCTCAGGTTGTTGCTGGGCTGGCGCACATAATCAACTAATTCAATAATCCAACATGGGCTCCGTTGGCCCAGCAGTCGAAGCAAAATAACATGCGACACTCTGATTTATATCCAGCGGGTGCGAAATACAACAAAACATTTCCTGTACAGTTCAGTTGGGCTGAGGGTACGCCTTGTACTCGTATCCTTGTTGCAACAACTTAATGCGCAAAAACAAACAAAAATGTGATGGCCAGAAGAGGAAGAAGAAGAAGTAGAAGCAGCAGCGGCAGAAGTGTTTGACCAAGGGCATTGCCAAAACATACTAAAGAGAAATGTTACGTTGGACTTCTTTCTTTATAGAGGCCGGAGCTGAAATTGTTTAGCATGTCGTTTGCTATTCAAACAATTTGCATATCCTTTTAGTGCAGCGAGCGTACTTAAGAAACAACAAGCATCAACAGCACCAACAACAACAACAATAAAACTCCTGAACAGGCATACCAGCACGACAGCCAACCGAAATCCAATGTCAGCTCAAGAATTTGCAGGCAATGCTGTACAAAAAAACATTGCAGACGGGTATAACCAACTGCGCTATGCTCTAGCAGACAGAATATCTTTGGCTCCTTCTTACTGTACGGTATATCAGCCGGATAGTTGGATAGTTGTCTAACGATGAAGCACTACACAAAACCAAAACTCTCTTTTCACTCTGCCTGGCGAGCATTGCGCACGAAAAAAAAAGAAACTAACGTCGAATTTTATTTAACACGTACGAGGCGGTCAAGGAATGTGATGCTTAAATGCCACAGGGGCAAGGCGCAACAGGGGCAACGTTTTAAAGCATTGAAGTGAAAAGTGAATGGAGACGTCTCTCAGAGTCTCGCCAGTGTCGCCATGCTTGCGTCCTTGCGTCCAGTTGCCAGTTGCCAGTTGCCAGCCATAATATTTATGCGCAGACGTTGCTCAATAAGCTGCTCAAGGATTTATTAGCCAAATGGACAGATTTGACTGCCTGGCTGGCTGTACGGCGGTACGACTGCTCGGCTGTACGGCTGTGTGCCTCTGCCATATGTGAAGGCTGTCGCTAGTTCAACAGTGGCCGTGGTCCATGCCATGTGTTGCCTTTCAATGCACAGAACGAAATTGCAGACGAGCTTAGCATTTCTTTTTTGAATATAAATTCGTATTACTAGCGGGAATGTTATCAGATCTAATATGTATATACTGGAAATATAGTCTTTCTGATTAATTAAAAATATAATTCTCATATGATTGATATATTGCAAAATAAATTCGATAGTAATGTTCAAAATTACCTAAATACCTTATATGGGACTAAAGCTATCTTCTGAAAAAGATCATGTTCTCTATGAGTCGGACAAATTTTCTAATCTAACTACTAAATATAAACTAAATTGTTGAAGACAGCTTTATATAAGGATAAGTCTAAGAATAAATAGGATTTACACTATTATGTAAATGAATTTACATTATGTTTATTAAATTATTCTGCTAATATAATTAATCAATGTAATTTGTCAACAATTTATCACGGATATATAATATATAATTCTGCCAATATTGCATTTACATATATGCTTCAAAGTCTAGAAAATGTCGTGCAGTGTAGGAACTTTAACGCCAAATTAGAGATTTTCATTGTTTGATACTCAACAAATAATATATATGTATATCGAATGGACTTCCAGACTTTTAGCCAACTGTTTGATGAATGCTTTCAGAATCTTTGCATTGAATGGCAATTTTTCAAGATTTACAACGGGAAACTGAATGCAAGCGTTAGCTAAGCAGTTGTCCAACCCCAACCCCAAAAGGATATGCGTGTGTGTGTGTGAGGCAGAATAAGTATGCGGAGCAAAGGGACCCAGTAGAACAAAGACATTTCCTACACTGCAGCATAAGCCCTTTTTCAGTATCCGTGTTTAATGGGGTTTGAATAGTTGCTGGATTGAACTATTCAATTTTCACGATAGCTTTTTGTCAACTAGTTGCTGTAAGGGATCATAAACAATATTATAACAATAATGGAAATTATAGTTTTATATTGTAATATAAAAATTGTTCAGAAGGCGCATAATACAATTGGGAATTCTATGAGAAGAAAAGATGACGAATATCATGTAATATAAAACATAATTTAATTTAATAATTGAAATTTTATAAATAACTCCACTGCGTTAAACACTTCTCAAACCGTAGCTTGACATGACCCCAAAACCAGCAGGCACTAAAATAAATTGTTCGAGTATAAGTAGTCAAGGAAGACATATTCTAACTATTTTTATTATACTCATTCACGAAGTGAATTAGTATATTGGTTTTGTGCAATGTCCGTCTTGCTGTCCGTCCGTCTGTCCGTCTGTCCGTCTGTCCGTCTGTCCGTCTGTCCGTATGAACGCAGTTCATTTCGGCGCTATTGAAGCTAGAGACTTGAAATTTGGAACACATACTCGTGTATAACTCCGATTAATAAAGTGTTAAAATTTTCCCGATCCGCCCACTAGGGGCGTGGCAAATCGGAAAATGCATTTTCCGATATACCAGAAGTCATGTTAGTTGAAGAGCTAGAAAGCTGAAATTTGGTATGTAGATGCGCGTTGACCACCCAAGTCCAAAAAGCTATGGTGGATATATCTACGCCCATTGGGGGCGTGGCAAATCGAATAAAACTGTATCTCCTAAAGTTCTAAAGCTAGAACGTTGAAATTTTGCACGTGAGCTAATGTTATGATTCTATAAAGGCTGATGAAAAATTGATATGTCTACGCCCACTAGGGGCGTGGCAAATCGGACCTGAAGATATAGTGATTTTCCCGATTTTGCTATATTTTAGGCATTATTGATGCTAGAGGCCTGAAATTCGGTATATATACGCAGGTTGACCACCCAAGTCCAACGAGCTATGGTGGATATATCTCCGCCCAAAGGGGGCGTGGCAAACCACAAAAGTTTATATCTCCTAAAGTATAAGAGCTAGAAGCTTCAAATTTAGATAGTTGTGTTACTGGTGACCTCCTCTATCGATTCCCAAAAAATAAATTTTACGCCTCTTTGGGGGCGTGGCATATCGAAAAATACCCTGTAATTTTCACATTTTTGGAGTGTAAGCATCCAAACTTTACAGTTAGACTACCATTAGCTCGTTCTACGATCTGGCCAAAAATGAGATGTCTACGCCCACTAGGGGCGTGGCAAATCGAGAAAAACTGCATTTTCTGCAGTACTAGAGCTAAACTTGGCTACTAAATTGCTGATGGGATGTGAATGAGTATCCCGCAGTCGGTAACGCCCGACTGCAACGTTCTTACTTGTTTTATAAAGATTTATTCGATATTAAATATATCGAATGAATGAATTTCATTATATCATATTATCCAAAGAGAGAGAGAGAGAGAGAGAGAGAGAGAGAACTAGAAGAAAAGAGAGAGATACAAATGTCATCTGACAGTTGCGCTCGCAGTAGGGTGTAGTTGGTCAATGAGAGAAGTGAGGGAACACCAAAACTATGGATATTTACATCAACCCATACTCAACTATCGATATTTACATATAATAATAATAATAATAATAAGTGAATAACTTGAGAACAATATCATTAGCTGCGGAAATAATTTAAGTAAATGAAATTAGGCCTTCTACAAGACTGTGGCAAAGCAGATAACAATATTAATTATTAGTAGGATTATCGACAGCCATTATGTAATTTATTTGGTTCATGCCCACAAATATTATCAATTCGTTGGTATTTGTGATTGAATTATGGAAATGGAGTCTACTCATTAATGAGCGGGTAATGTTAGGAAACAATTGTATTGTTTAAGGTGTTGGGGTACCACTTCTTACGTTAATAGATCTCAGTGAATGTCTATTCACAATTGGGTAAATGGAGAAAACTTGCCTCTACTAACCGATTGCATCCCTCTAAGGCGAAGGCAAAGGTGAAGTTCGCAAAGAAATCGCGATTAAAGCAGCTCTCGGTCACAGTCAACGTGATATGTATTCGAAATGAGTCGATTCGAGTTTTGGTTAAATATTCAATCAAAAACGGTCACATGACTCACAGCCTTCGCATTGATTTGTGTAGGTCATAGCTAGCAGGAATATAAAGCACTAGAGCATTATTTATTGATTGATATTCAAAAAATGCAAGATTGATTCGGCTTAAAGTCATTAGTGCCATTATTTTGATTTTATTTATATTGATATTTGAGGCGCTAATTCAAATATCATTCATGGTAAAGTTTTCCGACTCTATCATGAAGCAGCGATAATGTATTGCACCCTAGGAGTCTTTGAGTTCCTAAATCGAAAAACAATGTTAATCTGATTCTTAAAAAAAAAAACCCTAATTCATTTGTATATTAATTACAAGTTAAGTTAAAGATTAGATAAATAATCATTCGATTAAAAATTTGTATTCGTTTGCTTTTGGGAAACATTTGAATAAGTCAATCAATCAAGAGCTTAGGAGAGAAAAAAAAAAACTTGAAACAAAATTTTATGTCACATGTCAATTATTCGCCAATTGAATTGAATAATTGATTTCGTCTGACTTTGTTGTTAATGAAATAATTCAATACATATACAGATATTTATTTACTACAATTCGGCTAGGCAATACCAAAGGTTTCAGACATATCGAACTGGAATAGGTCTGCGCCTATTTACTATTCACTCGTTTATCAAGCGGATAAAATTCATTGCTTCGCTTCATGAGCTAGTTTAATAGGCTTAATCGCAAGTTTCAATTTTTCTTGTTTTTGCAACACCAATATATATATATATTTTTTTTGCATATAATATGTATATCTGTATATGGTAACCCAATATCAGAATCAATAGAAAAACAGTTTATTGAAGAAGCACTATTCGAAATGTTGTCAAGCATTTTTGCTCTGCTCGCAGCAATTACACTCTTTGGATTAATAAACAATATTTTGGTGCATATCGAAAAACCAATTCCCTTCATCTAAAAAGAAAATCTAACAGATGTATTAGCAGGCATCGAAACCGTTTTTGAGGAAAGGAAGCTGCACATTCAACCGCGATGTATTTTCAAACTCATCGTTGCAAATTGTTGATGGTAAGCTTAGCGTCGATTTAAAGCTTAAAGGCGTTGTGACTGAAGGCGTAAGGGGTCACCTGAAATTTGAATTTCGTAAGCCTAGAAGCCAAGTGTATCAGCGTCTATTTGAGCACGATATCGACTACTGCGCAGTTCTCAAAGGATCCCAGGAGACGATATATCGTCGGCTGTTCACCAGCACTCTTAGGTTTGGAAACTTTTCCACGATTTGCCCCATAAAGCCGGGCTACTACTATATGCACGGCTGGAAACTGTATGAAAATCAAGTGCCTACGTTTTTTTTAATGGGCGATTATCGGGTTGCCGGAACTTTTTACTATGGAAAGAACTGGAGAAAAATAAACAAATCTTTGATAGAGTGCACAGTTGAGGCGCAGCTAACCTAAAATGTTTATTTTATAGAACAAAAATAAAATAATATATTTATAATAATTATTTATTCATAACAAGAAATTCTGACAATCATTATTGTTTATTCAAATAAGCATGATTAGCATTTGGTTCACCTTCCTCAGAAATCTTACAAAATGAATCATTTAAATATTTTAATGGACCACTACTAAAAAAAAAAGAAAAGAAGAAAATAATTACAAAATGTTATTAATAATTTTTTCGATCATCTTTCGTGGGATTTTCTTCATCGGATCAATTGTTGTGAAATATGGTGGACCATTTTAACATAAATGAAATTTATTAATCAAGTTGAATCAATATAAATCTCATTAGCAACAAATATGATTGAAGCTCATAAAACATCCATAATTACCTTCGCACATAGAGTCTGAATATAAAAAGTAATTTAGCGTAAAAAAAAAATGACTCCGGCTTGCTCATAGTCCGCAAATCATTTCCATGTCGTGGTTGATATCAAAATGTACGTATTTCATATTAACGGCATTTCGATTCTCTTGCTGCTGTTTTTCGACCGACTGTCAGTCGTTAAAGCTGTGAGTCTCTACTAAAAACTTGGCGAAATCAAATAACTTACTTGTTGTTAAGCCTAGCGTGATCATCCAGGCCGGAGAGTCTAAGTACAGCCATAAGTATTTCGAAAACTTCACCATGAACATCATCAACAACACGCTCAATCTGGACATGATAATCAGAAAGCCATTAACGCGTGGATTCAAAATGCACATCGACTTCTCCGTCAGCCTGGGCAAATCGAAGCACTACCAAAGCGTCTTCGCTCATATAGTAGACGTTTGCGGCGTTGTGTCAGCCATACACAATAATATATTCAAGACCTGGTTCCAGAGCATGCTGCAGCATGGCAACTTCATGTACAACTGCCCCGTGACCGAGGGCCATTACTTTCTGCGGAACTGGCGGATGGATGCCCAGATGGTACCTCAGTATTTATATGCTGGCGACTATCGTGTCAATTGCCACATGTTCTTCGGAAAACTGAAGACAAAGCACGAGGACTTTGTAGCAGAAATGAAAATCTTTGCACTACTTAAATCAAGTTAATTACATTTAAATAATGCAAATGATACAAAATGTATAAATATATACATATATTTATTTGTATGTGTATTACTATAATATTATGATGATATTTTATAAAATGGATAAATCAGTAAAGTTCCTTAGTTATAATTAGTGTACGGGGAGATTTTTGGTAGATATCCTGTAAGTCTTCTCCTACAGTCTTTTACTATACTCTGAGAGCGTGAAGGAGAGAGACAGAATTAAACAGAGAGCGAGCGAGAGAGAGACAGAGAGAGAGAGAGAGAGAGAGAGAGAGAGAGAGAGAGAGAGTCTTGCTGTTGCTGAAATTAGTGCCGATTGCGGTTGAGAGAGCGAGATGGCTATTTAAGCCATTTGGGCGGGGGGAAAGGATGCAAATTAAATACACGCATTAAGCTGAGTCGTCATAACCTTATTCTACTTTATGTATAATAACTGTAGTTTCCAATTGAAATTGGGCACAATGATAATCTTTCAATCAGGGCTTGTATAGGTCGTGTATTTTCCCTCTATTGCTATCTGTTAGCAATATCAGATTTACTAATGTAATTTTTGCTAATGTCTCAATAACGCACTGTACCGGTTAATTACAAAATCAATTTAACGTTTACTGAATCCATCAGCAGGCACATTGCTCAAATGGCTGAAATAGTTACCAACAAATCGTTCATCGGTTTCACGCGAAATGTTTCCAAAAATTATCGGACTGTTTATGGTAATATCATTTTCGGCAATATTGGTATGTCCAGCAGCAAACACTTTGCATTTCATGAAACTAATATGAATTATATATGAAGGCACGGAAAGTGATTTTCCAAACGGGAAACTGTACATTCAAACCCGATGCATTCTCCAATTTTGCAATTGAAATTATTAATAGTAAGGTTACAATTAATATGTATATCGTAGCAGTACTAAAGGAAGGGCTTAAGGGTCATCTTAGTTTTGAAGTTCGCCAGCCCAAAAGCACATCGTATCAGAGTGCATTTCAGAACGATATCAACTACTGTGCTCTACTCAAAGGTACTCAGAACTCCATTTATAGACGCTGGTACAAAAGCATGCTGAAAACCGGAAACTTTGCCCGAAGCTGTCCCATACATCCAGGCTATTACTATGTAAAGGACTGGGAGTTGAAAGACGATCTGGTGCCATCTTTTTTGTTCTTCGGAGATTATCGAATTGGGGCTAGTTTCTACTATGGAAAGTACTCGAAAAGAAATAAGCTCCTGGTGGAATGCATAATAGAAGCCTTACTGGCTTAAAGCTCCTCTTTGTATAATATAATTACTATGGCTTAATAAATATATAAAATCAAGAAAGTACATGTTCATGTTGTATTCACTTGGGGTTCGGTAAAGTTAAAAAAAAAGAACATTTTTGAACAAAATTGTATATATATTAAATATTATAATAATAATGCTAAGTATCTATGTTATATTTTCAATTCTCTACTCCCTAGTATCAGTTGTTTAACAGGCAGCTGCTACGTTTGCTCGGAATGACATCGGACTGATGGATATATAGAAAAAGTTAGATCGTATCAGCGTGTCATCTTGACTAGTTCATTCTATACACGTTCACAGGGTGTAAACGGGATATTGATGCTGACTAATCTCAGGATTAGTATCTCCGAAAAGTGTACACCTTAACTTTTATCATAGATAAGGAATGACAGGTGAACAGAGTAACAATAGTATTGTTCTTGAAAAACTTGTTCGTTTATTAAATGTGGAGGAAAACCTGGAGTTGATTTTGAATTAAACCAGATTCATTTCCATCGAGCATTCTGCTAGTTGATTTTTTATCCTTTTCGAGCGTTTCCCATAGTAAAAGCTACCAGTAACCCGATAATCTTTCAAGTACAAATATGATGGCAGCGCATCCTGGTTTAACTGCCATCCATGCATATAGTAGTATCCTGGTGGTACGGGGCAGCTCTTCGAAAAGTTTCCTAAATTGGTCATGGTGACTACAATCCGGCCATATATTCCGTTCTGGGAGTCTTTAAGTAGTGAGCAGTAGTCCATATCGTGATCTAATACGGTCTGATAAGCTTTAGTTGAGGATATACGAGCATCAAAGCTCATATGCGCCTTAAGGCCTGCAGTTAGCGGCCTTAGGATAATCATATCCACGTTGATTTTGTTTTTATTTAAAATGTGCACATTGAAACTTGAAAATACATCGGGCCTGAACGTACAGCTTGCATTTTGGAAATTCGCTTTGGATGCCTGTAAATATACTTAAAAATATTTTCGTAAATGAAAAAAGTTGATTTTAATACTTACCAAAATACTGTATATTATTCCCAAGTAAATTAGTAATATAAACATTCCAAGCTTGTTTGAAAGCATTGCGAACGTTGCCAACGTAGACTTTGAACTATTTCAGCAATTTCAATGTCTATTTGCAAATGCGTTAGAGAGCAACCAAATTGATTTTGTAAGCTACTGATGCGTGGTATATCAGGTATTGACAATATAGATCAATTATATTGTATAAAAGAAAAAAAAAAAAAAAAAAAAACAAGTTTTAAAAATTACAATATATTCAGAGTTCATTGAATATTTATGGAGAACGAACAGTTCAAAACGCAATAGTTGGCTTCAGACCATTCCCACTTTCATCTAAATATTTTCTCCAAGTATTTTCTCAAAGTATTTCGTCCAAGTATGTCGTTTTTTCTTTCTCTAAGTATTTTCCCTAATTATTGCTTCTAAGCATTTACTTTAGGTATTTCCTCTAAGTATTTCTTTTAAGTATTTCCTCAAAGTATTCTCTCTATTTAATTTAAGTATTTCTTTAGCATATGTGTAGGTGAATGAGAAATCTTTGACACGTTATAATCTTTGATATAGTAATGATGCTCTGTGTAGGAGCCATCGTTTGCAATATTATCGATCTCCAATCAGCAATCAAAACTATGAATTTGTTAATTATAATATATGTATATGTATATTTATATACTACTCATATATTACACACCGACCACATAAATTATCTACTGTAATTATGGTCAGTGATATATGTATATTGCTTTTCATTGTACTTTTTTTTTAACCAATAAACCAGAAATCATTAAATATAATTATAAAATAATTATTTGTAAGCATTAAGTAAGAAGAGCATCAGAAATGTTTTCGTGTAATTGCGAATATCGGTAATCATTAGTATTACCACTAACCAACCATATAAAACATGGACTGGACATCTAAAGCCAACTTCAACTTCGTATTCGACTCAGTATTTTGTGACGCCCATGCCAAATATTAGTGGTTCCATGAATATTTGTAGAAAGGGTATTTGTTTTAGTTGGTATGATTAGTGGTAATAATAAATTAACTAAAATACAAATAAGAATAGGCAATAGACTTACGTTTTTAGGGTTATTGAAAATATAATTTATACAGCGAATTTTGGCCAGTTCTTCGTATATTCACTGTCATAGATATAGGCTTTTATAAAATAATTTCCAATAGGAGATGTGCTCCAAGTCAGTGCAGAATACAAGTTTTTTAGGTTTTCCAAACTTCACACAAATATTTTCAATCTTGGATTTCCGTAACGATATTATGGGCTTATTTGAAATGTGATATTCGTTCGCAGAGCCACTTCCGCAGCTAATTTGATGGCTAATAGGTGTCATAGAGAAGGAATGGTTGCTATAAACTAGAAATGCCCATCAAGTTAGAGGCGCTGCGCAATAGCAAATACATATTTTGATGGCTACTGCGATGTGTTTAAGTACCGGCAATAGTGAGCAGTCAATTGCTCGAATCCAACAGCTCAGTACAATTGACAGCCACATAAATCATAAAAAATGCTCACGAAATCAAAGCGGCTGGCACTTGGCAGTCAGGCGCGCTTTTAAAATTCGCAAACTGTCGGGGGGAATACAATGGGCACGACGCGAGTCGAAACATTTCATTGCAAATATATTGAATATTAATTTTGTTGTGTCGCTGTCTATGCCGTGATGGCCCATTCGACGGGGCATTTTAATTCAATTTGTGAAATTTGCAAAAAATATGCCAAATTTGCGTGCTAAAAAATATGAACAATTTTATGACAGATGACATGATAGATATTCGGCGAGTGACAAACCCAGCTAATTCGAAAGCAATTGCGTTCACGTACTCGAAAAACAGAGCTGCCCAGAAAATGTAATTATCGCAGATCTAGAAGGGAATTCGATTCGATCCACAAATTGTTTCACTATGTGGACAGGAATGCCCCTAATGTAAATGAAAATATCTGAAAGATTTTGTTTGCGCTAATGGGCAAATATATTGCTCGATACTACATTCAGGAAGAAGAAGAAAACGGATAGATAGTTGAAGAATACCATTGAAACATCGAAAGTGCTGGATAGATTTGGAAACTAAATAGACTTCAGCCGTGGGCAAGTGACCTAGTTCGTCTTGGGCAGCATGGCGAATATGCCAGGCTTCAGATTGTTGACATCCTGGACGACAAACTCGCCGGAAATGTGGTCGTTCATGAGGAGCGAGCGCTTCTTGTTGGCATCCAGGAGGTGGGCCTCAAAGTGGATGTCCACCTCCAGTTCGGGCAGAATGGACGAGGTTGGGTCCTCTGGCCACCAGAACTTGTTGATAAAGTACGAGCCCTGTAATTTGCGATTAAAGCGTAAGTGACGAAATTTGTATCTGCCCTAGAAGACGCGAATGTAGATTGCACGAGGGCCAGAGCGCAAAGCGTGGGGGCACTCACCTTCGGTATCGGACAGGTGTCGATGATATTGCCGTATTCGCGCATGAAGCCGTGCACGAAGCGACCCACTGGCGACTGGTTGGCATAGTTCAGGATGCGGCAGACGTTCAGGGTGGTGTTCAGGGTTGTGGAGTAGTACGGGTCCACTTTGTTAGTTATGCGCACCTCGAAGTGAATGTCGACGTCGTGCAGCGGCTGGTGCACCTCCATGGAGAAGTTCAGGTGCGGATCCGAGTTGTCGTAGAGGATCTTGTGGCTGACCATTTTCTCCTCGCTCCACACCTTGATCTCCTTGAACTTGGGCCGCATCATTTTCTAGCCAATGCAACGGGATGGATGGCAGGTAAGGAATAGTCTGGACGCGATTCAAGAGCACTTACCTCGGCCAAACTGCCGGAGCAGAGCGCCAGAAGGACTTGCACCACAAGCACACTGTTCATCCGCATGGTGATTTATGATGCCTGCCAGACCTCAGCGGTGCTCCAGGTATTTATAGTGCCAAATGATCATTAGCAAAAGTAATTTTGAATCGATGCCATCGATTGCATCTCAATGGCTGAGTGATTTGGAAACAATTAGCTGACGCTGCTTACCATGACAGTGAGGATTTCCATCTGATTCCGTAATGGCCAAACTAATTTGGTCGCCACTGATGCCTGACCGCCTAATACTCCTATAATATGACTAATGGTTAATTGAATAAAATTGCCAGTTTATAATTGAAATAAGATGGGAGCAGAGTCAAGTCCACGATTCCTTACATTAGCACTTATGCTAATACTAAGCCACCCTGTGGCTCATGGCTGGGTAAGCGTGGTGCTTGGGGCTGCTTCTGTGATTCAAAGATCATGGGATCTGCCATCATAATAAATTGCTTTTCTTCTGCACTCTCCTATTTCCAGCGCTCCTTCAAGATTGTCTTTGTGCGCTTCGACTACGAAGCGAATGCCAAGCTGGTGGATGTGAAGATGGAGCTGCAAAACAGTAGCAAAAGTGCTATCACTGTTGTTGTCAACGTCTTGGAGACAATCAACGATGTGGACGTAACGGGCAGTGTTTTCTTGGAGACGGAACCGGGCAACTATACCAGCCTCATCAGCCGTACTGTGAACCTGTGCAAGATGCTGAAAGATCGCAATGCGGATCCCCTCACACGGTCCTTCTACCAAGACATGCAGCGATATGGAAAGCTGTTCAAGGAATGCCCCATACAGAAGGGCACCTACACGCTGCAGGACTATGTTGTGGATGAGGAGCTGCTGCCCAGCTTTCTGCCAGAGACGAACTTCAAATTAAATTTACGTCTAACGAAAACTAAGAATCAGTTGATATTCAAGGGCTCGTTCTACGGACGCATCGACAAGTCGAAGGGCTTTAACAATCTGAAGCTGTTTAGCATGGGTTAAGAGTGACGTACATACATATGTATATATGATTGAGCGGAAAAGGTAGAGAGAGTGAAGGAGAGAGAGAAAATGTATGTGCTAAACGCTCAATAAAGGTGTCTTAAATGCTATAAATTTGTCAACACTTCGTACTTCAATTTAAATTATAGTCATCATGCAATATGTGTACAATATCTTTCAGTTCTGCCCGAGCCCGAACCCGAACCCGAGCTATCGCTATTGCTATTGCTATCTCTGTCTGCTGCTGAGTGCGCTGTTTGCCCGATTTTAGTATGCAAAATGGCTTTTGTCGCACAATTGACGTCATTGTCGGCTCTGAGGCGTCATCGTCATTGGGTAGTCGGACGCGTTGTCCTCACCAGCCAGTTCATCAGCCGAATGCTGAGTACTGAGTGCTGAGTGCTGAATGATGCGGGAACAGTGTCAGAGTCGGAGTCACCTCCGTTGTCACGTGTTTGCCTGCTCGACTGCGAAATTCGCATGTTTACCCGACGGTGACAAGCTGTCTGCAGGCAGCGAATTGATGACGCTGATAATAGCCACCGTCGACGGTAGACAATGAGGAAGACGAAGACGATGGGGGGCGCGGAGGCGGAGACGTAGCCACGGGCCAAGACGGCAGTGATGATGTGCCCCGATGAGAAACAGACGACAATGATTTAGAGCGATTGTAGCAGCATGTGTGCTCAAGCTGGAGCTGGAGCTGGGAATGGGAATGGGGATGGGGCTGAAGCACTCGTGTGTTGATTGGACTGATATCGTTAGGAGCATATAAATTATAGGGTTAGCGGCATCTTGTTTTCTCTATAGATAGAGCCGACAAGATTTCTTATTAACTAATGCAGTTAGCCAGTATCTGATCTCGGGAGCTTCTCATTATTCATGCAGCATTACATGGTTGTTAGGCAGGCCACGTAATGGAGCCTACGAGCTAGATATAAAGAAATTCTCGTAAAGTTTGCCGACTCGATGCAAAACATAATAAAAACTTGCGAATAGCTGACGGCATTTCCCTCTTTCTTTGCAAATTTGTTTTTTGTTTTCTGGTTTTTTGTTGTTTTGCTGAATCCGTTTCAAGAAAAGAAGCAACAAGAGACAGCCGAGTGTGCCGCCTGGTGGCGAGGCGAGGGCGACAGAAGGGTCGCTTGGGCTAGGCTCCATAGTGCGGTGTAATTAAGGATGCGCTGCACATCGTTTTAAGCCAAAAGTCGTTGACAGCAGTAATGTCACGTTAAGTCTCGTGAGTCAGCAGCCGGCAGAGCGGAGAAATATATAAATCTATCTAAGCTCACGGGTAACCGCATAAAGACGGCCATAAATTGTTGCAAAGGCTTCGAAGAGTGCAATAACTTAGAAAATTACGAATTCCCATACAAACACGCGCACACACCATATATATATATATGTGTATGTATATTATTTCTTTTATATACCAAAGTTCATTTTAATTGCGATTGCGGGCAGTACAGTTGTCGGGGCCTTAACTTGAATAATGGATGGGCGGCATTTGCCTCTGATCCATAGTAATGCCCAGATCTACTTCAGCTGGACTCTTTTGTATTTGTCTCGCAGTTGGCTTCAAGTTTTATTACTATTTCAGTAGTTGGCATGCTTTGATCACGAAATGTGTAACACAATAGAGCAAGAAATTCGTAGAGCTCTTCTACATACACTGGGAATATATATGTATATAAGAATTTACTTGAATGATGATATGAAATTAATTTATTTTTCATTTTTTATCATATCTTCTTCTATCTGCCAGTATAACAAACATTTCATTACATGTAAATATATATTGAAATATTTCAATTTTTTAGTATTTTATTTTCTACTCATCCTTAAAGTTCTCATTTGATACTGCGGCACAAGGACATGGAAATAAAAAATTAAATTGTATAATTGGCTAACCAAATGATGTCATTCATATGGGGCTTAAGTTGTCCAGATTAAATTTGTTATTTGAAAATGTAAATTCTCGATATATACCCAGTAAATGACTGAAATTAAGTCAGTAAGGGTATATAGTATGGATAGACAGATTAATGTACAACTGACTTATGGCAATTCAAATTATTATAATATTAAGTTTGATCTATAATCCTGGCTTGGTTTCTTAATTCTACTCAGGGAAGAGTATTGAACAGGGTATCTATGTGTCGCACATTTTCAACTTGGGTATTCTCAACTCGAAAGCAAAGATTCGGCCAAACGATATATTATATAAGAATTGCTGTTGCAGGTCTTCCTGATCTATTTATTGAGACATAAATAGTCTTATAAGTAGATTGTCAAATCAGCATTAAAATTGGAGCAGCTCAATTCTCTATGAACATTAAATTCATCTCACATACGAGTAAGAGCGGCCTTGCCTATAGTCGACTGCGTAATGCTCTATTTGCTTTATATAAAACTATTGAGGGATCGAAAAGGATTTAGCATTGCTATGGCTTAACATACTATGTCAGATGACTTGACTAGACTTGAATGTCAGTCGATATACATATGTATACATGATCTTTTCATATTATCTTTTCAAATTTGCATTTTTCAACTGATCCCTAGAAATTGTTGGGCACTTGAAGCGATGTTGAGTGAAACCAATATGCTCGGCTTGTGTTGCGAGCAGGGCATCTGTGCCTGATCCGTCTATAAATGGCGATTAAATAAAATTCCCAATTGGAATTCCCAAATATAAATAATGTGAGCTTAAGCAAAAGCAAAACTAAATGGGGAATACTTAAGAGAACCGGATCAGAGGTACCCAGCTCGAAATTGATTTGTAAGCAAATAAGTGGGGGACAAGCATAAATTGAGTAAACAGCAAAATGTGGGTTATACATACAAATTGGATGGACTCGAGATATTCCATCTGCATATATTCTCTATAAGGCACGTGACTGGCAGGGGCAGCACCTGTGCTCACCTGCTCACTGCAGTGACATTTACTATCATGCTAGCTGATTTATCGCTAGCCACGCCCAGTTATGATGGGTTTATTGAACTGGCAATAGCAAGTGTTATGATTGGATCATAATTCCCCAAATGATTGGCAAAACGCAGCTAGCCAATAGCCGTTCCGAGTGTTTAGTTTTTGGCTACACTTCTTCCATTTTAATGCGGATCTGATGCTGAAGAGCGTAACCTCAAGGCCCCACGTGGCTTTGGCAGTGCCCGAGGCAGTGGCAGTGGCAGTGGCCGGGCTCTGTGGCTTATCACTGCCCGGGTCTTTTTCATTTGCATACTGCTCAAGTTTTTCGGGCTTCTTTCGGCGAGTCGCTGACTGTATCTGCAGTTGAAATCGCAATCGCATTCGCACGGCATGTGATGTTAGCATAATAATTTCTGTCACATAATTGAAGTGCTGGCAAATGCAAATGGCTTGGGGCGGGAAAAGCAATGAGAAAGGCGAAAGGGTGTTTGTTAGCTCCGTTTATGGACAAACTCGTTCGCTGTACATCGACATTTACAGCTACAAATAATATGAGCCTCGCCTACACACATCCATACATACACACATACACACATACTTATGCATATATCTTATCGCGGCAGCTAGGGATAGACCACGAATTTTGATTCAAGCAACGGCAAAGAGTTCAATGGCTTTGCAAAGTTTCACTGAAGCAACATTAAAGTTTTTCTCATTCGGATTCCGCTCAAGTATGAAAATCCACTTACAAATATTATGTTAATTGGCACAAAAAGGCAGTCGGAAAGTCGGAAAGTCGGAGAAATGAAATCTTATTACATCAGGCTGGCTGGCCAACGAAAAAGGATAAGCATAACCGGCAGACAATTGGCAAACAAACAAATTGCCAAAAATAACAGTTGGCAGTGAGAAAAATTCCAGCTACGGAATAAGCGACTCGAAATTTTGATGAAATGAAATGTTGTCTTGTCTCTTGCTGCTCCACCCCCAAGAGCCCAGGGAATGGAATGGGGCGCCTGGGCTTCCTTCCGTCTTCCTTGGCTCTGCTCAATATTTGCACTGTGAGGCGTTGCCAGCTGCGAGCTAATTTTGACAGTCTTTGCTCGTAGAGTCTCGGAGAGTCTAAGGTCGGGCGGGGCTTGAGGCCTCGACTTGCACTCCACTTTGTACATTGCTTAAGACGTTTTGTATATTATTGGCTTGGCACTGCACTGCACTGCCAACAGATTCACAATCAGACTCATGGAGTGCTTGGTAAATACTTGTGGGCAAACTGTAATCAGTTTTTCGTAAAGTTTTTAATGCCATTTTGCATTTAAAATATGCTCGTATTTAAGTTAATTGAAAACTGTACTATCTGTCTCTCTCTCTCTCTCTCTCTCTCTCTCTGTCTCTCTCTCTAACCTCAAAGAGCTTCGGGAACTCGTCTTAAAGACTTAATAACCTGAAAGCATTTGTGCATCAGGCAACACTTAAAATGCGCATAAAAATTCGCCCAGCATGCGAAAATTTATTTGTTCCTGTGAATTTGCCTGCCGGGCACCGAACTTATTGCAATTGCTACAAATTTTTACATAAATTTGCGCTATGACAAGCGGGGCCAGCCCCGTCCAAGTCCTCAGGTGCGGAGTTTCACCCTCGCTGAAGCTGCGTATTATGCAGGCCGTTAGCATTTCTTATTTTTTTTTTATTTTTTTTTTTTCGACACCTTCAGTTTGGTTTTATGAGTTTTCGCATTTGCCTGCTTTGAAACGCCTTCGCTTCACCTCTTGCTCTGCTCAGCTCACTACCTTTTGAGCAATTTTTAAGCCGGAAATCCACTTTCAATTGTTCGGGGCGCCGCCATGGGCATTCCGTCGGTTTACATATTGCGCAGCTTCGTCCTGCGCTGTCTGTTGAAGTGTAAACATTTTGGCAGTAGGTGTAAATAGAATCTTGTAAAACGGCGCGGCTAACGGTGCTGTGTTAGCTTTAGGCGGAAGTTGGTAAAATTCTTATTACGATGGGATTTCTTTGATTGTTTGACTTTCTTTTCAAAACGTTTGTTTACTTGGGATATTGTCAACAAATTACGCAAACAATTATTATAATCGCCGAGACAGGTAGATAAACCCTAATCACTCCTCTACGCAAGACTAATTTTAGTATCACGCTTAAATAACCAAGTCGAAAAAAAAAAAAAACAAAAAAATGAACTATATTCGCGTCGATTAAATAGATTTATCTATGTTGTTTACTGTTCACAATGTTCGTCTATCTCTCTCTCTCTCTCTTTCCCTTTTTATACCCTGAACCCATTGAAAATGGGAAATCAGGGTATAATGGTTTTGTTAAAATGTATGTAACAGGCAGAAGGAGGCGTGGCAGACCCCACAAAGTATATATATTCTTGATCAGGGTGACGAGATAAGTTGATTTAGCCCTGTCCGTCTGTCTGTCTGTCCGTCTGTCCGTCTGTCCGTCTGTCCGTCTGTCCGTCTGTCCGTCTGTCCGTCTGTCCGTATGTTTGAACGCGTCGATTTCCAAAGCTATGATAGCTAGAGACTTGAATTTTTTTTTTAAATGACCGTATATACAGCGCGGATGTCGAGTTTAGCGTTAGAATTCGATAAATTATCCCGTTATATTTTTATCGAATAAAAACATTCAAGTTCAAATCAGATGCCAGTACAGATGCTAGCGGCGCGTCATTTGATCATGAGGTCTCGGGTTCAAACCTCAGAGCGGTCGGAGTTAATTTATGTTTATTTTCTTTTTTTTTAATTTTTTTTTTTTTTCAAAATATTTATACATATATTTATTTAAATGAGCTTACTATTCAGCCACAACAGTTTTTCTATAAGTGTGCACACATCCATTCAAAGAAACAATTAGTTTAGTTTAGATTCGCTAGATGGCGCTGCAGCAGTGAATGTATTACTGTTTTGCCATCAAACTGTCAGTAAGTGAAGTGGCGTAGTGAATAGCATCGCGCCACTCAATAATCGAGAGGTCTCGGGTTCGAACCCCAGATCGGGCGGAATTATTATTTAATTTTTTTTTAATTGTTTCAAAAATTGAAATTTTAACCACACTAAATGTGAATATTTATTAGTTTGGTTCAGGGTAGTATCTAGTCGAGCACTCTCGACTAGAGTTTTCTTACTTGTTCTCTTATTATTCGTTTTTCATCGCAAATGTGCTCGTTAAAATCATTCTAATTTATAAAAGTTTAAAAAGTCCACACACACCTTATCTATGCACACTCTGCACATAGAGAATTAATGCCAAAAACAACAAGTCAATTACTTTTAGTAAATGAACAAAACTATAATTTCGAATGCAATATCCGCTACTATGCATTGCACAATGGGCGAAATAGCGTTAATTTGCCATATATTGGAGAGATATTAAATATAAAAATAATTTTAAAAAAAGTACCTCTCAGAGAAACAGTGAATTGAGATAGCAGAGCAAGGTTTCGATCCTCGGACCTCTGGGTTATGGGCCCAGCACGCTTCCACTGCGCCACTCTGCTGCTGTGTTCGGCTTTGTCCGATGC
Organism: Drosophila aldrichi; assembly: GCA_035045965.1. Lineage (NCBI taxonomy): Eukaryota > Metazoa > Arthropoda > Insecta > Diptera > Drosophilidae > Drosophila > Drosophila aldrichi. The sequence continues at coordinate 2,113,821 of JAWNOM010000341.1, read as the reverse complement.
TTATGTGAACACATGTAATAAAGTAGTTAGGTCCAAGGTTCAAACCTCGTCGAAACCCATTATTTATATTTTAGTTGTAATTGCAAGTATTGATTTTTTTTAAATTATTATTATTTTTTTTTTTTTTGAGTACTAGTATACAAAATGAAATACATATGTATTGACTGACATAAATCTATTTTTTACAATATTTTCTCATGTGTGTATAAATGTGCATACATGTTATTAAAAATGTTGCATGCTTTTAGGCAAATTAAATAAATGATCGCTCTAAAAACTTAAATTTTGTGTACACCTAAAAGTATGCTAAAAGTTAACGAACAATAAATATTTGTGTGAGGTTAATGTTAATATTTTTTTATTTTTTATTTTCATATATATTTTTATTACGTTATACAGAGTAAAAGATTTTGGTAACATTGTATAATAATTTGATATTTAAACATTTTAAACATTTTAAACATTTTTATTTTACGTTTTTATTGAAAATATATAAAAATAAATATATACAAATATATCTAAATTTTTAAAAAAAATGTAATATTCATTTATTAAAGCTGTGATTGAATGTTCAATAAAAAAAAGAAAGAAAACATTTAAATAAAACAATGTTGGGTTATGAATAATATATAAATAGCTGCGAAAAGCTCATATTTAAATTCCGTTCACATAGCAGAGCAAGGTTTCGATCCTCGGACCTCTGGGTTATGGGCCCAGCACGCTTCCACTGCGCCACTCTGCTTGCTGAAAAAATTCGCCAAATTGCGTAGTTCAATTAGCCTGAAAGACACAATTGTAAAGCAGATGTTTTTCAGAATAAATAAGAAAAGGAAAAAATCATTTGGAAATAATATATGTATTTATTTTGATATATTTTTATATTTATAAAATATCTCATATCTTTATATCATTTGAGTGCAATCAACCAAACCAGCTCATGATTATTTGAGGAGAGTTTCGTTGGCACTCCACAGTTCGTACAAAATGGGGCTACAAGACTCCAGAGATGTCTCATGGAGCTGCATTACAGCATCTGCCAATGTCTGACCGCCGCCACTGTCGATTGCAGCATGTAATTTTTCTAGGGGTAGGTGCGAAGAGCGTCGGCCATGTGTGCGGTGTCTATTTAATTACAATTGTCGCCGCAATCCGTGTCCATGTGCGATACGATGCGATGCGATGCGATGCGATGCAATGCAATGTTGCAGGAACAGCGGCAACAAAATCGCTGCAATTAACGCGCACTGCAACTGGGGACCGAGTGGCGGGCAGTTGGGAGCTTGCTGTCCGGCGAGGCCTTTTTCGATGTGCGAGTCCCATTCTGTGCGATTATTTTACGCTCAATTATTGTTAAATATTTTACAAAATGCGTATACTTATACTCACGCATCCCACGGATGCCGTTGCCATTGCGAATTGCAAATTGGCCGGGATCGCCCTGGTGTCATGTCCATGTCCTGCTCCCGGGGTTGTCCTAATGAGATTGCAATTATTTGGCCATAAATTTTTATTATTTCGGCTTTAAAGTTCATGAACTTTTATCGGGCAATTGCCTGTGCAGTGTGTGTGTGTGGTTTTGTTTTTGTAATCCACAAAAATGCATTTACCGTTTTTGCAATGACATGATTTAATTTGAAATTATTTTGTAATTAATTGGACCATAACGTTGAGTGGACAATATAATTAAATACATAATTAATGGCCATGGGTCCAAAAAGGCACTGATCTAATTATGCGCATCCATAGGTATTTTACAGATAATATACACATTTGGGAGTCATCACTAATCATTACTATGTATAACGTCATCAGAAGATATCACTCGTTGGGTTCTTGTTGTGAAACAAAATAATATACTAAAAGATAATCGAATGTATTTGATAGTTAAAGTAACAGTAAGACTAGACCAAATGTTCTCCTCGAATTAACCGTGATAAATGCTCTATCGATATCTGTTAAATATCAGAATTTTAGAGATGCTGCACCTACCTTTAGTTTGGTCTTTTCAAAACAAAAATTTGCGACACGTGTAAAATATATAGTGAACTCTTTCAACGTTGGCAACCTCTGCAAATATTAAACAGAATTCGCAGTGAATACGGAAATACTTTTCACTACGCTTTGGCCCGACAGCCCATACAAAAACACGTACAGAAACATTCTGCTCGCACTGTATATGCGACTTCTCTTTATCGATGAAAAACATTTCAACTGTGTTGGGAGAAAGTATAGCGATTTTTTCAATGGGTTCGTAACCCTAATGCTGATATACGAGTATTTGCTTCTTTTTTAATGAGTTGATTTAATATCATCTGAGTTTGAATTTTATAAATGTTCCCAATTTAAAATATGTTACATCCTCTGGGCTTGCTAAAGTGCTAAAGTATGAGACCACAAAGGAAGTTCATTATATGATATTAAGAAACACAAAATAATATGCTTACACTGGCCACCGTAATTCAAATAATAGCCAATCGATTCTCATTACAATCAGGATTTAAATATGCCAATATTCAAAGTAAAAGTATTTCCAAAAGGTTCCCCCTAGATAGGAGTAGAGTTTCATCTTTATAAGGTTTTTAGTCTATGCATAAAAATATAGATACGACGCATGTCCTATAGAGTATATTGACTATTTTGCAGTCAAAACGGATTTTTTCACTTATTTGTCTTTGGTTTTTGCAAACTTTTTTCAACCGTCTGTCTTTTCGCTCATTCGCCTCATTGTTTGCATGTGTACGAGAGGAGTCTGAATTCACGGAGATCACGCACAGAGTTTGTCTCTTTGGTATTTAGGAACGGTTCAAATGGAATGACTGATGTGATTTTTGTATTCTCTGGAAGTCAGCACATACATATGTATATAGATATACATGTATGAAAAGAATTATAGATTATTATATTAGTTCGGGCTACAGGCCAAGTATTGTTAAATGTTCTAAAATTCTACATTACTGATTAATATTAAAGTTTGCATTTTATTTACATATACAGCTTTTCTTGTATATATATGAAAGCAGTAAACGAATCGCAACTTAAATTTAAAATTATTGCTGGGCATTTGTAATGGTCGCAACTGCGTCAAATGTTTTAATTGCGGTGCTGGTAAAACAAAAACAACAACAACAACAGCAAGAACCATGGCCGCGGTAACAGCGTGAGCATCTACATCAGCAGCCGCTGCATTCACAAATTATTGGCAGACTTCAAAAAGGCAATGCACAAAAAAAGGACAATGCGCAAAACAAAAACAATCTGACATAACTGACCGACTAAAAAATACCCAGTATTCGTAATGTATATAATTAATTTATATATATTTGCAATAATAAATCATGTTACCAAAAATATTTGACTCTTACACATGCATAAGATCTATGTATGCAGATAAAGTTGTTAGGAATTTAGCAAACCTGACTCAATTATATATTCTCAAAGAAACTAGAAGCAGGAGAAGACTTGCCGTAAGAGAGCGACAAGTTGGTGTTACAGAGTCGGATATGATAGGGCTGTTCTGCGATTACGTTTTCTATAACGAAAATTGCTGAGAATTGAATCATATAGGAAATGATTTGAAAGCCAGATCTTTTTTTTGTGCGACATATAAATCTATATAACAGTATTTCATCGAGATCGTGTTTGAGCATTGTCAAAAATTAAATGGAGAGTCACTAAAATTAGATGTTTCTCCTTTCATATGGATTGTTAATGAATCATTATTTGGCCTAGCCAAATTATTTTTTATTTTTTATTTTACAGGGTATGAAATATATATAAATCTACATATTTTTGGAGTTTGGGCATGTTTGCGGCAATTAATTTAAACACACGACTTTGGCTTTGCAATGTTTGCGGTTAACCTTCGCCAACACCCAACTTCCATCGTTCTGCAGTTCTACTTCCATGTTTATAGCTCAATTTCAATATCCCCTGCATCCATTTTAACTACGAATTGATATTATATATAACTTTTTTTTATGTAACAATAAAATAAACAAATAATAACCACTGCGATATGCACTGAGCCTTTCGAAGAACTTATGTGTATTTCAATACATTTATTACACAAGAAAAATATGAAAATAGGCTCTGCAGTTATTTCTGCAAAAGAAAGAGAATGTGAGGTCAGAAGAAGAAAATCATTGAAGAATTTTCAATACTTCAGAAAACCCAAATATATATTTTTGTTTTAATTCCGTATTTGAATACTTAAAATTTAATATAATCAGTCAAGTCTTTTTGAAGTAGTAGTAGGTTTACAGACAGGATAAAGACAACATAAAATGAAACAATATAACATCATTTTATGCAGCTGTATCCAATTGGAGACACCTTCCGTATGTTACCCTTCTCCAATTTTGAAATAATTGGAGTTAGTCATATAGCATGTCCGGCTTCAATGCGTCGGCTCGGCGACTGGAGCGACTCATATAATGTCGCTGTTCCTCGAGATCCGAATGGCAGCAGGAGGATAGAAATGAATTGCCTAGCTTGGCCTCTAGTTCCTCCTGGGCGGAAGCGTGTGAGCAGCTCCTGGCAATCTTATAGAGATTCTCGTACTTCTGCTGCAAGGTGAGTAAGTTCGATTTGCCAGGTCCCTCGTAGAAGTCCTTGGCCGTGAATTTGCAGAAGTCAATTAGTCCCAGTAACTCTGAAATATATTCCCCATTCATTTTTCCCTTCCCTTCGATTGCCGGAGTAGCGACCTCATTAGCATCTATTTTATCACCGTCACTTTCAGGGTCTGTAGTAGCAGTATCAGGATCATCCAGATCGTGATACTTTATGTACATCTCAATCAAGTTGAAGCGCTCGGGCTCACTGAGTCTATTCTCGACCACCTCAATATAGCTTTTAAACACATCTGTGCTAAACTGGTATATGGCCGAGTGGTTGAGCACCCTCTTGGCGTGACTCTTGAGGTCACGAGACACATGGTCGATCAGCAAAGAGTAATTCAGAGTGTGCGCGCACTGGAAAAGACGCAGAAGTTCGTCTGTGTCGAACATTTCTTTGCGGTAAAGCAGATGTCGCACACAGTCCTCCTTGATGGACTCTACCAGGTACTTGTTCCCGAACTCGGCTAGTTTCACAAGTGTGTCAAAGTCGTAGACTTCAAGCCTCTCGTCATCGTAGCCGTACACGTATTCACGAAACTTCTCAAACACCTTTGGCTCCACGTCGTTCAACTTCACCTCTCCGCTGCTGGACTCATTGTAGTTGCCGTAGAGCATGCGATCGAACACCTCAGAGGCGCAGCTAAAGATCAGCTTGTGGCAGAGAAATACCTTACTTCCTTCCGCAGTTTCAATAATAAATTTGCAGTCTGCGTGGCGATTGCTACGCAAAATGTCGGCCAAAGAATCACGCATCCTGCAGCTGGCGAAAATTAACAAGAAATTGCTCCATAGATAGATAGATCTATAGTACTTACCATGTGGTAATCATTATTTCGAAATATTTCAGTTTGTCTTGGGAAAAGAATAAAAAAAGTAGTTTGGTCAGATATTGTATCTCAAATAATTTTCCCGATACTGTAATCAACAAAATAATTTCATTTGCTCAGTTTAGAAATGCTTGCTTTGTTTTTAGCACCGTTCACAAAACAAGTAAGAGTGCTCCAGTTGAGTCTGCTTGACTGGGAGATACCCTGAACCCTGCACAGCGCTGTTATTTCAATTACTCAAAACTTTTTTTATGCACACTTACAAACTGTATGTAACTATGAGAGCTAATTTGTTGAATATTGAATAATGAATTTTCTTGGGGCTAGAATATCTTCATAAAATTAAAACAAGTCGAATTTCGCATACTAGAAACTTGTTCTTTGGCAAATATTCAGTCATTAATGCAATTGTTCTTAATCATCATAGTCCCATTACAAGAGGATTTATTCAACAATGAAGGTGCTGTAGAATATCCCAAGTTTTAGCGCAGTCGTTGGGGCTCAGGGGAGTCATGGCTCGAGCTCTCTTACTAGTTTTCTCTTTAGTCATTACCTTTCAGAATTATTGGACTGTATATTTTTGGTGCACCAACTCAAATCTGAAATAAATCCCAACGTATTAACGCTATAAGTAAGGCGATATTGATTTTAGAGACTTGAAAATATATTGTTAATGCCAAATCTCATTAACAAGAATTGCTCCTCCCGCACCACACAATGTTATGTTATTAACAGCATTCTGTTAATAACATAACCCAGTTCTCCTACTGGTTCGCTGTACTGAGCGCCCTGCTGAGTACTTCCTCTGACACACTCGTCACTTGCCTATCCTGGCATACATATATATTTTGCCACTTTTTATACGAGCGACACAGCTCTCATCTATCAATAAAGATTAGGAAATATACAACCTGATCTTTGTATTTATTTAAGACGCCACCACTCCAACATTTGGTCCTTCGAGCCGGATATTCATCCACCTTCACACCAGCATTCCATCGGCCGTCGAGATAAGTACCCCATTCTTGTCTAGAGTAGTACATACATATATACATATATGCATAAATACACTGGCACCTCTTATCCGCCTTCCCTTGTATATACATATGTACTAATTTAGCAATCTTTCGACTACATGCCTATATGTATATATTCTTATATATATAGATATGTAGTAAGCTGTGTTTAAGTCCGATTAATATTTATTAACACGAAAAGAACAATATCCTTTGTTGATCGTTTAATAAATTTATTTCCATATTCTGCCTTTTCATCCATCCGCATATACATATGTATGTATGTAACTAGTCGCCGGCTGCAGAGAGACATGTATATGTATACATACATATATACATGCTCCTCGCTTAACTATTAAATAAAACACAATATCCTTTGTTGTTTTTAATAGTTTTATTTTGCAATTTAATAATTTATTTCTACTTGTTTTATTTATCTATTTGCTAATTGTGTGTCCGCTTTCTTCTGTTTGTACGAACATACGCTCATACATACATACATATATCCATGTATGCACATATATATGAGCATCTTGAAACTTCTTTATATTTCACTCGCGTACAAACAGCCCAGCAACACAATTAACATATAAATTCACAATAACAACTTCCACATACATATACACTACACATTTACTAACCAATAAACTTAAATTGTTAAATTGGTTGTTTTGTGTTGTGTCCAAGCAGCTGAGATCGTCACTAGTATCGATAACATTTTCAATAGCTATCAGCGGCCGCCACAATTTCGTAACGATAGTTGTGTCACGATCAGTATTTATCGTATTTCAAAGAGCCATTGTAAAGCAAATTTAATTATTATATTTATCCTAATTAAAATAATTAATGACAAAGTCGAATTTCAAATTAAGAATTTGATTATTTAATTTATCCTAATTAAATAAATTAAATTTGTTGCCTTTTCTTCTTCTTTGTTTTCGCTTTACTTGCTTAACAAGGCAATAATTCTTTTCCAATTTGCTCTACGTTCAGTTGACAACTTTCTTGCTCTTGTCAACTGAATTACTTTGCTCTTTGAGTGAATTTCTGTCTCCATATCAGAAATTTCCAGCAGCTAACTTCTAGTTAGCATCCATGTCTGATCGTTCGGGTCGAGCGCAACTTAAGGTACCCGCTTCGCGTTTGATTAAACGCAGTGCCTCCGCATCTCCCATTCCGTCCGGGAAAGCACAGACCACCAGCACTTTCAAACGTAGTCCAGTCGTAACCCGGTCCAGTCCGAAGCCCGCAAATCCATTGAATATGTCTCTGTCCGAGTTCATCGCGGCTGCGGATAGGCTTATTAAGTTCGAAGCCCGCATTGATGGTCCTGGGGATTCTAACGCCACCCACGCGGCTCAGCTCCGGGCCTTCGAGATCCGCCGAGATCGGGTCAAGACATTGTGGGATGATGCTGAACAGCAGTATAAGGTCTGTGCCAGAGCATTCAACCAAGGGGCGAGCAGTGGCGAAGTTGAAGCCATGGAGGCCAAATTCGACAACTGCTACACTGTCTACGAGCGGTGTACGACCCATCTGGGTGTACAGATTGACGCACTTTCCGCATCGAGTACACCGCCCGCTCCTATGTCCGCTCCTTTCGCCACGTCTGAAGGCTGTCGCCTTCCACCCGTTGACATGGAAGTTTTCCATGGCGACTACTTGCGCTGGCCAACATTCCGCGATCTTTTTACTGCCATCTACATAAACAATCCGTGTTTAACTCCGGTGGAAAAGCTATTCCACCTTAATTCGAAAACAGCAGGCGATGCAAACGCACTAGTCGCAGAGTATCCTCTCACAAACGACGGCTTTGCATCGGCTTGGGTCTCTTTGTGTGATCGGTTTGAGAATAAGCGGCTGTTAGTCAACAGCCAGCTTAATACTCTTCTCAACCTTTCCAAGATCACCAAGGAGTCAGGCTCGGCTCTCAGAGAGTTGCATAGCACTATGCACAGATGTGTCACGGCAATCGAGCATGCTCAGATATCCACTGAAAGTTGGGATTGCATTCTTGTGTTCCTGTGCACTTCAAATTTGCCGGAACAAACTCGATCTCTCTGGGAGCATTCATTGACACGAAAAACCGAAATCCCAGCCTGGCAGGACGTTAGTCACTTCCTTAGCGAGCGCGCTCGTGCTCTTGAGGCTATGGAAGGTGACCGTTCTGTTCCAAAAGTTCCAAACTCAACTCCGAGATCTGCGAACCCTGCCTTTCCGAAACGACTGAACTCGTTCAGAACGCAAGTGGACACAATCGGCACAAGGTGCGATCTGTGTTCAAGAGAGAATCATCCAATCCGATTCTGCCCTCAGTTTCTCCAACTGTCCATTCATGAACGAGAGAGTTACATAAAATCAAAGAAGCTTTGCCTAAACTGTTTCGCTAAAGGTCACCAGTTACGAGAGTGTACCAGTACTCACAACTGTTTCACGTGCAATGGTCGACATAACACCCTACTCCATAGGGACAATACTCTTCGGACCGCTGCTGCCTCCGCAACAGCTATAGCTCCGACTCGTACTCCAGTTATGTCCAACGTCCAAACGTATCTGGCTGCCAACACGCGAGGTGTCCTCCTCGGCACGGCGGTGATTAATATATGCCATTTCGGCGCAACCTATCCCGCCCGTGCTTTAGTCGACTCAGGGTCCGAAGCGACTTTCATTTCTGAGCGACTGTTCCATAATATCAAGTTGCCCTTCAAATCCGTGCATACTCAGGTATCCGGCCTGAATCAAGCAGTGACAGCTGAGGCACACAAGCTATGCAACTTTGATATTGGTTCTCCGTTGAAGCCGAGACTGCGAATCAAAGCTTCTGCTCTCGTCGTTCCAAACCTGGCTGGTAACATCCCTTCGTCCCCAGTTCCGCAACTCTTGTTAAACAAACTTCCGAAAGTTCAGCTAGCTGACCCCGAGTTTTACAAGAGTGCGGAAATTGATGTCCTGATAGGCGCGGATATCCTTCCGACTATCATTCAGGGAGGTTATCACCCTAATATTTGTGGGCCTCTTATAGGTCTGGAGACTATTTTCGGTTGGGTACTGACAGGCCCACTTTCACAGATGATACCAGGAACGGTCTCCTCCTTCACAACTCAAGTTTCTGTTTCGGAAGAGGCGAAACTTGAGTCTCTGCCAACCGTATCATCTGACGAAGCTCTTCCATTCCGAGCTCCCGACAGCACCACTCCGAAAGTGAGGGTCGGTTTCACTGCTCTCCGTCCAGCACTGAATGACAGCCTGAATAATATTCTTCGTTCAGGCCCATTATTCCAACCCGATCCCCGTCTTCCTTGTGCTGTCAAACTAACCTCCATGTTGTGTTCTAATGAGCAAGCAATTCAACCTCCAACTCATCCGATCTTCCAGATAGAGACGCCGTCATCCAAAAGCAGCAAACCACGCGGTACCAATTCCTTCCAGTGCCGCGTATGCCCAGGAGCCCACGGACTCCGGAATTGCCAGCGTTTTCTGGGCCTTTCAGAGGAGAAACGGATGAGTGCGGTACTTATACATAAGTACTGCATGAACTGCTTGGCTCACGAGCACTCCGGGCAATCCTGCCGCAACAAGGGACGTTGCAAAACGTGTGGCCAGGATCATATTTTGCCACTTTTTATACGAGCGACACAGCTCTCATCTATCAATAAAGATTAGGAAATATACAACCTGATCTTTGTATTTATTTAAGACGCCACCACTCCAACATATATATACATACTTATCTATGGGAAGATCAATTGGAACTACATTGTATAGTTTCCATTTAAGATCTAAGTATTTCAAATGTGAAATAATAGTTCTTTTAAATAGTTTTGATAAAATGCTTTGTTGGTTGAATTTTGAGAATAAGTAATATCCGAATAAGTATACGAATGCCTTGTAATATTCGATTACGTTTATATTTCTGCAAATTGCCAAAAGAAATGTAACTCATGCTATGAAATCTCAGTTTTTAGTTAAAATCAATTTAAGTGTGGGAAGGGTAAATAAATATTAGATCGAGCTTTTTACTGTAGCTGATAATCTATGATATTAGTTGGCTTACATTACTTGATATTCTAGCAAGAATTCATGGGAAAAGGACCAAGCATTGATTGAAACCTAAACTGTGATTACAACTGCATTTTTAGAAAGACGCAGAGAGTGAAATTTACGATTCAAGAGAACATCCATGTGATAGCATAAAGTATTTATTTCAAAGTGTTTCAATATATCAAGTTCAAGCCCGAGCAGAAAATCGAAATTTTTCGAGAGCAAGCGTATCAATTGTTAACATCGATGATAGAGAATTAATTAATTGCTGGATTGTGATGTCGCAATGCAAACGGTAAGCAAGCCAGTGACAACATTTTGCGTACACTTGCGAATTTTTATTGGCATCGGCTTGTTTCCCCAGCGAGAAACAAGAAAACACAAGAAACCCGATGATGAAATAATGGTGCCAACTGAACTAAACTGAACAGCGTCTGTTCTCTCTTGTGAGCACCTCGGCCAGTTGTCGAGTCGAAGACATTGCGTAACTCCGCAAGCCGCTCAAATCAAGTTTTTCTTTGGCTGCAGCGACGAAAGTGAGGCACAATATTTTTGAAATTCGCTAAACATTTTCCACGCGTGCAACTTAGTTTTCATTCATTGCTTGGCGAGGTCAGTCGCTAGGAAAACAGAGCTGCAGCCCATAAAGAGATCTCTTCTAGACCAAGATGAGCGAACTCATACGACGCGCTGTGCTCCTGGGATTGCTCATTCGCTTCGCTCGGGGCGATGATCCGTTTCTGACTGATCCGCGTAAGTGTCAAGTGGACTGAGTGCTTAGGCTTATCTCTGGCTTTGATGGGTTGTGGCTGGCGATTGCTTGGCCGAGTGCAGCGCTTGCTTTTAGCTCGATTTTAACATGAATGGGAAACCATTTGGCGCTGGCTAGGCCGGCACGCAATGTAACTAACCCACTTAATGGCTTATTGTCAAATATTGCACCACTAAACCGGATCTGTTTCTCTGCATTTATTTGTGTCTTTTTATTTTGAAATTCAACTCAACTGAAATCAAAACCTCAATTTTAATCGAACCGCAGCAGATTACATCAAAGAATGTAAAATAGCCGATAAGAATTTCGTCAACTGCTCCACGCAAAGCATTCAGCAGCTCTTCGACAAGCTGAACGATGGTAAGTGCCTGACATAGACACGGCTTGGGGTATCTAACTGGATATTACAGGAATTCCGGGCCTGACCAGCATCAAAAGCTTTGATCCATTCTACTTGAACCGCATACGCATATCCCAGGGCAATAGCAATGCGATCAATCTGAAAGTCGAGCTGGCCAACATCAAGATTTTCGGATTCGGCCACACCAAAGTGATTGAGAGCTTGTAAGTGGCTCCGCGAGGCGCAGTCACCTCTTAATATTACCTTGCTTTGTTTTGCTCTGGCAGAGTATTCAAAAAGGACTACAGCTGGAAAACCACATTTACGTTGCCGGTAATGAAGCTTCAAGGGGACTACAGTTTATTCGGGCGCATTCTGCTCATACCACTGAATGGGCGTGGTCAGGTGTTTTTAGACGCAGGTGAGAGTTGCTCAAAGATATTCGCTTCCGTCCACTGGCAAGTGTCCCTACGCAGATAACATGACTGTCACCATGCACACCAAGACGCGACTGTACTCGAAGGGCGGCTTCACGTTTTACAATGTGACCAACTGCCGCGTGGACTTCAAAATGGATGGCCTGAAGTCATACTTCTCTAATCTGTTTAATGGCAACAAGCAATTGGGTGAGCTGTCTCCCTCTCTCTCTTCCTCCCTGATATTCTCTCTACTCTCTGATTATGCCTCTTGCAGAGGACAGCACCAACAAGTTCTTCAACGACAACTGGCGAATGCTGGCGGATGCTCTATACACGGTCATCACGCAGACCATCGAGGACATTCTGTTGGATGTTCTGAAAAAGATTTTCCACTTCATACCAGCGAACTACTTTGTCAGCGACATTCCCACCCCAGAGCAGCTCTATGGTAAAGCGAAGCCGAAACCAAAATAAACGTAGTTCAAGAACTTTCAGCACTTAGTGATATTTATTGGTTTCGGCTATCGGTATAAGACTATTTAAGCTGACTATTGATGGTTTTCGCAATATGAGTTATGTCTCGCTTTCACTCGAAATATATGACGTCGAATCAAATCCAAATAGAATACTGTGTTCATTTTATTAGTCTTGATCAGGACTACGAGGTATTTGCGAACATGTCAATTGCAGATCCTATAATAGCAGGAGACTTGAGATTTAGTTCAGTACTTCTTCGCTTAGTCTGGCAGCTTTTTATTATCGACTGTTGAATGGGTTTTTAATCGATAACCAAAAAATGTAACCTTTTGAGAAAAGCACTAAAAAAAACGGAATATACTTATGAGTTTGAAAGTTAGTATTTTAAGGAAGAATACGCCTCTGTACGCGTCAAACTAAAATCGACACGCTGTATAACACTGTGGCTACATCACAAATAATAAGTAAGTAACTTCAATAGTGGATACATAGCACAGATTCATAGAGCCAATATTTTAACTCTGTGGATATAATTATAAATCAAGCCAAGTCTGCTCACACAGATGGGACAAACGTTCCTTTGATTTGTGACTCTAAAAACAAAGCAAGCGTTTTTTGATTTATAAAATTAAATTATTTTGATGATTATAGCATCGGGGAAATAATTTGAGATACGATATCTGAGCAAGCTACTTCTATTGTTTTATCAAGACAAACTGAAATATTTTGAAAATATGATTACCACATGGTAAGTACTATAGATCAATCAAGGAGCAATTTCTTGTTAATTTTCGGCAACTGCAGGATGCGGGATTCTTTGGCCGACATTTTGCGTAGTAATCGCCACGCAGACTGCAAATTTATTATTGAAACTGCGGAAGGAAGTAAGGTATTTCTCTGCCACAAGCTCATCTTTAGCTGCGCCTCTGAGGTGTTCGACCGCATGCTTTACGGCAGCTACAATGAGTCCAGCAGCGGAGAGGTGAAGCTGAACGATGTGGAGCCAAAGGTGTTTGAGAAATTCCGCGAGTATTTGTACGGCTACGATGACAAGAAATTTGATGCTTACGACTTTGACACACTCGTGAAACTGGCCGAGTTCGGGAACATGTACCTGGTAGAGTCCATCAAGGAGGACTGTGTGCGACATCTGATTGACCGCAAGGAACTGTTCGGCACAGAAGAGCTTCTGCGTCTTTTCCAGTGCGCGCACACACTGAATAACTCCTTGCTGATCGACCATGTGTCTTATGACCTCAAGAACCAGGTTAAGAAATGTCTTAGACACTCGGCCGTATACCAATTTAGAACAGATGTGTTCAAAAGCTATATTGAGATGGTCGAGGACAGACTTAGTGAGCCAGAGCGCTTCAACTTGATTGAGATGTACATAAAGTATCACGATCTGGATGATCCTGATACTGCTACTACAGACCCTGAAAGTGACGGTGATAAAATAGATGCTAATGAGGTCGCTACTCCGGCAATCGAAGGGAAGGGAAAAATGAATGGGGAATATATTTCAGAGTTACTGGGGCTAATCGACTTTTGCAAATTCACGGCCAAAGACTTCTACGAGGGACCTGGCAAATCGAACTTACTCACCTTGCAGCAGAAGTACGAGAATCTCTATAAGATTGCCAGGAGCTGCTCACACACTTCCGCCCCGGCAGAACTAAGTGGCTTTTTCGTATTGCCAAGAGATACCTTGTTTTGCTGAGTCGAATAGTCACAGTCTGTCATGTACTTTATTTAATATCAATTTACTTTATTTAATATCTGATTTCAGATTGTAACGTTTATGGGTTCTAGTCCTAAAGCTGTGGAATTTACAGTTCTATGTGAGTTCCTCTTTGATATTGGATAATCGAAAAAACAAGTCTTTTTTTTTTTTTTTTTTTTTTTTTTTTTTTTTGTACTAAATTTAAGGGCGGTTTCTAAAATAAAGTACACATTTGAGAGAACTGCAAAGACGCAGAATCTTTAATTTATTAACTGCATTTGTATTATTTGAATCGATTGATGAAGCGCGTATAGTAGCTATGAAATAATTATGATATGCGAGAGCGGCTGGAAAGGACCTTCAAGTGATTGCTAAGTGGATAGTTTCTAACTAATAGGTACTGAGATCAGCGCATTCATAAATACAGATGAACAGACATATTACTAGAGCTGAATCGACTCCTCTCATGGTCCTGAACAAGAATATTTATTCTTATAATTATATATAGAACATTTGTTGTAAATAAATTGTAATTTTACGGATTCCATGTCGCTATTGATTTACCAATTTCAGGAAGCTTGGATCTAAGCATTTATATTTTTATTTAACATACATAGATGTGTTTGAGATGTGTTTGAATTGGTTGTTTCAAGGAAAAATCGAAAAAATGTATAAACATTTCTCTCGTGATTCCGGGCTTAGCGAGTGAAATACATTAAACCTATTTCGTAGTTAAATGCTATTGAAATTAGAGTATGCTCATACTAATTTATTATGTTCTTTTACCATAGATGCAAGATAGTAGCCCGTATCAGCATGCATCACAGACTTGAGGCAAGGGAACTGCGACTTTTTAAAGCAAAGCTGCTTCCTGCTGTGCGGTAGGCGCATTAGTGTCCTTCAAGTGGCGTCTTAGTGCATGCACCGAGAGAGCTGACCAGAAAGGGCTCAAGGCGGTCGAAAAACAAACGACGCCAACTTTGTCAGACATTGTGCGAAGTACACAAAAAGGAGTTTCATGTATGCTCCGCCATATATCAGGATAGATGTCACAGCCACCAGCGCTCACCTAATCGGGCATAGTTGTGCCGCTGTGCCACTTGCACCACTTGCACCACTTGTAAGGGCGAAGGAGTAAAAAGTCATTTTCGACCATGTATTTGTTATTTTTTATCTACAAGTCTGGCCAGTGGAAATTCGAGTCCGCGAACTATTCCTGGTCGTGACTGTCTCGAGTTCTGTGCACTCGGGCAAGGCGAAATTTCGGTATCTCTTATCTTCGACTGCATCGCTTGTACTCGTATGTACTTTTCAATGGATGTATATACATACATATATGCTACCGCCCACATTTGTCCTGCCTAAGTACTTCTTACTGCGTTCGCTGCTAAGCGCACTTTTCAATTACCCCAAAGTGGAGGCACATTTATTTTGGGGCCAATTACGAAAATTAAATAATTTGCTAGAGTGACTCTCTGGGGGCTCAATAAATTCATTTTCTACAGAAAAAGTATATAGTATAAGTGAACTTATATATATTTATTTATTTTCTGATTAGAATGCTTTTTATGAGTAGCAATAAAAAATATGTTTATTAATTAAATTGCTTCCGCCGACACTGTGGGCTTGAGTAGGGCTTTCAGGGAATAACGAAGTTCTGCAAGTGAAGTGAATGCTATAGAAATATTCAATGCTGTGTGGCTTGAAAGATTGCATTCAAGTTCAGATGCAATTTTTCTATAGATATTTTGATTAATCTTTAGATTATCTAAATTTATGGCTAATTGCGGATTATATAAGCCAGAGAATTGAGAGTAGATCCAATCTGTTCAAAAATTAAAATTTTATTAAAATATTCAAATACTAGCACAGGTCAATCATTTTCAATGAATGAATAGAACAAATTAATATAACATAATGTTCATATGTGTTAACATTATGTTATGTGAATGTTAACATAATAGTTTTATTTTATTTTCTTTATTTAATTATTTTTTATTTTTTTTAAATTGTTTTAAATCTTTATTTATTTATTTACTTATTTATTTATTTACTTATTTATTTACTTATTTATTTATATATTTATTTATTGATTTATTGATTTACTTATTTATTTGTTTGTTTGTTCATTAATTTATTGATTAATTAATTAATTAATTTATTTATTTATTTGTTAGTTTGTTAATTTTTTATTTTTGACGCAATAACGAACATATATTAATTTTTAAAGCACATTTTTTGCTTCAAATGGAGTTTGAATTGATTTTGAGCAGTCTAATTAAATATTTTATGTTATAGATTTTGTCAGAGTTTTGCGTAGAATGCAGCTTAGCTTGAATTTCTGTGATGGAAAATGCTTCAAAACTCATTACAAAGACCTTCGCGCTTGCCCTCGAAAAAGTTTGGCAATTTTTGCTAATTTTAACAATAATTTGACAATTTGAGCAAGAGAAGCTAGAGACATTATAAAGTCTCTAAAACAATGAGCGCAGCATTAAAAATAATTATCTTGGGACTCAAATCACAATAGCAGCCCTTTGTCCAGCGCATCCTTTTCGAGGCGCTTTCGGCAGGGTTGTTCACTTCTGGCCACACTTGCTGGCAGGACTATTAAAAAATATGCGCATGTTAATTTAAATAAAGTGTGGAAACAAATAGAAACTAACGAATGGAGCAGAGGATAGGAAAAGCGCAACCGGTCAGGATGCCCGAGTGAAGTTAAGCGAACAGCGATGGCGGCAACAAAAAGGACACAGAGCCCTGCCCGGCCGGACTCTGCCGTTGGCCGGGGACAGAACCAGAGCAAATATTAATCCACAAAAAGGAATTGTCACAAATTGTGTGCTATAGCCCAGGTGGCGTCTTCTGCCCGCTGGGCAAACAACAGTTGCACCAAAAAGGACAAAAGGACTATTCTTCCGCACTAGCGTGTGTGTGTGTGTGTGTGTGTGTAGCTGTGAAGAGGGGCTGTGAAAAGAGTGTGAGCAGAGGAGTCCAGCCTCGACAGCGCTGATTGTTTCAAATCGCAAGTTTGGCTTACCTTTTTGGGAATTAATTTGGCAAATAAACGCTGACAAAACGCAGGCAACTGGACAAGGACAAAGCTCTATTCTATTCCTTGTGCAAGGCCAACTAATAGGATTTTGATGATAGTTGCTCGGTTTGCCATCTACTTCGACCCTCGGCCTCGGGCCTCGGGCGTTGCAGCCTTGGCCATAATCAATTTTTGGCCAGGTTTTTTCTGTTGCTCAGTTGGCCTCTCATATGATTGTACCCTGTGACCCATGAAATGAGTTTTGCCATGTGTGTGGCGCTGTGTGCTTGCGAGGGAGTGTGCGAGGTGTACAGGGCAAACGAAATGGCCAAATGAAATTACCAACACATTCACTCAGAGAACGAGACGGAGATGGCTCGGGCTCTGAGCCGCAAAGCCAAAGCCAAAGCCAAAAGCTGCACCGCAATTCGTATTCATAGCATATCCCTCACTCACTCACACCACTCTCTCTCTCTCTCTCTCTCTCTCTCTCTCCCTCGTTCGTTCTCTGGCTTCATATCTCAATGCGGGCTTTGTGGGTGTGTGGCGGTATTATAATTAATTTCACTGGCCCAAATATGTAAATTTGATTACGAGCCAAAACAAAAATAAATTCACAAATATAGCGCATACGCAGCGTATTCACAATTTCTATGCTGACCAAAGGCCGGCTTCTAAGCCGCTTAAATTGACTGCTGTTGAGACGAAGGGCGGAGAGCGGAGGGCGGAGGGCAACGGAACGGATCGGGACAGCTGTCTATATGTGTCCACGTCCATGTCGCAGTTCATCAACGGCCAACTTTGGCTGCCTCTGCCTTGTTACCAGAACAAAACTTTTGTTTCCCGCTTCCCAATTTTTTGTCAGCTCTATTTTCTTTTTTTTTTTTAGACTCATTTTTTTTTTGGCGACTTTTTAACGTCAACTTTAAATGAATTTCATAACAGTTTTTGTGGCGCTTTTTTTTCTTTTGTGCAACTGCAGTTGAAAAAGCCAACTTTGCATGAATTAGTCACAGCGCGAAAGGCTGCCCGCACCTCCCCACCACCCCCCACCCATAGCTGTACACTGCAGTTGCGGCTGCATACTTTTGGGGGTATTTTAATTAGCGGCTACCCCACCCAGTGCGCGAAATATCTTAATTAATGGCCAGATTGGCCCCCAAAAAGATTTACAGCATCGCCATTTATTACGACAAAAAGCTGGGGAATAAACGAAATAATGTCAAAAACAAAAGAATAAATAAATAAAATACATGTAATTAAAGAAATATTGCATGCGGATTTCTATTGATCGTCATGTAAATAAGACTGCAAGTGGCTGGAGGAAAATCCACAACAGCAACTACACATACAACAGCAGCTGGGAAAGTAAAGTCTATGCAAAGAAAACCTATTAGTGGCATGATATACGAAACCGTCAAGCCAAGGCTGCCGAACTATAAATTCAAATAGAGCAAACTGAGCAAAGTTTGGCAGTGGCTGGGATTGCTGTTGAGAGGATGCAGCCATTTGGAGCACATTTGCAGGCAAACAAAGCAGCCAAGTCATCAACGCCTATTGGCCAAGGGGGACTTGGCGAAGGCAGAGCTTGCGTGTGTGTGTATGCGTGTGTGTGGTGGGGGCCATCATCATTTTGAAAACCTTGGCAAATAATTTGAAAAATCAACATTGAAATTCAGACAGAGCGTCTCGTCGCTTGTCTAGCGAAGAAGCCAAAAAGTAGACTCCAAATCGACGTCCCACGTTTCTTCTTCTTCTTCTGCTGCTGTTGCTGTTGCTGTTGCGGCGTCTTGTGTTTAGCCTTGAATATTTGTCGCTAAAGTCAGATTTGGAAAACACACTTTTGCCATTTTCGAAAATCACACTTGAATTCGCTGTCGTTGTCGAGGCAGTTGTTTGTGTATTTTGTTGCTACTTGAGCACTGGAGTAGATGAAAGGCTTTCGGCATTGGCATTGCGTAGACTCGAGTGGGAGGGGGCGGGGGTCTTACAGGTTCATAGTTCAGGGAGCGGGTTGCCGGCTGCTTGTTGTTTATTTATCGCAGCGTGTGCGGCTTTTTTACTCTAAACCTCGTGTAGCTTCCCAGCTGAAGTATGTTTGTCAATTGAAATGCTAGACAAAGTATCTATAGACCCACAAGATGATGATGATGATGATGACGATAATGATGTTGCCGTTGATGCCTGCGCACTTGTGGGAGTAGGGGAGATAGACGACACAGAGACGACTCTATCGAGAAGCTGACTGCACTTAAAGGTTATCGCATTTTGTGGCTTTAATGGATGCGGATTTGCGCTTTTCAATACGTTGCATTTTTATTCAATTCGCATGAAAGTCTTAGTCGACTTTAAAGTAAAGCTCTCATGACTTACTCTGCATTCAATTTAGAAACATGAGCAGAACACTTAAAATATCTTTGATGAAAAGTTTTCGATAGTTTTCAAAATTAAATAGTTTTCAGTAAACGATTCTCACTTGAGTTCACATATTCTTAATTGTTCTTTAAAAATTATATACATATATTTAATTTATTTTAGTTTAGTTAACGATGCTTCAGAAAATACTTTCAGATTTTAGTTTTTGATAAATCAACGGAACAGCTTAGGCTTATCTATAGTGCTTCAAATTTGAGCTCGATAAATTCCACTCATTATGCACTGTTTATAGCTGTAAAATTTGCTGATTTGGGCAAAAGTTGTTATAATTAAAGTTTTTGTGACAGATATCGGAATGATTGAAAAAAGTCAATGAATTTTTGCAGTCAGCAGCTTAAATGCGGCATAAATGCTAAATGGAAATATTGAACAGGAGCAGCTGCAACAACAACAACAACAACAGGATGGAGATTCGTTCGAAATGTACTTTGGCAGCTAACGAAAATTTTGTGCTGAACGCGTGAAAATTAATTAAAATATTCCTGTAACTGGCAAACGCCGCCGGAGCATAACTGAATTTTAATTGAACGCAATCAATGCGAATTTATGAAGTCCGTTTACCCCTTCTCAGCCCTGACATCCCCTCCCCCACTTGATATCCCTTTTGGGCAGCCTCCTGACAGTTAAGCAGTTTGCCTGTCTGTCGGTCTGTCCGCCTGTCGTTGCGTCTCCCCGTTCCCCTGAATCCCTTTGCAATTGGTGTTAATTTGCCTGCGAGAAATTATTAAATGGAAAAATCAACTTTACCTTCACCTTCAATTCAATGGTAATTCTTTTTCATGTATTCGCATAAAGCGACCCGTTTCTCTAGATAGAGGCAATAAAAGCATAATTAAATTTCAGGAATTCTCTCTTGACACCCCTTTAAGAGCTGAATATCACTGTTAGAGTGCTCTGCTTAATGCAGAGATAACAGGTTATGCAAAGGCACATATTCTATATATAACAGCTATGATTCATACTTATGTACTTATATATACAATCTTATATATATAATCTTCAGTTCGTATATGTTATACAGTTTATTATATATATGTATAAATATGTAATGTATATACATATCTTGTTATACATGTATCTTTAAAGAAAAATATATTCTGAGCTGAAGACAACAGACACTCGTTAATATGAACCCCATCTGAAGCCAGAAGTAGTCTTAAGCGATGATTATGTAGTCCATATAATTGCTTTAATAACTTTTAAAACTCACCTAACATTGATTTAATAGCTGAATTTGAATTTGTGAAATTTCATAATTCAATTTTAATTTTGACCTAATCAAAATTTCTTTAGCCTCTTTGATATTTGATATTTAATTTTATTTTAAATTTGAAAAAATAACTTACCATTCTTCATCTTCACTTCTCAAAAGATTTCCGGAAAATTATGTACTTTTGTATATACAGTGAGTAACAATAATATTCGTACTTTTTTTTTTTTTTTTTTTACAATTTCAAACGTCAATGAAATAAACAAAATTAATTGAAATTAAAAAAGTTTATATACAATATTGTAGATTGAAAAATTTCCTTTTCGACGAGGTATAAAAAAAAGAAACATAGAAATGAACATTTATTTGATATTAGTTATTTATTTATTTTAATATATTAAATATTTATTTTATTATATTTTTAGATATTCAAAATTTAAGAATTAACTTACTGTGCAGATGATTCATCAGCATTGAGTCGAGAAATCTTTATCGATCGTCTCGTACTTGGAGTCAGACCTTCGAAATTTGCATAAGCCATAAGAAGACGGTGTTATATTTCTGTTTGTTAGTTGTGAATTAAACATATTTGCTCTAGCTGAGGTTTAGCTGATCTGACTGCATAACTAATTGACTCTAGAGTCTCTCAAGGACTCTACCAATGCTTACGTGTAAGCAGATGCACTTGGCCAGTGAATATTCGAATATTCGTGAAAGTGTACGGCTCTCGTAGTGCGTAAATAATATGGAGAGCGCAGTTACTGGCGCAATTCAATGTATGTAAATACAATTAAATAGATTACACATTTCAGATTGGTGCAGTTGCATATTTATTTCGATTTAAGGCCTGCATAATAATACGTCGATTGTACAGGGCTGGAGAGGAGGGGGAAGCAGCAAAGGAAAGGCAATGGCAAAGGCGCAATGGATAAATCGAGTAGAGAAAATCAGTGTGACAGGAAGAAACAATTTAAGCACATTGGACAGGATAAGCCCTTGGCCGTATTAGTGTCTAAAACAATGCAGTAATACACGCACACACACGCACACGCACACACACACGTGTGGCACTGCAGTTTACACAGTTCGAGAGCGACATGGTCGTAGATTTTGCAAAAAGGATTTCAGAGCCAAACGAACCGAAAATTGTACAAGTCCTCGGCACGGGGGGGAGAGAGATGAGAGCGAACAGGATGGCAATGAGAATGGCGACATTTTCTAATGCAATTGTTTTTCGACAAGTTGCGAGGCTGCTGATGTGTGTGCGAGTGTGTGTGTGTGAGTGATGTGTGTGTGTGTGTGTGAGTATCTTACAGACGACTGCTGCTTGTCTTCCTCCTTCTGTCTGTGTGTGTGTGTGTATGTGTAATTGATTTTATCGGTCATGTTAATTTTGATTAAATATGCAAATCGACGATACAAATTTCGCATTTCGCACACACCCAACACATACACACACACACACACGCACGCACACATTGTCGTCATTGCCATTTCCAATGCAAACCTCAAACGGGAGACACGTGCAACCCAAACCAAATGCAAGGTGGATTACCTAGGAAGCAGTTCTCAGCCAGCCTTGGCGGCCCCCTTGACAGTTATTATGTTACGGTATTATCTCGTTATTTATGCAGCAGATGACAAATGCAATTTGTTGTTTGCACACGGCAGCTGCAGCACTGTTAACTGGCAATAGGCAACGGCCAACAGCCAATGGAAAATGGACAATGGGCAGCCAAAAATGGATGCAAGGACATGATAATTTCCAATCATTTGAATAATCTCCTTCTGGCAGCAGCCCGTGTCTGTGTCCGTGTCCGTGTCCATGTTGACCGTGCGCTGCGAAAATATTAGCTTAAGAAAATGTCTAACGAGCTCTACGTGCTGCGGCATGCGAAGGTGTCCCTGCTGTGGCTGTGGCTGTGGGTGTGGGCGTGGCTGTGGTTGTGGCTGTGGGTCTGGTCTATTAGCTGCAGTGGCGTTTGGTTGACTTTGTTGCGGTTTTGTGTATTGATTAAAACTTTGGCATTCGGGAATCGACTGCCATCAGCTGCATCCCATTCATCTGTAATTAGCATCGCAGTCAGAGCTGTTAAGGCTGATTATCAAATTATGAACTATATCGAAATTTATGACATTGTCGCTTCGGCTCAAGTGCAATTTCCCATAAACTACATACGCCCAGCAGAAGACCCAGAAAGACCTCCATTGACGCAGTGCTATCATTGATGCGTAAGCTGTTTACCAATGTTCGAATTCTAATCGTAAATCGAAATCACTTGCTTAAAGTGGCACACTCAAATACCCCAACCAACACACATGCTATGCTGTATATGCTATGTACTTATATATGTATATGCAAGTATATGTTAGGTGACAGCTTGGTTCATATACTTACGGGCAGTGCCATATATCTTATCGGGGCTATAAATGTCTCAATATTAAACTAAGTTAGTCAACAAACGCATATAATATAAATGGAAAAGGTATATAAATGTGGCCGCCGTCTTTAAAGTACACCACGTACAGTCCCAGTCAAGTGACCCGGGTGTTTGCCTCAAAATAATTACTGAAACTTGCTAGAAAAGAGAGATATATTTTTCAGGTCTGGAACAATGCGGGTAATTGATGGATGAATAAAATGGTGAAAGACTTCTGATATAGATCGAAGCTACATTCTACTATTATAAATACTTGTATGAGGCTAGGGTTGAATGGAACGGAAAGAATAAGAATAGGTATTACTGGGGCAACTAGGCATATAATAGAACCTCGTCATGCCCCACGGGTCTCTAGAGGAGACTAGCTTTGAGCGTCTTATCTCATAACTATGAAAGATATATTCTTCTACAAATAGAATTACGGAAATCTTTCTCTCGGTCTCTCTCTCTTTCTCTAATGATATATACGAAGTATTTTGTGCTGCATGACTTCAGATTAGTAATGAGAGAACGTACTTTAATATTTTGTGCAAAACAGTTTGATTTGCAGGGTATTTGGGGATAGGCATTTCCTTTTCTCGCATTCAGGCAGGCACAGGTAGCCTATTGAAATAGAAATAGTCATAGGGCAAATCTAATTGCCACGGAGCTTGACAAATGATGTTGGCTGTGTGACTGCTCTATACAAAGGGATTGCTGCAGGTTGCTCCCATTGCGGAGGGCGGCTGCAAAATGTTGCAATTGCTGCCTGCAGCTAGAAGTGGCGCCCTGCCGACCTGCTGACAAAACGGACTGACAGTTGAAATGACTGCAAAAGGTTGCCCCAGCACACCCGCCAAGCGCCTCCCGCCCTGAGCACTCCCTGGCTCCGGCTCTGGCTGTACGCCCGGAGTGTGCGAAAGGTGCCATTAAACGATTTTTCATTGCACGCTGCAGGCTGCCGCAGGTGTTATCTGCCTAGGCTGAGGCCCACGTGGCCCCACCCGCCGGGCTGGCATTTAGCGGTCCTCGACCTTATGGCACTCCGCGGCGTGAGACTGTACCTTAAACTGCAGCAAGTGAATATTTTTTCTTTGGCTTGAACGAGTCCGGAAATTGAAAATCATCTTAAACCGTGTGCATTGGTGGGCGGCAAGAGCGGAAATTATTATTTCTTTATCAATGGATTTTCAACAGCTCTCTCTCTCTCACCTGCCAAACTTCTCTGAAAAGTTTGCTTGGCTCTGTGCGCCATCCCTGCTCCTCCCCATTCCTGCATTGCCCCACTTCGGCCCACTCCAAGCATTAATGAATTGTCCGCAACCCAATCAAGCCCCTCTGCGCCCCGCTTACAACGAAATTTGTGCATTCATTATGCAATCACAACACGTATTTTTTAATCAATCTTACGTGCAAATATGCCGTACTCACTGCCGTAAGGACTGAAGGACTTTTGCACTGGCTGAGCGAGTCTCTGGCCTGTCCTTTGCGGAATTTAAATGTATTTCTTAGCCTCGTTCAGCTTTGCATTATTGATTGCAAAATGCCAGTAATATAATCAAACTGAAATTGCTCTAACACCATTCCAAATCCATTTCGACAATTCCGGCCGTAGCGTGGAATGCGGGGTCTAGGCGCATTTGCAAGGCCCTACAATACAGTTGTATACGTACTACAATGATAAGAAACTAGTATGACGAATAGAATACAATTTTGAATTGGTGTCAGTATCTTTTAGACTGGCGCCACACTTGGCAGGTTATAGAACATAAATAAAGTCACATAAAGATAGTCTTTATAATCGAACCATTGTATTACTGATTCATGCGTTCGTTTGCTTCGATTATCCGAATTATTCCAGAACAACAGTCATATATGCATTTAGTAAATAATATCTCATTGTCTCTCTCGGTAGTTCCCTCTTTTATCTCTCCCCCATACATATAGATATGAGTAAATATTTTAAGTATTCTAATTATTTCTTAATCTCTTCATGGCGATTCGATATTTTAAGTCCCAATCTCTAGAATCTCAGTAAATCATCATCGGCCTCAGTTAGATTCGGGGTAAAAATAAGTGGGACGAGTGTTTCGCCATGAAGTTTCCATAGCCCACGTCGCGATAAGTCAGCCGTTAAAGTTATATTGGAACTTTTGGCTTGTTTGCCGTTTGGCAGGTTTAGAAAATCTCGAGGTAATACATATCAATAAATATTTCTAGCTTGCCGCAAGATAAGATAGAGCGACTTATATTCGTTCGGCGAAGCAACAAATTGATATTTTTTCGACTTAAATTTGTAACGTCGCGTCGGGGCTAGTCGAGCCGCGTTATATAATATCTATAAATGTTAGTTGGGTGATTTGAAGACTCTGGCGGAAATACACAGCTCAGCATAAAATCGATAAGACAAGAAATGGGGTTTATGTTCCTAAGGCCTCTGTTGCAAGAGCTACTCACCTCTTTTTGTTGAAATATGCGATGACACTCACCCGACTCACTTTACAAGAAATGATTTGTTTATCAACTTCTTTCGCACCTACCATCGAGCAGAGTGCCAGATAAAGATAGTTATCTTAGGCATATAACTATTTTACTGCTCAATATGCTGCGCCTCTGTCTGCTGTCTCTGCATTGAATTCGCTGGGAGCAGTTCGAGGACTGCAGCCAGATGGATCGGGTGAAAGTGCTGTTAGATATTCCCAGCTTAGACCACGATGATATCCTAAACAAACTCGGCCATCCTTGTAACATATGCTCACAATCAGTCTATAGATATATTACTCGAGATTGTCAATCATATCATATATGAAAACATTGTTTGTACAGCTCGTTTGCTTGGGTAAATAAATAATATGAGCACGGATAAGAGCTCCTCTTTCGGTTTTTACTTTTGGAATCGAAGAAAATTTAAAGAATTGTTTATGGGCGCCTCTCTGCGTATAGGGTATAGGGTATAGGGTATCGCCTAGTCGGGCACTAGCCTGGTAGAACTCTACAGATGTACTTGCACTGCCTTCTATCGAAGTTGACTATCAAATTTGCTGCCTTATCTGATAGAAGTGCGTCTCTTAACCACAGAGCCATTGGGAGAAGCTAACTCGATCAGTTTTCAATTTTAGAATTTACAATATTTGATTATCCCATGCGGGGAATAGTCCGATATTGTGTCCGTCTTCTTAAACTCTTCACCTGATTGTCATTTATCAAAGGCAATGACTATATCTTATCGCGCCCCGCTCGCTGGTAACTGCCGCAGTAGAAGCATTTATTGATACCGTCCCAAAATGTATATATATAGTCGTCTACCTGTACATAAGTATATATGTAGTATGTACACACATGTATGAAGGGAGCTTGATTTTGGGGTTTTTTCTTTTCTGCTTATCAATAATATGCTCGAAGCATTTCACGCCGCTCTCGACTGGTGTTTGCTCAGTGACCACGATGTCATCGATACAGAGATAGAGAGAGTGAGAGAGCTACCAATTTCTGTTAAATTCACCATATCCATGAATGGAAGGGAGTCCCTTCGCTTTGTGTTTAACCTGTTGGCCCGATCCATTGCATGCATTTGGAGCCCTAGCTTTATACACTTGGCGCTATTTATTCATGGCATATTCGTCATGAGGTCGTCATATCTCTCTGTCAGTGTGTGTCGACGTTTCCTACTATCGATAAGAGCGGCCAATCCAAATCCAGTTATCTGCTTCTCACACATTCACACACGCGTACACACTCACACACACACACACGTATGTATTGTCAGAAAGATATTGCCTGAGTAAAGGTAAAGTAAATAAAATACCGTCGTCAGATAAGGCATATCATATAAAAAGCGATATCTATGAAAATATGTCATTATTTCGTTATTGAACTCCGAAGTGCTTAGTTCTGCGCCGTGTTTCGACTTCCTCTCCTGTGCTATATACATCTACATACATAATGACAGAAATATATATGTATTTTGATATAGATTGTCACCTGTGATTGCTGTGCACGTCGCTCGAATTAGTGTCGCGAGTGAGTTTCGATTTCGAGCAAACTGTATATTCCCTGTCGGTATTCCCTCAGTCGGTGTGGATTGGCAAGTAGAATAGCAGGCTTATCACATGTACCATTTGACCTAGTGTGAGATTCTTCTATTCTACTTTCGACAAGCACCAGTCAGCGTCGTCTTCCCAAACTCTTCAGCAGAGATGCCGTCTCACAGTAAGCAGCTCTATCTCGTATCTGCAAAGCCCTAAAGCGCTTCGAGTATCTTATGTAAATATAACGAGCAAATTATTTATCTTTTGCGGCACTCGCCCCATATCGGCGCAACGCTTGACTCATGATAGTTATCTGAGTGGGCGTGGCTGACTCCCTAAAGGGGATTGGTATGAGAGATTAGGCATTCAGTTTCACCCAAAGTGTGAACTTTACTCTCTAAAGAGATAAGCTGCACGAAATTCGCAATAAATCAGTAATAATTGATCCGATGTATGTATTTATATGGATATAGAAAGAAACATGTGACCCATCTGATCTTATCAATCGATTCATTATTCAGTTCTAGCCAAGTTTATATAACAGCGCTGGTGAAATCAATTTTCTGCTGTTCGTACGCAGCGATAAGAACGAATTCTTATTGTTGTGCGACCTCACATATTTTTATAGATCAATTTATAAGGCTGCGATAAGGAAATCCACTCGAAATGCGCGTGGTCTTAAGTATTCGTAGTATCTACTAAAAGTGGGTTGCTTATGCAAGTGCCGCACTATCTACCCAGGCAATCCTTTATGTTTGTCAATAGATCTTAACACCTAATACTTAATGATTTATCAGCATAATCATTTCATTTTTACTCATTTCGCACTGTCAGAAGGAGTATGTATCAGCCGCCCCATATCAGAGATGTCTAAGTGCCTATATCCCCATCATTTGTCTGTCTGCTGCTGCTGCTGCTGGCTGTCGCTCTCCCTTTGACTCGGACTAACTCTGGCAGCCAGTCAACATAATGAAAATGCAATTAATTTTTTCCAGCAATTTCTTTTCGCTCCCCCAAGTCACGGCCGACAGCGGCTTCAACTCTGACTCCAGCTTTGACTGTGATCCCGATGCTGTTGCAATATTATGACTCCTGCTGTTTGCCCTGACAGCCGGCCGGGCAGGACAGCCACCGGGGCCAGAGCGAAAAAAAAGCTGATGTTTATTGTGAAGCATTTTCTTTGACGGCAGCACAACGATTGCAGCGCCAGCCTGCTGGGGCTGGCCCACCGTTACATCTCGCCTGGCATGCTCCATGAACCATTCGCATTAAATGAGGAAACCAATTATTCGCGCTTATAAAGATTTACCGCCACACACAGGCGCATCCGCAGTTAGACAGATACAGACACAGCTAGATATAGAAATACAGATACAGATACAGATACAGATACGGATGCAGTTACATAAACTCCAGCCATCGTTTATATGCCCAGATAGGCATTGCCATGGCCCATTGTTTGCGTCGCCCGTGCTTTAATGGGCTCTCGGATTGATTAAAGTCGGCAGCTGCTCTAGGAGCTAAGCGAACTGCTTGCTGCCACCTCGTGGCACTTAGCTCTAATGCAGCCACAATTTCCGGTTGCCGAAAAGCGCTTTCATTATAATTTTGCACATTTTTAACGTCCTTTTGTTGGCCAATTGCCGGCTAGCCAATTCCTTCTCTTTCTATTTTTTTCCTTTTGCATTAACGATCATCACAAAGCCTATTTGATGGCTCACACTCGGCGTCTGCTCCGGGCATAACTTGTCATTTGTTCTGGACACCCTGCTGATGCTGCTGTGGCAAAATCGTGGCGAGAATTTGCGCAAAATTACCTTTCATTTTGTCATCAAAAACCACTTGAATGGGCGACAACGTCGACAACTCCAATTGGGGCGAATGGGCGACGGCAACAGTTGCCCGTCCGACTGTCTGGCTGTCTGTCTATCCGGGACTTGCCCGTAGCCGCAGCAATTACAGACGGTAATGTCCAGCCCCTTTGACCGTAACCCAGGAGAGAACCGTCTTCAGTTGTGCCTTAAAGCTTTTTAAGCCTCGGCATCCGGCTTGCTTTTTGGCTCTTTGGCTTTTGCTTTTCGCCTTTGTATTGCATTTCTTGAAACCGAAAGCGCATGGCCACCTCCGACTGCCGTGCACCCGAGAAGAACGGGAAGAAGAAGAAGAAGAAGCGTTAAATTAAAACGTAAATACCGCTTAGCCAACTATAAAGCAAGTGGCCAGCGCCAACGACTGCAGCTAGCTGTAATCAGTGGGTAATTAACCAGACGACGGCGTGCTAGAGCGTTCAGGTGATTCAGGCACCTTGCGACTCCAAAAGACAATTTAATCAGCCTGAAAGGAGCAGCAAGAGAGCGAGAAAGAGCGAGAGAGAGAGAGGGAGAGTGCAGTCTATCCTCATTTTAAAGAGTTTCCACTCACATCAACCAATTAAATCAGTGTAGTTGCTAACTCGAGCTGACAGCTGAGCGCAGCCACCATATGACACTTGGACTATTCTTTATAATGCTTATCTATATCGCATCGACTTCACTTCGTGCTCTCACACTTGCCTGGCCGGCAAAGGGCTAAGTTTTTGGCACAGACAACGAAAATTGTGTACGCCAAACTATAAATAAGTTTCTAAGCGTTGATTTTGACAGTTTCATCCATGGGAAACGTGCGGGAGAAGCATCGTTATCCCACATCCTCTTTACATATATCGGGGCATATGACAAGCGTAGCTTGAAAAGAGTTCAATTGAACTAGTTCAGGGATCATAATAGCTATTCAGATTGATTAATCAGTGATTAAGTATATTATCAATTTATTTATGTCAGGAGAAGCATCATTATTCGACATCCTCGTTACATATCGGAGAAAAGAACTAGTTCAGAGATCGTAATAGACTTAGTTTTAAAAATGATTCAATTTTGTTAATCAGTCATTAAGTATATTTTTAATTCATTTATGGCTGTAGGAGAATCATTGTTCGACATTCTCTTTAAATATATTGGGGCATATGGCAATAGTATCTGTAAAAGAGTTCAATTGAACTAGTTCAGGGATCATAATAGATATTCAGATAATATTAATCAGTGATTACATGTATAGCAAGTGAAGCATCATTATCCAACAGTTTCTTAACATATTATAGAATAGAGTTTAATTGAACTAGTTCGGGGACCCTAAAAGATATCGTTTTTATTTCATTTACCACTGATTACGTATATTTAAATTTCATTTATGGTGAATAAACCGTCGACATTGTCTTTTGAATAATTCGAGTGCGAGCATTACCTGATTACCAGATATTATTTAGAGGGTATCTAATATTCATGCAGACTTCAATGCATTGTTTTTTTTTTTTTTTTGCCATTTTGTTTTGGCAACAAGGGAACGTATTGCAGTTTGCCATTTTTTTCTGTTTGGTGTCGTTTCATGTGTCTTTGGGAAAATTGCAACTGCTGCACATCGGGCAAAAAATTCTAAACTGCAATAAATTCATCAAATGTGCAATGGAACATGCTGTAATGTCACACCCACCGCAGCACATCAGGCCAACAGTGCCACCAACCCACCATAGCACCCCCAGGCACGTAGCGAAGTGCCGAGCGACAGGGCATGGAGCAGCCCCCATCTGCATACTCCATTAAATGTCTGAGCTGCCCTGAATTGGACGATATTTCGTAGGCAAATGTGCAATAAATTGTAAATGTTTGTGTATCGCTGGCTGGTGGGGTTCTGCTCGCGCAGGGGCTGCTGTTGCACTGCACTCTGCTGCGATAGGACTCCACCATTCTCCCCCACTGAGCAGGAGGCTGGGTCGCCCGTAAAACTTGTCCGCTGCACGCCTGTCAAGTTGTACAAGTGTTCTGCAGATTGTTTTTCTGGGCGAAATGACGCGCTTGTTTTAGAGCTGCGATAACGCGGCTAGAAATATGCAATTTACTGCCACTTAAAACAACGATTAATGTGTACATTTACATCAACTTTAGAAACTACAGCGAATAGATGACTTTCAAAAATCATCGTATTTATTACACAATTACTTTCAAATAGTAAAAACCAAAATAATAAACATGTTTCTAACTTTACTTATATCAAATTTTATAGTATATAAAATGGAATATTCCCACAACAACAACTTTATAATAATGAAGGTGATTCAAATAGGTTATATAGCAGAGAACGAAATGGTAAACTGAGAAGCGTTAAGTCTAAGAAACAAAATAAAATAATTATTTTTATATATTCTCAGTTGCATAAAAATATCGATTGAAAAACATATACATATCGATATAGCCCTGTCCTATCTGTCTGTTTGTCCCTCCGTCCGTCTGTCCGTCCGTCTGTCCGTCCGTCCACCCGCCCGTTTGTCCATATGTTTTAACGCGTCGATCTCTGAAGATATAAGAGCTAGAGACTTGAAATTTTTTTTTAAATGTCCGTATATATAGCGCGCTCATCGAATTTATCTTCAAAAATCGATAACTCATCCCGTTATTTTATTATTAAGTACTCTAATTATGTCGTCAATGAATGGTATCAAATTTTCATTTTTATACGCATATCCAAGTCAAGCAGTGCTAGAGCTTAGATGAGAATCTATGTAGCCTCGCCGCATCAGAATTTAATATGAATAAGCTATGAGACTTACTTGGAGGAGATTTAAATGTATTTATTTATCCGAATATTGGCTTCATTCGATGCAGCGTGCAGCAATTGAAGGCTCATTTGTGTTGCTATTTGCAACAATAGTGTGCAACCAGGCAGCAAATGCTCGGCCATTGCACGTTGGCTGCATTCAATTATGCAATTAATATATGACTTTCGTGTAATGCAATTAAAAGTCAAAAGCGTTGGGTCATCCATGGCCACGTGGCTTAAAATTCTGCTGCGTGTGCAGCTTTCCGTCCCACACTTGCACTTGCCCAGTGTCCAGAGTCCGGTGTCCGGTGTCCAGTGCAATCAGCCTGGCCAGTGGGGTCAGTAGATGCAGGAGGGGGGAGATGTGGAGGAGCGCAGGAAGTTTGTGGGACTCATAAAGTTGCCTAACGCAGCAGAAATGTCGACAGACAGCTACAGACAGAGATATACACAGATATTGGGGCGTAATTTAGCTATTAAATCGCATTTTTATTTGGCAGCGCCGCAGAGGCAATTCGTAGTCATCGAATCGAATCTCGACTCTAGTCCGGCAGCAGGCCTTGAAGGCCTCATATGCACTTCTGTGGAAGCCCTGGGCAAGCAAGTGCCCGCAAGAATGCTTGGAGAGGGCGGCGAAGGCTGCAGCAGGAGGAGGAAGCATTTTTGCAACGCAACGGAAACGGAAAATGTTCTATTGGTCAGGCAGCGAGAGGCCATGCAGTCGGCCCGAATGCAGGTTGCGGCTCTTTCATTTTGGCCAGTGTACGCGAGTGTTCCGCAACAGCTTGACACAGTGGAGCGTTAAATTAATCGTGGCAGCCACCCGGTGGCTGAGGCAGGGCTGGACCGAGCCAGGCAACAGCTTTATCCTGGTTTGCATGCCAGGTCCTTCCTCGTTTATTGGTCAGAGTTTCGGGTATGGAAGCTTGCATGGATTGGCCCTTTGATTGCAATGCGGCATATTTTTCAATTTTTCAATCTCTCCAACTGCAAAGTGCGCGAAATAGAAGTGATTGAAAAATTTATGAACACACGAACAACATGCAGCTGTGCCGGGTCTGCTTGCTCAAGTAGATCTGACCATTTCACATTTACTATCTGTATTCTAAACTATCTTTATATGATTCAACATCGCAAAAGTACATTGCACTCTCTCTTATGCTTGCAGAGTATCTCTCAGCCAGGCAGTCCCAACTATATGGCGTTTTTCTGGTTCTGTCTGTGCTTCTCCTTTGGGTAACATCCGCATTTAAATTATTAACTTAAGCAGACATTAATTTCGGCCAAAAAATGCATTCATCGGGGACATTTTAGTGGTAAGTAAATGACTTTGCCGAACAAAGGCAGGCGATGGGAAAATGCTCTCACTGTATTTTCGTTGCTTATTTAGTAATTCGTCGGTTTAATTTCTGAAAATTCCATTTGGTAATCTTTAGTGAGAATATCATAACAGCTTGATGTTTATATTATTTGATTTTTAATCAATCGAATTCATTTACAGAATCCATCTCAGAGTGCTCAGAGGTTCTCAGTCTGCCAAACTGACGAAATTGTCCACCATCGGCTATTATATCATTTAATATATTTAGCATAGACATTTATTTAGTTTTCAATTATCAGTTTCTGTTTGATTCAATAATATTTTATTATGATAGAGCAAAGTGTATGGTAGTTCGGTAGAAAAAATAGAAAGTAATTGCTGTGATATTTCTATAAGAATTAATATTTTATATAATTAATTATGACAAGACCAACATCATGATGAATAAAATTTTAAATGACTATGTAAAAATAATTATGCCAAACAAAAACAAGTAAGAAAGCTCTAGTCGAGACTGCTCGACTACGAAATCCCCTGAACCCGTCTTTTTGCTTACAAAAGAAACACACACACACATACATAGGCACATATAGGCACGCACGCATGGGCTGCAGTGTAGGCCTCTCATTGAAACTTAATTATTTAATAACTTTTTTTGTGGACGTACGTTCTTCATGAAACTTTTAGATTGTGAATATATCATTACTATGCGTGTATGTGCCGAATCTCAAGTCTCTAGTATTTGAAATACGCATTTTACAAAGGTGAGGGTGAGGGGGTGGATATAGGGGTGGGGGGGTGAATTATAACAAAAACCGAAATTCTATAAACTGCATATGAGTCTACATTTCAAATTTGGAGACTCTAGCTCAAAAGATGTAGGAGATATAATTTTATAATTGACTTTCGATAAGGTTTTTCATCGATAAAAAAATAATCGGACAAGTTATCGAAATTATGTGATAAACTCGATATGCGCGTGCTATATACGGACATTTTAAAAAAAAGTTGAGGTCTCTAGCTATTGTAGCTTCGGAAATCGACGCGTTCAAACATACGGACAGACGGACAGACGGACAGACGGACAGACGGACATGGCTAAATCAACTTTTCTCGTCGCCCTGATCAAGAATATATATACTTTATGGGGTCTGCCACGCCTCCTTCTCCCTGTTACATACTTTTAACAAAACCATTATACCCTGATTTCCCATTTTCAATGGGTTCAGGGTATAAAAAAAAAAAATAAATAAATAAATAAAAATAAAATAATTTTAAATAAAAATGCTTTTACATATATGCATAGATTTCTTTTCTCTTTTATTTATTTGATAGACATTCTGTATAAATTGATTATTGTGTAGTTGGGCGACTATAAATCAACTATAAATATTTATCAAGAATTACGCGAGCTATTTTAAATAAGTATGTATGTATATATTTAGCTAGAATACAAATCTGGATTCTCATTGATCAGATGAGAAGGAAATACTTATAAAATAATCTACCTATGTAGTTCTCGATATAGCAATTTCATAAAAAATTTATTTATACACCACGGTGCACCGTTGCTTAATTATTAATCCCAATTAAATATTTTCTAATCTATAATATAGCTGTACCTGTATATGTACAATAACTGTAGTCTAAGTAAATACGCAACACGATGAAGTCACAGTCGCATTTAGATCGTTGGCTCTATTACCTAATTTAGTGGTCAAAGCAATTAGAGCCCTTGAAAATTGCCCCAGCACCCCTCACCAAATCAAAGGAAGTCTCTGCAGCGGCGCATTTTAATCTCCGAGTGCAACCGCAGGCATAGGCATAGGCATTGGCATAGGCAGAAGGGCTCAGGCGCAGTCCCAGGCCCAGGCTCAGGTACAGACACTGACAATTAATATTCAAATTTATTAGCCACCTATGAACCGAGTGTGTGCATTATCAGCAGGCACTCGACGGCGTTGACGACGACAATTCCCATGTAGCAGGAGTCGGGGACAGGAGAGCAGCGCAGCAGCAGCAGCATGTCCAGACTGCCTGTCTATCTGGCACGCACATTGACGTTAATGCAGGGAGGCGGGAGTAGAGAGCAGAGGGCAGAGAGCAGGGAGCTGAGAGCACAAAAGTATTGGCGACAACTGCACGATGGGACCTAAGGGAAATATTTCATTGGCTGACCGGGTACGTGTCTGGTCCGTGCTGGCTGTGTCAGTGCGCTTAATTATTTGCATATGATTAGACTTAATGGTCGAGTGAGCTACTCTGACTGGGGGTAATCACACGAGCCAGCGCCGCTGCTGTGTAATTGTTAATGATGATTAGATTCAATTTAGGGCATCATTAGTTAGCTGACGACGCTACAGTTGCGGCCATTGTCAGTGTTCGCCTCCCACCCCACCCCCAGCCCACCTCCTTCGAGTCACTTTAAATTTATGCCAATGCCGCAACGTCAGCAGCCCCGTCCACTCACTGACCAATGATGCGGCCAGTGGGCTGACGCCGGGCTGACCCAAGTGGCTTACGTGAACGCTGGCGAATTGCAACGTGACCTGAGGCCGCCGTCGAGTCTGAGGTTAATTTCGCAAAATTGTCGAGTCAACGAGTAGCTGTTGGCCAGCGGGCGAGGGACGGTGGGCGGCGGGCAGAAGGGGATCCCATGCGAAGCTGTTGAAATAGTTCAAAGTGTATGCAAATGTGAGGCATTGTGTGGTTTAGCCGGAAGAAACCAAAGATGGAAGGAATGGAAGGAAGGGCAGGAGCCATCGCGCTGGTCATCTTGTGTTCCTGGGGTTGGGGTTGGGGTTGGGTTGGGGCTGGAGCTGGGGTTGTCCATTGTGCGATTTTAATCACTCTGAAAGCGTCGACGAAAAAGTCAACCAACTAGTTGTTCAAGCTAATTGCTGTGGGCGTGGTCGAAGTCGAAGTCGAAAAGCTCAAGAGCTGCAATTAATATAATTGAGCGGTAGGCACAGCAGGTTTATAATTAGTTAAAGTCCACTTCATATTTATCGCTTACGTAAGAAACATACATACATATATATTAAAATTCATAAAAATTCCTGTTTGTAATTATGTTTAATTAAGAGCGAACATTATTTATACAACTTTTGGCGAATTCTCCGAGATCTAACGCACAAGAAATACCCTAGCACAGACTCAGAAAAAGACTTTAAATTTATTGCGAGACATTCACTTTAATTTTTTAACTATTTTGAGCATCGTTGATGAAGATGATCTACTTAGATTATCTCATAATTGAAGATAAGATTTATCTTATTCATAATTATCTTAATAATATCTGATGCTAGGAAGCAAAACCTCTTCGATCTTGGTTAAGATCATGAATTTATTAAGGATTCTCCCATGGGTATTTGGACCTTTACTTACAGCTACAAAAGTATTGGGAACATTACAAATATAAAGAGAGCTCTACTGACTCTATACTGTTTACTTTAACATTAACAAAGATTTATAGAGTATTAGGGAAAGTCCGACTGAATTGATTAGAGCACAAACAAATGAATAAATTCGCAGATTCATTTGAATGAATTCCCTTCAATCATATTGTACAAAAGTAAGCCGGAACTTAAAAAAAGAGATGATTATTGCCCCTGTAAGGGTATCATGAGCCGAATTTGCTGGCTGGACGCCGTCGGTCCACTTGGCAAGCGCTGCTGGCAATTCGCCACAGTTTCAGTTTATTAACGCAAATTTATTGCAATTAGCGTTGGCGAATTGCAGCATCAAGTGGAAACCAAGCGGGAATAATAAAAGATGAAAATAAGTTTCGGAGGGTGAAAAGTTTTTAATTTAAGCAGAGCTTATTATCAGCTCTCTGCATAGCTGCGAATAGGTGTGGAAGTGATTAAAAAAGTTCTGCAAAGCGATTAGAAATGCAAAGTTATGCGAAAATTTAATTGCATTTCTTGTTTTCATAGACACCCCAAATAAAATCCAGTCAGGTCCATTGTCCAGCCCTGGACTCACTTGTTCACGGTCCGAAAACAACAAACTGAAATGTTAATAAAAATCAAAACGAATTCTAAATATTCGTATCGAGAGTTAAATGAGGTCCATTGTGAAGAAATATGACAATTTCAGTTTTACATATGAAGAGAGTGGGACGAGTTTTCTTATAAGATTTACTAAGGTTTCGTAAGCGGGAATATATCGGTAGACGGAAACTTGGTCTTGAATAACTCTGTTACATATTTTATGATTAATAATAGGGTATTAATATAATTAAATAGAGTGTCGAAAAATATAATGATTCCACTTAAACAACATCAGAAAATTTCCTTTCTTAAACTTCTTTTAAGCACCAAACTCTTTGCTTCTTGAACTGCTACCGCCCTGTTGATTGATTGATTGTGTGACCAGGCTGCCATACCGCTTAACCAAGCTTGTCATGCAGGAAGTATAAGTAATTGAAGATTTGACCTACTTAAATATTAAAAATATTTATTTTTTTTTCTCTATTTGTTATCTATACAATCAATAAATCTTGTATACACATTTAAAATATCAAGTCTACAGTAAGACACGCACATAATAAAGCAAACACTTCAATCAAATCAAACCAATATACTCTTCTCACTTGCTTGAATGGGTATTCTTTAATGCAAACGTCCTCGTAAAGTAGCTGCCATGGCACCTTTCTCGAAAGGAAATCGCTGAAAACACTAACCATTCAGTCGTGAAATTAACAACGCTCTCAAAAATATTGCAAAATGCAAAAATATTGCTCAGGCTTTCAGCTAGTCACGTTGTCGCAGGAGGCAGCAAGGACATTTTCGGCTAAAGTCCTTACATATATTCTAGTTTCATTTTTTTTTCTTTTTTAGCAGGCCAGACAAAGGAGACAAAGGAGCAGCGGAGCAACAAATTCTATAGGTATTTAAATGAAAATTATATGCACTTCGGCTCAAGTTAAGTGCAGCGCCACAAGATTTATGGTTATTGTGTGTTTGAGCAAAGCTGCGTCGATGAATTGGAAAATGTTTTTAGATAGGGTTTTTGGAGGAGCTGCAGTGCCAGTGGCAGTGGCAGCAGGCGAGATTGCTTATCCCGTTCACTCACAGCTAGACCAATTAAAATCCCTTCGCAATCGCAATGCAATCAAGTTGCAGTAATTTTGAAATCATATTTTATCCACTCTCAACATATTTATTTGTTGAGTTTCGCCCATCTCTGTGGCCGTTGTGTGGCTGACTGGCAGAAAAATGAACTCGTTGGGCCACCCCACCCACACACAGCCACACACAAATTGCCTCAGGGTGCACAGTTGAGGGACTTTTGCTGCTACGGCGAGCAATCCTATCATTTTTAAGCCAGATACGTAACACCGAATAGACCGGACCAAATATTTATATGTCAAAGCAAACTCCATATCTCAATTAGTTTGTTACTTAAGATCTACTTTGCCTAAAATATTGAAATACTTTTCAATATCTGCTGAAGGGTATTCAGAATTCGACTTGCCACGAAGAGATTTCTTTTCTTCCGGTATTTTTTTAGCTTCTTGCTCAAGTGCTTTTCATGGCAAATGGAAAATTTGAGCTGCTGCGGCGTGTGTTGCTGTGCGAATCGCAAGCTGCTCCACTCGACCTCACTTCATGGCAACATATGCGCAAAAATTGACCACGACTGGTTCCCCTAGCCATAGGCACTTGCCTGGGTATGCCTTCCACCTCTAGGTATTGTGTACTTGTAAGCAATAGCAAGAGCAAATGCGTCCCAGTAAACAGTTCTTGGCTAGACGGCAGTGAATTATAGCTTAACTACAATTTAAAGGTTCATCAACGAAACTTGCCAAAAATATTGTTATCGATAGAAAGTATTAACAATCTGTTATTCAAGAGCGGAGTGACTGGACTGCGAGGGACGGAATATATCACAGATAGCTCTGCAAAGTCATTGAATGGTTGAAACCCTCAATAAATGATTCCTGTGTTTAATTTATCAGCACTTATCTATAAAAAGTCATTTTATTTGTGCTGTTCTTTTTAAGCTTTTAATGATTATGATTTAAGCGCTTTATGATTATATTGAGTCGTAAGAAAACCAACTCAGTCATCTCTTCAAACTGTTGCAGCACAAAGGAATAATGTTCATGTTAATCCTCAAAGAAAACTTGTTTCACTTGAGATTGCCAATATCCTTTAGATCAACATTTTCAGTTTATAACAGTTTTCTGACTAAAGTGAATTCCTATCGATATGCTTTGCATATTATATTCCGATTCTATGGAACTTGCTGGGAGGCCTAAAAAAATTTCTAGTGGAATTAGTAAAATTTTTATTTATTTTTTTATTAAGCTAAACTAACCTAAATAAAAAAAAAAAAGAAATCAAGAAAATAAAAATATAATTAAAAAAATAAATAAATTTCTAGTGGAATAGTAAAATTGTAATTTATTTTTTATTAAGCTAAAATAACATAAATATTTAACAAAAAAAAAAAAAATAAATAAATAAATAAATAATAAAAAAAAAAAAAAGAAATTAAGAAAATAAAAATATAAAATTAAAAAAAAAAATAAATAAATAATTGAAAATCAATAAAGTAGCTACTTAATAAAAGCTTTTCAATTTATTTATTTTAATTGAATTTAATTTTTTGAGAAGACGTTTTAATACCGAACTATCGTAAAATTTAATTTTCATCCATTTGATTGACGGTATCATGGCTTCCACAGCTTTAATATGATAGCGATGTCAATTTATTAGTTGATATTTCTGAATTAATAGAACAATAAAAATTATATGCAATTGTCTTTATAAATATGAGAAATTTTAATAATTAAAAAATATATGTATTAACATTCACTGGAGGTTTACGATTAGCTACTCGGAACTGGGCTTACGAAACTCTCTCTATTCTTCAATATGCTATTGAATTCTTGTGGAGGAATATCTAGAATGTCCTCATTAATTATTTTCTTGATACCTAGAGTGGGATGCAGCACTTTAAGCCCTGTCCTTGCCGTAATTTAAGCAAGTGCAATGCGAAGGCCTTTGAGAACTTGAACAGCTGTCAAAAAACTTGTCTCGCTTCAAATCGAATTAAGTTCAATTACATTTTCCGGTCTCTGCTGAGCCCCAGTCAGGGGCTAAACGGCTGCTGACGAGCTATACATACATTTTTTCCCAATGGGTTGGGAATGGAAATGAACTCACAGAATAGAGAGCACGGCACGAGGACAGCAGACAGCTCGCATCCTCGCCCCGATTCCCGCCCTCGCCCTCGCCCACACCCAGCACATGTGTGTAGAATATGGCGCACGTGAAAAAAGGTGAGCCAAAGTGTGAAAACATTTCTGATTCATTAAAAATTTAAAAAGTTCAAAGTGTTTTCAGACGCGACCTGTATGCAGTGGAAACGGAACTGCTGGCTGTTAACTGGGTGCAGTGCTTCAACAGGCAGCGTAGCCTGTCCATGGCTTTGGGGCAGCGAGGTGGCTTTCAAGCTATCAATCTACAGTTGAAGCTATTAAAGCACAGACCAGAATAGTCAGTTGCAGTCAAAGGCGCCACAGAACTTGCAAATCACCAACCACTAGACTAGAGCCCCAAGGAACTGCTGCGGTGGCACTTGTCACGCAAATGTGACCGGAAATTGTTTGGCATGAAATGCGCTCAGAAAGGATTTCGAGGGCGAAATTATTAAAACGTTGCTTTTCATTTGTGGCCAAGTGCTCGCAGCGGGCCAGCCAGGCACAAGGCGAAGACAGCTTGAGCAGCAATTGCAGCAGGACGACTGGCAGGAGGCGGGTGGCGGTGGGGGGGGGGGGGGTGTGGGGCTGGGGCGAGGAACTTGGCTTTGATCTGCTGTCGAGATTTTCGGCTTGCCTTCAAACGAAGTGCAGCCGAGCGGCAATAACCACACCTGCGTACATCAAGACGATGGACGATGCGCCCATTCGCTTATGCGCCCATTCGCCCAGTCGTTCAGTCGTCTTGTCGTGCTCGATGGGCGTGTAAGCAACGAGTGAGCGAATGAATGGGCGTTGTCACACTCACAGCTCACGGCTCACAGCTCACAGCTTACAGCTCAGCTAACAGCGCTTGCAGCTCGTGTCCTGGCGCTGTCCTTTTTTGGGCTGAATACTGCCGTCGAATGCACTGAGGCATGTGACAAAACGATAAACACATTGTGGGCGGGCGGGCTGGTGGGCTGTTGGGCGGGCAGGAGGGCGCCTGCATTGTAATCACTTTGACATTTATGCATATCAAGCAAAAGGCGAAGCGACAGCAGTGCCTTCATCAAGCAACAGGACAACCGGCAGGAGGCAGGAGCAGGAGGCGGGAGACAGCTCAGCTGGAGGAGCTGTCCTGTGGCCTGCTGCCTCACGCTCATTCAAATGTATCATTTTTAATGATGTCCAAATATTATAATATATCTGTATGCGCACTTTGGCATATCTGTGCTCAGATTTCCTTTTCTTTTTATGCTGGTCTGATTTTCATTTCATTTGAAATGCAAATGAAGTAAATACGCATTTATCGAGGCAAACCTGCTTTTGGCTCTGTTGCCAAATGGAGAAAGGAAACTTCAAAGCGCTTTAGAGGGACTTATTCGATTCGCAAGCATTTGTTTAGTCAGTGAAAGTTTTTAATACTCGGCAAAAAAAAAAAGGTAATAGAAATAGATTTATTTCGGCGAGCTCCACACAGCAATCTATCCAATCAAGTGTTGTTGCCATAAAAAATTGATAATACGCTTATCCTGGGCCAAGCTTAAGGACAAATATTCTCCACCAGCCTGGAGCTCCTTTGGCCTGGGCAAGAGCGTGTCTAACATAATAAAAGGGCGCTAAAAACAATGTAATGAAATAATTTTCATTGTTAAAATGATAACAATATGTCAAGCAGACACTGCCACCGACTCCCCAGTGGAGCAGCAGCTCCAGCTAAATGACATTAACAATGCTGCCAGCAACATCAGCGACAACAACAACAACAACAATAACAACGTTTTACGATGTTGGTTGCGGCTGTCTTGACTGTTTCACAGGCAGGCGGTGCTGGTAGTGGTGGCTCTGGATGGCTGCGAGTGTGGGTGTGGTAGGGTTTGGGAAAGGATTGTCTGCGTATGCTGAGAATTGTCTAAAGCACATGTTGGACCTGACAAAAAACCAATTTGTTATGCGCTTTACAATTTAACGGCTTCTGATTCGCTCAAATTGGGAAGCCCTGCAACTGGATGCAGCGTGGAGCGGCACTAATTGCGCGTCTCTCAATGCCAAACACGTGGAACTTCTTGGACTCCTTATTGCGCTAAACTTTCGCATTTAATCGAGCTGGGCTCAGAGTGCTCGCTCAAGACCATTTGTCCAGGCTCATTTGGTCATGTTTATTCATTAATACGGCGCCTACACCCAACTGTCCGCCAAGGTAATTGCCTTTGTGCTGGCGGTTTGCAGTCGCTGCGGGGGCGGGACAAACGAGCCTCGCCTCACCTCACCTCGCCCCGAATAAAAGCTAAATTCCCGAATTACGTATACGAGCTGCTCTGCCCTGGTCAGCGCTTGTGGCCGGCTATAGAAAACTTATTCTCCGGCGCATTGCTTCCGCAATTAGGCTCGCTGCTTTGTGCGCCTGAGAATGGAGACCCAAACGAACACACCCAGAGCTCAACTTGGATTATACTACTCGCCACTGTAGAGCGTTCCTTGTTGCCCTCCCAGTTACGTACAGTGGGAGTGACGTACAGATGAAGTGTGCATGAAAATGTATTAGAGGTTGCTCATATAAATAGCTGAGATATTCTTATGATTCATTTGTCCCTCATCAAATAAATAATCCCTTATTCCTTAGAATTTATTTTTCCTTTAAATTTATTTCATATGTTACCACAAATATCTAAGTAGAAAAGGCTGAGAAATAGTCTTAACTCTTAAACAAATTTATAATATCATTCACAAAAAAAAAAAATCTGTAATTTAACAAAGAGTGTAATAAATTGAAATTGAAATTTGTAGACTTCCTTCAAATCGAAGGATTAAACATATTTTAGTTGCTATCATTATTTTCCCTATATGTGCTAAAAACGTTGACATTCAATCTTAACAAAAAATGTTCCATAGTAATCGTCCTTTTTGTCCCACTGTATCTCAATGATTTTTTAAGCTTATTCTTAAACTTATTTCAGTTATTATCAATAGCTTCCATATGTATACACATTGAAATCTTGACAAAAATTTAGCACAATATATTGTCTTTTTATCCCACTGTGCCTCAACTGATTTTCTGCTGATTTTAGCGCTTCTGTAATTGGAAAATCGTATATAAAATGAAATCAATCAAGTGTGCCAATGTGCACTATTGCGCATTGTGCTCCGCTTTAGACAGACAGACAGATAGACAGACGGACGGGCAGAGGGTTGGCCTATGCCTCTGCCATTGCTGTTGCCTCTACCATTGCCGCTTCTGTTGGTTTGGCTGCTTCTGTTGCCATTGGTATGCCCAACGCCATTTTGTCTAGCTGTTGAAATTAAGAGAAAAAGAAAAGTTTGTTTTTTCGGTTCTTTATCTCTGACCTCAGTTGATTTCTTTCCTCTTGTTTTATTTTCTCTCTCCCTTTCTCGCTGTTGTTAGTTGCAACTGATGGCGTTGGCGTTGGCGTTAAATTAATTTGGCCCCTTTGTGCCTTACCATCCCAGCTGCCTCTGCACACATTTATACACCTATACACACATACTCACACACGCCCACACACAGCTGTTGAAGCTCTGTCATAAATATTAATGAACTGCTCGTTTAGTCCACATTTATCTCTTTCAATTCATTTTGCATAATTTCTCAAGTTCGACAGCTTAAATCAAAACTTAGACAGTTCAAAATCACTTCGATTAGTTGTTGTTGCAATTTCTAATTGGCAATGGGCCAATTCACTACTCTTTGAAGATATATTCCAAGTATAGATATCAATATGAGAAATTATCACATTATCTACTCAAATTTATTTTTATAAATTTCTATTCCTGATACTTTTCAATTCACAACAGAAAAATAAATAGATCTTATAACATGTAAGGACGAGTCACTGCTATATAAATAATATATGCTGCCTGTCGTACATCTGTTGTTATATTGTATTCTGCTCTGCAGAGTTTAAGGAATCCTTTTAGGGAATATAAAAAATGTATTCGTCTTGGTATGTAGAAGGAAATATTGCAGCTGCTTGTGTTTTGTGTTTTATGTTTTCTGTCTTACTTATGACAGTCGAATGTTTTTCACGACTTTTTGTCAACTTTACGCATTTTTAATGAAACCAACTTGAGCAGCAAACAAAGAAGCGG
This sequence comes from Drosophila aldrichi, assembly GCA_035045965.1. Taxonomy (NCBI): domain Eukaryota; kingdom Metazoa; phylum Arthropoda; class Insecta; order Diptera; family Drosophilidae; genus Drosophila; species Drosophila aldrichi. The sequence continues at coordinate 2,069,207 of JAWNOM010000341.1, read as the reverse complement.
CAAGGCCGAAATCAACAGCTGGCGATGACTGCCTAGAGCCGAGTGCAGAGTGCCGAATGCTGGAAAATTGTCTGCAAATTGAAAGCGAAATCGGAGCTCGTTTTAATAAAACATATGCGGCACTCATACGGCATCATGGGGAAGCCACTCGCAGCAGCCGCATCGCTCGCCAATAATTCTTGCACTATCTTAGCAGACCTCATGAAAGAAGTGCATACAAGCCGCAGTCCCGCTCTCGTGGGTGGAGCGCCCTCGTGAGCTCGCCAAGTGTGTCCGCAAAGTACACACAAAATTTACCAGAGTGTGCAAACGACAGACATCATAGGGCGGGGGCGGTCTGGGGGAGGCAGAGGTCGGGGATGGAACAAGCGTAGTCTATGCATGTCGCTCTTGCCTGCCTAAAAGGCGGCGGGCAGAGCTCGACCTAAAACATTTTGCGGCCAACTACAATAAAATAAAATAACTTGACTAAAATGCGACAAGAAAATTGTATTTCAACAATGGAAAGCGATTGCGGCGAAAACTACAATAAAATGTCGCTAAATTAGACATGAAGACAACCGCAGCCGCAGCAGCCGCTCGGCTCGTCTGCTGGAGAGGGGGCGGAGGAGGGAGAGAGCAGTTCCACTTCACAATTGTGGGTCCAGCTTTTTGTATCGGGTTCAAGATGAGTTGGTTTGTTAAGTACTAACTAAAGCGTTCATATAAAAACAAGTAAGAGCACTACAGTTAGGCGCTATCGACCTCATAATACTCATTTTTTGTTTTGGTAAAAAATTAAGGAGTCTGCAGTTACTCAACTGTTTCACGTTGGATCCCTAGCCTCAAGGCAGATTTTGATTATTTTTGCCATGTTCGTAATGATAAAATGTTTGTCTTAGAGGACACTGAAGAACTATAGAAAGAACCGCTTTTCCCGGTTCAGCCTGGCTCCTCAGTCATATATATTTTTTGACAGTCTTTAGAAGGACTCTCTTATTCATTATCATTATCAGTCTTCCCACCATTATCAGCTTTGGTACATGCAATTCCAGCGTAATAGAAACTGATGACACAATCTAATAATCTTTTATGAGTTGAATTTGACCACAGATTCAGGCCAAATTGGCGCTTTTAGTCACGTATATACTTTCGAATGCCGTTTGGCAATACCCTTTCGCGATAAATAGTATGCTATAAGGGAAAGCCGTTGTCCGTTAACGGGCGCAATTGAATTACTCTCAGTGCTATTAGCTGGTCTTGAGAACTATGAGATTATCATGAGATGGGGGCGGGAATACGCCCCACTTCGTCTGTACACAACAATTGTCGCCGTTAGACATGACAATAACAGAGGTGTCGACGACAGACGAGAGGCCAACAGAAGAGCTGGAGCAGGAGGAGAAGCTGGAGCAGGAGCTGGAACATCTTTACTTTGTGTCTTGGAATTTGCACAGGTATTTCCCATTCCCGTCTACCCCAGCCGAGTTTAGAGACAGAAATAATTGTAGGACGAGCGGTCCTTAGTGAAACTTATTCTCAGGTGCTTTCAGCTCAACTGGGCGCAAAGCATTTTCACAGTTCGCTCGCTGCAATTTTAACAATTTTATTAAATTGAATTTATATCATTTACACGCTTGTCGACTTCGAGTCTAACGCGGCGTCGCCCTCACCACGTGCCTATTAATTTCGCGCTTACATTTTATGTGGCATTTCACAGGCTTTCCGACTCGGATGTGCACGTCCTTAACTTTTTCCTAGGCACACAGACGACGCTTTGGAAATTTCTGCTTTCATGGTTATTGATGCGGGTGAAATTTAATTGGTCGATTCAAGCCAAATGTATCTGTCATTCTGCAACACCGTCTCTCGGCCTGTCGGTCTGTCGGTCTGCTCTCTGTGGAGTGGATGGAGCGATGCGGATACCGCTCGTCGACCATTGTACATTTGACTGTCTGTTTATTAGATCAAATTCAAGTCTGATTACGATTAGCATTGGGCAACTTTTGAAGAATTTTTCTAGATTGCAATAAGCTTATTTCATAGAACGGTTTACAAAATAAGGTAGATTTTCTCTTAATGAAGACATGAATAATTATATACTGCTTTTAAGGGAATCATTCAATTAGCTTTTACTGTAAAAATGCAAAGCAATATACAAATTATGTTTAAATAAAAAATAATTTGTTCAGATTTTTAAATTCTCAACTTGAAGTTTGGTATATTTTTTTAATTTATTTTTCTTTTTGTTAATTTGTTTACTCTCCATCTATCTTTTTTTTTGATTTAGATGGATTTTTGTGTAGAATAAAAATATGTGTCTACTGAGGCAGACAAGAGAAGATTTTTGCAGTAGAGCAGGGAGTGGCTTTGGTGGGCGGGAAAACTTTAAGCGAACTGCCACGCGTGCCAGCGCTTCAAATTTGTTTAAATAAAAAAAGTTTTCTTATTTCACGCTAAGCGAAAAAGGAGTAAAACCCAAACAGTAGTCAAACAAATAAGTAAAGGAAAACTTTGACGCCGATACAATTTCGTAAAATGTCGAAAACTGTGATTGCACCGCCCCCACCGCCCCTCGCACTCTCGGCGCAGCTCGAATGGCTGCGAATAAGACTTTCCCAGCGAGCAACTTTGAGTAAAATGTAAATACTTTTTCGGGCAAATATTATTACAATTCCAAGCGGCTGATGCCAGAGATACTAAGTAAACCGTGCGGCGCACAGTGAGCACGAGAAGTCGACGGAAATGCTTAAAATCACAATGAATCGGCTTTGAGGCGGCTGAGTGAGTATCAATATAATCTCAATATAATATACTGATGCTTCATAATGCTCATAAAGCGTTTAATCTTTATCAAGTATTTAGTCGCTGTGACTTGTGCAGCATAATTAAAGTGCCCGTTCGATTAGCCGGAACTGCGTTGCATAATCATCTAAAGCTCCGTGCGCTGCACACGGCCCACATAAAAATTCATTGGCCGAATATTTCGCATACGCCGCGTGACGCTCGACAAACTGCAATGCGATAAACTTGAAGTGTCTGCAATGACGACAACGATAATGGTGGCAACGGGGATGACCACATGGCCATTGGCCGGCTCCGGCAATGACTAGAACATGCCCGGCACGGACATCGATTACCAATTTGAGGGCCGGCTGCAGATGCGGCGCTTGGCGTTGGTCTCCGGGCAGCCGAGCAGCCGGGCCGGACTGTCGAGCTGCCATATTGCGGCTGTCAGTGGTAGCGCCGGGCCATATTAATCTGGTTAATGATGAAACTGAATCAGCATTTTAAACGAGCCACTGCACAATGAAGTGTCCGCCAGGATGCTGCTCTCTGTTGTGTCGCATAGACGGCGGAGCCTGCAAATAAATTAGCTGTGGCTTCGCCTCCCCCCTCCGACCGCAGCACTGGCCATAAAGCTGCGTAAATTTCGCTTCTGCTGGCCCTACTAAGCTTTAACGTAACTCTATCCTCCTGTCCCATAAAAACACAACGATTCGCGCAGCCTTTAGTCCTTTCGCAACATGGTCGCTATTGAGATTTACGATTCATATGATGATGTCGATGTCGTATCTTCACTTGCCGATGGCTCAGGCTCCAATGAACACGTTTAACGTACAAAGCATATGAATACGAATTTAGCTTGAATAGGCTCAGCTAAAAAAATTTGAAAGCTTTATTAATTCTTCTGTTCGCCATCTGACAAAGGGGCATTTATACAAATAAATTAAAAAATAAATAATAAAATAATTTATCACTAATGCTAATTAATTGTTGCTACTCCATTTGAAATATATCCATAAAGTAACACGAAAATACAATTCATTGCTTTTGCATATATTTTTTAATTAATTATTTATTATATTTTATTTATTTTATTTATTTATTTATTTATTTATTTTTTTTTTAATATTTATTACTGAATAACATAAAAAATAAATATAAAATGTGTTTCAATTCTGTTTTAAGGCGTTTTTTTTTTTATGAGAAATATTTTGCAAGCTTACTACTTTTATATCGATATCAAAACGATATTATATGGCATATCGATTTGTTTTAATTATTTAAAATAAATAAATTATTATTAACTCTTAGCACAAGTCTTGTTTAATAAATACCGCGGGTCGACAACTGAAACTTTGTCGCTCAACTTTGAGTTTCTAATCTATGTAGATGAAGCCACTTTATGGACAATATCAATTGAAGATTTATCCGATTAGCCTTTCCCTCAAAAGATGTTGAGCTGTACATTTTTTGGTCTCGGCTTTCTAAAAAATTAAAACTTAAAACATACAGAAAAAATCTGAAATTTTAACTATCAAATCAATAAGTTCATTATAGATAGTAAAATGGACAACAGTATGGGCATTACACAAGACTTCATTATTCTTTTCTATTCATGAGTATACAAAATTCTTTATCGTAATACCTTACTCTAGGCCTTGATATTTTGTTTTGCAAATTTAACATGGAATTTCATGTAGATCTTTAAAGTAAACAGATTTTTGGGTTTTATGTGTGTGAAATTGCGCCCTTTCCACGCACAGAAAAATTGCTCAATTATTCAAACGAATTTCACGCATTTAATTGTGTAAATTTAGCCAGGCATGACATGCACGCCGGCTGGTCACCCCAATTGGGAGCCCTGCTCAGCTCAGCTCCTCCGGCGGCCAGGCGTGCGCACGGCCATTGGGCGGAGAGAGGGGGAGAGGGAGGTGGTCTGGCTAACGGTACGTAACGTCATAATCACCCCGAAGCGCACGTAATTGGCCAATCAATTGTGTCATTGTTCGCATTTATAACGCGGCCTACGCCGTGATTTATGCGGCAATGTGGGGAATACTGGAACTGGAACTGAAGTCCAGACGGAACGTTGAGTTGTGTTGTTGCGAGTGTTAGGCCTAGCTGGAAGCTGGCCGTGGGAGTTACGTGGAGTTACGGAAATGCATGAGCCGCTCCAGATCTTGCACAACAGAAGTTTTTATGCTGTTGCGGGTGTGTTTTCTGCTCTTCTGCTTCTTCTTCTTCTTTTTTTCTTTTGGCTGTAACTTTGTAACAAATGCACAGAAAGAATGACAACTACTGTTTCCGCTGGGTGGTGGGCAGAGTGACGCGGGTGGTACCGGCACCACTGCCGGCTGTCACATCGAAAAATTACATGCCTAGCGCAAAAGTTTTGCCTCTTCATTATTCGAACATCAAGTCGAGCTGGAGCGGCAAGTCGACACGAGTTGCGGTTTGCAATTTTTCTTTGGCTTCCCCCGGGCCACCCGATCCCTGCCTGCATTTGGCCACAGCCAGACAAAGTGTGAAACGAGGCAAAAAACTTCTTGGGCCGCACATTCCGGGCGTCTCAGACAGCCAAGGCGTGCCAAAAAATTATACACTGCATTTTAATCACAATTCAAATCAACGAAATCATCGTCGTTATTCCAGCAGAAGTAGAAGAAGAAGCAGCAGCAGCAGCAGGAGCAGCAGCACCAGCTGTCGCAATGAGTTAAAACGCGTCGCTTGCATGTGAAAAATGGAAAAATGCCACTTGGGCAAAACTTTTCTTCACTTTTCCCACGTAAACGCGCTGCCGCTGTTGTTCCTCATTAACTTGCTGAGCGCCAGTCGATTACAGGGCGAGAAAGGGGATTCCCTCTAAGCTGGAGCATTGTCTGATATCCTCTTCTACACTTCCAATATGTTAACAGCTTATTTGTTTGACAAAATGACGAACAATAAAAGGCCTATCTTCCATTTCTTCCATTTCCGTAGACACAGTCATCAATGCAATTTATTTCTATTAACAATATTAACTAAAAAGAATAAAGAACTAGTTTATGTTGATAATATTATTTTGTTAAGTATCTTAACATTTTGGCAAGCTAAAATAATTTAATATTGGTTTTGTCATTTAGGTTATCTTTTTATCAACAAAGCATAAAATTATTCTATATACAATGCCAAATGCAATTAACTCAAGTAAAGCTATTTGGTATTCCAATCCAACTGTGCTGCTTTTATGTCATAAAGCTCTTTCAAATTATATCAATCGATAAGGGAATGTTTATTTATTTATTTACTTTTTTTTTTAATTATTCGTATTAAATACGAAATGCTAGTTCAGTTCCGCTCAGAATAGATCACTCTAACGCAGTTACAATATTTAGCATTCAAATATAGAATACTTTGTAGGGAAAAAGAAAGTTTTAAGTTGCGATTCAGCAATTTAATGTTCTAATGTATCTATCACAATCTTCAAATGGGGATCTATAGAATATGATCCTTATTCATTTATTTCCGAATTTAATCTTCTATTATAAAGCAAGAAATATTATTCTGAGAATTTGTTGGGCTCGAGTGGCAGATTGAACAACATTGATCTAAAGAAATTATTATGGTGACTATTCAAATCCTTATTGTGTATATGTATTTATTAACTATGGGCTGTCCGACTGCCTAAAGGTTATACTCGAATACTTTCGGAGTAACAAGAATAACAACTTCTAACTTCAAATTTCGATCACTTCCTTAAACATGAAGAACTTTTATTATTTATTTTCGATATAACAAAAAAGTTAAGGTATCAATCAAACAAAGAAACAGATCTATATTTCACTGCCGTAACTAGGTGCGGTAAGCTCGACTTTCATTTAAATCGAAAATTGTATTTTCGTAAGTCTAAGGAGAGAGAGTTATTTGATATAGGGGAGTACGAGTATGGGAAACTAGTGTCGAATGGAATGGCCGTGTCGATCTGCTGTAATAATTTTGTTTAATGGTCGTAGCTTTTCACTCTGCACAGGTAAGCACCTATCAGCGTAATTAAATTGCGCAGGTAAAGTTTACCTTGTAGTTTGTTCACTCCAGGCACAGCTCGCTGCAGCCCAGCGATGGAAATATGATAAATTGCGGCTCTTGGAGCCGGCTGCAGTAGCCCAGTAGCCAGGCAGCCCAGAAGGCCAGCAGCCCAGCAACCTGGCAGCAGACAGGCAACATTTGCCGGCACATAAATTCAAAAAGAGCCGCTATTGCTGCTAACCAAATCTTAATTATAAATCTAAGGAAGCACTTGGAAAAAATTACCGCAAGCGCAGTGCGGTGTGCTGCGACCAAAGTTGCAGGGGAAGACAACAAAAAAAAAAAAAATGGGAGTAAAAAGGAGAAAAATAGAGAGAAGCGAGTACAAAATGAAATGATGATTTAATAGAATGGTCTGCGGGCACCGCCAGCTGGTTGGCTGAGCCGAATGAATGGGCAAGACGAGCCAGCGGAAATGACTCCATAAGCTGCTGCAACCATAAACCGGAAGTTAACAGACTTTTGCTGATGTGGCAGTTATCGTGCTGCTGGGCAAAAGGGAAGTGGCACGGGCGAAGGACACCCGGCCAGGGACACCGGTACGGACACGGACACGGACATGGACACGGCGGGCAGTCTGCGAAATTGTGACAGCGCATGGCCGCAGGATAATCAAATAATTTTTTTTCTACTTTTTTTTTTTTTGCTCATCGTCTTGCCGCCTCTCTCACAATTGCAGGCATCTTTTTTGTGGCTTCATTCTGAAGGCTCCCGCTGCGTGGCACTGGCTGGCTGGCTGGCTGGCTGGTCGGCTGGCTCGTTAAATTATTGTGCAACATTGCCACAAAATGCTAATTGCCGCACGATACGATCAAGGCACTGCACAGGCATGGTGCCCCTCGGCCCCTCGTTGGTCGTTGGAGAAAACTTTTTCAAATTGCAGCTGTCAATGAATTTTCGTTTGCTATTGACAGTTTCATTTTCTACTTCTGCAGACGCCCGATTCTCTGTCCGCCTTATCGCAATGTGTCAAGCTATGCAACATTTTACTCGCACTTGCCCAATAAATCACACGATGTAGTGTGTTGTATGTCATATAAGCATATGCTCACAATATTGTAGTGTATACAATATATGAAGTTGACATATGCCCAAAATATAAGTAAGAGTATCATGCTCACAACATAGCAACACTTTGTTGCTTTATATATTTTTATATTATAACAGCTATACATAAGCGCCGTAATATGATCGGTCACTTATGTATAGACTGAACTGCAGCGTGGGATCTGCAACGTAAGCATTGTTACGTCCACGCCGCAGCTTAAACGCTAAATGTATATGCCTTCTGCATATGCATACAAACATATATACACACACATACAGCATGCTATATACTCCCATTCTGTCGCTGCTATGAGCGACAGAATTCTTATGTAAAACTTATGTATTTTAGGCTAAGACTTTATTTCAATAAAATATGGAGAGGATTCGCTGTCCGCCAGCCAAGTAAATATGTTGGAACTTTCTGCGTTTACGACATGGCGACCGTGACAGTTGTTACTGTCTGGCGTCACTTTCATATTTCGTGTCAAAAACTTAAGACTTAAATAAGTGTTACGTGGCTGCCAAATTGTTATGCTGATCTGAAAAAAAAAATCCTCAGCCTTGTGGGTATAAAAGCCGACTCCAAGCGTCTGACCCATGCCATCAACAAAGACAACAACATCAACAACAGCAGCAACAGCAGCATAATAGTGACACCAAAAACAACAAAATGCTACAAAAACAACAACAGCAGCAACAGCAGCAACAGCAGCGTGACACCAAAAACAACAAAACTGCAACAAAAACAACAACAGCAACAACAGCAGCGCAACAGTGACACCAAAAACAACAAAACTGCAACAAAAACAACAACAGCAACAACAGCAGCGCAACAGTGACACCAAAAACAACAAAATTGCAACAAAAACAACAACAGCAACAACAGCAGCGCAACAGTGACACCAAAAACAACAAAACTGCAACAAAAACAACAACAGCAACAACAGCAGCGCAACAGTGACACCAAAAACAACAAAACTGCAACAAAAACAACAACAGCAACAACAGCAGCGCAACAGTGACAACAAAAACCACAAAACTGCAACAAAACAACAACAGCAACAACAGCAGCGCAGTAGTGCCAACAAAAACAACAATAGCCGCAGCAACAGCGGACATCAATCATCTATAAATATAGAAGCCTGTGCAGACCAGCACCGGCCACGCCCAGCGCGTCAAGCTGGGCCAATCAACATTAAGATGTGAGCCGACAGCGCTACTTAGAGCGCGCAACGTTATAGGCTATAATAATATATATTAAGATATAAAATTTAATTTTAATTATACACTGTAAACATTGTACTACTGAGCGACGATTGCGTTGCTCGGTATAGCGCATGGCCCGTAAAGCCATGCAAATTTTAGACAGGAAGACCACTGCGTTGGTCGAATAGGATATATACAAATTTTTTTTTGTATAAACCATAAAAAAAAATATTTTAAACAATTGCAAGAGAGTAGCAAATATATGTTGCTTATAATCAATATTATATAAAATTAGATAAACAAAAATTTTCCTTTTTGACTTTGTTCAAGAAATGATAGTATAAAAACTAATTTTTGATTTCTCTATATACTAAAAAAAAAAAAAAAAAAACAAACTTTTTATGTTTGTTCAGGAAATGAAAGGGTATACACTCTTTTTTGTTTTCTATACAAAAAAAAAAAACCACAAATTTGATTTGATTTATACCTACACAACTTCGTCATGACCCTTTTTAACTTGAAATTTTATGTGCTTGCTGACTCGATGTTGTCGAAGTCAGCCTTGAACTTATTACCTGTTTTGTCTTGGCAACAAATAATGGATATAATAATATCCAAAATACAAATATTTAATGATTTAAAATGTAACTAAACCCTGCTTAGACTCACCCGTGTGGTCGCGGGACTTTAGAATACAGCCACAGTGAGAGACGCTTGTCGTAAGAGGCGACTAAGATGCTCAACTGGCAAAAACAAAAAAAAAATTTTTTTTATAAAAGTCCTGAAGTCACTACCAGGCAAGTAAACAGAAAAATCCTGCAGGACATGTTCAAGAAGATTTGCTTGTGCAATCTCTTAACAAACGCTTCTAAGCCCAACGTCATTTTAATGACGAAATATGAATAGTAGTGGCCTTGCATATAACAAATCGACATGTTTTTAGAAACATGAAGAAATTATAGCAAGAATTGATGTTAGCGATTTTGTACTCCAATGGAATCCTCGACTTAGGTCAGATTTTCCAAAGGCTTGCATGACAAGCCGGTGTATATATAATCAGCAACACAAGAGGCACCGTGCAAAAGATCTTTGAACTAGTTTCAACAGATTCTTTTAATATTATGGGCAATAATATATATTAGAGTAGCGCTACTCAAGCCGGTGACCCATATAATAATTAATAACGATCGAGAAGCGATACTGTTTACATTACATGACAATTTACTATCTGAAATTGCAAATAAAAGTGCAACAACAGTTGCCAAAGCAATATTCAAAAATTTATTCTAAAACATGGTCCAATGAAGACGTTCATTATGGACACAGAAACAGAATATAAAAATTCCATTATAAGTGACTTGTGCAAATATTTAAAAATAGACGATATAACGTCTACTGCACAAAACCACCAGACAGTTTCGAAAAATAAATTAAAACATAAAATTGGTCTGATCAACCAATTTAAGGTAATCAAAATGAGTAAAAAAAAAATTCATAATAATTATCATTTTACTAATGCCATCATTTCTTGAACAATGGAGTCAATTTTTTTTAAATGCATTGAATTTTTTTATATATGTGGTTATACGTTATATAAAAAAAAAAAAAGAAAAAAAATTTTAATATATTGTATTTTTTTTTATAAAAAAAAAAAAATTATAAAAACAAAAAGAATTGGAAACAAAAATTCTTTTTAATATAAAAAAATATATATGTTAAAAGAAAAAAATTTTTTTTTAAAGAAAAAAAAAAGGATGTTAAAAAAAAAAAATTAAATTAAAAAAAATATATATATAATATTTAGTTTTAAGAATACAACATAACACATATAAAAAAAAAATCTACTTTAAATAACTACATTATATTACGTTATTTTTTTAAAGAGGGGAGGTGTAGTGTGTTGTATGTCATATAAGCATATGCTCACAATATTGTAGTGTATACAATATATGAAGTTGACATATGCCCAAAATATAAGTAAGAGTATCATGCTCACAACATAGCAACACTTTGTTGCTTTATATATTTTTATATTATAACAGCTATACATAAGCGCCGTAATATGATCGGTCACTTATGTATAGACTGAACTGCAGCGTGGGATCTGCAACGTAAGCATTGTTACGTCCACGCCGCAGCTTAAACGCTAAATGTATATGCCTTCTGCATATGCATACAAACATATATACACACACATACAGCATGCTATATACTCCCATTCTGTCGCTGCTATGAGCGACAGAATTCTTATGTAAAACTTATGTATTTTAGGCTAAGACTTTATTTCAATAAAATATGGAGAGGATTCGCTGTCCGCCAGCCAAGTAAATATGTTGGAACTTTCTGCGTTTACGACAACGAATTCGTGACGACCCAAAGATTTATCGAGAAACTTGTGCTTAACTCGCTCAGTTATCTTGCAATACGTTAATAACGATATTTTGCCTCGCTCTGCCTCATTCCGAAATCCCCTTCAATTTTATTATGCTCTCATAAATTGTTGCCGCAATTTTCCGGCTATTAAAATGTTCACGCCATTTTCATAGCGAACAAGTGAGCAATTGTTTGCTCAATTTCATTGCGAATTTTCACGCTCAAAAAGTTGTAAAGCCAATAGGGAGAGAAAAAAGAAGTTATTATGGTTGTATTGTTCAGGACTTTAAGTATTGTATTTAAGTTTCAGCCGGGTAAAGTTTTAAAATAATATTAAATATTAAATATTTATAAACAGAATACATATAAAGGATGATCCATTTTTAATGGAATAGAATGTTAGTAAAAATTGAGTTTATTTTTTGAAAAGAATGAAAGTAAGGGTACCCTAGTTAGCATTTTCCGCTAAGGAAATACTTTGAATTCCTCGAGCAGCTAATGCTTCTGATTTCAATTTATAAGTGCGCTGAGATAAGGAAGAAGAAAATTTGAATAAACAACTTACATTCTGTATTCCAATTAGGGCATATTTTAAGACTGCTATTTGGAACATTTCTGACTGATATGTGATATTAGTGTATCTGTAATGTAATACCTTATTTGCTTTACAGGGCTTCAAAACTCGGAGCTAAGACGGAGATATTACTGTAAATCTACGGATTGTCAGTTAGTTATGAAATCTAGAAAGTTAGTTGTTTGACCTGTGGAAATGAAATTTGGATTGTAGTCTATGCTTGAGGTATTTCAGTTTATACAAATTTTCGTCAAATCTTTCTTTAACCAAGTCTGAAGTCAAGAGGCGCTAGGACAAGTTTGGATAAGTTTGGTTAAATTTACTATATATTATATACAATCTATTATTTTGTTTTGTTTATCATTAGCAACACGAGACTGTTTTGCTAAGTATAATCTTGTTCTAATTTTAGAATTCTCCAATTGAGTACTAACGATTTTCTCATTAGTACTTAATTACTTGTTTGGCTAATGATCTATGACAGCATTGCTCATTAATGTCATAATTACTAATAAAAATAGAAAACAAATTGAATCTGATTTAGGTGGCTTCATTACCAATTTCACAAACAAATACACGAGTCGTAACTATTTCGATGCAATAGAGCTGAAAATGGGCCGTGTAACTAGAGCTGTAATACTGGTGGTTATAGTAGTCGCCTTTGGCCACTTTGCTGTCGGCCGTAGGGTAAGCTAGAATGAGATTTATTTCGACTTACACCTGCCTAATGTGTGCCTAAAGGCCTTCAACTCGTTGCACTTTCGCAGGATCCTCACCGCGTTTGGGTGCAAGTACGCCTCAACTTACGAGGCGCGCATTAGCCAGGATCAGCTGAAGCTCAACATAACGCTGGACTTGATTCAAGCGATCACGGTGGACATTTGGGCGAAGGTCAGCGTGGGACAAAGGGAAGCCAAGAACAGCTACCGCAATATATTCTCGTACAACATGAATATCTGCAGCTTGATTGGCAAGGGCAAAAGCATAGGCATCTTCCAGATTTGGGTGCAGAACATCTTCAGGTACACGAACATGCCGCGCGCCTGCCCCATCGCAGAGGTGAGTGGTCGATCCTTAGGGCTACTGGAGTCAGTCGAGTCAATTGAGTGCTTGCAGGGCAGCTATTACTGGCGGAACCTGCGGCCCGACAGGGACAGCATACCCCCCTTCCTGGTTACGGGACACTTTCGCATCGATGTGCTGTTCTATATGCGGGACTGGGGCAACGATATGCTAACGAACACCTCAGTGTTTGTCGATATTAAAATGAAATGAACAGCCACGCAGACGTGTCGTGTCGTCCACCTAATTGGCCGTAGTTGAGTCTCATGAATCCTTTATAGCCCCAAACTTGACGCCTCTAAGCGATCGCTAACACAATTTTTCACTTCCGATTGAGCAAATCGCAGCACGTGCACTTCGCATAAATAAATTAATGAGCCTCAACCTGGCTGGCTCTGGCTGGATTTGTTCGCTCGCGACACACGCTAAGAGACGGACACGGACACGGACAGGGACACGGACCGGGACACGCAGACGGACGTGGACAAGAACACGTAGAAGGACGTGGACACGCAATCGAACGGCGGACAAGCGCAGCAGTTGTTGGCACTGCTGCAATTTATGCGAATGGCAAACTAAGCGCAAAATAATTTAAACACTGACAATAACAGTTGGCCAAAGTATTTCCCTTAACAACTCGACAAGTTTCCCGATTCAGGGGCTCGCGCACCCACGACTCTGCAGCAGGCAGCAGGACTCCCAGACTCCACGACTCCTGCACTCGACACGTTCGCACGCGCTGGTAAGTACGCTGCGTTTTTAGTAGCTTCTTTTGCTTTGGCGCGTCCTCATTTCCCCCGGCTCCTCCGGCTCCTCCGGCTCCCCCGGCACCGTTGGCTCGTTTCGCACTATCATTGCACTTCCGCACAAATTCAAGGCGGAATCAAAGCATCATTTCTTGTATTTGTCGCCATCGACAAATGCTGGCAGCATCGAGGACCTCAGCGAGTGCAGCGAGCGTCTTTGAGACAAAATAATGTCGGCAGTGGCAGCGGGTACTCAAGGAAATTGCCATCATTATTGTTGTCGTGCTTTGTGCCAGTGCTAAATAACGTTTAGCGTTTGTTTGCCGTGAAATTGATTTGCACTGTGAAGCGTTCTCTACTCTCCTCTCACACTTGAGCTGGGCAAACATCGTACGTTTTAATAAATTGCTTAAATATTAGTGATATTTAAAGACGATAATTGATAGGCAACTCGATAAATATATCGATAAAAATACTTTCTCCATTTAGACTAAGACTAGGCTAGATTTAATTGAGTGGAACGAGATACATATATCTGCCTCCGTCTCCTCTGTCAATCTCCTCCTCTAGGTACGGCGCAAATTGAAAAATAAGCATATTCCGAGCCGTAGCAGACCAATTATTTGCCGCAGCAGGCATTAGACTAATTGAACAAAGCTCAGCTAAATCACTCATTAGCACTAGTCGAGCGGGCAGCTGGGATGGCCTCGGGCACTGTCAGGGAGAAGTCATCATTACACATGCTATAATTATTCCGGCGGGAATCATTCACACACACACACCCACACACACACATACACAGTGAGAGCCTAAAGCGAATCGCTGTGAAAATTATGGCCGACCGGACCGCCTGGTGCGAGGCAGTGACAAATGCAGGTGGGCGGCAATTAGGAAGCGATAAGGTAAAAAGTACACACGCAATTGAGACGGGACGGACGGAAGCAGGCAGGACAAGTAGAAGAAGAAGAAGAAGATGGAAAATGCAGTAAAGGAAACACAGCAGCTGGAGCAGCTCCTTGTGCTGCATGCGACAGCTGCCAAGCGAGGACGAGATGAGGAGCGCGAGGCTGCTGATATCGAGGACATTGTAGCTAAATTGAATGTTTTATTTTCGATTTCTTTTTGTTCGCATTTTGCTGCTGCTGCTGTCGATAATCAACGGCACTGCGTGCCACATGTTGCAGCCGTGTACAGGGTATTATTATCCGCATGCAACTTGGCTGGCAATAAGAAAGGACGACCCACCGTAGATGTCGCACTTTTGCCGATTTATTGGCAGCTATGTTAGCTCAGTTATACAGAACGGAATCTATGGTAAGGGCGAGCACTCGGTTCTCCGTTTTGGTCTTGTACTTTCCGTAGAAGAAGTAGACCTTGCCCCGGTACTCGCCGGGATGCAGAAACTGGTGCGTCAAGCTGGAGCCCATCTCCCAGTCACGCAGGTAGTAGGTGCCCACCTGCACCGGGCAGTTGAGCATGAAGTTGCCCTTCTCCGTCATGCTCTTGAACCAGCTCTTGAACAGTCCGCCTTTGACGCTGTTCACCGTGGCGCACACGTCGACATGATGACTGAAGATGGTTTGGAACGTTTTCGCATTCGGCATGCGCAGCTGGTAGTCGATGTGGGCCTTGAAGCCGCGCTGAATGGGCTGCAGCAGCTCCATTGTCATGTTCAGGGTCCTATTCGAGACACACATCGAGAAGCTCTTAAAATATTTCGGATTGTATGTGGAGTTGCTGGACACAAACTCCACACGGCGCTCCTGCAGAGCAACACAGAATTCAGATAGATTAAAGCTCGCTAAAGCCGGGTATGCCAGACTCACCGCTTGGCTGGGAGCCACATTGGCACACAGTACGAATCCAATTATCAAAATAGTCGGACCGCAATAAATGCGCCACGAAAACATTGCGACACGTAACAATCGACCTATTTCCGACAATTATAAATTCCACTAAAATAATTTAGTTTTGCGCTCATAGACTTAAATATTCCAAAAATCAATTAACCTCCCTGGCCTAATTGTTGAAATAATTATAAATTCGATTTCTTATCTCTCTACCCGACCTTTGCTTCATTACCGCCACGGATGACTTCACCGAAACTGAGAATATATCTATATACGTATTCCTAATGTTATACATATATATATGAATAAATAGTAGAATATATAGTAGAAAATAAAATTATAATACTGCAATTTCTCGACTACAAATTATAGATTTGCGAGTATTTTATAGAATTTCAATATTTGTAATATTTCCTCTGAGCATTTCTTTTTAGTATTTCCTCTAATTATTTCCCTTAAGTATATCTTCTAAGTATTTCCTCTAAGTATTTCTTCTAAGAATTCCCTCTTGGTATTTGCTCTAAATATGTTTTCTATGTACTTCCTCCAAGTATTTCTACTAAGTATTTCTTCTAAGTATTTCTTCTAAGTATTTTTTCTAAGTATTTCCTTCAAGTATTTCCTCTAAGTATTTTTATGTTTAGTTGAACGATCACACACTTCACTTCACTTTACTGCACTGCACGACTGACCCCACCAGGCCTGAGTGACTGAAGAAATGCTGCAGCTGCTGCCCTTTATATAAGGCGACTTTCACTCAGACTCCATGTCGCGCTCAAATGTTGAGATCGGCCTCAGGTAAGGGCCACTGCAGTCAATGACCAATGGGAACTCTCTTTGTTTCTGCAGGCATTCTAGCTTCGTTTTACTTAAATATAAATGTCAAATGAAAAGTGCTGAATAATTATACATAGCTTAAGTGATCTTCTGTAGTTCTTCATCGTCCATTGCTCTTCTAAAGCAGCACACAGATAGACAGACAAACAGATTGTGAGAGAAACATATTGTAGAAGATTCTTAAACGTTTTTTTTTTTTTTTTTCGAGCTACTTGGCCCTTAATAATGTATATACAATGATATCTAAGACAGGGTCCTCGTACTTGGACTTGAATTTGCCATAGAAAAAGTGGCCGGTGACACGATAGCTGCCGGCAGTCAAATACTGGGGCACCAGCTTGGGGTCCACCTTCCAGTTTCGCAGATAATAATGATCGGGGGGCACTGGGCAGTGGTAGATGAAGTTGCCGTGAGCCAACATGCTCTGGAACCAGGCCTTAAAAATGTTCTTCTTCAAGGCCATTGTAACTGCACAAACGTCCATGGTGTGGGCAAAAACGCGTTGGTAACGATCCGCTTTGCCCATTTTAATGGAGAAGTCGACGTGAACATTGAAGCCGCGATCAAAGTTCCTCTTGGTGACCATTTCCAGGTTGACCGTGCTGTTGACGGTGCGTATGGTGAAGTTATCGAAGAACTTGGGATTGAACTTGGACTCCCCAGATTGGAAGAATACGCTGCACTGTAATGGACGAATATACGCAACTGAAGGACTCTAGCTTTTAAGCAGAACTCACGGCTTTGCCAACTTGCACATTGCAGGCGCAAGTCAATAAAATTATGCCTATAGTACACTCCGTCAACACTTTCATCACGACGCCAATATCCAAATAACTATCAACTGCTGCTCCGCAACTGGAGTCAATCTGCTTTACTAAGCTATATTTAATTGGCAGATAATCATTAACAATTAACGACAACTGAATAGTTGAGCGAATGAATGTAACAAAGTGAATGTATTGATTTTCACTAGATTATTCATTGCAATATGAAGCACTAATGAGGGGAATTGATATTCGATATTCATTCAAAAAATACTAAAACAGACTATTATCGATGCATGGCGAAGTAAACTCGAATATCTGAATAGTCGATAATAATATAGGCATAATTGAAGGCACAGGAGTTTAACGTTCTCAATAGATTTTATTTGATCTCGATTTTATTTGATCTGGACCTCCATATCACAGTCAATTAAAAAATCTTTGACTTTTGTTTGACTATAAATTTGAACTGTATGCAATGTTAAGCGATAATAACCAGCGAACAGGAATGTCGGAACATCGAGCTCCTTAATGTTAAAGTCTTTCGTATAGTAATAATTTGGATGAACTGGACAATATTTCTGGAAATTTCCATGCTGAAATATATTCGAAAACAAGTTCATGAAAATATTCCTCTTCCGCTTTGCCAGCATACGGCACACGTCCAAGGAGTACTGATAAAAGTGAGAAAAGCTTTTTGATTGCGAGTTGCGTGAGAAGAAATCCATATTCAAGGTCAATCCCGGGAGTAACGTTTTAATTAACTCCAAGTCAACGCTAAGTTTATTGCTTCGATACACCAAAGATACGTTTGCAAAGTAGTTCCGATTGTATTTGTCGCACTTGGGTGCTTTTAAGACAAAAAATGTTGTTTTCTACAAATAATGGGGGATTTTCCATATGTAAAATAATAGTAGAAAGATTTTTATAATATTATTACCGAATTGGCTAAGGATATGAGTCCTAAGAAAATTATAATAATTTTCGGAGAATGCATTTTTCATGCTCCCGCTCTGCTGAAATATACTTCAAATACTGAAAATGTATTGACTAAGTGCAATCATTGAAGTGTCGAAAACCACGATCGTATAGGGGGCAATTTGAAAGCAAACCTAAGGGAATAATTGCAGCAATAATAATAATGGTAAAAAAGTAAAATAATAATAAAGCATTTAAGAGTAAATATATATGAGAAAAAAAAGCATTGAGTTTAGAAAAGTTTCATTTGCCTATCAAAATTATCATTATTATTAAAATCAGATATATCAACAAGTAAGAAAGCTCTAGTCGAGACTGCCCGACTAGGAAATCCCCTGAACCCTTCGGAGAACTGATATTTCAATAATTCTCCGCGTTTTTTTGCTTACAAAAGAAACACACACACACATACATATGTACATAGGCACATATAGGCCCGCACGCATAAACACGCATGGGCTGCAGTGTGGGCTTCTCATGGAAACTTAATTGTTTAATAACTTTTTTTTGTGGACGTACGTTCTTCATGAAACTTTTAGATTGTGATTATATCATTACTATGCGTGTATATGCCGAAGCTCAAGTCTCTAGTATTTGAAATACGCCTTTTACAAAAGTGAGGGTGAGGGGGTGGATATAGGGGCGGGGGGTGAATTATAACAAACAAAAACCGAAATTCTATAAAGTACATATGAGTCTACATTTAAAATTTGGAGACTCTAGCTCAAAAGATGTAGGAGATATAATTTTATAACTGGTTTTCGATAAGGTTTTTCATCGATAAAAAAATAATCGGACGAGTTATCGATTTCTAGTGATAAACTTGATATGCGCGCGCTATATACGGACATTTTAAAAAAAAGTTGAGGTCTCTAGCTATTGTAGCTTCGGAAATCGACGCGTTCATACATACGGACAGACGGACAGACGGACGGACGGACAGACGGACATGGCTAAATCGATTCAGTTTGTCGCCCTGATCAAGAATATATATACTTTGTGGGGTCTGCCACGCCTCCTTCTCCCTGTTACATACTTTTAACAAAACCATTATACCCTGATTTCCCATTTTCAATGGGTTCAGGGTATAATAATTATTTTTTTTTTTTTAGGACTCAAGACTCGGAAGGCGGCAGTTGTCAGCTCATAATTAGTAAGTAAATTTAATTTCAAACTAAGCTCAATAAAGCCAAGGATCAAAGCGTCTTATTTGGCCACGAAGCATGACTTGAAATGAACATTGTAACCTTTTCAATAATAGATATCCCGCAAAACAAATTGTTTGCTTAATTTAACGTGAAGTTCAGAAAACAAAAACTATATAAATTATTGATGACTTTTTATTGTAGCGATTCTAATGATTGGATATTGAAATTTGCTTTGCAAATGGGAAATCGTGATATAATGATTCTGAAAAAATTTAACAAGCAGATCAAAGACATAAGAAATGTATAAGATCAGCACGACGAACTGATTCGAAGTACAGCTTTTAATACATATATTCTTTACAGATATTTTTTATTTATAATTAACTTTGATTTCATTTTCAATATATTGAATACTTGTAATAGGTAAATTTCTCATTTTAAATATTTTGAAAACTGTCACAAAATTCTTAAATTGAAGTACATTTGCAATATGTGAAGATATAACAGCTGCTGGAACGTTCTTCAAGTTAGCTCCAAGTCGCTCTCCTTCGACTATAGCTTGCTTCGATTCTTTGATTTTATTTGATATCGATCTCTACTTCACAGCTAAAAATATGATCCTTTTTTTTATTTTGAGCGATATTTTGAAACATCTGAAATTCCACTCGGAAAAGACCAGCGAACAGGAATGGCGGAATTTCAAGCTCACTGATCTTATAGTTTTTCATATAGTAATAATTTGGCTGAACTGGACAAGTTCTTTGCATATTTCCGTAATTAAAAAATGTGGAGAACCACCTCTTGAAGATATTATTTTTCCGTGTGGACAACATATTGCACAAATCCAGGGAGTATTCATAAAAATGTGTGAAGGATGATGACCGTATCCTGCGCGTGGAAAAGTCCATGCGTAAGCGTAATCCTGATTGAAGTGATTTGATCAAGTCCACATCAACATCCAATTTAGTGTCGTGATAGATCAAGGAAAAGTTTCGTAAATAGTTTCGATTATAGTTGTCACAAACTGGAGATTTTACAACCATAAAACTCAACTTCTGGAAATAAAATACACTGAAAACAATCTCAAAAATAATCTTATTTCCTTTTAATACTTACCAGGTTTGCGTATGGAAAGACACTTAAAATAATTATAAGCCCTGTCCAAAAATTCATATTTAATGCTTCCTCTCTGTTCCCAGATACTAGTGATACAAACAAATGGGTTTACTTTAAACTGAGTGTGGGGCAATTTAGTCGCCCAGTCTGTGGGATAATTGTGGGTGGTTAAAATAATAGCCACGACTGGAAAATCAAGCAAGACAGCATTAGTTGGGAATTCCCAACATGGAGATACTCTGAGCACAGTTGCACATGAACAAAATGTAAGTCTACCAGAAATTAAGGCTGAATCTGCAACTATTGAGATGCATCAAATAATTTACCATGCGTTAGCTAACAGGATAAAAACTCATAGCTTTATATAAATTGAAGCTAATATGCGTTCAGACATGAATTTCATATTGAATTGACTTCTACGAGTATCTCTTCTAATATCTATTACTCTTACTCTCTTACTAGAAGAAGGGTATCTTAAAATAGTATAAGCAGTAAATGAAGCACAGTTTTCAAGCAAAATTGTAAAGTATGGATTGATGATGTATTATTATTTTTAACAATTTTGTCGTTGATAAATCAATTCTCCACTAAATTCATATGCAATACAGTTCAATTAAAATTTGTTGATCATTAAGCATGAAAAACAGTTTAAATTATTATTTATTATTATTATTTATCAGCTGGAGTAATTTGTGTGTGGAAACGAGTGATAGTTTACATAATAATTAACTCAAGTCAATTAGATTAATTTTTTTATATAAATATGCAATAATACATACGGATCTAAAGATTGCGTATAAAACGATTTCCGTGGAAGAACAAGGTACATTAATGTATTTTAACACAAAATCAAATTTCATATGAGATAAATGCATAAATATGTTAGTGTAGACGAACCGTTATATTATTTCATTTTGGAAAAAATATCAGAAAATAATAATAAATTTGAAGCTGAAAAGCTTCAACTGTTTTTAATGCGTAAAAGAATTCAAATTAATGAATGTGTCATCTTTTTTTTTTAACAAATAAATAAGACCTACGAATTTAAAAAAAGTTGAAAAATTGAAAGCTAAAATAATTTATATGTAGACAATATATTGTATATATAATTATGTAGACGTAAACAGTTTTTTTTTTTTTTTAATTTTTTTTTAATTTTTTTTTTTTTTTTTTGTTAAGAATTCAAAAGATAAATCTTAAAAAATAAAATAAAATATCTAAAAAACTGTATTCCTAAAAATGTTAATAGTTATGGCCCCTGCTAATTATGTTCAAATTTTAAGGGAAAATTAATTTTAATTTTAAATTTTTTTAAGCTTAAGTAGCAAACGAGGAAAAGTAGTCTAATTGTCATTTAATTTTTTAAATGTAGTAAAAAGTGTTCAAGCTTAATAAAATGCAGCATTTTACAGTAACTAAATTTATTTTTTATTTAATTTAATTTTCAATGAATACTTGGACATTTCTTTGCCATTTTTTTGCATTAGTTTAATTAGCTGCTCTAAATCCGCACAACAATACAATCGGTTTAGGCATTAAAGCCAGTAGCACGGCAACGCGCCTGCAAGTATGCAGCGTTTATTTGCTCAAGGGGGCGCAGTCAGGACAGCGAACAGAAGGCAGAGAGACAGTCAGTCATTCAGTCAGTCAGTCAGTCATTCAGTCAGTCAGCCAGTGTATGGGTGGAGAGGCTTATCCGAAATGCAGTCAACGTGACTTTGTTTACTTGGCGTAGTACGTCGAAGCCGCATCTCGTATTTATGTGCACGAACCGCACTGCAGAGAACAAATGCACGTAATTCTGCTTACTTCGTAACATTGCAACAGTGCACGGTGCCCACCGACGGATTTTTTAGGATTTCTTTTTTTCCCCATCTGCGGTTGCGGTTGTCTGATGGTCAGACAGTCAGACAGACAGACATGACGACCTCTGGCCTTAATCAGAATCGGCAGAGTAAAACTAAGGCGCCATTTTCAATTGTAGTCGCCAGGACGTTCGTTGTCTCCTAGTGACCAAAAAAAGAAAAAAAATAGTGTCCTGTTTGGTATTTTTGCTTTGGCTTTGCTTTGCTTTCACTCTGCGCCTGCATATTGCATTTATTTACATAGGCCTGGCTGACTGCCTGACTGCCTGCCTGCCCGGTTGGCTGGTTGGCTAGCTGACTGCCTGGCTGACTTTTGATTTAAAGCTCTTAGGCCCTAACTCAATTCCCTTTCGACTGTGTAGCGCTCATACCACCAGGTGTGCCAACGTGTATGTGTGCGTGCAAAGGCGTGCATTGCTCCTTTATATCTATTTGCACATGCATTTACGTGCTCTGCCCCCTTTGTGCTGAGCAAATAGGCACAGCGCTTGCAGCTGTCAGTCTCCAACATAATCCGTGACCACCATCTCCAGCTTTATGTGACCTTAGTTCAGGTTAAAGCTATGTGGGTTGCGAGAAAATGGCCAGAAGGGATTAAAATTTACGATACAGCCTCATGACTTAAAGCCGGATGCTCTTTCACTTCTGATAAGGCTCGTAAGGTTGCCGATGTAGTTATTTAGAACGCCTCGATGGTGTTTGGTCACACCGTCTCTTTACCAAGTCAAGAATGGGAATACTCGAACGGTGTCCTCCATTGGATCTCCCTATTACATGCCTCCTATAAGACTTGATTAATTCTTATGAACATTGAAAATAATTTTCATATAAGTAATATTAAGTCTATGCAGGTATATCCTGTAATCATTTATTCCATGCCAAAAATGCAAGTTAATAAAGTTTAATATAAATTTAGAAGAAAGCTACAGAAATCGTTTATTATAAACTAGAAAATACAAATAATATTATAATATATATGTATGTCAAGCCATAAACTACCAGATCTAAAGTTCAACAAAATATATTACTGAAAGAGAGTCCAATATTATCAAAGTCAAAGTTTACCACATGTAGTTCCTGAAAATCTATTGGAAATATGTGAATTGCACCGAGCAACGCCGGGTAGTTACCCGTGTGGCTAATAAGTGTAGTTACTGCCTAGCTTAAATCAATTTAGTGCCTTGCCTAGTGGAATATAGATTTCCGAAATTAGTATTGAGGCAACAATGGAATTCTTGGGCGCTTGACATTCACTGATTGCCCCCATGATTCGGAGAGTATAAAAAGCCTTGTCAACAATTCTGACCACATTTTTGACTGGCAGACCGACAGGGAGATGGACCACTATTCTAAAGATTGCAAAGTTCTCTGCTCTGTGCTTTATCACTTTTTTGCGGCACTCCAATTTCGAACTGCAATCAGAAGTGCAACCATGGAAAATGTTTTCACACTCGGCTATGTGGCACTGGAGAAAATATTTTGCTGGTAAACATGATGACCCCAAAACAAACAAGAAGAAGAAGAAGAAGGAGCGGATGATGATGATGTTGATGGTGATGATGAAGAAGAAGAGAGTGCGAACAGGGGAAGAAAGGCACTCGTGCGCGCCAAAGAAGACGTCATAATAATGGCCGAGCTGCAGGAGGCTCGTAATCAGAGCCTAGAAATATGCAATGCGAAAAATCAACACAGCAAAAGGAGACGGCAAAAGGACGACTATGGCGAGTCGACCTCAATTACCCTCGTTTTGCAATGCGAAAAGGGCTTGTAGCTAAAAATTAGTACATATTTACAGGCGTTGGCATGAAAATTTGTCACCTAGCCAGAGACAGAGTCAGAGACAGAGTCGGAGTCGGAGTCGGAGTCAGAGTCGGAATGAATGCCACTGAGCAAACATGTATGTGTGTGTGTGTGTGTGTGTGTGAAATTGAGCCTACAGATATGCAACGAGTGCAGGTTGTTGCTATTGTAATCGACACTTGGGCGGCGCCCATCGAAGCAAACAGTTGCCGCAGCTCAACGCTGCGACTGCGCGCTCTTCGGGGTGGCTGGGCTCCCTCCAGCTGGGCTCCAATGCATTTGTAGGGGCAACAGTGCAGCCTGCTTCTCGACTGCCTGGAAATGTGCAAGCCTCTGATTGGCCAGCTAGCGGCGTGCTCATAAAGCTTGCAGCAGGCAGCTGATTGGCCGAGCTCGGCTTAAGGGCAACTTCCAGTGCGCATGCGGCGGGAGAGAGAGAGCGAGAGCGAGAGAGCCTTAGGGACTTGCTCAGCAAATAGTAAGAGCTGCTCTGCATTACACTACAGTTTATTTATCCCTTTTTGTGCCGTCTGGCTGGCTGGCTGCTTGTCTCTGTCCCTATATACATACATACATATATACACATAGATATTTGTATGGGTGTGCGTGAGTGTGTTTCTGTGAGCGATTAAAGTTAAGCGCGTGGTGAAAAACTGTTGGGGAATCCTGCTCAGCTTAAGTGGTGGTGGTTTTGTTTATATTTTCTCAATCGTATGTATTTCGATACTAATTGCATTGGAATGCAATTGGACTATTGTTTGCTCGGGTCTGATTTAAGAATAATCTACTACAGTTCAGTAAAATGCTGCTGCAGTAAATTAATTTATACAGATCTAAAATGGGATTGCGAACTATAATTGTTTGTGATTTGTATTTTTCTTTATCATTATTATTTTATTTTTATTTGTAATTCGATTTACCTAAGCCTTTATTCCCATAGACGTGTTTCAACCCCCGAAAGTTCTCTTAGATTTTGCTGTCTCGCTCTCTCTAAATATTTACTCTTTAAGAGATACTACGCAAAAGTCTACACAAACCAAATTTCAATTCGGCGCATCGCACATTAGCTCAACAGCTTTTATACACAGCGAGAAACTAGTGGAACTTGACTAAAATACATCTACATTGGGTATACGAAAATTCTAATGCTATGGTAATCTAGGCAAGTGTATTTAAATTAAATTTAAATTTTTAATCAACCTTATTGAATACATATGTATTTGTGTTTTTCAACTCGATGGAAATATTTTTCAGTGCACTGTGTGCGGCAAAATCAGAGCTTTTAAGCGAACTGCTGATAGGTTACTGTGAGCGTGTAGAGTTGCTTTGGGGATGTTTGCACTTGTTGCCGTTACTTGTATTGCAGAGGAGAGCTTAAGTTGCGGCGAATTCAGTCTGGCAACATGTTCGAGCTCGGCTCCTCAATGAACTTGTCAACCGCCGAGGCAAGGCAGAAATTGAATACTATGAAAATTTAACTGTAAAAATAACTTTTAAAATCTCAAATTTCTATTAAAGTTGAGTGATTATTGCAATTGAGCTATGAAGCGCGGCGAATTGAGAAGCTGGGAAGCAGCTGGTAAGCTGTTCCTCTCGGTCGGTACATGTTGCACGCTGTGTGGATGCAACACATCTTCATTATTGGTCCAGGCCACGTCGGCTGGCTGCAATCGTCGTTAGCCCGTCGTTATTTGCCGAGATTTGCACTTGGCCAGAAGCAGCAAGAACAAGCGTGCAGTTGTTGGCAACAAAAGCCGTTATCTGGCGGCCCCTACGACTTCGCCGTCGTCCATTTGCCGGTTCGTTGTGGCACGTCGTGTGCCGACACTTCCTTTTCGTCGTCCTGTCGGCCGCGTCGCCTCGTGTCCTCGTGCATTTGCTGGCTCTCGTGCTCGTTGCACATTCGCCACACTCGATGCCAAAGCATCAGATTTTTTCGGAATGCGTTAAGGATCAGTTTTGCGCGAAATACGGTTACGAAAGGTTGCTGACGACAAAGAACCGGCGTCTGAGCAAACATTCCTCTGTCTTTCTTTGTGCTCCTGCCCTCTATGTGTGAGTGAGTGTGTGTCCGTGCAGTGGAGAACTTGAACGCGAGATTGTGCAAGTGTCTGGCGACCTCAACGAAATGTAAATTAACGCCTCCGAGTTAACTGAGAACTGACCTAAGCCAAGGCTCTTCCTATTGTAACTGACCTAGGACAAGCCGAACATTTCTATGCCACAAACTGAAGCTCAAGTAGAACTAAGCTATAGAAAGAACCTTTGCATATCTTTGGTACGAAAGGTTTTTAGGAAAACTTTAATTTTTGAGAAGAAAGCACATTGTATAAGATTGTTTTAGAGTCTTTGCAGTATCAGAAAAATACTAACTCTAATTAAGATAATATTACATTAATTAGTTAAGCTAGTGCATACCTACATTATATATAATATAACTACATACATACATACACGATATATATAGACATATACAGGCATGTATATAACTATTCCAATAAGATATATCATTTGAGTCGCAAGTAAATTTATTTTTGGCAAGAATCTAACCCATTCTGCATTCTGAACTATTTCTTCCAATAAAGTCGAAATTTTTGAATCGCTCGCTTAACTAACTATGGTTGTGAAAATATACGAGAAGTGGCAGTGCGAAATACTTGAATGATATTTGAACTTTACATCTTGGCTAAATAGAATCATCTGCAATTCTCTGTAAATTCTGTAGAGTCGCATTCGCTTACAAATCAGTGAATATTAATGCATTCAATTGTCTCTCGATCATAAGCAAACATTCTCATATCAATACTCAATGCTAGAAACTAATGGAATTTCGAATAAGCTTCGTAGTGTTTGAATTTAGAAGTGTATTATCTAAGCGAAAGTGTAAATGACGAGTTTATTCAATATCGCGAAAAGTGTTTAAAGAAGTGAAAATATGTTAATTTGCATTTAATTTACAAATATCGCA
The DNA here is from genome assembly GCA_035045965.1 of Drosophila aldrichi. NCBI lineage: Eukaryota > Metazoa > Arthropoda > Insecta > Diptera > Drosophilidae > Drosophila > Drosophila aldrichi. The sequence goes on along the minus strand of JAWNOM010000341.1, from coordinate 2,042,042 downwards.
TCATATACTGCACACAGATTGCGCTAATGGTAAGCATTGCAAAGCTTTAATATAAACAATAGTAAGTGTGATCATATTTCCCATAAAATCTCAGAATACATATAGAATTCCCCTAAAATATTTTGGATGATATTGTGATCAATTTTCTTTGCATCGATTTAGGGAACATAAAGTCTGTTTTCAGATTTGCCTTTTGTTAAGATAGGTGATATTTAAAATATGTTTAAAATAAATTCAATATATGCAAGCAATTTTAACATAATATTAGCTTGCGAGGTGCTGATCATATAGCATAATTTTATTTTCTCTCCTGTTCAGTTTTTATAATTGTTAGTTATATGTGAAAGTTAACAATTGAACTATAATTAGTTATATGTGAAAGTTAAAATTGAACTAAAAAGTTTACGTACGATTAAAGAGCTTAAAATGATCATATGTATATGTGCTTGGTTTTATTATTATTGAATTATGCAATATAAAATTGATGAGTAGCTCTTCACTTCATAACAAAAAATATAAAAAATATAAAAATGTTTTTATCAACAAAACTTAAAACTATATTCCCAAGGTTTCCTTCTTAGATTCAATATTCAAACTTCAACACTTTAAATAGAAACCAAGCCGCGACTCTCGCAGATTTGATGTGCTATATTATTGATTTGCTGTTCGTCTCTTGACACTTCAGTTTCAATTAAAATTTGACAGAATTGCCTTTAGCCTACAACTGAAATGTCAGTCAGCAGATGAACCAAGCAAAATGTCAACATCAGCAATTCTGGAGCTGAGTGCAGTGAGAGATTTTTGCACTGGCGCCCAAATCGCATCGCTCGCATGAGGTGATTTGCATGAATGGGCAAAGGGCTCAAGTGTGCTCAAGTTGGATTCGCACTAAATGACATGCATTTTCAATTGCCGCAAACTGTGCTGAGTCATTGAGTCAATTGATGATGGGCCTGCAGTCGTTGATTAAAGCTCATCTCAGCAATATCTTGGCCAATGCAGGCAATTCGAAGTGCAGTTGCAGTCGATATGCTTTCATTAAGCGAGCCCGCAAAGACAATGCCCCATGGCTGAATGCAACAAAGAAGCAGCAGAGGCAGCAGAGGCAGCTCTGCCTGGGTACATAATCAAAACATTGCATTAAAAACCAACGGCTCGCAGAGAGACGAGACAGAGTCCAGTTGATAAAGCAAACAAGTCCGACACAACAGAATGTTGACAAAAAGCGTAAAAATACGAACAGCTCAATACTGTACAAAATGAAAAATCCCACAGCCCAATACAACAAACACAACAATAACAACAACAACAACTACTACAACTACAATAAAATGATTGAAAAAAGATTCCCGCTTGCCCATACAAATAAATATGCAGTCAAAGGCAATCAAGCCATGTCGCTTCGCTCCTCAGTCTGGCCGCAGTTGTCGATATTTGATTTGAAAAACATTTCAAAAAATACAACAAAACGACGAAAATTGCAACGAAAATGAATTTGTTTTTTTCGTTTTGCAATTGTCGCAACATTGCCATAGGCAGGCTCGCAAATAAATAACGCCAGCCGAGGCCCAACAATTACCATTCGCATAGACATTTTGTGCCATTGAAAGGATACTTTGTTTTAATACCCTGCAATCAAACTACCCGAAAGGGTAAACTCATTTTTAAAAACGTAATAAAAGAAATGAAAATCAAATTGTAAAGAAATTTGAGGTCATTCAAAAAGCTTTATATAATACCTAAAAATATCAACTAAATATACCTACTTAAATATATAATATATTATTCATAGTTCTACATTTCCAGTAGTTCTTTTCAGTATTTGTGTAGGGTATATGCACTAGTATAATAGATTTACGAAATATTCTGACTGCTCGTAAGTTGATATTTTAATTTGAGGCCAACATTTAGTTATACACAGTATGGTAGTATATACATATATAGTTCGTTTGTTTTGTTTGAATATAATCCAACTGATCCAATTCGAGAATTACAAACAAATTTTTACAATTGGAGGTCTCGGTTTAGATGGAATCCCTTTCATTATATCAATTAAAATTTGTTTTAACATTCGCCAATAAAAGTTTTATACAATTTAAGGTTCAATTAACTTATCTCATATCAGACATGGGAGCTGCTAACGTCTTTTTGTTTTTAAAATGAGTGAAGTTTAAAAATGATTTAGCCGATTGTTATTTGTAAACAATAAATTAGGATAGCATCAATAAAAACTGAGCATGTTTTAGGTGCAGGTATACATAGAAATTCTCCACTAACTACCTTTCATCGATCTATAACAACAGTTTTCCTTTATATTACTTATTATTTTTAATATTATTTACATTTATAAATTTACATATACAACTAACAAATCAATGAGTTATTTATTTATTTAGAAATAATATAAAATCAAAATTAGCATTTATTCCATCTATGCATTGGACACAGAAACCTGCTGTTAAAATAATAATTCATAGCATACATATAAAGAATAAAATTAAATTTTTGCTCGAATTACATTTAACTTTATATTTTAAATATTTCCATTCGTTTAAATGCCTAAAATATTTTTCCCAAATTAAAAAATATTTATGCAAACTATATTGAACTTTATGTTTATTACTTTTAGATTTTATATTTCTTTATTTATTTATATAAAAAATTTATTGTATTTGGGTTAAATTTTAATAAGAATGATTCAAAAAGATATTTTATGAGGGATTTGGGTGCAAACTGAAGTAAGCCTTATGAATGAATGTATATGAAATGAGACTGATGACTTTACAGATGTATAATCAATATGTACAATATGTATAAATAGATTAAAAAATGTGAATGTGAAAAAAATATAAAATTGTGAAGCCTTGGAGAAATTTGATTTTTCTGAAATTAAATTTTTTTTTTTTTACTTCTATTTATATATACATTTTATTATTTTTAAGAAAAAAAGTTAAAATTGAGGAAAATTCTTTACCTACCTAACTCTTAAATTTTTTTATATTTTTTTTTTTATTTATTTATTTTTTTTTTTTGGTTTATTATGTGTAGACACGATACAATCAAATATAATACCTTAACAACACATTTATGTACATAAAATTATTACCAAACCTCACTCATTCGTGAGGACTGAGAAACCCCAACTTTTAAAAGATAGTTAAATTTGTTAATAAAGAATTACCCATAAATAATTTTAATAAAATTAAATTATTCGATAGCCTCATGCAGCTTTTGCAGATCTATTGTATTTTACTTATGTCTATCTCAAATATAGAATTGATTTAATTTTTATAAAGTAGACAATTTGCATATTATATTTTTTCATTTTCTTAATAGTAAGAAAGAAGTGCTTTTAGTATGAAGTTAAGGTTCAGAACAAAATGCGTTGATACCCTTGTGTTACATAAAAATCAATGCAAAACTAGCTGCATAGATTGTTATAATGTACTTATGTATTTAGGAAATACAATACACTTATTTAGATTGTCTTTTGATAATGTATGTATATGCATTACATATCTGCCTGAAGGCATCCTTATTTCATTATTCATTCTGCAAATGAGTGCGAGTTTTTCCTTTACAGCACTCAATAAGCGTTAGTTATTGTTGTACAACACTGGCAGTTGGTGCTCTCACTAAATCACTGTATTGTTATTTAATTGAGAGCCATTCCAAATTAAAATTTATAACGGTGTAAAGAGCTATATGAAAAAAAAAAAAAAAAAAAAACAGTTTACTCAAAAATATTGCAAATGTTTCATACATGACCAAGAACTACAATATATAAATATATAAGCAGAAAAAATTGGCAGCTACGGTCATCGAGTTTTGTAGGTCCCGTTACCTTTATCACTACAACATCATCAATATCATCAACAAATGTAGCATATAATTTGGTTAATGGACTTATCCTCTATTTATTTATAAACGATTTATGAAACTACTCTACATTATTTAAGCTCCGCCACCTAGTTCTATAGATTTTCTCTTGAGAAAATCTCGAAATTTTAATACCAAACAATATATTCTATTGGTCAATCACATGAGGAACGTTATTAAAGCAGAAAAATTCACCAACAAGGAAAATGACGCAAAGCAGAAACAGAGCAGAGAGCGGTTCGGGACGGAAATCGTTTAAGCTCCTGCAGTCATATAAAGTTTAATGAGCCGCAATTAATCGTACATGACAACACGATAAAAACGTTTACGAGAAATTATTCCTGTGCTCCTTCTTAATTTGTCTGAGGAGAGTTGTTTCTGGACCAGTTACAGCTGCAGCTGCAGCTGCAGCTGGCTTTGTTAAAGTTTCTCGATTGGTTTCTCAGAGTCTCGGTGTGGGTTGGAAATTCGCAATAAATGCGCATTTTGCTTCAATTTATCGAGGATATAGGGAACACTTGAATATTTGACATTTGTGGTAGATAAATTTGTGATCGGTAAATTTGTTTAATTTGTCAATTTTGCAATTGGAATTGCGTTTCCTAATTAACAATTTAAATAAATCGCGCAGCGTTTGTAACGTTCATTGAATGCAATTTAATTGGAAATTTAATTGCTTTTGTGGTTGAAATGTGCTGCGAGTGCCACCTTCGCCCTTTCCCTTCCCCTTCCCCTTCTTCCCTAGCCCTTGCCCTTTTACCTGAACATTTACCTGCACCAATGACAGTTTTTTTTCTTATTGTCTTTTTTTTTTTTTATTACTGCTGTCATGCATTCATATTTGCGGAGCTTTTAATTTAGACGTGTCGTCCATTGAAATTCGCCACTGGTTGCTGCCTCGTTTGGCTTTGTTGTTTTAATTATTTGCGGTTATATTTATTTAAATATTTACCAATTCAATTAGGGTTTCAATTTTCATTCAGTTCGCGCTGTGCTGCGCTGGTTTGGTTTGGTCTGGTCTGGCTGCGTAATTTACTATTGGCGACACTTTTGATGACTTTAATTGACTTTGCCATTTGCCATCGGACGGTTTTATTGCAGTTTTAAAGCGACGATTCCGCGCTGACGTATGATTTCAATTAATATAATGTCATATCTGACAAATCGTATCTGCAGACATCGCTAAGGATCTAAAGACGAGTCGAGACGCGACCAGCCAGGCAATAAGTTAACTGAAAACCTCACAGACGAACAACTTTTTTGTTTCTTTCTTTCTTTCTTTCTATTTTTTTGTAACTTCTTTTTCAGAGTTTTCTTTCTTTCTTTTCTTTTTTTTTTGCCCACATGCAGCTTCTTTTGGCTGGCTGCGTGCCAATTATAAAAGTGATTTTGCTGTAAGCTACACGTCCCAAGCAGACATAAGACCCAAACATACACGCACGCCCACCCACCAACACACACACACGCATACACACACTTCCGTCAACGGGAAGTCATAAGACGTATGAACTTGTCGCCAGGCTGAAGCCAAAGCCAAAGCCAAAGGCAGAGGCAAAGGCAAAGCCACGTCAGCGGCAAAGTCGAGTGACGTTTTCTCAGTTTGCGCTGGGCCAAGAAATGCGATAAATTGAATGACTGACGATGCCGTAAATACTTTTTAGACATGTCCCGATGGCCGGGAGAAGCTTCCCAGGACTGTCGCACAAGTCGCTCGGATCAATTTCCACATGCAGCAGACAAATTGCGCGTGGTTAGATTTTTCTTTCATAGTTGTCATTCACTGACAAGGTGCGAATACACACACACACACACAAACACATATATGTAAGCCAGGGCCCAGTCGCATTCAGCGCATTGCAAGGCAAGTTTGCCAGAGTCGTGACAGGGTTAAGCGATACCCAACACTCAAATTGATTTCCAAGCTCACCCAACTTTTCGAAAACAAACAAATTTCTAATCTGCCAGCTAACGGCATGTCCACCCAGATTTTGCCACTGAAATATTTATTAGAGCTGGGCTTAACAATAAGCAAGTAAGTTGGGTTTTCAAGAGCTTACAAGTTTATATATACGGAAAAAAAGTAATACACTACAAGTTCAGTTATAATGCGAGAGAATAAAGTAATCTCATGTTTAAATTATAAACTCTTCTTATTCTAGATGCTATACAATACTTATAGAGTATACTTAATTTGAGTGTGGCAACGTGGTAGAATATGTTTGATTAGAAGTAAGGTTCACTGATAACTTTCTAGAACGACTAATGAGAAGATATTACAGTGAATACATAATTATGAGAGAATGGCGTATTTTTGCGTAGACTCGAGTCGCTTGCCCTCTATCTTTCCATTATACTTCTATCTCTTTCCATTATATTTTGGTGATTTTTTGGGATGACTATACGAGTACGTGTGCTGGAATAATACCCTTATCAGAAACTATTTAAGGTAGATACTTTACCTAACTTGCATTGATCTATGTATTTGGATTCAAATAATTGGTAATTTTTTTTTTTCGATTCCCTACATAGCTTCATCATTGTCTTATTTATTATTATTATTTTATTATTATTATTATTATTATTATTATTATTATTATTATTATTATTATTATTATTATTAATATTAATATTATTATTATTATTATTATTATTTTTATTTTATTATTAGTATTATTATTTATTTATTTATTTATTTTTTTTTTTTGGAAATAAATTTAAGAAGTGTTTTACATGTTTGATCAATTATGATTTCATTCATAATTTCAATGCGGGCTTCAAACTCCACATAATTTAACTTATTGCATCATAAAATTGTGATAACTTAAGGATTTAAACTATATTCAAATACACATTATAGAAGTTATTATATAATTATTTATTTTTTTCTTTTTTATTTGAAATCTATCTTGTAGAATATATTTATTAGTGTAAATATTTTAACTCTACTGTGTCTAAATATTCTGACGTATATAAAAGTCCTTTTCAATTGATTTATGTTCCCTTACTTGCCTTAAACAGGAATACATAGTGCGAGTCCTGGTTAGGCCATGTGCATCATGGCAACTATTTTCGACGGGCTTTCAGTTACGTAACTCTCTGCTCGGCTAGAGCCCAAGCACCAGGCAGACTCATTGAAATGCATGAAACTTACTCGAGCGTGGCTTTTGTTTGCCTAAAGTCTCGTTTTATAATTTTTGCGCAAATTGCGGCTTTTCGGCATCGACGGGCGACAGAAGCAACAATAACGCGGGCTGGCAGCATCAACAGATTTCAAACGCCAAAGCGTTTGGCAACTAATAAAAACTGAGCGCGTTGCATATGTGTAAAAATTTACACCACGTCCAAAGAGGGGGAGAGGGCGGTGGTGTTAGTGCTCGGCGGGGCGTAACTACGGAGTCTGGACCAGCCCAGAGGCCAGAGCATAGAGCGCCAATTCGTTAGCCAGACACGGGCTAGGGGCGTGTTCAGCGGGGCGTAGGGGGCAGTCGGTGGCCATTTTGTTGCCAACTCGACATACATATTTCAATCACGTAAATTTATTACGTAAACATTTGCTTTGCTTTTTGCACACAATTATGACGACCAACTGCAGTCGAACCGTGCGAGAGGAGGGCCTCCATTTGCTATCCGGCTGCAGCAGCACAATTTCCAATTTTAATCTTTTTACAACCGGCACTCTGCCCACCCGCCCATCGACTATGCCTGCCTTCGCCTGGGCTCATCGCAGTGTGCTGCCAAGCTGCCTTTTACTCTCCCGTAATATTCATAATGGATTTACCAATATGGTGAACAATTTTTATTAATGCAGCCAACCAGGCCGGAGTGGGGGCTTAGGGTGTTAGTGAATGGTCAGTTATTTTTCTGCTGGCTTCTTTTCGCTGCTATGTCTATCAGCAGCAGGAGCAGCAGGAGCAGCGGCAACAGCAGGAGGCGGCAGCTGTATATGTGCGTGTAAAATTGTTGGAATGTTGAAATGTATGGCTGTGTGTGTCAGCATATGCCAGTGTGTGTGTGTGTGTGTGTGCACACATACACATGTAGCAAATGTATATGTGTCCTTTTTGACCATTTGGCCCAGCGGGTCAAATGGGCCTTTGGCTTTTTGATCTTTAAATGTTTGCACAACGCTTTGATGTTCGTCCTCTGCCCTGCAATCTGCAGCTGGTTTTGATTTTTTTATTCTTTTCCACTTCTCCTATTGCCAACTTTTTTCCATGCAGCGTTCAATTTGTAGCGTAATGGCTGTTCCCTGTAAATGTAATAGACGCTTAAAAGAGAAGAAGAGCCATATGCTAATAGAATTTACAGTTGCTTTTAATTACTCACTTGCAGTGTAGCATTTGAATATAGCTGGGAAGGAGTCCTTCTTAGTCTGCCATAAGTAGCTGCAGGGCAGAGTCTGTAATAATATACAATTGAGATTGGGCTACTAAGTAGTGCATCTAAGTTTGTTGCATTTCAGCACTCAAATGAGAAAGTCTGAATACTTTACTGTTCTATAGTCTCACCTTTTGGGTGAGCCTGTCTCAAAAGGTTCACAATTGATTCAATTAAGCTCTAAAATTCAGGGAATACTGGTTTTATGAAGGGTATTTCTCTGGATAGTGGTTGCTTGTCTGGCCTCATACAGACAATACAATCTTTATCAGGACTATCAGATGGATGGATCGATTATATCTGATTATCCATTTATCCGTATGTCGATCTTCAAAACTATATAGAAACGCACTGTTTCGAATGATTATTCATTTCTTCTGTTTATTATAATTAATTAAAAATAATTATATTTTTATATATCTCAGTAGATCTAAGCTGGATATATGCAAATGTTGGGTCGGACTATGCTGCATATGCTAGTCGAGTAGACTAGACGAGAGTCTTCATATTTGGTTCACATTTCTGAAATGAAAACAATCAAGAAAGAAAGCCCTATTATATTTCGATCCATAAATAAACTACGGTGAATAAGTAAGGGACAGAAACTAGACTTAATTTCAATTTCAATATTATGAATCTAGGGTGTCTGCTAGTCGAGCAGTCGCAGTGAAGTAATCTTTAGCAATATTCACGCCATTAGCAATCAAAACTTAAACATTGAATAATGATCAATGGATGGTGGCAAGCTTCGCCTTTGGTAACTGATAAGACAACCAGCGGGGGACTCGGCAGCTATTTCACTGGCTGCCTTTGAAATTAAGTGGATTTAGCGCTCGTTGACGGGCAAACTTCATAATAATCATGTTGAAGCAGAGACGACGGCGATAACGCGGTAATAAGTCAGCCGTGACGCGGATAGCAGCGGAATAAAAAAAAGGAAGGAAGAAAAACACCTGGCCGCAGTAACTGCGATATCCATCGCCTTGACAAAGGGGCAGGAGGCGGGGGATTGGCGGCACCTGTAGACAGCTCGATGAAAGTTCTGCGAACGCCTTAAAGCGGAATAGGAAATTGAGAGATTGACTCTCGCCAATTGGAATATTTCCTGTCCTATCAAATTTACATAATGATTTTGTCCGCTTAAAGAATTTAATTAAAATATGAACTTAAGATGCGTAAATGGGCGAATTAAAGTTTCGACTCGGGCATAGCGCGGGAAATTTAACTATATGCGATAAGCAGTCCTTGCATGGGCCAAAGGCACGCAGAAGTTGGCGTGGCAGCTGCTGCTAACTCAACTCTCTCAGTCCCGCACGAAAGTTGGAGTCGAAGCCAAGACTTGGAGTCGGAGGTGGAGGAGGAGGCGGAGGTGGAGGCGGAGTTGGAGTCGGAGTCAAAAGCGTCGGCGTAGTCGGCAAGCCATATGAACATACAAAATATTCCCTACAAAGGAGTTGATTACACAAAGGAAAATTACGACGAATCATTTCCGCTGCTTGGCTGCTTACACGACCAGCGACTGCTCTCCAACAGTCCGACAGCGCGGGACTGCCGGGGCGTGGCACTTGGTAAACGGCTGCAGAAACAAAGCGCTCCATGCGCGACGGCGTTAGCAAAAATCACAAGAGATATGCCAGAAAAAGGGCAGCCCATATTTTTTATTTTCTTTTTTTTTTTATTTCTTATTTCGTTTTGTTTTTGTTGTTTTTACTTTTTATTTTTTTTGTACTCAGCTCCAAATTACTAACGAGCAACAAACGACACGGACATTGCATACTTTTAGGCGTTGCACATGCGAGTCGAGGCGTTGCCAGACAGTTTTAAAGCCAACGTGTGACACACAAAGCGTTAAACGACACATTAAATACTTCCCGTTCGAAATGAAGCCCTAACCAGAGCTGCTGATTTGTTCTATTTGATGGTAAATTAAACACAAGCGGGACATAATATCTATAATCATAGTAATAATAATTTGACGGATATTATTTAGTTTATCCTGGAGTAAATTTATTATTCTACTCATTCACGAACGGGAAATGAGTATATTAGTTTTGAGCAATATCAGTCATGATGTCCGCAGGAATGCAATTGAAGCTAGAGACTTGATGTGGAGCGTACATATTTTCGTCTATATCTTCCTACCAGTGCACTGCAGTGTTGCCAAATCAGCTTTTTTTCCCGTCAAATTAGGCTTTTTTGAAAACCCAATTGCGGGAAAGATTCTAAAACAGCAGGCAAAAGGAATTCTGGATTTGTTTTTGCTCATCATAAGTTGGCAACATTGTCTCCTACAAAAAGAGGTCAAGATTTTTTTCGATCCGCCATTTGAAGTAGGAGAAATCAGGAACCATTGTAGTTGAAGTTATAGTTGAAGCTCTTAAACGATATGACGGGTATAGCAGCACCCACTGGAAGCGAGATAATACGGGAAACGTAGTATTAACTACTTTCTTTCTTGAGAGTTCGAAACTCAGAAAGGGAATATCTAAACAATTATTGACATCCACTATTGATTAGTACAAAATTAATAATTGGGACACATAAATGAGTTCGCGTTGGTCATATTTTCCCACCATTTTATATCGACTGTATTTTCGTTTGTATTACCTTAAATATACTCTTCTTTATTCTGAGATACTTTTTCAAGATATTTGGGATTCTTTATTACCTTAATGTATATGTGCTACTCTATAACCCTACGTAGTATATCTCAGATATGCATGAAATTGTTATTTCGTGAAAAGGAAAGTTTTATCCTTGCGTTTATGATTAATTTTGCCGCATGTTGAAAATAAATTTTTTGGCCCAGCTATATCGCGGCCTTAATCTTGGGCAACTTTCGGTCGCATAAATTATAATTAATTGAAATTCTTTTTCAAGGCGCATCAAGGATCAGATATATAGATATAAAAGAAAAGGAAAAATTAGCAAACATACGCGAAAAAAAAAGAACAGACAGCACACACAACTTTTGCGGGGCTCATAAATTGCTGGTGTCAGGACATTAGCATACTTCGAGGCAGCGAAAGGAAAGAACGCGACGCGACGCCGACTTGTAAACGTCAACGATCGTCTAATGTTTCCATGCGTCATAAATTTCATTGAAAAGCGCTTCCGTTGCGCCATTTTGCGGCCAGGCTGGCGGGCCATTCGGGTCGGTCTAGCGGGTACACAAGTAGCTCTGCTTCCACCTGGCTGCTGCCACTGTGCCGCCTCTACCGTGGCTGTTGCCTCTACCATTGCCGTTGCCTTTACCTGTTACAAAATGCATAAGGGAAATGAATTGCTTTACGGCCACCGCAGTCCCAGAAGGTTGGAGCGTCGACGGGATACGCTTAAGAAATGTGCAACTGTAAATCAACACCGTATACACACCCACACATCCCAGCACTGCGAGACAGAGGGAGAGGGAGAAATAGTTGCGGGACGGCCATTTTGTAGGCGTTTATAAGCTGTCGAAAGTAGTTAAGCGTTTTTCATAATTTATTTATGGACGATGTTGAATCACATTTAAGCATGTTTCATTTTAAGTGCGCAGTTTATGGCCCGAGCGCCCATAAAGAGGAATTAAGTAGTTGTATTAGTTGCCTCTGGGTGTATGCGTGAGTGTGTGTGTATCTCTGTGTGTGTGTGTGGGTGGATGAGTGTCTGGCATACTTTTGCGTTTCTTGCTTATATGCAAATTGGGGTTTTCAAGTGTTTAATGCTAGGTCAGAGAGATAATGCCTCACAGTTGAATTTCCTGACTGGGTTTGCCATGCCACAAAAGTTGCACCGTTCGGTGCTCTTAATTGCCACAATGGTAAACTTCATTTACAATTAGAGCCATGTACTTCATCCTGGAGCACTTACTCACCCATTGGTAAACATTTATCCACAACTTTGGTTACTAACACGATTATAACATTTAGTGAAATAAAACTTGCCGAACAACTATGGCGGAGTGCTGTAAGAGAGAGAGAGAGAGAGAGAGAGAGAGAGGGAGAGCGCATACCATACCTAACGACCACCAATTGAAGTTGTTAATGAAATAATTTCTTATAACGTAGGACAACTTTTCGGGTGTGTGTGTGTGTGTGAGTGCGCTGAGTGAAAAGCAAGAAAGTGAAACTCGACAATTCAGTTCATTTAGTTTCTGCGGCTGCGGCTGATTATCTGGCATAGATGCGACTCACCTGCACTAAGAGAGAGAGAAGGCGAACAAGGCATTGCGAATGGCCACTTCACGACTTGCCACATTCATAAGACGGGAGTCAGTGTGAGTGGGCGAGGGCTGCTCGAATGCTTTGTGCCTTGCTTCAATTATGCACAACTCGTTTTGTTTGACTTTGGGGCAGCAAAAAGTCTAAACAAATTCTCTGTCTGTCTGTCTGTCTGTCTGTCTGGTTGCCATGTCTTTCGGGCCTCCTCCGAGTTGCACTTAACTTGTGTTTTATTGCCTTGCAGCCCGCCGCTGTGTCCATTCGCACTCATCAAAAGGGGCGCCCAAGTCTAACCCTGCCCGTTCGCACTCACAACCACACCCACACCCACACTCACACTCACACTCACACTCACTCCCATCTTCGTCGAGGAGCCCATTGTGCGCTTTGTTTAATGTTATGTAAACTTTTGCCTAGCTTGGCTACTTTTTGCCCGTCTTCTTCCGTGCTTTGTGCACTTCTTGGCCCTGGCCGCACTTCAACTTGTGTTCTATCTATTCAGCCATTCATTTGGGCTGTGTTCGTTATGTTTTGTTCAGTGCTGGCGCCCGGCGAGCACTTAAAGCTGTTTAAAGCCAAAGCCCAGCCGATTTGAGGCATACACTCCATAGTACTTAGGCTCTACCAACTTTCATGTCACGATTTATCCGAGCTCCTCGTCAAATTCTGCCACGCTGACAAATTTCGCGGTCTGCTAACTTCCCAGCTTACTCATGATTGATGACTTTTCAATATAGAGACAGTGATTTTTATGTGGCAGCAGCCATAACGTGTGCCAAAATGTAAATAAACTTTGTGAGTGTGAGTGTGTGTGTGTGTGTATGTGTGTGTTTGGAGTCGACTCCCCTTTGGAAATCAACTTAAGCACTCAATTGTGGATTACATGCGTTTTATTTATGATTTTCCACGCTGGTATTACAAAATGTTTCTCCTTGGTTTCAATTTATTTCCAGTTGTTGCTGCTCTGCTTCTTCCCTCCCTTCTCCCTTCTCCCCTTCGATGTTGTTATTGTTGTATCAGCAGCAGCAGCAGAGTTTATTTGCAGAGTGTTGGCTTTCGATTGTGGCTTTTGCTTTTTTGCTGCCCAATTTCTGGCTTGACAATTTTTACTACAATTTCCGCCTCAACTTTGCGCTCTCAAACTTTTCTATGTTCAACTTTTTTGCCCAACTGGCAACATTTAATTGCTCAGAAAAATACTTTTAAATAATAATATAAAAAATAGAAATAAAAAACTGAGAAAATATTGTGAACTGTTGTATTTTATTATGTTGCTTAAAGTATCCCATAAACTGCATTTGAGAGTCTGCTGAACACTTCAACAATTTGCAGCATTCCAAATGTTATTGTCATCGAGTTGAAGTTGGAAACTTTTGGTCATCTATTAGGAGCGTGGGCAAGTGGGCTTAAAAGCTAAGGACAGTTGAAGGGAAATTGAATTTTAACCAAAAATTAAATAATAACAAAATAAATTCACAAATTGCAAATCAATCTTTCTATCGAATTCATTTAATTGTAGTCACGTCAAAAAATTGAAAGTATTCTATTAAATTATCTGGACTATTATTTTAATTAAAAAAATATAAAATCAAAATTATAAAATAAATAAAAACATAAGGCTTGACGAGGATTTATAGCATACAATGATCTAATGTGTTCATATTAATACTAGAAATATAGATAGTATATACAGAGTAGTCGGGTATCATAGCTCTCCACTTCGATTTGGCCAGCTCCCTACGCCAAGACAACATCAATAGATCATAATATATCTCTGCGTGATTATCTTACATATACAAATATCATAGATGAACAATGCCCCTAGAGAGGAGCTGTTATAGAAACATGTTTCTAATGGATTAAAATGATATAAGGGCCAGTGAAATTTAAATAGTTAGCATTCATTTTAATTGCACTAAACTATTATGAGTATATATGTAGTTGGAAAGTGGATTAAACATTATCCTTTATTATTTGTATGTGCTGTGAATTTGTGTTAGTATGCTCATAATTATTTTATTGTATAAATTTATACATCACGAACCCATTGAAAATGATATATGTGGCTATAATTGTTTTGTGAGAAATAATGTATTTAATACGCAAAAGAAGATATGAGAGATCGAATAAAATACATATATATTCTTCATCAGGAAATCAAGCTAAGTCCCTTTAGTTCATTTCCGTCTGTAGGTCCAGCTGTTCGTCCATCCATCTGTCTGTCAACGTGAACTGAATGTCATGGGTGGCGTGGCTCTCTATATAGAGAGGAGAATAATAGCAATTCCCGTTTTGATTTAATAGATTAACTCATTACATATATTAACTAACGTTCGCTGATATCGATTTTCCTATTATTTACTATATTTGTATGTCTTTAATTCTGTCTAAGTTTATTCACACGGAGTTCAACATATATATGTAGAGACGAATCCGCTTACAGGCAACAGCATTTATTGCATTGGAATACCATAACGAGATTCCAGTACAGATATTTAAAATTTTCTGATTAAAGAATTCATTGATGGATCAACTTCAAGTGCAAACATAAGCCTTAAGTTTCTGATGAACTAGACAATACTACACTATATTATACTGTACACTATTTATAACATTAATTGTATTGCTTTAGCAATATGTTGAAAATATAGTTCCAATAGTATTTTCTAATGTTTGTGGGAAACCTCATTCATCCTTCTCCAGAGAATAGGTTTTTATACCCAGACTCATGCATAAATTCATATTTTAGGTCTGGTTTATCTATGCTAAGTTTGTAAGGTGACTTACATATTGTTAAAGCTGGGGATGTTCATGTCCCTCTTTATAGAATCCCTTATCTATCTCAGGCATTTATATGATCTTTGTATATTTGTGCCTGAACAGCAAGTATATTTGCATTGGTTATATCCATAGATAAAGCAAATATTTTGGAAAAACAGAAAAAATGATTTGCTCTCTGTTTGCCTTTCGTTTGACACAAATTTGAGAAGTTCGTAAAAAAAAGCTTAGAGCTTCAAGTGCATTAAATCTCTCACGTTGACTACAGCTGCATAGCTGCTGCCACGCCCCCTTTGTATGTGGAATGATTCCTGCTTCTGATTCCCGCTCGATTCTGGTTCGTGCCGTGGGGCGTGGCGGGTCGAGGCGGGGCGTGTGTTGCCTGATGTTTGCCTGCTGCACTTAATGTAATTAATTTTAATTAAAATCCAACATAATGAGGCGCTCCGAACTGCCGCGAAAACAGAAAAAAATTGCCACCGTAATGAGCAAGTTGCCCGAACAGAATCTTTTTTTCGGTCCATAGATATTCGCGCCTGGAGATGCAAGCGAAAAAAGAAAAGAGAAAAGAGAAAGAAGAAGAAGAGTGCAGCATGCTTTTTAGCGCGGCTGTCCATGGATTAAGCGCAAATAGAAAGCACAGACGAACCACAGCCACACATACATACATACATACATGCACAGTAGCTGGCAGTGAGTGTGTGTGTGTGTGTGTGTGTGTTCCGTGTTTGTTTAGCTGCTGGCCCGTAAATTTACGTTACAACTAGGATGAAGCGTTTGGTAAACATTTTAAAGTTGGCATTTAAATTATGTTGCCGATGTGGCCGCTGCTCAGCTGCTGGGTAGGAGGCGGGGCCAGCCGAAGGGGAAGATGCTGAAAGGGCACATAGAGAGTGTGTATGTGTGGGTGTGTGTGTTGAATATAGAAAGTGTGTATTTCTATGTGAAGTGCAACAAACAAGAGGCTTTCGCATTGATAGTAATTGAAACATTCTCTGCTGATAAATATTTAAATTAAGAGCTGATTTTCTAACAGAAAATCTAGAAGAGATATGTAGAAGTGTAAGCTGTAGTTACATCTCTTAAGTAGTACACTTTATATATTTTTATACCCTGAACCCATTGAAAATGGGAAATCAGGGTATAATGGTTTTGTTAAAAGTATGTAACAGGGAGAAGGAGGCGTGGCAGACCCCACAAAGTATATATATTCTTGATCAGGGCGACGAGATAAGTTGATTTAGCCCTGTCCGTCTGTCTGTCCGTCCGTCCGTCCGTCCGTCCGTCCGTCCGTCCGTATGTATGAACGCGTCGATTTCCGAAGCTACAATAGCTAGAGACCTCAACTTTTTTTTAAAATGTCCGTATATAGCGCGCGCATATCAAGTTTATCACTAGAAATCGATAACTCGTCCGATTATTTTTTTATCGATGAAAAACCTTATCGAAAGCCAGTTATAAAATGATATCTCCTACATCTTTTGAGCTACAGTCTCCAAATTTTAAATGTAGACTCATATGTACTTTATAGAATTTCGGTTTTTGTTAGAATTCAGCCCCCGCCCCTATATCCACCCCCTCACCCTCACTTTTGTAAAAGGCGTATTTCAAATACTAGAGACTTGAGCTTCGGCATATACACGCAGAGTAATGATATAATCACAATCTAAAAGTTTCATGAAGAACGTACACCCACAAAAAAGTTATTAAACAATTAAGTTTCCATGAGAAGCCCACACGGCAGCCCATGCGTGTTTATGAGTGCGTGCCTATATGTGCCTATGTATGTGTGTGCGTGTGTGTTTGTTTTGTAAATAAAAAGACGCGGAGAATTATTGAAATATCAGTTCTCCGAAGGGTTCAGGGGATTTCCTAGTCGGGCAGTCTCGACTAGAGCTTTCTTACTTGTTAATTTATGATTCTAGTGATAAAATTTAAATTTATCTGTAACCTTTCATTCAATTAATAATTAAATAAATTATTAAAGTATCTTAAATACGAAAGATGCCAATAATTTGATATATGTACATACAATATATCTATTGATTATCTGATAACGCCAGATTGACACAGCTGATCTGATATTTATTATTTGAAAATTATGAGAAGCTTAAATACTTCATAATCTGTTTATTAATGGGACTTGGCATCTCATTAAGACGGCAAAACTTGTCGCGCTTCTTAGAATTGCATATGATATCAGCATATAATATATCAGATGTTATATAGAAAAGAATCTCAGCATTATCATATGCCGTTTTACTTCTAGGCAGGACAAAGCGCAACAAATCCTTTTCACTTTTTACACAATTTACGGCAGGGCAAACTGATTACGACTGCACGAGCAGAGCACATGACAGACAGACAATAGACCATACTTACATGTGTGCATACTCACACACATACACACACACACTCACAAACACAGCGACACACACCTTTACAAATCACATCACATAAGCTGCGTTGGCTGCGTTGGCTGCCCTGGCTGCCCTTCGCACGCCCCCTTTCTATACAGGAGTATTGACAATGCGCGCTACACACAGGAGTCCTGGCAGGAGGCACTGGCTCTTTGGCTGCATTCGCTGCCTCCGCTGGCTGCGCTGCCTTTTAGCCGGCAGCTGTGTTGCACTTTTTGTGCCGCCATTTGCGCTATAAACAAATAAAGTGTTCCTGCAGCTCAGGTTCCTTTTCTTTTCCCTCTGTTTTTTTGTGTTTTTGTGGGCCTTCTGCTCAGACGTTGCATTTGTGTGCCCCCGCCAGGATCCGCCCCTGGTTCACGCGCTGCTGCACAAAGTAAAGTCGGCATTTGTCTGGATCCCCTTCGCCCACCAACTATACCACAAATGCGATAGCTCTCGACCCGTCCACGAATAGAAAAATGCAGCACGTATTTGTGCAAATTTAAACAGCGCACAGACAATTTAATATGGAGTTGGGCTCGCACTTGTCCCTAACTTGAGCTAGTGAGAGCGAAGCGCTAATCATCGAGCTGAGCTAGCAGCCAGCGGCTAAGCAAATAAGCAGCCAAAACCTTAGAGCAAACAAACTCAAAGCCAAACGCTGATTATGCCAATAAGGATAATGCTGCCAATGCGATTTTCCCAAATGTCAACAGAAACACACACAATTTTCCAAAAGCTGAGCATCATTTTTGCAGCACTCACACCGAGAGAGAGAGAGAGAGAGAGAGAGAGAGAGAGAGAGAGAGAGAGAGAGGGGGAGAGGCAGCAGGACTCTAGTGAAACTCCAACACAGACTTCGCCTAATCACATGCAAAACGTCGGACCGGAAGGAGAGCGGGTGGGTGAGCGAGGGGGTACTGCGGGTGGGAAACACCAAACGTCAGCTGAAACTGACAGTGGCGCAGTGTCAACCGGCTGCAGTTTTTGCGGCGCTCGACAAAAGTCAAGAGCCTGGAGGACAAGGGCAGCTCTGTGGCGGTGGCAGCATAACATTAATTAAGTTTGTAACGACAAATGCCAACACGACAGAGACGTAAACACACACACACACACACAGACACACACACATATTGGCATACTTACACATAAATCAGGCAAAACGCATACAAATGCGCAGCGAGAGCTCAAAGGATGTTTTGGAGCATGACAAGTGGTGACAAAGGGGCGGCAGGTGGGGCAAGTGGGGCAAGCGGGCGAGGGCAACAGCAACGCTGGCTGCCTGAATGCCATGACAACGTTAATTTTATAAACTCTGCAGCATTTGGGCTCTCAAATTCTGCAAAGTTCTGCGTGAAAATGAGGCTCCAACTATCTGGCTCTGTTGTCTCTGTGTGCGAGCTATGAAGTGGGCCAACTACTGCGGCATCATCATTAACTACCAACTTAATGTCTCTTACTATTCGGGAATGACTAAAAGGCGTCGGCACACAAGTTTGATTGATGCCTTAGTCATTTCTTAAATTTATTGGTATTTATACGAAATATTAGAGGCATTGGTTAAATATTTAGGATTTGCATTCAATATTTAACCAACAGCATTCTAGTCTAGCGATGAGAGCAACTCTCTGTTTAATAGCATCTTACTAAAGTAAAATAATATATATTGTAGCACTGATTTATAAATATCAATAAGGATCTCTATCCTAAGCAAAGGTAACATATTATCTCTGATTTATATACTTGTCGGAATTACTGTGCAAAACTTGCAAAATAAATTTTATTCTTTTTTTAATAACACACAATTTTTATACATTTTGTTTAGTGCAATAATTTAAATTTTCTCTTAAAATAAAAAATAAAATATTAATTTAAAATAAAAATAAAATATAAAAAATTATGCATTAATGTGTTACTCATTAAAAAAAATATAATATATAAGCAAATTTATAAAATGTATTTGATGAAATATTTGAATACTAAATTTTGAGGAGTCTGTTTGGCGCAACTATTTTCGATATATTTAATATATTTTAGGGCCAGACCCGTTTCAGCTTAAGCCAAAGGCTTAATAGATATTAATATACCAGCATCCAATCCACCTAACCAGGCTGTTTGAATGAGAATAGAGTCTCTCGAGGTATATTTGGCCACCTCAAAATGAGTTTTTTTTTTTATGTACTACAAAGGGACTTTAGTTCTTTTCCACAATATTTCCGACTGAAGTTTTATTAATGCACAGTTTAATTAACCCATGTACTTGAAAACAAACAGGAGACAAAAATATTCTTGTCAATTTTGAGATTGAAAGATTCCTGCAAAAAACTTTACTGTTAGCTTAGACATATCTATATAAGTATTACAACTTCGAGAGAAGTCTTCTGAAGGTGGGGCTCATTTGTCAACAGTTTATTTTACATATTAATTTAATTTATTTAATTTTTATTTATTGTCATATATATTTCATTCCAGTAAATATTTCTTAGTATAAATTTTGTTCTAGAATTTATTGTTATTTTTTTAAATCTTTTGATTTAAATTATAATACTAATATACATTTTATATATCTCGATATATATAATTCAATCAAATAAATATAATGGTCACATTTGTTAATAAAAATACTGAATACATACATCTAAGCATTTATATTTATTATTTTATACATTCTTTTATATTATGCTAGAATTAACTGGCATTAATAGCAAAATCAATTACACTAAATGAGCTCTCTCTAAGACTACTTCATTGCTAAACTAGTTGGCTTGACTACGCACCTCTTGTTCAAGGCTTGACTTAATTTAATGAAAATGTTGCAGGTTGCAATTAACAAAGCTAACGTCGGTAAAACTTGAACTTGTTTACACGATGCAGCTCAGACCTTCGCGCACTTCCAACTTGATG
Organism: Drosophila aldrichi; assembly: GCA_035045965.1. Classification (NCBI taxonomy): domain Eukaryota; kingdom Metazoa; phylum Arthropoda; class Insecta; order Diptera; family Drosophilidae; genus Drosophila; species Drosophila aldrichi. The sequence goes on along the minus strand of JAWNOM010000341.1, from coordinate 2,021,500 downwards.
CGGGCTTCGCTAAGAGATAAATACGTGAATGCAAAGAAGCTTTTGCTGAAGTAGCAAAAGAGTCAGAATACAATCAAGATATAACATAGAAGAGTATCTAGATTTAACCTTTTAGTTAATATTGTTAAATTATATAATTTATGCTTTCAATTTATCTTTGCAGAGCTTGGTTTAAGCGGAACTCAGCTTCTCTTTATGCGCATAGAACAGCCTTGAAATCATGAGCTATCAGAAGGGTAAGTAGCAACTGATGAACCTTTCTGCATATGACATCTACAATAGTTGGGGGAGTGGCCCAGAGCTGCTCGAATGCCAAATCATACAAATCAACGGCCATTTAGCAAAGCCCATCGAAGCAAACATCGAATGCATAGCGAATCAAAAATTAGTTTGCCCCAAACAATTTATAAAAGTCTGCCACATTTGCTATCCATTTATATGGCATGCTCGGTTTATCTTTCGTTTTCGTTTTCCTTTTCCTCTTACTTTTCTTTCTGTGCGCTGTGTGTTGTCTGCAATACAATTTACAGTAAATCAAGTAGAAATGAAATTTACGCGGGTCATTCTCAAACAATTTGCTAGCGCATTAGCCAACAAAAGATAAAAATGCGATGAAGCATTCAGGCAGGACACGATGTAGCACGACTTGCACCGTTGTCGACTTCGATATCTGTCGATGGGGCCAGTCGGAGTGGACCCTGGGCTTATAGAGTACTACTATACAGTAATGGAGCGATTGACAGGGTAACAATCGCGGGGCATGGTCTTGCCTCATATGAACTTTGGCCTAATGAGCTTGCATGAATCTGCGATTCGTCGATGCGCTCCATTGAGCTGGCAGCGCTTGTTTGGGGCTTTTAGGCTGCTGCCAACTAGTTTCGAATATAATTGCCGTTACACGGATCCAAAATGGCGGACCCAGTGGCTAAGAGCGCGGCTTTCGCTGCGCCGCGGCGTTCAATTAACTTGTGCGACAATCCAATCAAAAGTGTATTAAAGGCCCGTTTACAGCCGGCACAACGAGGCCATTTGGGTGGGCGCTTGTCGATAACAGCAATTACATAAATGTTTTTATGGCCATGCAGTGTGCGAGGGCGTGGCGAGGGAGTGACGGCGCCCACCATGAAGGGCCTACAGCAACGACAATGCGCTTTAATGGCATTGCCAGCTGCAGCTGCTGCAGTCAAGGCGATTTTTATGGCCACCATTGAGAGAGGTTATGCAATTAAAGCTGAAACTGAAATTATTAAGTATACGAGGTGTTAGCCAACGATATGCTTATGGCATGACATGAAATAGATGACAGCACGAATGGGAAGAGAAGAAGAAATATGATAAGCAACAATTAATTTGACTATCGATTACTGAGTAAACACTGTGGATTATATGTATGTAGATGATATGAATTGAATGTGAGTAGGTAGATAATACAGAGAAAATCAAGATAAAGGGAAGAAATACGAGTTGGATATATGTATGTAGATTGGCCTATAAAAATGATGATATGAATTGAATTTGAGTAGATTGATCGATAATATAGAGAAGATTAGGATAAGAAGAAGAAATATGATTAGAAACAAAGCAAAAATCTTTAATAACAGTTGACTTTCGATTAATAAGTTTATACTGTGGACTATAGATGATTGAACAATTAGATTGATCTATAATATATAGGACAGCACGAAGAGAGGAAGAAAGATGATAAGTAACAAAGAATTTGACTATCGATTACTGAGAATACATATACTGTGGACTTTAGATAAATGAAAAATTAGATTGATCGATAATATATAGGACAGCCGATGAGGGGAAAGAAGATGATTGACCATGTTGTGATATCCATTTGACTATATGATTTGATTTGATAAATTATATGAATTGATGGAATATGAGTTCATTTATCGATAATTTAAAATACCTCAAGAAGAGAGGATGTTATGCAAAATGAAAGACAGTGAAAATCTTCATTAGATACAAGTCAACTCCAACTCAAAACTTTTAAACATAATATACTGAGTACAAACCGTGGATTAGATGATATTATTTATATAGTTATTATTGGTATACTATAGCATAGGGGTGCAATGAATGTTGATCCCAAACTATATACTTAATAGCAAAAATATCTATGCCAAATCAGCAATGACTTTAATCGGTTTATAGATTAGGCTAATGCAATAAGTTGTGGAAACTTCTTTCGAGTGGAATTCCAATCTAAATAATGCTAAATATAAATTAAGACGCATAGAAAAGCAATCATTACAGTTAGTGGGCGCATTGGCCAATTTCGATTAAAGAAAACAAAAGTAAAACTAACTTTTACTTACCCATTCATAATGCGATGGGATGGAGGGGTAGAGTGGAAGTGGAAGTGGGAGTGGACTGATATATGAAAGGTCTAGGCAGAAGACGCACGTATGAGATTTCTTATTTACGATAAAGAGACACACAAAAAATATCAAAATGGCAAAAACAAGAAAAGAAATTGCACACAAATACCTCACTCCCGCAGCACTACTATCAGCCGCCCCAGCCGCCCAGCCGCACTTGGGAGCTAGTCAAGCAGAAAAAGGGCAACGGGGACACAAAACCAGCGACAGTAAAAAGGCCAAATATTGAATTGTGCGTAATTTACGATAAAAAGGGGAAAATTGGAAAAGTTTCTGCGCCTCCTCCATTCCCTGCCCTACTCTACCGTACCGCACAGTACCGCCCCGCGTCGGATGTGAGGGGCCCCCCCGAGCATCTTTTGTCGTTCGCTTATTTATGTAGTTCGTGTCGAGAGGGCAACGCACGTGTGGTCCAGAGGCGGGGGGAGCTGCAGAGTTTTTGCTGCAAAAGAAAATATAAATTGTGATTGCCTGAATCTAGGAGCACATAGGCATAGTCTATCTGTCTGTATGTCTGTGTGTGTGTGTGTCCCTAACCAATTGAGGCATTCTTATTAAATATTACAAGTAGCCGAATAAATAAAATGGGTGCGTAAGCCGTTGCCAAGGAGTTTTACATGTGAGGCATTAGCATTAGCACAGATATTCCATAAACGGGCATAAATGCTTCGCTAGGGAATTCGATAATTCGATTAGAAGGCTGTTGGGATACGAGAAACAGTGATGTGCGCTTAAGGTGATTAATTTGCAGGTAGTCAAGGAGCGGATTATGTTTAACCCTCTAACGCTCATAAGTGTCTTGAGACACTTATTTTATTTTTAATTTTAAAAAAAAAAAGGGAGCTTTTTTGTCTTTCAAATATTGCTTGATCGTTAATAAAACATTCAAATTTACTGAGAAAAAAGCTTTAAAAGCTCTCCAGTGCTTTAAACGGTACTTTTTATTTTCATAAACACAAAACATATGTTTTTTCGCGCGTGTAAATTCATCTGCTGCATGTGCTGTTGTGCAACAATTATTTTACAAAATCTGTGAAAGCAATCCATTTAAAATAATTTTTTATTGGAAGGTATGTTTATTTACAATTAAAACTAGTTTACAAAAATAAAAATAAATAAAAAATGTGCGTTGTAGCTTAAAAACAGTGATAAGTGTCTTGAGACACTTTTGGGGCTGCAAGCAACTTTTTTTACCAGCAGCTATTTCACAACTGCTTGCAATTTTGTGTGCACACTTATTCATTATATGGATTGTTTTACTAGAAACTGACATATTAACCATATAAAGATGGCAAACCGGGTACGATTCAAATTATCCGATTTAACTGATGAACAGTTGTTGGAATTGTTTGAGAATGTCCCTTCCGATGCAGAGTTATCCGAGTCAAGTGACGACGAGGAAGATGACTTAAATGTGGCAGAAACTCTAATAGCTGCTGTGGAGGATATTAGCACAATATCATTTGCTTGTAATGATGAAGAGAATGTGCCTGATAATGGTCAGTCTGAGCCTATTAGGAAATCCCTGAAAAGACAACGATCGCCACTACCAACTATTAAAGGTATAACATGCGTGGCTTTGCCATCTTCTGGTGGCTTTACTGGTGCTGGTAAGACAACAACATTGTTCTGTGTTGACGAACAAATGTGTAGCACAAAGATGAAACATCACTTACGACAATATATGCCCAATAAGCCATACAAATGGGGTATTAAGCTGTTCGTTTTGTGTGATTCATATGGCTATGCATACCGATTCGAAATTTATAGTGGAGCAGGCGATAACATTGTCTTACCTGGTCACCCAGATCTTGGTGCTTCGGCCAACATAGTAGTACGTTTGACCAAAACAGTACAAAGCTTTAAGCACCACATCGTCTACTTTGATAATTTTTATACCTCTTTGCCTCTAATGGTATATTTGCGAGCAAAGGGTATTTATAGCCTTGGCACAGTACGTGCGAATCGAATCCCCAATTGCAAGCTACCTGACGATACAATCATTAACAAAAAGCCGAGAGGGTTTTCGACTGAGTTCGTAGGCACGTCATACGGGGTAGAAGTCAGTAATGTACTTTGGAAGGATAACAAGGCCGTTCGCTTATTGTCAACTTACGTAGGTGTTAAACCGTTTGCTACGGAAAGTTTAAGTGAAGGAACACTTAAGATTGACCGTTATGACAGGAAGAAAAAGCAACATATTGAAATTGACTGTCCGCAAATAATTCGGGAATATAACTCACATATGGGCGGCGTTGATCTTATGGATGGACTTATGGGCCGTTATCACATCAAAGCTAAAACCAAAGATGCTGCTACTCGAATTTTTTATCATTGTATTGATATGGCAGCAACAAATGCTTATATTCTTTATAGGCGAATTCAAAAACAAAACGCAATCAGTGACAAATTGATGGAACTTCCCGATTTTCGCGAGTCAATCGCTGAAGGATTGGTGGCTTTTAGAAATAAAGCCCACGCAGGTCGTCCAGTCAGTACCGTATCTCTACAAGACCAGATGCAGTCACCATCTTTGCGAACAGATCGGTCACCTTTTTCACAATCCCCACGGGCCCGACCATCACAGCTTGAGCTTAAACTTGGAAAAAAACTTTACACCCAATAGCGGAATTACGTTTTGACCAAGTCAACCACTTCCCAAATTGGTTGGATCGGGACAATAAGAGACGGTGCAAGCTCTGTAAATCATCACAAACGCAATGCATTTGTGAAAAATGTAATTTACATCTATGCTGCACATCAACAAAAAATTGTTTTAAAACATATCATATGAATAATAAAAATTAACATTTCTATTAAATACGTTTTTTTTTTACTCTTAGATGCCCAAGAGTGTCTTGAGACACTTATTACCTTTTTTGCACCTGACGGCTAAACAAAAACTTCTATATTTTTTCTGAGTTCATTTTTGAGTTTAGAAGCCTAAATTTACTTAAAAAAAAATTGTTCCAATTATTTTCCTCCAATAGTTAAGAAAACAGCATTAGAGGGTTAATATTATATAATAAATAATTACGTATTAAAATATTAGAAATTAGTATACAAATTATATGTATTAAATTAATATTGAATAAATAAGAAATTTTAGAATATTTGCATGAAAATAAATTTACCTAATGAATATTTTATTTTATAATAGTTAGATGTTTTTATTAATTTAACTTAAAGAATGAAAAGTAATTGTTAAATGAAAACTTTATCTGATCTTAAAAAGCTTTGATCGTAAATTTCATTCGCGACCAAATTTAATTTTTTATATAAGGGCATTAATAGTTAAAGTAATTTTGAAATTATCTAGGCACAAAACACACCTATTTCTATAATCACGATTTATTATTAATTTAATAAATTGATTTTTATACTCTTATATACTATTACAAAAATCCATTATTTTTGGATAAGTCTAGAGTCTTTGGAAGCTGACAAGTCTAGCTCCAGATTTTAGACTAGCTCTAGATTTAAAGCCCCTTCAACATTTATTATATCCTGTGCATTAAGATCTTCACTGTATTATTTAAGATTGGATTCTTCCAATGCATTGCAATGAAGCAGCTTAAATTGAATGTTGGAAAAATACTTTATAAATGTATATATTGTAAAACTAATTGCATAAATATGCGTATACAAAAAATATGTTTGCGAGTTTATTAAGAGACAAATATGCGTTTGTCTTAATAGACTAATGGGGTCTACCACTTTTTCTGTCATAATTTTCCATTCCGGCTATAAAATATAAACTGATGTTTAAAAAATAATATTTTTTCAATTTTTTATGCTTTGATTTAAGACTTGCAGATACCCTGTTAGCAGTCCTTGCACGAGAATATTATAATATTCAAAATTTTCTTCTAGTTGCTCAGATGAAGTTGACTCAATTGAATATTACATAGTTAAAACTGTACTATGGAGGCATAGCCCCAGCCGCCTCTACTTGTTACATACACATTTACAATTCGAGCAATGTCTCCCTTACCCACTTCAAATGGGCACAGGGTATAAAGAGCATGTATTAAAATGGTTGTTGCTGCTGCATACAAAATCAGTGTATGACAACGACCTCAACACGTCGCCCGTTGGTAGCCCTATGCCTTGTCTGGCCACACTCAAACAAATGCCATGGGCCGCGGCAGCTGCATCCACACACACACACACACACAGACGTGTGCGTGTGTGTGCCCAATTGTATGCAACGGCTTTTGTGTCAAATTTTTATGCCATGCATAGCACGCAAACGTGTGCGAAAACGTAGACCCAAAACTACAGACACTCTGCAGCAACAACAACAACAACAACAACAACAACAGACTGCGTAGTAAATTGAAAGACTGAAGACAGAAGTGGTAGACCTGCTCGGTAGAGGCAGAGGGGTAGAGGGCAGAGCACAGTAGAGTCGATGGAGGAGCACAGTGATTCAATTAAATCAGTCCAATTGAAGCAACTGACAAAATGTGTGCGTGTGTGTTTGGGTGTGTGTACAGAATATTTAAGCTGACTGAGGCTGAGGTCCTTCAGCAGGACATTGACTGTCAGAGTCGATGCAGTCGGTGTTTAAATTTCAGCTTAAAGTCCGACTCACTCGTTAGCTACAACAACAACAACAACAACAAGAACAACAACAACTTCATTGTCAGGGCACCGGCTCGGGCCAAATGTTGTTCCGAAAAAGTTGTCGCTTGTCGCAATTTTATACAAATAACTGCACATTATGTTTGCGCAACACTTGCGCAACATTTTTTAATGTCTCGACACTTTTTGCCACATGTTGAAATCAGCGAACCGGCCAGCAACAACAACAGCAACAGCAACAACAACAACAACACGTCCCATTGGCTGTGACTTCTGTCGGCTATCGTATTAATATCTCAATTTATAGCAATTTATAAAAATATGAAACACGCCGATAGGCTTCAAAAACGTTGAACGTTGAATGTTGAAGGGGGTGGAGGGGAGGGGAGAGGGGCGCCAACAAACGTCAGAATGATGCAAATAACATTTAAAAGCATACACACACACACACACACACACACATGCATATATAAATATTTTTTTTTATATTTTTCCACTGTTTGGCCATCGCCAGTTGGAGCTAACGAAGGCAATGGAGCCGCTGGGAGCCACTGGGGACTCTGAGCGGAATCATTTAAATGCAGTTGTTCGCTTTAAACGAAACGGCTTTAATCGCAGCGGTTGAACAATAGATTTTAGATAGATGTGAAATGCATGAGAGTGGAGAATAGTCTTTAATGTGAACATAGATAGATTTGTAGTAAATGCCCAAAATCGAATAACGTATTCACACATTAAGTTTGTCAGTTATTTGTTTTCAATCATTCGGTTCCACTGTGCACTGCCTTCTGCTGGTACGAGGCGAAAAGTTTTTAGCAACGAGCATTTTCTGTGTGAAAATCACTCAAAATTGTGTTTAACTAAGCGTAAAAATTATAAGCAAATTAATTTGCAAAATCACAACAACAATAGTTAGTTGGGCGGCTCCGGCAAAACTTTTGTGAAACAATCAGCCGAGCAGCCCCGACACTCCGGCTAGTTCCGTTGGGATTCATTCTGCGTCCTTGCCTCGGCCAGCCCAAACAACTGATGCGGCGGCGGCGGCGTCTGCAAAGCCAGCCAAACGAAACGGAACGGCAACAGCCAGCAGCAGGAGCAGCAGCAGGAGCAGGAGTAGGAGCCGGAGTAGCAGCAGCAGGACGAAGACCGTCACGACTACAGCGAGGAGAGCGGCGGGCTGAAAATATCCGACAATTTATCTGCATAAAAGCGCAGTGTGCAACTTTGATGTAGCCCTCCCTGGATTGATGGGCGGGCCAAACTTTGCTGGCAATTAGTAAAAATTTAAAGGCTGACCTCGTGATTTATAAGGTTCTCCCATGTTAAAGTACTCAAGCTGATGCAAACGATGCGAGTCATTAAAACTCTATAAAATATATATTATATCTATATAAATAGAGTAATACACATTGTAAGAAAATTAAGAATAATATATAAGAATATATATAATATATATATATTTACAATTAATACTTTTTAATGGAATATTCGACATATACAAAATTTATGGAGCTACAAGCTGAAGCTTCTCCTAGAGACTTTTCCATATAAATTTGAATATGTTTCTAGATCGAATAAATGATAACTGCATATAATAATAATATTGGTTACATGCAAGGAAATGATTCTGAAGAAAGTCAACTAATATTTAAGAATTGGATCATAGACATAAAAGATATACTCACATATTTGTTTAGATCGTTCACACTCATTTTAATATCATTGGAAATTTTAGTCATTAAGGAGGCATTAAAGTTTTTCCTTAATTTTAGGCAAGTACAAAAAAAATCTTAAAAAAAAATAAATTACAATAATAATTGAAATAATATCATATGCATTTACGATCAACAGAAGTTGTGTATTGAAAATTCCATATATATAACATACTTATAAATTATAATTCAACTGAGTCACAACTTATAGTAGCATTGATTAAAGTAGTAGCATTAAAACCTTATCATAGCAGATACGATTGCTAAATAAAATTGGTTTTAAGATTAATCAAAGAAAACCAGACTTGAAAAATGTTTTCTGGCTTCGGCTTCAAAGGGTAATATGTGAATATTAGTAACTATTTCTACTCTATATTATTGAATGACGACTGTAAAAGCTAAATATTGATTTATTACAGTCCGAGAAATAAATTATAAAAGTTTAAAGTAAAAGAATTTTTCAAGTATGCTTTCATAGTTTAGTTTCTCGAGTACCAATCCATTCGACTACTTTGATAGTCGTTGTTAAATTCATTAAATAAGTATAGAAAATTTTCAAGCACTTTAAATTAAGAAGGAATTTCAAAGGGGAAGTTAGAGCTATGCGAGGTATGTAGTATGTTTTATATAATATCAATAACACCCGACGCAATATAGAGTATTTTAAATGTAATAGCGTCATATGCTGGACACATATCAGTGTACTGCAGTGTAAACTATTTATATACAAACTTACATGCATATCTGAGCATAAACACATTCGAAATATGAACATCTACAAATATACACATAGACTTAGCTGAACCGTGGATGCTTATGACGATACAATTCATAAGCCTAAGTCAAGAAATAAATACATACTACAATCTCTCGTTCTGTCGCTGCTTCAGTGTTAGAACTTTATATATAAGAAACTTATGTCTTAGGCAAAGCTCAATATATACTTCGATAATAAATAACATTCTCCAAATTTACAGATGTTATTCCTATGTTATCTTATCTTTGATAACTGAAATCAATTGAAGTTTAAAGTCCAATCGCTTTCCACAGACTTGCCCCTCGAATAATTCCATAGAGATAGATAGGAAAAGCGTTTGCCTTGTGATTTATATAGTCGCAATTGATCGCCAGCCCTGTCACTCCCCCAGCCAATGACAAGCACAATTAAAACTTAGAAACAATCAAATTGCGAGCAGGAAAATAAATAAGCCCTCACTTTCGAGGCGCCCGAGGACTACCCACAAATCATTGCCATCATTAATTTGCATGCGCAACAAAAGGCGTGGAAAGTCACAGCCTGTTGAAAGGGGGCCGGTGGCAGCTGAGGGATGGAGGGTAATGAAGTCCCCCGAAAGTTCTGGGAAACGGTTTAATTGTTATGTTGGGAAAATGGCTGTACAAAAATAGCTTAACAAAAATTGCTCGCTTTTTGGATTGTTGTTTTTCAATTTTCGGAAAATAAACACGCAATCAGAGAACTTAAAGCGGTTCCTTGAGCGCCTCGCACATGTGGGAGTACGCGAGTCAAAATAGTCAATAATTTGCTGGGAGTTCTAGCGCCTGCGGCCAGGCGGCAAACAATTTCGAATTTATGCCTCGACTTGATGGGGGGCGGGACGAGCGAACCCCATTTGCATTTATAAATTGTTGCCAAGCCGGAATATTTGACAAGCCGGAGAGCGTGTGTCCTGATGGGGCGAGCCCTGATTGTCTGCGCTTAATTATGGACCCAAATAGATGCCTTTCATTTGGGTTATGTGGTCCAGTAGACTTTTGGACTTTTAATGAGCTATTGACACAGCTCACAGCAGGTGGGTGGAGGTGGACGTCAAAGGGGAAGAGGCAAAGGATCAGACGGAGATATGGCAGATAACAGGGAGTAAATACTTGCAGGTGTTGCAACAATGAGAGCACAATTTCAACACATTTTTGGGGCACATTTGAGTGGGTGTGAGTTAACAATAATTAAGCCCAATTAATGGCCGTCAGCCGAGCGACCAGTCAACTGCACATCAAAGCTGTTGCATTGCAACGGCAATCGGACCGACAGCCGATAAGATCAGAGACTGCGGGACTCTGTCAATCGGTAACAGCTTCATTTGTCTTTGTTAAGTCCTGGGACTAGCTCGTTCCCGCAACTCACTCGAGTCTGTCGAGTCTGTCGGGTCGTCGGGCCGAGGCAGAGCAAATAAAACCACATGCTGTGTGGTGCTTATCTTGACAGCAAACATTTACAAAAATGCGCTGGGGGTGAGCGAGGAGAAACACGTCTTTATCGCAGCCAAACACAACAATTTCCAATTTTCCCATTGGCTTGCTCGACTTGCCCCTGTCCCTGTCCCTGCCCTTGCCCTTGCCCTTAAGGCGCATCTTTCTTTTTAAATACTCCAGAGGTAGATTAATCATTGGGCTGGCTCGACTTCTGCTGCCATCTAATAAGCTACCTGCCTCTGGAGCAACTTCTCCCAAATCCAATTATAATTGCGCTTATCAAAAATAAGTTTTCGATACTCTGGCTCCCCTTCTGGAGTTGGAAGTTCGGAGTGCGGATTGCGGAGTTTGGGAGCCAGCGCAGCCCTTGCTGTCTCCACGTTGACACCGTCGCTGCCAATTTCGCCAATATGGCAATTTAATCCACACAATCAGTTTAAGGCATCGCCATTTATCTCAAACGAGAGCCCCTAATGTGTGTGTGTGTGTGTGTGTGTGTGTGTGCACCTGACTGGTGGTGCTTTGTGCAGGATTTGGCTCCATCGCTGTCAATTAACTCAAGTTTAATTGAAGGTGAAATTGTGGCAAAGAGAAGCTGATGTGGTCATGCGGCTCAGAGTGAAAGGCGGCGATACCAAGGCTATACATCGACTCTGATAGAGCTGCAGCTTGTTGCATTTAAATCGAAAAACTTCCATTCCCAAGTCTAATTGGACGTGCTAGTGAGCCGGGAGCGGCTGAATGGAGAGGCCTAGGTTTAATTATTCTTGAAATATACATCCGGACTTTCGCCCAGCCATAGATTGTTAAATAAATTGGGGGACTTCACTTTTCATTTCGTTTCGGGCATATAATAAATTTCTCTTAAAATTCATTTCATTAAACAATTTCCCTGAGCCTGCGACATGGACACAAAAGCTGAGGGCCAGCCACGGAAATCTTTTGTTTATGCGCCTGTGCTCCGGTCCCGGTTTCTCGCCTGCCACCTCCCACCTCCCACCGCCCGCACCCTTGTTTCTCTGCTCCACCAAATTAAGCAAGCTGACAATTTTCTCTCTAAACTGTATAACAACTTAATGAGCCTGCATAACTCTGGCCCAGCGTTGAGTACAAAGTCTGTCAGCCATTCTTTGGGGCGGGTCGGGGCGGTGTGGGGCAGTGGGACGGAGGTCTGATAAAAAAAAAGCTCGTAAACTTGGCCCGAAGGCATTGCTGACTGCGAGGATGCGTCGCAACAGTAAAAGTCATTATTCAGTGTACTAGAAGCTGGCTGCCGGCCCCGCCGACTCCTGCGCGGCCCAGAAAGCCCTGCGTGTAAAAAATAATCAACTTTCCCAGGCAACTGTCACACGTTGTTCCAGCCTGGTGGCAAGTTTCGCGCAAACTTTCGTGCTCGGCGCGGAGACAACTTCCGTTTCTGGCAGGAGCAGGAGCAGGAGCACTTGCCTCGTGGCCATATTTGCTCGCATATGGCCATGTCCTGGCCATGTAGCGACTATAGACTCGGCCATGCTCCCTTACAAATGACGCATTAATGAAGTGATTTCGCCCGCGTCCTGGGGATTGAATTTTTGGATTTCCTTCATTCTGTCCCACTGTCCCACTCCGGCGCTCATTAACTTCCGTTTGAGGGCGCCCACTAAGCCAGCTCCCACACTCAGCGCTCAACACCCACTCCTAAGCCTGCGAGCTGTTTGTTGCTTTATGCAAATGCTATTCTTGTTGTTATTGCCGCTGCTGCCGCTGCTGCTGCTGCTGCGGCGGATCCTGCTGTCGTTTTTGTTATTTTTGGTTTTATAGCAAAACACGCAAAGTAAACAAACTCTGGTCGGCCGCGCCCCGCGAGTTTGCCAGCTCCCCGGCATGTTTGTACATATTTTAATTACGCGTCTCTGATTGGAGTAACATTTGAACATTTGACGCCGGCGAGCCAGAGCGCGTGGAACGCGTGCAACGCGTTGACAATTGCGCCCAGCTGTCGTCTGAGGCCCGCAATTTTTGGTTACCCGAAATTGACATTTGAAAAGGAGTTTGAAAGGACTTTTCTTAAGCACACATTAATTATTACGAGAGTCCAAAGAGTGTTTGTCTCATCATATTTTTTCAACTCAAACATGACGTCTTAGTTAATTGAAGCCCAGATTGGATATTCGGATATTCGGATACTCGGATACTCGAGAGCACGTGTGGCCCAGAAATTAGCATTGATTGGGGACAAGTATGTAGTATATGACTGTGGAGGCGGTAAACAACTTAATAAATAAATTTCTTGGCCCCATAAAAAGAGAGCAGAACTCTCGATAAATCCAGGGAAGCTGCGAAAGAAACGGGGAAAAACAAATGCGGAGGAAAAAGTGATACAGTTCCGTTGCGAAATTCATATTTTCTGGCAGCTGCGAAATGGGAATCAGCATTGGCAACATGTTGACTTGACAGGCGGAGAGTGAAATTTCCAAGCAATTGACACCCTTTTGCAATCTGGCGAAAGGCACTTCAAGCTGAAGTCAACCCTCGATGGGTTTATGGCTTATAAGGGCAATTTCAATAAATTTGAGGCCGCCCGCTCTACTGCTCTACCGCACTACCGCACCGCCCGCAACAATATCTGACTGTATGTATATAAGAATTTTTGCATAGCTCCAAATCAGATTATATTTTCGTTTATTCGTTTGAACAGGGTTAGGGCGGGTTTCATATTCCGCCGTGGGCAGCACTGCTGCAATCAATAAATCGATGTGAAAAGTCATTAACATAAATTACGGCAGCAGACAATTAACAATCGACCTCCAATCATCATCAACAATTGGCATAATCCACTCAACGTCGCTGCGAAAATTGCCTCGTTTTAAATTGCAAATAAATTTTGATGGCATTAAATATTATAAAGCGCATACGTAAGCCCCAACGCGGCCCGTAAAGGTATCAGCCCTGTTAATTGTGCGCTTAATTAAATTTTCATGCAGGTGTAATAAATGATTTTCGCCTCCGATGTCTAATTAGATTTCCGTTTTTACGACCCCCATCGCACCGCCCCCCTCTCGCATTGTCCCTGACCGTTGACTGACATCGCTCGCCATTGTGTCAAGTGCCTAAGGCCGCAATTATGTTCGCACTGCTGAACAATTCGACGACTGAATAACTGAATTACCGAATAGCTGGATAGCTGAAGAGCTGGCTAGCTGAAGAAGTTTAATGTGGATGCATTCAGAGTTTGTAAATCACTTTAAATGTCTGTTAATCACTTTAAATTTAAAAACTTCGACCTTTCTCCTAATCCCAGTTGTGCATCTTTCCCGGCACGGGTAGCCCAGATCCGCTTTTCTGCTGTCCCCCTTCGCTAGGCTTTGCAGCTTCGGAAGCAGCAGGAGCACATGTGCCAGATGCAGTTGCAGGATCCTTGGCAGCAGGTCCGGCAATAGCGCCAGGCTTAGCATCCTTGGGAGCTGCCTTGGCAGCAGCTTCGGCAGCCTTGGCCGCGGCGAGCTCCTTCTTCTTCTGCTCAATCACGTCGATGGGCGGCCTCATCTGACGTCGCGGATCCCTCAGATAGTACTGGTTGCCAAAAAGTCGAGTGGGAGGTCCGTCGGGAATCGTGGGTGGAGTCTGGGTGCGAGCACTGACTGTGTCCGCGTAGCGGTTGTTAGTCACATGCTTGCGACCCAGAAGAAAGTCGCGAACGAGCTTCAAAAATGGCGAGATTTCCCGGTGATTGGGTGGCATTTCTCAAATCAAAAATGTTTTGCGGAACGTAAAAAAGCCTACGACTAGAATATTATCACTATATAAATTGTATTTTTTCTGAGATTTCTGTACGAATTTTTAGTCTAACCGAGCTGTCGAAATGGGCGCCTACTCTGTGGATTACAGTGTTCCACTTGAGCAGTTCTCCCACTGCTCCCACAGGCCCGCCCCACTCCTGCTTCTGGCACAATTCAATAAGCATCAATCACATTTGACTGTCAATCAAATTGCGCAACAAATCCGTCGAACTGCGTCAATGAATTTTAATATTGCCACAAACAACAACCGTGGAAGAGAAACAAAAGGCGCAGCAGGAAACGGGGACTGGGAGCTGCCGACTTGGCTCAAATGAAGACGCATAATGAAATATTCGCACTTGTGGAAGTCAGTGCGCAAATGTCCAATTGAAATTAATAAAAACACTTCAATTTCCGATGCCAATCAGAGAACAAAAAAATGAAGAGCTCAGGACAGCGACGCAGGCCGCTTCTGACAGCCGCACGCGCCAGGCTTTACTGTACTTAGTATTCGCCCTCGCATTGCCTAAGCTGTCAGTTTGACAGCCCCCACGGCCGGCCGGAAGACTGCAGGCCGAGCGTGTGAGATGTTTATCAAGTGAGCAAGATCCTTAGAACTCCGCTCACATTTCATCAGATAAGCAGCTTGTCGAGATTTACGAAATCGAGCTGATTATGTCCTCGTGATTGGCGCAGCCCTGGTCGCGTGTCAAAGGGTGGTCCAGCCCACGGCTGGCTGTTTACCTTTTGCATTTTGCATTCATTTTCCACGTTCCGTCCATGGGATCTGCAGTTGTTCCGCGCGCTTATCTGTTGTTGTACAAGCGGCATTGGTTATGGGAAACGCATAAATCAGCTTGACTCCTCTCAATTTGATTCTAATTTACGGCACACGTTGCGCTAACATCATTTGCGATAAGCTCGCGCTTCTGAATATCACGTTTACACTATTCACAATAACAATAATTGATTTCCATGAGAATGAAAAAATCGGACTGAAAGAAAAACTTAACATGGAAAACTGCATGTTATTGGAAAATGTTAAATACAGAAACTTTGTACGAAAAAGTAAGACTTGAACCTAAAGCATGTTATATATTATACATTGGATAGCCCTATTAAGTAATTTTCATAACTTAAGAACGATTGTGAACTTACAAATACGAATAGTATCCTGAAAATAATATCACTGAAGAAGGATTCTTATAGCAGCATGATTCTGAGCTACATTTTTCTGTAAATCCGTAACTCAGTCAAATTTTATATTGATTTATTTAGTTTATTATAGAAATAAAATTTTATTATTAATAAAAAAAGATAAAAATTAATTAAAAATATATTTATTTATATCGTTTACATATGTATGCATCGGACCATATTAAATATTTATTTGCATGCTTCGAGATAGCTTTTTTCTCATGATATTTTAGTTAGTATCAAAAGTTCATTGAAATTTGCAAATTAATCTTAATGTGAATCTAGCTATATTCTAAATACACACTTTAACAAAAAACTTTAAAACCTCTTAAAGACTAAAATTGACATTGATATTATTTAGATTATACATTATTCATTTATGCATTTAAGACCTTAACCTTTATGATTACGGTTATAACGTATAACAAATCTATCGGTATTATTGCCCCATCACATGAAAATGAAAGTAAAAGATTTTCTATCTCTCTTGAATTCACAATCTTCGATTGCTGAAATAGTTGCAAAATCATAAAGTCAAGTGCAACGTCCACTCAGTTCTCATGTGCTCTCAGCTCTCGATTGGGGTTATTGGTTCATTTCTGTGTATATCGATACATGTACTGCCCGAAAGATACACAAGAAGTTCTTTGCATAAGCTCACTGTTGTCATCATGTTCTATAAACATCATTATATGATACACTTGATATAGAACAAATCTGAATGTGGATTATTTTTCAATGACTGTATTTCGCTACTTCAAAACATATCGGATTATTGCATTGATGTGAATGTGTGTAATGAACCAAGGCTACGAATTATTAATGTCACACAATATGCTTTTAATAAATCAAAACTTTAAATGCTTTGGTGGGCATTGTGCCGAGTGCTGCAAACTGAAATTATTTGCTGTTGTTTTTTTTTTTTTCCTTCAATTTTTCAGTATTTTGTGAAAAATGTCACGCACGAGTGGAAAAGCCTTGGAGATGACATTCAATGCGCCGCTGTCGAGCCCTTCAGGAAGGGGTGTGTGGCTCGCAGGGTGGTAACGGTGGTGGGATGGGGGAGGGATTGCCACATATGCGGCTGACGTGTTCTCGTGTTCTGATTTAACTAATTGACACATGTAGCAAAGGAAATCAATTCGGCAGTTCGGTAATTCGAGCCGCCATCGAGCGCGGGCTGCGGCTTCAACTTCAGGGCGAACACACAAAAAAAAAAGAAGTAAAATCTATGAAACGATTCAGCTCCTCGCCTTTCCCCTCCTCTCCACTGCTGTGTGTTCGAGTGTAATTCGATATGTCAACAGCGTCGGGAGGTTGCTGCAAAATGTAAAGAAGCAAAGATACTTTGCGAAAAGTAAAAGTAGCGAAGGTCAACATCATCAAAATGTCTGGCTAAACTTGCGGGCACGACAAACACACATGCCACACACCACCCCACATGCCATGCCACATGCCACATGCCACATGGCAGGGCAGTCGCTCCAAGGAGCAGGCCTTGTCTGTTAGCTGCTCTCGGCTGCTGGTGGCCGAGGGCCAAGCCAAAGAAGCTGCTCGCCTCGCCTTGTAGTGAAAATGATTATGTTAAAGTTTACAACTTAAGTCGTCAAAGTCAAACACACTCTGGGGAAATTACAAACACATTCGTGACAAGGCTGTGAGGCTGCCCCAGAATGGGGAGGTCAAGAGCTGAGGGTGGCGACTGGAGCGAACTTTTGTCTTATGTGATGAAATGGACTCGCACTAAGTTTACCTGCTCTAGTCATGAGCTGACTATCGGATGTTCTGTTTGTTGTTCCAGCATCTCGTGCTCCTCCTCCTCCTGCTGCTGCTGTTGTAATGCTCTTTTATGCTTTTACAGCGCTTCGGGGTGGTATTAGTGTAAAGCTCGCCCCGACGCCACTTTCGGTGGCTTAACTTTGAGATACAACAACAGTGGGCCCCGCTTGTTCTGCCCGGCCATTAGCATAAATAAACGCTCTAAGTGCGCTCCATAAAGGTGTAAATGCTTGATATTATTAGCCAAGCCAAGGCTCCGTCTGGCCAAGAGCAGAAACCGCCAACGGCCTGAGACGGTGGCGGGGCACTTTTGCTAGCGCTAAAATTTTATGCTGCGCCAAGACATAAAATTTGCTCTCAAGTATTTCATAAAATTTTGTTGCGCATCCGAATAAGTTGCAATCCGGAATGGACTCGACTTTTGTTGTCTCATCAAATGAAATTTTATTAAATGAGAGCAAACTTTTGCCGTGAATCAGCTCAGCTGATGATGATAATGAGTGAGTGCATCAGAATCGAGAATCGATAACAATGGGAATGCCCCTACGCTCGCGCATATATGTAGCGATTTCCGTCCGTTACCTCTTCACCGTCCCGCCTGCTCCTACAACTGCAATATTCGATTTCTTCGCTTCGATTTTCAATCGGCAGGAGGCACAAGTAATACCCTCATTAAAATGCGCAAACGTTCTGTTTATGCACCGAAATTACGTTTGAGTTTCTCTCCATTGAAGTGGCGCTCTATTCATTCCGGGTGCTAAATGCACAGCCTTTATTCATTTCATGGCCACGTTTATTGTTTTCCAACTCATTTTCGGCATCTTATCAATTTGACTCACAAAGGCAGCAGCAGCAGCAGAAGCAGCTGCCTGCAGGACTCGCAGGCGTGGCAATAAAAGAGTAACCATTGTTTCCGTTCGGCTGTCATTGATAATGGAGACACCCGGAACATTGTCTTTGGGGAACGCCTCCCTGCCTCGGCCGATGCTGGAGCACTTCAGCTGGCTTCCGTGCAACGTGAAACGTGACTCTCTTATCAATTCGACTTACTTATTGTGAAGCAGCAGACGTCACTCCTCCTCCTCATCCTCCGATTCCTCGGGCTGCTGCCAGCTACAGGACGCTATCGCAACGGCAATTAAAATTTGTAGCTATTGCTAAATGGCGACTACAATGGGGAGTTCCAATTCGAATTCGATTGCGCATCGTTTGCAAATCATTTCGCAATTGCCCAGAATTCAACTGAGTTTGGGGCAACTACTTCCGCTGCTCCCCTCCAATCTATACATGCCCGTCCCCATCATCCAGTCACTCGGCCTCATTTTTCACAGTGACAGCGCAATGGGCGTTAATTGCGTGGGTTTGGTTAAGGTTGAGATAAGCGCGCGTGATTTTCCTGCGAATTTGCGCCCAACGGGCACAAACGCCCATCGGTTGGAGGGGTTGCTCAAATTTTGACTTGTTACGAGCTTGGCGGCGGAATTCTCTCTCTCTCTCTTCCTCTTTCTTTTTCTTGCTTTTTTTTATCTTCATCTTCAACAATTCAAATGAGTCTTGCCTTTGGGCGCGCTCTGCGCCCTGCGATAAGAGCACACAGGGCAGGAGGTCAAAGTATATTTTTTGAATTGGCAAAACGTGCTGCAAATGGCTTAATTACGTCTGAAGAGCCAACTTTGATCTTGACTTTTGTAAGGTAAAACTCAAGCCGTTGTCTGGCCTGAGCGGAAATTTGAGCTATACGAGATTGATTTTGAAATGCGCAACAATTTCAGTCTCCCTTTGCCCCAATCATGAAATTCTGGTTTCTTTACAAATTAATTTGACACAAAATATAAAAGAATTTTCATGGCGGCTTAAACAGCGTATGGAGAGTAGTGGGACTTTAAAAGGCGTCATTCATATCATAATTTCCTTTAATATGAAAGGAATTTTATGAATATTTTAAGTAATCTTTAACAATGTTTTTAATGTATGTTAAAAATAAATTTGTAGTTCTATATGATTGTCAAATGTCGAAGGTAAATGAAGCTCAATAAAATGTAATAACGTTATTTTTGCAATATTGTTCAAGTTTACTTAGTTGTAAAACACAGATTAGAGGTGAAGATATTTAGCATATTTAAATATTCAAAGTAGATTTTGATTATTATACTATAAATATATGTATATAGTAATGGAGCACTCATTCTTTTTTTTCTTAAGGACATAGAGAGCTTTAGATCAATGCAATTGTTGCTACTCTTGATAGTAAGCAATTTCATCGTATTAAATCAAGAAAATGCAAATCTTTATATAATTTGTACAATAGTGTCAAGTATTTTAGCATTGGGTTTTTTCATAAGCAAACTAAATTAAAATCAAGAATGAGTAAAACTAAATTCAAATATTCTTCAACATGTGAAGAGCTGTTATTCTTAGGCTAACGAATCGACATATTGAAACCAGAACCCAGAGCTGCAATATATATATAGCTTTCAGGGGTAGACAGCATATATTTAAGATCGAAATGATTTATCTCTCAACAGTTATCAAGATAAATTGTTTTCTATATTTAGCACAAATATAACGGCAATTAACAGGTCCAGATAGGTACGATTTAGTTCTGAGCTAGCATATGATGTTACTCCAGTATTCTACATACATAGATTAAAGGAAAGCTAGCTGAAATTCTTGCAGAAAAACACACAACAGTTTCCAGATTAAGTCCAGTGGCTCCTGCCTATACGAAAACTCTATCAAAAATTCTTGACTCTAGATATCGCTTTCTCATTAATGTAAATAAATTGATTGATTTTAAGAAAATGCAAAAAATTTCAGCATTGATTAGAAAGCAAATACTTTGAAGATTCGTTTAGATTCGTTTAGATTAGATTTCGTGCGTAGCTCGATTTTGATTTTAAGCCTGGGCATCGCTGTATACATATTTGCCCAAGCCCCTGTAGGCGTGAAAATGGGCGGGCCGGCAGCATTTATATGCACATATTTCACAGTAAACATGACTTGACAACATGTCTGCCTCTTTCGCATGGTCTAAATATGTAAACAAATAGTTTCGGCAATTGCCAAGTGGGGCATGTCAGGACCACATGCGAGGCCCTCACCTCCACACAGACACACATGCAGGTCAGAGAGAGAGAGAGAGAGAGAGAGAGAGGGAATGTGCCCCCCAGCCCTAGCCAGCGAGTAGCTGCATGTTGTGGCATGCGGTTGTGCAACGGCAACAACTTTTGCAACATGCAAAACGAACCAGACGACTAGACTGGACTCGCCTCGCCTCGCCTCGACTCACCTCGACTCACTGCCCTCTGCTTGGATAGCTAAATAAACGAGGCCTTAAATCGAACTTTGTACACGGCTCGGGTCGTTCCGGATTGTTATGGCTGTGCCGGAGGCCAGAGCTCGACCGGGCCAGGTAGCTACAGGGCTACCGGGCTGCCGGCTGGCGTCTCGTTTGAGGTTAACATATTTCAAGCAGCCACCCAAGCGGCTCTAACGACAGCCTGCGAGACCGGCTAACTGCCTGGCCATTTAACATGTTGCCAACATGCGTGGCAATTTTGCAAATTATAAATTTTCCACCTGCACAATATGCTGCATACCTGGCCAATTGGGTGCGGGCTCACAGCCCACATAACTGTTGTTTAAACTTTTAAGCGCACACGCTTCCTGCCCGCAACAACAGCGAAACAACAACAACAACAACAACAACGACAACTATCTGACAATTGATCGTTGTTGGCGCTGAACAAAGATTCAACTTGGCTTCTTGGCGCTGTCTGCCAGCTGAAATTAAGTCGACACCGGTTGATAGTTGCCCGCAGGAGGCGGTAGGCGGGAAGCGGGGCAGTAAATACCGCAGCTGCTGCTATCTGTTGTTTCCGCATTCAAATAGTTTGGCAGCACTTTTCCGTGTAAAACACGGCGTATGACGCATGTTTGCCGCGCTCGCCACGGAGCGTGTGGATCAAGTTTTGAAGTTGTGCTGCGCTGTTAGACATTGTTTAAACAATTTGCAAACAGTATCATAAATAAGCAAGATTTAATGTCTCGTTGCTTAAAGTGCATGGCGCAGCGACTGAATGGGAGGCCCAGCTGCCCGGATAAATCAATTTGGCCACATCTCTGGGACAATATATAAGGGCTCGATTCGAAATAAATTTAGTGAGAACAAGGTCCCTCAATAACTCAACTGGGGCAGCTGACCCCAGGGCAGGAAATTTGCATTGAACAAAACGGAAAATGCGAGCAATTTGCGTAAGAGCAAATTAAATATTGTAACTGTAAAATAAATCTGATACGCCATGTATCGGAGGCAAAGTGCAAAGTGCAGAGGACAACAGCAGAGCAGGACAAAAGGACAACAGGAGAGCCAAGGCAAGGGAACATCGTAGCAATCGAGTCGAGAATGCTTCCGTTTACCGACTGCATAAACAAGAGTGCACAAAAATATAAACAATATGCAAAACATGATGAAGACTGTGGGACTTCAGCTGCAGCTGCAGCTGCCGCTCTCGCCTGGGCTGCTTGCCAAATATCAAGTATACGAACTGTGGCTCCACTTTGACTCCACTGGCCAGGCAGCTCTGCATAACTAAAGGCGTGAGCGTGCGTTGGGAATTCGTAACAAGGTCAACATGTTGAAACATTTTGAAATATGCTGCCATCAATTTAACATCAAATGGCCATAAATCTTCTACAGAGTTTATTGATTAAATACTGCTAAATAAATATTTAATATACACGAGCGATATACATCAACGACAATTTGTACGTCAAATATTGAATTAAAAGTGCGCCAATAAAACTACGTTTTCCCTGCAAAATGAAATCAAAACTTTTCTCCCCCAACTGCGACAGCAATTTATATCAAATGAACGCAACTGCAGCTAAATTAGAGCAAAAGTCCTCCTCCACTTTGATTGACGTTGCATCAATATCAATCGAAAGTCAACAGACTATGTACAAATACATATACATATACAAATATATATTTACATGCATATATATGCGAATTTGTATATTTAAAAGCATTTGTCCGCTTCTACTCTTAAGTGAGTTTTTTTTTTTATTCTTTTTGAATTGTGTTTGTCTTTGCCTTCTGTTTGCTTTTGCCGAGACACAAAGACAACGCAAGGCAACGAATTTAAAATACTTCACTGAGAGTGGAATTCATTAAAAATATCGAAACGATATTTAAATGTGACTGTCAGGCCGATAGGAGAGGTCTGAGTGGTCGCATTCATTGCTTTAACTTGACAATAAATAATCAATATTCAGCCAAGATCTTGCATAAGCAAAATGTAATTCTAAAAGTATAGATTGACTTATTGAATGACTGGCCTGGCTTACGAGCTGAGCGTAATTGATACTACTTCAAATGGACAATCAATTCAATTAGTTAAATTATTAAACTACTATGTGATTTATAGAATTCAATAGGTAATTTCATTAATGAGAGATATCCGAAAATTGTGATGAAAATGAAAATTTAACTGAGATTAAAGCGGACTTGAAATCTTTATTATATTTTTGTATAATATAGCGAAACGTGTATAAGAAATGTAAAACATTCAATCATGTTCGAACTAAGGAATGATCTAATATTAAGATCTATTTTATTATGATTTCCCTTGATTATGATTTTATTATTATGATTTCCCTAACATTATATTCTAATAAAATTTAAATTTCCAAGGAAAGTTGTTATGTGATTTAATGAGCTTATTTATATGTAACCAAGACAGACTTCCTTTGAGAACAAGCTGTATATCTGCTGTCACTGTAGCCAATAAAGGCGGAATATCTTCCATCTTAATCGTGTAATATCTCTATCTATGATCTATCGAAATGATCGGTGACAATATTTATTGACTGTTTTGAGCTTCGACTACTCTGAACTCTGAAGGAACGTCTAAGTAATAGCACTAATAGCTCTCTATTCGGGGGTGGTTAACTAGCAACGATCGAGCACCATAGAATCATCAAAGTGCTTCCCATCCAGTTTTGAGTTATCTTAAGTCGCAACTAAAGGTGTTTCTTCCAAATTCTTTTACCAGCTAAATATAACAAGCAAGGTTTAAATTAAATTCACTGTAAATATGATATCTCAGCTGCACAGACATAAACTCTGTATAAAGAATAATAAAATAACTTTATCTTAATAACTTTAAGCAACATGCAATAATTTTGAAATAAAGCATATACGGAATTAAATTGAACTTATATCTGGCATTCAAGCTCAGGCAGAATGACTGTTGCTTACAAATGTCATATTGCAGCTTATAAGTGTAAATACATTGAAGTTAGAATGTTTCATGATATCACACACGACTGCATAAGTCGAAAGCTCTTTAGACTTACTATTCCAAAATCAATATTTCAGAATTCTAGCCTATCTCTCTCCAGGGGATTATTTAATTAATATATTCATCATTCAACAGGTTCCATCAACATTTTCTGCAAAGATCCGAATGTACGAATATATGAGTATATAATTCTAAGCTATGTTTCAAATTCGGATTCTAGCTGAATAACTTAATTAGTAAAGATTTATTTAAGCCTAAAGGTTGTCAATATATACGTACATACATATATACATACATATGTATATATTTTGATCTTCAAGTCTCTAGCTGCAATAACTACAAATGTGCTTTGCACTCATTCAGTTCTTGCAATAGTAGCGAATATACTCATTTGCTTTGCTAAACGTGTATAACAATCCGTAAAAGTTATGAAGTAAGCGTGTCAACACACGACATTAGGACAGCCGTTAGGAACAAAGGACATCGCATATATCCATCACAGCCGCTATGGAAGTGCTGAAGCCCACCCCAGGTTAAACATTTTTGCGGATCCTTCAGCAATCCGCACACTTAAAATATTTACGCAATCAGAATTAATGCAACTGTCATGTTTTCTGTTCCCCGTTCTCCGTTCACCGGCCTCGCTCACGAAGCGTTTAATGCAAATACACTTTAGAATTGTAGCCGACCGCATCAGGAAGGGACTCCGTCTCCTGCTCCAGTTACATTCGGCTGGCTGATGCATGTTTAAATTTAAACAGTAAAACCAAACTCATTACCAACAACAGGCGAGTGTGTTCTGTGTGCTATGCTGTACTGTGCTGTGCTCTGTCCGTCGTCGTTGTCAAATTACCAAACTGTCCTTTTGCGTAATTTTGTGGACATTGAAAATCGCTTTGATTGAACCGCATGCCAGGCAGGCAACAACAACAACAACAACAACAGTAACGGCAACAACTGCTGCACTACAATGGCCGCACATAAAACAAACAGACCACGTCCTGCCAGTGTCCTGGCCACATCCAAATCCACTTGCAATTGCAGCTGCAAATGCGCTCCGCTGCACTTACACGCATCCCAGCTTCAGCTCCATATGTAAATTGTCGATGCGGATGCGAATGCGGATTGGGCATTGGGCATTGGGCATCGAAACATCGAACATTGGACATTGGGTATTGGGGATTGGAGAATTAACGTTTGGGGACGTGGAGGATTAAGGGATTGGTTTTATGTCGCTTGCGCTCGAATGGAGACGCATTTTACTGCCCTGCTAATCTCTGAGCGATGCGTTGCGCCAATGCGAAGTAAAAGCGAAACCAAACTCGGGCAAGGTGTTGGTGGTGGAGGGGTGCAGGGTGCGGGGCACGTTTGCCGGCCCAGCAAGTTGACTTTGAAAATCAATTAACAACATCAAACAGACACTGGCTGCTGAGTTGACGTGGACCACACTCCGGCGTGCATCGTCCGACGTCCATCGTCCGGTGGTTGAGAGTCGCCTCGCAAGTGTGTAAATTGCAACTGTAAATCAAATATGACAACGCAGCCGATGCAAAATTTCCATGTGTGTCAGTCACATTAATTGTCCGAGCCAAGTGGGCGGACATTGGCCTGCATTGGCCCCAGGTGGGCGGGGCATATTTTATTGTTGCGTTAATGAGTGTGCACAGCGCTGCCGTGAGCTTGAGTGACCAGAGACGCAACGGGTGTGAGCCAGGCATAGAATATGGTTTGCATTCCCAATGGACCCACTGGAGCTGCTGCAGTGGTGCATGCAGATGCTGATGTGGCATAAAAATATGTTGCCATACGGCAGGTGGAGGGCAGTTTAATTAATTACATATGTGTGCAAGTGCTAGAATAAAAGGACATTAATTGGATATTGATTGCACGAGTGATAAATAGTGGGCCACTCTGTGCAGCAAACGAGTTGAAGCAGCTGTCCAAGAAACCAGCTCAGCCCCCCTCCCCCCTTTCGAAAGTGAGAGCATCGCAGGTGGCGTAAAAGTTTTCAGGTCAGTGACTCGTCGGCTCGTCGGCTCTTTGATTCGTTTGACTCGTTTACTCACTGAAGAAAAACATTTGCAACTTTTCTAATTAAACGAGCAACAAATTAGTTAAATCAACTTAATCAACTCGAAGCGACCGACAACCCACACACACACACACATATAAATAAATGTATATACATAGAGGCTGTATAGAGACTGTATCCCTTATTTACTCAACAACAAACAAATGGCAAAGGAAACTGCATGGCAAGTTATGAGCACGTAGATGACATAAAATGTTTCAGGCTCTCATCAACTCTGCCGCTTCGTCACATTTGCATGCAGCTCGCAGCAGGCATGACGTGATAATTTACCCAACTGCCTATAGAGGCAGCCTTAAGCTGCTCGCCGACCCCTGCTCAAATCAGAGACAGTTTATAGGATGCAAACATCAAATTTGATGACGTCTCTGCCATAATTATGCGCGATTTGTTGTGTACAAAGCGAATGGCTGGGGGATGGGCGACGATTTCAATGGGGGGTGGGGGAGTTGCTTAGATGGGGTGCTGCTCCCCCCAGCGCGCGTCAATAAAACTTTATGAATTCCTGCCAGATAAACAACTGAGATAAACAACTGAGATTCACTTCAATAGTTTATGGGCAACTTGAATCCACTAATTCTTAAAGCTCTAGCTCGGGCAGCCCCAGCCAGTGGAGCTTTAGTCGCCATTGTCGAAAAAATGCCAGCTAGACAGAGTCAGAGCGAAACGCAGACCGCATTATCTCGTCCCCCTCCTGCTTAGCGTCCTGTTTATGGGCTAAGCTGAAGCGCTCGCCGCGACATGTCTGCGGTATGTGGAAGACCTTTCATTGGAGCAATTTTCTTTGACCGGCTAGACGCCATTAGAGCTGTGGCAGCGCATTCCACAGGAGGCTGGGCGTTGACTGCTCTGTGGCGATAACTGGGAATTAATTAAACGCCGAATTAAATTAAAACGAAACCGCAAACTCGAAAGCTGCCTTCGAGTGGTGCGCCATAAGGTCTATTAATAATGGCATAAACGACTTAAAGATATAAATTCGGATGTGCTGTGCAGTGCCACACCCCTTTCAGGGCAGGACGAAAGCAGCCCTTGAATAGACGACTAGCCCCATAGGCTCTGCGGCTTTCATAATGTTTGACGTCTGCTTCCTCTTTTCTTCTTCTTTCTGCATTCATCGAGCAGGCCTAACAATAAATGCGACCGAGCAAGTCGACAAACACAGAGCGAAGCCCCACGCCTCCTGCCAAAAGGGGCGAGTGGGTCGGGCGGAAACTAGAAACGAAACAACTGCAGCAAATGCAACTCTGGCAGCGACTTTCCACTTCCGCTGCACTCAAAGTTTAAGTTTATTTCCGCCCGGGCGTAGAATTTTGCGAAAAATTAATTAGAAGTTGCACAAACACGCGACTGGACCTGGACTCCCTCGCCCACTCCCACTGCGTCGCCCTTTTCCCCTGTATCTTTTGTTCTTTTCTTTTTCGTTTTGTTCGTCTCTCTCTTTGAATAACATTTGTTTCACCTGCTTGGCTTAGCGAATTCATAGATCAGCTCCTAGATGCAGCTCCTTTACGAACTGTTTGTCCGCCTTGTCGGCGCACCTTCAATGCCAGCTGCAGAGACACGTTCGTCTTGTCATTTTGTAGTGTGTAATTAGTAGCAATTAATTAAGATTAACATTTGATAGTTCCCACTCCTGGGTGTCCATGTCTTGCCCCCAGTTTGGCTCCTCGACTAATGTGTCGACCCGTCGCCCGAGTTTCCCACATAAGTCTCCACCAACTGACAGAGATAAATGACTACTGCAATTGCACCAAGTACTCGACGATTAAACGCTCTAAGAAGAAGTAACTGCCGTAGGCAACGTATATTACCCACCCAGGCGATACTCTGTCTATCTAGATTCAGCTTTGAGTAGAATTTACTCTTGATAATCTATCTATATCTCTATCTATATTTGTGGAAAGTATGCAAATAAGTAAGTAGTTCTTAAATGTTAGGTACGAACTGTAAATCTTTTATGTTCATCTCGGTAAACGAAGAAGTCCTGTAAACACCGTGTTAGAGTAATCTCTATTTCCAGCATGTATGAGATTTGGGAAAATATCAAGGGAATGAAATTAACAGGATGTGAACTATCAACTACTAAAAATATTTGCCGAGTTTCAAGACTTTTCTTCCACAAGAACAAATCGATTTGGGTTCGCGCGGACAGACGGACAATCGCACGGATAGACAGGCGGACGTCGACTGAGTATACGTATACATATGTACATGCCTACATAGAACAGTAGGAATGCATGGAAAAGAGTATGGACACAAAATCCTGTTAGAGGTTTAACACTTACCGTTAAAGTTTTAAGTCATTAAGCTAGAGCTGATAAGGAAATTATCCAGCAAAAAGATTAGAAAATTCTTAATACTTCTTTAAAGACAACAGAGTTCCTTCTAATGTGTTTTAAATCCAATATTTCAAATAACAGTACAACTATGGGCGTTCATCCACACCTATTTATAGAAAAAGTTAATTATGTAGACTGTGTGCTGATAGAACTTTCTGTTTCGTCTCATTTCAGGCCTGAAGGATCCTAATTTGGACAGGCACACCACTAAAGGTAAGAGGGCGGAGGTCCTCATTTTATTTGGCTGGCCCAATGGAAATCATAAATTTATTAAGGCCCCACTTAAGTCCAAACTGTCGAAATAATTGCAAACCAAAATTTGTTGCTCGACACAAAGTCAAAGGGCGCCACAGTAACCCGAGCGAAACCCACACACTCAACCACAATAACTATAAATTCCCAGGACCCGGACGAGGAGACGAAGCAGCCAGCAGCCTCTTTAAAACGCAATCAAGCTGAAAATTAATTAAAATTTTAAGCGGGATATGAAAATAATGTGCAGCCGAAAGAAATTACACTGGCAAACAAAACAGTGTAGCTACATCTGGCCACACCTCAGCTCAAGAGTTGAGGCTCCGTCCCCAACCCCAGCTCTGCTGAGGAGTCGGCGTTTAATTTAAAACTCACTTGTTACATTTTTAGACGCTGACTTCGACGGCAGTCTTCAGTCTTCGGTATGCGCGCTTGTCCCAGTTGGAAGTCGTCTCGATTTCATTAAAAATGTTTTTATGCTCACATTATCCTTTTACTTTAGCGTCGACTTCACGTCTCGGTCTCGCTGTTTTAGTGAGCAATTTAATTTGACTATGAAACGGCAGCCGCATCCTTGACACTTTCGCTTTCCACCTTGCCAACCTACCCACCTACCCACCGTTCCTCCGTTCGGCCCTTTCACATAGCTGGCTACCCCTTGCCGATGGCTTGTTTTAAGCAGCTTAAGCTTGTCGTTGAGGTGCTCGTTACCCACGGCTGCTGTTGCTCCTGCTGCTCCTGCTGCTGCTGTTAAAGGGCTCATAATTTCACGCTCCGCGCACACACAAGTCCCCCTCGCCATGCTGCACCTGTGGCCTTTAAGTGAAGAGTTCTCACCGATTCCGCTGTGCGTGTGTCGACACAATTTACACCAAAAGCTTTGCTTCCTCTCGCTTTGAGCTGCTGAAGACCCCACCTCAATCCAATCAAGCTTAAGTGCGACGCTGAATGCCCTGGATCTGCAATTGCCGACTTCTTGGCATTGCATGCCTCACGATCTCTGCTTTAAGCAGCACTACCAGCTGAGCTACATGCTGACAATTTAAGTGTTTTTTCTCAGCAAGTCTTTAAACCAAACTCTCACGTATGCTGTGATGAGTTATGATACGAATAATCATATAATATACAATAATCGATTACTTTACTTCCTATTGGCAATTTAATTTTATCGCGAAACGGATCGTGTCATGTTTAGTAATTCCGATCAATTGAAACCATAATCGATTATTCCAAAAAATAGTTGTGTCTGTCTTTAGAGTATTTTCGCGGAATAGAACCAGACGCTTCAGTGCGAGCAGACCTCCTTTTATATAAAGTGGGTGCTACTCTTATGGAAAAGAGAAATATATGGAATCGAAAGTATTTTTTCTAAATTCTATATTTAATAAATAAATATTTACATATATTTTTTATAGGATTTTATTTTAATTTTATTTTTTATATATGTTTATTATTATTTTTTTTAATTTATTTTTTTTTTAATTTTAATTATAATTACTTTTTTATTTATTATTTTATTTTAATTTTTTATACCCTGAACCCATTGAAAATGGGAAATCAGGGTATAATGGTTTTGTGAAAAGTATGTAACAGGCAGAAGGAATCATCGCAGACCCTATAAAGTATATATATTCTTGATCAGGACGATGAGCTGAGTCGATATAGCCCTGTCCGTCTGTCCGTATGAGTGCGTCGATCTCAGAAGTTATAAGAGCTAGAGAGCTGAAATTTTGTATGTAGACTCGTGTATACCATACGCAGTACGAGTTTATCAAATTTTTTCGATAACTCATTCGATATCTTTTTTATCGAGGATATTCGATAAATTGATATTGTTTTTTCAGCCTAATTTTAACACTTTTAAACATAGAGTGTTCAGATTTGTTGTGTATATACATTTGATGGATACACACATTTTGCCATTTACAGATTTTGGATACCACGCCCCCTTCGCCCCCAATTCATAAAAAAGTACTAGAGACTTGTGCTTTGGAATGTACACACATTTACACATTATGATTACGTTCTGAAAGTTTCATTAAGATCATACGTCTACAAAAGAAATTATTCAACAAATGAATTCACATAATATTGCCCACACTGCAGCGCAGCCCAAGCGCAGTCGCTGCTTACTGCGTAGTTAGCAGAGCGCGGTCTTATGCGTGTGGGTGGATGCATGTGTATTTATGTATGCATGAAAGAAGTGCAGAATGATTAGAATATCAGCTTGGAGGGTTGAGGGTATCTCCTAGTCGAGCAGTCTCGACTAGAGCCTTCTTACTTGTTTTTTATATTTATTATTATTTTTTTATTATTTTATTATATAATTATATTTTATATATTTTTTTATTCTTATTACTTATAATTATATTTTATATATTTTTAAAAATTCATTCGACTATTTTTTTTTACGATTATTTGACTAATTGATAACACTGACCAAACAAGTCACTGCTGATAATGATTGAATAATCGATTAATGAATTTTTATTGAAATAAGTAGTTATGATATGTAATCTCCATTTTTTGCTTACTCTTACTTTCTTATTTATTCTTACTTTTACTCTTATTCTCACTTTAAAGAAGCTCATTTGCAATGCCATGAGACGAGAGTTCATCTCCTGCCTGCCTCTTCCCGTTTGAAAGCCTTGACATTAGTGTCTGACCGGGGCTTTCAAGCGAATTGGCTCTTCCCCTAATGTGATGAATGGTCGTGTCAATGCACTCGCAAAAAACGGGCCATAAAAACTGCTTTGGCATCGTAATTATTCCAATGGCACAGCCGAGACTTCCACACTCGCCCACTTGCTTGGCTTGCAAAATATTCCACGGCAACTCATGCCCCAAGCTCGCCAACATCACTTTAATCTCATAAATCAAACGTAGACGGGGACATACGAGCTGCACATATCATAGCATTTAACATATTTCACTTAGGCCAATATTTAATCCTGTACCATGTCCCAGGACCTTAGACCTGGCTGAGTCGGCGTCTAGCTGCTGTTCGGCAACATTTTCATTTCCGCTAGCGTTTTATTTTTATTTCTTATTACACGTTATCAAATAATGAATATCAAATGTAATGCTTATCATTTATTTGCCAAGGCGGCGCCCAAATGGATTCGATGCCACCAACTTGTGGGAAAGCTGACCCAGCCCCACTCCTAGTACTAGCTCCAGCCAGGTGGTGGCAGAGCACATATATATTATAATATTTACTTAATTTTCATTTATAATTTTTTGCCGGGGCAGGAGGCATATGAGATGGCAGCCAGACCTTGGCCGTGGATAGAAAAAGTGGGGAGAAAAAATGCTGCATAATAAGCGAGCTCCGAATAGCGAAAGTTGTTCAGGATCGCAGGCGGGGGATTGGGGGGTTCGAGCAAAAGTCAATTGGGGTGTGTGCGGCGCCTGGTGCTGCTTGCAGGTGGCTTAAGCTGGCATCTGAGGCGATAAGCAGAGTATTTGAATTTTTAATAAAATGAAATGCGAATCCCTACAACTTTGGCTCGTCCCGTTCTTTAATGCATTTGCCACTTGAGCAGATGCCGCGGCCAAAGAGAAGCGAGAAGCGAAGAAATTATTCAAATTTGACTCGTGGCTCGTGGCTCGTGGTTGCTGCTGCCATTTCGCCATTTCGCCATTTTCCTGTCCTGTCACTGGCTGTGAGAGCTGCGCTGCTTGCCCATCTGTTTCTTGGCACATTTGAGCTAATCTTTCGGTCAGCCAGCTTCCCATTTCCGACTTCCATTCCGATTCCCATTGTCCATTCGCTTTTTGGAATTCCAATTTGAATGCTTCGTGGTTTTCCCAACGACACCCTGGCTGGCTGTCTATCCCTACGATTCGCTGGGTCCAGCCAATATTATTTTATTCATGCCATCTACATTGTGTTTGTCTTTGTCGCCGTCCTACTCCTGCTCCTGCTCCTCCGCTTTATTGCACTTGAAAAATCGTAATTAGAATTGGTAATGTATTCAAATTAACTTTCATTTCCGTGTATTTGTTTTGGCGTCTCTTCGAGGGGGCGACGCACCCACCTGGCAAGTGAAAGCCTTGGCTTCGGCTTGACAATTAAGCGATAAGCAAGAGGCGATATTATCTGAATATCGAGCAGAGCAATAACCTAAGCACATTGCCTCTTGCAATCAAATAGAAATAGATTATTCTTCTAGGCAACCCCCATCCATCTGATCTACTGAGGGGGCGGTCGGGTAGGCGGGGAATCACATACTTTTGCTACCATATTTCAAAATCTTTGTTTGCCCAGCCACGGAAGGAAAAGTTTTGCCGAACAAAAAGTAACTGAACGTGCGGCGGCATTGAAACCGGGAAAAGGCAAAGCCAAAGCCAAAGCCGGAGCCAAAGAAAATGTGAAAGCAAGAAACTGCAGAAACTTTCGCAGGCGGAATCGTAAAGAATTCAACTAATAAAAATCAGCCACTCAAGTGCGAAAAAATCGCGAAAAGCATCATCAAATAATGTGCCACTCAAGCCGAATGCCAAGCGTGTCCAGCCCCAACTCCAGCTCCAGCTCCGGCTACCCGAACCGAAAGACAAATAGAAAACAAAAGTAAAATGTAAAAGTGAGTCGAAATAAAACTATGCTTGCTACCCGAATCTGGCAGGGCATGCAGCCACACGCCCACCCGATACGCCCCCTCGATGTACGTCATCGGGCGAACTTCGATGGGCTATATAGCCAGAGCTCCAATCTGTCTTCCAGCTGCCAGGGCGAGGGCGAGGGCGGGACTGGGTTGGGGGTGTGGCTGCTGATGCGTTTGGCCACATATTTCCGCCGCCACGAAGCGTGCTAGGTATTTTCCCAGTGTATCTGTGTGTGTGTGCGTAGCGGAAAAGCAATTTTCCTTTGTGTCGTGCTCAGGTTTCAGCTCGGATTGTTTTCGCCGTCTAGTTTTTCCTACGCGCTGCATTGAGCTGGCAAATTTGTTGCAACAGAAATAAACACTTTATTAAATGCATTGGAATAAACGCAGCCGAAGAGTGTCTTTCGCTGGCGCAGTTCTATTTGTCTTCTCCTCACATGTGGCTAAGCTCTGCGGATAAAAAGTTTCGCACACTCTCCCCGAAAAGTGAATTTGGTGCTAAGCTCCAGTGGGATACTCGTTCGTGCAGCGAACTGAATCTTAAAGCGAGGCATCTGAAAAGTTGCCTCTTTTGTTCAGCACGGACTTGAGACCACAAATAAAAATGAGCAACCCGGCATTGCACGTCTATCTAGGTAAATATATTGACACTGATTGCATTGAGCTATGCGACTTGGGCTTAGTCAGAGGAAAACAAAAGAGTTCTAGCTGGAGTTAGTTCTCCCATTCCCTAACTTTACTTTGAGCAGAATGGGAGGCGTCATCGGAAATAAGGCTGATGTTGTCTTTCCTTTATGAATCTATTTCTATCTTTAATTTTGAAGATCACATCTAAATATTTTCAAAATGACAAAGCAAAGGGGTCTTTAGTAGTTTATGAGGAATTGGATAATAAGGAAAGAAAGAGGGAAAAATAGGAAGCAAACGAAATGGGCATAAAGTATGCGATATTAAATAATCGAATAATCATTTCATAATCTACGTAGAGTTTATATCTAAACAGAAGAGAAGTGAATGAAATTCATCAGATCATTCTTCAAAAACTCTTTTTCTCATTACGAAAGGTAATAGTTGGAGAGTTGTCGCTCCACTTCTGCATCCCCCTCTCCTTTCAGTTATTAGCTCGACTTATTTCCAACTCTTTGAATGCGAACAATCAATGTGTGCTCGAGCATTCAGTTGAATGGGCCTAATAGCTCTATTTCAGATCTGTATAAAGCCAGGACGCTGAGCGACCTAATCAATTCATCAGATTTCGACGAGTACACAAATTATGATTTAAATATTTATTTACTTTTTGCATTTGCCGTCAGTTCAAAGCGAATGGATGACTTTCCTTCCCACTTAAGCACACTTTCCCATCTACCCATAATCGAAGCCAGGAATCAAATTATGCTAGAATTGAGATTGATTTTTTATTCAATTTTAATGCGACAAACGAAGGCAGATAAACAGACACCGACACCGACAGCAGAATCAACTCAGACACGCACACACACGCACACACATGCAGACACATGTCCCTTGGCGCTTGGCGCTTGGCCCGTGGGCCGAATGCTCTGGATTCGTTTATGGGCCCTATATACCCAGTGACAGGGTGCTTCAAATCAGAGTCAAACACGTGGCCGTGGCCTGAGCAGCCTCGTCTCATCTCGTCTCGTCTCGATGGCTGGGGACAAATTATGGCAACGATGGGACACGGGGGAGTGCCACTGGATTAGGTCGCTGCCGGCTGTCCTCGCCCTCGTCCTCGTCCTCGTCGTCGTCCTCGTTGTCGTCCTTATGGGAAACTTTTTGAATATTACAACATAAATCGATTAGCTTCCAGTCGTCTGCCTCACATGTGAGTACGTGTGTGTTTACTCTGCCCCTGTGTGTGTGTGTGTGTCTTGTCACTGATTGACACTTGAAGTAAAATTTTTCGCTCTCCACTTTTTGCTGTTTGCTGTCGTCCATTGATATGCGTCTGCCACTTGAGTTGACAACAGCCAGCGATGCCACTGACACTTCATCTTCTCCTCAGTTCCAGCTGCAGCTCCAGCTCCAGTTCCAGCTCCAGCTTCAGCTCCGGTTCCAGTGAACACTTCAAGCCAACTTGTTTGCGCTTTCGTTCCCTCTTTGCTGGCATCTTCCATCAATAGCTCTTCATAATCATACTGGCAAATTGGCTTTCAGTTGATGCCTCCGGCTTTGGATGCCCAGGGTCTTTGGCATCGAGCCGATGTCGACCCGATTTCCAGCATAAATTGAAAGGAAATTAAACATTGAGCGCCAGTGGAATGGAATTGGGCATTGCATCTAATTGCCTAGCTGCAGGACAAATCGTCACGAGATAATTGTATTTCACTTTAGCCAAACGCAAATCGAACTTTCAGTGGGTCAGTTAGATCAGAGCAGTCCGGGGGAATCGCACGCTGATCCCAGCAGTCAAATAATCAAACTCCAATTCAGCTCACCGCAGCCCCCCCAGGGCAAACAAGTCAACAAATCTGCTCAGCAAATTTATTGAACAGACAAACTGCAATTAGCGCACACAAAGCGCAAATACAAGTAAATTATTAGAGGCACTCGACTGAGGGAGGGGTGACTCCTGCCCAGCTCGATTCCTGCCTCGACATTTGCAATTTTACCCGAATCATGCGAGTCGCGCGAGTCCCATGTATGCATGCGAATGTGAGAGGGGAGGGGGTCTAAGCCGTTGAAATCAATTGTCTTGGCAACAGACACCGGTCGGAAATCCCATTGTGTGGAGGACTCAGTCAGTTTTCGGGCTTTAAAGATGCAGCCGTGGCTCTTTCGGCTTTTTAGTCCAATTAAATGCGGAGCAGGGCTCGATTGCAATTCCGACTGATTGTTGTAGTCCCTTCCACATTTTTTAGAAGTGCGCTACCTGGCTGAGAATTGAGTTTCACGGTTCGTTGGGCAGCAATTTGTTGTCGCAGCAGTTAGCTTTGACTTTATCTTCCGCATCTACATCTCGGCTCGTCCCTTTTGCAGCTATATACTATTTCCATTTCCATTTCCATTTCCACTTCCACTTTCGCTTGGGTTCTGACTTTAATCTTTAACCGTGCACTTTCGCCGGCCAGCGTATAAATTGTTGACATTATTTCTTGGACCTCATCGTGGGTCCTGGCTCAAGTTGTCCCTCGAGCCGGCTGCGTGGGAAACTCTGTTCTCCGTGGCGCAGCATCCTTGTCGTCGTGTTTGTCCGTCGGCTGGTTGTAATTATCACGCTAATGAATCAAGTGAACTCGCTCGTAACTAATTGATATGAGAAACTGACGTGGCTTTTCATTGTCGGCTGTCGGGGGTTGAAGCTCTCTCTCTCGCTTCCCGAGCACCCTCCGCTCATTGTTGGAAACCGTATACGGCTCTACAGTTTTTTATTTTCCGAGCATTTGCATGTTGGACTATAGCTCTACCCACGCTCATGTGTAGTTCATTCGATGCCGCAACATCAATATTTATGCAGCTAATCAGCGGTATGCAAAATTAGACTAAAAGCCGGACAGAAAGGAACAAACGAGCCAAAGTCCTATCGAATCAAAGAGGCAGAAGTGGGGGTTGCAAATGGAAAAAGTTCATTAGGAATAAAAACGTAAATTTGCTTTCTACATTTTCCCATGGAATGGGCAAGGCCGTAACTTTTTAGTCGTGTAAACTTTGCCCAAATGAATTTTCACGATCTTCGTCTTTGTTTCGCTCTGAACTTTTGGGGCGCTTTACTTTTATTTCCGTAGCTCATTTCTGGCATATGGCCCTGGGGAGTCGAGAGCTTGTTAAGCGACTTTCCTCCAGGTGTCGGCCGGGCCGGGCCTGTCTCTGCGCACGCTGATGATTTCCGCTCCCTGGGGAGCTGCGTCGGCAATAAATATGATTGTTTTCGCCGGAGGCGCCGCACTCGAGCATCGTTGCTTATATTAACGATATTTAGCATAAACAACTTGGTTCAAATTGGACAAACTTTGCACAAGCCAGACGATCTGCGCTCCTCTGCTCGGCAATCAATTTCAATTTTAAGCCCTTTACAGCAGAGACAGCGTTTTTAATTAATCGTCGGATTACCAGGAGCTGCCCAGCGGCCAGGCCAGGGTTGTGGCTGTGGTTCTGGTCCTGGTCGCAGTCCTCCAGCCAGACTCCAGCTGTCCATTTTTTTCATTATCTGTGCCATTTATTCTATTTTTGTCGCACAACTCAACTAAACGAGCGACAAATTGCCGGAGCCTGTGGCTGCCCGGGCGGGGCATCATCCACGGCCATGATGAACTTTTATTGTGCCCGGCCGCGCTTAATCCTTTCACGCTTTGTGTCATCAATGCGACAGGCATGATGCCGGCCGGCCAGCCGCACTTCTGATGGATTTAGCCAGGCACGCCAATAGTTCGAGTGCTCGAATCGAGCCATATGGTCCAAGGAGCATCCAGCGTTGCCCCTGGCGAGAGCGCAAAAAATGCAATAAGAGCGGACTCGATTCATTTTGCCCGTATTGCGGTTTGCTATTTGCCGCTGCAAATCTGTTTTGAAAACCAATAAGTCTGATTTATTGGCTGTCCGCCAGATATCAACGGAGTCTTTCTTCATTTGCGTCAGCAGCTCGCATTATGATGAAGTGTCTCACTGGAGAGGCCTGGAGTGGAGCAGAGCTCTGGCTAATTGGCTCCTGCTAGTGACTCATTAATGAGTCCACAAGTTCTATCATCGAAGCGGCAGTCATAAATTACAGAAGGTGCTAAAAGCCACACACAAACATGCAGAAATTGTTAAAAGTAATGACACATTTATCACATCTCCATTGAGCCATCAGCGCGACTCCTGCACAATGGCTGGCCCCTGGGCGATACATGAAGCTCTACGACTGTCCAGTGGGCAGTTCCCTTTACCGTTCCCCGATCACCATCATCATCATCACCATCATCATCGTCAGCCATTGGACTCAGTCGGACTCGTTAGAGGCGTAAATCTGCGCTATGGGCAACGTTATTGTAACAATCAACGCCCGACGCGTTAAACACATGCGAGCAATGATTACCAGGGACTCTCGATTGAGGGACGCAATGGCCCGGGCAATGGCAGGGGGGTGGGAACGGGGCATCGCCTGCAGCGTTTCGATTCTGACCACAGACGCGGCACATTCGGGGTGTTGACAATTCAAACGCAATAATTGCGACTGCGAACCGCACGCCGCTCGACGGGATTCACAAAAAGGTGTGCCAATGTCCCTCGTCCCTCAGTCCTCATCCTGGCCGTGTGTGTGTCTCGCCTTTGGCTCGTTATTTCGTGTTTGACACAATGTCAACTTTGTAATAAGTTTTCCTTTTGCTGACTGCTGCTGCTGCTGCTTCTGCTGCATAAAAAATTCGGTAATGGCTGTTGCAGTTGCTTTGATCTGCCCAGCCGGGGGTAGTTTGTGCACCCCGGTCTATTGCGAATGCTCGCGACGTAGTTTTAATGAACCCTGCGACGTTTCTTGTCCTTGTTACTGATTTTTGATCCTGTTGCCTGTTGCCCGTTGCCCGTTGCCTTTGTGGCCATTGTTCTCGCACTCTCCCATTCAGCATTTGCTTTTGAGCTCAGTTTTTTGTCGGGTGTTTATTATTAGCCTGGCAAACACATCCGCACTCGCAGCCGGCGATCTCTGGCTGGCATCCTTCAATGTTGGTTTAATGAGTTGAATATGTCAACCGTCGCCCCGTGCACGAGCCAAGCCATTGCCGTTCACAGGGGCTGGCAAATGTCGTCATTAGCATTGGAAATTGTACAAAACATTTTCAGGCAAAGCCGGCATACATATATATTTATTTTTGGTAATAATTGAAGAGCTTGCTGCTGCTGCTGCTGCTGCTTCGCCTGTAACTCCAGTAATCATCAGTCAGGGCTCGCTTAAAGCGCCATCTAATCGCTGTGTCTTGGTGCTCGTGTACTCCAAGCTGGCTGAGCGTGAAATTCGCATAAAACGCATTAGCATTGGGATACTTGAACAGATGTTCTTGCATTTGAAATTCACAAAACTAAAAGCGAGCTGCGCCATTGACGCAACCAAACAAATCCGCAAAGGCAAAACTTGAAAAGACAAAGAGGATTGCCCGACCAACACCTTGCGCATCTGTATCTAGCACTCGCATCTAAGCACTACGGCACTCCGGCACTCTGGCTGCCAATGACAGTTGGTTGTTGTCACCCTCTGGACAGAAATTCGCACAGCTGAACGCTGTTAGCGGGCTGAATAATTCTATAGAATGCGACGAATGCGAATGAAAGTGTGACTGGCTTAGAGGTGAGTCGAGACTCGAGAGTCGAGAGTCGAGAGTAGAGCCACAACTTGCCAAACGTCTGTCGCGTCTCTCTAATGCACGCTGGCATTTACATAATTCCCCAGACAGGACGCAGGGCCATCTCTGGGCGCAGTAGCACTTGACTCAAGCCAAGCACCCAGAACGCAGAGCCCAGTACAAAATCACAAAATTAGAGGCAACCCAAGCCAAATATCAATTACAATCACGCAAAACCCAACACAACAGGGCAAAACACGGACCACTTCAGCTCGGGGACAGCGGCCGGCGATAGAACAACAAGCAAATTAATTGAAATCAATGCAAATGCCAAGCGGGCCGAGTCAGTCGAGCCAACCCTCAAGGGTTGTGTTATGTTTCGTTTCGTTCTGGTTTTTCAATTTCAATAGGCAATCGCATTTGTCAGCGGCTTAAGTCGCGCTCCGCTTTCCACTTTCCACTTCCGCTTTCGGCTTTCCACGTCCTACACCCCCAACCCCCGCTCAGTCGCTGGCATTGTTGTCAAACATGTCAAAGCAATGGCAAACATTTGGGCTGCTTTTAATTTATCAATGCAAGTCGATTCACTCGGCTCTTCTGCTCTCATTTCTGTCTGTGTGTTTTTTTTTTTTGCTCTCGCTGCCCGCTTGATCTATGGATTCGATTCCATTTCGCGGTTTGCTGAGCACATGCAACGCCCTCAGAGGCAGCAGCAGCGGGAGCAGATAACGCGCCGATAAGCATTGACAGTGTCCTTCTGGCAGCACATCCGCGCTCTCCTTTGTGTCATAAGTAACTCATTACGTCGGCCTGCTCCGGCTGTTGTTGTTGCTGCTGGTGTATCCGCGGTGGCTTTTGTGGGTATCGAGCCCTACGGGACATATTGTTTTGCTGCATTTCTCTCTCTCACTCTCCCTCTCTCTCTCTCTGCTCTTGAACATATGCCATAAAATCTAGGCATTCAAATCACTACAACGGGTGAAATCTGTATCTATTTGCAATTGCATAAATCACAAAGTGCTGTATGCTAATGTATTTTTATACCCTGAACCCATTGAAAATGGGAAATCAGGGTATAATGGTTTTGTTAAAATGTATGTAACAGGCAGAAGGAGGCGTGGCAGACCCCACAAAGTATATATATTCTTGATCAGGGTGACGAGATAAGTTGATTTAGCCCTGTCCGTCTGTCTGTCTGTCCGTCTGTCCGTCTGTCCGTCTGTCCGTATGTTTGAACGCGTCGATTTCCGAAGCTATGATAGCTAGAGACTTGAATTTTTTTTTAAATGACCGTATATACAGCGCGGATGTCGAGTTTAGCGTTAGAATTCGATAAATTATCCCGTTATATTTTTATCGAATAAAAACATTCAAGTTCAAATCAGATGCCAGTACAGATGCTAGCGGCGCGTCATTTGATCATGAGGTCTCGGGTTCAAACCTCAGAGCGGTCGGAGTTAATTTATGTTTATTTTCTTTTTTTTTAAATTTTTTTTCAAAATATTTATACATATATTTATTTAAATGAGCTTACTATTCAGCCACAACAGTTTTTCTATAAGTGTGCACACATCCATTCAAAGAAACAATTAGTTTAGTTTAGATTCGCTAGATGGCGCTGCAGCAGTGAATGTATTACTGTTTTGCCATCAAACTGTCAGTAAGTGAAGTGGCGTAGTGAATAGCATCGCGCCACTCAATCGAGAGGTCTCGGGTTCGAACCCCAGATCGGGCGGAATTATTGTTTAATTTTTTTTTAATTGTTTCAAAAATTGAAATTTTAACCACACTAAATGTGAATATTTATTAGTTTGGTTCAGGGTAGTATCTAGTCGAGCACTCTCGACTAGAGTTTTCTTACTTGTTGTGTATTGACAATGTTGACGAATATAATTTAATTTAGTAATTTCAAATATATTTGAGATAACATTTGCTTAGGGTTATATCAGATATTTTATAATTTTTACGGCTATTCCTTAAAAGCTATTAAGCACTTTTTATTAAGTACTTATTAGAACCACGCGGTGCATCCAAGTTGACCCGCCGAATAAATTTTTTAATCATTTCAATTCTTCAATTATTACTTGAATTCAAAAAGTAAAAGTAAATAAAGGAAGATCTTAAAAGACATTAAGGTTGTCACAACACATTATTTTACATTATAAACGAATTACTATTATTATTATTTTTATTATTATTATTATCATTATTATTAAAATTATTATTATTTTATTATTACTATTTTTTTTATTATTATTATTACTTTTTTATTATTATTAGTATTATTATTAACAATTTGAATTATATCAGTACATTATAGAATTAAAATAGAATTAGAAAAGGCAGCACATCGAAAGAAAAGCTACAAAAACACAAACAAAATATAATTAAAATATAATTTAAAAAAAAAGTAAATCTTTTTATAAGTTAATTCTAAATCCTAATTTAATTTAATTTTAATTTATAACTTGGCTCACTAAAAGAATCATCAAATACTTGTTTTTGATTTTTGATTGATGAATTGATGAATCGCAAATGACTCCAACTAAAATTATTTTCTTTACTAATTTGTTTACCTTAAGAATTATTATTTATTAATTTATTATTTTAATTAAATTAACTATATTAAAAACATATATAGTATATTTAAGCTCTTTTAATATTTATTTTAAGTTTTCAATTTTAACACTTTTCATAGTCTCAATGGTATCACTGACCATATTTGACTGTGAATTGGGGCATAGCTGACCGGAGCGGCAAATAAAATACCCCCATCGTCTTGATGATACTACTGTCATTATTTGCTGTACATTTTGTAGGCTATTTAATTTTAGTTGACTCTAGTTTTGTCAATATCTTTTAAGTAAAATAAAATATAAAGTAAAATAAAATAAATATTATCTCAACAAAACTGAAGATTTAGTCACCAAATCGAACATGTACATTGAACATTTGATCATTGATCATTGATCATTACATTGAACTTTTGATCAACATATAATATTGTGCATATTTTTATCACATTCGTAGCCTCCTGATCTCATAGTTTAAGCATAGCCCTCATAACCGGAATCTATTGCTGTCAATGTGAGCTGATTGAATGGCTTCAGGCTGATAGAACATGATTCGTTCTCTATTCTATTCTCGTCATTGAATGCCTATTGGTTCCATTGTATGCCTTGGTAACACTTTGATATGCTCAATTTGCGATATCGACTTTGTGGTGCCAAGCATTTGGGATGCTTAAAGGTCAGTTATGCCGGGGCTCAATGTCAGCGGCCGACACATCAGAGGCCATAAAATCGTTTGGCAACACGCGTCGCGGTTTAAAAACCAATGTCAATAAATTTTCACTAGAACAAATTTATTGGTAAGCCCCCACCGAAACGAGATGAAGCTTTTTGACAGAGCCTCAGGGCACGCTTCAACTCGTTGAGTCGACGCGCAAAACGGCGACGCCTCCAAATGTCAATAAAGAACACATTTTGTTGGGGAAACGCTTTTCATGTGTAGGCCGCACAGTCGAGGAAATCGGGCCAGAAATGTGGGCATAAAACTCTGGCAATTGCCCAGTGAGGCGCGCGCCGTTTGGCGACAAAATAATGACATCAAATCGCATAATTTGTGCAACAGACGAGCCACGAGTAACCCCAAAAGGTTAGCTAAGGGTTAGCGACAACAACAACAACAACATTAGCAGAGACAACAACAAAAACATAAAAAGAAGAAAAACAAAATGAGAGTCGAGGAAGCGAATTTCAAATTGCCTGATTTACTAGTCGCTGGGGGCTAACGATTTCCTAGCTCAGCGTCAAGCGTCAAGCAAATAAAGTATGCTCCAAGGATGCCCACACACACACACACACATGCACATATACATATAAATATGTATTTATGTGTAGTCGGCCACATGTGGCGGTTGGGCAAACTAGCAACAGTAAGAGAAGAAAAGAAAAGAAAAGAAAAGAGAAGAAAAATAACAACACACAACAAGGAAATAAATAGAAAAGTGCTTGGCAATAAAATTTGCGTAAATAGTCCAATTTGCATTGAATGTTGCCTTATTTATTTTTTGACTTTCCGACTGAAACCCCCAACACACGGCCAAAACCAAAAATGAATCACACTTGCCTATTGTTATGCTTGTTGTTATCGTGTGTGTGTGTGTGTGTGTGTGTGTGTGTGTGTGGATGTTAGTGAAGTGTAAATTTGGCAAATTTTGTTAAAAGCAAAATATACAAAAATAGCCTCGAATTGACGTAGTAAACAGAGCCAAGAGGGCGGATTGAAGTTCACAGAAATTTCAGCATTAGAAATGCTTCCCTTTAAAGGACATTTCGAATAGATTGACTAACAGACCCAAAGCCACGAGTTGTGTGGGAGTAGCTTGAGAGCCGTGCGAATTTCGTGAATACTTTCAAGCTAATTGCATTGGCCTCTTAATTATATATATACACACACATATATATAGATATATTCCCAAAGTAAGCTTGTACTGTCATTGTTCTATTGTTGTACGCTGGAAACTTTGGCCAGACGAAAGTGCTTGAAACTTTTCAGTTCGAGTCGAATGCAATGAGGCCTGGCAATTAACAATCGATGCTTAAAATGCTGCCAATTAACAATTAACAAGCTTTCAGCCCCAAAACAAAAGTTTTTCTTTACT
Organism: Drosophila aldrichi; assembly: GCA_035045965.1. Taxonomy (NCBI): domain Eukaryota; kingdom Metazoa; phylum Arthropoda; class Insecta; order Diptera; family Drosophilidae; genus Drosophila; species Drosophila aldrichi. The sequence goes on along the minus strand of JAWNOM010000341.1, from coordinate 1,977,333 downwards.
TCAGGCTGATTTTTTTAAAAATAGATTTATATGCCCAATAGGTATACAGAAAACATATATATATATATATATATATATATATGTTTATATATTTATACGTTTAGTCATTAATGGATTGAAAATTGTTAATTATATGGCGTTATTTGAGGCCAGCACGCATGCATGTGAAAGGGTCATCGATTGATCGATTCGATTGACCGCACAAATTCCCATTGGCCATTTAAATAAAGCCATAAAACAATTTAGTTTCACACACGCACAGGATTTAATGACGCCCCCGAAAATTTTAAGCTAATTACACACACACACACACACACACATTTGATGTCCATAAATTAGCTACAGTGCTTGAAATGCCTTTTTCTATATAATATTCAAATTGATGCAATTAACGTGATTATGTACTTAGCCGACTAATTGGCCGGCAAAGGGACATCGAATCGGACATTGTTTGAGCTTGCGTCGATGTTGGATTTCTTTGGTCAGTCCGCTTGGACAATGAAGTGAGTTATTAGCTCGTTATCTGTCGCAGTTCATATTTATACAGCTGGCTGCTGAATAGCATCAGCTAACAAGTAGTAGCAGACTTGCAGATACCCTGTAATCAGGCATATGAAAGTGATTTTAGCTTTAAGCTCAATCTCTGTCTGGTCTGACAATCGATTCTTGGTATCATACCCACCTCGTGGCATTTGCCTTGCTTTACAGAGCATAAAATGAGCACTGAGAAGCGCGGAGAAGGCGAGCGCAGAGTGTTGCTGCTTGTTGCTTAAAATTCAAACAATGTGTTGATGCCTTCACACCAACAACACATGCATAATTAATATGCAAAAGAAGCAAAAAAGCAGCAACAGCAACAACGGGCCAAGAGCCAGTGGCAGGGGCAGGGGGAGGTAAAAGTTTTTGGCCGAGCTGGAAAATTGAAAGGGTTAGCGTACATGGCGGGGGTGTGCGGGGCGCATCGTTAGACGACATTTTGCAGCTCTGCTGTTGCTTCATTATTACAGCTTCCGCGTCAACATCATTTCCGCAAACAGCAACAACTACACACACACACACACACACACACACACAGAGAGAGCGCTTTATTGTTGTTATTGTTGTTGTTGTTATTATTGCCATGCATAATTCATATGTGAAACGCAACAATAGGTGGCAAAGCAAACGAAGCAAAAACATAACCTCAAACCTCTTGAATGCCACTGAAAATGGTTTAATTGGAGCTTCACACCCCCTCGCTCCCCTCACTTCCCTCACTCCCCTAGCAACCCCACGCAATCCCTAACACCCTCTTCCATCCTCTTTGGGCATTTACATATTTCAATGCGTGCAATTAAGCGTGTTTGTGGGAGTTTGGGGCGGGGCAGCGCCTTCGAGAGGTGGGAGGGGATTGAGTTGGGTACTGGGCCAACTGTCGTGACATGGCGAAAAAGTTAAATTTTTTTGTTCAAACTTTTCGACAGATTTGTTTTTTTTTTTTTTTTTTAACAGATAAATATATCTGCCAGCTTTTGACGCACTTTGTTCTAATCTCTCCCTCTCTCTCTCACTCTCTCTCGTCTTTCAGGAAAATCACGACATTTTACGGTGAACGGCTTGAGTGCTAATAACACGCTTCAGCAGCAACAGTACAGCTTGCAACAGCAGCAACAACAACAACAGCAGCAACAGCAGCAGCTGCAGCCAGCGACAGACACACGCAACATATACAACAATCCCTACAATCCACAACAACAACAACAACAGCAACAACAACAACAACAACGCACAGCACACCTCTTTAAGGCGTTGGCTGCCTCTGCTGCTGCTAGCGGCAATAATAGCCTGACTCATCCATATGACTTCTCCAACTCGTCGTCATCGTCGAACGCCAACAACGAGCAGCAGGGATCATCATCATCGGAGGCGGATAACGCGTTTCTAACTCATAATAACGGTAAGTTGCCGAAAGAAGAATTATCCCTAAAGCGGATATAAAGTATTTAGCAGATATTACAATTGCGAATGCAAAATGATACAAGAGTGAAGAGATTCGAATTTGAAAGATATACATATTTCCATTCATATTTAATGTAATGACAAAGTCAAGGATTTTCGAAAACATTTCGGTTTTTATTTGAGAAAGCTAAAGAAAATTAAGTAAACTTTATGCAATTCAACTTTCACTTCAACTTTTCTTTTATGAATCTGCACAGTTAATATGTAATCTACAGTTCTTTGATTACTCAAATTACGAAATGAAATGGGATGAGTTATCGAAAAAGTATGATAAACTCATTTTGCGTACTGCTAGCATACATTTAAAATATCATATCTTTAGGCTATGGCTTACTATATCTAGTAGCTCATACGAATGGACTATATCGAGTTAGCTCGACGACCTGATGTGCGCTGTATATACGGATATTTAAAAAAATCAAGTCTCTAGCTCTTATATCTTTCGAGATCGACGCGATCATACATACGGACGGACGGATAGACAGACGGGCTAAATTCTTTTTGAGGCCTGCCGTACCTCCTTCTACCTGTCGCAGATTTTTTTACAAAACCATTTCCCACTTTCAATGGATTCAGGGTATACGAAACTAAGGGATCTTTATTTTATCTGCTGCATTTATCAGCTTATAATCTGAGTCTGTTATCCAATTGTGGATTCATAATAATTATCGATCTACTTTAATATCAAAACGCTTACAACCATCATCGGCATTGATAGAATAAATGTTGATGAGAGTTTTCGAATATTGAATGCTATATATCAAGATAGACTATAGGCATGCAAAGTGGTGTCGAATATAGGCACACTTCGATAGCTTGTACTTCCGCCCTATAAAGAATGCGCTTTAAGCTTTTGACTTAATTTGATTAGGACTCGCCGGGCTGCACTCTACTGAGATGCATCGCAAATTGAAAGGCAACTCGAGCAATTAAAAAACACAACTTTCGAGCCTTAAGTAATATTTCCGCTGCTGCATAATTCCTACCTCGGCTGGCACAACAAATCAAAAAACTTGCTCACCTGCCTGCTTGGCTGGCAGTTTTCCATAATTTGCACGCAATTTGCATTTCAAGTGGCCAATCCCGCCCCCGCCCTCGCCGTCGATCTGCAGCCAGCTCCTCCTCTCAATGCTCAAGTTGGCCACTAGCTTCTCCTTGACTTGCGACTGCCTTCTAATTACAGCACAAAAATGTGCTCACAGCTCAGCCCCGAACCCAGTCTCAGCCTCTGCCTCTCTCTGTTGGGGAAACTTGGCACCCGACGTGAAATTAATGTGAGAGCTCATAATTTGTTGAGCGGAGCAGAGCGGATGGGACACACTCTCAGTCGCTGCTCGAGGAGAATGCGAGTTTGCTTAGCGGGAAGAAAGCAGCTACAAATTACAGAGTAAACCGCCTGGCCAAAGGTGTGGCAAATTGTGGCCAAGATTTATGTGGCTGCTGAGCCTTGTTGTTTCATTATGAGTGAACATAGTAATGGAGAGCACGCTGGGAATGTAACAGTTGAGCTAACTACTTAATTTGATTGAATTTCAACTTTGACTGATGCAATCTTGTAAATATTTACCCACACACACACACACACACACACAGACTAAGACACAAATGTGTAGAGACTCTCGACTAAAGCTAAAGTATTCTTACATGTAATCTTAAGCTGAAAATCTCGTGCTCAGAAGCTAGACTAAAGCTGCCCTTCGACTGCCTGGCTGGCTGTCTGAGTGCATTATCCACAAATCATTGGGGGGCTGCTGGGGCAACTATAAAATGTGGCAAAGTGCAATTGCCGCCCAGGACAATGGAAGACGGGCAAACACGCCGCCTGTTATGCAATAAAAATCATTAAAAAATATATAAAAATGAAAGCGGCAAGCTAACAAGGCGCTCGATGCTGGCGCTGATGCTGATGAAGCCATGAAAAAAATTGAAAATCCTTGCAAGCAACGCGTCGGATTGGCTAGAAACTAAACGAGCGCCCAGCGCCATAAACTTAAATCACGATTAAAAGTGTGATTATCTTTGTGGCGCTACAAATCGCCGCTGCAGCTGACAGAGCGCACAGTGCAGAGCACAGAGGAGCCAGAAGAAGCCAGACGTCGGCCACTAGACGGGCACAAAACAGTGTCCTGGCCCGGCCCGGCCCGGCCCTCTTGCCTGTCCTTTCCTGTGTTGTCCTGGCTGCTCTTGTAGCCTGCTTGTTGCTTGTTGTTGCAGTTGTCTGATTTTATATCTTTACAACCAGGCGCGGCTGTGGATGAGTAGTCAGAGCAGTCTCAATACCGAGTTGTCGTCTGGACCCCAGTCCGTGGCTGTCTTTGTTATTCTGTTGTGTTTATTATACCCTGCACTCGCCCTGAGAAATGCAGAGCGGGTATATTGTACGCAGTTCTGCATTCTGATTGCAATAAGCACAGGAGCCGGTGTCTAAGGAGGTATATACAGGTCGCCATTTGAATAGAGATTCCAGTTGAATGAGAGCAGCTTCAAGACTGTCAGCAGAACATGTCCCAGCCTCAGTAGCTTCGGCTACATTCATATATGCCTAGATTTGAGTACGCCGTCTTCAACAGAGGGTGTCGAACGTCACAGGACTAGCTTGAATTTAAAGTGAAGTCTGGGCAGCGTGTGGGTAGTGCACGAGGAAAAAGCATACATAGGTAATTGTTTTCTGTTTTCTGCTTTCTGTTGCCTTAGTCGAAATAAGGAAAAGCTTTTTACGCAATCAAAACTTGGGGAAAGTATTAAAAGAATCGAAGCGACTTAGAACCCTTTTACGGCCCACGCAAACGAGCAAAGCCCAATAGGGGAAGCCCAAAAATAAAACTACATTTAAACTGGAATTAAATTCCTTGGCTTTGTCCCTTTTTCGGGCCATAATAAAGCATTATTAGCACTCGCATTTTAAATAAGTACGACAAATCAAAGCCGAGTCCCGTACACATGTCCACAATATCCATCAATTGTTTTGCAAGCCCGATTGCCGCCGCCCTAAGCTGTCAATTGGTCTGCAGGCCGGAGCCGTCGTCCGGTTGCTGCCTCGATTTCAGTGCAAATACAAACAGGCGAATGCAAATAAACAAGGCGCAGAAGGCCTATAAACAAAGGAGCAATCGATGGTGGCCCGCCCCCACCCCTAACTGGGCTGCCCTTGTCCGCCTTGGCCGCCCTGACGGACGTTCGGCTTATCGCAATTCACCCATCACACGAGCAACTGGCTGTCTGTCCGTCCGGCCATTCGCTTGCGTTTCACCCCCAAACCGAATCAGACATTGGACAATTGACTCTCGTATTTCAGTGATGAACTTAACTTATGTCAAAATATGCGATAAGTAATCCTTTTTGGCTCTGCCAGCCTGTTTCCTGCAGGCAGTCAGGCAGCTAGGCAGTCGGACAGCTAGGCAGCCAGGTCAGCTTCATTTGCCCGAGCTGAAGCGGCCTAGGCCTAGGTCTGTGTAAATATTTTGCTTCTAGTAATTTTGCAGTCGGGGTAAGTTGATGGCTTCGCCATTTTTGTACATTTGTCACGAAATCTAAAACGAAAAGTATATATTGTAGATGCTGTTGTCCTTGGACGCTTGCGTCTGTAATGAATTGTGACACAAGGAACGGATGGACCCAATTGATAAGCCAAGCGCCGCAAAGTTGGCAAATCTTCCTTTGTTTGTTCTTCATTTGCTGAGCTCCGAACTACGTAATAGATTTTCTTTCCTGTTTCTGTTCTAGTTTCTTCCACTTGCCAAGGCAGAACTTTAGCTTTACACAAAATATTTCCCTTTAATTGCGACAATTTCATGCTTCCGCCTCCGGGCAAACCCCCTCGGCTGATGGACCTGTATCTCTCTGTATATTTGACCTGTCGCATCGATGGCCATAAAGCCGTGGACCATCAAGCGTGGCCAACGTTAAGGGCTCGAGAAACCCCCTGTTTCACGCCGAGATTCTCAATTAGGATAATCTCCGAATGACTACACAAATATTGGCAAAATTCGAAAATTCGCTGCAGACATTTTGTCAGACAGATTTCGGGCAATGCATTGGACACGATGTAAGTCAGTGCACGTCATGGTCATGGTGCTGCCTTCTGATCCCTGGCTTGGCTTCGTCTGTGTATTCTGCCTTGTAACTGTTATTGTTGTTGTTTCTACGCATTCGCCCGGCTTCGGGACTTTCAGGCAAATAGCATTTTCCGTATTTTTAGATGAAATGCGTCTCTTGGGGGCGGCCTGCATGATTGGGCTCTGTTCTCTGTTCTCGGCGAGGGGGTGAACGGATGGGTCAGCTGCCCTCTATTATATGCACATAAAAATAAATTCCAAGACTTTATTATGCCCATGTACTTGTCATTGTCGATATGTGTGCAATGGACTGTGCTTGCATAAAGGGGGCCGCCCATGCCCTCTGAGGGGGGGAGTCGACAGTGGGTAATGCAACTGCGAGGGCGCGTTTGCACTGGGGTAGTCCAATGTTTAATTTTGCGCCAATGCTCAATTGAATAACGCTCGAACGCTTCATTGGGTTGCACTGAGTAAACAACGAAAACTGCATAACTTTTGCAGTAGTTATGAATGGCTGAGTGCTTGAGGGAGTCCTTTAAGGCAACAACACGTAATCCTTGCTATATCAGCTGACTTACGTGGAGCTCTCGCTGCCCAATCGTGTATGACCTGCCAAGTCAACAGAGTCAGCTCACTGGAGCACGACGGAACGCCTACGCCCGTCTGTCTGTCTGACTGTCTGACACCCACAAGAAACTCAAATTTGGAGACAATCGAAATGGCAGTTGGATGCACTTTTTAGTGCCACAATCGTGTATAAATGGGGGCCTTAGGTGCCGTCAAGGCGGCCCAAGTTTCGGCCGCGCAAAAACAAGTTAGATGCGAGTCAGTAAGCCGGAGATGCCAATTGATAAGCCAAGCAAGTTTTTGAGGGAGTGCGCCTAAGAGTCTGCCCGAGGCATTTGGCATAATTCAATTGTAATTTTGTAAATTTGTAATGTGAAGTGCGGGCAAAGTGAGTCACAAAGGCTCTGCCTGAGCTCGCAATCTCATCTTCAATTCACATGAATACATTCTGCTCTTAAGTGTCCAAGCACTTGAGCATGCCTTTTGGCCGCTGTCAAGTGGGAAATTGTGGTCAGGCCATTATAACTTGTATAAGTCAGTTTTGTTGGACTCTCTCTCTCTCTCTCTCTCTCTTTTTATCTCTTTCTCTGTCTCTCTCTCGCTGTCGCTCAAGTGGCGGTTGGTAAATTTTTTGGCCATGCCATTTTCGAAATTAAATTCAAACTGACATCGTATCAATTTAAATCAAATGAAGTGCACTTTTTGTTCGGCCCGACTGCGCTCGAAAACTGCTCAACTATTGAGAGCATAGAAGAGGCAGAGAGAGAAAGAGCACAGGCCCGAAAGCAATCGGGCGTATCCTTTAAGTGCTGAGCCAAAAGTGGCATCAACTTTAGCATAGTTTTTGTCCGACTCCGAGCTGACATAGTTTCCAGTTGCCCGAGCGTCAGCCAGCACGTGCGAATGCCAGTTGTAGTTATGGCCAAAGTTCGAGTCGTGTTGCCCAGTTAGAGTTGGCTCCGGCTCAGCTGCAGCTCATTACGTGGCCAGCAGGCCAAATGATGTGACAACTTGCCGACCAAATTAGAATTCGTACATGCAAGTATTCAACTGTCCGGGCGTGCACCCCAAACGGACGGAGACGGTGGCGGGTACGGGGTCTGCAATACACCTGGCCAATTTACGACGCCTACTCCAGCCGGAAACGATGGCAGCAATTTAATGAGCTGCCATTTATATAAAAAGCAGCAAAGTGGCCAAAGGTGGCCAAATATTTAGCAACATTCCGCATACGGTGAAGCAGAAGGAGAGAGAAAGAGAGAGTGAGAGAGATATATAGAGAGAGAGCGCGCATCAGACAAACACCTAAGGGCACTTGGTGCACGGAATACGGAGCACGGAGTACGGAGTAGGGGTACTCACATGTGGGCTGCTTGCGAGTAGCGGGTCCGTGATTCATGCAATTCGCACAGCAGTTGGCCATAAAAATGGCTTAAAATGATCATCATAAACGTTGAGTGAGCAAATATTGCAATAAAAGTAAATGACTGAAGGACGTCGTAAAATATTTATACGTGATGCACACACACACCAACACACACACACCAACACTCACACTCACGTAAGACAACTCTCATGAATATCATAAAAATGGCGAGCAATGCTAAAAAATGAAAGCGGGAGCCAGTCGAGCACAAGTCGAGAGAAATGTGCCAAGCAAGCAGAAATTGATGCGATGGAGGAGGGGCGGGGCAAGCGAGTCGAAATTTTGACCTAATGATGGGTTCTTAGGAGCAGGTGAGCAAATTGGAATTAACTCGCTACGATGTACTTGGAGCATGTTGTTAATGAAGTGCTTTCGCCAGCCAGCCAGCGGGCTACATGGTCTATTTATAGTCAGGTTTATGGCACAGATTCTGTTATAAACAGAACTTTAAGATAGTTGCAGCTAACCCACACCAGAGCTTTACACAACTACAGCTCGCTCTCGTCCGAGCCATAAAATGCTGTAAGTGTTGGCTGCCATAAAACTGTTTTACAGCAGAGCTCGGGCCAGAGAAATGGCACAGCTAAAATAACACTTATCGGAACATGAATGCAACTAAATTGTGATAAATTGCACAGCATGAAAATGTAGTTGTAGCTATAATTATATTTTGCTCATTCCGTAGGATTTCTGGAATTTGCTAATTGGATGGCTACTGCTCGAAATTCCGTTGCGCCGAAGTTCCTAACATGCTTCATGTTATTGAAAGTCGCTTGCCGTCTGCTAGCTCAATTGATAACAGGGGTTGCCTGCTCTGCTCTGCTCTGCTGTGATGCGCTCTCAGCTGCTGAGGTCTCTCTCTCTCTCTCGCAGTTACCTCCCCTTACAAGAGCCAGCCGCCCTCTGCTTTGCAGAAGTTTCGTCAAGTTTTGAGCTACCCCTTCTGCATCAGGGGTAGTTAGATAATGTTAAATAACATAACAGAGCATGTAAGGGGCAACTTGCTATACTATGTTAGATTATGTGAGCACTGCCGAGCCGAATCGGAGTAAGCTTTTAAAAGTTTCATGAGAGCAAAACTAAAGTAGTGAAGGCTTTCTTAAGTTCATTTGCTTGCACAGTCTTTAACAGACTTATGTTAAAAGCTTTCGAGAAAGCTTAAAGCTTACACGGAGTGCTATAAACTGTGTAGGGGTAATTGCCCCTATGTGCATTTACTAGAGAGCTTTACGAAAGCTCGATGAATGAAAGCTTTGCCCCTAAAAGCTTGCTGCAAATTACAAAGTGTAGCAATTTACAAAGGTTGTTGCTCATTAAAGGCTCCTAACAGCACACACACACACACACACAGAGATTGTGGGTTCGTGCTGCATGCTGTTGTCGTGGTGGCATCCGCTGGTATTTTGGCTTTTGCATAACTTTTATTGTGTGCGGACGGCAGTGAGGCACAGCTGGCGGGATTCGGCTTGGAGAGCAGCAGCGAGAGCATTCGGGAGCGAATCCTGTCTCTCGACTGTTGCTCATCTCATCCGAGTGTATCTCTGGCTGTGCGTATGCATGTGTATGTGTGTGTGTGTGTGTGTGAAACGACGAGGCTGGCGCTAAAATGTGAAATGTGGCCGGTAGTCGCATCGTCGCATCAGGCTAAGGCCGCCATAACGGATCGCATTCAATGTGGCAAGCGCAACAATGAGCTGCTGCTGCTGCTGTCGCTGCTGCTGCTGCTGCGTCTCTTCTGTGTCCTCGTCGTCGTCAGCGTCATCGTCGTCGTTGTCGTTGTCGTAGTCGTAGTCGTCCTCGTAGTCGTTGTCGTTGTCGTCGTCGTTGTCGTAGTCGTCATATTCGTGTCGTGTGTATACAATTTTGCATTAATTTTTGTTGCTGCGGCCAAGTCTTAACTGCAGTTTAGCGTACATTTTCAAACGACGTGCTTCGAAATGCCGTCCAAATGGCCAATTGCAAGTGCAGTGAATATTAAGTATACGACGCCAGTGGCAAGCGGACAATGTGTGAACTGAGCAAAGTCTCTATGGCAGCTAAATCATAATGCCATTTGGCGCCAAAAAACTCGACAACTCTCAGTGTGAGTGAGTGTAGGTGTGTGTGTGTAACAAGTTGGCAGCCATAACACTCGGCCAAAAGCATAATTTTTTGCAACACAGTTAGGCTCTTCAGTCTCATCACTTGCCTCTGCCTCTGAGCAGATGATTGCAGCACTGTTAGGAATCAATTTTTGCGCCTTGCGTATACGTAATATTGAAATGTTCCATTTTATTTTAAAATAAATTCAAAGAGAGTTTTTCTGGGCAGTAGCTTAACGCTTTCATGCACGCTGATAAGCAGAGGCAATTGCAGACGATTATTTGAGACACATCACTTTCAATAATACAATATAAGCAGCCGCAGGCGGGCAATAAATTTGACTAGCGCCGATTCGACAAACGCCGCGCTGATAATTCGCGAGCAAACTCCTCGAACTCAACTAAAACGAAACAGAAACTTTGCCAAACAGCCGCAGGCGTGTTTGCGGCATGCTTGAATGAATCCAAAATTTAAACTAACTTATGTACAAATAAGCAAATAAACAAGCCAATAAGCAGGCCATAATTGAAGAAGTCATTCTCTTGCCCGTGAGTGTTGCAACAATCGAGTAAGAACTTGCCAGAAACTATTAGAGCTGAGATTAGCTAATCGCCTAAAAGTAAATGATGTTGCTCGCGCTTCGCTCTTTGCTGCCTCGTTGGATTACTCCACTTGATGTACAATGAAATTGATTGCCCGAAAGGTAAGTGACTGCAGCCTGCAATGGTCGAAGCTCGTTTTATTGGAGTTAATTTGCCAGCCATGGGCCGTATGTAAATGCGCCCCACACTTGTTGCTCAGGCGCAGAAATCTGCATCTCAAAAATAGGATATTTTATGCACAAAGCTCGCCAGGCACTCGAACAAAGGCTTTTAACGCATTTGCTCAACCACAAAATGAATGCAGCTGGGAGCGTCGCCTGCTGAGTTATTTATGAGGGAAATAAATTTGAGAGCTGCTTGCAAATATTTTATGAGCAATTTAAAAGAGCCGAGATGAGTGTCAGCAGCACATTCGGAATGCACTTACTTCCTATAAGTGAGCTCCTATTATTATTGTCCCAAGATCTTCATTGCAGATCTATGAGCAAGCTGAATTCTTTATCTTCCGATGAATATTTCTTCCGTGATATATAAATAGCCGAGAGACTCTTTTCCAAACGAGCGACCCCACATGCAATAATCGCATATGCTAATCAATATTCCCACAGACTCAAATATTTATACATAATATGTGTAAATAGCCGTGCGCTGCTCGCTCTCTAACTATACCCAAGCTTGCTTTACATTTCGAATGCAATTTACATATTTTCTTTTATTGTTTTGATAACCACATGCCACACCACAACGTGCATCTGTCGGCGGATGCTGTTTAGAGTCGGTTTGTCAGCACAAAATAAGTGTAGATTCTTGAAACTTAGATTCCAAGAAACAAAAAATTCCTTTAAGCTAACATATGAAAATATTTATATGATAAATATATATGTAGTACATGAAGTGTAATTTCCACTTTATCGATTTTAGAAAGAGGCGTATATATAGCCCACCGATCTATTCAGCCGTAAGTCTTTGGCTTCTACACCATTTGAGCAATCCATTGTTTCAATAGTCTTATAAATTAGCAAGAAATTAGCAAGAAATATTTAATATATGTATACGGAAATACTGTTTATTTTATATTTCATTATTAGTTGTACGAAAATGTTAATAATATGTTAGTTTACATTATTTTTTATTTATTTATTTATTTTTATTTAATTATTTTTTTTTTTTTTTTATGAGACATTTTATTTTTAATCAATTACTGTATACAAAGTGTTATGTTTAACATTTTTTAAGAGTACATGACACTTTGTACTTTTCTACTTAAATATAATTATATTTTTATAAAGTGGAAAATTATTCATTAGAGTTTAACATACGTATGGGGAAAAAATGTATATAAAAACCCCTTCCAAAAATACATTATATAAGAATTAAATTATATTGTATTAATATTTAACAGACACGACTTTAAATATTTACTATTGAAAATCTATACAACAAAATAAAAATACTATTCTAAGGAATAGTATTCCAAGTCCTTCTTTAATTAGTAAATTCATCTCATTCAAAACTAGTATCTATAGCATATATATTATTTTATATGTATATATGTATATACATGTACATATGTGGATGATACTTACTTGAAATGTAAAACTCCTTTATGCTGCCTTTTGATATGCTTTGCATTCTTTGCTCGAGGTATCTTGGCTCTTATTGGGCTCTGTAGAGTTGCTTCGTCACTTTCGAATTCTTGCCCCTCCCCCCCTCCCAAAGCATTTGAATTCAATAATAAACGTTGCATACGCGTACTCGCAGACTAGTCGAAGCACTGTGTCTCTTGGAATTTTTCAATTTCATTTATGGATGTATTTATTTACATACACCTAGAAAGATATGTATATATATAAATAATACACATGTACATTTATATATGCAAGTGTGTGTCTGTGTGAGTGCATATATTGCTGAGCTTCTACTTCATTCGTTTTACATATACCACATATGCATGCTCACACACACACACACACACACAGAGAGAGAGAGAGAGACGCATGTAGCTAGGCTCTTACACACACACATACATTATTACATAGATGCGCTTATAAAAAGATGAATTCATACGCACGCCTAGTGGCAGCCCGGATAACGAAGGGCTCGAACGCGGGCAGGAATCAGATGCGATTTGCATAGGGAAAAATATCATCAAGTCGCTGTAGCGGTTAGTTTGTCTTGGAATCTATGTGAATGTGTGTGTGCGTGTGTGTGTACGAAAAAATGACTATGTGACTATGTGTGTGAGAGAGTATGGGTGTGCGTGTGTGCAAGAATGCGATGCTTCGCTTGTGATTGTCTCTCCCTGTTGCTCGATTCGCCTCTCTTTTGTCTGCTGCTTGCACTCAGCCTGCCGACAACGGGACTTAATTGTCTCGTTACAAAGACTCGACAGCAGAATACCCTATACACACAGACGCAAAAGCCACGCCGAGATCTAATCTCTAGATGCCACATAAACATCTTTATGCTCTTGCTGGAGCAGAATTAAAAAGAGTTAATAAAATTATTATCGGTTTAAAAAAAGTCATAAAATATTTTTTAAAATGTGAATTTAATTTAATTTTAAATTTATTATAAATGTGAATAGTTAAAGGGATAATTTTCATTAATTTAATTGATGTTAGAGGTAAGCAGAAACCGTATTAAAATATATTTATATCAAATTTCCCTTCCCTTGAGAGCGAATCGCAGTTGGGTGAGGGTATTTTCTAGTCAGTCTCGTTTTGCGTTGGGCAGAAGCAAAACAAATGCAAATTCAACGCAAATGTGCTTTGTATTGTGTGTGAGTAGCTCACACACACACACATACGCACACAGTTAAATATACATTTGAATTCCGTTTCAAGTTAGCAGCAACTGCGCAACAAAATAAGCCAACAAAATGTTGTGAGGGAGCCGACGAGGGGAAGCAGCTGGGAAATTATTTTTAAAGGTAAGAAAAATATGTAAAAATTTATCCTTTCGCACATTCTGCGCGTGCAAGCATATACGTGTGAGAGTGACTGTGTGTGTGTGTGTCTGTGTGTGTGTGAAGAAAAAGAAAAATAAAAATTGAAAAGCTGGCGGCATAGCCGGCAAGCCGTGGTGGAGGCCAAAGATGCTTACAAAAGGCGCTGTGGAAATAAAATAAAAATGTTAAAATAAAAAGCAGAGGCAGAGGAAGAAGCAGAAGCAGAAGCAGCCGCAGCTGCCGCCAGCAAAAGGATTTGCATGCGTGTGACTGTAAGTGAGTGTGTGTGTGTGTGTGTGTGTGCGTGTGTGAGCCATTTGCCTTTTTGCCAAAAGGGGGCAGTCGGCGCTGGCGACTCTCCCCGGGGAACTATTGTTCTTATTGTTGCCTTGGATATTTTCTACGCTGTTAAGTTGACGTACAAGGATCTGAGGATCTGCCTGCACTTGTAAATACCTGCGCGCGCCTGTGTGTGTGTGTGTGTGTGTGTGTGTGAGCGTGTGGAAAGGCACTAAGCCGGAACAAAGCTCAAAATTATGCAACATATTTTTTATTTTATTTCCGTGCTCCGAGCTGCTTTCTTTGCCCCCTCAGCCCATCAGTCTCTCAGCATTTTCTTTCTTTCCTTACATATTTATTACGCATTAACGCAAAAGTCGAAGTGCCAAGGCATTTGCCTAGAGCTCTGCCTCGCCACGCACATAATTAAATTACATGTGAGCTGGAGTTAGACTGATTATCGATGTGGAGTCTGGATCTGAATTCGTACTGAGACTCAATGGGAAATAACTTCTCAGTATTCAGACTAAGCGAGATTTATCTGCTCTTTTATCGTTGCTTTAGCGCTGATCGCTGTCGCAGTCAACATTTGTTGGTCACTTTTGCTGGCTTGAAGCTAATATCTCAGATGCCGCAGCTCGTTTTATGTTGCTTTACAACGTCCGGCTAAAATGGCTCTGTTATGTGGCTCAAAACCAAAATGTCCAGAAATTTAATTAAAATTGCCAAAGTTAATTTTGCTGGCACAACAAATATTTTGCAGCTGCAACTGTAAAAGCAACAACAACAACAACAACAACAACAACAGCAGCAGCTGAACTGAAGGAAGCGTAAAATATCTAAATATTCATCCCTAGCTAAGGGCCAACAAGCTCTACAAATTTCCACAGTTCCTTTTGCAGTGCACACACACATGCACACACTCGCACACACAGACAGAGAGAGAGAGGGAAAAAGGCGAAAACTTTAGTTTTTAGACTGTGCACTGGGTTTCAAATAAATTTAATTCAATGTCCTTTCATTCATTCATGGCATGGACAACGGCACACGTTGTTTGGCATTGTCCTGCATTTCGTTGGCTGCAAGGTGGAAAGTTTCTGTGCGCTCCATTCAGGCATTGGCAGCCTGACTTTGGCTATTCAATGCTTATTTGTGGAGCTTTCAAAGTTGGCAAAACGAGTGAAAGGCGCATCCCCACTGCCCCCCCACTGCCCGCCTCTGCCCCCCCTCTGCCACTCAACCCATAAGCTTTCGATGTATGCAAATTGTTGGCGTCAAAGAAATGACCAAAAGCAAAACTTTTTGACACTTAATGAATTGCGAAATGTAGGCGTGGGGGGGTGCAGGGGCGGGCACTTTCGCCAAAAGAACCAAATCTGGGATTGCCTGATTGGCTGCCAGTGGAAAGTGGAAAGTGGAAGTGGCTGGCCAAGTCGAGTGATTAATATGCAGAAATACATTTGCTTTGACACATTTCTAATTGGGCCGAGGGTGGGACGAAAAGTATCTCTGCGAATGATCTGTAAACTTCATAAATTACCAATGATGAAAAGACAAAAGTTATTCCTGAATTATATTTTTATATCATTTAATTTAGCCCGTCTCCTCAAGAGAATTATTCTGCATCAATTGTGAATCGAATAATAATAATAATAGAAACCCAAGTAAACTTGAGATTCTCGTCTGTTTCATAAACTAAGCATTTCTTTGCGCTTTCTTTAAGTATCCCATTTTCTGAGCACTCTTCAAGTGCTCCCTTTGTAGTCGGCTTCCAGCCACTCAGCTGTAAGCGGTGCTCTCTTTGCTACACTAGCCCAAAGTTACAGCAATCCAACTTGCTCGCAATCAAGTCCGCATTCATCCTGCTCCACTGCCAGCCGCTGGCGGGCGGCAAAACTAACAAACTGTCTCAAGGCGTCTCTTGCCAGTCCTGCATGGGGCAATAAAAGACAAAGCGGCGGCCGACCCGCCAAGCTGCTTAGCATGGAGAGACGGACTTGGCATTCGCTTCGTTCTGGTCGGCCCACTTGGCATATGGTCATGCATATTAACAACCTATTTTTATAATGCCAGACGGCGCAGGCGGCCAACTCCAATGCCCTGCCCTGCTGCCCTGCTGCCCTCCTCCAGGCTAACTGACCAGAACGGCTTTCACAAATGCCCAGCGCCCATTAGCATGCGATGGGTCCTTGGCAGGGGGATATGGAGCATGGAGCGTGGAGCAGGCAAATCTTAGCAACTGGCTCTCATGACTTACTCAAATGCACATTGGCAGGCGTTGTCCAAGGCAGTTCCAAAGAGGAAATGGGCTTTGCCCGTCGTCACCCTCGCAACTGAGTTTGGCTTTGGCTTTGGGTCCGAACTGGAAATCGAAGTGGCTGTCGCAGGCGAAGTCTTTGCCTAAGCTCAAGTGGCAGGGCATTTAAATTCAATCGTCGCATTTCTTATAAGTTTCCTTTTCATTTTAATTTGCTTGTTTCATATCCCGCGTCCTTCTGCTAGCTCCCTCCCTCCGTCTCTCTCTCTCTCTCTGTCTCTCTCTGTCTCTCTCTGTCTCTCTTTGTCTCGCATGGCCATGGGCGTGTCCATGTTAGCCCGAAATCCCCACAATTTCACATATATGACTAAAATACTATTCTTCTTCGCTTTGACTTCCTTTTCACTTCCATTTATATATGTATGTGTGTGTGTGTGTGTGTGTGTGTGTGTGTAACCCCTATATGTGAATGTTATGCGGATGTAATAATTGTCAGCAACACTTTGCGTAGTTTAAAGGCAGGCCACACCAAAAGTCGGCTATCAGGAAATGCCAAACTGAATTTTATGCCAACACCAGCTCGAAATTCCCACACGCCTCTCCTCCTCCTTCCTCCTGCCCACTCATTGTCCTTCAGCTCACTGTCTGTGTGTGACTCTATGCAAATTGTTGAGTCAATTGAATTTTAGATGTTTTCTGACTCTATTTACTGCATAGTTTTTGCAAAGATTACGGCGTATCAAGTAGAACGGGTAATCATTGTAAATAATATTAAGTATACGTAGCGTGGGCTATCGAAAGCAAACAGATGCAGGGGCAATACAAATAGAGAAAGAGAGTTTCAATTCGCCTTATATAATTTATAATTTAATACAAATTATCTAGAGAAAACTGCTACAATCTTCCATGAAAGATTAAGGAGAATCGCAAATATTATTAAGTATACGCAGCGTTGTCTATCGAATGTAAGCAGATGGCTAAAGTATGATTAAATCAGGCAATTCAAGTATGGAAGCATAGCTTAGATTTGAATTATAATAATTTATAATCTAATAAACAGTTATATAGCAAAAGATCCACACTTCAATCTTCCTTGAAGGATTTGAGAAAAGTATTTCCATGTCTGCAATAGAAAATCAGCTCCTCATAGTTAGAGTATCATTGTACACATGAGAGTCTTTCAGTCAATCGCCATCTTATGCAGATATCAAAGACACAATGCAGGCAGAGAAAGAGATTCAGAGCGAACGAGGCCAACAATAGTTCCACAATCCATTCAACTCTCGTGATGAGCTGGGCGAGAGGGGGCAGTGCATTGTCGATTTGTCTCGCAATGTGTAATAAAATTATGTGGAAATCACAATATTGCAATATTACCTTCCTCCGGGTCGCACATCGAACTACCGAGCGACAGGCGATGCCGCCGACATAAGCAAATGAGCGCATTAAAAATCATAAATGCGATGGCGATGAGCGGGCATAGGGGGTGGGGAGTGTTCGGTGCGGCCAAAGGCGAAAGTAATAAAAATGGGCGAGAGAACGGGATGAGCGTAGATAAAAATTGTGCAACATGACAGTAAAATGCATATTATGCATAATTAACTGTTTATGCGAATGAGTGACAAGCGAAAGGACATGGACCCGGACACGAGCCCGGACCCGGACCCGGACCCGGCCGAACACGTGCCAGCGCGCGGAGTGCAACTGGAGCTGAAGCGGGAGCTGCACAGGCGAAAGTTGTTGGGGCCAATGACAATGCTTATGCTAATGATAATCATGATAAAAATGATGATAATGATGATTGCGTTCGTCGAAAGTGAAACAATGCACAAGCTGTCGCTCGGCCCTGACTGCTGACTGCCAACTGCCGTCTGTCGTCTGTCGTGCTGGATGTCGTCCTGGCTGTCCTTCCGTGTTGGGCTCTGGCTAATTTAGACGTTGACTGCTCCTGCTGCTATGGCTTTTAATAATTCACACCCTTCATCCAAACGAGGCGCAGAAAAAAGAGGTATAAAACAAGTAAGAAAGCTCTAGTCGAGACTGCTCGACTAGGAAATCCCCTGAACCCTTCGGAGAACTGATATTTCAATAATTCTCCGCGCCTTTTTGCTTACAAAAGGAACACACACACACACATACATAGGCACATATAGGCACGCACGCATAAACACGCATGGGCTGCAGTGTGGGCTTCTCATGGAAACTTAATTGTTTAATAACTTTTTTTGTGGACGTACGTTCTTCATGAAACTTTTAGATTATGATTATATCATTACTATGCGTGTATATGCCGAAACTCAAGTCTCTAGTATTTGAAATACGCCTTTTACAAAGGTGAGGGTGAGGGGGTGGATATAGAGGTGGGGGGTAAATTATAACAAAAACCGAAATTCTATAAAGTCCATATAAGTCTACATTTAAAATTTGGAGACTCTAGCTCAAAAGATGTAGGAGATATAATTTTATAACTGGCTTTCGATAAGGTTTTTCATCGATAAAAAAATAATCGGACGAGTTATCGAAATTATGTGATAAACTCGATATGCGCGTGCTATATACGGACATTTTAAAAAAAAGTTGAAGTCTCTAGCTATTGTATCTTCGGAAATCGACGCGTTCAAACATACGGACAGACGGACAGACGGACAGACGGACAGACGGACATGGCTAGATCATCTTATCTCGTCGCCCTGATCAAGAATATATATACTTTGTGGGGTCTGCCACGCCTCCTTCTCCCTGTTACATACTTTTAACAAAACCATTATACCCTGATTTCCCATTTTCAATGGGTTCAGGGTATAACAAGTAAGAAAGCTCTAGTCGAGACTGCTCGACTACGAAATCCCCTGAACCCTTCTTTTTGCTTACAAAAGGAACACACACACACATACATAGGCACATATAGGCACGCACGCATTAACACGCATGGGCTGCAGTGTGAGCTTCTCATTGAAACTTAATTATTTAATAACTTTTTTTGTGGATGTACGTTCTTCATGAAACTTTTAGATTGTGATTATATCATTACTATGCGTGTATGTGCCGAATCTCAAGTCTCTAGTATTTGAAATACGCATTTTACAAAGGTGAGGGTGAGGGGGTGGATATAGGGGTGGGGGGTGAATTATAACAAAAACCGAAATTCTATAAAGTCCATATAAGTCTACATTTAAAATTTGGAGACTCTAGCTCAAAAGATGTAGGAGATATAATTTTATAACTGGCTTTCGATAAGGTTTTTCATCGATAAAAAAATAATCGGACAAGTTATCGAAATTATGTGATAAACTCGATATGCGCGTGCTATATACGGACATTTTAAAAAAAAGTTGAAGTCTCTAGCTATTGTATCTTCGGAAATCGACGCGTTCAAACATACGGACAGACGGACAGACGGACAGACGGACAGACGGACAGACGGACGGACGGACGGACAGACAGACGGACAGGGCTAAATCAACTTTTCTCGTCGCCATGATCAAGAATATATATACTTTGTGGGGTCTGCCACGCCTACTTCTGCCTGTTACATACATTTTAACAAAACCATTATACCCTGATTTCCCATTTTCAATGGGTTCAGGGTATAAAAAGAAGGAAAGCGTGCTGAACATGTTGGGGACTGAGGAGCTGTGGAGCTGTGGGGCTGTGGGGCTATGGGGCCTGCAAATCAAGCAGCGGGCGTGGCTGTCAGTGATTTTGTCATTTGGCCAACGTCGCTTTCACTCTGCACACTGTCAATGTGACATGTTTACCATCTGTCTGGGCCTGGTTCTGGGTCTCGTTCTCGGATCTCACATAACAAAAGACTCGTTAGAGAAACAACCAATGCATATATACACAAAAAACACACACACACACACACACACACACACACCCACATATTTATATAGACGCATTTTGGTATTGGGATTCAGGGGTCGTGCCTGAACTTTTAGACTGCTTTGATATGTTTGTGGCTTTGACTGCAGCGAGAGCGGGGCTCATATAATACCCAGCTGCATGGGTGTGCATTGTGTGTGTCCTGGCAGAGCTCCTGCTTGATGCCATGACAGCAGGCATCAGCTGCAGTGCCTGCTCCATGCGACATAATGGGCTGACTTTGATAATCAAGGCCGACAGCTGGGCTCACCTTGACGAATGCCAGCTGACAGGCATGATTTCAATTTGCTAATGTCTTAAATGTTAGTTTTTCTTCTGCTCTGCTGGCGTTTACTTCATTTGCTCAGAGTTTTCACAGAATATCTATGAGATTTTCCAGAAATTACATTTGCTGCCTTTGCTCTTTGATATTAATTAATGAATGCCAAAGGCTCTCGCTTGAATTCAAACAAAACTATGATAAATATTTCTGGTGAAACCATTATTAGGCATTATAAATGTTTATTGAAAATAAAATCTCAGACTTTCGAAATACTTTGCATAAAACATTTTCATTTAACATTTCCAGAGAATGTTTGTGCTTCTTAGGATTTTAATAGCCCAGTTGCTATGCTGCCTGTAGCTGAAAGGTTGTCCAGAGGTCCTCCAACAAAGACCTTTTACACCTGACTTAAAGGCAAGACTTGGCCGCATCGCTTTGAGTCTCAGCCCATCGCTTTGGCGCGCTCATTGTCGATGCATAATTAAGTAAATGATTCCATGGCAATTGCAAATTGTGCAGAACTGCAGCAAACTATTCAATTTCAGTCATGCGCAAATATTTTATTACCCAGGCTGGCGCTCAGGCCAAAAAGCGGCAGCGGCAGCGGCAGATACAAAGCAGATACCCACACACACTCAAACACACACACAGAGAGAAAACGCACTCATGCACCCACACATTTGCAGTGAGAGATAGGCAGCCGCAGCAAATTAATTAATAACGAGACCAACAATGACAATTTTCCGCATGGAAAACATCGACTGTACAACAACAACAACAACAACAGCAATAGCTGCGCACGGTGCCCAGAGTGAGGGAGAAAACCTAAAAAAATGGGGGAACAACAGCCGCGCTTCCACCGGATAATGATCAGCAGCTGACCGTAATAATGCGGGCTCAGCTAATGCAGTGTCCTGCAGGCTAACGGTGCCAAAAGACGAGCTAGCCAAACAGCCAGACAGGTAGATCTCTAATAAACACCTTTCCCAATAAAAGCTAAATGAACAAGCTACGCCCATATTTATAACCCATTTTGCATATCGGTTCTTTTGAGTTTCAATCATCACCAGTCGAAAACTCCATTTGGCTTGTAAAGATTGAAGTAATTATGCTCATGAGGATGAACTTGATATTATTTAGGAGAGTTAGGAGTCAATCAGTCATATTGTTTATACTTATTCACTAAAATAAATACCCTTGCCGGGTAGGAGGAACTGTAAGGATACACCCACTAAGGGCGTGGTTAATTGAATGATAGTATATCCGGTAGCTTAGAAAAACTTGTTGAAATTTCCTATATCGCGTAGTCAATCGCGTAGTCAATCCAAGGTTAGAAAATAGATTACGAATTCATTTAACCAAGCATATAGGGGACTTAGCTGATTTTTCTTGAGTTTTACAGTTAAATTTTAAGTTGATTTAAAGATGATTTGTCAACGATAATATATATATGAATATTTAAGTTCAAACTATATTTCATAAATATAGAGAAATGATTTATTCGATAGAGATCTCATGTATGAATCAGTTCAGAATGCTACCCACAAGTTCGTGTCATAAGTCACAAATGCATGCTTAAATTTATCATTGAGACAAGCCATGCATCTCTAGAATTCAGTTTTTATAGAAGTTTGAGGGCAGCTTCTCGTGGCTCAAACTTCAAACAAAGGCGATGCCATTTTTCTTACATTGCATTGGCGCCCTTTGGTTGTGTGACTGGGGTCTGAGTTTCCATTTTCAGCAGTTAAATTAAATTTGAAAATGCTTAAACCGCGGCTTCTTTCTTTGCCTTTTATTTCGCTCTCTCTGTCTGGATAAATTCCTCAGCGTGGTTAAGCTTCGCCCGCTAACTGGCGCAGCTTCAGCCGTGCCCGCCCGGCGGCTCTGCC
Organism: Drosophila aldrichi; assembly: GCA_035045965.1. NCBI lineage: Eukaryota > Metazoa > Arthropoda > Insecta > Diptera > Drosophilidae > Drosophila > Drosophila aldrichi. The sequence goes on along the minus strand of JAWNOM010000341.1, from coordinate 1,955,081 downwards.
TGCGGAGCAAAAACTTAACAGAGCTGGCGAGTAAAAATGCAGTCGGCGACTTTGGTGCACTCGCAGGAGGAGCCGGAGCAGGAGCAGCAGGAGTTGGCAACGTTTGTGCATAAATGATGAGAGAGTGGAGTGTGTGCGAGGCAGCCTCGTCTCGCATTGTGTTTGCCGCACGTTGCGCATACGCCGCGTTGTCGGAGCCACAACAAAAATATTAACGCACACACAAAGTAAACATGCAGAATTATATGTAACGTGTGCGTGTGTGTATGTGTGCATATGTGTGTGTGTGTGCTCTTCTGTCCGGTGTGTTGCCAACAATTGTGATATTTTTGCTGGCGCGCTATCAGAGCACACAAGTCCAATGTCAAATATGCGACTCTCGACGCCGACGGCAGGCAAGACAATGAAAATGCTCCTCGTCTGCGTTGACTCTCGGTGTTGGCATTAAAATCAAAAAAGTAAAGAAGAAGAAAAAAGAAAAACTAACAAAAAATAAAATAAATGCGGCACTCACTCTCACTGGCAGCTCCGGCTCAGAGTTGGAAGCGACGTCATTTTGTCATTCCAGTAAATGGCAACGAAGTTTGTAGAGGCTCTCGTCTCCCAGCTCCCAGCTCACAGCTCTCGGCTTTGGCATGTGCCAGCCCAGGCGAACTTAGTCGCCACATGGCAGGAATACAATTGCTTTTATGAAATTAAATTACGGCACACATATTTAAACACTGCCAGTGGTTGACTCGGCAGGGACCGGCACGGAGAAGGGGGAAGGGGCAAGGGGAAAGGGTGCCTGCATCCACTGCAGTCAGCAATACAGCTGCACAGCATGACGAGTGCCTCAAACGAGTCCTGCTGCAAGTGTCTGCCAACTGCGGCCGGAGATGCTTTAATGCGTTAATGTTGATTAAAAAACAATCTTCGCAAGTCGGTGAAAGAGCCGGATAAATCCATTCAAAATGTCAACAGAATTTCTCTGCCTATGTATAAAGGAGATCACGAAATATGACTCTTTCCAATTGGAGCAAAAATTGCATATATTAACAATTTATTTTCAATCAATTTTATATTAATTTGAAATATTAGTAAATAAGCAAATACATTTCTTATTAAAAACGAAAAATATTGATTAGCAAAAATGTACTTTTATATTTGATTATTTTAGCACTATACTTCAAAGCAAATTTATTAATAAAATTTTAAAATTTAATAAACATTTATTGACTTTAAAGCAGGAGAGATTTTTTAACAGTAAGAAAGTACAATTTTAACTAAAGTAGAAAGGACAATGAAAGAAAAAGAAAAACATTAATTTGTAGTATTTAATATTCTGTTTATATTCTATATAGAAAATTGTATATCTGGAAAACTCGATTATGAACTATGCTGCTTAAGAGATAATATCTACGTGAATCAATTCAGTTTCACTTAAACAAAACTAAAGTTTAAAGTTCACAAAAGAATAAAATAAGCTAATTTCAATAGATTTACATTTAAATTTACATTTAAATCATAAAAATTATAGTAAACTTCAAATAACACAAACAAAATGAAGATTATGAGAAATGCTTACTATATTTTTGATAACATTTGGAGTTAACATGAAAAAATCTATTCTGAATTGTATTACCTGAGTGTGTTACTACAAAAGTTCTTCAAATACTTCAAGAAAAGACACAGTTACGATATGTTTATAACCAATAAATTATCCATTATCCATCTGCTCAATTTTGTTTGCAAAGATCAAGCTGGCTGTCGTCACAATATATTCAATTGATTTTCACTAGGATTACTCATGCATTATTAGGTATCAATTTCATTATCTTACGCTTATCAGATACACGTGTCTACACTAAAGACTTCAATCTGGCATTCCAAGTCAATTGGCAAACTGAGCTAATGAAAATGAAAATCTTAAATTAATTTCCCACTACCCACACTCTCCACTCCCCACTCCCCACTCTCGAGTGTCCCACCTCTTGGAGGTTGATGTCGCATTACAAACAATTCCACTTTAGGCGAGTAGCCGCAGCAGCTTGCGGTTGCACGGCTGGCGCCCTTAACGAAATTGTGAGTGGTGGACAGTGGGCGTGGCATCTGTATGTAAACTCACAAGCATACACACACACACATGCAGAAGCACACCTGCACAGCAGAGCTTAGAACTTGTTTAGCAATTTGGAATTTTAAAATCCCATTAAATTTGCAATCAGTTCTTGATTTGTTTGCCCAGGACTTGGCCCAATGCTGCGCTATATAAAATGTGTCTAACCTGATGCATTTCGTCTACGGCTGCATGCGAGGACTGTCTAGACAATAGGCATTCAATGATTCAATAGATAAATTTCGAATTTACGCACAAATAAGCAAATACCCCGCACCCAGCCCCCACTGAGGCGAGCAGCACTATAAAAGCTTTCTATTTGGTTAAGTTATTAAATATATCAATTACCATTCGGCCACACTCTGGACAGCCCTTCACTGGGCGAGTATTGTGGACTGGCCCAGCACAGCTGCTCGAATCAGCAACGCAGTTTTGCTGTTATATTATATTCCCCCAACTTTATAACTGAGCTGCAGCAGCTGCAGCGTCTGGATCCGCACAGCATGTGTAATTAAGCAAAAGTTGATAATGTGTTGATTACTTGAGGTATTTACGCAATATAATGTTTTGTCTTCAATTGCAAACAACGATAAACAACTTTATTGCTGCTGTCTACTGCTAATTGTCATTATTTAATTGCTTTTACAGCTGTTCCACAGGAGAGCAGCATTCTCCTTGCCTTTTGTAATTCAAGGCCGACCCTTTCTGAATGCAGAGCTCGAATAATAATTTAAGTTTAAGCAGACAATTAAATTGCTGATTTAACTATATTTGGCATTAGCTAATGCTAGAGCTGTCGAGAATTCAAATTGAGTTTCGTAAATTTGCACAAACTCGTGCTCTAAACGAGAGTAGCGACATGGGAATACCCTACATTCGAACTTTGATTTCTATTTTCTGCTTGTATGCAAATACATAATATATAATAATATAATGTGGGTGATATTATTAATTAATTAGTACAGTAGCACAATAATAATTCGAGTAGATTAATAATTTCTACTTTTGATTCGTTTCAATTTCATTTTTATTTCGTATTTTTTGAGAACGATTTCAGGTATTCTACTTATCAGTAAAAATTACCATAATAACTCCATAGAGCTCTTTAAGAAATCGATGTAACAACGCAAATAAAATCATCCTATCTAATAGAGAATATTTCTGTTGTTAAGAAGGCACAGATCAAGTTTATTTCACATAGTCGATCCATTTTTTTTCACTTCCAGAAAATCAATTTAAATAGATAGCATCCTCCAATTGTTTGATTTCCGAGGTACCACTGTCACATCTAGTATATGGATGTTTTCAAGGTTAACATAAACGAACAAGCATTTCTGACTAGAAGATGTAATCAAATTCAGCTCCTTATCATAATTATGATTATAAATAAAAAAAAAGCTGATATTGGGAAATAAATTACTAAGCAATTTATTTTTCTATGTGAATAAAGAGAGACAGTTGTTAATCGTAAGCCTGAGTGTATATCACACCCATTAAATGTATTTTTTTTATATATTATATCATCATGCCTAGAAACCCAGTTCAGATTATCTATGAAAACGAATTTAGTTAATTTAATGGCAACAAATCAACTACAACTCTAATATATACAAGTTTTTTATTTTTGCTGACGATCAGATATGGATCTGTCTCCTTTATATATTATATTTAAAAATTTATTAATATTTTTTTTTTCTACACTTTTTTCTGACTGCATAATACATTTCTAAATGCCAGTTATAAACAGATAAAACAATAGAGAGTTGATTAAAATAATGTGACATCCTACTTCAATACTAAGTTTTTAATTCGAATAGTAATATGATCTTAATATTGATACAGTGTATAGTTAGACTACGAGTGATTGATCGAGAATGGATGAACTTCTCTCATTACAATGTTTAACAAATCTTTGCTCTTGTACAAATTGTTAGTCTTCAAAAATTGATTCATATCAAATTTCCATTCAATTACCTTTCGAAACTGAGCATAAATAATATAAACCAGCACTGACATCAGAATTTGTTAGTAGAGTAGTCAGATTCATTATTATTTGTTGCTCTTCACTTCAGAAAGAGATTTTTGCCAGCTTTTCTCCCACACTCAAGCTCTTTGGGAATTTAGTGGAGCGGCTGGCAGAACCATGAAGAGAAAATGACTCAATATACTCGTGCACTTGGAAACACGCAATCAGTTCAACTTTCAAATGCCAGCCACGAATTTTCCAACTGCATTGTATTGTAATTCAAAACCCCTTACACAGGTCAACTGACAGCAGTTGGCGCCGCACACCAACAACAACAACAGAAACAACAACAGAAACAACAACAACAACAACGGCAGCAATAACGAATGCAATTGGCAAATGCCAGAAAGAAAATAGTTTAAGTGCAAAATTTTACGCTTTATCGAATTACCCGCGGGTGCTTTAACTTACTGCCAAACTTTTCGAGGGGGGAAAAAGTTGTGCAGCACGAGCTGTGGGCGGCCAACGGTGTGGGGCGGGGCTCGGGGCTCGGGGGTGCTTGCAATTTATGATTGTAAGGTGTTGCAATGGAAACTAAAAGCAGTTCTTCGCTTTCTTGGGTAAATTTGTTATATTTTCTTACTGTCACCTAGACCATTTATTAAATGAGTTGGCAAAGCTAATCGAAGAGTTATGGCCGCAGCCGTGGAAGTGGAAGGAATCGTTGTGAATCACTTGAGCTGTTGTTGCATCCACGAGCTGCCTTGACCTGCATCCCGGCCTTTCATACCTGCAGCTGGCTGCTGCGCTTTGTTTGGCCTAGCCCTCGCCCATCTGGGAACTAAGCTGCCCACTCAGGGCGCATACAGTTGGGGGCATGGGTCCGAAAACCGGACCAATAAAAAAATAATTTATAACAAAGCGACACAAGGCGAGCGAGAGTCGGGCCAGCCGCAAAAACGTGCAACTAAAATTGCCCAAAATGCTAAAGTAAGATTTATGCAAATCGGAAGTAAACATTAATCAAACTTTTTTTGCCCTGCGAAACTCCCCCAACAGTTGCTGTTCCCTTCCCGGTTGCTCTTGTTGTGCTGTGTGAATGGCAGGCCTAGAAAAACATGGCATACTTTGCGGCGCCAGCAGCCAGATTGCACGCCAAGGATTGTGGGTCAGAGATACTCGTGCAACGAGCGGAAACTGAAGGAAAAAAAGAAAAGAAAAACCTTCTGTAACTGGCCCTTCTTACGGCGCTTTTGTGTGTGTGTGTGGGGTTTTTTTTTAGCGTGAACTTCATAAATTACGACGTCATATGCCAAAAATAGTCGCACAACGGAATCTCATCGTCATTTATATTGAAACGTCAAATCAACGGAACGTGTGCGTTCTCTTCACATGCCAGAGTACGTACGCTCCGCACAGAAATGTTGCAACTCCATGCCGATGGGGCGCAAATTCCATGAGGTTTTGGTATCTCCTCCCTCTCCCTCTCTCCCTGAGGGCTATCACTCCTCTCTGGCAGCTGGCATATCTTAAAATAGTTCGCCTTAGGTGTAATGAGAGTTGTGTATTTCAGAAACTTAACTAGTACATTTAGCTACAGCACGAAGCCGGTGTTGGATCTACACCAGAGCGTTTAGTTACCGATAGTCGAGTGAACTCTTCCGCGGTTGTGGGATGAATGCCGACAGTGTTAAGCAGCGTCTTAACAGTGAGGCCCGACTTGAGAGCGGCGGCGAATCCCTGAATAACCTCCCCAGCCACGGGCCCAATGTAGTGCAGGCCGAGGATCTTCTGGTCGCCAGAGACCTCGGCTACCGCCTTGAGGTAGCAGTGGCGAAAACTCTTCTGCGGTATGAAGAACTCGGTGGGCTTGTAGTATCCGTGAAACACCTCGATATTATCGGCGCCCAGCCTCTCGATAGCCATCTCCTCGGACATGCCCACGCAGGCGTACTCCAGCGGGGTGAACACAGTGGTGGCCACATCAGTGTAGTCCATCAGCTGCGTCGAACCAGCGAAGAGGCGCCGTGCGAGAAGGCGACCGGCTAGAATGGCCACTGGAGTCAGCTCTGGCCGGCCGTAGATGATGTCGCCCACGGCAAAGATGTGGGGCACGCTGGTGGCCTCTGTGTGATCGACAATCACTTTGTCGTTGTAGGTCTGTACGCCAGCAGCGCCAAGGTTGAGGTCCTCGATTAGACCCTTTCGTCCGATTGCCCACAGAACTGTGTCGAAGACGTCGCTCCCGTCCGTCTGGGTCGTCGTGTTGCGATACTGGACGAGCAGCTTGCCCTCGGGCGTGCGCTCTACCCCTAGGGGAATGGTGGTGTTCAGGAAGTGAATGCCGCGATCCGTCATCATAGCTGCCAGGAACTCGGACATTTGCCGATCGAAGCCGCGCAGCACAATGGAGCGCACCATGACTGTGGGATCGTAGCCGAGACCCTTCAGGAAGCAGGCGCACTCGAGGCCCACGTAGCCAGCGCCGACGACTAAGGTGCGGCCTGGCTCCTTCTCGTAGCTGAATATGTCGTCGCTGGTGATGCCGAGCTCGACGGCCCCCTTTATGGGCGGGTAGCGCGGTCGGCCGCCCACGGCGATCACCACGTACTGCGCAGTCAGCTGCTTCGGCTCTCCTTGCTTCGTTGTGTACTTGATTGTATGGGGGTCCACGAAGCTACCTATGGAGTTCACATACTCCACTTTCTTGTCGCGCAAGTCCACGCGGGTCACCCAGTTGACGGACTTGATGTGGTTCTGCACGACCCTGACCAGCTTCTTCCAGTCGGGCTTGATGTCCCGGTCGTTGACGTTCCAGCCATAGGCGACGGCCTCGTGCACGGCTTCGCCCAACAGCGAGGCCTGATGCATTAGCTTCTTGGGTATGCAGCCCACATTCACGCAGGTGCCACCCACGCCCCACTTTGTCCCAGCCGGCGTCGGCTTCACATAGTCGAGGCATAGAACACGTGCACCATACTCCACGGCCTCCTTGGCGCAGGCCAGACCGCCCGAGCCACCGCCCAGCACCACCAAATCGTAGTCGAATTTGCTTGCATTCCTCACCGAGCCTGCGAACCGCAACAACAGCACAGACCGAGATGCGCCCGAGCTTCGCAGTGACTTCAGCAACATCATTTTCTACTCCGTATTTATAATAGTAAAACTTGACAATTTGTAGCACTGAAGCTGGGGAGCTGCCAACTTGACTGGTTAAAGCCAAGCTGGCCAGAGAATCGAAATGCGCTGCCAACTCGATAGAGATCTGATTTATTAACCGTGGTACGGTTAGTGATAATATATTTAATACAATATAAACAACATGCGTAGGTACATCTTGCTGTAGGCCAATGGGAGTTCGAGGAGGTAACACCTAAGATAACTATCGATATAATTTAATCGATAGTTGTTCATGGAAACGGAGGAAATAGTCGAAAGTGTAATCGGTAGGAAGAGAGAATTAAGTAGTGATGGGGAACGATCGATATTAACTGCTTAACTATCGGTAGTGGTTAATAATATGTGTGACCTTCTCCAAGTAGAGGGAAATGCAACTACTAACCATATGGTTACTGCTGGACGTTATCACCTTCTCATGCGATAACCGATTATTATCGATTGTTACATATCAAAGTTATGGATACACATAAATTATATCCCAGCAACTTCTCGCTGCCCAGGCAGAGGCCTGTACTTTTCAAATCCCTGTCCAGCCACTGACCCGATTCGAATGGTGTGTGACAACGTGTGTGGCCCGTGATGTCAGTGATGTCCACATTCAATTTCCCGAATGATTTATACAACTTGGCCTTGGTGGACCAAAGTGTCAGATATTGGGGCGAATAAGGAAATTTGCTGCTTTAAGTCGTTATTCGCTGGGCTAATCCTAAAAATTTCAGTTAATGGCTTAGCAAACACCTTCAGGCGTTTCAGGTTATTTTCACTACTGGAAAATCAAGATATTCTGCGTGCGCTCTGCCTTGCCGTTAAGCAAATAGGCCGAGCCTGAGCCACATACATATACATATACATATGTATATGTACATTATACAAGTTCAGTAAAAATGGTGAAATGTCAGCTTCAATGATTTATGTTTCACCATGGACCATTTAGAATTTCGGCTGGACGATGGCTAGAAGCCTTTGCTCGGCTTGCCGAAGGGCCCAAACACCCATCTCCAATCAACTAAATGGCGTTATGCTCTACTGCCTGAGCGACCGACTGCCTCTTGGCTGTGCATGGTTGTCCTAATTTCTAATCTAATATTTTTGCGTACGAAGAAAAAATGGGACCGAAGCAAGCTGAGAGAAATTCTTGGCCATGTCCGGTCGGTCCGGTGTCTACTTTGGGTATGATTTACTTTTGCGGTTTGTTCTTGGTGCGTTTAACCGCAAATATTTAATGGATTTATTTCGGGACTAGCAGCCCTCAGCTGCGATTCATTTGTAAATGTCTGTGGCCCTCACCGAGTGTGTGAGTATTTTGGCATATTTATTAGTTGAACCAAACGACCTAGAGTTTGTAGTGGCATTTGCAATGCCCGGTGCCATGCCGTGAATCGTACTCGCACCCCCAAGGTTACGGCGTAATCCTCTGACATATATTTGTGTTTGTGTGTCTTGTGTGGCTAAACGACCCAGTTAGGTGGACAAAGAATGATTCTGGGCGAGGGCTGGAGCAGTTACTTGGTTACACGCAGGCGGCCGTGATGCATCTTTATCGATTCGTAGATGAGCATCGTGTGAATGATGTTCGTGAACGTGATGCCGCTTATGACGATGGCATAGGTCAGCGAGCTGATATTGCTAGACCACAATGACCAGATCAGCGTCAACTCAAAGGCCAAGAGACGCTCGAGCACGAATATGTTCCACATGATAACGAGGACAACCAGAAAGCCGAGTCTTCCGCGCTACATGGGAGTCAGGCTATAAATTAGTTGATTATAAGGGGCAGTCGTTGGGCCGGAATACCTGCATAGCAGCTGGCAAGAGCACCAGGGCATTGATCACGTAATTCAGATACACCATGGATGCCGGGAACTCGTTAAGCGCCGTAGACTGCAATCTAGAGGTCCTGAAGCCACCGATAAAGGCCAACTGGTCCCAGGGGGAGGACTGAGCGGAGAGTCCTGCTTAAGGTTGGGTTAATTAGATTTCAAACTCCTGGTTAAGCTTACCATCATTGATGCGAACGACGCGCTGCATCGCCTGGGAGAGAAGTATGTTGAAGATAAAGAGATATAGGGCTGGCTTACGAAACATCACTTGGCCTTTTTATATTATCTAAGCAGAAGAATCATAGCCTACCGAAATCATGTTCTAAACATCTAATCTCTCTCTCTCTCTCTTTCTCTATTTGCAGGTAAGTGACAGGCTGGAAAGCGGAACGTGGAACACGTAAGTGAAGCGCTTGAAGGGGATGGGAGACACTTGGGGCACATTTGCATGATGCCAGACACTCTTATGAAAGTAAGCGAATTAATAGCTGGAATTCAGCAACAACGACAACGATTGCCAATGGCAACGCGGCTCAAAAGTTTGATTATGAATTGTGAATGCGCAGTGCCGCCCGGCAGGCGTAATGTGCTGACAATTGTGGGATTGCAGGCTCTTAGACAAACAAAACTTGGGCTATCTTGATAATTTCAACTTTAAAATGACCAGCCATACCGCGGCAGAACTTTCAAGAAGCTGTAAAAATGCAAAAGTTTGCCCAATAAACATTAGGGATAACTTTCCTAGCAGCTCACCTTACGCTGCTCGCGTGGCCCCGCCGTGGCGTAGGCATAGAACTGCGTCCCCTCCCCCACCTGCCCAGCGACAAGCTTATCAAATTTTTACAACTTTTTCTCATGTTTTCTTTTTTTTCTCTCTCTCTCACTTCGTTTCGCTTGGAATAAAATTTACTATTGTGGCTAAGGATTTTGTATTTAAAAAGTTCTATTTGAAATTTTGTGAAATTACTTAAAGCTATTGCTGTTGTCCCGAAACTGACTGACTGAAATGGCCGATGAATTCATCAAATGTTAATTAAATTGCGCGCAATTAGTTTGATTCACTCAACTCCTCCCAGGCCCCAAGTCAGCCGGGTAACATCAAAAAGGTGTTGGCTTCCTGCCCCAGGCGCTGCTTAGCAAAAGTTAAGCAAAGGTCAATTGCGCCAAATGCCTAATTAACGCTTAATGAGCGACGGCGTCTGCCTCGATGACAAACTTTGCCTTCAACGCTCCAAGCAAACTCGGGCAAGAGTTCAGCCCAAAAGCCAAACAACAAACAATTGCGAACCCCCAAGTCCCCCAACCCAACCCCATGCATAGGCCTCAGAAATGCAATTTTTTATTAAGCACTTTGGGATCTGCAAACAGAAAGTCAATCTTTTGATTGAATCGTTTATTTATTTGCATTGTTTCGTCGAATATTTCATATCAATTTATATTTCTTGCACAAATATTTAATTTAGCCTCCCTTTTAAGTCAGCTTTTCATTAGTTTATGTGTGGTTGCGTGTGGTCTGTGGTTGTGTGGTTGTGTGGTGCGGGACCACACACAGACAACATGTGCATACAACTTCTTGACCAAAATGTAAAAAGTCTCCTTCGAGAGTTTCGCTTTGTTTGCCAAGGTCTTTGCCTAGCTTCAAACTATTTCGGATGCTAACCTTTGGGCAGCAAATTTTTGTAATTACTTTCAAACAGGTCGACTCTGTCTGCAACCTCAAGCGAATTCCAGCAAATGAGGTTTGCAAGAGATGAGATCAAGCATCGACAGAAGGTTGTAAAATTATTTTCCGATAGTTTTACAATCAGCATCATCATCCATTCGATCAAGGGCCCTTGACACTGCTCAACATAAGAACTGGCTATGCAATCGAATCCAATTTCAATGCACAGATCGAACAGCTGGAAAGTGCTTTCCATTATAGCTGAACATTATGCCCGATTACAGGACAAGCCCCAATGTGAGTCGAGGCAAAGGCTGGTTACGAAAGGAGTGTGGGTCGTGCAATATTTTGCAGTTATGAGCCAGCAGTGATAGCCATAATTAAAACCAAAGCAACCAAACAAATTTTGCGTATAGACAACGCAGCAGACAGACACGCCCCCGCCCCAGCAGCTGCTCAAAAACATGGCCGGCGTTTAATATTCCGCAATCATGCATACGACATGTTAAACGATATGTGGTTGTGCGTGTGTATCCATGTGTGTGTGTGCGTGTGGGTGCAAGTGTGTGGTGAAGTGCGAATTACAACACTTCCTGCTGGGCACAAAACTTAACTATATGAACACATGTATCTGCTAGATTCGCCAGAGTCAGAGCCAGAATCAGAGCCAGAGCCAGAGCCAGAGCATCACCTACATTCCAATGCTTCCTATTTTATCTACAGCTGCAATGTCAATGTGCATGGCCGACTCGTCGAACGGAGAAAAACAAACATTTTCCATGAATTTTTCGTGCATGTGCAATGCAAAATTGCAATCTAATCAAGTTGAAAAGCCATACAATGCGTTTAATTGCTCGCAGCTGGCCGGCAGCTGAGAGGGGATATTGGGTCAAAGGATTCCACAGTGGCTCGACCGACTGCGAATATCCAATCATGGACAATTATTTGCACAACCCAAATACAAAATTTTCGCATGCCTGGCTCAACTTCGGTTACCCGCTCTCAATGCAGTTTCTCATAAGCTCGCCGCATGGCTGCTGACTTGGTCTGTTGATTGGTCGGTCGGCTGGCGGTTAGTTGGCTCATGTGACAGGCCAACTGGCAGGCGGCTAACTTGTTGATGTTGGCCTTAAAGGTTGCACGCATCGCAGGCCTCATGTGTGAGCTGACACATCTTGTGAGTGTCTGGGATTCATTGTGCTTTAAAAGTTTTATTGCATAAATATGTTTAGTCAAAAAGATTTTACATGTTCGCAGCAGCTAACTGCAAAACTTTTCCATGTAATCGCCCCCGTTGAGCACCTCCCCGTGCGAGAGCTCAAATGCTTTTCACATGTATCTGCGGCATTGGCTTCCCAATCGCTGCTAAGTGCCCATCTGCTGAACAGCTCGGAGGAAGCATGGGCAGGTGTGCTGGCAGTGATGAATATTTTCTAGTCTCTTCGACTATCATGGCCGGAATTCATTTGCAGACAATCAGTGCACGATCCTTTGGCATGCCATAGGCTTAGCCTGTTCATTAGATTAACGAAATGAAATGCTGTCTAAGAGCTCAACTACAACGTTGCCATTTAACTGATGCGGCCCACAAAATAATAAATCTTATTAGATGCACAAAATTTGACTTAAGATCCATAAACGTATTTTACCATCGCAGCAAAGTACCAAAGAAAAGGGCTTAGCTGCCACACACACACACACACACATACGCAGAGGGAATCGTCGACTAATGCGTATAGACATACGACCCACACACACACACCCACACACGCGCACACGCACACATAAATATGATATACATGTGTACAATAAATCTAAGCCGATTTAATAAAAGGCATTAAAAAATATCTATTTTTCAAATGAAAAATATAAAATCGGCACGAAGTCAGCAGGAAAATGGCCAGCAGCAGCAGCAGCTTGGCAAAGGACACACACTCAAGTTGATTGGAAAAGTGCCTGCGCTGGGAGCGAGCCTTATCCGAGCCCCAAAATGAACAGCCGAGCAGTGAATGAATGGGGCCGAGAGGATAAAGTGAAGCCAGGTCCCTACATCAAACGGCAAAATGAAAACGGAGACAAGCCTAGAACTGACCGCTCACGCATGATTAAAAAGTCCGAGCTGGGTCGAAGTGCTCGGATGCTCGGGCTTCCTTTCAAGTTGACTAAATGAGCATTCAAGCGTCTCAGATTATCAATATGCATGAATAGGAAGGGATGGCTCCACTCGGGCCCTGTTGCCCTCCCTGCCTGCCGAATGACCAAATTGTACTTAAGTTCAACCGAAAGCAACACAGCCCAGATAATATGGGATAGCCGTATGATATGAGACATGAGACGATTATGTGAGGTGGTTGCGAATCGCACTCAACGCACAGCCAGGCCCTCGCCCTCGCCTGGGCGGCTATCTGCTAAATGAAGCGATTTCTCGCTCATTTAAGCTGCAGGGCGAACGGGGTGAGCGGAACTCCGGTTGATTGCAAAACGCTGCCGGGTATCTGTCGCAGACTCGGTTCGCTCGTTATGCAACACTGCCAATGCCAATAAGCATGTCGCAAAGACGCTCCGTCTCCTCGTCAGCGCGGCTGCATCTGCATTTACATACATCTGCAGCTGTTTGACCCTCCACAGCACAGCTCAGCCGCCGACAGTCGGGGAATTTTCGGTGCTCCGGGCCTTGTCGCCGGGTTGTGGATGTGCGGGATGTTCGCCTCGCTGCGCTAATGCGCGGCACTTGCGAAATGCTTAAAAACTCAATTAAGTGATGATGAGCGACGGCAATTGAGCAGCTGCAGAGCTGAGCACAAAGGAATCGAGCCTTGGTCGCATCAGACGGTGCTTAAGCAGCATCTCAAGCCGATAAATACAATTAGTCAAGATTCTTCGGCAACAGAAAGGCCATGAAGAGCTTCACGCATTGGCATCCAGAAACAAGTAAAAATGGATCGCCCGACTATATAATATTCCTTTACAATTATAATACACTTTATTGGCCAAACATAAATAATTGTAGAATATTTAAAAAGAGTTTTTTTTATCTATCAGCCAACTTCAAAATTATAATCTTCAGGGGGCGAACGAACTATGTATCTTGACTAAGTTAGGTACACTCATTATTCCCTTAATAGTGTCAATCATAGTAAAAACTATTGGAGTTCAATGGAGTTTTGTAGCTTATAAGATATTCAATAATTAAGTAAATCCACTATGGTTAATGGTAAACTTCAAGTGTCAAGTCTGCCTCGCCTGATCGGAGTAATCGCACTTCCTAGACTAATATCAAGTCAAAATTTGTATGTTACAAATTGATTTATCCAGAATTTTCAATAAGATATTCAGATAAAAAGGAATCAAACACTTTGAAGACAGTTGACAGTAGAGTTGGGAAACCATCGATAGAATCGATGGAATTTTCGGTTCGCGATACATATCGATGTCGATATTTTGGCAATTCTCGATGTGAACATGTAAAGAAAGCAAATGTATTTACTTTTTTTAAATTCTAAATTTTCGATGGAATCATCGATATATTCAATAGTTTTTTTCTATAGATGGTGAAATCATCGATGGAACCGTCCATCGATTATTCCCCAGCTCTAGTTGACAGTCTTAGACTAGAGCTGTTCGATATATGATCTAGCTTATTTTGTATGAACCCAACCATCCCATTAATGAAAATCTCTAAATCAAATCCAACTTCTAATTATTGACAGCTTTTGTTTTTTTTTTCGACACTTTAGAAGCTGTTGGCAATTGGTCGACTTCATTTTCATATTGGCACGATCTGGCAACGCTAGATGTAAATGAACTTCCGAATACATGTAAAAAAAATGTCGACTTCTAATTATGATTGATGCACTTTAAAGTTGTTGGCAAATTATTATTTGTGAAAGGTAAAGGAAGAACACCTAGCGCGATTCCTGTTGCCCCACGCTTAACTCAATTAGTCAACTTGAACAGGCTTCTGTTGCTGCTGTCGCAGTGGCTGTTGCTGTTGCTGTTGCTGCATGTTGCTGCTGCTCGTGACGTTGACGTTGCTGTTGCCATCGGTGCTCCATCCTGTCGGCTGGACCAACTGTTGCAACGAAATTACCGCAAAGTTTTCTGTTTGCTGCATAATTAAAAAGTTTGAAAAGCTTTTGCCGAAACCAGGCAACAGCCAATGCAGACTAACTGCCCAAGCCACTGCTCAAGCTCCTGTTCTGTACCTGGCTGTGGGTCCGGTACTGGTCCTGGTCCTAGTCCCGGCCTGGCCATGTCCCTGGCCGGCAAGCTATTATAAACCGGCGGTTATGCGGCGGTTGCAGTTTTTGCATGATTGACAAGCCAACAGCCCGTGCGGAGTCAGGAAGCAACCGCTGCTGCTCCCCGCACTCCGGTGACTAATTCCTCCAGCCTGCACACGCCATAAAAACTTAGTCAAGGACATGCCAACGCATGTGCCTCCTCTGCCCGTGTGTGTGAAGCCGCTCCCGTGCGCTCCCTGACGCGGAATGCGGAAAATATTTAGCATTTAACCAGGCAGCTCTATATATTTGTTTTTGCATGAAATGCCACGAGTTTTTGATAATTAATTTCGCTGCCAAATGAGTGCAAATATGATCCTTAACAGCGCAATTAAGAGCGGGTCTCTTTTATTTTTCAGCCATCATAAAGCGTGCCAAGGTCGTGGGCCTCGGTCGGTCGTGGGGCGTATACCAAGGAAATTGTTTCAAACATCATTAAAATTTTCTAGGTTGAGTATTTAATTTAAATTAGGTTTTCTTTTTTTCTCCCATGTGAGTTTTGAATGTGTTATTATATAATACGAGAGCTACTGCTAAGGAAAATTCGTAATTTGTAATTTTCGTATGCTTCATATAAGTAAACAGATTGTGAATGCGCCTATTAAAAACTTTTCTATGTTAGCTTTGCCTCTGGTTAGCAGTTCTTGAGATACTAAGAGATATCCTGACTCTGACTCAATCTACTTTTCCCAACATTACCTTAGCATGAATCAGATTTATATTATTCCGTAAGAGTTTCGGCAACGTAAGTGAAATAACTCTCTAGATCGATTCTGCTGTTAATCCTGAACATACCATTTAATTTGCCTCTTAAATTTTCAGAGTTTAAATTCTCGAATTCATCAATATTCTATCTCTATTATACTTTTTGAATTTCCACCACTAATTATTGTGATTAAAATTAAATCAATTTTCATTGCTAGATAATTACCCAATTATAAATGCAATATAAAAGAAAAATCATATTTTTATTATACTTTTTTGGGGAACTCACTATAAATTTTAGTAAATACAATTAACCCAGTAAACGGTTAGCTATACGTATATGTGCTATAGAGATTTACAGATCAAAAGCCCGGAAAGTTCTTTAAGAAGAGTGGGCTGCCATGTGTGCGAATTTTAGTTCTCAGAATACGCCGGTAGCATTTACCTAATGACAACACATTTGAGCACGGTTTTGTTTTTTGTCCGACAGTTGTTCAACTATTTATGCTGGTAGCCCCAATAGTTGTGTGGTGTCATGGGGAGGGGTGGGCAAGGCAAGGAGCCAAAGTATCAACTTACGCAGACATAATGAGCCCCACCTGCTAGGTGTGGTGCGGCAGTCACCTGGCTCATTAATCATTAAAAACAAAAACAAGCAAACGCTAGTTGAATGCAATTTGTTTTATCGTCAGTCCAGCTGGCGTGCCCTGTCCGTCCGTATGTGTCTCCACGGCATCGCACTCTTGCCGGTATGTATCTCATAACGCACCGTGCACTGATTTTTTAGACACTCCTACACACACACACACACACACACACACACACACACACACACACACCTCACCTGACCGCATCACATTAAACAATTAAAATAATTACGAACATCTCTCATAGGATTTGTCTCACTTTGGCATGGGATTATTTACCGTTCTGAATGAGCACAACAGCGGGCATATCGACTGCATTATCAAGTTGGTCAGAGCTTGAGGAATATCTATAAGGGTCTTGATATCAAAAGAGATTTTTCTTTTTGGCTTTTGGCTGTAACTCATAAACGTATTCATCAGATAATGAATAATATTTATAGAGGACTTTTCTCTACCTGGATTTACAACTGTTTAACTGTTGGGGTTATATACAATATGTACATATAATTATAATATACCTCTTCTTCTTTTATTGATTTTCTTTGTTCAATTTCTCTATGTGATTTGCTCAAGCATAAGTGTAAATACCGTAGAATCCGATTAGAATCCGACACTCAAAGGGTATACGGCATTCACATATGATTAACTTCACTTTTCCTTTGGTTTTATTGTTTGTTTGATTGCCTAACTGTCTGCATATTGCTGAATGTGTTTGTATGTGGTTTGCTTTGCTGCCGTTTTCGCGTCTGTATGCGTGAGTGTGAGTCTGTGTGTGTGTGTGTGTGTGCAGCGAATTAATTAAACTTTTAATTGACACAGTATTTGTTGGCCCATTTTCTTGAAATTTGTCTTCCGCTGCTAAAGACTGTTTTGGATTTAACATATTTCTGAAATTCATGAATGTATTTATATATTTTAATGGAATTTAATTAAAAGTATCCGATTTTAACCGTTTAATATGACTTTTATCACACGCATGCACTTTCACATATGATTGTATTAATTAAATAAATTCATTTCTAATACATGCTAATATCGTAAATTATTTATATTTGATTTTTAAATAATTTAATAATAATTATATTATTTATTTATTTTGGTTTAGATTATATACTACTGCTAATCTTTTGTATGAATGCCTTGCACCCATTGCAAATGGGTGCAGAAGGCGTGGCACAAAGAAATTTATTCCTAATCAGCTCAACGCGCTGAGTCTTGTTCTTTTATCTCTATTCCCGTGTTTTTGTTATCGATGAAAAGTAATTAGCAAAATAAGTTATATAATTTCACATATATTATTTACGCCTGGGATCCTGTAATCGAGCAAATAGAACTTTCTTCTATGTTTGGTATTACAGGGACAAGACAATTTTGTACCATCCAATTGATACGTAATTCATACACAACTTATTACGTATTTAACAAGTAGAGTGTTTAGAGGCGAGCACATGCAGTGCCGACGATTAAGATAACCTGGTTGATAGACTCAAAGGCTGAAATTGAAAATGCCCAAAGAAGTTCTAGAAGCGAGGTAATTGCTGTGGCTATCGCACTGTCATTTAAGCAGTGCGCTCACAAATCTTCAGCAGAAAAGTTTGCTGCATCCTTAGATATTTTAATCCTTGGTCAGGATAGTTGCGGCAAATTAATCTGGCGAGTCCGGCCACTTTTAAACTAGAGCCGAGGGCTTAGCTGTGCCGAGGCTCGGCTACGTATGGGTCGGAGGTGCGGAGTGGTCTGTCTGTGTGCATTATTCGCCTAGGTAAAGTGCAAATGCCTGATAATGGATTATTCCAAGTCATAAATGTAAATGCGGAGCAAACGCCGGCCGGCCAACCAGCCAGCCCGCCCCCTCGCGCTAAGCAGGCAGACAACTAACCAAAGTGCCAAGCCCCAGCGCCTCCTGCTCCTGCCTGCAACAGCCATGCGATGACGCCATTTTGTTGCAACAGTAGCAACAGTTACGGACGCCATAAAAAAGACCATAGAGCAATGCGCCAAGCAGGGGCGGCTGGCTGCTACGGAGGCAGCGCCAGGTTTTTATGGCCCTGGCAAAGTCGCAACAACGAAGCGACGAAACAACGCAGCAACGCGGCAACGGCAATGCAATCAACAAAGACGCGTAAATTATTTTAGATTTACATTTCTGCATTTCATTTGCTCAGCGCCCGCACTTAGCTGTGCTTCCCACCTCCCGCCTCCTGCTCGCAAGTTCCCTGCTCCACTTGGGCACTGGGCTCGCTGCTCGCTGCTCGCGTCTGCCGTTTTTCACCGGAGGCGTTAAGCAAGACGGCGTGGCACATAATTTATGCAATTTTTATGATTATTCATTATGAGCACGAAAACACCATGGGTAACACGCGCTGATAGAAACGTTGAAAAACTTGTAATTATCACAGAAAAATTAAATAAAACTTGAGCTGGAATTGAGAAAAAATAAACTTGAATAATAATTCTTATTAGAGTGAATCATTCAAACTTGTTTCTACATGTTCATATGTTTGGTAAGTCTGCTTAAAACAGAAAATATGAAATTAAATGAATTTTTTTCGGACTCCTGTCCAGGCTTTAGCTAACACTCTCCATTTATTGCGCTGCTCTTTGTGGTGAGCTTTGAAAGTTAGTCTAAGCCCACTGTTCAGCACAGCATTTGCTTTACATTTAACGCACATTTCTTTGGTCTGGCGGTGGTCTAGCGGATGTGCAGCAAAACGTTGGCAGGACACTCGCCTCTCATTGCCACAGCAGCAACAGCAGCAGCAGCAGCAGCAACTGGACTCAGCAACCCGCAGACCCACCAACAGCCACAACAAACGTCGCTCATATATTTTTCAAGTAATTAGCATTAATTTTGCCAACTGATAATCCCCGCGGCTTACGGAGCCATTGCATTATGAGTCACTCCACTCGCCGTACCGATTCACTTGCTGCATTCCTCCGCCTTCGCACCCAGCGCCAGCCCGACGAGGATCCGACTCCTGCTCATGCCGGAGCCAGCTTGAACTGGACCTGCACTTGGTATTGGCATTGGGTCTGGGCTTTATCTGCGGGCATTTGCATGTTGTTGATTGCGTTATGGCTAAAGTTAATAAAGTCATTTGCATCTTGTATTAAGTGGCTCAGTGGCTCTGTTGCAGCCACTTCCGGTAGCCAGAGAGCAGTACGTTGGCACAGCTCCAGCTGGCGCCTAGTCCACATATAACTATGATTAAGACTTACGTGAAGTCGGTAAGCATTGACACAGATAGCTTGGTCAATGTACATAAAACATGGCCAGCATGGGGTATTACTTATTGTGAAACTGTCCATCTTATTGGCTGGATTAGTCTATTTCTAGTTGGAGCAAATGCAATTCGCGTTTTATTATCGTGCCTTTTTGCAGCGTACAACTTAGCCATAAGAATTATACAGCTTAAGTAGCAAAACTGAGGACGAAAGAAAATTTAAAAATTCAGCACTTCTCTTTTTCCCACTCGCGGTGGAGTAGAACGTCAATCTAATTGAAATTCTAGACAAAATCTTCCGCAAATTACCTTCATTGACAAAAATCTCTAATCCCACGTTGCTAGTGGAGCGAAATCTGAAGACAAACTTGAAGGCCACCCAGCAGCGAGAAAGGGGCACGCTCCTCGATAAGTTATTGTTTAAGAATGGGGAGGGGGGAGGGGGGCATGCTGGGAACATGCTCAGATCTAGACAGCAGCAAAACCTGAAACCGAGAGCAGGACAAAAAGCAGATCCCAGCCGTAGGAAACGGAAGTGCGACAAAAAATGATGCTTCCATTGTGTATATACATATATATGTGTGTACACAAGATGTGTGGGGCCTTGTATATAATATATATAAAGATGTGTGTTTGTGTGACAATTGGGATCTCCACCTGCATCCCCAATGTGAAATGCTGCCAAAAAGAAGCAGCGATAAGTAAAAGAAAATAGGTAAATACTTTGCGGTTTTCGTCTGCGTCTTTGTCGCCATTGCGCTGAGTATATTGGCTCCAGCCACGCCCCACGCCCCAGCCGCCATGCCACGGCTCCCCAGGGGCTGAATGCATTTTTCATAGCTGCAGCGCTGGCAGCTTTAGCGATTTAATTTAATCAACTGAAAGCGCATTTGCTGCTCTCTGCAATCACACACACAAATACACACACACACACACACACACACATATGTGATATGTATATAAATAAACACACACACACACGCGCGCATTAGATATGTTTTGTTATTGCTCTGGCAACTCTGTTGATTCTCAAATATCTTGAATTTGGGCATTCAACTAACCGTTGATTGTTTCAGCCAACCCAGATGCGTACAGCTCCCTCCACTTCGACAGCTATCCGGTTCTTGGCCTCATTTAGTATAATATGTTACTTAACTCTTGGCTAGATAAGTTTTTAAAATTACCCAAATATTAAGTCATAAATTGGAAAACAGTTGAAATATTAACTAATTATGATGATAATAATAATCTAAAATTCAATACAGTCAATTATTCTTTCAAATTTACATTGATATGTTTTGAATTGAAGAGCAATAGCAAATTATCAAGCTCACTCAGTAACAGATATAATCAAATAGCATAATTTCACAGTCATCAAAACTATTTTAAACTGATTCGGTAAATGGCAATCAGAAGGAAGTATTATTCAATGGGGACGACAAGTCGCAAAGAGAAACGCTTTCTCAGGGCTATGAAGAGGAAGATAAGTTATTGGGAAAACGGCGGACATATTTCACATTTCTGTTTTGGAATTGGTTTGAATCCTCATATACGATATTAACTCATATTATCTTATGGTCTGATATAGCAGACTGAAGGACATAGATATCCGAGAACAGAAATTATCACTATCAAAACCGATAGACGATGGGAAATATAATTAGTGCAGCTATATATCAGACTAGATTAAAGAGAAGACACAGAAAACTTATGCAAAACTCTACTGAAAAAAAAAAAAAACAAGTTTATGATGCATATTTAATTAATTTTTTTTTTAGTACAGTGGTAAAAGCGAAATACATTACCAACAGAATTGAAAAATCGTTTCCAATTTTTACTTAATATATATAAAAACTATATATAATTCATATAGCATATATTACATATAATCGAATTGTCAATTGATCTGAATAGACAACACGAAAAATGACAAAGAATTTCGTGAACAATATAATAATTTACAAGGATAGGAATATATGATTATAAACTCTTTACATATAATCGATATATTGTAAATTGATATTTTTAACATCAATATCAATATCAATCACACAAATCCTGTGCTTGCTTTCATTCATATAAAACTTAATACTTCAAAACAGCAATCACGAAGTTCTCAATTCTTGAATTTTAAGCTGCTTACGAAAATTTTATACTGAATATTATTCAGAATCCAAAAAATAAGAGCAATTCTTTTATAATTTAAAAAGGACTTTGACAACTATCTTGCGAAGAATATATAGAGATTTCTATATATGAATATGCATAGAAAATGATTTTGTTGTACCGAACTCTGTCTTCGTGTTATCCTTTCTGTTTGCATAACTTTAACCAAAATTGTTGTAATCTACGAGCTAAATTTGGCCAAACACCAAGCTAACAGAGACTCAAGCGGGCAAATGGACAAACTTTAAACAATGAAGCTTACTTTGGTCAAAGGCAAATACCACTGATTGTGACAATCAGCGTGACAATCAAATTGGCGGCCAGTTGCGGGCGATTGGGAGCCGGTGGAGACTGAGACAGAGACTGAGACTGAGTTGGGGATCGCTGGGAGATAAGCGCTGACAACAGCTGTTGGCATTAGCATCGAGAGGAAAACGAAGAAAACCGAAAGGGCGATTGGCCTTAAACTTTGTCTATTTGCATGCCAACGAAATGCGACAAAAGAATTTTAAAATTCCGACATGTCAACGACAATGTGAAGGCGTGCTGAGGGGGCGTGGCAATCGAAATGACAAGCTCGTGACACGCACAGACCAACTGTCACACTCGCTGTAAATGTGTGAGTGAGTGTGTGTGTGTATGTGCGTGAATGGGTGGGCGTGCGACGGTGTGGCTAACCCTTGTAATGCCAAAGCGAATTTTATAAAATCTTCATGGCAAAAAAAAAAAAAAGCATAGAAAACGAAACAAAGCAAAGCAGAGCAGAGCAGAGCGAAGCTAAAGACACGTCATGATGATGACTTATTTTTTCCTTCCTCTTATATTTATACATATAACTTGAGCACCTAGAGCTTCGCCTAACGGGGAATATTGTTTGTATTCAGTTGATAATAAAATTTCCCTTAAGCGTATGTCTGTTCAAATGGAACTCAAAGAGCTAAAAGACAAAAGATTAGGAGTGTAATTTATATATACGTGCAAGCTGACCTCTTATGGAGATATAATAATAACCTAGTTCTATTAGCTAGAATGCTGTTAGCAGCCTTGACCTTAGGGTATCTTGTAGTCGTGCAGTGCACTCCAAAGCACTCATACTAATTTTCTCGTTCGGCTGCTTGAGGCATTAATGTTGGGGATGCTTCGCAAACGATGCTGCAGCTGCAACATTATCTAAGCGTACAAATTGTTAACACGTACAAATGCGTTCACTCAAACGTAAACGGGGTAATAACCATTTTTCGCAATAATTTTATGTCATAACAAATCTAGGTTACACGCTTACGTACGTCCAAGCGATTTTCGCTTCTGCTTCTCTTTTTACCTATGTGCGAACAGCTTTCGCTCCAAGGAGCCAGCTGTGCGTCGCAGGCGAGCGGCGAGGGATCGATTAGAAGCGCAGATGAGCGTCACACAAGGATATCAAGGTCATAAAGCTTGGCTTCTGGGGGCAGATGTGGCTCGTGTGTATCTTAAAGGGGCTTACAAGTAGAACCCTAAACATAAATTACAAACAGAGAAAAAGAAATAACTACAACTGCTGAATACTACAGAATTGGGTTAATCACAATATGACAAACAGACTAAACGACTACATGGACTATACTTGCAGCTCAGTATTTAGAAGTCTGTTTACTATAAATAAGAGAATGATTAAGACACTAGACCTTTTACATTCCCAGTGCGGATTTTCAAAAAGTTCAAATATGAAGAAATTGTAAATAAATTCCGCAAATTTACACGTAAGATATACAGGCTTTAAATACAAATTCATCTATCACAACCAATAATAGCAGGGTATTCGAAATCGACTAAAAAACGATGTAGTTGATATATGTATGTATACAACTTCAGTCTGCCGCTCGACAGCAAAAGAGAGTTCGTGGAATACAAAACACGCCGCCCAACTTATGAAATAAACTAAACTTGTCACGTAAGCAAAGTTTATGAGCGAAAAGAAAAGCTGGAAAGAATAGCTAGTGCTGCCAAAAATTGCGCCAACTCGCCTAGAATGACAGTTTCACAGTGGAAACGTCTAGTTGGACACGCACCATGGCCCCAAATCATTTGCACAATTTTGCACTCACCCCATGCCATGTTGTCCTGAAACAGGACGATGTCGGGGCTGCGTTTGAGTCTTGGCTTGCTCTACGGCTGCACTCGCCATGCCACCCTGATATATGAAACGATGGACAGCAGCGGGAGCAGACAGAGGAGCTCTTTCAACTCTCTCTCTCTCGCTCTAAGAGTGCTTACATTTGGTAATTTTTGGCTCTGATTACAACTTTCCATTGCCCATTTAGCACGTCGTAGCTGTCCTCGATTACAATCCTCATCACTGTCAGCTTATTAACTACGTATGCAGCCTGCATGCCGCTCAGTTCGGATATTGATTCATTTAGTAGATCGTCGCGTTGCTCTCTTTCTCGTAATTGTCCTTTGAGTTGAGTTGGATGATTATTGAAACAACCGAAGAGCAGTTCACAATTAAAAATTCTGTTATTGTTCATTAATATTGAGAGCCCATTATTGAAAAATCCAATTATCATTGTAGTCGGCCAAAGACTAGCTAGCAATTCGATGAAATCAACGGAATTTCATGGTATTCTTAATAATAATACTTGAGATAAGAAACTAACAGTATCTATATGTGTACTATTCTCTCTTAAAAAACTATTTAAAATCAGACGATGAATCTATTCAAAACTTATAAGTGAATTACTCGAAACACTACAGGTTAGGTGAGGTCCATTTCCACAAGAGAACCAATCGTTGATGATCTATGATTATTAATAGCTAAGGCAGTTTGATAATTCTACTTTAGCTAAGAAAAATCAAATTTATTTATTGCATTCCTTATGGCTTTCAACTTGGAGCATTGCCAAGATGTGAGTGAATAGCTTTTTCATCTCTAGCAAGTGGAACACGCACCTTAATGAAACATTTTCATTGCATGCGAATATTTACTTATCGACACGCGTCGTACTTGGGATTTTTGTGTGTACTCTTCGAGGGTGACTCCCCTATGGGTTGGCAACAAAATTTTTGGTCTTAATTATATTTGCAGAACGTTATACATATCACCTGAACAAACAGTTGTGTTGTGTGCAGGTTGGTTACTCTCAAGTTAACTTAAAAGAATATCAATTCTTCTCTCTCCTCCTCGGAGTGGTGCTTAAACTGGTTAGATAATGTCCAGGATTGTATAAGGATGTTTGTTATGCCCAGATCTAAGAGCTTTATCTTCTTCTTTCTTATGTATTCCTTTTTTTACAATTCCGTAAAACATTATTTCAAAATTCTTAGTATTCTTCAGTTTTTATTTATAAAAAAACAACCCTTTCATATAAACGCGCATCATATATTTAATATTTTTTTAACTATTAGTGGTTCCAAGCAAATTAAATAAACAATTTCAATTTTAATATTATTTTATATTATCATAATATTTAGAATACATCATAACTATCTCCAATTTTCATGATTTATCGTAGTATATACTTTATGGCTATTACTACTACTACTATTACTATGGTAATTTAAAATAAAATCTTAATTGAGATATACATATATTAATCAAATAGGTATTCCGTAGGTTATATAATGCGTAGTGTAGGATTTTTCAAAGCACTTCTTCTAGATTGTCTTCTCAGCCATTTATTAGTGAGAGCCACGCAGTTCAGTGCCTTAGAATTCAATTTGATATTGTTTAACGCTTTTATCGGGCAACTAGCCTGTTCCTTCAACAGTTCGTGAGGGGAAGGTCTCATGACCAGGGAACAGTAACGTTATTCCTGACTATAAGAAGTAATTGGCCCGCCTATGAAAAAGTGTGAAACTACAAGCACTTAATGCATTTAATATAAGTCCAAGTGTTGCCTTACCGTAAGTATGGTGGATGAGGACTATTTGAGCAGGGGCGGCATGAGAAGCGAGAGCAGAGAGAAGCAATTTAAATCTCACTAATTACTTGGGCGACAAATTACGCAGCGAGACAACAGCTACAACAAGCACCCAAGCACCCAGCTACGCACACATTTATAGAAGATTGCTTACCTTAAACGGAACGAACAGGTGTCGGACTCTTCGCTCAACTACTTTTCATCCGTCGTGTCGCCGGTGAAATTATCTTCTTCTTTTTAGGAAGCATTTAGTGTCATTTAGTTGTCCCCCTAATTTGTTCCCGTCTTCAGCCTGACGCAATTCGTATTCTTATTTAATTTTTTTTTCGTTGAGCTGGGCTTCAGTTTGTCGGATGAAATAATTGTATCCTATCCGCAATACTACTTTCACTTTCGACATTCGGCTTGGTAGGCGGAGTTAAATCAGGTAATTTAGCACATATAAATAATTTTTACATATGGTAAATGTGGAATAGCCTCTATATATGAGCACCCCTCTACAAAACAGTTAGCATTTTAGAAAGACCAGCTTAGACGTATTCGGTGTCCAACTCTAATAAAACTTATGCAGACAATATTTCAAAACTTTTCGTACTTACAAAAACAAAAAACAAAAATATATATATATATATAAAATTATTTACGAATATTTCAATTTTTATTATTTTCTGCAATCGAAGCCTTATATTGAATATTTTTTCGTTTCCTTAATTAAAATTCAGTAATAGAAGGTTTCAAAACTAGATGCCAAATTACAACTAATAAAACTAAAAATACGAAATTTTGAAAAAATAATCTTCCCTCTCCGTTTGCCTTCTATTATTCATATTTTCCGTGTTCCTGAAATCTATAAATCGTCATCCAAGTGCTGAGGAGTATTCTTAAAATCGTGATTCTCATTAACCCCCACAAAATATGTTGGTAGGATCCCGAGCCCTTTTACGAATGTCAAGCCACGATAATCACATTCTATTCCGAATTTGCGCAATATAAATGCAGTATCTTCGCAAACGTGTATATGTCCATAAACACCGGTAGAGTCCATGCGCGAGGCCATGTTCACAGGAGTGCCCCATATATCGTAGTGGACCTGGGAGGCGCCAACGACTCCAGCCATCACCTCGCCGCATGATATGCCAATTTTCATATTGCCGGTGAACTGGCTACGATCAAGTATATTTGTGTAGACATTGCGCCACGTCCAAAGGGTTCGCAGCAGATCCAATGCAAAGGTAGTTAAAACAAAAACCACTTCCTCATTAGGTACGGCCGGATTATCGGCTAGCGATATTGAGGATGCCAGATAACGTTGAGCGCGTGACACTTCACAGCACAAAGATGTCAATTCAGTGAAAATTATCTATGGAAGGAATACACATATTAAGCTATGCCTTACCCTCCACTATAACGGATGGCTTATTTCCTGACCGTTCGTTGATGCGCCCCATGAAGCGTGGGTCCAAGCCACAGGCTGCCATATATGTACAGCCAACGATTTTTATCTTTTCCACTAAATAGTCTTCCCTATAAAGATACAACTACAAAAAAAAAAAAAAAAAAAAAAAAAAAAAAAAAAAAAATTAAAAAAAAAAAATAAAATAAAATAAAATTATAATAATAATAATAATAACAAGTTAGAAAGTTCTAGTCAAGACTGCTCGATACAAGATCCCAAGCAACAGCTATTTCAACAATTTTACACATTTAGGAGCGCACGCATAAACACGCATGGGCTGCAGTGTGGGCTTACTATAACAAAAATCGAAATTCTATAAAGTACATATGAGTCTACATTTAAAATTTGAAGAGTCTAAAGATGTGGGAGAAATAATTTTTGAACTGCTTTGCGAAAAGGTTTTTTATCGATAAAAAAATAACGGGACAAGTTATCGTTTTTTGTGATAAACTCGATATGCGCGTGCTATATACGGACATTTAAAAAAAAAGTTGAAATCTCTAGCTATTGTATCTTCGGAAATCGACGCGTTCGAACATACGGACAGAGAACAGACGGAAGGACAGACAGACGGACAGGGCTAACTCAACTTTTCTCGTCGCCCTGATCAAGAATATATATACTTTGTGGGGTCTGCCACACCTCCTTCTGCCTGTTACATACATTTTAACAAAACCATTATACCCTGATTTCCCATTGAAAATGGGTTCAGGGTATAAAAATAACGGGAAAAGTTATCGTTTTTTGTGATAAACTCGATATGCGCGTGATATACGTATATGGACATATATATGAAGTCTCTAGCTATTGTATCTTCGGAAATCGACGCGTTCAAACATACGGACAGACAGACGGACAGGGCCAAATCAACGCAGCTCGTCAACCTGATCAAGAATATATATACTTTGTGGGTCTGCCACGCCTCCTTCTGCCTGTTACATACATTTCAACAAAACCATTATACCCTGATTTCTCATTTTCAATGGGTTCAGGGTATAATAATCAATAAAAGAAGCGAAGTCTAAGTCTTGCAAAGTCACAGCCGGCTTATATCACTCACTATTTGATCGAATTGACTTATGATCTCGTTCAGAATACGCAAGTTGCGCACGTCCATTTTGAAGTCTTGGAGGGAAGCGAACATCACCGCCACCATTTTGTAGTTTTCAGCATAAAGCTGGTGCCTCGCCAATGACGTCAAATATATGTTGACTAGGAAAACGAATTGACTGTAAATAATAACTCGAGAGACAAACAATTGTAACACATCCTACCGACATGAGCAGGTAAAATATTTTGCAGCAGAATAGTTATCGATTTATTAGTGATGACAGCGTCATTCTGCTTTTTGAGCAATTCCAACTTCCAGCTAGATACAAGTGTTATTATCTTTAGTACTTTGGGTGTCGCGAATCGCGATAATGGCTTAGCTACTTACTTATAGTTGACCCTGCTATTGAACTCAGCCTGCCGTTCCATGAAGTACAGACACCCTAAAGTAGTCATAATCCTAAAGCCGTGTGCGTATTCTGCATCAAAGTAGGGATTTGTTGTACTGCTTCGATTAATTACGTATTCGAATTGAATAAACATAATTATCATATATGTAGTTCCTTCTAATACGCTTACTATGATCTTCACCATCCATGGAATTCGTGTGAATATTATGCTTAAGGCAATCATGAGGGACATCATGTTTGTGAGATCCCATGGATAGAAACACTTGTATTTATCCATTTCATAATGGTATAGCTTGCTGTCGATAAGTTGGAGATGGAATTCATCGTAGTCACATTCTCTCTAAGTAGTGCAAAATTGAAAATAGATATAGTTGTTACGATGTTATGAAATTATTTTTACTTACCAGGACCTGAAAAATAATCCAGAAGTAGCACACAATCATGTTCATGTAAATGCACATTCGAATGATGAGGCTAGACTGTATGCACTCGGCTGTCTTGAATATGAAGCAGCTGCATCTTGTAAAATTATGCGGAACATTCCCATATCGCCAATGGCAAGCCTTCTTAAACCACAAGATGATCACCGGAGTAGTCAACAACACCATAACAATAATATTATTGCTAACGCTGCTCTTGTCGGTTTTGTGGCTAATATTGACAAGATACACCAGAAATATCCCAGCAAACCAAGCTAACAGAACGCTATATCTCAACATGTAGTCGGGTTGCTTCATATAGTTCAACTCTTTTCGGGAATCGCGAAAGTTCAAAAACAAAAATCCGATTTGTGGGCGTGTAGTCGCTCGCTCTGTACTGGCGGTACGACTTTTCTTCTGACATATTGTTGTAAACTTATTCTTCACGCTATGGGAAAGGATATACTGAAGCTGAGAGGCCAAATTCGTTCAGGACAAACTCACTGAAATGAGCCGACGGGCAACTTATCAAACTCAATCCGAAGCGCCTCTTTTTTTTGCATTTCTATATCGTTGATCGTTTTCAGAGCCTGAGAGGATTGCTCGTTCCGCAAAACAATTTTGTAATCAAGTGCAGCAATAAGGAATGTTTTAATGTTTTTACTTGCAAGATGAGGGTGTTCGAGAGCCTTCTCTGTGCCTGGAAGAAGCTCATAGGGGTTATCGATCAACATTTTGCTGGTCCTTTCGCTTATGTGAATATGTCCTGGCCGTCCGGTAGATTCCAATATACCAGCAATTATTACATCTTCTCCTACAAAAAAACATCAAATGATAAAAAATGCTGCAACGAAATATTTTTTGCGTGAAACTACCCCAAACGTCGTACTGAAGCTTTGCAGCACCCATGACACCAGCCATCAATGAACCAGAATGCACACCGATTCGCATATCGATATCCAAATTTCGGCTTGATCTACTCATAATAATTGTTTACGCACTGCGTAGAAGGCAATCCTCATACTTACCGAACTTCCCGAATGTGCGCGATCATTCTTTGGGCCAGCTCTACGCAGCATTTGGCATGATCGGGGTCGGGTCGCGTTAGGCCCGCCACACAGTAGTAGCAGTCGCCCAGGAATTTAATGCGCTGTACCTTAAAAATATGGGCAGCCACGTCGAATCTACCATAGAGATCATGGAGCAATGCCACCAGAGAGTTGACAGTAAGTGTTGTAGTGAGATGCGTGTAGTTAACAACGTCTGCATACAGGATAGTCACATCCGGATGGAATTGAAGGGCCATAATGCCTTCGCTTAAGCTACTGCTTTGATATTCCATGTGCATCTTGTTAGTTTTCCCGATGCGATAGCGTATTTCTTTCGCGAATGGCCGTGCTATGTCAGGAGGCAAAATGCCAAAAAGCAATTGTTTCTCCTTGTTCTTTGCTTCTCGCAGCCCAATCTCCTCCATCACATACTGATGCCGATCAATAAACGACGAGCGGACAGTAATCTCGTTCAGCAAGCGATAGAATAGCCCTACCAAGTGGCAGCACGTAATGTGCAGAATCTCCACAATCATATATGGGGCTTGTTGAAAACTGATGAATTCACTGTCAAGAGTATAAAAGTAAATTATTATAAGGTAGGTAATAGACACACAGGACGCCAATAAAAACGGAGCTCTAAGAGCGGGTATGGGAAAACACAAATATATAACATATAAAACGTATGCGTCGTAGAACGGTAGAACATTCCATTCGTGTATATAATGGTGGTACAAAAATATAGTCACATCTGCGGATAGTGAGGGCTAGTGAGTAGGTGAATCGGTGAGTAGGCCATGTGCATAGATCGATATGTACCCGCCATAACTATGAAAGCCGCAGCAACTGCCGAGGATACGTAAATAATCCATTTGTTACGCGATACAATGGATTCCGAGAAGTTGATGGTCAATATGGAGACCGTGAGTATTGCGGATGTCAGATAAACTCCCACATCTACATGAATGAATTCGGGATACTGCGTGCACAGGGATTATTGAATAACTGATATTAGAGATCAAATTAAATCCTTACCGCGCAGGTCACCAACAGCATGATACACTTGATTACAGTCGCGGTCGAGTGTACGAAGAAGAATACGCCGAGATGATTGATGCATAGACGTCTGTCGTACAAAATGTAGTCTTCTTCAATATTCAACTCCTTGCATTTTTTCTAAGTTGTTTGTAAATAGTTATAATAGGAATAGTCATGAATTCATTAAGGGCAACACCTGCACTTGACCTATCTCATATTATATAGTTTATATAAGAAATTACCTAACAAATCCATTTGTTATTCCCCACTGATAATTGACTTTTTGACGAGGTTTGCCAAATTCGGTGTTTGGGATGTTTTTAACGTAACGTAACGTAATTGAACAAGCAGTTGAAATGCAGTATTAAATATTGAGAGTTACCTTTAAATATCTACGTTCCCAAAGAGCTTCTTTGCTATAATCCAATCTGCAGGGTCCCGCTGTATCCGAACTCATTTTTCAATTATTTGTATGTACTTTGCACTCATATGATATTCAAGGAGTAGTTGATATACAAAAATGATATATATTATTCCACATGACTTTTAATACTTTAATACATAGCTTTTATACTAAATAATACAAATATTATAATTTCAAATATATTCGTATATGAAATAACTAAGAAAGCTCTATTCGAGAGTGGTTGGCTACAAGTACTTGCAAGTATGAGTTTCCGACAACGAAAATATGTACATATATTCTTTATACATTATTAATATTATACATACCGATCCTTAAAATTTTCAACATTATGTACTAGCTGCACTCGCACGTACACATATTTGTATATACATACTATCCATAAATTAAAGCTATACGTCACAGTAAAATACCTATTCAAACCTGATATTCCTTGGTGGATTTATTAAATTGATTCGACATATTCTAAGTGTACAATTTTTCTTATTATCTACTCTACTTATTCTTTGTGTTAAATTCGTTCCCGTTTGCTTACTATGAATGTACAGATGTACATACATATTTATCATGTACATAACAATTATTATTATATTAATTTAAAATATATTAGTTAAATAATTTTTAAGTATTCAATTATTTTACCACATTCATTTTTTATTTTTTACATACATACCTATGCATTTACATACATTTGTACATACAGTCGGCAAAAAAAAGTTTAGTTACACTCCTTAAATCAACATTCATTGTTAAAAATACCCTTTAACATACTCCGCCACAATCTCCAGACCTGAATCCAATTGAGCACATTTGGAATTTACTACATAAAAGGATCCGGAAGAATAAATATCCACAAAAGATTTCCTGAAGTCAGTTTTGAGCTTCGAGTGGGTTAAAATCATCGAAAGTCAAACCAAACCATTCGTACGGAATATACGTCGTCGACTACTTGCAGTAATTGCTGTAAAAGGAGGTCCTACTAAATATTAATACATAATTATAAATAGTTTCTTTTAAGTATACCCTAACGTTTTTGGCATGCTTTTCTTGTTTTTTACATATTATTTAGTCAAATTCATTTGGTTTTTTATTGAAATAAGTTAATGATAAGGTATTTAAGAGTCAAAAATATAATTTAAAAGATCGCATCAACACTTTTGTTTATTTCCTTTTATTTAACCACTTTTTAATAGTTAAGTTGAAAAATCGTTATGTAGCTAACCTTTTTTTGCCGACTGTATGTACATATGTATGCATATGTATGCTAATTGTCTCTACTCGCTACTGTCTGTACATACCTACATATGTATGTACGTATGTATTGTATATACACATGATTTCTTAACATTGCACTCGCGTAAATTCAAGCAGCCCAGCATCACCATAAGAATATGATGTTACATAAACAACCTTACCTTGCTTGTGCTTTTGTCGCTTAGACGGCTGCAATCGCACTCAGTCGAAACCACGAAACTATCGATATCTATCGCCGACCGCCACAATTCCATGTGGATTTGCTTCAGTGTTGTCAGGCTTAAGGTAGATAATTGAAGTGGAAAAAGTTTGAATACAAACAAGATGTAAAATAAGTAAATATATGAAAAGTTGGGAAAAAATTAATAGCAATTGAATGATTTGGATAGTTCGCTGAATTTAAACAAAATTTGTCTACGTTTATCAGGTGATTGGTTTGAAAACATGCAAAATTTTGAGGTATAGATTATTCTAGAAATTCAAATTGGCTAAATCTATCCCCAAATAGGCTTAAATGACAACACTGATTAGGTGTGCACAATCGAAATTCTTCAAAACCTATTGTAAGACAAAAAGGAAATAAATATTATTTGTTTGCTTTGTAACTTTCCTGTTTTTCAATAGTCAGCCTTTCCTTTCCCAGGGGAATCAGGCTCAGCTCTCAGAGAGTTTCATGATACCATTACCTCTATAGGGGTATTATCCGAAGACCCAACCTCCCTGTGCTGTCTAACTAACCATTCTTGACTTCATAATATTGCGCGAGGGGAAGGTCTCATCATGAGGCCTATAAGAAACGAAAATAAAGACGAAGTAGAAACATTATACCTGATTATAAGAAGTAATAGGCCCGCCTATATAAATGTGTGAAACTACAAGCACATTACCGTTAAATATGGTGGATGAGGCCTTTTGGAGCAGAGGACTATTGGCGAGAAAAGTGATAGCAGGGAGAAGCAATTTAAATTTCACTATTACTTGGGCGACAAATTACTCAGCGAGACAACAGCTACAACAAGCACCCAAGCACCCAGCTACGCACACATTTAGAGAAGATTGCTTACCTTAACAAACAGGTGTCGGACTCTTCGCTCAACTAGTTTTCATCCGTCGTGTCGCCGGTGAAATTTTCATCTTTTTAGGAAAGAGTCATTTAGTTGAACTTCAGCTTTTTAGCTCTTCAACTAATATAATTTCTGGCATCCCCGAAAATGAGTTTTTCAATATGTCACGCTCATATGGGAGCGAAAGAAATTGCGTTCACCCAGATAGACGGACGGACAGTAAGACGGACACAAAATCAATGTACCCATTTCACTTCGATGGCATTTAATGAATATATAATTAATTCATGAAATTAAACAATAAATAAAACCGATTTTGAGAAATTTTCTTTAATTAAAATTCACTAACAGACCGTTTCAAAACTAGATGCCAAATTATAACTAACAAAGCTAAAAGTAATTTTCAAAAGTTATTATTCCCCTTCTGTTGTGCTTCTATCATAAATATTTCCCGGGTTTCTTCCGTCCATGAAGCTGTCAGCTGGCTCAGGAATATCTTTAAAATCGTGATTCTCATTAACCCCCACAAAATATGTTGGTAGGATCCCGAGCCCTTTTACGAATGTCAAGCCACGATAATCACATTCTATTCCGAATTTGCGCAATATAAATGCAGTATCTTCACAAACGTGTATATGTCCAGAAACACCGGTAGAGTCCATGCGCGAGGCCATATTCACAGGAGTGCCCCATATATCGTAGTGGACCTGGGAGGCGCCAACGACTCCAGCCATCACCTCGCCGCATGATATGCCAATTTTCATATTGCCGGTGAACTGGCTACGATCAAGAATATTTGTGTAGACATTGCGCCACGTCCAAAGGGTTCGCAGCAGATCCAATGCAAAGGTAGTTAAAACGAAAACCACTTCCTCATTAGGTACAGCCGGATTATCGGCTAGCGATATTGAGGATGCCAGATAACGTTGAACGCGTGACACTTCAAAGCACAAAGATGAGAATTCAGTGAAAATTATCTATGAAAGGAATACACATATTAAACTATGCCTTACCCTCCACTACGGATGGCTTATTTCCTGACCGTTCGTTGATGCGCCCCATGAAGCGTGGGTCCAAGCCACAGGCTGCCATATATGTACAGCCAACGATTTTTATCTTTTCCACTAAATAGTCTTCCCTATAAAGATACAACTACAAAAAAAAAAAAAAAAAAAAATAAAATAAAAAAATAATAATAATAATAATAATAATAATAATAATAATGAAAGAAGCGAAGTCTAAGTCTTGCAAAGTCACAGCCGGCTTATATCACTCACTATTTTATCGAATTGACTTATGATCTCGTTCAGAATACGCAAGTTGCGCACGTCCATTTTGAAGTCCAGGAGGGAAGCGAACATCACCGCCACCATTTTGTAGTTTTCAGCATAAAGCTGGTGCTTCGCCAATGACGTCAAATATATGTTGACTAGGAAAACGAATTGACTGTAAATAATAACTCGAGAGACAAACAATTGTAACACATCCTACCGACATGAGCAGGTAAAATATTTTGCAGCAGAATAGTTATCGATTTATTAGTGATGACAGCGTCATTCTGCTTTTTGAGCAATTCCAACTTCCAGCTAGATACAAGTGTTATTATCTTTAGTACTTTGGGTGTCGCGAATCGCGATGATGGCTTAGCTACTTACTTATAGTTGACCCTGCTATTGAACTCAGCCTGCCGTTCCATGAAGTACAGACACCCTAAAGTAGTCATAATCTTAAAGCCGTGTGCGTATTCTGAATCAAAGTAGGGATTAGTTGTACTGCTTCGATTAATTACGTATTCGAATTGAATAAACATGATTATCATATATGTAGTTCCTTCTAATACGCTTACTATGATCTTCACCATCCATGGAATTCGTGTGAATATTATGCTTAAGGCAATCATGAGGGACATCATGTTTGTGAGATCCCAAGAATAAAAACACATGTACTTATCCATTTCGTAATGGTATAGCTTGCTGTCGATAAGTTGGAGATGGAATTCATCGTAGTCACATTCTCTCTAAGTAGTGCAAAATTGAAAATAGATATAGTTGTTACGAAAACTCATTGACTATGTCACAGTAAAGACTTCGAAAAGTGGAGCAAGGCGTTTACCTCAATTGTAAAAATCGATCTTTCTGGGATGCTATGAAATTATTCTTACTTACCAGGACCTGAAAAATAATCCAGAAGTAGCATACAATCATGTTCATGTAAATGCACATTCTAATGATGAGGCTAGACTGTATGCACTCGGCTGTCTTGAATATGAAGCAGCTGCATCTTGTAAAATTATGCGGAACATTCCCATATCGCCAATGGCAAGCCTTCTTAAACCACAAGATGATCACCGGAGTAGTCAACAACACCATAACAATAATATTATTGTTAACGCTGCTCTTGTCGGCTTTGTGGCTAATATTGACAAGATACACCAGAAATATCCCAGCAAACCAAGCTAACAGAACGCTATATCTCAACATGTAGTCGGGTTGCTTCATATAGTTCAACTCTTTTCGGGAATCGCGAAAGTTCAAAAACAAAAATCCGATTTGTGGGCGTGTAGTCGCTCGCTCTGTACTGGCGGTACGACTTTTCTTCTGACATATTGTTGTAAACTTATTCTTCACGCTATGGGAAAGGATATACTGAAGCTGAGAGGCCAAATTCGTTCAGGACAAACTCACTGAAATGAGCCGACGGGCAACTTATCAAACTCAATCCGAAGCGCCTCTTTTTTTTGCATTTCTATATCGTTGATCGTTTTCAGAGCCTGAGAGGATTGCTCGTTCCGCAAAACAATTTTGTAATCAAGTGCAGCAATAAGGAATGTTTTAATGTTTTTACTTGCAAGATGAGGGTGCTCGAGAGCCTTCTCTGTGCCTGGAAGAAGCTCATAGGGGTTATCGATCAACATTTTGCTGGTCCTTTCGCTTATGTGAATATGTCCTGGCCGTCCGGTAGATTCCAATATACCAGCAATTATTACATCTTCTCCTACAAAAAAACATCAAATGATAAAAAATGCTGCAACGAAATATTTTTTGCGTGAAACTACCCCAAACGTCGTACTGAAGCTTTGCAGCACCCATGACACCAGCCATCAATGAACCAGAATGCACACCGATTCGCATATCGATATCCAAATTTCGGCTTGATCTACTCATAATAATTGTTTACGCACTGCGTAGAAGGCAATCCTCATACTTACCGAACTTCCCGAATGTGCGCGATCATTCTTTGGGCCAGCTCTACGCAGCATTTGGCATGATCGGGGTCGGGTCGCGTTAGGCCCGCCACACAGTAGTAGCAGTCGCCCAGGAATTTAATGCGCTGTACCTTAAAAATATGGGCAGCCACGTCGAATCTACCATAGAGATCATGGAGCAATGCCACCAGAGAGTTGACAGTAAGTGTTGTAGTGAGATGCGTGTAGTTAACAACGTCTGCATACAGGATAGTCACATCCGGATGGAATTGAAGGGCCATTATTCCTTCGTTTAGGCTACCGCTTTGATATTCCATGTGTATCTTGTTAGTTTTCCCGATGCGATAGCGTATTTCTTTCTCGAATGGCCGTGCTATGTCTGGAGGTAAAATGCCAAAAAGCAATTGTTTCTCCTTGTTCTTTGCCTCTCGCAGCCAAATTTCCTCCATCACATACTGATGCCGATCAATAAATGACGAGCGAACAGTAATCTCGTTCAGTAAGCGATAGAATAGCCCTACCAAGTGGCAGCACGTAATGTGCAGAACCTCCACAATCATATATGGGGCTTGTTGAAAACTAAGGAACTCATTGGCACGAGTATAAAAGTAAATTATAATAAGGTAGGTAATAGACACGCAGGACGCCAATATAAACGGAGCTCTAAGAGCGGGTATGGGAAAACACAAATATATAACATATAAAACGTAGGCATCGTAAAATGGTAGAACAGTCCATTCGTGTATATAATGGTGGTACAAAAATATAGTCACATCTGCGGATAGTGAGGGCTAGTGAGTAGGTGAATCGGTGAGTAGGCCATGTGCATAGATCGATATGTACCCGCCATAACTATGAAAGCCGCAGCAACTGCCGAGGATACGTAAATAATCCATTTGTTACGCGATACAATGGATTCCGAGAAGTTGATGGTCAATATGGAGACCGTGAGTATTGCGGATGTCAGATAAACTCCCACATCTACATGAATGAATTCGGGATACTGCGTGCACAGGGATTATTGAATAACTGATATTAGATATCAAATTAAATCCTTACCGCGCAGGTCACCAACAGCATGATACACTTGATTACAGTCGCGGTCGAGTGTACGAAGAAGAATACGCCGAGATGATTGATGCATAGACGTCTGTCGTACAAAATGTAGTCTTCTTCAATATTCAACTCCTTGCATTTTTTCTAAGTTGTTTGTAAATAGTTATAATAGGAATAGTCATGAATTCATTAAGGGCAACACCTGCACTTGACCTATCTCATATTATATAGTTTATATAAGAAATTACCTAACAAATCCATTTGTTATTCCCCACTGATAATTGACTTTTTGACGAGGTTTGCCAAATTCGGTGTTTGGGATGTTTTTAACGTAACGTAACGTAATTGAACAAGCAGTTGAAATGCAGTATTAAATATTGAGAGTTACCTTTAAATAGCTACGTTCCCAAAGAGCTTCTTTGCTATAATCCAATCTGCAGGGTCCCGCTGTATCCGAACTCATTTTTCAATTATTTATATGTACTTTGCATTCATATGATATTCAAGGAGTAGTTGATAACAGAATAATATATAACAATTCTATATGACATTTGTTACTCTCTTAAGAAAGTAGTTTTTGTCTGAATTATCAATAAACACTCCGTAAAAAAATTCCAATCGGGACTGCCCGACTAATCCTTAATCGATCATATTTCAATCTTTATTTTCTTCTGTAATATATACGTAACACATTGATGAACACACACGCTGACTTGGCTTTTTGATGCGTTTATTAAGTTTTCGCTTTACAAACGATTTTATTTTACAACCTGATCCAATTAAAAATAAAAAGTCACATTGTTAAAATGTATGTAACCGGCAGAAGGAGGCGTGGAAACCCCACAAGGTATACATATATATTCTTGAACAGGGTGACGAGATGAGTCGATATAGCCCTGTCCGTCTGTCCGTCTGTATGAGTGCGTCGATCTCAGAAGTTATAAGGCTAGAGACTTGAAATTTGTTTTTAAATGTCCGCATAGAAAGAGTTGAGTTGAGTTTGTAGTTGTATGAGAGTGGAGTTGGGAGTAGAGTTGAGTGGTAGTTGTATGAGAGATGAATAGATAAATGGTATGCACAAATTTGTTATAAGATACTTGTTTAAAAGAGCAAACCAAACAAAAATAATTTTATGGAACCTAGCTGGAACTTAAATATAAACTCTCTTCCATATTCCATTATAATAATATATTCTACAATTATTTAACAAATTTTTGGAGTTTCATCAGTATTTTTTGTGTAATCCAAATGTCTTAGTATAACCTAGAAAGTATAAACTATATATACGTTTACAATAACGAATATATTCCAAAACGTATGACTCGTCTTTCGAAATATGTGAGTTTGCTGTGAATCTATGGATAAAAAATTATGTTGCTAATACAAACTAGAGTGGGAGAAGCTCGAGGAGTTATAGAAGCAAGAGGGAATGCAACATCAGCTCATTTTAGCCAAGCTAAGCTGTATTCATAACGTCTAAACTATGTTCCTTTTTTTTCATTCCGCGTAGGTTTTGTTGTTTTTATCGTGCTTACTGTGCATAAATGTCGAAAGTTGTTGTTGGCGCAGGGATTACTGTAGCTAATGTTTCTGTTGGTTGGCTGTTTGGCATGGTACAACATTTATTGATGCTTGGTCAGGCATAATAACAGCTCTGAGCTGAGGCAACGGAGGGAGATGTTTCTGTTTTCACGATTTACATTGGGATTAATAAGCAATGACGTCGCCAACGCTGCATTTTATAATAGCGCATAATAAGAGACCTTCCAAGGGCTCACTGAATATGCCAGTCTCAGCCAGACGATCGAGATAAGTATGCTACAGCTACCATTCGCAACTTTATTGGCACATTTATACCCTTTTATTACGTACTGAAGATATGCTAGTAAAGCTATTGCTTTTTAGGGAGTAAACACCCAAGCAGCTCAACACGTTCCTGTTTGAAGAGAGTGCCAAACGTATATAATATTTATTACATAGTAGTTTGCGTCCTAACATATGTATATGTACATACATATGTTTATAATGAACACATACCAGAATTTATGAATTAATTCAATTCACAGATACAGATACAGATACAGATACAGATACAGATACAGATACAGATACAGATACAGATACAGATACAGATACAGATACAGATACAGATACAGATACAGATACAGATACAGATACAGATACAGATACAGATACAGATACAGATACAGATACAGATACAGATACAGATACAGATACAGATACAGATACAGATACAGATACAGATACAGATACAGATACAGATACAGATACAGATACAGATACAGATACAGATACAGATACAGATACAGATACAGATACAGATACAGATACAGATACAGATACAGATACAGATACAGATACAGATACAGATACAGATACAGATACAGATACAGATACAGATACAGATACAGATACAGATACAGATACAGATACAGATACAGATACAGATACAGATACAGATACAGATACAGATACAGATACAGATACAGATACAGATACAGATACAGATACAGATACAGATACAGATACAGATACAGATACAGATACAGATACAGATACAGATACAGATACAGATACAGATACAGATACAGATACAGATACAGATACAGATACAGATACAGATACAGATACAGATACAGATACAGATACAGATACAGATACAGATACAGATACAGATACAGATACAGATACAGATACAGATACAGATACAGATACAGATACAGATACAGATACAGATACAGATACAGATACAGATACAGATACAGATACAGATACAGATACAGATACAGATACAGATACAGATACAGATACAGATACAGATACAGATACAGATACAGATACAGATACAGATACAGATACAGATACAGATACAGATACAGATACAGATACAGATACAGTTACAGTTACAGATACAGATACAGATACAGATACAGATACAGATACAGATACAGATACAGATACAGATACAGATACAGATACAGATACATATACAGATACAGATACAGATACAGATACAGATACAGATACAGATACAGATACAGATACAGATACAGATACAGATACAGATACAGATACAGATACAGATACAGATACAGATACAGATACAGATAAAGATACAGATACAGAGCCGAGTTAGCCTGTGAAATATGCATAGTTTCATTTAGTTTCTCATCTGAAGTATTTGTTTGGTCTCAGGGTATTCGCATAGTCAGGTCTGCCTATAGGACTACAGCTCAGACTAGTTTATTTTTTTAGACCGCTTTGAAGTTGCCTTTAACTGCAGTCAACGTCTGCACTTTCGAGTGCCCCAACATTTCCCAAATTACGCTCAAGACCGACCCGATATTGCGCCTTGACACCCTTCGCCGTCCTCCTTCCATTTGTCAGCGGCAGTTTTTGTATGTTGGCTGGAATTTGAGTTTGAATTTGAGCTTGAGTTTGGCTAGCGACTCGAAAAAAGTTTGCCGCTTGTTTGTTTGGCTGCCGTCGTTTATTATTATTATGTACTTTTCGGTTTCAGTCCTGGTTCGCGTTCTCGGTTTATACGGTCGGCGAGCGCTTGCCGCGCTTTATTTAACTTTGGGCAGTTTGATGGCAGGAAATAGAATTTAATGGATTTTGTAATAACGTTGTCGACGACAACGATGGCAACAGCAACAGCAACAGCAACAGCCACAGCAACAGCAACGGCAAAGGAAATGGCAATCGCAAAAAAAACTTTGCGTTTCTTTACAGTTTTTTCCTTTTTTTTTTTTTTTGTAAATTATTTTTATGTCATTTGCTTCAAAAGTCGCGAATCTTATGCTGTGGACATTTCGATATAAAGTGGATGGACTAATCAAGTTTTCACTTTAGTATTTGTTTGTCAGGTATTGGTCTACGACTGCATGCAAAAGCTTTCTTGCCTAGATTTAGGAGTGGTCAATAAATAACATCAAATAGCACCAACTTAGTTGATGGCAGTCACGATGTCTGGGCCAGCAGGACTGCGCGTGAATATTTCTTTGATGACACGCAATATGTCAGTGACAGGCAAACCCTTGGGGGAGATCACCTATGCATGGCCCACACTTCGAATGATTTAAATGCTATAAGTCACCTGTTTTGTTGATGTCGAAGTTTGAAGTTTGTAAAATCTTCGATTGGCGTGTGCGTGTGTGTGTCTCTCGCTAATAGTCTCAATTAGACTTGGATTCTTTTTTCAGCTAGCCCCTCAGGGCGTGGGCGAGTCGGGCGTATAGATTGCCATAGACCCACAGTTATTTTCCTGTTTCAATGTCGCCATTGGCATTGTCATTGTCACCTCCCCACCTCAGGGCGCTGGCAAGCCTGCCCTCATTCATCAAAGTGTCTGAGAAAGTGCTGCCTCCTCCAGCCAGTGCGATGTGCCCGCAGCTCGGCTGCCTTTGATCGTTGGGCATTTCTGCGGCTCATATTTTTAAAACTCAGACGCATTGTCATCATCCCCTTAAAAAATGATTGCTACTGTTTTTATTACTTCTTTTTTTCCAAAAACGACCTGGGGGCTGTGGGGAATGACATGAATGAAGTGTGCGTGGGCCTGACGTTGATGATTTTTCATTGCTTGAGTTTTAATTTTACACTTGAGTTGAGTCTGGGGGCCCCACGAAAGCAGCGACAATAATTGTACAGCAACTGGAAACAATTGAATCTCAGCCATAGATAGATACCCTATTCAGCTCCATACACGAGGCAAACTGGAAGTTAGCCCAAACAATTATGAGTACGCTTGATATCCAGATTCAGATAATAACTTTGGTGTCGTGGATGTCGCCTCCAATGGGTCTACAAAAGACAACACACAAATTTAAATGCCCATCGGAGCTTAAAGCTGCGCAGCGGCGACAGAAATAACTTTAAAATGTACAAAACTTATAGCGGACACTGTGCAGTGGCTGACCCCTAGCCCCGTTTTGTCGGTTGGACATTCTCTGGCCCATCCGTGATTTATGGCCACGACGCGCGTTGCTTTGACATCGGCCGACATTTGACAAAAGCTCGACGAGCGGCATCGCCCCCAGCTCGCAGCCAGAAGGGCTGCTCTGGGCACCACCCGCTTGGGTTGCTTGTTTAGCAGGTTGCAGATAATTCATCGCTGACATTGCGTACCAATTTAAGGGTTGACTGATTCACCGGGTGGCATGCCTGGCAAGCCAGCCGAGCAATCGGGCTGTCCGTCAGTCGGGCAGCCGCTCCTGGAACGTCTATTCTCTCTAACAAGGTGCGGCGGCTGGCGGCTGGCTGCTTACGTCTGGTGACTGCCGAGTGGCGACTGGCGAGTGGCGTGTGCCCTTTGGCCCTGACAGTGGCCCTGATCTACCACGGGCGAGCTCTGTGGCCAGTGAGTCAGAAAAAAGGTCGGCCAACAAGCTGCGCAGCGAACGGCTTCACATGTGAGCTACGGCAGGGAAGGACGCTGTTGGTCCTTCGCTCCCTTCGTTCCCTCTCCCATCACTGGTTAATTAGACATGTGAGTTGGGATGTTTTTGTCTTTAGTCCTGCTGATTTTTAAAGTGACTAAATTTTTAAACACACATTAAAAAGGGCGGTGCTCCATTCCTCGTGTGGGTCGGCCTTAATTGCACCAATTGAAATTAAGTGTTACCCTTTTCGCAGTCTCTGCAGGGGCTCGAGGCCATAATGTGAGCTTGGAAGCATTAAGACCACACTACACAATCGCATGGACCGTTTATGACCTCGTTTCGGGCCTGGCTTTGTCTGCCAAGAATACCATTTGACATTGGGATTATCTTTGGACAGTTGACCTTTTTGATAGTTTCACAAGCTGTAATAGATTCGAATAGTTTTGGGCGAACAGTGCCTTCTGCTCTGTAACCAGAATTAAACTTTCCCAACTCTCGAGTGCTTGAGCAAGATTAAAAGAGCGCAAGCTTGGCTATTTCCTGGATAAACCTCATGAAAAGCTGTTAGCGCTGAGCTACGAGTAGCCAAGGTAGCCAGCCACCTGATGACCCATTCAGCAAAATGCCAGCACTTAAGACCCGTAATTGAATGCCCAGCAGCATGGCCGAGGCGCTCCCCTACTCGATGCTAAGTCGGACCTCAGCGCTGTATTAGTTTATTCAACTGTCCTCATTATATGCAGGAAACTAAGTTTTGAGTTAGAGTAAAAGGAAAACAGCTTGAGGATGGGACCGAAAGCTTTTCGCTCTCAATGCAGACGTAATGCGCTTTGACAGTTTCACTTTGAAAGCCACCCGAACCTGCTCCCACCCCCGTTATGTGGGTTCGGTATGGGTTGATGCTGGGACAATAAAGATTGACACGTGACCGTGCAATGATTTCCAGTTTAACGTTGTCACATGCGCCCTCCCCAGCCCGCCTCGGCCATCTTGGTGCTGTATGTGTGACAAAAGCGAGCATCCAACCATCTGAGAACCTTTCAGTGGCTCCTTGGTCAGCAGCAGATGTCCCCAGCCCAGATATGGCTTCTGCATGCGAGTCCTGCTCTTGGCTCTCGGTCGCCTGTATTTGGTTTCGTCAAACGTGCAAAGCTGCCGTTGATCCTATTTTCTTAACATTTTCCATGCTTGCTCCACTCCTGCCCCTGGCCCAGCTCTCTGCTCCTGCTCCCTTTCTGAGGCATTTGTTATGTGGCTCAGATTACGCGCTTCACTTAAGTGTGCTCAGTTGCTTCCGTTTCCTTCACTTCCACTGACTGGCTGGTGGAAGCACGGATGAATATGCTCGGAAGGGTGTGCGC
Organism: Drosophila aldrichi; assembly: GCA_035045965.1. Classification (NCBI taxonomy): domain Eukaryota; kingdom Metazoa; phylum Arthropoda; class Insecta; order Diptera; family Drosophilidae; genus Drosophila; species Drosophila aldrichi. The sequence goes on along the minus strand of JAWNOM010000341.1, from coordinate 1,910,239 downwards.
TGTGGGGCTCTGTCTCTATGTCTCTATGCATTCTCGTGCCCTTCCCCACCCCCACTCTGTGTGTGGATTACAGCAGCCGTAACGCTAGCATCAGGAATGTCTTCATTAATGACAGGTTTCATATGTATTCTTCTGAGTTGTGACAGACTCTCTAACTGAAACTGATTCAAGCTGCAAGCAGGGCAATTGATGTGGGTTTGCTAAACTTTATCTATATAATATAAAGATTCTATGTAGACTGTTAATAGCTTTAGAATTAGAATTCGAGAATGTTACTGATTATGTGATGCTTTTACATTGCTAGTTCCAAAGCCAAACAGCCCGAGTACAGTTGCCCGCCCTTAGCCTTATGGCCAGCCGGGCTGCAGCCGTCAAATCCCCAAACGCATGCCACTCTAATCACTGAGGGCATCGTGCCACACGCCGTGTTGCGCGTTGCAGCTTCGCTGGCCGGGCCAACGCCCAGTCCATGTTCGATGCTCGATGTTCGGTTGGTCATGTGCGGCTCATTAAAATGTTGCCGGGCCAAAAAATATGTTGCGAAACTGCTGAATTGGGCGTCGGGTCGAACGGAGCTTCACGCTTCACATGCAACCTGCAGCCCCGTTTGGGGTTGCAACGTCCATTTCGGCAGAGAAAGAAAACTAATTTCAGCGCAAATTTGTTTCGCACCTCACAACGAACTGCAAAGCAGTTCAATGGATAACTAAACGCCGTTCTATACAGTGGGTGTGAGTGCGAGTGTCTATGGTGTGCGTGTGCGTGCGCGCGTGTGTGCACTTAATAAGCTGATCGAATCGTCAACACACAAAAACCCATTGAAATTCCAAAATCAACAAGCCACCGCTGGACTCCGGCTGGCTCTGCCCTCTACAAGGTGTACGGAGCAAGAGCGCAAAAGAGCAAAATCAATGAGTCACAATATGGCCTCAATTTCCGCTGGTCCAGATTCCAGTAGCTCTACTGCCAGGGCAGCCGTGCAGCGTAATGAAATCTCATTCAATTAAACATAACACGGGCGAGAATGAGTGCACATCAGGCATTATGTGGGGAGCTGAACGGCCAGCTAGGGGCTCAAGTTCAAGTCCTAGGCCAGGACAACACCAGCACCAACATCATCATCAACGTCATCATCATCATCGTCATCAGCTTTCGCCCGGCATTCTCTGTGTTGTCGATTCTGCCTTGCGTGCATATTCTGCACTTTTTTTTTGCCCTGCGCTGATATGAACGATGATATTTTACTATCGCCCACCTGCTTTCAATACGACAATTTGCACACTCTTGCCGAAACACCCTTCGACAACACAACAAACAACAAAAAACAAAAAACTGAGGGCTTTTGGTGGGCAGTCAGCCGCTCGAGTTGATTGAAGGCGAAGGCGAGCTGCACAGGTGTGAGTGGCCGTAAGTGTCGCCCGGATTGTCAACCTGACATGAATTGGCAGCATTATCTGCAGCTTGCCGACTGCATTCATTTATATATGTCAGCTGCTGCTTAATGCAAGTGCAAGTTTATTAAAAATGTAATCTTTTAATTCGATTAAATGACCGAAATACTAAGGCAACGACCTAGATATGTCAAAGGCCAATAAGAAAGCTTCAGACGAGGTTGTCCGACTAACAGATACGTTGATACCTGAAAAATGAAAATTTGCGTTCACTTTCCTGATATTATCTACATACTTATACATACATACATATGTATGTATAAGATACACAAGAATTAGTCGCAATACACAACAGGAAGTTAAACACACGCCTTATTACTAAGCTTACCTTTTATATAAAGTTGTTTTTCTTCACTGAACAATTCGGCTTATAAGAATAAATTGCAATTAAAAAATTGATTTGAACACCACGTACACAATTCACTAATTGGCGATAAACTTAAATACATTTATAAGTATTAATGTACATACATACATGTATGCATGTACAATATTGAAATGAAATAGTGTGACCAGCTACAAAATCAAAAAATAATAATTGTCTGCCCTCCTTTTTGATACGAATTATTGCATTTTGTTGGTGCTTGAACGGAAAATGACGCAGATACATATGCATCACAGCCACATAAAGGGTTCGTAGTTTATATACATATCTTCTCAATGAGTTCGTATTTCTATAGTATTATAAGTAAATCACAGTTCAATCTGTGGAAGATATTCAATTGTGCCACTCTCCACAGGGCGGATATACGCAGCATATTTAAAATATTTATTGAGAAAATTAATTGTATCAATGTGGTTTGGTTTCTAGTGGTTAAACTGGTAAATACATATTTTATAAAAATTTTAAATTTTGTACATCACTGAAGTTCATTCAGTGTTGTGGGTATATACATACATATACATACATATAAATATTAAGGTCTACGTGGGTAAATAATATTCAAGCTCTATAGCTTATATTTAAGAAATATGGTATATCTCGATCTCTCCTTAGGGCTTGTCCTTCAAAAGCAACGAATGATTTCCATCCAAACAATAGGCTAAGAGCTAGACGAAGACGATGGATGATTGCAGAATATATAATCTTAGACGTTTGACTGATAAAAGAGATAGATTTCCTACGTCTTATTGGGAAAGACTTTAATCGATCATCTTGGAAACTCCCATAGCTTAAGAATCAGACTAAATTCTTCGTTTCAGCTGAAGAGAGAAGGTATTACGGAGTAGTCATGGCAGCAGTAATAATTAAACATATAAATAGTTTATTTTTCAATTTCAAATCAGAAATTCAGATTAAGTAATCTAGCATTCTCGAGCAACTGCCCTCTGATTCGTTAAGAATGTATTATGAACTAAAATCCATTAAGCCAACTACTTTGAAAGCTGCTATAGCTGAGGTTCAACTCGGGAAATATAGGATGCAAAAGGTCTCCCACAGTCGACTTGGATTAAAGTATGCAAAATTTAGTGGGAACGTCGCGTGGCGTTGCGAGTCGTCGCATCGTTTGGTGTTCGGGGTTCGTCGTTTGGCGTGGACTCATAAATATTAAAATGGGAAATTTTTCGTCTTATTAATTTAACGGTGGCAATGTAGCAGCAGCGGTAGTTTGGCAGCCCTAGGTGCAAATTATGCAGAACAATGTCGCAAAATCGTACTGCCAGAGGCAGCTGTAGTGGCCAGTGAGCTGTGAGTCTGGTCGCAGGCTGCTTGAATGTTGCTTAGTTTTTGGCCAGAGATTTGCATAAATTTGCATCTAGCCGGCTTAATTGAAAAACAGTCCCGCACCGAAAAGTGACATTTTAAAGAGACGCATAAATTATACGCTCCTTGGAGGAGCTGAGAAGCCAGCTGAAAGGTCTCGATGCCCTCCCCCAGCGGTTTATGATTTACTTGATGCCTGACTGCAGCTGAATCATTGGCAAATCTGCTGCCTGCCGGGCAACTCCTCGGCAAGTGGCAAGTGGCAAGTGGCAAATGGCTAGTGGGAAGCTCAAATCGTACTGCAGTCCATCTATAAATAGCCAATCAGCCCTCCGCTGGGAACCCGAACAACTGACACTTTAAGTTGTGCTGTCCCGACATCCCATGCCGCATTTAATGCCTGACTGTCGCCTCGCTGGCAGAGCTCTAATGAGCTGCTGTGGCCGTGCTCCTGCTCGTTGCGGAATTTAATTTTAGTTCGCCTTCAGGAGGCCTTCGCCCTTGCCCCACACACCCATCGCACAAATTGCACTGAGTAATTGCAGTTTTCACACGTGCTTCCCATTAAATGAAACGATTACAACCCGATTTCAGCTTACATATAAGTGAAATTTATTTGCAGCGCAGTCTGCCAGCGTCAAAATACACCCCGAGAGCCCATGGCGAAGAAGAAGTATGTTCATAGTTCTATGATTTAAGTCGACAGCAGCGCACAGCTGACTGCACATGCGGCTGGGCTAGGGAACTGCCTCAGCGTCCTGCCTCTGGCCTGGCTGCGGACTGATGCACTCCACATAAAGAAGTTTGCCATAAATTGCAGATACTAATGAGTTATGTATGCGTACATAAAATATTTCATTTACATCTGCTTAACAGAGTGACACTGACAATCGCTGCAGAGTCGTCAGTGTCTCTGATTTCGATGCGAGTGCAAGTGCAAGTGCGAAGGCAATAAATTTGCGCACAAGAAACGACTCAATTGCTTGATCAGCCTCGACTCTGGGCAGGTGTAACTGAGAGGCACATACTTCCTTCTGACCGATAATCACTCCGTGTTGCAAGCTAATTAAATGAAACTTGTATGCAGCAATCAAATGGCCGAATAGTTAAATGTGTGAATTAAGTTGAAGGCGAATCGAGTCGAGTCGAGTCGAGTCGACGCTAGGGTCGAGGGCCCCCAACAAATACTGGCACAAGTATACGTACGGATAGCCGCATTAATTATGCATTTATGCCGTTGCAATATGTCGACCACACACTTAAAGTACACACATTTGCGGTCGGGCACCGTTGCAACAATAGATCAGAGCAGCACCAAAGACAATGGCCGAAAGTCAGACGAGCCTGTCGTCCTGCCGAGCACATTTGACCGCAAACAATAAATGCTTGCAACTAAATGCACTTTAGGGGCCACCCAAATACACCTCGGTGTGTGTGTGTGTGTGCGGGTGTTTGTATTGGACACAAATTAAGCACGACGAGCACACAAAATGGTTGCCGTCCCCGCTGCTCGCCCCCCACTCCCAACTCGCCACTCGGCATTCGCCCAACCAAAACGTGTCATGAGTGATGTTGTTTCAATTGCTGATTTAATGCACCCCTGCAACTGCCCCGACGAGACTTGGGACATTGGCAAGGCGCTGGCCGTCGAGATGGGGCGGGGGCGGCGTCGGAAGAGCTGTACTGTTGGCAAGACAAGCCACATGCATCTTCTTGACAATGCGACAAACGATGACGACGACGACGACGACGACGACGACAACTACAAGCAACACAGCTCCAACACGACCCCTTTCCCCATCAAACGAACAAACAAGCAAGCCAAGCAACATACATACATATATCAACAGCACCCTAGCAGCCGTACATCAGAGCATTTGCTCGTCTGTCACTGTTGACTGCGCCCGATGCGCAGCAGGGCAGCCACACCGTGGGCCACAGTCAATGTGTATAAAGGGAATGCCCACATTAGAACCTCAGAAGTGTTCTTACATCAATTTGATAGCAAGTCGATGGTAAAGGTGAGCGATAATCATTTGCAGATTGATCCAACACTTGGAATGAACGATATACATAAATTCCTCGAGTTTCCTTATAAAATGCGTATCTTTATCGATTATCGAGTTTATTGATTATGATTGAATGGAATATACATTTTTATCTGATAAAATTGTTAGGATTCCACTTCGAATGAAGATAACTTAGGTTGTTCCCACAACATCAATAAATCGATTTTAATCGATAGTCCTAAAAGTGAATCAGGGCACAGTTAAGTATAGATCGTATGATGGACTCAAAAGGCATCTTACGCAGCTAGAAACATGGGATCTCTTCTTATCGTATCTTTAGTTTCTTAGAAATATAAATCATCCAGTATTTCCGTATTGATCCAATAGTATTGAATTCAAATAGGTTTGCTAAACTTTTTACTTCTTTCGTAACTGACCTTCGATTGCTGAGTATTTTCTTTTGAAATTGATCCACTGTGCATGCCTTAGCTCTTTAATCTAACCAGGACTTGACGAAGGCGTTGTTCTTGCCGGAAAGGGTTAACCTGATGTTTATGTTTTAGTTGTTGTTTTTACTTCAATTACTTTGTTGTTGTTGTTGCTGTTGTTGTGTTAGTAGCTGCTGCTGCTGCTGCTTGTTGCCAGTCTTTTGTTTAAAGATGATTAATAGCCAATGTCGCTGGTTGCAGCACTCAATGCAATTCCATTATCATCAGTGCACCGCCATCATCCTCATCATCGTCATTATCATCATCATTGTCATTATCATAATTATCATTGCAATTTTGGCCAAATTACTTAAAGTTCAGAAAAAACTGCCCCTTACTTTCTAAGAGAGCTAAGAGAAAGATAGAGAGAGAGAGAGAGAGAGATAGTTGAGGGGATCTTTGCTGGGCTGCCCACTCTATCGTCAAGTCAAAGTCGTTTGTTATTCATTAATACCCTTAGTTTTTGCCCTGCTCTGCCGAGGAGTTGCACAGTTCTCCTTGCTGATAATTAGCTGCTCTGTCTGTTGGTTTTGCCCCAACACTTTTCAGTGTTTTCTCTGATTCGTGTCGTTGTTGTTGTTGTTGTTGTTGCTGTCGCTTGTTTTATGTATTTTGTGGCTGCATTACTTCCGTTGATGTTTATTCTTAGCTGTTTGCATTTGACAAATGACATTTTTGGCATTGTGCAACTGGCAAACGACGCAGCAAAACTTGCCACAGCCACAGCGACAACTTTTTTTTTGCTCTCAGCTTCATCTTCAGCTTCTCGGTGCTTGCGCTTGTGTGTGTTAGTGTGTGTGTGTTAGTGTTTGTGTGTTTTTGTGTTAGTGTGTGCTTTGTGCTCTCCTTTCTGCAATTTCTAAAGGAAATCTAAATTATTTTTCAGAGTTATTGCAGTTGCCTTCAAAGTTTTTATGCCCTGCTTGATGTTTGCCCCAGTAATTCGTTTTGCTCTGACATCGGACACGTGTCGTGATTAATAATTCCATGATAAAGCCGGAGCAGAGTACAAGAAAAAAGATGCACTGGACCGAATTATTGTGGTACACATTGTCGATTCAATTAAATTCTATCAACAGCAAATAATGTTTGTACTTGTGGCGCCATCTATCGACTACCGTCAAGAAACAACTTTAGTTTCAAGCACCGAAATTGTTAAACATCGTTGCGAAAGTGTTTATTCATATGACACTCTCTTTATCATTTATCCTCTCTCAGTCGATCTCTTCCAAATTAAGTAATAATTGAATCCTACTTTCGAAAGTTTTTAACCTCTATCCTGAAGTAAAAATAAAGGACTTAATTTGGATCTCTCACATAAAATTACACACAGAGATTTAATGACAGCGCACGTATTTGCAGTCATTAAACAATGCGAATTGCCGCAGAGTTGAGCGAAACAGATAAATATCCGGAAAACTGCAAGGCCGTAAAAACATTGCCCGCAGTATTATGGAAGGGGCACCAAACTGTTTTTCAATTAATAATATTTACATTTTATATATAATATGCTTAACATGAATCCGAAAACATTATTCTGGACATCAGGGCAGTGTCCAAGCCAGCCATTTCAATTTTATTTTAAAACAAAAACTTCAGCGTAATCTTGCTCTGTCTGTAGAGGTACAAAATGGAATGCTGTTAACATACAAGCATTTAGATGTATATAATAATAATAATAATTGATATAATTGATCATCAAATCTAGCTTAAGGAGGATCTGTTTGATCCGATTTCGTCTATTCTTGGCGTATTTTGATTATCAATATTGGTATACCTGTCAGACTAGATATCACCTATTTAAAAGAGACCTTGAATATTGATAATATCTCCATTACAAATGAGTACTGATGAAATGGAAGAGCCAGAAATTGAGGAAGACTATGCTGAAGTCGTAGAGTTTATAGAGTAAGAGTAAGAGAACCGAAGAAAAATTGCCATATAATAATTATTAATATTAATGTACATATAAATATAAGCTATTTATCATATAAATATTTTGCCTGCATATACATACATCTATTCGTACGTCTGCGTACTAATGCCTCTCTATCTGTCTGCCTATGAAGAGCAAGAGATGAAGAAACAATGCTATATATCATTTCATAGTCTATGTGCATGTAGCAGTATTCATTTAGTATTTATATTTACGTAAAACAAAGCTAGAATGCTTAAAGCAGAAGAGAGGGTTCCCATTGGTCACATAAAGCCCACTTCTACCTGTCACCGGGCTCAACATTTGAGCGCGCCTTAGGCTTTGAGTGAAAGTCGCCCTATATAAACGGCAGCAGCTGCAGCATTTCTTCAGTCGCCCAGGCCTGGTGGGGGTCAGTGCAGTAAAGTGAAGTGAAGTGAAGTGAAGTGTGTGATCGTTCAGCTAAGCATTAAAGGCTTAGAAGAAATATTTGGAGGAAATACCTAGAGGTAATACTTACAGATAATACTTAGAGGAAATACTTAAAATAAATATTTACAGGAAATTCTCGGAAGAAATATTTAGAGAAACCGACTTCTCACTCGTTTCATGCGGAATTCTCTTAATTAATGATTCACAAATTTTGATTAGTTGCGATTCACTAATTTGGGCGAGTGCACTGCAGTGGATAAAGCTGTCCAATCTAATTAATAATAACTGCGCGCTGTGGGCACTCAATTCATTCATATTTTTCAGGCTATCAAAATTATGTGTGCAGAATAGGAAAAGGAATATTAAAACTTATTTATTGGTACTTTCGGAACATTAAGCGTATGCTACAAAAATATAGCTCTGACGCTTCAATTGATTTATAAAAGAGACAGCATTTAATATTTCAAATTGACGGCCACAATTTTTATTTTACTTGAAGATACGAAAAATACAAACAGAAAGTAGTTAAATAAAACTCAATTATTAATATTTTTCTGTTCTCTTTTGCCCAACGTCTTTTTATATTCGCATGAACAAACGAATATGCCATCTAATGATTTCTTAAGAATTGAATTCCCATAAAATAGAAATCATGACTTCCGATGTGGTTTTTATTCTTGTTGCTATTTTGCTGGAGCAGAAAAGAGTATAGAAATTAGTAAAATGCGCGTAAAAGTCGTCTTAAAGTTGTCAAAACTTTGCCATGTCTAGTTGCATTACGACTGACGAGATGCAATAGAGAGAGAGAGAGAGAGAGAGAGAGAGGGAAAGAGATGGCACAAAGTATCATCAAGGAAATTAAAAATTATTAATAAGGCAGCGCAAGAGTCTTGGACCCACTTCCATTTTATAATTTAGTGTAGTTGCTATTTACTGTTTCCCACTTTTCTCGCTCTGTCTCTCTCTCTCTTTCTACCATTCTGTCTCCCTTCATCGTGGCAGTTGCAGTTGGTAAACTTTTTGTAGATACTATAATTTAACAGTTATAGCTTTTTAGTGTGCAACTATTTTCGTGTAAAACTTTTAATGGATTTCACAGGACCCGAGACTCGGTTCGATAGTGGCGAGAGCAAGCGCGTCAAAAAATAGACACCCTCTGCGAATCGCTGGAGGAGCAAGCATAGGGAGGGGGCTGAGTTCGGTTAGTAAAATGAGCGGAAATGAATGGTTTTAAATAACAGCAAATTATGAGCTAAGTTTTCAAGAAATGGAAACAAGTTCATGGGAGCGAAAACTTTTGCACTGTACATGAATGGCTTAATAAATAATTTTGGATTCGCTCACTGGTATCTCGCCTCCAAGATATAAAGTGCTAATTGTCTGATAAAGAACTGACCATTAATTAATTCAGTATCGCCATTGTGCACAGCGCTGCTTAAGTTACAGGCCCAATTAAGGACTCGAGCCATAAGGCCGAATGCTTATCGCAGCACAAAACTTATCTGCGGCATCAAATTAAAGCAGTCGCCCCAATAACGAGCACACAGCTCGGGGCCAAAGCAAAGAAATAAACAAAATGCAGTTAATAAATAAACAAATAAATTTAAACTACATAAGCGAAGTCTTCCACCACCAGAGTGTACCGAAATATTTGACCTAGCTTCCACCGAAAATATATGTATGTATGTATAAAAAGCCAGCACATTTAACCGGGGAACTAGGGGAGGTTGCTTATAGGGCTTGGGGCAATGTTTATTTTTGCAAAATATGTTGGGCACATATTTACACAAATATGTATGTAAACTTATCAATACACACACACATGAGGTAGATGGATGGCTTCGCTGTTGTTTGTTGCTTGGTTTTCTTCTCCTTGCTCGCTCTCTTGCAGACACTACCCAACCGCCCAAACGCCCATCCACCCAACCATTCAGCCATCCATGAACCCATTCTCTGTTCGGCTCTCGCTTACTGTTCAACCAAACATCGTTTTTGCGTTCTGGCCTCGCTTTAAATTGCTTTGGCACTTAAGTGGTTTGTGCCAGGCCTCCGCCCCTGAGAGGGTACCACGTGTCGTCGTTTTGCCGTTAAACTGAAATTACAAAATGTTTGTTTAATTAGAAGTTGTGCGTGCCTCCAACCCGACACATCGAATGATTACACTAGTCAACAGCATTTCGCAATTCCTGCACACGTTTCACTTGTAGCAGGAAACAGCAGATTCAATAATGCAATCCATGAATACGGCTGTGTAATAGGGCAATAAGAGATAAGAGGGAATATCACTATGGTTAACTATCATCTATCGATACTTAACCATATCGATGACTAGGATACTATCGATTTTCCTGAATGCGCTGATCGTGGGTAGTTTAAGCAGAATAAGAAGAAGAAAAAGAACAAAAAGTTTAATCGATAATAATATCTTTTACTAGAATTCTCTATAGTGAAAAGCTTAAACAATATGGGAGACTACTTCGATTAAAACATATACTATACACCAGGGTTAACCTTAATATTATTTAAGAATATTTTAACAAAATGTAGTCACTTGTGACATGGTAAATATAATCATTATTTTATCCTTTCCTTTCCATGAAACCCCTTAAGCAAAAGAATTTTGTTAGACAGTGTATTTTATGAAAATATGACCAGCCAAGTGGACTATGCCACATCTCAATCAGAAAACGGACCTCTACACTCTCCCACTCACTCCCACAGTACATACACGCATGCACACACACACACACACAGACATACACTCAGACTTGTTTACATGCTGTACGTGTGTCTCTGCGGAGTGGTTCGGTTGGCCCAAACTCCACGTCCTATTAAACACGGTCAACTTATCTAAGAAGTGCCCTCTACTGCGGTTTTATTCTGGCTTTTCCGTGCGTATTCCAGTTGTACTCCACGTTGCTCTTGTATAATTCAATTCGTGAATTAATTTTATCCGTTTAGCCGGCTAGCTTCAAGTGTTTTGTGGCTTTTTAAGTGCAGACAATCCGGCTGTAAATGAATTTAACCCTAATGCATTCAATACACATGACAACTGACTAAGCTATGAGCCCTGAGTTAAGGCATCAATATAAAGCTTTTTCACAGATTTTAACCCAATAAAGAGATAATTAATAATTGAATTTATTCATTTTCTTTCAGGTGAGTAAATCTTCAAGTACTACCCAAGTATTTCAAGTTGAGCAACTATGGATAGGTAAGCAGTACACCCCAATCGGAAATTCCTTCATTTCGTGAGTGAGTTGCCTGGAATAAGTGAAATCGTTTTCTTCCCACACAATGCCCACAATGGATCTTAGTTTTAGACGTGTTTTGGTGTGCTTGGGAGTTTTGTTCCGATTGAAACCGTCCAAAACTGAGGCCAATTGTGAGGCGAAAGCATCCAGAAGGAAAACAGATAAAAGAACCAAATGCATGCGATGAAAAACAATTGTACAGATGTGAAGATTTTCTAAATTCCATTCTATCAATCAAATATTAAATATATTCAATCTAAAAATAAAGTCAAGTCAAGCGAATTTTAACTATTGTAAAATATTATTATAAATAATTAAATCCTCAAAGACACAAGCTTAAAATCTAACAATAAACAGCAACAGCAAACTAATAGCATATGGAAAGTTATTTTGAAAATTATATTTTTATTGGCTTATGAGAGCGTGAAGTGATTTATTAACAATATTTCAACTTAGGACCGTTGTTTGCGAACGTTTAATTTGAACGTGTCAACAATGCAAAGGGAAACAAAGGAATAGAGAAATCGAGTGTGTCAGCAAAAAAGTGCCTCGAGTGTTATAGAAAGTGATAAATTTTTGGTGCACAATGAAAGTGTCTAAAAAACACGTATAAACAAATAATAAAGGACAATGTCGAATGCACAAACCATTTAACAATTTGATTTATGCTTTTTACAAGCTATTTACTTTACTTTGCATGCATTTTATAATTTTTTGTATTTTCTCTACTGTTTTACACTGTTATACCCTGTATAACAAGTGAGAAACAGCCAGCTGTTATATTGAAAAACATATTTATTTACATCTGTTCCGCCGTTCCCCAATGTCAATTCCGTTAATGAAAATCGGTCAATAAGAGAGAATTTATTATGTGGTAAATAACTGACGGAGACAAATTTGAGTACGCGGTATTTATAAGTCAGGCATTCTAGAAAAAGCTCTATTTATAGTTTTTATTCTCTTCGTCATTATTTCATCAAATATATCATATTTATTTATTTAATCATAATATATATCACATTCTTGCACATCTAGCTCTCCATAAAATATTTTTATATATGATCTGGAAATGTCATTAAAATAATTTATAAAATCATATAATTAAATATATGGTTATATAGGTGTAGTGGTATAACATATATTATTAAACGTAGGGACATTCATATACAGTCTTATACTATTTGGACGTATATCTACGTCTTTGTATAAGAATTGCTTTTAATTGATTTGTAAATAATATAGTAAATGAATATCTAATTTGTAGTAATTTTTAAAAACATTTTAAATAAAACTAAAGAAATATTTACACATTCTCTGAAAAAATAAAATTCAATTGTAGTTGGCAGTAACAGACCATATGATACTCATTCAAATTCCAGACATGTAGCAGGAAGCAAATCCCTCAATAAACATCATACTGTTCCTACTCGATCCGTGTATAAATTTGTATTGCTTTAAAGCTTACTCACTTATATTCGTTTATCAAAATCCTTTATGGTAAAATATTTAGACTTTGGGACACACAAGCTCATATGAAAGTTGATTCGCTGACTGCTGTAAGTGTTATCGGGTTAATAATGCACAATGTATAGCCTTAGATAAATTCCAATACGAACACAGATTGCGTGTGGCTAGCGAGCGATGGCATTAAGCAGAAACGGACACGGAGAAAGTGCCGTAAGTGACATATACAAAAAAAGAAAGAGATTGAAATTTTGGCACGGGGAAAAAATTTAATGCATTTTTCTTGCAAAATTTATTGCCCAAATAAATTATCGTAATAATATCAAATAAAAAGCAGCGCATTCGAACGCAGCGCACTGTGCGAAGGATGAATGAGGACGGAGGAGGAGGAGCAAGAGCAGGGGATGAGACAATCGCTCCGAGAGTGAGGGAGATGGTATGCGTGCATAAACACGCACCGATGCCAACGCTCTCGGTTATTAACATATGCACGAACAAAGCGAGAAAGAATGAGCAAGAGAGAGCGAGAGAGAGACAGAAGAGACGTGTGGTATTTGGTTAGCTTGAGGAAACGAGAGAGGTGTCACTGAGAGAGAGAGAGAGAGAGAGCGAGTTGAGTACTGCCAGCTAAAGCCATGGAGTGTGGAGAGTGGGAGGCGAGGGCAGGGCTGATGGGTTGGATTGCGTTGGGGGCAGCGTTCTGGAACAAAAATCCTTTGCATGCACAATTTAAGCAGGATTTATGACTGGCAATATTGCCCTGCTGGAGTAACTAGAAGAAGAAGAAGAAGAACATTCTTGTGCGTAAGTATGTGTGTGTGTGTGTGTGGGCGTGGCATTATGGGTTAGATCGTCGATTGTGCGTGCAAGAAATTAAATTGCCAAATGCCCATTACATTGCAAGGGTTAAGGACGGTTGAGGTTATGAAAATGGCTAAATTATGTTAATCCTTTCCGAAAATATTGAAAAATTGTCGGAACATTCGTCTACATACCTATACATACATATACATGTGCAACACATGCGTAACACTCACAGACACTTACGAACTTATTTCCTATGCATGAGGGCATTATGAGACTATTATCATCCCATGCCCAAGTAATATACACATACATACATATGTATATCCATATGTGTGTAGTCTAAGTAACCTGATTCTATTAAAAAATTGATTGTCGACCCATTGAAATTGAAGCCCGAATTTTTGTTGACCCTAAGTTTCCTTATGCTTCGCTTATAACAATGACAGCCTTCAGCCTTATAACAATGACAGCTTTATGGAAAATACATCAAAGGCATTTAGAGAAACTTTATATTCTCTTTGATTTGATTGAGTGCGGTTTCTGTTTTATTTTTTCAGATTTCCGTATAATTTCTACTACTTACCTTTGCTTCCGCCTTTTCAAGTGCGATTCAGATTAATTTAAATATATTGGAATCTATGAGTAGTTTTTGCTTCTGATTTGCTCAACAAATCCTTAGTGGGGCTTATTAACCAATCTTCATTAGCATTCAATGCCGTCTAATGCTATATACAATTGTAAACGCTTAAAAAAAAATTGAAAAAAAAAAGCAGCAACAAAAGGAGCGAGCACAAAAGATTCGCTGACAAGGCTAGAGCTGACTCTTTTATAAGTTATTCTATAGAGGAGGCAGACAGCTGAATTTGCCAGACAACTAGCCGACAGTCAATCTCAGGCCGAGCCCCATTATTACCATAAACATAATGGCATAGCCCTCCCTATTGGACTGGCTGCTACCCTCCCTTAACCCTTAGTCCGAACTTTCGCCAGTTGCCCACCTGCCAGTCTCTCTGTCTGTCTGTCTGCTTGTCGCTGAGCTATTGGAAAGTTAAGTCGCGTAATCGATTGATTTGCCGGGCATTTCTTTTCAAGGTGCGTCCAGGGGTAGAAAGTTATAGCCGCTGCCTCTGCCCGCGCCCCTTGTCGCTTGTGCGGCTCGGCATTCCCCTTTGTGCTGAAATTGAGATTTATTGCAAAATTTGAATTATAATGCAATTTATAACGTATAATGGCAGAGCAGAGACGCAATAGCAGCAGCCGTCTCTGAGATATTGAGCATCATAATGATGATGAAGCTGCGCCTTTCAGCGGATGAGGAGCGACGACAACAGGCATCCCTTTCGTTGCTAATGTTGCCAATTCAATTCAACTATTGCCGCTCAAAGTCGTTTAACATAAGAGGTCTTTTATTAACAATCACTTGGAATTCATTTTGCCACATGCAAAGGGAAACTCACGACAATTTCGCATTTCGTAACAGCCGATGTAGTCGAAACCAACTAATTTGGAATAGTTCTATTCAAGTGCAATAATTGCAATAGTAATCACCTTTTTCGCCAGTTAATTGCAGTGAGTTCTTGGCATAGGCAAATCAAGTGCAAAAACTTGAGGCCAATATTGATGTCTATGTTGATGGTGATGTTGATGTTGATCCTGTTTTCAATTTCAGCTTGTTGGCTACACATTCGATATGTAATTTTGATTGAAATATGCCTGCTTACCAAACAGGGGAAAACACAACAAGCTGCAGCAGCAGCCAGACAAGTGCTTGTGCCTTTAAAATGAATAACTTTTTGGTTTGGTCCACTCAGAGAAAATGCAGTCAATGCCGAGCAGAGTGTAGAGAGTAGAGAGTAGAGAGCGAGTAGCTCTTTGGCAATTTGGGGCACATTTTGTGGAATTCATTTGATAGCTATAAATTAAAGCAAAATGTAGTTCAGTTCAATGTGTTAGCCATACTTCATTTCGCTTAGCCCCAGCACCGCCAGTTTCTCTCAGTGCACCGCTGCACACTGAAGGGTGTGCGTATTGCAGACAGGCCGTCACTCCAACTGAAGGCAGCAGCCGGGCGGCCAAACTTCCAGCCTAGAGCCTAGAGCCAAGAGCCTGCGTATTTGCTAAGCCCTGTCGTCCCGCCATGGCATGACCCCAACCCTTCGCTCTCTGTGTGTGTGTGTGTGCGTGTCTTTTTGCTTGTAAAGCAATATTTCAATCAAAACAAGAAATAAATTACGGGCTTCACAAGCAGATAGCAGCAGGCACAAGCAGAGCAGCAACGAACTAATGCAAAACTAAAGTGAGAGAGAGAGAGAGAGAGAGAGAGAGAGAGCTGTGGAGACCGGCCGTGGCTGTGGGGAGGGTTTAGGGCAATTCGTAGGCCTGCTGGATGGCGGGAGGCGGGATGAGGGGCTACATGCCAGGCGAGTGCAGTCAAAAACAGTGCAGGCAAAAAGTTGCGAAAACTCTTTTGCTCTCGAGCATAAGAAAGCACGCTAAAGGGTTCAACTATAAGTACATAACTATTTCAAAAGCACGCACACGCACACACACACACACACACACACACACACACACACTCGAAAGTTGCAAGTTGAAAAATAAAATGTTACGCAGGTGAAGCAAAGTTGCAACAGCACGAGAAATGCCTAAAAACAAAAGCAACTCTGACAGCAGGCGGCAGTTGCAGGCAGCCCGAATTGTCAGTCGTTTCTTAAACGTGATGGAAGGCTAAACTTAGAAATGTAAGCAAGTTGCTAAAGCATTGCAGGCGAGCGGCACCAACTGACCAATACTCTACTCATAGCTAATTTAATGAGAGAGCGTGCCTGAAGAATTATTATTTCATGTGCTGGCATAAAGTGACTTCTATTTGAAATAATAAGGTTAACTATTTAAAGTTCTTCAACATGAATGAATACTAATAAATTATATGGTAAAATAAATAAATAAAAATAAATAAAAATAAATTTAATTAAATTAAAATATTGTGGTGTAGTGAAACTAAATTTCCGTATTATTTAAATGAGTATATTCAAATGTAAATTCGTTGCAAATCGGAACGTGTTCCCCAAAACCAATTCATAAGCATGAATTTACAGAAATATACTAGAAATATACTTGAGTATATATATGAGAAATGTATTTAATTTTTAAAGTGATAAAACTACCGAATAATATTAACTACATATTATAAAGCTGAATGAGATCAAAATATTAATGTTATAATAGAGTTAGTATTATATTAATATTATTGTATATGATACATACATATTATATTAATACTATACGATAATATTTATTTATCGTATAGTATAGTATATAATATTAACAAGAGCAAATTTGTTAAAATTGTCTATAAAAAATTCGATTTAATCCATTTTCCTTAGGTTGAATAATAAATAATTTGAAAAACTATTTAATCTTGCAGAACAAAAGCAATACGTGAATTTTCATTGAGTTCCAACTCAATCAGTTGCACGATGAGCTTAAAATGTTGCGTGAAATGTTGCTGCAATGCTGAGCATCAGCTAGTAAATTCAAATGGCATATAGATAGGGTTGAGTTCGTTTGGGACTTAAGTCAACGCCATCAGCTGCTGCTTTTGCATTGGCTTCACTGCGGCTCCAGTTGCGAACGACCTTTAGCATAAGCCAATAATTTTATTATAATTCATAAGGCGTGCGGCTGAGACGAGACACAAAAAGCGTCTGACATATGACAACCCGATGCCCAGCTGCCCAGCCGTGCTCGTGCGTACGGCGTCTGTGCCCGGCGAATGAAGTCGGAGAAACTAAACTTTTTATCAAGTCAATTTTTTACGTTAACTGCAAACCACAACAGGCAGCAGCAGCCGCTGACGAGGATGGCCGAGCTGACAGGCCAATCAATGGCATGGCCAAGAAAACCGCACAAAACTTGCGCCTTGAGCCGAGCCTCGCCAGCGTCACCGGATCCGGGCGCCAGACTAGACGGCGGCCTTAACCTTTGCTGCCCTATTCTCTGTTGCCTTTTTAACATTTTTATTCAATTCCGAAGTCCTTGCAATAAACCCCGACTGCAGTTCAATAAGCTGAGAGCAGTGGGACTCGGCTAGCCAATGTATCGAGTTATTATTCATTGCACCAAGAGTGCGCATTAATAATAGATCAGTCGGCTATTGTCAACGCCTATGTCCGAGCCGATTAGCTTTAGGAGCCTATTGAGCTTTGGATCTAAATTGTTTGATGTGAAATCAATTTCATTTGCCGATTACCCAAAAGGCAGACTTAAGTCTGCAAGAGCTGCAACTACTGCTGACATTATTCCTGTAAATTTCCAGTTGCCCTCAGGAGCTCTCCTGTCAATTGAGGTGTCGGACTAAGCACTTCTCTCTCCTTCTGCCTCTTTTCTTTCGCCTTTAAATGAAGTTCTACTGTTTCTCAATCGTCCATGACACAAACATTCCATTCATATTTAGCTAGCGGTTAATAATGGTATTTCTGACTGACATCTGACATCTAAATCACTTGAAATAGTTTACCTGAATAGATACAAATATGTATAATATTTAAATCGATTAAACTTCTATCAATCATTTAAGTAATGAATCTGTAATGTTGAGTTATCGGATAAAAACTATAGCTACATACATACTATATACATCATTTTCTCATTTCCTTAATTTTTGTCTTTCTTTCTCTTTCTGTTTCTTTCTGTATTGCATATTGTTTCCCATGCCAGTAAATATTAAGTGCATTCCGACTAATCAAAATGTTTTAGATAGCCGAAACTAGAAATCAATTAGAGAATACGGATAAAAGAAATAAATAATTCGTCAACCAAATACACGTATCACGTGAAGAGCACGAGGCTGGGGGGAACGAGGAGCTCACAGTTGGGGCAGCCAAGCTATATGAAATCGTGACAAAAGTAGCGTGTGCTGAGGAGCGAATCAAATCTCGGAGCTCACGTAGGCAAACACAGGCATAATAGTGTGGAGCAGTTCGGATGGCGGGGCATCGAATATTTCCATTAGCTAAATAAATAATCAACAGCGAAATAAATGATTGAGTAGCCTCGTGCATTGCAGGCGGAGAGGACTTTAATTTGCCCATGTCACGAGCAGGCGCGCCCACACCCAAGTGATTGCCACGCAGCACACCTAAGAAAGGTCGGCCGAGATCATACATCAACCAAATGCATACCACAAACAGGCACGCCTGCACTCCGGCGGAGGACTTGGAAGATGTCACTCGATGTTGTCGTGCTGAATATTACATGAGTATCTCGGCCTACCCAGGTAAGGCCAGGCAACGGCCGATGGAGACCCATATTGACCCATCTTAGCGTCGTCAAACAGTCTCTCAGGCACAGGCCATCACGCCGTGCAAAGAGCCGTGGACTAGAGCATACCAAACCGACGCGATGGCCGGGTGGGGATGGGCGCTTAGCCAGCCGCCTACCTTGAAATGCGAATCTCTGCTTAATAAACGCCACCGAAATCAAAAGGAAATGCCACTTACGCCTAATGGCATTAGGAAACTCTGTGGCTGACAGCGAAACCAACAACTACAATGAGGCATATAGCAACAACAACAACAACAACAACAGCAGTAGACTATATGACAGTCAGAGTTTCCACAAGTTAATTGGTTAATTGGTACTCCTTTAAGCTAAACTGAACTAAATGAAGATGGTTTAGAAAGCATATATTCAACTGACAGAATGAGCCGTAATATACTACGAAAGTTGTGAGAGGTTTACATATTAATTTAATCACATTGGATTAAATAATTTATTTATTAATTCCATAAAATTTGGTATTTAATTTTAATAAACCATATAAAAAGGCAATAAAAATATAAAACCGCATTGAGAAAACTAGTTAAGAACAAATTGAATATTCTGTCTGCAAAAGTCTAACTCCCCCTCGATAACTCATGGTTGCATAGTTTAAGATTGATGTAGCTAGGATCCAGTATAACAAGATGGAAACGAAATGGTCGGGATTGACCAAAGCGATGATTCTCTCACGATCATATTCCCATAATTTTAGACTGATTTTACATTATATGGTTATATGCATATCAATCGAAACATGAGCACATTATGGTACAGATCACGAGTTACTCATACAACTATTGGGTCTTTCATTACATATCCCTTTATGATTGTAAACTCACACGAAGTAGAAGAATGCTGCGACAGCAACGAGAACAGGCATAGCATTATTTTATATTTAAATCTATTTAATTTACACTTTGGCAAGCAGAGCGAAAGCTGTGCAAAAAAACCGCAGAACTCGTTATGGCAACACCAACTGCTGCAGCGTTACGAGATGATATGTTGTCGCTATGACAACATCCACCTGTACTCCTTGCACCCACCCAGCTACAGCCTCAGAGGTCACTTCTCATTTTCGTAAAAACTCGTGGGACATCTGGGTCTGTGGTTGGTTACTGGTATCCGTGAGGTGCAGTGACAGTTAGTGAAAGCTCTGTTGGAAAATATGCATTTTAGTTACATACCTTAGATTAGATAGTTACCTTATAGATTAAACATTCTCTGAGTTTTAAAGTTGCTGAGCTCGAATCTAGAATGCGACCAGAACTGATTAATAAAGATATACGATTGTATTATACACATTTATATTTTAATATAAAGATATATCATTATTTATTCTTGTTTTGATACCCTGAACCCATTGAAAATGGGAAATCAGGGTATAATTGTTTTGTTGAAATGTATGTAACAAGCAGAAGGAGGCGTAGCAGACCCCACAAAGTTTATATATTCTTGATCAGGGTGACGAGCTGATTCGCTTTGGCCCTGTCTGTCTGACTATCAAGAATATGTATATGGGGTCTGCCAACTATTATACCTGGATTTAACATTGTCATATTTTAAGAACATTCAAGATAAAGAAACATCAACTATGGCATAGACTCGTTTATAATTATTACCATTAAAGAATGATTTATTTACAGTAAACATACAAAAATAAACACTATATATATCTGTAACTATGTATGTACGTATAGCATGTTAACATTGAAATACTCCTCAAATGTACGTTAATGAAGTGTACTTCAATTTAAGCCTTTAAAGCGAGTCTCAAACTTGATTAACATAACTATGGACTGCGCAGCGCAGATCCCGCCTAAGAGCTATGATAAACACATTTTCAGCCGATCCAGGGCTGCTCCCTCCGAAGGACACAATGGACAGATTATTATTGTTCATTAGAGCTGAAGTATTTTCGCAGGCGCCTGAAGCAATTCGCAGTTCTCGATTCGCAATTCGAAATTCGCATTCCGGAGCTATGCAGGCGCGGAACTTTTGTGTTTTAATGCTTAAAGCAAATAATTGCAGATAAATGGCTGTTCATTGGAGAGCACAATGACATGCATTGACACTGGCATCTTCATCATCTTTATCAGCCAGGCCCAACAGAATATTAAAATGTAAATTACAAAATGTAAAATTGCAATCCACTCGAGTGCAGCGAAAATCATATTAATAAAAGTAATGTGTGTCGCTGCAGCAGTAAGCAGCTCGAAACCCGATTAAAAATTTAAATTCACTTTGTCGTTTGTTAAGTAGAAATGTCAATTCGACAGCTCCTCCAGGGACAATGGGTGCCAGAATCGCATCGCTGCATTTTATGCAACCAACTCATAGCTTCAACTGCTTCTTGCTTTATTTACCGATTCGCCTTTGTCTCCCAACCAATTATAATCCCTGTGAGAAGAGACTAAAACAATTGGGGTTGACAACAAACAACATGCAATCCTTATTGCAATATACAAATTTTAAGCCTACCAAAGTGATTGATAAGGGATGAAATAGAATTGTTTAAATTACTTAATAAAAGGCAGTTTACTTAATGCAAAATAAAGAAAGAAAAATATATATATATATATTTACACAAATTAAATACTCAAAAGGAAATAAATTATTCAAGAGTTGACGGTAAATAGATAAAAAATATCTCAACAGAGCTAAATGGACTGTAAATATGAATAAGTAATTTACTAAGAATTTTACTTTTATTTTAGTTTAAGCAGTCAACTAGGTATTTGCATTGAATAATTGAACATTTGAGTATCTGTATCCCAAACTGCTTTATAATCGCTTTTAGCGGAAATAAGGGCAAACGCGTCGATTGAATGCACGAAATCAATATTCTTATGCAAGAACAAGCGATTGACTGACTTACTGAGTGGCCCAAGGCAGGAGCATTTGAAGAGCTTTGATTGTAGATAGCAAAGTTACCTTTGCTGATATCGCAGCCGCGTATGGGATGGGAGCAGCCGGCACTCCTTGATGGGGCACATGTCACCAGAAATTTATGGCCGCGGATGACAAGAAACAAGGGAAATTATTTTCTAATTTCTTCTAATCACGCGCTCGTCTGCTCAGCGCTGGAAATCGATGGAGTCAGCCGTGCGGGCGGGCGGGTGTTCGATCAGTCGGTGTGGCGCCTTCGCTGTCGCTTCGACACAATCAAAATACATTCGACATTGATTAGTTTTCCAAGAATTTTTAATACACATTTCACGTTAGCTAAGGGACATGGGCTCACAGGAGTCAGGACTCAGGGCTCAGGGCTCGTCGTGCAAGCGAGTTCCGAGCGACAGCAATCAGGCAGTCCATTAGACGGGCGTGTTTATTTTTACGCTTCATTTAAGCATTTCATGCAATTTCTTAATATCAATTTCCCCTAATTTTAGTCCTCGCTTGCTTTCTGAGACACGCAATAAATTTCGTGGCTGTTCGCCTTTGTCCTGTGCAGTCTTACACACACGCTCACAAATAACCCTCTAGAACAACGAGCTGGCCTCTAGAGGCAAACTAAATAAATCTTGAAATATTTCTTTAACCGACTTCGAACCAATAAAAAACACTTTTCACGCCGCATTTCGAAGTTTGATAATTAAAGCTTGAGTGTTGGCAACAGCCAACTAGAATTCAATGTGAGTAGTTCTTTATTGAAGCTATCGCATTTTTACACTCATTTGCCGCAGGTGCTCAGACATTGGAGGAATACTCTTTGAATTTGGCATCTGGTTACCGTTTACATTTCGAACTATTCGATAGCATAGTATGTGCAGTGCTTTATAAAAAGGCTCGAAACATAATCGTTATCCACATGCCAAATTAAGGAGAAACCATCTCGCAAAGAGAAGCGCAAGCAAAGTGATAGCTGCTAGTTCCTGCCTCGATCTCGGCATCCACTCTTTGCCCGCACACTCGACGTCTGCGTAATGCAAAATTGAGTTCTCAATGATGCGAAATCTTGAGGTCTTCGTATCCATACAGTTGTCTGTGAGCTCCCCAACATAATGGAACGGATATATGAAACAGAATATTAAAGACAGCGCAAACTTAACATTCTGAGCCGAATCGCACTGGAAGAGATTAAAGTCTAGAATCGTGAGGTTTTTGCATTCCATAATCGGGGATCTGTGCATTGTGACGAAGACGAACGACATGAGAGCATCAGGCGCGAAGATCGCGTACGGGACATTGTCATGAGCATAATTGTCCCGGTAGTGGAGGTGCAGTCGATGCGGCAGTCTTCCATTGCACACTCGGTACATGGGCCTATCGAAGTACATGGAACAGTTGTAAAACGAGGATCGTGATGCCAGCAATAAATGCAGGCGACCTAATATTAACACAAGCCTTAATTTTGATGCACTGAGCAACATGATACGTACTAATTTTGGGTTGACTGGAAAATCTCAGGCAACAGTTGAACTCTAAAGTACTCGAAATATGAACTGGTTCCCGCTCATCCATTATGTGGAGGATCCATTCTCAATACCAAGCCCAACCTGATGAAATAAATTCGATTGAATTTCTGCTAACTGTTCTTGCGTTTGAATTCGAGAAATTGAAAGTTTTTATATTTTATCCAAGTGTATGAAACAGACAGATGGAGAGTATCTAAATGACCTAGTAGACCTAAGAGAATTCTTCAACATATAATGTGTATTACTATAAAAGCAATAGAATATTTGTAAACATATATGGTCTGCAGTGTTATCCTACTTTAGAAGGGGGAATACAAATACTTACTCTGAACACTAATCATGATTATCATTAAAAGGAGGTTGATTAAAAACTCGGCAAAGTTGCGTTTGTTTAGAGCCACTTTACTCACAATCGGATTTCCACTCTGTTCAAACCAATCGAACTCAAAATATAAATCACGGCCGTATAGCAACGATCCATATGGGGAGCATCATCGGGAACTTTGCGTTTAGTGTAAAACAAAATACATATATTTGCGACACGTAAACATTTAATTTTTAAAAACAATATCAACGAATAAAGTGTCATTAGTCCATGAAATTGGTTTTACTTGTTGATGGTATTCGGAGAATTCAAGTTTGGGGCTTCAGAGCATGGATAAAGTTTGAAGGTCATTAGCAGTGAGCCAATCAAGACGGTTGAATAAGCAAAATTACACATTATTTTGGTTCTTTACGTATTTTCATATGTACAAATTGTGACAGTTCGGTCAAACCACTTTTTAACATTGATTTTCGTGTCTAATTCTTGAACAAATTGTCAAAAATGACTTTCAAACTATTTGCTGCAATATTATAGGCCATGCCAGTAAGCCCCCAATGCGCAGGAGCTTACATTATAAACTTGATTGCTTTTTGGCTGCTTCTACTCCTCCACCCCGCCACAGTTTCCACGTTAGGCTTGAAGAACTGCTCCTTCATCGACGGCCACATTCTGGAGTTTGTGTGCCACGGAAAGTATGAACGCCAAATTCGGCTGCAATATAAGGATCGCAACCCCGCAATTAACGCGCCCTACTCCATCTGGCAGCGTGCCGATTATTTTGGCTCCTCAATGCTGCTCATTGTATTCTACGAGGGACCGTTAACCAAATGCTACAACATTGTGTACAGCGAAGGGCGCTTCTATTGCAATGGCCACAACTATCCCATAGAGCTAGACGATTCCGTCATTGTGAACTGCATCCCCTTCCAATTTACGTACGCAGATGAGCTGCACAAGCGGTGTAATTCAAAGAAAAACACCCAATATGCGTCCACTATTTCATCAGTCATCATCTACATGGAGTCGAATATACAACCAGGCTCAGGAGCAGCAAAGTATCTGTATTGTTCGAATCTTCTTTTTATAGTTATATTGCTTTTACGATTTTAAATCTAAACATGAACAAATTTATTTGGTAAAGAATAAAAATGTGAAAAAGGCAGTTGGAACGCCACTAATACTATTATGGTCTCAGCTCTCTGCAAAAAAACGGGAAAAATGAAAAACGCGTCCAGTGAATTTCGATCTGAATATCTGAATAAATTAATGTGTTGTCTTCGTATATATTGGTTTGTTATTATCTTTCTTTGATTTTTGCTAATCTGCCTCTATTCAAGATATATTTATTCTTATCCATTTTTGCAGACTTTGTTCTGACAAATACCCTCCGAGTCTGTTTCCACAAATTACACAAGAAGCACATAGTTGAATTGTTTCACAAGAGGGAACAAGAGCGACAGATGCCCACAGGAACTTATTCACAATAGACTAAGTAATCGCTGCTGACAGTGAAGTCCTCAACTATCTGTGTAGGAGATAGACGTACACATATATAGTTCAGTCCCGATAATTCGCAATGACTAGGAGATGCCCACTGGAACTTATTCACAATAGACTAAGTAATCGCTGCTGATAGTGAAGTCCTCAACTATCTGTGTAGGAGATAGACGTACACATATATATTTCAGTCCCGATAATTCGCAATGACTAGGAGATAAGTTTTTTAAGATTTACACATAAATTAAAATTATCGATAATTATCGAGAACGCACTCATTTCAATTGAATAGAAATTTTTTGTGCTTTATCGCGATTTTCGAATTAGCGCGGTACAAATTATTGAGACTCGACTGTCAATTAAATATCATCATAAATTAAAATTATCGATAATTATCGAGAACAAACTTTTTGCAATTGTATTTATCGCGATTTTTCAATAAGCGGGGTACAAATGATCGAGACTCAACTGTAAATTAAATATCATCATATTATAAACCTTTTCGATTTTCCATGCCTTCCATGGCGTACAGAAGGTGCGTTAACGTATTGAAGCTATAGCTATCATCTTCAAAAGTATATGATTTATTACACATAAATTTGGAGCTTCTAGCACAAATAGAGTTAAAAATTTAGTTAAAGACAGACTTTGAATTCAGATCCCATTTGCCACAATTTGATAATTTTTAATTAAAATAATGTACAAGAAATTTTACTGCGATTATTTAAGTAATTTCCGAAAGGCTTGTTGAAGAATGATGAGAGGTCGACGTGTTCCCGAAATTAGCATTATACAGTTGACAGCTGTGGCTCGGAGATTGAGCCTAGGATTGATCTCCGCTCTATGGAAGTCATTGTCGCATTTCTTTTTGACTATGTAGAGCAAAACAAAGATGGAACAAAATGGCATTTTATTTATTTTTCTACTACTGTCTTAAATTTCGAAATGTAAATGAATATGACATTTTAAGCAAGACTGCAAAAGTATCTGAAGTGAATCAAGATCTTAAGGAAAAGCTTAAGAACTTGATTCGATTAAAATGTGAACTACATTTCAATACCAATTATAATCTGTAATATAACTACTATGTGGTAAGAACTTTGTAGCGGGGCGTTACCAACTGCACAAATGATTCACCTATGTGCACAATTTCAAGTCGTTCGATATTACAAGTTAGTGATGACAAAAAAATATATTAATCGATTATTGAATAATATGATTAATTTAAGTCATGCGATTATTAATTTCAATTAATAGATTACCCATTCATATAACTATTTATTTTTTTGTGCTGGTAATTAACATATTGTATAATGAAGTACTACTGTATAGAAAAAATAATAGCAATAAATTAAGAGGGAAAAAATATATTTAAATATTTATTTAATAAGTCTGGAATTTAGGAACAACAGTTTCGAAAGTTGTTGCGGTGGTTAATCCGATTATTTTTCCAGTAACTGTAGCACGTAGGCGTTCTGCTCAGTAAGAAATGGCTATTATGCCTATTGACTTTCATACGATGTTTGTATTATCAGCGGCGCTCTATCGACTACAGGTACGCCATCTCTAACGTTGCCTTGGCTCTCCTTTTATAAAAGCTTCCACGCTTTACAATTGTGGTGATTTCTGCGAAAATACTCTAAAGAACGATATGACTAGTTTTTGGTAACAATCGATTATAGTTTGAATTAATCGCAGCCCATTTTGCGATACAAGCAAGATAATCGATTATTGTGTAGCACAGTTTTGGTTGGTTTAAATTTCTAAGCATGATAACTACCGAGCCAACCTTCAGTTGTAAATTGTGCGGTGGTAAACCAGGCACATCCAAGGAGTTCAAAAATTCAGTCGATAGATTTAAATGAATACAGAGTACCAACGATTTTATTTTGAATTATAAAATTAAGGTCATCCACATCTTAATTTTTAGCTGCCAAAATTGCTCGCTCACTTAACCATTTAGTATTTTTGTGGAAAGCAATGATATTCGGAAATACTTTGTTGATAAGCTCATCTTTTGAGGAGACGAAATTGCAAAAATTTTGACGATCAACAAATCACAGGGCCAATCTTTGACTATTTGTGGCCTCAATCTAGAAAATGCGTGTCGTTTACCACAAGGTGCTTGAATGAAAATCTGATTAATAAATTAAACAGAGTATATCCCAACCTGAACAACATACCTTTTAATCATTTTTTACCTAGAAATAAGGGTAGGGCAATGCAACGCTTGCTGGGACCTCTAGTAAGTAATAAATAATGCCAACATATTCATAAATACGGACTGAAAACTATTCAAATCTTATTAATTTATTGAAAAATACCGAAACTGTTTATTTCTTACCTAGTGTAGCTTTTACCACAAGACGGTTCAAGCAAGGTATGTTGGCTAACCTAAATATACTCGCATACCTTGCATTCAAATTTTTAATGTGTCATTTAAAAAATGCCTCAACTATGTAGATAATAGTATGATGTGATTATCAAGGTGGAATCATCATTTGTATACTATTCAGTTATTTAGTTTTTATCTGGAGATTCACGCTCAAATGGAGACACACAAAAAGTCGCGATTCGCTGTCAATAAACAGGCAATGGAAACTGCTCAACTCGTTTTCGGATTGATCAGATTCAAGCACTCCGAGGATATTGTGAATTCAGCCACAAGCAACGCAGGAGATTATCATCATTAGTTCGGTGGGTTTTGTGCCAAATACTAAATGCGGACAATAGATTTAGCTCTCACGCGCTTGGCCTGATTTTCACGCATGGCTGGTAATGCATACTCTGGTATGGAAGGAGAACGGCAAAGCAAAGTGCGCAGTGCTGCATGGAATTTCTGAGTTTCATTTGAAATGAGCGTTTCGCTTTTCAAACAACATTTCAAAATAAAAAACACACACAAAATGCACACAAGTGTGTGGCAAATGTGCCAACAAGGACACACGAAATGATAAAAGCATTAAAGTCGATTTTGCATGCGAATGCTGAGCGCTCTGAATAAATCTGTGTTGATGGGACACAACATTAAAAGGCTCTGGGGCGAAATTTGACTTTTAAATTGAAGATTTAAACTTAAATGGAGAACCTATCTCATCTCGTTTAGTCTAATCATATATAGTTAGTTTAGTTTTTGGTTTTCAAGAGCAATTGTCAAACCAAAAGAAATTGCACTGCATAGCAATATACGTTTCATTTGATTTGATTTGATTTGATTTACTTTGATTGAATAGTATATCATAAAAGCACGGAAAATTGCGCAGCTCGGCAAAGGCCACTTTAGTTCTTTATTCCATTTGGAGCAATTAAACTCTTCATGCTCTGTTTGGCTCTCCTTTCAGCAGCTGCTGGTGCTGAATGCTTTACAGCGACTAATCCTTTGGCTTTTTGCCTGCAACATAAATATTATGTATACGCGAACAACTTCAAATGGGACAACGCGGCGTATGCGTTATTCTCGTTATTCCTATTGGAATTGTTTCTCTTGTTGTTGCCGTTGCTGCTGTTGCTGTTGATGTTGCTGTTGCTGCTGCTGCTGCTTTTGCTTTTGTTAGGTCGAGCATATTTCACTGCACACCAGTTGCCATTTTAGCACCAGACAGCAGCCATGGCGTATATAACTACGTATCCCTCCATCTACTGCTGCGTCGGACAAACTGTGTGCCCGTGCCCATGCCGGCTTGCGTCTGCCTGTGTATCTATTAAATACGCAATTAAAAATATTTCTAGAGTCACTATAGCCAGCTCTTGTTACTCTTTCACTTGTCGTCCGCCTTGTAGCATCCACTCCTGAGGGGACAAATATTATCTAGAATAGTATAAGCAATCGATGTTTGCACACCCTCGATAAATATTATAGGACTTTGGTTTATCGATTTCAATGAATGCATTTAACAAATATTTTCGTAATGCAGTATCGAATAGTTTTTATTTATTTTTTACAAGTTTATTTTATCTCATTTCTTAAACATTCGATAAAACCTATATCTTCAGGCATACCATCTCTATAAGAATATATTTCAATATATATATATATATTTTTTTTTGTACACACATGATCTTCAATGGATCTTCATCCATTCTCTTGCATACATACTAAAAGAATATAGATTTAAAATGAGTTGATTTAGTTATTTTAAAATTCAAGCGAAGTGAGTTGATTCATTCATTGCAATATTATAAATGAATATTTTTAGTTTTGAATACACTTGATTTGGGCGGATCAGCTAGCTAAATTAACGGCTCTGGCAGCATTTCAGGTGCCAAAAACAGTCTTGTTTCCTTATGTGTTGCATTTGTGCTTGCTCGATGCAGAGTGCACCTGTGCAGCACTTTGACTGCCTCGACAGCCCGATGCCAGTAACAAATTGTTCAAAATTGCAAATAAAATAAACCTGCCACGCGAATGCCAGGCAAGCCCGAGGAGCTGCCGGGTCTGTCGCTTCAAAATGTTGCACTTGATTTACGTTCTCAATGGGTCGGGGCTGTTAAAATGCGTGCGGAGCAGCAAGCTCCTCTGGCTCGTGACTCCTCCACTCAGATGCAGCCGCCGTACTCTGGTTCACTCTAATGATCAAGTGGTTGCCCCGCTCACTTGACTAGGGCTTTGACCTTTCATGTGGTGTTGGCCTCTGAAAGTGCTAACTGCAGTAGCCTGTAAATGTTTTATTAATCATCTGATATGGGGAACATCTGATATGTAAGTTATCGCTACCAAAAGGACCTCAGAGAGTCGTTCGCAGTGAATGCAAATTTTACGCCAGTTATTAGAGAGAAATTTGCTGAGAGATTGTTTGTGGGAGCTGATTGATAGCCAGATCACATTCCAGTTAAATGAATATGTTATATGTATGTATGTGCAATGAAAATCGGTCGAATAATGACTGTTTAATATACTTACATAGAGATGTAATGTTCCAGTAGACATTTGAAGTAATAATAGTTCCCTATATCCTCCTGCCATCCTATCCTACACTCATGTTCTCTACTTATGATATTGATTTAGGTTTACTCAGCTTGCATGAGCCAAAGTTCGCTACTTTTTAGACATTCATTAGCAAAATGAATTAAATGGCAGTTTCGACTAACCTGATTAATACAATATAAATAGATATTAGGAGCATCAAATAGATTTTACTATCAAAACTTTGCTTCAAATGAGCTCAGACTTGAGATGGTCTATCTGTTCACATTTTAGCCTAGCTTCTGATGTAGTTAATCTATTGTCTTCACATAAGTATCTCATTGCCAATTGATATGTGAATCTCAGCACGCGCAACTTTGTTTCAAGCCGAGCCATAAACAACAGTTGCTTTCTATTCCAACGAATCAAGCGTTAAAGTGCGCAACAAAGAATGAACAAAGCTTAAGAAAGGAACAACCAAAGCAGCTTACGGCTAAGCTGCTGCTCAGCAACCGGAATGAAGACTTTTTCAACTGCAAGAGAAGCTAGCCTATTGTACGCCCAGTACATATGGTTGATTCGACATTGATACAGTAAAATCAATTGATCCTCGTGAAATATTGGCACTAACTGAGCCTAATATTTCATCTATATCAATAAATAACCAGCTCATATTTTATTTAAGAGCCTGTACTTCTTAAATGCATTTTAGATCAATTGAAATTAGAAACAACTTCTTAGGGCATTAAAAATAAATGTAAAATAAAATATGAAATATAAAATATTAATAAAATATAGAGCAGTTCTAGCGTCAAACGCTTTCACTAAAAATTTTTGGAAATCCAATAATGTCAACAAATTTAAAATAATATTTTATGAATATTAAATGAATAAATGAAATGGAAAATGAAAGTGAAATATGGGTATTATGATTACCATTTGGGTGTCGAGTTTAATTAATATTTTTTTATTAAATTAAAGATTCGAGAGCTTTTCATTTTTAATTGAATATTTGTTTCAAAGCACAATGTAATTTTAGAAGCAAACGCATTTATACATACAACTGGCGAATCGCTTTCCAAGAGCATATACTATATATTATATTTAATGAAATATTTCAGTGTATTACCCAAAAAAGAAAAAGAATTGACAAATAAATAAAAGTGTCAACTGGCCAAAATAATAATTGCTTTGATTGAATTTAATTAATATAATAAAGGAGTCTATTATGCGTAATTTGTATACTGAAGCTCAAATGATCGCTGATAGCCTAAGAATTTTTCATTGCTTACTTTACTTTACTTACAGTTAATAATATTTCTGCAATGTTATTACCCTGCAGAGGTTTAGTTCTACTACAAACTACATTTTGGGCTTCCAAGTCAGTTTCTTCATTTAGACGCAAACAGAGTTAATGTAAATTCTGCACGTTTCTGGTCATCGGTTTAAAACAAATTAGAAAGAAGTTCTATGCTCATGGACAGGCAACACTGCGCCAGACGGCCCTGTAGGCCTGTACTATGGGCCTCATCAGGCGACTGGCTGAATGCAGATGATCAAATCATACATGAAACTAGTCGGCAAATTTACTGCAGAGTTCTTTTGAAGGAGTATAGGTTCTAACAGAGTTCTTCTAGCCCTGTTCATAGTCCGTTATGAAGCTCTCGCAGTCCCACTGTGGCACTCAACTAGTTTCCGCTTTAATTGCAGCAGACACATAAATAGTAAGTTGCAATAAGAGTAAAAATAACAAGCATGGGAGGTGCTGGGGAGTGGAGATGGGTACAAAGCAAAACAAAAACTAAAAACTTGCGCAGGAGCGAGTCAAGTCCTGGGCGAGGAGTTGGCTATCAAAAGCTCGCCAGCAACGCTCTGGCATAAAATAAAAGCAAAATGTTGTAAAACGATTGCAAAGTGAGATTGGAAATTACCGACACATAAACACAATGCACTGCACCGAGTGTGGAGCTGTGTGTGGCGGGACGAACGTGCAAAAATAGCTGGGGTCACGCGGACGGGGGCTGGAGCAGGAGCAGGAGCAGGAGCACGACTTGGGGTATACCTCTGGCTGGCTGCTATTTCACATTACAATGCAATTATTTAGGGCTACTTCAAACTGGCGTACTGGCAACAGCACGACCTGCTCTGATTGCCAGCCAGTCGCTGTTGCAAAGGGGTGGGTGCTCCCAAAAGTCAGTGGTAAAGGGTTAACGATCGACCAAATTAAAGCGAAATGAAAATGTTTTTCACGACGCTCGTCACGTGACTCGTCTTCTCTTCTTCTGCTGCTGCTGCTCCTGCTTCTTCCTCTTCCTCTCCTTCTTCAGTAAGCCAAACAGCCAACTAACTACCCGTGTTGCCCACACGACTCCACTGTGAACTTGACTGACGTGCTGAAGAGCCAGCTGACTTGAACATGCCAGGGCTGATTTACTCGCCGAGTTGGCGGGTTGGCGAGTTGACTGCGATGGCTGCGATGGTGTCGCGTGCTTGAAATAATTTTCGAAAAATGCCTCGTTAATGTTTCTATTAACGGATTAGAGAGACGACTGCTGTTGGCCACGTCAATCGGGCAGCACCCAAGCTGGCTTATTCCCAATATGAGAGCCGTGCCCGGCCTAGTTTTCAGCATTGCTTCTTAGTTGCAGTCTCAGTGTGAACCAGAATTCATTGTTTGTTTTGCACATTGGCACGCTTTGCATAAATTTGCATTCAAATGTGTCGTGGAAAATAAATTTGACATGTTTCTATTAAAGTTGCTTCAGCAGCGCGATTGTGGTAGTTCGGATATCCCTCAGTCCTCTGGGGTTTCTCCAGGAAACTGACTTTCCAGGCAGTCACCCTCTGGCTGTATTTAATGTGTGTGTAATAATAAGGACTATGCCTGGAAACCAGGACAGCTCTTAAAATCCTCGCTCATTAGCACAGTGAGCTTTTAACGTAGCATGAATAAAAAAAAAACTATATACATACATATACATATATGTAATGGTATTTTTACTGAATAATCTTGCACAGGTGGTTCTTGCAGCTAGCGAAAAAAGCGCGTTGGTAGAAAAATGTTGCAGAGCGAACCACATTTGCATTCTTTTTGGCCGTATTTAATTATTCAGAGAGTGCACACAAAAGCCGAACGTGGGCAAAAAATTGTAAATGGAGTAGCCTCCCCCACCTCCACCTCCACCCAGCAACCTCTGCTCCAGTTGCCAGCTGCACCTAGTTGAAGCTGCCAGCCATTGGCCCAGTGGCAATGACAATTAAGCTGCAACTAAAATTGCTTCTGGCTGCCACACATCGCCATTCGACGAAGCGCTTGTGAATATGCAACAAGGTCTTATTTAAATACCACTCCATTTTTAAATCAAATCCTTGCACAGGCTGTGTGCTCGGCTGTGCTTCAGCTACAGCTACAGCTTCAGCTCTGCAGTGCCTCGTGTTGCCGGCTTTTAATTTTCATCTTGTTTACTTTAACGTCATTTTTAACTCTTCGGTGTTTTCTTGAGCGCTTTTCGCGCGCTTTGTTTGTGCCCCGGCCCCGTCTCCGTCTCCGTCCCCGTCCCGTCCAGCCAGCGCTTACCTCTAAGACTCATTGTCAGGCCCGCCTCCTGCTCGTCGTCGTTGTCGTCGTTATTGTCGCGTGAGTCGTCTTGCTCCTTGTGCTGCTCATGAAGTGGCACTCATCCGCACTTTTAAGCCCTACTGAATTCCTTTTATCCCTAAAACAAATATATTCATCCACAGCATCTAGCCAGCCAGCCAGCCAGCCAGCCATCCAGGCAGCCGCGTTGTGTCTTCGTCTTGGTAATATTTGCTTCTGCGCCATTTTCGTTGCTCCTGGGCGCTAGGTTTATATAGCCAAGGCGACAACTTTGGGACTCAGCCCCATTGTGCGCCGTCTCCTGCTCAGCTACCGTTGAAGTTGCTGCTGCTGCACCTACTCCATCATCGCTCTGGTGCTGCGCGCACTCTAAAGGATGTTTAATAGAGTTCTCACAGACATTTTCGATTGTCTTTGTGTACGCAACTTGGGCGAAAATTAAACTCTCTCGCCTTTAAAACTCACTGGCTGCCTCAAGCAAAATGAATAGTTTATATGCGCATGCATATATATTTATTGTCTATTCACTGAGTCTATTAAAAAACCAACTCTTGCCAAGATAACAGCCCCGCCTCCAACGACCCACCAGCTGCCCACCAGCTGCCAATACATGCGAGTCAAACTGCTTTGATTGCCATTAATTTTGACCTGCAACTGGATGAGAGCATATTGAGGACAACGAAAACTATTCGCTTGATTTCAGATCCAGTCCCAAATGTCAATGCAAAGGGGGGGTGGGGGGCAAAAATACAAAGCAAATGTACCGCAAAACTGAATGAAGTCAACAAAGGACCACCAACTGACTAATGGACGGGGGGCACCAGCTTTCGCAGGACATGCGAACCCAAAAGGGGGAGTGGCGCATAAATTGGCGACTCCCTCGGGTACAGCTGCAGCACAGTTCATGGTGTCTGTCAGGAATGGAACACTGCATTGTCAAATGTTCACTTTCATTGTTCTCTTATTTGTGCATGTGTATGCATGTGTATGCATGTGTATGCATGTGTGTGTGTGTGTGTGTGTGTTAAGCACATAAGCTGAAATATTCCAATTGAGTAACTTTCATTATTGCAGCAACAACAAAGCGCACATTTTGTATAAATAAAACAATGACAACGATTTCAACTCATTTAAATTCTGTGCCGTAATAAATTTGCCTGCATAATTTCTATAGATACCAATAGAAACCCAGCGCACAGCATTGAATCGAGCCTGGCTTTTTAGTTTGTTTAGCAGACAACATTTTAATATGCATTCTGCACATTTTACATTTTAAATGCGTAGCTAATATCTACACAAATTTAATTTAATTCAGATCAAATGCATGCTGCAAATCTGACTCTTAAAGAGCGAACGTCAGGTGAATTCACTTTAAGGTTGGGCATGGAAAATCTAATTGTTTCTAGAGGAAATGTGTGTTCCTCTGAAAATATTCTACAAAATATTCTAATACAAAGTAATAAGTAGAATTGAAAAGTGAAGATTGTTTCTATAGGAAATTTTACCTGATTCTGAGAACAGTCTTTGTGAATTTCAACTTAATATGAAGTATAATATAGAGAAGTCTCAACACGTCAGCTGAATTACCTTTTAGGTCTTGCCTGAAAAATCTAATTGTTTCTAGAAGAAATGTCTGTGCCTTCAAAAAAAAAAAAAAAAAAACAAGTAAGAAGGCTCTAGTCGAGACTGCTCGACTAGGGGATACCCTGAACCCTCCAAACTGATATTCTAATCATTCTGCACTTCTTTTATGCACACATACATACTCATGCATACAGACACACGCATAAGCGCTCTGCTAACTGCGCAGTAAGCAGCGACTGCGCTTGGGCTGCGCTGCAGTGTGGGCAATATTATGAGAATTTATTTGTTGAATAATTTCTTTTGTAGACGTATGATCTTAATGAAACTTTTAGAGCGTAATCATAATGTATAAATGTGTGTACATTCCAAAGCACGAATTGGGGGTGAAGGGGGCGTGGTGTCCAAAATCTGTAAATGACAAAATGTGTGAATCCATCTGATGCGAATACACAGTAAATCTGAAGTCTCTATGTATAAAAGTGTTCAAATTAGACTGAAAAAACAATATAAATTTATCGAATATCCTCGATAAAAAAGATATCGAATGAGTTATCGAAAAAATTTGATAAACTTGTACTGCGTATGGTATACACGAGTCTACATACAAAATTTCAGCTCTCTAGCTCTTATAACTTCTGAGATCTAGGCGTTCATACGGACGGACGGACGGACGGACGGACGGACAGACGGACAGACGGACAGACGGACAGACGGACAGACGGACAGGGCTATATCAACTCAGCTCGTCACCCTGATCAAGAATATATATACTTTGTGGGGCCTGCCACGCCTCCTTTTGCCTGTTACATACTTTTCACAAAACCATTATACCCTGATTTCCCATTTTCAATGGGTTCAGGGTATAAAAATGGAAGTGAAATATATAGGAGTCTTTAATCTAATTATTCTCTAGGCAATACTGCTGATTCGGAGAATCAGTCTCTGTAAATTTCAAATATGAAAATATCAAGTATTAAATATAAAATAGAGAAGTCTTGAAACGTCAGGTTGGTTCTGCATATCTGATTGTTGCTATAGAAATTATATGTAATTCTGAGCACATTGTCTTTAAATTCGTAGCATAATAAAAAATAAAATAATAAGTACATATAAGTAAAATATATATAAGCATAATATAGAAGAGTTTCAAGAGCTAGCAGAGTTTCCGAATTAGAAATGTAAATTGCAGTCTCTGCAGAGTTCCAGATATGCAAAATGCTAATTGAAGAGCGGACGCAATGTCGTGGAAAAATGTTTACAGCAAGCGCCAGGAAAATGAAAACTTGAAGATCCTGATGGAGTTGTTATTGCTGTGGTGCTGCAGACTGGAGTTGGACTTTGGCTGGGCAGCTGGCAGGATTTGCCATCTGCATTCCGTTTTTCTTCGCTCATCATTCAGGGCCAGAGCATTTATTTATAACGTGGAACTTAAAGCAAAGAGTCACAAAAAATTTTACTCGATTTAATTTTCCAGTCCAGTTGACGCCAAACGCTGTTGTCCTCGTCCGGCTGCGGCTCTAGTCGAGGCTCTCTTTCGGGTTCGGTTTTCGGTGTCAAGTTTGACTGCGTCGTCGGACATGGGCATGGGCTTGGGCTTGGGTTTGGGCTTGGGTTCAGACTCGTGCTAGGGCTCGGGCTCGGTCTCTGGTTCCGGTTTCACAGTTGACGTTATGCATTGAAATTAATTAAATCACAGCAAACTGCGCCGCAGTCGCCTTGCTGTTTGTTTGTTGTCTTCCCTTTGTTTGCCCGTTGTTGTTGTTGCTGTTGCCGTTGTCGTTGTCGTCTTCCTGTTGTTGTCAACCAAACACCCAACACCAAAGCACCAAAGCAAGAGAGTCAGCCGCGTTTGCAGCCCTTTAATTAGTTCGCTAGACCACGAACATAGCCAGCAGGGATGGAGTAAAGTTGCAGCTAGTTATTTGTAATCGTTGACTTATTGTCAATGGATCGCTTGCCTCTCTCCTCACGCCTCTCGCCTCTCCAGCGAGTGCTTGTGCTTTGTGGTTTACATTAAGTTGAAGGCAAGTCATAAAAATGTCATAAATTTATCATTTACTTAGCTAAACTTTGCGAAATTAGTTTTTACTGGCATTTACTGTTAGTTGTGCTATCTCTTATACAATAAATAACCATGGCAATGCTGATCAGATTACCCATTGAGATCGGATGATATTCAGGATTATTTAAAGGGAAAAACTGGTTTCTTACCCCTCGCCGGAATAACTCTTTCGTAGAGAATATGTTTGTTGATCCTAATTTATTCGCATTGAATATAAGAATTAAGTAAAGAACCGTATACCATAATCTATTCGAAATGCATTCATTATTATTTCATTAAATAATTCTGTATAGCAAGTTTATCCACATCAACTAAAGAACTGTACTCAAAAATAAAAATCTTAACAAATACATTTTTACACAACAGTAAGACACATATCTCATATGCATAATTAATATAATTTATCTATATTTATCTCTCGGAATCGAACTTACAATATAATCAAGCCAATATTCATATATAACCATAAATACATTTACAAATATATTATGTACGTATGTATATATGGAGAAAAGATTCCTACACGACCTTCAGATGTCTTGGCCATGTTGTGGCAGCAGCTGACAATTCGAATAAAAATTAATCGATATTGTAATTCATTTTAATGAAAATTGAGTGTTTTTGAATATGTGAATACTTGCACAAGGGCAATTCAAATTTAATTACTAAGTGTTTTGCCAATCGACCTCATTTTTACTTTGACAGCTTTAAAATATTGGCTTTATTTGCAACTCAGCTTCGACCAAATCGATTTTATGCACAAGTGAAAATATTTTTGCAAATCTGTATAAGAAACCTTCTATAAATATATGTTATTATTATGTATTTATTATGGCGAGACTAACTAACAGAGAAGAATGGCTATGCGTATGCTTATACAGTGGTTTATAGCTTATTTCAACCAGCACACAGTGGGCGAAACGGCTGATTTAGCGGCGATTAATTAATAACTCCTGCAAAAATGATGCTATTTTTGTACGGATACTTTTGTTTTGTAGATAAATTATATACACATCAGAATTAATGTAAAAAAAATTTTTTCATTAAGTGCAAATATTAAAAAAAAATTTTTTTTTAAGATAGTGTAAGCCCGTTCTATTCGATGTCTGGTCATTTTCGCTCAATTTTAAGGAATTTCAATACATTTGTAATACTTCTTTTTATTTGCTATTACTTTAGAAATATATATATAAACCATCAAAAAAAATTCAAATAAATAAGACAGCAATAACATTTTTAAAAAAGTTATGGAAAGTGCCTTTCGCTAATGCGAGCATGTTCTGCAGAGTAATGTTCAATCGAGCAACTATGTTTTTTTTTTTTTTTTTTTTTTTTTTTTTTTAAAAGCATACATTTATTTCATCAATCCATATATCGTAAATAGTACCGACTTCAACAATTTTATTTATTTATTTATTTATTTTTTTTTTTTTGCTTAATGTTTTTTTAAATTTATTCATCTGATATTGTGCAATCCGATTACTCAACTTGTTCGTCCCTATTTAAAATAAGACTAATAATGGGTTTATCTGTAAACTGATCTTGTTTAGAAAATGATACTATAGATTTTGCTAACACTATAATAAATGAGTCCGATGAAATAAAAAGTGTGTGTGCCAAGTCTTTCATGTGTTATTGCGAGAATTCTTTTTTTTTGGTTTTATCTCCATTTGCATGTCATATTTGTAAAGCAATTTTTTATTTTCTTATCAATTTTAGCGCATTGCCTATCGTTATATTTATTTTTATCAAAAATATTGGTGTAGATGTATGTCTCAACCGCAAAAGTTTTTTTTGAAACGTCAGTCTCCATATGCCATACACTAAATAATTCTCATTTGGACACTGACATTGTTGCTAAAAAAAATATTTCTAAAATAA
This sequence comes from Drosophila aldrichi, assembly GCA_035045965.1. NCBI lineage: Eukaryota > Metazoa > Arthropoda > Insecta > Diptera > Drosophilidae > Drosophila > Drosophila aldrichi. Next base: position 1,871,127 of record JAWNOM010000341.1, on the reverse strand, counting down.
TATGCGGATATATGCAGCTCATTGTGGACGATTTCACTTCGTAATACACAGACTTATTTTTTAAAAATACATTGATATCGAATACAGTCGAATCTTAAAAGTTCTACTCTACTAAAGTTCAGTTTTTAGCAAATGTTAAGACAAATTCAAGTGCTAATTAAAAAATTACGTTTTGGGACGAAACACAATCACAGGTCGCAAACATTTATTTTGTTAGTAACTACATACCTTTTTATTCAGTTAACAGCAAAAAGTTCAATTGAAAACAGTAAAACCAATTTTTATTCAATTTTTTTCGATTCAATCGGAATTGGCGGGAAAGCTGAATGTAACAGCCAATGAAATATATGTTGTCTTCTAAGCTTCACAGCTGTGCGAATATTGAGAGAAAATCGAAGCGATTAATGTTTTTGGTCTATCGAATATATTAGTGATCGATTACAAAAGAGAAATAGGCAACTAGAATTACTTTAAATTTGAATTAATCGGAGCTAAATCAGCCGTTTCGCCCACTGTGCAGCACCTCAAAACAAGTTAGTTGGTCTACATAAAATATCTAAGCTATTGGGGATATTGAAAAAAATTGAACGCAGGTTGTTAGTGTGATGTTTAAACTAATACAAAATGAATTCATTTGTTTTTTAAATATTTAATAATGCTTAAAAACTAAAAAATGAGACCAAAACAGTTCCACTGCTATAAATGTACATATATATTACTTTCTTAAATTAAGTGAATATTACATTTGAAGACAACTAGAAACTTAGAAATAAATTAACATTTCTACAATGAACATCTTCTTTAAATTTCTAGTGAATTTGATGAGTTAACCTATGTATAAATAAATGAGAATTAAGTTTCACATAATAAACATTTATATTTGTGCTTAAGTAATTTCTCGATATTTCCATTACTTCTGTTCTGTTATATAGCTAAAGCAAAAAATTATAAAAGTTTCTTAAATATGGCTGATAAATTCTATTAATTAAGTATAATTTTTGATATGATATGAGAGTATAAATAATTACCAAAAAGATCATCTGGCTGAAAGCCTTCAGTAAATACTTATAATTTATATCAATGAATATTTGTATTCATTCTTTACGTGATCTACGTCATTAACCATTAAGAATAAAAGTCAAAAGATTTTACTAATTAACTCACTACAATATGAGAAGCTAAACAAAATATTTACCTTGTTTTTCATTTCAGGTATGTTTGCCATGTAATCCTAACCCAAAATGATATTTCACAGTAAGTTAATCTCAATACAAGTAAAGTTCCCTTGTTTTCCTGTCTCTTGTCCCTTGTCCTTTGACCTTTGTCTCTGTGCCCGAACTTTTTATCCGACTAAAATCAAAGAGACTCCTGCCGACTCACGCTGATTTGTGGTCATCAGAAATTTGGCTGTGAGTTAAAAAGTAAATTTATGTAAATTTTATGTTTTTCTTCTATTATAATTTTATTTTTATTATCTACCGCAGCGCTGGCTGACAAATTGGAGGCGCAGTGGGCGCAATCGTCGCTGCGAGCCGCAATGAAACTCATTAAAGTATATTTTCTTGGGCATTTCTGACTTTGTGTCGGTTATGGACCGAATTTATCAAGTTTTTTGTATCAAGGCGTTGATTTTATTATTTCAGCCTGGGACAGGGGGAAATCTGAAGTGGGATGCTTTGCGGTTTGGCTTGGTCAGCGATTCCAGGCAGCTTCAGAGGCCGCGCTCATTAGTGAAGGTTGAATTAGGCGACATTGCAATTTCGCGGTCTCAAATTTCTGCCTCGTCGGCTTGGAGTGCGGGAATCTTTAAGTGTTTTGGCTCTAACACGAATGTAATTTGTTTATTTTCTCTTTGTCAGTATGTAAAGGCGTTGCTTCTAGCTGCTCATTCGCATCAACAAAAGGCATCGTATATGCGCTTCAAAATATAACATAAACAGTAGAACTTAATGATCCAGAAATTCTCGTGGGTATTGCAATAGCTGAAATGTGTCGGGCTTTAAATTTAGCCATACGTCGTGATATACAAATTAAGGAAACCTGTCACAATAATTTTCTCTTTACAAATGTGAAACGCGAAAACGAATTAAAGTGCCAAAGTGCCCAGAGCGAAGCGTGTTGGGATGTCCTTTAATTACGACAAAGCCAAAACCGTTACAAATCGCGCTCAAATTTACCTGCTCCAGATGTTGGGCTATGCGCGAAGGGGAGGCCAGCGGCAGGAGCAGTTTAAAAGCGAGAACACACCAAAACAACAACAACAACAATACGAACAAAGGCAGCAACAACAACCACCAACAAGGATGCGATAATTTATAGCGTTTCATTTGACTTTTGGTGTTGCTTTTGCTTTGCTTCTGAATTCTAATTTGAATTTTCCACCGCGACAATAATAAAATTCGGCAAGGGGCGCTAAATTCGAATAGGGCCCGTGCCACAAGTTTGGGAAAAAGGAATAGTCTACACACACACACACACACACACACATACACACAAAAAATAAAATTTTAAAAAGTGCTCGTTTTTTAGCATAGCTACATTTATATACATAGTCTATATACATATATATTTATTTATGCAGCTTAATTTATAGCGATTGTAGAACAACTCCAATAACAGCGCGTGAGAGTATGGAACTACTACCTGAATTGAAAATACTCTATACGAAAGTCCAATTTACAAAGCGAATAATTTGATTTTTTCAAATAAATATTTCGTGTAGAGTGAAATTTACAATATTAAGTGTAGCTCAATCAGAGTCAAATAAAATTATAATATTATTCATTTATTATTAATTAATACTTTAAAAGGTATTGAATTATATTCAAATTAAAAATATTTAAAATTAGCGAAAATTATATTACTTAATAAATATTTAAATATTACATGCTTCTCGTATTTGATAGAAATTTATGTTTTGAGGCTTCATCTTAAATTTAGAATTAATATTCTGACCAATTTTATTTAAATTTATTTATTTCATTTTTTTTCAATTTTAATTTATTTCAATCTTTGTTATGCATATGCGTTAACATAATTATTTTTGAGAAAAAAAAGAAGAAATATTAAATCCCATTATTTAAATTTAGCTTCAGAATATTCTGACTACTTTAGATCCTGCCAAGCTCTAATAATCTTAATTAGCTGCTAGCTAATATGCCTGCTTGGCAGTACATGGGTACAGGGTATAAAACAATAATAGCGAAACTACAACTCCCCTTTTTAAGCGACACCTCATCCCAAATTCTTACTCCTCTGCCCTCTGTGTGCTGCGTTCTGCTTCCTCCTGCTCATTTCACATTCATTTTAGCCAAGCCCTCACATTTCATGTTATTGTTACTGTTGTTGTTGCTGTTGTTGTTGTCACCAAGTGCAATTGCCCCTTACGGGAATTTTTCAAATGTTTTACACAGAATATATTTGTTGTGCTTTTTGTTGCGTACAATTAGTTTGGCAACTACAATAGAGCAGCAGCAGCAGGAGCAGCAGCAAGAACTACAGGGCATAAAACAAGAAGAATGACAATTTGAAAAGGACAACCGGCGCGCTCGACGTGAATGTGCTGCCCGTCCCCTGGCAACAAAGGTGACTTTTTAATGCCACTGGTGGTGTTGTTGTTGTTATTGTTGTCGCTGCTCTGATTGTTGCTGGCTTGTTGCACACACACATACACACACACATGCACACATATACAAATGGTTAAGTGAAGGGTTATTGGTCGTGCTCCCCTCCCATTGCCAGCTCATGCCCAGCCAGCTCCTGTCCCTGGTTGCTTTGTCATGGCTTCATGTTTTTTTTATCCACTTTAATTGTTAAAATTATTGCATGAAACAGCAACAACAGCAGCAGCAATAACAATAACAACAACAACAACAAAAGGGATGAAAAATGAACTATAAATAGTAACTGTAAAAAGTCCTTGAATGCACTCATCGCACAAGTGCTCCTTTGTTTCAAAGATGAGTGCTCTCCGGCAAAGTAGTCGACTAGCAGATACCCTTCACGCATGCTCACAAAAATTACCTACGCTCCCTCACGTGCCACATAGTGGGAAGCTTGACAAGAATATTTTCCTGCTAAATAATGTGAAACTTAAATTAATGTATGTATTTTTAATAATATATAAATAATAATAAGGTTTAGAGGATAATAAATAAATATACAAATATACCTATCATAATTTAATATTTATATTTATATATATTTATACAAGTCGGGAGAGTAAAGGAACATTTATTTGGTCTTAAAGCATTTTTCATATATTTACTTTAAATACAGAACTCATTTTTAAATGCATTTAAATGTGATCAACATATTATATATTATATGTATAAAATGCTTTAGTGTTTACATGTAAATAATTAAGAAATATTATTCTTTTCTGTGTACTCTGCATATCATCATCATAATCATAAAAGTCCGTATATTATTCATAGTTTATATTTGTGGATAAAAGTTAAATCGAAATTTTCTATATATACAGCAAATATTGCTTAAATAATGATTTAAATAAAAGTGAAAATGCAATGAGTGAATGGCATCTACTCTCAAAATCAAATCACTTTCATTTTAGTTTGGCCTCCCTCGTCTCTTTATAGTTCGATTTCTAGCTTGAGCACTGCTGCCAGCTGGTTGCAGTCTAATGATTAAAGAATATGACGAAGGTACACTTTAGTGCTCAAACAATTGCAAAACTAATGCAAAAGGCAACTTTTCTAATCAACACACGTGTTGCCCGCCCGAGCTGCAGACGGCATATGTGCATGGCATTCGTAATGTAGGTGGGTTGGTGGGTTTTTAAATGATGTCCTGCAGGTATTTTGCAGCCGAACAGAAGGTGTTGGCGACTAATGTGCAAGTTATCAAAGCAGCGACACCGGACGGACGGACGGACGAGGGGGGAGACTACGGCAGGGCAGGGCACGGCACGGGACGAGCGAAAGCCGGAAGCTCTAATGGAAATTTGAACAAGAGTTGCGGGGATGGCTGCAGTGGTTGAATGGGTAGAGTGAAGCTGACAAATCACTGGGCGAGGGGGTAGTCAGTGTGGGTGTGGGTGTGGGCGTGGGCATGGGCGAGGGCATGCAAATGAAAATGCATTTATTTATAAAGCAAACGACAAAAGTCCCAAGTGCCAGGCATTGGCATAAACGTGAGCAAACCAACTCCGTGTCAAGCAACAGGATGTATCTGTATCTTTCTATCTATCTGTGAGCGTATCTTTATCTGTATCGCAACACGGCAGCCAGTCAGCCACCCAGCCACACAGCCACACAGCCACGCAAAACTGCATTTGTCTGCTCTCTGTATGCTGTCTAACTACCTATTGGCTGTGCACACTCGGCATCCCATTCGCAGGCCCCTGCCCTGCCCACTCGGATCTGTTGGCAATTTTATTGACAAGCATTTGCAGCGAAGGCGACGTTCGAACTGTTGGGCAGGGCAAACCCTTTTCTAGCCCATGGTACGGTAGAGGAGTGGAGAGCATGGGAGCTGGGTATGGTAAGTTGCTTGCATTCTGTGACAATGTTTATTTAGATTTTGCTTTGCTGCCAATTGCTGACATTGCAATTTCTATTCCTGGCATATACACAGTCCAACCTACACACACACACACACACATACAACTACATACATCTTCTCCCATGTCCAGTGAAATGTGCTGCGTTTGCAATGCGCAGCGTTGCGTTCTATTTATCTATATATGTATGTATGTATGTATCTGTATCTGTATCTGTATCTGAAACAGCATGTGCATGTGCAGCTGTATCTGTATCTGTAGCTGTTGCTATTGCTGGAATTGCAACTGCATCTGCATCTACATCTGTTCAGTGCATCTCGTTTTTGTTTTTGCGGTCATGTGCTGTACTTTTCGGCATTTTAATTTCAAATTGTCAATTGGATTTAAGTACACTCGACAGCAACACGACCAGATAATACTTATATGTCGGTGTGGAGGCTCTTTTATGTTCGGATTTCCTGAAACATACTCTTCTATACACATACATACATATATACATATATACATATGTATGCATGTATATAGATATGCTTGCTCTTCGTGTGATTCTCAGGCAGTCTGTGCTGCTGCGATTGTCTTCATCGCTCCCCGAACGCAAATTGCTGCCAAATTTTTGCCTATTATTATCATCACATCACATCACATCGCATCGTATTGCCTAAGCTTAACACACACATACACACACTCACACACACACACACACATACACATACGCGCTGAGCTTGGCTTTATTGCCAAACGTTTTCTGGCCATAAAATTTGATTTTAAAATGTGTCGAAAGTGCTTTAAATGTGACAGAATTTGATTATGGCTTCAGTTGTTGTCGTCAGCAACAGCCCAGGGACTGAGCCCGGCCAGGCAGCAATGGCATTTTGATTGCTAGGCGCCGCCGAGGCACATGGCGAGCATTACAAGCATGCTATTGCAGGAGCTTACAGAGATTTGGCACGCCAATTGTTTAGGGACTGCCACTGGAAATTACTTCCAGACATTTGACAATTTAATGCAGCAGCAGCCATCGAGGGCACCGCACTCACTCCTAATCACTGCCAGACGCAAAGACAGACGCATATGCCTTTAATGCCATCTCACATGCAGCAGCAGCAGCACTCGCACTTTCAATTAAGTGCCTCACTGGCTAATCGCAGCTGCTTCAATTTCCATCGAAAGTCAACGATTATATAAGACGACACACTCGCAAAACAATGAGAGCACCATCACAGCCATTGATGAGCAATTTCGCATAATTGCATCGCCGACTCGCTAGACTCGGGTCAACTTTTGAGAGTCCTGTCTGCGGCTTCTGTGGCCAGCTGTTGCCTCTAACCGCTCCTTATTCAGCTGGGATTTCGTTTTCGAATCGAATGCGAATCGAACCCATTGCAAATTCATTTGGCGCATAATCAGTCACTAGCTGTCTCCCTCTCTCGCTCTCTCTTTCTATTGACGACTTTATTGCAATTACTCGCACCAAATGATTTTCAGCTATTCATTTGCTGTCTGCGCCGTCTGTAATTGTTGCTGGCCCGATAATCAGCCAGTGCCATAAGCCAGAAATAACAACAGGCCAGAACAGAGCAGAGCGGAGCGGAGAGGAGCGAAGAGGAGCTGCCAATTGTTGTTCGTACTGTTTGCAATTAGTGTCAATTAGCTGGCGGCTTTTGGCTGTTGTCTGTGTGTGTGTGTAAATAGTTGGTAAATAGAGGTAACTATTGCTGAAAGAATAAATGTATTTCGGGCTAATTGTGAAATACATATTCGGGTGGTGCCTGTTTCGGTAGATAAACTTGTAAATGGGTTATTTACTGTGCAGTAAGTTGGCTTTATAATAACTTTCTCGGCGGAGGCCAGTACTCCGCATCCGACTCATTAGGAATGCCAAGCGCATGCTCAACAGCTGACGCACTACAGGGGCATTATCTGCGGATTGCAGGGGGAGTGAGTGGCGAAATCGCATTATAAAGGTTTTACGGGGCGAACCCCTTAAAAAATTGCGCAAAATATGCGAACTAGACTGGGAATCTGACGTGCTCTCTCCCTCTCTCTCTCGCTCGCTCTCTGTCGTTCCCCTTGCCGGACCGAGCTGCTGCCTGCCGATTAAATTTGAAAACTTGCCAAAAGACAGCGAAGGACAACAACGAAGGATATTTTGCAAACAAATAATAAAAATCCAATTTTACATTTAATCACGCGCTCAGTCAAATAAAAAATGGAAAATGGAAAATAAAATGAGAGACGAATAAAGGAGCAGAAATAAACTTTCGAGGCGACGCCTGCTGTCGCACAAAATACGCTGGCATCCCTTCTGGGCCTGACTTCTAACCCAGCAGCCATCAGGTTGGAACGCGGCTCAAGGATCAGGACTCAGGGCTCGAGCCTCGAGGCTCAAGGTGACTCGAGTATTTTGCTTAATTTATTGCATTTTCTACGCTGAAATGCGCAGAAACTTTGAACAGCACTCGTCGAAAATTAGGCTGCTTATGCTGCTCATGGACCCACCCCACCCCACCTCCAGCTGCTCTCCGCTCGAGCACCCCTTGCATGCGGCACACTGAAAAATGTCATTATAAGTTTCAAAAGCGTGTTAAATCCGCCAGACAAAAGGGGTTTTAAGCCTGCACCGAATCTCGACCCTGTCGCACCGTCCTCTCGCACAATAAATTCATTTTTTCCTTCTATTTCATCACTGCAATTTTTAAGCGTAATTTTTCGTACATGTCGCACATAATTCACTCGCCCTTACACCGACTCGTGCACCCCGAACACCGTTGCGACACACGGATTAAGTGCCGTGAAATGCTACCATATCCACATCCCCCGCACATTAGGCAACGCCACAGAAAAATTAACAAAGAAGTGCGTCTGTGCGCCTTTGATGCGAATTTCTTGTCCTCCATTCGAATCAGCTTCCTTGGAGTGGTAAGCGCTCTATCCACCAGCTACAATTAAAAAGTTTTATCTCTTGAACTCTTCGAGTACGCTGTAGTTCATAGTCGTAATTACACCAGTCGAGAGCATGTAAAACTCCATCTTCTTAAGGAATAATATTTTGAAGAAATTAAATCTGTTAACTAGCGGAGATTTATAATTTCTAATAAAAATAGAATAGAGAGAGAGAGAGACAGAGGGAGAGTGAGAGAGAGAGAGAGAGAGAGAGAGCAAGAGAGAGTGAGGGAGAGTGAGAAAGTGAGGGAGCGAGAGAGAGAAAGAGAGGAGAAAGCGGGATAGATACATAAAACATACATGCAAATGCAGATATATTGATATTTTTACATATTGACATATTGACATATTGACATATTGACATATTGACATATTGACATATTGACATATTGACATATTGACATATTGACATATTGACATATTGACATATTGACATATTGACATATTGACATCTTGAAATATTGACATATTGACATATTGAAATATTGACATATTGACATATTGACATATTGACATATTGACATATTGACATATCGATATAGTGATATACATATATTAACGTATTGATATATTTACTTATATATTCACATATTGATATATTAATGTATTGTCATACAGTAGAGTCCGGCTATAACGACTCCGCATATATCTGATCCCTTCACAAACTTATAAGAGTTAACATATGTATATGTTTATAGCGTCTTCCGGGTATAACGTTGGTTCTTTGAGCTACGTTTTATCAGGATTCTACTGTATGAATATATTGTGAATATATATGTTATATATTGATATACTGATACAAGAACAGTTATGTTGCTATAGTAAGCAGCCCATGATTCTTTTAATGTATTCCTCGCAGAGTTCAGGGAATCTCGTAGTCGAGCAGAGCTTTCTTATTACTTTAAATGTAACCATATATGTTTATGTTTATGTTTATATAAAGAAGAGAATCCATAGAATAGTGAAGGTTTGTGCTGGGTGTGAGTCTCTACGAATCGCTGAGAGTATTCTGATTTGTTTGCACTGTTGTTAGGAAACACTTTTTATTAGGTTATGCAATGGCAATCTATGACAAATGTCATCAGCGACTTGGAGCCATTACAGACGACATGTCTGGTTGGCTGGCTGTGCAGCGTGGCGCCCAGACTGATTTTGACAGACAGAACCGAAAATCATGACGCATATGATAATGACAATGATTGCAGCGCTGCCAAAGCAAAGGAGCGAGGACCAAGTTAATGCCTCCACACACGCCATCCCCCCTCGATCAGCTGTGGGTGCTCCAAGTTGCTGATGCTGATGACAACTGCCTTGGTGGGGCAAGCAGCCAACCGAGAAACGCAGAGAAACATGTGTGGCGCTGCCAATGGGCGGTTGGAGCCATAGACACACATACAGACACAATCGCAGTGGATGGGGATGGAGCTAGTGGTGGGAGAGGAGAAGAAACAGACCAAACGAGACATGGATGTTTCTTTTGACTGTCCCCGCCTGCTAGGTATTGCTGCTGCTGTTATTTTGTTGGTGCAGCTGCGCGTCTATCTGCCCCGTCTGTTCCGCTTGCCCCGCTTGCCCCGCTTGCCACGCCTGCTGTCGTCTGTGTCTCAGTGACAGTTGTACAAGAAATACAAATTTGCAAAATAAGCAGAGGGCGGCGAGCACTGCTGGATAAATGGCGACATGCTCAGGGAAGTGTCAACTGATTGCGCTGAGCTAGGCAGGCGTAAAAAAGCATTCAATGGGAAGGCCAAGAGGAGGAGGAGGAGGAGGAGCTCACAAAGCCTGCCCTGCCTTCGCACCCTGCGAACCTGCACGTGACGTATACGCCACGTTGTGCGTGTGACGCGACAAATGACGAACAACTTGGCGAGTCTATGGCAGCTCCTGTTTTTGTCCTCACAATAAAACACAATAAAAAGAAATTATGAATAAATAATACGCAAAGTAGTAATAGCAACAGCGATGGCAATGGCAATGGCAATGGCAGCAGCCTAAAAAGCATCACAAAAAAGCGTCATCTGTTTATGATTTATATATTTTTTAATATTTGACGGCCAGACAGACAAAAGCTCGGCATTTGGGCCGCTTGCCGCTTGCCGCTTGCCATTTGCCATTTGACATTTGGCAACAAGCAAAATCAGTGTTCATTAGAAGGACATTTGTTCGCCAGATAGTCAGACTGGCTTGGCTTATATTTTGTGCCAGCTATCCGCTTGCTCTGCAGCAGAGGCATTAAGACTTTGTGCATCCTCTTCAAGAATAATAAAGTCTGGCTTTTCATAATGGAAAATTTATGGGCACTGCCAGACCCACATTTCCCTTCCCATGCATTACTTGTCCTATTCCGAGGGTGAATCACTTGGAAGTGCATAAAAACTCTGACTATAATCAATCCATAAATATTTAACAGAAATTTGAAAGTTTTACTTATAGCTTAAATATTATCATACGATAGATCTTCACGTATTAAAAGGGAAACAAATGCTAGGGTATTTGCAGTTCGACCTGCTGGAAATTGTTATTTTTTCCATTTATTCTTTCTATTTTTTTGGGGGTAAATTTAATTAATTTTCGTGCTATTTCCGCTCTCAACGCTGCAACGCTCAATTGGGAATGCCGGACGATGGAGCTTGCCTTGCGCTTGGCACCTTGAAAAGGATTCGCGCAGACACAAATTTCTCATTAGCAGCTGCTGTGAAAAGAAAACACACTAAATTTGGCCCTAATGAAATGTTTGCCCGACACTTGTGACATCCGCGCATTCGCTCGGACATCGGAGAAGCAGCTCCAGAGGCCCGGAAGCTCTGCAAAATGAATCGCATTCAGCTGGCAACTTCACTTCCTGTCGAAGCTGGCCCTTGATTAGTGTTAATTAGATTTGACCTGGCGCCGACTTAAATCCACTCTCTATGGTTCTTCCACTTGCGAAAATTGTAATTGTAAATTTCCACAGATCAAAAGAAACTTTTCCACCATTCCAACATACGCTTACTCAACTGTCTATATTACTTTCATTCGGTAACTCGTGCGTTTCCTGCCACCATCGCATTTTCTTCTAAGCTTTATATGCCATGATTGCCGTAAGCAACTTTTAACCATTCTGATTGTAAAATGAATCATTCGGATCCCTGCCGAATTCTCTATCCGTATGCTGTGACCTGCATATTATTCGAAGAACACTCATGGAACGCAGGATGTGCGTAGAATCTGCAGCTACTCAGCTGCTTTATAGTTGATGCTCACTCCCAAAACTCTGTTCGTGTTACGGCATCACTAAGTCCTAAGGATCCCAGTTGACAGTCGTGCATTGTCCCTGAAAAAGTGTGTGGTATCCTCTCTGTAATGGCTTTGTAACCGCCTTACTTTAGTTCATAGCTGTTCTAAAAATGTACTCCTTCTTGATCGTCTATGAGCCAGTAGAAAATGCAATTGTGTCTTTATTTATCTATTGAATAAATGTAAAGATATTATTCTTTTGATGTATTTTCAAGATCGTGCAGAAAGAAACTCAACCATATGTAATCACATCAAAAGTTTAATCTCTAAACGAATGCATCACTATAAAGCTGAATAGACAATCGATTCAGCCGCTTTTTAGAATTGAAGATTCGTTCATTAAGAACTTACTCATCCTCGATATAAACTCTTCTGATTTTGCACTGCTTCTGTGCTGGGCAGCATTCAATTAGAATGCATTTGTTTGGCATACATGGATATTTATATGAAGAAGTCTATAGAAAAAATACGTAGGTCAAACTAAATCTTCAATCCGCCCTGCTAAAGTCCCTCACTCATCCATTATTGATTTAATTCAATCAGACATCACTTTCCATCTTTACAAATATTATTTTATGTAATGCTCACAATGATCGTCCGACAATATCTATGAAAGTTTACTTAATTCAAGTAAATGAACAAATGAATGCACAAAGAGAGAGCCATAAAGTAATTCTCATCAGCAAGCTCACATTTGGCATGCCAACACATACAGTGAGAAAGAGAGAGAGAGAGAGAGAGAGCATTCGCCTTGGGCGGAAGAGGAAAGAGAAACAATTTGTGCAGCTGCTGGCTGAAGCGCGTTAAACGGAAATTATGAGTTGCAAATTAAATTTGGCTGCATTTTACACCACATTCGCTGGCTGTGCTTTTATGGTTTATGAAGTGTTGCAAAAATATCTGCAGATATGCGCCAAAATAAAACAAACAGAGCGGGAAGAAAAAACAAGTGGCAAGCAAGGGGGCGGAGGAGCCAGTGCCAAGACAAGGACCTGAAGCCCTGCTACGTGGCAATTGCTGCCTGCTGAATCAGCAGGCGAATGGCAACGTATGGCAAGCGGCATGCGGCAAGCGGATGAAGAGGCAGCCGAAAGTGGCACTATTTGGGTTTTGGTAGCACGGATTGAAGTGGAACTGCGAACTGCGAGGGGGAAGCGCGCCGACTGCGTCCTGGCCACTTGTAACAACATGCAAAAGGATTTTCGTCAATTTTCGCTGGGCTCCCCTTTGCCACATGTGCGCCCTTCTATCGCCCTTCCTTTAAGCACTGAAATGGCCTCTACTCCTACCCTGGCTCCGGCCTCATCCTTTTCGGATGGCCATTTGGCACTTCTGCTGTGCTGTTGTTCCTTTGCAGTTGTTGTGCTCGTCGATAGCTGCTGCTGCTGCTGTGTAGCATTCGGAGCCATTTATTGTTTTGGCGTCAGTTGTTTCATTCGCTGCCAGTTTTTCGCAGGTTTTTTTTTTTAGCTCTTCCCTCCACTCATAAAATCGCGCATACTCAGCATTTTTAACAGTTTATTTGCCCGCAAAAAAAGAAGAGCGAAACTATTCAGCAGCAAATCCTGCCAAAAGCTGCTGCTGCCATTTGACTAGAGCAGATTTTTTGGGGCCTGAAACTTTTAAAGTAGAGCAAAGGGCAAGTGCTGAAGTCTGCACTCGACATTGGCGATCTATTCACAATTTGTTGTCATTATTATACCCTGAACCCATTGTTTTTCTTTTAGCTGTTATTTAAGTGCTCACACTTGACTCTTTTCACACACAATCATGTGGGGCAATCCGGCATAAATCTCAGCAATCCCTGCCATAAATTAACCAACTGACAAATCAAATTCCTATCAATGTACGTACACAACTTTTCAAGGGCTAAAACAACAAACCCAAAGCACAAACTATGCAACAATAAATCCGCACGAAATCCTTTAGCAATTACATCTATACAAGAGTGCTTGTGTCTGTCTCTGTGTGAGTGCGTGTGTCAGTGTGTGTGTGTGTACTCAGCGAGACAGGACGAGAGTCAGCCAAACAGAGAGCACAACTGCCATAAAAAAGCCAATGGGCAAAAGAGTCGCTGGGGCCAAACTGCAAGCGCAGCAAAGCAAAGAATCGCACAATTAACAGAAAGACGACCGGAGGAATGGTTTCTGTTGCACAGCGAGCGAGCGAGATAGAAAGAGAGGGGGGAGGGAGGTAGAGACAGAGAGAGAGAGAGACCGCTGACCGTCTGAATCCTTTTTTATTTTAGTAATTTGTGCTTTATTTTATGGGAATTGAGTATGCAGCGTTGCCAATGCCGCGCCACCAGACACAATTTTTTGATGTCCCACAAAACAGTCAAAGTGCGCCTAAAAATTGCTCAACTTGCAAATACCCTCTATCTGAATATTTGCACACTTTTCTAACTGACATGAAATGAAATGTAACATGGAGATGATTGGTGGAAGTATCTTTAAAAAGCTCTATATTCATATAGATATGTGATTGTAGTTGAAAAATATTGAATCAGTTTCGAGACTTCAGTTGGATAGACAGATGAACGATATATCTTAGTGTGCTCAATATCAGATCAGTAAAGATTTACTACATTCGCCTGCCAAACTTTTTCCAATGAACTGTAATTTCTGGCTCTCTTTGTTTCCTTGCATCGTTTTTGGTAGTCACAAATAAAGATAAATATGAATGATATAAAATTGCATTGCCCAAATGGGATTCTGCTTCCAATAAAAGTGGACAAGGTAAGAGCTGGAAGTGTTTTGGGCTGATGTATGTACCTCACTAAACAGATACAGTACTAAGCCATAAAATATTTCCTTATCAAGATTGTGGGCAGACTGAATTTGAAGACAGAAATAGTGTCATAGCAGAGACTCACTGCCTGTCTAGCCTTCCATTGATATGTATGCGCCTTATTGATCTTAAAGTTCGTACCAATTCATGACTATCGATAAATATCGATTTTTAGCAGCTGCAGTCTATTCTCTTCATTTAGTGAGTATTCATGACTTGATGATATATTCATAGCTATGGCTAAAGCCAAAGGCAAAGCTTGACCACCACAGGGTATCCCCTAGTCGTGCACTCCCAACTGCTGCACTCTTGTAATTTCTTTTTGGCAGTAGCAACATATTTTATATGCGATGCAGTGCAATGCCATTGCATCGTTGGCAAGAGTCATCGCCGCCCCCTTGGCAAACTTTATTGCCTTGCCAAATAATGGGCAGCATGTGGAAAGGACGAGGCAGGGGGAAAGGCTTCGTTTTTATTTGGCAGGAGCGCGTGCTGCTCCAACGGCTGTTGTTGCTGCTGCTGCTGACGATGTTGATTGCACAGGCACTTCACTAACATCTTTGAATGTCCTTCGAGAGAGAGAGCGGGACTCTTTGAGTGTCAGTGAGCCCGGGAGCAGGAGGCGAACATGTGCTTAGCATCACGAGCCTGATGCTATAAACTGGGCCCAGTTTTGACTCCGGCGCTTCTGCTGGTGCAGCATGAAAAATAATGAATGCCTCGGGCTGTTATTGCAATATTTCCTCATTTCTCGTGGTACGTGCACTCTGCAATTTCTCGACTGGGTGGCAGGGGGTTCAAGTTGATCTTTCGCATGCGCTTATGTCTATATACGACTATTGTGAAAGATTATATAAAGTGTGAGTTTTTTCTCTTCCACTGACCATTTATATACTATTTATATAATCTATTTGGGCACTTTTGGCACAGAGAATGAAACCACAAAGACAGTTTATAAAATATATTTATTTATTCATTGCAATTGGCAAATACTAGATAGCTAAAAGAGCTACTCTTGATAGTACAGAACGACCAGCTTTGTGCCATATCTCGGTAAACATTATCAACGATAATAGCAATAAATGCTAAAGATGTTTATAGCAGCGAGTAGATATTATACAATGTTTATTTAAAGCGCAAATTTGCGAAAGTTTACGAAATTAAGTAACAATCCTCTCGTTAGGAGTGTTTGACTACTAGGTACCACTTAAACAATTGATGGTTTTATCATGAAATGCATATTTAAGAGATAAATTAATTATATATTTGACATTAGATTTAATTTCAACTACTTACAATTATAACTACTTTAGAGTTATTTATTACAGTTCCAGTTCTGTTCACATATTTCTTCGAGTATAGTGATCCCCGATTGAAGTAAAAAATTCTAGTAAACCAGAAATTCTAAAAATATATTATTATTTGTCTTTCGAGGTATTCTCTCGAATATTACCCAAAACTTATCCCGTGCTGAAAGAATTAAAAATTCTAGGATTCTCTTTATTGCATATCTAGTTAAGAATATCTAGGAATGATAACAATGCAAATTGTCGGATTGCGGAATTCACCATTGCTTATCGATGATATTATATGAAATACACTACAGCTTAAAAAATCAAAATTTAAATTTAAAATATTTATAGGCTCTTGACAAAATCTAATCTATATGTATATATATATAAGTATAAGAAGTGTAAAGTAAGAAGTTAGCACAGCACCCGCTTAAGTGAGTGCTCATTTGTTATTGTATATACTCGTATAAATTTATCAGGCGCTGTTTACGTTCAGTATTCGATTTCGAAATGTTTTTCTTACTTGTCCAAACAATTATGGCAATCATGATAATATCATGGTTGCTGGCACCAGTAACAAATGAAAGTGAGAAAAGAAAAATCCGAAAATAAAATATTGTAAATAATCTTCTACTCTACCTCGACCTGTACAAATTCTCCATTATTCTCAACCTTAAATATGAACATATCATATATACTTGGATAAATTTTAATTGATTGTAAATTCATTCGTTAGGGACTTGCAGATGGCATTTCAACTTTCATCAGGGCTGGAATTTAATGTTGCCGAAGCGGCCGATTAAATTTCTCGTGATGCATTCACCTGCAAACGAGCAGCCAACTGTAACTTGAAGGCGAACTGTGACAGTAATCGCATTCGCTGGCCACTCATCAGCGGCAGCTCATTTTCACACGCTGTCGCTGCGAAACAGTGGCCCGCAGTGGGCAGACAAAAGTCGTTGGCTCTAATTGTGCCATCAGTGGGGCCAATATGTTGGGGCTGTCGGGACTGCTGCTGGCCAGTCAACATGGCATTCACGGCACCCACGCCCACGCCCACACCTCCGCCCACCCCATGTTTGGTAATCCAAAACGTTGGCAGCTGTTGACCCAATAGCGTAACCAATTTTGTCGGGCGTCTGCTATGTGACAGTGGATAGCAGGCAGTGGTGGGGGTGTTGGATGCTCCACTTCATCATTACCCAGTCGTTATCGCTTTTTTGCATTTAAATGATGGCCTAGCTGCATGCGCTTCGTGGGCTCTGCTGTCTGTGTATGCGTTTTGAAATGCGCCCCCCGACACGCCCGATGTCAAATTTTGCTAAAGTTGCTTTTGCCCCACGTTTGCGCTCTGTCGCTCGAAATGCTCTAGGGGCTTGTATCACACATACGACGCGTGGGCTGCGGTCGCATGCATAATATTCCACCACCAGTAGCTGCCACGCAAATGCATATTAACATTTTCGAAAATCTAGGCAAAATGTTTTTTCTTTTTTTTTTTCTAATACTCTGCGTGTGTGTGTATGTGTGTGTGTGTGTGTGTCTATATAAGCAGCTTCATATCCCTGTCAGTATTCAGTCAACTTGAAGAAAGAAACACACTATGAATATACATAAACTCCATTGGGTCTATAACAAATTTCGTGTTCTACAGTTCAGATTGAATTGTTTATTTTTCTACCTATCAAAAAGTTTTAGGCAAGAGCTCCTAACGTGGGTTCTATGAGTGGATAACACAATCGACTCGTGTCTGATTCATTGTCCTTATCTACGTTCAATACATGTTACATCAGGCGGCTCATGCATTATCATCTATCACATATCATATCTGCATTGAAATCCAACTAAATATCGTATATATTTCAAGTCACTTGTCAAATTTTGAATATATTTTAAAGAAATTCCAAGAGAGACAAAAATTACATTTCAATTATAATCCGATCAGTATACAAAGTATTCCGAAGAGCCATCCCACAAGATGTCCAGGTGTGAGCAGAACGCATTGGCCAATCCAAAATTATGTTTAAGTATGCAAACAGGCGCATCCTGGTCTCAGCTAGTCGTCGTGATAACCCGTTGATGCCATATAAATAACAGATTTAGTGGTCCCGGTCTGGCCCGTTGGCCACTTTGTTTGCTTTGGACCTTTTAGTCGGCGCAAACAGCAACGTCAGATAAGGGCAGCTTTGTTCTAAGCCCAGCCATCCAGGCAATGCTCTGGTTCAGCTGGCCTGTTTTTATGTGCCCTAGCGCCCTGGCATGGACTGCGATTGTTTAGGAAATGCGACACCAGCAACGAAAGCGAAGGCGAAGGAGAGGCGAGGCGAGGTGAGGCGGTGTAGTAGGGTGCGTCGGACAGAAGCAAACAATGGCCTCGACTTCATTGACTGCGTTAATTGCTGTCATTCGTTTGAAAAGTCATACGCGCGATTTTTGCGATCAAGCGCAGGACGACCACTGGTCTGGTCTGGTTTGGTTTGGTCTGGTCTGGTTGGGTCTGGAGCGTCGTTAAAACTGATGATGATGCGTTTACCCCTTCGCTCCCGTCGTGTTGTGGACCAAGCCCTCCATAACATTCAAGATTGGCATTCCATAACATTTAAGAACCGCACTTTTATGTCGTCATCATAGCAGGAGTAGCAGGAGCTGGAGAGGAAGCTTTTGTTGCTACTGTGAGCCCTAATCTCCCATTGCGACTAAAAACAATCGAAGCTTTTACTTTTACACAGCGCCGCCCTCAACCAATCATTTATGTCATATTATCTGGTTATTTGCCCACCCCGTACCATATGGGACCCAACGGAATGGGTCTGACCCTCTCCTCTTTCTTTGCTATTTTCACAAATCCAATTTGCTGGTAAGCCAAAAAAAAAAAGGAAGTTCATACCCTGCATCCTTTTGCAATGTGTAATAAAGGGTGGAATGCGCTTCCTACAAATGTATGTAGTTCCATATTCATAATTTAACTCGATTTAACGAAGGCCGTCGATTTGTATAGATTTTAGACTAAGTTCAAGGAATTCACTTCGAGAACGTTTCTTGGTAAACCGGGCGGCAGACTCGGTCTCACTGCCTTGTCTGGCATTCCCGGCTAGAAATATGACTTGTCTGTATTCAGTTATTGATTTTCCTTGGTCCCACTGAGGGTCAACCATATAACAGCTTAACAAAGGCTCTGCCTTACACAGGCTGTATCTAGGGCCATTTTGATTTTGAGCAAAAGCTAAAAAGGATAGAAGGCTTAAATAACATGAAAACGTATTGGAGTTGAGATATGCCAAGCAAATATAAGAAAAATTCATTGCGTAACGAACTAGCACTCTATACAGACTTTTATAGCCTCAATTATCTTCAATTAATAAGCAAATATTAACAGCAAAGTAGAGACTCAGGTTGTCACCCCGTTTAAGAATATAGATAAGAATATATATCCTTCTGACTGTTAAATACATATTAATGAGAATATTATAGACAGTTTTCCCATTTTAGATGGGTTTATGGCAGGTACCACAAATAAGAGTTGAGAGTTTTAAAAAAATGTAGCAACATCAAAACCTCAAGAAGAGTGGAGAAGATAAAAATATGTTATTTTTTGTACAGCAAATTCAAAAATATGGTAAACTTATTTTCAATTTTTTATTTTTATTAATTCATTTTTAAAATGAGTATATATTTAAATATTATATTATATATAGTATATATATATATATATATATATATATATATATATATATATATATATATATATATATATATATATATATATATATATATATATATATATATATATATATATATATATATATATATATATATATATATATATATATATATATATATATATATATATATTTTTTTTTTTTTTTTTTTTTTTTCAAATGATATGATAAATTAAATATATATTATATACTATAAATTATACATATTTCTATATATATATATATATATATATATATATATATATATTTTTTTTTTTTTTTTTTTTTTTTTTTTCAAAGGATATGATAAATTAAATATATATTATATACTATAAATTATACATATTTCTATGAGAACACAATTTTAAATAAAAAGCCTCGCCCTTTGAAACGAGCATCACTTTATCATGGATGTTATACTATTCCGACTATATTATATAGAGATAGTTTCTAAAAGCATTGAGAAACACACACACACATACACAGGCACATATAGGCACGCACGCATAAACACGCATGGGCTGCAGTGTGGGCTTCTCATGGAAACTTAATTGTTTAATAACTTTTTTTGTGGATGTCCGTTCTTCATGAAACATTTAGATTATAATTATATCATTATTATGCGTGTATATGCCGAAGCTCAAGTCTCTAGTATTTGAAATACGCCTTTTACAAAGGTGAGGGTAAGGGGGTGGATATAGGGGTGAGGGGTTTCAAAAACAAAAAAAAAACCGAAATTCTATAAATTACATATGAGTCTACATTTAAAGTTTGAAGACTCTAGCTTTAAAGATGTGGGAGATATAATTTTAGAACTGTCTTTCGATAAGGTTTTTTATCGATACAGAAATAACGGGATGAGTTATCGAAATTTTGTGATTAACTCGATATGCCCGTGCTATATACGGACATTTAAAAAAAAAATTGAAGTCTCTAGCTATTATATCTTCGGAAATCGACGCGTTCAAACATACGGACAGACGGACATGGCTAAATCGACTCAGTTCGTCGCCCTGATCAAGAATATATATACTTTGTGGGGTCTCCCACGCCTCCTTCTTGATCTTGATGTTCTCCGATGCTTATGTATGTGATAATTTAATATATTATATATAAGTTATAACTCTTTAATATAATTAAATATAACAAAATATTTATTTCTGATACGTGTGGATCGTTTTGGGATGCCACTAAAGCTAACTTGGGGATATTTCCCTATGTGACTGCGGCTACTTTCTGAACTGCTGACGTCTCTCCATTTGGATTCCCACGTTGATAGTGTTTCGCTGATCGTATTTCCGTAACTAGCTCGCTCTGCAGCCTCAGCAACGTTTCAATGGCATCGGGTTGCTCCAATCTAGAAGAGCTTACGTTGTTTTGCTAATGCTGTTTATAAAATAATTCTGTGTAGCACCCTATGAAACGACTTATGATTGCAAGATAGTTGGCCTTAGTCTACATACTAACTAATGGTTAAGCACTAAAGTTGTTTTACAACTTCCTTAAATTTGTGATTTTAATCCAAGATAGTCTGAATTGGATGTATATACGAATATGTGTGCTCGGCTATAGTGACCAGTGGGTTCTTCTGCAACTGGGCAGCGGATGTACAAAAATTCCGCTCGTGTGGTTTTCGAAATGCATTACGAGCAACCCCTCGAGCTCCAGCTGGGGTAAGCTAATCAAAGACTTTGCCAACAATTTACTTATCCCGCTCTCTGACGCCAGTCCGTCCTGTTAGCTGCGGATGGGGCTGGGGCTGGGGCTGGGGATGCATCCAAGCTGGCCTTTCCATCATATTGACTCCCTTCGCGCGAATTTCCTTACATGCAGGCGTTCGTTGGAAGCTTTTTGGGTACGTCCGTTCCGTTCCGTTCCGTTTTTCTGTCCGCTTGGGCAGCTCCTGCATAAGCCAATTTGCTTTGCCGAAGCTCAGGCACACCAGGGTCAAATAAGTGTGGAGGAGGAATGCTAGGATGACGCGGCTAACTGCCGCCCACTTTATGCATTTATGCTCCTTTGTCTGCGGTTTTCCGTGCTCCTTGTCTGCGGCGCCGGGTCATTAATTCGGAAGCGGGCGAAGCACCGTCGACTTTCGACTCCCCCATCCGCGGTGCTAGCCTAACACCAGCTGGCTCAATCAGCTGGGCAGTCGGACATGTGTACCCAGTCCCAGTCTTAGCTGCATTTCCCCAGTGAGAAATTAGGAAATTGCATTTGCTGGCAGAACGAAGCGAGCCACAATATCTCCGAGCCCGGCGAGCGGACGCAAGGACCCACGGTCCATATAAAGCGACGTGCTAACGGAATTTACGCGCTGCACTCCAATGAAGATTTGCAATCGGCGATAGGCAAATGCAGCCGACCAATTGAACCGAGGCGAGGGCACGACGGAACAGACTGCGAAAACTGGAAATTGCCAAAATGTAAATTCATATGCAGAGCTCCCGAGTGCAGGGCCGGTCATACAAATTTATTGCTCATTCGCGGCGCGGTGCATGCGGTCAACGTCATCAGCATAATCATCATCATCATCGCGTGGGTCATCATCAGGCCTGCCTCTCGCCAGACTGCGCTGAAATATTCATAATCAACGCGGCATTAGATACGGCAGCAGCGCTTGAATCCCGTTATGTTCTGTCGCTGACCAAGGCCCGCTGCCACTGCCACTAAGCCGAAAGTAAATCAGCGACTACTGTGCGGTTTGAGTATGCCGTGCTAGCAATGCAGTCCGACATTTAGCTGTCGAGGATCCCTCACGAGTTGAATATTTCATTTCCGACTGCGAGAGAGAGAGAGAGAGAGAGAGAGAGAGAGAGAGAGAGAGAGAGAAAGGTATTGCAATTGGTAACTGAAAGTAAATTTCGGCTTCTTGGATTTCAATAAGTGCAACGAATCTGCCTTTGAGTCCGGCAGAGAGACAAACGGACAGTCAGTCTGCGAAGCTGGCAGCAGGAGCAGGTGCTAGCGACAATAACAGCCATTAAGTCTGACCAACACGTAACCGGGCAATAAACAAGCGTGACAAATGATGCTGCTAAATGAAAGTTGATTGCCAGTTGACGGCCACACCTATTTTGACTGGCCGGACAGGAGCTGCTCCGACTGGCGAGCAATCAAAATTGCCGGCGAGCCAAGCCAAAACGAATGGCTGCAAGGCGAATGGCAGGAGGCAGCGTGGAAAAAATCACAGCACGAACGCCACGCAACGGAAGTTAGTGCAGAAGCAAATGTCGCTCGCATCGTTATGGCACACCCGGACCCGGACCCGGACCCGGACCCGAATCTGTTCTCCGGGCGGGTCCAGCTGGTCCCGTGCCATTCCGGCCGTATTAATAATGATGGTGGCAGCGACACAAAACGCAAAATGGCTGACGCTTTTGCTGTCGACGTCACGTGTCGAGGCTGCGTGTGATTTCTGGACAGCAGGGCGCAAAGCGACTTCGAATATCGTGCGGCCGCACTACAAAGGGCCGATGCCAAGCAGCAAGCAGAAATTGCAATCCGACTTTGTCTTCCGCCCGGCTGTTCCATCCACAAGATCGCCGACGTCCTGCTGTCGCCCTCTGATTGCATCGGCCATGCCTCCGCCCATGTCTACGGGGAGGGGGTCAGCACATCGTCCATTATTATAGTCGGTGTCATTGTTGACGTTGCCGTAGCCGTTGCCGTTGCTGTTGCCGTTGAGCTATCGCATTGTCACATTGAACTCGCTCGTCTTGTCAGTCGATAAAAATTAATTTAGTTAACAGCATGAGAGCAGAGCAGCGCTGCTCGCAGTCCAGACAGCATCTGATAAATGCACTGTAATCTGTCAAGTAGAGCTTGCTTGAAATTAATTTAAACAAATTGAAAATGAATGGCGGATAAGCCAAGCGGCATGTGCACGGCTTGAGCTGTTATTGCAGTCGATCATTGAATGCAACAGCTTCGCACAATGGGCCGACTGAACAGTAAGAGTATAATGCGGCTAATAATGGAGAATACGTAGAGTTACCAACGTCGAAACTTTGCGAACTAAACTAATGCCACGGAAATTGTCATCAAATGGAAACCAAATGGAGCCAGTCAGCACCTCTGCCCACTCCCGAAGCAGTTTAAAAGAGACTCTCTCTCCCTCTCTCACTCTTACTCTTACTCTCTTTCTCTACCTCGTTCGAATGCTCGTCCTCAAGTCAACCAGGCGGCAAACAAAATACTAATTGGCAAGCAAAACGCTCTGCTTGTTTTCCAACAAACAACGCAACGACCACGATGTCCTATGTGTTTGTGTGTGTGGTCTTGTCTGGTCTGGCAGAGCATATTTCGCAAGGACACCAAGGTGGCACACAAGGATGCATGCACAGCACAGCACACAAGCTTCATTAACTCAAACTATGCAGCTATGCTGCATTTTGCGATTATCAAATTGTCTTTGCACACACGAAGCCAATGAGGGCGCAGATTACTGAGAACGAGAACTAACAACTGGCGACTGCCGACTGTGGACTGCGGACTGCGGACAGCCGACTGCTGATGGCAAATAGCAAGTGGTAAAGTTGCTAGATGGCATCCCTAGTCTCATGGAAATTCAATGGACAAACTGGCAACCGCAGAAATATGAAGCGCTCGGTGCGACGATGACAGCATTAACAACAGCAACGGAAACAGAATGCGGCAAAGCCATGGCACAGTTGAGATACCCTTTTAAACACCGGCCAAGCGCGGCATAGCTGACGGACTCATACGACAGTCTTGGAATTCTATACAGAATTATCATAATTAATAAAAGAGAGATATATACACATGGTGTACTGACAATATCTTAATAAAATCAATGCAGTGCAGTACAGTACTTAAGAACGGTGCTAAACGACAGGCATCGACTATAGAGCTCGAGAAGGGTAGAGAACACCCCGAATAGCTTCAGGATGTTTTGTAAAGCAGACAGGCAAAGAGGCATGCAAATATGTGGCAGGCTATGATGGCGATGCTTGATATGGCAGAGTGACAAAATGACTCGACTGGACACTCACTGACTGGAGGCGAACGGACAGGGGCTGTACGCATGCCGCATTATCACACCTGACGGTGCTGCAGCTAAATTTGTGGCGCTAACGGAAGGTGGGTTGAAAAATCTGTAGTGTGAGCCAAGCGAGCTGTTGATTGATGGCCACGACACTGCTGAAGAGCTGCAAGAGTTGCTTAAAGCAAGTCGATAATGAACCAAATTAGAGCTTCAATAAGCTGTTAAGCTGAAGCATAAAATGATGTAGTACTGGCAAATCGTAAAGTAGCTGAAAGTCTTTAGAGATATGTAGTTTCAAAATCTATTATATATGGAAAGGTGTAAACATATACTTATAAGTCAGATCAGAGCATTTGTCAGGGAGTTATGTGAGAGTTACAAAAACAAAGTGTGAATACAGGGCTATTCAAATTCGACGGACCCCGGACTCTCTTATGAGAGAGACGGCCACAATACGCCGTACAGGCTCTAGGCGGCCTTTTGAGTGATATCATATTAACAAAATGATTTCAACAAACCTGCTTGAACATCAAACAAAACTGCATTTTTCTTAGATAAACAAATACGAAACATGGCTCCGTCGAATATGAGCAACCTTGTAGAGTTGCCAGATGGGTTCGTCAAATATGGAGAGCCCTGTATATACTTATATTATATAACTAACTATAACTATACGGTTTCTCAATGTAATTTAGTTTTAACTTTAATTTTTTTTTTTTTTTTTTCTGAGCATATTTCTCTGTTCTTCTTTCGGTCTTTTCTCAGGCAGTTTCTGGCTTCATCGCGCCAGAGTGAGGCTGTGAAGTCGCTTGAAAGCCCTTCTCAGTTACTGCTTGTTGTTGTTGTTGCTGTGTGGAAAACAAAACTTTCGCTAATGCAAAATATAGGTCAGTTCATTGGATTGCAGGAAAACTTTAGAAGTAACCGCTCTCCGCTTGCCGCCTTCTGCCTTCTGTCCTCTGCCTTCCTACTCTTGCCTTCCCAACTCAGCTGTTATGTGCAAATATTTTCCATTTAATTAACGCATGGAAACTAGCTGCAAAGATAGTTTCGCAGCAGGAGGGGGCCTCTGTCGCAGCAGATTAAAATAAATTGCATAGAAATTTATCATTCGAATCTGGGAGCCAGACAACAACAACAACAGCAGCTTGACACAGTTGCGAAACTTGGCAAGAAACCGAAGCTTGGGGTCAGTTTGCGTATCTCTGCGGCGGTGTAGATGTGTCTGTAATTGTGCGCTGGTGCCATAATTAATCATAATAAAAGCAGAGGCGGCCGCCAGCCAGGTAAATGCGAGGCCCGAGCGAATAAAAAAACCACAACTTGCCAACATATTCGTTGCCATCAAAATAAATGAGCCAATTAAGCGGGCCACAAGTGAAAATGGCTGGCAAGGGCTTCCGTGTCCTGATGAGGGTAGCCCTTAATCGGCCGAGACTCGAGCACCTATACTGAAGCTGAGGCTCAGGTGTTGCGCATCATCGTCAGCTTCTCGGATTGGGCCGCTGAATCCCTCGGTTATGCCAATTTATGCGCCTGCTGTTGAAATTTATTTATTCCTCTTAGCGACTTTGCCGCTCCCTGCCATTCCTTTTGCATGCGCCCATGCCTCCTCCTGGACTGGACCCCCCGACTACAAAGGGCGGGCTAATGGCGTTGGCCGGGATTAAGTCATTTGAAAATTTGTTTCTAATGAAACTAAAAGAGTCGCTAATTGTTGCACCGTTGTCAACGTCGCGACTCTGCTCGTTCTGTGTCTTTGTCTGTGTCTCTGTCTGTGGCTTTCAATGGGTTTTGGCTTGTGGAAGTTGCCAAGCTCGCTAATTGCAATCAATTTGCTTCGGGCGACAAGTTGCTCCCATTAAATTATCTTCGGCTTAATGCCATGAATAGAACGAATAACATCGAACTCGAACTCCCGCTCGAATGAAAGCATATTCAACTATTCAGCTTAACTTTATGGTATTCAGTCAACTCTTTTAAAAGTTAAAGAGGTTGAATTCGAAATATGTATATTGACTAAATGTACAATTTGTTTTTCTTCAACTTGAAATCAGAAGCAAGCACAATACAAATAAATTAAAATATTTGTTTATTATAGTTTATTGTAAATAAATGTAAATAAGTTTAGTTCATAAAGTTAATTTTCCATTTATAAATATTTTGTTTAATCTTTGCAGGTATGTAAACAATTCCCGAATTTGCGTTGGTAAGCTAATCCAAGAAAAAGCCCCTACATTTTATATTATTAATAAGAATGTCGGTTCTGCCAGCCACTGGTGGCTGACGTCAGAGGTAAAAACATTTACACAGTCCTATAGTGCTGATACGCAACTGTATTGTAATCAGACTCGTATGTAGATGCCAGAGCAAATAGAACGCGGAAGGCGGGACACGAATGCGACAGTTGACTTAATCCGGGACTGCATTGTGGCGACTATTATTAGAAGCTGCGGCCTATCAAGTAGCCCCATTATAAGCGCATCGTATCTTATGAGAGAAAGCAACGAATTACACTTTTAATTGTCCATCTTTACTGTCAGTTATCTTAACAAGCTAGGGGTAGAATGCAACTAAAACTAATTAGAGCTGTGGCACGTAACTTGGCACAAATCATGCGGCAGCTGTTTCGCTCCGGGGTCCACTTCGTCAGGCGCTGCAGTAGAGGCAGCCATGGCAACAGGAGCAATAGGAGCAGCAGGCTTGGCTGGCAGCGTATTTGCATTTTGCCCTATGCCGCTTGCTAGACGCAGTCGCTCGTCCAGCGCTGCCCCCCGGACAACCGCAAAGGCAACGGCGGCGCCCAGCAGCGAGCCAGCCACAACGTCCGACCAGTGGTGCTTGTAATCCATGACTCGACTGAGGCCGACAAATGAGGCCAGGCAGACGCAGAACAGCTGGCACACTGGACGCAGCAAGCTGCCAGGCAGCGGCCAGCGGATGCGCTCCAAGTGGAGAGCCATGAAGAGCAGGCCGTAGAAGGCCTTGCTGGAGTGGCCACTGGGAAAGGAGACGTGGATGTCGGCGAGCATCTCCTCGGTGGCACCCGATAGATCCGCGTTGCAGCTGTAAACTGTGTGGTAGACCCCGCCGCTCCGGTGCACTTCGTCTGAGCAGTAGCCGTTGTCGGGCAGCTGCGGCCGACAGACCTCAAAGAAGTGGGGACGCAGTCTTCCGATAACATTCTTGCCCATGTCCTTCAGCAGTGATTCCGCGGCATAGCCCACAATGAACCAGCGCAAGGTGTTGTACACATACCAATACTGGCGGCTCCCCTGCCAGGCTCGACTGGTCTCCAGGACCACCAAAGCCATCATCGGCAAATAGATACTGATACAATGAAGCATGAGGGAGGACACCGTGTTCTCCCGGTAGGGATACATTAGGGACTCGTCGTCGCAGAAGAAGCCTCGCTGTGTTGTTGGCGGCCAGAGCTCTTTGAAATACGTGCTCAGCAGGAGCAGCAGGCCAAGCAGCGTTACGTCCAGCAGGAGGCGGAACTGACCGCGCTGAAGGGATAGCCCGCAGATCTGTAGATCGAAACTCATGATTCGTTCAGTTAGGCAGCTCGCGAGTCACTGATCGCATCAAGCACCCAGGCGCGACGTTGAACCTCAGATTAAGATTTCAATATAATAAAGTCGGGCGGGCCTCTAAATTCTATATATAGTACATTGAAGACTTTATTACTGCGATTGAATACTCTAACATACGTAGTGAGCCGATGTTTATATACGAAAATATTCTTCTATTAATCTCAGCTAGGTCAACTCAGGGGAAGCCAGCTAAAGCTGTTGACGCTAGGTTTATCACTGCCTGCAATCTCTATCTATAATCTACAAAATTATATACAAATTTAGAGCATCTAGACTGTTTCTTGCAATGGTAGACACAGTGGATCCATAGTGCATTTGATTTTTATAATACAATTTAAAGCAAGTCTACTTAAGTCACTAGTCTAAATTGATTTTCTGCTCCCATTGACAATGTACATTTATTGTGCTGGAGAGATCTGTCGGGTTGTATACAAGACTGCTTGTCAAAATTGCTTGTCAAAAATATCAAACTGAAATATATATGATTCGTCTATACCTAACAAAACTCAGTAAGAGGAAAAAAGTTGAAAGACTCCTTCGGTGGGTAAGAAATCGCCACGCCAAAAATGGGATTCGTCTCAGAATTAAATAAGAATTTAGGTTGAATCATTCTCCAAGAATTAAAGCCTATGATTTTACTTAACTATGAGCTATGGTGTTACTTATTTCACAAAATTCATAATACATTGAGAGTATTATGTTTTCAATATGCTCATCTCTCGCCGTAATGATTAAATATATAATTGTTGTTATCAGTGCCTCTATATTAATTCCGCAAGTTATTCGCCTTGACAGATAAGCATCGCCTGCACTCACGCACGTGTTGCGTCTCGGGAATTCTACAAGTTGTTCAACAATATTTTCAATTTTTTGCCAGTTGTCTGGCCTTCAGAGTTCAAATATTTATTATATGTTATGGTTCGAGTTTGTGTTTTTAATATTATAATCAAAATATTATTGGCAACACAAATGTGTATTTCTGTTGAGCTTTTAGGCAAAGCTTTCGCACTGATCGCTGCTCTCGTATTGCATGCCAAAAGCTCTGCCTGCAGTCTTATTAGAATCCGCTTGGAATTATCTTCAGCACTTGAGTCAGCATGCTCAAATTTGAGATGAGCAAAGCTTCTGCCCGACTCGAGGCACACGATTTCTCATGATCATTCAAAAAAAGACCCAATGAAAATAAAGTTTACTATCTACGCCAGTCCCTTCATTCGCGCATCGTGTAGATGACGCAGCATAATTATTAAACAAAGAAAGTAGTCGAGCACACAATACCCTGTAATCAATTTACATATAATTGCTCACCGAACTCCTCAAGGTCACTCTTCACTTTCAGCATCGATTACTCTAGCATAGATGT
Organism: Drosophila aldrichi; assembly: GCA_035045965.1. Lineage (NCBI taxonomy): Eukaryota > Metazoa > Arthropoda > Insecta > Diptera > Drosophilidae > Drosophila > Drosophila aldrichi. The sequence goes on along the minus strand of JAWNOM010000341.1, from coordinate 1,841,640 downwards.
GACACAGTGAGTCACATATGTAAGCAATTATTTATCGAAGCAACAATAAAACAATTAGGCTATTTTGATGAAACAAGGTAAAACTCGTAGATAAATTGATTATAAATATATGTAGGTAAGCAGAAAACAAAAGCAATTTTACAGTTTATGAATACGCTGAACATAACATATGAGAATTAAATTTGAAATTTGAATCAGATTCAACGAAGCGTAAGCTTTGAATATTACTCATCATCATTCGGATCTGTTGTGTTTTTCGGCACCCTCATTAAAAAGGATTTATAAAAGGTTTTCAAATTCATGAGTGAGGCATAAACATGTATGTATACATGCATACATATATAAATATAAATTTTACAAATATACATGTATATATATGTATATTCCCTGTATACATTTATATGTATATGTTTCAGAATTTTCTATCATAAGTCGTTAATTAGGAGAAATAGGCGCTTATAGATAAAATTCATGGTATTCAAATATAAAGCTTATTACTCACGTACTTTTTAAAGCGAACAAATTTATTGATGTGTGTATGGGCGAACGTATTACAATATGAGTATAACAGTTTATCATGAAACTATAAGTTGTGATGCTGAATACAAAATATATATTTTAAATTAGGTGCCCAGCTCATAAATAAATGTACAAATATACGATACGTAGACATTTGAATGAATCTTAGGTCTATCAATACATGGAATGAGTGAAATGTTTACAAATGCATTTGAACGATTTAGTAGTGAACTACAATGGACTTATGCGTTAATTAGAGTACTACAAATAACATATGGACTACAGGCTAGCTTATCTGTTCTACTCTCGCAACTCTCTCAACTCTGTTTCATTCAGGCTGTATTTTATTTGATTTGGAATGTTTCATTACACAATTTGCACTTTGGGCATTCGACTACACTTTGGTACAATACTGGTCGTCGCTGTAGCTGCTGTTCACACAGTAGGGAGGCGGGGTGCTGGGGCAGACCTCCTGCAGCGTGGCCGAGGTGTCCTCCCGTCTGAGGCCGACGCCCAGGCTGACGTCGTCGAAGGGCGACTTGAAGAGCTTGGCTATGTAGCGGGCGGTGATCAGGGCTCCTGCCACGCCCAGCAGCGAGCCGGTCAGCACGTCGGACCAGTGATGCCAGTTATCCATGACGCGGCTGAGCGCAGTGTACCACGCCAGCATGACGAGCAGGAACTGCAGGAAGTGGCGCATGAGCTTGGAGCTGCGCCAGCTCAGCTTGCGCTGCAGATAGAGGGCCGTGTAGAGCAGCGCGTAGAAGGCGATGCTGGAGTGGCCGCTAGGAAAGCTGAGGCGCGCCTGCCGCACGTCCGCTACGGTGAAGCCCTCGGCGGCGCACTCGTAGTCCTCCACGTAGCGATGCTGATTGATCGAATCGCTGCAGAGGCTGCCGTCGCTCAGCTGCGGCTGGCACACAGCCATGAAGTGGGGTCGCAGGCGCCCAATCGTGTACTTGCCCACCTCGGTGGCGTCGAAGGTCAGCAGCATGCCGAACCCGAAGTAGGTCAGCTGCCAGCCCAGCTCCACCCACCAGGCGGACAGCTGCCAGCCGAGCAGCTCCACTGTGGATGACAGCTCGCCGGCGCGCATCGCGTCCACGTACTCGACCACTGCGAAGACGAGGAACGGCAGCGCGCCAGCCAGCAGGCCCAGCATCACTGGCGTCACGGTGTTCTCCCGGAAGGGATACCGTATGCTCTCGTCGTCGCAGAAGAAGCCGCGCCGCGCTGGCTCCACGGCGAACTCGTAGATGTAGATGGGTATCGTCAGCACCACGATGACGAACAGCTCGATGAGCAGCCGGCGCAGTGTTTGGCGCTGGGCGGCAGAGGCTCGTCTCAGTTCCCTTTCCGTCCGGCCATCGGCTGCGGCGCAGGCGGCAGAGGCGGCTGTGCTATTTTCGTTGTCGGCGTCGCGCATTTTTCCGCTTCTCGCCGGTCTCAATGCGTTTTTAATTAGTTAATATTCCAATTTTTATGCTGTCTAATTAACTTTGGGCTCGTTTTTTTTTATACCCGACAGATTCGTTTGGCGTCGTTGCGGGTTCGTTGTCAGCGGCTGACTGAGCTGGCCTCGAGTGGGTAACGTTCTTTTAATTTAACGATCATTTCATGCGCGACGGAGCTCCTCTCATCGCAAATTGTTTTTTTTTTTTAAGGTCGTCTCTCTCTCTCTCTCTCTCTCTCTCTCTCTCTCTCTCTGTTGTAGTTAGCTTAGTTCTAGATTAGACAACAAGTAATTCGCCTTGTAGTCGCAGTCGGCGGGTGTGCACTGAAAGAAAAACAGTATTGATAAATTAGAGAACCGAAAAGTAGAGCTATCTAAGAATCGCCTGAGTACAAGGTAATTTCGCTCAGTGTAGCAATTTTGATAAGCGCTAGCAGAGAGCCGCTCAAGATCATTTTGATAAGATAAATGGAAGCGTGTTCCAGATAGCATATTCGTCACCTGGCCTGTGTTTTGTGCCAATTCATTGATGCTCAGCTTATTTGAGTGATAAAAGTATCTGGCAAACAGTCGCTGCGCCGCGTTTATCGCTTTCACCTGCCATGAAGAGCATGCCGTGGGTCAAGAGCTGCCCCCGCGGGTGACTCACTCGCTCTGCTCATGACTCGCTAAAAAGTCGCCTATTGTTTGGTGCCAGTGAGGCATTGAATTGGCGCGCTGTACGCACTCGATTGCAGATTCGCATTATCGTCTATGAGGCGGCAGCCAAGAGTGCAATGCGAACACGCTAATCTGTTGCGCCTGCAGCTCCAAGTACAAGAATGGCCCCCATTGTGCGCTCTGATCTTTGGCCGAGCTGAGGGCTGGGGGCTGTGGGCTGACTGCTGTCCTCAAAAGCGAATGCGACATGCACTTTGCATGCACAAAGTTGAACAGTTAATTGCATTAAAACAACTCCATTTGAGTTGCGCAGTCGGCTGCAACAGACTGCGTAATACTCGCTCTTACGCATAAGCAAAACAAAATGTAGATTTAGATAAACTCGAACTGATTACGGACACGCCTAATAAAGAACTTATACTGTATGTGACTTTTAGCAAAATTTGTCTAGAAGTTATCTGAAATATTTTACTGCGGATTATGATCGAATGCGTCATGGCACCTTCATTATCATCTAAAAAACGATCCCAGACAGACGGAGGCACTAATATACCCCTTTTCAATGGGCACTCTGTCAACTATTATAAAAAGCATACTCTCATGTATGCAGTGACTCCACCCACCAGCCAAGTGGTTGCTCGCACTCATATTCGTATTCATATTCACATTCATAGTCGTATTCGTATTCGTATTCCGTATTCCGTATTCCGTATTTGTAGTCGTTGTGGGACGTCAAATGGCGCGACCTTTAATTGAATGAATAAGCGACATTTGATTGAATTAAGGCTCTCGTCTCTGTATGCTTCACTTTTTGTTGTTTTTTAGCATATGTATATAAGTGTAACTCGAATGCAGCAACTGGCGCTTATTTTTTTCATTTTCATTTACATTTTCATGTTGCCTCTGTTTGTGCGGGTCAACTGCTGGCATTTTAAAATGCACTTTGAACTCTGCCCGTTAAATGCATTATTATTATTATTATTTGTTTTTTATTTGCTGCATACTTGCAATCGAGTGCACAGCACTGCGAAAGGATGCAGAGGCTTTAAAGCTAAAATCAATTTAACTGATGATGCACTTCCCAATAATAAACAACAACAAAAAAATGTGATGATTGCTCCACTACTCACTTGCATTGCTTTGCTGAGGCCTGTTTTATAGCTTCTATTAGTAGTAGCATTCATTTCTATTTGTGGTTCACATTGTCCGCACTATCCAGCTTTACGATATTTTATTACCACTGCATCGATCCGAATGAAACTTCCAAGCGCCGCTCGCCGATCGTCGATCGCAACTGATTGAAAACAAATGCGAGCGCTCGCTCTTGTTGACTTTGTAAACAAATCGCTTTGACCACTTGTTGCTGTTTCTTTTTGTTGGCGGAGCGGAACAATGCAGAGAGAGAGTGAAAAAGAGAGAGCGAGAGAGCGGGAGGGTTTGCTTTGCAGAGAGTAAAGTTATGTGTGGACTGCGATCGGCGGTATTTCACTTGCTGTGTGGATCGTAAGCTCGGTTAGATTGGTTCTGAGCTTGGCTACGGGTTGATGACTCGGCTAAATGAGAGCTAAAAGACAGTAAGTTTACGAATGGGTTTTTTCTTTTATTAATCATTCAGTATCCGTATGTGGCGCGATTGTAGTAGCCCGCATAGCCGTAGATCTGTTCGTTCCGAGGCCACTGGCGGCGCTTGACGCGCACCTCCCTGAACAGGTGGGCCACAAAGATGATCACGAACGAGGCCAGGCTGAAGCCCACTGCCAGGCCGGCCACTACGTCCGACAGATGATTCTGGTAGGTGGAGAGGCGCTCCAGGCACACCAGCAGCGCCATCACCGCGCAGGCCAGCTGCAGCATGGCGCGCAGCACCCTCAGCCAGGGCGCAAAGAGCCGGGCCTGCATGTAGTAGATGAGGAAGACCATGGCGTAGCTAGTGCTGGTCGCAAAGCCGCTGGGGAACGAGTGGCGCACCAGCGCGAGCAGCTCCTGCGAGGCAGCGAACTCGGTGCAGCTGAAGAGCTCGATGTAGCGAGTGGCGTTGCCTGAGGCCTGCGAGCCGCAGCTCTGCCTGCTCTCCTCCTCGTCGTCCCAGCTGGGCTGGCACACGTCGAAGAAGTACGGACGCAGCCGGCCAGTGGAGAACTTGGTCACGCGAATCACCAGGAGCGTGAGGCCCAGGCCGAACAGGTAGACGCCGATGACCTTGTAGCACTCGCTGATGAAGCTGGGAATGCGCGCCCCGACGAACACGAACCGCTGCCGCAGCTCCACTGAGCTGGGCAGGAGAGCAGCGCGCACTATCTCCACCACCAGTATGAAGGCCGCTGGCAGCACCACCACCGCCAGGGTCAGGTGGGCCTTGGTCAGCCAGGGCTGGTAGTACGGGTAGCGCAGGCTGGCGTCGCTGCAGTGGAAGCCGCGCTGAGCCGTCGCCAGCTGCTGGGGCAGCACCACCAGCGCGGCGCCGTAGACGGCCAGCAGCAGCAGAAAGTCGATGATGAGCCGCGAGAGCAGGCGCGTGTTGGGATTGCCACACATTTTGACACTAGTTGGCTGGCTGATTGGCGGTGAGGTCGCCGTGTCTTGCAGCTGGGCTCGTGGCTAATTTACATGTCTATCGCAGTTACGAGGGCCGCGCCAGTTGCCGCCACGCTAAACTTGTTTCAGAGCCCCCAGCCAGCTAGCTAGCCAAGTTCTTTGTGTGGGGCTGTTCACTCGAAAACTTGGTAACAATGCACAGCCCAGTCCGAGTCGGGCTGTCGCATTCCCATGCTGCTTATCGATTGCTCAAGTATGCAAATCTTTATTAATTTATTCCTCGTCTCTCGACTCTTGGCTCTTGCTCTCTCGCTCGCTCGCTCGTTCGCTTGGCAATATCTAATTTTGGCTATTGAAGTGGCCTTTGTTGACTTGCTGCTGCCTGCCGTCAATAGAAAAACTAACTGTAAAACTAAACAGAACATTCTAAAACACTATTCAATAAGTCGTCAGCGCTGAGCTTCAAATTGAAGTCTGGCAACCCAGCTGCGCATTGGCAAAACATATTTCAGTAGAAATCCTTCAGCTGCATCGAGATTTGCATTGCGTGCTCATCCACTCCATTCCATTCCACTCCACTCCGCTCCACTCCACTCCTCGCTGAGGCGTTCCACTCAGCTAAGCTTGAGTAAAGCTGCGTTCACTCTTTGCTTTCTAATTTAACCCGAGGCGCAAATCGATCAGCAGCTCATTGCCGAATCCGTTTGAATCATTATCAACTTTCTTTCAAGTGAAACATTCCGACTCATTATGCTATTAATATCGAATTTTATTATGCTAAAATATAGAAAACAAAACAGAGATTTGTGTTGGACTATTCTAATACTTCTACTGCTTCTTCTTGCCCCTCTCCTTCCACCGGACTTGTTTTCGGTGCTGATTGGGATTAGGGCACGTAGCCGTAGTTGTGGTACGGCTGGGCATATTGCGCTTGAGCAGGATGCGCCGCCAGGTAGGGCAGCGTGCCAAAGGTGTAGGCGGGCAGAGCAGGCGGCACAGCAGCGGCAGCAGCCACTGCGGCGGCATTCGACTGCGCCTTGGCGGAGCTCTTGGGCGACACCTGGCCCTTCCGCAGCGTGCTGGCCGAGTAGCCAGCGCGATTCCAGCGCTTGAACGCAAACAGATCGGCCACATAGACGCTAGTCAGCCAGGCGAAGAGCACGCCGAAGAGGGCGCCGGCCAGGACGTCGGACCAGTGGTGCCAGTAGTCGGTGATCCTGGTCAGCGACACGTACCAGCCGAACATCACGAAGAGGAACTGCAGCAGGTGCTTCATCAGCTTGGAGATGCGCGTGCTGAGCGCCGCCTGCAGGTAGATGGCCAGGTAGAGCATCGAGTACATCATGAGGCTGGCGTGGGCGCTGGGAAAGGACTGATTGAGCTGATCAAAGTGAAAGTCCGTCATGTTGGGGTTGCTGCAGGTGTAGCTGTCGATGTAGCGCCCCTCGTTCTGGGCGTCGCTGCAGCTGGAGCCGTCGGACAGCACCGGCTGGCAGACGGCGTAAAAATGAGGTCGCAGGCGCCCGATGCACAGCTTGCTGAGCAGCGTGGTGAACGCGAGCATGGCCAGGCCGAAGAGATAGTAGCCGGCCTGCTTGTACAGCTGCGCCATGCGGTGCAGCAGTCGGCAGCCGTCGCGCTTCTCCCGGGCCCCCGCCCCCGCCTCCCGGCCCGGCAGCTGCTTGAACAGCTCCACAACGATAATCACGCACGTGGGCACGGCCAGCGCCACGGCAATGAGCAGCGGCACCCCGATCGTCGCCTCCTTCAGGGGATAGCCCAGCGACTCATCGCCGCAGAAGAAGCCGCGCTTGAAGGGCTTCACCAGCTTCACCAGCGCCACAATGCCGCCCACCAGGGCGACCCACAGCAGCAGATCGCAGATGCCGCGCACCAGCTTCGAGTACTTGGACATGGCGATCGAGCGACTCCGAGCTGAAGATGCGTTAGCAGAGGTCTCAACCGAACGCCAAACCGCGCTTTACTAACCGAGCAACGCTGCTTGTGTATCTTGTCTGGCTACTCTGGGCCCGACTTGGCCGTGATTTTCTCCTCTCCCTCTCTCTCTCTCTCTCTCGCTCTCGCTCTCGCTCTGTGTGTTTCTGTTCTCAATGAGTGCTGTGGCAGCTCTTTGCGGTCTGTCAGTCACATGAGACTGCAAGTGCTCGAATAGTCGCATTGCTGCCGCTCTACGCGTGCTACATTCGCACACCGCCCCGCCTCGCCCCGCCCACCTGCCAAGTGGTTCAGCTGTTGCCTGGTAACGGGCAAGCCTGCCTATCAACAAGCCATAAATAATTACAAATTATATATCGTACAATTTCATTGAAATGAAAATCTAGACTGGCTTTTAATTGGAGCCCAACGCCACAGCTCATTGGTGGGTGCCCAGCACCAGGAAGTGGGGCAGCCCTTCAAGCTAACAAATCTGACCCCAAAGAGATGCCTAGACAGCTTCATGCAAATTAGCTGCAGATCGACTCCAAGCATCGCATTTCTGCCGAACTGGGCTCCACACAGCTTCGACGTGGAGAAACTGGTTTCACTTGCGGCCAAAGAAATTTTTAGCACCGCTCAAAAGAAAACTTGTTTACCATATATGCCTGGGCACGTCTGTCGCGGCGTGGGGCGGGGGGGAGGTCCTGCCCCTTGTGGCTCTCTTTGGCTGCAACTTCACTTCTGATGCGTGTGCATAATTCGCGAGTGGATATGAAGTGGAACCAAGCCATGAGCCACTGAAGTGTTACGGGACGGTGGCTAATTGCTGCTTGGACTGATTCGCCAATGAGTATGCCTAGGGAATTTCTCTCTTGCAATGAGTCACGAGCAGTGCAACGTTCCCACCTGCGTACCTGTGTGAGAAGACTCTGGCGACTGACGTCACGCGCATTCTTCACTCACGCCTCACAGCTGTTGCAGCGAGCTCTATGACGCTTGAAAAGCTCTGCTCGCAAAGCTCAATGAAGCAGAGCTTTGTGCTCCAAACGGGTTCCTCTCTCTCTCTCTCTCTATAGATACTCCCAGCTTCTGCCACTAACTTAATTCGCTGCTGTCGGCGTCTGCGGATCGTTAGCTTGTTAAATTGCTGTCCAAATATATTTATGATATTTATATGAGCTCTGCATGTATTAACAGTACTTTTCGTGTTTGAGTGTTAATTTATACATTCTGTTAATTGAGTTTGTGCAAAGCGGCATTGCGGTTTATTGTCTATAATGCTGATCATCCTTAGTGCTTGCTTAAGCATTTCGACCTTTGTGTGTGTTTTGTGAATACGATTTTCTATAATTTATGCTACCCGTTGGCAGAAAGAAATTGCGCTGTATATTCGCTATTTATAAACTGTTATTATGGCATCCGTTACTGGAATTAATCATCGTGTTCATAATTCCACAACTTCCTTTTGTTCAAGTGACTAATTGTTTATGGATTATATAAAGTGCACATTCTAGGCCATTGCTCATATTCTCATAGCTGGGCTGAGCCTTTGCTTTCGTGAGTGCATTGCACGTGCAAAGAATTAAAATCAATTGATGATTGGATGATTTGGATCTTCAATTGAGACTATGTTCTAATTACTTCCATTTAGTAGGACAATATACGTTATTTTATAGTTAAAATAATCTAAAAGATATATATGTCGGTTTGTTAATTTCCCCGAATAATACTTATCTAAAATACTTTACTGTCTCATCTTATTACTCATATTAGCCGGGCTAATGCAAGTTTCGTTATTGCGAAATGCCTCTTATCGAACCAATTCGTTCTTATCAGTAACTCACTTCAGTTTCAGTTCGCCCCCGTCCACCTGGCTTTCAGACAGGCGACACCTGCTGCCTGGCTAAGCCAACAATAAGTGCATATTAGCAAACAAGCCGCGAAAAACAATTAGCCCTGAGACAAGTAAAAATAAAATATTGTCACGATGCAAACAATTGGCACTTATCGCGCCCTCAGCTGAGCGAAGTGGGCGGCTGCTGGGACTCGGTTGCGATCGTTATCGCATTCTTACACCTTTGGCTAATCAGCCACACCTGTTGAACCTGGGGAGCATTGGAATGCGCGACATGTTACGTAGGCTCTACACTTTCTCGATTCGAATTTTTCCACTCGAATAGCGAAACTTTTGCATAGTATCCGAATGCAAAATGAATGTAGAAGTTGGAATTATAGAGATTTCCGTTACTCAATTCTGGCTATAATTATTAGTTTTCGGTTTGCCACATCCCAAGGGATAGACAATCTATAGATCTATCTGCCGGGCAGGTCATTTACATGTGAGCTATATAATTTTGATGAATAGATGTAAACCTTGAGCCAATGAATATATATTTAAGTTTTCGAGACTGTAGCTTGACTATCATTAAAAGTAATAGTAGTGTGTATATCGTAAACAAGCAAGTAAACAAAAGCAAGTGTATTCTGCACCCTGAACGAACGAATATAAAAACTGATTTACAGATTGATGAGCCAACAGAAATGAGATCCGAGCTACAATCGACTGTCGATCTATGTCTGAAACCAATTCGGATTGTTGACATTTCAATGGCTACTGAATTTTGTAGTTTAATTTTGCATGCTCTGCTATGCTTTACAACCCAGACCCAGAGCCAGACCCACCAGACCCAGGCCCAGACAGAGCACTTTCGCTTATCGATGTCGCGTTGGGTAATCGCTGCCTCAGCGTATTCGATGAATTGCGTAAAAAAATTAATTTGAATTAATATTTATTTGTTATTCGTTTGTATTACTGCAGCGACATTGCAAATTCGCTGATCTAATTGAATTTCGTTTCTTTTCATTTTTATACCCTGAACCCATTTAAAATGCGAAATCAGGGTATAATGGTTTTGTTCGAATGTATGTAACAGGCAGAAGGAGGCGTGGCAAATGCGTATTTCAAATACTAGAGACTTGAGCTTCGACAAGTACACGCATGAAGAAGTCTACTTCAAGAAGAGTGAACATCCACAAGAAAAGTTTTTAAACAATTAAGTTCCCATGGTAAGCCTACACTGCAGCCCATGCGTACCTATGTGTATCTATGCATGTGTGTTCTTGTGTGTGTGTGTGTGTTTCTATTGTAAGCAGAATGACGCGAAGAATTATTGAAATATCAAATCTCCGAAGGGTTCAGGGGATTTCCTAGTCGAGCAGTCTCGACTAGAGCTCTTTTACTTGTTCTTTTTGTTTTTGTTTTGCTGTGCTGTTTCTACATCTGCCCCTACATCCCTCCCTCTCTTTCTCTCCCTCTCTCTCTCTTGCGTCGCCCTCTCCATCAGGTCAGCATTGATCGCTTTTTGTGGCGCGTGCTGCGGTTTCTCATTGATACGGCTATGGGCTGCGGATCTGCGGCTTGCGGATTACCCGGCCCTGGAAGTGGGGCGTATTTTATTGCGATGTGGCTTAATCCAATCCAATGATATCGGCTTACAATGAGTGCAAAAATAACATGCAAATAAAAACTGTGTAGAGTATAAGTTACAAAGACTTAAACCGTTTTTTACTTATGTATGTCCCATGTACATAATTCATTCAATTTTATTTTGTAATTGCAATTTGGCATTGTGCGAATTTAAGATTGATAAAATCGGGAATGCATTTTGAATGAGCTTAACAATCGATGCTTTCTGTTAAATTATGGATCAAGGCTGTGAATGAGAAGAGAGAACATTAAGCTGGTACACAAAATCAAAATAAAGTCTTTGGGTTTCCATGCTGTAATCCCGAGTAAACTCTATTACCATCAATTATGTATGTATATACATACATAGTCTGTTGAACCCTTTATCTTGAATTCGATACAGATGAAATATGATCGCTAAATCCACTTGCAATGATTCACTTGTCTCTGGCGGAGTCGCACGCCAACAGATTTGCAACTTCGATTTATACGGAAATTAACATAAATTAGCAGCGAATGGCCCAATCGCGACAATTCCTATGTAAATTGAGCAGCTGAAAATTGCCATAAAGAAGCTATATGCGCTGTAAGACTACAAAGTGGCCATAAAGTCGCTGCAGTTTATGGGCAGCATTTGCGGAGCAACATGCCAGCCCCAGCAACATTCGGAGTACTTGTCCAAGTGGGTCTCGCCGTCGCCATCGCCGTCGCCATCGCCGTCGTCGTCGTCGTCTCCATATCCGCGCATAGCTCACGGCCTGCTCGAGAGGCCCGTGCGACGACCTACATCAACAATCGCTAAAAGACACGCAGCGAGCGATCCGAGCAGAGCCCAGCAGCCAGCTTAGTCACGTTGCGCTGACCTACTGCTGGGATGGGAGGCAGGGTATGGGAGTCGTCATGGTTGGACTCAGCTGCCGCCTCAGACTGTGCTCGAGCAGAGGCACTCCTTCATTCCGTAGGTATTCATCGGGTAAATGCAACTCTTTCATTGTGCGCAAATGCCAAGACGCTGGCAAACAGGCCTAAGCAAACTTTGCAAAAGCAAACCTTGAAACAATCCAACAGTTTCCTCATTAGCGTCAACGCCGCAGCCGAGAAAGACGACTGCACTCGTCCCACTGGCCGAGACGAAAGCGCTGACGAAGCTACGTTCCCGCTACCGACGTAGCTGAATTGATAAGAAAACTTAGCATTGAAATTCAATATCAATTTGAACCAATGCGAACAACAACAAGAACACTCCTCCGCAGTTGTGGAGGGGTTCAGTGGGTTCTCCACGAGCTAATGGCAGCAGCAGCAGCAGCAGAGCAGCAGCGCGACTGAGCAGTTCGACGGCACGATCGCCGCTGTCGCAGTCGCAGTCACAGTCACAGTCAGATTCGGTCGCCCAAGCAAACCGTCAGCGTCGTCGCGTAGCTCCGTCTAGACCACGAAGCGAACACGGCCAACGAGATTGTTGCCCAGGAAACCCACAGCCCACAGGCAAAAAACAACAAAATAATAAATAAATAAATAACTAAAAGAAAACGCAAAGAGCTAAGCCAGAGACGAACGACTGACAGTGGCATTTCTGGCCAATTGATTTAATTTTCCACTCCGAAAAAATGCGCGCGCTAATACTTTGAAAAACTATTCCGACGGGCTATTAAGGCCGCTTCACAGCTTCTCAGAAACAATGGAAAATTGCTTTTGACGCGAACTCTGAAAATCGTGACGCCTGTTTCGAAAGCAACTCGAGTTGATAAATCTACGAAAATAAATGAAAACGCAATTTGTGACTGCCAAGTGCCAAAAAAAAAAAAAAAAGTGAATGAACAAACGAGTCGCTCTTGCGAACATTTTTGTTGATTAAAGCTCTTAAGCCGACGCTGCTATAAAGCATGCCGATTGTGTAGATCAGTGAATGCCCGAATGCCCAAGTGATAAGGAAGCCAATAAACAATTTCAAAACAAAATACATATACATATGCTGTTTGCCACAATCAAAATCCAAATAGTACAGAAAAGCATCAAATATTCGGAATAATTTCGAATGCAAAATACTTTTGATACCTGTGCATATATACTACTATATATACTACATAATTTGAAATTAACTCTAAATACACTCTGAAAAAACTTTACTCCGAAATAATTCCGAATAAACTCTCAACCTACTCTGAATTAACTCATAGTATACTCTAAATTAATTCCGAATCTACTCGGAATCAACTCCGAACTAACTCCGAATCAACGCAATCATGCGCACGTTCAAGCGCGGCTTCTTCTGCTCGGATCTGTCACTGCGCTATCCGTATCGAGAGTGCACCATCACAGTGCCCATGCTGTTGGTAATGATGCTGCTGCTGCCGATGCTCTTCATCAGCGTGGTGGAGATAATGCGCCGCTGCAGGCACCTGCGCATGCGTAAGTACCTGCGCAATCTGTGGCGCTCGCAGGCGACGTTCAGCTTCGGCTTCATCGCCACCTTCCTGACCACGGAGCTGGCCAAGCACGTGGTGGGCCGACTGCGTCCGCACTTCTACAGTGCCTGCCAGCCCCGGCTGCACGACGGCTCGAGCTGCGCGGATGCCCACAATGCGGACGTTTACGTGCAGCAGTTCTACTGCAGCAATCGCAACCTCTCCTCGCAGCAGATACGCGAGCTCCACGTGAGCTTTCCCAGCGCGCACAGCAGCCTCAGCTTCTACTCCATGTGCCTGCTGGCCTTCTACGTGCACAGTGTGTGTCAGGGGCGGGGCAGCGTGCGCGTCATGCGCCACATACTCCAGTTCCTGCTGCTCATGGCCGCCTGGTACGTCTCGCTGAGCCGCGTCGCCGACTACTGGCACCACTGGTCGGACGTGCTGGCGGGCGCTTTACTGGGCGTCGTCTATGCGACTATCACGGCTGTTTATGTGGGCGATCTGCTGCATGTGCGACCCCACGCGGCCAGTCCCGTTGCGTCGGGCTACATGTGCGCGCCGACCCACTGCGCTGGCTGCCACCATCGGCACCACCATCTACACCACCAGCTGCTGGCCGAGAATAACAATTCGACGGCTCCGACCAAGGTGCACTTCTTAGCAAGCACTGCGGTAGCGGCTGCGGCTGCGGCTTCCGAGACGGCCGCGTCGCTGGACTATGGACTCGACAGCGTCGATGATCAGGCCGATCGCGATATCGACCACGCAGTCAACCTCGACTGCGACAGCGACGACAGCGATGGCAGCGACAGCAAGCCACCCACATCACGTTCAGCAACGCCACCGCCCAGTGGAGCAGGGCTGCCGTTGAGCTTGCCAAATGCTGTCTAAGCCGACAGATCCGGCCGAGATGGGGGCCCATAGGCCGAAGCTATTTCGACTATTTTTCCATTAGAAATCGAAGCTAACGAAAATGTGATAAGCGCGCGGCGCACTGTTTACCTGATATGCACATGCCGCATGCCGTTAATGATTTACGAAATCCGACGTTGTGCAACGGCCGCTCGCACCGTGGGCATGAAACGCAAATTGCGACACAAAATCATTCTTATCGAAGCGTAAATGCACTGATGTCAAGCAGCTCGTCCTCATAGCGACCCTACAGTAGCTCGTCCCGCTCTCTCCGCATTTCGCAATCACACCCATTGTAGAGTAGCCCGAACCAGAGATATATGAATGGTGGCTCAGCAGCAGCAACTCCTTCGGCGCTTGCCGGCTGCCGCTTGTTTGTTGGTAAACAATGCCGCAGCTGCCGCTTTGAAGTGGACAGACGGCGGCCTGCTGCAGCGTGCGGCTGCCCAATCAGCTGATACAATCTTCAGGCAGCGACGTCGGCGTCGGCAGCAGCGTCGCGACGCGTCGAATAGTTTTGAATGCCTTGCGATAGCCAGAGAGCCGATAAGGCAGTAGAAATGTTGTACAAAGTAAAAGTAAGTCAAGTCGCTAGAGTCCAACCAACTGCGCAATACTCGTTCACTTTCCGATTGTCGAACGTATCTTAAATGGGGATATTTATACGAATAGATATTCTCAATTTCCGTTGCGAGAAACCTATATACTCTTTTTAAGCAGCAATGTAGTGTCAACTAAAATATTCTAGCTGTAGTTGGGTTAAAGATTTATTAGTACTCGAGTCGAATGATTTATGAACAGATTCATTAATAATTATTTGTTTTATGTTAATTATGTTTAGTGTTTCATTGTCGATTGCAATAAATAAATGAATTACTATAATATGATTTGTGGAACTCTCTCTCTCTCTTTCTCTCTCTCTCTATAAGATCCATAATCTGCTTTATAACATTAATTGCCCTGAGCAGTTTATTGGTTTCAGCTAGCTCTATCAGAGCGCGTACTTTCGAGGAATTCTATCTCGCAAATTCCTTAGCTCTAGAATCAGATAGAAGAGCACCTGATAAGACAAAGCGACTCGCTGCTGCGATATCCGTTGTCGATAGAGCCAATATGTAATTGTGCTCATAATATGCGCTGTAGACACACGACAAACAGTTACTCTAGCTATCTAATCACTTGATAAGGACTTACTAGTACAAATAATACACGATCTATGTATGGGTGGTAAGACAACGTCTAGCTGGCTTGCACTCGGAGTGGGTGCTTCACAGAAAACGTGGTTCTTTTCGCATGCCTTGGCTGATAAGTGAATCAAAATAAACAAAGGTTCCGTTATGGAAAGTCTTGGCGCCAGTAACATTAACTTTCGACTAAACAATAATTTGGCCCGGAATTCAGATGAGGAGCCAAGCGTTTCATTTGGTTTCATGCCATATACAAATAGTTTTCAATTGATATTTAAGCATTCGAATCAATTTCCTGGCCCACTAATTTGTATCTGGCCCTGGCATAATCAGCAGAGTTTGCCAATTTATATTGATTTTTGCGCCCCCAAGCAGCGCGTCAGCAACGATTGATGTTCGGCTATGTAATTGAGGCCCATTTCCTAGTCACCTAGATATGAGCACACTTGGCCCGGCACACACACACACAAACACACATACAGATACAGATAGAGATACAGATGCAGATACATTACGAGATAACTGCCGCTTTGAAGTACAAAAGACTTTTGTGGTTTAGCGGTGCGCACGAAATCAAAGCCCGAAATGGAGCCACAGCACGGAGGGAAAGCCTTACAAATAGCACGCAAAACCGAAGCCAAGCAATTTATTTTCAAGCACAACAGAAAACGGAAAATCCCGGAACCCCCCACCAACCTCCCACCAAATACAAAACAATCGAGTGCAATCTTGCAGATAAATTTTGAATATGGAACGAGAGTGAGTGAGTGCTCCACCGGAGTACTGAGTGCAGTGCCGTGTGGTGCCGTGTGGTGCAGTGTGGTGCAGCTGCTGCAATTTTCCTCCCTTTTTTCCAATTACTCGTACAATATCTGTTTTCTTGCCTTTTTACCTTTTGCCACTCATGATATTTATAAATGGCAAATATGCCGAACAGTGGGCGGAAATCAAATCAAAGCAGCAGCTACGGCTATTTGCATAACTCTGAAGTATTCCCCATATTCCCCATAAAAAAGCGAAAGTTAATCAAAAAATTTGATCGATGCTGAAGTACTTTTTAAATACAGACTGAACTGATTGCAGCTTTGGTATTTAATTGGCTCCATAGCTGGCAACCCCACTGTGCTTCGAGCATCAGATTTATTGTGTATCTTCTGCACATTTTACCACTGTATCTGACAGCGCTCTTCTACGACATCGACGCATAGTTTGTCTCTGCTACTCTATTGACATTTCCTCAAAAACTTTTCTCATCAATTCATGTCAGTGTGCTAGTGTGTATGTGTGCGTGTGTGCGTGTGTGTGTGGGTGCAAGTGTGTTGGTACTTGTAAATACGACAACGTTTATTGTCATTGGAATTATTACTGCCACATGCGAATAGAGCAGAGAGTGGAGCAATGGGAAAGGGGAAGGGGAATAGCCAGCTCGTCTGGCAGTTTTCTAGCCCGTCTCCAGCGTCAGCTTCATTGTAGGTAGACATCACAATGGTTGCTAGGGGAAAACCTGTTTTTCAGTTTGGATTTTCTTTGCCCGCCAGCAGCAGAGCAGCGCGGTGGGCGACGCGACGGTGGGTGAACAGGACGCGACGGGAGGTGGGTCTAGCAATGTCTTGCGTATTTTTTGGCGTATGCGAAAATTTAACGAATCATGAAATACGATAATTGAACCATGCACAAGACTTCATCGTCGTCAGGCAGTGGAGGAGCCATCTTCAACTTTCAGCATCGGTGGCTGCTTTGTTTGCCCCTCTCTCTCACTCTCTCTCTCTCTGTATGGTTGTGTATGTGTGAGTGGGTGTCGGTGCCACGTATGTGTCTGGCATAATAAAATTTTATTGTAACCAAAAGTTGCTACCACTCATTCACGGATAGGAGACGGGGAATGCGGCGTAGTTTTTGCCATCTGTAGCTCTCGTAATTGTTGTGTGTGTCTGTGCGTGTGTGTGTGTGTGTGCGTGTGCGTGTGCTTGCCTCCGGGAGCCTTTGAATGCATTGAGAGAGAATGGCAAACTAAACACCCACATGCTAAGAAATTAGCGGACTGTGCGCGGCAATGGGATGGGATGGTCTTGGGGATGTCTTGCTGAGATCTTAGTGTGTTTAACTGTGTCGCACGCAACAATGTCATGGTTATCGTCAATGCCTTTGATTTCGGCTCCACTAATTTGAGCTGCGGCTTGCGGGTATCCCAAATTGTGTAGTATACTTTTTGGCGGGGCTGCCATTTCGACAACTTTCCTTCCACATGTGCGCATCGACTCGTATGACGGCGCAACAAAACAGGAATTGCTACAAAGAGCTCATTCAATGTCAATATGCACTCGCATCTAGATCAAGGACCACACCTGGTACAAGCTACAAATTCACAAAAGACTTTGTTCTTAAAGCGGATCTATAGGAAAGTCAATGGTATTATCACTGATATTTAAGAGAAATGAAATATATATAATTATTTTGTATAAATTACAATGTTAATGTTCTGAATATTATTAAACTTGTAATATAATTTGTACTCAAATTTATTTTATTGTTTTATTATAATTTACAGCTGAGTTGCTTACAAAAGTTTTCCTGAATATAACAAGGGGTTCGGTTTTATGATTTATTAATTTAATAATATACATATATTGACGGAACTAGAGCCATCTTAAATAGACTAACACAAAATATATATACAATGGATACAAATATAATGATATATATGATGTACTCGTAATATTAATGTACCACAATTTCACTGTATAAAAGAATAAATAAATAAATAAAAATAAATAAATAATTGAATAAATAAAAAAATGAATAAATAAATATATAAATACCTGATCTAGTATGTATGTATATCTCAATAAATATTTATTTATTTTGTTATTTTATATATATTTTTTTTATGAAATCATTCATTAAATTTTTAAATTAGATTTCATTATTAATTGTTATTTTTATTTATTTGTTTTTTTTTTTAATTTTTTTAATTAATTTATTTCATTTGTTTTTATTATCATTATTTCATATTATTTCACTTATTTATTTATTTCTTTATTAATATTATTATTATCAATATTTATTTATTTATTATTATTATTATCATTATTTCATATTATTTTACTTATTTATTTATATTATTTATTATTATTTGTTTTAGTAGTATGATGTCTAGAAAATTAAAGTATTATTTCTCTTATTGTCTGATTGATGACAATAAGTTACGTTAAATTTGTTTCATTTAAATTTGGTATCATTGCGATAAAAATATTATATTTAAGAGGCTTCAATTCCAAAATAATAATAAATAAATTCTAGTAAATGAATCTCGCCAATGCATTTAGCATTGCAATGCTAAAATTTCGAATATAATTAAAGTCGTATAATAAATATAGTTTGGGACATGAAATAAAAATCATTGTGATACCGTTTTCAATTTAATATTCTGCTGTATCTTTATTATGAATGAATGAATATTTCTTTATGAATGGATGAAGGCAATAAATACATGTCTTTCACATAAAAGGTCTGCTTAATATAATCGAACTTGCAATTCATTTGAAAAGTCGCATTGCATAGTTATAGGAGGGGTTCGATATATCGATTTGTATTGATCACCGCAAATGTCCGCCAAAAGCTATGCACTAGAAGCTCGTTCCAAGAGCTGGCTTTGTGCTGTCGGCCAATGCGGGAGCTCAACGAATGCGATTGCGACTGCTTTGGATCTTCTTGAGCTGCTTCTCCACATCCTGCAGGTACTTCTCGGGCAGGCAGTTGTCGCGCATGGAGGCAATTTTGGAGCTGATCACCTGCTTGATGTTGGCATCCCTTTGGCGCTCCTGCTCCATCCACTTCTGCATGCGCTCTTGCTCGATTTCCATAAGGCGACGTCGCTCTTCCTGCCTTTCCGTCATCTGTTGCTTCAGATCCCTACGATATGCCTGAGTGCGCTGCTCGCGCTCCTGGTCGAGCTTCTTTTGCTTCTCCTCCTCGTCCCGCATGCGCGTCAGCAGCTTGTTGAAGTCCTCCTCGGCGTGGGCAATCTCTTGGGCGAGGCGCTGCTTCATTTCCTGCGCCTGCTGGGCCCGACTCTGCAGCAAGTCGCGCTCGGCCTCGCGCTTGGCCATTGCCATTTCCTTCTCCCGCTGGCGGTACTCGCGCTCCACTCGATTGCGCTCCCTGAGATACTTAAGCTCCTCGTTGGTCTGGCGTGATACTTGGGCCTCCGTGGCGATTGTGAAGATGCGTTGCTGCCGTCGCTCGAACTGCTTCTTCATTGCCTTCTGCATCTCCTTGAGCTGGCGCTCCTTCTCCTGCTTCTCGCGCATGTAGGCGGCCACCCGCAGGTCCGCCAGCCGCTCCTGCTCCCTGAGCATGGTCTTGAACACATTCGACATGTCGCGAATTCGCTGTAGTTCCTCGCGGAAGCGCGCCTTGCGTAGCTGCACAAAGTTCCGCTGGCGCTCCTCCTCCTCCCGCAGCAGCTCGGTGGCCTTGCGCAGCTGCTTGGCTTCATCCGCCACCCGCTGGGCCTCCAGGAAGCGTTTGTTTTCGCGCTCGCTCAGCTGTTGACGAATTTCCTGTGCGTACTTTGCGCGCTTTTCGATTTCGAGGCGCTCTCGCTCATCTTCAGCACTGAGGGCCTCCTTCGCCCGCTCGTTTTCCATCTTGGCCAGGCGCTCGTCGTCCTCGCGCAGGGCCTTGGCTATGAGCTGCTTCTCTTGGATCTGGGCCTCCCTAACTGCCTTGCACTTGGCATCCAGAATCATGCGGTTGATTTGCTTCACCTCCTCCTCCTGCTCCTGCTTGGCCAGTATGGCTCGACTGAGCACAGTATTCTGCTCCTCCAAGGCCTCCTCGACGCCACTGTCTCTCTCACTCTCGCCGGCCACCGCCTTGCGAGCATCGTCGATCTGCTTGAAGCGCTGCTTGGTTTCCTTCACCAGCTGCAATTGCTTCCGATGCTCCGTCTCGGCCTGCTCAATCGCCTGCAGCTTGTCATGGAAGCTCACGAACTTGCACTTTTCCTTCAGGCGATTCAGGTCAGCAGGCCGCAGCACCAGCTCCTTGGCGCCCTGATTACGCCTCCTCTCGCGCTCGTTGCGCTTCAGTTGCTTCTGATCAAAGGCCGCAAACTGGTCGTTTCCTCTCTGGAAGCAGCCCTGATGAGCGGCTCGTGAGGTTAGCGGTCGATATCCCCCGATGGGCGGACGGTACGCGGCTGTCTGGGCGCGAGCCCTCAGCTCCTGACACTTCTGCTTGAGCTGCGCCTCGGCGCTCACAAATCGCACATTACAGGCCGATAGGCAGGGCATTGCTGGCAGATCTGCTGGAAGATAGGCTCCTCTCAATGCGACGCAGTCAGTTTCAATGTCGTGAAAATAACACAAACTGCCCAACCAGTTGCTATGCGTCTATTGGTTTGTTGTTTGTTGTTTGTGTTGTTTGTTGTCATGCAGCAAGTGAGGGTCGCCTTGACAGCGGGCTAGCCGGGGTAACCACGCCACCACACTGGGCGCGAAACTATTAGCGCCTCGTGTGGATAGAGAAACCGCTTAAAGTAATGCGGCGAATGGAGCAGGAGTTGTGGATGGAAAAGGAATTGATTTTCTGCCGAGCCCAGACATTAGCCCGCCAGCTGACATCAGGCCAGAGGAGCGCTTCCCCGGAGAGTGTCCAGCGGTCAGCCATTCCGCCTGGAGGCTGTTGCGCTTGTTATCTGTTTTAGCCACCGACCAAACATTTCCTCACACCCAGCCTAGCTCCAGCATCCTTCGACATGAGCGTCAGTTATGCAACGAAGCATAAATTTCCAGCGTTTCGGTCATGTGAGTTATGCGCAATGCTCAAGAACAAAGCGTCTAGGCAGACACGCACACACACACAAACACACATACACATGCACACTACATGCAGACACTGTGTGTGAAAGAAGTCAGCAATTATGCGGCAAACAAAAGCAATAAGCCAACAAAATTCACACATTGTGGCCATTGGAATCGGAGACCAGCCGAGTCGGACTTGGCAACTGAACATTTGAGATATCAAAGGAGGATGTCCGAGAGCGAGGAGCAACCACTGCTTGGTCGGTCGGAAGGGCGTGTGGGGCGCTCAGCTATGCCCAGTTGGGCGTGTTGCAAGTCTAAGCTGGCAAAGTTTATGGCCACACATACAAATTAACTTGACCAGAGCAACAGACAGCCCAAGTGCCACGCCCACATTGTCAAACACATGCAGAGAGAGAGAGAGAAATAAAAAGAGCTAAAGAGAGAGAGTGAGGAAGTGGGAGTGGGAGTGGGATGGCATGAAGGAAATTTAAAACCTAAGCAAGTCCCATAGATTTCTGCTGACTTTAATAAAAACTTTGTGGAACGAAAACTTTCACTATGTGCGCATCACGAATCGTTCTTCGAGTTTTTCACAGATGCATTCAGGCGTTAAAGTCAACTTAAGCCGCCTGCCCAGCAGTCCCAGCATCAGTTAGCCCATGGCTCATTTACCGTCCTCCTAGGCAGTCGCTCCCCGTTGAGCTCTTGGGGTGGACGGTGCTAGCCGCAAATGTAAATTGACATTTTCGAGTGCACGATTGAGTAAATGGGCGATTTTTTGTCTAGTCCTGGCCAAGGGTCCGTGCCAAGTGTAATGACAGTCCAGTTGTTGGCTTAACAGCAGAGAGAGAGAGAGAGAGAGAGAGAGGAAGAGGGAGAGAGAGCTCATGCATGACCGCTTCGCACATAGGCTAACTGATTATATGCAAAATGCTATTGATCGGTGTCTGGCTGAGCTTGAAGTCCTCATTAGAGCCTCATATCATCCCTAAGCTGCAAATATTTATGCCACTGGGTTAATTAAGGTTAAGTAGTACTCTTATCTCGTCATAGTTATTTTCTTATCGGCGGCAGGTGGAAAGCAAGGCAAAGTCTCAGACAATAGCTGGAGCTTAAGTGGGGACGCACTGCCCCCATACAGACTTCCACTGACTTTGACAAACTTGAGCACAAAACTTTGGATATTTCCACTCTCGAATCATCAGAGTTGAGTGCTGAGTGCTGAGTGGCGAGTGCTTGGATGCATTACCCATACGCCACGTAGACAAGCGTGACAGTACCCAACGGGCCTATTACTAAAGCAGCTCGCTAGGATCTGCAGTAGCTGTCAAATTCCGTTGGCCATATGATTCATTGGCGAGCCGCTAGAGGGAGTGTTTGTGCCGTTGCCAGACATGCGTGTGCCGACTTATTTGCATAAATTATGTCGGCATGGGCGGGTGGCATCACTGCCAGCTCTCGACTCGACTCTACTAGACTCGCAGGAGTCGGGAGTTAGGTAGGTAGGTAGGTAGTAGTGGAATTGAAATGGCGCCTGGGCTACTTGCTAACCCTCCGCTGCTATTTATATAAATTTCTCACTGACAGACATTCGATTTCCGGCTGCAGATTTTCGATGTTTCGTTCGTTTACATTTTCATAAACATGTGCAGGGATTTTGGTCCGTCCTGGCTGACAGCTTTGCATAACTTTGTGTGGAAATTATTGATCGTCGGCAGCTTTCAAGTTCTCATGGCAGCAACAGCCCCCCTCTTGCGTCGCCTCCTCCTGCCCAGCCCAGCTAGCGCCATTTCATGCAGTTTCCTGTCTTCGTCGCCTGCTCACAGGACTAAGAGCACATCATTTTCACTGCGGCTCTGTTCGCACGCATATTTTTATTTATTTCGAAACATATTTCGTAAGTAGCATTCCGGCTGCCACTTGCCACATGCCACCCTCCTCCTCCTCCTCCACACATATTACTCATACGCACCATTGAACTTATGTCCTGGTCAATTTTTTATTGCAAGTGGCGCCTCTTTTTTTTTTTGAGGGTTACGTACATAAATTTCCACATATTTTCATTGTAAATTAATTTTTTTATGTGCCGCCTTCTTTCCTTTTCCTTTCTTTCTTTTTCGTTTAGCCTTTTGATACATTGCTGGCTATATGTTAAGGACCAAGCCGTTTTGTATGTGGCGCAAATCCCTTGATTAATTGACCCAAATGTCACACAGAACCTCAGCCCGATAATAGCTGCAATTTGGGAACTCATGTTTTTGATTAGTTCATTTGCTTTAGAGCAGCGCCAATTTTTCATCAATAAATCAAAATCCGTCTGGAATACACCGAGTGAACTTTCTATTTGATATCAATTAAAGTGGCATAGTTTGACATATATTGTGATTCATCAATTCAAATCGCTGTTAAACCACCAGCCCATCATCAATAGGCGTACATGGCTGTGTGTGGCTCACATGTTTTGCAATCCCTGCACCGTTTTAATTTGCATTGCTTTGCCCTTTTCGGTTTGGGCATGCAAACAAATTTCATTGGAATAAAATTTTTAGCATGCTGCAGTACGAAACTTGTTCATGTTGCTTATATTTTTCGTTTTGCATTTGCCGGCTGTCTGCCCTGCCCTTACCCTTACCCCTGCCCGTGCCCTCTGCTCCGATCGCGGTCGCGCCACAAAAAAAATATAATTTATATTTAATCCAGCACACAAACAAGTCATTAACCATATTTGGCTGGCCAGCCGACTGGGCCCCGGCCAGGGCACTGACATCTTCAGCATGTAAAATGAAATTTATGAAGACTGCAGCAAAGAATTACGGTGTCCGCTCTGGCTCTACGGAGCTGAAGCTGGCTGTTGTTGCCAGAAATCCGAATACGCGGATTCCATTCGGCTTATTTATGGTGATGTTGATAAGATGCTGGGTCAGGTTAGTCCACTGCTGCTGACCAACTCTGAGTCATCCCCACTCTCATCATCATCATCATCATCATTGGTTTTCAATTTGTCATTCGCTGCTCGATGTTAACTAGGCGATCCGCAATTGAACCTGGGACCCCCGCCTGATGAGCGCAATTATAATTCCCGGCGTTGCCCCACTGCTGAATCAACTGCGAATTCGCAGAAATCGACTAGAATTGATTGAAATTTATATGCATACTGAGCTGACTGTATTATAAGAGCCGCACGCGTACGTTCAACATTCCAGCTGAGACTTGACGTTGGCGCCGTTTAGCGCTGACTGCGACTGCGACTGCGACTGCGACTGCGACTGCGATTGCGATTACGTGATGTTTTAATCAATTTTTGTTTACCACATTTGCGAATCGTCTCTGCCAAGTGCCAAAATGATGGCAAAGGCGTTGGCGAAACTTTTTATTCAAATTCTCAAATGTTTTCAATCGATTAAGCTAAACGCGACAATGGGCCATTCCCAATCAAATTGCAGTGCTGTTAATGCTTTTGTTAAGTGTTGCTCATCGGAACGTTGTCAAATGTTAGTCATATAACATTCAAAACAATGCACTCCAAAGAATTGGGGCAACCGAGAGTCGGGTCTAGCATGCGGGTCTGAGTGACTTGCTTAACCGAACATTAACAGACTGCACTTAACATATGTAAACTCTGTAAATGTATTCGAATAGCTCTATAATTGCTTTGGTATTGCCAAGTGAATCATTTAGTGTGCATCTCATTGAAATAATACAGAAATGTTTTAGATCTGAATCAAAGTCTATGAGAGATTTTACGGAGTAACTTGAATTCTTTTATTGGGTGTTATTGTTAATGTAAATGTAACTGAAAAAGTATAAATTATATGTAAATATCTGTTAATTATTGGATTATGGATATATGGATTTTTCCTTGGTAGATGAGTTCTTGAGAAATAATTATGTTAAAGAGAAATTGAATGAAAATCCATTGAATTTACTTTTGGCTGTGGGCTTTGAGTTGTTTTATTTTTCAGGCTTTGGCCACTTACTGCACAGCCTAACCATTAAAACTGAATGTTGTCCGAGGTAACAACGTTAAGAGTGCTGCAGATTGCACTTTGCATACTGTAAGCTTCAAACAACTGAGCGACGGAAGCAACGCAGAAAGCTTCCAAGTAGAGGGCCCGAAAAACAAACAGCGTTGCTGGCGAAAGGGGAAGGGGAAGGGCAAGGCGGGAAGGCGGTGCTCTGCGGTAGATGCTGACTGCTGGCTGCTGAGGCTTCCACGCACTTGGCGCGCTGCTGTCCAGCCGTCAGGCTGTTGAGAAATAAATTACATACAAAATAACTGCAATACATGTAAATAAAAGTGGACACCCACTGGAGAGTCCTACGGCCAGGACTAACCCATGGTCCAGGGATGCTGTGCACTCGTTGTTGTTGTTGTTGCTGTTGTTGCTGGTGTTGTTGGTGTTGGTGAGAACGTCGACGTCAGCGTCTCATCAACTGGCAGTCGAGTAAAAAGTCAGCCCGGAGAGCATTCAGCCCATTGTCCTGCGTCCGGGGCTTTGCGTCGTGGGCGACATGTGCTAGTGTGTATGTGTGTGTGTGTGCTGTCCAAAGGACTTTTATGCTTGCCACATGGCTGCTGTCCTGCACAGCGACATTTTGACGTCCCCGGCTCTCACGTTGGCTCGAGTGTGCCGAAGACCGAGGAGGAGCCAGACCGCCCGAGGCCAGAAGTATCACTTGTCAGATTAATTTACGTGTTTGTGCTCCCACCGCAGCACCAGCAAGGACTATGGGCTATGTGTGTCCTGACAAAGAAATCAGCTGCTGCGGCGCCCCACATGCAAAAACCGGAGCTGAAGCATTTACCCGTCGTATTTACTTGGAGTAGCCCGTCTCCTCTGCCTCCGCCCCTACCCCTGCCTGCTTCCCTTCCGGGGCTATGTAAATTTTGCGTCCTCTGTGGAGACGAACGGAAGCCCATTTAATGTGCTCAGAGTTAAATGGACAACGCGCTTACACAACATGCTTTAATTTTGTATGACAACTTTTACCTAACCACACGCCTGTCACTTTAACATCACGCCCGCCACGCCCCATCTACCTGCCCTGCCCTGCGACTTGTTTAATCGGCACTTTTCAACTTTCAACTCAGCAGTGGGCAAGCTACGACTGCCAATTTCCCAATATTTAATCATGTCAATCGATAAATCAAGTGGAGCTGGGAATTCAAAAAGTTGGACGCAGCCAAAGATTGTTTCAAACTTGAACAGTTTAGAAAAGCTGTTGTGCTCTGTGGCCAGTAATACAGAAAGCTTCCCAACTTTCGAGTTTATTATTTAGAATTAGGAAAAAACAAAGATGTATATTATGCATGACAGATTGCAGTACGATTGCGTGAATAAATCTTATTTGTATCTACATCAAGCACTCAGCTCGAACTGTCATGTTATCAAAATTGGTCTACATCGTGTTTGTATGAGAGCTGGAAGTTGACTTTTTCATAAGCTGTGGATCGATCAATTAAACCCGTTTTAAAAATATTTTTATTTTGTTCGCTTACTTTCTTTGTTTTATTATTTTTTTACAAGTCAATAAATCATCGGTGCACATCACTAAGCCGCAGATGAAATGTATTAATGCATATTTAAAAATAATAAAATACCTTCAAAAGTGAGCATATTGAAATAATTATATTCCATATTTATCAACTCGATTGTTGAATCAATGAATATAAAAAATGTTTTTTTTTTTTTTAATTTTATTACTTAAACGAGAAGGCTGAAAGGACGTAAAGTTATCCAATATATATCAAGCTTGAATGTATAGAGTGAAGTGTATCAGTTTTTATCCTAGAATAAAATAAAGAGAACACTGATTTCCTGATTGAACATTGTACAATAAATATTTACTTAGAATAATACCAAGCAATAATTTGCCTTGTATGTGAGATTATATCTGAGCATATCTTTAAAAAGGCTTAAAGGGCTATCTATATCGACGGACTCATCTGGCTACCTTGTACGAGCCCTGACCACTATTAATTCGAACAGCATGTTTTTTTCACAGTGCGCAATGTTTAACACACTATATTGGCAATACTACTAAAGATAACACATACCAATGCGTTTCGTCTTAAAGAGAATTTTATTCTCTACACGATGAAAAAAAAATTGTTGCTCTATTTCCACCAGCAACAAAAATATGAGTAATTTACTAAAACGCTTGGCATAACAGAGGAGAAAAAATTGACCACTATTAATTCGAACGCTGCCTAATGTGATTTACTATCATACTTAAAACAATAATTTAATTAATATTCGAATTGTGTTACGTCGCCCATGGCCTGCATTACGCATTTAACTCATTTTAGAATTGATTTTAAAAAATTTTTGCTATGCTCTTGAGAAATTGAGTCCCACATCTCTTGCAATTCGATTTTCAAGTCAGAAATGTTCATTTTTGCTTCATTTCGAAGCTTGCTCTTTAATGATGGTGGCTAATGCCACCAAATATTCTCAGTTGGGATTAGTCTAGGCTAATTAATAGCCAATCCTCCACTTGATTCCAGCCATTTTTGGTGCGTTTGGCTGTGCATATGATGCTCTGCCCTGCTGAAAAGTTTTGGTTCTGGTGTTGATGTCCGCAAATTACATTTTAAAATATGAATGTATTTTTCAGCATTAACCGTCCTTTCAATGAAATGAAGCTTTCCTAATCCTTTGGCACACATACATCCCCATACCATAGTGCTCGAAGGAAACTTTACTCTTTGAGGCAGTATTGAGGGTATGTTTCTGCACTCTTACGAATGACACGTTTACTCGTATCGCCGACACTAACATCAAATTATGCTTCATCGCTAAATGTGATGGTATCCCATTGCCTTTGAGTCCAAGACATCCTTTCCCGAGCCCATTGCAAGCGTTTCTTTTTTGAGGAAGCGTAAGCAAAGGTGTTTCCTTGACCCACGAGTAAGATAAGTTATTGGGTACGATGCATAGGTAATAACAAAACATACTTTATAAAAACCATATCCAATATTTTTAAAATGCAATCGCGTCCT
Organism: Drosophila aldrichi; assembly: GCA_035045965.1. Taxonomy (NCBI): domain Eukaryota; kingdom Metazoa; phylum Arthropoda; class Insecta; order Diptera; family Drosophilidae; genus Drosophila; species Drosophila aldrichi. The sequence goes on along the minus strand of JAWNOM010000341.1, from coordinate 1,813,749 downwards.
TTTTTGCTTGACAGCTTTGGAAATTTCCTGCGACCACTTAGAAGCCAAATTTCTTAAAGATTGGCGTCGATCAGCCTTAACAATTTTGGCCAGTTGTCTTTTGTCGCGGGGTGTTATTGCTGATGTTCGGCCTCTATTCGCAATGTTCATGTCAATATTCCCAATTTTTTTTTTTTAATTTGTATCACCCCATGCATAAACGATTTAGACAAATTTAATTGCTTGGTGATCTCTTTAAGATTAAAAAAAATCTCTAAGCAAAACTCGGATTTCGTTGCAAATAGGCTTACCACGTACCATCGTGGTTGCATCGTTGCATCTGCAGCAATTTTAAAATTTTTGCCGGTGTATTGCGATATTATTCGCAGACTATAGTTAGATAGTTATTCTGTTTCATTGGTTGCTTTTTTTTGCTTTTATTTTGAGATAAAGGTAAGCTTACGCAGAGTTCGAATTAATAGTGGTCAATTTTTTCTCCTCTGTTATGCCAAGCGTTTTAGTAAATTACTCATATTTTTGTTGCTGGTGGAAATAGAGCAACAATTTTTTTTTCCTCGTGTAGAGAATAAAATTCTCTTTAAGACGAAACGCATTGGTATGTGTTATCTTTAGTAGTATTGACAATATAGTGTGTTAAACATTGCGCACTGTGAAAAAAACATGCTGTTCGAATTAATAGTGGTCAGGGCTCGTATATTTTGTCAGCGACGGGAACTATACGCCGTACAGACTCTAGATGGCCATTTGATATATATTATATTCATACCTACATACTATATACTTGAACCAAATGAAACGGTTATTATGTATTAGGTCGTTCACTAAGTATTTTCGTTTAATGAAAACAGCTGTTCTTATTGATTTTTTTCGCAGCCAACTTAGCGCTTAACTGATTTACCGTTATACATTTTAACAGCTGATATAATCAAATTAAAAGATTATCAAAAAATTGCACTTTCATTGATTTAAACAAACAAAAAAAAACATCACAAGTTATTCTTTTGTCTTTATTTCTCAAATCGGTTTTTTTTAGTTTTTGTTCATTATTTAATTTTAATTTCAAGTTTAAGTTTATTGAATATTTATATATACCTCTAGTGCTATACTTGACTTTCATTTGATTAATGTATTTACATAAATTAAGTATACAAATATGAATAAAATTTAACTTGAACATTAAATTTAATATGACATAATCAAATTTGAACAAATTGTAATAAATATTAAATTGAACTACAATCAGTGCCCAGTTATTAGTTTTTTATTTATTTATTTTTGCATTATAAAAAGCTATTTTTAATATTATTTGATTCCAATTGATTTATCATTCTTTGTATGAAATACCGCTGGATACCTCAGTTTTGGGTGCTAGCTAGACCTGAGTGGACCTCGCAGGGACTACTGTATCCAGTATCCTGTATACTGTATTCTTTATTATCTATTATGTATTCAGTATGTCGCCGCCTGAGTTAAAGTTTTAATTTATGCAAATTGTCGATATTTGTTGTTGCTGATATTTTTACACGTGTGATGGTCCTCGGTCCTCGCCCGTCCGTCCCATTGTTGGGCTCAAAGTCAGTCTCCTGCCAGGCCACTTCCAGCGCCACATGCCAGGGGCCACGCACACACATACAAACACACCCAGCTTCATCGGCAGCGCTGCCACCGATAAGGATAATGGAAAATTTATTAGTTTAATTGAATTTCTAAGGCGGAAGTTTTACGTATATGTAATAATATCGCCGTCGTGCTTTACCATGGCAGGACTGTCTGATGTTTGCCATTGTTGTTGTTGTTGTTGTTGATGTTGTCGGTGGCTGCCTTGGTTTGTAGCCATCCCGCCCAGCCTCTGCATTATTGCGCTTTCTGTGTGTGCGGCTGCTGTTTTAGTTTGAGGTTTTGTGTGCCTCGATAATTTATTAATGAATGCATTTGCCTACTACTTGCCCAGACTGAGAGCGCCTTTAACTTTGTTTGGCTACCAACTGTCTACAAAAGGGAGCAAGCTCCCATTTGCCATGAGGAGCAGGGCACACCACTTCCGGTAGAGGTGAAACGCTGCTGATGCTACCAGCTGTATGCTAGACACTTTTTAGTAGCTGTCAATTTTAAAGTCACATGGTTAATCAGTCAACAGAGGCATGTCCAATAGCAATCTGTTCGCACAAAAGGCACACGGAAAACAAGCTGAACGCTGAGGTAAAATAAAGCAAAAGAGCCAAAAAAAAAAGAGAGAAAGTGCACGAAAGTGGAGAGACAGAAAGAGCGAGCGAGCGAGCGAGAGGGTAGAGTCGGTAGTCAAAACACAACACTTAACAGCTGCCAAAGCCCTGACTGAGTGACCTGAAGCGAGTCCAGAGAGTCGCACGGACGTTGAGTGGCCAGGAGTGGCCGAGAAGGGGGTGCGGCAGTGGCAACGGCAGCGGGAACAGCGACAAATGGTCAAGTGGAAACCCCTTTGGTATTGCCTGAAGTGGTCGAAAGTGGCGCTGGGGTGCAAAAGGCAAAAGCCAAATGATGAAAGTGCTGCTGCTGCTGCTACTCCTGCTACTCCTGCTGCTGGCAGTGCCAAAGTCCTCGCCGACGTGGAGCGCGCACATCAAAGGTGCAAAGCTGCGCTGCAGGGTTCTAGATTGGGCACTAGGCTATGGCTAGGACTAGGACTGGGGGGGAGGAGTGTGCTGTGTGTGTGTACTGCGGCAGGTCCTTGCGCGCCACTTTGCATAAATGACGGACGGGTAGAGGCGAAAATAATAAACTAGGAATACGCACGAACTGCAACCGGAATCGATGGCTCGGGCTGGCCAGCAGCAGCGCTGTCATCGCTCCTTTCGTGACCTTTGTGCCTTTTAATGTGGTTTGCCAGGCAGACACCCCTGCAATTTGCAATTAATCAGCAAACAGCCAAGCAGCCAAACAGCCAAACTGGAGAAACAGACAAATGGTAAACCCAACTGAGACTGTTCTCGCTCCTCCTGCTCCTCCTCCTCCTCCTGCTGCTGCTGTTGCATACTTGCAGGCGCGTTGCAGTCAATGCCAGCTATGCAGACACATACATAAATTAACTAGCGACCGTCTGGCCGAAAGGGTTAATTTGTAAAATATTTTAATAGTCGACGCTGCAGCGGCACTTGGCTCCGCCTGGCCTCCTGCTCCCTGGCCCTGCCACCTGGCAACTGCAACCCTTAGAGCGAAAGTTTATTCAGTTTATGGCGAGGGCGCTAACGCACTTTGCATTTGCAAGTCTTTAATTTCATTTGGCAATCGAGTCAATATTTGACTATGACTGCAGTGCAAATAAACCCTTCTAGCAGGGGCCATCTCCTCGGGAAAATTCAAATGAATGCGTTTTCGGCTTTGCCTGAAAGGAGAGCAGCATATTTATTGCTTTAAAAAATAATAAATGACAATTTATGCAGTGGGACGAAACTCTACTTCCTCTCAGCTCTCAGCTCTAGCTGTAGGTGTTTGTCTACGTGCCAGGCAGGCGCAGGCGAATCCCCTCAGATTCCGGCACATGTGCTGCTCCAGCCTGAGCTCCAAGATGCCAGGTAATCGCGAAACGGCGACTGTCGTCTCTCGACTGTCGACTGTCGACTGTCGAGTGCCAAGAGGCAAGCTGAGAAAATAAGTCATTAAATTGCGGATTACCCAATGCGTGGAAGTGTATTTTTGCATGGCATCTGCGAGATGCGTCGCGACTCGCGAGGCTTTAGACCTGTTGTTGGGCCTCGGATCCATTGGGTCGGCTCTGGCAGGCCCGTCTCTGGCTGGGGCTCAGTTTCCTGACTGACAGGGCGCAGGCCGCAGACATGCTAAGCTCCTTGGCTGTCTGTATGTGTGCATTAGGCCTTTGAATTTGACTGAAGACCTAAGCAGTCGCCGAGTGAAATATTTATTAATGATCCTTTTGAGACTCTTTGCGTGGTATAGCCACATAATTCATTTCACTCATAAACTGAGCTGCGTACGAGCGAACGAGAAGAGTAACTAAGAGCTCTCCTTGAGAGGGTGCTCGACTGTGGAATACTGTTTACTAGATTAGACTATATCCGTGTTGTCTTCGTCTCTAGTTCATGAAATACAAGCAGAACAAAAGAAGTTAGCTACTTTCCTCTTTAAAAATATTATATATACTGAATGTATATTAGAAATACTGTATATATACTATACGATTATGATGTATTTAAATTAAGGTATGAAACAAATTATCGACTTATCGAATAGATGTAGTTCTTAAAATAACAAAAACAATATATTTAAATTAAGTCAGTCTTATTATTATTATTTATTTTTCCATTGCATTAATAAACTATATAAATAAATTCATTTTTCTGCTTATTCAATACCATTTACATATTTATATAATATATTTTTATTAATAAATACTTAATACGCTTATTGTCAGAGCAATTCAATTTTATTTTGCCAGTTTGGCAATCTTCTTCAACAGCCTTGCTAAATGTTATATGAATTTTATTTATGTTCTGCGCGTAGCTTTAAATGCCAAACTGAGACCAGGCATAAATTGTGGCACGGACACATCAAGATCTGAGCCAAAGTCAGCGCTAAGAATCCGAAACACGCCTTTAAATACCAATTAATTTCGCCCAGCCGCAAACTGTCAAGTTGTTATTTGGGTAAATATTCCCAGAATATCCCTCACGGCTGCCAGCCATGCTTTCTGGATTATTTGGATTCCTTTTATTTGTGAATTTCAATTTTTTTATATACATACTTTTATTTGGAATATCAAAAATGAGAAGCATAAAATTTTGAAGCCGCCTAAGCCACTTCAAGCCGTTTCTTCCCAGTTGGTTTATGGGCTTTAAAGCCTGGTTTATGACACCGCATCGATCGCTTCAAAAGCCCAAATTGTTGTTGCTCCCCTGCCTGGAAATTAGCAATTAATTTCGTATAAAGGAGGCGTGCGTTGATTTTTATTATTATTAACCAGAGATGCCGGATCGGGCTGACTCAGCGCAGACTCATGAATGAGCTGGCCAGCTGGACAACAGCAGTGGGAACCCGACGAGTGGGCGTGGCTGCCTTGGCGTGTGCGCCAAATTTTAAGCGGAAATTAAAATGGGCTCCAAAAATCGAACGTGCGTCAAGTGCAACGGAAGAGCCTGAGCTGCTTTTGTCATATGTATAAATTATATATGATTACTATATACATATATTACTTTCGCTTGATAAAGGAAAACTATATACAAAGAGACCTATATGCCACAGACGTTACCATTTTTTATGGCTTTATGCTTATGCCGAGCAAACGTTTCTGATTTTAATGCCAAGGCCTAATCCCCATTTAGCATGCATACGCGAATGTGTCGCCTTAAAAATGCAATAAATTTTCATTTTGAATATGTGTAACAAGAATATATATACACATGTTGTATATATGTAGTATGTATGTGCATGTGTGTGTATATAATTTCTGCAAGTGCGCGGCTGGAGCAACTGAAATGCGTTCAATAAATTGTGCAGTCAAGTCCGTAAACAGGGTCCCAAATCTGCTATTCGGGCAGAGCTTGCTCAAGCCCAGGAGTATTTTTGATGTGCGTACTCCTGCTGCTGCTTACGTTGTTGTTGTTGTTGTGGTTGTTATTGTGGTTGTTGTTGTTGCTGGAGCCCTTTGTTTATTTAATGTAAAAACATTTCCACATAAGCGATTTTTCACGTAAATCAAAAGTCCGCTTGATGAGGCGGCCAAAGAGAAAGAGAAGCAGATGGAAATGGAGCCAGGATCGGGCTGCTCAGCCATGGCCGCCTTCTTTCACATGTCACATGTGGCACGGCGCCGCTGTGAGGAATGCCCCCCACAAGTTATGAGATTAATTCATTCGCTTTTTGCTCGACTGCAAATTACAAAATTACGCCATTTCCTTTTGACATTTCTCAATTTCTGTTGAATTGCGCGACATGGTTGCACTTCGTTGCCGAATGTCGGGCCGTCGGAATGCTCCAGCGCAACGATAGGCGCTTTGGTTTTTCGTCTGAATTTAAATTTATAAATATTTAAGCACTATGAAGACAGGGACAGCTGCTCGTCGCTGCAGAGGCGAGATGAGGTTGCACGGCATTTACGCAAACCGTTAAGCAAGCTGGAAGGGAGTGGAAGAGAGAAATACACAATACACCACAGTCCAGTATAGACATAGGCCCTGCCTAGACCCATAGGCAGAGACCTAGCCACCAGACATTCACGTCTCGACATGATAAAAATGAATCTTTGATGTCATTTGGGTTTTGCATGAAAATGTATTTTTTAATGAAAAAATAAACACAACAGCAGCAGCAGCAGCAGGAAAAGGAGGGGCAGCAGGAGCAGGAGTATCTAGTCGAAACTAGACTCTTTTTGCTAATGAAATTTGCCGAGGTTGCAAGCAGGTCGCTTTATTTGCCAAAAATATTAAAATCGTAAATAAGTTATGAGGCAAACAGCCTGGGGTAGACCGACAAAGGAATGCAGTGCCAGCAGAGCTTTGTAAATATTTTGTGAGTCCTGAGTAGATGGGAACGGAGCTAGCGAGCGAGCGGCGACTAGATAATTTCCAAGTAATTCTCTCGCTTTCTTTTTGTGTCGTCAGCAGTGAGCAGTGAGTCGCCTGCTTATCATTTGATTTCATCTGTGGCTGTGCTTCTCTCACCACTCTCACAACACCCACAATCACTTTGAAAGCAATCAGTAAATGATTATTCAATTATTTTCCCCACACTTTTCGTGTGGCATTATTCATTTCGGCCATACTCACGGCTGCCAGCTCCCAGCTCTCAGCTCGTAGCCAGCAATCCAATTAACGTCAAAACAACGCCGCATACCACAGACATATTCGTAAGTAGACCTCGAGCGAATGAGAAATCGTTTAATAGGCGCATCAATCAGTTAGGCGAACTCATAAAACACCAGACACCCGAGCAATAGCAACAGCAATAGCAACAGCAACAGCAACAAGCAGGAGTGGAAATAAAATATATAAACATGGCTGCATAGCACATAGAGCAAGCCATGAGATGCACATGCACATTTTTCTTTTGAAGTGGCTGCTTGGCAGCCGCAAGCGAAACACCAACAACATCAACAGCATGCAGCATGTAGCATGCAGCATGTGTATCTTGAAGATGCAGATAAAAGCTGAGCAGCAGAGGAAAGAAGAGTCTCTGCTGCGCCTCTGTCTGTGTCTGTATCTGTATCTGTGTCTGGTCGGAGTTGGCCTGCGCTTAATTGTTAAGACAAATCATACGCTAATGGCCATAAAGCAAAGTGCGCAACGCGCATCCCAAAGATACGCGAAACGTGCGAGCCCCCATCTCCCATCCCCCGCCTCCTGCTGCTGCTGCTGCTGCTAGCTCGCCCCTTCTCGCATTTACTCTAGTGCACACATTAAAAATTAAATAAACAATTTGCTGTAGTTTCATTGGAAAATGTGTGATTAAATGCGTCTGCCGGCTCGCTCCTCGAATGCGAACTGAGGCACTGCACGGCCTTTTTATGGCCAGTAAAGTAGCTGTCGACTTTTGTTGTTGTTGGTATTTGGTATTTGAAATGCATTCTGGTTTTCGGCAGTGAATTTTATGGCGAACGGATGTGCTATTGGTTAGCCATATGTGAATTGATGGAATGCCGAGTACTCAATGTCCAATGACCTGCCCACTCCTGCTCACTTCCGCCCACTCCTCTCAGCTGGCTCACTTCAACTTTCCCAAGCAATTTAGCTGAGCAAATTACTTAATACTAGATCGAAACTTAGTTAAATTACTTTGTCAATCGATCGCTAATCGGCGTATTGTAGCTGCAGGATACGAGTTCCCATTGTGCTCCATCTTGATTGTTATCTGGGTAAATCTGTAGGCGACTGTAGGCGACCCCAGCAGAGCACGATTCGGGCCACAGCCAAGATAATGCAAGTGCCAATTGCCATGCTCGACTGTCAATCAGCCGAGAGAACTGTAACCCGTTTTTATATTTCCTCGACTCGAGCCTCAAGTTGTAACTCTCGCAAATTTGTTTCCGTTTCTGGTCCTGCCACAGACACATGGGAGCTCCTTTTCCTTCTCTCTCTCAATGGTTCTATCATGCTGGCTTCCGCTTGTTCTTTCCACATTCCACTTTCCATCTGCTGCCTGCTGCCTCCTGCTCCATCTTAGCTTCGTTTCGGCTCTGATGTGATGTGCGTTACCAATTTTAAAGTTGGGCATTTCGGGTGTTCGCCCTTGCAGCAATTACCAGGCCACACAACAACAATCGTTTCATGGCAAAATAAAAGCGCCTTAAAAATAGACGAGCCAACTGACAGAACTCACAGTCAGAGGCAGAACCAACGAACTGTTGGCTGATGTTGCCAATGTCGTGTTGTTGCTGCTGTTGCTGTTGTTGCTATTGGCATTGCAGTTGTTGGCTTTGCTGGAGTTGTTGTCGAGCTGTTGCTGTCGCTTGCTTCAATTTCGAGACAATCGCAAATTGACAATCAAAGTCTTCAAAGACAGTGAAAACTGCTGCGGCGGCACAGCCGAGAAACAACCAAAACGAAACAGCCAAAAGAGCCAGAAACAGCCAACATGGCATCTTTTCGAAAGCTTTTTACGCTCCCATGTGTGTGCGAGTGTGCGATTGTGTGTGTGTGTGTGTGTGTGGGTATGTGTGCGTGTAGTGGAGTGTGCGACGCCAAGCATTTGATTTAAATTGAGTTTGAGAAAATTTTCGTTGACTTGATTGAAGCAACTAAACTTGCACCAAGCGTAACCAACTACAATACCTCACCACAGTCAGCAGCTCGACTCTTACATCTCCCCTCTCCCTTCTCCCTCCTCTGAGTGCTGTCTACACCAACAACTACATTAATAGCAATCCAGATGTTGTGGGCAGAGGCAGTTAGTGCTTGCATCAGGCCCACGCCTTATACGAATAACTGCATGCAGCATTGTCAAATACTTATCTCTAAAGAGAGAATCATTGCGCCCTCTTAAGCATAAGCAATTAAACAGCGAATGAAAAATGAGTTACATAAAACACGTTAATGTCACTTGCAGAAGATCTAAATAGTCTCACATTCAGCTAAGATTGATTGCCTTCACACGATGTCCAAAAATTCCTTAAGCTTAACAGCTTAACAGCGTCACTGCAATCTCAGCATTATAAAAGTCATGTTCCATTTTCGTATAATTTATCAAATAATTTCAGCTGTTTATCAGTTAAAAACGTCTTTAAGGCTAGAGTTTCCAAAGTTTGCATATAGTTTAAGAAATATTTTTTGGAGTCTCCATTTTTATATGGTAAATAGGTATATTTATTTCAATATATTGATATATTGATGAATTAATATATGATAATAAATTAATATATGTATATTGATATACCGATTTATTGATATATTGGTGTGATGAGGTTACGATAACAAGGGAACGCTACGTTGCTCTTCGGGAGACCTCCTATACCAATATTTATTTGTACCTAGTAATTCAAGTTGTCTGTTATTAAAATTTCAATTCTATGTTATTTACATTTTGCTTAAAACAACAAGTATACCTTAGCTGTTTAAAAGCTTACTCGATTTATTCATAATCAATTTGGAATTAATTTCTTTTAACCAGGGCATAGCCTTGCTTTATGTAAATAAAGAGTACAACAATTCAATGCCTGACTTCCACCTTGCTTAAATATGTTTTTAATTGACTTCCGCACAAAGAGCAGGTCCTCCACAGGTCAACAGCAAAGAAATTATATTAAGCACCCAGGCTTAAGGTCGAAATCTTTAAGTAACCTGAATCAGTTTGGCTTTTTGCTAATTGTCTGGTAAAAGCCATTAAAGTCGTTTGCCAGTCACTCTCTAATCTCTAATGCTCCCGGCACTCATAAACATTTTTATTTTACTAAGATGCTATCATTTATCTCCAACTCGAGCACCAACTCCAGCTCCAGCTTTCACCAGACCAGTCTCAGTGGACCTTAATGCAAAATGACCAGAGTCCCGGAGTTGTGAGTACAGCAATTTTGTCACCTCTATGCGCCACATCATCATTATCATCGTTTTATTGTCTGCTCGGCGAGTCTGTGCCTCGGTCTGCTGCCGACTGCCGACAGCTAAAACTGGAAGTGGAAGTGGAACTGGAGCTAAAGACGTAGCCAGCGGGCAATGTGGCACCCACATGCCTCGCCGGAGTGGCTCATTAAGTCGTAAAATTGTTTTAATCGCCAGCCTCGGTGATGAGATCCTCTTGCGAATCCATAAAGAGTTAATAAAAAACACAAAATCACGGCGGTCTCTTAGGCCATGCCAAAAGGCATGCCGGCCAACGTTATAAAAATGAGGAAATTTATATGCCTAACTTGTACTTGGAGATATTGAAACCACAATCTCAATCTCAGCCCCTGGCTCCGTCCCCTTGTGGCGCGGGCCGGCGCTGCTCTGGTTTTTATTTTTAATGCTCGCGATGGTTCATTACTCATACCGAAAGCGGGCAACCGCAGCCCCGCTCCAACTTGTCGCTGTAATATAAAATGTCTCATTATCGTTTGTCGGTTTGTTTATTTTTGTGCCTTTCGGCCTAAGGGAGAGCTCTTCTGAGTGTGTGTGTGTGTGTGTGCTATTGGAGTCGAGGCAGATTCTTTCACTGGCAGCCACACGCATCTGTATCGGGCGATAAATCTATGGCCCGATAACCTTCATTTAGCAGTTACCTCCAGAGTTATGTATAACACATATCGCGGCTTTTAATAGCTCTTGATTGTCGTTGTTAACATAAGCCCGACTTGTAGACAACTGAAAAACTACAACAGAAATCCATTTAAATATCGACAACAACAACGCAACAACTGAGGCCCGCACGAATCAACGAAATCGAAAGACAACGCCTCCAACAGAGTCCTCTCTCCAACCACGCCCTCCCTAGCCCGCGACCGCCCTCCCGACCAAGCGTCGTCGTTTTCGATTTCTGTCATCGCTTATTGTAGTTTTGTTTTGGTTCCCTGTTCGCTGTTTTCATATAAATTATTGCGACACGAGTTGATTCCGTTAAGGCGGACAACATTTAATGGTCTGCTCGGGTCCGAAGTCCTTCGCCGCGCCGCCCAGTCCAATTGCGTTGCCGATGATCTTAAACTGTTGCTACAAGCCGGTTAATTTATGTTTAATCATGTCGCGGAATGTTTCGTCGCCTTGTCCTCAGCTCACCTTCACCTTCTGCACTTCTACAACAATGCGATTTGCATGCCCTCTTCTAAAGCGGTATCCACAGTCCCACAGGTATATTTGCGCAGACCGCAGTCCCATTCCCCTGCACTTCCCGGCACTTGTTTGCAGCTATCTGGCATTGTTTGTGCCATTGTCTGGACTGGTGTCCTCTGGGTCGGCCGTCTAGACTTTTGGCAACCAAATTGCAGATTCTATTCGCCAAAAAATGTTATTTTTATTGTCTTGGCGTTTTTTGGAAACCATTTCGAATCGTAAATTCGCGCAGTTTTTTTGGCAAGCAAGGGGTAAAGCTGCACACTGAAAACTCGCAGAGATTGAAAAGAGTCAACTTACTCTTATATTCGTATAGCCTTTATACTAATACTTTATACATTGGATCATAAATATAGGTATGATCTAGCTCCTTTACTTCAAGAGATATTTCAATTAAATTTTTATAATAAAAATTATTTTTAATATAAATAATAAAAATTATTTTTAAGTTTTATAATAAAAATTATTGTTAAGTTTTAGAATACAAATTAAAATAAGATATTTAATTTGATTTTTAAATAAAATATCATAAACAATAATTTGAATAATTAAATATAATTTCTTAATACAAAAATTGCAAATCTTTTTTTTTTAATTTTCCATAAATAATAACTTATTTATGCTTTCCTCTCTCTTCTTGGGGATTGTTTTGTGTCTCAATTTTGTTCAATTCATAACTCTTATTTGCGGTTGCTGCTTTAGAGCATTGCTCTCTGCTTGTACCTCGTACAAACTTCAGGCCATTTTGGGTAAGAAGTTCATTAGACCCTTGGCCAGCTGCATGGTGCACTTGGTGCACTTCCTATATGCCAGCCATCCAATCATAGCCCATCCATGTCCGTAGGTGCGTCGCGCAATCAACGGCAGGCTGGAGACCGGCTCAGACAAGTGCAGGAGGTAAGAGTCGCTGATTTCAGGCATGTGGTTTATGTTCATCTTCATGTTGCATGACCAAAGTGCAGATTCACCGCCAATAAAGATCTCATCAAGTGCAACATGCATCGTGCGTCTCGGCCTGTTTCGGGAATGCTTGTGTAAACTTGTGGCTAGTCTTTTGACTTTATCTGTGGCCTTTAATTTATTAATAATATTCTCATGCACTTCCCACTCGCTTAGGTCTCTCTCTCTCTCCTTATCTTCTTCTCTCTGTCCCTCTCTTGCTGTCTTTCTCCCTTGATTTCTCGCTTGGCTGCTCAGCTTGTACATACATTTTTCAATTTGCGATCTTTGAACTGCAGACAATGAATTCTTTATAGCTTAACCTTGTCTACTGCCTCTACATCTCCGTCGCTCGGACAGTGGTAGAATACCTCAAAGACACGCTGCTTCCTCATGTGGTTGCCCGCCTCCTGCCTCCGGCCTCCTGCCTCCTGCTTCCCCATGCCAGCTCGCATTTGTGCCATTTTAGCTGAAGGTGAATGGGCACAGGCCTGTTCGATGCGCACCGCGAGTCGACTCCACTCGGCACCAGTCACATCTCAGTCCCAGCGATCTCTACTGGAAGTGTTTGCTGAGATCGCACTGCGTTTATAAATAGCCTTTCTTTCAGTTTTCATGAACAATTTCCTGTTGTTTATAACGGAACCTGCCGTTGGCTGTTGGGAAAGTATCATTTGAAAGCTGTTCTCGCACTGCTTCCATAGTACTTCACGCAAATGCCAAATCCCTAACCTTGAATGTCTCTGACCCATTTCACGCCGTTGCAGATTTATTGAATTATTAAAAGCAAGTTGGCAAGCAAACAAATTGAAAATTTCCGAAAGAAAAGTAGAAGAGAAACAAGAGAAAATCTAATGAAAATGATAATCTGTGAGTGCCAGCGAAATAAAAACTAATGTCGCCTCAACACGACAGTCGAAGAAACGAGAAGAAACAGAGAAATTTCGTTGATGTGCTACGAAGAAATCTTCCCATGGCACTGAGCCGGCGGTCAAACTGATCACGAGAAGAGCAGAGAACAGAGAACAGGCCACAAAAATTGGAGTCGAATATCAGCAGCAGCCTCTGAATTTATTGATCATGATTATTGACGCCGCACAAGTCGTGGCGGGCAAAAAATGAAGATGCCCCCGTCGATTGGCAAGTGCAGGCAGTGGGCATCCGCAGGGCATTGGATCCCGAGCGCTGGGAGAGAGCCAGCGACGTCTCCTACCTGTTACAGCAGCGTCCTCCTCCCGCTTCCCCAGCTTCCCCAGCTGCAGTTGCGCAATGTGCCGAGAGTGTGGGCAAACCGGAGCACAATGCGGTGGTTCCTCGGCTCCAGGGCCCGGGTGGCTGGTAGCGGGTGGCGGGCAGGGCTGCTGTGGCGTATGTTGCTTCTTTTGTATCTTGTCGAAGTAATTCGTACAATTTAAGTCGCATGGGTGGTGCAGTCCTGCTCGTGTGTATCTGTGCATCTGTCTGGCCTCTCTCTGCCTGGGCCATTGAATTGAAATCGGAAATTCATAAATAAACTTTGCCTTTTATTGATAAATCAAAGTGAAGTGCAGCACTGCAGAGCAGCAGGCAGCTTATGCTGAATATTGCACTTGGGGCTTCCCTCAGCCCCAGCACAAGACAATCGTGGCATGTGGCACATGTGGGCTGGCAGGGCATCACTGCAGTGCGGACACTCTGGAGCACACTTGTCGTCAATCTGCACTGAGACCACTATGGAATACCGAAGAGGGCTAACCTTAGACAAAATCGAAAGGGTAAAGAAAAAACCTTCTCTCACAATTACTATCTGATGCGCAGCAAATTGAGGTCTTTAAGAAAGTATTGGATGACTCAGTGACCACAAAAACGGCAATCATAACCACATCAAAAGAGCTTCACTTTACGACTTTTCCTCTTAAATGCCGAAATGATAAAAAAAATACGCTACATCCAAATATTTACATTCATCGACAAAAGCCCGTTCAACGAGAGCATCGCTTTATGGCTTATTAGACGCCACAAGTAGACAAATCGAACAAAAGCCGCTTTTATAAATTTCCAATGGACTTCGCCGAATCGTTTTTTAATTCGACTCATAAAGCTGCGCTCGTTTTTATGTCTAATAGTCGGCGGTGAGTATTAACTGCTTCAGAGCCCCATCAAATTTCCTCAAATGACAGCAAAGTCTTCATAATGAACTGACATTGGTTAGTGCTCTGTTGCACCTATTCTGTATTGTTATTTGGGAGCCCAGAGCTCCAACACCTAAGGCGTCAATGCGGGGATTTGCATGGACAAAGCTGGAGCTAACTTTGAGTCTGAGGGTATTACTGAAATGCTGACAGCTTTTCTTCACACTGATGTGTATGTTAATTTTCCTATAGCGGATTGCGATACCCTGTATGGCAACTGCTTGGACGAGTGTATTGATTTACAGCTGCAAATGATTCATCGGATCACATAGTTAAAAGTTAATCTCTAAGTAGATTTCATCAGCAATCTCAGCAATGGTCACAATTACAGGGTATCTTTGAGCGATCAGTGTTGTCTTCTTCTTGAAAATCGATCATTCAAGAAAGAGCTGTATAAATCCATCGTTTAAAGGCGAGAAGTTGTGTAATCTGACCGAGCTGACGGAGTATTATATTTAAAGTTAGATAACCAGGAAATAGATAAAAATGAAAGTTATGTGTGGAATCAATCGGCATCCACAATCTGGCCATGGGAAACAGTTAAGCGACTGGAAGTCAACGAATTTGTGACTAATAAGATTAGTGAAGGCGTCAAGGTGTCGCAATACTTCTCGGTATTCCCCTGTCCCATCGGCCAATTCTGCGTGTTGCCTTCATATTCATAACATTTCAATGCGGATTGCGGATTGCGGACTGCAGCTTCTGCTGGCTTTAGACAGTTGCCTGCTATTCCGTTCTCGCCGTTGCCGGACTTTGGCAATTGGATTGCGGCCAGGCTGCCAAGACAAGTTTATGGTCCCAAGTTTTGAGCGCGACAACTGCGCAGGGCACAAAGAAAATAAATATAAGAAAATAATACCCAATCCAAACACCTACACTGCGCCTCGGAGCTATATATCTGCGTGGAACACGTCCAAAAACAAAAGTCACCGTATAATGAGATTAAGAGTTGAACTTTGCTAGCCAAAAAGTTTCGACAGCCAAGCAGCAGGTAAATCATTTTACGCACCCGCAACGTGGAATATGAACTTGAAAAACTTTTGCAATATGCTAGTCAGTTCTGCTGCGGTCGCTCTCACTCCTCTTGTTGCTTACCTAACTCCATTTGCTTGGAGCTCAGAGTGCTCCTACTCCTACTCCTGCTGCTGCTGCAGTCATGAATTATGAGTCGCCATCAGCGTCTCTGTCGCCAGTTTGCATTCATTTCTCATTATCGAAATTCAATAAAAATGCAAGCAAAGTTTCTTTTCGCTAGGTATTTTTAATATTTGGCATTTTGCCATTAGGACGACGACGATGACGGCGACGACGACGATATGTATTTTGGCTTACGGCTGCTAAGTTTCAGCAGACGCCATAAATAGAGCCAGCACCCACCCACGCTCGCAGGCTAGCCCAGTCATGGTCTGGCCACGGAGTGAAAGATGACAAACCAACCGTACTCAATAAAGCGTCGCCTTTGTGTTTGTTTTGATTGTTTATTACTGCGGTAGAGCAACTCGTTTCAAAGCAAAAACAAAAACAAAGAGAGAAACGAAATTTTACGTTGAATCAAAGATAGATCGACTAGGAAATACCCTGAACTCAGTGAGGAACTGATATTGCAATCAATCATTAATGAGAGAGCACATTTATACTATCGATTTTTATCGATAATAATATGGGAATGCAATGAGTTAGACACGAAAATATATATACAAATATCGAATTTCAAGTTTTAGTCTAATAGACCATTCGGATGAATATACTCTACTCAATGTGTCGCCCTGATCGAGAATATATATACAGAACTCTCGTCGCCTCCTGCCAGTTACCTCCATTTTCACATAACCAATATACCCTGAATACCCATTTTTAACGAGTTCTGCGTATAGTCAGAACGTAGCAAAGGCAAGTCAATGGCAAAGGCAATCACAGCCCCAACGTCCACTAAAGTGAAAATGGAAACTGGAAGTGGAACAGAGATACAAAAAGTATCCGCAGCGAGTGCTAGACGTGTGTATATAATCAAATTTGTTTAAACACGCTTTCGTGTGGGCCACCGAGCCAAGTCGAGCCAGCCATGTCGAGCGCTGTCTCGTCAACGTCTCTCGCAGCGAACCCCTCCACCTCCCATTAACCACGACTCACTTTCTTTTGGCTATTGTTTTTGCTGAATTTGTGCGATGGTCGTTCACAATTTGACAGGACTGAGACCACGCGACATCGACTGCATCATAAACTAACGCACGGCCGCCTTATGCCAGTGACTTGGCTCCCCTTTCGATTGACATCGAACATATCATGGTCGGATCTGACAATGACTTGATTGAAATAGTATGTTCCACAGTATTTTAGCTAATGTATTAGCTTTCTTGGAGGTGAGAGTTGTGGATACAGAGACAACATGGAAAATCTCTGTGAGAATTCGATGCAGTGAAGTCATTCGAGTGATGCATTAGCCATGCTCGTAATAGTTATAGTGTTATCAGCATGTTTTATCGTTTCTTAGAGAAAATTATGTAGCTAAAAAGTATGATATGAATTTTATCAAGCTGATCTGACAACTAAGAAATCTTCCGAAGGGAATATCACATTTATATAATGAGCGGCTTATGTAACGCAAATTAACAATCCTCATAATATTTTAACTACTATTTTTGTATTTTTATTATTTTTCATAATATTCTCATAATAAATATTCTTAATGATAATTTATCAAAAAAGAACAGAATAGATATGATGATAGTTTCTCTTCTCTTCACTCGTCTACTAAATATGGATCAATTATTAACTATTGTAATTATCGATTTTTACTACCGATCAACAACAATTAAGAGTTCTTAAATAACTGTCATCACTATCGATAACGCTCCCTCTCTATCTGCTATTGCTTTGCTGCACTCTGATCCATGTTGTTTAAAATATGTATTAAATTACGATTTAACAATTTTAGCCATGTTCTATATAGGAAATAGGGATATCGCTGCATAGAGCAACCATTTTGCTATTTTTCATATAAAAGGCAAATCAGCAAATTGATTAACAACAAGCGCTGGGCTGCGCTGCAATCCTTGATTTAGGATCTGCAAAAAAGTATCTACAACACGTAAGTTTTTATGTAAAATTAACGTATATGTAAAACTGAATGTGTGTGTATAGGAGTGCGAGCGTGTGTGTGTGTGTGTGTGTGTGTATTTGTTTGGGTGTGTGCGCGTACATGACTATTCCTGATTTCACTGGAAAAGTTGGCTGCACGCATTATGTATGCCATGCTCCTGCATCGATAAATCAGTCAAAACTGTCAAATGCATATAAATTATATGCAAGCGCGCTCCACTGCCCACCGGACAGTGGGTGTGTGGCTCTGGTCATTGTTGTTGTTGTTGTTGCTGTTGTTGTTGTTCGATCTGTTGTAGCTGGGACTGAAGCTAGAGCGCCGAGTGCAGAAACCAGCCAGACAGAACAATAACAAGGCACGTATTGCATAAATGCAATATGCACAGTTGCAGCTCGTTGGAGGCGGGGTGTGAGGGGGAAGGGGTTTAGGAGGATAGCGTGGGCTGTGGACGATGGGGCTGCAAGAAGACGTTGGCCAGGTAGGCCAGGCCGGCCACGTGTGGGAGGCGTCCTATTAGAACTTGTTGACTGCCGTTTGAGTGGACGACGGACGATGAGAGGACGTAGGCACGGCCATCGTCCCTCATGAAGTTATGTTAATGGGCAATGACTGTTGGGATTTGTGCTAGATAGGGTAATGTGAATGGGCCAGCCTATAACAGTTAATGCCTGAGATAATAATGGGCAGCGCGGCGGACGTGGACGGATATATGAATACTATTAAATGCTTATGTATGGACAGAGACATGAGCGAAAGGCGACATGACGGCCTCACTGCATCATTCTGGGAGTTTATTCTGGCTTGGGAACACAGTCTATATATCTCGGCGAGACTATCTACCAATTGACATCTCAAGTATTGCATCTCAGCTCTCTGCTGCTTCAATCTAATCTCAAGGCCTAATTTACATACGCAGCAGCTCCAATGGAGTCGCGCTTAATGATGCTGTTGCCCCATTTTGGAGATCAACGCGCAGCTGATGGCTGCAGAGTCCCATAGATGCATTTGCAGCTGATTTCAGCGATGATACGCCAAAAGAGAGAAACCTAAAGGTAAACTAAACAAAAGTTCTCTCTTGATGGCCTCAAATCATGTTGCACAATGATGTGGCATAAACGACACGGCAATGTTGTGGGTAAATCAATAACTGGATTTCCCTTTGTTTTGGTCAGCTACAGAGCTGAACCCGACCGGCTCAACCAGCGACCCTTGTTGTGTTTCGTGTGCGTGATTTGTAAGAAAATTATGTAAATGACGGCTTTACAGCGTCCGCGACTGCGTGCAGAGATATAATACAGTATTTTTGTTAAAGCAATTATAGCTGACCAAATGTTTACGCAACAATTATGATTTTTATCGAACCTCGACTCGAAATGAGGCGAGAGACTGAACTCTGACTCCCAGCGAATTAACATGTTAAGACTTATGAGAAAGTAACTCACAAAATGCAAATGACAACTAGTCCATGACGTACACAATTCCTGCTCTTGGCCCACTGCGGAACGAGCCGAAACACAAAACACCAAACGCCAAACGACAAACGACAACTGACAGCTGCTGCAGCTTATGACGGCGACAACATGCAACAGCAACATCAACAGCAGCAGCAGCGGGCGATCGAAGACGACATAAACGAATGGCAGAAGCACAAATGTTGCATGACGGCAGAGTAATGCAAATGAGGCATGCACCGCGTAGGCGACAAACAGAGTCTGAGGCAATGACACAGAGGATGCTGCGCAGGCGCACTCACAGAATTCCAATCGCAAGAAAGAAAGTTGACTAGCTGGCAAGCTGGCGCTCGGCTCTTGGCAATTTGTGCCAACTGTCAGAGTACTGGAGTCGAACTGCCGTAGTGTTGAGGCTTCGCTCTACCCTTTGGCATGGCCCAGCCGCGAATCACGCGCAATGAGCAATTAAATATGCGCAGTCGTGTGTACCCGATGGAGCGCTGAGGATGACTCCGAGGTTGTCGGAGGTCGGTCGACTGACTGTGCTGCATCTTGTGGCAGTCATGTCACATCAATGCTTTCTTCAATCCGCTCTTCAGCTAAATTCTTTAAAAAGCACATGACCCAAATTGCGGTAAACCGCTTCGACTTGACTGAGGACTGGTCTAAAAAAAAGCCTTGACTAATTTTCACTGCAAGATGATTATACTAAAAGAAAAGACGAATGGAATGAAGAAAGAATATTGATATATTCATTTATCTGTTTGTTTGATTAATAAAATAATAATACTTAATAAAAAAAATTAAGCAAAATCCGACTATAACGACTTAACCTATACGGTTCTACCGTCTTAGGGGTATAACAACTGTCCCTTGAACGTCGTAATAACCGTAATAACCGTAATCTATTGTACTTGAGCTTAAGAATTATAAATATTACACACATCAACTCTATTCTTACTTCTACTTTTGTATAATTGAAGTTTTGTTTCTTCTCTTTTCAGGTACGTACATATCTTTATGTTTCTGTCGAGTCTCTATACGTGGCCTCTCTCCATTCTCGAGCGAACTGTGTTGTGTATGTGATCCTCGCATCGACACGCATGTTAGCGCGCCACAGTCGATTGCCATTAGGAGAATGCTCAAATTGAGCATGGTAAATGCGGCGGGAAATCAAGACTCGTAATTCCTAATGTTTATTACGGATTTTTCTCGGATCTCATAGGATATTTAATAAGCGATGCTGTATGCCAGTGCATGGCATGAGAGTCGGACGATGGCATGAGTTCTGCTTGTCAGACGGGCCACTCTCTCTTTCTCTGATTTTACTGGGAAAAAGTTTGGCGCTCTGTCTATGAATAGGAAATGCAACTTAAGAACTCAGCAAACGATAAAAGTTTTAGCACATACATCTCGATGGGAGCACGCCGCAAGAGGAGGAGGCGTAGGGCGACGGAGACGGCGCCAACTTCTGCGGCATTGCACAAAATCAAAACACTAATTTATTGCACATTTGGCACAAACAACGCTCGGATCAGGAGCCAAGACTCAAATGCACCATTGGGAGCTGGAGCTGGAACTGGGATGGAGCTGGAACTGGGCTGGAGCTGGAAAGACATCGCTAAGTAGCTGGGCAGGCAGACAAAGACAACAACGGAGACAAAGTCTCGCCGCATTTCTTATAGTCATAAATCACTTTCGCTGCGGTGTCTGACAAAAAAGAAGAGGCCAAGAGAGGGACAGAGAGAGAGAGTGAAACGGAGGGATGGAAATACTTACTGCTCAAACGAAATTTTCAATAGTTCGCCAGTTCAGGAGCAAAGGCAAAGCGCTTGCTCCCAAGCGCCTTGGTCTTTTGGCCGCTGTCAACTTAAAAATGTGGCCCGGCGACACAAATATTATTGCAGTTGTGTAAATATGTGGCAGGACGCAGTTCCCAAATGTGCGCTTAAAAATACTTGTATTTATATGCCACATCAACATAACCTCCGACCCGACTAAGAAGCACTTTTCAAGTGCACTTTTTGCATGCGAGTTTCCTGTGTGCCGCTGTTGCCCGTCGCACTTGAAATCCTACTGCATTCTTGCCCCTCTCACTCGCTCAGTCTCGAGTCCCAACTACTCGCAGTGCACATATGTTCTGCCAGAGAGCGCAGAGAGAGGGCAGGCCTTATCCTTAGAGCAAACAACCGAAAAGAGTTCGCTCTCTCTCTCTCTCACTCTCCCTCTCTATGCTTGAAGACGGTTTTTATACCCTGAACCCATTAAAAATGGGAAATCAGGGTATAATGGTTTTGTGAAAAAGTATGTAACAGGCAGAAGGAGGCGTGGCAGACCCCATAAAGTATATATATTCT
Organism: Drosophila aldrichi; assembly: GCA_035045965.1. Classification (NCBI taxonomy): domain Eukaryota; kingdom Metazoa; phylum Arthropoda; class Insecta; order Diptera; family Drosophilidae; genus Drosophila; species Drosophila aldrichi. Next base: position 1,792,503 of record JAWNOM010000341.1, on the reverse strand, counting down.
TGATCAGGGCGATGAGCTGAGTCGATTTAGCCCTGTCCGTCCGTCCGTCCGTCCGTCCGTCCGTCTGTCCGTCCGTCCGTCCGTATGAGCAAAAGGATCTCAGAAGTTATAAGAGCTAGAGAGTTGAAATTTTGTATATAGACTCGTGTATACCATACGCAGTACAAGTTTATCATATTTTTTCGATAACTCATTCGATATCTTTTTATCGAGGATAATCGATAAATTTGTATTGTTTTTTCAGCCTAATTTGAACACTTTTAGACATAGAGACTTCAGATTTACTGTGTATATGCATTAGATAGATACACACACTTTGCCATTTACAGATTTTGGATACCACACCCCCTTCGCCCCAAATTCGTAAAAAACGTGTATCAAGTACTAGAGACTTGTGCTTTGGAATGTACACACATTTACACTTTATGATTACGTTCTAAAAGTTTCATTAAGATCGTACGTCTACAAAAGAAATTATTCAACAAATAAATTCTCTTAATATTGCCCACACTGCAGCGCAGCCCAAGCGCAGTCGCTGCGTACTGCGCAGTTAGCAGAGCGCGGGCATATGCGTGCGTATGTATACATGTGTATGTATGTGTGCATAAAAGAAGTGCAGAATGATTAGAATATCAGCTTGGAGGGTTCAGGGTATCTCCTAGTCGAGCAGTCTCGACTAGAGTCTTCTTACTTGTTTATATCACAGTCCTTGGCTGAAGTTTTTGTTTTCTTCTATATTCATGCAATTGAACAGTGGAATGAATATATGTAGTTTGCGTGCTTTAAAAATTTAACATTTTACTCTCTCTCTCTCCTTATGGCATAAGATATTTACTAGGGGGAAACCTCAAATTGTTTATATTTTATATTTAATTTATTTTTTTATTTTTTATGTTTTATATTTTATATTTTATATTTTATATTTTATATTTTATGTTTTATATTTTATATTTTATATTTTATATTTTATATTTTATATTTTATATTTTATATTTTATATTTTATATTTTATATTTTATATTTTATATTTTATATTTTATATTTTATATTTTATATTTTATATTTTATATTTTATATTTTATATTTTATATTTTATATTTTATATTTTATATTTTATATTTTATATTTTATATTTTATATTTTATATTTTATATTTTATATTTTATATTTTATATTTTATATTTTATATTTTATATTTTATATTTTATAATTTATATTTTATATTTTATATTTTATATTTTATATATTATATTTTATATTTTATATTTTATATTTTATATTTTATATTTTATATTTTATATTTTATATTTTATATTTTATATTTTATATTTTATATTTTATATTTTATATTTTATATTTTATATTTTATATTTTATATTTTATATTTTATATTTTATATTTTATATTTTATATTTTATATTTTATATTTTATATTTTATATTTTATATTTTATATTTTATATTTTATATTTTATATTTTATATTTTATATTTTATATTTTATATTTTATATTTTATATTTTATATTTTATATTTTATATTTTATAATTTATATTTTATATTTTATATTTTATATTTTATATTTTATATTTTATATTTTATATTTTATATTTTATATTTTATATTTTATATTTTATATTTTATATTTTATATTTTATATTTTATATTTTATATTTTATATTTTATATTTTATATTTTATATTTTATATTTTATATTTTATATTTTATATTTTATATTTTATATTTTATATTTTATATTTTATATTTTATATTTTATATTTTATATTTTATATTTTATATTTTATATTTTATATTTTATATTTTATATTTTATATTTTATATTTTATATTTTATATTTTATATTTTATATTTTATAATTTATATTTTATATTTTAAATTTTATATATTATATTTTACATTTTACATTTTATATTTTATATTTTTAATTATCCAATTTTTGTATTTCATTAATTTTTATACTGCATTCACTGAAATTTCTTTCTCTCTCAATCTCTTACTCTCTATCTCTCTCACTCCATATCACATGCGTTTCTTTGGCTTTCTGTCTTGCCTTTTACTGTGTTTAGTTTCATATTACAATACCTTAAACTGCGGGCTGCTACAGAGCAGGAAGGTCCAGATATATTCGGATGCCAATGACCTTGTTAACACATTGATTGATCGTTCGGTCTTTAAAAGTAAACTGATTTCATATACTTATTAGTTTGGCGGAGTATACAAGAGTATACATAAAATGTTTTTTGTTGTATCTTGACAAAGTAAAATTCTTGCAGTATTCGGCATATAATATTAATATATATAATTGTTTCTAATGTCTTCAGACTTATTTTTATTTTCCTTAAATATTTATATGTCGCTTGACTCTTTGAGCTTCAATTATTAAACTGCAGTGGATAAAGTTTTTAACAACTAGAAAGCCATATATATTCAATGCATTTCAATAAATCAATTTGTAAATTCACTTTTAAGTTGTCCATTATGAAACATTCATATGTGAAAATATCAAACTGATGGAAACAAACATATCACGTTACCTAGGCTAATATGCATATATTTCTATCGTCTCTTGCATTTGAAAGGCAATTTGTTTAGTAAACTTTTCCCGAAATAAAAACTAATTTCCATATGTGAAATGCAATATGTGCTGTGGGAATGCCCCGCCGCCCCCGCGTTGTTCGCCCATAGTTTTCGCTCGAAACACTAAACACACGGCTGCAATTAACGGTTTAAGTGGCGGCAATAAAGGAAATTAAGACACTTGCTCCACCCGCGCAGGCATCCAGCGGCATGTCGAATGCATTTCAAATTGTGTGGAAAATTGAAAATCGGAAAATCGCTGCATGCTCGCTCCAGCTGCGGCCAATCGCACTTATCGCAGAGAGCAGAGCACAGCTCCATCTCGATCCAGCCGTTCGCCTGGCAAAGACGTCGACGATGTGCTGCCCGGTTTTCCATTTTTCCATTTTCATTTCCCTCAATGCGCTTCCCTTGCAATTAGTTTTATCGCGCTGAGAGCAGATCCCTTTCGGCCCCTCAATTATGATTAACGATGCTGAGCCTCAGCCGGAACGCGTTTCCTCCAGCCAGCTTCCAAAATTAGGATTTGTTTGTCGCCGCGTCATCTACTCAGCAATTTTGTGCATTAAAATTAACATGAGCATTATCTGGGCTCGATGTTTTCTTTGGGCTGCCTAAATGCTAATGCACATTGAGCCAACCCGCGCATTTCCATGTCTCCCATCTCTATTGTTGTTGTCTTTTGTCATGTACATTGTTTCGTCAACTGTTGTCAATTGTTGATTGATTTCTTTGGGCTGACACTTAAAGTCTTCCAAAATTAGCCCAGCTCCGGCCTTTGTTTGCCTTTTATGGGTTAAAGACTCTGCTGAAAACATTTTATTTTACAAAACCCAGAGCGTTGTGAGTGCTTTCAGACAGTTTCAATCTATTCAATATGTCTACTTTAAACATGTCTCCGATGTCATCTAAAACAACTATGAACTGACTTCATCACTTCCAGCTAAATGGGAACATCAAATGGACAATTTTAAATTAAAATTCACTTCTCATTCATGCCAGAGACATGCGAAGTGGTCGATGCGATTGACAAGCCGAACAAACAGATTCTGACAAAGATAAATCAAAAGGTTAACCAGGCCAGGCCGAAATACTGAGAGACCTGTGGCAATTTCCCAAATTAAAACACCCGCTCAGAGTACAGCAGCAGGCAAATGTATATGCTTTTGGCCACACAGTCAGTAATTAGAGCATTATGTGCATAACGGTTATGGGTAGTTGAGAGTCGCCTGCGTATGGGGGTTGCGACCCTGGCAATTGAGTTTACAGTTGTGCCTAATGCATTTCACTTACCCGGGTGATAAAAACGAAGCGATAAGCCAGAGTTTTAGGTTGTTCTGCCTTTCATACGGCTCGAGTGAGTGAACCGACCCCAGCCCCATCCACATCCATCCCCACACTCTATGTACACACTCCCTCTATGGTAGGGGACTGTCTTATTGCATTACCACGCTTGTTGTTGTTATTGTTGTCTTGGTCTTGTCTTGGTTGTCTGTCAATCGTGCGTCGCATGCATTTGAAATCCAAAATCCATTTATTGTGTGGCTTATGACATTCCTTCCACCGAAATTCTCATTCATTTCGTGTCACTTTTCGTGGCGCTCCTCTGGTTCTTTGTGTGTTTAGTGTAACTCTTTTTTTTTGACAATTTATTAGAATCGCATTAACATTTTGAATGCGTGCGCCTTTCTTTTCACTGGCTTTTCTTATTTTACGTCTTTTTCTCTGTTCATATGAATTCAATTGAAAATTGTTTTCAGTAATTTTTTATTGCTTAGTCACGCGTCATTCGCGTCTATATACAGAGATTTATATATGTATATTCTTTATTTCGTTTGTGAATGCATTTACAGTTACTTTTTTTTGTGATAGCAGTTCTTTGAATTGTGGCCGCCAAATTAGTCATTAAAAGTCCGAATCGATTGTAAAAACTATTTTGCATAAATTGTCTCGCTCATAAATCCGAATGGGCAATATAATTGAAATGTTGACAGCTGGTAACGCGGCTTTATGGCAGTACTCAAAGAGATTTGGTAGTTTGCATTTTAGTGACATCGCATTCAATTGAATACACAGAAATCGTTGACTCACCGACGCGTCACAGTCGTTCATTCATCGAAATGGCGAGGCTTCGATATTGTGATTTCATTTTCGAAGCATTTAAGTATAGTCGAGCAGGTTAATTGCGAATTACCGCCGCACAAAATGAAATTATAATACATGGGCGCCAGGAGTAAATCAGAGAGCTTCTGCACTCCCACTGCAGCTACAATAAATTCAATTTAATTTACAAGCCGCACCAGCTTTGTTGTAGCCCCACATGCCAGCGACAATAATTCACAAATAAATTGTGTGTGAACGGCTGACAAAGAAAATGAAATTTATTGCATTATGTTTGGCACTCAAACAAGTTTATTGTGTGTCGGGATCAGATCAGAACCTGGCCGTTTAATAACCAGCTCTTCTTCTCTTTAAACAGTCAGAGATATGTGGGCCAAATGGAATTAGAATCTTCGTTAAGGGCCGCTGGCCAGCAAACCAATCATCGAATTAGCATAATTGGTAGCCATTGCCACAAATCGATTGAGGCTAGCACGCAATATGATTCGAATATAAATTGAAGCGTCCCGGCCAAAACAAAGCCGAAAACAATTTCAAGCTAACAAGAAAATACAATTTATAAATTAGCCAGACCGAAATCAAACAAAAGCCCATCCATGAGCCAGAGCCTAGCAAATATATCGACAGCAAATCATAAATATTACACAAGCCGAAAAAAAAGAGAAAGGATTTGCCAACGAATTTTCACGCTTCAGCTAAAACTAAAGCTTCTCGGGCCTCCGTAAGTGTGGCAGCCAAAGGAAAATATTATAAACAAAAAGCAAAAACAGAAAAACAAAAAACAAAAACAAAAAATTGGAACTCGGAAAAAGGAAAGGAAAACGGACCCGGCCCCAGCCCCGGCATAAGCCTGCATAATCAAGTGGTTTTCGATAAATAGAGAATAGCAGCAGCAAAAAGGACCGACTGCCCCGCCCATCGTCTAGGCCAGTGTATCGAATATGTTTGTGAAAAGAGTTTTGAAGCGTAAAAAGGTAATGCAATAGCGAATCGAAGTCCTGCCCGACGCTTTAACCCTTTAAGGGCTTGCTGAAAATTTAATTTGCTCTGTGCCGCACCGGAAAACAAGGCACGAAAAACTTGAGAGAACTTTTCCAAATGGATCTCGACGCGAATGTGAGTTCACCTGGCATAGCCATGGCCATTGCCACTCTCTACTCTCCCCTCGCCACTTTCCACTTAACACTTGCCTATTGACCCACATTCTTCGGGACCTGAGCCTGTTTTAATTTCCTTATTCTCGGCGACTGTTACCATTCACTTTTATGCCCTCTCGGTCTAAATTGCATCCTTTGTACGAAGGGGCGCATGGACGGAGAGCCAAGGGCAGAGATCCGGTTGTAGCTGTAGCTGTTGCTGCTTCGCAGTCCAATTTACAATTGTTGCCGCATTTCCGGGCAGCTTTTGGCCCCACCAACCGTGAGCGTCTTCATAGTTGACGTCATCCTTCAGACGTTTTAATGATTTTCATAGCATGCATTTTTTGTGCATGTAATTTTCCTGCTTTAAATTGCTTTTGCAGTACTTTATTTTTCCTGTTTTCCATTTTATTCCATTTTCCATTTTTCCTTTGTTTTTAGTTTACCGTCGAGATTTGTTGTTCTTCCATTTGCTTAGCTCGTACAAATAGTTTGCAGCCGAATTGTGAATGGATTAAAGAGAAACTCAACAGCAAATTCCTGGGGCTTACCAACGCTTAACGTTACATGGAAGGCCTTCAATTGAGCCCAATAAACATTTTCAAGGATTAATTAATTAAGTATCAAAGAGTTTTTCTTCCAATAATTTCAGCTTGAACCCATTCAAGACCCTAGTGCACTCGCACGTGCCTTACCAATCCAAAGGGCCATAAGCCCAACTCTTCCGAAGTGCCAGGGCTGGGGCCTCACTTGGACAATGGCTTAGAAGCCAACCCAAATACCTCCCCGTTACCAGACCACAGGGGCCGTTGGATGAAAACCTTAAAAAATATTCAGGCACTTGACAATACAAAAGATAATTAAATAAACAATGAATAAAAGGTCTAAATGAAAATGAGAAAATGCAAATTGAGAAAAATATCCGAAAAGAAAAATTCCAAAAAAAAAGGGAAAAATGTTCATCTCCTGCGCATACAAAATGGAAGTGTAAAGCCGTACAAAATCATTGAAGGACATAAAAGCCTCGTAATGAATAAAGAGTTAGCTAGGTGTGAGTTCGCGCAGGACTAAAAGGCGAGACAAAACCCTCTAAATAAAAAAGAAAAAAGAAAAAGAAAATCAGAATAAACTTATTAAGTGCTGGCCAAAATAGGCGAGCCGAGAGTGTTAGATTACCAGACATCCTCTGCACATATAACCCAACAAAGAATTTTACAGTGGTCTGAAATACACTAGAAATTTACTGAGTAAATAATATGAAATAGGTCAGAATCGGGATCTATCTATAGAAATCTAGAGAGAACATAATAAGTATCAAAAGTGACAAAACTTTTGTTCTATTAAGGATAAACAAACGATAGCTCTTATGCGAAAGAATCCTTGAAAATACTTAATGGAGTATATTGAATCATATAAGAAATCTCTACTCTATAAATATATAATTGTAAATGTAAAGCTCACATCATTCACTGATTACTCTATTTATAGGAAAACTATCCTTCAATTCTTCTACCAAGGATATGAATAGAATCCTCTGGTCCCTTTATATAGACTTCAGTGTAAATCTAAAGCTAACATCAGTTGCTCATTCTTTTATATGACAATAGAATAATTCAGTGAATTGAAATCGCGATTTAAATCTTACTGAAATCGAACTTTTTTTATTAAATGGAATTCCTGAAGTTGCCCCTTCCGTACTGCGTATGCAAATACGGGCAACTCTTTCCAATCTTGGTGACAATCAGGCACGGCACAGTGTAGCACAGTCTCATGCAAACAACAAAACGAAATCAAACAAATAAAATTGTTTTGCGTAAAAATTGCAATCATGCAATGAAGTGGAAAAGTTTGCACAACGTTTGCGCAACGTTTGTCTGCTGTAAACTTGTAGCTGTTAAAGTTGTAATTGTTGTTGTTGTTGTTGTTAAAGCAACAAACAGCAAGTACAACATAGAAGGAGCAAAGCAGCAAAAACATAGGCTCGGCCCGAGACAAATGCTGCAGGCCAAAAAGAAAAAAAAATACAAAATACAAAATAAAAATTGGAATAGAGAAATCGGGAATGCGACAGACCGGCTACACAGAAAGCGCCTAAAATGGCGGCGGCGTCGCAGCTCAAAAGCGGAAACAGACGCCGTCATCATTGTCATGAAACCGGTGCAAACTTTTTCTCGGCGAGCCAGGACAGCAGGAGAAGGATTCATGAGCCTCGAGCGACGCGACGCGACGCGACGCGACATCAGACAGAGACGCAGACGCAGACGCATTGTAGGCACAGACGTTCGTGATAATAATGTTCAAGCGACTGGAGCTGGGGGCTAGCCAACTTAAAGCGAAACTAAATAGAACAAGATGAAGAAGAGGAAGTAGGAGCGAGAGCAGGGCGAAGTAAATAATTGTACATTTTCGGTGAATGCTCGATTAAGCAGGTCTCAGTATCCGCTTGCAGCTCGGCATCGAGGAGCTTCACCTCGCCGTGTTTGCTTAGCTGCATCAATTGGTCGGTTCGCCTGCGCTCAGCTCTCAATCAGTTTTGTTTTCACACTCCATTTTCTTGGCCATTTCTCTTTTATTTGGGCTAGTGGCCGCTGCTTGATCTATTCGGGCCCTCGTATGTCTTCCTGACGCTGATTTCCAATGGCTGGCCAAAGTGCAAAATGTTGTAAGTTAAATGGAAACAATAATGGGCTTGGGCTTACCCCACAACGACTATTCGCATTCGCATTCGCATTCCCATTCTCATTCCCAATCTCATACTCATTTTCAAGCTTTTCCTCTTTCTCATCGTCATTCTCATTCGGGTTCGCATCCATATCCCGGCAGCTGAAGCCGTCCGTTAGTTTTTTCCGAGTTTCCTTGGCGTTCCTTTGTCTGATTCGATTCACTTTTTTTGCGCTTTGTTTTTTATTCGGGCTGTGTTGGTTTATTGCTCTGCACTTTTCAGTTTGCACTTTTTCCCTGCCAATGCGTCATTGTTTGGTGCTTAGGTTTTATTTGCCCCACTTGCCCCAAGCTTCATTTGCAGCCCCGCACAATTGTTTAATTTGACAGATGAATTGACTTTCATTGAGTGAGGAGTCTTTGCTGTTAACCTGGCTCGCTTTACACGCCTCGAGTCTGGCCAGGATGAGATCTGAGATTCCGATGGCAGGCATTAGCAGCTTTAATTAAATCACTTGAGCTGCACGGCAAAACTTTTAAGCACTGGCCCCACCCAGTGGGCTCTGCGAATTGCAATCTACGCGGCGACCAACGAACAAACCGTAAGACATAAAGGCAAAACCGAAGCTCTATAACAAAGTCAACCACAGCACCACTACCACCAGCACCACCATCAACAACAACAGCCGAGTCTGAGGCAAGGCAAAGAAATAGTTTGGCCAAACTATTCGCCAGCCGCCATTTTCATATGCAGCGACAGTAGTTGGCCCATAATTTCGAGCCAGAGCTGCAAAGTTGTGCGGTTGCACTCGCACCACTCGCACCACCACTGCACTGGGCCCCGCCTAATAATAAGAAATTAGAACTTACGACAGCCACTAAGTCGTCTGCAGCAGCAGCAAAGCTATAATCGCCTTGTCCCGGCCAGAGGAACTTGAAGCCGACCGCAGAGCGTGCTCCTGCTGCGAGGAGTCTTAGCACCTGCCCAGGAGTCGGAGATCAAACGTTGCGGATTTCGTTGTCAGTTTGTCTACGGCGGACAGCTGCTGAGCAGTGATCGGGTCTCTATCTAATCATATCCTACTTCTCATCTGTGTGTGATCCAATTTTCATCAGACCAGGCGAGGAGTAGGGCATTGCCTGGCCATGTCAGCGCTCTGGTTTTCCGAGTGCGCGTGTGTGTGCTTGCTCTTTTGAGTTGGGACTCCTTGCCACGGGTCAATTCCCACAGCACGGCGGCTTCGAGTTTGCCGTGCACTGCTGTGAAGTTGAAGTGAGCGCAGCGCATTATTTAGGATTTACCTTTATGTTGTTGTCAACGCGGCTGCAGTTGGCTGCCATTGTCGTTCGCCGGCTCCTTTTGCCAGCTGCACTCGCACATCAGTCTAGGACGGCGCCCGGAAGGAGGACGTGTGCTCACCTGCCTTGCCAGTGATGAGAAAATGCGAGGCTCGTGTGACATTTTCATTATCGTTGCGGGATGTGAGCTTTTCCCTCGGATCCCCGCCACCCGCTCCACCCGCTCTGCCGGGCTCTGCTACGGCCTGTTGTGACAGCGACAGCCAGATAAGGTTACAAAATTATTAGCTGGAATTTACAATGCTCCAGTTGTAGCTGCTGCCATCCTTGAGGACCTGCTCGGAGTAAGTGGCTCCTGCCTAAGCTGAGTGCCTGCCAATCCATTTGCCATTTGCCATTATGGCTCATAACTAGTTGGCTTTTCGATCAGCTTTGCTTTCAGTTGATGCGCATATCTTCCGAATTCAATAAGCCAATAGTAGTCCCCCATGCCCCCGCTCTTCCCCCAATACCTGAATGCAGTCGCTTAAGTTGCCATCAATTTATCAGCGCCGACATTGAACGCTTTGTGCACTTTTTTGTAGAACTCGAAAGTTCATTGATTAACACAATTTCGACAAATAATGAAAGCATAATGAAAGCCAGCCACAAGCAGCTGCGAGTCCTGTGAGTCCTGCGACAGGAGCCGCAGCGGAACTCCGTGCGCTGTCAAGGGGAGAAGGGAGGATTTTCCTTTATCATCATATAAATTCCGCTGTTGCTGCCGCCTCGCTGATAAAAATGGATGTAAGCGACGGGATAAGGAACCGAAGAGCCGGAGAAGCCGTGAAGCCGTAGTCCGGGGACTTGGGAGCACGACAGGAGGCGGGCAAAGAAAAATGCAAGCAGGAATTTGAAAATTTCAATTACGCGTGCAATGAAAATTACGAAAACCCACAAAAGTCATTTTTCTTGATCGATTTTTTTCCTTTTACTCTCGTTCCCCCCTCAGCTCGCCTCAGTCGCTGACCTCAAAAGAAACGCAGACCAACAATGCGAAGTGAAGGATAAGCACAACGAGCAGCAGGAGGAACCGGCGAAAGAGAAAAAACCACCTGGGCAAAACGGCGCTAAAGTTTGATGGCGTTCGGGTGGTGTTTGGTGGCTAGAGCGCAAAGATGGCGCGACGCTCGCGCGCTGCAGAAGTAGAAAAAGCAATTTCGAAATCCCAAAGAAATTGCAAAATTCCATGCGGCGGTGCTTGGCGGCGTCAAAGGGACACAGGATGCGCCAGGATACGCTGGTCGGCAGCTGACTGCTCACTGGCTCACTGGCTGATGATAGTGAGCACTCCCGCATCCTGCTGCAGCTGCGACTGCCCATCTGCAGAGCTTACCAAGCGCCGCGCGGACTAAAGGGTTAGCGCAGAGCAGCATTCCCCCAAATGCACTCTGTGTCCCATCTCCATCTCCGCCTCCATCTTCCTCCGCCTTCATCTCCATCTCCATCTCGGCCGCAACCACAAGCTCAGCCCAATAGCATTGTTTGTGTTGACATTTGCCAGCTTGGCTTTAGAGCACTCGGCGAGCGTGTGGCAGCCAAGTAAGCCATCTTTTGCGCGCAAAAGGAGTTGCAGCTGGGAGCTGCGTCCTCCGCTGGCTCGGCTGCTGTGTTGCAGTTTAATGTCACCTTGTCGGGCTGCTACGCCCTGCAGCTGCAGCTACATCGCCTTGTAGATTTTCTTTAGCCAAGCATAATATTTTTATTTTGCTTCTCCTGCTGCTGCTGCTGCTGAAAACACTTTTCATTATTTAGTTTTTCATATTTCACATTTTTATTTGTGCCTGACAGCGAGCAGTCCATGAGCTAAGAAGCAGCTCTGGGACTGCTGATGAGGTCATCGCAAATCTCTACTTCAAGCTGGCATCCTGTGCTGCTCCTGCTGCCCCTCTGCCTACATTTTGTGTAGCATAGCGACCGTGACCAAGACGATTCTGGAAAACATTCTTATAAACATATTTATATATCTTGGGAAATAAAGTACTTTTCTCATTCGATTAGGCAAAAATATCTTGCTTTGGCTGCCAATTTGTTGATGTAAACAAAATTGCGGACCTACGTCAATTGTGAATCGTTTATAAATAGCCCAGACCACAATCGCTTTGTTTATTAAAAGCTAGCCAAAACGAGGCAAAGCCGAAAAGTCCCACTGAACTGCAGCTGGGAGAGGCCCGGAGAGCGCAGCATAAATGCATGCTTGCAGCTATGCATTGCTGGTTACAAAACATGCCTGGCATGCCAGACCCGAAAACTGGACTTACATCAGTTGAACCAGCCCCCTCCCCCTTCACCTCTCCACCGGCTTCGAGGGGCACTCATTTGTGCAGAGTGGGCTTAAGGGGCATAGCCTCTGCGGAACGATTAAATCTTTCAACGCCTCGCCACTGACTCATTCGGCTCACAGCTGCTGTTCGATTGGGGCAGCAACAGAAAAACAGAAAAACAACAACAACATGGCCTGAAGAACTAATGAATGTACAATACCGACTATTTTATACCCTAGCAGGAGACTACATATTAATTTACGTATTACTTAAACCATTTTGATCACATATTTTTAAAGAATAATTTTTAAATTTGAAAAAATTTTTATTGCTAAAGAATTTCTAATCATGTCCAACAAAATATCAATAAATATTTCTTATTTTCTATACAGCTGTCTAAAACTATTTATATTACAATAGATCTTAAAAAAAAGATGTTTTAAAGAAAAAAATAAAAATCGTATTATAAACAAATCTACAAATAAAGCTTCTAAGGATATTTTAGAATATAATTATTTGTGTTGTGCTTAAGATCTTTTCGTAATTCAGAGTTGGCCCTGGCTGACACTTGGAGGAACCTTTTTTTGATTTCAGGAGCCTCACCTTGCCTTAGTGATATATGTATATAAATTGGGTCAGATATGTATATGCATATATATTTAGTTGATAATACATTTATTGTATAAATGTATGCTGTATTTTTATATAAATTTATGTATATAAATAGTGATGATACGATCCCATACGATTCCAGCATTGCATAATACAGAATGAATATAATATGGATACAGATTCCATGCACAGCTTATAGACTCATCTAGAAAGTCGAATCATTTCTTGATAATATGAGAATGGATTAACACTATAAATAACTCCACATGGAGTTATCTGCAACGTTAGTCAGTTCCTTAATCAATTGATAAGTTTGAACAACATTTCCTTGCAAATATTGTAGAGTATCTGCCTCGAAATCGATCAAACTGAAACTAGTTTGCTTAGATGAAAAGCCGGAAATCTCTATCAGTCCATCTACTCCAGCTACTCAAGCGTTTATATAGATCATTAAAGACAAAATGTGTTTTGCTTTGCGATATACCCGATGCAAGGGTATAAAGATGTTGAATTCATATTCAAATTTGTAGAACGTGCAGTGAATTTGAAAATGAAAATAAAAATGAGTAAACACATAAACGAAAAAAAAAAACACACACACAAATTGAATCGCATGAGGCGATTGCTGTTGTTTCTGTGGTTGCGGCTGTGGCAGTGTCTGGTCCGGGGTCAAGCGAAAACTTGCCAGCTTAGTCATAAGTATTCCAATTGCACAGAGGAAACCACTGAAACTGTGACTGTAGCCGAAACTGAGAAAGAGACTGTGACAGAGACAGTGACTGAGACTGAGACTCAGGCTGAGACTGAAGCAGCGACTGCGACTGCGGCTGACCTGCCATCAAATTGATAACCTCCAGTGGACGCAGACGACAACAACGGCGACAACTTTGTGGAGTCGCATCGTATGGAGATAACCTTTGCATTTCAGGGCCCCCTCAACCGTCGTCGCCCTGATTACTCCACTCTGGTTATAGTTTTTATGATTTCTGTTCATAGTTTGCTGGGCACCAAACGCTCTCAGTGGAGCTCGTAAAAAGCCAGCGGGCAAAGTGCTTCTCTGGCTTTAAAATGCATTCAAATTGTGATAAATTCTATTTGAGACAATTTTTCTAGTCGCTGCTCAGCTCGAAGCTCGCTGAGCTATTAATGCGGCACACAAATTGATATGGCCCTTAGCCATCTAGAGCTGGCGTCATTTATGGCCTGCTCTTTGCTCGCAGGCGGTCTTTGGTATTAATCGATTTGATTTCAAGCATTCATCGCTGCATGTGCCATAAAAGTATGGCTCTCTCTCTCTCTTTCTCTCTTGCTCCCTCTCTTTCTCTTTCCATGTCTTTAAATGTAGCTCAGGTCTAGCTGCATTTCCTGCCCATATAAATCGTCATTGTTTGCAGATCTGAGTCAAATGCAGCCACTGCTACTGAGGGCGTTCGTATGACAATTTATTTGCATTGCAAATTTAATTTGCTCGCCAGCAACAACAACAACAGCAACTGCAACTGCAACTGAGCCAAGGCAAATTTCTTGTGCTCTGCCAAGCAGCCAACGACATATAAGGTAAATTTCCAAATGGACATAAATTTTGCGAGCAGGCAGCCAACAATGCGGCAAACAATTGATATACCAATTACCCAGCTACACAAAGTAAAACTCCAGCTTTAAGCTCCACAGAGAAACGAGTTAGAATTTCCAATTCGACTAGGTTCGACTGCATAATACTCGCTCACAGGCAAAGCCAGACAAAGGTAGATGAACTGGGTGAATATATTTGGCGGAATTAAAGCTAATTAATAGTAGAAGAAATTGCGAGATATTATTATCATAAAATTAAAATGATATTTTGGTGTAAAATTATAATGAAAATTTTCACTAAGTATATGTTTATAAGATAAACAGAAACTGTTCAAATAGAGTATAAATTTCTATAGTTTCTAAAGACGTTAGCTTAGAGTAAGGATATTCCCCTCTAAAAGCAAACCCAATCAACTCACTTGGTATCATGATCGAGTATGTGAAACTGGCCAATGCAATAGTCGATGCTCAACAGCTGCCGGAGGACCACTGCGTCTGTGGAGCAGGGGGGCAGGAAGCAGCCCCCGCTGGGGCGCAATCGCGTGGCTCGAATCTTGGCTTGGATATTGGCAACATTAGAAGGTGCTTAAGCGAATCTCTCGCATAACCGAGGCCTGGGGTCAAGTCGAGTGTGAAGCTTGCGTTAATTGCGACATGCCTGACCCCGAAATCGAAATATCGAAATATTATTTGCCAAGCTGCCCAATGGCCGTCCACTCCTCGTCGCCATATCTTGGCGATCTTCTCTGAGCACAGCTCATGCCCACACTAGCAGCGCTTCAAAAGGCAAGTCGAGCCCGTCTCCGATTCGCAGCTGCGATATGACCAGCATCCATGCAAGCCGTCCCAGCCAGCGACTCCAACTGCGAGTCGAACTCCCAAAACAGATGCGGTCTCATCAGCGTGCGCGTAATGAGCCATTATATCGTCGTTGGCCAGGGGGCCAGGAGGCGAGCCAGAGGAGCTGTTGGCTTTGGCATTTTGGCCATATTTGTCGCCTGTGTGGCATAGAAGGCAATATGTTCGCTGGTTCGTTTTGGCTTTAAACTGCGATCAACTTGTGCGTAAGTCCAGCATAATTGGCCGACAGCCAAGTCTTGTCCGTTACTGCGATTGCCTCAATCGCAACGAGTTGCGCAATCCAATCCACATTGATAAACATTTCAACTCATATTAGAGACAGACAGAGTGAGAGAGAGAGAGAGAGAGAGAGAGGGAGAGGCAGAGAGAGAGAGAGAGAGAGAGAGAGAGAGAGAGAGAGAGAGAGAGAGAAATGACGGGTTATCTGTCTATTACTTCCGTCTGGAACAATATCAGATAATTATTTCAGATTTTTGCTTAACATCCATCATATAAAAACTTCAGCTTTCAGAAGGAATATCAAAAATGTTTTTTTTTTCATGAATTTACTGGAAAAGTTTGGAGTCTTTAGTCTTTATTTCGAACAATGTAAACAGGAAACATTGTTTTTCATACTGTGTATTGACTCTCAATAGGAAAAACAAATTGTTTTTCATAGATAACTGTAGGTTTTTAGATATATTGAAATTTTGAAAATTGTCTTAAAAGACATATAATAGATATGTTCATCGTAAAAGCACTCCGATATATCTACTTTTGAATGTCTTGAATGTAATTTTACACTAACGAGGTGGATATTACATACTGACCCTGTAAAGAAGGTTTAAAACGCAATATACATATACATATGTAGCAAAGCTATGTGAATATTTTATTTGTGAACCGCCAGGCTCTCTCATTATCATAGTTCGCTATTAACTGAATGTTATTCGTTAGTGTTTGGTAATTCTTGTTAAACCATGATCTGTTAAACATTGTATGGAAAGTGCGCGAAACAATTCGAAATGGCCTTCAACTTCTATATATCAATGATTCAGCGCTCCCCAACAAACTAAAAAGTGCTAAAGATATCTCTATATTGTTCTTATATACACAAAGTTCTTTGTTCTTTTGGCTTTCTGAAGAAAATTTACTTGTTATTGCTCTTTAAATAAATAATAAAAATTCAAGCCAAAAGAAAATTCTTGAATGGAAATAAATTCCTATATTTATTATAAATATATTCAGCGTATAGCATAATTATTTTGACAAGTATAAAAAGCTATAAAATACTCAATAAAATGCATATCCGTGTTCAACATGTCAACTTTGTATTTATTATTAATTCATACGATTCAATTTTTAATGGCAATCAAACTGTCATTTCCAATAAAAAATATTATTAAAAATATGATTCCTTATGAAAGAGGTGCGCGGCTGAGGATATATGTTGTCTAAATATTCATATTTATTTTTTGATTAGTATAAAATTCAGATATTACAATATAAATATATTTATTATTAATTTAAATATTTCTCAGCGATTTCATATTTCAATTGCTTTTTTTACTTTCAGGTAAGTCCGATATCGTATTGCTATTCAAAAACTCTACTCAAATACTCTGTGGGATGTTAAGAACGACTTTTTATCTGTGTTTACTTCATATTGCAATACCCATTCATATAACATTTAAATGTATATCACTTCAGTGACTAAGGAACTGCGTAAGTACAGAATGTTATTTACAAATTGTTTATGTACAAGCGTATTAAGCTACAGTAATGTGCACTTCCTGTCCCCCAAATAAAAGTGCCCAGTTCATGTAGGAGGAGCGATAACAATATCGTCAACGCAACGACTTCAACTAAATACTTTTAGTTCAGTTCTATTGCGCTCTTACAGCGCCGACTTATATAAATGTCAATGTGGAAATATATTTACGAGTAACGAGGGAGCTCAGTTTTTCTATACTCTTGCATTGGGTATTACTGATTGCCTACTCGTGTTGTCTGAGAATGTGTAGCACATTGATGGAGAGATTTATTTATACAAGTTTTTATAGCCTAAAGCCAGGGAAAAGTATGTGAGAAAAGAAGGCGTGGCAGAACCCGTAAAGTATATGAATATATATATGGATCAGCATGACGAACTGAGTTGATCTAGGCAAGACTACCAATCCGTCAGTTGCTATGAACTCAGAGATCTGTTTGAATGAGGACACAAATTTATACAAAATCTTACATCTACTCTTCATATATCCTGCCTCGTTCCTACAGACTTTCATAGTGGAATTTCAAAATTAAGATTTTTCCCACATTGTACTTGTATATACTTAGTTCTTTATAAAGTGTATCTACCATTTCTGTATTGTATGAACACCCTTTGACTATTTATTCCGTTAAATTACTCACTATCAGCTATGAGTATATTTTATATAGTACTTAGTAAAAAATAAATCTTGAAAACAATCACAAGAGCAGAAGCAAACGAGGAATGTGTGCCAACAATGGGTTTATCAGTGAGAGAATGTATTAGGCTGTAAAATACTCATAAAAAATTGTTTAGTTTTTATTAATATTCGAAAATTGATAAAGACTCTATTACTCATTGCGTTTTTATTGTTGCCGATGGAAAGTATTTCTCTATATAATTTTCAAGTCATTATTTATGTATGTAAAGATCATCGAGCTCGGTTTGTGTGTGAGCTGCCTTAACTAAACGATTTTATCAATGGAATATATTTTTCATTTAACTGTCTATGGCGTCTATCTGTGTGTGTGTGTGTTTAAAAATATATATACTGTACATAAATTCAATAATTGATAATCTATAAGCAATAAAGAAAAACAAGAAAAACTTTTTATTGGGGCTTAGGTTGAGCTTGGGCCGGGACTTAGGCTGGGGCTTGGGCTGGGTAAGGGGCTTGGGCTTTGGTTGTCTCTGTGTGGCAATTACAGCGCAACCAGAGACATTTGTCCCACTAAAGTAAACTGACCCAACGAGACGAGACTTTGGCTCTGCTGCCCCCCTGACATGGCTCCGGTCGAACGAATGATGTTTATCGGTAGTCCATTGTTTTCTCTGGGGTCTCAGCGCCTTTTGCTCTTTGTAGACGAATGCTTTGTGTCCCCTCCCCCACCCACTGGGAGAGGTGCTCGTTACCGAAATGCGTTGCATGACAAATGACTTGAAATTTATTATCGCACTCGACTCGCCAAAGACACACACACACCCACACACACACACACACACATTCACTTCTTCTATTGTTTAACTATAGTTTCAATTTTGCATAAACGAAAGTGAAAATATTGACCTGACTTCTGTGACAAGTCTCAGTCGAGTTTTATTTGTATTTAACATCATGATTAATCACTGCAACTGTGGAAATTTAAACTTTCGCATTTTCATGACGTACAACAGAGAGAAAACTGAGTGATTTCATAAAATACAATACGATTCAGTACGTACATAGATGGAATCAAAGCTTTATATCTGTAGAAGGTTGAAAGATTGCATTAAATTTAAAAAAAAAGTGAATGACGGAGCGAGAGAGAGAGAGAGGGAGAGACAGAGAGAGAGAGACAAGGTAAGGAATATTATTCGTGGCCCACTTCATGTTAAAGCCTTTGACATGTAGCTGAAAGTAATTTTAAATTTAAATGCTCTTAGACTTGGAATGTTTTTATTGAGTCTCAAATTCAATAAAAATTTACAATAAATAAAAACGAATTATTATTTTATTAAATTCATTCAAGAATTAAATTCTAGGGGGAATTATATTCCAAGTGGAAAAAAGAAATGCGCAACAAACTCAATTAAATAAGTTTTTTTTTATTAAGTCTTAAATTAAATACAAATGCAAGTAAAACGAATTTTGAATATTTTTTACAATATTTTATTTATTAGTTTATTAAATTAAATACTTGTTTTTTTTTTTGTACTTTTTTTTAATTGACTGTAAAATTGTAGAAGTATTTCTTTACTAAAAAAAAAAAAAAAAAAAAAAAAAAAAAATAGAATTAATACAAAATTAAAAATAACTTGCAGATTAAGCACGGGCAACTGGGCGCCTTTGGGCCTTGATAAGAAAAGTCGCGTTGATTTTGTGCATTTTTTTAATACCGTTAATCCATTAAAAAATTGTAAATCAGGGTATAAAGGTTTTGTTTTTCTTATACACTTTTACTATTATTATTAATTAATTAATTGTTATTTACATTTGCAATATCTTTTAAATTGTTATTATTATTATTTATAAATTAATTATTTACATATTGCAATATCTTATGAATTGTTATTATTATTAACTCATTACTTAAATTTTATTTGCATATTAAAATATTTACATTACTTTATTATTTTTCATGGGAGGTGATAAGTTAAGAGCATTTATATTTCAATACAAGAACTGACTGACTCAAGCAAAAGACTTTAAGTGCTTAATCTGTTATTAGTCAACAAAATATTAATCATGGTTAATCGAAGCGAACTCTTATCTAGATAACTTTAAAATATAATCAAGAGTGCTTCTTCATTCATATCCCTTTATGCTATTTTTAAGAAAACTTGAGAAATTTCTGTCATTTCACCAAGACTTTAACAGACTTTTATTTGAAAGTTAAGTAGAAATTTTTATATTCCTTTGATCTCTTATAAAATCAAGAAAACAAATTTATTCTTGGATTTGGTTGCAACTTTTGGCAATTAAGTTAATTGAGACTCGTCCCTCGATTTTCGCTCTGTGTATTGATTTTACTTTTTTTTTTTTTTAGTTTATTGAATGTTTTGGTGTGTGTGTGTGTGTGTGTGTGTACTCAATGTATGCCGAAGGGCTCATTGATATTATTTGTTGTTTCTGGCCGCTTCAAATTGCGTAAATTCATAAAGGTTACAATAATTTACAATTCGTTGCATTTGCCGTGCGCAAATTTGCAGTTTGCCATTTCGGGCGTTGCTTTCGCCAATTACAACAAATAAAACAACAACAGCAGGAGGAGCAGCAGGAGTAGCAGCAAAATAAAAACAACCACACACATGCATCTACTATCAAAATAAACAACATTGCAGTAGCTATTGGCTGGTTGGGTGGTTGTCTGGTTGGGTGGTTGGGTGGCTTGCCAGCTTTGCCCACATTGAACGCATATTAATCAAGCGCATAATTTGCTGCTCTCTGGCTAGCGAATGTGAATAACTAGCGATAAAAACTTGGCAAATATAAAATGCAAACAAAATTGCCTGTAGAATTGTGCCAAAGCTTTGCCAGATTGATGAGAGGGAGTGAGAGAGAGAGGGGGGGGGAGTGGGGGTGGTCTGTAATGGCCGTTAGCCATTGAATTTAGCTGCAGCAGTTGTTGCTGTATTGTTGGTTAACCATTGAAGAGCCATTTTCATATCGGGCCTCGAAAATTTGGCGCTGTGGCTGCCACACCCACACACGCACACACACACACGATGTATTTGCATTTGTGTGTGTATATTGGTTGCTAGTGTTTATTTTAGAGTTGATTTTCAAGTGAACAGTTTACTTAATGCACGCCACGCATCGAAATGCATCGCATTGCAATGCAAAGCAAATGCAAATTACGCATACGCCAGAGTTGCCAGAGCTTGCGGTAAGCCGTGCATCGAACCGACAATGGCCACCCTCCTCCACACATTGCCCCTCATACGCCTTCCCGCCACCCCTCCGACCACTTCCGCCTTGCTCTCTCGCTCTCTCATTAAACACGCTTCATGTATTGCCCAAAAACATTTCATGCCAATAATTTTCGATAAATGCCACACCCACACACACACACACGCGCGCGCGCAGTTGTCCTCCCCCCCTCGTGCGTCTGGGCGAGCTCTTCAGCGTTAAATTGGAAACACTTTAGATTCGCATTTAATTAATTAATTTAAGCAAATTGTTTGCTTCAAATTAATTGAATTTGCATTTAATTTGTGCTTACGAGACACATCAGCAACAACAGCAACTTCTAGTTTGGTTTCGTCAATGCGTCAATGGGTCAATACGTCAGTTAAACTGTTTAGCAAGCAGCTCCAGATGTCTGCTACTCTGCCCCCCGCCGCTCGCTCAGCATTGAGCATTCAATTTATTAACTAAGTTCACTTAGGCGGAATAAAATAAGCAGCTACAACAGCAACCAACGCCAAGTACAAACTCCACAATTTTGCAATATTGCCAAATTGTTAATGCACAAAAAGGCCACTGAGCGAGCTCCGCACTTTGCCGAGCAGCCAGACGGAAGCGAGCAGCTGCCTCAGAACTTGGCCAGGATGTGCGGAGGGCATGCTAATATGATGCATATTTATGCAATTAATGTCAATTTATTCATATATTTCAATCATTATACGCAAATCACACAAAGCTCAATTGCAATTACAAGTTTTCAATTCAGACCTTTGTCTCTGTCACTCAAATCCCACTCTGGGCAGTCGAAACGGAACAAAAAATTATGTCTATGGAATCATTTGAAATCATTTTGTTAAGACTGCTTGATTAGTAGAAGATAATATAGCAAAGACATAAGTAATTGTTTGATTATGATTAATTCAAAATAGGAAAGAAGGGGAAAGACTTAATTTTCATACTTGAAATACGCCTCTTACAAATTTAATGGTCAGGGAGAGGGGGATGAGTTATAAAAAAAAAAATCGAAATGTTATAAAGTAAAAATGAATCTACATTTTAAATTTGGCGACTCTAGCTTCAAAGATGTAGCAGATACAAATTTATTAATGATTTTCGATAATGTGTTTAATCGATAACAAAAAAGCGGTACAAGTTATCGTTTTTTTAGAGAAAAATTCAATATTCGTGTGGTATTCACGGACCTATCTGTCTTTTTTATCAAAAATAATCGATAATTCGATCTGCATAAAAGAATCGTAAAATAAATGGAGCATCAGCACTTTTCAGGCTTCAGATGATCTCCTAGGCGAACAGTCCCAACTCTTATGAAAAAGTTATTTTAAAGAACTTGGAATATTTGAAATGAAGTTTAATACTTATATCGAGCACAAAGACAGACGGACAAGCACTTCCTTCAGTTGATCGTTTATATACTTCAGCTGATTAACTAATTTCAATAAAAGCTTCTTACGCCGACTTCATATATTCCTGGTATTCACGGCAATTATTACATACGTGTAAATGTAGCGTTACTTGCTCCAATCAGATAATATTCGGACTTACCGCTATACACACAATTATTAATAATATGTAAACACAAATATTTAAACAATTCCCTTGGTTTATAATATGAAATATTTTATACCTATATACATAAGTTTAAGTACTTAAGAAAACAATTCAAACAAGTTTGGCTTTATATATTTCGAGGGGAACCCAGGAAAAATAAGTCTCGGTTTTGGAGAGTTTTTCACAGCGAAACTGAAAGAATACAGATCAAAGAAACGCAAATTCCCACATAGACTCAGCTAAGCTGTATGTAGCTTTGATAAAGGTTTAGTACATTATAGTATAGCATAGTACATTATATAGTATATCTCGTACTATATAGTTAATAGAGTCGTTTACTTGCACAACTTTATCCATTTCTAATGCTAGTGAAAGGCTTTTGCTGAATAGAAAAACCCAAGGTAGGTAAACGTTAAGTTATTGTGAAAATCAGATACCAGAATCAGATTTTAAATATATATGAATAATTCAAGTCTTAAAGCTCACATTGGATTGCAGAAAAATAGTTTGAATTATGTGATTGATAGATTTCCGACAAACGGATTTTCACTTAAGTTTGCGACTTTTCCAAAGAACCGTGATGTCTAGCTGCCATTCGCGACTGATTTGAGAGGTGGAATAAAATATTAAGGGCTGGCTGGGGCAGAGGATAGTGAAAGTTTAGTTTTTATTGCATCATGCAAGAAAAGTGCACAGTGCAGAGTATATAGCGTGGTAGGCGTAATGATGATAATACCAACATAAGTACACATAATAATTATTATTAATTTTAAGCCAATTAGCTTGCAGAAGTCGAGTGAAAGGCGACGCACAAAACGAGACAAACAATTTGCGATTTTCACACTAATTAAATGCGAAGCGAATGAGACGAGCTGACAGACGGGCAAAATGAATTGCACAGTGAGACAAACAGGCAGACCGACAGACAGAAGGATAGAAGCTTGCCTCCAAGACGGAGTCAGGGAGCGTGGCTGGGCTGGGAAATTAAAGCAGAGTCGCATGCAACACAGAAATGATTAAAAATGTAAATTTTAATTCAATTTGGCTAGCGAATAACGAACTGAGAAACAAAAAGGAAACTAGTAGCTGAATAAGTGGCTTATTGTGAGCCAGCAGGAGGCGTCGTACATCTTGGCAGGACGCAGGACGCAGCTGCTGGGACTGAGACTAAGACAGACGGGCCAAGTGACGCGACAAGCTCCGCCGCAAGGCAGCGTGAATGAAATACGGCAAAAAGAATTGTGCAAGAAAAGCCATTGTCGATAAAGTAGTTTGCTTGCGGGCCAATCGAATGACGACGGACGGACGGCTCCTCACCGAGGATAATGGAAAAGTTACGAGGCCTCTCTGCTGCTGGGACACTCAGTCAGGCAGTCAGGCAGTCGGGCAGGCGAAATCTTAGCACAAATCGAATTCCTATTTGCCAAGAAACAACATGTGGCATGTGGCATGTGTGAAAAGGGGAAACAAAAGATGCTCGCTCCATATTGTAAGCTTACTAGGTGCTTATCGCAGCTGCCTAACTAGGGAGTGTCTCACTTACGAATACCCTGGGAAATAAAATAGAGATTGATATTAAGGTATGCAAGGAAAAATAAATACAAAACCTAATGGAGGATTTTTTATAATTGGTAGTCAAATTATAGACTTATAGAGATTTAGTTACTTTGGTGTAACTGACTTAAGGATATATTTCAATTGAAGTATTCCAATATAAATAATGTATGCATATTCAGAAGTATTATTACTTGCTTTCTTTGAACTGAACGACAAACTGTGAAAGGTATGATAGATAAAGATAGTGGTTATTCTTATTAAAGTGATAGTAAAAGGGCATATATTATCTTCATCTGGCTGTTGATGGTAATGTAATGATATGTTGATGGATGACTGTTGATGATAAAGAGTTCAATGCTGCAACTTCACTTCTTCCTCGTGAGGAATGGATTTCAGATCGAAATATTTTAAGGCAAATTTCAGATTTTCTTTAAAAGCCATTAAAGCATAAATTAAATGAGGTTTTACGGCATGTTCATTGATTGTTTAAATGTTAGTAGAGCAGACACTAGTAAAAATGAAGTAGGAATCTGCTTTTAGCTAAAAGATTTGTAACGATTGAATAAATAAAATAGTCTGGTACAAATGAGAATTGCTTATAAATAACCACCATAGGAAAGCGATTAAATATGAAGTCTTATTATATATTGATGTCCTATTCAGTAACTAATACAATAATCCAATCTTGGAAATTTCGATTTAACTATTAATAATCAATAATATATAGCTAAGCTTCAGATATTTATGTTCAACTCTCCACAGGTCACTCAGTGTACGACCAGCTTTATCAGTTAGGTATATTATAATGTTGAATGAGTCTCTTCTTCATCCACAAATTAGTTTTCTCTCTCTCTCTCTCTCTCTCTCTCTCTCTCTCTCTCTCTCTCTCTCTCCCCTCTCTCTATCTCCCTCTTTGAGTATTCACTGGACAAGTCTCTGGTAGTGCCTTTTGGTTATCTTTTTATAAAACTCTCGACATTATGACGCCAGTTTTGCGTCGACCTTTGTGTTTTTGTGCCCAAAAACAAGCAAGAAAATCAAAAGAAAAAACCAACTCGCATAAAGGTTACCTTCAAAGCAGGTGTCCTGCAGGACATCATCTTTCTCGGTCGTCTTTCGTCGCTAAGTGAAATGAATCTGCAATTCTATTCCATTCTAGCCCCCTCACTGGCAGCCCGGCATGGATGCTGATGATGCCAGGCAGCTAGCCAGGTGTGGATTTAATGCACGTCAGCTGATGGCAGTGGGTCGGAAAGGGGGCGAAGGGGCTGAAAGAGGGCGGGGGTGCAGGTGCGCTGGTGGCCGATGGCATTTGGCTCGGTCGCCCTGCGCTTTTTGCCAACCTGCTTTCTACCCGGCTGCCGAAACACTTTCCTCTTTAGCCGCAAGCTAAAAGGAGCAAAAAAAAAAAAAGCGCTAGATGTGGTCTGTTCTCTTCGCGGACTCTTGGAGTGAAACGGATCCAGCGGCGAATGCAAATAACTTGCATTTCTCTTACTTTTTTTTAGCTTCCACGGTGCCGCATGCGAAACTGTGGCAAGGCTGCGGGTAATCAACAAGCGTTTATGGATGCCACAGTTCTTGCTTTCGCTCCGGCTCCTGCTACAGCTCCTGCTCCCGTTGCTGCTGCTGCTGTTGGCTGTCGTCCTGTTGATGAACTTGTTGATGATAGTTGCTGCATTTGCTGCCGTTAGTCGTTTGTCCCACTGCGTTTTGTCGAGAGTTTTTCTACTTTTTTTTTTTTTTTTGATGATGAAAAGCAACTCTAAAAAGTCGTGAGTCGTTCAGCTGCAAGTGCAAATGCTTCTGATTGATAGAGCAGGAGAACGAGAGAGGGAGATGGGGGGAGAGAGTGAGAGAGAGGGTGGGGACGAATGGCATTAATAAGGCTTCTAATTTTTTAGGGAACTTAATTGGCTGGCCAATCAGCTGACAGCTGACGAATTGCTCGTCTCGATTTATGTCACTCGGAGAGAGCAATCATTTTGCATGCATTTCCATAAATATCTTTTACAAAACACAGCCACGCCCCCTTTAGTCGACTGCATACTCATTTCGTATTTAACGCGAAGAGCAAAACGCAAAAAGCGTGAATTGAATGCGCCAAATTGCGAAATAAACAAACTAAATGGCAATTATGTAGCGATAAAAAATGATGAGCTGCGAAATGGAAATGAAAAGAAAAACGATTGACTAACGAATACTCTGTACATGAAGTGGCAAGGACTCAAGCTTCTCAATTATTGTGTACACTGGAATCTCATTAACAAAATTCTATAACATGAAAAAGTTTGAGAACTCTAGCTAAAGGAGATATAATTTTATAACTGAGGCCTTTAGTCGATAACAAAAAGTGAAAGTTACCGATTTTTGGGAAATAATTGTATATGGGTCTGGTATATGCGGACTTACAAAAAGAAATGTCATGTCATTAGCACTTATAACTTCTGAGATCGAAGCGATCAAACAAAAGAAAAGATTGCTTTCAGAAAACCGATAAAAATAGATCGACAAAGTGTATTGAAGAAAACATCCAAGTGTACAGGCTATAACAAATTTCGAATTATAATTATCTATGATTTGAACACGATTTTAATAAGCAAAAGTTTCCCCAGTTGCTCTTGCTCATCCTCTCCTCCCGCAGCTCCTTCTGCTGTGGTTAACACCCGCAGTTAACCTGTGGAGCACCGGAATTTTGCTTAACCAAGCTCAAGCTCATCGCTTGATGTCTCATATAACAATTACAAATTATTTGGAAACACCTCCACTGCATATATCATGCGTGCCAAGGGGGTTTCTGTGAATTGGCAAAGCCAAGTGCAAGCGCATCCTGCGGCGCTCTAAGCTAGCATCCGCAAAGGACTTCCACTTTGCTGTGGGCGGCTTTTGTGGGTCGGGAAATCGAATTGCTTATCACCTCTTGGCCTGACAGACATCATCATTCGATGCGACGACACATTCGTTAAAGTTCTTAGATAACCTCGACTTACCTTCCCCCCTCCCCCTCTCGCTGCGTGTCGTCCTGCGCTGCAGACGCTCTAGTCTCTGTCTTTGTCGGGAAAACCCTTTTGGCATTTTAGCATATGTATATGCAGTTGACAAAATATGCAGCTGCGTCGTTAGCAGCGGAAGGTGAGGCATCCCCCCCCCCCCCCTTCTCCACAATCCATCGACCCCTCCGCACTTCCGCAAATGTACTTGCAGCGAACGATTCGATTGTCAGGCCAAAGGCAACCTCCAATTGGGTTTTGGCTCTCTGCGTTATTATTATTTCTGATATATGCGGTCTTACTTTGCGGTTGTCACTCGGTTGCGCTGTCACCACGCAGAGGACCCTACCCTAGCCCGCCTCCCCGCCTACCCTGCACCAACGGCCCCAGGACTTCGTCTCTACATTTGCGCCAGCAGATCGTCGCAGTCGACGTCAGCGTCGGTGGTCGTGCGGTCTATGCTCCATGTGTGTCTGTCGTGTCATGGTAACATGCAAATGAAGCGTGAGTTTTCGAAAGGTGTTGAAAACGGCTGCCAAATGTGTGTGTGCAACAACAACAACAGGAGGAGCAGCAACAGCAACAGCAAAAGTGTCTGGTTGGCTAGGGTCGGCATTCTCTGGCATTGAATTTGTTAAAGTCGCCTCCATCTGCATCTGCATAATTTGATGCCAACCATTTCAACTTTTATTCAGCTGCTTTTTTCATCTTTCGTTGACAGCCAACGCCTCGTGATGACGATCATTGGCGTTTGTCCCTCTCTCCCTCTCCCTCTCTGTGTGTGTGTGTGTGGGGAGGCCTTGGAGCCTGCGGCTCTCCAATTTTAGAACATACTGTCGAAATTGTTTCGTAATTGCAATGTTGACGTTGCCCACGTGGTGACAGCATCGCAATTCCTGTTCAGACTGAAGCTAAAGATGAGTTGCTGCTCAGGAAGTCTTCGCTTATCCTGGGTGTGGTCATATAAGGTTAAAGATCGGCAAAACGTCATTTCTATACCCTAAAGTACCAAAGATTCTTTGCATGCTAAAGCCAAGGCTGAGTTACCTTGACCTTATATGCATACATCCTTTTCATAAGCATTATCCTTATCCTTATCCTCACTCTCATTCTCATTCTCATTCTCATTCTCATTCTCATTCTCATTCTCATTCTCATTCTCATTCTCATTCTCATCCTCATCCTCATACCTATCATCTTCTTTATCCTTATCCTTATCCTTATAGGGTTATAGATCTTCATCTTTTACACTAAAAATTTTAAGCAATTAGCTTTCATCGCATAGTTTTAAAGTCGAGCAATGAGCCTAGCTGAACTGGAACTTCAAGGGACTTGCTATCGCTTTATCCACCCGCTTGTGTCAGAAAATTGCATAAATGCAGCCAGGCAGAAGCAGGCTTCAAATTTTGCAGTGGCGAATCCTTTCCGCAGGAGTCGGCACCACCTCGCAGGAGCAACAAACGATATGGGAATATCCTACCCGCTAATTTGTAAACAATTTAAATCTAGCAAACTGCCTCGTGCCGTGTCGTGTCACGACTGGCAATGAGATACTTTGCAATTTGCGTTGGTTGCTGCTCGAAGCCTCTTGAATCTCGTGTTCGTGTCTCGACTCGCTGCCATCTGTAGCTGCAGCCTCAGGTTTCGACATGCACGAGCCCGCCCACCTAGAGGAGAGGCCACACATGTGCGTAATTTTCTTTACGAGCGCATCACAGAGGAGAGTCGGGGGCGGTGCGGGGCGAGGAGAGTCAGCAGTTGAATGTGTTGCCCACAAAATGTCGGCTGGCATGCAGGAATCCTGAGTCCAGAGTCCAGAGGACGTAGAAAATTCAAATTTGAAAATATGGAAATGCAACGAAACTGACAATGGAAATGAAGTCGTGGCAGAGGCAGCTACTCCTAGGTGCGGCTCACTTCCCCCCGGAGCAGAGTGCGGAGCGAGGCGCTGAGCTGTAATTCGATTAACACCTTGGTCGGAGGCGTTGGCGGCGACTCTTGCCGTTTAATTGCTTGCCAGCGTCAATGATGGCCCACGGAGCAGCAGCCCTCGAGGCAGCAGGAGTCGGGGCAGCAGCTGCCGCCCGCTTAGCGCTTGCGGCGGCTTATTAGGTGCGGAAATCTTTATTGATTGATACATTGTTTGTTTGGCCCGCTGAGTTCGCGGCTAGCGCTGGGCAGGGGCCGGGGGCATCGTCAAGTGGCTCCATAATTCTTTCAGTGCTGCATCGTCCTTGGTCTAAGTGGCAGCTGTTGACTGCCGCCAGGTTCGAATCAGCTCACAATGAAAACGGGAAATGGGATATCATTGACATTGCAAGTGCCGCTCATTAGAACTAACAAATCTAGTTTAATATTATGTTCGAGATGCAGTCGAAGTTTATATCCATATTCATAGTTCAATAGTTCATTTGAAGGAACCGAGATATTGTACTTAAATGATGTAGAATATGCTATACGAGAGTAGAACTAACAAATCTAGTTAAATTTCATGTTCAAGTTCAAGTTCCACACGAAGTTAATTTAGGTTTATTCATGTCGATCACATTGAGAGAGTTCCATAGTTCATTTGAATGTAGAACTTGTATAATACGGTTCAAATAGTACCTGCAAGAGTACATTAATCCAGCTTTCTAAATATATGATAAGGATCCTTTTACCCACATATTAATAATATTAACTGATTAAAAATTTGTTTACTTTTTAAGTTGAGCTAATAATTATAAATTTGGTTTTTTATTTTTTCCTCCTGCTCATCCTACTTTCCAGACAAATTAATTTCCGGTGTATATATGATTGTGTTAATGAAGTAAAGGTCAATGGTTATCTATAAACTGAACAACCATTTGCATACTGAATTTTTTTTAATTATTACAAAAATCGGAAATATCAGAAGAAATTCCTATTTTAGCAAGTGATCAAAGCTCAATATGATTTTGAATAACTGCCAATCGCCTAGGTCAATTCGATTCATTTATAGTTATTATAGCAAATTTGACATAGCATATATTATTTATCTCGTCCCATATTCATCTCTCTTCCCCGCTAAGTCGGTAATCATCATTTAACTTACTATCATAACTCATCAATGCCAAATATTTCATTCAGAATATCAGCCTGTTTAACTTCTATTGATTAGTGCATTGCAGTGTATTAAGCTTTATAGAGTATGAAACCATTCGAAAAAGAATCTGTCATACGAAAAAATTAAATAAATCTAGTTAGATATAGGAGATTTGAGATGAACTGCTCTCTAGTTCATAAATGATTCCACATTGAGTGAAGCGGAATCCATTGTTTAATTATTTATGAACTGAACTCAAAATAGTTCATTTCGATTCTCTAATCTATTTCAGAAATTAGATATGTAGTAAATTAGTAGAAAGAAGAAGAAGAAGAAGAAGGTAGTTCTAGTTCATTATGATAAATAACTTTAACCGATTTATGAATAATGTGCCAAGTCTCTCAATATATTCACTATATCAGCTACATAAACAGCCTTTCAAGCATATATCATGCAATCATAAAGTCGAGCTGTAGCTTTCGATCGGAAGTTCAATAGAACATTAACCGAATCGAATCATTTTAGGTCCATTGGAACTGAAAGTGGAACTGAAAGGTTACCGTATCTAATAACTTAATATGGAAAATAAGAGAGAGATAGATGTATACATATAGAGAGAGAGAAAGAGATACATTTATACAGAGAGAGAAAGAGAGAGAGAGATGTGGAGAAAGTCAAAGAGAAGCAGGTTAATGGCCCAGGCCTGGAATGCATTTAAATCTGTATTCGCGCTGCACTTTACATCTGCGTTGTCCTGCGCCCACTTTGGTCCTTGGAGTTCAACTTCATTTGCAGTTCACAAATTGCATTCGGCGACAATGGACGCCCGGCTGGCTGCATGGACAGATGGATGGATGGATGGATGGATGGATGGAGAAATCCCCTTTAATTAGTTTGCCTTTCGTTTAATGCAATCGCGAAAATATTTTTTAATTTAAAAAGCGTAATTCAATATCTCGCGTAATTTTATTTCTCTCACTGAGCGCAGGGCACGCCCCCGCCGCCGCCCGACCAGGAGGAAGAGGAGGAGGTCAGTCGCACAAAGTGCCTGCCACTCATTGTCAGCTCTAGCCATCTTCCGACGTCGCTGTCCTTTTGTGCGTGTCCTGTTCGATTTTTTCTCTCCATTTTAAATGCCATGCGAACAATTTTTGCGTATTCTTTGATCGATACATGCACACGCATGTGTGTGTGTGTGTGTGTGTGCCACACATGGCAGCAGCAACAACTGCGAGTCCTGCGCCAGAGGCGAGGCCGCCGCGAAAGGCGCCCAAAGTGACCTGCATTCCACCGGATGACACTGCCTCTCAGCCATTTTCCAACAATGTTCTTGTTGCTGTTCGTTGTTTGTTGTTTGTTGTTTGTGTTGCTTATTTTGTGGAAATTGACGCAGGAAATACCGCAACGTTTGGCTGTTGCGGCGACTCCTCCTGCCCCTGATCTGAGGCGCCTCGGCGCTGCACAGTTCGGGTCAACAAGAACAACTGTTATTTGGAACACTTGTTGTTTGTGCAAAGTCGTTGCTCTATCTCCCTCTCACTCTCTCTCTCTCTCGTTCTCTCTCACTCACTGATTTGAAGAGCTGATCAAATTTCATGGCTGAAGCCTTAAGTGCATTGCTCCTGTATTTGGTGCTTCAACAACAGGACAACAAAATGCTTGTGTGAAAGAGAGAGAGATAGGGAGAAAGAGAGAGTGAGAGCTATACAGTAATTGCAAAATTAAGCGAAACTGCAACAAATGTGCAAAGTCTGTGCGTCAGTCAGTCCCATCAGCATTAAGAGGAAGTCTTTTTTCAATAGAAATTTGAGCTGTGACTAAACGGGAAGTTAATTTCGAAAATAACTTTTTATACTGCAACTGTAAAAGCACTACGGAAAAAACCCAGACATAACGTGACTTGCTCTTGGACTGAAAAAAAAAATACAAAAATAACATTTCGAAATTGCACTGAAAAATGAAATATTAATTTTTATAAATTCTCTGCAAATTATAGATTATAGACTATAGAGTAGTCCATAAATTGCACTATAAAATTCCATTAAAATGGAATTAATGAGAAATAACTTTAAATTTAAAATAAATCTATATTAATTAAACTCTCAGGAATTTTTAAAATATTTTCTAAATAATAATCCCCCCAGCTATGAATATTACTTGGTCTGATGATGAGAAATTAATTGCTCTATTTGAATTATAATTTATTCAATTGATAATAAAAATAATATTTTTTTTTTTTATTAAATTTATGTTTAATTTGTGATCTGTTATATAAGCAATCAAAAAATTGTTGGGATTAGTTTTAGGTAGACGCCTGGTCTGAGTTCCAGTAAGCTCAATTCTTATATTTAGATAAGAGTTTAAATTAAAGCAGACTCTACTTCGCAAGTTCGGGTTGTGGAATCTTTTTTGAACGTCAGCTTTCACTATATAACTAAATAATGTAACGAAAAACTGATTTTAAAGTATATGCAATAGGGACCAATCACTCGTTTAAACTATTAGAAGAACCACTTCGATGCCTATTGATTAAATTATTTATTTCGATATTTTTCGATACATTTAAAAATGATATAATTCAATCTATTTACCTCTCGCAGTCCATATATGTGCACTTCTATTTTCGGCCATAATTTTGTTTAAGCCAAAAAGTAATATATTTATCCATACCTGTAGATCCACTAACTGAGAACCGTCCTGCACTACTTCAGAATTTATTAATAAATTCATTTCAAACTTTGGTAATAGGCATTAAAAATCTATTTTAATACATCCCTTATATATCCGATTCATCAGTAAAGAACAATTTTATCAATATGAGAGACCCAAAGACAACTGCAAAATTCGGTTAAATATTTCATTATGTTATTTATATTACGGAGAATTAATTAATACATTCTCATTTCCTTCTTGTTGAAACGAAATCCAAAATGAAACAGTAAACAGTCGTTTAAAATAAAAGCATAAATTAATTAATAAATTTTAAATATATAATTTTACTTTTTATTTCATTTTTCTTTCTTCTTCTTCTTTCCAATTTAATGTAGTTTGAGTTAACATTACATTTTTTGTTGTGGTCAACACCACTCCTTTTAATTCCCTCTATGTCTCATCCTAAAATGTTTTTTGCATGGTAAAAAAAAGAAAGAAAGTAAGAGAACAAAAATTTGCAATGTGTCAGCTGCAAGTGAAGCGCTCGATGCGGCTGGCGTCTTAAGTTCCTCCTCTGGTAGTCGTTGTCCTCTAAATATATGACATTTTGTGCACAACAGGAAATTGACTTTTCATCGACAGGACTGAGCGGGAGCAAGAGCAGGAAGAAGAAGAAGAAGAATACGGCGCAGCAGTCTGAAGAAAACGAAAAAAAAAAACGTAGCCAAAGAAGAGGAAGAAGAAGCAGCACTTGCGAAATCCTATGCAAATAATTTCATTTTCAGGCTCATCGCGCGTCATGCGGTGTTGCCACATTCCGTGAAAAGAACGTGCTACGGCGGCTGCTTCTGCTTCTTCTGCGTCTGCTTCTGCTTCATCTTCTTCGTATTTTTGGTCTAGCGTCAAAGCTGTCAAAAAAGCTTCAGCAACAACTTCCGTTACACGAGCGTGTGGCTGCGGATGAGAATTGGCCACCAAAAACCTGCTCAAAAGTAAAGCCATTAGCGAAATGTCCTTTACTTAGCTTATAACGCAATTTTCTGCTTCTTTCGCTTTTATTTTCTATTTTCTATTTCTTTTTATTTCTTTTTTTCCACATTGTCTGTTGCTTCGTTAGCCAGAGTTTTGGACACACTGTGCCTGGCCCTGGCCCTTGATGCTAAATGACAACTTCACTGTCAGCATTTTCAACTTTTGCCTCCTCTCCCTCTCTCTCTCTCACACACACACATTGTCTTTGACTCTTTCACTCTTGTGAATCTGCGTTGTCCATTTTTCGGCAGCTAAGCAAAGTTTTTCGCTGCATTCTGGTCCAGAACTTTGCTGCAGCATTAATGAAGTTGAAGAATTTTTTGTTTCGTTTTCAGTTTTATTATTTCCATTTCTATTTTCATTGTTATGCGCTTATCTATGTACATATAATATCTGTATAAGCCTAAGGTAATTCACAGGACCTGGAGATACGATCAGCCCTTTCCATAACTTTTATATTAAGATGAATTCTTTATCATTATTTTCTTTTACATATGCAACAGAAAATACATTTGAAACTAAGAAATGTTAGGGATAACATAATTGCAGCAAATAGCAGTGTTAATGTAAATGGCCGCAAGCGAGGCGTCGCAAAGTCTGTTATTTTAGCGCCGTGTCCTGTCACTGTTAGGTGCAACGTTAACAGCAGATAAATTTGAACGAAACTGTTAGACACGCTGCGCGGACAGCAGCAACCCCTAATCGCATTGCTGTAAATGTGACCATTTCCCCTGCATGAGAGCGCTGCAAGCTTTGCCAAATAGGAAAAACTTCAACGCACTTTTTTAACCTTCAAAACTAATCAGCAGTGTTTCGTTAAGCGCTTTGCAGATTGGAGTCGTTGGCAGCGGTGCTAGCCGCGCTGTCGGCAGCGGCGTCATGCACAGAGCATTCGCTGCGCGACGCGGCGCGACGGCGAAGACCAGTCAAACGAGTAAAGCAACAACAATAAACGCAGCATCAGAGCCCTCCCACGACACTTGCGCGCTCTGAGTTGCTCTCCCTACGCTCTGTACGCTCTCTGAGCGGCTGACTGACAAAAAACTGAACGAAGACCGCTGCTACAACAACAACAGCAGTCGTGCTCGCTCTCTTGCACTCGTGCTTGCGCTCTCTCGTCCTCTCTTTCATTCGTTAGCGTATTTGCCAGCATACAGAACAATTTCGTGCGAGCACGTCAGTTTGAAATCGTCGCTCGCTGAATTCACTTCGCATCCAAGCCGACCCGCACGCAACGCGGCCGTCGCGCAACAAACAACCAACGACCGTCGAACTCGAGCTCGAACGCGACGTTCAAGTTGAAGTTGAAGCAAAACGCAAACAACAACAAAAATTACACACGAAAATAAAAGGAGAATTTACCGCTTGCCTCGCCTCGCACCTGTCTATGTTCTTGTGTCCTGTCATTTTTGTGTTGTCGCGTCCATCGCGTGTGTCTCTCAATTGAAATCGTGCAGCAAGAAATTTGGCAAACCGAATTCAATTTGATATATTGTGAAATTGTTGTTGCATTTGTTTATCCACAAGAAGGAAGAAGAAGAATAAGAAGCAGGCATAAGACAAATGCCGAAAGTGTATCAGGAGACATCGAAAATGTGCTGCGAATAGCAAGAGCATAACAAAGAAATCAAAAAAAAAATATTCAAATCAAAGAAATCGAGAAAAGAAATTCTAATAAAATGTTGGCGCTTCGCCCAGTTCCAGTTCCAGTTCCAATTGCAAGTGCAGTGCAAAAGTGCTGAAGTGCTCAAGTGCTGAAGTGAAGAGCTGCCATTGAACCACGCCACGACAAGTGCTCCTCCGCAGAGGAGCTGACTGTCTTCTGCTCCCTCTTTTCGCTCCTCTTTCCGGTCCTCTTCTCGCCTCTCGCCTCGTCTCTATTTCATCTCTGTCTCTGTCTGTGTGAGTGTCGGCTTTCCGGGCCCCACCAAAAGCCGCCAAAATTAAGTTCTCAAAGCAGAGCCAGCTCCACGCATACCGGCAAACGGACAGCCTCTACGACGGTGGCACCGACACCGACGACGACGAATGTCCTTTGGAGTCGACCACTATGAATCCCTACGAGTTTGAGTCGACGCTCGACTGCCGCGACACGGGCGGCGGGCCCTGCCCCGGCACCCTGCCCATGACCGGACGCCACGCCCCCACCGCTGGCGCTGGCGCCTCCTCCGGTGTGCACAGCCAAACGCTCCAGCACCAGCAGCAAAACCAACAGAATTTACAAGCCGCGGCCGCAGCCGCCGCCGCCGCCGCTGCAGCCGCTCAGCAGTCCTCGCACTACGACTACGAGTATCAGCATTTGCCGCATCGTCCACCGGATACCACAGCCAACTCAACGGCGCAGCGCACACACGGCAGACAAGGTGAGTAACTCTACCTGCACCTGAAGCAGCGAACAGCAACAACCTCAGCTGTGGCTATGGCTATAGATATATGTACATAGGTGTTGTATCAGAATTCTTTTTCGATAAGCAGACTAAGAATATTCGGGAGCTGTCAAGGAAATGTTGCAAATGTAATATAATATAATAAATAATATTATATGAAATTATATTTAAATGTTCTTGAAGAACATCAGACAATTATAATGTATTGAAGTATAATGTAAACACTGTGAAATATGTACAAAAAAAAAATATATGTGATATGCACTTCCACTTTATGAGTGCAGCTGTGAATGGCATTTCATATTGTACTGGATAAGGGCTACATTCATAATAATATTACATATGTAATATTATATTATCAATATAATACGAATAAACTGAAAAGTTTTGCAACTTACGATATAATATAATACGAATAATACCTTAAAAGTATTTCAATTTACAAATTTTCTGTATATTATACAAATTTTAATACATCTTGAGTTTCTCTGTATTATATTGATAGTATATTATCACATATTATTGTATTATAAATTCTGTAAAAGAAGTCTTAGTCTCTCGATGATTGTTCCTCTGGATGCTTATCTAATATTTAAATGAATTTACTGAGTGAAAATTTCATTGATAAAAATATTCGATTTATCATTGTGAAAATTGAAATTGAAATTTTGTTGTTTTGCAAAAAAAATTTATTTTAAAGAAAGTAAATTAAGGGTAAAACTTATGAGGACTTCAATTTGTAAATAAATGACTTTAAAAATATTGAAAAAAAAAAATGTTCTACTTGAATACTTTCAATCAGCGAAATACATTTTAAAGATTTTTACTCAATATTCTGTAAACGCTTTTATTAAATTTTAAACTTGTTAAGGAGTGATTTAAGAATATTGAAATAAACATTTTATGCTTGAATGCTACACACAGGCAAAAGAAATGTTAAGGTACATTCAAGTTAGAAATGTTCATGAACGATTTAAATCTACTGAAATTTTACCGTATTTAACGAAGTTTAAGATTTTTCTATTCATTTTCTATTTCTTATTCAGTCTTAAAGTTCTCTTTGGAATAAGCTCTTTACATTAAATGTAATGCTAGACTATAACACAGTTCTATGTAATTGAATAAAGTTAAGTTTATGGAGTGTATAAGACATGCATTAAGTGTCATTAGCTGAGGCATTAGTGAAATTAAAAATTGGTAGAGTAAAGTCGTTGGCTTAGCTCCAGATCCAACGGATTCAATTGGGGCTAATTCCGGGGGAAAACAGTTTGGCTCATTAGTGGAAAACTTATTGTTCATTGCACTGTTTCGATGGAAATTCAATAATTATTTGAACTAAGCCAGCTCAGAGCTAAGTCCGTTAAGCCTTGCGCCCAGGGGAAGCTTTGAGAGGCAGCCAGCCGAGAAATGAAAATGCCGGAGCAGATTCGCGTTTTGATTTTCATTTTCATTTTCATTTGCACAAAGTGTGCCAGGACGAAACACAGTGGTGACAACTTTAACCGAAAAATTAACGGCGCTTATCGCCGGCAACACATTTTGCATAAATTAAACAAATTAGGCAAAAGCCACGTTGAGCTCGAAAAGTGAATTCGATATTCGAGATTGGACCGGGGATGCGACTTTTCCGATTTTTCCAGCTGAGCGGATTGTTAATAATAGACAAAAGCAGCATTAAAATCATAATAATAAAAAGAAGAGCTAGCAAACGGTGCAGCAGACGGCCGTTCCATTCCGCTGTTTCCATCCAATCACAATTTCAATTTCAATTCCCACTCCTATTCCCATTCCCTTTTCCATTTCCATGTTTAAGAATTCCAAATGCGACGCCTGCGGCTGCGGCGTCTGTTAGAGGAGGGAAAAACCTCGAAAAACTCTCGAGTTTGGGTTTCGAGTGGAGTTTGGTTACAATTGCGAGTCGCAGCCCTCTCAGTCCTCTTAGCCCGCTGTGTCCTCTTTGTCCTTTCTGCCTGTTGTACTTTGCCTGCGTTTCGCAGTAGGTACGCCTTCAGGTCTGCGTCCTGCCTCTCCGTCCTTTTGCTTTTGCGTTTGCTTTTGCCGCTTTTCACAACGATTTCCCGTCGTTTGTTGCCTGGCAAATTTAATCTAAGCCTTTATCTCTTCCACAAAATCCCAGCAACTACTTGTCCCCCTCTGACAAGCTACCAGATGCATGACAATATTTTACATTATTTTTATTGCAATTGTAATGAAACGAGATAAGAAAGTGATTAATGCAATTATTAGAGTATGCACATTTTCCTAATTAACATTCTCTAATAAATAGTTGAGTAGATTCGATTCGATAAGAACGGAACGAAATGTCCGTTATGAGTGCGAAGTCCTAGATCAATTTTATTATTTCCGACCATACTCCTCTGCCTTCTCTTTCGCACATACGCATGTAATTTACATAACTTTACTTCTGGCATTTCCTCTTTTGCTTCATCTCCTCCGTTTGCTGGCGCTATAAAAACAATTGCCGAACAATTGAAGTCAAAGCGAATTACACACACACACACACACGCATACACATACACAGAGACACACGCACACAGGCAGAGCCAACAAAAGCGAACTCAAATAGGTGGAGAATGGGAGAGAGCAAAGAGAGCTAGAAAGAGAGTTGAAGGCAGCAAAAGAAACGCTTCTTCTATGCTGCATGCAAGGTGTTGACAGCGTGAGAGAGCGAGAGAGAGCGAGAGAGAGCGACAGCGACAGCGAGAGGGAGAGTGAAAGAATGAGTGAGCGGCTTGACTACCTGCTGCTGGCTCGAGTGAAGAATCCCGCAAAACAAAATTGTAAATTTACAGCAAAAACACAGAAATAAATTTCGTAACTGCAAGCAATAAATTGCAAAACGGCTACTGCTACAGCAACAACAACAACAGCAACAACAACTGTAGCGACAACAACAACAACAACAAAGGCGACTTTCGGCACTTCACTTTTGGCGAATGAAATAAAATTCAATAAAATGTTGGCTTGCCGAATGGAAGCCGTCGAGGGCGTGGGGGCGAGGGCTGGGGGGCGCGGCTCGTAAATTGTGAACCACTTCAGCGGGCAGCTGGTAAAGGCAACTCGGCTCCTACCAATAGACAGTGTGAGCGTTCCCTAACTTTGGCTCCCCTTCCGCCCACTACACGCCTCCCTCCACCCGCTCAGCATGCCATAAAAATTCTGAGCGAAAATGTTGCGCCTTCTTTTGGTTTGGTTTCGTTTCGTTTCTGTGTGTTTTTTTTTTTTTTTTTGTTTTTATGGTAGCATAAAAATGCGCAGAGAATAGAAAATGAGAAAAATTCTTCTCTCGCTTGGCAGCTGTTGATGTGTGAAAATATTGCAAAAAAGTAAGAGGAAGAACAAAAAAAAAAAACAGTCAAAGCAAAAAAAAAAAAAAAAAAAAAAAAACAGCAATTGCTGCAAATATTATAAATTTTGTATATATGTATGTATGTATGTACATGTGTTTATTTTACGGCTTCCGATTTGCATCAATGACTACATTTTTATTTTGGCCAGAACCAATTAGCCAAATTAGCGGAGCGCCTTTTGGTCGAGGGAAGCACGCAACACATTTCCAAATTGAAATTCAACAAGGTCGCATTCAGAGTGGATAGAGCGAGTGGCAACACTTCGATTTTCAATTTTCTCACAATGATTTTTCCAGCAGCGCAAAAACCAAATAAATAAAATAAAACTATTTGTTTATGTTGCGGCTGATTAGTTTATGATGCCCGCCCCACACCACACCCCCGTCCCGCCCCACTTAATGAGGCCGCGCACCCACATTCGTGGTCTCTTGTTTCCACCTTTGGCCCCAGCGGCGATTGTTGAGTATCCACTTGGCCCCCTCGCGCACCCGGGACTTGTTTATTTTTGTTCGTTTCGGTTGTTTCGGTTTCTTTGCGAAATTCTGGATTCTTTCTAATATTCCATAACATGTTAATGCGTTTTAGTATTTGGATTAAGTTGATTTCCCACTCAAAGTGCCAGAGAAATGGGGTATATTGAACTACTTAGAAGAGTATGGTATTCCATAAATAGCTAGAGAATGCTATACTCCTTAATATGCTCATAAAGAGGTATCTTCTGTTCGATTGACAATATGACAATAAATTTTAATTAATCTGGTTGTTATCAATATACATTATATAAAATATATATCGAATTCTTTATAAATATATAATGACTTTTAAATTGGGTAGTATACTGTACATGTGATTACTAAAAAATTGAAAAAAAATAAATAAAAATAAAAATAAATAATAATAATAATAATAATAATAATAATAATAATAATAATAATAATAATAATAATAATAATAATAATAATAATAATAATAATAATAATAATAATAATAATAAAAATAATCATAATGAATAAATAAAAAACTATAGGATCTCTTATAATGAATGACAAACAAATTATACTGAATGAGTTACCACAAGTAAAACTATAAAATAATATAAAGATTATCAGATTAGGGACCATATATAAATTCCTTGCCTTCTATAGGGAATTTCTTAGATGACTACCACAAATTTTTTTTTGTTCTGATTAGAAAATTTATATTCATATTATTATATAGAAATCAGCCAAAATCTGTTTATTTGTAATATAACATACTCTCTATAGGGTATCTTCTAGTTGATCAGTTTTAATTATTTAACTTCTCTTGATTAAGTTCTATGACTCAATCGAATTTATAAATCTGCAAATTCAATTGAAAGTATGTGACTCATTCTACAGGGTATCTCTCTAGTCGACTCCCATTTGTCTCAGTCTAACATAAACATAGCTCGTTCTGTTGTTGTTTAGATTTGTTGCGGCAATTATTGTTGGCGGGTGCGGCCGTTTTCTTGGTTTGCTGCTGCTTCTTGGCAACGCATATTTCAATAGATTTGCACTTGACGTAGTGCTCCACTCCACTCCACTGCGCTAGGCGCGGTCTATTTTTGTAGGGCCTTCGCAACCGCTCACTTTCGTTGGTGCGTCATAGCTGTAATTCACAGTTGCTAAATCGAACTTAAGCCCGAATATCGCATATCGGAAAACCTTCATTGGTTGGATATTGTGCACAAAATTCGTTGTTTCCATTTGTTTAATTAATTTTGATTTGTTTCCATTGAATTTGAATTTGCTTCACTTGAGCTCTGTCTCATTTCGATAGCCTTTCATCTATTTAAAAAAAAATGCAGATTGGCATGAAAAGTCATTTCATTTCTTTGGAATTCCATAGATTCTTGAATCTATTATACTTAAAATACATACTTTTAATAAGTTTATTTACAAAGATTTGAATCATTCATTCGCTTGTCTGAAAGAATCAAAATGACGCATTGATTAAAACAAATATAAAAATGATTTCATTAAAAATTACTCCTATTAAATATTTACGTATATAAAGAGCAATCTCAATTGATTTTATAAATAATAAATAATAAATTTGTTATTATTTAAATATATCTGTATAAAAGCGATAGTTATCGAAATTCCCTGTGCATAGTTTTATAATCGGCTAGCAAAAATCCTCTTCAGCTCTTCAGCTCTTTATCTCTCCCTTCCTGTGTTTGGCCTAAGTGATCTGGCGACCAAGTGCGGATTAGAGCTGATGGCTGGGCGCCTAATCCTCCACTTGCCGATAAGCAGCTCAGCGGCTTAGCCTTAAAATCAACCTGGCTGGCGGGCTCGATGGGCCTTAATGATGGGCCATAAGCACAGCTGTCATATTAGGACCTGCGGCGACAAGAGAAAGGCCAGTAAAATATGTATATATCAAAATTGTCAATCTTTACATTGCTCTGCAGCAGGAGCAGCAGCAGCAGGAGCAGGAGGAGCAGCAGCCCTGGGGTCGGGCCATGGCAGCGACAAATGTAAAATTTCTGCAGCAACGATTTTCGCATCCTTTTTCCAAGAGAGATCTGCGGAAACTGTCAATGACAGAAGCTGACTAGGCGCCGGCGAGCGAAATTCCAACTTGTTACTTCCTGACAGCTGTCAAAAAATTTGCAAACACCCAACAACAACAGAAACAACAACAACAACGATAGCAAAAAGAAGTAATATGCAAAACTATGCGTCGAATTGTGCGCAGAATTATGTAAATCAAAGCGATTTGTAGCAGACCAAATTGAAAGGAGGGGGGAAAAAAGGAGTAAAAATGGCAGCGACAAAAATTGACAGAGCGCCATAGTTGGGAAATTCAAAATGTCAGAGCAGACACGGCGAGAGGGAAACGGAGACTGTGAAGAAAAATGTTGGGAAAATTACATGTAAACAGCAGGAGGCCACAACGAGCGGCCTCAATGTCTGCAGCAATTTTTTTGTGTTCGCAACGCACAAAAGGACTACAAGGACTCACACACATATAAATATATATATATATATAGATATACATATATATGTTTATATAGAGGCACACTCAACAGGCCCTA
The DNA here is from genome assembly GCA_035045965.1 of Drosophila aldrichi. Lineage (NCBI taxonomy): Eukaryota > Metazoa > Arthropoda > Insecta > Diptera > Drosophilidae > Drosophila > Drosophila aldrichi. Next base: position 1,750,038 of record JAWNOM010000341.1, on the reverse strand, counting down.
AAGCGGCCCAGACACACGTTGGAAGGGGGCGGCATTCGGACCTCAATGAGTCGCCGGACAACCGCAAATGAGCAATATTCGAGCTGGCAATCCCTGGCTGAGAGATAAATTAGCACCGACAATGCGTTAGGTGTGTGAAAGGTGAAAACTCGACCCGACCTGACCTAAACTGACCTGCTGTGAGACGTGCTCTACACGTCTCTCTCTCTCTCTCTCTCTCTCTCTCTCCTTGTCTCTCTCTCTCTCTCTCTCTGTGCTGCAGTTGCAGCACCAGCAGCTGATAGGTCGTTAATGTCGCTTTGTCATTGCGAGATTAGCTCAGGGCATTATGCCGTAGCCCTATGCAGAGCGCTGCGTTTTCTATGCCACGCCTCATTGGCAAAGGTTTCCTGCTGCTGCCAAGGCTCGCTGGCAATCAAAGGGCTGGGTATGGGAATGGGAATGGGAATGCGAGTCGAGGCTTACCCGTTCATATTATAATTTGATTTTTGAATTGTTGGCATAAAGCCGCTTAGAGTCGAATAATATGCGTGCCAGGTTTCGACTTGGTGTTTGATATTTGCTTAAAATTGAAATTGAGTTTGAGTTTGTTCCGGGGGAAACAGATGCGCTTAAAGCTGTGACAGCTTCTGTTTCGCTTGCCACAATCTGAGGCATTAGTCACCACATGCCACGCACAATGTATAGCATTTTATGAGCCGAGCACATTGTCTGGACTTGCTGACTGACTGAATGCCTGACTGACTGACTGACTGATGATTGTTTACAGTAATTGCAGCAGCAGCAGCAGACCCAGGACCTAGCACGGAGCACGCAAAACTCATAAAAATATGCGAGTGTTTCGCCTTTTTATTGTCGAACATTAAATTTATTATTTTTTATAGAATGTTTCACAACTGAATGCAAATTTGTTTGAGTTGAATTGTTGCCTGACTTGGCTTGGCTTTTACGAGCGCCCAGCATTTCTCATTTCTTATTTTTAATTGCATTAAGCGTTGGCCAAAAACCCCACAGCTGAAGCTGCACTCGAAGCCGAGACACAGACTCCTTTCCTAGGCAGCCCATAAAAAATGATGTCTGCCCGAGAGTTTTTCAGAAGTTGTTAAAAACTCTATGGAACGACAAATTTTTAGTGCGCCCCGAATGGGTTTTACATTGAAGCCTGATGATGATGTGATGTGTTCCCGGGGGGGGACTTTCCGCTCTATCTGACTGTGGGAATGCACTTGCCAATTGACGCCTTCGCGCCACGCCCATGACCGCGCCACTTCCTCCCATCAGCTGCTGCCAGCTGCCGGCTATCACTAATAAAATATATCAGAGTCGCTATAAATACCCGAATATATGCCACTTGAGTGGAGCTCACACCAGTGCAGGCTGTGGCTCTGAAAGATTTCATTTATCAGCGTTGCCCGGAAGCTGCCAAGGCAAGAGAGAGAGAGAATCAAACTTTTGACCGATATATATGTATATAGTCGAGTGTATGATTGTTTGTGTGCAAAGGCTGGCGCTGTAATAAATCCAACAAATAATAAAAGCAGAGACTGAACAGAACAAGAAGAAGAAGCATATGAAGAAAAACAACACACACACACACTCGCACACACACACACAATTTTAATGCGGCGAAATCTGGGCACCTTAAATCGGCTTAGAGGACGAAATTAGGCAACAGATAAGGACAGGACAGAGGGGGGGACAGACTGGACGAAGCTGGACGCCAGCTGTTGGTCCACTAAAAAGGCAAACAAAATGCGGTCACTAATAAAATTTGGCGCAGCGCGTTCTTTGGATAAACAAAACAGAAATTCCCCTCATAGCCTCTCGCGCCCAGAGTTTGGACAGTTCGTCTTTAGAGGCGAGCGATAAAAATAGCAACAACAAAGGACAAAGAGAGCGAGAGAGAGAGAGAGAGAGAGCAGATAAGAAAAAGAACATTTCTAGGGCTTATCAGATGGAAAATCTAGCACAGCCACGTTGACAAATGCCACACGAAAGAGTGAGTGAGTGAGAGAGAGCGAGCAAGAAAATCAGTGAAAATCATTTTCGTTTTTATGGTATAACAGGCAAAGAGATAGAAGCTAAAGGAAATGGAAGACGAAACGAGAGACAAAGCGCAACGAAACAAAACAATAAAATAAAATTTAAGATACATTTGAGACCAAAACAAATAGGCAGCAAAATAGGCGCACAGCAAAGGGACAAGAGAGAGAGAGGGAGAGCAGAGCAAGACGAGCAGGAAAATGGAAAATGTTGTTGGCTTGTTTGTAGCTGCTGTTGTTATTGAAGCAGCATTAGACGGCAGTCGAAACAATGTCGCAGCTGTACAACAAGAGAGAGGGAGAGAGGGAGAGCGAGAGGGACAGACGCAGGCCGTGTGCGTGTGTCGACTCGACTCATGGGTTTTTCAGCCGAGACTGAGGACACTTGAGTAGTTTTCATGTTCAGTTATACGAGTTGAATATAGGGGAAGAATGCTTTATATGGGCACTTGGAAGGCAGCTGGAAGTTGTGACTGCGCAGAGATCGAGTGATAAGGCGACTGATACTGCCAAATAATGAACTGAATCGTCAGCCTGCGGCAGGGTTAAAGCTGTGCGCAGATCACCACGAATTTGTATCTTTAAGATACATTCGCCGGCTGCACGAAGTGCGTTTCGTCTAATGGAAGTTTTACGATAGTTGGAACAATGCAACATCAATTTTTATGAAGGCTCTTTTTGGCGTGCAGGACGGAAAGTTTGTGTGCGTATATTAGGCGCTTGCATAGATGTAGATACAAGATACATTTACACGCTGCATGCGGGGAGTGTTGGACCAACAACAACAACAACAGCAGGCAACACCAACAACACACCACATTTTTAGCACATTTTCGGCATATCAACTTACAATGGACGCGACACGCAGGACGAGGCATCAGGTTTCTCGGACCCGGCTGTTCGTCATTTGCGCTGTCTCGTTCACGCTCCCACTCACATTCACTCTCTCTCTCTCTCACTGTGTGTGTTTGTCTTATTTTATGCATATCGCATATCGTATAACCTGCTTTAGGCATCTTTTGCCCACCCTCGTCGCTGCCTAATGAAAGGCCGTTAGTGTCCTGCGTCCGGCTGAAAAATGCGGGAGCAGGCATTCGAGAGTCGTAAAATAATAATAGTGTCTCGAAAAAATACAAATAAAAAGAGAAAGAGAAGGAGAAGGAGCAGGAGAGAGAGAATGAAAACATACGCATAAAGAAAAACAGGTCTTAAATTGAGCCACACTCTTCTTCAAATTCCCCCTCTCTCTTTCTCTCTCTCTCTCTCTCGCACTCACTGTTGCTCTATCAAAGTGTAAATGTTACCTAATGTTTTTATTTGATTAGCGTTCGCTACGTGCCGCATTTGTTGCTCGTCTTGTTTGGGCCCAAATAAAGAAAACAGAAAATCTCGTGCATTTTCCTTGGAATTTGTCTTCTGGCCTGTTCATCTATCTGGCGAGATTTCCTCTTCGCTGAGCTGCTGCTGCTGCAAGATTAATTGTGTGCGCGTAAATTTTTTTAATTTCGTGGAAATAATGTTGAGCGCTGGAATTTCATTTCTTAAGCCCGGGTCGCCAGTCTGGACAGCGGGTAATTTGTTTGTGATTTGCATTCTTGAGAATACGATTTCTTTTCCTCTTCTCTCTCGCTCTTTCATTCTATGCCGAAATTTATTATGGAAGCACTTTGATGTTTTCAACTCGGTTCCTTAAGTAAATACAATATTATATATGTATATCGCAATGAACAAGATCAAAAAGTGAAAAAGTTTCTATTTGGTAAAATTCTGTATCTTTTTTCCCTATGAGCAAATTGAGTAAATTAGATAAAGTTTAATATATATGGAATATAGATAGATAAATTATCAAGTCTCAACGTCTGATTACTTCTCACGCTGAACGAGATATACTGTAAAATGGAAATTTATTTATTTATTTATTTATTTATTTATTTCAAATTTTAAATTTTTATTTATTTTTTTATATTTATTTTATTTTATTTATTTATTTATTTATTTATTTATTATTATTATTATTATTATTATTATTATTATTATTATTATTATAATTTTTATTTTTATTTTTATTTTTATTTTTATTTTTTTTCACTCATAAAACCATCTTACATTATTTTTAGAGAATATCTAAATCTATCTTTATCTTTAGAGATGAATTGAAGTAGAGCCCAAAGAATTTATTATGCAAAAAGTTTTACTTATCCCATCAAATATTTTTTTTACCAAGCAAACTTATTATATATTTGAATCGATAAGCAGACTTAATATATTTTTGCTTAATTTTTTTTTTTATTTTTTTATTTTTTTTTTTTTCAAAAATAATTATATTCATGGTATGCGGAATTTTTAAAGTATTTTTCTATATTTATTCGTTTTTTTACCAACCCTTAATTTTGGCATATTTTGACTTTAAAGAAGAACAGATTGAATCGTGAAAATAAGAATCTTTAAATATGAATCGTACATAACATACCTTAACTTACGTTCTACACTTATGTACAATATATGTATATTTAATATGCCTTCGACTAAGACCGATTAGGACACATAAGAAGTCTCATGCGAAATGCGAATGGGGGATGGATTATATCACTCACGCATTGGCGAGCCTTCTGCAGCTGACAGCATTCACAATTTACATTAGCCCAGCTTCAGTGAAAGTGAAAAACTCGCACAGTGAAGCATGGCAAAGGGGGCAGTGGGAGGATTGGGTACGCCCACGCCCAGAGGAAGGTACGGCTTAATTGTGTCAGGTCCGGTGCTCGGAGATGCAAAGAGAAGGCCCGACTCGAAAGTGAAATGTTTGCACTTATTGCTCTGCCTACGAAAATGTTCGTACGGCTTTGTTGTGCTCGCCCCTGCACTGCTTCGCCCCCTGCTTGAGTCACAGCATTGCTTCTTATTCGCTCTCTTTGTCTTCTGTGGTTTATTGCACTGCAATTTATTTGATGTGCTGCCACACAAATTGCGCATACGCCGCGTATTCGGCTCAGATTCTGAGTGCGCCGATAAAAGCAGCGAAAAACTCTTAAGGTAACCGAAACAAGGAAACAAAAAATGCGTGTCGAGGCCTCGGCAAAAGTTTCGCTGCTACCGCAGGACGGGGATAAGACGAGAGAGCGAGAGAGAGAGAGAGAGCAAATAAAAGTCGAAGGATTCTGGCTGCCTCCTGCATTCGCTCTGCTCTGACAAAATAATTTACTTAAACTCTTGCCTCGATTCGAATTCTATTCCCAGCACACTCTCCCCCTCCCCCATCTATATGTTTTTTCTCTGATTGCTTGAGAAAGTTTGGGGCCAACTTGTTGGAGGGCATTGCACAGACTCCTGCGCCATGGAAATAGCAGACAATGAAATGCCAGAGCTCTTTTTATTCTGACGTCGCTGCGAAGCTGGGAAACTCTGTCGGAAAATAGAAAATTTTGTGCTGACAGTTGTCATTTGATTGTTTTCATTTCATTTTGGCCGTCAATAAGTGGAAATATAATAACTTCAGAGCAAGTATGAGATCTGTTTGCTTTGTGCTCCACGTTTGTCATCGGCCGGACAGCCGGACCTGCAGCTCCAGCTACGGCCGGACCTCGCTCTGACATTTTGCTGTCACTTTTTGCTTGGCATGTGTGACAGTAATCATGTTCAATCATGTTTTGTTGGCATAAACTTGAGCCATCCACAATCGACAATGGCCCGCTCCGTCTCTGAAACTGACAGAGCGGCACTCGAAACTTGTTTATGCCATCATCATCTCTCTCTCTCTCTCTCTATGGTTAATGGCACAAAGACTTCATTAGTAGACGCCCCCCACCTTCCCTTCCTCCTTAACTGTGACATCGAGAAGTTCTGTTTGCTCAACTGATCGGCCATAGATACGTTATGTACCCTGGGATGCTTTGATTGTTAGACGCCCATATTTCACCAGGGCTGCAGCTTTGGCGCTGCCGTCGGCTCCCGTGATGAATTCAAAGTAACATATTCCACGGACAGCAGCCGGCACTTTTAATAAATTCAAGAAAAAGCAGCCGAGCCGTACCCAGCAGCAATGCAGCAGTCGGCGAAAAAAAGTAATAAAATATTAATGAAATTCCAAACACCTATCGTGTAAGCGCGCCCTCCTCCTCCTGCTGCTCCCCTCCTCCTGCTCCTGCTCGCCTCAAACACGCAAACGCACTAGCAAAGTGGGAGCTCGTTGCTGGCGCCTTGAGAGCAATTTTTAGCTGCGTTGTTTTCGCTAACAAAGCACGCACCGGACGCGGCTGGGCGACAGACACAGCCGGACGCCACTTCCGTCAGCGAGCAGGACAGTCGGACGGACCAGACACAGGTGAACTATGCAGAGTGCCTCCTCGCTTGGGTATGTCAGATGGTTGGAGGTAAACCTCATATAGACGAGACTCGGGGCAGTTTGTTATCCCAGCAGTTCGGCTTCTTTAAGTGCTGGATGCTGCTCCACTTATTCACATGTGCCCGGCCAATAATGTATGTTAATAGAGTTTTGGGGAACTGTGGCGAACAATGCAACAACAGCTTGTGGCTAAGTCAAACGTATTGCAGTGGTAGAATAAGAAGAAGAAGAAGGCATGGGAGCGGCCTTTCACCTCTTTTCTGCCGGTAGGGAGCACCGTACCGAGCAAAGGAACTTCTATGCCAAATTCAATTTGAGCGAAACTACAAAACAAAAGGAGAGAACGGACGAGGGGCAGGGGGCAGGGGGAGGGGGCACAGAGCCACAAAAGTAGACGAAATTGATTTTAAAAAGCGAGCTGAGCGCAGCGCTCGCTCGGTGTATTTTGGGGGTAGCAGAGCAATAATACAATAGGAGCAGGAAACTGGAGCTGAGAGCTGAGAGCTAACGCGGTTAGGGGTTGTCTGCTGCGGCGGCACGAAAAACAAATTAAAGTAAATTCCCCAATTTCATTTTGCGGCAACAAAGTACAAGAAAAAAATAAAATAAAATAAAAATAAAAAAAAAATAAATAAATAAAAGCAGCTTCAGCTTTCGAATTGAATGAAACAGAAGGAAACGCAACGAACTAAACAATTGCATTTGTTATGTGATTCGGACTGGTAAATGAAAATTGGAAATGGCTGCGAGGCAGCTGGGGTGGGGATTGGGTTGGGAAACTTAAAGGAACTTGAGCAAGAACGAACAACAACAACCACAACAAGAGCAGAGAAATTCCATAGACCAACTGTCGTCCTGTGACGTCCTTGAGCATAAAGTTTATCTCGATATAAAAAGTTTTAATGATGTTCATAAATCAGCAAAGAGTAAACAACAAGAGCCAGAAATCTAATCGTGAATAATACGCGCACGCCTACGTTTTCATTAGAACAATGCGGCGTTATTTGCCTAATGGGCCGGATCCTAACCGCAGGACATCATGGACGCATAGATTGCTGCCATGCATTTTCATAAGCAGCCAAGCCTTAAATTTGTCCAGGCGCAGAAACTTGCCGCGCTGTCCCAAACTATAAACTACACAACTAACTTTCGACTTTTACTTTGGCGCTTTAATAAAGTGTGAAAATGTGGCAGAACACCATAACAAGAAGAACAAGAAACAGGAGAAGAAGAAGAATGGAAAGCTCAGACTCTGTCTCGGTCTCAGTGCAGAGTCAGGCCATGGAAAGTTGGCCTCAAGTTTATCCTGAAAATCGATACGTGAGATTGCCCCGAGCAGATTGCCGGACGACTGCGCGGCTTCACCGGACCGGACTGACTACGGCGGGTTCGCTCTGATGGGGCGGCGTATTTCATAAATTTTTCAACGCTTGAAAATGTTATTTATATTTCATGGGCAGGCGAAAGAAAACTTTGGCGCAGCACGAACGACTACAAATCGTGCGTACAGCAGAAGAAAGCCAAGACAAATCGAGGTGGCTGGCGACCGGACGTGTGAGTGGGGCAGGGCAGGGGCAGCAGGAGGCGGCACAAGAAGTGCCAAGCAGTGCACAACTTTTACACTTGGCCATGGAATGTGGATGCGGCAATGTTGTTTCATCGTCATCCACGTCGCTTTACAGCTTCGTTTATTACGTGTGAAAAGGCGACAAGGATTGCGGTAGGACAGCGCTGCAGGAGGTGGCGGTTCCTGCGACAATCCGCCGACGTGCTGCCATAAAGTTGAGGCAGTCAGAGCTCACAGCTCAGTGCTCGGAGCAGCGCCTAAATGCGATATTCTCTGCAATTTCGTAATATCGACTGCCGCGCATTGAATATATGGGCTACAAATTTAACGGCTTTCCACTTGGCTGATAGGGGATTGGTCCGGCTCGACTTGATGAGCCAGCAATCAAAGAAAGGGCATCAGCGCGACACTCTGCTTTCACAACACACAACAAATTATAGATTCCATTAAATGGACGAACAAATAAACGAGAATGCTGCACACTTAGTCCCCCCCGCCGTAAACCCTAAGCAGCACGCGCTGTCCCTCATCCCTGTAGGGGGCGGGCTGGACTGGCGGCGCCTGCCTGGCTCCATGGTTGACAGTTTACCACCTGCACACTTTCAGCAGCGACCAAAGTCAACAATTAACTCTGACATGCAACTTTGCAACAGTGCAGGAGCGGGAGCAGGAGCAGGAGTCGGGACAGGAGCAGGAGTTGGCCAGGCCAACAGCTTAGAGCGAGACAGTTTCGAATGCTAATAAATTTATTGTTGTACAAATTTGTTAAACAACTTCAACTTAATTATACAATTTACGCGAACAAATGAAACGAAACTCGCTGTCGCTTGCGTGTGCCCTCCCCCACCCGTATGTGTATGTGTGTGTGTGTGCGTGTCTCTGTGTGTGTGTGTGTCTGTAATTAGCGTCTGGCAGCTTTCCGCTGTGAGCTGTAAGTGTTAATTGAATGGCAAACTGGCAAACGGGCAGACCAGGGCAGAACCAGGGCTGACTGACTGATGCGTGGTCAGTTCATAGTTGAGTGGGGCGTGCCGCCGGCGTCTGCCGCATAATTGATGTGTGCTCCCGAGTCCTGTTTATTGATTTATGTATCCTTCTGGATTATTGACATGCCAATTAATGTGCCCAAAATGCAGCCAAGGCCAAGACCCGCTTTTCCTTTTGGCCATAAACACATATTTTCATTGTCAAACAAGCCTGGCCAAAATCTCAACAAAATTATGAAACTTTGCAGCGGGATAAAAGAAAAGCATATTTGTGTGTGTCTGTGATACATAAATAAAATAAATAAAAATTAACATAGACAACACTGTCAGTGGTTGCACACACACACTCAAACACCTACACATATGAATAAATAAAATACAACGGGAATGAAATAAAATGAAATGAAACGCAACGCAACGACAAGGACAGAATTTTCTTTTTGGTTTTGCAGCATTTTCTTTGACATTTTATTTGATTTTCTTCTTTCACATCTTGTTTGTTGTCTTCTCTATGTGTGTGTGTGTGTGTGTGTGTATTTTTGGGGGGTGTTTGGCTGCCGCAGTTATGAAAATATGAGACATGCAAATTATGTATTGCGTTGACATGTTTAGGCCTCTGGCTGATCTGGCTCTGCGCTTTATGAGGCGTGAATGAAAATTTGAGAATTTATCGCAAGTGGAGTGAGCAGCTCGCGTCTCTACGTACATATATTAATTGCCTGAGCAGAGAGTCTAGCGAGAGCAAAAACAAATACAAATACGATTTGAGTTGTTTATAGAGTGGACGAACGGACGAACTGACTTCTCGGCTGGGCATTAATTGTGTCTCGCCACCTGAGGCCATACACCTGTTTGACATGCTGGGCGCGCGTGTGTGTGTGTGTGTGGGTTTCGAAATATGCAAATTGCTGCAGAAAATGAGTGCAGACTGAGGCGCTTTGAAGGCAATTGCCGGGGAGTAGCTGGCAGAGCTGGCTGAAATGAAAATGGAAAATGGGAAGTGAGTCAAAGCGAGCTGTGACTTTCACTGTAAGACACGTTGGTTGCTTGCAAGGCTAACACGAAACATGTATGTGTGTGTGTGTGGCAATTTAATAAACATAATGATCAGGGAGCGTAGCATGACGATGATGAAGTAGCGACCGCTTCGTGACAAAATGACATTTTGCTCCTTGCCATAGCTTAAAGGAGCAACGTCCATGCTCCACTCCCCCACTCCAAGCTCACTCACCTCAACCAGCTGACAGGGTCTGTCCTCGGGCTGGTCGTTCGCTGGAGTCAGAGTGGAGTTTGGTCGTTTGTTTAGCTCAAGTTCAACCTCAGCCTCGACTTGAGCTTCAGGCTTAGGTAATGAAACAACTGGCAGTGAAGGAGAAAAAAGACTTTGCGCAACAGAATCGAGATGTTATTTTAAAATTTAAATTTCTGTATAAATATGTTCATGCACACACACACACACATACACGCACGGTTCGTCGAGTGTGTTTGCTCGTGTGTTGGTGCATAAGAATGCCCCAGAGTCGACGACGACGACGACGTCATTAAAAGCCAAACGTCGACTCAGTGAAAAACTCACTTAAAATTTCAGCGCACGTGAAGCAGGAGCCCAACAGAGAGCAGCAGGAGGAGGGGACAGGAGGGGAGCAGGAAGTGGCTGTTGTTAATTCTGGCGGTAACGGTAAAAGCGGCCTGCGTACATTTTTGACAGCAAGAATGAAATTTAAATATGAGCACCTCGTGCACAGTTGGGAATGGCCGTAAGGCCGTTTTCGTAATACTAAGTAAATTGCTTGTCAGAATCAATTTGTGACCGAAATCGATTTGAAGCTGAACAAGTTGTATCTTAATGGTTCCACAACAAACGCAGATCGGGCGCAGAGCTTGCAATCCACAGTGGAAACTGTTCCGAAGTTCAGGCAGGCTTTATATTCCACACTCCCGAAATCCAATTTCAGTTTGGTGCTCAAAGCGAGTGGGCAAAGGTCTCTCAAGATTCTTGTGTCCGCAAACCCTAAACAATTGACATTATCATGTTTAACGACAATAAGCGCTTAAAGTGCACAGTTATTTGGTTCACAAAGCTTGCGAATAACTCTAGAAGAAGCAGAAGAAACTGGATGGAAATTGTGAATTTTGAATTAAAGTGGAAAATTCAACAGATCTTTCTATTCGGGTGAGTGCTGAGTTCCAGCTATGATATCATTTCTCAACTGGACCTTGGACTTTTACGTCGTTCGTCATTCGTCGATTTTATGATTTGTTTACAAATTTGGACCCTGAGCTCATGTTGCCGACAGATTGAGCGAATCCGAATCGAACGGAAGCCAGATCTTTCGGGTCTAACCATGTCACGTACATCTACTTTGGCACTTAATTTGTGTGTACGCACTGTATTCATTGCCCACTAAATGCTTGCTAATGCCCCGCCACCTGCGCAGCAGCAGGGGCAGGGGATCTCCCTGCCCTCCTGCTCGGGATGGCAATTGCTCTGGAGAGGCTTTTAGCAGGGCTCGGCTGTGAGTGCAAACAATAAATCCATTGTGGCCAAAGTGAAATCAGGCTCAGCTCTCTCGAAAGCCACTTCATCGCCATCTTCTTCTTCCTCCTGCCGTGGGCCTGGGGTTGGGGCTCACTCTCACTCTCACTTTCGCTCTCGCTCGCTCTCTTTCTCGCAACTCTTGAGGCACTCGAGACGCCGACGGGCGGCTAATGCTTAAGCAAATGCCAAGGCTAAGAGCCAGACGGAGCAGGAAAGTAAAATGTTAATCAAGCTGATTGAGTTGTCAAGCGGGGCCACACTCTGTTGCCCCAAATGGAAGTCTAATTTTAGGCGCTGAAGGCTTTCTACAGGCTAAGAGATTTGCCACTCCCGCCGGCCCTCCCAGACAGCCACACATGCTGAAAAATCAAGCGGCAAGCTTATTAACAATTCCATTCGAGCAAAAAGACGAAAAAAAACCAAAGACGCGAAGGCTTAGGGCAGGGGAAAAGACAACAGAAAACAAAAACAGATCCAAAGCAGGCTCAAGGTGCAAAAACCGACAATAAATATGCGTTAACTTCTAATAGAGACAATGCCCCGGCGTGCGGAGTGAGCCGAAGTGGAGCGTGTGCAGAGAACATGCAAATCCCCAAACAAACAATTTTAGCTAAGGGTATAAATGGAGGGCTGGGATGGCTCTTAAGTGGCAGTCTGATGAAGACAGCAGGAGAGCAGGACGCGGCGGCAACTGGGGCGGGCAAACAAAAATCGATGCGGTGACATAAAGATGAAAGCCTGAAAAGGGCTGCATATATGTATGTATGTGCTGCCAGGAGGAGACGTGCGACCGTCGTTATTGTTTTTATTCTTAATAATAAAAAGAAACAACAGGCAAACAAAAAAAAGAAGAAGAAGCAGAAAAAAAGAAGACTCAGACATTGCAAGGACCTGGGCCAGGAAGTGCCGGCGTACATCTGTTGACACAGTGCAGAATACGCCCGGGATATGAGGACCGCCCCCTGCTGTACAGGGCCGGTAGTGCAAAGCAGGAAAAGCCAGTCAAAGTGACGGCGATTAGCTGCGGTGGGGGAGTCACTTTGCCCCAGCAATCAGTTGACTGCGATCGGTTCTCGCTGCGTTGATATGCCAGTCAGGCCGATAACAACCCCACAGCACAGCAATTGAAGATGTTGACTGCAATGAAATTTATGCGAAACAGCAACAACAAACGCTTCCTGCCGAGCATCTCGTTTCCCAGTTTTTCCACGTGTTTCTAGCTACAACAAAAAAATATGCTCTATGGCCCCTGTATACATGCGAGCGAGTACCGTTGTTTACACAAGCGTATAATGAGGAAGCGAGACACGCTCGTCTCCTTCTTCTTCTATGGGCGGCCATATTGGTTTTCGCTTGCTCCCACTTGTTTTTCTTTGCATAATCTTTGGCGCTTAATAATGTTTTACCAAAGCGGGCGAGCGACATTTCAGCTGGCGACATTCGCGTCACACGCAAACTTACGGCTCGTGATGATTTCCTTAGCCCCCGCTCCAGCTCCAGCTCCAGTCCCGGCTCCTGCTACAGCTCCCGCACTGCTGCTCCTTCTTACTGTAGTTTACCTTGTGACGTGTGCGGGCAAGTTTTTTTTCTGTTTTTTTTTTTTGTTTTTTCTTTTTCTTTTCCTTTTTGGCGCTTTTGATTTTGCTGCTGCCTCGCTGATGTAGTCGGCTTTTGGGGGTTGCTGACTAAACGCGCCATTAGTCCTTGGCAATAGCTTAGAGCGAAATTTACATTATTAAGCTCTCGCTGGCCGAGCTGAATTGGGCTCGGGCTGGCGCTGTGGCAGGAGGCGTTGCTTTTCATTTCCGTCCTCAGTCGCCAGTCGCCAGTTGCCAGTTGCCAATCGCCATTTTGGGTTTCCCTCGGTTGTGCGGCTGCCGCGATAACGGCACTCGGCAGCACCGTTAATGCAGCGTTATTACAACGCAATGTCAATATTTGTTATTATTGTTGTTGTTGTTGTTTTTTTCCTCGACAATTTTGCGCAACTGTTTGACGTCGACAAGTGAAGTGGGACGCGGCCGCAAGAGCTGTGAAAATTAAATAATATTGGCAACCCTAAATAAGCTGGAGAAGTGGGCTGAAATAAGAGATGGGGTGTGGGGGCGTGGGGGTGGGGCGTGGGTCGTTTTGGCACTCTAATTGGAGCATACTAAATGCTTGGGTAAATGTTGGGTCAACGCACAGCGGGGCAATAGGTCAGCCTTAAAGTGTTTTCGAGTTTCATTCACATTCTAATTCCTCTTCTTCTTGTTCTTCTTACTCTAATTGCAGGTATGTAAACTAGATTCAGCAAATATACAGATCAGATCAATTCACGCAAGTATTCGTAAGTTTCTCGCAACTTTTACTCTCAGTAATCTCCATGGTTAATGGCTTTACAATGGGAACAACGGAACATAACTATCCGGAGCCAAGGCAATTAGAGCTGGGCCACGATTTCCATCAGCGGAGATGCGCAGCTTAGCTTTAATTGTAGAAAGCGAACGTTTAGCTGCGAATGTCGTAGCGAAGACAAACAATTGGCCTTTCTTCTTCCCAGTCCACGAAATATGATTTCGTATTTGCCTTCTGAACTCGTTTCAGTCGGCAGTCAACAATGGACGATTTCGTCTGATTATTAAACCATCTGATAGATCAACAACATGAGGTCGAGTCAGACAGAGAGAGAGAGGGGAGAGAGACTAATTAATCATTTTGGCAAAGTTGTGCGAAATGGCTGAAACTTTGAAAGTGGGTGGCTCAGAGGGGGCTCGGGTTAGGGCTAGAGGGGTCTATCCAGTGGCTCCTATAATGGAAATTAAATGGCTCGGCAACTGCAACGGGGGCCGTCTTCGACCTGCACCACTTCCTAACCGAGTGAGTCGTTAGGCTGGCAAATGAATCGAGTGGGGTTACGAGGCCATGTGTGCGGCTCTAATCGAATCGAATTTGATGAAAATGAGCGAAAGACGCAGATAACACGATTAACGTCTGCCCAGCGTAATGCATTTGCAGCCGAAAAACGTGGCCCTAATTCGGCTAAATTGCAGCTAGTTTGCGCCGTTGATTGGCCAAGTGTGTGCCAGAGGGGCTGTCAGAGGGCAACTCAATCAATCGACTCGCTTATAAATTCGAGTGCCATAAAGCAGCCAAAAGCGAGACGCAAAAAGCATAAACAAAAACATTTAAACAAGCCATAAAAATCGAGCAACCACAAACGCAAAATAAACAAAACGCCAGCAACAAAATTGCGCTAAATTTTATTTATTTATTTTGCTGCTACTTCTGGTGCTTCGGCTGCTGCTTCAGCTGCGGCAAACCAGAACAAATCGCAGCTGAGAAGTGCGAGAGCTAAGAAATAATTCATCACAGAGCCAAAAATTTGTGAGATATTAATCAGCGCCAGAGTCGAGCAGCAGCAAACGAGTCGGCGAGTGGTGGAGCAGGAGGAGCAGGGCGAGCAGGAGGAGGCAGCCAGCAGACACATGTGGCAACTGTCGAGCGTTGGCCATGCCAAAGTAAACTTTTCTTTGTTGGCGGCACATATCAAAGCGTCCACGCTGCTGCACACCCCCGCTCGCCGTTCCCGCCGATCCCTGCCACAGCTAGGCAAGCAAATCAAAAGAGGCGTTTGCTCTGGCTCGGCCCACGCAGATTGCGAGCTCGCTGCGATTTGAGTTTACGTGGGGCACCACTTGCAAACAATTAAAGCCATTTGACATTATTTCGTTAATGCCCTCAGATGTGCGTGTCGCTCTATCGTTAGCCGTGTGTTGACAAGAATGCTGGCTCGGTCTTTGGCCATTAGCCATATTTAGGGGCAATGAAGTTGTCAGTCGATTCGCTGGGACCAGAGTGAAAGGCAATAGCTCGAGAAGATCTCGAACGATGGCCAGGTAGTTTGACATGGTTTCGATGAAGACGCGATATGAGCCATGATAGTGAGCTGTCAATGATATATGACACATTAGGAGGGCCATTAAGGAGAGTCGAATGGTTGGCTGGCTAATTTGCATAGATGCCAACACTAAGTGGGACGTGTGAAAATATGTTGAATTGAGCCAGGAACTGGCAAAAGCCAAACTCCAACTGAAACCATTTACTGTTGTATAATTTCCATGCTGAACAAGAAATATTTCAATAACCTTTCACCTGCAGCAGGAGGAGCAGCAGGAGGAGTATGAGCAGGAAACATTTGTCTAGCCAATGAAAAAATATGAAAAATCGGATAGAATAAAATCAAACTCTTGATTTGCACTAACAACAATTGCCAGCGGGTCGATTGCATGAAAATCAAGTGGCAAAGCAACAACAGCAGTGACAACGAGCGCTATAAAAAAAGTGATGGACGGACGGAGTATAAAAAGAATTGTCGAAAATGAAACAGCAAAAAGAAAAACTGAGGTGAGGCAGCAAATCGAAACACAAACTGTTACAGGGAAGCAATTAAAAGGCAGCCATTAACTATGGCATAGACTCAGCTGTGGACGATCGACAGACGGGCGAGGCATTTCAAGGTCTTGCCAATGGAAATACATTAAGCGCCTGAAATAACCGAGAGACGGACGGACGAACGGACAGCGACAGAGCTTGAATCGAATAAACAGAGAAAAGAAAAAACAAAAGCAATCAAATTGACAAAACGTCAACGTAATAAAGCGTTGATAAACCGCAGGAGTAGAGTAGAAGCAATCGAGCAGCGGGAGAGAAGCAGAAATTGATTAGCCGGTGCCACAGAATCAGAAACAGAATCGGACTCAGACTGAGACTCAGAGTCACAGATAGCAGACACAAAACCACGAAAGTCCGACCAAAGTGAACCACGCGCTGAGCAGCAAAAGTGGTCAATCCGGAGTTGCAGAAGACCTGAACAGACCTGACCAGATTCGAGTCGAAGCGAAGTCTGGGGATGGGCCAGCAAATTGCACACGATTCACGATGCGTTTGTCTGTGGCAGGAGGAGGCGGGAGGAAGGAGGAGGGACCGTAGCGGAGCCGAGTCTGTACAATGCGGCATTCAGACACGTTTGCCGCATCGGCAGCGCTGCTCAACCAATTTACAATTTAATAGCGCGCCACAAAATCGAACGATCGTCGCTCTTCGATCGTTGATCGGGCCATGAGGCTTGAGGAATCAATGAGCCGCACTCAGAGAGCGTGCGAGAGCGAGAGAGATAGAGTGAGAGACTACTGAGTCGAATGTAACTGCTTTGGATAAGATCTGTCTAAGGTGGAGATGCTTCAGGCTTTGAATTAATGATCTTTGTGGCTATACGAGATCTAATTATAAAAGTCTTGGCGCAAATCGTTTTCAGTGCCTTATTTATCTTTCGGTCTTAAACTCCGACTCGATGACCATTAAGTGAACTCCCAAGCAACAGCTCAGGTTTTCCAGCGTTTGACCCAAGCAATTTTCATTTCAACTGCCGCCTCGATGGAAAAGCCAGACGTTGAGGCCTCTTGCGGTCAGCTAATGTCTGTTGGCCGCTTTTCCACGGCTCTTGTCCGCCTCGGCTGCAGATCTTCGTTCTAGCCTCTGTTGACTTTTCATTTCCTTTTCTCATCAGTTGATTGTTAAAATTGTTTGATTGTACTCCTTGCTGTGCCCGAGCAGGACTCTAGCCCACAGCAGCTGCTTTGCAAGATGCCGCATATTGATGGCCAAGTTTGTAGCTGGGCCAGCTTTGCTGTGTTTATTTATGTGCGCGACCTTATAAGGCGAAATAGCAAGAGAGCAACAACTGCAGCAGCAGCAGTTCTCTACCTGCCGCAGCCCCGTTTGTTAGCCGCTTTTGGCCATGCTCAATTGCGATAGAGCCCGACAGAGTCGGGGATCGGCACAGGTACGCACGAACCGGACCTGGACGCGTCTTTGCGCCTCAAGTCCGGACGTTTTTGGTTGCAAAGTGATTGCTTTTTATTGCGATTGTTGTTGCTGTTGTTGTTGTTGTTGTTGTCGTCGTTTGTAGCTGGCTCATAATTTGTGTTGACCGTTTAGGCATGCGTAATTTCGGGCCCTGTTTTTGGCCTGCTTGTTGTTACATTGTTATGGCCTAGACCCTATTTGGGCCGGTTCGAAATTTATGTGTCAGCCCCACTGTCGGGACTATGGGTGTTTTATTGCCCGATCGTGCCGGTTGTTGTAGAATATCAATGTGAAAGTTCTGATTACAAACTCATTGGAAATTCGTTCACTTAGCAGCAGCTCCCACTTCACATCTAGGCACATCTATCAAATCCCATTCGCTCGTCGTTTATCAACTGCTCAAAGGTATCGCAGTGCTCCGTGCCTCGGGCACCGCTCATTAACTCACACTAACCTATTCGAAAAAGCACTTAACCCTCAGCAGGCCATACATCACAGCCCGTTGGAGCCTGCGACTAGCACAAAAGCTTCAAATCTTCAATGGGTTTGACAGCAGCCTTGCTGCTTAATGATTTAAACTTGCTTTTACTACCGACTTGCAACTACCAAATAGCAAATAGCAAATGGCAAATGGAAAATGGCGAATAGCAAATGGCAACTGGAAGCTGCCAAGTTGGAGACTAATGTTCTAATTAACCATATGCTACATCATTAACTGCAGGCGAAGTCTTAACCCGCTCGGTTCCATTGCAAGTTCAAAATGCGAAAACAGAGTCGAAAGCGGAGCCAGAGTCAGAGTCAGAGTCAGAGTCAAAGCGAAAGCAGCAAGTCCGTCCGTCGTCAGGTTCCTTCTGCGAAAATTGCGAATCATTCTTCATGCTGTCAAAATGTCTGACAGCTAATCAGCAATAACTGTCATTTAGCAAATAGTTGCTCATATTTGCACTTAAGCAAATAACCAGAGACCGAATCCCCACACACGTAATGAAAGAGATAGAGTGAGAGAGAGAGGGAGATGGAGAGAACGCACTCGAACTGACACTGACAAGCCCTGGTAATGGGCCCTGGACATGGACAGGCATAACTGGCAGCCAAGCCAGGCAGACAGCCAGCCGAGGGACAGATGAGAAGCTATCGAGGGCCTCTCCCGTAATGTCTCATTGTAACACTTCCGTTAAAGTCGCGTTGCCATCGTCGTCGGCATCGGCATCGGCATCGGCATCGTCATTGTCGTGTAACTGTGACTCATGTCCATAACAGTCAATAAACATAAACATGGCTCGTACATGGGGCTAAATGAATGATGGACATCGAGTGGCTTTTGGTGCCGTTGCCACAGCTGAGGCCAATGCCAATGCCTGGCACAATGCATCGAGGCTCCGCTGATGGCCGGCCAAAGCACATCATTAGCCCAAAAATAGTCATCGTCGTTGCTGGCTGAGACTTCAGCTGCCCCCTTCAGGCCTCCTCGCTGTACCCATTTCGCTGATTTCCTAGGAAATGAGCTGCTTAAATGTTTAGCACAACGGTAAAACGGTGTACATTTCCTAGCAGGAGCTGCTGCATCTAACACACAAAGAGAGAGAGAGATAGAGAGAGAGCGAAAGCGAGCCAGCACATGGGATCATCATCATCTTCGTACTCAGTCTCATCCTCATGCAGCTCGCAGTAGCTCTCCCTGGGAAGTTTTGTGATATATGCGACGCACGCCGTCAACTGCATAGCGAGCAACAAAAAGTTACAAATAGTGAGGGACTTGGCCAAAAAAGAAAATAATGTGGAACAGCCACATATGTTGGCATTACGTGAAGTTGGGAAAATGATGCGCTACAGCGGCGATTTGATGAGTTTACACGATGAACTGAGTCACTTGTAGGAATCGAAGGCAGGCTCGACCTCGGTTAGCCCAAGTAGATAATAATTAGCTACCTATATTGAAGAGCAGAGCTGTGCCCCAGAGCTGATTAAAGTCGTGTAGGAATCTGCCTTAGCTTAGAGCTTAAGCTAAAATAGTTACGCTGCACTTGGTCGACTCTCAATCTCTCCAACTGTGAGCATTCCAGCCAAGAGTGCGAGTCAGAGTTCAGAGCCGAGCGTAGGGTATGGCAGCAGCCAGCAAATACAAGTCTGCAACGCTTGGCAGTTTATCTCAAGTCATACATCAGACTTTTGTTTGACTGCAGTTGCAGCTGCTGCTGGTGGGAGTGAGAGTGGGTGCGGGGAGGTCACTCTGCTTGAGCATTCAGACTCCATTGATGGCACACGTTGTCGACGCGATGGCAGCTGCTGTTGCAGTCGCAACTGAGCTGGGCTTTGCGGCTGCCTTGGCAACGCTTAAGCAACGCCGCATGTGATTACCCAGCAGTTAGTCTGCCACAACCAGAGCCAGAGCCAGCGCCAGTGCCAGTGCCAGTGCCAGTGCATCAACATCAGCATCAGCATGCCAAGCTGTTCTCCTGTCTCTCCCTCATTCCATGTTTAAGTTTGCCATAAGCTGCAAAATTGCCGCTGTGCGGCAAATAGAATTTCAAACTTGCCTCGCCTCCTTCTATTCGCCCCCTGCGCTGACTGTTGATTGACCTTAAAGCTTGAACCGGCGACTCCGGCACGGCCAAAGTAACTGTACTCTCATGGCATAGCTCTCTCGCTTCATACCTGTCTGGAGGCCTCGTCTGTCTGCATCGTGTTGCGCTTTAATTCACTTATAATCTCCGTATCCCCCATTTCACATAGGCCAACGCAAATATCACTTGATTGCACAGCCTGCCACCTATAAATACAGGTGCCCCTCTCTCTCTCTCTCGATTTCCATTGATGATTTCTTGCCAGCTCAGTTGATTCGAATGAAAGACAAATATCTCTCAGTTCAACTCTCATTTGAATATTCTATGAGGTGCCAGCATCATTCCGAAGAACTGAACTGGCCCTAGGTCATGTTAATGAAACGGAATTAAGATTATATACCCCTATTAAAATGTTTTCATAATTCTTAACTATTTATGAGGCTATTTCATCACCATTAATTATTGAGTGTCATAGTTTAATAATTAATTGCTAAGTTCGGGTTTGTTTTTTGCACACGTCTATAGAATTTTCTTGAAAAAATAAACTGTGCTGAAATAAAACTCAGACTCTTCAGCAGCACGAATAACGATTTATATTAAATATTATGCTCCAGCAGTATTTAAAATGTCAGCCCAGAGATGTGGGATGTGAGGGATGCATGAAATATATGTTTAATCTGCAGAGTACATGAATTGTGTTTTTATTTGTTCATGTTATGATTGATCGTTGCTTGAAGAGCAACTTAAACAGGCGAGTGAGAGGGGGAGAGGGAGAGACAAGCTCGCTTAGGGTGTGGGCATCATAGGGTTAAACAGTTACACATGGCTCTCAGCTGTACTGGTGGTGTTGGTGCTGTTGGTGGGTCGGGTGGTGCAATGTCAAAGAGAATTATTATTAATTCAGGGTGGGGCTCTTGCATATGAGAAGTTGGCATTATAATTGCTGTAGAAGTGACAGGCCGTAACACATGTGAGTGTCTCATGGCTTTTTTCAGCTTGATCGATGTTCTTTTTGAGCAAATGATGTTGCACTTTACATGCCATGAGTTCGTGTTTGCGATCGAGTCAGTTGAATAAAGAAATGCAAAAGCATAGAGAATGCCAAAAATCTGCACAGCTTTTGATTTACAATATGTTATGCGAGCGAGGGAAGTTTATTAACACCCAGGCGCAGGAGGCGGCAGACGATGATCTCTGCGTTCGCATTGTAAGCTGTCAGGGATGACAGATCGCTTTGTAAGGCGTTGCCCAATCGACGACGACGACGACGACGATGACGATGGCTGTGGCGGTCTCTTTTGTAATGCGATGAAGTCTTTAAAATGGTTGACGTCTCTCTTTTTGACAGACCTCGGGCTGACTTTGAGATGAGTTGCCTGATTGCTTTGGTGAAAAGTTTGGCGAATGCCTTCCCGAAAATAAGTTAGTTCGCTCTCTAGCCAACGCTTCGTGTGCGTTTGTGTGTGAAATTTAATTAAAAATTCTTTGCTTTGCATAAATTTGCCTTTTGTTGTCCATGCAGGAGTCGGGAGCGGCGAAGGCAGAGCGCGCGACAGAGACAAAGCACACGATATAAAAGAGATGGAGATAGACGATGTTATTGTTTGTAGCGAGCAATAAAAACGTCATCATGGTAATGCGCATTGCTGAGTCCTTCGTCCATTTCGCATCTCATTCGTACTTCACACACACACACACGCACACACACACATACATATAAATATCAGCATACTATTTTAACGCATTATTTTACAATAACAACAGAGCGGAACGAATGAACACACACACATATACACTGCAAATAAAGGACTTTTCACACACACACACACACATACAGAGACAGACAAACACAACGACATAAATTAAATTAAAAATGCTTTTCTTTTCTGGCTCTTCTCTTGGTTTGGCATTTCTCTCTGCTTAATTGCTTTGTTAATTAAATGTGTTAAGCCAAATAAAAAGGATATGAACGCGACAAGCGTGCGCTTATGCAAAGGACATTAAGTTGACAACAACACCAACAACAACAACAACAACAATAGCTAGACCAACAACAGCTCAGCTCCACTAATATGAAATACATTTGTGCCGTAAATTATCGTGTAATTGCTAAATGTAGAACTAATGAGGAGCTAGGGCGGGGTTCAGGCCCAAGCAAATTGGATGTTAATTTCCTTTGACAATGCAAATGAGCGAATGATGTAAACTGCCTGACCAAATAAACAAGTCTCACAGTCCCGACTTTTCCCCCATTGAAGCCTTCAATTGACTTTGAATTTATATTTGGTTTATAGTAGGTATAAATGGGATAAGGTGGCATAGATTTCCAAATATATATGAATGGGAAAAGATTTGGGAAATTTTTGAATGAGTTTTGTGTTAGGTATATAAGGTATTAAGGTAATATGGAGCTTTCTGATATATAATGTTATTTATAATAAATAAATTTAGACAAATATATTTATATAAAATGAATAGCCCAACAAAAATAAATAGATATTTTAAATAATAAATGGATAAATGATATGAATATGAAAATCTGTTAACTAGGATACAATTTAATATATGCTTTATCTCCAAATTATTACATGTTGCTTAAAGCTAGCTTTTTTTTATATTTTTGTATACAAAGTTTAGACTTATTTGATGTCTGTGCAGCTGAGATATTATATTATATATATTATATTATATTATATTAGAACAATAATTGATATATTTAGATGGTCAAAAAATGGATGAAAACCATTTAGTTGTGACCTAAAAGATCTCTTCAAACTAGATGGGAAGGATTAAATAGGAAATTTTCATATATAAAATATTTTATTTGTTGCTTCAGCTCTAAACATTTTACGCATCAGAAAAGGAAAAAACTAGCTAAAAGTACGCCGGAGAGATATAAGGATAACTAAAAGGAAAATATTGCTCTTCATAAATGCAAAAAGATATAAATAAGAAAAGAGATGGAAAGCAGAAATGAATAAATAATGTATAGAGGAAAATAGATATAAGTCCCATTATTTATAATCTAAATTACAAAATCTGAAAAGGTCTTGAACGAATTTAGTTTAAAGCAAACTCTAAAAGATTTTTAGATAAATTGGTAAAAACTGTAGATAGATACACATGTCAGCTTAGTTAACTGTGCCAGTGTTTACACAATGCCAAAATCACTTTTTGCCAAATTTTCACAAATGTTGATAAGCCCAAAGAAACGCGCACCAAAGGCAATTAGACGCAGCTGCCGCTGCATTCCGCAATCGTTTTTGGCAAAGCCAACTAAACTTTGAAGCAACACGGGACAGGCAATGTAGCCTGCACCCAAAACAACAACAGCAACAACAACAGCTGCAGAGTATATATATATATGCCATTGTCAACATGAGCATGAAGTTGGCCCGACCCCCTAACAACAGCAGCAACTGTTGCTACGAGACAGCAACACGAAACTCCAGTAGCTGCTCGAGTTGAGTAAATATTGCTGCGACTGCGCGGCACATCCCAGAAAGGCAAACGCGTGTAGACAATCGCAGCAATTGGAGTTGCAGTTGCAGTTGGAGTTGCAGTTGCAACAAGCAGCAACTTAATTAGGCATTCAGTTCAGGTGATGTTTGGAGAGCTGTGCGCAGGCGCCACACTTGTGAGCGAGCGAACGAAATGCAAATTTGTTTGCGGAACTGCGCAGAATGAATGTGCAGAACGTTTAACTGACTGACAGACGACTGACAGTTGTTGATGAAGAAGCCGCCAGCGTAGGCAGTCGACGAAGCCACTCGTCGCAAGTGTGTGTGTGTGTGTGTGTGTGTGGTGGATAGAGGCAGCCAAGTGGAAACGGCAGCAGCAGCAGCAGCAGCAGCAACAGAAGGAAACAGATGCAAAGTCAAGGCAGATGATGAATTGGCAAAGTTGAAGGTGGAGGGAGTTGGGATTAGGCAGGCCTCAAACGGGCTAAATGGGTAAATGAACAGGCCTAACGAATAGAATATGAATAGAGCGAAACTCTAGCGATGACTAATTCCCATGCCCAAGAACCAAGAAGTCGGGCGGGGCACGCAAAACGCCCACTGAGCAGACGCTGCCAAGACGCCAAGGCTTCAGAATGTGATTGGAGCATATGAGTTAGGGAAGGGAGTGTAGGGTAGGGGAGGGGAGTGGAGTGTGGCGTCACATGTTGCAAATTCTCAGACGTCAGCAGTATAACTCATTATTTAATGTCAAATCTGGTCGATAGTTGTTGTTGTTGTTGCGGCATGTCGTGCGTGTCGTGGCAGGCAATAGGAGCCATACGGGGAGGTAGGGGGCGGGACAACTACAAATGTCAACAGCTTTGCAGTGGAAAGTCAAAGACAGCAAATCGATGCAGCTCGAAAAACTTGCTTCTTTATGCCATGCCAAGCCATGCCATGCCCAGACCTACCTAACCTCCTCCTAGCCAGCTCCAACTGCCGCTCAGGCACCCGCACCTAGTGACATTTACACGCATGCAAACACACATTAATCATTTGCGTTTGTCAGTTCTGACAGCAGCCACAAAAAAAAAAAAAAAAAAAAAACAGGCAACGAAAATCGAGAAATTCACGTTTTCAAAGAGAGCCCACAGCCTCAGCCATCGCCTCAGTCTCAGGATAATCGCATCCCATGCGAGGCGAGCGTAGAGTGTAGACAATCGATTCGTATTGCTTAATCAGTCATATTCATATGCGAGCTTCAGATCCGAGCCCAAATAAAATTTCCCTAGCCAAGTGCATTGGCCATGCCTGTCAATGTTCCCCATCTACTTCCCTCCCCCCTCCCAACTCCTCTGGCAGGTTCCTTTCAATTTCATCGCACCGCGTGCCGAAAGTGAAAACCAATTTTTTATTGTCAGATACATTCGTAGCCCATTTCACATGCTATGGCCTGCCAGATATCCAAGTGCAGGAGGAGCGATATGATATGTGCGCTGGCATTCGTGACACGAGACGCCCAAGTGGGTCATCTCGCACAATATCATTACGAAGGCCAGACAATTGGGGGCCCTTGGCGTGCCTATGTAAATCTATAAATAGTCGACTGTATGTATATCAGGATGGAGCATTTATTCGAGGCTGTCAGCTGTGGGAGGATTTGCGTTGCCAAAGCCAAAACTAAGCACACGCATCTGCTGTGGCAGCTGCTGTCAAGGAACAGTGTTGGGCAACGAGCGAAGCCAGACAGACAAACAAACATGCTCGAATCACCATGTTGCCATTGTTGTCGCACAGCAAGTGAGCAACTGACAGAATGGAAAATGGCAACACAGCTTTCAGACTCCTCCCCCACCGCTCCCTTTAAAAAAATTTAACACACAAATCCCGCACACATTCGGCTTGCCGCTTTAAAGTCTATCTCTCCGGGCTGGCCAGAAATGTTTGTAATATTTTGCATATTTCCATGCGCTCCATGGCCAAACCGCAACCCCTGCAGCGCAGCGCAGCGGAAGGAAGGGGTTGCCAGGGGGAAGCTGACAGCAGAAGAAGAGTTGCATGTAAACAGTTTTGAAAATTAAAATGCCCAGCACTCGGCCGCAAATGCCGCGGATTAGGCTGGCTTGTCGGTCTACGTATATGGGCTGTAAGCCCTAGGTCCGGGCCTAATGTCATTAGCCACAACTGTCAGCACAATCGTCGCCACATGTCTTCATAATTAAATGTGCAGTGGCAGCGCGGCCGTTAATACTTAACAAATTTAGTGATTAGGACCACCCCTCCGTTGGCCCACCCTAGCCCAATTCTGCCATGTTGGTCCACCCCAATGAATGCGATGCACTGAACACTGAACACTGAACACTCAATAAAAAATAATTAATTGCACTTTTTGGCACATGGATACTGTGAGAGGAGCTAGCTGGCCATATGGTCAGCACTCTGTCACAGTGCAGTGTTGCCACCCTATTGCAATGCAACAACAACAACAACAACAACAGCAGCAGGAGAAGCCATCACTATATATATTCGATATGTTTATGGCGTTGACAAATAATGCTATTTTTATTATAACTTTCAGCCAGAGGGATTTTTAACCGAGGGAGGGTTGGCTACTACGATAATACTGCAGCTACAACAACAACAACAACAACAACAGCTAGTCACAATGTCCCGTTATTGGCGTTGATAATGCAATTTAGATGCCGTGGGTCTAATGACCTGTGCCACTGCCAGCAAGAAGCGATGAAGACGGACAGAAAGAGACAGAGAGAGAGAGAGTGTGTGAGTGAGAGAGAGGGAGAGGCATTGCTGTTGTTGTTGTTGGCGAGCTTAATGACTTTTTACTTGGCTGCTATTGAACGCACAACATCTTCCCTCTATTTTCTGCTATTATTATTATATTATTATTTTCACTCACACCGTCTCTTTCCCTCTCGCTCTCCCTCTCTGACTCTCTCTGTGCTTCTTCATTCGCTTGTTCTTTTTTTTGGCAATTTTGCTTTGTTGTTGAGCATTTAATGCCTCATAAACTTTTAATTTAACAAAAAGGTCGTTACTTTTTCTATTGTCGTCGCTGTTGTTCACTCAGTTCAATGTTGTTGTTGTTATTGTTGTTCTTATTTTACTTTTCAACTGAGAAACTTTTGTTCTCAGTTTGGGCTGTCAAAATGACAGTTGTTGAGGTAATTTCCCATCTCAAATTTAAGCATTATCCGGGCCAAAAGTGCGAGAGTTGAAGCTAATGAAATGTTTAATTTTCAACCATTTCAAATAACTGTAAGCTGAAAAATATATAATGATTCTTAACCTCTTTTACTTGCAGGTATGTGTATTACGATAAAAACTACAATAGTTCCCCCTAGCTAGTGAGTATGCTAAGATTTTCTTTGAACTGAATATGAACATTTATCATAAGAGTCTCATTCAAGAGGCGAAAGACAGAAAAACCACATATGCCTAAATCAAATGTTCTCTCAAATTCTATAGATATATTTGAGAATTTTCAACAACGTAATTCCAAAAATACATTGAGAACTATTTCCAAACAAACGGCAATAAATTTGTAAAATATTTATTCAGAAACCGTTTGGCACCCAGAACCTGATTCAGGTAGCACATGGAGGTAATGTGCATGTGTCTGTGTGTAGATATTATCATTGTGAGGCATTGTCTAGGAAATGATTGAAGTGAATGAATTGACAAAGTGATAAAATGAATAGAAATGTAGACAAAAGTGGCGGCTACTAAAAATAGACAACGTCAGGCGTGCTCTCGAGGGTCTGTGGAAGGGAGCGGGAGAGTGAGATGGAGTGAGCACAATGAATTAGTCATTTATAGCACGTAGCAGTGATCTGGAGAGAGGGGGGATGCATGCGTGGGGTCGCAACTGGCACTTCAATAATTCTAATAGCCAACGCTGTGTGGACCGTTAGGCGGTTAGGGGGCAAGGGGTAAGGATTTGCCGCTCATGAGCATAAATTTAAGCGCTATAATTAATAATCATTTAGAGAGCAGCAGCAGCAGCAACAGCAGCAGCAACGGCAACGGCAACTTTTGCTGTTGTCAGTCAGCCAAGAAAGCTGCCAAAGCCACCAGACAGTGGCCACTAATCCCCGGGACGGCAGGCAGGAGACGGCAGACGGCAGACGGCAGCCGTTGTCATCGCAGCTGCTTGAGGTTTGCTCTGTGATATATGAGTGCTGGCTACAACTCTATCCCTCTCTACCTCCCTCCCACTCTCCCTCTCTCTGTGTGTGCTAATGCCGTATTTAGACCAAAAGGATTAGCTCAAGATACAAATGTATCTTGGGCTAAACTGATGTGCGCAAGTACTCTGGCTGGGGCCAAATAAATTACACAAATTTATACAAAAAATGCTGCAGTTGCTGCTCGCTAAGACGGAAGTCGCCCGGCCGAACAAACTAGCAACAATTAAGCAAGCCAATGTGACGACGATTTATGTACGCCCGACCTAAGTTGCCCAGAGATAACCCAAGACGACATTTTATTGAGGGTCCAGCGGACTAGGCTCGCGCTGGGTTCTGCTGCTGCACACGTTACCTTTCACAAGCGGAGCCCCGAAATGATAATCACTTGTTGTCGAAAAAGCGTTGCTCTGCTTCCTCATTTCTCGAGCCAAGGCAAATTATGGGTTAGCATTAGACTCGGGCTTCTGAGCCACGACGGTCTCGACTGCCTGCCCTTGCCACGCTCCAGGCAGTACAGCAGAGACACGAAATCTTGCTGGACAGGCAGCCAAAAAAACGAAGCGGCAGCATTCATGAATGAAACAATAGCCAAGACGCAGACAAAGACAAAGGCAAAGATGAGGGGGACTGAGGGGCGCCTTGAAGCGGGGTCTGCGCTTCAAGTGCCCAGTTGTCCGTTCTGCTCCTTCGGCCACTAAGAACTTGTTGTTGCTGTGTGTGTACATTTTTCGGTAGCCGCAGGAAAAGTGCATAACATGCTCCCCACATTTCGCCCCACATCCCCTGCTCCCCTGCTATACGCTCATCTCAAACGTGGCCCCAAATTGCGCCCAGCCCCGGGGCAAAAGCAGCGCAGCCTCTGCCTCTGCCTCTGCCTCTGCCGCAGCCACCGCGACTGCCGCAGCCGCAGCTACTTTGCTTATGCACTTAAATTTTTTACTGCCTGCGGGAGTATCCGCCAGATACAAACTACTTTCAATTTGTAATTTGTGGCTGCGGCAGCGTCGGGCTGATGGGGGAGCGTGCGACGCTTCGCCTAGGTGTGAAGGGCGCTATTCGGAGTTGCAGTAAGTAAAATTGAAAAGCTGAAGAGACCCATCAATTCAGTGCAGCAACGTATCCAAAAATATTATAGTTAAACCGAATAGAGGGGGAGAGGGAGAAGGGGAGAGACTGAGCGAGAACAAAGACCTGGCCGGGAATGTAGGCACACTGGGGGCGGGTTGAAGGGGTGGTGCACTGAGCACTTGGCTGTTAAAATATGCAGTTGGCATCAAATATGATTAAAGCACAATTCACTTAGGTTACGACTCCGGCCACGAACGACTCCAATGAATGCCGCTGGCTGGCCGAAAACTCAAATGCGAACGGCGGCCAATGAAATATGCATGGCTCCCAAAAGTGGCACGCCCCTCGATAAATCAGAATCAGAATACAATATACATGTTAAGCAAAGCACAATAACAAGGCGAATCATGTTGAATTCTAATTCGAATTCGGATTCGAGCTCGAATATGAATTGAAACAGAAACAGAAACTGAAATTCTAAATTCAAATTGAAATTGAAATGGGCAATGGGAACAGTTGCGCTGCACTGGCTGTGAAATTCCGCCCCAGAGCTATGGGAATGCCATTGACTTTATGGATTTTAATTAATTTGCAAGCAACTTCCATGGCCGAGCTGCTCGAGCTGGAGCTCAAGTCTTGCCTTGGCCTAGTCCCTTTCGGCTGGCTGTAATAAGAAATTCAATTTCCGCTGCCTCATAATTATTTTCTTTCAATTTCAAAACAGACGCCGTCGCTCCAGTCCCATGAATTATGGCCGACGGCTATGAGGTTGCCTGAAAGCCCGACTGGCTACAGCTACGGCGCCACCCACGCATATATTAGCCCTGAGCAGGAACTGGGCTGTGACTCTGACTGCGACTGCGACTGCGAATGGGTTTGGGTTTGAGTTGGGGTTTTCGTTGGGGCTGAATGGAAATCCAGCTGCATAATTAGTCCGAGCTATGCAAAAACTATGTGCAACATAAATAGTTTTTGGAGAATTTATAGAGTTTCTGAAATAAAAAAGAGAGGCAAATGCACAAAAACTGCGAAAAGAGGAGGGACAGCGAAAAAGAGAGAGAGAGAGAGAGAGAGAGAGAGGAAAAAAAGTTAAACAAAAGGCAAAGACTTCGCGAGACGAGGCTCGGGTAAAAAATAAGTAAGTATATAAACTAAGCGACGTCGGCAGCGACTGTTGCGTGCATTGAATATAAAATTAGCTGTCGAGGAGAAGAAGAAGCGAAAGAAGAAGCAGGAGGAAGAGGAGGAGGACTCCGTGGAATGCAAGACAGACGTCTGCAGACGTGGACGCCAACGTTCTTCTGACAAGCGTCGCCTTCAAACAAATCTCTGCGTCTCTGCGGCGCGGCGAGAAATCTCAGAGGCTCCAAACCTAAGCAGCCGCCAGAATTGCGCTGTGCATAAAGATTTGCGAACTGAAAGGCGAATTAAAGCCAAGTGAGAAGAGGCCATCATAGACAAGTCGAATACCCTGTTCATTTGGTGTTTAATCTTTTGCGAATAGCTGCAAATCGCATTAGCTGTTCAGCAGCTCCAGTACCCGGCCCGACTCCTGCTCGAGCAGTTAAGTGCAGCAACAAATGGGCCAGCGACACAGTGCCCTTGCCCTGGGCTTAATTGAGGCGAATTAATTATTTATTTAGATTGGCCGAGGCGACTCTCAGGGACGCTCGGGACGTTTGCAACATTATTTGATAACATGCCTCGGCGCTCTGCTGTTCAGCTGCACGCACATGCCGTGATTTTAATGCGCTGCGATTTTTTGCGTGTGCCGCACACATTTCTCTTGAGAGCCAACCGCGGCTACAGTTGGGTCTCCAGTTGTGGTACGGGTAGGGGTCTAGGTCCAGGTCCAGGTCCGATAGGCACGCAATGGACCCAAGGATCGTATCGAAAAAAACCTTCCTGCACTGGGTCTTGGCTTTTAATGTCGCATGTCAACGCTGTCATGTTGAGCACTTTTTCTTTTATTCTCCGTCCCGCTGGCGTGGGCGTGGGCGTGAGCGTTGTCGCTGATGAGCGAAAATAGCTTGTTGGGTTGGGGTTCGCTCGGCTGCCCAGATTGAGCGAGCTTATTTACTTTAATTGCAGCAGCCACACATGCTTAGAAACCGGGCTCTGGCTCGCGGAGCGAGGGGTATGGTTCCACAGCGACTTTGCTGTAATTTACGTTACCTGCGTAGGTGTCGCCGCCCGTCTCAGACGATCATTCGCTTGCGTGCGCTGCACCCAGAGCCAACAGCAGCATCTCCTCGCTGGAGGTGCGGTGTTTGCCTTGGAATTGAGCAATTTATATGGGAAAGAGCAGAGCCAGAGCCAGAGCAAAGCAAAAAAATATCACGAAAAAGAAAGAGAAGTTAAATGAAATAACACTTCATTAGCCAGCCAGTGGAGAGAGGAGGAGAGTGGAGAGCGGAGAGTGGATCTGCAACGGCACTGGCACATGCAATGGCTTTGTGACGTGGGCTGCGCTTGTGGAGGGAAAACGAAACTGGCGAAAAAACTTACAGACTTTTAATGAGCTGCCCAGGTATGGCAGATGGTGTGAGCGAGATAGGACTAGCGTTAGGCTGGGACTGCGCGAGGATAGACCTACATAGGCCTTTGAGCCGCGCTGTCAAAGTTTATGATGAAATCGCAACGGCACATAAACCCGAAAGGGTTCTGCTACATAGAGTGCGTAGCCATTGTTCTTTATGCCAAGCAACGCAATTTGCCAGCCAAAAAGTCATTTGGCCAAGTCGTAACGCGCACAATGCAACCCACACACACACACACGCTCGACCCTTTTGTATGGGGCTTCGGCCATCAAATGAAGAGTGAAGCAACGCCATAATCAAAGAGAACTGTGCAGCTTAAGGCAACTACACAATGCGATGGATGAGGCGGAGCAGTCGGTCGCGGGGCAGGAGCGTGGGGGGGGGGGGGGGCGAGGGAAAACAAGAAACGCAATTTCCCCAAAAGCGATGCCAAGGAAATCCAACGAATATTTTTTTTTGTTGGCTAGCAAGCATCGGCTTATTGGCCACTCTCCGCGCTCTTTGTTCGTTTGAGACTGTTGCCCATCTAGGCTGGCTTTAGCGGAGACAGCCTTTGGTTAGAGCCGAGCCAAACAAGGCCTAGCCAAACGGCAAATGCCAAACAGAAAATTGGCAAAGCCAACTCGCGAACGGATTGCTCGCTCCCCTGACTGGGCTCAACTCGCAGCGATTCGACTCGATTCTTGCCAGTCTTGCAATTTAACAAGCAAGCAGAATGTAATCAATTGTTGGGGCTGGCTTAGGCCAACCCGTTAGCCGTTAGCCATTAGTTGTTAGCCGGCCCACGCGCATCGCATATTAGCGCAAATTGTAATAGATTTTACTTAATTTATTATAAACAAATCCACCGCCAAATGTTCTACTCAAGGGAGAGAGAGATTGGACTCTGCTCCCTCGAGAAGAAATCTTTATCCAATTTAGCTGTCATTTGGCTGTCGCCATTCGGCCTGTCTCATAATTCTCGGCCATATTATTCGCCAGTCTGTTCGCTTTTTAGTTTTCCACCTACGTGACGCCTCGTAGGAGACGTTAATAGTTGCCGGAGGCAGGCGGCTTGCATTGGCCTTCGCTTCCGTGTTTCATACTCTTTACGGGCTTTTACATTTTCCGCCCCCTGCTCCATCTCTCTCACCGAATCCAACTTGTTCTCTAAGTGCTGTATTTATTTTAAATTTTATGTGCGTTCTGCGCGTTGAGCGGCACAAAAAAACAAAAAAACTGAAAAAAAATTTTAATTTTCCCTGCGCTGCGTTTTAATGTCGTTCAACTTTGCTTGAGTTTAGTCATATATTTAATGTATATATACGTACGTACATATGTATACACGTTTTGTTTTATTTTCTGTGGTACGTGCCTGGCGAGGTAGAGGCTGATGAGGCCGGAATGCCTAGTGCGTTAGGCTTCATTCATGTTTATCTATGCGCTGAGTCGACTCCGGCTTTTTATGGGCCCAACAAGCTTGTACACAGGGCCATAAAATGACCTGACGTCTTAATTTTAATGACAAGTCACTTACATGGTTATCTAGCCCCAAGAAGCCATAGCCGCCCATAAACTCCAATTGGAAAGTGGAAAACCCAGAGCGACGCACATGCATTAACTCTGACAGAGTTCATGCCAATATCTTGGCCGTGACATATCTTTTCGGCAGTCCTTGGCGAGCGAACTACATTTGAAATTCGATCGATAAGCGAGCTGAGGAGCTGATCTGGGACCGACACGAGCCTAGCAATCCTTGGCCCTGGCAATCCTTGCTTTTCGCACCCTCGCATTCTGCATAGTCATGCATACGGGAAAGCATTTTCCATAATGCCTTTGGCAGAATTTATTGACTATATTTTGCTGCCTTACTAACCAAGCCCATTGCGTGCTCTCGCTCCCATATCCTACTTTCTCATATGCGTACCCATAATGGGCTGCCGGATAGATAACGAGCCATGTGGGTGTTGCTAGGCTCGGGTCCGTGGAGCGCCCATTGGAGATGTGCGTGTTTTGTGCAAAGAATTTTTGTGGCCTCCAAGCTGCTAGCGTTGTCTGTCTGTCTGACCATTGTTGTTGTTGTTGTTGTTGTCGATAACCAAATTGCCGTGTGTGCCAAAAGAGCACCAACGTCGACATCGACTTTGGCATCGGCATCGACATCGAGAAAGGAAACAAAAGCTGCCAGAGCGCGGAACAAAATAGAAAACCAAGAACCCCATATAATAGCTCTGGATGCCGCGACAACGCGTACCAAGCGCCTCCATCTCCCACTGCTCCCGCCTCGAGCAAAAGCAGCGTCGCCTCGTCCCACTACCGGAGCCATACTCAGACCCAGACCCAGTGCTGGAGCCAAAGAAGCCGTTTGGAGCGCGTTTGGTTTCGTGCGTTGGGCCGAGGCGAAAATTGCGTGGCTTTTCCTATTGGAAATTGGTGAAAACGGGGGCTCCAGCAACTCCTACGGCTGCCTTTCCCATAGCTCGGCCAGCTACTGCCAGCAACTGCTTGGGCTACTTTCAGTATCATTTGTGTTTGCCGCGTATCGCCCAGTATTATCTATCCAACTGGCTCGCCACTTAATACTTTTCATTTTTTGCTGGAGGCGTGGGTGCGTTTCTGTTGTGTAATGAAGTCGAGGCTCGAGCGGATGTCGTGCCTGACTTTTTGCAAAAAAATTTATTCTAATTGGCTGATAGTATATCGGTGTGTGAGTGTGTGTAAGTGTGTGTGTTGGTGTGAATGAAATTTCTAACATATTCTGCACTTTAGATTATTTCTCAGTTGTAATCGACTCTCAATTAGTGATGTCAAACAAAATTTATTTATCGATTATTGAATCATAATTAATGTAAGCTAGGCGATTATTAATTTCAATTAATCGATTAATTTTAATTAGGTAATCGTAAAAAATTATATGTAAATATTTATTTATGAAATCTAAAATTCAGAAATAATAAATTTGAGAGATACGTGATGGTCAATCTGTTCCACTTATCGTTTTATCGATTACAGTTTCAATTAATCGCAGCCCATCTTGGGATACAATTTAATCGAAAACAAATTAATCGATTATTATGTATCACATGATTAATCGTGCCATCACTACTCTCAATTAATAGTCCTTCAACAAGCCAACTCCTTTTCCATGCCACTAGACTGCAGTTACTATACGAACATTGCCCAATCTATATAATATTTATTGACTCATTTGAGAATCCTTTATAGAATAGTTAATTTCAAGCTAAATAAAGACTTAATCTGATCGAAATTTTTACAACTAGGCGTAATTGGCAATGCATAGAAGAAGGTAGATAGTCTATCCAGGTCAACATTTCCTGAGAGAGACAGCGAAACGGAGAAATTTTCTATTCAAGTTGCCTTTTGCAAATTGCAACTAAAATTTGTTAATACAAAACTAATTTTTAAATTATTCCCTATGCAAAAATGTTCTTTTGAAATTCGCTTAATTCTTTGTGAATAACAAATTAGAGCAGGAAATTGTGGGTGGCCTATTTCTTTATAGGTTTGCTAACTCAGACTTTAAAGATAGACTAGATAAGAACCGTAATTCCCCTTAAAAATTAATTTATATTGGACATTATATTTACTAGAGATTAGAATGAATATCAAATTAAAATTCACTTAATGTTATTTACAACAGATTATAATAAATATAAGTATAAAATTCACTAGAAAATTAGAGATTAAAATTAAGATTATCACAAATAACTATTTGATGCTCATATGGCTAACATTTATTTCTCTATTTCTTGTCGTTGCAGGTATGTTAAATAATAATCATAAAGAGCCTATTGAAAGTGCAATATGAACAGAGAAAAGAGTTGCTATTAGGCAGCCTTATCGCGTCCCAGGGGGCGTGCTGTGCGCAGATGCAATCAGCAGCTGCCCAAGAGCCAGCGCCCAGCTAAGTAATGCAATCACATTAAAAAGAATCTGCTGAATGGGAATGGGGCGCGGGGAGTCTGGGACAGTTGGCAGTTGGCAGTCGCGCTTGTAATCAATGTAACTACAACTTGTTTGACAGCTCTTAGCATAAATACTTGACAACAGTGAAACGACTAGTCGAGAGAGCCCAGAGCCTAGAGTCTAGAGCCTGGACCCAGCCCCAGGCGTAGCCGCGCTGACGGGCCCAAGGTGCACGAGGTGTGGACAGAGACAGAGACAGAGACTGAGACAGAGACGCAAAGCCCTTAGCAGAGTTGAAATCAATGCGACTGCGGCAGTTAAATACAGGAGGAACATTTCTTACTTTGGCACATTTAACGAGTGTCTTGTGCACTTGAGCACTGCGACACCGAGACAGACCGAGATGAAGCTGAAAACAGAAAAAGAAACAGAAATAGCGACAACAACAGATACAGATACAGATACAGATACAGATACAATTGTATCTGCAGTTGGTCGAATGGCAGCATCATTATCATCGTCAATATTATGATTATTGTTTTATATTTGTCGATTCTCAACCTTAGAATCCATGTCTGGGAATAGACACCAACCACTGTCGGTCTGTCTGTCTCTCTGTCTGTCCTTTTGATCTTTTGTCTTTTGCAATTACAATTATATTTTATTTGCCCGAGTTGACACAAGAGACACGATTTTCCCCCTCTGCTTTTTGTCTCTCTAATAGCCCTTTGAAAATCAATTACGACTACGCTCATAACCCACATCAAACCAACTCAGTTCGTCTCGTCTCATCTCTCCTTTCGCTCTGGCAGAGTCTCGAGTCAGCCTTAATATTATGTCAATAAATTATTTAGTTTTTATTTGTTGGCCGGTCCAGAGTCGCGGCAGCTGCACAAGCGGCACGTACACGGGCTGGACACATGTTCTAGCAGGAATTCAACATTCGAATTGACATCAATTCCCTGGCGGGGCCTGGGCCATGCAATGCATTTTTGCAGATGCTTTGCCACAATTTGTTCGCCTGGGCTGCAGCGCTGTTGACCAGTTTATGACATAGCCACATTTGTTATTTGTAATTTTTCTATTGGCCTGTCGAATTCCTAAGTGTATTTCGCAGTACCTAAACACTGTGCGAGATTCAGCAGCGGCAGCAACACTCTTTAAGGACTGCCGTTGCAGCGACTACAAATAATTGTGTTATATACACATTTATAGCAGCAGAGTCGAGCTACAAATGGCGTTGCCCCAGCTCCAAAGTCAGCGGCGAAGGCGATAAAACACGCAATTGTTACATGCAGCAGCTCTCGAGCAGCACCAATGTATAGTAGTTGGCATAAATATAGAGCCAACAACACAGTGCCACATCAATATAGTGCTCTTTGTGCTGGACACAATACAATACAAAGCAGTTGCTCGCAATATCGAAATAGGGCAGGCACGAGCTGAGGATGTGCTCCGGATGAAGGTATTACTGCCAGCACAGGCCAAGCAATTCCATAAGTATCTCTCCGGCTGCTTTATGGCCAGGTCAAAAGGTGGGCGTTGCCACACCCAAACATGTATGTGACTCTGTGCAAATCTCAATATCACGTGCCGTCTGCTTAGCCCTTTGTGTATTAGAATAGAGCAAAAGTTAGTCACATAAGACATCATCTATACAATCTTCCAAGCAATCATATTTCCAATGCTCATTGCTCAGCCTTTGAGCTGAAGCCTAGATTCCATAGTAACAGACAGTAGCTCGCATTAGTGTATTCCCAAATTAGACATTTATTGTGAAAAATTTTGTTTCTTATATAAAAATATTCTTGATTAACTTTATTATACATTAATTTTTATTTATTATATTCATATATCATATATGAATATGATTTTTTGATTTTATCTTATTTGCCTACAAATGCTAAGTTTTTCATCTATAAAATATTTTTTGGTCTTAAAGATTATAAATTTCCAAATATAGTCCGTTTAAAGATATCACTTATGGTATAATAAACTATTTTAAATAGAAAACTTACATACCATTATTGAATATTGTGTGAGTGTATAATGATGGAATCTAAGTGAGAAACTCAGCAGAAATCCAATTCCTATACAAGGTATACCTGATACTGTGCGACTACTTTATCTATATCTATATCTATGTTGTATATTCTCTTTATATTTCTCTCTATTTATCTATACTCTATCAGTATCTATATACATATATTTATGTCTATATCTATATAGATATTAGAAGGTATATTAATACTTACATCTATATACATAGCTATCAATATATATATTTATAAAGATTTCATAAGGTATTTCTTCAAGAGTTAATGTCAAGCAAAGACCTCTTTTCAGCTATCTTGTATAAGCTCTTGATGCTATAAAGATTTTTGCCTATTAAGATTCTCTCATTCCAATTCAACTGATAATCTAAACTCTCTCAATACTATAGCTTTGTAGATTTTAAAGTTGTTTTCATCACTGACTTCTTCTCGGCTGCAGTCGCGCTATTCTAAGTAGTGCACTGCCCAAAAAGAAATATATGAATAAACCTATGCTCATCTCCCCCGCCCCAGACAGTGCATACGAAATATATTTAATTAAAAATGTGTTCGTAAATAAATGTAAATTTCAAACGATCCTTCGTCAACAGACTTTAGGTGGCATGCCAGAAGACTTCTTTGGCCGCTTGTCGCTTGCCGCTTGCTGGTGCAGCTGCAGCTGACCTCTTGACCAGGGCCGAGGCGCAGCGACGACCGCAGTTTTTCCATAAGAAATATGTTATGCATATTTTTCTCATTTTTCCACAGCGCTTGGCTTGGCTGAAACCAGTTTCTTCTCCGTTGCCGTTGCAACAATGGCCGACTGTGCCCCTTTGGTCTGTCTGTCCGGCTGTCCATAAGCTTCAATATCCATAAATGTCGAATGGGCTGTTGCTGTTGGTCATGACTTTGGCCGGTTGCTTGGCATTGCCTCGTTGCCTCATTCGCTCATTCTCTCATTCTATCAGCCTCCCAGTCTCTCCATCTCTTTTCTGTTGTTGTTGTTCTGTTTAGCCTGTGTCCAGTTTTCCAGTTGCCGTCTTCGTCTGCTGGATTCTAGATTTTTATCGGTTTCTACTTAAGTGATTGTCAGTCAGTCATTGGCTTGTTGCGAAGCCGCTAAAGGACTGCGTGGCTCTCTCTGCCTGTGTCTGGTTGCCTGGGCAACTGTTGTTGTTGCTGTTGCTGCTGCTGCTGTTGCATTTGGCAGCAATTTATTGAAAGCCTTGTATGAAATTCGCCCATTTGCTTGGCTGGCTGCCCCGTTTGGCTCGTCAATTCCTTATTAAATCGTTGAGCTCAGTCGGGATCAGGATCGTTGAAAAAGGTAATGCAACTGATAAAAAGGCGATGTAACTCTCCTTTCATGACGATAAGCCAACAGATCGCATGGCTGACACAGCTCTCTCCTGACAGCAGCAGCAGCAGCCGGATGGGTGGATTGGGTGTCGTATGCATTGGCACTATGCAACCTGGCAGAGACCCGATGAGCAGTTTAATTAGGTTTCAGCCAAGTGTGAGAAGGGCTCTCGTTGCTTTCGTCAGGCGCACACTGAAATCGTGGAAGCGTGTGGAGTACACGTTGCGCGCAAAACTGCAAGAATTTGTCAAGTGCCACCCAACACACACATACACATACACACACACCGTCACACACATACACACGCACACATTAAGAGTTATAAAAACCCCTTAAAAATATATGTTATACAAACAAACCCACACACACACACATACGCACACACACACACATACGCATTCGACCCACTTGAAATTTTGCTGGCATATTGCGTATACGCCTCGTATAGCGTGGCTGGCACTATAAATGCGCATTTTTCATGGGAGCCTTTCGTTATGGAGCTTTTTGTAAGCTCTCTTTTTTCGTTTTCACTATTTTATTTATAATTTTATTTAATTTTCTTGCCGTCGCCGAGGTCCTTTTGCCCGGGCTCCTTCACCCATTCACTGCCTTTACATGTGGTGGTACGCTTGTGTGTGTTAATTCTATTGAAATGCTGTCAAGCTCACAACTAAAACCAACGAACGAAACACCCACTAAAGTGGTTCTGTTTATGTGTGTGTGTGTGTGTGTGTGTGTATGTATAGCTTTGTGCTCTCATGTATTTACATGCCTGGAAATATAAACACACGCATCCGCACACACACAAAAAGGCAAAAGGCCCTGCCGCTAAAAATGAGCAAAAATCACACTGAAAACACATGCGTACTAGTTTTTCAAATTAGTTTTAGTGTTTGGGACCGAAAACAAAAATATACAAGAGCATGCCGATGGCCACACACGTTCCGTAGATACCCTGTAACTGGCAAGAGATGCTGCCAAAAGCATTTGACATATCTATTCAAAATCATAGTACACACACATGTGAAGCTTTGAATATATCCCAACTGTTCCTAAGGATATGGTTTCTTTGATATATGTTTATAGAGTATAGATGTTCCTAAATGTTCTGTAGTTGTGTAGAGCATAGATGATCCCAACTGTTCGTAAAGATATGATTTCTTAGATATGTACATATAGATTATAGATGATCCTATCTGTTGTATATGGAGTATATTGTATAGAGATGATCCCAACTGTTTTGTAAGATCGGTGTACATGTTCCTAACTGTTCTTTTAAATATGCTTCCTTAGATATATGTATATAGGCCATAGATGATCTGAACTGGTATTTAATACATGCTTTTATAGATATATGCAGAGATAGATGATCCTAACTGTTCCTTAAGATTTATTTTCTTAGATATATGTATATAGAGTATAGATGATGATAACTAACTTAGATTATCTGCGTTTTAAGATATATTTGGAGTATAGATGATTCCTGTTTTTCTTTAAATATACTTCCATAGATATATAGAGAGTTAATTAATAGGTAGATGGGTATATGTGGATCGAAAATGCTCTTTTACTCGGTAGAGTTGATTCTTATGCAGGTCAAGGCCAATGCATAGTTAATGGACTCTTTCGCATGCAGCACATCACTCCTGGGTATAAAAGAAAAATTGTAATTCATATGAGTGATATGTGTAAATGGCAAAGCAACAACAGGACTCGACTTGAAATACTTTTACCACATTTGGTAAATTTGAATATGCGCTCCTTTGTTGGGCTCGCTGATGTGTGTTTGTGGGGACTGTGGTTAGCTTTTAGCCAGCTACTCGCATCTATTTTCTATTTTCCATTTAGCATTTTCCACTTTCCATTCGAGTGTCGGCGAGTGGTTGGTTATGTAGCATGTATTATATGCATGCTTGCTTTGATTAATTTAATTACATTTCGTGTGTCCAAGCCAAACGTTATTGCAGCTCATCTGTGCATTGGTCTCCTCTATATGGCCAGGATGCTCCACTGGCTTTAGTCGAGCAGGAGGCACTTAGTGCCTTGCCAGAGCAGCAGAGTTGGGGAAGGGGAAGGGGCTAGTTGTAAGTGGCAAGAGTTTTGCACATTTGCACGTAAAGTTTAACTCATTTTACAGAAAATGTTTGCATTTTTCTTTTTAGTTCGCAAACTCCCAGACTCAGACTCAGTCTCTGTGTTCAGTCTCTGTGTTCTTTGCCAAGCCGTAAAATTTTTGTGGCACAAACTTTTCAGTGCGGCAGCTCACAAAAAACTAAATTAGTAAATTATAAGCCGCTCAAAATTAATTGCAAAAAAATATTTACACACACGCGCAGCACTCGAAACTTGCAGCAGTAGCAGCTGCCAAAATGGAGTTTTAAAATTCTTGTATACACACACACACACACACAAGCACACTCTTGTCTCTGAGTATGTGTGTGGATGTGTGTGTGTGTGTGTGTGTGCGGAGATGAAGTAGGGGACTTTGGAAATGCAGCAAAGTGCATGAAAAGTAAGGCAAAGTAGTTCGGGTGGAAAACTCCAAGTGGAAAATAGAGCCAGCCCATTGATGGCGTGTCTGACTTGGTGGGTTTGGGGCTGCTGTGGGTGGTGTGGGTGGTGTTGGCGGATAGTTTGTTGTATTTACAGCGCAAACCACTTGAAAAAATATTTTTTAATTAAATTACAAAATTGCTAAAGAGTTTTCTGGCTACTGCCGGCAATGCGGCAGCCAGCTAGCAACTCCCACATCAAAATAAAAAGTACCCAATGCAAAGGACAGCAGAAGTAACTAAGGGCAGCAAAAGCAAAAGCAAAAGCAACAGCCGCAAAGCAGCGCAATAATGTGCTATGCCATGGGGCAGCATTGAGGTCCAGTTGAGTGGCGACTCTCGAATTTCGACTGCCTTTCGAGTAGTCGAGCAAAGTTTTAATTGAATGTGTTAGATAAGCTTTGGCAAAATATTTATGGCCCCGTCGTATACTTAATACGCACAACTAACTATTTGCAGCCGCAAGTAGTGGCAATCGTTGTTTGTTCCACTAGCCACTAGCATCAAATATTAATTTTAATAACCGCTTCGCCGCTCCCATTGCAAATGTCGAGCGTCGAGCAGCTACTCCTCCTGCCGGACACTTGGCGCACTTTTAAGTGTTTCGCCAGCTTGTCGACTTTTGTCGTTTTCGTTTCCTTACGCTTCGCTGCCAGTTGCCAGTTGCCAACTTGAGCCCTGCAGTTTCCAACGAGCTGCACAAATTCGTGCAACGCCATTTTGCAATGCGCGGGTGCGGAAAATGTAGGTGAATGCACCTCGCCAGGAGGCAGCCAACGGGCTCTTTGTCCGCCAGCTGCGCCATTTTCTATTATTTGCGGCTACTTTTCCGCGCGCGGCCGTTGACTTTGCCAGCCACTGTAAATATTTAAGCCCAAAGAGTGCGAGCGAGCTGTGTACTTGAGGATCAACTGGCTATCTTCAAGTGGAGGATTATAATACGACACAACTGTGAACTGAAAGTAAAATCGGGAACGATTATAATTATTTATTAAGAAAAATTAAAAAATACGA
This sequence comes from Drosophila aldrichi, assembly GCA_035045965.1. NCBI lineage: Eukaryota > Metazoa > Arthropoda > Insecta > Diptera > Drosophilidae > Drosophila > Drosophila aldrichi. The sequence goes on along the minus strand of JAWNOM010000341.1, from coordinate 1,708,030 downwards.
ATTATTTTTTGAGGTATTTAATAAAAAAAAAATAATAAAATAAAATAAATAAAATTATTGTTTTTTTATTTTTATTTTCAAGATCAAAATAACAATAATTAATAATTATTAAACATCAGTTTTTATATTAAATCAAATAAAAACTCATTAAAGTCAAAGAGTTATTTTAAATTTGAATAATAGAAATCGGAAATAAATGATTGAATTAGATTTTTATATAAAAATTGATGAGTAATTTAAAAATTATTATTATTTTTTTGTTAGAAATTCATACTATATAATAATAATTGAAAATTAATAATTACAAAAATAAAATTAAAAAATAATTGCAAATAAAAGTTTTTCCAGTTTTTGAAATTGCAAAAAAAAAAAATTAAAATAATAATAATAAGAAAATAAAAATAAAAAATAAATAAAAAATGTTTTTTCAACTATTCCAATTTTTTTTTTTTTTTTTTTTGCCTCGATTTTTTAAAATTCACAACTCATTTGCAGTCCGTGATGAATATGCAAATTCTGAACTTATTTACTCTCTATATATTATTAAGTAATTCCATATTTCAATCAGATCATTTGATGATGAATAAATTCAGCTCAAATATCGTTTCAAAATATCTTATCAGACTGAGAAATTAAATTCTATTATTAGGTTGGCATTCAAAATATGTATTTGGCTTTCATTGTTCAGCTCTAGTACCTAATATATATATGTATATGTATGTGTGTATGTATATTCGCATGTCGACTTAATTCATTGGGAAAGAGCTTTGGCATATATTTATGTATTTGCACATTTAATATTCTATGCCCCAAGCGAAATCTGTCAAATGCTTATCTGCAGTGGGATGTTTTTGTAATTTATGGCAGAGATGGCTGTGATTTGCATTTGGAATCTGCCGTCTGACAATGGACTGTCAAATCTTCGATAATAGGCATTTGATTGCATTAATTATTGCTTTCGAGGCGTCTCCAATTCCCGTTGGGCATTAACTTGGCTTATGGCGCATTGCCATTGAGAGAAAAATCGGAGGCTGCTTTAAGTTGGAAGTGAATTCAGCTAAACTGCAGTCAGTTGCATGTGCAGATTCGCCAACAACATGCTGCATGCAACATGCCACAGCAACATTAATAAATAAGAGAAGATGGAATGGGCTTTGTTTCAGTTTCGTTGCCTGCAGCTATTGTTATCTTTATATGTGTGCCACATTCAGTTTTGTTTATAAATATTTCATTTTGTGGCAAACAATGCGAGGCGACGCCAGGCACTTCCGCATGCGGAGCTAATGCCCTCACCGCTCCTTCGCTCTACCGTTCCCTGCTCCAGACACTTCCGCATGCTAAGTCAACAGAAGCAAGCAAAATAAGAAGAAGCAGCAGCTAACGCCTTACACTTGTGCCCTACTCTTGATCCCAGTCAGCGACACAGTCCGAGTCGCCGTCTATTTTGCTTATTGAAGTCGCACGACGACTGCGGTTGACGAGTCCAAGTGGGGGAGCCCAAATGCCTTTAAAGAGGCGCAAGTTGGAGAGCAAACAAGATTTTGTAATATTCCATCTGCTGACATATGTAGTTCATTAGTTCGTTCAAGTTGTGGCGTGTTTTTGCATACGACTCGTACACAAGACTTGAATTAGAGCTGTCAAATCTTTGTCATACATCACATTTGCTGCCCTGCATCCAGCATCCAGCATCCAGCATCCAGCATCCAATCTCGAGCGTGGGTCATATGCCACTCAATCAAAGTATCTGCCGAGAATAGCTTTAAAACAATTGTGCCACGCTCTGCTGCTGCCAATCATGATGATATTAAACAAGCTAACGATGATGATGACAATGATGACGATGATGATGATGAGCATAAAGATGATGTATTTCTCTGCTTGTAGCTCTGTTGCGCACTAGTTTCAGCAATTGCCCCGGCCAGTGAATTGATTGATTAGCCAACGCGAATGCCAATTCTGGCCATGCAGTATTCATAAGGGTTGCCCCGTGTCTCGGCTAGGGGGGGAGGGGGGCGAGTGCGTGCCAGGTCTCATTAATATTTAGCCGGCCAGTTTCTGCGGCATAATTAAAAGTGACTTTTCCAAGCAACCAACCAGGCAGTCAGCCAGCTTAGCCCCTAACCCGGTTGGGTAATGCTAGAAGTTTTTCGTCAATGTCGTCGGCCTTCTAATGGCTGACAGTTGCTCGAAATGATGATGACAGTTTAGATGAATTAGTTTATTCAGTTTGCTGCTAATGCGCCCAATTAATGCCTCAACTTTAGCTCTAACCGGAGTCCACTGTCCACTGTCCAGTGTCCCGGCCAATCAATTTATTAGCCATACATACATATGCATGTCCGCAGTGAGAAACGTTACATCATTATTTTTGCATGGCAGCTCCGGAGTTCGGTTCACACTTAAATATGCAAGAGGCAGAAATCATATAAGGGCCGGGGCAATATGAACTGACGGCGAAATATCTCAAGGAATGTTCGTTAATCAGTTGGGAAAGCAGGAGAGGTCGCTGGATGAGAAAAATGCGCATTTTAGTGGCAGTTAATGCATACATTTATTTGATTTTATTTATTTATTTATAGCGTGCTCCCCTAATAGAAGACATTTTTCATTTCATTCTGCTCCGAGAGCAAGTGGAGTCCTCTCTGTGTGTGTGTGTGTGTGTGCCCACACGAAATTACATCAAATATCAATTAGTTCATCATTGGGGCGGGCCCTCCGTCCGCCCACCCAGTACTTTATGCTCTGACCCAATTCAGCTGGGAGATGCGCGAGACGAGCTCACAGCATCCAGCAGCTGGCATTGTTTTTAGTGCATTTTCACACTCAAATTGCGCCATAAAAATTTATATTAATTTCAATATTAGGCTCATTAACATGGCCGCCAGTAAAATTGTGAAAGCATCAAGGGGCGACAAAGAGAGATACAGAGTGTGAGAGAGAGAGAGAGAGCGAGAGAACGACAATATGACGATGATAAAGATGGATGTGTTTGAAGTCGGACTGACTTGTGTGACATGTACAAATCGTAAAGTCAAGTCTATAAATAAAATATGTGCTCTATCACAGCAGCAGCAGCATCCGAAACTATTAGGCCCCACTCCCAGTCTCAGCCCCTTCCACCGTTCCATTGCTCAAGTGGCAGAGAAACATTTTCAAAGAAACGCATCACAAATGCAAAAATAATCAGCTGACATCGCAGTTGAGGAGAACAAAACAGAAAAAAAAAAAAAAAACAGAACAGAACAGAACAGAACTCTACTGAAAAGACAATCAGGCAATCTGAGAAGACGGCGGACTGTACGCGACTCGAGCAGTTGACTTTGAGCGCCCTTAGCGTAGTTGCGTATTATGAACTCTCCGGCGGAGCAGAGAGAGAGAGAGAGAGAGAGCAGAGACTTCTTATGCGCGAATATATATATGAAATTCTGCGTAATCTACATCTGGCTTAGCGACAAGCCACAAACGAAGACAGCAATGGGAAATTGCACAGCTCATAAGCTGAGCTGATGACGTCTCGACTTGGTTCAGCTTGGCCTGGGCTGGCTGGGCTTTATGTGGATGCGTTTTTGGCATAAATTGAAATGAACTCGGCCAATTTGAGGCACAAGCAGTCACAATTTGCATAGTCGATAGTCGAGGCCCAACTACACACACACAGACACGCATTTGGTTTTGCTTCCCATTTTTTATCGTTAAAGAACGGAAGCTGACTCACAGCAGCAACAATTAGAAATGAATGGGCGGATGCTCTGGTGGCACATGGAATAGGAATTCGTTTTAGAAAGCTGCTCTCGAAAATACATGCATACATACATATATCAGAAATATATATTTTATTACGAAACACACACATACACACTCAGACAGCAATCGGCAGTGCATTGACTTCCTGTAAGAATATACATTGACTTCAAATGCAGCGGACAACAATCAAGAAACCAGAGAGCGTCGCACTTCACCCACATTACGCAGTTGCTGAAACTATTTCTGTTTGTTTTGTATTCCGATACCCTGTAGCTACTGAAAAGGGCAAGCAGGGTATGCTGTACGATAAGTGTACATATGTCTGTAGTTGTTATCATTTTTTATTTTAATCAAAATTAATAATCAACGAGTTTTCTTATAGAAAAACCCATGGAACCGTATAATATCTTAAGATAAAATTGTGTGTTTGCTGCCTGACTAAATTAGGTTTGCTGCTTAGTTAACTGAACTGAGTTGTAGTACCTAAAACCCCATGATATATGTATGTATATGTGAAGAATATATTGGAAAAATTAGGAATATTATATAAATGAAATGTAATATGTTATATTACAAATATAAAATAATATTATAAAAGTTATTTATATATCACAAAATTCTATCATTGTCAAAACTTACAAAAATAAATAAATAAATGAAATAAAATAAAATAAAATAAAATAAAATAAAATAAAATAAAATAAAATAAAATAAAATAAAATAAAATAAAAAAATAAAATAAAATGAAATGAAATGAAATAAAATAAAATAAAATAAAATAAAATAAAATGAAATGAAATGAAATAAAATAAAATAAAATAAATATATATATACATGCATATATGAAAAAACATATGATAAAATAAATTAATATTATAAAAATTAAAAAAAAAGTATATATATATATATTTGTTAAAAATGTTGTTTGTTAAAGTCAAATTCTAAATATTGACTTGACAGGGTATTCGCTAGTCGTGCACTTCTGATTGAGCTAGTGTTATTTTTTTGTGTGTCGCTCGTAGGCGACAAAGTCAGTTTCTTGTCAGTGGTGACAAAGAGGTATTGATTACATCTACTGAGTGGCCTGCAAAGCGAGGACAACGCGAGAAGGGATGACGGGATGGAGGGAGGGGTGTGTAACACAGAGGGTAACTAAAGTTACTGATGTGTGGCGAAAAAGATGACTGATAGAGCAGAGAGCGTGTTGAGCGTTGGGAACGGGACCATTATCGAGGTTAGCTAAGTAGAAACAAACACAAGTGTTGAGGTCGTCAGAAGTCAAGCTTCCTACATAATATGTGTGTGTGTGTGTATATACATACATATACATATGTATATAACATAAATTGTAAATTACAAATTATACAGTTTAAGCATTTTTGTACTCAATCTCACATTGTTCTTTCTCTCTCTCTCCTTCTCTTTGCAGGTATGTTACGACACAGTTTCTCTCAGTGTAAGTTAATTGATTGAATGCAATTCGAATGGCCTCTTGAGGGTCCATTTCGCAAGCAGAAATCTATCTATTTCATAAGAACACAACAAGGCAAACTTAAAATGCATTGAAAACAAACAAGGTAAAGTTTTTTTTTTTTCGGGCGAAAACCCAGAACCCAAAACCCAAAAGCGAAAACCCAAACAAACAACAAACTGTCGGTTGAACTAAACCAAAGGACACTCGTTGAAGGTCAACTGAAGGTGGCCAAAAGAACAGCAACAACAACAACAGCAAGAGCAGCTGCCAGTTGCCATTTCGTGGATCCTGGGGCACCTTCAGCAGCCCGACCAGGTGAAAGCAAATAAACGTGTGGCATTTATATTTGTGGCAGCAAATTTATTTAGCATGCATTTTCCACGAGCGCCAGAGAGAGAGAGAGAGATAGAGAACACGATGTTTGGAAAGTGTGGCAAACGCTGTAAATTTTCACTGGCATATAAAATACATAGGAAGAAGCGTTATAGAGGGCGAGAAAAACGTGCGCGTTTCCAAATTGATTTTCAGCTGATTCAAATATATATATTCGTAAATGTGTATGTGTGGGTGTGTGTGTGTATGTTGAGTGTACACAGCAGTTAGTGTAGCGCTTTACAAATTACTTGGCCAACATGTTTTATTTGAGGTTTAATTAGTTAGTTGGCCAACAAGCAGCTGCTGGCCACATGCACCGCAAATGCAGGCAAATTAAAGTATTTTCGTTGCATATTTCATGCGCTTGTTTCCGTTTCGATTGTTTCAATATCCCTCGCATGCCCTCTACCAGACAACTTATCAATGAATGAGCTCATCCGTCAGATTTCACTGGCGAATCTCGTTTAGTGTTTATATTTGTTATTTTCGACTCGCGGCTTCTTTGATTGCGACATCCATTTAGATGGGGTTCAATAAGATCAGTGTCGTCGCTGATTAGAAATCGGGGGCAGCTACAAATCAGAGCGTACGACGTGAAAGGGGGGAGAGGGAGCGGGGCTAGAATACACACACGTGAAAAAGATATGTTTAGGCATTCAATTAATTATAGCCCCTGCTAGTCGTATGGGTAAAACAAAATTTGACTAACAACCACCTCGATATGGGCGTAACTAATGTCGACATGTATTATGGAAAAAGCTAGTTAATAAAAGAAACTAAAAATAAATCAAAAGCCAGAACATGCGATACGCGGACGGAACGGACATGAATCGCATTTAAAGAAGTTCCAGCGCGGGCGAAAATTCTTTTAAATACGATGATCGGGCAAAAAGAAGTCTGAACTGCTGCGGCTCAGTGTTGAAAGCAAACGATTTACAAGACTTACACACGCCAAAAGCGGTAGAGTCCCTAGCTGAATGATAAATAATAAATAGCCACAAAGAGCTGAAATACGGCGGGTTACCAAAGCGTGACAAAGCACAAAATGAAACGACTTGAGCCAGAGAGACAGAGTTTTTCTTTATTTTTACTCTTTGTGTTTAAAGAGGCCAAGACTTTGGGTCAGATAATTGGTTATGCCAAAGCATCAATTAAAAACTCCAAAAAGTGGGCGCCAAGCTGGAGCTAAACAGCGCCAACTGTAGAGCTCTAGAGAAACATATTCGAGATCTCTGTAGAACAACGAGAGCCAGAAAAGAAGGGTGGCTACTTGGGACTTACGGGGGTTACAGAAGCGGAAGCCGAACGGCGAATGGACGTAAAACGTTTTTCCGGTTACTTAAGAAAATTATAGGTTACATAAAAAGAAACTGAGCGAATTGAGCAGGGAGGACGAGCTGGAGGAGGAGAAACAAAGAGACTTCAGTAGGTCGGGCAAATCGGACAGACAATTGGACAATTCGTCAACAATGTCAGTCCGAGTTTATTTATTTATTTATTGGATTGCTTTGTCACTGGGTTCGTTCGGCTCGGCTGGCTTTATTAGCCGTAAAGTAGTAAAAACGTAAAAACGACTAAGGCGAGGTGAGCTGAGGAGAGGTGCTCGGTGTGCTGAGGGGCTTATTGTGTGAGGTCAAGAGTTAAGCGAAGCTCAGCGAGGCATGCTATTCAAATACATAAACACATACGAGACGGCTAAAAATACAGCTATGCCACCTACGGAGCACCGAGAGTCCCCTTTACTAGCCCAATTGTCGCCTGTGTGGTTGTGGTTTAAATATAGCCACGTTTTATGGAAGTGCTCTAATTTTATCACATGCAACTATCAACTGATCCAGGGGCGTGCGCACGTCGCTCGAGAAGGGGGCGTAGCGAAAACAAAGAAAACACAAAAGTCGAGGGCCCAAATTAACGAGCGACATGACTTGCTCTTATCGCAGCAGACGTCAATTTTCCACTCCAATCAGTCCACAATATTTACATACCTCAATACGAATTAGCACCTGCGGAGGACTACCCTCCCGCCGAGACTACAAATTGAAGAGCATTTTGCACAGAACAAATGGAATTGCGAATATTGATCTTAAATTCAAGCTTTAGTCGGGGGCCGAGCTGAAAAAATTGACTCGGTATGAAATGAAATATGCTTTGGTATTTGATTTACAAGAATGGTAAATCTAGCGGACCATTGCTTCCACACGCCCACACACGTGTCCTGCGGCACTTTTCTCCTCTATTCATTTATGACGTTTGATTTTTTCCGTTTCTGTTTGCAACCAGCCAACGAGCACAACAAAAGACCAGCAGGAGGCGAGAGCAGGGACAGAGGAAGGGAATGGAACAACAATGAGCTACTTTTAACATGAGGTTGAGAATCAATGCCGCTGCTGGCCGGGCGTTAAATGCCGCGACTCTTCGCCTGTCAGCACAATTAGAAATGCACATATGAGCCGCTGCAGAGCTCTGCCGCTGCTGCTGCTGGCCGTCATAATGGCATATTAATAAAGCCGTAATATGATATTCCAGGCGATGGCTATCGGGGCTACACGTCGTCGGCTCTGATGAAATTATTCATGCCTAAGCTGGCCCGCGGTTGCGACCGGGGCGGTGTGTCCGACGTAATTAGTCGTAGTTATGGCAGCCACAAATACAAGTTACTATCCAAAAGATAATAGATAAACAACACAAACACACACACATACACACTCACTGATATAGGAAGTGACAGGCTGCGTGTGGGGCTGGCTGGGCGAGTGGTAATTGAATACCTCGCATGTTGTTGTCGGCTGCACACATCATTGAGTCTAGCTCAAGCAGGAATCGCTGGCCGAATCCGAACTCGAACTCAAACTCGAACTCGTATTCGTATTCGAACTGGAAATCAAATTCGAACCGATGGGAACCGATGGTCCGCGGGTCGATTGCCCACCTTGGGTGTGTGTAGTTGTGTGGGTGTTTGAGTTTAGAGTTTCCGCTCATGCATTTTTCATGCGTCTCGTTTGTGGCCCGTAAATGGGGGCGTCATCAAGCGATTCCCAATAATAACGAAACTCCAATATGTATGTATGTATGTGTCTGTTGTTGACAAATTGTTGCGTGTGTATATTTAATATAATTAGTAGTGACAACAGCCGTACACACCGTAACTCCGTAAGTCCGTAAGCCCCTAACTGCTGTCGTGCCACATATTAGTAGTGTTGTCAGTTGTGTAATTGGTTCCACTTTCGGAGGGGTGACACTGCCAAAGGGTTTCTAGCGTATCATGACTTTCAAATGACTTTCGGGGGAGGAGACGGTGCTCGGAACTACCAACTTTCTAAGAACCCACAAATCAAAGAAGAATGAACTAGATACAGAAATGTAAAACTAAAATGTAATTGAACTCTGGTTCATTAAACCTCTATTGGGGGTGTGACAGATGTTGGCCCTCTGAAATAACGAGTTTGCTTTGATTGACAGTCGGAAGAGACGAAGCAGTGCTAAGCATATATTTTAGTTGTACAGCACCGTCTAAAAAAGACTTAGTTTCTTCTAGCTAGCAGCTTAATCTGCTTTTAATCTCACTCGCGCAATTCTCACGTTTTCGACGACATTTCTTACTCTCTAGCATGTTGTATTTATTTATCAGCATTAATGACACTTAATGCAGTTGTCGCTGCAACACGAAAGACAACAATTACGAGCAACAAAGCAGCCCAAAACCCAACTGTTAAAACAACACAGAGCAGAGAAGAGCAGGGAAACATGTCATTAGCTTTCGCATTCAATGCGAGGCTTATGCATGCTGTGGGTGTGAAGAGCATGTGGGATCATCATCAGGCTTGAAATATGTGTGTGTGTGTGCGGCGGCGGCAGTTGGATTTTAAAGTTGGGATCCCTTTGGGATAGATCGTCAATTGGATTGTTCAAACACATTGTTTTTACAGCTTGCATTGTTTATGTTTTGTTTGTGTCTTTGGGGGACAGTTCTGGTCGCTGCTCGTCGCTCGTATGGATTGTTTTTACAGTTGCTGTCAATTTCGGCCACGGCCATGGACGGTGGCAGGGGCCGGGAGGGACAGTGGCAGTGGCAGGGGCATGGAAATTGACTTCGGGTCCACGTAGCGCAACTTTTTAAGCCAGCCAGCAAATTAAGGGCATTAAAAAGTTACACGTACGCGCACACATGTGTGCAGAGATGCTTAGTGGGAATGCAAGTTTTTCAATTTTCACGTACTTTCCACACAGCAGCAGCAGCAGCTTAAAATTCAGCCAGAACTTTTCACGATTAGTTGGTCATTAGGTGGGTGAGGGACTATAGAAAAGTTCCCGCTGCTCCCTAGGTGGCGGGCGGGCGGAACCAAACATTAATCATGGGATGCCTGCTGCACTTTTTAAATTGCAATTGCGGAATTTGGTATTTGGCTTTGGCTTTGGCTTTCGGTTTGGCTTTGACTTTGCCTCTGGCTATGGCTATGACTTTTAGCTGTGACTTCGCCTGCCGATATCAAAGTTTTGCCTTCATTTGCATATCGCACAAAAAGTTACGTTATCATTTGGCTGCCACTGTCTGTCGGGTCGGGTCGAGTCCAGTTCAGCCAAATCCCTTTTTTGGCATCGCTGTCGAAAGTCGCATTGGACCGAAAACAAAAACTATTCTCCAGCTCCTCGCACCATCCACATGTATCTCTGAATTTTTGTATCTCCTGAAAAAAAGGCGAAATAAAGAAAGAAAGAAAAAACGGTCAAAATCAATTTAAAGTTTTGGTGCATAAATTTGCACCACATTTTTCCAACTGCAATCTCCGAGAGACTCCCAGCTGGGCAATAGATAAAGTTAATTTTTTTAAACTAGCCCTCTCTCTCTATCTCTGTCTCTGTCTCTTGCTTTCTCACTCGACTTTTGTTTGGAATTTCAAACAGTCTAATTGTTGTGTGCAAGGTTTTTTCTCCGCACAGAAAGTTCTCTTCGTTGTTGTTCACTCTTAATTAATTGATTAGCATTTGCAGTGACATTTGCATGCTTAACTACAAATTGAGTACAAACTATTTAAAGACCGAGACTCGCCTCAAATTTTGCAGTTTTGCATGATTAGATGCACACACACACACACTGAGGTAGGCATATTTTGCTCGTCGTCATAGAGCTAAACAGACACACAAACATTTTTTAATTAAACCTCAAGCAATTACAAGTGCTGCAAGTCAGGAGGCGGTACAAAGGGAGCCAACGACAACGACGACGACAACGACGACGACACCTCGCACAGTTTACACTCGAAATGACATGCAAAGAGCCGAGATGGGACGCGTTGGCAATGGAAATTTTCGGTAGTCGAAGACGTAGAGGCGGTAGGAGTCCTCCCCTGTGTGGCTTTCTGCGGCACTAATTGATGTGGCAGCCTGGCTGCTGCTGTCTATGCGGCTGCTATGCCCGCTCCCCAGTGCAGCTGACATAGATTTGTATAGCAGCAGCAGCAGCAGCAGCAGCAGCAGCAGCAGCAGCATCAACAATGATGCAGCAGGAGTCGGTGCTGCTGCAACATCTGTTGAGGAGGACGTCTCTAGTACTTGAGCGAAGAAACTGCCACAATTTTCTAATTATTTGCAAAATTTTATGCCAACGAAAAGGCGAACACAAAATGCAGGCAACCCATTTGGCACGGTACTTGCACACACACACACTCTCTCTCTCTCTCTCTGTGCGTGTGTGTGTGTGTGATGCTTATGGAACGCCAAGTTTTATGCAACATTTTTGAATGCCGTTGCCAGCAGCTGTTGCAGTGCGGCAACAATAACGAACCAAACGAATTTTTGCAGCTGTGTGCAGGCCCCTCCCCACACCCCACCCACCCACTCAGCAAAACTTTGCCCGCACAAGTGTATCTGTGTCTGTGTGCGTGTGCTAAATTTTACATTAGTTCGATTTTCATTTCATTTGCTGCCAGTTATTTTTGATATAAATTTTTGAAAATGACGCCAACGTCAGCGACATCCTTCTGCTCGCTCTGTCTCTGTCTCTGTCTATTTGCCTCCTTTTTATCTCTGTCTCTCGCTCCCTCGCTCCCGCCTGTGCGTGCATTTAACTTTTGCTGCCTCAGCGAACGCTTTCCAAAAAGTATGCTGCAAACTTTTGCGTTGACCCCTTTTACGCTTCTCAAATGCAATTTTCAATCACGCAAATGGAAAGCGTTTCTGAAGTCCCATTCAGCTCGACTTGGGCAGCTCTTTGGCGAAAAGACTTTGGCGGGGGCGCCTTTGATTCACGCACTTCACACACGAAAACAAATCGATGCGCAGAGCAACATCAAAAGCTGACAAATGACAATTAATTGCCTGGCCCCTGTGAATGAGCATCATAAACAAAACTAAAAACTGAAAACTGAACGCGAAATGAAATAAAACGGGTTATATTGAAATGCCGCTGCGCCGCCAACCGAAGCCAAAGAACTGGGCGTGCCAAGACCCAGACTCACGGGGTCGGCCCTCACAGGTAACACAGCGCCAGCTACGCAAATTGAATTCGGTGAGAAAAAGAGCAGCCGAGACTCCGAGCAGCAGCAGCCGCATTAAACAAAATTGACGCTTCATTAGTTTTTGGCTTAACGCTATTTGCGCTTCAGCAAACAAAATAAGAAATAGAAGAGCCAAAAGACACAGACATAATTCACAGGCGAGGGACATTGAGCACAAAAAGTGGAAAGCAAGCAAATAGATATATGTAGGTATATAGAGCCAGATAAAACTTCCAGCGAAACTATTAAAATCTTGTGTCACAAAGCAGCCAAAGCTTTGTCTCAAATATTTGATGAGGTCATATTAATGCTACATATAAGACGGAATCTTCTTTGAAATAACTTTGAAGACTTTCATAAGACACCACAAATTATCATTCAAATAGTTTTGCTTACCTAAGCATTAATAATCAGGGAATACTCGACTAGGAGATACCACGAGTGAGGCCAATCAAGATTGATTTTGCTACTTCATCGAAATTATGACTCTATTAATAGAATTTTTAAGTATGTGTAAGCACAGACAGATTATCCAAATCGTAATTCCCTCGTGGCTTTATCAATTGACCACAGCTCTAAGTCCTTTAACAAGAAATTTCGAGGAATTTCAGGGAATTTTCAGCAAATACACTTGATTGTATTGTACGAAAATATATTTCAGATAATTTCCTGAAATTCTTTGTTAAGTGGAAATTGGAACTTAGAATTCTTTTCAGTCGACTTTAATAAATTGGGAAGCGTAAGAGTTTATAAGAAAGAAATCTTGATCTGCACCTGTAAATATTATTTATTTATTTAAATTATTATTTAAGCCCTCCCACACTAGAGGACTAGTGATTCAGGACTCTGTGTTGGGTTCTTGTGAATATAAATAATTTTGTGTTCAATGACATAATATACTTTATATAATTTAGTAACAATAGGTCTAAACCCACTCTCGTCCGAATATGAACTAAGCCATAGCAGTTCTACTGGTTGGGTTCTCGCCCAAATATCTGAGTGGACACTCCAGCATCCTTAGATTGTCAATAGTCTTAACTTATTATATTATATTATATTATACTATATTATATTATATTATATTATATTATATTATATTATATTATATTATATTATATTATATTATTATTAGGATTATAAGACGGATAGGATTAGGTTGCCTCTGTTGCTGATTTTGATCAATAAGATATAAATTAATGGAGTAAGGCAGCTAATTAATTAAAAGTTTTCGAGTTTTTATTTTAAAGCTGCCTACATTATAATCTGTAGTAAATACTTTGGCTTTATCAAAATAATTCTCTCCCATAATATAATAAAGAAACTCTCTTTAAATATAGGGGCTTTGAGTGTAAATTAACTGAATTCAATATTATGAAAACTTATTCAATTGACGTACGCATTTCCTCGTTTATAATTAAAGTAAATATTTATTTATTCATTCCCATAACATAAGGAGCTCTATATGAGAGATATATGAAGCAGGAGCAATTGTTGCAGGCAGACTTTGACTTCATTTAACCCTCAATAGGTTTAGTTCTTGAAGCAGCTCTCAGGTTTCGTGAGTTGGAAATTGTGTTAAAGCCTTTACAGTGGCTGCGGCTACCGAATTGAGCGAGCTAACTGCTGAAAGTTGATTTTCAAGTTAATTATCAGTTGGCATGTGCGGCAAGTTGTAGATGTTGCTGCTGTAGCTGTTGCTGTTGCTGTTGCTGTTGCTGTTGCTGGTGCAAATAACTAACAGGCAACATCAGCAGCAACAGCAACAGCGCGCTGACGTTTTAATTGAGTTTGGCTTCCATGGCAGCTGCGCTTCCAGTGTCTGAGTTGGTTTGAAGACGCGGATGCGTACAAGTTAAATAATTTCATTACAAACAAATGTGTGTTGAGTGTGGGCGTGGCATCTGAGTGGGCGTTGAGTGACTGCAATTACTGTGCCACGCACTGCGACTAGCAGGTGCACTGAAAGCATCGGCCGCCCGCCCGCCCGCATTCAAATTGATTGGTCTAGAGCGCCGCGTGATTGACGGCCGAAAAACAATATCTGGCGATTTGCGCACTCTATGCACAATGCGAATTAACTGGAGCAGCAATAACAATGCAAAAGCCATCAAATTGGCGCTAACTGCGCGCCGCAGTCTCCCCAGGATCGCGTCTGGCCGCGGGGTCAGCTCCATGCCTGGTCATTGTTTGCTCCGCATACATATTGTAGTTTTTGGCCAGAGTCATGGCATTTGGCACGCTGCTGCGATTCGGTTATACGTTATTTCTTTCTTTTTTTAGAGCGACATTCGCTGGGGCGTCATAAAAATTGATGGATGCTGGGCAAGATGCCCCGACGAGGACAATAGAATTGATCGGCGTTAAATTTGAAATAATATGTATGCATTAAGAGGTTTATTTTGCCGCTGCCCCGGAGCCATAAATTGGGCATGACAAGTATTTATAGAGCAATCGAAACTATATCGATGCGCTGTCGTTGATTAAAAACGGAAATGGTCGATTGCTAAAGATGCTCTCATCTAGCTGCATCTAGCTGCATCTAGCGGCGCACAATTCCAGTGGCCATTACGGAAATGTAAGAAAAATATTTGGACAGCGTTCTGTCCTGCTGCTCCTCCTCCTCCTCCTTCTCCTCCTACTCTTCTGCTGCCATGCCGACAATCGAACTGTAAGAAAATGACGACTGCAGCTTTTCATTTTTTAATGCCAGCTCGCAAAGGAGGCAAAGGAGCAAAGGCGGCCCACTTCACTTGTCACAATGGCCAGGACAGTCGCAGTGGATAGAAAAATGATTGTTAGGAAAAAGCCCGGCCATATCGTTTTCCTTTGTCAGTCCTTTGTAAATGCGAACGAGAGAGAACTCTTGAAGTTCAACTGCAGTTGGCAAAATATTTCCGCTGGCAGACGAAAATCTTTAAACCCACTCGAGAGGTTAACGAACCCATGAACTCACTCAGTCAGTCAGTCAGTCAGTCAGTCTATCGGACGGTCAGTCGAAACACTTAAGTGCATGATAAATCTGTGCTCATTTGTATAACTCATCCTCCATATCGATTTTCGCTGGCGTGATTATTATGGTCTGTTATTACATGCTCGCTCAATGCAGTGGAAGAAAAACTCGGGGAAAACTGAGGGAAAAACAGTTGCGACCTGGCACTTTTGCGATAATTTATGCAATTGTTCGCTTTGTTTTGGCAGCCTTTCGGGTCGTGAGGGAAGGGAGGGTGGGGTTGAAGCGCCTGCGCCTAAAATGCGGCAAACATTTTATGCGCTTGCTTATTTTATAGCCTTTGGCATTGCAAATGCAGCGCCATAAACATGATTGCCCAAAAATAGAAAGAAACAAGATAGGAATAGAAATAAAAAAGTGACTTTTGTCGCATTTCCTCGACACATTTGGCGGCCTTTCAAGAAGGACGACTCCTGCCCTGCTCCAGTGGGAGTGCTGCTCCGCTTCAGTTCTGCAATGGCGAACCATAAGTGCGGCCTCTGACTGACTAATCGCATTCCAATTTGTGCCGCCAAGCTAATTGCCCTGCCCCACTCGAGGGCACTCTCACAGGCAGCCACTGCGGGAGCTTATCGCCAAATGCGCTCAAGTGGCCGCTTGACCGGGCCCCACACAGTACGCCCAGGCCTGTTAGCCATTGGCCATTGGCCATTGGCTATACAGTATAACAAGGCCATGGCTCAAAGCAAATAGCTTCAATTGTTTTAAGCTGGTTTCTTAATTAGACATTGTGGCTATCGGTCGCTTCAACTTCACTGACCACACACACACACACACACACACAGACACACACACACAACTAACTAACGAACTTATAAACTAAGCAAAGCCGCGGGCCATTGTACAGCTTGAAAGGAGCCGTCTACGAGTGATAATTCAGCACGTACGAGAGATGAGCAGATTCTGAGTCTGCTTCAGCTTCAGCTTCAGCTTGGACCCAACTGTGGAGCACGTCGCTTGTTTCATAATAATCAAGTGCTGCCAATTTTGCGAGCCTCTGGCGTAAATGTCAACGATTTGATAATGGAACTATTCCAGCTGACTGTGGCTGGCTGTGGCTGGCTGCGTGACAAATGTGGAGCTGGTCCTTGAGCACACTTCCTTCTCGCATTAGTTGGCATTTGTTTTGCTTTGCAGTGGGCCAAGCGTGCAAAAAGAGCCAAGACAAATATTTGAAAAATTGCACATAAACCGAAAGCTGTTAATGCCAGGCCGAGGGTTGGCCTCTGCCAACATACTTACATAAATACAGATATATATATATATATATATATATATATATATATATATGTATTTATCCCTGGTCCCCCAGTATACAGTATCCAGGCAGGACCACTTGAGCAGCAATTGACGCGTGCTATCGATTTGCCATGCCTCGCAACAACAACAACAAATAAACAAAATAAACAAAAATTCAGCAATTGCGTTTGAATGACGGCTTATTTCGCAGTCTCTGCACTTTTCGCTCTATTTGCTTATTAAATTTGTTGAATTCATACGCAACTAGCAAGGATAACAAGAACTCAAGCCACAAGCCCCACAACCCCTCGCTCCAGCTCCCCTCTTGGCTAACACATTTTGTACTATTTCCTTTCAATCTATGCGAATATTGTGTATGTGAATGGCGTATGCTTGTGTGTGTGTGTGTGTGTGAGGGTGTGTGCGTGTGTTTGCATTTATTTCCCGCTTTCATTGGCATTTATTTTGGCACTCAATACCCACGACCTGAGCAGACCTTGCCATGAGTGAAGTTTGTGGTGTTGCTGGTTGTGGTCTGATTGGGCTTTTATGAAGTTGCCCCGCCCCCCCCGCTCGCAACAAATGTGACTTGGCAGGAGTCGGGCAGGAGTATTTAAAGCATAGAACTGGAACTGTTTTGATGTTATCTTTAAAATTATTGTTATTATACTCATTCACGAAAGTGAATTGAGTATATTGGTTTTGTGCAATGTCCGTCTTGCTGTCCGTCCGTCCGTCCGTCCGTCCGTCCGTCCGTCCGTCCGTCCGTCCGTCCGTCCGTCTGTCCGTATGAACGCAGTTCATTTCGGCGCTATTGAAGCTAGAGACTTGAAATTTGGAACACATACTCGTGTATAGCTCCCATTTATAAAGTGTTAAAATTTTCCCGATCCGCCCACTAGAGGCGTGGCAAATCGGAAAATGCATTTTCCGATATACCAGAAACCATGTTAGTTGTAGAGCTAGAAAGCTGAAATTTGGTATGTAGGTCCGCGTTGACCACCCAAGTTCAACAAGCTATGGCGGATATATCTCCGCCCATTGGGGGCGTGGCAAATCGGATAAAACTGTATATCCTAAAGTTTAAAAGCTAGAACGTTGAAATTTTGCACGTGGGCTAATGTTATGATTCTATAATGACTGATAGAAAATTATATATCTACGCCCACTAGGGGCGTGGCAAATCGGACCTGAAGATATAGTGATTTTACAAATTTTGCTATATTTTTGGCAATATTGATGCTAGAGACCTGAAATTTGGTATATATACGCGGGTTGACCACCCAAGTCCAACGAGCTATGGTGGATATATATCCGCCCAAAAGGGGCGTGGCAAACCGCAAAAGTTTATATCTCCTAAAGTATAAGAGCTAGATGCTTCAAATTTGAATGGTTGTGTTTATGGTAACCTCCTCTATCGATTCTCCAAAAATAAATTTTACGCCTCTTTGGGGGCGTGGCACATCGAAAAATACCCTGTAATTTTCACATTTTTGGAGCGTAAGCATCCAAACTTTGCAGTTAGACTACCGTTAGCTCGTTCTAAGAACTGGCCAAAAATGAGGTGTCTACGCCCACTAGGGGCGTGGCAAATCGAGAAAAACTGCATTTTCTGCAGTACTAGAGCTAAACTTGGCTACTGAATTGCTGATGGGATGTGAATGAGTATCCCGCAGTCGGTAACGCCCGACTGCAACGGTCTTACTTGTTATTTTTATTATATTATGATATAATAAATATTCGATGCAGGTGTTCTCCCATCTGATGTTACCCAATATTCTCTCCTAAAACGTCTCCAGTTGAGATTCACCTGCGATTTTGTTGGCTTCGTTGCCTACAATGCCAGCTAAATCGACTTTGCCTTTGTCCGCATTGTGCTCGCCCATACAATATGGTATTTCTGTAAGCTGCAGATACAGGAAAACATACACTTGTATGTATGTATGTATATAGTCATATATGTATGTATATGTTGCGTTTTCAATTTGTGCGCTTTAATAATTCACAATTCAATAAATGCTAACAAATTGACATTGTCCGAAATGTTGTATAGATTTTCCTTTCAGCTCGGATTTTCTTTGCCAAACAACCCTGTAATCATGTGAGCATCTCAACATCTTTCTTTTGGGATGGGACGGGATGGGGCGGAATGGGATGGGGCCAGGCGGGTGGCAAGCCCACCAATTTCATTGCCAGGGAATTAACTTGAGCGACTTTTATGTCAATTCAATACATTTCATTTACTCGCCAATCTCTGCGTATCTCTGTATATACTACACATGTATATATGTGTGTATATGTATATAGAGTGTATTTATGTGTAAAGGGAGGATGGGCTGGGTGTTGCTTCAATAGCATATTCTATGTAACATATTTTCCACGTCCATTCGTAGTTTTTGCGCAAAATTAATTTGTAATTTTAGTAAGTTGGCAGCGCCGAACGTCGAGCGCTGTCAACGTCTGCTCTGTCGGCAGGATTCGTGGCTCGGCAAATATCCTGCGGCGCTCACAAATTATGTGCAAATAAATTGCCATTTGTTAAGTGGCTTTGCATAAGAAGTTCGTTTTCATACATCTAGTATGTATAGCGCTCGTTGCCGTCTCTCCGTCTCTCCGTCTCTCTGTCTGTCTGTCGTTCAGGCAGCTTTGTTGGCATTATTAGATCGCACATGAATATGTAAGTTGGCGAATATGGCATACACATTTTGGCCACATTCAATTTATTTCTATTAATAGCCGAGCGAGCGCTTGCATTTCCTATGCCCCACGACGCGTCGTTCATTTCCATCCAGCGAGTGTTATTCACAGTCATTCTGAGTCCTTGGTGACTGGGTGGTGGATTCGGTTGTGGCTTCTGCGACTCGGAGCCAATTAAAGTGAATGGAAAGGTAAATCAATTGCATGAAAACTTTTATTACGACAACTATTGGCAGCAAATTGCGTGGAAAGGAGAGACGCTTACGAAATTAATTGCCAGATTGCCAGATAGATAATAATAATAATAATGATAATAATTTGCGAATGGCAAGCAGCAACTTTTCATTAATTCATTCATTTGCCTATCAGGCAACGCCGCACACCTGTAATCAGCGCATAGCTTGCTGAATTGATGAAATTACCGCAGTTTAGAATCGTTTTAGCCGAACTCTCACAGACAAAGGCCTCGTAATCAGCTTAGCTGAGCAGCTTCATATGCCTTGATTAATACAACTCGTTGCCAGCAGCGCTTCTCCACGCTTCACAGCAATCAGCTTTCATTAGAGAACAAAAAGCCAAAATTAGAACCAAAATCAGCTCGAAGGGGTAGGAGGAGAGAGAGAGGGAGACGGGTAGATGCTCTAACTGCAAGAGTTGCTCAAACTATATTTCGAGCTATTTAATAAATGCAAGCTAAAACTGTTTATGAATTAGCAAAAGTCTCTTTCTACATATTCTCTAACTACGAAAGTTGCCCAAACTTTATTTCAAATGTCGAGTTCTTTAATAAATGAATGATAAAACTATTTAGAAACTAACAAAAGCAAGTTACTATCAAAAATCAAATCTTACTTAAGGAATAAGTCTAAATTCACTTAAAATATCTACTACAAACTGTAAAGTCTCTTGCATATACAGTAGAATCCGGTTATAACGACAATGAGGTGATATAACAGTATAAGTTTGCTTAGAAAAGTTTGTCTAGGAAACAGAATTTTTGTCGTAATAACCGTATGGACACTATAGACGGAGTCGTTATAACCGAATTCTACTGTATTCATTATTTTATATACATGAGAGTTTTCCTATTTATACGTTATCCGCCCTCAAATATAAACACATTTAGAAGTCCCTCAACTCTGGGCATTTTCGATTTATTTTTGCTTTTTCTCATAATTTCAGGGTATTCAAAAGTTTCAAGTTTATTTTATTTTTAACTTTAAATGGCTTACAAAGAACACAATTAATTATATGGACAGGCGTTACAAACTTCCAGCGGAGACGCAACTGAAGAAGCGTAAAAATTGTCCAAAATGAAAAAAACTGAAAAAAAAGAAAACAACATTAAAATATAAGAAAGAGAACGCAGAAACCGAAAGAAAAAGAAACCATTGAACGTCGTCATTCAATTTTTTTCGTCTCTAGTTTTTTTTTTGTTTTCTTCTATAGTCCGAAGCGTTAATTACAAAAACAATAACAGCTAAAGCTGCCGCCAGGTTAAGAGCCTATTCCAGACAAATTTATGTGTGTCTGTGTGTGTGTGTACACACATATGTACATAAACTGGCAGCTGGGCTAATGTCCATGCGGCTCTGAAGTCATTTATATTAATTTTAATAACATTGTTAAGCCGCACTGCGTCTAGGATTTGGCCCAGATGAACAGCTCGAAGTGGCTGAGTAACCCGAAAATCGAACAGAACCTCAGTCAGTCGGTCGGTCGTTCGGTCTGGGTGTTAACGATGAAACACTTTTCGGGCTTTGAATTTTTGAGCAGATAATCAAGCTTCAAGGCAACGCCTGCCCCTGCCACATCCAGAACCGGGTCTACGCCGCATATTAAAATCAAATTAGCGTTGTTTGGCTGAACTATAGTCCAGAGGCACGCATAGTGGTGGCTAGAGGGGGGGCTGGCATTGGTGACGCCGAGTAAATGTGTTTTTAAATGCATTGGCAAAGCGAGCTGCGAGTTGCAAGCAGCGAAGCAGCGAAGCATCGCGTGTCTGATTTATCCATTATGTTCAGCTTTTATCATAATAAATTCGATAAATTGGCGAGTGGCAGTGCAATTAGCATGCAAATGGTTTTTAATTGACCCGTTATATGGGCTCGAAGGGCGAGAGGGAGACTTTCAGTTAGCATCTGTTGGGGGGGAGGCCAGATAACAAGCCGAATGACCCCAAGCGAATGTGCCGCAATTTGAGCTGTTCAGGCATTTGATTTGAATATGGTCAGCCAAAGTTGGCATATTTGTCATATTTATTGGAAGTGGAAGTTCGAATTTCGAGTTTCGAATTTCGAATTTCGTAGGCAAACTCCACTTCACATTGGTTTAACCTTGGCTTTAATGAACCCATCCGTCGGCCGTTGGCTGACAACCGCAGCGCAGCAAACTTTGGCATATTAATTACTTTTGTTTCGCTTTGCGCAGGAGGCGGCTGCTTTGGCTGTGGGTCAGCAGCAGAACTATTAGAAAAGCTCTGGCCCCCTTCCGCTAATGACCCGTGGCAGGCCAGCGGGAGTGAAAGGCGCACAGCGTACTTAGCACTTTCCCGGAAGATGAAACAGAAATAGAGAAAAAAGAACAGCAAACCGAAAAAGATAGCCCGAAAAACCTCAACCAGCATGCCGCTGCTGCCACACTCTGCGTCTGTAATTAATCATCATTACATTTTCGTAAACGAAGCGGATTTTAAGTGGGATTTGCAGCTCAGTCGGCAGCAGACAGAGGACAGCAGACAGCGGACAGCGTACTGCTAGACAGCCAGCTATCTATTGAAGCCCATAACATGCTCATTTAGTAATGATGCCACTGGATCGACTCTCCTTTTGGCAGCCACTTGAGCGAGCATCCGCTGAAGTCCATGCGGTCTTCTTCTCGTTCGCTGCATTGACAGCTGGGGCTGCTTATCTGTCCTGCATTTGACATTTAGCATTAAAAACGCTTTAATAATAACGCTGTAATAATACCCACAGCCATCTCAGCTCGCTCAGCTCTCACAGCTTGTAGCAATTTTTGTGGGCGATGGCAAAAGACAGAGCCAGATATTTATCATTTCATCAATCAAATGGACATCGTTCTCTGGCCATGGCAATGGCTGCTTCTGTCGATGGGATGCCAAAAGAAAACTTTTCATCATTTAATTTTGCTGCTACAATTACGCAAGTTGGGATTCCGAAGCTGCCCGAGTGCTCTTTCAAGGCATCATCAATCTCTTTTAGCGTGTAAGCAAAATGGCGGACATTGGCAGGACAATAAAGGCAACACACACACACACGCACACGCAGATACTTATCAATTACAATAGCCGCCATTTTGTTTAGCGGCAAACACACATGCACACACATGCACGCGCGAGGACATAAATCCCATAAATGCAAGTCATATTTAAAAGCCAAGCGAAAAGCCCCACAAAAGTTTCGCCATTGGCTCTGCCATAGATTTCTGTCATAAGTAGTTGTTCAGCTCGAGCGGGGCTGGAACTTGGACTTGGACTTGACTACCAATCTCATTTGCTGCTGCTGCTCGGACTTGGCTTTTGTTGTGTGTGGCTCTGCGGCTCTGTGGCTGCTGCAGTTGAGTTATGACTTAAGCTGACATTTCATTAGTGCGCATTAAGTGTTCTGCGAATGAGTTTAACTGCCATGAGACATCCGACACTCGGCACAATAAAGCAAAGCAGACTCCACCAGCTGATGTGTGTTGGAGCTGGTTTTTAGCATAGCCTTGCCTTAATTAGTTGCCCTAATACGGCAGCATCTAGAGCACTCCAGAGCCGGACACTGAATGACCCAATTTCCACACACACACACACACACACACACACACACACACACTCGACGCGTCGCTTAATTAAACATTACTCGAGCTGACCGCAGGCCTTTAAATTCCGTGCGAATGCAGTAAAATAATTAATTGTGTGGCAAATACAGCCGATAAGCAGCAAATCCGAATAGCTAAGCAGGAGTCGGGCTGGTGCTGCTGCTGCTGGACGGACAGTTTCAATTTGAATCACACGAAAAAAAAAACGCCAACTGCCAACTGCTGCCCTATTCTAACAGCTAAGAGCTGAAAGTGTATTCGATAGATAATCACATCGTGATTGACTGCCGATTCGAGTAGTCTTGCTGCTCTCTGCTTACGTTTACAGGGTATGCGGCCAGTGGTCAGTCTCTGAGCGAAATGAATACAAAATTCAAATTCAAATTTAAATTAAATGAGCTCTGGGGCAGTTCAGGTCGGGGCTTGGCTCTCTCAAGTGGGCAGGCCACTCGAGTGGCCACAGCGCCACTTGAGCGAGCCATGGAAATGAATGGAATTGACCACGGACTGGCTGACTGCATGACTAACTGCCTGAATGAGTGAGTGAGTGAGTGAATGAGTGAGTGAATGAACCATTTGCATGCACACAAAACATTTGCAAAAATGGCAAACGCCGCAGCTAAGTAGAGCAACAAGCGGAGGCAGCAGCGGGCAGTGGGGACTGCCGGGGAGCGGACAGAGTGGAGTGCGGACTTAACTAGACTGCAGGTCAATTAATTAAGGGTAAATTAAGTGCAGCCCTAAAGAAGGCAAGTCGCTTCAGCTACAACAACAACAACAACTCCAACTCGAACTCCAACTCCAGCTGCTGCTATTGCCAAGCTGCTTAGCGATTTGAGTGCTAAGATTATCAGCTCGAGCCGGCAGAAATCCTCAGCTACCTACGCATGGAAGCGGTTAAGTGCATTGCCCGGAAGTGGAAAAGCTTAAACATCGTAAATGCTGAATGGTAAATGGTAAATGGTAAATGGTAAATGGTAAATGCCAGAGCCCAACAACAACAACAACAATGAACAGCCACAATCAGCAGGGGCGTGTTCGCTGCCACTGATGAAGGCCAGCCCGCTTGATGGACTGCTTAGCCGAGTCCGAATCCGAGCAGGACTCTCCATGCGACTCGAAGCATTTGTATTTGTCAGACGGCGCACTATAAATGAGCCTTCGAATCGATAGCGAAGCATGGAGCAGGAAGCGAGGCAAAACTGGGCCAGTCCAAGTCAAATAGTCTACAGATTGACACTCGTATTCCCGAGGCTGTTGGCCGAGTTCAGATATTGAATCATATTTAAAGCATTTGCTGCAATAAAGCGAAAAACTCTAGGAACTTGTATAGAGCAATAGCCTTATGGCATTTAGATATCATTTTTTAATAAAAATAGAGGAACTCCCTCTCCCTCTCGACTAGAACATAGATAATTTTGTAGTATCTTAGCGTAGATTATTTAAGCTGCTCATTAATCTCAATGATGGCAAGGAAACCATGCAGCAGGAGTCTGCTCGAGTCTTAGCTATAGTGCAATAATTTAATATTAGCACGGAATGAAGCGCATGAGGCGCATGTGGAGGCTGTAGTTGAGTTGTTGTACGAGTGTAATAATAAACAGCAGCAATGACCACAATCAACGACGACAACAACAACAACAAGAGCAATAACAGAAGTAGCAGCTCAGATAACGACAATAATAATAAACTCAATGAGCAAATAAGTAGCCGGGCCAAGTCGGGCCAAGCAGGGAGCCAAAGAGTTGAGCTCGAGCTAGGAGAAGGAAACGGCAGAGGAGGGAGGCTGTCTCATATTTGCATGCACTCGGAAAAAAGAAGCACAACAATAGCTGCAATTTATGAGAGCGATACGGAAACTGTTGCACAACAAGCAAAGAAATGAAATGAAATGGACAATTGCTGGACTTGCCTCGTGGCATTGTCGGAGCTACCTCCACAGAGCATGCACAGCCCCAGCCTGGTAGTAGGTGTATTCAGAGCGGGGCCAACTTGTGTAGCAGACGCTGCAGCGATAAATTAAGGCGCACTAACTAACCAACTGGAAGATAATGGCAAATGAAGCCGTAGGAGTAGCCGATGCGAGCTCAGCATGAAGGCGGATCTGACCAGTACCGACACCGGCATAGGCATCAGCATCGGCATCGGCATCGGTTGTTGCATGCCACGGCAACATGTTGCGCATTCAAATGAAGACCGCGGCGAACCCACACACGAGCACAGCGAGTCAGGAGCACGTCCATTCAAATTGCTCAAAGCCGGGACCAGATCACATGCTCATTGTTCGAATGCAACAACAAGGTCCGCTGCGCCTGCGCATTGCTGTCAGCCTCGACCTCTACCTCCCTCTCTCTCTCTCTCTGTGTTGCTTTGTCCCAGTCTCATTCCCTTTTGGGCTCGCTGCCGTTTATTATCATTGCATGGGCACACAAAAAAGGAAATTCGCCTCGCATTGTTGCTGCTGCCCAAGTCGAGCCATTAACTTTTGTCCAGCCACTGCCCAGTGCATCCTCGTTTGCCATTTAGAGATCTGTGCCTCTGGCTACTGTGTGGATTCTGATTCTTTTGCATTTGCTGTCAGTCTACGCAGCCTACGCTGAAATGTTTTTCTTCTACTGGCTTATGCAATGGCGCAGCCAGGGCAAATGCATTTTAAATTGTTGCCCATTAATCAAAAGTCACTTTCGGTTTGCAGCCCCGAAAATTTCTCTCAATTAACCAATGCTAAGAGTCACAGATTTGCATATCGGCTCCAAATCATTTCACAGTTTCACGCAAGCGACACAACGCGACGCTCCGATGCCGATAAGAGAGGGAATGATAATGCTCACATATTCATTAGGGGACAAAAAAGTGTCATGCGACATGGCAGTTGATATCTTATGCCGTTAATATGCAGATGACAGACGGCGCATCGAAAATTGAATCTCGTATCGCATTCTCTTGTCACAACTGGAACTCAGCTAAAGTCGATGATCAGAGAGGGAAGCGGGCAGCGGGCAGCGGGGTTTCGGTATCGATATCGACATCGGTGTCGAATGACTGCAGCTAATTTTTTGTCACTTATGCAAGAGTTTTGATATCCATTCTCATTTTCCATGATTAGCATGACAAAAGATGCAAATGGGCATGGACGGTGGGATGGAGATGGATGGGGGACCTATTCATATGTCATATACAAAATATGAGCGCTGTAAACATTCATTTGGAAGACATTTAAATTAATTTTTCAGCTTTTATGGCGAGTTGACGCCTCTTCGAATGGGCGAAAGTTAAATAATTTAAATGAGACTCTATCGGCTTTTCATCTCCGAGTGCATTCATTTCAACTATTTCAGTGCATGGCAAACGCATTTGCATGCGAAATTGTAAAAGTGAAGCCGAGGCGGTAATTGCTGCGAGTGACACGGGCAAAGCCTCGGCGCGGTTGCAAAATAAATAATTATAATATGCAGTATCAGAGAATAAATAAAGCCAAATAAAATAAATAACAACAAAAAAGAAAAACAAAAACAAAAACAAATAATAATATATACAAATAATACAGTTGCAGCAGCAAGCAATGCAGCAACAAAAACCCAGTGCGGTCAGCCACAAAATGCAGTAAATTAAATTATTGCAAAAGCCGAAGCCAAAATAAAAATAAAATTATAATAAAAAAATTAAATTCGAAATAAAAATAAAACATATGACTGCATTGCATTATGAAATTAAACAAGTGAAAATCTCAAACATTAAATTTTCAAATTGCAATTTGTTGTTAAATTAAGCTACTCAATTAACGAACTACAACTAATTACTCTCTTTCCTCTTCTATTGCAGGTATGCTCCCCGATGAACCTAGTTATATAAACTCGACTCAGTTGCAAGGTTTGCCTAATTTTAGTAATTCATAAAACAAGATCTGTGCCCTGGAATGCAGACATTCTCAATAATCATGTCACTTCTTCATCTAATTCTCATAATATCCGTCTTAGAATTACCCACATGAAATTAGTTCTTTATGAAAACTCTAAGCCATTTGCAGAATACATTTTCAATTTTGAAAAACCTTCTTAAACTATCCCACATGATTGAATGATTATCGACCAATCGAAAAAAAAGATATATATTATTATAGATTCCTGCTACTTCAACATGTACCAATCTGTTCCTTCTCTTATGTTCTGGAAAAGGTTCCTTAGCTCAAAAATAGATATAAAACAGGTGTAGATAAAACAGATATAAAATATCTATATATCTTTTAACTACAATGCTATCCATAATGGGCTGACCCATCTAGCAACCCTACAAGGTTATCCATATTCCACTGACCCATGTTTTCTTCATTTTATCAAAGAAATCAGCCCTGCTATCATTTCATTTGTTTCAAGTAGATTAGTTGACAACAATTTTCAATATGATATGCCTAAAATTCCCGCCTTGAGCGTATTGTGCCCGTCTCTGTCAAAAGATATAGGCTTGCCAGATAGATCTCTGAATCCTTGAAATGGATTCCACTTCAAATGTTAAGTCCACCTCTCTTCGATCAGACTCTATTGAATCATTCATAATTTACATTCGATTATGAAGCATATGCAATCCCATTTATTTAGCAGGAGTCGGCAGCTTTAGTTGACACAAGGCAATTGGTGTATTTAGAGTTTGACAACAATAATGTTTATTGACAGTTAGCATAACACTTACTGCTATGCCCGGGCATTGTTTATTGTTGTTGCGAGCTGCAAGCAAATATTATCGCATTTAATTAACTCCAGCACAGAGAGAGAGAGAGAGAGAAAAACAAATTTGAAATATTTTGTTGTTGGGCTGAGTTTTATCTGAAGGCCTGCAAGCTAATGGGACTAAAGTTAACTTCCCCTTGCGGGGCAACAAGACGAGGTGCACAACAGATTTAAAGGTGCGTGGTATACACGTGTATACCTAACACAATAGATACGAAAGAGAGAGAGGGAGAGAGAGAGAGAGAGAGAGAGAGAGCTGTAAGCACAGCGTAAATAGTTTCAATATGGGACTACGAGTACAACAAGAGGAGCAGCAATTGAGGTGAGCTGGAGAGGGGCAGCTGTAACAAGATTGTTACACGTGTTGCTGCCTAGCCACGCCCACACAAACACACACCCACACGGGCGCCCACACGCAGACAAAGAGAGACTGCAAACATGGCACATTCTACATTTGCCATGCCCCCCACAGCCCACTATTGTTATTATTTATGTGAGCCAAACAGAAGCTTCCGTTTGTGCCACATGCCGCGCTGCGGCAGCGACAAGCGGCAGTGGCAGCGGCAGCGGCAGCAACACGAAAAGGAAGCGGCGAGCATTTAAAAAATGCACGCAGCGAGGCCTTGACTGCAATATGTTGCCCAACAGCAGGCGCTGCCCGAGTGCCCCGGCCGTGCAGCGTTTTATAGATTTTTAGCAGGTCAGCGGTGCTAGGGTGCGGCAGGGGGCGGCAGGGGGCGGGTGCAGGCATCGGGCGCTGCTGGCTTGTTGAACATTTTTCAACAATTTATTTAATCATGGGTTAGCTTCAAGTTGCAAGCAACATGCCAGCAGCTGCTACTCTTTTTTTTTCGCATAGCATACTTTTTGGCGGGCCTCGTTTAATGCGCTCACTGGCTCGCTCTCGCTCTCCCTCTCTCTCTCTCTCTTTCGCCTTGTCTTTGCTGCTGTCCTGCTCGGCTCAGCTGTTTCTAGCTGGTTGGCACACATTTTGCATGCCATTAAAAGTCAGCGGTTTGTTTGTTATACATGTATGTATGTGTGTGTGTGTGTGTGTGTGTGCTTAAAGCTCAAGTTATACTGTGGGTTTTTTCTCTGTTTTGTTGTTGCTGTTGTTGTTGGTGTTGGTGCTACGGTTGCTGCTGTTACATTTTAATTGCTTTACATAATGCCAGCGTTTGCTTGTAATGTTGCTAGTTGGCTCGACTTGTTGTTGTTGTTGTTGTTGCTGTTGCTGTTGTTGTGGTTGCTGCCGCAATGTTTTTCCATTATTTTTAATTGTTGCTGCTGCGCCTGTGCGTAGGCACTGAAACATTGCATAACAGCCATACACACACACACACACACATATACACAGATTTGAAATGCATGTTTCTTATATCTGCATAGTTGGCGGGGAGCTTTGGCCGTTTGGTTGCCTAGCGCCTAGCGCACTGCAATTAACCGACTTTAATTGGGAAATTAACTTTGCAGCCAGCGGCGAATGCAAGTAGAAATCAAAGAAAAACAAACTTTTTAATTAAATGAAGGAATCCTGTAATGCACACATACACAGAGAGAGAGAGAGAGAAAGAGAGAGAGCTATACTGATTTGACTGTAATAAATAAATTCAAGTCGAGGGTTAGTTCAATATTTTTATACCCTGAACCCATTGAAAATGGGAAATCAGGGTATAATGGTTTTGTGAAAAGTATGTAACAGGCAGAAGGAGGCGTGGCAGACCCCATAAAGTATATATATTCTTGATCAGGGTGACGAGCTGAGTTGATATAGCCCTGTCCGTCTGTCCGTCCGTCCGTCCGTCCGTCCGTCCGTCCGTCCGTCCGTCCGTCCGTCCGTCCGTCCGTCCGTATGAACGCCTAGATCTCAGAAGTTATAAGAGCTAGAGAGCTGAAATTTTGTATGTAGACTCGTGTATACCATACGCAGTACAAGTTTATCAAATTTTTTCGATAACTCATTCGATATCTTTTTTATCGAGGATATTCGATAAATTTATATTGTTTTTTCAGCCTAATTTGAACACTTTTATACATAGAGACTTCAGATTTACTGTGTATATGCATTAGATGGATACACACATTTTGTAATTTACAGATTTTGGATACCACGCCCCCTTCGCCCCCAATTCGTAAAAAACGTATTTCAAATACTAGAGACTTGTGCTTTGGAATGTACACACATTTGCACGTTATAATTACGCTCTGAAAGTTTCATGAAGATCATACGTCTACAAAAGAAGTTATTCAACAAATAAATTCTCATAATATTGCCCACACTGCAGCGCAGCCCAAGCGCAGTCGCTGCTTAGTGCGCAGTTAGCAGAGCGCGGGCTTATGCGTGCGTGTGTATGTATGTGTGCATAAAAGAAGTGAAGAATGATGAGAATATCAGCTTAGAGGGTTCAGGGTATCCCCTAGTCGAGCAGTCTCGACTAGAGCCTTCTTACTTGTTTATACTGCTGCGCTGCAGAGCATCATTGATCAAAGCTGCAGAGAGTGCTGAGAGTTGGCTTGAGCATCGTCGTCATAATTTACTCATGCCTCTGTGCGCCCCTGAGAGGCGGAATGCAAAGTTTTGTGCACGGGGCAGAGCATAATTACAGAAAACAAACTTCGGAAGCAAGCAGCACTAGGCTTAAAAATCTTGTCGTACATGGGCAAAGTTGTTGCTAGATGTTGCTTAAAGCGAAGAAGAGAATTCGTAAAAAGAAACTGCAAGTGGACCAACTAACCCTCAAAACTTTCGCTACTTTTCAATTTTGTGTGTGCTCTTGTGTGTGTGTGGGTGTGTGTGTGTGTGTGTGAACTTCAAAAGCGAGCACTCGAAAGCCCCAAAAATAAAAAATGGAAAAAAAAGGAAGGAAAACTCCACAAATCAGCGAACTGAATGCTGTGGCAGGGTCAGCGTACAACCCTCGAAATGGCAAATAAAAATTAAGAGTGCCAGCCAAAGCAACTTTTACGACTCTCCAATGTACACTAAAAGCAACAGCAGAAGTAGCAGGAGTAGCAGCAGGAGGAGGTGGAGCAGCAAAAAATGAGCAGAGAAATTTTTAAATTATATTAACACAAATTGAGGGCATGTGAATGAGGATTGTGGATTGTGTGGCAAGCGCAATTGTTCCATTTGCCAGTTCGCTCGACCATTAGTGCAGCCAAATCATAAATAATCCAAATAAGCCAAGCCGGAGCAACCGTCGCGTCGCGTCGCAGCTGACCTGCTACGATTGCTGAGAGCAGCACTCGACTTGCAGCAGGCATACGTCTCCTCGAGCAGCAACTTCTCTTTCATGTCCTTCCAATTAAAGTTGTTACGACCTGCCTCATCACTCTGCCGCAGCTTCCTGCCGCAGTCTCCTGCCCCACCGTAATTTGAAACTTGTAATGTATACGCAGCGTTGGCATTGGCGGACATCAGCGAAATTCTCATTTGAAGAAAGTTACTGGTTGTTGTTGCTGCTGTTGCTGTTGTTGTTGTTGTTGTTGTTGTTGTTGTTATTCTTGTATTATGTATATTTACTCACGTGGGTGCCTCTGGTTGCTTCTC
Source organism: Drosophila aldrichi (assembly GCA_035045965.1). Lineage (NCBI taxonomy): Eukaryota > Metazoa > Arthropoda > Insecta > Diptera > Drosophilidae > Drosophila > Drosophila aldrichi. The sequence continues at coordinate 1,676,898 of JAWNOM010000341.1, read as the reverse complement.
TTCAGTGCGGAACATTAGGACGAATGCTCATTTTCCGAATTTCAATTGAGATTTTTGTTGTTGCTGCTGCTGTTGTTGTTGTTGTTGTTGACGGCGTTTACATGGCAACTTTTGTCAAACACGCTGCTTGGCAATAGCAATCTACAATGGAATGTGGCCAAATATGAAATCCAATTAGGTTCGACTAACAAATAAAAGCGAAAGCAAACTTTATGTTTCCGCAAATATAAAGATCGATTTCGAGACAACATCAAATTCACAATAATTCAGTCCAGAGAGAATCCTTCCATTGATTAGCATAAATTACTTTTTGCTAAAGAATAAAATAATTTGATTTCTTTATTTGTCTGTGTGCGACATGAAAGAGAAATCCGATTACTAAACAGAATAGTTAAATCTATTAGAATTAGTATTCGATTTGAGAAGAAACTTTTCAAATGTTCATATAGAACAAGGTTCAAGTAGTCCCAGTTAGCAGTGTTTTATTTTTAAGTTAGTCTTAATAGTATATTGATTTTAATCTCTAATAAAAGAAAATTGAATGCAATTTAACAGATATGATTTATTATATTAATATAATAATACTAATAATATATAGATAGATAACAATATATAAATAATTATTTATATACATGTTTATATTATTGTTTATAGAATATATTTTTTTTATTATATATAATCTCTTTATATAATATTTATATATTTTTTCTTAATTTTCTAAAATAAATCGATGCCCGATTGCTGGTATACATAACCTTTCCGTTCGATACTTAAACGACTTGTTTGATAGTCCGATAAATGAGCTCGATAAAAAACTAAAACTAAAAACTAAACTAAAATTAAACACTATGGCATAAATGTTTGCTCAACTGCTCAGATTGCAGATGAAATTTGCTATACTTAACAACATCATCATACATACATATGTACATATATGATGTCATATACATACTTATATGTATAGCATATACGTACTAGCTCCAACGGAATGCTCTGTCTAATCCTTTTAACTGCATGCAGTAATGGGACAGTTGAGGCAAATAATAAACATGTGTATGTGCTGTTATGCATTCTAATGCCCCGTTATTGCCAATTGTGGCAATAGAGCGCACCACTCTCTCGGGCTGGGGCTGCGCACATGCCTCGGGTGGTTGCACATGAACATGAACTGAATAGCCGGGGCGAACGTCAAATCTGGCGCTGGGTTAGGTTGGGTCAGGTCATGTTGTCTGTCAGCTTGTTGCACTTGGCCTAAGGCTCATTAATAGAGCGATTATTTTTCTCTATTTTCCCCACAAGCTCTCGAGTATATATGTGTGTGTGTGTGTGTGTGTCTGTGTGTCGGCAGAGACTTGGGGGCGCTTGTTGACACTCATTGAGACAAAAGTGCTTAACTGCTGTACTTTTAGCAACACCCACAGCTACTGCAGCAGCAGCTGGAAGAAAACTACGACTATTTTTTACGATTTGCTTCACACTTTCTTTCACGCCCACCCACACACACACACGGACACATACACCCACTCGGCTGCAGTCTGAGTTGGTTTATTTTCTGCTTTTGTGCGCTTAATTTGCTTGTCAAGCGCAGCAAGTTTGTAGGCTTTGTAGGCGCAGACAATGGAGCCACACTAGCGGCACGGCTCTTGCGGCACTTGCGGCTCTTGCGGCATGTGCGGCCGGGGCGTTAGGCAATTGTGTTGCATAGCGTTAGGCGCCAGCCAAATGTCAAGCACCTCGCAACAACAACAACAAAGACAACAATGTCGTCGAAGAAGGTTAAGCACCAGCCAACCGGCCAACCAGCCCAACTCATGCGGTCTGCAGCTATTGCCCGATTTACCCCGATTTTGGGCATGCCTTGTGCAATGGATTGGGCCAGAGATCTGTTGGCTGCCAGTTGGCACTCTGAAAATTTAATGGGCCGCAGGCAAGTGTCAGTTATGTCTGGCCTTCATATTGGGGCGTCACTCGAAAGTTTTGCTGCATTTCCTGAGCCCGCATGCCCGCATGCCCGCATGCCCGCATGCCCGCTCGCCTCCTGCCATTTCCACGGCGGCTTGCATTAATTTATGTTATTCAACGATAAATGACTGGCAGTGGGCGTGGCCGAGCGACCCAGTTGGCTGACTTTTGCAACTTCAACTTGCCACACGCAACGCTGGAAATGTGTCAAATTTAGCAGCGAATTAGATTTAAGTTCCCTCATTCTTTTGACACCCGAAAAAGTTTTGCCGCCCATGAAGTGGCTGACTCTGACTCTGACTCTGACAACTGACATCCCTCATCCAGCTGTGCTTCGCTAGGCCAAGTGCCCCCTAGCTCAAAATAGTTGAAAATCGTGACATTTATTACATGCCAAGCGAGCAGGAGACTAGCCCTTTGTGCCACTTGTCGCTGTCAATTAGGCCAAGCAGCCAGCGCCACTGCTTGAAGCCCCAAAGTAACTCCACACACGACGATGCCCTCACTCTAATTGGATTACGGCCGGGCTGCACTTCCACTATAAGCAGGTGAGTCGGCTGGTAAAAAATGAGAGACGGGCCTAAGCCGTTGCAGGCGGCTGGCCTGCGGTTTTTGTACCGCTGTGTCAATGCCGACTCCTGCTGCTCAGCTTTGCATGCCACAAAATCAATTAAGCTACGTCGCGATGCGTCGCGTCGCTCACCAAAAACTATCAAAATCTGTCAAAGTCGGTTTGCAAGCCGCAGCATTTGCTGGGTAGATCGAATAGGGTCGGCAGGAGTCGGCTGGGGCTGGCTGAGAGTGGTTCCTTTAAAGGGGGTGCTACCCGCCAGGTCGTTGCTTAAATTTGATTAACTGCACCACACATTGCAAAAATTTAATCAGCTAGGCCAGAAAGCTGAGCAAACTGAGCACCTGGAGATGGAACTCGACTTTAAGCACTCTCCAGCTGGCGCTGGAGCTTAGGGTCGCATCAACGTATCAACATGTAAACTGGCTTGAATCAAAGTTTGCTGCTCGCCGGCAGCAAAAAGGACTAATACGCTTTAGTCCTTGCATAACAGTTAGAAACTAACTAGCATACAAAACCCCAACTAAAGCAAACAGAAAACAAAAAACCAACTTTTACCTAAAATATGCGCATCGCGTGCCTTTGGCTTTTTACCTTTATATGTTGTGTTTAGTATTAACGTACTTACTCTATGGCATGTGTATGTGTGTGTGTGTGTGTGTGTGCCTTGCGCCTTGTGCAAATCCCAGACATATACACACACGCGCGCCGAGAGAGAGAAACATGAAACGTGACTAAGCTGACAATTGTGTCGAAGTAAATCCAAGTTTTGTGGCCATACACTCGGACTAAATAAATCTCCACGCCCGCAGGGGCATGTGCAGGGGCAGAGGGGAAGGGGGGCTAGCGCAAAAGTTTGACAAACAACAGCCGCATTAGACGCTGCAGGCAAGGGGGGGGCTAGGTAGCCAAAAGGTGCGAGCATGAGTTGTAGGAGTCGGTAACATGACAAGCGACATAAATAGTTGGATAGACCCGACATTAAAGAGGCCCCGAAAAAGGCATTTACCACATTTAATAAGCCCCCCACAAACTTGCTAAGCTAGAGGCGTTATACACAAATGTGACATACGAGTCTATGGCCTACCTGGGCCGAGTTCATTTGGACTCCAGCCTGACTTCGACGACGACGACGACATTGTGCACAATATTTCCGGGGATGTCAAGCACAGGCGACTCCTGCTCCTGCTCCCCGATCCAATCGAACTCACACGCACTCACACATGCATCGCTGCAAATGTATGCAAATATAAACAGAATGGCGAACGGCAATGGCAAACGTTTGCACGCATATAGATGGCCCGCATTACGGGACAACACAGCAGGGGAGGGTGATGGTGAGGGTTAGGGAGTGGGAGAGGGGCAGGTCCGACTCTAACTAGGTGCATTCAACTGATGGTACATAAACAACCATAGGCAAACACTGGAACGCAGCTAAATAATTGTCAACTTGGGCTCCTTTTATTTGGCTTGTATGTGTGTGAGTGTGTGTGTGTGTGTGTGTGTGTGTGTGCATTTCGGCATCATCTGCTGCTTATCAACAAAATGGCAGCAACAGCGGGCACTAACAAAGCATAAACAGAGCAGTCACTCAACTACATTGCGTATACGCAGCGTTGCACGCCGAGTTCATTTGGCAAACATTGTCTCATGCAGCTGTGGCGCTGCTCTGTCGATCCGCAGCTGGCGGACGATCGCAGCAGCTGCTTAAATATGTTGTCAAGCTGCAGACGACATTCATAAACTCGACACCGGCAAGTGCTGCTGCACTTAATCCGCAGTTAACCCGCCGTGGCAACAAGTGTAAATAAAGTAAAGAAACTGTTGGCAACAAGCACACGGCAGGTGTTCGCCCCACCCACCTGGCGCACCTGGCACACCCAGTGGAAAAGGAAAAAGCGCAGACACAATTTGATTACGCCTGCCTCAGAGCTGGCAGAGACTGAGGCAATTCATGCTTAACTGACATTTCAGCTGTCATACCAAAAGTGTTTTACATTTCTCTCCACGCCGGGACGCACGAATGAAGCCAGCAAAGATGAAGGCGGACAGCAGAATGCTGATGACGTTGTTATTGTTTCTGCTGCTCCTGCTGTTGGCACCTTGTAGCAGGAGCCGGCACATTGGCATGACCAGCCCAGCCCAGCCTCACCCGCCTCCTCTGCCTGGCTCATTCCTGGCGTGCCTCGAGCGCCTGGTGTCGTTTTTCGTTTCCCACCTGCCCCAGTTCGTTCTGCGACGCTTTTAATTGAATTACCGTAATATAGTTTTGGGCGCTGCTCAAGACTTTGCAGCTGCAGCTCAGCTACTTACTTACTTAGTTAGTTAGTTAGTTGGGCTACGTGGCTAGCAGCCGCTGAGGCTGGGGCGCTCTATTGAGGAGCTGCAAATGTAAATACTTTTGCCATTTGCTGAGCTCATTTTCATTTGTTGTTGAATGCATTATAAAAGCATTAAGCTGCGCCACCCACCCACCACAAAGGCCATCAGCGGTGCAGCAGCCAGCAGTTGAGATAGCTCCAGGAGCAGGAGCAGGAGTCGGAGCAGGGGCAGGAGTTGGAGCTGGGGCAGCAACATCAAAAAGACGCAGCGGGGTAAATTTGTTTTGCCACACACAAACATACACACACACACACACCTACATTTCCATTGGCATTTGTAGCATCCTTGTATGTGTGTGTGTGTGTGTGTGTGTGTGTGTTGTCGCTTTTTCATGCTTCGCCTGACGAAATGCCATTACACATTTTGCGTACCCAGAAAGCAGCAACAGCAACAACAACAACAGCAACATAGATGCCGACAACGACGACAATTCGCATTCAAAATGACAACGACAATGCCAGCAACAACAACAACAACAGCAACAACAAACAAACAACGCCCACACAAAAATAAACGCTGGAGGTTGTAGAAATGAAGATAAGCTGCTTATCAGCGCCATTGCCTGCTCTGTTGTTGTTGTTGTTGTGGCTGTTACTACTCCTGCTGCTCCTGCTCCTGCTGCTAGATGCGCTTTCACATTGACTGCTCCTCCTGGCTGCTCTTACGCCTGTCTGGCTGCGGATGCTAACGGCCAAAGCGAGCGGCGACCATTGCAGCAACTTTTGTTTGGCCGCCAGAGTTGCCATTGTCGCTAGTTGTTCTCTCTCTCTCTCTCTTTTTCTCTTCTACTTTCATTCTTTCATTTTTGTGGCCCTTTGGCTGCTTGGCTAAACCGCTGAGAGCAGAGATGCTAAGGGAGCAACCACAATTGACATTTTGCCACTCGGTGTTTAATATTAAACTAATGTGCATATAGCAGCCACAGTCTACCTCTCTCTCCCCCACCCCCCTCACCCGCTGGCATGTGTATTTAAATAACGCGTTATCGTCTGTGCATGCAAATGCCAAGAATGAAGCTTAACTTTTACGCTTGATGGCAAAATAATTTGCCTGAAATGCAATTCGAGTGGCTCGAGTGGCCCGAGTGGCAGGATGCTCAGCTTTTTGTTTGGATTATGTTGGCAGAGCAGCTGCCATTAAAGCGCCGTCTTTAGCGAGCGGCCAAAAGTTTACCCACTTTGTTTTTTTTTTAGTTTTCAATGCTCTGTGTTGGCGACATTGCGCATACGCCCCATGCGCGGCGGCTGTCAGCTGCTGGCAATTTCAATTTGCTGCTCATCAGCGCTAAGCGCCTTAAATCTCAAATCTAATTACACACAAGCCAAAGACAAAAGCCCACGAATATATTTAGCCAACGTCTCACCTCCCCCGCCCCCTTTAATCACAACTGACCGACAAAGCCCTGCCAGAGGATGAGTCGCGCCTCCTGCCCGCTTCAGCCATTTCGAATTTCGAATTTGTTCGGCTGCCGTTGAAAAATTTGTGGCCAACTTTGCTACTGTGTCTAACCGCGTGAAATAATCTTTGCTGGCAGCAGTCAGGCAGCGCTCCAGCAGAGCGACCCGTCGTACGCGTTTCATTAGAATGATAATGCGCCAGCCCCACGGCCATTCAGGCCGCAGCCCAAGCTGGTGTCATATTTTCCGCAGCTTAAATTTCCCACTGCCTGGGAGAGCTGGTCACTTGCCTGGCTCCCTAGTCATTTGACCGCAGTTGAGTGAGAGAGCGAGAGAGAGGGAGAGAGTGAAACTGCCTAAGCCTAACGCAATGCTGCTTCCCGAGTCCTGCTGAAGGCTGCTGGGCACACTGTCAACAGTCCTTGATGGCAGCTGCGCGGCTAGGCCTGGGCAGGATATAATTTTCGCGCTAAGCAAATCTCAACAATTTCGAAATTTCTGGCAATGGCCTGAGGCGTTTCCGTTTGCCGTTTGCTTTTTATGATTTTGTTGTTTTCGCTTTTGGCTGCTTAGCACACTGCACGTCCCGCGCCTCACTTCGCCCCTCTTTAGCGCGCATTTTAAGCCTATAAATGAGCTTAAAATTTTCTATGCGACTGAATGCGAATGCTTTTGAAATTTATTATATGAATCCTGGCGCGCTTTCCCCACTCCTCCCCATACTCACTCGGCGTGTTACCGCGCTCACACTCAGCTGAATACCTTCTTATTTATGTGTATTTGTATGTGCGTGTGTGTGTGTATGCGTGTTTTTAAGTATGTGCATGCTCTTATCAAAGGCATTCGATGCTGCCTCCTGGAAGCTGTTGTCGGCGACATTCAAATTTTTCAAGGCAGCAAATTGAATTTATTTCGATTTCTTTCTCTGCTTTTGATTCTCGAATTGCCTTTCGCTAGGCAATTCGCTCTATGCCAAAGACACATTTCTATATATCCAAGTGTATCTATGTGTGTGTGTGTGTGGGTGTGTGTATTTTCGTACGCTGTTTGTCTGGCACCGCCCAGCAACAAATTGAATTTTCAATGCTGCTAAATAATTTCATTTTTATTTCTGCCTGATTTTCGGCTCTCAATGCTCACTGATTGCATGATCCCCGGCAGCCAGGAGCTGAGGCTGGCATGTAACACACCCCCACTCCACCCCACCCACTCACAAATTCCATTTGCTGTTGCTTAACAATTTACGGAACTGAACTTTAATATAAAAAAAAAAGTAAAAAAAATACAGAGTGATACAAGGATACTCTAATCGACTAGTCGGGCACACCCACTAGCGACCCGTGCAGGGTATATAAAGTGAAAATATATTTATTATGGATTTGCCCGTTTATTTGCTTGTGTTTCGGCTTTCGATGAATATTTTATGAATCGAGAGCGTAAAGATATCAAAATGCTTTTACAGTCACCAGTTACGATTCACATTCCACTCACTCTCTCTGTCTCTCTCACTCACACACATATGTCGTTCTCTGTCACTATTTGCAGGCTTTCTCCTGGAGGGAGTCACGCCAACAGCACCACCGGATGTTCCGCCACGTAATCCGACAATGAGCCGCATGAATAATGGTCGTTTAATTGCCGGCGCTGTTGCTAACAATCCCAATGATCTGGGCGTTGACTTTGAGCCATCGTGTTTGGTGCGGACGCCATCGGGCAACGTTTACATTCCTAGTGGAAATCTAAGTGAGTATTTTACAGATGCACTTCGTCGCACTCCACAAACATACATGTATGTATGTATGTACGAAACGAAACGAAAGCCATATGCAAATCGTCGCCCCCGCTTGCAAAAAGCCACTTGGCTCACTTAAATGTTTAGCGCGCGACGTGCACGAAAAATTCCATTTGCCATATTGCTCTAAAAATGCAAAACATGAAAACTAAAACCTGAAAGCATACACCGAGTGTGTGAGAGGGAGAGGGAGAGGGAGAGAGTGAAAGAGGGAGAGAGCAAATGGGCAGAGGCCAACAGCATTTTGCAAAATTTGCAGGTCTTTTGTTTTACGCCATGCGCCTAAAATGCCGCAATACATTTGCCATTTATTGTTTTTCCAACAATCTTTTTTTTTTTCTCAATATTCGTACGGTAAATGTGAGTGAGTGTGTGTGTGTGTGTGTGTGTGGGCTGAGCTGTGTATGTGTGCATATCCGCAAGCAGACTTTAGGGATAAAAACATTCGAAAGTGGAGTGAAAATAGTCGACAACAACAACAACGAATGCTCTGCACTAAACAAACGAACAGAAAAAAAAAAAAAAAAAACGAGATGCCAAACGGCCGCAGGGGCCTACGATAGAAACAAAAAAAGAGAAAAAAAGTAAATCCAAAATCTAGCAAATAAATGCGACTGCCTTTTTGGCGCACATTTATGTACACACACACGCGCACACACACTCACACACACACACACAGATGAGGCTTGAAGGGCGAAATTCGTAGCTGAGGTTGGGACTGAAGATAAAATGGCTTAAACTGCGCTGCATTTAACTGTTGTCGCTTAGGCAAGGGTTTGGATAATGGTTAAACGTTATCCAAAATATGTGATAATAAATTGTGATAAGCACACACAGGCATACAGATAGCAAGAGAGTGTGTGAGAGAGACAGAGAGAGATATGCAGTACAATTGGCTTTGACGAAATTCACAAAAAGCTGCTGGAAATGTGAGTAAAAGTAACACGCAAGATGAGAAACAGAACAGCCATACACTTCACTGCATGTGTATGTATGTGTGTGTGTGTGTGTGTGTGTGTGTGTGTGTGTGTGTGTGTGTGTGTGTTTTACAGTTGTAAACCATACTTTCTGGCTGTTGGGCAGTTTGCTTACGCGTGCGTGTATTTGTGTTTTTGTTGAATACCGCCTTTTGTTGACTCTTTCACATTGTGCAAATACACATGCAAGTTCTACCCTCACCCCCTCCCCCTCTGTGTGTGTGTGTATGTGTTTTGTATGTGTGCCAAGCTTTATCTAGAATTCGCTGCGTCCCATTAAATTTTTCGTTCTCTCATTTCGCTCTTCTGTTGTTCTCTTTGCCTTTTGTTTCACATTGTCTCCACAGCCTTCGTAACTGTAATGCGAAACTTGGACTGGACCCAGAGTTAAAGTCCTTAAAGAGCCTAGCACAATGGCTGCTCGTCCCTGAATGAATGGCATTAATATTGAACAGAGTGAAGCGCCGTTTGCATTTTGCATATCATTTTTGGGCCTTTGGTGCTGTCTAAAGTGCAATTAAATGACAATTTTGAAAATTCTATTTGCATATCTGCATAAATTTATAAGCAGCCCACAATGAACTCGGCGCAGAGGTTGCATCCAGCATAGTCATAGTCATAGTCATAGTAAAGCAAGCATATATTGATTAAATTTTGTGCAAATTGAGATTTCTCTCTCTCCCACACACGCACACACACACACACACACACACACTCGTGTAGGGTCTGTTTGGTTTGTCGGACTTTTAAGCCTACCCTGCCGCAGTGTCCGTCCACTATCCATGCCACTTGCATGGTTGCATCCGAATATTTTCATTTCAGTGACGATTTTTATGCAAAAATATTATTTGTTGACTTTTGGCACCCATTTGGAGAAGAAAAGCGTCGAGGCCCAGCCCAGGAGCAAAAGTTGCATCCGAGTTGCATTCGATGACTGTGCGGCGGAGTGCGGCTAAGTGAACGGCCATAAAATATTTTGGCTCACTTGATATGCATGCAAAAATAAACACACGAAGGTCTCGCGTCCTCACTGATCGACGAGTAGTTACCCTATTCACATATCGACTGATTGCTTAATTAAGTTTCATAATGATCTCTCAGTTCGATCCCATAAGAGTGAGGCTGGAATATATTCCAAAGGTATTTGGAGATCATTTCCATTGAATGCAGGATATCTGAAATGCATATAAAGTGCACTGTATAAAGTTCGTTCATATATTGCTATAGTTTCAAATTTTTCCGGACTCCATCCAGATGCTTTTATTTGCTTTCTCCATTTTTTATTTGGCGGAACATGAAAAAATGCTTATGCACCATTTGCAAATATGAAAAAAAAAAGTGAATTCTGTGCGATTGGTACTACACACACACACACACACACATGTACACACGGACGAAATTTCAGAAAGCGACATATAACTTTGGGGCAAGAGTTAAAAAATATATTTGTACTATACAAATATATATATATGTATATATAGGGTATATATTCATATGTATATATGCATATATGCAAGGAAAATTTCATAAATTGCTGTAGCGCACGGTCGAGTTTTCGCCCAAAACAACAAAGAAAGAAAAAAAAAACAACGAAATTAAATAAAACAGTTGAACAAAAGTCAACATATTGATAGGGTGATGCTGGCCCATTGGCCCCTCCGCCGTGATTCACCCAATTCCGGACGTGTTTTACAGTCTTGAACACGCTGAAAGAGCGCTGAACAATGCCGTTTAAAGCTTTAAGGTTGTCGCTAGAAGAGATAGTTTCATACATGTACGAGTATATGTAAAAACTTTAAATTCTGCTCCCATTTTCACTTACTTCTGACATTGTTGAATGCTTTATCTGGTCTTTAAAGTTTTCCGTAGCACAGGCAAAAAGAGTCAGACAAAACGGGAAATATTTTGAAGCTGTTTTTTCTTCATCTGTAAATCAACTAAGTCTATAGTGGGGGGGAGGGAACGTAGGAAAGAGCTATACGAATACAGACATTGCACTTGAAAATTAATGGCAACTTGACGTTGGCCATGCAACTGTTAGGGGTGCTCCGCTTGCCACAAAGGCAACTACTTATTGCCGTTTTTACTGCGCCAGGTTCTGTGCTTCGTTTTCATTATAATAACAGCCCATTGCGGCATTTTGATGCAGTCTGCCTCGTTGGTCTGCTCTGTCTGTACGTCTCTCATTTACTGTTGCTTTAATTTTTTATCGTTTCGAGGTTAGTTTGAAAAACTTTAGCTGTCATTGACCGGCCTGAACGCAGACCAAACAGCAGAGGCGGCCAAAGGCCAGACACCGGCCATCGGCCACTGGCAACTGGCAACTGGACGGCCGTGCTGCCTACGCCGGGCACGCCCCCTCTGTCTAGCGACTGGGCAAGCGGCATCCGGCTGTGTGTGTGTGTGTCCTTCAACTAACTTCCAGCCGATGCTCTATAGTGCACAAGTAGTCTAGTCATGTTTAGTCCTTTGCGGTCGTCCGCCGTCCGTCGTCCGCTGTCTATTGGCATTGGCTCGTCGTTATTGCTTTCGACTGGTTTGGTTTATCGTCGCTGGCAGCCATGGAAATACTCGTAAATTTTGAGTACTCACCCACCCGCCTCCTGCTGGGTGAATGCTTTAAATTTGTATAAATACGACGAAATGTGCTAGCACGTTTTGGTTTTTGTGCTGCTGCCTCTGCTGCTGCCTCTGCTGCTACTAAATTCATTCATAATGGGTTTTTCAGTCCACTCACAGCCCAGTCGAGTCCATCCCCACACACACACACACACACACTATGCTGCATGGTGTATATAAATTTTGCGTTTTTACGCAAACTGAAATTTATTATGGCGCAGCATAGTAATTTATAAATTTTATGCCTTCTAAGTGCTGCGCTTCTGCCCTTCTTGTTCAGCTTTTATCAGACCGACTGCAATGAATAAATATCTGCATGCTGCTCACTCTTACTCTCCCTCTCTCTCTCTGTCTGTCTCTCTATGCACTTGCCCAGTCGCATGTCATGCACATTTATTAATTTTATATAGTGCCAAAAAGAAACAATAAAGTGCCGAGCCAAGCAAAAATCATTAAGCCAACTCTACAGCTCATCTAGAGTATCTTCCAGTCGGTCACTCGCTACACGGCAATGGCGCAACAAATTGCCTTCTGTTTGCCATTTTTATTTTTGTGCTCCACTTAGCTTTACCTGCAGCAGTGACCGCGGATAAGGCACTAGTGTATGTGTGTATGCGTGTGTGTACGTGTGTGTGCATGTGGATATAGGTAAATGCAATGGCCGATCTATGCATGTATCGGTGTGTGGTAAATTTGTTACTTTCGTAGCCTCTGCTCCCTGCTGTTGTGGCAATAACCATTTGGCAACTAGAAATTGGCATTTTATGTTCGCCTGTCTCCCTATCCGGTCGGTATCTTTTGATTTTTGAGCGCGATTGCCGAGGATTTATGGGCAGCAAGTGCGGTGCGAGGCAAGACGGTGAAATATATGTGAGCATGTCTATATGGTGAGTAGAGCAGGAGCCGCAGTTAGCTGCTAAACAAAGTGCTTTACCTTTTTACGCACTCAACAATTTGCACAGATGGCAGGAGGTAGGGGGTTAGGGCAACAGCCTTTCACATTCCTCTCTCACTGAGGCATTTTTGTGCCCGAAATACCTGAACGAAATGTACTGCTGCAGCAGCAGACGGCTCTTCATTAGGGCGAGACAAGTTTCGCAATTTCTTAAGGCATACTTTTAGGTGGCGCATATGAAATAGCTGAATGAACCCCCGCCCACGGCGCTGTCTCAGCCTTTTCTTGAACCCTTTTCAGTCGCAGCGCAGTCAAACGCCACCCGGGAAAAGTATGCAACAAACGGAAGCAGAGGTAGAGGCGTAGGTAGAGGCGTAGGTAGAGGCACGCTAAACATTAGCAAAACAATTTCTGTTCTGCCGTCATCGTTGCTGCAGTTGTGGCATTTTTCTGTCGTCATAATTATGCGTACTGGCATTTCATCATTTTAGTATTATGAACCTGCGCGTAGGCGCAGCGTGGGCGTGGCAGACTGGCTGGCTGGCTGGCAAACTGACGCTCGCTATCAGCGTGCATAATTTATATGCTTTTAATGATTTCGCTTTGGCTCTGCAAACAGTTTTTAATGATTTCATATGGCAACATAATGCATTCTATATGTTGTATATGCTGGCTTGTTGTTTAAGTCGTTGCGTCTATGTAATTAAAATTGCAATGCATATACACACACACACACACACACACACACGTGCGCACCCACAGCAGCTCGAGTGATGCGGCTGTCGCTTTTGTTGCCCTGAGCCCTTCCACATATAAATATGTTAATTAAAATAATGTTACCCCAGCGCTGCCGACAAAGAAAAAAAAAAAATGCCAAGCAAATGCCTTAGAATAGCTTCACACACACACACACACACACACAGGCACACACACACACATAGTCAACAGAGTCCCCTGCAGGCGAGCTTTGTCACCATTTTGCGTTTACACGCCACGCTCAACGCCTTTCAAAAGGCAACATTGTCAGCCAGCCAGTCTCATTACATGTTACGCAGCAGGAGGAGCAGGAGCAGCAGGAGGAGCAGCAGCAGCGAAAGCCGAAGCAGAATGTAAACAAGCGCAAGTATGATGACTTCCGTTGTGGGAAATGCGGACAGGAGCCGGCACTACCTCGCGCTGGACTGGGCTGCCGTCTTTTGAGCTTGCTCCGCTGTGACTTTCGCATTGAGAATAAATAGAAGAAGAAGAACATATATATCCACATATATGTATATGTATATACATAAAAACTGTCGACGTGAGAAATGCATTACGAGCAATAGGGCCTGCCACATAATTATGAACTTGAAAATCTGCTGGGGAAGCTGACACTCGGGCCGGACCACTCTGAAGCCGCTGCAGCTAGGCGAGCAGCCTGCATAATTCTATATTAATTATGTAGAAAAGAAAGCAGAAATGAAATGTGAATGTGTGTGAGCGACGAAGACTTTCACCGACTTGAGACATGTCGAGTGGGTTATTTGTTTTGTTGTTCTTTTGCGAGAAAGTTTCCTGCCGGCTGGAGACAATTTTTAAGTGTACTTCTACCACAAATCTCCTTACTCAAATGCTAATAGTCAACAGCCGTAATTGGAAATATTTTGGTATTTGCTTTGCCTGCTCTTTAAAGAGCGTTTCTCCTTAAACCGTTATTTGAAGAGCAAAGTCATTCAACTGCAACATTTTCATTTGCCCAACGAAGCCCAACGATTTTCCCGTTGCCTTAGGTCATTGCAATTTTGTACAGCGACACGAAAGTGTCTCGTAAACAAACACCCACACACACACACACGCACACACCTTGGCACTCACATTCACATGCACATCACACGTACAGCACGCTCAGTACGTCAACGTTGCGCTTCTCGACATTTTCTCGTCGTCGTATATGAAAATTCATTTCAATTAGTGAAATGGTTTTGGGATTTGTATGGCAAACCAAGCCACCAACCCACCAAACCCACCAACCCACCAGCCCACGAGTGCAGCAGAGGCAGATAGACCCTACGGTCGTCGCGTGAGCGCCGCTTGTTGCAACTTTATTTACCTTCACGTGGCGCATAAATTGTAAATAGAGATATAAATGGGGGTGTGCAATGTAAGAAGGTTCTGTGTACAGCTGTGTGTGTGTATCCTTACCACATTATGAGCCCGTGTTCAAGTTATGTGCTTCAAAGATTGCGATTAAGTTTTGAGTGCTACGCCGCAAGGTGGGAGAGTGAGTGATGATTCATGCCTGCGCAGTCCATTGAACTGAGCGAGACTTCAAGTAAACTTTAGTTATGCTCCGGTCCCTAACAGTTATTGGCTTGCCAGCTGCCCTCCTCCTCCTCCCTCAGGCCGGCCACAGATTTATCTGACTGCAGCTTTCAGCTGTATCTAAACTGGCGCCGTTTCGCACAAGTTGCTCCCACGACGACGCTTTGGAGACGCCGTCTCTTATCGGGGACTGCGAAACAAGCGGGTTCAACAAAAAATAACAAACAACTGTAGCCAAATTTATGCAACTAACAAAATGTTGCTTTTTCTTCTTATTGCGCAGTTTTTTGCGCTCCCCGCATTTTTTGTAGTCTAAATGTTTGCTGGAACAACTGAGCGCCAGCAGCAAAAACCCAGCTTGAATCCCCCATTTTTTTTACTCCTTCACACATTCGCTTACAAATCCTGCGGAGGTTCGCAGAGGAGGCGCAAAAAGCGGCTGCCAAATTCAAGCCGAGATGCCTGCGAGAGGAGTTGGCGTTATGGCTGCACTCCAACGCGCCCATTTTGCCAAAACTTGAAAAGCGCCACCTGGCGGCCATCTATGCGATACTGCTCTTTAGCATGTTACTGTGCGACCTTTCGCTGGCCTCAGGGAGCATAATAGAAACTGGTGTAAAGAGCATTGAAAACTGATGCATACAGTTATCGATAATTATCGATATTCCATAATGAAATTAAACATTAGGCAGGAACTCTTCCCTTTGGGGAATACCGGGTATCTGCAAGTAGAGCAGCTCCAGTTTGCTTCCAGCTTTTCTGCGGTTGCTTTTGTCAGTCATTTGCGACGCTCTAAAGGAGCAGACATTTTGCAAGTTTGTTTGACAAGTGTGACAAGTTTTAAAGCCCATAACTAACAAACAAAGCAGCCAAGCAGAGCAGCTCCCAGAGGCAGGCTATCTGGTTACCTTGCAAACAGCAGCAGGAGTAGGTACAGGAGCAGGAACAGGATCAGGTCTGTCGTGTTGCTGCTGCCTTATCAAATGCTGTGGTTAAGCCTAGGCATATTACATATGTACATCGCACTAGCTACAGAGACGACACTGAGCAATAAAAGTAAATTTCGCACCCAACGACTGCTGACTGTTGCCTTGTCTCAGATTTTTGCCAGGGGTGGCCATCAGAGCTCCCCACAGACTTTCACATGACTCGTTAAACTTTTTGCCATTGTAATAGTTCTGCTTGGTTAGTTGATTTCTTCTCTTACCACACATAAGCATATCTCGTCTATGTGTGTGTGTGTGTGTGTGTGTCTTTGTCTGTGTAGTATCCATGTTTAGTTGCTTCGCCCTTTGCTCTTGGTTTCGGGGTGGACCGACCCAGTCTCTCACTTTTCAGTCTCTTCCTTCTTGGTTATGCGCATAATTTATGGAGTACGAAAATATGTTGCCGTGCTCTTGGCTGTCTTGGCCGTCTTGGCCGAAAGTTTGAAGCTTTTCGTTTAAGACGTCGCAATTTCTTTTTAGTTTGCATCCGCTTGGGCCATTGGGGCTCGCAGGACAGTCGAACGTCAAGGCCCGCGCACACACGTTCAAATATCATTATTAATGCTCCTTTGGCAAATTATCTAATATTCCCACTGTGTTACGCAAGCCGCCCGAGCTGATTGATAAATGATATTTACCTTTTAGCGCCCGATTGGATGCAAGGCTAACGAGCCGAATCAGGCATTAGGCATTCAGATAATCACCAACGACGTCGTGACAGCAATTACCAGCATTAGTTTAAAGTCAAGTGGCATTGGCATGCAATTAGTTGCCTGACGTAATTCCAGTTTGGCCAGCATGCCTGCATTATGTAAGCCAAATTGGATAAGGTCTCCCCGCTGGCTCTCATTGACAGATTAACGTCTGCTTTGACTTTGAAAGCAGAGATCCCCCACTCACACACGTGTCGCGTCTGCTGCTCTATCATTATTCGAATGCCAAATTCGATAGGCCCCAAGCAGCTGCAGCAAATCCCCAAACAGCAAAGAACTTCCATCGAACTTAACAGCTTTAACACTATAAAAGGAAATCTGTATTAAGAAATCATAAATAGATAAATCTATAGTAAAATCTATCCACAACTTAAGCAACATCAAGTAAATAGTCCTCGATAGACCCATCTAATTTCCAACTGAAAAACAAAAATTCTTCACACCTTGCTTATAGGAAAATCCAATATTTAACGTGTTTTCGTAGGCAGACCAATTAAGGTTTATTCTAATTAATTGCGCACATTTTTAGTTATTACAACTCTATTCGATTTAGCTGGATTAAAATGGCTTCTTTTGTTGGCCAAACCCGATTTAACAACCCGATTTTTGGCCATAAAATTTGCTGGCATGTAGATATGAAAATCCCTTCTCTTTTGTTCAGCCTTCTCTCTGGGGTATTAGGGCTGCGTTTGGTCCGTTGGAGGGCTTAATAACGAGAAGAGCGCTCCATGTGTGCAACTGACAAATATATTAAGCGAATTATTATAAATAATTCAAATAGTTTTCAACCCCTGCAACGGCCTATTATACTCGCTCACGTTCAGTGAAGTGAGTGTATTCGGCATAATGCCTCTACAACTGTCCCTCGGTATAGGAATGCATAAACGTATATATAATAATATAATGCTAAGCGCCACTTGGAGGCGTGGCAAATCAATAACAACTCAAATGACCTATCGACCCGCTTTAAGGTCCCTCTAGGGGATTGCATCATTTATATGGTTTTCCTTTAAATCGTGTAGCGAGTATTGTGTCGTCAGTTCAGCTCGACTTACACTCGACTATGAAAATGTGCGTAATATTTTCACTAGATTCACAAACATTAAATGGATATTTTTTTCATGTACAATATATAATTTTTTTAATGCTTTTTGCCATAATTTAAAAAGCTTAAAATTTAGTGCATTTTGACAGTCGGCAACAAAGCTCTGGCACAATTTTATTGTTAGTGGCTGGCCATATAGGAATAGCTTTCAATTTTTCAATAATTTATATGTAATTTATGTGCAATGCCAATAGAGATTCAGGAAACTATTTTTTAAATGTTTCCTGCGCAGACTTGAATTAAATAGCCGTTGGTTATGGTTATTTAAGAAACTTTCTTATCTAAATGAAAATTCGATTTTTAATTTAGTTATTTTATAAGAGTCCTAAAAGCAAGTTCAACTTGGACAATCTGCAATAGGATTACCATAAAATATATGCTCTATAAAAATCAAATCCTTGAATCTGGGTCTATTTTTCACTAGTTGTCAAATAGTTATATGCAGGTATTTCTGTTGAACTCTATTGCAATCTGTGTACAATGTATAAATAGAAAACCCAGCAAAGTATTTGTGCATTTCCTGCTCATGCTAGCGCAATGATTATAAATAATAATAGGTTCGCACGGGTAGTTGCTTTGTGCGAAAGACGGCTGATTCTGGGACTGTGGCATCTACCCAGAAATATATATACAAACATATACTAATAGTTAGATATATATATATGGATATGTGGGGACATATATCATTGATGGATGCAAGCGCGCTTAGTTGAGCGGAAAAAAGGCTGTCGACTGCGGGCTGAGCAAGAAGTGGGCACGCAGCTTAAAGCCGCTCCAGAACTGAAATCCTTGAAGCTTTTGATTTATTTGCTTGGAGGAAATCATTAATTTGTGTGCCAGCAACAAAAAAAAAAAAAATGAGCAAACGAGAGTAGAGAAGAGAGAAAGGAGAAAAGCTTAGCATACAGTTTCCGCCGCTGTCAGATTTAGGGGACACAAACAACCACCGAAAATGGAGCCAGCAGTGAAATTTAAATAAAACGAAACCAACAAAGTAATCTGACACATGCGCTGCCAAATGATTGCCTTAACGATACTTTGGCACGCCCCCCATGCCACCCATGCCACCCACGCTCCACACTAGCCGGCTACCTCCCCAAGCCGCTGGCTGCAAGAGAGCTTCTGGGCTGATGCCTCGGAAGCCCAGCCAGCGGAACACTAATCCCATGTGCAGTATCTTCCATGTACAATATATAAAACTGAAAGTCACTTTACTTTATAGCAGCGCGCGGCAAAGCTGACACTTATTAAGGACGAGAAAATGTCTAAAACGCAAAGTTTCAAATGAAAATTGGATGAGTTTAATGCGAATTACTGATACTGTGATATTTGGAGGCTTTAAGGAAATAATAAATAAATACACATCTCTACTTATTTTTATGAGAATGCCTAGGGTACTTGGGGGGCTTCCCTAGAACTATTTTTACATTCATTAGACGACCTCGCTCGCCATCTTGATGACTGGGCATCGTCCTCATCTCGTGGCCATACTCGTTAGCCTTGCTGTGATCAATGGTGACGGTGTTCGGCTGTTCCGAATCCGTGACCGATTCCTCTTCGAAGTGCACTCTCACTTTCTTTACCGTCACCATGCGCTCTGCGAAATCGGAGTATGAGGAGTCAGTTAGCCAGTCGCTGCTGTTGTATTCAGGAATGCAATCAGATCTATCGTCTTCAAGCGTCTGTAGAGGTTTCTCCGTCGTAGAGGTTTTCTGCTCTAGAGGTTTCTCCGGCAACTTTACCTAAATAGATATTGCCAGTATTTGGCATGCAAATCTCTTAAGCTGTCGCAATTCGGCTTACCTGCCCGTTGAGTCGTCTATATATCCTGTAGATCAGAAGGAGCAGCACGAAAAACGAGAAGCATGTTGTTCCCACTACGAAGCCAACATTTTCAGGCTCTGGCATATCCACATCAATTATGACTATCGGCAAGTTTTTTCCATAGGGCGGATACAAAAACCGTAAAAACTTGAAGGTGAAATTTCCGAATTTGGTATCCGGGTACGGTTTATCAGACTCGACAAAGCGCAACTTTTCGACAAACATTCTAGGGTGGTTAATAAATCCATATTACATTTATGTAGCCTCGCTCGAATTTAGTCCTTACCTTGTCATTTTTAGGGGCCTGAGCGAAGTAATTTCAAATTGCCGCAAGAGTAAAATATAAAAGCCTTTGTAGTGTGGTAGTGTTCTGTGGTGTCGTGTGTAAAAGTGTTGTTTGACTATGTGATCCTAAAGCAGTCTCAGTTCCCGAAAAGAATTGATTGATAATTCCCTGCCTACTTGGGTAAACCCACAAAAATGTGTCCCTGATTTGTAGAGGGCTGCGAAACGGTGTTCAGCATAGCCCAGAATCAAAAAAATCAAACGCAAAAGCAAACCATCATCAGTCACCAAACGAAAGCAGACGTTGCCGGGCCGTGGAATCATATAAAAGAGAATGCTGCCTGTATAGGGACGTCCTGGTGAACTTGTAGCTTATGCGGCGCAGCCGCTGCCAACTAACTTGGCCCAGTGCGCGTGCTCTGAGCCAGCAACACGTACGAGAAATCATGAAATGTTGCCACCATCATACCGAAAATTGTACAGCAACGTGCAAGCAATCAAAGTATATGGAGGCGCAGCCTCGTCTAGCTCTGTGCCTGGCTCCCAGAGAGTTGTACACGTCTGATTTTTACTACACACGTGTGCGATGTGACGTCAACAGGATGCCGGCTGCAGGCTGCCGGCTGTCTACTGTCGACTGCCTACTGCCAACCGCCTGCTGCTAGCTGTGAAACTAACCCAAAGTTCTGACAGCTACTAGCTGCACCCTCTTGCTCGTCCTTCGTCCTTCTATCTCCCGGTAGTGCCGAAACATTGAGCAATTCTCCGGCAGACGTGCCACCAAAATGTATGGCGTAACTGACGGCCCAGACGTGCCAGACGGAGAGGCTGCTTCTGCCTTTTGCTGTTTAAGTAAGCATGCAAATGTCACATGCAGTTGACTCCTGAAACCGAACAGGCGGAGGTACAGGCGGGCGGACGTACGGGCGGGTAGCGGGCAATCAGATAAGCAGTCTCAGTTATCAGTGGGCGAGCATCTGTGTGCGTATTCATAAAAGATGAGACAGCGTGGTTAGTCAACTGCCACGACGGGAACTAGGCGAGACACGAAGTCGAGCCTCGAACTGGGCTGAATTTAGTGATTTCCCCAAGCATCTGGCGCACTTTTACATAATTCCGTTATGGGCACGAGAGTCTTGGCTGATGGTTATTGATTTTGCGGCTCGGCCAAGGTGAATAGTTTGAGTTACCCCAGTGATGGAGTTATGGCATACATCTTAGCCAGGTCTCGTGTGTATCCAGTGCAATATGAGCCGCTGTTAATCAGAAATTCATATGGTACATCGAGAGGCGTCAGTAACTGGGCTATGGAACTGATTACTGATTTCTTGGCCGGCAACAGGAGTCTTCTGGGGCGTCTACTGAAAATCTAGCCGAGTCCCAAAACGTAATTTACAATTACTGCACGCACAGACAATTTATTTTCGAGCTCGAACGTTTTGGCCTGCAATAACACGCGTCTCGCGGCAGGACCAGGACCAGGACCGCTGCCTCCCAGGTGTATTGCAAATAAAAAAATCAGGCAACCCGAGGCAGGGCTCGGCACGGCGCACGCACGCCCAGGCAATCAGTTAAATGTTTGTGGAACTCCAACTCGCCAATGCCAGCCAAAGCACTCGAGTCTAGAGTCTCTAGTCTCTAAGGGGCAAAAAGCCAAGTTCTCTGTGCGTTTTCAGTTCTCCTTTGTTTTTGCCACTGGATGGCTCTCTGACACGCCTTAGCCAAAAATTGAGTAGAATTGAGTTTGCTCGCGCCAACCACGAAATAAAAGAACTGAAAAGCAACAAAATCAAATGGTGCCACTGTGGCCAAGCAGGGAGCGACGCTCGATGAAGCGCCAAGTTGAAAAATCGTTTGTCGCAATGTGAGAAATGGAAGCGCCAAAGCCAAAGGCAACCCAAAACCGAAAGCCGAACTCGGAACTCGGAATGCCGAAAGAGGAACTACTACCGGGGAAGGGCGTTCACCCAGCTCAGCCGCAGACGAAGTGATTTGGCTTTTAAAGAAACGAAAGAAATAAAAAAAAAGCTAGAAAAAGAAACCCTGCCATGTAATGAAACTGACAATTTAACTCGCACTGTGTGTTCGTGCTGAAAAATCGTGTTATCGATTTAATGCGTTGCACTATATAAGTCGACACACACACGGACATTCATATACTGAAAACAAAATATACACATTCACGAGTAGGGGTATCCATTTTACACACAGACGGCGTATCAGGAGCAAATGCGCATTGCCGAAAGGGTTGGCCCCGTGTCCTGCTTCGATTTCCCTTTGCCTTTGGCTTTGGCTTTGGCTTTGCCTTTGCATTTGGCTCTGCCTTGAGCTGTGGCGTTGCCTTTATCGCTGGCTTCTGGCTTTCTGACTGACTGACATTTTCGTGTTGTTTACGAGATTTCTCTTTGGCCGTAGTTTATTTTTTGTCCGTATTTCTAATGGCTAGACTGTCCGGCAAAAGCATTTGATTAATTCGTAGCCGTTTTCAATTTGAAATTGCTTTAGTTCCCTTTTCACTCAAGTCCTCTGCGAATATATGTCTGTCTGTGATTCTTTGTGTATATGTGACTCTGTGCGTGTGTGTGTGTAGGGTGTGTGTAAACGTATGGGTAAGCCCTTGGAACTAACTTTCTACTACTCCTCTAGTTCTGTCTGACTTTCTCTGGGTCTGAAATCTAGTTAGCCCTAGTTGAGTGATTTTTTATTGTAACTGTCACTTGTCCTCGAGTCGTCCCTGTTTTCCTTTAGATTCGCTTGCCCTGCAATAGGCACGTCTCATCCCCTCTTTAAATTTTGGCTAGCTTCCATTACATAAATCAAGCTGGCATCAGCTACAATGCCAACTAAACAAACTCACTCGTTTATTAACCCATTTGACAACCAAATTGATTTTATACTAATTGAGACAATTTTCTCTTTCTCGTTTTAGGTACGTATAAACATATCAAGGGAAACAACATCTAAGAATGTGGCAATCGGGCTCGTTCGACTGTATCAAACTCGTTCTATGTCCATAACGATTGCCAGTGGACGAGTATAAATCATTCATGATTCCTTCTAAGTATCTTTGCTGTCAAATAATTTTGTTCCTTTATAAATGATGCACCCATAGTCGTCGCAAAGCTGCTGCAAATGTTACGTAACCTATCGGAAGTAAATGAAGATAATAGATGGAAAAGCAAAAGGAAGAGATATACAGAAAAAGAGACAGAAAGACACAGAGAGAGAAAGAAAAAGAAAGCAAGAGAGAGAGGGACTCGTAGAGAAAAGAGATATAATTAGAGAAAGTGAGCAGGAAAGAGAGAGAGAGAGAGAGAGAGAGAGACAGACAGGCACAGAAGGAGAGAGGCAGCGAGAGATAAATGGAGATACAGCGAAGAGAGAGTTCTGAAATGTTTGATAGATTTAGATCAATAAGGCAAGATATATTGATAGTTATAGAGTAAAGCAAATCTAATGATGATAAGGTAGAGACTTAAAGAGTTAGATATTTGAAGATTTGAAGAATTAAGGAGTTACAAATGTAGAGACTTATAGGCACAGAGATAGATAGGGATAGATATAGGGATACAGTGTGATAGACAGACGATAGATAAAGATGGATAGATAATGGTTACGTAATAATTGTGGCAACTCTAGCGAATATTAAGGAAAGGAAGATAACCGTTAAAAATCTAAATGTGTTTGAGTGTCACTCGATGGCCTAATCGCTTGCAGCGACAGCTTATCGGCTCATCAGGCTCGCTCTCTCTCACAGTCGTCACGATAAATGCCACACGCAGTGGCATGCAACAGAATGAGTTTATATGCTTATTACGCTTGCTGGCAGTTATCGGTTTTTGGGTTTGCTGGCGCTGCTGCTGCTGCATTGAAGTGATTGTATTGCACATTATTATGATTATTATGAAAATGCAAATGAAGCAAAGTTTGCCTGTTGGCAGTTGCCAGTTACAGATGCTGCTGCTGCTGCTGCTGCTGCTCCTGTTGCAATTGCAGGCATTCATTATTATTAATATGACAGAAAACAGAAGCTGAGCGGCGGTTAAACATGCAAAATGCTTTAAGCGAATTGCGAACTGAATTCACAATGAACGAGATTGAATGAATGAGTCGATGGATGGCTGAATGGAGCCCAGACTGAATGGGTGACTGACTGTCAATTCAATTGCCGCCGAAGACATGTGCCGTTTCTTCATGCTGCCTCTCTCTCTCTCTCGCACTCTCGTTCGATCTGTTTCTGCCTCTTTCTCTGCATAATATGTATGTGGCATGTAAATAGAGTCAACAATCGACATTGTTTGGCAGCAGTCTGCATGCTTAATGCTTCACTTTTCGCATAATATTTGCCAAGGTTGTCGTTGCTGCTGCTGCTGCTGCTGCTGCTGTTTG
Organism: Drosophila aldrichi; assembly: GCA_035045965.1. Taxonomy (NCBI): domain Eukaryota; kingdom Metazoa; phylum Arthropoda; class Insecta; order Diptera; family Drosophilidae; genus Drosophila; species Drosophila aldrichi. The sequence goes on along the minus strand of JAWNOM010000341.1, from coordinate 1,652,703 downwards.
GTTGCCCATTAACATAATTTCAATTTGCATAAAATGACGTTAAATATTACATTTTGGACAGTTGCAACTGCAACTGCGATTGCAACTCCAACTGGTTGACAGATAGCGGCCACGCCCCTCCCATAAGCAGACAGCAGCTAATTGCAGGTGTGAATGTGTCGCACTATGTGAATTGTCAGCTTCATTAGCCAAACACACACACACACATAGACACAGACATAATCTATTGTTCCTCTTATGTTGCCCGCTTGCGCATTTCACATTTAATTTAGATTGCATTTTTTTTTTTTGTGGCCTACATAATGCACATTATTTTCAAATCTAATGCGAACAATTTGTACAAGTTATTTGGTTATTTTGTGGTCGGTTTATGCGGATATCGAAAAATTGCATTTAGAGTCAGTCGGCCCTAAAACTAATTGATTGAAGTGTTTACAAATATGCATAATAGCCAGAGTTATGGCCATGCCCATGTCCATTCGTTAAATGGGCGCCAGCCTAATTAATATGCATGAATATTCTACACTCATTCAGATAGCTGTCCATTATGATAGGCTTAGGGGGGGAATCATATCAATAATGCATTTATATGGGTAATATTTTACGTTCGTTTCGTTTATCCATTCAACATTGTTGCATGCTAGGATGATTAGGCTTTTGATTTAAGGACTTTACTTTGCGACTTATGCACTTTTACATTTAACTATAGGACTACTATTTCATATGAGAAATCTAATATAATTGGGATGATACGATGTAATATCAGTTTTTTTTTTAAGTGTATTTTTTCATTGCCTTTAATGCATACTTCATGCGCTCTCTGTTGCATAGAAGAAACTTGCTTTGAATTTGTGCCAAGTATTAAATTTGTCGAGCAATTAACTTGCTCATGAAAACTGAAAACCCTTTTGAATGCGTAAATGAGCGCAGATTTTAAAGCGCGCAGGAGGCGGCGCGCGCAAGCCCTGCGCCATCAGCGAAACTTTGAAGTATTTCCAACTCGATTACCATAACCCAACTAAGAATCATAATCAAATTTATCCATTTGACACTAAACTTTCTACAAAGGCCAGAGCCAGGGAGCGGAGCACTACCAATGGCTGGGGAGGCAAAGGGAGGCAACTTTCCGTTTCTGTTTGTCTAGGACGACCAAGAGAGCCAAGCAAGAAAAGCATCGTCATCATCAACTTGCCGTACAGTTGCCTTCAAATCGAGTTAGTCAATTAGAAATTTTCGTATAGTTCGTATAGCATTCAATATGCTCTTGAAATGCCGTTGCTCGAACCAAAAGCGTTTAGGGCTCGTTGCGGGCATTGAGCAATGCAAATTTTGAGGCTCCCAGTTGTCAGCATTTCGACAATCGGCTCTCATCCCTCAAAGCCGCCTCCCAAGCAGGGTACTAAGTGTTGGCCCATCCCGAATCCATTACCAAAACTGAGCTGCTCTATGCTCATGCTAGGGTGTCATGCTTACAACGCTTTCGATGATACAGCACAATTTCGTTGGCTCGGATGCTTTTGGCTTTTTATGCAACTTTTAGACGCCAGCTCTGCACAGTTTCTATATGTTTATGTGGCACTCTTGTATTGGCATGCTGTGTGTGTGTGTGTGTGTGTGTGTGCGTAAACTCATTAAGCTGGGGAAGTTTTGTGCCTTAATTTGGCTTTGCAAGTGACTTAGTTGCTTGTTTTCGAATCACAGACTCGTTTTGGCCAATGTGCCACACCATTGTTGCATTGTCTCTGTCTCTGTGTGCACTTGAGCACTTGTCTTTGCGCAAAAGCCATGCAAATAGGCCATAAATTCATATTTTATTGGCCTGGCTCGGACAGAGCCACGACAGACAGCAGACACACTGCAATGCAATGCAATGACCCCTCGACCGATGCTGCTACAAAATGCTCAAAAGCTTCACACAAACAATTATGTCAACTATAAGCTGCTTTGCTCCCCTCTCTTTCTCACTCGCTCGCTCGCTCTCTTTCTTTCTGTGTATATTATATGTATGTATGTGTGCCTGTCCTGGCAATGAACTTGTGGCATGATATGCATTGCAACATTGCATACTTGGCGCCCGACCAAAATGCACCAGATCAGGCAACAAATTATTCGCTTTGAATAATACTTTGAAGAGCCTGGAGTATGACATGTTTTGCATGCAATCACTCTTTAATATTGCACTAGACTCGCAACGCACAAAATTTGATCAAAATATTATTATTCAAAATGCATGTGCAAGCCTATAAAGAAATATATATACACAAAGTTTTCATATGAAATAATTTATTATTATATATTTCCCTATATGAGTTTTGCAATATGAAATTTATAGAATAATTATGTAGAGCAAATATCATTGCAGTTATTCTCCCAATAAATTATAACTAGAGAGAGATATTAAAGAACTTTATGAATGATTATAGATGTAACTGTAATTACCGATTCTTATTCCTTAACCATCCAGCCAATTCATTATAACTAGAGAGAACTATTTAAAGACTTTAGAGATTATTGTACAATATATAACTGTGATTCTTATCTTCATTCTTCTTAACCTTCTGTACTTTTCTGTCAATATGTACAGCTTTCCTCCTATTATATTATGTTCTATTATATTATGTGAAATATCTCCAGCAATATTCTAAGAAACCAACAGAAACACAAACAAATCGAAAATGTTTAGAAATCTTTTGCATTTTCTAATTTGGCTCTGTTGGAAAATTCATTAATTATTGCTGAAACAGCAGCAGCAGCCAAGAACGGCAGCCTTTTAGGCGCCAGAGCAGTTAACGGTCCGGAAATATGAAATGATTGCAATTGAGTGTAATTCGCTTTGATTTTAGTGAAAATTGTCAAAATTGTTTGTTGGGGTTGCCTCGACTGCAGCGCGCACTTAATGTAATTTCCATTTCAACAGCCAACAAAGTGTGAGAGAGAGAGAGCGAAAGAGAGAGATGGAGCATTCGGTTAGCATGCCATGTCCACATATATTTCTGTATAAATTTCAATTTAGTTCATGCTGAAATTTGCATTTGCAGCTGTCGAGCAAATTATTGCAGTCAGCTTAGCTCGTTGTCCTTTAGGCCTTTTGATTGTTGTTGTTTTAATTAAAAAAAAGTACACACACACACACACACACACACACACACAGAGAGAGACGGACAAATGTATATATTATTTCTGTTGCTGTTCTACGCTGTCTGTTCATATGTCCATCTGCACACCCGTCCGTCCGTCCGTCCCTCTGTCTGTCCGTCCACTTGTCCTGCCTGTCTGTCCGTTGTTGGCTTTGCCATTCAAGTGTTAATTTTATTGACATGTGACAGCCAGCAAATAACTTGCCAGTTGGCAAATGTTTAAATGTCGCAGCTTATTGTTGTTGTTGTTGTTGTTGTTGTTACTGTTATTGGTTTTGTTGGCCTCGCTGCGGTCGAAATGGATATTTTTAATGAATTTAATAAACGCAGCGCCCGAAACGATTCTCGTAAATCTCGTAATATCAAAAAATAATGCGAAAAAAAAAAGAAGAAGAAAACCATTTGACATGCAAGCCGTGAAAGCGCAGTAAAAAGAATGCCAAATGGAAACCAGAACCGAAGCTGAAACCAAAAGGCAAAGGTAAAGGGACAGCCAGTACGAGGAAACATTAATCAGCGTTAAAAGTCGCATTAAACAAAATGGGCGCGGCAGGCAGCGGGCGGCGGGCAGCGTGGGGCGTGGGGCAGGAGTCGGGGCGCTGGAGGCAGTGCAAATTGCACGCAAGGCCAACGACCAAGCCAAGCAACCCAATAAGGACCCGAGAATTATCGAAACGTAAACGAAATGCCAAAGAAAATTGGAAAACTGTTGGCGAAAGGGAAAGCTAAAACAGAGGAGGAGCAGTAGCAGCAGGCGGAGGCGAAGCAAGAGGAAGACCTAGCACGCATAGCTCCCATTGAGCTACCCAAAGCAACGGCAACGTCAACGGCAACAACGAACGTGGCGAAATGAGTGACTGGCAGTCAAAATCATTAAAAAGTCGTAAAAATCAGTGGGAATGGTGAATGGAGAAAATTAGGGCGGGGCAGAGCGAGAGGGAGAGAGCGGAAGAGAGCGAGGCAGAGCGGCTACTGGAAATACGCACGCTTTATAATTAGAATTTAATCAAGCGCAAATCGCAAACTCTCGCAATTTGCAAACCGAACCGAACCGAACCGAACAGGGGCAGCAACAAAAATTGGTTGGCCTTGGTGGGCGGGTCTCGGTCTGTGCTATGGGTGTGTGCATGTGCGTGTGCGTGTGTGTGTGTGAGAGAGCTGCTTTTGTTTACCGTGTAATTAAAAGCGTCGTGAAAACCTTTTAGTGTAACGCCAATAGAAACTCTGGGTGCGATGATATTAAATTTCCCGAACGAAAGAGTTAGTAGAGAGCGTAGATTAAAAGTAAAAGCCCCATCAGGCTGCCCGACCTTGTCTAACCTTCTGGTAATTGATGGAAGGTAACAACTTTTTGCATGTGTCATCTAACAAATGATGCGATGCGCAATGCTTTGGCTTCCGGGTAGAGGCTTTCAATCATTGCCAATTACAAAATGCGAAGATGTGGAAGAGTCACTCTATATGAGTGTGTGTGTGTGTGTGTGGGCTAATGACACTGGCCACCTGACTCTCTGCTCTTTCCTAATGGCATAAAGTAAAAGCAAATGAAATGTTATATAGGAGAGATTCCCCGATTTTCCTGAAACACATTAGGACAACTTCATCACCATCATATATTTATATATAGATTAGAAATGAAATGGATTAGGTCATAGGTTAAATGTCATTTGTTTTTTGCATATAAAGTCAGAGATTGGCTATTTTAAGAACTTTAGATTTCTTGCAAAGTGCTCGGATAACGTTTAGTTCATAGGAAAATCGTAATGCCGTTTTGAAGTAGCTAACTTGCTTTCATATCGTGACAGAGCAGCGTAGAGAGCGTGTGCGCTAAAATAATCCTCTAGGCAGTCCGAAAATAGCACCCAGTTACCAGTTACCAGCAGTAGAAAAAGTTGTGACATTCTAATTACTGGGCTGGCAGCGGAGCTCAACACGACCTGCTTGTCAAGTATAAACTTTGGCCATAAACAAATTTTAATGGAGCAATTATAAGCGTCTAAAAATGGCTCGCAAAACAAAAGCAACTCGCAATTTTCATAACTAAAGGGCAAACTACTTTTTGCGCCAACTATGACGGCTCTGGCAGGCTCTAAGTTCTCAGTTCCCTGTTCTCCATTCTTAATTCTCTGTTGTTTGTTGTGTTCTATGTGCTTGTAGCCAAAATGCAAATGTGTAACACTTCAAGGCACGCAGCCGTATCGTGCAGATTCGTGTCAGGTTGAGCTCGAGGACGATGACGCACGCCAGTGTAAGAATGTCCTGAAACTTCCGAGGGCGGCTGAGTGGCATGCAATGGCATTTGTTAGAGCCCCCCACGTGGACTTTGTTGATATGCATCTGTCGGGCTGGGCGTTGGGGTAGATTGCTGCTAGATTTACCGGCTTGGCGTCTTTCATGCTTATCGACAAAATCATTTGCCGCAGTGGCAGCAGCGGCAGCAGGAGGGGGAATATCTTCATAAATCCATTGCATACCCCCGGGCGCTGACGAGTCATTCATTGCTGCTGTGAATAGGAAGCGGTAGCTGACTCGCCGAGTTAACCCCTTGCTGCCCGCATTTAAATTCCAGCTCTTTCTACTTTGACGGCTTGTTTTTTATTTCACTCCCCTTTAGCTTTCCTTTCTTTCTCTTCTCTTTTTTTGTGCTTATGTTTACATTTTAGCTCATGCGTTTTTGTTTGCTCTGCTGCTAGCCGCCTTCCATGGCTGCCGCTGCCCACCCGCTCCGCTCGGCAATCTATTAAATTTGTGAGTGCGTTTGCTCGCTCGTTGGCAGCAGACAATAAAACTGTTGAAGTGATTAAAAATAGTCGCAGTCGCAGTCTGCACTGTGCTGCACTGCAATGCAACGAGCACTTTTTTCCCATCATGCTTTTTGTGATTTGCCTAGCGTCGATTCGTTTTTTGTTTCGGACCTACGGAAAATCGATCAAGTCGATGGTGCGTTAATGGATTTCTAGGCTAGACAAAAGTTTATTGAACCGCATGCTGACAATGCCAACACCAGCACCAACACCAACATCAGTTCCAATGTCGACAATGAACAGGACTTGTGAACAGGAGACGGGAGACAGGAGACAGAGGACAGGGAACAGGATAGAGCGATTAAAGTTGTCTGCTTTGGTCATTCAGATGGGGTAGCCTTATTGAAAGTACTTGCCACTGGGCGCTGCCACGCCCACTGTCATGTTAAGGCAAAAACACGCGCCACTCATCACATAAGGCGCAGCCAGAAGGGCTAAAGGCAAAAATGAAAAGGAAAGCAGAAAAAAAAAAATCTTAGACTAATCGTTTTTTGATTTCTTACCTTGCCACAAAGGTTGAGGGCCAACCTTGCGTTGCCCTGTGCCAAGGGCAGGAAACGTGGGCAGGAAAAGGGTTTTACGAGCCCGAGACCGAGCCCGAACCCGTTCCCATTCACACTGACTCTTCTATCCATTACGACGTCTTTCTTGGCCCCATCTAGATAGTCCGCTTTCGTCCGAGAAGTAATAAACGCCTGTTGAAACCGACGCGCCGACTCCTGCCCGACCCGTTTCCTTTTTTTTTCCTTTCAAAATCCTTTTTGCTTTGGCTGTTTTCGCATTTGTAATATTGAATAATGTCGTTTTAATTACCGCATCGCATCGCATCGAGGGCCGGGCAGAACTCGTGTTCAGCGGAAATAACTGACTTAAGAAAAATAGGAAAAGAAATGGAAATAATTTTAATTAATTCGGCACGTAAAAAACGCCAGAGCCTCTAATTACTTTTGTCTGTGTGAGAAATGAAAATGAAATTGAAATTACTTAAAGCGCAGAATGAAGAAAAACAAAAAAAAAAAAAAAAAGAAAAAGAAAAGCAGCAAATGTAAAGTGGAAAATGGAAAATGGAAAATGATTAGAGCAGGTGGGAGAGTAAATGGTTGAAGATTTATTACCGCAAATGACGAGTTCTTAAAGCCCGGCTAATTCCGAACAAGAGCGCACCTATTCAGCTCACCCGCCCCTGGCCCGGCCCCCGAATCCTGCTGTCGTTGATTTGATTTGTTGTTGCCTTGGCTGCGTTTAATTATAAAAACGCAGCTCACTCCGGCTTCGGCTGGCTTTTTAAAGCTCCTGCTATCATGGGCTTCTTAACAGCCTCCCCTGTGAGCTGCGGCAGCCGCAATCCAATCAGCCGCTAAGTCGTCGGCCTGCTCAACTTGGCGTTGATTAAAGGCCAACATTTTTGCGTCCCGCACACAGGTATGCTACATAAAATGCGTATCAGCTTAGACAGCCCGCTAATTGACAGGCCAAGGGCGGACTGGGGTGGATGGGGCGAGTAACGTTTTGTAATTGAATTGAATTGGTTTAGTGGATTTTCGTGAGTGCTGCCTCCTGCTGAAGTGTCTGGTCAGCACCACAGTCACACAAGTATATGTGTGTGTGTGTGTAGGTGCAAACGGCTGGAACGTGACGCTAATGAATTTCTACTTCTACGCCAGATAACTGTGCGGCCGTCGTTAATGTTGAGGTATAGCACACATACATACATACATATATATAATTTTCAGTGTGCACATTAAATGTTTTCAGTGTTCGAAAGCAATTCCATTTGCGTGCTTTTAGTCATCATAGTTATTCCCTTTGCATTCCACTCTATTGGCTGCCGATTATCAAAATTAATTAATCGCCTATCGAAGGAAACGAGATCAAAAATGGCGCTTAGGCTCCCCATTGTCATTGGCATTAGCGAACAGCGTAAAATGCACTCAAATGAATTCAACAATTAGCAAAGCCGCAATATAACAGTTTGTATAACACACGGCTGAGCCACGCCCCACGCACCACCCACATCATTTTTATTGCATAACAAAAATTGTCAACATTGTCAAAATTGTCAGTCAGGAGGAAATATGCATGCATAGCTCATGCCACGCCCCCCGCCACCACACCCACTTCATTCCACCTCTTTGATATCATTGCAAAATTTCATTTCCGCACAGGCCTGACAGGTAATGCTCATGACATCCCATTCTCCCCTCTCTCTCTCTCTATCTCTCTCTCCCACTCTCTCTCTCTCTCTCTCTCTCTCTCTCTCTTTGTGCTCTTGTCGCTGTTTTTGACAATTTTCATGTTTCAATATTTCAGTAGATGCAGCCAACAAATCCATTGTTGGTTCTACTGCGAAAATTAGTTATGCATTATGCTGGTAAAATGGGCGTGGCACAATCAGAGACCCTCTAATGCTCTCACAACGAATCCGCTGAACGAACACAACCCCAGCACCCAAAAACGTTGCCAAACTGCCTTAGCATTTTATATGCCGCAGTCGTGATGGGAGAGAGGGGGGGGAGAGAGTGGGGAGTGGGGGAAGGTTTAATGTCATTTACGCTGGGAATTGCTCGCTTTGATCGATGTTATGCCAGAGTGTGGGCAAAGAGAGGTTAGACTGTGCTACAGTTGTTATACACACACACACTCACATACACACTCACGTCTACACACACCTTGTCTGGGAATTAGGTAAGGAGCAGAAGCAAACACTATCCCGTCCACATCATTAGCTGGGGCAAGTACTCGACTGAGAGACATTTTCGACCAATTGATGGAACCATGGAAAGTGAAAACATTTTGGCTCATTCGCTCTGTGGCCAAAGAAATTATTTCCAAAAAAAAAGAGGAAAAGCGAGGGCATTCGGGAAGGGGCGTGGCAAATGGCAAATGGCAAATGTGCGTTAATGACAGAATAAAACGAAATCCAAACATAAATTTCGCGCTTATCAATTTCATTTATCTTTTGGATTTCTTGGCCATTCACTGCCGACGTTTCCCTTTCTTTTTCTTTTTTTTTTTATTTTGATGGCTTTGTAATTGAGTAATAAACTTTGGCATTGCCTCGCATTTGCGAGAGAAAGTTCTGTCGAATGCCCAATCAATTGAAAGTTTCTTTCTCTCTCCCTATCTCTCTCTTTCTCTCTGCCTTCCATAATGACACAAGGCAATTGCCCAGATAACTAGTTGAGAGTATTCTAGGCTGCCCACTGGACGGCGCTTGCTCTGCGAGCATTTGTTATTCCCGCCGCCTTCGATAAGGGCCCATAAAAGGAGCCATTATCAAATTTTTACTACTCTTTCGGCTTATTAATGAGTCTCAATCGCTGTGGCAATAGTATGTGTGAGCCAGAACTTTTACAGCTGGCAGGACAGCTCACATTCACAACAGCTCTGCAGGCGAGCCCCCGCCCCAAACCCCAAGGCTGAGCCCGACTTTACATTGTATGGCCCATCAGTCATCGAGATATGCAACTTCGAGGGGGGTGGGGGGTGGCCAACCCCTTCACGGTTGATCCGTAGCCAAGCAAGGATTTCGAGTGCAATTTATATCACTTAAATTTAAAGCAGCTAATAAATCTTCAAATCAAATAAAGTATGAGTATGTGCATGTGTGTGTGTGTGTGTGTAACAACTATCCCTTATTGCTCTTGGAGCACTCTTGCCGGAAATTGACGGCTATCAAGTCGGCAAATCAAAATTGTCCGTCATTGTCGCACTGCGCCTAAAATGACACACAATAAATTTTTATTTGGCGCTTTATTAAATTTTATTCCCGCCACAGCCACGGCCCGGACGATGATAGTCCATGGGATACGGTCTATCGTCTACCATATAGCCGACACTGGCCGTCTGGCATTTGTCTGGCATTGGCCATATAACACAAATTCCCCTCCTAGCCGACAATAACTGTGTGTGTGTGTGTGTGTATGTGATAGATACAATTGCGCCTTTCGGTATTGGGGTAGTGGGCGTGATATGCTCGTAGCCTTTGGCAAAAAGTGTTTGTCGTCGTCGTCGTCTGATGAGGATTGCCGCGGAAAAAGGCAAATTCATCAATTACTTAATATAATTACTTTTGGCTTTCGGATTATGCATATATACCAACATTCCCACACACACACACGCACACACACACACACACACACATACACACAGATAGACAGACAGTAGCAAAATGTATTGCTCTGGCTCTGTCCGGGGTAGGCAACATTAATACTTAATATAATAAATTGTAGCCAGTCCGCAGTGGCTCCCATTTGGTCAGCCCATTTGGCTGCATGGCATACAGCAACCACGCCCACGGCACCGCACCGCACCCGCCCTCTTTGGCATTCATTTTGCAAATATTTTTCAGCGCATCGGCCACAAAAACAGAATACATTCAGGGTCCGGCTCTGTGTCTCTGGGCTCTGGGCTCTGGGCTCTGCTGCTGGGGTGCAACTCCATTACCCGTAGCTCTGATGAAATTAACAGACTCCTGCAACTCCTGCACTCGCCAGGCGGGGAGGAGAGGGGGCAAACTGTTTGGATCGTGAGCGACTCTTACAGCCTATTTGCCATTTTAATGGCACTTAAAGTGCAATGGAATCAAAGAGAGAGCTCCAACAGTTGCACATATTGAATGTCAGCCAACTTAGCTTATTGCCATTGTGCAGTAGTTCCGTTTTAGGTTTTCTAATCAGCATCTGATACACTAATTAAATGCATGCAGCTGCCATCAATATTCATTTATGCCAACACTTTGCCCGGCCTCATCCATGGCAACATTTTATTGGCCACAATTATCGTAAACTTGAAATTGTTTGGCGCGCCATTTGATGGGCATATTTTGTCGGTTAATAATATTACATTACATTAATTTATACAGCTATTGGCATTAAGAGCAATTAATTTCAAACTATGCCAGCCCGGGCTGATAGATGGATCGGCGCAAACTATTGCATTTAAATTTAATTCAATTTCGAGTGCTTAAATAATGTGCTCTAAAAACGCGTAATTGCATCACAAATATAAATTACATTAAATTCATAATGTCAAATCTTTTTATTATTATCGCCGCGGCGTTGCGCATATTTAATGGGATCGGATGCGTAAAATTAAAACAATTAAATGTCATAAAAATAGCAAAGTGCATAATAATTCATAAATAATAGCACGATTTGGCGTGCCCGAAACGCTTTCGAGTAAATGTGACAAATATCGCAAATAAAATTACGCCAATTTTTTTTTTTATTTTTTGTTATATTCGAAATGTCGATCGGAACTGACTGTGCGAATACTCTGTTCAAAGAGAAAGGGGGGAAATGTGAAAGCAAGCGAGAGGATAATGTATCGAAAATATAAAATATTTACGCAAATAATTTTAAATTCTGTACTTTAATTAAACTTATTTAATAATCTGCTTAAAATAATAAAATAGACTCCATTTTTATACAACTTATATAACTACCAGAGTGCGAGCAAAAAGTGAAATAAATTTAGTTAAATTAGTACATAGTTCATAGACTGTTCCTTAAGAGTCTATTTGGTAATTATACAGGAAGATATTATTTTGGGTATAATCCAATTTTGGGAAAATTCAATAGAGATATCCGTGCCGAAAGAGAAAAATCGGTGAGATTGAGAGAGTTAAATTACAAAAGAATTTATGAAGTTAAACTCGATCAATTTTCAGATTAACGAAACTTAAATTGAAAAGGCAACCGAACTTTTTGTACTTGGCTTAAAACTAATAAAATTTCCAGAATTCGAATGGGATTCAGTTACACAACTCTGTTGTTTTTTAATATACATATGTAAATTTATATATTTTTGTGATTTTAATTTTTATTTAAGAATATATTCATATATGTAAATATTTATATTTTTGTTATTCTACTTTCTATGTAAGAATAATTATTCTTTTAATTTAATCCATACTAAAATTCACAAAATGTATTGTTAAGCAAGCAAAGATTACGGGAATTTTGGAAAAGATAGCGTTATGGAGCGCAACTATCACAGATAAAGTATAAAAGGATGTTTGATAGATTCTAAGAACTGGTTCAGTAGGGTCAGTGTCTCGGTAGCGGGGTCTGAGTCTTCTTATTAACTGAAAAAGCACGGACTGCAGTACGTTTCTAGACTTAGGACGTATCTGGTAGGAATGTCTTAGCCCTCGCCTCAATCAAGAAACATTTCAAAAATTATTAAAATAAAAGTACATCATGCTCTATCTACATATATCATCTATATTACTGAGATCAATGGGTATACAGTGTGCTATATTCATGGGTCTGCACTCATATATGAGAACTTTTTCATGCGTGCTTGTATCTCATATTCGCAACAATAATAATTAAATTATGTATATAAAATATGCACTGGTCGAGTTCCGTGGCTCGTTAAGTATGCGCCCCGTAGCGCCGTCAAGCTCGAAAGTATGCAATTGAATTTAAATATTGCAAGCGCAGCTCCAAGTCTGTGTGAGTGTATATAAATAAATGTGTGTATATGTGTGTGTGTGACTGTTTGTGTATGCAGTTATACAAGTTTATTGAAAAACAGCAGCTACAACTGTTTCAAATCTAGATCTTTAATAAATCAAGAGCTGTAGCTGCATTAAATCAAGCTAAAATCATTATAATACCTCCAATACATTCCACATTCAACCCACTTTGTTTATTTAAAATCCATATAAGCAATACCGTTTAAATTCACATTCCACAGAGTTACACATAGCCAGAGCTTAAATTAGTTTTGCACTGCAATTAGCAGCCGGCAATAGGCAAGATTCAGATAACTTTGTAGTTTCAGGGCGGAATTGGGAGAACCGCAAATGACCTATTACAAAGGGTGTGCATTAATTTCAATTAATTGCGATAAGGCTGACAATGTTTATTGACTATAAAATAAGCAGACGTCATTATAAAAGGGAGAGCAAGGGAGACAGACAGAGATATATAGAGAGAGAGAGAGAGAGATGAAGCTGGACTCCATTATGGCAATAACCGCAATGTAAATGACCAGCAGAATGGCAAAAAATAATGTTTATAACGATGATCAAAATCGACGTAGCCGTAATTTAAATTAAATGCATTAAAATTTTCATAAAATGCAACAACAAAATTATTGGCGCAACAACGGCGATAACAATAACAACAACAACAACAACGTCAATATAAACAATAATTATAATAATAAAAACAGGAAAAATTGAAGCGGCAAAAACAAAAAAAAAAAAATACAATTGCAATAAATATGGCAGCACTTTACAGTTCATTAAATCGAAAACAAAAGGCGACCGCCTGCATTTATTTTACCTGTTAAATTCACCAAGCACACACACACACACACACACACACACACACAAACAAACAGGCAAACAAACAAGCAAACAAACAGGCAAACATTTCAATTCAATTCGTTTTTAAAATACTCACACATACATATGCAAATGCATATATGTATGTGTGTATGTGTGTATATCAGAGTGTATTTAATGCTGGCTTTATCGCAATTATTGTCATTAGTTTGACAAACGATGCCACAGAATTATGCAGTATTTCAAGCTAATTAAATTTAAGAGCGGAAATGCCAAGTGTTACACAGAAACTGCTGCCAACAACAACAACAACTCTGCAATAAAACAGTTGCTGTAACTGTAAGGTATGCTATTTGCCCAAAGAGAGCAGCACTATCGTGCACACACACACGCACACATCTGTCGTTGCCTCCCTCTCTCGCTCCCTCTCTCGCTCTCTCTCGCATGCAGCAATTGCTTTGTCTACTTCTTGGCTTCTCGCTTTGCATGTGCAGCGATTTAATTGGTCCAAAAATTGCACGTCAACGTAAATAAATTTTTATTTGAAAAAGTTTATTAAAAATATTCCATTGCTCAGGCAGTGCACGTAGCGGCCACGCCCTCTTTAGATGCTCATGTGTGCGTGTGTCTGTGTAGGTGTCTGCGATTGTCCTCTGGTCGCTTTTAGCCATTGGCGCTTTTTATTTCAAACTTTTTACATTTCCTTTATCATTGCCAGACAGCGGGTATGCTAGCCCATGCCCACAGTATGTAATACATGGCAGACATTAAATTTACATACATATATATATATATTTTTATTTGTTGAGCTAACTCAACCGATTTATTGTATGTAACTGTGCTTATAGTATCATTGTCAATTAATCTCTCAGTGAATGCATATATAGGTTAGAGAGGAGGTGCAGACCCTATAGATCTGCAAGGTATTTGGGGTTCGGCATACAGAAAGATAACGGTTCATTTGCGGTATTGCTTTCAGCTCTGTTTCGCTTGTGTATTTTCATTTCGTTTTTTTGATTTTGTTATTAAAAAAGTTTTGAGATTTGGAAAAAATTCACAATATGGAAAAGTTTTCCTTTGTAATTACATGCAGCAGCCACATACTAAAGATGAGAAATGAAAAAAATAATTAAAATTAAAATACAATTTTATCGCTAGCAACGAGCCAAAGGGGACTCTCGAAATGTCCCTGCGCGTCGCGTTGGCAATCGGAACGTCGAAGATGCTAAATGCTGTTGGAAAATGTGGACTACGTGCTCGGAGCTTTCATGCGATTGCTAAAGTCAGCTTTTGGGATATCGCCAGAGGCCAGAGCGTAATAAGGCGGAGGAGTTTCGTGAAAGTCGAGGCAGAATTTTAATTAAATGGCAGCTAAAAATAATATTTGTCCACAACGGGCAATCAAAATACATAAACTAAACTAAACTTAAGCTTTACACTGATAATCCTGGAATTAAGCGGCTAACGGTAAACACCCCATCCACTAAACCTAACGGACCCCACTTGGCAAACAAACGGACCGACGGACGGACGGTGCTGAAAACTTATTTATGCGCGCACTCTGCGTTGTCTGCCCGCTCAAAGGACTCGAAACTGTTATCAAATAATTTATTCGTCTCACCTGCAGCAACAAATTAAGTTTTGTTTTCGTCCAACACAACACCTGGAACACGGAACACACAACAGCACTACCAGCAGTCAGCCGGCAGCGGTACAAAGGCGGAGAGTAATCCACGTGCCTTCTACTTTTAACTCATTAACCGGGAGGGAAGTGCTGCCAGCTCGTGCCGCTGCTGGCCATTAAAAGACTTATTTTCACACTTGCATAAACTCATTTAGTGCGAGAGCAAACTGAAAATTGTCTGCACAAAAGGCGTGTAGAACCCTCGCAATCCGCTTGCCCCCCCTTGCCATCTTATCGTCTTGCTACCTTATCACACGGCACGTTGGCAGTATTAGCAAAGAGTGAGACTGAGAGAGAGAGAGAGAGAGAGTGTGTGTGATGGGGCGACAGAGAGAAAGCATCGTGACATAAAATTAATGCCCAACCGACAATTTTAATCGGCAACAATTTTTGTCTTGAGTTATGGCTCGAAACGAAGCGAGACGCAACGGCAACGGCAACGGCAACGGCAACGGCAGGTCGCACCCTTAGACGAGGTCGCGAAAACTTTGCTGCAAAGATTTTCAAGTTTTCGGTGAAACAAGGCAAACGGCCAGCAGCACAGAGACAGAGAGTCGAGGTATTCGAAGGACATGCCAGACGTGCAGACATTCAAGCAGTCAGCCAGCCAGCCGGATGCGTATATTTAAAACTTATTAAATTGCTATAATTTATACGACTTATCTTGTGGGCGCTGGCGTCTTCGTCTCCGTCGCCGTCTCCGTCTTTGCCTTGAGGGTGGCTTTAGACTCGTAAAATACTCTGCAAAAAATCGTATAACACAGCTAAAGGCGCACACGGCGACAGTTCGAGGCAAAGGCAATTAATTTACATGCAAATCGTGCTCAAACTTTTTGCCCTCACTCCAATGAAAAAGCAGTGTCTGCCTTAAAGTATTCAGCGCTTAAAGGCTAATACAACAGAAGGAACCGCCTACCCCACACCCACACACCCACGCACACACACTTGATTAGTGGGCCTCCTGTTGTGCGAAGCCTGTTTAAAACAATATGGCGAAAGCTGAGAAGCGTGAAGAGAGGCGAGAGGAGCGAACAGCGAGGACTACGACCCTTTTGGGACTGCGACTCACGTGCGTCGATGTCGACAGGTTGCCGTACCTTAAAGGCGCTGCGAGTGCCATGCCGTCCTCTTTGTCATTGTTATTGTTATTGTCTTTCTTCTTTTCTATTCCGGCCTAACAAATTGCAATTTTTTGTTGATTTCATTTTGTATTGTTGTTGATTTATTGTAACAACAACGGGCACAACGCGAACTGAGTGCACATTAAACATTCCGTAATGAGTTTAAAGTTTATAATGGAATTTTTGATTATGCCAGAGGCGGAGAAGGCACTTGATGGATCCCTCGACCTTTCGGAAAAATGCTACATACTTAAAGTACCGTAATTACACAAACCGGATTATTGGATGTACTGCAAGAGAACATGAACAGTTTCCCTCGATAATCGTAAATTTAATGATTTCAATTGCCCAAGCTAACGCCTTGATTTACCCAAACTAACAATCGTCTCTGGCTCGGGCCTTCGCTTCACTTTATCAATCCATCACAAACTCTTATGTCAACGCTTGCCCCTCCTCCTCCTGCTCCTGCTCCGCCTTTCGCTGACTTTAACCCATTTGCACGCTTGTGCAAATCTCTTAAGCTCCAAACACTTTGTATATAAAGTAAATTTGTATCTTCAATGTCTGTCTGTGTTTTCTTTTTCAATTTCCACAACATAAAACGCGGCCATTAAACGCTTTAAAATCAACATCAGCTCTGCGACGACGGGGGCAATAAAGTCGATCCGAAATTGCTTCCTCCGCACATAAAATCCAACAACATGGCGAGCCCCAAAATCGTCCTACATGCCTAAATTCCTTTACACAACACCAAACACACACACACACACACACACACACACACAATTACTGAGCTTTGCGCACAAACACAGCAAAAGTTAACGAAACACTTTACCATTCGCCTGATTTCCACACCCCCGCAAGCCACGCCCCTCCCTCTGCTGTCTCCCCTACCCTACCCAAGCGCTCTGCCCACTTAATACTTAAATGCAAACGTGTAAATTATGTGATTTTTCCCCGGCGGCCATGTTTGTTCGCAAACTCCATTACCAACATGGCGGGAACTTCCTTCACCTCGAAATGTGCCCCCCGCACCGCTTTCCCTGAACACATACACCTGTTTGTTTCGAGAAATCGTCGCGTTTTACCATTAAAAGCGAAAAAACAACAAACAAACAAAAAACCAAAAAAAAAAACCTAACCAAGAACCCCTTTATGTGTTTTTCATGTACTTTTATTTGATTGTCGCACGCCTCGACGCTTCGCAGAGCGAGTAGCCTAGCTAGGCAGGCAGTCAGGGCGTAATTTATAGCTCTCTTTTAGTGCTTAAAATATTAGCAAATGTTCATTAACGACTATTCAAATTGGCGTTAGTCAGGCTCACTCTGGCCACTGAGCGAGTTTTGCAATTACTCAAAAGTACTTAGCACACAATTGACGAACGGAAAGGTTTTTAACTGCTCGATAGCGAACGATAGTGCGTTTCACTAAAGTCCAAGTCCGAGCTCGTTTCAGTCATAAAATAATCCTCCTCTGCACTTGCAGCAAATTGAAAAACAAGCAAAGACAGAGAGAGAGAGAGAGAGAGAGAGTGGGGAAAAGATAACAAATTAAAATTAAATCCATCCCCACGGCCATTGAATGCAGCATAGTGTTTATTAGAGTACAGCAACACCTTGTGCAAGTAGCGCGCACATAAAATATAAATTTGTAATTTTAATATTATTAAAAATGTTAAATTGCACGCAGCATAAATCTCATTTGGGCTTGTGGGCAACCGGTGGGGGTGAAGACGCCATAAATGCGACAGCTTGTTGGCTTCATTGTGGCCCAGGGGTTGTGACAAACACTTACACTCTTGCACACACACACACACACACACACGCATGATGTGCACATTATACAATAACCATTACTGGCAGCTGCGTTTGCCACACTATTTTTATTGTGCCCTCTTTGTGTGTTGCTTTAATTTAAGCGATTTGCTTTGGGTTCATAAAATCGCCACAGGCCTAACGAGCCCAACGTCAGCCAGTTTTCCTTTCGAAATATATATGTGTCAGGCGCGTATACAGGGGGGGGTTTCGGGGGTTCAAACCCCCCCCCGAAATAGTCGGAAGCTCAACATCCACTCTAAAATTGAAGTCACTCCAGAGGATATTTTGAACGAAATGGCGAAAACAAGTCGGAAAATAGACATTCTTTTATAGAAAAAAAATTTGAAATAAAGGTCATCCATTATATTATTAAGTAAAAATATGTGTATTTAATATTTGCTGAAAACCCCCCCCGAAAAAATTTTCTGGCTACGCGCCTGATATGTGTATACATATTTTTTATGAAATTATAAATGCAATTAAGTAAATAGATAATGATTTAATTCTCTCTCTCTCTCTCTCTCTCTCTCTCTCTCTCTCTCTCTCTCTCTCTCAACACACCCTCCCCCCATCGCTGTCCACACTCTATCTGTAGAGAATCAAATTCTTGCATCATCTCAGAGCAACCACAACGTGAATGCTAGCTAAGCCGTTGCCCTTGACAACTCAACTCGAGCAGCTGATAGGTTGGCTGCTTTTGGAGCCATTCAATCGATAAGTGGAAAGTCAGCTTTACCGGCTCCGGCCATTTATTTAATGAGCCAGCTGCGAGTGGCACTTTCGTCCAAAGAGCTATCAGTGCGCTCCCACTTTAGTATCCCGTTTTTTAAAAGTACCCAACGCCCATTAACTTGCTTGAATTTATTTCAGCAGTTGCCGGCACCGACTACCGACTGCTATTATGCGTTCGTTAATTATTCACATATACATATACACACACACACACACTCACACAGAGACAGACATCCCGAATCGCAGCACGTTTCGGTCATAAAAATAGCCCCCTATAAATGACACGCCCCTAACGTGGGCGTCGAGCGCTTGGAAGGAGGCAAACCGCTTAACCTTCGCTCCCTAATACAAGTGCCTCTGCAGATCTATGGATATTTATGCATTCCTTCATCAACACTCACAAAACTCACCCTAACCCATATGCAGGGAATCTTGACATTAAATAAATCTCACATACATATATACATGCTATAAAAGCTGATAGTGGGCAGCTTTAATGCACAGACAAGCCAGCCACTACTCAACCACCCAACCACCCACATACACACACATGTGTAAAAAATGACGCAGACATTATTCACGCTATGATGTTTCCTTTTCCACTTAATAATAAACTCTTTAGACTTGCTCTTCTCTTGAGTAATTAAAGCTAAATCTGAGTTATTGAAGCCGGAAAACTATAGACTAGGCGCCACAGTCCATGTTATTTGCATCAGATAAACGCTGATGCTACAAACAAAATATTTCTACTGATGTCTGCTTTGACAAAGCGAGGTCTTTTGATGCGAAACGTCCTCAAAATGTTCAATTTCAGCTCACATTCCATTTCCACATCTCTCCCTGGCCACACACACGTGAGCACATTCTCATTTCCGTATCGACCACATGACTGTTCCCTGGGCTCTGTTTAAGCACCCGTCGTATAATCGAATTATCATCATGGCGTCAACAAATGATTTCTATTTATCCAGCTACTGCGCGCCATTTACCCTCCTGGAACTGTTCTGTCGTGGGTCTAGACCTCCCCAGGGCGAGTTTCTTTTTTGGCATCAGTTCGGTACTCACCGCCATCCGTCTACTATATGTATATATACCCTGCAGCAATTGATATAGCATGATATGTTGCAGGCTGAAAAGCCAAAAGAAAGATTCCGATCATACTCAACAAAGTCTCCTCTTCCCCCATCAACTCTAATTAAAGTCAGAATCAATAACATTTTCCTATATTCGTATATCTGCAAATTATGCAGAACATCGGAATTTTAAAGGCGCTTATCCCTAACAGGACGAAAGTATCGAAAATTACGTGGCAGCATTGAAACTCCTTTTATTTCTTTTTCGTTTTTCCAGTTTTTTTTTACTTTGGTATTGGCAACGTCATTGATGCTGGTCACTTTCCCTGCTATTCAGCTGATTCCCTTTTTTTCCATTTTGTTATTTCTTCTGCTGAGTTCTGTCGACGTTTGTTTGAGGTTATGTTGAATGTCAGTTTGTTATCCTCGTGCAAATCCTTTTACACAAATGAATTTCGGACTAAAGAGCGATAAGCAAAATACAATTGTGTCGACAGTCGAATTACCAACGAGACCAAGAGAATATTTGCTCCCCGCTTAGTCAACGCAAAATACTATTTGATTTAAATGAAAAAACATTTTGAACATGGCGTAATTTTGTATATTTTCCTCTAACTGTACACAGTAGACTAATACCAGTTTTCATTTCCTTTACTTTTCGCCACAGATATCAATAAGGGCTCACCCATCGACTACAAAAGCGGATCAGCCTGCTCCACACCCACAAAAGACACGCTGAAGGGCGGCTACGAGCGCAGCACGCAAGGCTGCATGGGCCCGGTGCTGCCGCCAAGGAGCATGAACGGGATGCCTACGCATCATTACTCGGCGCCGATGAACTATCGCAAGGACCTGGCCGAGCGCTGCTCGGGCCAGTGCAACTGGGCCAGCATCGCCATGATGGTGGTCCTGGCTGTAATATTTTTCTTGATAGTCGGGCTGACGCTGTCCGGCACTCTGCGCTGGTCAGGGTCGGAGCCATGCCCAGTTCTAGTCGGCAACGAGGTCTCTGAGGTGACGGCTGCCAAGAGCACCAACACCGATTTATCCAAGCTGCACAATGCATCGGTACGCGCGAAAAATGGCCAAGGCATAGGAATCGTACAGGGACAGGCTGGAGGCGGTGGCGGCACGGCGACCGTCACAGCGGCCACGTCGAACAGCGGGACTGCCCAGGGACTACAGTCGACATCCACCTCGGCGGAGGCCACCTCCTCGGCAGCGGCCGCCACGGCAACGTCCTCCTCGTCTTCGTCGCTGGCGCCCTCGACCTCCCTCTCCTCATCCTTGGCAAATGCCAATAATGGAGGTAATTATGCACAAGTTTTAATTATTTTTAAATGAGTTTCCGTAAGTTTCGCAAAAGTACGAAAGTAAAAAGAACTAAACGCGAGAGAGAGAAAGCTTAAATCGAGGTCTATTAAAAGAGACGTAAGCGCTTAGCTTACGGGCGGCGCTTAGCACGCTCCCAAACTTTATTTCTTATAGATTTCTAGCAGCAACTTTTTCTCTTTTTATTCGCTTGACGTTCAGATATTTATAGTCAATGCCGAATCCAAAGTCCACTAATTACATACCAAAATAGACAGCCCGACGTTGAAAACAATGGCTTAAAATCAGCTGGTCTGAAATGTATTTTTCCGAGCAACAAAGAGCCGGTGGTTGACCGAAGCTATTTCGGCAATCAAACCATTCCCTCCGTGTGTAAAATTTGGAATGTGTGATGAAATAGTTAATTGTAGTTGATCACTTACCCATATCACAGCCGTCACTAGCGCAAATGCTCTAACAGGGGTCTTAATCTTCAATCCATGTCAATATGTACATCCGCAAGCCGTCTAAACGTACAAAAAGCCATAGTCGCTCTATATTTTGTCCCGTTCTCAATGTGTTGTCAAAGTGTCAGCAAATTTAAAACGCTCTGGTTTATTCCGCAGCATATAATTCATTGCTTAGCCAGCGAAAGTGGATTTGATTTTCGGATTTTGTGCTATGTATTTTTAGGTCAGAGTGCACACATGACACTTCACATTTGGCAATTAAGCTGTCAAATGTTGACGTACCCCCGTATTGTATTACTTCCTATGTCCTTTTGCCATTTTTTCTCGCTCTCTCTCTCTCTCTCGTTCCGCGTATATATAACCGGGTTCTCATCGACCCTGCTAGTAGTTGGTGACGGGCTAAATCTAAACCTGTCAACTTCGCCCACACACGTTTATGAAAATGCACAGAGTATTTCAGGCATTCTGCCTGGATTCTTGACAATGGTTTAAAAGTACAATTTATGCTTAAATTAAGCAAAGGCAAAGTGGAGTGGCCTGGTGGGGGTGTCTAGATGTAGTTGTTAACCACAGTGGGGCAAGGTAATGCAAGGTCTAACTCTCAACCGCTCATCCAAATAACCGTAGCAAGTAAAGGAGGCACGAGCGCAGTGTCAACACGGCTGTCTGTCAACAAGGATGGAAACAAACGACACCGCAATGAAAGAAGTTTAATGGACTGGCAGTGGGGGCAGAGCGATGATGATGATTTGCCTGCAGAAAGTTTTAGCGACTTAATTACAAGAGCAACTGGAGTTCATGCACAAAAGTATTTGGCTTTGACAACGACGCCAGCATCCCAATCTGCTAGCATGCAACGGCCCGGGGAGCCAACTGTCATCGCTTTGGGTGCCCAGCAAAGCAATTACGATAAAACTTTGCACAAAATCGATCAAATATTGAAACTTGAGCAGAGCGAAGGCGATGCCATCATAGACGACGACATCAGCGACTATGAGTATGAAGATGAAAGCGAAGACGAGCCAAAGCAGGAGACAACAGAGCGGCCAGCGCCTAAGACTAGGCAACAATTTAGCAAATCATTAAACGGCGATTTGCGTAAAGCAGGTAAAATGCTTGCCAAACCCCAACGGAAGTTGCCGCTTGCCGAGACTGGCGATACCATCGATGGCAACGCAGTTGAGCCAGATACAGAGGCAAGCAGTGTTGCTTCTGTTATTGATGACTATAATCAAACTGACAGCACCATCAGCGTGAGCGTGGAGGGTTCAGCGCTGACAACGACGTCAGAAAGTGACAACGATGACGTTGTTGAAATCGACACCACCGAAAAGAATGGGAGGATGTCCTCAACCGTCTCCATTATTGAAAATGATTTTCAAATCAACCAGAATACAGAAGCACAAGCTCCAGCTGCAACTGAAGCTGAAGCTGAGTCTGAATCTGAAGTTGAAGTTGAAGCTGAAGCGAAGCAGAAACCTGCCGCTAATGATAACAATAACGAGCGTGATTTACCTGATAACAACGACGAGCACAACAATAAGGGTCGGCTACCCCCGCAGAGTATAAATCAAACGGTGTCCGACCTAATGCTGAGCGATGCAGCACTTTTAGATAATGACGACATCGATATAGTCAAATTAGACGAAACGCCCACCTCCCATGAAGCTAACCTTTACAAAACGGCCGTTGAGCAAGCCAAATCAAGCCCACACCAACCTCTGCCAGCGAGTGAGAATGAGGTTCTCAAAGATCAAGATAGTGCACTACCGGCTCACCTAACTCCACTGAAACCTTATGTTAGCGAGCGCATTGATCGGCCCAGTAAGCGCATTTTGGTAAATCTGACCATTGCCACGGAGGGCGACAGCGCCTCCGTCTATACGCTCCATGTTGAGGTGCCGACCGGCGACGGTCCCCACAACGTGGAGCAGGTGCTGACCCAAGAAAAAATCGCTGAAGATGAAAACAATAATATAGATAATGGTGGCGCATGTGTGTTTGAGCCACCGCCCCGAATGCCCGATTGCCCCTGCAGCTGCCTGCCCCCGGAGCCACTAATTTTCGCGGACAACGACAACAGCCCGGTTGACATTGACTCTGCCGTCCCGACGACAGCGGCACCGCATGCAGAGGAAGCTACTATCTTAAGCCATCAACATGATGAGAGTGATAACGAGCAGGTGGAAAGCCTGACTGACAGCACCGTTACTAACCTTCCTACCACTGACACTAATAACAACATTGCCGCTTCTGATACTAGTTCTGATGTGCTCGGTGGTGAAAAGAATGCATGCCCCGATGTTATGCCTATACTCATACTGGAAGGTGATTGTACTATCTGCTATCGATGCTAACCTCACTTTAAGTGCTTAACACTAACCCGACCATCAAGTAACAGTATATAGTAAGCGCTATACAGTTTATAACTGCTTAGGTTATTCTAATGATACAAACCATACTCACATTATAATCCCCAATTATTCCCGCATCTGTACAAAAAACCTTCGAGCATGAACTTGTGGCACCAACATCTGGCTGGCTGCATAACGACCATCCTCATCTACTAACGAGAAAGCCGATACATAAGCAACCCTAGATATATATAAAAATATAAACATTAATCCGACTCGCCCAATAATTTAGATGTTTAAGATCGCATCATCATGTCATATATATAAGTCCTCTGTCTATATATGTATATAAGTACTTTACCGAACATATACTCATTCCATTCAAATACACATTACTTATATAAATGACGACAATTAACCCAAATGTGAATTGTTTGTGCTTTGTTTTTTATCATCCAATCACTTCACGCACTCTTGTCGCATCGCCTGTTTCGCTTCGCCAGGTGCTCGCACGTTCCCGGCGCGAAGCTTTCCGCCAGATGGTACTACCTTTGGCCAGATAACGTTGGGTCAGAAGCTAACGAAGGAAATACAGCCGTACAGCTATTGGAATATGCAGTTCTACCAATCGGAACCGGCCTACGTCAAGTTCGACTACACCATTCCAAGGGGTGCGTCCATTGGGGTGTACGGGCGTCGCAACGCGCTTCCCACGCACACGCAATACCATTTCAAAGAGGTACTCAGTGGCTTTAGCGCCAGCACCCGCACCTCACGAGCAGCACACGTAAGTAACTACCCGGGTCTATGTCTACTAACCCTTCAACTAACTAATTTTTCACTTTTTGTGCATTTCATGGACCACCTAATCATACGTCATACGTCGCACACACACACACACACCACATATTAACTTGCGCTTGCTTGCCGCCGCCAGCTTTCCATAACTCGCGAGGTGACCCGCTATATGGAGCCGGGGCACTGGTTCGTCTCGCTCTACAACGACGATGGGGATGTGCAGGAGTTGACTTTCTATGCAGCCATAGCGGAAGATATGACGCAGAACTGCCCGAATGGGTGCTCCGGCAATGGCCAGTGCCTGCTGGGACACTGCCAGTGTAACCCCGGCTTCGGAGGCGACGACTGCAGTGAGAGCGTCTGCCCCGTGCTGTGCTCCCAGCATGGCGAGTACATCAATGGCGAATGCATTTGCAATCCGGGCTGGAAGGGCAAGGAGTGCTCGCTACGCCACGACGAGTGCGAGGTGGCCGATTGCAACGGGCATGGGCATTGCGTCAGTGGCAAATGTCAGTGTATGCGCGGCTACAAGGGCAAATTTTGCGAAGAAGGTAGAATTCAGTAGCTCAGTTGATCCGAAGACATTCCTCTGTCCCCAACCCCTAGCAATTCAATTCAATTCAATTCAATTCAATTCAACTCCGACTAATCTTATTCTTTACTCTCCTCAGTGGATTGCCCACATCCCAATTGCTCAGGACATGGCTTCTGCGCCGACGGCACCTGCATCTGCAAGAAGGGCTGGAAGGGCACCGACTGCGCCACCATGGACCAGGACGCACTTCAGTGCCTGCCCGACTGCTCGGGTCATGGCAACTTTGATCTGGACACCCAAACCTGTACATGCGAGAACAAGTGGAGCGGCGACGACTGCTCCAAGGAGCTGTGCGACCTCGACTGCGGTCAGCACGGTCGCTGCGAGGGCGACGCCTGCGCCTGCGATCCGGAATGGGGTGGCGACTACTGCAACACGAAGCTGTGCGATAGCCGTTGCAACGAGCACGGCCAGTGCAAGAACGGAACGTGCCTCTGCGTAACTGGATGGAATGGCAAGCACTGCACCATCGAAGGCTGCCCCAACAGCTGCGCCGGTCACGGTCAGTGCCGAGTGAGCGGCGAGGGTCAATGGGAATGCCGCTGCTACGAAGGCTGGGACGGACCCGACTGTGGCATAGCATTGGAACTCAACTGCGGCGACAGCAAGGACAACGACAAGGGTATGCATTTAGTATTCAAATGAAGTAGGGAACTCAATTCTAAAACCACATCTAACCCAACAGATGGCCTGGTTGACTGCGAAGATCCAGAGTGTTGCGCTAGCCACGTGTGTAAGACCTCCCAGCTCTGTGTATCGGCACCCAAGCCGATCGATGTCCTCCTGAGAAAACAGCCCCCCGCAATAACGGCCTCATTCTTTGAGCGCATGAAGTTTCTGATCGACGAGAGCAGCCTGCAGAACTATGCTAAGCTGGAGACATTTAATGAGAGGTAGGTGCTCCCTTGTAGCCAGTTTAACGCCCGCCGTTTTTAGTTTAATTCGACAAATTGTTGGGAAAGTTCAAGTGTATAGTTTCCAGAATTGGCAAGAGGCCCGATGAGGCGCCATGTTTCCTGTATATTACAAAACATTTAGCTGAATTTCATATGTACTACCAAACAAATATTAATCAAAATAGTTTGCATAATTAATATTTTTATGTGTTTAAATATTTATGTTTTTCGTTATCGTGCCCTCGTCTAAAACAAATCCCTATAAAAAAAGGCAAGACAATGCTGAACACAAAAAATCCCAATTCCCATTGAAAACCTTGTAAATATATCCCCACATGTCCTTTGTTCTATACTAAACCGTAAGACTAAACAAACCAAATCAAATGAAATCTTTAAGGTATACTAATAAGCTTATGTTGTATTCTTAAGGTACTTAGGTATATGAATAACTTAGATTAGCTCTTAAGTACACCTTTCACAAGGAGTTGTTATCATAATCACCTCACCCTTGTTACACAATACTGGTTCCAGAGGTCCAATCAATCTTCCGACTCTTAATTAATCCTCAACTAACTAAATCAAGGCTTCTTGTGAAGGGTTCGCCTAAGATTTCGGTGTCATCGAAAGCAAACATCTAATTTTGTTTCGGGTTTCATAACACTATCAATTCTAGTAAAAAAAAAAAAAGATAAGACAACGACAACCATGCTAATTCAAATATTTTTCTCTCTGCTCTCTTTTTCTTCTCATCACGCGTGCCCTAAATTCGAATAATGTCGACTAAATACCTTATAACTTTAACTACCACTCGATCCTCCTAATACTACTACTACTACTCGATACTAATTCCCATACAAAATAAACACACAAACCAACATTTGCGCAATCGAATTCCAAATGCTTTGTATTGTAACTAACGAATTCTATTCGCTACTCGTTGCTCTCGCTATAAATCAAAATCATATACTAACAGCATTTTTTGGAATTATTTCAACGCAAGGTAAGCAAGCGAAAAACCGGTATTCAATAATACTAAAAATACTACAAATACTAATTCTCGATGGTTGTTTGGTACACTCATTTAATTTCCACTATAATTTTCCTTATTATTTATTTTAAGTACAGAGAAACAAAAAATAATTTATCTTTTATTTTATAGCGTAGTTTATATAAATACTTTTATAAGCTGATTTTTGTAGCTTTTCTTTTATTATTACAATTATTATTTTGAATTCAACATACATACTGACGGTGGGATCGTACATGACCCACTCGCTACATGACTCGCCAGACAACCAATAAAATATTTGAATTTTAATTTAACATATGTACGTATAAGCTATATAAGCTGTTGTACTTAGGTCAATGCTAGGTCATACACAAAGCAATATTCAAAACAGAAAATATACATATATACATACTATATTGTTCAAATTGTAAACCTTTGTATGTGTTGATACGAGTCTTATGTTTTGTGCGTGTGAACTTTTATCATTTGTACTTATCGCATCATTTCGTTTTCTAAAGTAGTTGCGAATCATACGTTCGATATGCTTGTTAGCCAGATGTATCTGTAGTTGACCTCAAGCTCAACACCAAAATAAGGCCCAACTAACTGTTTCATTTCGTTACTTCCCCAACAGCCGTTCAGCAGTAATCCGGGGACGAGTTGTCACCTCCCTGGGCATGGGACTGGTGGGTGTGCGCGTTTCCACAACCACGCTATTGGAGGGCTTCACACTCACTCGCGATGACGGATGGTTTGATCTAATGGTCAACGGTGGAGGAGCCGTGACCTTGCAATTCGGACGCGCTCCGTTCCGGCCACAGTCACGCATTGTGCAGGTTCCCTGGAACGAGGTCGTTATTATCGACGTGATGGTCATGAGCATGTCCGAGGAGAAGGGTCTGGCAATGGCTACAACGCACACTTGCTTCTCGCACGACTATGATCAAATGAAGCCGGTTGTGCTGGCCTCGTGGAAGCATGGCTTCCAGGGCGCCTGCCCAGATCGCAGTGCCATATTAGCCGAGTCGCAGGTCATCCAGGAATCCTTGCAAATACCTGGCACAGGTCTCAATCTCGTTTATCACTCCTCTCGCGCTGCGGGCTATTTATCCACTATTAAGCTCCAACTGACGCCCGATACGATACCTGCCACGCTTCATCTCATTCACTTGCGAATCACCATTGAAGGAATCCTGTTCGAGCGCGTTTTCGAGGCAGACCCCGGCATCAAATTCACGTATGCTTGGAACCGCTTAAACATATACAGGCAACGTGTCTACGGTGTCACGACAGCCGTTGTCAAAGTGGGCTACCAGTATACCGACTGCAAGGACATTGTGTGGGATATACAGACCACTAAACTGAGTGGGCACGACATGTCAATCTCTGAGGTCGGCGGCTGGAATCTGGACATCCACCATCGTTACAATTTCCACGAGGGAATCCTTCAGAAGGGTGACGGCTCCAATATCTACCTGCGCAACAAGCCTCGCATTATTCTCACTACAATGGGCGATGGCCACCAGCGACCTCTCGAGTGCCAGGACTGCGATGGCTTGGCTATGAAGCAGCGCCTGCTTGCTCCAGTCGCCTTAGCTGCCGCGCCAGATGGAAGTCTATTTGTTGGCGACTTCAACTATATTCGGCGCATAATGACCGATGGTAGTGTTCGCACCGTTGTCAAGCTGAACGCCACGCGCGTCTCCTATCGGTATCACATGGCCCTGAGTCCGCTTGATGGCACTCTTTACGTCTCCGATCCAGAATCTCACCAAATTATAAGAGTGCGCGACATCAATGACTACTCACAGCCGGAACAGAACTGGGAGGCAATCGTTGGTTCTGGGGAACGGTGCTTGCCCGGCGACGAGGCGCATTGCGGAGACGGTGCCCTCGCCAAAGACGCAAAACTGGCCTATCCCAAAGGCATTGCCATCTCAAGTGACAACATTCTATACTTCGCGGACGGTACCAACATCCGCATGGTGGACCGTGATGGCATCGTGAGCACACTAATCGGCAACCACATGCACAAGTCGCACTGGAAGCCCATTCCGTGTGAGGGTACGCTGAAGCTAGAAGAGATGCATTTACGCTGGCCAACTGAGCTCGCTGTGTCGCCGATGGATAACACTCTACACATCATTGACGACCACATGATTCTACGCATGACACCGGACGGGCGTGTGCGCGTCATATCCGGACGTCCACTTCATTGCGCCACAGCCACCACTGCGTACGACACCGACCTGGCCACGCATGCCACTCTGGTCATGCCGCAGTCCATTGCATTTGGACCTCTGGGAGAGCTGTTTGTCGCAGAAAGCGATTCTCAGCGCATCAATCGCGTGCGTGTTATCGGCACGGATGGCCGCATTGCGTCATTTGCGGGAGCCGAGTCCAAGTGCAACTGCCTAGAGCGTGGATGCGATTGCTTCGAGGCGGATCACTATTTGGCCACAAGCGCTAAGTTTAACACCATCGCAGCGCTATCTGTCACCCCCGACGGACACGTGCATATTGCCGATCAGGCCAACTATCGAATACGCTCTGTGATGTCCAGCATTCCTGAGGCGAGTCCTTCCCGAGAGTATGAGATTTATGCGCCAGATATGCAGGAGATCTACATCTTCAATAGATTTGGTCAGCACGTCTCTACTCGTAACATTTTGACCGGAGAAACCACATACGTATTCACCTACAATGTTAACACATCGAACGGAAAGCTGAGCACCGTAACGGATGCCGCAGGCAACAAGGTCTTCCTTCTGCGAGATTACACCTCCCAAGTGAATTCGATTGAAAACACCAAGGGCCAAAAGTGTCGGCTACGCATGACTCGCATGAAAATGCTACATGAGCTGAGCACTCCAGACAACTACAATGTCACCTACGAGTACCACGGACCTACGGGATTGTTGAAAACAAAGCTTGACTCCACTGGACGTTCTTATGTCTACAACTACGATGAGTTTGGACGTCTAACTTCTGCTGTAACGCCGACTGGTAGAGTCATTGAACTGAACTTCGATTTGAGTGTAAAGGGAGCCCAAGTGAAGGTTTCTGAAAACGCACAGAAGGAGATCTCAATGTTAATTCAAGGCACTACCGTTATCGTTAAAAACGGAGCGGCAGAGTCACGGACTACGGTAGAGATGGACGGTTCCACAACGAGCATCACGCCTTGGGGACACAATCTGCAAACGGAAGTTGTTCCCTATACGATTTTAGCCGAACAGAGTCCACTATTAGGCGAAAGCTACCCAGTGCCAGCCAGACAGCGCACGGAGATTGCCGGAGACCTAGCCAATCGATTCGAATGGCGTTACTTTGTGCGACGCCAACAGCCCTTGCAACAGGGTAAGCAAAACAAGGGCGCCCCCCGTCCAGTCACTGAAGTTGGACGCAAGCTGCGTGTCAATGGAGACAACGTGCTCACCCTGGAATACGACCGTGAAACCCAGTCCGTTGTTGTCATGGTTGACGACAAGCAGGAGCTTCTTAATGTAACTTACGATCGCACCTCGCGTCCTGTTAGCTTCCGCCCACAGTCCGGAGACTATGCCGATGTCGATCTGGAGTACGATCGATTTGGACGTTTGGTCAGCTGGAAATGGGGAGTCCTACAAGAAGCCTATACCTTTGACCGCAACGGGCGCTTAAATGAGATCAAGTATGGTGATGGGTCATCGATGATTTACACCTTTAAGGATATGTTTGGCTCACTACCGCTTAAAGTGACCACACCACGTCGGTCCGACTATCTACTGCAATATGATGACGCTGGCGCTCTGCAAAGCTTGACGACACCAAGAGGTCATATCCACTCGTTCTCGCTACAGACGTCACTTGGCTTCTTTAAGTATCAGTATTATTCGCCCATCAACCGTCATCCATTTGAAATCCTTTACAACGACGAGGGACAGATTCTAGCCAAAATACATCCACATCAATCTGGCAAAGTAGCATTCGTGCATGACGCTGCAGGACGACTTGAAACCATTTTGGCAGGACTTTCGAGCACCCATTACACTTATCAAGAAGCGACAAGCCTGGTGAAGTCCGTTGAAGTGCAGGAGCCCGGTTTCGAGCTGCGTCGCGAGCTAAAGTATCACGCAGGCATCCTGAAAGACGAAAAGCTAAGATTTGGATCTAAGAACTCACTGGCATCGGCCCACTACAAATATGCCTACGATGGCAACGCGCGTCTGAGCGGCATTGAGATGGCTATTGATGACAAAGAGCTACCCACCACTCGATACAAGTACAGCCAGAATCTAGGCCAGCTTGAAGTCGTGCAGGATCTGAAGATTACTCGCAACGCCTTCAATCGAACCGTAATCCAGGACTCAGCCAAACAATTCTTTACCATAGTTGACTACGATCAACATGGGCGTGCTAAGAGCGTTTTGATGAACATCAAGAGCTTCGACGTCTTCCGGTTGGAACTCGACTACGATCTACGTAATCGTATCAAGTCTCAAAAGACAACCTTCGGTAGGTCGACGGCCTTCGATAAGATTAACTACAATGCGGACGGACATGTCATTGAAGTACTAGGCACCAACAACTGGAAGTATCTGTACGATGAGAACGGCAACACCGTGGGTATTGTCGATCAGGGTGAGAAAATAAACCTTGGCTACGATATTGGCGATAGAGTCATTAAGGTGGGAGATGTCGAATTTAACAACTACGACGCAAGGGGCTTTGTAGTGCGACGAGGCGAGCAAAAGTATAGATACAATAACCGAGGTCAACTGATACACGCTTTCGAACGCGACCGTTTCCAAAGCTGGTATTATTACGATGATCGCAGCCGCCTTGTAGCCTGGCATGACAGCAAGGGAAACGTGACGCAGTACTACTATGCTAACCCCAAAACCCCGAAGCTCGTTACTCACGTGCATTTCCCCAAATTGGGAAAGACAATGAAGTTCTATTACGACGACCGGGACATGCTTATTGCTCTGGAGAACGGCGAATTGCGTTACTATGTGGCTACCGATCAAAATGGTTCACCACTGGCCTTCTTCGATATGAACGGAAGTATTATGAAGGAGGTGAAGCGCACGCCATTTGGTCGCACCATCAAGGACACCAAGCCCGACTTCTTTGTGCCCATTGATTTCCATGGTGGCCTCATCGATCCTCACACAAAACTGATCTACACGGAACAGCGACAATACGATCCAACTGTCGGTCAATGGATGACGCCACTCTGGGAGACGCTGGCTACCGAAATGTCAAACCCCACAGATGTATTTATCTATCGCTACCACAACAACGACCCCATCAACCGTAACAAGCCACAGAACTACATGATCGACCTAGACGCCTGGCTGCAGCTCTTCGGTTACGAACTCAACAACATGCAGAGCAATAGGTATACCAAGCTATCGCAATATATCCCACAGGCCACGATCAAGTCGAATTCCCTTGCACCTGACTTTGGAGTTATATCGGGCTTGGAGTGCATCGTCGAGAAGATCAACGAAAAGTTCAGTGACTTTGATTTTGCCCCCAAACCGCTGCTCAAGATGGAGCCCAAGATGCGAAATCTGCTGCCCCGTGTGAGCTATCGTCGAGCTGTCTTTGGCGAAGGAGTTCTGCTATCCAGGATCGGCGGACGAGCCTTGGTCAGCGTGGTGGACGGTTCTAATAGCGTCGTTCAGGATGTAGTTAGCTCCGTATTCAACAACTCCTACTTCTTGGATCTGCACTTCAGCATACACGATCAAGATGTATTCTACTTTGTCAAGGACAACGTTCTGAAGCTGCGAGATGACAATGAAGAATTGCGTCGCCTTGGCGGCATGTTCAACATATCAACGCACGAAATCAGCGATCATGGGGGTAGCGCTGCCAAGGAGCTACGCCTTCATGGGCCCGAAGCAGTAGTTATAATAAAGTATGGAGTAGATCCCGAACAAGAGCGACATCGCATACTGAAGCACGCCCACAAGCGAGCAGTAGAGCGCGCTTGGGAGTTGGAGAAACAACTGGTCGCAGCAGGTTTTCAAGGCCGTGGCGACTGGACAGAAGAGGAAAAAGAGGAGCTCATACAGCATGGTGACGTCGATGGCTGGATCGGCATTGATATTCATAGCATACACAAGTACCCACAGCTGGCCGATGATCCCGGCAATGTGGCCTTCCAGCGTGATGCCAAACGCAAGCGTCGCAAGACTGGCAGCAGTCATCACAGCAGCTCCAATCGGAGACAGCAGAAATATGGAGAACTGACCGCGTGAGTGGAGGAGGACCTGGAGAATGAAGCTAGCGATGAAGCCATAGAGGAGTATGACGGGCCAGAGGACTATTTAATAGCTGTGGGCAAGGCTGCCCATAAGACAAGCACGGATCCAACCGTTGAGCAGTTTTTGTAATTACCTAGGTGAAATGCAACAGCGATAAGAAATATAAGCGATAGACGATAACCATTAAGCACAAAACACAAAACCATGACACAATACACAGACTTTGATCGAGTTTAAGGTTGAAAATATTATTAGCCAGGCGAGCCCGAAGTATCGAACAGATCAACCAGCAATCCACGTAAATCTTTATAAATGTATGTATGTTGATGTTGATTTTAAGATAACGTAAATAGGGATACTATATGTTTAGTCCACGTGCAACATTAAATGTACTATATTTTATTGATAACTGATGCTCGTATGCAAAGCCGCTTCGGGCATATAGATTTGTATAAAGAAACGTGAAGCGAGATCACAGTGTAGGATTCCTTGACGAAAAACGCGTTGCTTGGCAACGTAATTGGACCCAAGTAAGGCCCACTTTTTGTTTAGTCTACAGAAGTCTAATTAGCCAGTTGCATTCGATATCAGACAAGTATTACACAACCGAAAACGAAACAAATTATGCATATTCGAATAAGAAATAATATATATATATATATAAATATATATATAAATGTAAAAAGTTAAAAGAGTCCCCTGATCAAAAAATAATAATAATAATAATAACGAAATAATAATAAAGAGGATAACATTAATCGATACAGATAAAAATGTAATATTCCCTAGCCCTACTCCCATACTACTTGTATATGGTAAGACGAACTTAAAGCTGCTTCATTTTCATAAACTGCTTTGTATATTGTACATACACATACATTATATATATATAAACAACTGTAATACTTAAATATGCTTTAACACTCAGCGCGCCATTTTTTTTTATTTGATAACCCTATTTTAGACATACGTCTTACGTAACTGAAACTTACGTAGTCGAGGTCCATTTGACTCATACGTTAAGCAAATGCTCGAATTTACTCAAACGCATATACTTAAGTTTGACAGCCAAAAATCAAAAACTCATTTTCGGGTCAGCTGCCCACCTAACCAAATCAAATATTATACTTACACACTCGAATTCCTACTCACGTATAATATCCCCATTCTCCTTTTCTCTGTTTGATTTCATTTCGAAGGCAAAAATGCATTAAAAAAAAAAAAAAAAACTTTTTACAAATTGTGATATATTTCTAAACATTTCGTTCACAACTTGAAATGTTGCATAAATGAAGCCGAACGTTTATAACAGCAAAGTACTTTACTCATTCGTGTTTTTTACATAAGATTTAAGATTTTAGTTTTTTAAAACGCAATATTTAATTTTAAAGTTTTGCCATGTTAATTTGTAAAAGCAATGCAGTTCATAATGCCTTTAATCCAATGCTAGTTTAAGAACAAACGTAGAGATCCGTATCCTTTTATGCATTTATTTTATTTTTTTTATAACAAGAATCTATAAATCATCTTTAAATTCTTTGTTTTAACTGACGCTTTGCTAAATTGTTTTTTTTTATTCATTATTATTCAGATTATTAAACTATTTATATCTGAAACTAAACTATTGACTATTGAGGTATAAATAATCTAGCAATAAAAGTAAGAAAGGATACTTAAGTCTTAATACTCATCCACATATATGAAATACACTCTGTAATATATATACAAATACACGTACACAGAAATACACGTACACACACACATACACATTTAACTACACATCGTTAACTAAGGATTAGGCTAAAGACGAACGAAATATAGCACTTAAATATACATAATGTAAAAGTGAAAGCAAGGAGTTAATCGTAATAAAATGTAGGCATTAGTTAAAGTGTTAGTAATTTTATTAAATAAAATTATATATAAAGTGCAGAACACATAACGAAGGAAGAGAAACATGTAAGTGTAAGCATCAAGAATATTATAACAACAATAAAACGAAATCGAAACTCAAATATAGTTATATTAGTATAAGTTTGCATCATTGTCTCATGCGGAATGAAATGTTGTGTAAAGAAAACGATATTTTCATCTTTTCCAAAAATAACAGAAACAGAAGCAAAAACAAAAAACAAGAAAAAAACAAAAACAAATACTATTTTACACAAAACGAATTGTATAATAATAAAGAAATGCAGCAAAACTTATATAAATGTATATGTAGTTAAATTAAGCAGCATTATATTAACCAAAAACCAAATGAAAAAAAAAATTATTGAAATCAGCTAAACAAGAACAAATTGTGACTGAGGAGGAATAAAACTATCTACGTCGTCTACTCAATTGTGCTTAAATCTACTTAGTATCTTTTGTTCATCACAAGGAGTTGTAAATTTTCCGAGAATAACAAACGCAGAGGCAACATAACATAAATGCATATGTATTCAAATTCGTTACGCTCATGTTTATGCATTGGTATTGACCCAACTTATAGAACAGAGAATCTGTGCTAGAGCAAATGATAACCTTTGATAATAAATAAATTATGAAGAATACTTGTATTAACTGTACGAAATTGTCTCCAACTAAAGTTGCGCCGTCGTTGTCATGCGGGCAAAAGTCATGCAAATTGAAGTAAAAATACTCTTAAGCAAAGCAGATATCAACACAACACATACAAACACACACATTTATGGCAAACCGGCATATATGATACAACCATATATATCTAATAGTATAACGAATAAAAAGCGATTTCAATAAAAGTAAAAAATTACAAAAAAAAAAAAATTACACATTTGTTTTTAATTCTTAGGTTGGGCCTAAGAAGTTTTTTTCATTATTATATTGTATTTGCAGATTTTCAGCTTTCTATACTTACAATACATATATGGTTAGATCTGATGTGATGTGATTATGGCAACTTTTTTAACGAGCTAATATGATCTTAAATGACACTCGTGCTAAATCTTAGACTGCTCTCATTTAAACAAATAGTTTTTTTCCGATTGGTCATAGCTTCAATAGTACGCGAATATATATATTGGAAACTTCAAACATCGAAAAGTCGTGTCAAAACTATGGACAATGTCGTCCATAAACGCGCTTACCCATTCTACTCACAATAACAAAAAATGATTTTGAAACAAAGCTGAATTGAATTTTTTTCAAAAATTTATTTCATTATCGTAATAATTCCATTCGCCATAAATACCAACCGATTAGACATTTCTTTGAAATTCAGCGCCTACAATAGGCTGTAGCCCGTGGGGTTCTCCGTAAAGATTGTGCTTCCAGACGGCTGATTAACAAAATTTGAATATGGCACTGGGACCACATCAAAGTTGAGTGCTTTATTCAGTGCACTCGTGCTGCGAGTTAAAATAAGAAGCTTTCCGTTTAGGCTCTTATCAATAGTGTTAAGATCGCTAATTTTCTTTTGGTTATCCATCACGTAAATGTTGTAGCTGACGCCGTAGAGTCCAAAAAGCACATCCAGCTCACGCCGTAATTTGTCTAATGTGATGTACTCTTTGTTGACACTATCCTGAAGTAAAATGGATCCCTTGCTGCTGTTCACGAATCGGGGTTGCAGCTCACCATCTAGGGTTACGTTTAGCCATGCGAGCTTGGGCAGTTGAAGCTCCTCAGTGGAGCAAATTGTCAAGTTAAGTTGCACACCTTTGAGGTCGCAAGCCTCACTGATAATTTGCCTCTTTGATTCGACCTTCTTCTGATCGAATGGAAGGAACTCCGACTTGACTGCCCCCTTTATCATAGACGAGTAGTTGACCAGAACCTTTTGCAGTTGCGACTTCGTTTCAAGAGTTTCCTTCTTGCTATCATTGTCCTTCAGATCATAAAATATGATCACTGGGTCAGTTGGTATGAGCTGAGCCTTTTTCTTCAGCTTTTGCACACGATTAATAGCTTCGCGCGCTAAGCCTTCTTCGAGCAGTTCCTCATTTGGCGTCATGTCCAATAGGACCAGGACTTCATTATCACTATGGGCTTCAAAGTTTCCGGCAACCTTATCGGAGGTGCAGTAAATAATGCGCACTTCCTCCAGCTCAATGCGTTGGTCCAAAACATTGAAGTAGCCTTGGGCTACCTGCTTTTGAATCTCCTCATCTTTGAGCGCTTTGATGGCTGCCATAACTGCCTTAAAGTTCCCCTTCAAGCGTTGTCCGAGCGTCTACAAAATGGTTTATAAAATAATAGGCAAATAAGAATTGTGGTCCTATGTCGTCAGCATTAGAGGCTTACCTTATGATCGGGCTCGGCACGTAGTGTCACTCCATACTTTTCCTTATCCGAGCTTAACGTAAGCTTGCGCACATTCAGTTCGCTTAGTATGAAATCTTTCAAGCTTTCAATCTCCTTCAGGGCCTGTTCATCTTTGTGAATAACAATAATTTCCGAAATGGGATATTTGACGGGCAGTGTGCGACGGTCGCGCATAACACGACCCAGTTCAACGACCGACTGCATCAGTGCCACGGATCGCTCAATGTCACTGCGGATAAAGTTACGCTGGCTAACAGGCATCATTTGATAGTGCACAGAGTCAGCATGCTCCAAGCTACCAGCGGGCTGGAACAGCACCAGTCGTTGGAAAATGTATTCAGTTAAGTACGGGGTGAAGGGTGCCATCATCTTAACCATTGTGTACAAGACGTCGTACAGAGTATCTAAAGATTGTATGCACTGCTCTGCGCTCAGTTCGCCCTTAATGCGACGGCGATTCAATCTCACGTACCTACACAAAAATGAAAACTTTATTTATGAGCTACAATGATTTGAGTGCCACTTACCAGTTAGTCAGTTGATCAATGAATTTAGTTAGTCTCGGCACGACTGTATAAAGGCGATACATTTTCATCTCAGTCGCAAAGAACTCCAACAGGGACTCCTTAAACGACAGGATCCACACGTCAATGACAGAGGCGTTCTCCATGTTTTGCAAATGTCTCGATCGCTCATAGGTATACTGGGCCTTACCGCCCAACTCCTCCTTCTCGTAGCGCACAATGTTTTGCAGGAGAAAGCGATAAGCATTATACCAGGGCAGGAATACATCCTTAATTATATCGCGCACACCTTCTTCCTTGAAACGCAAGCTTTCGGCGCGCACCACCGGTGAATTGATAAGATACAGACGAAGCGCATCAGCTCCATACTTATGAACAACCTCCATGGGATCCGGATAGTTCTTCTTGCGTTTGGACATTTTCTGCCCATCTGCAGCCAGCACCAATCCACTAGCAATTAGGTTCTTGAATGGGGCCTTGTTAAACAATGCCGTTGAGATCACCAGGAGCGTATAGAACCAGCCGCGTGTCTGGTCGATACCCTCAGCAATGAAGTCAGCTGGAAAATTGTTCATGAAATCTTTTTCATTCTCGAAGGGGAAATGCTGTTGAGCAAAAGGCATCGATCCGGATTCGAACCAACAGTCGAACACGGGCGCAATTCGGCGCAGCGGAGGATTTCCGGGAATAGCCGATGGGATTTCAATGTCATCAATAGTCTCACGATGCAGATCATCAACTTGAACCCCGGATAACTCAGCCAACTGCTTAATGCTGCCTACGACAACTGTTTCATCACCATTTGGAGAGCGCCAGATGGGTATAGGAGTGCCCCAATAGCGGTTACGAGAAATCTATAAATAGATTTTCAAACGTTAGAGTAATGAAAACTTATATAACATAAAAAGACATCTACTTACTGCCCAGTCTCTAGCATCCTTCAGCCAATTGCCAAATCGCTTCTCTTTAACAAAGTCCGGAACCCAGTAAGTCTGAGAGCTACTGGCTAATAAGTTCTTGGACATATGTTCGACGCGCACAAACCACGAAGGCACAGCCTTGTATATCAACGGGGTGTCCGAGCGCCAGCAGAAAGGATAGCTATGCTTGACCTGTCCACTTGAAACCAAATTTCCGCTCGCCTTTAGCTTAGCTATAATATGCTTATCCGCATCCTTAACGAACTGGCCAGCAAAGTCGGTGACCTCTGAAGTGAACCGACCAGAGTCGTCCACAGGGCAAATCACCTCGCTTGACTTGGTGATAATGCCAGCAGCCAAGCAGACGCGATAATCGTCCTCGCCAAAGTAGGGCGCGTTATGCACAATGCCAGTACCAGAGTCCTCCGTAACATACTCATCCACCAGCACGCGGTGGGCGTTCACCTTGGCGCCCCGTTCGGCAAAGTAGGGGAAAACCGGCTTGTAATAAAGGCCTTTGAGCGTTTGGCCCGCAAACTTCTCCTTCACTTCGTATTCTGCTTCACTCTTAAATACGTAGGACAATCGGGACTCGGCCAGAATAAACAACCGATCGCTCTTTACATCGCGCACCTAGAAGAAGGAACCAAAATATAGTGATTCAAAGTTAATAACTAATTGGAAGATGTAGGAATTAAAACTCCAGGTGTCTTTACCTTGACATAAGTCATCGTAGGATGAACACAGCAGGCAAAGTTGGAAGGAAGTGTCCAAGGTGTTGTGGTCCACACCAAGAAGTAGGTGTTGGGAAGTGACTTGGCCTCGAGTGCCACAACCACACAGGGATCAACGACCTCTTTGTAGTTCTGGTTCGCCTCGAAATTGGACAACGAGGTGGTGCACGCCGTGGAGTAGGGCATAACCTTTACACCCTGATACACCAAACCCTTGTCGTAGAGCTGCTTGAAAATCCACCATATGGACTCCATGTACCATGGATATAGTGTCTTGTAATCATTTTTAAAATCTATCCATCGGCCTACACGCGTCACTATGGTCTCCCATTCATCCGCATAACGCATGACAATCTTCCGGCACTCGGCGTTGTACGCCTTGATGCCCATCTTTGCCACGTCCTCTGGACCCTTAATATTAAGCAGCTTGTCGATTTCGAACTCCACGGGCAAGCCGTGGCAATCCCAGCCAAAGCGCCGATCCACATGGTAGCCTTGTTGATAAGCATATCTTGTGACAATGTCCTTAATAGTTCCAGCAAGAATATGCCCATAGTGGGGCAGGCCAGTTGCGAAGGGTGGTCCGTCGTAAAAGGTATATCTAGAAATTATTTCAGTATTATAGAGTTGGATGATGCAACCACTTGCAGTTCTTACTTGGGCTTTCCTTTGGACAGCTGGCTACACTTTTCAAAAATTTTGTCGGCTCGCCATTGCTTTAGCACATTTTCTTCCTCAGCCGGAAAGTTAATGGTTTCAGGAACACGACAAACGTCGTCGCGTTTCAGTTTCTTCGTATTACTCATTTCGGTAAGCTGCGATTAGTGAATTGCACTTTTTAGCTCTAATTAATGTATTTGAATAATTTACCTTTTATAATAAGAGTTGAAAATGCGAAACTGATGTGATGGCAACAACATGTGCTTATCGAATGCACCGCTCTCAATTCTCGTTGTCAATTATCGAATTTCGATAAATCGAAATATTACAATAGTGATAGTACCACTAGCCATACAATATAAATAACTATTTCTAAAAAAAATTCTTCTCTACTTATTTTATTTTATTATTTAAATATTGCAATATATCGCTTTTATATACATATATATTATTCGTACTTTTGGAGTATTCTTGCCTTTGAACTTTATTCAATGGGTAAACTTGCTTAGAGAAAAATATAATAATAAAGAATTAACGTAATACAACATTCTTAAATTAAATAAAGGTAAAAAATTATATAACAATTACAAATTACAAACAATTTATTAAAAATATTTATATATCAGTATATTATTAAATTGTAAGAACATTTGGTTTTTGGCGATGCAGTATTTTTTGTTAGTTCAAGACCTGGGCACATTGTATAAAATGTGTACATTTAGCGTAGCCGTCTTTAATATTTTAATTAAAGTCCAGTAAACAGAATTATTAGCGCAGTTTAAGTTTTTTTATCCATAGAAATTCAAATCCGAAGTTGATGTATTGGACGCCATTCAATACTTGCCAAAAGCGGTACATGCAAATATAGTTTCCGTTCAAGAGACACTCGGAATCAAAAACAATGGCACGCCCAATTTTTCCCAATCAGCAAAAAATTGCTGAAAAGCTGATAATTCTAAACGATCGTGGTCTCGGAATTCTTACACGCATTTACAACATTAAAAAAGCGTGTGGGGACACCAAATCAAAGCCAGGTTTCTTGTCCGAAAAGTCGCTGGAGTCTTCCATCAAATTCATTGTGAAGCGTTTTCCCAACATCGACGTCAAAGGCTTGAATGCAATAGTGAACATCAAGGCTGAGATAATCAAATCTCTCTCGCTCTATTACCACACGTTTGTCGACCTGCTAGACTTTAAGGACAACGTTTGTGAGCTGTTGACAACTATGGACGCTTGCCAGATCCACCTGGACATCACACTGAACTTCGAGCTGACCAAGAACTACTTAGACTTGGTAGTTACCTACGTTTCTCTGATGATTGTGCTCTCCCGTGTCGAGGATCGGAAGGCAGTGCTGGGACTTTACAACGCGGCGTTTGAGTTGCAGAATAATCAGGCGGATACCGGCTTTCCTCGACTGGGCCAGATGATCCTTGACTACGAGGTTCCAGTGAAGAAGTTGTCCGAAGAGTTCATTCCTCACCAGCGCCTGCTCACTAATGCATTGCGCTCCCTGACCTCAATCTATGCCCTACGAAATCTGCCCGCGGACAAGTGGCGCGAGATGCAGAAGCTCAGCCTAGTGGGCAATCCGGCCATTCTACTAAAGGCAGTGCGTACGGACACAATGTCTTGTGAATACATTTCGCTGGAGGCTATGGACCGCTGGATCATTTTCGGGCTGTTGCTAAACCACCAAATGCTGGCCCAATACCCGGAGGTAAACAAAATATGGATATCGGCTCTAGAAAGCAGCTGGGTGGTAGCCCTCTTTCGGGATGAGGTGCTGCAGATCCACCAGTACATACAGTCCACATTCGATGGAATCAAGGGCTACAGCAAGCGCATCAGCGAGGTAAAGGAGGCCTACAACACGGCCGTTCAGAAGGCATCATTGATGCATCGAGAGAGGCGCAAGTTTCTGCGGACCGCGCTGAAGGAACTGGCACTTATTATGACCGATCAGCCGGGTCTCTTGGGGCCTAAGGCCATATTCATATTTATTGGACTCTGTTTGGCACGCGACGAGATCCTTTGGCTGCTGCGCCACAACGACAATCCGCCATTGATAAAGAACAAAGGTAAGTTGCTGCCTTCAACTGTCCATTGCTTATTCAACTTTGAGCTGTACTTGCAGGCAAGAGTAATGAAGACCTGGTAGATCGGCAGCTGCCAGAGCTATTGTTCCACATGGAGGAGCTGCGCGCGCTGGTGCGCAAATATAGCCAGGTGATGCAGCGCTACTATGTGCAATACTTGTCCGGATTTGACGCCACAGATCTGAACATCCGCATGCAAAGCCTGCAGATGTGCCCAGAGGACGAGAGCATCATTCTCAGTTCACTGTACAATACGGCTGCTAGCCTGACTGTCAAGCAAGTGGAGGACAACGAGCTGTTCTACTTCAGACCCTTCCGGTTGGACTGGTTCCGCCTGCAAACATACATGAGCGTCGGCAAGGCATCGTTGCGCATCACGGAGCACATGGAGCTGGCACGCCTGCTCGATTCGATGGTGTTTCACACGCGTGTCGTAGACAATCTGGACGAGATTCTTGTGGAAACCTCGGATCTAAGCATATTCTGTTTTTATAACAAAATGTTTGACGATCAGTTCCACATGTGCTTGGAGTTCCCGGCCCAGAATCGCTACATAATCGCATTTCCTCTGATCTGCAGCCACTTTCAAAATTGCACTCACGAAATGTGTCCAGAGGAGCGACACCACATACGTGAACGCTCGTTGAGTGTGGTCAACATTTTCTTGGAGGAAATGGCCAAGGAGGCCAAAAACATTATAACGACAATTTGCGACGAGCAGTGCACAATGGCAGATGCTCTGCTGCCCAAGCATTGCGCCAAGATCTTGTCCGTTCAATCGGCGCGCAAAAAGAAGGACAAGTCGAAATCCAAGCACTTTGACGATATACGCAAGCCCGGCGACGAGTCGTACCGCAAGACACGCGAGGATCTGACCACAATGGATAAATTGCACATGGCCCTAACGGAGCTGTGCTTTGCCATTAACTACTGTCCCACTGTGAACGTTTGGGAATTTGCATTTGCCCCGCGCGAGTAT
This sequence comes from Drosophila aldrichi, assembly GCA_035045965.1. Lineage (NCBI taxonomy): Eukaryota > Metazoa > Arthropoda > Insecta > Diptera > Drosophilidae > Drosophila > Drosophila aldrichi. The sequence continues at coordinate 1,609,139 of JAWNOM010000341.1, read as the reverse complement.
CTCTGCCAGAATCTGGAGCATCGTTTTTCGCGCGACCTGGTGGGCATGGTGATGTTCAACCAAGAGACCATGGAAATAGCCAAGCCATCGGAGCTGCTCGCCAGTGTACGTGCGTACATGAACGTGCTGCAGACCGTGGAGAACTACGTGCACATTGACATTACGCGTGTGTTCAACAACTGCCTGTTGCAGCAGACGCAGGCACTGGACTCGCACGGGGAGAAAACGATTGCAGCGCTGTACAACACCTGGTATAGCGAGGTGCTGCTGCGCCGGGTCTCTGCCGGCAATATTGTCTTCTCGATTAATCAGAAAGCGTTTGTGCCTATTTCGCCAGAGGGCTGGGTACCTTTCAATCCGCAGGAGTTTTCCGATCTGAACGAACTGCGCGCCCTGGCCGAGCTGGTTGGTCCTTATGGAATCAAGACTCTAAACGAGACGCTCATGTGGCACATCGCCAACCAGGTGCAGGAGCTGAAGTCGCTAGTGGGCACCAACAAGGAGGTGCTCATCACCTTGCGCACCAGTTTCGACAAGCCGGAGGTCATGAAGGAACAGTTCAAGCGGCTGCAGGACGTTGACCGAGTGCTGCAGCGCATGACCATTATTGGAGTTATTATCTGTTTCCGTAACCTTGTGCATGAGGCGTTGGTGGATGTGCTGGACAAACGCATTCCTTTCCTGCTCAGCTCGGTGAAAGACTTCCAGGAGCACTTGCCAGGAGGTGATCAAATACGCGTCGCATCCGAAATGGCCTCGGCCGCGGGTCTGATATGCAAGGTGGACCCCACATTGGCCACAACATTGAAATCAAAGAAGCCAGAGTTTGATGAGGGCGAGCACCTGACCGCCTGCTTACTGATGGTATTTGTGGCCGTGTCCATACCAAAGCTGGCTCGCAACGAACACTCCTTCTACAGAGCCACCATCGACGGGCATTCGAATAATACTCACTGCATGGCAGCTGCTATAAATAACATCTTCGGAGCCCTATTCACGATCTGTGGACAGAACGACATGGAAGATCGTATGAAGGAGTTTTTAGCATTAGCCAGCTCCTCCCTCCTGCGCCTGGGTCAAGAGTCCGACAAAGAGGCCACCCGCAATCGAGAGTCCATCTACTTGCTGCTGGATGAGATAGTGAAGCAGTCACCATTCCTTACCATGGACCTTCTAGAGTCCTGTTTCCCGTACGTTCTTATCCGCAATGCCTATCATGGCGTCTACAAGCAAGAGCAAATAATGGGCCTGGGCCTATAGAGATCATAGAGCGCAGTGGAGTAAAAGTCTCGCATTCTTATCCGAGTATTTAGCTACATATATAGTTTTTGATAATCGATCATTGTGCATTATGCTTACGAATAATGAGTACATATTATTCTATTGTTAGACCTTAATAATTATATATTATATATATTGATAACGCCCCTACTAAACCCTGTCTGCGTATAAGGCAAAAGTATTCAGCATTTTGATACATTCTTTGTATAAATAAAGTGCATATGCAAACCAAATCATAAGACCTGGATATATCTTTCGCCTCGGCATGGGGGAACCCGTTTCCAAGGAATACGACGTTAGTCCGGTATTATTATTGTTCTTTATTACCCATGTGTATATTAAATGTGTATTGTTTATTTATTTTTTCGTTAACGTGTCGATCGAAAAATCTTCCACAATATTATAATATTTGGTCACGTTTAATGTTACTTTCTTAGGCTTGTGTAGAAATACTTGTTGTAGGTAAGTAATAAAATATGTTTAGTTCTCGTCCAAGTACAATGCAAAGTGATTTAGCTTAAATTTCATTAGAGAATTCTCAATTCCAATACAAGCGTTTCGTTCACTTGTGATTTACGTTAATACCATATTGATTCTGTGGAGTTATACGCTCTGAATTATACCATTGTGCATTTAGTTTGACTTTGTTTGTGATTATCTCTGTTCAAAGCACGCAGCTGCCATAGGTTTGTACAAATAAAACGATAATTTACATAGATCTATCGCTATAGAAGAGTAAACAAATGAAATTCTCCACTTTGGGATCCTAACCCTGTGAAACCAATTCAGAAATGAAAGACACACAATTTTATTCTGCTGAAGTTCTACAATATTTGGTTAGCTATACCACAATCACTACTTGCTGCTAGAAAGCGGGCTGTATTTGTTTCTTTAAACTTGATCGTAATCGTAACAATGTTAGTTAGTATCTATACTTGAATATGTCATTAATTATACAAACACATGTGTACGTACATATATACCATACTATTATCAAACTCTCCCCACAATATTTGACTAATCCTTATTATATCTTTAGTTTCAGTTTTACTCGAAAAGATTATTAAATTTTCTTTTTTTGTTGCAATCAGTCATTCAGTTTAGGCATCTGTTGACTTAACACTTGTCGCCTCTGTCTTTTTTGAATACAAAAAAATTAAATTAAATTAAAATCGACAAATTTAAAAAAAAACATGAGAAATCAAAGAAATTACTTCGTTTTGCTATTCCTGCCTCACTTTTATAATAAATAAAACTGCAATGATTTGCTAAATGTGTTTTTGTTTCTTTTCTTTTAAAGCTCTCGAGTACAAAATTGTGTTAATTTAAAAAAGTTTCGAAAACTCTTTGCCCTACGTTCTGAAATTGTATCTTTTTGTGTTTTGCCCTCACGCTTAAACGCTAATTTAGCATATTATATATCTATATATAATTCGTAATATTAATTCCACTATGACAATCTTGTTCGCATATAAAATCCTACAAATATGAGTTCGAGATTAAAATATGTTCTGTCCGCTGTTCAGTGATGCTTGATCCCAGATCCTTGCTCCTTACTCCTCGCTTCTGGCCCCAAGAGGCAGCTAGACGAACTCCTCCTGCTCCAGCCAAGGGTGCTGCAGGCACTCCGCCGCTGATGCCCGTATAACTGGATTGTATTCGAGCATAGGCAGCAAGAAGTCGGAGAACTTCTTGGCCTCTACGGGATCCCAGTCATACTTCTCCACGAGCACATTCAGCAGACTCCAGGGCTTCAGCTTAGTAATGTTCCGTAGGCTGCCTGCGAATGGGGGAATTCCTTACGGTGTTATCAATCGAACTAGAATAATGATGCTCACTTACCATAGCTCGTGAAGTACTTGAGGCCGTGCTTTCCACGCAGGATCACCGACTGCGGTATCGATCCCAGCAGCTCCACAATGTGCGCCAGATGATCCTCGTCCCGGCTGTAAGACTCACCCGCATGCGGATCAAAGAGGTAATCGCCAGTGGCCAGCTCGAAGGCCAGGCACGCGGTGCTCCAGATATCAGCGGTGTAATTGTACGGCGCACCCAGCAGCACCTCGATCGAGCGGTACTGACGCGTCTGTATGTCCTCGGTGAAATGGTGGTACTTCAGAGAACACAGAGATAGATATTCGATATCAATTGATAATGGAAATACAGCTGGGATAGGACTAATGGGTGTACTCACGTCATAGCAGGCATTGCCCAGATCGGCGATCTTCACCCTCACATTGCTGTTGTTGATCAGCGACTGTATCGTGTGCGTGTAGGATTGGCTCTGGGTCTGGCTCTGGTTCTGCGAAGGAATGGCATTGGCATTGACATTTAATTTAGCTGTTGTTGTTGTGGTTGTGGTTGTGGTTGCGGTTGCTTTGATGGAGGTCGCATGGCCAACTGTGCTAGTAGCTGTGGCTGTGGCTGTGGCTGTTGTTGTTGTTGTTGTTGCTGTTGTCGATTTGCTATCACAACTGCCAATGTTGCTATTATGATACAGATCTGTGATAGTTGCTGTTGTTGTTGCTGTTGCTGTTGCAGCAGTTGCTGTTGGTACGAGATGCGTGAAGGAGTACGTGCACGTGCTGTTGTTGGTGTTGCTGTTGCTGTTGGTATTGGTGTTGGTGTTGGTATTGGGGAAGGTGTTGCTGGTGGTGCTGGAAGCTGAAGGTGGTGCATTGGTAGGGTCTGATGTGGCTGTGGTTCTTGGTGTTGTGGAGTCGGAAGTTAGCGTGTCGGTATTGGAGCTGTTGTTGCTGTCTGTTGCCGTAGGTGTGTTGTTGCTGTTGTTCTGTTGTGCCGTGGACGTGCACGTGCTTTGAGTATTGGAGTTAACAGTGGTGTAGGTGGAGCAGGAGTTGTTGGTATTCGAGTTGCTGACTGTGGAGGCATTAGGCAGCTGCTTTGCATACGTGATTATTTATATATTATTTGTTGGTTCACACACAAGGAAAGAAAAGAAGAAAAAAAACACACGAAATTTTTTTTTTTTTTTTTTTGTGCATTGCAAATTAATATTCAGTCCTTAACAACTGGAATTGCTCAAAAGCATAGACCAACTGATAAGTTCTGTCAAAGATTCAAAGGATATCTTAGGTTTGAGCTTACGTTCAGAACTCAATATCAAATACAATATTTTAAAAAATTGTGTTGGTATAATAATATAACAATAATAATTACGATTTAGTTTTTATTGCTGATTCTTCTACCTGATATTGAATACTGAATATAGCTTAGCGGTAACATCAATGGCATATCATAACGTAATTAGGCTCAAAGCAAAGTATAATCTATGTATATCAATGCTGCAATGCCAATAACCAAATAGTCAATAGATTGGCTCAGAATTGGAAGTTAGAGAACATTCTACAGTGGGGATCTCGCACTTTTAAAGATCTATTATAATGATCATATCTAATAAATACTAAAAAAAAGCCACGAGCAGCTTTTATTATTATATTATTATATACATATATTCAAATACAGGGAAACCGATCCTCAGATTATGAGTAACATCAATTTAAAATTCAGTTTTATGATATTTATCTACTATGAGATTCCCCCTCTCTGCTTTATCATAATTTGGTTTTACTTTACTACAAACTGTCGTTTATTGTAAAATTCTTTCATTTAAATTTTCCAATATAATATATCATCCACTCTAAGAAAAGTTCTTAAGGTCTTGAACTCTCTTTTAAACTCTGACAAGCCATTCAGATCAGCTATTCTATAGACTAGTTTAGTTATTTGCGTCGCTTTGCAGAATTGATATATAATAATGTGGGCATAAAAGACATTTTATAATATTGCTCTAAGTGGTTAAGGGGTTACGCATAATAACATCGAAAGCTTAAGCCAGCTGTAAGTATCGGGTGAAATAACATGTATAGAGATTTAAGCATATCATTTGTAGTTATATAATATAATTAGGCACATACATATATGCATATATTTGTTGGATTTGCAATTGGCAGAGTCGTAAGAGTGTCTACAGAGGCGTGTAACGGGTAAATATGAACGTAAGCAACTGAAGATTGGAAAATGTTTATAAGCAGAAAGGAAAAGGAACAGCCATATTTGGGTTCAAGCAACGACATTCGGTTGAAGACTACAGTGAACATCGGAAATGATAAGGTCCTAGACTTTCAAACTCTAGTGAAGTCAATGAAAATCGTTGATGCTGGATTAGTAACGCACGCACTTCGAACTAGGCAGAGGTCTTTCGTAGTGGGTCTAACCCAGCCCAGACTCGAGCAGACAGAGAAGCATCAAACACAATTACTGAGTAAACGAACGAACGAGCGAGCGAGTGAGCGAGTCAACTTCCGGGAAACTTGGGAGGAACTATTTATGCACTTTACCTTATCGGAGAGAACGGTAACGATATTTTTGGTAAGACTAACGTCTTGGTCGGTAGGCGTGTCGCTGGCAATGGTGCTATTGTCACCGAGGGTATCGGTGTCTGTGTCCTCATCGTGGTCAATAGAAGACTAACGAAATGAAAAATGTTCGAAAGGAAATCAATATGGCGAGGAAATCAAGTCAAGTTAAATGAAATCATATCAAATCGAATAACAATTTAACAATTGCCATGGGTGTTTCATATAAATGCATACATACATACATACGTTTACGTACATACATACATACAGTGGTTAATATAGATAGATATTTCGTTCATTTTCATGAGTGGTTTGTTTGGCTTGGGTGCAAAATGTCTTCGACGCTGATGAGCTGGAAACAGTGCATGGGTCGGCCGCAGTGCAGGGCCTACGGGGCCGTGGGGGACACTCACCTTGGCAGTGATTTTCTTCTCAGCACGATAACGATTGCTTAAATTCGTAGTGCCTCCGATTGTGGGGCTATCGACGCCGCACACGCTGACCAGGCCAACGCCATTGCACTCGCTGTCGCCCAGGAGGCTGGAGTACTTGGATGCCAGCGAGGATGTGGTGTTGGAGTTGAGCGTCGACGAGGTGGTGGTGTCGTCCTTGTCCAGCGAGGACATGACCACAGCGGCCAGCGGCGTCGATGAAGTCGAGTTGTTCGCCGTGCTGTTGCTCGTGGTCGTGGAGCCATTCGGCTCGATCAGCGGCCACTTGGCCCTCGTCTTCGTCTGCTTCTCGATCGAGCTGACTGCAAGGGAGACAAGAAGAAGAATGAGTGGACTCTGGACTCTTCGGGCACTGGGCCTTGGCAATCTTACTGTACGAGTCTGGAAAGTCGACGCCTTTCACGCGGAGGCTGTTGATTTCGTCATCGATCTGCTGATTCATGGCCGCCGCATTGTCAATCACAAGTAGAATGTTCTCGGGCTTGATGTCTGTGTGAATAATGCTGCACTTGCTGTGCAAGTAGTCCAGTCCCTCCAGCACCTGCTTGATGATGTTGCGCACCTGTGCGATGGCCAGTCCCTGGTAGTTGTTCTTCACGATCAGCTTGTACAAGCTGCAGCCCAGCGCCTCGAACACCAGGCAGGTATGCACGCCATTCACGCCACGCACCGTGAAATGATTCAGCAACCGGACGATCCGCTCTCTCTTCACATCGAGCGGATCTGCGTCGCGGATGGCCTCCAGCAGGCGGATCTCGTCCGCTGCAGTCTCGATGTAATGGGGAGCACTCTTGACCACCTTAAGGGCCACATACTTCTCGTCTCTGTGGGCGATGGAAGATACCTGATACCAAAACGTGTTGACTGCCAAACGTTCGACTTTACTCACTTTAGATCCCTGCATAGCCACACCGTGGAGAAGTGGCCCCAGCCCAGCTTGCGCACAACCCGAAACCGATTGTCGAATATGTCGCCAATGACGACCGGATGGTAGCCACCTCGGCAGTACTGCGAGGCATCCTCCTGCTCCTCGTCGGAGCCGTAGAGACTGCTATCCGGCGAGTCCGGGTAAATTTCATCAGTGGTGCTCAGCGTGCCGCGAGGCTCCGATCTGAAAGTGGAGCAGAGCATGGGGAAAATAATTAATTGAGCTTAATTGTATTAGGATTATTAGGATGTGGCTAAGCAAGTATAAGAATAAATGGTGTGGGATTTTTGGTATGTGATTAAGCAAGAATATGAACAAATGGTGTACATAGAAAATAGTACATCTATTTTTAGCGCTCGACAGTTCCCAAGTCAGGTAGCTCATTACACTTGAGTGCTTGGCTTGAAATAGATGAGATTTCCTATCAAATAAGGGAAACGGTTAAATATGAAACACGCACATGAGTGCAACTAAATCTTCTTCCTCTGGCTCCACTCTCGTGGATGGGACAGCCACAGACTGTTCAGCCGCAGTGCTAGTGGGTAGCTGCAGCGTCAAGGGCGTCTCCCTGAGCACCAGGACATTTTCCAGTATCTGATCCCTCGGGGACAGCGGCTCGAAATATAGGCCTGAGCTCCTATTGCTCTTCGGACGTTGCGATTGGTGGCGTAGTGCAATAAGTATTGGTCCGGCGGAGACGCATTTGCGCTTCTTGGTAAAGCGCTTGCGCCGCTTCTTCTCCTCCACTTCCAGCATCGCCTCAGTGGCTGCCTCCTGGGCGGCTCTCTTCTCCTGCTCGGAGACAAAGTTGAAGTCGCAGCTCAGCTCCTTGGCGATGAGGGGCGTGGTAGCTGGCGGCGCGGAGGCCAAGCTCTCAGTGCTGCTCGGCCGCAGCAGGTGCATGAGATAGAGGAAGAGAAGCAGCAGGCACACCTTCAATCCATAAACGAATATTTCGTCCTGCGAAAGAGTTCCGATAATTTGGCCGAGATTCTGGCGTAACGTGCTGGCAAAGATCGCCAGCAGATGGGAGTAGTCCGCGTAGTGCTGCTTGATCAGGGCACCACTCAGCTGCCAGTCCAGCCACGCCCAGCCACTCGTCATTGTGACATTGGCCTCCCTCGGGCAAACGGGCCCCGGCCCCGGCCCCGGCTCTGAGGCGTACATCCACCAGTTATCCATTACGCGTTCGGTTTCGAGTTAGTTCGACTTTTCGATTTTTGCGCTCTAGCCTACATTGCTCTTGCCCACCCAGCACAGGCGCAATTATAGGGGGCGTTCCCCAAGGGATGCAGTGGAGGCTAGCGACCTTGACTTTCCTATGCGTTGGCGGCCAGCTTCGGTGCTAGCATTGTTTTTGTACGCTCGCGAACCGTTCACACACACTCTTCTTCGCGTTCAAAGACAGCTTACATAACGCGCGCGCTGAGGATGCCAGCGAAGGTAAATAAATAAATCGCACAACGCAGAAAATTTTAAAATATGAAAAGCATGTGTATTCTTCAGACTCGACAACCGCACGGCGCGCTACCATCTGCGAGAATGCTGTTTTCGTACGTTTCCCCAAGCGAAATGAGCGAGCCAAAGTCAAAGAATCCAATAGCAATTTGCTGTCGCTTTTATCACGGCAAAATACAAAATACGTCGCCCATCCGTGTGCATGTGTAGTAGCACAACTGTGCAGCTAAAGAGACCCACAGCAACACACACACATACATATGTACATATATGTATATGTATATGTATATTTATATACTATATTCTACAATGTTCCTCGTCGGCTTGGCCAAGGCGGCGGCAAGTGCCAGTCATGGAATTCGAATAGCTCAAGCAGCGAGCGGCGAGAATCGAGCAGCTTCATCATTATTATTGTCATCGTCATTATTATTGCCACTATAAAGAGAGATTTGTTAGGCACAGTGCCAAACTAGAGCAATCGCTAGCCGATGTTTGCTTTCAAATTATACATGTAAATGATTTTTGACTGGAATTTCCAACTCTAGCGGAGCCACAGCTCATGCACTTCACGCACACAAGTGACTAAGCTCGTCTGGGAGTATTGATTTATCCCCCACTTCAGTTGTCGGCGGCCCCGCTCTACACCCCGGCAAGCGCCTGGAGGTCCCACTGCCAAAACACTTGTTCCTCGCATGACTCACCCTAATGCACAAAGAGAAGCACGCACCTTAGATCTTTTGCTTTACTTTGCTTTGCTTTGCTTTTCTTCTTCTTTTCTTTGTTGCCGTTCGTCGCTCGCTCACCGAACTAAACTAAAAATTCTCCGTGCGGCTGATTCTTCAGTATATTATTATTTATAGAAGCGATACACACAAATATATATACATACATATATATGTATGCATATATAGACTCTTATTCGCCTGTGTGTGAGTGTGTGTGTAGAAACAATAAAGCGCTTTGTGCATGTCCATATGTATGCGTAAGCTCATGAAGACGTCATCGTTTTTTCAAGTGCATAGCTATGTATGTGTATGTGTGCATGTGTGTGTGTGTGTGTGTGTGTGTGTGTGAGAGGTGAAAGCAAATTGAAAACGTAAACAAGCCAAAACAAAATTTGGATTGGTCAGTACGTGAGCTTATCTAAGAATACGTCCATGCGTAGGCGTATATAAAGTTCTCTGGGAAGTGAGAGCACCGCAAATAGTGATCCAATCGATTTGATATCGTCAGTGACTGCACATTGTTCAAAAAGCTAATGATTCCGATGTCATTCGACAATGTTAATGAGTAATAGTAATTCGAGATTAGTAGATTGCAAATTCAAGGAATCAACTTTGATCAATGCTATACATATGTATATCGCATTCTCAGAAATCTAAATACTAGAGTAGTGCTAAACTGATAATTTATAATATCTTAAGTAAATTGTTTACTTTGATTCTACAAAAAGTATATCTAATGACATAATTCTCTAAAAAACTAAGTACATACTTTCTGGTGAAGAATGCTAAACTAGAATTTTGTTTTTTTTTTTTCAAGTTTCTTATTATTATGATCTACACTTGTGAATCTTTCGCAAAACGGAAACATCCATTAACTACAATATACATATGTATACCTTGTATAAATAAATATTCATATACATATGTTATATATTTTTAGACCAAAGAAAACCACCTGCTATGCAGACAACATGTAAATCTAAGCTCATGGGAGTGACGCCAGTCTTCCGGATACACCCTGGCTAAACCGTAAATGAGTTTTCATCTGATTGTAGGTATAAAGAATATTATATTCTAATTTCAAGGCTTAACGGTGCTGATTGTTTATAGCTTTGTTAAGTATTTCAGATTTTCGGCAGTCGAACCCACTGTCCGCGAAGGGTGGGAACTGAGGCATGTGGCTGACCTGCCGACACAGAAATTGAGAGGTGCTCGTTGTCGCGATGGATTTAATTGTGCCCCACGCTAGGCAGTATAAAATGGGTGCGATAAAAGAGGCTATAGCTAAGTGAAGGCAAGCGATGACTACTCACAGGCTGACGAAAGGTCCTCGGAGGGCCGGCATGTCGCGCCGCCGGTTGAGGGGCGGCGAGAGGGATAGAGAGAGGAAGTCCTGCTGGGCCTTGTCCTCGTCAACGATGCTCGTCGGGGTGCTGTAGATTCGTGTTGTTGGCAGGTAGCCAATCTGCTGAAGAAAGTCGTCCCGGTAGGAGAGCTTCGTGGTCGACTGCGAAGACGTCAGCGTGCCCAGCGACAGCGGCTGATGCGCCGCTCCCGTTCCATGGTGGTGCAAGTGCAAATGATGGGCGGACGTCCCCACCGGCGCAGCCATATTCACATGGTGATGCGCCGTCGGATGGAACTGTGGGTAGGGTATGGGCACGGGCGTGGGCGCCGCTGTTGGGGCATTGGCGCCGCCAAAGCCCAGGGCGTGGGCGTGGGACAAGAAGGGCGGTGCGATGATTTTGTCATCGAAGCTGCGCCTGAAACTAAAACCCTTCAGCGAGTTGCTGTAGTTGCGGTGCGAGAGCGGCGAGCTGCCCAAGTCAATGCTGGCTGCTGGACCCAGCAGCTTCATGGTACTCAGATAGTTCGGGGAGCCGCTGCCCGCCGGGCTCAGCGTTTGCGTCTGGGTCTGCGCCTTGCCGCTAGCCGTTGCCGTGCCGCTGCCCAGCATGCTGAGGGCCGGCGAGGTGCGCAGCTGCGGACTGCCGCCGGCCGTGTTGCCGCCGGTCGCCGTGGTGCTGCAGACGGAGTTGCCCGCCGAGAGGGGCGGCGAGATGGCACTTAGTGTCGAGATGCCGCTGTCACTGCTGCATATGCCAGCCGGCAGCGTGTGGGTGAGGGTGTGCGCGTGGCCCAGCGACGTGTGGGTGGGCGAAATGAGATGATGCTGATGCTGGTGCTGGCTCTGGTTGTGGTTCTGGTGCTTGTAGCTGCCGCCCGTGCTGGCACCGCTTCCTCCGCCGCTCACGAGGCCGGCCATGCCGCTACTAGGCAGAACGGGAGCCAGCTTGGCAATGTGCCCGCAGCTTGGCAATGCGCCTGCAATATGAACGAAGCTCCCGGAGAGAGAGCAAGAGAGAGAGAGAGAGAGAGAGAGAGAGGGAGTCCTCTTTCAGGTCCTCGTCGTCGCCCACTCCTTTTTCTGCGGTTGCACTTCTTGATTTGCTGTTGCTGCTGTTTCTGGAAGGTCGTCGCCTTGGTTAGCAGCTACATGGCGCCGATATCCTAGCCGCCGTCCACATCCTGATTGTCCTTTGTTGCTCAATGCTGATTTCCCTGTCTCTATTCCTGCTCTTGTTCTTGCTGTTGTTGTTGTTTCTGTTTCTGTTGCTGTTGCTGGGGCACTTATGCTCCCAATGCAGCCAGAGAGTTTCCAACCTCATTTGCACTCGCAGTCCAAGCCATCGCCTCCCCGATTACTTTGCTTTGTATAGCATACTTCTGTGCGTAGGAAAATCAATGAGGGCCTTCCCAGTCTAAAGTGTTTTAATGCATTTTAATGCCCGTTTTTCGGTTTTCCGTTTTCGTTTTTCGCTTTTCGCCACTCGCTTTGCTTTATAACCCAAATTGCGCATGAAAAATTAACACATACACGAACGTAAACTACACACACACATGCACACGCACAAACACACACTCACACTCACAGATACAAACGCGGTTAATTTTTCCTCCGCTTCAGTATTGAATTTGCTTTACGTTTTAGTATTCTTTCGTTTTGCCGTTCAATCCGATTCGCGTGCAAATTAATTTAAATTTTGCTCCCCAATTACGGTTTCACATAACATTTTCAGGTGCCCGATTTTGGCCCAGCAGCACAGCAGGGAGAAATAATATGTATTTCTGGATTACACCTTCGACTATCCAGTTGCAACTTCGCAGTGCGCCGCACACGAACTCTTCGACCGTCTATCAGATTCTGACCCGTACAAACTCTGCAGCGAAGTTGCGCCGAGCCGTCTCTACTTACTGCCCAGCCTCAGACCGCTCTCTCAGTCTCGCTCTCTTTCTCTCTCGCTCGCCGTTACTGGCAGAGCGCATGTGCCGGCTTTACCGTTACTGCAAAAGCATTTGCACAAAGCACCAAAACAAAACAAACCAAAAGAGAGCAGAGCGAGAGCAGCTCAGCGAAGTAAAAAGCTCTCTGTCCACAGAGTCAGCTGTCAAAAGCTCAGCGACAGCAACAACAACAACATGGATGATGCCGTATTTGTTTACTAACGCAAAGCAATGTCAATAATAATGGTATTCCAGGTGGTCGCACCCTACGATCCCCGAATTTGCTATTCATTGAATAATACGTACACCAAGTTTTAATAGTTTATATAGTTATTTTATTGATTTCGGTTTTACTTTGTATCAGGCAAATTTAAATTAGTAAACAATCGATAATTGTAATTTAAATTTTTGGAAATGTTTTTTGTTTTCTTTACTCGCAAATACACACACAAAACTTTAAAATGGGACTATCATAAATTGAATTGTATATATAATATATATATATATTTATATATATGCTTTTATTGAATTGTATGTGTGTATACATGTGCTAATAGTTTTTAATTGATACAGATGATATACATTTAGGATATTATAAAACTTGTTGACTAATTGCAAAACATTTATATAAATTCACAAATTGAAATATTGGACAAAAAAAAAAAAAACAAAAGCTAAACACTTTTAAATAATTTAAATACATAAATAATACGATATTTTATGGGCGTACATTTATTGAATGTAATTTAGATACGAATACGATACGAATCCTGAAGGATGCTTTGGAACTATATAATTATGTTCATTTAAATTGGATAGGGATTCCATTTTGCTCTTGACGTTGGAATTGAAACGTTATTCTTTAATTGAGTGCAATGCTAGGCTGTTTAACTTGACTTAATTATATACATTTGCAGCTGATCGAACGGGTCAATGGCTCTGCTTGCATACGACCTTCATATAGACGTATACCCAAGCACAATTGACCCATCATTCAGCTCGAGCAGAGAACATTTTATTGGATTCTTTACAAATATGCATATATTTTAACAATTTGGTGTAAACTAATTTTAAAATTGGAGACCAGGTGGCAACAACAAATATTTTTCTTAGCTAACAGGCGAATTTCCATAGGGCACTCACACACACAAATGCAAAGTAAATCTAATATATGGTATATGTGGCGGACACATATATAGACATAAAAGTAAAGCGAACTCCTTAGACTCAATCCGATGACAAATAGATCAAAACTTTACAATTTTGGGTACATACATAAATACAAGCATAGATGTTAAGTAGTTGAACTTCATTCTCAATCTTGCTAAAGTTCAGTTAAAGGACTACGTACATACAATATATATTTATATATATAATGCATAATTGAATATGCGGCTCAATTCACTTCGTGAACGTATTATCTCCGAGTAATTGCAACAAGAACATAATTTGAAATAACTTCTATCGGATTGATTAAAATGTGCACTTTACAATTCATATTATAAATTAGAATTAACTTCTATAGCTTATGATAAATATATAAGTATTTATGCATATATATATATATATGTATATATATTTATATATATATATATATATATATATATATATATATGTTTCGGATTTATTGAACATACCAAATGTTTTAACAATTAAAAGGAATTTAAAAATGTATGGCTGTTCAAAACGCTCTCATGAATCGGTTTCTCTCGCTTGACGCATGAACCTAATATTTTTGCTTAACCATATCTAGATGCAAAGAAAGAGAAAGAGAGAAAACAAAGTTTGATGAAGTAAAAGACAAAATAAAACGATAATATAATCAAGTATACTTATACTAAAACCAATTACCAAACAAATCTTAAAGTGCAAGTTGGCAGTGTGATGATCAGTTATTGAGCAGCTCTTGGCCAGATGATTGTAGAATAAATTTAAATAAATAGTTTCATTCAGAATAAAATAAAATACAATTTGGTGTATTTACAGTATGAATTTGCATTTAAGCAATAAGCAAATCTGAACAGATTCGAGCGCCACTCAAGGGCATCCCACGAGTGTAGCTCCTGGGCAGTGTTTGAGCAATGCCCGACGTTAGTTTTTGTTCTGTTTAATGGACGATTTCTGATTCTTCGTATGATGAGTGGTGAATGAATTCAACGAAAACGAAAAGTGGCCAGAGAATTGGAAATGTAGCGAACTCTTGAAGGGAGATCATTGGCATACATACATAACATATACGTAATACATTTATTTATAGGTTTAAGTATATACAGACACACGTATGCCTACTCTCCTCTGGTGGTGAAAATGAGTGTCGAAAAATATACGCTCAGGTCCTATAGCTGTGATACATGTGTTACAAGAGCACGCATGCTTGTCTGTGTGTGTGTGTGTGTGTGTGTGTGTATATGAAAGCTTATATGGGTATTAAATTGGGTATTAATTGTTTATAATCGTTTAAATATTATTTATTAAATATTGTGTGTATTACTCGGCTCCCAAAAACAACTGTTGGAGGCTGCACAAGAAGTTATTAAGAGTGATCTTTGGATGACACTTTCCTTATATATATATATCTATTCACATGGAATCTATATATATGTATATTGTATAATCATTGAAAAGGTTACTGTGGTTTACAATATTTGGGATTTCGTATTTCAAGTATTTATGCAGAATTAACAACAAGTTCGATGGTCAAAGACGCTTTGTTAAAGTCAAGATTGTTATTGTACTGCTGCTAGAAGTTCTTGAATGTATATTTTCTAATTCAGGTGAAGAACAACATTCTCGCTTCCGTAACTGACCCAACTTGTTTATATACCTGGTGTGTATGTGGTCTGTTCTGTTGTGTTCAGCGATGTATTCTCGTTTGCTGCCACGGGTGCTCCGGTGAACGGATTGACACCAACTCCAGCGCTGCTTGGCGGCGGCATGGCAAAGACGGGTTGCCCACCTGCCTGCTCCCTGGGCTGTGTTGTAACAGGTGCGCCTCCGGCACCCAAGTTGACATCGTCGAGATCAACGTCCTCCTGTATGGGCAAAGAGCAGAAATAAGTTCCGGTTAGATGTCGTTCATTTAAATATTTGTATCAAAGGGTCTGAAGAGCTGTATACTTCGTCTGCATTGTTTAGTCAAGGAGTTTTCTGGTTAATATAGGAAGCCTTATGCCATTTACAAACAAATATTTTACAATGAGTTTTCTCAGCCTTAGCAAACTAAAAAATTAGCAAAAACAAAACCAAAAGTAAACAAAAACTAAAACTAAAACTACATATTACATTTTACATTTTACATTTTACATATTACGTGATTACGAGATTACGAGATTACATAGTACAACTTCTAGTAGATGAGAATTAGTTTATGAGAGAGAGAGAGTTCATTTACCCAGAGGAGGACCAAGCCAAATCATCTCTTGCTTCAACTGAATAGGGACTCGATTTATATTGCATAGAACTTGTAAATTTTGGTTGTTACGATTCTCGGGTTAGTTTGGTACGTGTGGATATATATTTATGCCTTACATCATGCGGAACTCATGCCGGAGTCGTTTTCTATTTCTATACTTACAAGACGTGGCTGCTGTCCCAAGTGCGGTGGCACATCGCTGGCCTCTCGATTGCCATCAGAGCGCTGGGTTGTTTATATATGGCAAAACATATCACATACATATGCACGAATCGAACGAATCGGTTCGGATCAAGTCGTACATATATAGTAGATGTGCATATAGAGTTGCGATATATGTAGGTTTAATATGAGCCGCGCGCAGGCGCAATTGTGTGTGAGGTTGTAGGTGGGTATGATGAGTCGATCGAAAGGTGGTTTTGAGAAAAAATAAACAAAATTAGAAATGTAAATTTGTTGTATTCCTTATTGCCTTCACATACATGCAATTATACACATAAGTAGTACATACAAAAGAAAATCGAATTCAAACTTATACATACATATATATACATGTTTATATTATGTATATATACATATAGACAAGAAAACAAGCGCAATCAATCTCATTATGTAGACAAAGGGGAAGGCTTTAGAAGAAGAAAGAAAAAGGCGAATATCGTTTGCCGGCTCAAAAATAATAGAATAACAAATTGCCGCCTTTGCCTTTAAACAAAAAATTGTGTTGGTTTAACTTTCATTTATCATTGAATTGAAATTCGAGTGCTTATTTATGTATTAGTAGAACCTTCAAAGCATTTGATGATTTTCGTGGAATCCGCATTCAAAGCAAAACAAATAATAAACAGGAACGGGGAGACAAATGTTGAAAATGATGATGGGAACATTTGTGGGGGTGTTGTAGGTGGTGTCGTATATACCTTCGCCTTTTGCGGAGAACTTAAGCTACATACTTACTTACCTCAACATAAGAAACAAAACATGAGATAGTTATTAGAGTACAAATGAAGTTCAAATTCAAAATGATAAAAAGCTCGTTAAATGCACCAATTCAAGCAAATCATAGCAAAACTTCATTAGCGAAATACTAGTTAAGGTTGTAGGAGTAGTAGTTCCGTTTTTGTAAAGCAAGAAAACTACTTTTGACTAAACAATCGCCTCACAAAAATCATCAAAACGTGTCCAGAGTTGTATTAGGGCGCTTCGGGAAATGTGTTGTGTCGCAAATATATATATATATATACATAAACAAGCTGTGTGTATGTTTGGGTGTGTGTGTGAATTGTTTCAAATGTATTGCGATAGCATTCACTGAGTGTTGTGTGGTGTTCATATTGAAATCGATTGTTTTTCTTGTTTTTTTGTTGACTTTCTTTTTGTTTATTATTATTATTATTATTTTTGGAATGGTTAGTATGTGAGCAGGGGCGCAATCAATAACCAATAACCAAATCAAACATCACTCACATTCAAATGTGAATACTGGTCGTGCGACTCGTTCACCGGTGGTTTAAACTTGCCGCAACAGAAGTTGCAGCAACAGCAGCAGCAGCAACAACAACAGCATCCTGTCAGTAGTGTGCAGCAAATGACCAAGGCCTACAAAAACAGAAAGAGAGACGACAGAGACGTGAGACAGAATCTACGGAATCCATTTGAATCACACTCGACTCACCTTCACAGCCGGAGATGTGACCACGAAGTAGGCATTCACATTCTCCTCGCCAAACTGCTCGGCAATGTACAGGCCCAGAGAGCCATAGTTGTCATAGATATTGCGTTTCGTCTGATCGCTCAGTATCGAGTGCGCCCGATTGACCTCCTTGAACTGTTTGTGAAGAGCAAGCACACATTAATGAGATTCTCATTCTTTTTACACCTCTATATTCCACTTCACCTTTTCGGCAGCATCAGCGTTGTCTGGATTTTTATCTGGATGGTATTTGAGTGCAAGTTTTCTATAAGTCTTCTTTATATCATCAGCCGTTGCTGTTTTAGGAAGTCCCAAGATTTCATAGAGCGAATCGCCCGATGTGCTGAAACAAGCAAAATGCAATTTTACCATATATTAATTTTCACTTCAACAAATTACTACAAATCGAATATATGTATATGTATGTATGTAAATACTCCCACAAATTGAATATTAGAAATTGAGTTTGTTTATAGCTGCACCAAGCAGTACACAGACCGGTCAGCAGAGTACCTGTTATATTTATTGCCGTTTGTTTGTTCTCAATCCCCAGCGGAAAAATAACTAGCTAATCTAACTCGCAGTCTGCCTGCAACTATGAACTGGCAATTCGCCTACGACGGCGATGACTAAGCGCCGGGCATTCCAACAGCAACAGTTAAGGGCAGTGCAACACGCGATTTCTAGACATAAGTATTTATACATATACACTCTCCCTCTCAGTGGGTGTTGGCATCGCAAATTGTGTAGTATATGCTGATAATTGAGACGGACTGTAGGAAGCGTAGGCAGCTGTGCAGCATGTCCAGCCAAGACGCGGGATACGCCCAAATCCAATTCATGATTTGTGTCTTTATTTTTGGCAAGATTCAGCTGAATTACTTGGCTGCCTATGCTTATGGCCTTGCTGTAGCATAACCACAAATCTACGTGCTGATTAGGAAAACGAGGTGAAATAATTGTGATGCTTAGAGGACAGCATCGCTCAAAGCAAAGGGGTGGTAGAAACGCAAACCTATTAAAGCCAAGGCCAAGGACGTACAGTGAAAAAAAAAAAAAAAAAAAAAAAATTATGCTTAACAGAACAGAGCTTCTGTGGAAAAGTAAACGGAATCGGGCCAACGCCGCTTGAGCATTACTCATCGCCTATTATAATTATTGTAGTACAATCAGTGAACTAGCTTGTGTTTCAAGAAAGGGAACACAAACGGCCAAATAAATTGTAGCCCCTCAAACACTTTAAGTTGTTATGGATAACACACATAAATGCCTACCTGTGTGTGTGTCAGAGAGTAATAGATTTGGTCAAAATAGAGAGAGGGAGAGAGAGAGAGAGAGAGACCGAAGCACTTGTTGTTATCAAAATTCATTAGCTTCAGAAGCTTGTGTAACTTTAGTTTCGGCTAATACATGGCGCACATGAACGTATTCATTAAATTCCATTAGTATCCCACGAGTGGATCATTTGTGCTGTTGTTGGGAACAACTGACGACACACACATGCACACACTCACACGCATATACACAATACACACAGGCAAACAGCTCAGCAGCTGCAATCTCTTTCGCAATTAAGGATTTGGCTCTTGTTTACCTCAAAATGAATGAAAAAGAATGCAACTTAATTCAGCCGTTACAGCAGCTGCGGCCTACAGCTACTTCTGCCACTGCTGCTACTGCTGCTGCCGTTGTTGTTGCTGGCGTGCGGAAAATCAATTGAAAGTCGACTGAGCTGCCGCTGCGCATCTGCCGCCGCAGACTTGAGTGTGTATGTATGGGTGCGCAGAAAAAAAATGGTAATGTGAAGAAAAGCCTTTGTAAAATTGTACTTACGACAGTTTTCTTTTATCCATGCCGCCGCTCATTTTTCTGTTATTATTGGCGCGTTTCTTTTCGATTATATGTCACACCAAAGCTAACAATTAATAATTAACACTAGCTTTTTGCACGCACTCACACAGTCGGGAAACAACACATTTGTTATATTTGTCACGAAAATTGTAAATGACTACGGCTACTAGGGCTATCGTTATCGATTCTAACTAGTGATGTGTACGTGCTTGTTAGCGATGCACGACGTGAGCCGCAATCGATAACAAATTGTTTTCTTAAATTAAGGAACACATCAAATAATTCAGCAATAAAACAAAAACATTTAACATAAAGTGCAATGCAACAAATTCAAAGCTTACTTAACATATATTGAGAACATCTGAAAATGTCATCGATTTGAAGTCGAGCATGGGTTGTCAACTGCACAAAATACTAAAAATATATTAAAGTGTCAAAAGAATATTATGAAGAGGACAATTAAGATTTTGAAATATATACAACAATATAATGAGTTAGCGCTCAGTTCCAAAAGTTTACTTAGTATTTTTATTTATTTTTTGGTATCAATAATCGATCAACAAATCCGGTTCGATTGTCACAGCCCGATTAACTTTACCCGATGCGAGTGTGACCATAGAGCGCACACAGTCCCATTAGAATGTGCCGCTCTATTCAGTGTGAATTTGACGGTTGGAATTGTCGGTTGTGTGGAGTGCGTGTAAGTGTTTCGCAATTGCAGCAAATGTCAAAGCCCCAAATTCATGGGTAACTGCAAACTGTTACATATTTGAATTTTACACACAAAAATAAGCTCGCGCGTGTCATGTTTGTTTAATTGAAGTAATTTCACCATCATTCGCAAGATTCGAGCGTATCTCCAATGTCTTTTGCATGCTGAACATCTGTCGCAAATATTGGCGGTTCGTTTCTTTTGGCAACAGGTGTCAGTAAATTAGCCAAAGCGCAATCTGTTTTCTTTTATATTTGATGCCTGCGCAATGATCGAGGTGTAATGGAAAATGTGTTTATAAAACGATTGGTGGCAGTGCACAGATCTTTTCTCTACCTGCCCGCCCGATGTGTAAAAATGTGGCACCAATAAATTATCGCACCATCTCAATGTGTTTCGCTGCAAATAATAACGAAAATGAGAATATCTAGTTTTTAATTGTATGCGTACGTTTAGTGCGTGCAATTTTTGTCGAAATCGCGTTGCTTTGCTTTGCTTTGCCACTTCACAACGTGACAAAATTTGTTAAAGAGAACAACAGCAACAATAACTGCAAGCATACATAAATATATGTACATACGCATGTATGTATATTTATATGTTGTATTTGTACGTAAGTATGCGAATATGTGGGTGGACATGTGCATAAAATGAATAGGAAAAGTTTACAATTAACTTAGCTGCCATGTTTTATGGCCCGTTTCGAGTACCGTTAGTAAGATGGCTCTGCGTGAGTGTATTGCTGCGTGCGTACGCGTGTGTGAGTAGGCACATATGTATGCTACTCCATAAACACACATTCAAACATACACACAGATACATGTAATTCGCCTAAATCTTTAAATGTATGCCAATTGGCTAAAGCCAAACTCAATTAGCTGTCGTTATCTTTGTCCTCTGAACATTCCAAGCCCCCCATCCAAGTTTCCCATTGACAATTATGCAATTGCACGTAGCAAAAACAACACCGCACTCGCATTTAATTTACATAAATTTCGCATGCAACGAGAAAATAATTGATAAGCGTCATAAAAACAACAATAACAATGTCAACAGTTGCCGCTGCCGCTGCTGCAGAGTCAACAGCTAAACAAAACAAAAAAAAAAAAAAAAACAAAAAACAAAACTCATACAATGCAATGCAATTTATTTATTTTTTTGTTCACTTTTAAATGAATTTTGCGTGAGCCCCAAAATGAGTCAGTCTCAATAGCAAAAGGCGCGTGGCGGCGGGGCATGCCTATGTAGTGACGCGGGCAGCGACGCCGGCTGCGACGTCAGCGCCATAAGCATATGCGACTGACGGCATGCCTTAAAATGTGATCACAGAACGTGCGAGCGGGAGGGAGGTGGGTGGGCGCTGCAGTGCGAGGGAGGCCGCAGTCAGACCCGTTTCGCTTATGTTGTTGCTGGCAATATGCAAGCGTGCGTTTTGCATTCAGCGTCATCGCTATCGACGCAAAGTCGTTGTCAGCGTCGGCGTCGGCGTCGGCTTCGTCGTCGGTGTCAGCGTCAGCGTTAGCGTCGACGTCCCTGTCACTGACCACAGTCAACGGTACACACACATTTATTGGCAGCTGTGCTGTTATGTTGTGCATTGCTGTTGTTTTTGTTATCAGAGCTTTGCGAATATGATGGATGGCAATGGCCGTTAGCCAAAGCGAGCCACCCGACGACAGATGGCATGGAAAGTTTGTTGCGCGCCCGATAAGCGGCAAACGTTACTGTCATATCCTTATCACGTCTCAGACATTAAATTTAAATAAATTCCAATGCCTTTATAAATTAATAATGCTGATTAGAGAATGTGGGTTAAGAGATTATGCCGATTAAGCGGTTTTGCATGCTCACGCGTGAGCAGCATAAAAACTGTCCGCAAATTACCCGCAAATTGCTTTCTGAGGCGCCCGCAGCTCCAACCGAGCCACCCACGAGTGGAGCACCTGTTATCGCGCGGTGACGTGGTCGCATGTACGTTTAATTAAATTCCGTATGTAGATGGATTTTCAATCAGTCACATGGCCCTCTTATCACTTGCTAAATGCAAAACAGGCCCGGACACTATCTGAAGCCCTCTTGCGGTCGCCTGTTGCCTGTGGCATGTAGCATGTGGCATGCGGCCTGTGTATGTACAGTGTACAACATTTCGAACAGCCAAGTTAACAAACGTTGCACTGCCTTTGGCCCCGCCCATTGTAAGCAAGCATATGTCGGCAACAAGCAGCAAGAGTGGCCCACTCATCGGCACAGTTTTAGTGAAGAAAGTGAAGTGCAGGTGCGTACATGAATCGAACGACTGTGTAAGTGATATCCCATAAAAATGTTGACAACGAATTAACATAACCATAAAAGTAATTCGTGCACTGCCGATAAGGCACACACCCGACTAAGCAATAGAGGTGTGAGAACCTGTTAATTGCCGCCTGCTTACAGATAAATCATGTTGTTTCCATGGAAGGCAATATTAATGTACATATTATTAAATTTCATACAAAATGAAGCAAAGGAAAATGTGAAATGTGAAAAGCAATATACTTATGTATATTATTATTCCTTACATCTTTATTTCTGGGAACTCAGAAACGTCAATGCCTTGTAATAAAATTTAGACTCCGATGAGAATTGTTTTCACGTAATTACTAAGTAAAAATTAAATTTTAAGTTTTATTATTCTTCGATTCTTTTGCCTCTGTTGGAATAATAAACATACTCAGGAACAGATGTATATCTTTATAATTATGTATATGGACAAGCAAACACGGAAAGTGCTAGAAATGAACAAGTTTCAATCGTCTATGAAAATACATATATACCATCTAAAATATTCGCTATGGTTACTATTAATTCTGTTTATTTCTGCGCTAAATGAGAGAAATTAATAACTATGGCGTTGGCATCACAACTGTGGGCTGGGAACTTAATAGAGAGGTTGCTAAATGACTTCATTGGTTGGCCAAATTTCTTTTCCTATCACTCAGAGGTTGAGTTTCGGCGCTAATTAACATTACAAAAAGCAAAGCTGAAGAATCGTTCCTCGATGGAAGTGGCAGTGTGGTTCGAATGTGCGTCCGTGTGAAATGGTAATATTTTGTGGTGCGGCAAAAAAAAGAAAAACAATGGGCGAAATGGCAGAAATTGCCAGGGATTCAGATTCTGTGTGGGGGGTAGAGCTGCGGCATCTAATGGCCCACCCAACGAGCACTGATTGGCTCATCGTGCTGTGGGCTGTGTGTGGGGGTGGGGGGGGGGGGGGGGGGGTACTTCTGTGTTACGAACACACTAACTAAACGGAGATTTTAAGGCCAACTGACGCCGAATAGTCAAATAAAGACGTTAAGCCTTCGGCTAACACTCAGTCGAGCACCTCGCTGTGTGTTTAATGCCTGCTTGGCCCGATTCAGTTTCAGCTTTAAGTCTTTAACTAGTGCCTTCACACACACACACACATGTGCGCACACTCACACATGCATGTAATGTGTATCTATGTGTGGGGCAAATGGATGTCGATGACGTTGATTGTGCTCTGCGGCAGTCAGAGCTACCGCTACGAAAATTGCAATTAACGGTTAGGGGAAACTTTTCGCGCAAAACATTTCAGTTTAGAACTCGATATGTTCTCCCTCCTTCTAGCATATCAAATTAATAATGTACTATTAACCGGAACTCCGGTGGACTTGGCTATGGTCCACCGAAGTTCCTGAAGGAGGCAAATGCTCGAATCCCAGTCATAACCTACGCACAATAGTTTTCTTAAAACTATATAGTCGTATATATAATTCATTTATATATTTAGTAAGTTTTCAATCTATCGTAGGGATAAAATGCACATTCAGTTACGTTCACACAAACGGTAAAGCAGACAGGCGGACTCGTCGTCCTGCTAATAAGATATATATTCTACAGAGCTGCCACACCTCCTCTCCTCCTCTCAATTTTCAGGCAGACTTATAATAATGGGACTAAACTCTAAGAGAAATAGAAATAAATCAATTTTTCTGCGTTAACCATAAAATAAAATGGTAGATGGTCCCAGGAGTGCTTTTTCGATTCAGCGAAATACATAATAGACCCTAATCCAATAGATAATTCAAAGTGAATACCTACATACTACAAAATACTGTTGGAATATTTCTCTGCTACATAACAATTGTATATTTGCAACAGAAATGAGATTTAAAGGTTTTGTTAAGATTTTTACAAACATAACAAAAATCATTTGTATAAAATATATATTGAATTAAAGAACAACGAAAATTTTGGAGACTCTAGCTTTTGCAAAGAGTCTTAACCGATAACATTAATGATCTACGCGTGCTAAAAAAGGCTCTGACAGCTTTCACTTATCGACATTCGCTTATCGATCATCAAGTATCGACTGTCGACCTTTACTTACAGACAATTAATATTTATTGTCCGACCAACTACCGTTTCACTATCTTTCTATCGTAAATATATAGTAGTCGCAATATTTTCCGGGTTTATGGAATGATGTCAGGTATTTCTGAAAATTGGCTCAGCTATAAAACACCCTTCGCCCGCTTCCGCCGCCTGAGACATCCCGACTCATGGAGATAAACTCATGTGCAGTGCAAATGCAATTTGTGACAGTTTAGCTTAAGTTTGACTTTCAGCTGACACGCACGCAGGGGCCGACACTGTGGGCGTGTCTGTTGGCATTTGCTTGCTGGGCAAGGACAAAGGACGAGTTGCGCCCGCTTGCTCATTCCAAGCAGTCGGAATAACTCGAGACATAGCTGCACAATGGAATGGCATCTTAATGTATCGTAAAAATGCCGTACGACGGCAACAATAAGTAAAAATATTGCACTTGGGTGCGACCGACTATGCAGTCATAGTAATCTTTCACAGTGAATGTAACCAAAAACGAGGATACGATTCAAAGAATAAAATAAAACAGAAACTCGACGTCTATTAGTTGACTTTGAAGTCAATAAATTTGCAACTCAGCTCGAGTCGAAGCAAATTGAACTTAAAAGGAACTCAAAGTCGTCCATTGGAATATATACATAGCTGCTCATTAGGCTCACTTTGTTATCAGTAATCTGTGTACCATTATCTACAAAGAAAAATTCCAAATACTGTCGAACTTTGAGCAAAGATGGAGCTGACAACTTTTTGAGAGATACACACGGACAATGACGTCGCACGGGGCGTATACGCAATATGTGCGTCACGTACATCAAACTTTGAGCCAGAGGCTCTAAAATTGATTTTGAAGTAATGAATGCGTTGGGCGCTTGACACCCATCGGTACTGATGGTGCGAGCTGGCTGGCTGGCTGGCAAAAGAGCCCCTGGAGCCTGTGATTAATGATCAAGGAAGTCATTCACTCATTTATACTATGGGGTGCTCTTTATTGTGAGGTGCCCTACAAGAAGGAAATGTGGAAGGCGCCCTTTCCAAAAGGGGCGCTGCTTTGCGTCTCTAGATAATAAATGCCCGAGGCACTGCTAGATGCTGCGCCTTCGCCCATGCGATGCAGGGTCCAGTGGCAGCTGCTGGCACTCAGTTGCTCCTCCGACACGCACTGGGCGCAAAGCAGGTTGTTCACCGGTGACCACATCTCGGCGGCCAGCTCGAGGGCTCGCTCGTGCGAGCAGGAGTCTGGATCTGCCGCCTCAGTGCACCCGGGTTGCTGCTGCCCACCATTTGGATAATAGTCCACATCGCCCAGCCGCGCCATCGTGCCCAGTGCCTGGCCATTGGTGTGAATCACCTCCACGTACACGGCGTCCTGAGCCGACAGCCGATGCTCTAGCGCATCCATGGCAACAGGTGGATCGAGTGCTGTAATGTGTGGCAAAGGGTCACCGAGCTGCTGCTGCACGAGATCAGCTGCGGCTCCAGCCAAGTGCGCACCCGCCCCAAAGCCCACCAGCTGCTGCTGCTTGAGCGGAACATCAAACTGGCGGTGCAGCAGGATCAACAAGCCACTCACACTGTCCACAATCTCCGACTTGCCCTGCTCCTCGTCCGGGTGCACAGTGAAGACATTGCAAGGCTCCCGTTCGAGCAGGGCCGCAACGAGTTTCAAGTGCTCAGCGCCATCGCCGGGCGTGCGGGGTATGTAGACCCTGTGGACGGAATGGACAGTCAGATGGGATTCTTGATTAGATTCGGATGACTCACACAATCGGCTCCAGGGCATAGAACGAAGAGCGCAGCAGCGACTCCACATCTGGCCTAACGCGTTCGGGCGTGCTTCCATTGCGTCGAGTGTAGAGCAGATACTCTGGAGCTGCATCAGCTGCAACAATAGATTGTTACCAGGATTGGTGTACTGCACTCCTGCAGTTAGTTGCTTTACTTACCCGCAGCCAGAAGAAGGCAGCTAAGCAGTACCTCAATGAACAGCATTTTCCACTCAAATAAAGCCTAAACCCAGCCCTTGGCAAGGTACCGAGCATTATTGATTGCTGATAGCAAATGCTGATTAGATTAGATTATCGATAAGCGCGCCTAATCAAAATATCTTCGGAATGATACCAACCCGCCTATACGATACATTAAAGCCTGCTCTCTGGCATAGTAGCGACAGTAATTTATGAGTCTTGTTGCAGCCAAGTCGATTTAATCGGCCAGCTGCAAACGAATTGCATTTAATTGCTTGACAGATCAAGTTCAAACCCTGTCGAAGTCGAAGTCAGCCGCTGCTTGTCCGCTCAGCTACTTGATCGTAAAGCAGTTTATACGTTAATAGCTGACAGCTCGAGGTGGCCCCGCACCTGGCATCGGTAGAGGCGCTGCTACTTCTGGCATTGCATGCATTGCTGTCAGCCAAACAGACGTTCTGACACTCCCACATGGCCTGTTCAAGATATCGACCCCGTTTGATGGGCAGTTGTCTTTATTAGGCTCCACAGCAAAGCTCTGTGTGTGCTTAAAAATTCATTTATCGCTCATAGACTCCAATAATCCGGCAGTTTGAGAACAACGTGTTGGCTGTGCACTCGAGCCAGCGTTAACGGAGCAGATAAATTGCTTGCGAAATTGTCTGTCAAGTGCACGCGGCAACAATTAACCAAACGCCATGGATCCGGCACCCATTTACTAACTAAGCTCCAAGCGCTCCAAGCTCTTCGTGCCGGCTCAGTGAGCACGTCAAGCGCTTGAGGCGTACGCTGGATTTATGGACAAGCGTCTGTTATTAAATAATGCCGACCCATTTATAACTAGACCTAACGCTGAGCAGAGCGTTTGACGAGGGAGTATATCCAACACGCGTTATATACATACATATGTAGTCGAGAGTGCCCGACCAGGGAATACTCTGGACTCTGCGACACAACCAAAGGCTATTCTTATTGAAACTACTTACCAAAACGACTTGAATATTTGTTTGTCAATACATAGGGAAGAGGAATAGAAATATACCGAATCTGGGCATTTTTACAGGCATCCTCCATAGCATATTGTAAGTGTCTTTATTCTTTTATGGTATTCATGCTATGTTAAAATGCAATCAAAGTAACAATCAATATCATATAGGATGAGCTATTACCAAATAACGATAAAGGTAATACTTATACTCGCATAAATTTCAAGTAAAATGAACTTGAACAGATCCACTCTACCCGTTACATACACTTTTACAAAACCAATATACCTTATATTGTCATTTTCAATGTGTTCAGGGCACAAAAATAGGTTATGTAAATATATTGATGTGGGCATATCTTATGTTTGGGTTAAAGTTAAGTAAAGTTAAGCTTTGCTTTTAAAAAACAGGATTTGAATCATTTCATCTTTCAACTGTAAATATTAAGTATTTGTAAATAACAAATTTTAGTCCAATATAGTGTATACGAGTATGTATGTATATGGAAAGCGGAAAAAAGCAGAATAATATCTATTCACTTACTCTGTTCATACTATATACTCGTGCTTTAACAAAATAATAATATTAATATTAATATATATTCCTTTTTGCTTAAATGTAGATGTTGAGCTGCTTAGTTTCTGATAGCGCTTTGACCCTGAATAAGTATTATGCAGTCGAAAGCGTCTGACTGCAGAATTCTTAGTTATTTCCAACTTTAATGCTACTTGAGCTGTAGGTTTATCCATTCCATACAAAGTTGAGAGGATTCCTATTATGCTCTGATTATTTCTTTTGGAACAAAGGTAGAGAAATGTTAGCGCATAATACCATAAGCTGTAAGCGACGGAGTTTGTCTATGTGTGCATGTGTTGCTGGTTATGTAAGAAGCTTAGGAGTCAAGTCTGACACCCTCAATAAGAGTCTTCTTACTTAATTTTATACATATTCACGAAAATGGAATGAGTATATTGGTTTTGTGCAATGTTTGTCCATCTGTCTGTTTGAATTCATCTCATTTCTACGTCATTGAAAATAGAGACTTAAAGTATACTCTCGAACTGTATAAATGGTGTACAAATTTGTTCACTCCGCTCTCTAGGTGTGCGGCAAATCGGAAAATGTATTTTATCTCAAAAACTTTGCTAGGAAAGTTTAAATGTTGAATTTATGTTTGCATTGATCACACAAACTCAAAAAGATATTACGGCTATATACGCCCATTGGGATGCATCCGGCAAAACTGTAACACCTCTATAGGGAGCTAAAAACTCAAAACTACTAAATTACTGTTGATTTGGTTGACATTAATCTGCACAAAAATAATATACATGTATATGATTCGGGCGTGTCAATTCGTTAAATAAATCTAAATATGTTTCAGAAGTGAATGAGTATTCAGCAATGGGTAATGCCCGACAGCAACTCTCCTGTTTTCTTATTTTGTTTTCAAAAGTTAAATTAATATGGTATTCATAAAAATAGCTTATCTACACACACATAAAACACTTAGCAGACGTTACTTTTATGTACGAATGATTCATTATCTTTTAAACGTGGTAAATTTAGCCATTTATTTAATTCGAAATATGCCCAAGAGGATGTGTGAAGGCGTTTGGCACCTACTTAGTAGATGGCGTCAAACGAATTCCATTACTCAAATATAATGCGAGGAATGCGCGGAATGCGTGAAACGGGATGTGACAGGACGTGTTGCCTGACTACGACCCTTGTGGGGGGCTTGTGTGTAGGTAATTGTATTGTGATAACGCGGAATTGTAATAAGCCAAGCGAGGGACGTGTTACACTTTCTATGGGCGGATGCAGCCAATCAGGGCTGCAGGAACGGGAACAGGAGGGTGATCAAATACCCCTAGTGTGCAAACCTTGAAGTGTTTGAAAGCGATTCAATATAATAAATTACTCTGAGAACTGCGATAGCTGCAGGCACTGGAATGGCTTTGCAAATATCGCACATACGCAGCGTAAGCCACCCCCCATATCAAAAGTCGCAAAACAAAAAGCCAAACAAAAGTGGGAAAGAGCTTGTGAAGAAAACAATCAGAAAAGTTCCCAACTCAAAAAAAAAACCCCAAACATAGACATTTTGCGGGTTTGGGTGACCATCATCATCGATTCCACATTGTCTCTTTTAGTGGGGACGAGAAATCATTTTTGATGCCACCGAATTGTGAAGGATGATGGATGTTGGATGAGGCGTGAGGGAGTTCGAGTTGCTCCATGCCAACATAAGTGGATGCAGTGATTTAATCGTTTCTATCAATCAATTAGTGTTTAAGATACGTCTAAACTATATGAGGAACTTATTCAAGCAAGCACAAGCTCTCAGTTGAATGGGAACGAATCCATTTTCCAAAAATCTAACATACATTGGGGTGGTTTTTAGTAGTTCAAATGATGCGAGAAATTCTTATTTAAGCCAGATACAAATGAAATTAGCACCAGGTCCAGTGCGAATAGTCAAATACAACACTTTTAAATTAATATTGCAAAAAGCTTCCAAGCACTTTTTAGCAAAAACTGTCTTTGTTTTATTTTAAACTCACATTAGTAATGTCCGTCTATCTTATCTCATTCCATTTCCGTATGCCTGACCGTCTGATAAAATCCATCAAAGACAACTGCAAAAAAAAGTCAAAGTCGGGTATTACCGACTGCAGAATGCACATTCACGGTACAGCGAGCAAAGTAATGTGATGCTTATGCTTTCAAAATGTGAACATCACAGTGTATTTCACGACATGCCGCGCCCCTATTTTAGGGTCATTGATAGAGGAGATTTTTAGTAGCTTAACTATATAAATTTGAAGATTGTGCCCCTAGTGGGCGGATCGAGAAAAATTTAACACTATAATTCGAAGGTATTTTCAAGTATATATTCCACATTTCGAATTTCAACTACGGACACAACGACGGACGGACAAACGGATAGACAGCAAGACGGACGTTGCACAAAACCAATTTACTCATTTCATTTTCGTGAAAAAATATAAAACAAGTATGAAGGCTCTAGTCGAGACTGCTCGACTAGGAGATACCCTGAACCCTCCAAGTTGATATTCTAATCATTCTGCAGTTCTTTTATGCACACATACATACACATGCATCCACCCGCACTCATAAGCCCGCGCTCTGCTAACTGCGCAGTAAGCAGCGACTGCGCTTAGGCTGCGCTGCAGTGTGGGCAATATTATGAGAATTTATTTGTTGAATAATTTCGTTTGTAGACGTACGATCTTAATGAAACGTTCAGAACATAATCATAATGTGTAAATGCGTGCACATTCTAAAGCACAAGTCTCTAGTACTTGATACACGTTTTTTACGAATTGGGGGCGAAGGGGGCGTGGTATCCAAAATCTGTAAATTACAAAATGTGTGTATCCATCAAGTGTATATACACAAAAATCTGAAAAATCTGAAGACTCTATGTTTAATAGTGTTCACATTAGACTGAAAAAACAATATAAATTTATCGATTATCCTCGATAAAAAGATATCGAATGAGTTATCGAAAAGATATGATAAACTCGTACTGTGGTATACACGAGTCTACATGCAAAATTTCAGCTCTCTAGCTCTTATAACTTCTGAGATCGACGGACTCATACAGACGGACGGACGGACAGATGGACAGGGCTATATCGACTCAGCTCGTCGCCCTGATCAAGAATATATATACTTTATGAGTTCTGCCACGCCTCCTTCTGCCTGTTACATACTTTTCACAAAACCATTATACCCTGATTTCCCATTTTCAATGGGTTCAGGGTATAAAAAGAAGACAACAAAGATTCCCAGAAGCCGGCAACTACGTTTCGGCTGTGTGCATGTGGGAAATTAATTGTTCATTTACTTTTCTTGTGAATGGAATTTCTTAATCAACTTTTAAGAGCATTTATATGTATTCATTTGGCAACGTACAACGTACAACGTACGTCGGCTCGATTGAGCCAATCCCTTAAAACGCAGCTATCTTGTATGCGAGTGAACTGTAATTTTAAGCATGTACATACTCGTGTATACCAACAACCATAGTGCTATGTTGTTTGGTTAGTGTATGCCTTACGCATTATCGATAGCTCATCGTATTTACTCATTATCAATCAGTATTCATAATTTGAAGTCGTTTTTTAAGCTTAGTTTGATTCACTGTGATCGATACCATGCCCCTTTCCTCCAAATTATACTATAATAATACTGGAGACTTGCGTTTTGGTAAACACGAACATATTAATGCCATTAGTACGCTCTGAAAGTTTGATTAGGTTACTCAATAAATAAATACGATACGTAAGCTGCGCAGTTAGCAGAACGTGTGCCTATGCGTGGGCGTGTATGCATAAATGAGGCGTAGAATTATTGGAGTGTTGGCTCTGATTTTGTAGACCATAGGCATATTTCGTAAAATACCGCACCCTCGGGCGGGTAGGCGGACTGAGATGATTGAATAGATCTTAATGAAATAATTATAATTTCATTAGCACTCAACATGACGGCCACAAAATGTGCAGCTTATGTATTTTACTTTGTGAGCAATACTAGACAAGAGGAAACAGGATAAGCGAATTAAGGTTGTTAATGTTGTCCGCAGAAATACCGCTAGGAGGAGAGGGACGGCCGTCGAGTGAATGTCATTACAACTAGAGGGCAACGGAGCTGTTGCCGCAGCTGTAAATTCAACAAAAATGTTGCAACTCGCCGAAGAGCCTTGACTTATCGTAACACTGCCAGCAGAGGAGCTACTGCCATCCAAGTGCAATTAAATTAAACGAAGCGACTGCATGCTCAGAGAACTGCCTGAAGTCAGCCTTACGCAACCCTCGTGGCACGTAATGAGTACACCCCGCACCGCAATCCCTCCGAGCAGTCAATACCTTCTACGCTACTCCGGGCTGCTGTTCCTCCTGCTCTGCTTACACCAGTGCCCCGCTTGCTATGGAGAGGTCTTCACCTTGGGTTATCTTACGGGCTCCCAGCGTCGACCGGGAAACCTGGACTACCAGCGGCCAGGCATCACGATTTCGGGTGCTATATCGCTCGCAGTGGAGCAGGTCAACGCCGGAAAATTGGGCGACCTGGGCCACTCGCTCGAGTTCGTGGTGGCGGAGACCTATGGGGACGAGGTCGCCAGCATACGACAAACGGCGGCTTTGTGGACGCAGCAGGTGGCTGCCTATATCGGACCACAGGAGACTTGCGTTCACGAGGGCCGCATGGCAGCTGCGTTTAACCTGCCAATGATATCCTATGTATGTATCCTATGTAAGAGACAACTATGGATCATTTATCTAATCTCCGCCAAAATGATTACAGTACTGCACACATAGAGATCCGTCGAACAAGCTGGATTTTCCGACGTTCGCACGGACCCGACCACCGGACACGCAGATCTCGAAATCAGTTGTGGCTCTGCTGTTGGCCTTCAACTGGACTCAGGTGAGCTTCCTGTACCTGGACGACACGAGCAGTCAGTACCAGCCCGTGGCGGAGACCATACTCGCGACACTCAGTGGCGCAGGTGTGATTGTGCGGGATATTCGTACGTGGAGCACGATTTACCATCATGGCTTTATGGCCAATCCGTTTAATAAGCTGGTGGAAGAAACCCATGCGAATACTCGTAGTAAGTATTGGCATGCCCAGATTGTAATAGGACATACTGATGCATTTCGTTCGTAGTCTATCTAGTTCTCGGGCACTACTATGAGCACGTGGGTCTCATGGTCAGCTTGCAGCAGAGAGGTCTACTTTCTCGTGGAGACTATTTTGTGGTTGGCATCGATATTGAGCAGTATGACCCAGCCAAGCCAGAGAAGTATCTGCGCGGACTACTGATGGAGAAGGTGGAGCCGTTGGCGGCGCAGGCATTTCAGTCCTATCTCGGGATAGTTCCCACAGCGCCTGTTTCCTTCGCCACATTCGCCAATGAGGTACGTTCATCGGGCACGCCCTGATTAATGCGATACATTCGTTTCTGCAAATACTAACGCTTTCTCTCCCTACTCCCAAACATTTGTTTTTGTCGCGTCTTTTGCGTGCTTCGTGAAGGTCAACAAATACATGGAGCGACCGCCATTCAATTTCCCCAACCCATTGGGTCTCTTCGGTGGCGCGAAACAGGTTAGTCCGACTCCTCCCCTCTGTTCTCCCAAACTATTATCGTTCACAAACTATTATTGCAATTCACCCCAAGATAAGCGCTGAGGCAGCCTATCTCTATGATGCCGTTCATCTCTACGCTAATGCATTGATGTCCGTCTTAAAGTCCGGTGGCAGACCCAGGAACGGCAGTCTCATTGTGTCGGCCATCAAGGGCTCGCGCTATCTGAGCGCCATGGGGTGAGTATCCCAGCGTGCAAAATAGGATATCCACTGACCCTCTTTACGCACAATGCACAGTTATCATGTGTACATAGATGAAAATGGAGACGCTGCTGGCAACTACACAGTATTAGCGAGAGGAACATTCCGCAACAGCCGCAACCAGACGGCGCTGGGGCTCCTTCCCGTGGGCACCTTCAGCCATAAGACTAGTAACAGAACCAGTGAGGCTTTGCCGGTAAGTGATCCTACAACATTCTTGACCGTATTTCTTATATATAAAAAGAAAACCATTGCCTTTTTACACTTGCCGTCCAGGAGCAGGTAAGCGCTTTTGGCATAGCAAAGGCACATTAAAACTCGGCTCCCTTCTCTAAGGCTAATAATACTTCCTTTATAACTCTGCAGGATTTGAACTTGTACCGCAGCATCGATTGGGTTGGTGGTCTGCGCCCTGCAGCTGCTCCGCGTTGTGGTTTCGGTGGCGAGAAGTGCGTCAGTAAGTTACTTACATTTCAAATCACCCATTTATAATCCATTATGCCCTGAAACCATTGAAGATACGAATTTATAAAGAAAATCTCTCTATGATAGAATCCCGTCTGTTGTCGTTCCTTCCCTGTCCGTTTGTTTCTCTTTCTAAAATAGATGTTTATCAAGAAAAACCAATTAATAGACGAGGTTTTTAATAATACCCAAAGAATTAGAGTAATCGGTAATCAATTAGAGTAATCAAATATCAGCTCTACGTTGGGCTCAGAGTATCTCCAAGTTGAAAAATCTTAACTTAAGCAAGCTTATTAATTTTCATTTCAAAATTTTAGATTATACTGGCGAAATATCGGCAGGCATCGCTGGAGGCGCTCTTCTGCTCTTGGGCGTTGTCTCGTTGGTTCTCTACCGCAACTGGAGGTACGAACAGGAGTTGGATAGCCTGCTCTGGAAAATTGACTTTCGCGAGGTTCAGGTTCACGACAATGAGCGCGAACAGCAAACCCAAAAGGCTACACGAGTAAGTTGTGATTGGCTATCTAATTCAATGCGTTCCTATTATCCATTTAGTTTTGAGCATTTGGACTATGGAACAATGAAAATAGTTATATATATTTAGAAGACATTCAAGAAGCTGACGCAGAATAGATTAGAGGGAGGCAACTCAATCAAATTCCGACCTAAATATTCTTGTTATACCCTGAACCCGTTGAAAATGGAAAATCTGGGTATAATGATTTTGTTAAATATATGTAGCAGGCAGAATGAGACGTGGCAGACCAATAAAGTCCTTCCGTAAGTATAAGATTGTCTATCTCAGAAAGTACAGGAGCTCGTGGGTTGGTAGGTCAAAAACCTTATCAAAAATCCGTTACAATAATTATATCACCTGCATCAAAGAATCATTTATGAAATAATAACTTTTGATTGTAGGGATGCGAGTTCAAATGATATGCATTTTGATCCATGAATGTCTATAAGTTGAAACTATCTATTATAGCTTTTGAGTAGTTTAAAATATTGAAATTAATGCTAGATAGAAATGTGACTTATTTTGGCTAAAAATGTTTGCAACATTTTTTATATTCTCTGTGTACGTTCTCATTTCGATGGTACTGAGTGCTTAAGCAATACTCTGCTATTTCATGTTCGACAGAATCTCATAAATAAATTGCCACGTCGTCTTCCTCCGCAGTCAACCCATCCCCTTATCCGCACCAGCCAAGTTAGCCTGAGCTCCAACCCCGACGCCGACTTTCGCTATACGACTATCTTCACGCCCATCGGACTGTACAAGGGTCAGCT
This sequence comes from Drosophila aldrichi, assembly GCA_035045965.1. NCBI lineage: Eukaryota > Metazoa > Arthropoda > Insecta > Diptera > Drosophilidae > Drosophila > Drosophila aldrichi. The sequence continues at coordinate 1,573,479 of JAWNOM010000341.1, read as the reverse complement.
CTATTCAATCAAGAAGGTTCGCAAGAAGAGTGTGGACATCACCCGGGAAATGAAGAAGGAATTGAAGCTTGTAAGCAAATGAATCTCCGAAGTTATGGCAGACCTAATTTCATTCACATTCGCAAATAGCTGAGGGACGCACGTCACGACAATATTTGCGCTTTTATCGGTGCCTGCACGGAGCCTCCCAACATCTGCATCATCAGCGAATATTGCACTCGTGGCAGCCTTAAGGTCGGTCATTCTGCTGATTCTGTGGCGACAGGCGAGACTAACCACCCTTCATATTTTTAGGATATACTGGAGAACGAGGACGTCAAATTGGACAACATGTTCATTGCCTCCATGGTGGCGGACATTATACGCGTGAGTGCTGCTGTGTAACATTATACTAATGGCATCTCCTCCCGCTGATTCCTGTGTTCGTATCTGACCCCAGCATTCTGACTTCCGCAGGGCGTCATCTACTTGCACGAGTCGCCCATTCGCTTCCACGGCTCGCTGTGCACGTCCAACTGCCTCGTGGACTCGCGTTGGGTGGTCAAGCTGACGGACTTTGGATTGTTTGCTTTCAAGCAGGGCATCGAAGACAGCTCCACGGACATGCAACATATGTCGGCTAAGTGCCTCAGTGAGTCTTTTGCCTTAATTGTTACAGTTGATGTAGTTACGGATTTTCTTCCAGAGCTGCTCTATCGAGCGCCAGAACTTTTAAGGCAGGGGCCCTCATCGATGGTTATGGGCACACAGCGCGGAGATGCGTATTCCTTTGCCATAGTGCTGTACGAGATGCATGTGCGGCGAGGCCCCTTTGGGGAGACAGGCTTGACGCCCATGCAGTGCCTGCAGAAAGTCATGCAGCCACAGGATCAACTCCATCCCTATCGCCCATCGCTGCAGCCCCTCGAGACCGCCTTCGATTGCGTCAGCGAGTGTTTGCGCGAGTGCTGGGCCGAGCGGCCCGAGGATCGACCGGAGTTTAAGGCCATACGCACCAAACTGAGGCCCCTGCGCAAGGGAATGAGACCGAACATCTTTGACAATATGATGGCCATGATGGAAAAGTACGCCAACAATTTGGAGGCCCTCGTGGACGATCGCACGGATCAGCTGCAAGAGGAAAAGAAGAAGACTGATGCCCTATTGCACGAGATGTTGCCACGCTGCGTGGCCGACCAGCTGAAGAAGGGCCACAAAGTGGACCCCGAGCACTATGAACAAGTAACCATCTATTTCAGCGACATTGTCGGATTCACGGCCATGTCGGCGGAGAGCTCGCCCCTTCAGGTGGTTGACTTCCTCAATGATCTTTACACCTGCTTCGACTCCATCATTGGATACTACGATGTCTATAAAGTGAGTTTCGTTGCATAAGGAAGTGTTAAATATTAAAATTTGCATTTTTGGGAACAGGTGGAAACCATCGGGGATGCCTATATGGTCGTATCTGGGCTGCCTTTGCGCAACGGTGATCTGCATGCCGCCGAGATCGCCACAATGTCCCTGCACCTGCTCAGCGCCGTGTCCGAATTCAAGATTCGCCATCGACCCACCAATCGGCTACTACTCCGCATCGGCATACACTCAGGTCCCGTATGCGCAGGTGTTGTGGGCCTTAAGATGCCGCGCTATTGCCTGTTTGGAGACACGGTCAACACGGCGTCGCGCATGGAGTCAAGCGGAGTGCCGCTGAAGATACACTGCAGCTGGCAGTGCCGGCAGCTGCTGGACCGATTGGGCGGCTATCACTACCAAGAGCGCGGCATTATCTCGATGAAAGGCAAGGGAGAGCAGCGCACCTACTGGCTGATGGGCGAGGACGAAGAGGCGCGCGTGCGACGCACCTATGAGCGATCCCAACGGCGTGGCTCGCGGGCCCTCAACAAGTTCATCCAAGGCACCATCAAACAAGCGCAGGAGCAGGCCAATGAGTGCGGCATACGGTCCTCTTTGAAGCAGAAGAACCTGCCACGGAACTCCCTTACTCGATCCTCTAGTCTCGAGTCGCCAAAGAAACTGCGCTTCGCAGCTGGCAATATGTTGGAGCATCATCGCTATCATAGGTTTGATCTGATTTTAGCTTGCTTATGACAGAGGGTAATTGATCTGGTTCTCCCTCTTTTCAGCGACGAAGCCTTATTGGAGGTGGACTCCTACACCGGACTGCGGCGCTCATCCGGCGGCTCCACACACTCACGCCATGAGGAGTCGACGCTATCCTGCCAAAGTATCGAACACCTCGAAGCGCAGCAGCAGCAGCAGCATCAAAAGCAAAGGCCGTTCTCCTATCCGACGGTCAATACGCCTCTGCTGTTGAATCATGTCGAGGTGTAGATTAGAATGAAGCTCATTTAGCAAAATTTAAGATAATGAGAAGTATTATAGTGGTGTTCAGCTCTTGTCAGTTGCTTTAAGTGTTGTTAGAGGGTGCATAAGGCCCCAACTTATGTAATTGCATATACATATATATATATTCTCTATTACGCGCCAAGCCCATATCTAAAGCCGAACTAACTGAGCGTAGTTCTTTGCTATATATGTATGTATGTGTAGAAATATCAGCATATTGTGAGAGTGATTACAAATCTAGTCGTTGTATACAAAATGAATACAATAGTTTAGACAGTAGCTTAGATTTAGGCTGAAAATAATAATTAGTAGTGAAATATACGCTTATATAGGTGAAGATTTGATAGCTGTCTTTTCTTTAATTGTGTTTTTATTTGAAATTTCTTGTTGTCTTGAAGACACATTCACTATTGTTATATTTATATTGCGTGTAGTTTTATAGTAGTATTTATAATTTGTTCAAACTTAACGTGTTTTACATTTGAGTTTAAAACCAATTTGTGCATTTTTCTCGGAACGTCCTTAACATGTAACGTATTCCCGCCTCTCTTTTATTTAACTCTAAAGTCTTGCGAAAGCCAGCTTGCAAAAGTTTCGAATTGCTTGTAAATAAGTATGTATTTGATATATGTACATATATATAAATACAATACATAAACTCTATTAGGGAATTTCAATTTCAATTTGATTGCTTTTCTTTGAACTTAGTTTTGCTACATTTATATTCATATATATTTATGTATATATGTAATTTTATGTATTTGTGTACCTTAATTTTTGTTTCTTTGTATTAATTTGATAAGCCACAAGCTTTAAAGCGCACTTCAATGCATAACATTTAATTTTTTTTGAATTTGTAATTTGTTCAATGTCACAAATGTATTGTATGAGTGTGTGCTCTGTTTTTTTTTTTTGGTGGTTTTTAATAAAACACAATTCAACAAGTTACTAAATAACAATATCTACGATTCATCCTAGACATGAATCGTATTTGTATATATATATGTATATATATAATGGGGATTCTTTGGTTTTCCTATCAAAATGCTTGCAACAACAAATCTACTAAAAATATGCATTAAAGTTTTTCAAATATGTATATGTATATGTATATGTAATATATACAAATATGTTTATATAATAATGTATGTCTCGATTATTGTTCGACTGCCAGGAGCATTTCGACTCGGTACAAAACTAGCAAATGGACCAGTGCCTACCTCTTCGATCGGAGCACTGTTTTCAAGTTTGTTTATAAATATAAATACATATAACGTTAATTCGCAAATATATATATGTATATACATATATTTGTTAAATGCGTCTCTGAAAAAATAGTGTCAACAATTTTACTAATATGTAAGGTTTCCTCCTTCTCCAAGTTTTGATTATTTTGATTTGCATCTCAATCGACGAATGCTTTTTAAATAAATATATATCTCAACAACTCTAAGCTTAAGCGATTTTCAAGATTCCAATAGTTTGCTAATATTTCATGGACGATAGATGAACCCTATAAAGTACCTCATAAAAATTTGATAGGGAAAGCATTCTCTCATTCTGATTAAATAGACTAGAGCGCCGTGAATGAAAGATCGGTGTTAGATGAGCCTCGGCTCCCTTCAACTGTCACTCTAAATAAAACTTAAGACTAACTTCCTGGATTGCTTAACATCTGGTGAGGTTTATAGGGAGCATATTAAATATCTAATACTTTAATTGTGCACAAATTAAGGCTGATTCCGAATTAGTCGAATTATTAAGCCTACAAAATGGTATAGGGCCACCTACAGATGTAGATGTGTAAAAAAAGTCAAGAGATCGGCGCTTATCCCTTGTAGACCTGAGTCTAAGTGATAATCGTAGGAAGTGATCCTCAATAGGTTTCGCTGAAGTTAGCGCGCAAATAGATTACAAACGTGTGTGCAGGTTCTGCTGTATACAAATATCCGAGAGCGTAGCTCGACGAGAGTAGACGGCTTCACCTGGACTTTTTCGCCAAGCTAGTCGACCTGTGGAGCAGAAGAGAGGGCGATGACTTGGTTATCGGCGTGATTTACATTTAACTCACCTTCTGACTCCGTGCCGTGGGCTGGCAGGAGGCGTATGGCATGGGGAGGGCGGCGCCGAGCCGCCTGATGAGCCACGGGACGATGTTATCGATAACGTCGAAGCACGCGGCGCAGAGCAGCCCAAGTAGATAGCCGAGCCCTTGTCCACCTCGCGAAGATCGACCCGCGATCCGTGCACAGATGACGGCACCGAGCCTACAAATTATATACATATGTATGTATGTATATTAACAGCTCATCAGGCTCTTGAACGAACTACTTACCCGTGTAGGCATGCAGACCCGCCGGACTGCTGCGCGGACGCACACCAAATCCGCTGACCGTGCTGGCGCTGCGCTGCAGCTGCGCACCACTGCCATTGCTGTCCACAGCCTCCGGCTTCTCCCTTTGACTGCCTGCGCTGCTCACGCGCCCTGCTCCGCTTATTGAGTTGACTCGCCCGCCCGACTTGTAGCTGTGGCGGGACGGAGACCGTTGGAGTTGAAGCTGCTGCTGTCGCTGCTCGCGGCGAGCGTCCTCAATGGCTGCTGCGTACTCGGCAGCTTCGCTGGAGGTAACTGGTTGCTGGGCGATCTCGTCCTCGGGAATGCGCTCGTTGCCAACGGAGCGACGCTGCAGGGGCGAGCGCTTTGGCGACGTGGGACAGGACTGGGCTACGACGACAAGACCTCCGGCAGCGCTGCTGACGCCCAGGGAGCTCGACGACGAGTTGCTGTTGGAGTTGGCATTAGAGGACTGGGCGCGCACTCTCGACTGCGTGCTGGAGGCACTCGACGGACGACGGCGGAAAAGTCCTTTGGTGGGGTCCATGTTGCACACGCCTAATAAAGACAACAAATACAAAATACAAAGTGCATAACTTGAGTTACAAATGGTTGGTCGAATATTTATTTAGTTAGTCTAGACTTATAATATCGAAAGATCAGCGCTTGGTCTTTGATTTCTTGGGCAACCGCTTGCCCCCAGTTGCACGGGCCTTCGGTTTGACGGGCGCGGCAGCCTTTTGGTCAGCCTCGAACTTCTTGGCCAGTCTTTTCATGTGCGCAGTATAGGAGCCGTGGCGTTCATCTTCCTCAGCCTCCTCGTCCAGGTTGTTGACAAAGCGTCCAGCGTTTACGTCGGCATTGTAGTAGATGACATTGGGCATAAGCTCCTCGCCAGAGCTGGAGCTGGATTCGTCGTTCGAGTTGTCCAAGTTTTTCTCGGACTGAGTCTCCAGCTCGCTCTCGAACTCATACACGGAGGTATCAGAGCTGTGCGTCGGATTAAAGGTTCTCGTCTTCCATTTGTCAACGATGAACTTCAGAGTGTAGGCCACGTTCCGGCCAACTGAGGCGCGAGAGCCCTCCTGACCGCCAAAGGTAAGACCCCCAATTGTGTACATGGGATTGACCGCACCTGTGGGACACTTTTCGCCGCGAGAGCAGTTGCCCTCGCATATGTCTCTGTTCTGCAGCAGCTCTTGGTAGCTGTCCAGGGCCACGCTGCACTTCACTCGATCTAGTTGCTCCAGCGCCGACGACGGGAACCGTTCCCTCAGACGCCGACGCTCCTCCGATAGTTTGAATTGCTCGAACTCCTGCAGCTGGTTTTGAAAGCCCGTATTGGGATTGGCGACTGCGCGACCAGCGCGCACCACCTTCAAGGCCTCCTTCCAGTTCAAGTGCGTCGCGGTCATAATGTAGGCGACCGCGACAGTCACGGAGCGCGACATCCCAGCCAGACAGTGAATCAGCACGTTGCCCTCCCTGAGCCGGGCCGCGTGAATGAAGTCGTTGCACACGGAAAAGTACTGCGACAAATTTTGATCTGGAGTATCAGAAGCCATCACACACAGATAGTGTTTGTCCTAAATGGGGATAAGAGGGCATTACTTTAGGCGAGCTTCTAGGGGAGTGGGAGTGGATGGACATACCGGCAAGAGGCGCCTGGGACTGTCATGTATGGCTATTATGTGCGTGATTTTGAACTTCTCCAGCTGCTGATAGTCTTTGGAGTCGCGGTAGTTGCCCACATATAGTCCCGGCAAGACCTGGCCAAAGAGAGGAATAGCTCTGTTAATAGTCCGCAATTAGTTAATGAAAACATTCGGTTACGTTTCCCATATGTCAATCCATCTTGATAATTCTGTTTCAAAATATGCTCTACAAAATATTCGCCTACAGCATTAATATTTGATACATACAGTGAGATTTGTTTATTTGAAAATACGAGTCTGTTTGTTGTTTGTTATTTGTTATTCGTTGTTGCTACAGGCAACTGCCCTTGACAGCTATCTCTCAGGGCCGACTCTCTAGGCACGCAGTAAAAATATATGTATATACCATATATAGAGCAAACAGAGTTACAAATGGGGTCTGGCTACAAGTTTAATACAAACTGAAATGGTGCCAATGTCTGCTCTAATCCTTGGCCTTCAAACGACCAACTAATTACCTACTAATTACCTATACCTAGGGCATATTGAAAAGTTGAATGAACGCTACTATCAATTGATATTGATTCTTTAATAATACATATTGCTGTTCAATTACCCAATTCACTTTCGACAATATATACATATGTATATACAACATGGGTGAGCTCTTACCTTGTTCATACCATTCCCCATGATTCTTCATTTAAATGTCGCGAACACCCTCCTTCAATGGTCAAGGCCTTCAATAAAAATAAAAGAGAGAGAATTCATTATTTGACAAGTTCATGGAGAATATAGAATATGGAATATGGAATATGGAATATGGAATATGCAAATGAAAGTGAAAGTGCAGGAAGTGCGAAGGCACACACATACACACACACACAGCAATCAGCCGGTTGTTCATATGCTTGCGTATTGTTTGTGGCTGCCCATGGTAAAGGTATGAAGTATAAGTGGCAGCTGTTGCGGCTGTCATCGCTTTGCCTGCCGAGCGCCAAGGCGAGGCTGGCCTAGCATAAGGAGAAGAACACAAAAGTTACCTCCACCAACAAACAGACAATCGTGGCCTAGACAATAGCGACAATGCATCCGTCGCGGAAGTAAACAATCCTTGACGTAGGCAACTCATTAGTGGGACAGACAGACTGTCAGACAGGCAGTCAAACCCAGAATCGGCGGAGGATTGCAGCTGGGGCTGTTCAGCGTGCTACAATTGAGCCTGAATGCCAAGGGTCGCATAAGCAACTGAATGTTCCGTGATGTTCGCGATGTTCGTGGCCCTCCAAAGTAGACAAGGATTATGGCCGAACGACAACAGGTGTCTGGATGTTTGTTTGACCGTGACTAGCTCATAGTGCAATCCACAAAGTCGCGACGCCGCTTGGCCTGGTAAGCCTTGGCTTATATACCAAACAGCAGACGCTGCTTAACCCTTCCAGCCATCCCAGCACAGCCCATTTATGCAAAGATTACGCTCAACCCACCTTGCAGGCTCTTTTAGAATTAACCGTATTTACATAAATTACTTGCCAGCGCAATGAGCGTAAGTGGAGCTTTGTTAAATTTCCTACCTGGCAACCTGTCATCTTACGGGCCGACTGACTGACTGACAAAAAGATGGCCCCAAGATAGAGCACGTGTGGCACGTTTCTTGTCGTAACAGCTGCCATTTAACAACAGCCAACAAGCCCCGTTTCCCGTCCCCGCCCTCTTACATTACCCTGCTGAAGGCCGTACCACAAAAGCCACAATTAAGTTTAACAACTGCAGTCGGGAGTGCCTGACGAACAAATTCCGTAGTTTACTAGGAAACTAAAATGCTTGACCAACTGTCATTCCCCAGAAATTACTCGGACCAAAGAAGTCGATAGCATTATTATATAAATCTTACTCGATTATAGTCGATTCTCGGTAGCAAAACAAAATCAACAAGTATTGAGTGAAAAGCATCGTGAGACGCAAAAGTGAATGGAAACTATAAATAATAAATAGATAAATAACAAAATAACAGATCCGGATGGAACTCACACTTGCATATATCGACAAGGGATTACACCTTAATCAATTAAGAAGTGAGGATATAGAGAAGTATTTCAAGTACATTTTATAAATTCATTGTGATAATAATTTCATAACTCATCATACTTTACAACAGGATTAGTTAGTGAATTTTCATCTCTGCATACTACGAGTATATAGAGGTCTACAAAATAGTTCCAGACCTAATCCCAGACACATAGAAGGTCGCAAGGATAAACCGAGAAGACTAAACTCGTCATCCTGATAAAGGGCTCTGCCACATCTACATCTGCCTGTAAAATTTCCTTGAAATCCCCCGTTTATTGGGTTCAAGGTTAAAAAGGAAAATGTAGTCTAAGCTGTCATTATGAGCTGTGAACTATGCTCAAACTTATGGCTCAATTGAGTGAATCGACTAATCTAAATCAGCATACAGAAAACTTTAAACCCCTTTTGCCAGTAGTACAGGGAATGCAAATTGTCACAGCCAGCCCTTGTGTTAGTAGCATCGCAGGCAATTGATCACACAAATGGCTGGTTACCTTCTTTGGGCCATCGCCGACATGGACTAGTGGAGTGTACCCATTAGATCAAGATAGGCATCAGCTAAAAATAGTCGACACCCAATGCTCTGTGGGTGGCTGTAGCCATACCAACGTCATTCGATTCAATTGGTATATGAACGTTTGTGCAGGTGGGCGTTGCCCCATGTGTGTCTGTCAGCTTATGCCTCCGCTCATCCATTGACCAAACAATTTTAGGACCTTCACATTTCGTCAAATTTCACATCGCATTTGCTCAAAGAGCTTTCAATAAAACTGTGCAGATATTCACTTGAATGTATTTGTGAACAAAATATAATACTAACTCAATCAGAGAGGTGTTTAGTATCTAGAGAAATACTTAGCTACAATATTTTTATGTAGTATGTAGTAACATTTTTATCTAGTATGTAGTAATTACTAATTGGTAGACTATTAAATAGACTAGAATATTTTGTACCTAATAATTAATACCTAATATCTATTATCTCGAATAAAATGTTTAGTATGCAGTACCTAAAATTGAGTATTTATAATTTAGATTCTTTATTATGTAGTATAATCAATCTAGTATAGAATATCTAGATACTTGAAGCTCCTAAATTTTCTACTCTTGGAGTTAAATATATTCTTTACTGAGGGCAATACGTTGCTTTGTTTTTATTTATTCTCGCACATGGAAAATCAATAATTGCAACTAGTGAATTCATTTGGCTACCGAAAAATGGAGGCAATAGTAAAAAGTGATGTCTACCTTTAGGTGCAACGGAAATACTATTCAAATTTACGGTCAGCTTCAATTAAACAAGAACTTTTGGCAACGTACACTGCATTTATACACGGGGAAGTGAATTTGGCCCCCTTCATATGCCCTGTAAACGTGGAGAATGAATAGTAAGTATGGGTATGATGCACTCACAAATAAAAACAACTGAAGTGAACTAAATTCACAGTTATATAGGGACTTTGATCTTAGGAGTAATACTATAGCCCCTTCTAGGTATGTCTAAATTATATTAGGTATGCTAAAATGATATAAATATGCCTGCGAATCAGGATGAACTAGCAATGTGTTGGTAGAGCACCAAAATAGGATAGTTAATTAACTGCAGCTAACTAACTAAATCTGGATTTTAATTTAAATCAAATTTAAGAGTCTCTATGTACATTTATTGTATTCACATGATGACTTGCTTTTGGCACTATTTTGTGTTCAGAACTTATATGAGTATCTAGGGTAGTTCTCAGGGTATCTCAATGCCCTGCAGTTCAGTTGAGCTCTAGATCTGCGGGGTTTCCCATTGTTCTTTAGTTTGCTGCCAACTTTTTCACTTTACTGATTGGCAAGGGGTTTTGCACGAAGTGAATTTCCTTCCAGGCCACACGAAACTAGCCCTGTTTTTATAATATTTATCTGATAGTTATTATTTTTTATTCCTATAGGTTTTCTAATGGCCAGTCTGCATAAATTAGCAGGCACTGTGACCTTGAGCCCGCTCAATAATTGTGGAAAACAAGAGCCGGGCATGTCGCGTGGCGTGTCGCGAGGTTACGGGTCTGGGCGCTGACATTGGCATGGATTCAACTGTCCCCGACTGTCAGGACCTAACGGGCAGTCAATTATGCCGCTTAGACATTTAACATTAGCAATAAAATAAATACATGCTACTGTTGTTGTACACACACACACACACACATACACACAATCGCATACACAGAGTAAAGCTCTGAGAATTTATTGGACTGCCTAAAAAAGAACAAGCGACCGGGCACCTACGGGATTTCGCCTTTCTGCTGTAAATACAAAACGGCTAGCCCGAGGCTCAGCGAACTGTGCGAACTGTTGTAATAAACTTCCGCCTCTTGGACCTACGAGCCATAAAAAGGAACACACGCACACAGATGAAAATAAAAATGAATGTGATCAAATTGGATTTTTGCTGTTAGCTGGAAATTTGAGTGAAACTCAATGAAGAATTAACCAGCGAAGCAAAGACAAAGCAAAGCCTGGTTGCAGGGCAGGCGGGCAACTAGCGCCGCCATGTCTGAGGTTCAGGAAATGTCAAGAGGAGTCAACAGCCCGAAGGGGGATAAACAACAGAGGCTGCTAACAATAGTCGGGCGTGACCGACTGAATGAACCTCTGCACCTCGGATTTGTATTGCCGTTTCTCTTATAGTCCAGCAAAATGTAGACTAGATTTACAGGGATACTATGAAGCGAATGAAATGATATGAAACGATAGGAAAGGAAATTTAAAGCTAACCCTACTCTAATCTCTAACTCATAGATAACCTAAAATTTAAGTTAAGATTGAATTTAATAAAATAAATATAAATAAATTTAGTGTACACAAATCAATAATAATTAGCGCTTGAATGAAAAAGTATTTCAAGCATTACAAATTCCTGAGATTCCTGTGATAATTATCTAATTATTTATGTATCTATTAGGAGACATAAGATAATAATTGTATAATATAATCTAAAGTCTTATGGTATCGCCTAAACAGTTCGACAGGTCATAACACATTTCTAGAGCAGACGCAGATTGGAAGCACTTTTCTTATGAAATTGGATGTGACGCAGTCATTAAAACCATCATCATACCCAACTGGAAAGTGTAAGTATACCAAAGGCAGGACGATGCCATGTGCGGTCATAAAATAGTTTATTAGCATACAAGTAAACAGCCATCAGACGCTAACAATCAGGACAATGTGGGAAACTGTGGAAACTGTGAAAACTGCTGATATCATGTTCTTTTGATGGATCCTATTCCATAGCACAGGATTTATTACAATGCCCATGGCTGCCGGTCAGAGTTGTTTGCCATTTTGAGCTCCTAACCAAACAAAGCCTTGAATGCTGATAAGCAGCTAAGGAAAGGCCGGGAACGCGGTCTGCCAACGCTAGCACTTGTCCATCCTTCAGTTTACCTTGGGTTATGCCCAGCTTGGGGGCGAATTCCGCAGTTAACTAACTGCCATTTATCCCGGCTAATTGCGCTTGTTGCGTTGGCTTCGACCACGGGGGCTACGGCCCACACGAATAGACAAACAAGTGCACAAGGTCGACGCTACTAAACGGAAGCAGGGCCTTAGCCCGACTCACAAATCGTGGTGGCTTGGAAAATTTCGGTTAATTTAAATAATTAATTTACAAGATCCCACATGTGTCCAAAAAATGTTTTGTAAATCCAGACCTGCATATCAAATTTACGTCGACACATTCAAATTGCAAATGTTGCACGAGGGAAATTATACGAAACTCAATTTAGTTTTTTTTTTTTTTTTTTTGGCTTAATTACGTTTACGTGCATTCCGGGAAAGAGATTCACTCTGAATTACCTACCGAAACTGAAACACATACGAGTTTAAGACATAAGAATACGGCCGATTATATTTTAGAGGATTTTCAGTGCCGGATTGTTTCAGGTAATAAATTAGATTCTAGAGAAAATAGAATTTCAAAGTCATTGCATAATGAAATGGACAACACAGAGAAGAAAATTATGAGTATTATTATCAGCGTATGTTTCCTTACGACAAGACTTTCCAACTTCCTTATAACACTCAAAACTTTAACAAAAATAAAATCAAATTCCTTGAAAGTCCTTCACTGCATTCTTTGATAAGCTTGAGCAATATTTCTACCTCAAAAGATTCTAAATAATAAATTAAATGCTAATATATGATTCTAAGAACTCAAATTTATTATTTGGCAATGTTCTGTGTATTATTTAGCTATGTAATATCCTGAGTAACTGTAATTCAGATTGGAAATCTATACAAAACAGAAAATCCCTATTCACGTTCATTAGGGAGCATGTCTTGTATGCATGGACAAGTACAGCTATGCATGTGCGAATTAAACGTCATCTGAGCATTCCATCTACATTGTGCTTCATCAGCAATCGGCAATCCCCATTGACAATCATCGTCATCTAATATGAATGCCGCACTCAGCTGTGAAAGCACAAGGAGAACGCCTTAGCGTCTTATGGGGTGGCCAAGCGGCCAAGCGGCCAAGCGGCCAAGCGCCAACTGGCCATGTGTCTTGAAAGTGTTTCAGTATTGCCGAAAAAGTAAAGGGGATGGCACATTTTCACACCAATTTAGAGCCGCAACAAACTACGGGCAATAGGGCAGTGACACGGCCCTAAATATTACTCATACGACTTGTGGCGCAGCTCTTTCCGATGCCATAAAGGATGGTCGGAGCTACGCTAATTTCCAGGTTGCGTGTAGACATTTTTCGTAGTACTCGTAAAAAATCAGCTAAAAAGCCAACGAATAAGTGCAAATTACGCCATCCTGCAAAGTAATTTTTCCAACCATTTACATTTGCATTAATTTCCCAAACGCTGGGCGAGAGCGGGAACGTGTAATAGGGAAGCGGTTAGGGGGAAGGTAAGGCGCTCGGAGAGCGGCAACAAAATTATAGGTATTACAGATTGCCGTGAGTAGGGTACAACACTTACCTCACTTTGTTCCTGGAATCCACGTTGAGTCGCCGTCACTTCAATGCTTCATGGGCACACACGGACACATGTAGAGGCGAGAAGGGGCTAAGATGGACACTCCTTCACTGCTGTTATATCACACTCGGCGCACGGGGCAAGAAAAGGCCAGAGGACGCTAACGGCAGGGACTATGACGACTCCGAAGTTATCTGCAGCCGTGGACACCGCACAGAGCTTTGATTTAGAATACAATTTTGTTGTTGTTGAGTAGTTTTGCTGCTGAATTGTGCAGCGCTGCCTCGAGTAGAACTAAGCAGGCAACTTTGATAACTGTTTTTTAAAGTTATTTGCTTCGCTTGAAGTGTCTCGCTTTTGCAGATGGAAAAATAGTGTGTATCGGAAGGGAGCGAGTGGCAGCGAAAATACCAGCGAACCAACAAAAAAAAAGCTACAACAAAATAACAAAGTCCAACCGCAACAACGGCGCGAGAATGAATCTTAAAGAAGTGACGAGCCCCAATTACCCGAAGCGTTAAAGCACCTCAAACGCTGCTAGCAGACTGAGACAAAGTCTTAACCCAACCAAGAGCTGGACTCTACGCAAAATGAGTGAAACGCCGGAGCCGAGAGACATGAATGAAGCACTAGACTCTGAGCATGCGCAGTGCGTAGCCGAAACAGAAGCGCGCGAACTGAAAGCACTCGGCACAGCTCTCACTCAACTCATAATTGCTCTCTTACAAGGTTATATAATCACTAACCAAGGACTAGAACGAAGGAAATGTTGGAGCGGGAGATTGAGAGAGGGACAAAAGTAAAAGTAAAGGAGACAGACAGAGAGTGAAAGAGAGCGGTTGAGTGAAAGAAATCGTTCGGTCAATCGAAGGTGTCGCTTAATGTGCAATCATGATGCCTAGTTATACATAGTTGACGACTCATCGTAGCTACCTGATTTAAGGAGTTTGTTTTATTTTTTGTAAAGCATTCAGTTAGCTAAAAAAGGAGCTCGAGGCTATACCCGCATATGTACATATGTATATTTGAGGTTGCAATTCCAATTAAATACATATATAATTGTAGGCACATCTGATTGGATTTAAATTTCATACATGTGTGTATGTATGTATGTACATATGTGTATACCTACATGGTTCTGTATGTATGTATTTAAAAGTGTGCAATATTTAAATATGAATTATTTCACTTCATATGCTCAGCTGCCACTGGTGTGGATCTCAGTGTTGTAGCTGTTGCCCACGCCTGAATTTATTTGGAAAATACATCGAACGCAAATAGCGGCAGCGCGGCATGCCGAGGCACGATTTTATGTGGGCGCGCTAGTGACCAAGCGATATATACATATGTACATATGTATATGTGTATTCAAATACTATATACTTTTACTTACATATAGATCTTATACAAATTCATGAAATATGCCTCTGCATGGAATGCGACAATCTCTGACGCATCACTGTAGCCCAGAACAAACTGTAAACAGCTGGTCAAAATACGTACATTTCATTAGTAACTACGGGAAATACTATACATGCATAGATTATTTAATATCGATAAGCGGGCTGATCGATTGGTCGATTAATGTGTTTCGTGTATGTGTGCAGCAATTTAAGTCACTAGGCAATTGCATTTGGCAGCTACATACAAACATACATACATGCGAAAGTATAGCTTGAAATGTGCATTGTACATTGTATACGGATAAATACACTTTATTTGTACCACTAACATACATACGTACATACATACATACATATGTAAATGTTATTTTGTATGTTGTGAGCTGGTTCGGAAGCCATGCGACTGTCATTGCTGCTCAGTTTCAGTCAACGGAATTTGCTCTCTCGAGCAGCATTTAGATACTCAGCTGATTATTATTGTTGTAGTAGGTATTGCTGGCACTGGCTATTAATAAATCTGATGTGTGTGAATCTTGGGCGCTCAAATGGCTCACGATCGGCGCAGAGAGCAAATGAACGTTGATTTCGTTAGACAAAAATTGAGAAAGCGATAACGAGAGAAAGACGTAGAGAATGAAATGTATGTATAAAGAAAAACTCTGTCGATTACAATTTGTAGGCACAGTGTATTCACCATTTTAGGACTTAACTGTTATCGGATAAAGCGTCACAAGCAAAGCTAACAAGTCGCGTGCTAACTCAACTTATCCATTGAGTCAATATGAGAGAGCATTCTGAATTTAAGAAAGAGAGAGCGCGTGGGGGAGACTTTGTCGTGGCCATTGGCCAAAGGTAGCATCAAGGCAGTCGTAAAGCGAACGAACCATTGAACGAACGAACGAAAAAGCTGTGTTCAGTCGATGAGCAACATTTGCTGCGAGCAGTGGTCGTAAACGTGAATTTGTAGACTAACGGAAAAGTGGCCTTACGTGGTTTGTGCGTGTGTGTGCGTTCAGCAGCAATGTGCAAAAATATTTTTATCTATAGGTGTTGTATATTTAAATTGAATATATAAATATAAAGCATCATTCTGAGCGTACATAAGATATAGCCACAGGGTGAGAGAGAGAGAGAGAGGGAGAGCGCGTGACTACGTAGAGAGAACTTCAAGTGGCCAACGGAAGTACGTAAGAGCAAAAAGTGTCGAAATTGCATTTGTGTGCGTGTGCTTAACGCTGAACGCTAAACAGCTGCCGTGGCTGTTAGAAAGTGTAGCCAAAGAGTGACATCACGTCAGCCGTTACGGATACGATTGCGAGGAGGATAGGCAGCAATTAGCAATCTGTTTCATTGTTGTGGAAAAGTCACCCAGCTAATCCCAACAGCAAGCGGAGCTGTCGAAAAGCCATACAAGAAATTGTGGCTAATTTGAAAATCGAACCAGCCGCAACAAGACGTCAGCCGGCTACAGAACGTACGAGAATTAACGGGCAAACACATTGTCGCTCTCAAGGTGAACCTGCCTGCCGAGCGTACAAACAGCGGCAACGACAGTGGCAGCAACAGTAGCAGTAGAGGCAGAGACAGAGCCAGAGCCAGAGCAGAAGCAGCAGTAGCAAAAAAAGTCAATTCAATTTATTTCGAAATTAGTCGCAGCGCTTCGAGACGGAAACAGAAAGTGACGAAAAGAGACGCTTGTGGCAGCCAAAATGAAGCCGACTGTGATAGCAGCAAATCAAGCTGGCGCAGGCAGCGCAGCCGGTGGTAACAGCGGCGGCAGCAACGGCAGCGGCAATGGAGCGCCCGCAGGGGCCGGCATCAACATACCCATCAGCCGTGAGTACGCGGGCATTGGAGGGGAGCACAGCGCCTCGCCCCAGCAGCACTATGCCCAGCAGCGTGCGCCGCCGCAGTTCTACAACAGCCAGTCAGCGTACGGATCACCGCGACAGCAGCAGGTTCCTCCAAATCAGACGCAGCAACATTTTCAGGTGAGTGACTGGCTAAAAAGTCAATGGCGCCAGCGACAGCGACAGCGACAGCGACAGCTACAGCGCCAAGGTCGTCTCTCTGTCCGCTTGCATATATGTACATCTCTGTATGTAGACTCGTAATTTGGCGCCCGACAAGGTCTCCTTTGTATTGTGGCTGTTGTTATTGTTGTTATTGTTATTGTTGTTGCTGTTGTATTTGGCGATGGAAATTTAATTAGCTAGTTCTCGCCGAATGCACAAAAAAATACTCAAAATAAAGCCCGTTTCGCACTTGTAGAATATACAGAGAAGAGTTACATATGAACATGTAAATAAATATGTATATGTGTATGTATGTGTGTGTATGCGTGAATGTCACACGCATTTAACACAGCATGGAGGTAAGAAGTGTGCCAAGGGATTATGGTTATGCTATTGACCCAATCGGCTTAGTCTTCCTACAAGTGACGATATACATATGTATACATATGTACATATATACACAGCTGCAACGGTTTTACTTGGACTGATCTTGCCGCTTGGCTATCTAATCTAATTATCCCACACATACAGAAAAGTGTCAAAAGAATTGTTTTGTGTGAATAAAAAAGAAACGACAATTTCGATTTCAATTCGATTTGTGCTCATTTAATATATTTCTAGAAAGTACACTATGATAGACAAACGCAAATGTTGTCCCCACTCGGAGAGAAATACCGATAGAGAGAGAGAGAGAGAGCGAAGAACAGAGCGCGAGAGAGATTTCGCTGTAGCTGTTGTTGTGCACTAACTTGCTTACATATTTACAAAAAAAAAAAAACACCTCACACATACATACATACATACGTATTGATGAATGTGTGCATGTGGGTGGGTAGATATGTATATATGTATGTATGTCTATATGTCCATGTATATTCGAATGTATACATAATACGCCGCGTAGGCGACGACAGCTCACAAAATAAAATCATTTTCGCTCAACTAGTTGGTCAAGTCAAAGGGGCCGAGACCGATCATCATGCGTATCTGATGGGAGAGGGACTTCGTTTATTTACTATGAGTTCCGAAATCAAAATATCTTACATATAAAGAAAAAAGAAATGAAAAACAGCTTCTATGCAATTATATATGTATGTATATGTCTACAGTTGCTAGCAATAAATAGAAACTCATCTTAAATTCAACAATTATTTGGAAAAATATTTGACAAATGTGAATAACTTTATCATATATAATACTCGTACTAGATAAAGCGATTAAGTAGGTAAAGATACTGAATATTCCCCTTAATATTGTGATTAAGTAGGTAAAGATACTGAATATTCCCCTTAATATTTTCAAATAAGTGACGTTAAGGGTATTTTATTTTCTAATTCCATTTAGCTACACTAAAGAAACCAAATGAAATACTTCTATTTGAAACAGAAACTTGAAAAATTTGAAATGATTTATGCATACACATATATATTTAGGGTAGTTAAATTGACTAATCTTTAATATTTTTGAATTTCAAATTTAGATTCATAAAATTGTATACATATATACGTTATCTTTATCGACCACAAAAAGCCCTTTACGGAAATCTACATGAGCTCAAATCACACGCCCTGGTAGTAGATATAATTAATTTCTATAGGAAAATTGGTGTTTATTTGTGTTGTTCCCAATTAGAACAGCTTTCCTCTTCGTAGTGACGATCAGTTCCGCATTGATCGCTTTGGTTCAATCCGACATGATTTACTTCTATTTTGTAAGCGTATTATAATCGGTACTGCCCGACCTAGGAGTTATTCTGAACCCTTCAAGCAGATATTTTAATCAATATACGATTCTTTCAGAAACGTATTACAAGTAAATGTATTACAAAACACGCTTTGACTGCATCATGGTGAACAATGGGAACTGCTACTTTGCTTTCCTTTCTTAATGAAGACTTCCAGAGTGCATTAAGGACAGCCAGACATGTTTATGTATGTTTTAAAGCACAGGTCTCTAGTATTTTTCGCAGTGTTTTTCGACAAAATTAATAAATAATAATAATAACATTCAATGGTTTATAATTATTATGGTTATTAATACATAATAATAATAATATTCAATGGTTAAAAAAGTTATGTATATATTTAAAATTCTAAAGTACTTAACACCTAAACATGGCCTATATTGACTCAGCTCGTCGATTTGATCAAGACTATATAGTTTATGCGAGGACATGCTTCTATTATGCCCCTTTGAGTTCAGGATATAAGAAGATAAAATAAGAAAATAAAACTAATATTACATCGATACATATAGTAAAATACATACAAAACTTTTTATAATTATTGGAAAAAAATATATAAAAAACGAACTTAGCAAGGATATATCAACTGTAGAGGCCAACATATGTACATATGTATATAATAGTAAATGGAATACGCACACATCTATATGTATATACATACATATATGTAAATAGTTGATGTAGTCTTACAGTATTTGAAAACTATCGAATCCCTTGAAGATTACATCGATATGCTCTGGATATACATAACTGCCTTTGCTTAGCTGTGAGGTTAGGTCGTGAGAGCGACTTCCACTCTGGCTGAAGTTGCGAGAAACGTCGAGCAACGACTGCAGCCGTAGTGGGCGTCCGATGAATTCAATAAAAGCCCGTTGGCAGCTGCCCACTGGCTCATTCAGAATAAAACAGTTGAACGAGAAGCATTTCACGTCGTGTTAACGGAAAGACGAGCAGAAAACACAAAAGCAGAAAACAACAAAAACAACAAAAACGCTGGCAAAGAGAATTTCGAGACGCTATTTTCTGATAATAAAGCAAGCACTCAACTTAATATAGGTAATGGCAAAAAACGAACACGCGCACATACAAACGAATACATCATCATACATACATACATACGTACAAATGTAGGTGCAACATACATACATATGTACATACTTACATACATAGACGGTTTTACCTTGTAAACAAAAAAGTGATGTCCGTTTTTAAATACGTTCTTACACAAGTAAATGCATGTGTACATACATACGTACATGTATGTATATATGTATGTGTGTGTGTGTGTGTGTGCACACATGATGTTGTTACGCTGAATGGGGGACAGACAGCAAAGCGTTTATTTATACGCTGACGTCACTTGTTTTTACTACAGCTCCAATTTCTTATTATTTGTCATAAGCCCACACACAGACACACATACATACACACACAGACAGCCATAGACATGTTAGCCACTTTGACTGCGATTGGCATGAATCATCCGCTTATTTGTGACCATAAATGTATATAAAGAAGCATTTGCGCCTTAGCACGACCTTTGGCTCTCTACAGCAATATGCAATTGATTGTTTTCGTTTTCCATTGCTCATTGCTCATTTCGCATTTTTACTTATTTACAGCAGCCCTTTGGATTTGAACCGGACATGGACATGGATATGGAAAATATGTTTGGACGGTCGCGGTTGGGACGTCTAAACAACGATCCCTTCGCTGGCTTTGGAGGCACACGTAAGCGGAATAGTTTGCACGATCCCCATATCCCCACCCATCCCCAGGCACACTCAATGCATGCTGACGATGACTTTTCTCATTATTTTGACGATGCTGCAGACTTTGGATTTCCGCAATTTTCAACACTTGGCCGGCGCGCTCGCGCAGCCGGCGGCGCCAACAGCAGTATAGAGCCGGACGATGATTTCTTTCACAGACTGCCGTCGGAGTTCCGTCAATACATACCAGAGGGGTTCGCCAGCCGTCGTGCTGTCCCATCTCAGCAGCGTCCACAGCCGCCGCAGCAGTACTACCAGCAAGAGTTTGGTGTGCCCCAGCAGCCGGGATCGGCGGCACCGACGGGACAAACACAGGGTCCGCAATCGCCCTCGAAGCGGCTTTGCGATGCCGCCATTCAAACCGATGACCCCGCTGGCCGCTCGGAGGTCGATTGCGCACCAACTGTGAATCTAAACCAGCATGGACTGCGCAATACCATGGACATGGGCGTGAAGAGCACCGCTGAACAAGAGCAGGGGCCGCGCTCGCACTCTGCGCCGCCCCCTGAGCAACAGCAGCTGAATCAGCAGTACCAGCAACAAACAAACCAGCAACGGCCAACACCGCCACCACAATTTGGCACGCAGACCAGTCCAGCAGCGCAGCCAAACCTGGGAACGGGCCAGCCGCAATTTCATAAGACTTACTATGCCCCGCAGCAGCAAGCGCATCCCCAGCAGAAGCAGCAGACACCGCCGCCTCCTCAGACACCCGGCGGCAGCAATGTGCGCACCATACCGATTTTCGTGGAGGGTCGTGCCGAGCCCGTTATCAATGCCCATAAGGAGATACCAAATCAAAGTGATTCAGGTGCAGCTCAAGCACACTCGCAGGCCTGGGCCCAGGCACATCATGCAACACAGCCAACACAGCCCAATCAGCAGCAGCGTCCTGCTCCCCTTAATACTCAGCAGCCGCAAGGCGACCAGCAATTGCAGACGGAGGCTGGTGCCGGCGTGCCCCCGCAGACCCCGCATACGGTAGACTCGATCAAAAAGATTCAGGATATACAGCGCGATGTGCTGGACCTAATGGCCAAGGTGGAGCAGTTCAAGGGCACTCGCCAAGACAAGGAATACGTATACCTGGACGAGATGCTCACACGCAATCTTCTTAAGCTAGACACCATCGACACAAACGGCAAGGATAGCATTCGGCTAGCCCGTAAAGAAGCTATCAAGTAAGACGACAAATTATTCTTTACCAGTCTCAATCCTAACTAACACCAAACTTTACAGGTGCATACAGGCATCAGTTAACGTGCTGGACGCCAAAGCTGAGGAAAACGGCAGAAGAGCGTCTGGAGTGGAGGAAAATGCAGTTAGTGCCGAGGCAGCAGGTTCAACACTCGCCAAAGAGGAAGAGCCTTCAGCGAACGTTGAGCCCGCTACCCCGCAGCCCTTGGATGCAACCAAAATCCAAGATCCTATACCTCTACCACCACCGCCGCAGAGTACCGCAGAGGTAGCCGCTGACAAATCCACAACAGAATCGCAAGCTGCGTCAACCGATTCTACTGAAACACCCAAAGCCGAGATCACAACGGTAACACAGTCATCGGAATGATTGTCAAAGCACCTGTACAGCACCGCTTCGAAGCAGCTATACAAATTAACCAAAATCAAATCAAAATAATGGGGGAGCTAAAAATGATTTTTAATATATCGGAGGCAAGCGGCACTTTCTTGATTAAAGAATTATTTGTAGGCATCTGAATAGGTGCTGGGGTAGCATATATAATTCTTTTCAGATATATAAATTCGTAAAGGGAGTATGTATATATATATATATATATATGTATCTGTATCTATATACATATATATGCATACTTCGTTTACATGCGCAATTACATACACCGGTATGTGATCTAGGCTTAAGTTAATATATGATATATACACGTCAAAGTGCCTGCTTAGAATTGCAAATTATTGTTGAGAACATTACAATTAAAAAAAAAAAAAAAATATTTAATAGAAGCTGATTATGTAGTTTATATCACAAGATATTTATAAATAATTGCACAGGTCCATGTAAGCAACAGCAATCGTCCAGCTGAACTGAGTATGATCTCATTGGAAAGAAGTTGCAGCAGCTTGCAGCATTGCTAAATTGTTAAACAAGGAAATTTCGAATGCATTAGTTTTTGAGTTACTAATTATTAAAGTAAATGTAGGTATCGATCAACCTATAATACATGTACATATAAGACATATATTGGCTACATATATATGATAATACAAATACTCATGTGCATAAAGAAACATTTAAAAAGGACGCAACTGTGTTTCAAAATCTTAAGGTTAACAATCAGATATAAAATGTATACTTAAAAAATGGAAGGCACCTGTAAAAACATGGTGCGTGCGACGTACGTTCTAATCGTCCGTGTTATAGTCGTTTATAGGCAATTTCAAATCTCATTAGGTATAGTATGGTTCTGCATTATTGTTCGATATCAATATATATTTATATATTGGGCAGCCGCGCTTCACGTGTAACTAATTCAGATATATGTGTGTGAAATTACAGCAATGGCCGTTTAGATTAACTGATGAAGCTGCTTTGCAGCTTCCTTAGTAGATACTATTTTGGGTGTAATTGCTAAAAATGTTGGTTGGTTTTAGTTGATGATCTCGACATAGTTTGCCGGAAACAGTCCATAGGTTCCATCGGGGCCCAAGCCTTGCCACCAGCCCTCGTCGATCTGATCGATGTGAGTTATAACATCGCCAGGATCAAATGTTATTTCTGACTCATCAGCTGCTTGATAGTCATACAAAGCACGTGCTCGGAGACCCAAGTCACCCAAGGTCTCCTGGCATATGAAGTCATCCTCGTTGACTAAATCGGTTACTGTAGGTTAATCAACATTAAATAACACACATTAAGACATGAGTAGTCAAAAAACTTACGTGCATTGCGTTCCAGTGTACTTAAGCTAGACGTCTTAACCGACTGAGACTGTTGCACGGTTACAGAAACTTTCGTGCGCACCTCCTCTTCCTCCTTGAAAACAGCCGTATCAGTCTCATTCGACGATGTTGTTTCGTCTGGTGACTGCGATTGCACCGAGTTGGTTTTACTGTGAGGTGACCGTTTGATGGTCGAGAATTGTTCACTCTCATGGGCCAGAGGCAAATCCTCAGATTGCTGGGCATCTTCCTCAGTAATGGATGCAATAGAATTCGCTTCATTGGCTGAAACAGCTGGTGCCTCAACGACCGCTGCAGGTTCAATGACCACTTGCTTTTTGTCCACTGATTCAGATTGTTTAGCCAGAGGGATCGCTGTATCCTGCGTTTGGTTGTGATTGAACACATTTATACGTTGCGCAATAGAATTTCGGGCGGGCTTCGCCGGCGGTTGAGTATTTAGTCTGCAATTTAAAATTGGTGAAATTAACACATTAAAGCAATGCAGAGCAGCTCATTCATTTGGCAACTTACTTGGACTGCAGCTGACCCTCACTAGTGTGCTTGGTGAACATGGCCTTGGCAGCACCCACACGCGACCCAATCAACTCACGTGCCTCTTGGTTTCGTGCCTGGCGCATACGCTCGGCATCGGTCAAGTTATTTGCAAAATTAGCAATTGTTTTCTCTGGACTCAATGGTTGCGGTGATCTGAAAATTAATTGATTATTGAATTAACAGTAATGGATACGAGCTTATGTTACGATAGTTACGTTTTAATCGGCACATGAGCTGGTTGCAGCTTCGTCGTACTTATTACCAACTTCTCGCGCTCGTTGTGCTCTTTTTCCTCGCGAGCGCGCTGCTCTTGCTCGAGTTTAAGAAGGTGTAATCGCTTGGCTTCCCTTTCAGCCCCAATTCGATTCTTCTCGTCAGCTTCCTCTTTTTTCCAAAAGTCCTGCATTACGCTGGCATTAAGCTCTTTAGTGGGAATGACACGCGTGTAGTTAGTGCCCACTGGCGCTTTTTGCTCCTCCATTACTCCACGCGGCTCCTTAAAGCTGTACGCCGAGCTAACCGTACTCAATTTTTTTAACAAACGCTCCAGATCAATGTCATCCTCGTTACGGGCATTAATTGTCAAATGTGCACCGGACAATAATTTTCCCACGTCATGAATGTGGTTGGCGCAAGTGCCTTTACGTAGCACTGGAGCACCCTCGCCCTATGAGAAGAGAAGGCAAATTTAGATAAGATAGCAAGTAATTTTTGATACCGAATACAATGACTCACCTGCCAGTTTATTAACAGGTATTTATTGAGGCCAGTCTTCGGATCTTCGATTTGCAAAAATGCGTACATTATTTTACCGCTATTTAGGTCTTCGGTTAACTCTTCCACGCCGCCATCTCCTTTTCCAACTAGCTTCAGTTCGTTCGTTTGGCCTTCATAGCCAAATAGGGCCCAATTGGTGCTGCTCTTCGTGCTGAGCACATCTTTCCAAGCATCTACGATTTGAGCACGATGTTTCTCAAAGCTTATGGCCATTTTTCTGTGCGTATTCACGGAAATGAAAGTGCGTAAGCCTTGGTTCACTCGTCGGCGCAGTGGTGCCAACGACCTTGAACAAAGCCGCAAAATGTGATCAAATTGTAGATATTAGTATTTGAGATTTGCTGCACTCCAATAGATGCCTTAGTTCTGTTAGAAATATCTTAGTAAATGCCAACGTCCCAATAATTTTATTTCTCACTTTAATAGAGCTTTAACACTAGCTAGTGGTTTTAATTAATTGCAGATAGAGTGCAGCACAAATACTTTTACACAGCTTTGTTGATATATTATCGATTATGGCAATTGTTGTACATTGTGATAATTATCTATCGATGTACGATAGTTAATTTTTTTAAGTCGTATTATTTAGTTCTTATTATCCGTTTGATTATTTAACGATAGAAAAAATAATAGGGAGAATGAAAAACGCGATTCCATATTAAATGATAGTTCCAAATGGTAAATGTGAAAAACAAATAAAAAATACTAGAATGTATCGTAACTTGAGAAGTAAATGCACTAAAAATTACCACAGCCGTTGCAATTGAAAATTTTTGAACAGTGAATCACTAATACATATGTACATACATACAATGTATATTTTTGTAATAATTCATTTATTTTATTTTTGCCTTGTGTTTAAAATTGTTATAGTTTTTTGTATTGTCGGGTAACCGCTGTTTTGCCCATGTGTGCACATATGTATATGTAATATCATATGAACACCGAATTATGTTCCCAGAGTCAACAAACTGTATACAATGTATTTTCTAGTAGTAGAGACTTGTGTTTTGGCAATCATACGGTATAGTAAAAGATATACAAAAAAATTGAAATGAGGTCTTATTTATCAGTCATTCATTATTTTTGAAGGCACCTAATTTTTTCTATTCTAACAAAGAACATTTAAAACTAAAGAAAACTAAAATAACTGGCTTTTTCCATGTCACCGCTTATTTCGAGCACTGCACTTTTAATGACTATGGTTCATACATACATACATATGTGTGCAAGATTGGAATATCAGATCTTTAAAGGATTTAGGAAATCCCTTACGAATGATTTTCTCTTACGTAACTCAAGGACATTCTATTAATACTATTTATTGGTAAATTAAAGTCCGACAGACAGTTTGTTTCAAAAATTTTTGGTTGACGAAAGAACTAGGCAGCTTTCTAAATCAAACAAATTTGATGATTTACAGTATTTCCTCATGTTTTAAATACTGTCTGTCTGAGAATCTTCCGTAATGAAATCTCGGGCATATTTGAATTCGTAGTTACTATCAACTTCTACAAAGTAGGTTGGCAGCTTGCCGAGCCCCTTGACAAATGTCATTCCGCGGTAGCTACATACTAGCCCAAATCTGCGCAGTATATTGGCCGTCTCCTCGGTCACTTGTATTTTTCCAGCGACTCCAGTAGAGTCCATTCGAGAGGCTACATTAACAGCATTACCCCAAATATCGTAGTGCACTTGTGAGGCGCCCACCACACCGGCCATCACCTCTCCACTTGAAATTCCAATGCTCATGTCGGCGGTAAATATATCCCGATCGATTGGAACGTTTTTATAATCATTGTTGCACACCCACAATGTTCGCATCAGGTCTAATGCAAAGGTAGCTATCACTAACACCAATTCATCCTTTTTATTGGTAAAATTACTGCTTTGATTGACTACCAGCGAGCGTCGATCGAGAACTGCAATTAAACAGAAATATATCCAAATAAATATAACAAAAACTTTATTAGTTACTCACTCTCCTGGAAACCAGAGTCGGTGGTGTGACGCTTTTCACTTACGAGAGAGGATAACCGTACATCCAACCCACACGCTGCCATATATGTACTGCCCACAATTTTGATCTTTTCTACAACATTATTCTGTCTATAAAAGGATAACTACACCAGAAAAATAGACCTGAAAATTGATGATGGAATTTGAAGGTCTTACGAGTCGATCAAATTCGGAAATAATCTCGTTGAGTACACGTAAGTTAGACAAAGATAACTCAAAGTTTTTGAGGGATGCGAACATGACGGCCACACAGTCATAGACCTCATAGTAAAGCTCGTCTTTGGCAAGATAGGTCAGATATACGTTTACTGCATTACTCAATAGAGAATTAGTAGATCACAATATATATATATATATATATATATATATACATATATATACATATATAAACCTACCAACATGGGCCGGCAATATGTTATGCAATAGAATTGTTATAGACTGATCTGCTAGGCGGGCATCTTCCTGTTTTTTCAGCAGCTCTACTCTCCATCTAAAAATAAAACTCAATATGTGTCACGGTTTCGCATTTCGTATTTGTACTTACTTATAATTCATTTTGTTATTAAACTCAGCCTGTCTTTCCTTACAATATACAGCCAGAAAAGTCGATATGATCATTAGGCAGTGGGCGCTCTCAGCTTTGAAATAAGGATTGGTGGTCAAGCTGATGTGAACTAAGAACTCAAATTGATAAAGCATAATGCTTAAATAGGTAACGCACACCACAATACTGATAACAATTCTCATAATGAACGGTATCCTTGTAAATATGATGCCATTGGTAATAATAGAGCACACCATACAGGTGAGTGCCCACGGAGCGAAACACATTGCACTCTCCACCTCATATTGGTACAGTATGCTATCAACATACTCTTTCTGGAATTCTTCCTTGTCACAATCATTCTAAATAAAATAAATATGTAGTTGTTAATATTTATCTAAGCCGCATATGTCATCACCCACCAGCATTACAGAAATAATAGCAAAGTATGCCACTATAAAGAAAAGATAGATCAATATACGTTTAATGAGACTACGCTGCAAATTATCCGCTATTCGAAATAGGGTAAGGCTAAGCTCGGAAAATCTATGAGGGCGGTCGGCATACACCCAGAAGCAGATCATCTTGTACCAGGTTAAAAGCAATAATAGGGAAAAGATCAATACCAAAAAGCCGTCTAAAAAATAAGACCCATATACCAACTGATGGTCATAAACAAGTTGCAGGTATATGAGGCTCATAGCGGTGCACCAGGCTTGCAGTACACTATACTTCAACATGTAATCTGGTTGATGTAAATACTGACATTCCAACCGTGGATTGCGATAATGCAAGAGAAAATACCCTATTTCTGGACGGGAGGAGCTTGCCGACTCCTTCTTCGTTAAACTAAATAAATTTAAAATTTTAGTTAAGGTTCCACTAAATCTGTTTGGGTAGGTATACAGAAAAATAGTCAGTAACACAGTTATGGAAAAAAAAAAAAAAAAAAAACAGTCTCACCCTTTGGGACCAAGCGGCATTTTTTTCAATTCTTCACTTATTAATAGTTCAGGAGTGACTTCATTTACCTCTTTCGTTATGAATGATTCAACATATTCTGGAAAATCCAATTCAATGTTTTTGTTGTTTTCAACAGGATCTATAAGAAATGTGAAAATGTTGAACTTTTGAAAATAGGCATCCTTACGCGCGGCCTCAGTTCCAGGACTTGCTTCAAACCAATTTTTAATCAATTCAAAAGTTCTTTCGCTAACATGAACTTGACCAGGCATTCCGGTTCCCTCCAATTTGTTCGCGATTAACACATCTTGACCTTACAGTGTGAAACCATATACATCGAATAAATTACAAGTGATCCATCTGAAATTCAACTTACCCCAAATGTCATATTGCAGTTTCGCTGACCCAAGAACTCCGGCAAACAAACTTCCCGAGTGCACGCCAACACGTATGTCTATGTTAATTTTGACTACAGAACTAAAAGTGTAGAAACATAGAAAGCTAGAGGGTAGATGGAATGATTTGAGCACCCACCGCACTTCCCGAATAATGTCGATCATACAGAGTCCCAGTTTAACGCAGCATTTGGCATGAGCGGGATCTGGCTTTATCAACCCAGCCACGCAGTAGTAGCAGTCGCCTAAGAATTTGATTCGTTGCACAGCGTACCGAGAGGCAGCGTTATCAAATCTGGCATACAGCTCGTGCAGCAAAGTGACCAGCTCCTTAACGGATAAAGTTGTGGTCAAGTGGGTGTAGTTAACTATATCCGCATACAGAATACTGACATCGGGATGCGTTTGAATGGCGATAACCCGATCTCTTCTGCTATTGACAAGCAGGTTGTGATGTTTCTGAGAGAGCTCAATCCGAGCACGAATTTCATCTTCAATTGGCTGAGCTATTTGCGGCGGTAAAATGCTATGCAAGAATACCCTCTCCCTTGCACGAGTGCTCCTTAGCGCATTAGCTTCCATTACATACTGATGTCGATCAAGGAACGAAGCGCGGACAACAATCTCACGCATTACTCGAAATCCGGTACCGATCACATTTAAGCCAATGTAATTGAATAAAACAACGATAGTTTCGCTATAACGTGTCATGTTGCCTGTGCGGAATTGATTCTCATAATCTTGAAATACTACAAAGTATAAAATGTATAGAACTGACACATAAATTGCCAGCGCCATCGGTGGAAAGATATAGGGGATTGGGAAAAATATATATATCATGAGTATAACATATGAGTCATACATGGATGCCAAAACCCATTGATTTATATGGTAGTGGTAATAATTAAGCGACAGATCTGAAAAAGAAATAATATAATATATGTATATAACAATAGAAGCATTCAAGTGAGTATCTACCAACGAAAACAATAAGCGCCGTTACAATGGCCGATGTAACGTACGTCATCCATCTCAGCTTCGACGGGGTTTTCACTTTGTTGTTGGTCCACATGACTACAATAACGACAACAGCGCATACCGAATAGCAGCCGACGTCCAGGTATATTAGATCCAGCTCCTGTATGGGCAGGCAAATCGACTAGAGACTAGAGACTACACTTATGAATATTTCATCAATTTATATCCATATTCACCACGCATGTTGTTAGCAAAAGAGTGCAATGAAGTGCCGTGAAAAGAAGGTGCAACACTTGAAACACGATTACGTAGCTTATCGAGAGGCGTAACTGGTGCTCTTTGTATTGTTCTTCTATGCCCACCTCTTTACATTTTTTCTGAAAAAAAAAAAAAAAAAAAAAATTTGGAATTAGTAAATACTCGATTACTGATATGATATCAGTAGGGATCGCCTATAGGATGCTTATACAATACCCTTAGAAAACCGCAGTTCCATTTTATTTCGTTCGTGTAAGTAAGTGTGTATTTCATGTTTCAAAGCTGCCTACATATGTTTATAATGTGATGAACAACTATATAATCAAGGAGTAATTGATAAAGGAGTTAGTTGTAAGCAAACCCTGACACATATCGAATTATAGCCTTGGTTGCTAACTAGCACATGACAGATGTTCAGAATCTCTATATATGAACAGATACCATTCCTTAACATCAGAAATGGGATCACATCCAGTACTAAGTAATCCTAAAAGCCAATTGCATGCGATGTTGAAAGAGCGTGATACAAATTACGAGTTCTTGATATGGACAACTTTTTACACGTTTGTAAATGCTTTTTAAAACATCCTTTTGCTAAATTGGAGCATAGCAAGTAGAAGATCCTCTTCAAACTTCGTTTTTAAATGCACGCCTCAACTTACATACATATATCGAGTATAAAAACAAAAAGTATGCTATAATTGATTATCATCTACTCCTTGATTATGTTGCCTTTTCTCCTTAGAAATAAGTTGTAATATCAAAAAAAGAGTAAAATAAATAAATAAATAAAAAATAAATAAAATAAAAAAAAATTTAAAATAAAATATAAAAATACAAAAATATTATTTTCTGTATTAAGTTTTTAAACATGAAATGCAAACTATCGTATGGGAAAGAGCTAAGATGGGACTACCCATTTCTAAGGGTATTCTAGAATCAGAAAGCACTGATATACGGTATTCTATTAATATGTCCCAAATAATTCTAACTTATTTAGAAGGAATGTAAGCACGTCGGTATAGAAAACGAAGTCAATTATCACCAGATGCGACTTCGGGCCAACAACGTATACGTGCTTCAGGCGTTGCATGTATTTCTCACACTTCTTCATTGCGGTCTGATGATAGCTACATGCATGGTGAGCTTATGAATATGCATGTGATTAAATTCTAAATCTAATTGTAATTCACAGCAACTGGATTTAGTATACATTGATATAACTTGCTATACGATATCTACTGTTATAGTTATTGCACTTATGTGGGCCAATATAGATGTGAAGTTTGGGCTGAAACACAAGTGGGTAAAATACGTTACATCTACAACTGCAGCGCTGATTATTGTTCTTGTAGGTAGGTAAATTTGCGCATAATCATATGACTAGATAAGTTCTCATGAAGAAAAAAAAATCAAGTAAGAAAGCACAAACAAAAAGGTGTGGGTACTGCAAAGACAGCTTACTATGGAAAATGAATTGTTTAGTAACTTTTTGTAGATTAACTATCCTCGTACAGTTTTCAGATATTGGTTATAATAATCATATATGTGTATTTTACTTGAAATACGCCACTTACAAATGTGTGAGAAGAGGGCGAATTTGGTAGTGGGGTGGAATTTAACAAAATAATCTAAATTCTATGAAATAATCACGAATCTATATTTAAAATTCGGAGACTGTAGCTTTATGGATGTTGAAGATATAATTGTATAGCTAATTTTCGACTTGGGTTTTAATCGATAACGAAATTACGGGAGTAATTATCGATTTTTTGAGATAAACTCCATATTTGCGCTGTATGCATATACGGTCATTTAAAAACAATTGAAATCATTGTATTCATTAAATGATACAGCAAAGTAATACTAAAATGTATTGAGGAGACATACCCCGAATTCGCACGAAAATCTATATAAAATACTAGAGAAAGTCTCCGTCCTGTTTGTTACATATATTTTAACAAAATCAGGATTCAGAGTATAACAAGCATTTTAAAATTTCAGTTAAGTATATTGGTCAATTAAATTATGAGAACTTTTGTTTGTAATTTGTAAAAATTTATACATCTACATATTTAATTTATACATATAAGTAAATAAAATATTTACAGATTTGGGACTTAATTATTACCATGAAATAGTGGATCTTTGGGCTCTGGGAACATTCTTTGACACCTACTTAATAATAATGATATATATGTTTTTCCCTATTCCGGATATCCCACCAGTAATGGGACTTGCAGCTATTGTATCTGCAATATACGTTATTTATTATGTAATATTCTTAGGCTTTTTAGGAATGGCTGATCATTCACGATATAGCGTAGCTATCGAACTTCTATTCTATTATATTTCCCTAAATATGATGTGCACCTATTTCTTGATAATGCGTGAGATTGTTGTCCGCGCCTCGTTCCTTGATCGACATCAGTATGTAATGGAAGATAATGCGCTAAGGACCGCTCGTGCGACGGAAAGGATATTCCTGCATACGATATTACCGCGTCAAATAGCCCAGCCCATTCAAGACGAAATTCGAGCTCGGATTAAGATCGCTCAGAAGCATCATGAACAGCCGTTTAATAGTAAAAGAGATCGGGTAATTGCCATTCAAATGCATCCCGATGTCAGTATTCTGTATGCGGATATAGTTAACTACACCCACTTGACCACAACTTTATCCGTTAAGGAGCTGGTCACTTTGCTGCACGAGTTGTATGCCAGATTTGATAACGCTGCCTCTCGGTACGCTGTGCAACGAATCAAATTCTTAGGCGACTGCTACTACTGTGTGGCTGGGTTGATAAAGCCAGATCCCGCTCATGCCAGCGGCTGCGTTAAACTGGGACTCTGTATGATCGACATTATTCGGGAAGTGCGGTGGGTGCTCAAATCATACCACACATTTTGTATATTATATTTATATTTATATTTCTACTTTTATTCACTTTTAGAGACGATGTCAAAATTAACATAGACATACGTGTTGGCGTGCACTCGGGAAGTTTGTTTGCCGGAGTTCTTGGGTCAGCGAAACTGCAATACGACATTTGGGGTAAGTTGAACTTCAGATGGATCACTTGTCGTAATTTATTCGATGTATATGATTTCACACTGTAAGGTCAAGATGTGTTAATCGCGAACAAATTGGAGGGAACTGGAATGCCTGGTCAAGTTCATGTTAGCGAAAGAACTTTTGAATTGATTAAAAATTGGTTTGAAGCAAGTCCTGGAAGTGAGGCCGCGCGTAAAGATGCCTACCTTCAAAAGCACAATATTATCACATACCTCATAACTAGTATAAATGATAAGGGAAAAAGCGCCGAGCTCGATAGTGAATCCATTGATTCCTTCAATGTCATTGAGAATCAGGAATCAAGTTCCGAACTAGTGTTAAGTGAAGAATTGAAAAAAATGCCCCTTGGTCCCAATGGGTAAGATTTTTATGATTAATAATATATTTATATATATTATTTGACATATTTAAACAGATTTGTACTGACTGTCAGCAAACTCTTTAATTTAAAGTACCATCAACAATTGCCTAGTATGTCCCGTGTAGA
Source organism: Drosophila aldrichi (assembly GCA_035045965.1). Classification (NCBI taxonomy): domain Eukaryota; kingdom Metazoa; phylum Arthropoda; class Insecta; order Diptera; family Drosophilidae; genus Drosophila; species Drosophila aldrichi. The sequence goes on along the minus strand of JAWNOM010000341.1, from coordinate 1,540,195 downwards.
AATTGGAACAGTATTTTTAAATTTTCGAAAGCCTGCACTAGAACATAACTATTTACGTCAGCCCGACTACATGTTCAAGTACAGTGTACTTCTCTCTTGGTGTTGCGCTATGAGTCTCGTATACCTGCATCTGGTTTCTGACAGAGAGCACGATTCAGTCGGCTTTTATTTCGACATGATGACGTTCATTACCCTATCCTTTCTACTACTGTTGGCTTGGTATAAGAAGATCTGCCATTGGCGGTATTCTATGCACTACCACAACTACTCCTCTCTTAGCTGCGCCCTTTTTTATATGGCGGACAATTTACAGTGCAGCCTCTTCAAGAGGATCGTTGTCTATGTTTTCTTTATGGTAACTTATAGTGCAATCGTATATAGCATACAGGTGGGTAGCTATCAATTTTATCTGGATGACAGTTGAATACTATAGATTTGTTTTTCTTTTAGGAGGAGTGTGATACGGCAGAATTTCAGCAGGCGTGCATTGAAAGTATACTGTACAAATACGATCAAGGTTACAAATGCTTCGATCCGTGGCAACTCAGCTGTTCAGTGGTCCTTATGGTTTTCATGAGCATTAGTTTTACTCGTATTCCATTCGTTATGAAACTAATAATGAGCTTCTTTGTAAGCATCATCTATTTAATCGTCACCATTAATGAATTCGAGGATATAATTCGCGATGGCGAGACAACCAATCCCTATTTTCCAGCCGAATACGCGCATATAATAATGATTGTAATTACCGTATGCATTTTATGTTTCCAGGAGCGACAGGCTGAGTTTAATAACAAAATCAATTACAAGTGAGTACAAATTCGAAACGCGAACCGATGAAGCACAACACTTTTTGGTTTGTTTTCAGATGGAGGGAAGAGCTGTTGAAAAAACAGGAAGATGCCCGCCTAGCAGATCAGTCTATAACAATTTTATTGCATAACATATTGCCGGCACATGTTGGTAGGAAGAGTTATTTAGAGTTGAGCATATCATAATTTATGACCGTTTTTCTATTGATTTATGCAGTGAACGTGTATCTGACCTCGGTGGCCAAGCGCGAACTTTACTATGAGGACTATGAAATGGTAGCTGTAATGTTTGCTTCGCTTCAAAATTTTGATTTGACACTGCCCAACTTGCATATCCTCAACGACATTATTGTCCAATTTGATCACGTCGTAAGATCTATCTAAAGAATACCAGTTGAATGTTTTCAGATCTTCCTTTCCCTACTGCAGTTGTCTTTTTATAGAGAGGATAATGTAGTAGAAAAGATAAAGATTGTGGGCTGTACATATATGGCAGCCTGTGGGCTGGATCTTCGGTTCTCCTCGCTGATAAGTGATGCAACTCGCATGGGCACATCTGTTGTTCAGGAGAGTGTGTAGCTTCTACTAATGTAGGTCTATTCAAAATATAAATATGCATTTTATATTCAGTCCACCGCGCACGTGCCTCGTCGACGTATGTGCAATTGGGAAATTATGCATTGACCGAGAAAAGGGAGGAAGTGGTGTTAGTGCTAACCACCTTTGCATTGGACCTAATGAGAACGCTGTGGGTGTGTAAGAATAATTATATGAACCTTACAATCGATCGTGCCATATTTAACGCCGACATAAGAATTGGTATATCCTGTGGAGAGGTGATGGCCGGGGTAGTGGGCGCCTCGCAGGTGCATTACGATATCTGGGGTAATGCTGTCAATATGGCCTCGCGAATGGACTCCACCGGCGTCGCTGGAGAAATACAAGTGACCGAGGAGACCGCTCTTATTCTGTCCAAACATGGGATAGAATGTAATTACCGCGGTATGACATTTGTGAAGGGGCTCGGCATGCTGCCGACGTATTTCGTAGCCATCACTAGTTTCTTCGAATTCGTATATCTCAGTGAGAAAAGTCTGATGTTGCTTTCATCAAAATCTCTCTCTAGTGAAACCTCTAAACTAACCTCCGATATGGATCAAAACGATTTCAATTCTGTTCGCTGTTAAGCAGCTCTGTCGTGTTAAACTAGAGAATTTACCATAGAGGCCTGTTTAGATATTTACAGGTATACGACGTATACTATACGTATATATATTTATAAGTTAGTTAAGAAGTCTATATATATATAAATTAATATTTATATAAATAGGCTTCTTAATTAAATTTATTGATAACAGCACTTTCGGAACTTTGTAATTCAAAATCTGCCGTTGTAGCCATCAAGATTTTAAATCCTTAGATTGTATATGACCAATATAGGTATTTAGAAAATTGATGGCTACGACGGTCTGTAAATATAAATAAATACATATTTTACTTAAAATAAAAAACATGCAAAATTACATATGTACATAGATATATCCTCCATATTTAGTAGCTACGTTAAGCTCTAATACTGTAGAGAATTCTGTTTTTTTCCGATTTGCTTCGTCTCTACTGGGCGCAGACGCTTCGTTTTTATCAGTTCTTAGAACGAGCTAACGGTACCCTAACTGCAAAATTTGGATGCTTACGTTAAAAAAATGTGAAAATTACAGGGTATTTTTCGATATGCCACGCTTTTAAAAAGGTGTCAAAATTATATTTTGGGCATCGATAGACGAGGTTACTAGTAAGTCAACTATCCAAATTAGATATGTAATTTTTCATCAACCTTTATAAAATCGTAGCATTAGCTCACGTGCAAAATTTCGAAATTCTAGCTTTAAAACTTTAAAAGATACAGTTTTATCACTTTTTCCACGCCCCTAATAGGTGTAGATATATCCACCATAGCTTGTGATCTTGGGTGGTCGACGAGGATCATCAACTAATATGATTTCTAGTATATCGAAAAATGCATTTTCCGATTAGCCACGCCCCTAGTGGGCGGATAAGGAAAATTTTAACACTTTATAAATCGAAGATACACACGAGTATATTGCCGAAAAAATTGCGTTCATATGGACAGAAGGACATTCACAAAACCAATATACTCTTATCACTTTCGAGAATGAGTATAAAAAGGGCTGGAACTTACAAATTGGATAGCTGAGATATTAAAGCCTCCTTAAAATTAATAATCGCGGACCTTTGGCGGAAGATACGCAGACCCATATAAGGTACATTCAAAAATAATAAACAAAAGTACATTGATGATCCATATAGCATATAAAACTAAAAATTCGAGCTTACATCTCCCAAAGAAACTACATACAAGCATATATATGTGCATACATACCAAACAAACAAGCTTTCAGTATCCAACCAATTAAATGATTTTCGTATATTAGCCAAAATAAACATCTTTCATCTATTACATTTTTTTATTGTTTATATTTTATTTTCTTCATATGTTTGGTAGTGCTCTATTTCTTAATTGAATATTAAATTTTCAATAATAGCGCGAGAAAGCCAAAAAACTCTCACGTAAGCGCAAACACAGAAACGCAAAAATGAGTATCGTAAACGCACAATCACATACGTAACGCAAGCAAAGAGCATTGACGCAACAATGAGCTCATAAAGCAGATGAGTAATGTTTTCCAACACTGCAGTGTGTTGTTTTTCGTACATTTTACAGTGGATTTAAATAGCATTTAGTAAAGCGTTTACAGGCTTTTCAGCTAACAAAAGATCTCAAAAATATATTCAAATATCTGCAATTCCATCTACCATCAGAAAAACATCAAAAACCGTATCGCATAAACCCCAAAAACAAGTCTTCTTCAACGACGATAACAAAATTTCAAGACATCCAAGCAAAGGTAAATGTAAAACAAAAAAAATCTTCAGCTGCTGGCATGCTTAGCAACAATGTGGCATTTTGGTAAATCCGTTTCGGTTACGTGTGCTGTGACTGCGCTCTGCTGCTGTACCTGGTCAGTGCCAAATTTTGGGCTGCGATGGCTCATGCTGTTGCTGCCGTCTTCAAACCTGTCCCAACTGCATCGTGCTTGCGGCCTTCCCACCCCTAACCCGTGTCCATCGCCCTAGCGATGAAAACTGAAAACTACTTGCAGCCAGCAGCAGCAGCATCAGCATCAGCAGGATTTCGCCTTGTTTGTTTCAGCCAGTCAGCAGCCACAACGCCACTCTTTGTTACGTTTTGCGTTCCGTTTACATATGTATGTATGTATGTATGCGCCTGTATTCAGCCTCTGATGATATGGTTTTAAAATGTATACTTTGCCACTTTGTGACTCAAATTTGTTTCTTGTATTTATAGTGTGAAATTCATGCGGTGCATATCGAAGACATCCAGACCTTGTCCACGGCCATAGCTAAAGTCCACACGCAGACCGTTCCCTGCTATCCAAAAATACATAAGCTACATAAGATGGAATCTGCTCTGGACGTTCTTTCTCGAGCGGCTACCATGGTGCAAAACAATTCGAACGGTGAGTGCCCGACCGACATTTGGTCGACTGTTGTTCTTTTAGTCTTAACAAATATCTAAACCTGGCTCCCATTAACGAATTCCGTATAAACAGTAGCAGCCAGGCTTAATTTTTGATGATGTTACTTTTATGGATATGACACCGCCTGACACCGGTTTCTGTTGTTTATATTTCTCGGCCCGTCTGCGTGCCTCCTCATATCTTATGGGTTTCACCTTTGCACTCGCGTCCTATAAACTCGAAAGTATTTTAACAATGTTAGCAATGTCTTGCCTGACAGTTCTGTGTATATGTACAGAAACATGCAGATGTACATATTTAGTGTAGGTAGCTTTCATTAAGTTTTGGTCTCCAACTTGTTAATCGCCATCGCTCTTTCTCCTTACAGCATGAATCATAGCCTAAGAAATTCGCACCTGAAGTGAATCTGTTGCAACTTAAACTCCCAAGATATTTCCTGCCTTTGCCATATATGCATATACATATGTATGTATATATGTATATACATATATACACATCCACGTACACATACATACATACATTGTATAAGCAAATGCACACGCACATTTATTGCGTATCACGACCAAACTGAAAATAAAACATTCCAATAATATGAGTTTGTGGCGCATTCCGATTCCGATTTTCATAAATATGTCAAATGCCGCATTTTTGAAAACGACGTCGATGTCGACGACGACGAGGCAAACTCTCTGTACCCCGCGTGCGGGCGTTATCAACAGTTGACGACCAGACGAGCACGAATCGGACGCTTTATGTATGTCGCTATATGTACATACATACATATATGTGTACATATGAATGTGTACGAATATTGTTATATATGCATGCGCAAGTATTGCGAATTTTTGTATCGGCGACATACACATAGTTTGCATACATATGTTTGTACGTATTTGCAATTCGAACTTGTATTATCCGCACCTCTATCCCATCAAATGCGTGACATGCCAAAGAAATATGAATGCTAGCGAATTAGTTATGTGTAGTAAATACATAAACACAGACATTCGCATGTGGATTAAACAATTGCACTTTGTTTACTCCCATTCACTTCAGTGTTTATTATTAGGATTGTTTGTTTGTTGTTTGTGTAGGCCCCCACAGCTTCCCCGATGTGATGAAGTCCCGCTGCGGTTTTTATTTTTGATTTATTTATTTACATATTTGTTATGTCTTTATCAACATACCCATATATATTTGACAAATTCCTGCCCAAAGCACTCGTGCACATATGTATGTACACACGTTCAGGCAGTAAACAACGTACGGAATTTATTTATGAAATATACGCGTATATATTTACGCCGAAGTGTATACAATACATACATACATATGTGGAAGTAAGTCTGCAATAACAATTCCGAAATAAAAATGTAAACTTTTCCAAATAATTGGGTAATGTGCCTAGCTTCGTCACATGTCAGCAATCGTGTTGCCCCCGGTATATGGTATATGGAATATGTATGTGTGTTCATAAACAAAAGCGGGCCCTTTGGCTTGTGGCGGTGTCTGGCTCTGGCTCTAGCTCTGGCTCTGGCTTTGACTTGTGGCTGTGGCTGTGGCTGTGTCGTCACACAGTTTGATTGATCAGCCAAATTGGAAATACAAAATGTCGTTAACCTGGCTATGATTAATGAATTTGTCATAATCGAAATACGCATTTGAGTTCTTTAATAAATCACACGTGACTGCCTGCCCTATGGTAGCCAAGAAAAGCGGGTCGATTATGCTTATGGCCAAGTCGTTAATTAAGCCAGCGGCACTTGTGGCTGAGATTTCTGTATAAAGCCCTAGACAGCCGCTGTCAGCTGACGAGTATGATGTGTGTGCACTATGTGTGCCCATAATTAATAAACAAATAGTCGCCACAACAATTGTGCAGCTCTCAAACAAGCAAATAAATAAATAAGAAATAAAAAAATAAAAAAAAAAAAAAAAAATTGAAGCAGCTCGCTCTCTAAGACGAGCGCTCACCAGGCACAGCTGGATACGGTCGGCTCATCAAGTAATTTACATGGCCTTTCAATTTCCCAGTGCCAGTTGGCAAACACTCTCTTCCTTTTACTAGCAAGCAGCACGCAAGCTAGCCGTGATTCTCGGCCACAAGAAACTGGTCTCTAATCCGTGCACAGCTCCCAGCCTGCCAGATGACCGTCGTCTGCCTTTCTGCCTTTCTTTTTGCTCTCGATGCTGTTGCTATTTATCTTTTAGCATTGGACCACAAATTTAGTCTTGGCTTGCTAACGGCTATTACGAATATTATTTAGTCAGTTCGACTGGAAGTCGATTTTCGTAATTCGACGTTATTTGCCCACGACGTTATATACCACAATTTTTTTGGGCAGATTCGTATTGGCTTTTTCTCACGCTAGTTTTAATGCCGGATAACATTTTCGAATGACAACTATATTTATGTTTTTTGTTTTTTTCTTCATTTGCTATTGGCAGTAGTCTGTTCATTATGTTTCAGTTGTTGTTCTTGATTTGAGGCAATAGCCAAACAGGTTTTTAAACTGCGCGCACTCTCGCGTTTTATTTAAATTTTGAACTCGTTTCTCCTGATTTATGTTGCCTTTCTGCCGATACAGTAAAAGCAAAGAAATTAGAACTTCCACAGATGAGAATATTTACAAAAGTATTAATATTTTCCTTGCACTTCGACTGTATATACTATCGACTCTAGGGATCCATTTAGATCTGCAAAACCTCCACAGACCGGAAATTAACTATATATTTAATAGGAACCACATCTATCTAGAAATACACTACTTATTAAATTTAGAAGTAGCAAGACTTGCTGTTATTCACCGTTATATATACCTTGATCTAGAAATTCGCTGAATTTTATATCCGCTGGTGAATCAGTGAGAACTTCTATTGGGTTACCATTTGAGTTTCCGTGGCCTAAGCTTAAACTACTTGACCCATTTGTTGGTCGTCTTGCGGATATTGTTGTTGTTGCTGATTTTTATTTTTTTTCTATTGCTTCTCCAATGAGACTTCTCAGATTTCTACACTAATTTCTGAACGGAATACTGCATACATCATTAGGCAACAGCCCGGCGCCGTATTTTCCGGGTTTGCTGCACCAAATGCTAATTGAGATATGGCGAAATATCGAATTGCTTCTTCAATTTTGACTAAGCAAAATAATAAATTAATCGAAATCCATGCACTTGATGTACATACATACACATGTATACACAATAGATCAATCTATTCTTCAACAGAAAATGAATAATAAATAAATAAATAATTAATGAAATCATTTCATGAATTCAAATGAAAACAAATTTGATCTGCGTATGCTTTACGATATTAGATACCTACCCATAATATTTACATATATGTATATACATACATATGTATTTCCATATGGAACATAGCCCGACTTGTATTTCAAATTTAAGCAGTAGAAGCTAAAACACAAAGGGAATAAAATAAGTGTTTCGCTCTCACTAGATATTGCTATATTAAGGGCGACGCACAAGGGGATTTCTAAAGGTAAAGCTTTACAAAAATCAATCACCAAATAGAGGTAGACTTAGAAAAACATAAATAAACACTTTCAAAGTTGTAAAAAATAAGAGACTTCAAGATCCATTGAAAGTTTAGACTCAGTTCGTCGTCCTGAGGGGTTTGCCACGCCTCCTACATTTAAGAAAACTGTTATACACTGATTTCCCATTTCAATGGCTCTCTGAAATATTGGTTAGGGATAATAGATGTGTATTATGTATTTCTGTAAATTAAAAGAATCGTTTTCATTCCTGTCGATAAAGATATAAAATTAAAGGACTATCTAGAATATCTTAAACTCTGGATTTAAACTTAATGGGAATTAAGTGTGATTATTTATAATATTTAGAATCTAAATAACCTTGTTTTATTGTCAGTTTAAGACCCACAGACTTTCCACAAAGATATAAGGATATGCAGACTGTGTTTTTTAGATGTTTCGTATAGTGTTTTGCATTTTGTTGCCGTTCTTTTACTAATTTGCATGACCAAGTCCTTTAAATGCCAGATAGCACTAACAACAACCGAAATTGAAACGGCTTTCGTTGTTGTGTACATTTTGGATAGCTGTAATTTGCTATTGTTGTGCGTCTGATGTTGATGTTGCTGTCTTGATTGCCATTCGATTGACCTCGTTGCGCATGCGTGCGCATGTTTCACGCTACACTAAAACTTTTACACAAAAAAAAAAAAAAAAAAGAAGAGACGACTCAATAAAGAAGAAGCAGAAGAGGAGGCAACAGAAAAAAAAATCATGCCGTCGATGAGTAAGCAACAGGCAAAATGTCTCTAAGCCGATTGTCAGCCAAGTCAATCGCACAGGCGGCAGCTAGTGGCCCGTCGTACGACGCGTCGTAGTCTCTCGCGTTTCGTCTGTCCGAGTTGTCCGTCGATAATAATTTGGCTTTGCGTTTAACTGAATTGTGATTTAACGCGCTACGCAACACAAAATTGCACTTTATTCATTTTTGTTTAAGCATATTAACAAATTCAAAAACGAAAAGGAAAAAGATCAAGGAACGGATCAATCCATACAGATTGCAAAAGTCGATCATCGGGCCAACAGCTGAGAGCGTGCACTATTAGCTAGAATCGAATCTCTATACGAGTCGACTATTGGAGTGCTTCCAATTTCTGTTGCAGCTACTGCTGTTGTTGTTGTTGTTGTTGTTGTTGTTGTTGTTGTTGTTGTTGTTGGCGCTGGGGCAACAGTAGTAGTTGTGCTACAAATCGGGCGTAAAATTTCATGGGCCTGCTATTGAATTAAAAACGAGTTTGCTTCATGTTGCTGTTGCTGTTACTGTTGTTGCTGTTGCTGTTGCTTGCTGATGTTGCTGCTACTACTACTTCTGGTTGCAGTAATGGCCGCCTTTAAACGCAGACAGCGCCAAGCCCCAGCACAACGTGCCGCAGCAATAACAACAACAATAACAACCGAATACATATCCAACAGACAACAGTCACTTTTTAGTTGTATAGCTGCGATTGCTGTTGTTGTTGTTGTTGCCGTTGTTGTTGTCGTTGTTGTGCTCGTACTGCCGCGCTATTGTTTGTTTCATTTTGTTGTCATTTTCGCAAGCGAGTTTGCAGCCCATACAAATACATTAATATCAATGCATACACATGTGTATTTTCTATGTAAATGTACATATGTATGTATGTACATGTGCCTTTATTAAATATATATGGATGTATGTATTTAGGTGAGTACCGTCTTAAATAATTCGGTTGGCGATGCCAAACAGAACATCCCCCAATGCAACTCTCAATAAATATAACCAGATTAATATGCATATAGAAATCGTAATTCATTGCTAAAAGCAAACGATAATAGGAAACAGTTTAATAAACTGTTTTTTCAGCAGATCAATGTGTCAAGGTGTACTTACATAAAATATTAGTAAATAATATTACCTAAAATATGTATATAAAATCTAATCGAAAATGAATTGTATAACTAATTCAAAATGTAAATGCTATTAGGAGTATGGAACAGGAAATGCTTCTAGTTGCTAGTATGTGGCTTCCATTGAGTTTCCTAAAAGCTTATTTTTTTATTTTGCAAATAAATACATTAGTGTGTGTATGTGTATGTGGGCTTTATAAAAACTGCAAACGAGCCCAAATGTCGCCCACGCACTGCGTTGAGGCAGTGTTGTCCAACGATGATGACTCTACTTGCAACGTCGCGTCGGCCCAACCCAAATCCGACCCCGTTGCTGAGCGTGCTGGGTAAAAGGGCAAATTATTGCAAGCTGCAAGCAACAAGCCGCGGGGTGCAGCATTTGTCATCCTGCGGATAAGTGGCGTTTGTTCTCTGCGTTTACACTAGACTCAAGCACTGGACTGCAAAGAAAGCAGCTAGCGAAACAATAGCAACAAACAGTCAATAGCCAAAACGGAAATTGGCAAAAAGCAAAATAAAAGAAATACAACGTAAACTTAAACGTAAACGTAAACAACAACAATAACAAACACAAAAAAAACAAAAACAAAAACAAAAACAATATGAGTGCCAACTGTCGCAAGTGCAAATGGTTATACGGCCAGAAGAATACGCGGTACGGACCGAGATCAGAGAGCGAGATCGAGAGTGTTAAGAGAGAGGGTTTGATCGGGCAGACGAACTCGACGAAGTTCGTATTCAGAGATTACAGAAGCAAGAAGCAGAAGAAGTAGGAGAAGTAGGAGAAGAAGAACGCTCAGCAAGTAACTTTAAGCGAGTCGAACGACAGTAAAGCTTTCCGAAACCGAAAGCTCGCCGTCTTCAAGTCGCCGTTCGCTGTTCGCTGTTCGTTGCACGATGATCAGTTCAAGTTTGTCCGTCGAGCAACGAAGAGCAGAGCTCAAAGCGCGGGCAGAGACACAGCTAAAGCTCGAGTGCATTTGAAAATAAAATGAATGTGAAGAAGAAGCAAGAGCAGCAGCAATAACAACAGAACTAAAGCTACATTCATCGCACCCGTCGTATGATCGGTCGTCCGTCGTCCGTCGTCCGTCGTCCGTCGTCGTCGTATCGGTAGCCAGAGCTGAAAGCGAAACTGGCGCTCAAGTTCAGCGAGCGAATCGACGTCGCCTTCACTGTCGTCGCCTCTGTCGATTTCTATGCAAATTATTTCTCAGAACACATATAAAAAGCGTGCTATTTATATTTCGCAAATGTCGACTTGAAGCGCCGCCGTTGCCGTTGTTGTTGTTGTTGTTGTTGCCGTTGCCGTTGCTGCAGCAGTGGCGGAGACTGTGACGAAAACGAAGACTGGAACGGGAACGGGAACGGGTACGGGAACGTGAACGTAGACCTGGATTGTAACCCGAGACCGACTCGTCAAGTCGCGCAGTACGACAAACGCAGATCGTATCTGTATCTATAGCAGCGACAGTCACTGTTTCTATATATGTATATATATATATATGTATGTGTATGTGTGTGTGTGTGTGAGTGTGTATCTGAAGCGGCACAGCGTAAAAAGTAATCATAAACTAAAGCAACAATAAAGCGAGCGAAAACGTAAAACGGAAAAAGTAAGCTAAAAGTCACTTACAAAAATCAAAAGAGAAGAAAGAAAAAAAAAAAAAAATCACGCTGCTTTCCGTCGATCCACAATCGGCAATCGACGGCAGATAAACGTTCGCTGGTTAGCGATATTATATATAAATCCAGCTGCCGTCCGATCGGTCGTGGGTGACATATCCAATGGTATTGTGTTTATTATTCCTGAGATAGTGGCCAGGACATCAAGTGAAACTGAAAACGATCTCGATACAGAACTGCGAAGTGAGACACTCCCTTATATATGTATTCCGATATATATATCTATGTTTAAGCTAACCGATAACTATGGATTACCTGTGCATATGGAACGCGTTTGAACAGAACTCATTATTCATCAATCATATCAAGGAAATCGGGCGGCTGGCAGCCGCTGCCGCTGTGTCGCAGCAGCCTTCCATAGGCGGTGTCTCGGTATCGGCCAGCGCCACATCTGCGTCCACATCCGCGGCCAGCTCGACGGCCAGCTCGCCCTCAGCTGTGAGCAAGGAGTCTACTGCTGCCGCTGCCGCTGCCACTACCTCGGCCTTCTCGTCGACGCAGCACTTTCCGGACCCATCGCACGTAGCAGCGCTTGCGGCTGCGCAACAGCAGCTGCAGCAGAGAATCGCCGCGGCTGCCTACCAGCAGGGCCAGGCGGAGTTGCCGGCGCAGTCGCCGATGTTTATTAATCAACAGCAGATGCCAGGAGCAGCTCATCAGCAGCAGCCGGGATCTGGCGTCGGCCTGCAGCAGCTACAGCAGAACAACTCCAACATGGCCAACAGCTTGCTGTGGCAACCGTGGCGGGATCTGCAGCAAGCAGCCGCTATGCATCACCAGCTCTACAAACAGCAGCAGCAGCAGCAGCAACAACAACAACAGTTGTTCAAAGGTTCGTGTTTCAAGGGGGAAATATTGTACTAGAAATTTTTTGAAATTATAGTATACGAAGAGAATAACCGCGTTGACCTCCAGCAACGTTTGCTAAAAATCGAATTTGTCACATACGAGTTTCTCTTGGAATACGAGAAGAGCAGACTGAGAGGAGGAGAGCGAGAGAGAACAGAAGAAAGAATAGGGAGTAGCATAGGAAATCTACACATCGAAAAAGCACGATTCAAGGTAGAATTGGACTATCGCTGTTGCCGTTTGGTGTTTGTTTGGTGACTCGCCCGTTGCACGAGTCCCTCACGTGGAGGCAGCCCACCTTCACGTGGAGATCGGGCTGTCAGTGAATGGTTTGGGCTACGTGCCAATTTTAATGAATGGGCCATTGGAGTACATAGTCTATAGTTCTAAGAGATCGCTCGCAGGTCAAGCGTGGTTAGGACGTGCTGCTTTCGGTTGGTGACGAAGTAAAAACGTGTCGCTGCCAATCTGTTGCGCAAGCACTGATGACATTGCTGCGAGCCATTTCATTAGCGCGAAATTGGTAATGAAATTGGAAACACTTTTACTGCTACACTTGCTAAGGCCTGACATTGGTCGTCGTCCACGTTCGATTAGCTCTGATCGATCTGCAGTCTGCTTCCGTCGTCGGCGTCAGCGTCAGCGTCAGCGTTAGTGTGAGCGTCATCGTCCCCAGCTCCGTCATGCGCCGCATTGCCTTGCACCGCACCAGAGCTCAGTTAATTGCTCGCATTGCACAAATCACACAAATGCTTTCAATTACAAGCAAACACAATTGGCACACACAAACACAGACGCCGGCTCACGAACGCTTGGACAAACATCGAATGCGGCCCAACTGTCGCTAGGCTGGGTTTACTCTAGATTGTTTTTTTTTTTTGTTTCAGTTTGAATACGCTTTAGAAGGTATTTGTAAATTATGTCACATATTATGCAACGCCTGCGAATAGAAAACGGTCTGCGTACCCCCGTAAAATACGCAGATCGAGTAAACAGTCAATACTTGAATATTTTCTTCTATCTTACAGTAAATAATTCAAAGTTGGTCATTTAGAATTCTCTATATTTTGACTCTTGTGTCTTCGCTTCTCCAATCTACTACGATTTCACTATGCGTGCTTGTTTACTTGTCGATTGATCTAGTAAATCTTGAACAAGTTGGCGTTCTACCTACAAAGCATATGGAAATTTACATAGTTTACTATATATACGTAAATATACTGTAGCAGAAGTTTATATACGTAAGCATACTGTATTACTCCAGTACTTTATTTGAGAGAGGAGTAGATGATCTCAACAGTAATGTCTTATGCCTTAAGTTGCTCTAACCCTAAAGTTAATTTGCTATACCCGAAAAGAGTGTAGATTTATAGATATAGGCTATTTCCTATGAGAGTGTCCATTTCATATTTAAGCTGTCATTGTGTCTTCTATATGATGTAGAAGATTATAATATTTGAAAAGTTGACGGCACTAATGAGTATACGTTCAGAATTTTAAATATCTAACTTAAAAACCGGCGAAATGCTTTATGTTCTTGTGGAGAGCCGGACGGAGAGTAAAGTGGATATTACGCAAAACCAATATACTCTCCCTCTTTACTAATGCTGTTATTGTGACATACAATAGATAAGTACAACATATGTATATCTAAATTTATATATAATTTGAAATGCATATATGTAAATTAATTAAAGCAATATTTTTTATATTTTGAGCTATATATTTTAAGCTACTTACAAGAGTATTTGATCTTCGGCGAGCAAAAGATAGTTGTTCTTTCTAGCTTTTTTTTTTTTTTTTTAATTTGTTGACATATTAAAACCAGATTTGCAATCAAGTCGGGCACGAGCATGACTCACAAGCCGGCGAAAAAAAATAATAAAAATAATAATAAGAAACGCTTGCGACGACGACACCGACACCGACAGCGACTGCGACAACAGTCACAAAAACAACAACAACAACAACAACAACAACAACGAGAACAACAAATGCAGCAACAACAATTCCGAAAACGTGTTTGCATAAGCCACAAATGTTATTTTTCTATTTGCTGTTCGTAGTGCGAGAGTAGACCACAGCGACTTTTCGACTGGCTGCGATTCTTGATAGGATAGGATGTGCTCTGCGTGCGGGTTGTTTGGGTGATGGAGCAAAAGTCGAGTCACAGGAGAGTCTCATTGTGCATGGGGCACTTTTCTTTCGCCCAATTGGCTTGGGTGGATGCATTTGTTTTGCTGCTGTGTATTGTGTTTGATTCAGCATAAACAGCAATACGAACTGGCAAGCAAACGGAGAAACAACATCGTGTTTGTAAATGCAACATGCAACAACAAACACTGCTGCACACAGAATACTAAAAGAAACAACAGACGCGACCCATGAATGATGAGTCCCCACAGTAAAAACCGGACAAAGTTGTCTTTGAGCGACGACCGGAAATGTGCAATAAAATTTGAATGTTTCTTTATTATTATCATCATCCCCATCATCTTCCGCTGCAACCAGAAGCAAGTCTCGCTGCTTTTGTTGTTGTTGCTGTTGTTATTCTTGTCCGTCTGATTTTTGTGGCTGTTGTTGTTATTGTGTGTTTTGCTTTCGGTCCACTCCACGAGACTCTGAAGAGCAACCAGTTTGTGGCACCTTTAGTGACGCAGGCACAGAAAAAAAAATAATAATAACTTGCAGCAGCAGCGGTGACGTTGCCAAAAAAAAAAAAAAAAAAGGACCACAGCAACTGGTTCCGCCACAGCAAAAGCAAAAGCAACAGCAACGGCAACAGTCAGAACCAAATCCACATCCACATCCACGTCCAGAGCTACAGCTACAGCCGCCTCCACCAACGCCACAAGCTCCTTCATTCATACATTCATTCATGCGCTCGACGATGCCTTGGCCTGGCCGAGAGAAGAGAGCAAGGCAGGCAGGCACCTCTGCTCGAAATGTGCAGAAGTCGTTTGACGGGTTTGCCTGCCCCTTTTATTTTGGGTTTGAAGACGCGGTTTCGAGTCGCCTGCTGTACGCAAGCTTTGACTTTTTCGCTTGCCCTCGCTTCCTGAGAAGCGGCCAGCAAATCAGGAACAGAAATTGCAGTTGGCGTACATGTGGTGAGGTGAGGGTATCTGGTTTTCGGTAGTTGTGCCAATCTGCTCGATGCCCACGCACCGCCTTCCCACGCAATAAACTCGAACAATATCTATTTGGGATGCCAGCCATGTTTGTCCAGACGAGGAGGCCCAGCGTCGTATTCAGTGTAAACGCTTTACAGTCGCATACACTGACACATTCACCGTGATCGTAGAAAAACTAGTTTTGTTAACCAACTTTTGTGACTCGGAGTTTCGATTTTGTATTTTTGTTTTGTGTTGTATTCGCTATTGTTGTTGTTGTTGGAGTTTTTTTTTTACATTTTATTTTACTTTTTTTTGCATAATTTTTGTTGTGCTCACCTCCTGAGTAGGTCTGAAATTGAGTCTGAGTCTGAGTCTGTTACCGGTGCGGTCGCCGTCGCCGTCGCCGTCGGTTAAGCTGAATTGCCACTCGAAAGCTCTGTTTGGCTTTTGAGCGGAAACTCATTGAAAAAACCGAAAAAATGAAAGACTTAGGCAACAAACTTGAAAGTGACTGCGAAGCCGGCAGAAACAGTCAACTCCATGTGATTCATTACACCCACATTATGATCAAAATTCAAGACGGCGAGACAGAGGTCCGAAAGACCGCAAATAAAGAAAACAAAGGAAGCGAGCAAGATCTCTGGCGACACAGCGACTATTGCTCATGTAAAACTATCTAAAATGACTTAATCTATTAACAACCTAAGCTAATATTAATATGAAAGACAATTGCCTATACATGAAACTTATTCCAAGCCCTGTCTCTTATCCATTACAGAAACACGACTGACTTCAAAAGAGCTTCCAACCAACAAGTGGCGTCGCGAGCGCCGTCAACGAGCAGCTGCCGCCGAATATCAAGTTCACGATTCAAACAGTGAAAGGGAGCGTGAACGGGAGAGGGAGAGGGAACCTGACATGGATAGCCCTATTGATATGTCCGTGACGTCGAACACTGTGAAGCATCAACGCGCTTCACCGCCTCCACCGTACCGTGAGCCATTGGCTGGTGGAGCGAGCAGCCACTGTTACGTCGCTAGCAGGCCGAGCGTTATCACCCAAGCACCGCCCAAACGGGAGCAGCCGAAGCATGCGCACCAAAGCCAGCACCACCACCATCACTCGCACTCCAGCCACGAACATGACCACCGCAGTACGGGTAGGTTACAACCCTCTCTGATTACAAGCCTCCCTAATCTCAATATACGCAATGTACTTTTCATCACATTTGTTTGCAGAGTCCGATCCAATTTGTGACATCGACGAGCATTTCCGGCGTTCCTTGGGACCTGGCTATGCAGCACTGTTGAAATCGCCAGCATCTAGCTCGCCCACGCCGTCGCCACAGCCTCAGTCGCAGCCACAACAAGCACAGCATTCGCCGGCTGGGAACGGAACACCAATACAGCAGATCTCGCCACAAGCCTATCGGCAACAACCAACAGCAATAACTTACGAAAATCAGTCGCAATTACCGCTGCCGCTGCCGCTGCCACTGCCCCTGTCTAAGCTGGGCCTGCCCATCGTGCACTCACCCACGTTGCAGCCGGCACCGATATCGCCGCAACATGAGTTGCCACCGCCCCAGAAAGAGCCATTGTCCCTGTCGCCACCACCCGCTCGAAGTGCTTCCGCTTTGTCATGCTCACCGCCACCACTGGCTGGCGCCAGTCAAATATTAGATGCGCCGACAACCAAGAGAGAAAAAGCTTTAGACACACCTCATCATACTCCACCCAGATGTAATACACCCCCACCAGCGTATGCCAGCGTAATGGCGTCGACGCCCACAATGCCAGCTATAATACGTGTGAAAGCCGAACCGGGACTAGCCGCTGCATCGTCGACACATACGCCACCCGCTTCTCCTACCTCATCCACAAACATTTCGATATTCACCAAGACTGAGGCCTCTGTGGACGATCACTTTGCTAAGGCACTGGGCGACACTTGGAAAAAGTTGCAGGCCCACAAGGAGTGAAGACCATCTCAAATGCTGTTCTAACTTTAAACTACACAATTGATTTTTAAAGATCTCATGACGAAGATGTGAAAATTTTTCAAATGCGAGTGTATTATTGCAAGTTTCTTATTATGATTTTATGATATATACATTTATATATATATGGAAAAGCGTATACGTACATGTGACAAAATTGGTATTCTTAATGCATCCATAGTTGCATAGATAGACTAATCCTTAATATGTATTAATATTTGTGCATAAATATTTTCATACTATTTACGTATGTTTATTTCATAATTCTAAATTATGAAGTTATTGTAAGTTTATATTTATCCAAATGAATCCTATAAAACTTAAAAAAAAAAAATTGAGTGACAAATACACAGTACTCTCTAAAAGCACTCTATTGTTTAAGTAACTTACAATAAAAATAAAAATAAAGTAATTCTCGAGTATTATATTGATTTTGGTTTTTTGAAATTTTCAAATGGCGGGAATGGTGCATGCTTTCTAAATTGTTTGTCATTTTGTTCTTTCTGGCAGCACTGGCGTGTACATAACGACCTACTCAACTATCGTATACAATAATCGCTTGCCAGTGCTGCTCAGTCCAAAAATAAAATTATATGAATTATGTTGCAAGATTTATAACCATTAATTATTGCAGCTGTTTTTATTATAGCATGAGTATAATTTATAAGTAAAACAGAATTTGAATAATCTGAGTAGAGTCAACTTTTTGCAATTTTAATTCAAAATTATTATCATTATTCTAAGCCTAAATTGACATTTATCGATATCGATAGCACAACTATTGGCTGCCAGTGTGTACGCGTATTCGGCGAGAACGTACCATTGCAAAACTAAACTTTCTGCATAAAACATAAAAAAAAACATTAAACAAATGAAAAACATTTAAATTAAGTCACTTATCGAAGAGCTTAAGTAAATAACGTGTGCGTACATTGCGTTTAAAGCCGGGAGTTTGTGTGTTGTGTGTGTGTAAAAAGCCAAAAAGACCAAAGGCAAAAGAGGGGCGAAGACGAAGAGAAAATGTCACGCAAAGCAGCAGCCACAGAAAAAGAGTGAAGAAATTACATTTGGGGGAAGGAAAAGCATATTAAAACTTAACAATAACAATATTCAAAGACTACTGTGCAAAAGAGCGCAATTTCAAATGGCAATGCGTGCCTCGCAAATGAAATTGCATTAAAAAAGGAATCGAAATAGAAAATAACGAGTTGTTGTTGTTGTTGTTGAGTAGTTGTTACTCGACTGGCAGACACCTGCGAGCGCAAGGAGGAGCGATGAAAACAACTGAACTGGTCCTGGGGAGGCGCCTAACCACTGTTCTCGTACAGTTTTCGCTCCTTGATTTGAATGTCGTCGTCGCTGGTAATTGAATTGAAACTCGGCTGTGCTACTGGAACTGGAACTTATACTGGGACTGGGACTGGGACTGCAACAACGAATTGCACTCCTCACTGGCACAATGCAAAGCTTGGACTCCTCATGCCAAGAAGCAGATGTGAGTATTGGGGTTCGCTTGTTGTTTTAAAGTATCAAATATAATGTATCAAATTTTGTTTATAATAGTTTATCATAAATGACACGCTTAAGAAGCTAAAAGGCGATAATCCACTGAATGCGAGCTCACAGGGCTTGCCGCATGCCGTTGGCTCTGCTGTTCAACAGCAATTTGTTTACCAAGCGTCGCAGGGCTCACAAGGCTCACCACAGCCACAGAATCAGCCGCAGTCATACCATCAGCTGCACACGGTGTTGCAGTCCACATGCTCACCCACGCTTGCCATCAACAATAGCCAGCAACAGCAGCAGCAGCAACCACAACAAGTTCCAGCTGCTCCGGTCCCCGTCAGCGTACGATCTTTATTACAGGCGATACCTCAAATACCTGCGCAACCGCCAATCTGCATATTCGATGATGACGAATCGCCTACTGAGCTGCCTGCTAGTGGCAACATTGTTATACTCCCGGAGCAGCCACCCGCTTCATCTACAACATCCTCCGGGCTGCCTTGTTCTGGGATTGCGATAGCGCCGTCCCCTTCATCATGCTCCTCATCAACAACGACGCTGTCCAATTTGAACTCGATCACATCGCCTTCACCAGTAGTTCCTGACCTGCTGCTGTCCACACCACCGGGTGTCAATTCCAGCTTAAACAGCAATAACACCACCGCCACATCGTCACATATTTTTCAGCACCTACAGCAGCAGCAACAGCAGCCGCAGCAGCAGCCGCAGCCGCAACAACAGCAACAGCAATCTTACAGCAACACCAAGAAGGTTGATAGACGGCTCCCCCAAGGCATCTCAAATTCTTCGTCCGGCGTTACAAGCAGTCACAATCAACAGCACCATCATCACCTGCATATCCATCAGCCTCAGTCGCACAACCACCAAAATGTACTGTCATCGCCCACATCGTCGCCTAGCAAACGTTCTAAAGGGAGCAGTAGCAACAACAACAATAGCAAGGAGTGCAGTTACTCTAGTCGCAGCACAGCTCTAACGTCTGCATCACCGCGTGCTGGCGCCGGAGCTGGCTCCAATACCAATACTAACAACAATGCCAGTAGCACCTTATCCAACTCAGTGAACAACAAACGAGAATCGACCACGAAGTTCTTTAATATCCACGACAAAATCAAGGAGCTATATCTGCAATTGCTAAGTAACGATTTGAACCATTTCGCGGAGACCGGGGTAAGATTGTAACCAACTGTTTACAAAATTCCATTAATCTACTCCTGTTATTTATTATGTGCAGCTGAAGCAGCGGAGTCGTTCCTTCATTCTGGATCGACTTGTTGAGTGCGAGCGATTAAACACCATTGTTGTCAACTTGTACCCAGGTAACAAGGGCTATTCCCTGGCACTGCACTACGATGAACAAATAATGCTTAATCCGCTTACAAATGAATGGATCGTCACGGATCCCCCTCACATCCATGGAAACCACACCGTCGAAAACTCGGCTAGCACCGCTAGTCGTAGCAAAGCTCACGCCGATAGCGACGCTAGCAATAATCTTTTCAGGATGAAGTCGAGACTGAACGAAAACGATGCATCACCTGGAGACACAGCATCTGCGCCTGTATCATCTGGCTATGGCTTGGTTGAAGTACTGCGTTGGCCCTATGAAAACGATTTACTCCTACAGTGCATCGATCGCGAACTCCTGCCCGAATTCCTCATGGATCTGCTGAGCGCCGAAACAGTCACCCTGAGCTCCCCACAAGATGGAAGCGACGGGTCGCGGGTGTATGCCAAGCCCAGCGTCTTCTATGCTGGCTGTGTAATTGCGCAAATACGCGATTTCCGCCAGACGTTTGCCACCTCAACAAATATCTGTGATATGAAGCACATCCTGCTGCGGCCCAGCAATGCGACCCTGTTCGCGGACGTGCAGCAACTGGGAAGTTCGTTGGGCTGGGCCGGCTCAACGCCAGAGGACCGATTAGCGATCGAAAGCCAACTGGTGCTGGCCACGGCGGAGCCACTGTGTCTGGAGCCAGACCCAAGTATAGGCCGCCAGTCCATCAATGCACAGCACGAGCGTCAACGCTTCAACTCGCACGAAATGCGCCGCCAAATGAAAAAGTTCACCCAGGTGGCCATCAATCGCAAACGCAAGCTAGATCAGTTCACACATCACCAAGGTCTCGAGCTCTGCGACTATCTAACACGGCTGCGTCAGCGTCCGCGTACCTCCAGCAACAGCACAGCGAATGCAACCCCCGCGACAGCGCCCAGCAACAACCCGTTGGTGGGTGCCATGCTCTCTTCATTCACCTCAAAGGTGCCACGGCGACCGCACGAAGTCATCAGACCCATAAGACCACCCACCTTGGACTACCCGGTCAAGCTGAAGGTGCCCGAGCACGTGATAAGCGTGGAGAAGTACGCGAAGACTTTCGAGCCACTGAACGAGTTCAGCGATGCTTGCAAGGAAGGCTGCCAGGCGAACTGCCGACACAACTTTCAGCCGCAGCTCATCGAGGAATATGTGCTGGAGACGGAACGTGAAGCGAGTGAGGGCCGGCGAGCTCTGTATCACATCAAACTCTCTATTTTCCAGCGTCCCTCCGACGCAGAATATCTCGGCGAGCTGTACGTGGACCGCGACTATCGCGAGGGTGAACGTAATGGGGAATCGTGTCGATTCGCACTGGGCACCCGTGTGCATGCGAATCGCTATATTCAGCAATTCCGGGAGATATTTACTGAAGAGGGACGCAAGGCTGTTAAAATCACGCACCTTATACCCGGTCATGTGCCAATTGTTACCCACACTGGACTTACAAATGAACAACGATTGTTGATGCAGCAGCAGCAGCAACAGCAGCAGCAACAGCAACAGCAGCAGCAACAACAGCAGCAACAACAACAACAGCAGCAGCAGCAACAACGACAATTTAGTCAGCAGCCACAACAGCTACCCGCTACAGTTCATCATGTCGCGCAAACACATCAAAACGTGACTTTGTCTCGGCAACCGACAATCGTTACTAAGGTGGCGGGTCTGCAACAAACGTTTCGGCAGCAACAGCAGGCGGTTGCCACTACTCAATTCAATGCAGATGGCACACTGCAGATCCATCAGCAGCAACCTCAACTTGGCAGTGGCAACAGCAGCATTTTACAGCAGCCAGCGCAACAGCAACAACAACAGCAACAACAACAACAACAGCAACAACAACAACACCCGCATATACAACTCCTTACAACCAGCGGCAATGCATCCGCCAGCACTACACATCAAGTGAGTCTGGGCAACGGATCACTGGTGCTGCTGCAACAACAGCAGCCTCAGCAACAGCAGCAGCAGCAACAGCAGCAACAACAACAGCAGCAGCAGCAGTTAAATACCGCAATCCAACACTCAGGCATCACTATACATCCAGCTAATATACAACACCAAAAGGCTACACCAGCCCAGCTGAACACGGCAATAGGTGCCAATTCCGCATTACGCGCCCAACTCAACTCCAACGTGCCAATCCTCGTGAGTATATAAAGAGTAGAGATTTGACAGCGTTACCTCAGCTAGTATTCGATTATTGTCTGATAAGGTCGATTCATAGATTATGCTCTGCCGCCCATGAATATTCAATTCAAATATCAAACATTCGCAACTTATCAGCCATAGTGATTTAATCTCCAAACTCTGATTTATTCAAGAACATCTATAATTTACCGTCAATGATATTATTTTCTGTATTTTAGCAATCCCAGCTGAAAGGGTCGTCGATTGTTACCACACATCAACTGCTACAGAAACAACAACAACAGCAGCAGCAACAACAGCAGCAGCAGCAGCAACAACAACAAATAACTGCCACAAACAACAATACAATCAACAACAACAACAATAATCCTGCGATAAATGCCATATTCACCAGCATCATGAACTCTGCTAACCAATACCAACAACAGCAACAACAACACCATCAACAACAAGAGCAGCAGCAGCACTGTGAGTCATTTAGTTGCAATACTGCGCGTTATTACCCATACTTATATATATATATTTATTTTTTTTTTGTCAATTTGTAACCATTAGCGAGCGGCACGCCCACCTCCAACGCCAACTCGACGCCCATTATCAACATTAGCAGCAACAGCAGCGGAAGTCCGGCAACAACTTTAAAGAACTCAGGCAATGCTTCTATATTAAATTTGCTGAATAGCGCTCCAGCGGCCATGACCAGCACACCAGTGGCTAGTGGCACGTTTACTACATCGTCGACAGGTCAGCAGCAAACGTTGACGTTGGTGCAGCATCAGCAGCAGCAGCAGCAGCAACAACAGCAACAACAGCAGCAGCAACAGCAATCAGTTCCCGTCAATGTGGATGCGACAACAGCGACCTATGTGCAGACGACGCGCGGAACGCCAACACTGGTAAATGCTCAACGCAAGCAGCCATCGAGCGAGGTGTTGCAGAGCCTTCTGAATTCGAACCGTAAAATTAACATTGTTGGCGCAAGTAGTGGAACAACGTTTCGAACTAACTCAGCTGGTAATCTTATAGCTGTCAATCTTAACCAGGCTCAAGGACAAGGTGCGCAGCAGGCTGCCGATGGCAATCAGTCGGTGCGCGTGTCCATGTCTGCGCTTGCCTCGCAACTGGCATCGCCTCCTGCCGTGATGACGAATCCTCCCACTGGGTATGGCGCTTACACTGTCAGCACAGGAGGCGTGTGTGGTAGCCTCAAAATACTCAATACTGGCCAACAGCAACAGCAGCGCATTCTGAGTTCGTTGCGTAGGGATAGCACCACTGCGCCACCAAATGCGATTGTGGTGGGCATGGCAGCACCTTCACCTGGCAGCGACTCTAATGCCTCAAATGCTAGTGGCTTTGCCGTGCCCACGAACTTGTCGTCTGCATCGAGCGGAGGCAGCGGTGCTCTGAATGCATTACTCACAAATGCTGCCACCCCCTCGCCGTCTGGCTCGGATCATTCGCAGTCGTCGCAAACGCACCCGAATCAGGTTCTGCTTGAAAGACTCAGTAACGTGACCTCAAATGTGTCAGCCGTGTCAGCGGTGGCCATGCCGCACATGTCCCCACAGCAACCATCGCCGGCACAGTCGAACCAACAACAGCAGCAATTTATCACCAAGACACTTGTGCACTCGCCCGCCACATCATCGATACACTCGCCAATGTCGAGTCCGCATCCCCAGCCGTCGGCGTCTCCCCAGCAGCAGCAGCAGACGACGGCGACGTTGAATCTGCAGGGCATCAATCTGTCCCAGCTGCAGGGCGCCATGGCGAACTTTGCTGGTCTCCAGAATGTACAGGTCCAGATTCCAGGCTTTACGCAGCCCATTTCACTGCAGTTTTCCGGCAACAGTCTGCAGACACCAGTGCAGGTGCAACAGCAACAGTCGCAGCAGCAAAGCACGACATGTGGAGGCACAGCGAGTGGATCATTGGCGCCTGCACAGACGCAACAGCGCAGTGTGTTGGTCTCGGTGCCTGTGTCGACGCAGCAGCAACTGTCGCACTCGATTACGCTGCAGACGACGCAGTCGTCGCCTCAGCAGCAGCAGCATGCCCCGCCCACAGGAACCATCGTCAGCCTGCCCTCATCGGTGGGTGGCACCCAGACGGTAGTCATCACAAACAATGCAGCTAGCAGCGGTGGAGCGAATGGAGGCGGCAATGGAAGTGGAACAGGAGCAGCTATGCTCACGCTTCCCATTGGTAAGTGGTGCCACTGGCAGCAGCATATGAGAATTGCTTTAGGATCTCTCCCCAATTAGATGATGATTCGCGGAGCAGCTTGCTTGTCTACTTGTTATGATTGTAATTGATCCTCGTACATTATATAATAAGTTTTCTTTTGATATTTAATTGATATATTTATTTATTGAACGAACATGCTTAATTTTGTTCTTTTCTGTTTCTATTCCTGTTTCTACTTTCTATTTTCGTTTCATTTCGTTTCGTTTCGTTTCGTTTCTGGTTCACACATAAACCTCTTAACAACTCATTCCGATACTCATGCAACTAAACTGTTTGTGTGTTTTGTGTTTAACCACTGCCATCAGTTTAACACATGCACCAGCTAACTCTGGCCCTTTCCCTGCCCTCTGGGGGCGGTTAGTTATCGTCTCTGACCAACAGATTCATTGTAACCTAAACAACAACAACAACAAAATATCCCCGCACGCCCGTTCTGCTTTCTGCTTACAGCTCAACTAGTCGGTGCCGGAGTACAGAAATTAAATCCTCAAGCAATACGTACCTCAAGTGGTGGTGGTGTAGGTGTTGTAGCGACAGCAGCAACCGGAGCTATACAACCGAGAGCTCGCAACGTCCAGGTCGTGGGCACCAAGCAGCTAGCCAGCAATCGACAGCTGCTCACCGCACAGCGTCAGATTGGTAGCTCGACGCTAAAGATTGCGACAACGGCTGTCAACAGTAAGTCGTCTGTAATGCAACTGTTCAAGTATATGAATACTTCAATCCGCATGCTCTTTCCTTGTAGGCAATGCCGTTACGAATAGCACGAACATAGGTGCCGGACCGATTGTGATGTCTGCGCAGAAAATGCAATTGAAGGCTGTGAAAACTCCGACGCAGCAGGCACATCAGCAGCAGCATCGAATACTCAACCAGAGCACCGTCACCGCAACTTCCCAGACTCTGCCCAGTCCCAGTCAAGTGCAACATCAACAGCTACAGCACATACAAATTACTGGTCGGTCAGCGCCCACAAATGCCAGCGCAATGAGTCAGCGCACTCTAACAGCTCTTGCCGCGGCCAAGCAGCAGCAGCAACAGGCAGCGGTCAATCGACGGCGGTCCACAACCGACGCCACCAAGTAAACGTAGTGATTGATGCTGGCGAATAAGGCTACGTGTTATGTATTTGCATGATATTATAGTTTATCTTTAAATCTTGAATACCCTTACATTGTATGCATTGTATACCCATAAATCGGTATACATTTGTGTGTGTATAACTGTAAGTGTATATGCTAGTGGCTGGATGCTCGTGCCACATGAGATCAAATCAAACCAACAGTCTGAGAGTGGATGCTCGTAATCAAGGGGATGGCGATGGTAACTGCGTTGTGTTTTTGTGAGGCCTTTGCAGTAATTTCAGCTTAACCACAAAGCGAATGAAGTGTATAGCTCTTATAGATATACATATGTATATGTATGTATCTATACATACATCTAATTGTACATATTAATTGTTTCATTTTCAATACGTGCTCCAAAAAGCCATTTCAACAATGTCTATTAGTTTGGCTCTCCAACTCCAATTTGTTACACTCTAAGACTAACTACGTAAGCGTCGTGGTAACTTTAAACATAAGCAGTAATGCAAGAACGGCTCCCCACGAAATGCAAATGAAAACAAAACAAAAAGCAATAGTAAGAAGAAAACAATATAAAATGTAAAATTGATTGTAAACAAACAGAATAATATATGGCTAACTATTACGATTTGAATTAGTTATGATGATGAAGAAGAAGAAGATATGAACAGCTGTAACGGTTCATATAAAATATGTTATAAATATACTTATGCATATTGTACTATTATTAATTATATTATTGTAATTATTATTATTGCTAATTATTTAAATGCTTAACCTAATTTTATTAAAATAAATCATATTTAGTTTGTATTGAAAAAAAAAAAAACAAGAACTAAAACTAAAAAAAAAAAAAAAAAAAAACAAATTAGTACTCGTACTTCCAATTGCAACTCACAATTTACGACAAGATCAACAAAAGAAAAACAGAAGATACCTAAAAGTCAAGCAAATCGTAATTAAACAAAATGTATTTATAATAGAGTAATATTATCCGATCGGAGAATGCGACATTTTCGTAAAATCGTATACATGAAGACAGATAAGTAACTAGCAGTAGTTCCGAGCTGATAAATTGTCGCTATATATTAAGGAATTGGTTTTGTAGTATGCAATTATTTATTTAATTAGTTCTTTTTAATATTGTTTTATCTCTTGCTGTAATTGTAAATGTCTGGCTGGCATAGTATGCTTTTCTGTACAACAAACACAAAAACGAAAATGCCTATAAAATACAAATTACTCTACAAATAATTGAAAATAAAAAGAAAAACCAGAGTTACCCATTAATTAACACACATACACTCAAAAATAATTTACTCAATGTTATAATAAATGTGATTTAAGAATGCAAACATGGTACTACCTACAAAATTTTAAATGTTACAATGAAACAGGTAGTGAAAGCCGAAAACGCGCATCAGTCCGTGTCTTCAGAGAAAAATTTAAGTAATAATTAAAAGAGTTAAAGTAGTACAAGAGCAATCTAAAAATTCATTATAAGCTATTAAATATATCTAATAACATAAATGTAATTTCAACTCAATAACTGCTTATCTAAATACCTGACGTCGAATCTTTTCATTTAACGTAAACATAAAACGAATAACGTTTAAAGACTTTCGGGAGAACTGAACCTAATCGCAGACAAAAGCTACTCACAATTGTGGATAGTAAACAATACATCTAAGAAAGACTTCTGATAAATCAAATATAAAACAGTCTTGTTGTGTGAATGTACAAACTTTGTGTTTATCTGGATATATTTATTTTACATATGAACTAGCGTAGTCTTTGAATAGAACACATTCATATTATCAAACATTTTACTTATTATATATTATTTACATCTATTCATTATCACAAGCAAGCAATCGATTTGGATAGAATCGCAGGCCCTCCACGGACTCATCCCGACAAACTTTCCCCAGTCTCTCAGCCACCAGCAGTCGCTCCTTAGCCAACAATAACGATATGTTCAGCTGTTTAGCTAGCTCCTCCACCGCCAAGGATTCCGCAGAGCGCACTTTCTCTAATGTGTCAATAGAAATAAGCTCATCATCATGAGATTCGAGCTGTAGAACCATGGCGCCGCTGGGGAATCGTCGTAGCTTAATGGGTCCACTAAGGCGTTCGCATGCATGCAGCAAGTCCTCGGGTGAAAGAAGTTCCAGACCACGAGCGCGATTCACACGACAATATACGTCAGCCAGAGACATCATACCTCCATGTTCCTAGCGAAAAACAATAACAACATAGAGTAAACGATGATTCGAATAAATTGTGAGTTACACTCACTTCAATAGGATCGAGTAGCATTTCGCATATTTGCTGAGCCAAACTATTAAAGTATGCCGTATTGCTGGTAAAATTGTCGCGTGTCACCGGATCATCTATGCCCAAGCTGAGCAGATAGGATTTGAATCGAACTGTTTCATCCTCGGATATTTCACCTCTTTGCTCACGTATTTTGCTGCTTATATTTTTGGATAACCCCACCATATCCTTTGCCATAGCCATAAGAACACTTAGGTCCTGGAACGCAAGGGCTATATTCTCGTCAGTTTCCTTGGCTTTCGCTTCTAGGTGCCGTTCTATTCCACCTATTCCCGTGCGTTTTTGAATCCTAGCTAACTTATCGCCTACACTTGACGTCGACTCTGCTCCTTTCAAAATGGTCTCACTCGTCAACGCGATGGCCCAAACGCGCGCATTTAAAGTCTCTCGCAGCGCGGTGTGGAACTCCACGCTTAGTCCATTTTTACCTGAGAGTTTTATGTGGGTAGCTCGACTTGTGTCTAGTGGGCCAGGAGGTTTATTTACGCTGGGCGGATGCAAGTGCAATATTATCCGAGTTTTGCGGCCAAAAAAATTTGAGGCTGTTGTCTCCTCACTGAGAGAGATAACATAGCTAAGTGGCAGACAAAGAGTTATGGCTGCGCGTGCTATTTCTCCAGGACGGCCCCAAAATAATCTATGAGTCGTAAGCACCACTTCCCCATCTTCAAATTCCGTCTGAAAAAGAGGCGTAGTCGCAGCCAAATTAGGTAAATGCAACATTTACATTTAATGTGTTCTACCTTCTGGTCTCCATCATAGATCTTGACGTTGCGATCACGACTTACGAACGACTCGTTTTCTGTTAAACGGGCCTCTTCATATACAAAGCGATTCATTGCTGCTAGCTCTACAATAATATATACATAAATATTTTTAGATTTGTTTTGGCTCTTGTTAGAACTAGATATGTTACCGTGGATGGCACCGCTACGATATATTGATATATATCGAACTGCAAAAAATATACCACATATTAGTGCTGGAGATACATCACTAACCAGAGAGCACATAGATGAGACAACTAGTGTAAAGCGTTTTGCACTCTTTTTCTGAGGGGCTGCGTCCCACACAACTTCGAATTCGAAATTTTCCTTACTTTTTAGGCTCGGGGTTCGAAAATATGCTCTCTGGTTAGTGGATACATCGATGTTTGACGACATCGATGTTTCGATGTTTTTCAATCCAAAACATCGAAGTATCGATGAAAAATCGGGATTTTGTTTTATTATAAACACTGACCAGTGGCCCAGCACTACCACATATCATGATTCATGAAGTTGTAAGTTGATGCCTCAAAAATACTAACATGTAATTATAATCTTCCATGTCAATTATTATCTTCCATGCGAGTAATGACTAAAACAATTATTGAATTATTATTTTTGTTAAGAAAAGAACATATTCATAAATAATATACACACTATTTGCTTATAAATTTAATAAACGTTGCTTATTTCTTTATCCGTCAGTGACGGACCGTCACGCCTGACCACGACTATCGATAGCCAAGAGCTCAGCATATCGATAGGTCCAATTGTACTATGAGCATGTGCCTCCAATAGCAAGACAATAGTCATTTGTTGCATTTTCTGTTGTTTTAGTTTTTTTTGTGGTATTATTCCTATTATTAATACATAATTAGAGACTAAAAACTTCCGAAATGCCTTGTTTCAATTGACGGTGCTTATGTAACAATGCACGAGCACAGGAAATAACAAATTTACTTGTACATCGATCACCGCTAACGGATTACTGTCAAAGCTCTTCGCACAAATAATTGTATGTATCATGACGACAGCCACAGCAACAGAGGCGAGTAAAATGCTTGAAGCAGCATTACAACAGATGGATGGCATAATATCCAATTCGGCAACTGCGGCAGTCAGTAGTCAGTCGCAGTCTCAGCCAGGAACTGCAACTACGGCTTCGTTGACAAGCTTCTGTGAGCGTAATTTAATTTCGGCCACCAATGTCTTATCAACAGCTAAGACCCTTGCATTGGCACTGCAACAGGTGAGTCAAAAGCTATTTAAATATTAAAAGCTGTAAGTGAGCTAGTATTGCTTTTTTAGGTTGGTTTGGCAGCGCCAGCTCCAGATCCGGTTACTGCAGCAATCATAAGCGATTGGCTGGAAACGCATATACCGCGTCAAGACTCGGATGAACGAATGCGTAGATTGCAGCGCGACAAGGAAGGATTGGCTCTACAGTACCAAATGCTGGCGGAACGCGTTTCTGAGCAAGCGGATAGAATCATTGAACTAGAAGGGCTTTTAACGGAGAAATCGCAGCAGCTTTGCAGCAAAGAAGAGCAATTGCAGCGCCAAGTGATTTCGCAATCGGCCTTAGAAACACAGCAGCTGGAATTAATGACTGCTTTAAGCGAGTTGAAACTGCATCGTACGGCACTTGAGTGCGAAAACGAGCTGAATGCCACCAATTGTAATATGCCCTATGGCAGTATGGGTAATCTAAATCAGAAGACCACTCCAGATGGTCGTTTAGCTCCCAAAACTCCGCCATCAGCCTTGCGGCACCAGATTAAACCACAATTTCACAGCTTGCCCCGATCACATGGTGGTGCCACGAAGCAGGTGCAGCGCTTGAACTCGAGCACCAACAATAACAATAACCAAACCCTGGATGTCAATGCCAACAGCAGTGGGAAACAACGAAATGTAGCGTTTGCCTCTAACGAACAAATTCTTATTGACGACCGTTTGCTGAACGATAGTGTTAGCCCAACTGATGACGCAATGTCTATGTATTCAAGTTTTCGATCCCAGACGCAATCCACACCCTCGCCAAAGTTGCGCGAGCGATCAGCGCGCGGATTGCGCAGCATTTTAGGCAAATTGCGGCGGAGTAACAGCAGCAACTGTGAACTGACTGCTTTGGAGCAGGCCGAGCCAGATGAGTTTCGTCGAGGTGGGTCGCGTGCAACTGCAGGCGGCCGCATCGAGTGGAGTGCCCAGACTCCATTGTTCACCGATGCTGAAAAACATTACAGCAGCTGGAACGCCCAGGAAGTTTGCAACTGGTTGGCGAACATGGGTCTTGGATGCTACCAGGACAACTGTAGGTGAGTGTGGATCGTATACATCGTCGTTGATCATTGTAGATTATTATATTGGGCGCGTATAGTACTAAATTCAACCACAGTAAATTTAATTAAAAAATTGATTTAGCATAGAATTCACCAATCTTTTATCTTTAGACATTAACTAATAATATCTCTGAAGAATAGATTTAAAAAAAGACAAAAGACATTGAGCATAACTTTCCGTTTTCCATGATTACTCTGTTCCCAGAAAATGGCTGAAAAGCGATCCGTCGGTTTGTTTCTTCACCGCATCTCCGGTAGATATCGAACGCGAACTTCATTTGAAATCGGTTCTGCATCGGAAGAAAATTATGTTGGCCATTGATGACATAACAAAGAGGGAGTTTGATGAGCTGACAATAAAGGCTGCGAAATTGGATGTGGGCTGGGTGCTGCGCTGGTTGGACGACATTGGTTTGCCTCAGTACAAGGATTACTTTTTGCAGGCGAAGGTCGATGGGCGCATGCTGCATCGCTTAACGCTCGAGGATCTTTCGCAATTGCATGTGAGCTCATGCCTGCACATTGCTTCATTGCGATGTGGTATTCTGTGCATGCGCCGCTTGCGTTGGGATCCTGAAGGTCTGATTCGTCGTTCAACCAGGATTGTTGAGCAGAGCGACGAGTCCAATAGTCCAGAAAAGGAGAGTGTTGATTTGTGGACCGCCCACCGAGTAATGGAATGGCTAAAAACCATAGATTTGTCTGAGTATGCTCCAAATCTACGCGGAGCTGGTGTCCACGGAGCACTGATGCTCTATGAGGAAAGATTCAACGCCGACTTATTAGCTGATTTACTTTCGATACCGCCGAGTAAATCTCTGCTGCGACGCCACTTGGCAATGCACTTTAAGGAGTTGGTTGGACGTACCATAATACATTGCAAACGCGATGCCGAAGCTGCACCCGGCTATCAACCGCTGACGATTACGGCCAAACTGAAGCCGCCAAAGCGCACACAGTTCACACTGAAACGTCGCAAGAGCGCTAAGGGACAAGCTGAGGTTGATTGGACAGATTTAGTATGCCCGATGAACATGGTTGTCCCGGCCATGTCTCTCAACGCAGAGGCGAGCAAAGATAACGATGGCTCTTTGAGCTCTAATTAATCGAACCCTAAGAGCATAGCAAGAAGTATACTTACGAGTAACGTATTGTTAATTTAGTTTTAAAACTGACCCTGAAACTGATCAACTTTCTGTCTGACGAAAGTCAAATGCACACTTACACGAAATGAATTGTATGCACAAGAATTTAACATGGCGAACGATTTAGCCAACCTCTAAGCAATTTATGGTAGTTACCAAATGACCAAACAATAACGTATTAACAAAGCAGGCTGCTCTATGCACAACTATACTAATACATACCTATTTTTGAATTTCGCACTTTTTTATACGAGGACTACAAGCATTGACGACGTCTTCCAACAAATTAAGTATTTAAAGATCATACATATTATTGACCTGGAAAGCAATCCGAAAGTCTGGCATAACGGAGAATATCCGAGTTTATTTTTACTAACAATATTTTGTATGTTATTAGCTCCATAATTAAAGTATATAACGCATTTTTTTTAGAACCACATGTTTTTGATTCTCTGGGAACGACTTACTGCTGATAAATCAATTGAGGGCTCCATTCAATTTTACAAATTGTGACTTTGTTAGAATTTCCTTTATTGTTAACAATAACATTGCTTAAATTGCTGAACGACTTGAGGCGTGGCTGTTAATTAGAAGTTAGCCAGCTTGGACGGAATCAACATTGTATGTATATAATGGCTGTCTAGCGAGAACCTCTTTCTCGACAACAGTATCTTAAATCTATCAATCTTTGGCAGTGTATTCAGAGTCGTAGTAATTCCTGTAAAGCTTGTGCGGGACCTTTGTGGACACTATGTGGCCTGCTTTGCTGTAGCCTGCACTGTGGCCAAATTATCTACACCGAGGCCAATTTGGCCGGCTAGTATATTCTCGAGAACGTTGTGCTGATCGCGAGCAACAGCATCCTTGACATGGTGATGCTTGCAAATATCACTCTCCGGTATATGGTCCTTCCAGTTGCGGAAGAGGTAGCGCGTAAACTTCTTTAGCTGTCTGAATTTGCAATACGTGGCGCCTTCGGCCGATTGCAGTTGTTGAGTTTGTATAAGAAATCCTTTCTCCTTAAATGTCTTTTCAAGTTTTTCGCGCTGCTTGGAGCGGCGCGACGAGCGCCCCCTCTTTGCTGCCGACGTTGTCACCTGGCTTGGGCTCGCAAGTGATCTGTGTAGCTGCTCAGGAGAGTCCAGTTGTTTATTGCAATCGTCGGGTTGGAGCGCCGCGTGTTGCATGGGACTATGGGAGCTGGAGTAGTTGGAGGGACTTTGCGAGGCGACTGGCACCAGGCTGCTCGGCAAGAAAATAGACGACGTTGGCGATTCTGGTGGTATGTGCAACAGCTCCAGGCTGAGATCCGTTGAGGGCGGTGGTATATCAATATATAGTTTATCGTTGCTGGTATTGGATGAAACTGATGTCTGATACTGCTGCTGCTGTTGTTGTTGTTGTTGTTGTTGCTCTCGTGATATGAACTCATAGCCCCGCAGGTTCCTGTCGCCGGTGCCATTGTAATACCGGTAGTTCCCTTCGGCATCCACCGACAGCATCTTCTTCTCCTCCAGCATAGGCTTAGCTCCGCCCGTAAACTTAAACTTGCAAATGCTGACCTCAGTAGAGGGACTGGCGCTGTGCTCGGCCGGTATGGGGGGGATGAAAATCGCCGATCGCTTACGCTTCCGCATGACAGGCGGCGTTTCGGAGTCGATCGACAGTTCCAGCGGATCTCGCTTGTTGGGTGAGGTGGTGATGGTGGTTATAGTGTCAAAGAACCCACTTGGTATTGGAATTTTCAATGACAGTTGATTGTCTTTTTCAATGGTCTCCACTTGTACGCCCAAGCGGCAGTTGCCCAAGAATTTTTGATGGATTAGCCCCACCGGCTGCAGCAACAATTTTTCAGACCCACTGACCTCCTTCTCCCTCGCAAATTTAATTGATAAAGGCTTCATTGATCCTCTGTTATCTGATAGGGGCGTCGCACGCTGCGAGTAACTTCCACACTCCGTAGTCGATGTGGCTGCATTTGTAACTGTCGACGGCTTATCACTGTCGCCGCTTGAGATTGAGTAACGATCACTGGATTGATCCCGGAGACAGAGATTCAGTGGCTCTTCTAGAGGAACGGCAACACGATGTGAGAGTGTTGATGCATTGTCACTGGCTGGAAGCTTAGACTCAAGCAGTGGACCGTGCTCAGGGGACGTGGTCGGAGCGTTGGTTGGGACGATGGTGCCATAGTTCTTGTAGATCAAGTGGCAAATGTCCGCCTTCTTTGGCTTGCGGCCCCGCCGGGGCTTATAGTTATCCAAGGTTATCTCGCCCATGTAAGGCAAGTCAGCATATTTAATGGCACCGCGCTTCGGGCTGGGCACCTCTACCACGGACTGCAGCGGCTCAGTTGCAACAACTCGTATTGACTCCGATGGTTGGTCTGATCGAAGCTCCTTGCACAATTCCTGTTCCTGTTGCTGCCGTTCCGCACTCCGCTGAATTTCGGCTATCTTCTTCAGCCAGCTGCGTACATTCTCGTGCGACTGGCTCTGCGGCGGATGCGTGACTTTTACGGCGGGAGCTGCAGATGGAACTGTTCGGCTGCTGGACAAATGGCGTCTCTGCGTGGCCTCATAGTGGGCAGCGTATTCTGCCGGCAAGGCCTGATGGTGGAAGCGCAATTTAACCGCACCTGCATTAGATGCGGGGCGTTTCTTTGATTTGCTCTGTCGGGACACTCTTTGCGTTGCCACGGCTACCTCCTGCACCGGGATGGGTCTGTGGGATTTCCTAGCATTCATCAGATTCGCCTTGAGCTGTTGCTTCGTGAGCGTGCTGCATGCGCCATGCTGCATTGTTTGCTGCTCCTCCGTTCTGCGAGCTAGCAGCGTCTTGAATGGGTAGTCCTGATCTTCATCATGTGGATCGTTGCTAGCTCCGTGCGAGATCAATGGATCATCCGATCCCTGTAGCAGCAGCTTATTGGTATTCAATGGATCCAGACGCATGTGATCAGTCACTGACATGTGCTGCCACGCTTCCGTTTCGACAATCTGACCTCCATCCGGGTCTAGCTTAATGCATGGCAGTAGTGTAGCAATCATGCCGTTTGGCGGCACCTGGGGCAACTTGTGCGATCTTGTTGAGCTGTTGCACACTTGTGATTTGTTGTTTCTGATGCTGTTGCTGTGGTCACAAGCCTCAAAGGCCATGACCTTCTCCCGCGTCAGATCCTCCATGTTACGCTCTACAATGAAATAATGAAGACACGTTACATTCTCTGCCATCCCAATATGGAATCAATCTAATTATGTTTTATTGAGACACACACACTTTTCACCATTCACATTTCACATTTTTCACACGCCGGTCATCGTCATCGTCCGATCGTATCCGTATCCGTCTCTATCGGCGGTGGTGGTGGCAACACGGGAATTCTATTTAAATGCTCTGCGAACTGGCAAGTGGCGCTGTATCTCACACAACACACACACACACACACACACATTCTCACGCACAGACATACATGCACATGCTTATTTGAGAGAACGTTGAAATTTGTTTTTGTACATGAAATTCGATTCCCTATACGAAAGTCTATGGCCATAAAAGGCTTAAAAGCAGGCAAACACAGATTCGTGTGCCAATGGTCATGTCCGACGGACGGTTTGAGTACTTTAGTCATAAGAATAACGGTGCTCACATTTTGCATATACATATGCTGTATATTTTGTATACCTTTCTCTTTTTATTGTTAGTGCAAGACTAGTTTATCATTGAGTCAGGCAGACTGATTGCTGGACTGAGTATCGAGTGGGATTCCTACGAGTATATGAGGAGTAGCCAAAGATTCACGCGTTCTCTATCGCACTGGATTGGTTTGCTGCATCGCCATCGCGCGCGTGTACATCGTGTTGACATCCAAAACTCAACTAGTTGCGGGAAAGTCACGAAAGGCATCATTTTGAAAATATGCTCCTTAGATGGACCGTAGCCGGAGACGCAGGCGCAGACGGAGGCAGAGGCAGAGGCAGAGGCAGAGACAGAGGTGAGGCCGAAGTAGGAGAGAGCAAACACGCCCCGCCACACAATAGACGAAGAATATAACGGCGAGCAGGCCAAATGAAAATCAAATTAAATTCTTCTGTTTCGCTCTTTTTTGTATTTATCATTCGTGGCTGCGGTGCGTTGTCGTGCCCGTCTGTATTTAACGCCAAACACGAAGATATTTCGTGTATTCATTTTTAGAAAAATCCAACTTGTTGCCGCGATGCTCGTTTCGCGTTGCTTTGCTTTGCGGTCATAGAGCAGCCAAACGCGATAAAAACACGCCGGACAAACCGAATTAGATTTCGTAAAATTTTAGTTTTGACTTCATTTTCAGATTTCATTCATGAACAATTGGTTTTTGTTTACGCATCTAGAGAAACAGCTTGCATGTCTCATCAGAATCGAAAAAAACTGCTTCAGTTACAGTTAGTTTGCAAAGTAGTTAAGCTAAATATAGTTCAGAATGCCCACTCATAGGGTATCACATATTCGATCAATTTTCACATTTAATACTAGCAGCTGCATCATTCAAGGTGTGTGCGAGCAGCGTCCCAAAGTTCTTGATTCTTCGCATAGGTATTCGCTCAGTTGATATCGCGATTATTAATAGACCTATGCGAGACTTCAAGTTAGGGCATCTGTATTTTGCCTTGCTTCTAGCGTAGGTGTATTAGTGAATTGGTTTATTAGTGTGTGTGGCGGCTTATTATTTTCCGAAAAGGAAAAATGCCCTCAAAATATTTGACTCTGTTCGTTTATTTCGGGATGTACATATATAAATACATATATATGTTTGTATATCTAAATATATATTTATAAACATCCACTCTTACGGCTCTAGACATGTGCGTGTTTTACTGTATGTGAGAATATGGGTCATAGTGGTCTCGTTTAATACGAAATCAGAATCGTATACTTGATATTGGACAGCTGAATTTCATATCAGATGTACATTTATGAATCTGTTTTCATATTTTAAAATTGGCAAGTATTTGTATAAACTAAACTTTACAAGTGCATAAATTCTTTAAACTTGTTTACATAAATTTATGTTCTCTTATCTTTCTTACTTATAACATTTTCATTTATTTTTCACAAATATGGAGTCTATTGTATGAACTATATTTTTGAATCACTTTAATAGGTGTTGAAATCATTTACATTTTTACTAGTGCTCAGACCATTTGTTTATTATTGAAAAATCTGAAAATGGATTTGCCTCCTTTTATGGCATATGTTTATCTATCTTAAAATACTACGGACTTTACGTTAAAGCTGAAGAATTTATAGATAGTTAGCCCATGTTGCTGGGAGCATATCTTGTGATAGAATGCAAAATCAATCTCAAAACAAAAAGAGTTAAGTCATAAAATAAACAAATGGGCTGAATAAAAGTTTACTCCCTTTATAAGCAAATTTTGATTTTGCAACAAATTTAATTGTTTTTGCCCTATAAATGAGAACTATCTATGTACTCTATTATTCGACTGATAAATATGAAATAAATCTTAGATCTGTGTTGATAGTCAAAATGGATACTGAAAAATCATTTAAAACGGAAGAATAAACGGAGTCTTATTTATCTTTTATTTATTTATTTTGTATTTATTTATTTTTATTAGCATTTTTGTTTAAATTTTTACCATTTAAATTGTGAAATGTGTGAGATTCTGACCTTCCATATCAGCATATATTTCATATGCTGTCAATCCATTGTTTTTTAGCAGCTGCAAAACTATTGAAGACAAATAATTGTTGGATTTGTAGCAAACCTCAACAGTGTCGATGCAGTTATACACATATTTGCTACGCCCCCATGTGCGTACATATAATTAGTATGTATTTTCAAATTACATTGTAATTAATACCTTAAAAGACGAAGCTTCACACAAGTATAAATTACAAAGTATAACTTAGAGCAATGGCTTGTAACTCAACGA
The DNA here is from genome assembly GCA_035045965.1 of Drosophila aldrichi. Classification (NCBI taxonomy): domain Eukaryota; kingdom Metazoa; phylum Arthropoda; class Insecta; order Diptera; family Drosophilidae; genus Drosophila; species Drosophila aldrichi. The sequence goes on along the minus strand of JAWNOM010000341.1, from coordinate 1,501,863 downwards.
ACGGAAAGAAGGGATAATGAGCTGAACCGATCTAGTCCTATCCGGATATGATTTCGGAACTGGAGCCATATATATGTTGGATTTGATATTTTATATGTAACATAGAACTCCACTAAATCAATTAATAAATTCTTATTGACTTATATTTTTCTTATATTTGGGATAACCCTTATGAATTTCACATTATTTAATTTCAGTTTCAATTGCAAATATTGCCGAATTGGAATTGTATCAATTACTGTATAGTCGTATAACATACACATAACATTCATAGAACATTTCATTAAAATGCACTGCGTTTGTTTTTAAATTGTTAAATTATCGTGAGAATTGGCGCCAGAGAATAAATAAATTTCAAATGCCTGCATTTATTTTCGAATTCCGTTTATAAAGTCGCCATTACAATTGAGTTATCAGGTTATATTAGGATTCAATAGTTTGTTGTATTTCTATTGTATTGTTGTTTTTCGTATTGTTAAACCAATTTTGTACCTCTGTACAGGAGGTATACAATAAACTTAACCCAATCAGTCATTTTATATTTCTCGCTGTTTTGGTTGTAGGAGTGATGATTGCCATAAAGCAAACAAAATCTTGAATTGTGTGTATTACACAGAGGCATACAATGTCTAGACATCACCATCATATTTGTACTCCATTTGGCAATGAGTGTATTATGCAGTTTATTCGAGTGTGTTTGCTTGCACTTTTAGGTGAATAAAGTAGAAAAGTCTATTATTGACAGTGGGTGGGCGAGTTTACAAAATATGCTGCTGTCATTTGGTACGTATGTATGCACATATGTAGTTGACTACTCGAACCAGCTAACCAGCTAACCAGGTACTATTTACATTTTCGAATTTGGATGGCAGTGGTGCTTACATCACCATCGGCAGTGCTCGGCGAGTGGATTTGCAGTCCGTAGGTTGGTCAGAACTTTGGCGAAGTGTATGTATTGCACATCTATCTGGTTCTGCGACTGCCACAGTTTCTGATAATATTTATATAAATGGCATTCAATACCAATCATTTATTTTATTTTGTTTTTTTTGTTGTGATTTTATTCAATACCTGCTGGCGGTTACGTACATATTTGTATTTATGGCCATAACTGCCACTTTGGCCGCCTACGCGCTGCCTCGCTCGCTCGAAGAACAACAACAATACCACAGAACGGGAAGAGCCTCAGCGGAGAGAGGAGAGCGGCACATGCATGACAGCATGATACGCATGTAGCACAGGAGCTTTCTCATCAATAGCTTTTACTATACACAATCCGCTCCAGGGGGTGCACTTCGCTCAATATCCAATTGATAATATATTAAAATTCTCTTCACGCACTATGCAAAACTCTCATCACTAGCAAATCAAAAATTACGCGCACTATCGTTGATCCGTTCGCGGTGGCGGCATTGCGACTGCGCTTGCAAGACATTTAACGGACGCAAATTCGCATGCGCACAGCAGCTGATTGGGGCTAACAGAGCTGCCAGACTAGCAGGATTTGCTATTAAATAAATTATTTGCATTTATTAACTCTATGCAACTGTGTAATAATCGCATTTGACCGCTGTCAAAATTCGTATGCTAGATTCCTAATAAGTGTGTTTACGCTTATATTCTTAATATGTAATATATTTAAATTTTAATGTTTAATGTGAATGAATGAATCGAACAGAGCAAATGATAGCTGCTGCTTTCACACGGTCTACAGTTTTAAACGCACTGTGAGTTTGAAATTTATTCTAAGCAAGCAGTGCACTCGTTAAACAAGCAGTTCATTTGCCCGCAAAATGAAAACACTATAAATTAAAGACAGAATAAATGACAAAAAGATTTATTGAGAATAAAATTAGTGTGTATTGTATGTATTAGTATGTATTGTTTAGGCATATTTATTAGCATCTGTCGATATTCTTCATATATCTGAAATTTTCCGATTATTTTTGTTTTGATACTTACGTTAACTTCAATATTTTGGTAAATTCTTAACAAAAAGTTGATAATTTTGTGTGTGTATTCTGTATTTATTTACTCAATAATTATTAAATAAATTGTTCACATCAATTTTTTGTTCACATCAATATGCGAATAGCTGGTATATTTTGGAATATTTTGGTTTATTTTTCAATAGACTAACATAGTGAACTCCTTTGAAAACAGTTCCATTGATTCCATGAAATAAATTGGTAATATTTTGTTTATTTCACAATCTCTATATATGTGTGAATATGTTTGCTTTTATGATATAAATACAATTTTAGGTAAGTCGGAGGTATTTCAGTTTATGAGTTTTCCTTTGTAAATATTATATATGTATATAAGCTATTATATATGTATGTTGAATATTTTGATCATACGGATTTGATGTATATTTATCTATAGGTATATGTATATGCATATTTAGAAAAATAATAATTTACATTGAAAAATTGAGAAACTAAACATTTAATTTTACAAATACATACATATTTAAAATGGCAATAGAAAAGTATTAGATTACAATATTTAAGTGTATATACATATATGTATGTATATTTTTTATATAGTTTAGGATGCACATTCTCTCCAAGTCTTTTAAATATAAATTAATTTTTTGGTTTATAAATAGCAGTTGCAGTAAGATAATAAGTGATGCATATTTCATATATTTATATAACACGTATTCATATATGTATGTATATGTATATATATATTATTATTTTTTATGGCTTATATAAACATGGCTTATATAGACATGTATTCATATGTATAGCTTATATATGTATATAGTATATATTTTACAGTAAGCTTGTCCTGCATACATACAATAGTTGTACAACATCAAAAATAGAATAATAATAATATTGTTGAAGAGTAGAGAAAATAATTCAATTATTTTCCTATAAACTACATTCATGTACATGCGACATACACATATGTATGCATGTATGTATGTAAGTATTTATGTATGTAGTTAACATCGACAAATAGTAAAGGATTTATGTTGCTCTCGTTGTATATGGTGTATTCATAATAATTGCCAAATGGTGCGCTGCTTGCAATGAAGGAACATTCTGTTAAGTAAACCGTTAGCACTAAGTTCTTGGCATTTCATTTATTGCATAGTATCACTAACCACATGCCACAGACATACATACAATACATAACTGGACGTAATCAAGAAGATTCGGCATAGTGCAGTCAACAAGGAGAACGCAGACAAATTCATATAAATATGCCTAAAAGCTAAGCCCGAGTTGACAATCCAGTGAAAAATGGCACTTATTACGAGCGTGGCCAATCGTGTAATTTGGAAGTTTGATTGCCATTCGTGTATAGATACACTCTAGTGCGCAGTGCGAGCTGTGACGACTATCAGAGTTGCTGAAGTTGCTGAAGTTGCTGTGCAAAGTCAAAGGCAAAAAACGATTGTTAAACTTTCTTTTGTACATATGTTTGTGTTGTATGGTTAGTTATAGCACGTAGGTTGCCTACTTGCACTCTAAACTGTCAGCCTGTGCATTGGCACACACACACACAATACGCTCGCACATGGGTGCAACTCATACTGACGCTTCGAAAAGGACAACAGGAGCAATTTGTCAACTGTCGCCGATACAAAGGAGTCCGTCAGTCTTGTTGCTGTGGTCTTAGCAAATTTCAAGGGGCGGTGATTGACGACCGTTTGAGACCTAACGAAATGCCGTTGAAATGTTTTCATATTCATAATTATTAAAGAAATGCACACTTGAATACTCTTCGTCAAAGCGAACCAAAATGTCAACAACTCCGCTGACATGCCCCATTCTTCCTTCTCTCGGATCGGGCCCTTGTTCATATCCTTTTCTTTAAATTGTGTCCCGAATGCAGATTGAATGAAGGTTGGCTGCTCGTTTCGTTCGTGCACCGTAGGAACTTGTTGGTTGAGCTTGTGTATTTCTCGTTAAGTAAACATGGAATATATGTGTATATAAATAGTAATAGGAATATAGGGTTAAACTTTGGACACCATAGAAAAAAGCCTATAAAATTATAATTATTAGCAAATAATGCCATATATCTGAAGTAGCTATACCTAACTCTTCAGATATCCCCTAGGCTGGTTTTCAGCTCTTGCTGTACTTTGAAAACCGCTTGATGAGGTTGGCTTTCAGCTCTCATTACACCCTGAACCCATTCCCAAATGGGAAATCAGGGTATAATTACTTTCTTTTTCAGGTGAGATTTGTACTTTGAAAACCGCTTAATGAAGATTTGAATTTGTTTTTGTTTCTTTGTTTGATACTGAAGCATATTTATATTGCATCCCTAACGGATGTAGTGCCACATCGCCGTGGGCTTGCGTGCATTGTTAATCATGTCGTGCCAGTGCTGACAACCAGTTCCACTTTCCTGGGGGCCAAGTCCAAAGCAGCCGATTTCCGTTGCTTCGCTACCCGCACCGACCACATAGATCTGCACATATTAAAACAAGATATTGTGTTACTATTGACAATACTGACCAAGGACCATCTCACCTCAATGGCGGAACTCTGTAAGTAATTTGATTGTAGATTGAATGTAAATGCCTCGTTCCAAATGGGATTGCTTAGATCATCGGATTTTGAAATGCTTGTCTTTTTCTTCTTTATGCGCTTTCCGTTTTGTATCAGATATATCTAACAATAAGTCATATAATCAAAATAAATATTCAATTATGTTGAAATAGTTGCGTTACCTTGACATATGGCTCCTGAATAGTATCCAAATTTCTGGCTTTCATTATTACAATGGTCAGACGTTCTGCCTGTGGAAGGAAGTTCAAGGAGCAGAGCAGTTCTGGCCGATCCTCTTTAGGCTTCTTTGTGCGCAGCAAGTCGCCCCAGATCTAGGTCGAATACAAGCAAATAATAGAATATTTTCGGAAAACAATGAGCACAATGCTTACCTCGACGGACTTTGATAGATCTAGGCCACCCACCGAAATACGAACTTCGCCAATAATGTCGTTGTGCGAGTATCTATCATAATCAAGAACCTGCAGGACAAGCTCTTTGCCCTGCAGCTGATCACGGGAAACCGGAAACTTGAAGTGCTGATCGAAGTATGGATTCGACTCGCCGCGATGTATATGTGTTTGACGCTTGCGATTATCTACATCTGGCTGAAGCATCAGACGCACGTAAGGATCTCGGAAGCCGCCCTCCTCAATGGAACTCAAATTGTGCGCTGCAAAGGAGTGCAAAATGTTTAAGCTTTACCTCGCAGATATCCACCTAAAATGAACTCACCTTCAATTAAGTGAACCGTTAAGTCGAATAGGTGGTAATCATATTTTACGCGCAAGTGCAGACGGCCCACGGCATGGCTAGTTTCGGGGGCCGTCAGGTAGATCGGTCCATCGGGCATTCGGTATAGGTCCGGCTGTAGGGCACCCAGTGGCGAAGCGGGACCCACAGTTGGGTCGATGCCGGGCTGAGGACGTGGAGGTATGAGCAGTGGGGACAGACAGCGACCTGTATTCACGTTCATGCTCATGCCCTTGCTAACAACAGATCCAACACCACCAGCCATAGTCATATTCGGTGCAGATCCAACACCGACCCCACCCGATAAAGAGGCTAGGCTGCTCTGGGAGGGGCTTGGGGTCCGCATGACACTTACATCAGCTGAGGCTGGGCTGCTGCAACGAGCATCCAGCGAAATGGTCCGCATGGGACTGGGCGACCGGGCCAGATGGTGGGGAAACGCTGAATCACTTGGAAGCGAACTTCGTCCATCGGGTCCAAACGTCCTTATTTGGGGTGAAGAGCCGCGATGCCCCTAATATTTGACATTGCGTTATTGTTATTAAAGATAGAACATGGAATAGAGAAGAGAGTTTTCGAGAAGTGATCTTACCGACTGCCGGGACGGAGCACTATCCATACTGCTCTGACTGGAAATTGAGGGTGTGCGCTGTAGGCGCGGTGGGAAGGAACGGCTCTGATGGTGCAAGTGCAACGGGCTGTGAAACATCTCAGGAGGACCACGCAAAATGTCAGATGGAATCGGATTGGTCGGTACACACGGGATGCCATGAAGCTGCGTGGCCGGTTGTATTGTGTGTGATTCCTTCGATATATTGACTTCCTGCAAACGGCACAAATTTGAATATATAAATTTGGGACTAAGGCGGAAGTGATTTTTGGTAAAGCACCTCTGAATCCGTCGGCAAATCACAACTATCGCTGCCACTACCGGCGGACACACTGCCAATGCCGCTCGTCGTCGAGGTCACCGATGATGCCGATGGCGGCGGTGTCATCGGCTGCAGCGGCGGCGGCGTCGTGGATGCCGCACCCTCGCTTCCTGGCAGCATTTGGGCGCAACCATTGCTGCCGCCACTGCCACTGCCACTGCCACTACCACTACCAGTGCTTTCGTCAGCCGAGTTGCGGTCAAGTGTAACACGGCGAACGGCACCAACGCGCTCCTTGGCCATGCGGGACCACGATTCGATTCGCTTGTGTGCTAGCCAACAGGCAGCCGGACCCAGGCCACTCATATTTATGTGTGTGCTTTGATCTTACGCTAAATTAATTTGTTTTTTCCTTTCGCTGAGTTGTGGGATCTCGAATTAAATTCACAGAACTATTATTTTACAGAGAGAGAGAGAAATGGAGGAGGAATAGTTCTCGTATTAGAAACCCGAAAGCTTTTCGTTGGGAGGAACGGGTGGTCTTACAATGTGACTATGTCGAAACTATTTAATCTCTGTTGGTCCATTCTATCTTTTCAATTAACTAAACTATAAGACAAGTTTTGGCATTTGCATGGCTTAGATATCCCGTAATTGGACAAGCGTGTCCTTGGCTCTTGTTGCTTATAACTGCGCATCACCTGCTCGCCAGTCGCCACTGAGAAACATCGCAAAAAGCACGCTTGAAGTATATGTGTCCAACCAGCAGCGAGAGCCAGTGGGCAGGATTTTGCCCTTGGAACGAGAAGTGTACCAAATTATAAGCCATGACTACAAATATGCAGAGCAGATGCATTAAACATTGTTGCATACATATACATATGTAGTTCTAGTTCAACATTCCAAGGCCGTTCGACTGACACGGCTGTGCCTTGCGAGGCATCGTCAGCAAATGAATGGGAATCAATCCCCAAGCGGCGATGCCAGGGCCTACTCGCAGTGATACGCAGCGTATCGAACACGCAATAAGAATTCATTTGCAGTCACACCCAATGCCATAGTTCAAGTAGTTTCCTCAATGACAAGCTGGAGGGTTGACGATTATGTCCGATGAAGAGCAAAATGAACGGAGGGTATGTTTCTTGTGCAATACAATTGTAAACAATAAATGTATTTTCAAGTATTAAATAAATTAAATGAATTTAAGCACGTGTAGCAAATGACACCAAAACACACAGAGTGAGCGAGGGAAAGGGAGGAGCGAGCGAGCGAGCGAGCGAGCAAAAAAATCAGAGACCAACCCCCATGTTAGTTCGGGATCATAAATATACGTTCTCTGTGTGAAAATGCTTACACATATGTACATAAAAAGCAAATGCAATGTGCAAAGTACATACATACATATATGTACATAGAAATGTGTATAGATGTACTTCGAATGCGTATGGTCAGTGAGTCGCGTGATATAAAAATATTTACGAGTATATATACATATGTATGTATAAGTATTGGTCATGGCCCTGGTCTGTATGTATATATCACATTCTCCTAGCAAATCATATGCTCTTTTCATGAAAAATTTGAAGTTACGCACAGAATTGTAACCAGCTATTGTCAACAGCCGCGTTCGCTTACATGTGTTGTCTCATTAAATCCCGGATTATGAGCTCTTCCTACTAATATATATAATTCGTATCATTGAGAGGCACCCAACCGCACCGTTGCTAATTGACACCTAAACTATAATCAAAGGGACGACGGCCAAGCCCATTTTTCAACGCCAGCTAAGAACGATGACACCTAGCCACACACCCAGCCACACACACCGGCACAGACCAGGCGCGTAGCCAGAAAATTTTTTCGGGGGGGGTTTTCAGCAAATATTAAATACACATATTCGTACTTAATAATATAATGGATGACCTTTATTTCAAATTTTTTTTCTATAAAAGAATGTCTATTTTCCGACTTGTTTTCGCCATTTCGTTCAAAATATCCTCTGGAGTGACTTCAATTTAAGAGTGGATGTTGAGCTTCCGACTATTTCGGGGGGGGGTTTGAACCCCCGAAACCCCCCCCTGTATACGCGCCTGGCACAGACATATGCTCATATGCCCTTATGGTGGTGGCTAAAAGCCTCATCGAATTCTCTGCAGAAAATGTGTAAAAACAACCCAAAATCAGGAAGAAAAGTGAACTCACACTACATACCCATATCGTGGCGTAAAATTGCATAGAAAAGGCATTTTAATAGTTTGGCATTTGGAAGCTATCATTCGCATATGAATGTCAACCCTCGAAAAAAGGTGATAATACGTACAAATAGTCCGAGGGTTGTTGGTACTTCGAGGCAAGGATTCGCCTATGTGTACGTTCAAGCGTAATATCAAATTAAAATTTTCCACTTAGTTTAATTTGTTAAGCCTTGATTAATGTCATTTTCATAGTTTCGTTTTGTAACATTCTCGTCATTGATTTTCAAATTTGTCTGAACAATTGAGAACGACAGAGCGAATTATACCGATTCGGAATCCAAAAACAGTTTCGAAAAATAGCAAAAATCAAACGGATTTACAAAATTTACCAAGTCCCCAATAGAGTAGTATTGATTGTGAGGATATAACATATGTACAATATTATGAGATGAGGTTCTACACAAGTATAAGTCAATATTGCACATATATGTATATCCTTAAAAGATCTTAAAACTAATATAATTATTTCACCTTATGAGCGGATGGATACATACATATATCCATTATATTTATCTATTTCTATTACTATTATATAAAAAGCAGGCGATGAAAAAACCTTTTTCGAAAATAACGAATATTCTGAGAATATAAGCCAGTTTATTCCGATAGTCTCCTGTGAGTACATCTAAATTGTTGGTAAAAAATCAGCAAGTCCTCGGTTCCCCTAATTTTGGGTCTATATATTTATTGACCATGGCTTTACGTTTCCTAAATCGTTTCGGATGTGGCATCATTCGCATTCCCTGTGCTATTAAATTACCCGCCTGCAATCCAATGTTTAATATGCAGGTGCGCAATATTAGTAAGAAGAATACTTCTGATGCCATATCGAAAAACGAAGAGTGCCTATATGAACGTCTATTCTTCAAAAACTGCTTTAAGAATGCGTATGTTAATGAAGACCAGATGCTGCAACCAGACAAATTTTGTAATATATTCTCTTGCAGCTTTGGAAAAGAAAATAGGGTTTGCAAAAGAATAGGCCGACAAGCGCGAATGTTGCAAATAAGGATGGAACCAGGATGGACCATGTAGCCAGTCAAAATACAGATCCATACATACATATTCATTTGTGTTCTGTGTGAACTGAGAGGCCTGCTGACGTCAAGTCCTACACATCAATTTCGAAATTTCAGCTTACTATACCTATGTTCATTTTATTTTTATTACCTCTAGCATAATCGAATTACAATTTTCCTGCTATAAGCCAGCTAATTAAATAACTATCTAACAAAAAGCTGTATACTTGAAAGTGTAGTAATAAATTTGCATATATATAGGAACAATCCTCCACATCCTCCAGCCCCACCCTGATTGATGATTTTTGAGCGACTTGTAGAGTATAAACATAACGTAACTCCAAAATCTACCTTAAAGATAGCTATGATATTTTTAATTAGTCAATGAATTATTTATCTTTGTTGATGATAATGAAATAGCTTCCGTTCAATAGGACTGGCAAACAGAGAGCAAACGGGTATATCAGCTGCAATAAACTATAAGTTCATATATACAATAGTATAATCCCACCGACTTATTCGCCATTGAAATGGACAAAACAGTTAACCAACAACGCTCAAAAGAATGGAAATTGGCTTGAAAATATTTGACACGGAGTAGGTTGAACGGAAAAGAGCAAATGGCATCAGCCAAACGCAGTGGTCCAGTTCCACAGATAATACTAAGCGGGTATTTCCGTTCTGTAAGCCCATGTTAAGTCATTTAAATAATTGTGCCACAAACGATTTGCGTACAATAGTACAATGCCGTGCAAAGTCTGGAAAATACAAATGCATTTCATAACAGACACGAGAGATACGGCCGGAAATTACTATACAAAAACAGAAGCTCATTATACGCTTACCTACACTCACACACTGGACGTAGGTTCAACGGCAACGGTAACTGAGGAGATGTATTTGAGAGTTGGGTAGATAGAGACAGAACGTGACACACAGGACAAAATTTTGATGTCAGGACTTGTCAAAATTAATCTAATTTATCATTATTGTATGTGACTTGACCTTGAATCATGGCTTAAATGAACATAACTTTAAGGTCGGCTACAAACAGTTACTAGTTTGAATATTAGAATATGTATTTCCTTAGCCGACAGCTATTTACCAGTTACGCCAATAATATAATGTTCAATTTGCCTTGGTCTAATCGAATGCATTTTATTTTACTAATTTGATTAGAAAAATACTGTATACAGTAGACAGGTTCTGTATACGGTATATTTTGTTTAAACCCTTTCTTGAAGAGAAATAAGTGGCATTGCAATGCTCAGATTAGACAATATAATTTTAATTCACAGTTGAAATTTTGTATTCTAACTATTTTAGTCTACACATTCATTATAAATAAATTCTTCAATATTGTTAATTTGGCCTAAAGATTCTCAGAGACATAGGTAGAAAAAAGTATGTTCGAATGAAGTAATCTTATATTTGATTTAAATTCTGATGTAAATTATTATATTGATACAAATTGTTATACTATTAAAGGATCATATTTATGGATATTATCGATAGATTGAAGCTCCTATTGCGCAATTGCAACTAGTAACAGAGCAAAGTGTGAGAAAGGACCTAAACACTTGTTGACCGGGATTTTATAAATGGGAAGCATTCGTTGATAATCCGCTCATGAAACGTCAATACAACCCGTCTGGCTGTCTGTCGGTCTGTCGCTCTCTCTGTCTGTCAACATGTTTACAAAGCATCAAGCTGTAGTTCAGCCAGACTGCCAGACCCGGCGGCTAGAAATTAATCAACAATACAATGGATATTGTGCGGCTGCTAGAATGCAATGCGGTAGCTGTGATAGCTTTTCATTGTGCCCAGTTGCTCCTAGTTCTATATCAATTTGGTATATAGCCCCGAGGCCACACACATTCGCATACAAAAACGCACACACACATCGAATAAGGGATTTGCTGGAATGTGTTTAATACCAGTTTGTGTTTTATCAACGCTCATACCCCGAACCCATTCAACATTGGATGTCTGAACGCGTCGATCGAGGAACCTATGAGAGCAAAAGGCTTCACATTATTTACGTGGGCGCCTGCAGCTCGCTTTGATCAAACTTATTTAAGACAATCGATTACTTTTCTCTTAATATATATCTCTTAGGCAGATCATATGCCTAGCATTGGATCTCTCAAGTGGAGGTGGAGTCTAGAAATAATCTTTTAGTTTAATGTATAATTGAAGCTTTTTGAATTTCACAATACTAAGGAATCTTTAGCAATATCATTCTATGTGTTATAGTTTATAGAAATGTATACAAATCGTTACATTTATATATGTACATTTCCATTTCCAATCGGGGAAAATTGGGTTTATAATGCCTACAATTTCAGTTGTAGTATCTGTATATGTATGATTCACAGGTCGGTCTTGAGAGGATGGACAGTTCTTGCGGTTTAGATCAAAACAAATCAGATGCTGCATTCGTGCGAATAAAGAAATAAGTAATAGGCAAATAAAATATAATACCAAATGCATCGAGAGGGTCTACATCAAAGACCAGCGACCTTCGACAGTTTGGGCTATGCTAACCCTTTCCCATTTCAAAAACAAATGCTATTGTAGCTACCGGTAAAACGCGAATATTTTGCACGGGTGTATAGCCATTATCCGATTTCCTATTCTATTGTCATCTTGTTATTGTTGTTGTAGTTGTTGACGTGCACACACATACGAGCTCACCAAATATACTAGGGAAGGTATCATTGCCAGCAGCGAGGATTGATTTGATGCATTTGTTTGGCCTTGCGTCAATCTTGTTAGCAATGAAAAAGATCTTAACAAATAGTAACTCGGATTATAGCTTCTTATATTATTAGCATAGACTGATTCCCATTCCATTTCCTCAATTTTGCAATGCTTCGAGTGCTTAGAGTACTCGAGATTATGGCACATTTTTATACGCAATAACAATAAATTAAGCAATACTATTTGTGGTGTTACTAAGAATTTCTAATTTATAGAGTTAAGGACGAAATATATATACATATATTGATATATCTCCTAGCAATGAAAGGCATGAGAAAAATAGTCTAAAACTGAATTTAAAAGATTACATTTCATTTCTTTTCAGTAAAATTACTGCAGTCCCGCTCTTGACTTTTTACTAAAACAAATTCAAATGTTTTTGAACGTGGACAAGTATTAAGCAACATTTTAATTCGTTTTTCTGTGGAACTAGCTGACGAGACAATATGCGTAATCAAGCTGCTATAGCGCTGCAATGCGAACTTTCCAACAAATTTTCTGCATAACATTAAGATTCAAAATTACATATGAACTCGAATTACATATGAATTCATTTTCCATAATTTTTGGCTTAAAGTGATTATGATACAAATATTTACAACCATCTATTTTATGGTCATTGTAATTGTTTATTAATCGTGTTCTTAATTAACAGAACGTCGTTCATTTAATATGCGGAACGAAATGGAGTTAAATCAACTCTCATGTGATATGCATTCAAAATCCCAACTGTGTTTACGAATGAAAATTCAATTAAACAACACCTATTGAATGAAATCTCAGAAAAAAAAAAAATCAAAGGCCACTAATGAATATTTACAGGATAGCAAAAAAAAAACCGAATTGTAGTGGCTAACCACATAGCATAACAGGATGCAGCTCACGTCTGAGGGACAGGCTAAATGCTGCACACTACATGCATTGGGTATGTGTGTATACATATACATGTGTATATGTATCTGTCAGATACAAATCACATGTGTGGATACAAACAAATCCGAGACTATATACTTATTTGTGCACTTGTGTTTGTGCGTTGTGCGCTCTTACTTGGCAAATTGAAATTTACGAGAGCATTGCAAGGGCAAGCGTTGAAGGGCTAAATTGAGTATGACTAGTAGATACCCCTTACGTACATATGTCGCGAGTATAAGCAAATCCTCACTTGTTCACTTGCTGAATCAGAATCATTTCCACTTTCCATCTAGAGCTGAACATATCCTGCACACAGTCATATACAGGGCATATACATAAGACGTATTTGTCCACGACTCACGAACATCACGTGAAACGTGTCACTTTAATTGTGACAGATTGTGGTAACAAACACTCACACACATGTGGGCGGGCTCGATATACGGCGTATGCTGAATGCTGAAAGCTGATTGGGCTCTCTGGCAGTAGGAATATCAATAAATTATTGTCATAATACATACATATGTTTTCATTAAATCCACCAAAGAACTTCCTACTCAGGCGACTTTAATGTAAAGTCTAATCCAACTTTAAGTTTGAGCTGCAATAAACACGCACATAGCCAAATCCGCCCCATATTGCGACACGTCCGGAACAATGCTCGCCTTGTGTCTCACGCACTTTTGCTGCTTCAACAGCAACAACAGTCAGAGCGAGAACAACAACAACAACAACAGCAGCAACACCATTGTCAATATTGAAGGAGGCCTGCGCAAAATTGTGCACTCGCCTGGTTTGTTATCTAAAAATAATTATATTAACTTTGCTTTTTGGTAGCTTGGCTTGCCTCTTGTTGCCTGGCTGACTGGCTGGCTGGATGTATATAAACACACGTATGGGTTCTTAACGTTCTCAGTTTTACTGCTTTTTTAAATTCTTTTAAAAGCTTGCCTAATGTACTACAAATTTATGATGCCTTTTTAACAAGGCTCCCGCAGCCAAGAAAATATTAGCCATCAGGGAAAAAGGCAAAACGAAACAACAAAGGCCAAAAGACGTTCACTTCTTTGAATGTGTCGCTGAATCACTTGATAAAAGGCTGACAGCTAAGAATTTCATCGAAATTCCTATGATCAAAATTCCTATACCTATAATGAATCACATTCTAATGTATTTGCCAAAGTCCTCATTGATGTCGCCGTGGAGTACTCTAGGTTGCTAGAAGAAACTTTTCTGATGACAACATCTCAATGCTCACCATATACATATATGTATATGTATATGCATAGATTTGAAATGCAAATTCACAATATGGATAAATAAATTGTGTTTTACCTGCTCTAGTTGTGCAACAGTTCAAAATGTACATTTATATAAAAGAAGTATACATACATACATACAAGTATATGTATGTGTAACTTAATATTATAAACTTTCCATTTCGAGTGAAGCTCGTATATAAGGGATATTTAGGTCCTTTTAGGTATGCTTTATGTACAGCTTAGCTCTACGTTGTGTACACCTAAAAGCCACCTGCTTCAATAATGGAAAACAACAAAGCAACAGTTTCGACGCAGCCACAAAAACGACGCAGGAAAATCCATAAAAAACACCTTTCTGCTTGTCTCACTGGCCCACTGTCCCAATGGCTCACTGGCTGCCAAGAGTAAACTTTAGGTACCTACTTGGGCGCTGCCTTTTTAACAAAAGTTTGATATCATTTGATTTGATTATACATATATACATATGTCAAAGAGATTAGCACGACAGCTCAAACAAATGTCCAATTTATCGAAATTAACAAAACACAAATATTCTTGGTGAACGACCATTAATTAGATTTCTGCGTTTAATTTTCATTAATTTCACTCGGGATTCGGATTCGGATTTAGATGGAGATGCGAGTTCGGGACACGAATTTTCAGCGTACCACACATAAGAGCTGCGCGCGTACAACTGACTTTGATTTTCTGCCTTTTTGGCCACGACAAGGACGAGGACGTGGCCACACGCACAACAAGTTGCAAAATTCGAGTTGGTCGAGGTCGAAAATGACGAGGCCGACAATGCCCGACGACATTGCTCGGCCAAATTTTCGTGGCATTGAACTACGAGTTCGCAGCTTCGAAAGCTTTTTCGCAACTTGTTGCCCAATCAGCTGTTGCACTTGCCTCACTCAAATTTATACACAAATGTGTGTACATCAATCTGACAAGGGGACATTGCGCAAATGCCATAAGAAATAAAAAGAAAATATAACACAATTCTAATGAATATAAATAAAACTTTCAAAGTTATATTATTATGACGTATTAGTCCTTTAGCCTGCATACAATACTTTATGTATGATAGAGCTCAAACAGTTTGTTTCAGTAATCTACAACTACACTTCCATGTTGAGGATTTAATTTTACTTACTTCTTTTTTGTTGTCTTATTTGTCAGCATTTGGTGACAACAAGTTAAAATGGCTGATGTTCGAAAAAGCTTCGAAAGCTTTGATAGCGATGAAAGCGCTTTCTCTTGCCTGCCAACAACTTCACTTTAACGTAACCTTAGATAAAGATATATGTATGTATGTATATATCTACATATGTATATAAATGTGTGCATATACATATATATATATATATATATATATACATATAGGGAGATACCAATACCAGTCATTGTAACCTGTCTGTATTTGCATGGATGCCACTCAATAATACAAATGTACATATAATGTACAATATGCATAAATATGTTTGTGCGTATACAAACATAGATTTTGCACACTTTCTCTGCATAATATGGGTTGAGTAAGAGTATATGAAATGCTGAGAGTATTGATGTTTAATGCAAAAATAACTGTTCCAATTAAAGCTGCTATTCAGTTATGATTTTTTTTCTCAATCATACATTTTTGAACACATTCAGGTATCAACTTAGCAGTAAGTAGTAAATGCTCTTCAGAAAAAATTCAGAGTATTTGCAACCAATATATGTAACTATATAACTACATACATACATACGTAGAATTGTTGCTGTCCGGTGTTAAATAGCATAAAGGAAAATATGATAAATGTTGCTGACCTTGTTAAAGGGAATGTGCGAGTTTGTCTGAGTAATACAAGCCGTATTCCCACTTCTGAAGATGGTTTTACGTTCTATAAGTTTGTATATTTTGTACATAACTTAAAAGTATATTCTTCTGCATCAGGATCTTCAAAGTGTTCAATTTCGAGGCTTTGATTATGAAAATGTAGAGCTTGCGAATGTGAATAAAGGCAAAATAATAAAAGCGTTGGCAATTCGAATGTAAAAATCTTAGAATATAATTGGACGAGATTACGCACGGACGGGCATTACACAAACCCAATATACTGTGATGTGACCCTTTCAATGAAATTTGTAGGCGATTGTTCAGAAGGCATATTTAAAATTAGGCTAATGACATTCACTGGACAGGAATAAGGATACTGAATCACAGGGAAGTCGTGTATGCATATGTGAATATGTCCTACTTTCAGCTTGATATGTACATTCGCCACTTAAACACGTTCATCCACGTCAAGTTTGTGAAACACCATGTGCTTTTACCGAATAATCATAATTAGATCGACTTGAGCACAGCTCTGCGGATGCCAGAGCACAAGCTTACGCAAAAATTGTCATGAATTATATATCTACTATCTATGTATGCATACATATGTAGGTTACACAACGAATCGGTAAAAAGGCGCCAATCTAAGCTAGGCGCCACAAAAATTAGAATATGTCTGCGTCTCTGTTGGAGATGTTTTGTGGCAGTCATTCGCTGTACTCATCCTTCATATGAAGAGGCCATCAAACAGGTTCATTAGTTGAGTGAGAATACAAATGGCATGTGTCGTCAGTCAGAGGGTTGTTAAACTGTGACGCATTGACTTTGTTATCAATAAATAATCATATTCTAAGCACCAGAATTACTTTGTCTTCAATTTTCAAAATTAAAAAAAAAAAATAATAATTATATGAGATGAGACGAAGATTAAATATGTTGTAAATAATCCTTGCATTATGTGTCTTTGTTATTCAGATATTACGTCTATTGAAATTATTTGATAAACGATTACAGATATAAAACCAACTTTTAAACATTTTATTTTTCGAAGTATTACTGAATTGGACGAGTGATGATGAATATATATGTGAATAACAATAATAACTTTCATATTTCAACTTGTTTATACCCTGAACCCATAGAAAATGGAAATTACGGTAAATTGGTTTTGTTGTAATGTATGTAACAGGCAGAAGGATGCGTGGCAGACCCCACAAAGTATATACACACATTCCATCCGTATGTTTGAACGCGTCGATCTCAGAAAGTTAAGGCTAGTCCTTGGTGCAATACACAGCACAGATAAGTGAGATAAGTCATATAAGTGCACACGTATATACTCCAAATTTAATAGCGCTAAATAGTCCCCATTCATACGGACAGATCACCGGACATCGCTCAAAACCAATACAGCAATCTTAATATATAGTCAGTCCCGATTTACTCTGCCCCGCTTGAGATATTGAAGCTCTTAACAATAGTAATGTGATTATACACGAATGTTTTCCCGATATAATACTGGCCTTTTAAGCTTATTATGAAAATCTTATCTATTTTAACAATGAATATGTTCCAAATTTCAAGGCTCCAGCTTCAATAGGTGTGAAATGTCCATTCAATGTCCATTCTTGTAAAATAAACATTGTACAATACCATATTTTAACTTCGTCAGTGAAAACACATGAAAACTTGATTTCTTCCTTCTCGTATTGAGTTAAACATAAAACCAGATCGATCTTCAACCAGTCAGCACACTTCAAATATAATCCTATTACAATTTAGTTAGTCCCCAGATAATATCAAGGCCAAGTATGTATCTCAACATAAATAGCTAGAGATCGATGTAAACACTTAAAATTAAGCACTTGAGACCACAGCCGTTGCGCTGCAGGATACTCAATTGCGAGCTCCCTGGCGACAGACTGTCTAGAGTCTAGACAAGTGCAGTCTGCGCACCTGGCAAATGCATAACGGTCTCCGTACAGGTAGAGCCCTCAGCCTCACCTGACCAACAAGTTTTCAATAGCATTTGTTTCAGCACTGCGCAGGCTAATGATATTTTAACAAGATAGCGGAATTTCCCAGCTCTCAAGAACTCCGAGTCAAGCGGCGGACAGCGTAGCTAAACAGACTCTAAGTCCCGGGGTAGGTTTCATTCATGAAATGTGTTAGAAATTGGGAAAACATCTTGAGAATGCCTTAAGACACTTGACAGTGAAGCCTCTTTCACAGTTGAGTTTCCATTCATTCATGAATAGCGCGTGATTTTCGTATTGTGCATGGAATCTAATCAAGTTTAGCCTGACATCCAATGTATGTTAGAGTAGTCTAGTCGAGTTTACTTTGCCCATATTACCAACAAGTGAAAACTTTTAGTACTTCTTATGTAAAGGTATTTAAGGCGAGCTCCCAAAATCATATCTAAAACTATTTGACTGTTTGTCCAAAAAATAATGTATGTATATATAGTTTTCTTATCATTATCATTGTATTGACTTTCTACTATCCAGCTTGTCTTTGCAGTAAAATTTGCAGAATATTTATTTAATATAGACCAATTCAAGTTTCACTACTACGACTAAGGTTTTCTATTTAAAGAGCAAAATATTCAATGAATTTGCAAAAAAAAAAAAAAACAAAACTGCATACACAACAGGAGTTGGTGCCACCTACCTGAGCACTTCAGTCTCAAGAGCTCGATCTTCAACTCAAGTGGGCGCACACTTGAAAAACAGTAAGGCAAGTCTTTCATATTCGTTCTGATAACGATCGTGCAATAGATGAATACTACCTGAGACGAATTTTCAAGAATGTGCACAATGAATGGAACTCTGAATTCCGTTTAAAGCCACCGACTGGGCTATTCTGCCCGAGAACTGCTGACCCGCAGGGGCGTAGGTGCAATTGCGTTTATTAGCACCGCACCCCTCATTCTTTCTCTCTCATTGAGTTTTGGAAGAGCCCACAATGAAGAGTAGAATGCGTCTGCCTTGCTCATTGAAGGATCGATGACAATTGTTGTTGACTTTGTCTGAATCAGCTGAAAGACCGAAGGCCCGAAGGAGTTTTGTTGCGCCCGATTCGATTTGGCCGATACTCCTCTGCAAGTATCATTTGATTATTTCGTACCCAACAACGATAAGCATCTGAAATGGCATATTCTGTATGTTACAGATTGGTTGTGCTAAAATCGTTGCATGCGCAAAACATCTTTGATTGGAGTTTTCGCTCAATTAAACATTAAACCTTGAGATTTTCAGGTACCTTTCTAAAGTAGCACCATGATATCGCCATATTTCACATGATTAATTGTGGAGCGATGAGAATGCAACTTTTATTGTCGTCATTACTGTCGTTGTTGCGGTTAGCCTTGTAGTAGATGAAATAGCCAACCGAACCGAGCCAACCATGAATTCGCTCCATAAGTGAATAGCATTTCAGCAACTGAATGCTAAAGTGTTCTAAATATAAATCCTATGTATAACAGATACACTAAAATTCAAATTCGAATAGACTACCCTGACTGCGGATCTGTCCACGATTGGTTACGCCTGTCGACTTATAGGCCGGACGTACCCAAATTAGAAGGAATGAAATCTAGGTTGATATGTGTGAAAATGTAATCTGACAAATTTCGGAAAAAGCAACTATATTTCAGGCCATCATTTTCTAGTTAATTGGATTAACGTTAAACGCGTTATTTGCTATAACTTCAAACAATTTTCTCTAGTTCCTGGGCGTATGTCAGCGTATGAACAGCTATATCTTTTGCCGGCACTTTCTCCTTTTGCCTCATATGTAGATCTGCATAATTGAAATTTCCATCCTCATCTAGGGTCCATTTACGTTTTTTGACCAGAGCCTGCATCTCATGGCCTCCGGGCTTGAGACCCAAGCGAAGTGCAGCCTGCTTTTGTGCGATCTTGCCATAAGACTTTTCCATGCATGAGGCTATCTCCTCCCGGGCCGTATCCACCAGTAGGTCCATAAAATCAGCATATAATTCAGAAGGCATCGACTTCTTTGCCTGCAAGATTTTGTTGTACCGTCCCTCCATGAAGTAGTTCTCCAGCGCCAGCACCGGCGAAATGAAAGGGTTTTGCAGAAGCAGAGCCGACGGTAAACGCTCCAACTCAATGTGAAAGTCAGCAATGCGATTGTTGGCCAGCAAATAGAGCAAGTGGAGACCCATGAATTTGTGCATCTGCTGCGAGGAGTCTAGATGCTTATCATAGTCAAAGTAGTACATCTTTAGCTGTGTCATATATCGCTCAAAGGCGGCATTGTCTTTGACCTTGATGCTGTGTTCAATAGCAATTTCCAGCATATCCCGTGACCTCTGCAGCTCCTGTTTCTGCTGGGGATTTACTTGGCCCTCATCCTCAACGTCCGCGTAGCCAGAGCGAACCATCTCCAACTTAAGTGAGTTCAAGAGCTGGCCACAATGCGCCAAATTCGGTGT
The DNA here is from genome assembly GCA_035045965.1 of Drosophila aldrichi. NCBI lineage: Eukaryota > Metazoa > Arthropoda > Insecta > Diptera > Drosophilidae > Drosophila > Drosophila aldrichi. Next base: position 1,481,223 of record JAWNOM010000341.1, on the reverse strand, counting down.
GGCTTTTGACCATTCTGATTTCAACTCCTTGTAAATGTTCGACATCACGTTAGAACGATGAATTTGTAAGATATTAGTTAGTATTTTCCATCTGCTGTTTTGGATGGGGGTGTTAATAAATTTTTATTTTTTTCGGATACAGCTGGTAGAAAATGATGGTCCCAGGCCTACTAAACATTCATACATACATAAGTAATAACAGTCCCATCTGAAGTGCGTGAGTGCTCAAAATTTTGATGTAGAAATGAACGATATCGATTTCGATTTCATAGAAATACATTTGGAGTAAATCTTGTGATTTGCAGATGCTGCAGGATAACCCATGATATACGTAGCGGACAGTTGGATACGGAGAGATCGAAACAACTTTGAATCCTGCTTAAAAAGTCAGTCAAATTAAATTTAAAAAGTAGGAGTGCTCTAGTCGAGACTGCTCGATATTCTAATCATTCTGCACCCAGACTAATAGTGTTAAAATAAGGCAGAAAAAAGAAATGAATTGATCGATTATTCTCGATACAAACTTATCGGGTGAGTTATCGAAAAAATATGATAAACTCTTACTGCGTAGCTCTCTAGCTCTTATATCTTCTGAGATCGGCTTGCTCATAAGGACGAATAGACGAATAGAATCCTGCGATGATTCCTTCTGCCCGTTACATACTTTTCACAAAACATTATATCCTGATTTCCCATTTATAATGGGTTCAGGGAATAAAAATATATAGAAAGTGCTAAACGTCTGCCTAAAATAATCTATAATAAGCTTTATTCGACATTTGATTAGTAGATTTGAATTTTTAAATGTGCGATAAAAATTGCAATTCTCTATTGAAATGTTTTACCTAGGCCTAAACTAAGATCAAGAATGCATGCATAAGATTTCAGATTGTACATTTGTCGACGACTCCAGTGTATTAAAAATAGAGCTTATTATTATTATTTTTCTTTTTTTTTTTTAAATAGTTTTTATTTTAGACTATTCAACATATACACTTTAATGACTATCTTAAGAGGACAACGAATCAGTTATTTTTTGTACACATAAAACTTAATCAACAATATATGTTACGCACAGCACTTGGCTGTGGGTGACGTCTGGGGGCTATTCGAGTTGGCTGATAAATTGAAAGTGGGGCTTTCGGAGCCGCCCTTCTTCTGCTTGACGCGTCGGTTCTGGAACCATATCTTCACTTGTTTCTCTGACAGTCGTAGACGGTTGGCGATCTCGATACGGCGCAGACGGGATAAATAGGCATTGTGGGAGAACTCTCTTTCCAGCTCGAGCAACTGGGTGCTGGTAAAGGCAGTGCGGATGCGTTTGCTGGAGTCGGCATAGTCATTGATCAAGGGGGTGATCTCCAAGCCGGCGCTGGAAACCGCTGTTTGAGACTTAACGGGGGAGCTGGCAGGCGAGCAAGAAGAATCATGCTTGAAGCGTTTCATTGGCTGCTCATCAGGATTGCCGTAATCCAACGATGTAGTCGAGGATGCCGATGGCGAGGTACAGAAGGCACCGGCTTCATAGATGCTTTGACCGTAGACTCCTGTCGGCGGAATTGATGGCAGAGCCAGTTGAGCACTGGCGCTGTGAGCAACGGCATTGGCTGATAGTGGCGGCGATGGATAGCAGTCGTCATAGCTCCCGAACCCGCTGGACTTACGCTTGGCTGCAAAAAGCTGCGCATACGGATGATACAGAGATGCGTGAACAGCCGCTGCAGCAGCTGCTTGATGCTTTTGGTGTTGTTGTTGCTGTTGTTGTTGCTGCTGCTGCTGTTGTTGCTGGATGCCAAGGGAGAAGAGGTAGCTGCCCACATAACTGGCTGGATATGGCAGCATGGGTATCCCTGGCAGCATTGCGGCTGCAGCAGCTGAGGCGGCCACAGCTGCCGCCGTTGCATTGACAGTGGGGTCAATGGGCGACCCAAGTGGTTCCTTATTCTTGTTGATTGGTGGTATATCGCTGAGCAGCGAGTCCATTAGAAAGGAGCGCGACATGTTTCCTGAAAGTCGTGATTCGTGAATGCTGCAACTGCTACTCAATTCGGTGCGAGATCCTAGCACGATCGCTGTTCGAGCGTTACTGGTTAGCTCTCAGGCTGTTTCGTTTACTTTATATAGACACCGTTGGCTGCGGGGTTGTTTTTGCACACCCTTGGCCTGGCCTGAGCTGCGTTTTCATTGTTGTTGACTTCTTTGAGGGTTGTTTGCTTTTTCCCTCTGACCATTAAGCCACCATTTACAGCTTGTCTTCGTCTAAACACAGAAACTGTAGCCATTGAAGCTCCGCCCCTAACACACACAGATCATTCACAATGGCAGGTAACATATCGTTAATGGTTGTATGTGTGTGTATGAATGGCACAATGTTCTCAACCAAAGTTTGAAATTAGAATGCTAAAGACGAATTTGATTCGATATGTTATTGCTTTTCATAGCCATTTACTGCAAATCTTTCTTCAAACATTCAATATTTAATGTTTATATAATATAATACTAATACATATATGATCGCTTCTGATCGGTTCTGTCTTTTAACATTTGAGTTAGATCCCAATAGTTAATTATATACTGCATTTAACATCTACCAAAGAGATTGTCTACTTTTCGGTAAAATATGTTTTATAGTATAGTTTATTTATAGTATATAAAATCGGAATTATATTTCGAAAATGGTACGCGTTCAGTACTGGAAGTTGATATTTCTTATAGTTCGTGTAGTTATAAATATTTGAATAGTGAATGAAATGAATCACGAGCCGAAAAGATCAGTATTTTTCCGTGCTATAAGAAATAGATTTCGAATTAGAATTCAGTCTTTTCCGAATACACAAGTTGTGAAAGAATTTGACGTGTGAGAAAAGAAAAGAACAGTCAGTAGAAGAAGCAATATAAAAATCAACGGATATTTTATTTCTAACTGCATTACAATGAAAATGTATTCACATATATGACTGTATGTTTAGATGGAGAACATAAGAGAGCATCCAAATTCAGACAGTGATCTCTAATTCTAGTTATACATCATTATACTTGTGTCGTTACGACATCTCAGTTGCATCGTATGGATACATGGCTTATAAATTATTACTATAAATAAAAAATCAAATCAACAATCACGATTTGCTGAAGTCAACTAAAAAATATTTTCGCACATATTCTCCAGCTTACGGATCGTTTCGACTCGTCCCTTTGACATTAGTTGGAATTTTAATCTATGAAGTAAGGATTTGATTATTCAAAAATACTGTGAATATTTAGCTGATCGATCACACAGAAAGCTGAAATCGAGAAATTTCATGCTATCCTTTTGCTTGGCAATTTGTCTGTTTGTATTGTGGACTGCACTATGATAACCTTAACATGTTTTTATGGATGCATTACCTTGTGTGCGTCTGCCAAATCGGTTAACAATGCCCTCACATAGCACTACACACACACACAAGCACACATACACATATACGCATTCAATCTTGGCCCATTCAGTTTGAGCCGTGGCATTTCATTCACGGCCTGGACCCTGGACCCGATGCCCGATGCCCGATGCCCGATGCCCGATGCCCATTGCGTCTTTGTGCTCTGCCAGACAGTGAGTCGCCTTAGAAAGAGAGAAGTTGACAGCAAGGGCAAGAGCGAGAGGGAGTGCAGGAGAGTTGATTTTTGGGCTACGTTACAGAGAGAACATTTGGCGGCAGTTTTACCATTTGTTAACTGACTTTAAGGATTTCCTATAATTGTCCTTTTCACGCCATTGTGCTACGGTGTGTGTAATGCTTAGGTGTCTGTCCGGGTGCTGCTTTGTGTTGTGTCTCTTCTTTCTGCGACGCTTCGATGATATTTTATCATATGTTAAGTGGCTATAAAACTCCACACAATTACGAACGTTAATTGTTGTCCCACTCTGACGGTACATCTCAAATTGCATTGTTAACTGCAGTTGCATAGCTTTAGGGTCCTACATAGGGAGGAGTCCGACATGTCGTTTGTTTTTTCTGCTTTGGGGCATTGTTGTTAGTTTTGGCTTCTGCTTAATTGGCGTACTTTCCTTATTGTAAGCCCATGCAAAAATTCTTTGCAATCCAAGTCGCAGCTGCAGCAACGATTAATTTTTTTTTTTTTTTTGGCAATGCGTTGTGTAGGCGTTGCGCCGGTCTCGTGCTCAGAAACTGGACCAGTTTTTGTTATAAGATATTGTTATTCGTGAAGGGCCTCTTGAACACTGTGCCGCTCACCTTTGACCACATCCGTTTGTATATGCTCAGTTTATACGCTCGAATTACTTCGAGTATTGTTAATCGAATAGATCGTGCTATTATCGCAGTCTGTGTTCCAGGAATGCTAAGGTCAAAGCAGGTATTAATTTGTTTCCTCGGACACATGAGCTAAATTTACACTGAGAGAATGTTTGAATTCGATTAACAAACATGCTTAAGAATCCAGTAACTGGAGGGCTCTGAGAAGCTCCCTTTTGGAAAAGCGAAGACCACAATATCATTTTAATTGTAAACAAAACTGGGGTAAACGCTAAGCAAATGAAAGCGGAAAGAAACTTTGTATATAATTTTAAGCAGATGGAATGTGATAGAAAGAGAGAGAGAGTGAGAGAGACTCTATGGCAAACTGGATACACCAGTCAACGCGTGCACGCTAAGAACCACCACCAGGAGCAGCACCAACAAGATGGGATCTGCTGCACCCCGCTTGGCTTATGAGAGTTCAGTTGCTTTGATTGTACAGCATATCGTTCTTGACATTAATTGGTTGTGACATTTGCATTTGACTGATTGTTGTAGTTGCCATTGTTGCTACTTTGGCAAACACAGTCAGCGAGCTGCTCGGGCTGTACTCCCATTTACGGCTGAGGGTTTATTTATTGTAGCTCAGGGGCTCTTGACGGACAGAAAGTGGAGAGAAACACTTCTATGTACGGCTGTTGGCTTAACAAATATGACTTCATTATCGCTCAAGTAGCCTCATATTATAGTGCGCTTATGAATAAATTATAGAAGAGCTTTGCACCACTGAGCGATTGGGGTTTCGTTGCGTGTTTCTGAGTCATCAGACCTCCGGCAATAGATGAGTGCGTGCGGTCTGTTTGTTTGGAATGTCGTTTAGTACCAAATTGGTGAAGGACTTTACGATTCTCCTATGACTTAGCTGCAATGCTGTTGGCTATAGAAATACATTTCAAAGTCCTTTACCGACTGTTTAATATTTGATGGCATTCGACCAAAGGCCCAGGACAACAATGCCCAGCTCCATGATTCATTTATGAATGAAAGTCAGTGCAGCACAAAGGTCCGAAACAATGAAACAATTGTATTGGATTCTGAACTGAGAGCCGAGAGTCGAGAGCTGCGAGCTGCGAGCTGCGAGCTGCGAGCACTTGCAGTGATCTGCAGATGTCTTTGTGCAGGCCTCGCCATTCATGTAGCTAATGTCCTTTGTGTGCCGCCAGGCCAGGTACGAGTGGACAGTCAAAGATGCTAACTTTTACGCAGATACCAGATAGTTTTTTAGCGGCCATCGTGGTCGTGGTATTCGACGGCCGCTACCATTAATCAGAAGTGCTTTGTTGTGGTCAATGTTGTGGCTTTTTGAAGAGGCCAATAGGGTGTAAAGGTCCAAACAATTGAGTCGCCGCCAGCCAACATTCTCAACATTCAGCCCTTACGGAGTTTAACAACTAATCAAATTATACAAACACATAAAACGTACGATAACATGGATCTACTTAACATCCCTTTCCACCACTTCGCCAAGTCAACTGCGACAGCCAGTCAATAAAAACCATATTTAAAATTAACAGAAAAAATAAAAATAAATAAATAAATGTGTCCACATCCTGGATAAGGGTAATGGAAAAGCGCGCGCGGTCTCCTTGGCAGTCGCTCGCGATTCTGCGCAATAGGCGGCACGTTCTACAGCGGACTGTGTTCTTGATGGTATCGAAACAACCCCAGGATTGACTCAAATGAATAAATCTAATACATAATGCACACGGCTGCATTATCAATTAATAGACAAAGCACCCTTTTGGGACTCGCAGCAGTTGTTACATTCGTATCTCTTTGTGGCCCTTATCGCCGTTTATGATTTCTAAATTGACAAACATGGCTGCCGCCAAGCGAACATTTGTACTTAACTGAAACAAATTGGGTAATGGGAATACAAAGCTAGTACTCGCAAGGAAGAACTTAAGTCTGTAGCTAACGTTTCGCTTTGTAGATATACTGGATTGATAATTCCCATTGTCGCCAATTGGATAATTTGTTTTTTAGGCGGTAAGATTTATTAAAATATGTCAGTTTTATTTAATAATTTTTATGTAAACTAAGTTGTATGATTAGTATTTCAGATTGTTATTTAATTCAAAACTTGAGTAACATGTATTTTGTTTATGCTTTTGATTTTGTTTATACTTTGGACGTATTTAAATATATATGACGCATCATATTATGATTACTGAGTTGTTGTACATATGTATGACCGAATCATAATTATTAAACGAAAAATATCATACTCGTATTTTGTTATGATTAAAGATTGATTGGTCAAATAACAAAATGGAGGATAAATATACAAAAGAAACACGTAAAAATAAAATATCTTTGTCAAACAATGATATCACAAATATATTAAAATAGCATATCAAAATTTACTTGATACTGAGCAGAAATCATCAGATCTGGAATATCGAATATGTACTTAAGCAAACGCTATTTATTTCCAATTCAGTTTGCAGACAAAGTGGTTAGCCAAGTCGCAAACCAATTTAGAGATGCGATTGACACAATCCCAACCAGTGAATGCAAAACTGTACTTGAACGGGAATGGCATTTCAATTCGTATTAAGCTTACCTTCATTTGCAATTTACGCATGATACGCGTCTCTTCCCAGCGATCCAGCTCGTCCCACTCCTGATTTGGACACATGAAATACGAAATGGTGACTATAAAATGGATAAATGAATGGTATAATACTCACCTTACCGCGCCTACGCAGCAGATAGTAACGGTACATAACTATAGTTACAGCCAACAGAAGCGCCAGCCCAGTGCCAGCCGCGGCACCCAAGACTGCCGAGCTTACCATTACCATTTTAAATCTCCCGTTAGTCGAATGACTTTTCGCGTATTCTTCAGTTCAGGCAGGCTTGTCAGTGCCTAAAGTGGAAATTAATGAAACATTTACTTTACTTAATAATCGTTCCCAAAATATAAAATGTGTATTAGATTTGTGCACAGTTTGCCTTACTGTCAATCCGTCCGAACACAAACTGTTCCATAACTATTTAAGCAAAAATAAATCGAATAAGATTATATTTGTCACCGATTTAAGATGCTCTAAGATGCTCTACAGATCTACGAACTATATCTTATCAAACAAGTAAGAGAGATCTAGTCTAGGCAGCTCGTCTCGTCTGACTTGTAGTGGGACTATTTACATAAAACTTTCAGACCATGATCACAATATATAGTGTATTATATTCCAATGCAAAAGTATCTAGTACATGAAATAGGTTTTTTACAAATCGGTGGGAAAAATGGGCTTGATATCCAAAACCTGTAAATTATATCAAATATATTCATACATATAATAGTTGATGAAGGACATCGAGATCAACATGCCCGGATTTGATATGCTACAAAAGGATGGATCGGATGATTGATAGGTAATACTAGGCAGATAGAGATATAATTATTAGCCAAGCAACAGTAACTGTTAATAATAATAAATAATAAATTTAAATTTAGAGTGATTTTTAAAAAATGTTATAATTTAATAGTTCTACTGTAAAGATACTCAAATATATTTTTACAGCTTTTAAAAAATAAAGACTTGCTTAAAAACGAAATTTGAGTGCTCAATTGTCAAATAGATTCGATTTCAAAATTAAATGTGCATGCGATTGGCGATTTTTATTTTCATTTTTCTATAGCGTGAGTTGTGGTTTTATTGCTTCCATAGGCTGTAGAGGGTAACAATATATGGTACTATTCAGAAGACTCTGATTCTTGTGTTTCCTCATCGGAAAGCAAGTCAGCATCCTGTAAGTTGTCCAAATCATCTGTGTCGTTCTCATCAAGTTTGTCATCTTCTTCATCTACATCATCTGTGTCATCTACATCATCTTGGTCATCTACATCATCTTTGTCATCCAAATCATCTTTGTAATCCAGATCATCTTTGTATTCTTCCTCATCCTTGAGCTCATCATAATTTTCCTCAGCGATATCTATATCATCCGTCTGCTCAGTTTCTTCAGCTGTGGCTGTTGTGGAGAGCAGCACAAAGCCGAACAGGGCAAGCAACAAAATGGAGCGCATGTTGATTGGATTCTTAGCGAACTGATCTCTGAAGCTCTGTTAGACAACTTTTTATACGTAAGCATCGATTTGGGTGTCTTACTCAATTTAGTTGTTATTGTTTGTTTTATAACAGCTGGAATCTTGAATGGAGTCGAGTCGGACATGAATATTCGAGGTTTGTTAAATATTTGCTGACATTAACTTCATATTTGGGATTTTCTTGTATTTCTAATGAATATCATTTTTCTTGGAATTTGGATAAGTTTGCACAATTGGTGGTAGGTGGAGGTCTATTAAAAATATTTGCTATATTAACAGAGCCGAATAGTAATACAACAACTCTGTTAAGGTTGAGCGTTTCAAATCAGACGAAGCCAATTGCCTTATACTCGTTCACATTAAAGTAAACTTTAGTCATGAATTAAGATACATATATGTACTTTATATAGCATGAGCCCATTCAAAATGGGAACAATCAAATATTATTGAGGTTTGGAAAACATAATTAATGTTATCATAAATTCTGAAAATTTTATTACTAAAGTCCATCACCAAGAATAGTTATTTAACAAAACCCAAATTGCTGCTCATGGGGAAGTTACAGATCTATTTCTGAAGTTGCAAAATATTGTCTACTTTAGCTCTATATATGAGGATCGCCCATCTTAAAACAGGGCCAATAATAGTTCACCTATCAATAATTTATATTTGTCAATATTCCATGGCTATGTTTTTAACAAGTTCGGAGACATTGCGAGTAATTAGAGTTTTTGTTGTATGTTTTTATTCAGGGATTATCTATAATACGATCAAAACCAATATGCCCTTCGTTGAAAATATATGTATAAGAACAACTTGTTGCGCCAGCATATTTTTTATAGCATAACTACGAGAATAAAAGAAACAACAAAAGTTAACTTACATGCTTTGCGGCTGTACTAAAATATGCTAATCACATAAAAGCATATACAATACATATGTATATGTTAATGCATAGATGCGACATCTGGAATAGACTTCCTCAACAAAAAAGCAACTAAGCTTTTTGATAAGAAAGTTTATTAGTATGAATGTAGACTCTCCAATTGTAAGGCGTCAAGAAATTACCCATCCGCCCACTAAGGGCGTGGCAAATCGGAATATACATTTTCTGATTCAGAAACCTTGATAGAGGTTTGAAGCTTGGAATGTATACTCGGATATATTGGGGTCATTCAAAGCACATCAAATTGATCGCAAGTATTATTCAAATTATGATTATATACTCGGCTTGACATGACATGACATGAGAGCTAATCCGTTGAATTACTCGTTGCTTGATGATGAGGAGAACGGTATTTTCTACAGTTTTAGTTAATTGCTGCTGGCACCCTTTATGAATGTACACAAAAATAATATATCTATACGTATATGTATGTATGTTATATCCATTGGGCGCGTGTCAATGAATAAAATAAAAATGTGCTATAGTCTATATTCATCATAGATAATTAAAGATTTAAGGACAAGTTTTTGAGGCTATTTAAAAAGGACAAAAGCGGTAAAATGGAAATTGCACTCAGCCAATACTTTCATTCACTTCGAAACGAGGTATACATATATAGAAACATGGAGCATGGAGCATGGAGCATGGAGCATGGAGCATGTTGCCCAACTATGTAGAGCTGCTTGGGTACATAGCCATCAGACTTTACATAACAATGCCAACAGGTTTTTGCGCGGGCTTAGCATAAAGCGTGCCTGGCCTGTCGTCGAATTAACATTTTGATTGGATTTTCCAATATTGCGCCATATGGCAGAGTTGGGAGCTCTGCAATTGACTTTGATGACTGACTGGGGCGCCGTGTTTACGTTCTTTTTTGATATTTCAACAAGCATAGAGCATTTACAAATTACTCGATAAGATAAACCGTTTTTTATTGTTTATGCAAAAAGTCTAGCGACCTCAGAATCGTTTATTGAAATCAAATTCCCATATGGTGAAATGTGATAAGTCATCGGAAAGTCCTTAGTTTATCTGGGGAGCTGCTTCCCCGACCTCAACATCAGTATTGGCAACAGCTTCAGGAACTTTATCGACATCTGTGACAGGTGCAACGGTGCTGGCGGCGACCACGACGCGAGGTCTCCAAAAGCGGCGACCGAAGCGTCTGGGACTAACCTGTCCGTATCCGCCCCAGTATGGGTTAAAGCCGTATGGGCTATACGGGCCAAAGTTCTGGGCACCGAACTGCCCCCAGTACTGGGGGCTAACCAAGGGAAGAATGGGAGGAGTAGCTACAGCGGGCACTACTCCCGCTGGGGCTTCCTCAACTGCAGCTACGGCAACGGGCTCACTGACAATGGCAGGTTGGACGGCCAGCTTGATTAGGGGCTTGCGTACGAGTGCTGCACGAGCCCTGATACTTGGTGTCTGCGCCGCCACAACGGCCATCAGGGTGATGAATACAAACGATTTGAAGCAACGCATTTTGGATTTCGAGTCCTGTCCTCTACTGATTCCAATTCTCACTGTTGGCTGCTTTTATCGAAAAACGAGTACTTCACTTTTTCCATGTATATTGATTCAATTCATTTCACTGAAGCCACCAATTGTTATAATTCAAACGTGCACATTATGCGAATCTCGAACGTCAAGCGTTTGAGGTATTTGCTGCCATTAGTACAAGTGTTTCTTTGTATTTTCTAGAAAGAATCCGAAAACAAGTCTGCAGTCGCCATAAAAAGCTGTTCAAATAAAACTTTTACCCTCTTACGCACTCTAATTGACTTCATTTGAAATGTTAAAAACAGCAAAATAAATATTAGTAGAACCATTTCAATTATTATATTGTTGGCAATTCTTCGAAATTTTTGGCGGGCTCTGTTTAACATTGACAATATAAGTATAATTAGCTCTATGATTCACTCGAAATAGACCCAAAAAGTACAATCACAAGTAGCAATCCAAATTCCGATTGTTTCTTTCTTTCATCAATCTTTTGTTTCATTGCTTTTTCTGATTGATCTGCTTATTGATTGATTATTTGATCTCTTATTGATTGTTTATCTTAAAATTATGGAAGATATGCCAGTACAATCTGAATACTATATCTCAGGTATGCGTACACAAGTATTTATTAGACGTCTAGAATCAATCATTATTGTCACGCCTATATACTCTTTGAACTCGGTAACCAAACATTAAAAGAACAAAAAATAAATAAATCAGGAAACTAAATCAAAGCATGTAACAGGGCGGACAGCGAGATAAACTAATTAATAAACTTAAATTAAGTTGTTTACTTTGATTATCGGAGTCGGCGACAGCGTCAGATAAGTAGGGCAAAAATCATATTGTATATCTATCGGCATGGTATCAATGTAATTGCCAATTGACGTCATATATATGTATATATTTATATATATGTATATACATACATATGGATATATACCAATAAGAGTAGGTGTAACAGCCAAACGATCTGCATGGCATAACAAATATGGACTTATAGAATCTCTGTATAAGCAATGCCTGATGATAGCGTGGCTATCTTATCAGGGATTCAAATGCGTGTTGGTATATGTGAGTGCATTCGAAGGGTGGCTGCTCTCGACGTAGCCTTACACATGCCGCATATGTTTATTTTGGTCGAGTTCCATTGAACCAAGGATGAGAACAGAAGCATAATATATTTTGTTTTTGTTTTCCTTATTCCACGCAACAAATAACTTTGCACTAAATTATTATCCGACAAAGAGGTAAATATTTACTTTACAGTCCACTCAGCGTTTATTGAAACAAAACTCATGCATTATTTATGTTTACTTAACTAGTTTTTCATATCTTAATTTTATAATAATAATCTACAACTTACCCACGTATAAATATCAATACGACGTTTTGGTTTGACAAATTGTTGGGTTACAAAGAGTTCGATTATTCAGTAGTTAATTTATAGAGTAGCATCAATCGTTAAAAATACGAAATCTACGTCTTAGGAACGCACCACATAACTGTTAATTTGATTTATTTATAAAGCATCCGATGGAGCACACCGAAAATGTATCTTTAAGTCTTGATAAATGATTTTAAATGCTATCTTATGGTTAGTTGGATTCGGTCGATACACATGAAATGTTAGCTGCATCAGCTAACGCCTTGCTCGCCGAGTTCCAACTGATTCTCACAACGCCAGGATATCTAATGGTAGACGCTGCGGAATAGATTACTACCATATGCTAGAAATGCTGTCACCAGTAGCGTAGTCGTGTTGCTCGCAAAAAGCTCCTTGCGGGCTTTAGCCTTCGCCTCGCAAAAAGCTTTCGCCTGTTATCAGTCACAGATTACTGAAATGGCCGGCGGATGCTTCGGCAGCGGACTGCTGATGTTTTGATAACGTGGCTGAAACGTAATTGTCTCGACTGTCTATGCAGCAATCAGCGTTACTTAATTTCGATTGACAGCCATCCCCTCGGCATGTTCTTTGAACTCACTCTCCAGAGCCATCTCCGACCAGTGTACTTTTCCTTGCCCACCTGTTGCAGGTGCTCTCTAAAGCTGTACATAGTATACAAACGCGTTTTCATGAATCCATTGGGTAAACTTAATTACTTTTCAGCGATATTTTTATTAAAAATTCTCATGAATTATTTTTACAAGTTTAACATTAAATGCTTCATTAGCCCTTCTCACACAACTAAGGCACATGCGAAATATGCTCCATTCTTTGCTGCCAAACGAGACAAACTCAAATGATAAAATAATTGACACCTTAAATTGTGGATAAGTTAGCTTTAATCAGCCTATAAACAATAAAGACAGTCACTCAGGCCTACAAATTAAACGAAATTAAGGTAATTTATGTGGATATGTCTCAGGTAATTAATTTAACAAAACTATCAACACTAATCTAAATACTGGGAGTGAGATAAAATCAGGTCCATAAAATACAAATATTAATAGAAATTAAATAATTAATTGGTACATTATTGGTACATTAACATTCGTGTCTGATGCTGGGTCTGTTGAGGATTCTCGGCTCTACACTAGGTACTTACTTACAAGTAATTCATAACTACACAACACTCTAAAACATCGTCTATTATTAATGACAATCTAAATGGCATATTTTGAGCATGTTTTCTATGTTTCCTGTGCGTGTCCTAATGATGCCGCGAATGTACCCTCTTGGGCTTCTGCGTTGTCGTCCAGTCAAGCGTTGTCAGCGAGGGCAGCGCAGCTTCCAACTTTTTATGATTGTTCTCATTATTGTTGTTATTGAAGGGCGCCGACGTCTGCAAGGCGTAGTCCTGAGTCAGAACGATGGGCTGCAAGGTGCTAAAGCTCACGGTTGGTGCGAGGGACGGCGAGGCCGGTGCGTAGCTCATACGTGCTGCAGTGCTGTGAGAATTGGTGGGCAAACTGTTGTTGAGGTTAGCACTCTGTTGAGGTTGGTTCACGGGCAAAGGCGGAGCCACATTCAGATTGAGACACGGGCCATTTCTGCAAGAAAAAGGACATTAGTGATCATACAAGTGGTGCAAGTGGTGCTAGTGGGTGATAGAGCCAATCAAAGTGGAAACGAACTACAAAACTGATTATCAATATGAAAAAGATTCTACACAGGTACGGCATAAAGTTGCAACTTTTTGCTTATACGATAAAAATTCTTGTTGGTGGTAAGTGAAACTGAGTGTTATCAAGTGGATGTAGCAGACCTTTTGGCACCAGGCCTCATGAGTATCTATTTATGGGCGGAATCGCCTTTGCTTAATTTGACTCTCATATTGACTGTCACTAGAGGCAGTTTGGTGCTGCACGGAGTAAAAAACAATGAGAGTAGTTATGCACGGCACATGTTAAGGAAAGCAGCCCTCTTTGAAGTCCAACATTCAATAGTTCGCCTCACCTTTGTTGAGTTATTGTAAATATCGATTTGCTCACAATCCGCTTGCCCGTGTGCCAAATGCGGCCAATGTATTTGATGCGTTGTATGGCAATGATGGCCAGAGCGACAGTCCTAAAAGAGATGAACATGAATTAGCTAGGGAGTTAACCACCTGACATTTACAAAACAATACTTACTTGAATAATTTCTTTTTGTTGGGCTTCGGCTGGCTGACTTTTAACCCAGCTCCCCCAGCAATGTTCTGTAGCGCCAGTTGCTCACTCGCCTGATAGCCCTCCAGAGTAAGCTTCAGGTACCGCTTCTGATAGACGAGCGCCTTGCGATGACTCTCGACGCGCAGGTAGCGGCCAAGCAGCTGCCGACATCGTTCCTCCAGCTCGCTGGCATTCGCACCTCCATTGCCGCCAAGCTCCTCGCACTTCTTTTGCAGCGCGATTCGCTCCCCGACCAGATACTGCACTGTTTCGGCCATCTGCTTGTTCTCCTGAGTGTTCTCCGCCAGCAGTGTGTTGATTTCCTTCATTTTTTGCAAAAACTGTGCGGGCACTGTCTCCTCCATGCTATGGGCCAAGCGATCGTTGGCCTGAGCCAGGGCTTCCGATAATTTCGCCTCGCGCTGTGATGAGCGGGCCACATCAAAGCGCAGTTGATTAATCATCAGCTCCAGGCTGTTCTTTTCGGACTCTGCCGTCAATAGCTTCGCCTTTAGCTCGTGGATTTCTGCATGCAATTTCGCCTGTTCCTGATGCTGGCGAGCTCTCGTGCTGGCACGCCGCGTCTCTGCTTCTTGTAGTGTAACCATACGCGCCTCCAAGCTCTCAATTTCGTTAGCTTGGAGGGTCAACCGCTCGTTGAAATGCTCGAGCTCCATTTCTGCCGACTCCTTGTCGCGGGCAAGCTTCTCCATCTCCTGCTTAAGCCGCTCACAGTATGCCACTCGCTCCTGGAGCTCTTTTTCGTACCTTTGACGCTCACGCTCACTGCTGCGCTGAGCATCTGCCGATCGTTCTCTCTCCCGCTCGTTTTGGGCCGTCAACAGTTTCAGCTCGCTGCGCAGTCTGTCGCACAGCTCAGACTCGAAGTCTGCCCGAGGTGATTTGCGAGGCGAGTCCGTGGGCGACTTTAGCAGTCCGCTGCTACGCCGACTCTCTGCTCGCTGCAGGGAGGTAAGCTGTGTCTGTAGCCTATCGCAACGCTCGCGCTCCATGTCTAATTGCTTGTGCAGCTCGTCTTCAGCCTCTAGCACAGCTTCTAGGCGCTTACGCATCGCCTCGATGATGAGCACATCTTGTTCCTGGATTTCCTGCGAGTGCTGTTTCTCGCTGAGGAGCTCTTTGCACAACGATTCAGCTTGCTCCCGCTCTACGGCTAGCTGAGCTCTAGCTGCCTCTAGCTGGTTCAGCAGATCTCGTTCACCAGTAAAGTTCTCGTCGTCGGTTCCGTGCCCATTTCCATTTCCACGTGAGGGATCAGCCTCCGTCTGTACATCTTTTTGATGAAGCTTGTCCAAGTTATTCTCCTCTTCACTCTCAATAGCTTTGAGTATATTCGAGTCCAGTTGGGCAGAGTAGTTAAGCTCTTTCTCCACTTGCTGGGCGATTTCATCAACTGAATACTGTTTGGAGCTCTGCTCGCTATTCCTTAGTCGCTCCAGATCTCGCTCCAAGGCATGCACCTGGCGCTGTAGCTCCTCACTGCGCAGCTGTGCCGACTGCAGCTGATCAGCCAGCTCCTGATTGCGCAGAGTCTTTTCCTTGATCTCTGCATTCAAGCTCTCGACCTCGCGCTTTCGTGCCGCAGCTGCATGCTTATGTTGGTGCTCACATTGCGCATGCGCTGCACTCACTAAATTCAGCTCCTTGCGCAGCGTGTCTCGCTCAGCCGCCTCCTGGACGGCGTTCTCCAGAATCTTTTCCTCCAGCGAGTCTACACGCAGCTTGTATTTCTTCTCGCTTTCCTCGTGGTCCCGAAGCAGTTTTTGTTGCCTCTCAACCAGATTCTTCTCGCGCGAGAGTTGCTCTTGCAACTCTACAAGATTCTCCTCCATTTCGATTCTCTGCTTATGCTTCTCCTCTTCCAGGGCTGAAAGTTTCTGCTTCAGCTGTTGAAGTTCCGGCGACGGCATCGCCTTAGGCAGCTCAGGTGTCTGCATCAACAAGCTGGGCGTCTTTAGCTTAGAGTCCTCTGTTAAATTCGAGAAATTGATCTGTCGTGGCACCAAGCCCGGTGTGAGATCCCCGCTGATCGCAGTGGTCAAACCACGCGCATTTTGATCCTGAAAGTAGTGTGGATGCTCAAAAGTATTGACAGGATGAGCCATCACAAATTCACTCAAGTCGTCTGTGCGCTTGTACGTGAGATTCGCGACAGCTTCCTTTGAGGTTTCCTGCAAGAGAAGGATTGTCATTAATATAGCTGCACTTCAACCCTTGAAACTGCACTTACCATTGTCTGATGGAAGAAGCCGCCCGCAGCCTCGGGCAGTTGAAGGGGAGCATTGAGACTGCGGCACGTTGCACGACGTTCGACATCCGGTTCAGGGAACTCGGTGATCGAGCCAATGTCACTCAGTGTTCGCGCGCTGTGCTTAGCACTCGCGTCCTGTTTGCCAGCAGCCGGAGAGGAAGCCTGGCTGCTGTGCTCCTTAGCCGCCTGTAGCTCGCGCTCTTTCGCTTGCAATTGCTCCTGCAAATGGTCAATTTCGTCATTCTTATCAGCCAGCATTGTTTGCATTAGGTCAGGCAGCGCTTGGCGATTTATCATTTCCGTGTGTATAGTCTCCCTGAGCTTTTGCAACTCGTTGCCCTTCTGCAGCACCTCGGCCTCCAAGCGCTCAACCAGGCTGCGATCTGGCTGTGTGCGCGCTGCAAGCTCAGCCTCCAGGCGCACTATTTCGTCTTTGCTGCGCTGCAGTTGCTGCTGCATTGTGGCCATTTGCTTGTCGCGCGCGGACAGCTGCTCGCCAAGATTGCGCACATCGTTCTGAAGCTCGTGAATACGTGTGTTAAGATCAGAGGTGCCCGCCCGATGCAGTTGCTCGGCGCGCTGTCGCTGCTCTTCCAGGCGCTTTTGCAGCGTCGAAATGCGATGCGTCTGCTCATCAATGCGGCCCTGCAGCGAGTCACGCTCATGCTGCAATTCCTGCAAATGCAAAAGATGAGGTCAGGCTTTTCAATTCTACATTATGTTGCCTCAGTCAACGACCGTTCCATTGATCCCCTCTGCACGGCCCAACCCTTTCCAACTTCAATTAAGGCAAATTGAACGAAATCAAATGATGCTGCACAAATGATACTGAGATATACATATCCATTCTGGGCCCGTATTTACATTTGTACTCTCTTAAGCGTCTACCCACTGCCAACAAAGAACTCTATTGAAGCAGCCTCTGTTCTGCACGAGCTCCTCCCTCGTCATTCAAAGAGACTCTTGTCGCGGCGTGCTGCATTGTGTAAACACAGTGAAGGAATAGTTAGCCGGGAATTGTCGACGGACAGCCCCAGGTATATCAAGAGACCCCTCAGAAGATTTATTTAGGTACACTTGGGTGCTACCAAAATGGCACAAGCTGGGAGAACAAATGGAGCTGCCTGTTCCACTTTCCGTAAATTTTCCTATAAATAGGTGGGCATATTATGCACTTGTCTGTGTACCTAGCTAACCTTGTCAAAAATTATATATCCCATATTCACGTACTTATATATATGTATATATATGCATATTCGTATGTATTTGTTGATGTATGCATGCCAATTGAGTTTCAATTATTTGCCACTTGCCTACGCATCTATACAAGCAAAACAACCCAACTATAGAGCAACTCACTCGAATGGGCCCCATAGTGAAGTTAGGCACATCTTTTGAACTCAACAACATTTCACTTTAGCATTTTTATTAATGTTTATTAAATTATATATATTTTTTCCTAATTAACTGATGCAAAAAGAACACTTAAATGCCTAACCAAACACAATTATCTCAATGTGCGACGCGGGAGACGTTCTGTAGGCAACTGATCGACTGACGAACTGAGAGCAGAAGAACGACGGCATTCAAATTTACTCTTTGGATGCTTATTGGATAGTTGTACAATGCTTCAAAACTGTACCATTGCCAGGGTACGTAAAAAATGTTCGATTGTACCACAATGGTTTGCTTAGCATAGCACAGTGCATCGCAAACTGTTTTCATACTAACAACCCACAATAAAACTAATTTTAGCACAGTGCTCCGAGAACTGTAAAACAGCCCACAGTGATGCCAAAACAGTTTGAATGTAAGACAAAAAATCATATTATAGCACAGTTCTCCGAGAACTGTGGCAGGTATGGAACTAAATAAATATTCAAATATATTGGTACAAATAAATATCTATTTTTTAAAAGAGTTATACTGAGCGTAAATATTCTTATTGATCTTGAGCAAAGACAATAACCAATTGCTGGCTATCGACCACGAAAGCTCTAGAGATTTATCTGTACTCACCACACAGCCACTACGCATTTGGCTGACTTGCATTTCCAAATCGCGTATACGCTTGATTGCAGCTTCCTCCACACGTGTATGCTTCTCCAGTTTCTCGACTACGCGCTGCACTCCCTCCACCGTCAGCGAGTGTTTGGGCGAGCCTTCAGTTGGCTGCCTGTTGGCACCGTGGGCAGAGACATCCTCTGTGGCACTCAGACTGCACGAGTTGGAGGTTGTGTTGGAGTTGTGAAGTGACTCCAGAGTCTTCGTTTTCTGCTCCAGAGTTGTTTCAATCAGAAGCAGTTGGTCGGCCACCTGTTTCAGTACTACAGCAGTGTCAGCTGAGGGCAATCCCTGCTGGAGCTTCTCCTCCAGCTGGCGAATGCGCGTCTGGTAGCTCTCGCCGATGTCCGTCTTTAGGCTGTGCACCTCCTGTGTGAGCGCATCATTGGAGCGCAATTGTATTTGTATATAGTCCTCCAGCTGCTTGACCTTCTCGTCCAGCACCTGCTCATTGAGCGCCTTGGTCTGCACCTGGGTTTCCAGCTCCGAAATGATCTCGCGCAGCACAAAGATCTTGTCTATGGACGCCTTCAGCTCCGTTTCCATTTTATCCCGTTTGACATTGGAGTCGCTCAGCTGCTGGTTCACCTCGCGCAGTTGCGCCTCCAGAATGGCGTACTATGAAAAGGGTTCACACAGACATTCTATTAACTTTCAGATCTAATTAAAACTCATTTCTGTTTGAAGTGTGGTGCGTGGAACATTTCTTAGAGTGTTACAGGTTAGTCAACAACTTACATGCGTCTCCTTCATTCCCCTTAACTTAAATTGTTTTCGAGGTGCAGTTGAATTTCAGGTGCAGAGTTATTTTTTAGGTACATTGGAAATAAGTATATTAGATTGTTGTTATTAATGTGAGTGCATGCTAAGAGCTTCAATTGGAGTTAGGAGTTCAGGAATTCAACATTAGTGTGTTTCAAAGAAATATTCAATGTAAAGCATTTTGTAACAAAATTATCGTTTTCTGTAGTATCTATAAATACATCGGCACATGCTTACGAAACATACGTATATATATATATATGTAGATACTTGTGTGTGGATGAGTACATAAAGCAGACAATCATGCTGCCCTTGACTTCGATATTAAAAACAAACAAACTGACACCAGGGGGTGGCCGAATGCTTATGATTAGACTGTATTTTTAATGAGGCATACGAAATAATTTGGCATCGAAATCATCGGAAGCAGTCCACCGTTTATAACAATTTTAATGAAACAACTCAAGGAAACTAAGAAGTTTGTGTGCACATAGTTCGAATAGTAATAATAATAATGTTGCTTAAAGTTTTGACTTGAGAGCCAGTGCAATATAGTAAGAAGAACACCTAGTCTATTCTAGAATAGAATCGTAAAAGCAAAAGTCCAGAAACAAAAGATAAAACCCATTAACAAACCAAACAATAAATAAATAATATGAACATTCAACCAGTTCCAAATCATATCATTTTATATATATAACTGTATATATGACGGAAAGACCCTTGATAGGAAAGGGCACTCACCTCCTCAGAGGCATTGGCAAAAGAGCTGCGTTCCTTTTCCTTTTCACGTAGCTGCACTTTTAACCGTTCGATTTCACGATGAAATTCATCGCGTTCCTGCTCGCGTTCGGCGGCCTGCTCTTCCAGGAACTGGCGCGTCGCCTTCAGCTGCTTGTCGGCGGTATCGATCTATGGTTGTGGTATAGCATGGATGGAAGGTAATATAACCTAAACTTATACTTGGCTTACAACTAGACGCGCTCAGCGGGTAATCTACTGATCATGCGTTAGACACTTCACATATTATCTCTTGATATATTTGTGGCATATGAGGGATGTTATCTAAGGAGTAGCTTACCTGTGACTGAAGATCCTCACGATCCTTCTTGCCCGATTCTACCACCTTGTCACCCTCGCGGCAGAAGTCTTCTATCATCTGAAGTAATACAACCGTTGCGTTGCCCGGCTCCTGGGATTGCTGTTGCGTGGGCGACGTCAGCAAATGACGAGCCCTCTCCTGGAGTTGTACAAAGCTGGCCGACGACTGATCCAGAGTCTGCGGACTCTTCATGTTCCCAAGGCCGTAACCTTCGGCATAATCTGTGTGGTTCAAAGAGTTCAACTGCGACAACTGATCGCGCAATGCCTGCAGCTCCTGGCCCAGCTCCGCATTGCGATCGATTGTATGCGTCAGTTGTTGCTGCAAATTCTGTCGGTCTGCTTCCGATTTTATCAATCGATTCTTTAACTCTACAAGCTGGAAGCTGAGCTCCGAAGCGTTGCCCGACTGCTGCTGCAAATCGATCGGCAGCGAGCTATGCGGCTTGGTCATCACTGCACCATTGCTGGCCTTACGCTGATGAGCCACGCCGAGGTGCTGATCGTTCAGCGAGTTGGTGCGGAGCAGTTCGTGGAGCAACTGTTGCTGAGTTGATGGCAATGGAGCTGTTGTCTTTAAGCCATCCTCCGCTTCACAACACAACTCATGCTCTTGCTTCTCTGGCTCATCCTGCCGTTCCACAGATTGATTTGCACGCTGCCTATCAAGATCCTCAGATAGTTGCAGCAGGTAAGCGGCCTCTGCTTTCAGGCGCTCTAGGCAGTCGCCCAGATCAAAGTAATCGTTCTGATCGTCGGGGTTCTTGCTGTCAATAAACTGCACGAGACTGGGATCCTCCACCACTTCCAGGAGACTGTGCACATCTGGGACCAGGCGTAGATGTTTTGAGTTGTTGAACGAGCCCTGCAGCAAGGAGCTACTCAACGTGTGCTCCATGTCCTCACCGCCATCCTGACTGCGGCTCTGCGTCAGTAAGCGCTGCATCTCCTCCGATAGAGTGGCATTGAGGTCACCCTCGCAATTGGCCACACACTTGGCCAACCGACAGAGCACGCTCCGGAAACTCTTCGACAGTTGCCGTAGACCATCTCGCTCGGTTATTATGTTCTGCAAATCACGGCCCGAGTCAAACGTCAAGTGTCGCTTGTTCTTGCGGTTGAGCTGTTTCTCGTATTCCAGTTTCATTCGCGACATCTAGTAGGATTACAGCTGTAAGGGATAATGCGTATATTGCGAATTTCAGTAGCTCACCTCTTCGGCATGTTTTATATTCAGCTGGGTTATTTCCAATTGACTCTTGGCCGTAAACTTCTCTCGCAACAGTATTAGTTCCTTGGGCCAATGCTGATCGTCGACGGCGCACTCCGACAACAAACTCTAAAAGAACAATTTGTGGAGGACTTTAGTATTGTAAACAATCAACAGTTGCAGACATATTGGATATATGTTGGGGCTAATACATCAAGGCTGGCAGTTTAAACACCAAACATCTGCCAAACCCTCCTCGTAAGCTTCTGTCCATCGCAAGACGACATAAATATTTATTGTTTATAGTCATCTGAAAGCAAAATATTTACGTATTCGTTGCTGAGAAATGCATTTCAGCGTTGCATTTAACACTTTTACATTCCCAATTTACATCCCACATCAGAGCAGAAAACAATCTCTGATCATGTTCGTTGTTTAACACCACACACACATACAAGGCGTGGGCGTGGCGTTACATCTACACTGACTTGATTGTTGAAGTTGAAGTGGCAATGCTGCCACTACAAAAATTCTCCATAAAATCAGAATTATGGCAGGGGTTGGAATTGTTGGAAACTTTATTCTTTTATTTACATAAATATGAATTGAATAAAAATAAAATTACAAGTCAGCCAGCAGCAAGTCGAGCCTTATCTCCAGCCCTGAGGTCATGCCCCTTACTGATTAATAATTTCTAGAGTATTAACATTCTGATCAGTTCATTTGTTTATTTAATTTTTTGCATTGATTTCTGTCGCGTATGTTATGATTAGCAGATACCCTACATACCCCTGCTTATAATGATTTTCGAGAGTATTAACATTCTGATCGTTTGTTTATTTGAATTTTCGCATTGCTTTCTGCCTTTTCTGGTCTGATTAGCAGAACTGCTAATAATAATTTTTACTAATGCTCATACATTATCACCCGCTGTTTATCAGTTTCAAAATGTATACTAAAGCCGAAAACAAAGAAATGGTAGAGAGTTTTACTGGTGCATTCTCACGCCAAAACAAATTGAAATATACATATTTGATGATATAATGAATGAATGCATCGTGAGTGAATGTTCGAACGTCATTAAATGCTATTCAATTGAATAATCTCTTTTAATCTGAAATATATTGAATACAAATGTAAGATCATATAATATAATATCTGGAGAAGAGATCAACAGTATTTCTACTGCAAATATTGTTTAATCTAATTGTAAATATTTCATGTAGTATACAGAATTTCCAGTGTATTTAAGAAACACTCGAGAGTATATTCCCAATATCAAGTGTCCGCCATCAATAGTAAGGCAATGATCTCACATACCAAGGGCACACTATATATAGACTACACCCAGGAATACACTATAACCTTCAGTTTCGTTAATGAATGAACAAATCTAAAAAACTTTAAGAAAATCTTTAATTTTTATTCTTGAAAGCCAAGTTGTATATCTTGAATCTTGAATGTTGGAAATATATATATAATATACGAGAAATGGAATATCTGACGTTGCAAGAATTATTATTTGATGCTCATGCAAACTATATATAAGACACATGAGAAACCCCAAAAGAATGTAGACTCACTTTATTAGTTTATTTGAAGGTACATAGATATTTATGTTATTATTTGCATAGATTATTTATCTCCGGCTTACTTGCTGTTCACGTTGAGGAGCAAGGCCAAAAGACTATACGCTTGGTTCATGGTCTGTAATAAAGAAAGTCGATAGAACGATATCTAATTCATGAGCGCAATTTGTACCTTGGTGAAAAGTGGTAGGCCTACTTCGAAAAAGCCACCAGCTCGTAGTACTAAGGGACGGTTCAGATAGATCATAAAAGAGAGTATCAAACGACGCATTGGCTTCGACATATCTGGCCAAGAGCAACTATAGAGAGCAGTCGGCAACCGATCAGCGTTATGGGTAATATCGTTGCCATATATGCTGGGCAAATAGATTTGCATGGTCATCGCGAATAAATACTCTGCCATAGCTAAGAAGATGCTCGGTGCCTGGAACACATTGAGCTGGCGAGGAATAATTAAGGGGAGTTACGTCACATGTCGACTATTACGACTTACCATCTGCATGCGGTAGATGGAGAGGCACAATATTATGGCGCTCAGCAAGATCTGAATGAGCGTGCTCTTTGAGATGAAGACCTGAATCATCTCAGCCTGAGCCTTGACGCGCCTATGAAGCCGAATAAGCTCCAGCAGCTGCACACGCAGCTGGCGCTCAGAGTCGCGATGCTCAGTTGGAGCAAGTACAGCCAGACGCATGCCCAGCATCTTAAAGCAGAGCGAAACGTACAGCATTAGGTAGCAGTTGAGCAGGTCCGACGTTATGTTGGACAGACAGGTAAATGGCACAGCGAACAGCTGATAGGCGTATAGACACCAGAACTGAGCGGGCTTCTGCCAGTCAAAGGGCACCCACACCAAAAACGGCAATTCATTCGGATAGTTGTACGCCGAGGATATGAAGATGCATGGCACCACGCCCAGGCTGCAGAAGCAGTACAGGAGGCTGACCCGCGAAAAGCGAAGCTGTTCTCGCTCCCACATATCACGCTCCGGGCCGGAACGAACTTCAAACTGTGGGCTGTCGCTCCACTCCTCGAGTAAGTCGCGAGCAATTTTAGCATGATTCCAGTTGTTGAAAATCTTTGCCACCAGACTTGTCATCGTCAGCGTGATGAACAGCACATCTGTGCAGTGCTCGAAGTCCTCGCTGCTTACAGCCTCAATCCACATCATGGCCGTGAACGTAAACGTCACAAAGAAATGCAGCGTGAATGACTTCATCAATTCGACCAATCTGCTGCGTGGTGCGGACCTAGAAGTGGATGTAACTGAGCTGCGGCTGGGCCACAGTCTACAAAACTTAAGGTTTCGCACCAAAGCTCGCGAACCTTTGATGTTGTCCGAACCCATGGCCGTTCTTCGTCTTACTTTGATTGGAAAATCAGACTTGTTGGCCTTATATAGAGCAGACCAAGCCCTGCAACTAATTGATTGACAAATTGCTTAATTCGATGGGTGTCTAACCATTTCAATTAAAAGTCAATTAGAAATTGTATTTAATATAAAAATCGATATCATCAGTATCAAAAGGTTGCTTTGGAGCGAGTGCATTCCGTGCTTTCCTACAGAGAAAGATTTCAATGCACATTGGAAAATTAGGAATGAGTACCCTAGCCGAGTGTCGTATTAAAAATAGAACAAGTTTCCAAAATAGGCACCAACCAATGCAACCAAAATTTTTGCGTCTTACACAAAAATAACATCTCATGCCGCGACTGGGACCAGCTAGAGGAAGTGTTTATGGGTTTCGGGAGAGGGCAACGACTCTTTTGACGTTAGATCCCCAAAGTATTTACATTTCAGTCTATCAACGGCATGTATAAGGAATGTGTATGCTTGGAACAATTATTTAGAATTCTGTAGTTAATCAGAATACGCTAAATGTATTCACATACTCATTCATATCATTTAACTTAAAATAGTGGATGGAGTTGAATAAGTTGCCGTGGGTGTGGCTGCAAGGTTAGGATCTCATATTATAAATCACATCTTACAAAATTTGGAAAGAGTGATTTTAAAACTTTCATAATTACAGTAATTGCCAGATTTCCAGTCTGATCTATGTACATATATAGGAAGCGAGCAGCAATGACCCTGTGCAATATGTACATGCATATACATATATATAAATTCCAAGAAGTATAATAATTTTCGATTAACTATGCCTTCCGCCGGCGAACTCATAGAGTCATAGCTCTCTATTAAACGTATTGCTCTAAACAAACAAGAACGGTTCTTTTCGCCAGAGAGCAGTACTCAATACGCTCTAATCTGTGTATTGCGTAGTGGGCCATAAATTACATCTTATTTGAAAATATTCTTACTTTTCTGCAAGCTCTCTCAAATCCAAAGAATCCTCTTGCATGCATATATGTATGCTATTATTTTTGTGAAAAGACGCCAACCATGAAATCGTTGGATTTAAATTGTAACGGATTCGCGGGAGTTTGCACACAAACGCGATTTAATTAATGAGTACTGGCACGTTCATAAATGTGCCCATTTATTTGTAGACTTTACGCACACTAACGTACACATGTATAGCACTTGGTCACAATAACAACTCAATTTGTTCATATACACATGCATATGTACATATGTATGTATTTTTGCCGCTCTTGTTGATTTAACGTTTTTTTCCTTTTTTATTTATTCACAATACTTCAACATCTCTTGAACGCACATGTTTTTATGTTAATTCACTTATAGACTCGCATGTGTGACATATATATGCTCTTTTCTGTTTGAATATTTATATATATGTAGTTTGGTATGTATTTATAATTCGGCACTTTGCACATCAACCGACAAATCTCACACGTCCGCCGTGAAGTAACGGAAAAGACTGAGCGGACGATTCAAGCAACAGGCTATTTATTAAAGATCACCACCATGGTCGAGAGGGAGTGAAATGAGAGTGAGAGCGGAAGCGAGCGTGAGAGACATTTGCCCAGTGCCAACAAAGCAGTGCGCAATGCACTGCTTGCTTTCTCTCTCGCCTGCGTGTGTATGCGTGCTGCATTAATATAAATTTATGTTCGTTAATTTTGAACAGCGGTCCAAAGTATTATTGCACTCGCATGGGCACGAAAGTATATAATTATATGACTTTGTTTATGTACATGCATGCATGTACATGCCTGTCATTTGACATGTTTGTCGACACTTTCAAATGCACCAAGTAACTTCAACGGAGTTAATTAATTCTAAATCAGACTACCCCCCGTGCTTCCGGCCGGACTTTATTGGATGAGAGCAATCGTTCATTTATGTATGTATATGAAATGGATGTTGTTTATGCGCGCAAATGCGAAGCAAATGTTTGGTTTGCTTTGCACGACAAATTTGTATGTATCAAACATTGTATACGTAAATGCATAAAAGTATGTTCCAACAAGCATACTCGACCGCAAATGCATATGTATATACAAATTTTATATATACATATATACATATATATATATATATGTACATATGTATATACAATGTCTATGCCTACACCAACAACAAAAAAAATTAAGAATAATGTCTGCAAAATTCTGTCCGCAAATAAACAAAGAGCACACATGCATGCATGCATGCCGTAGTACATACATATATACATACATACATATGTATGTATGTATGTATGTTGGCATGTACTCAATCTAAGAGAAAATATATTTTTGAGAACTTGCTTAAATGTGACACATATTTAGTCGTAGCGCATTATCGACTTACTTTTAAGATGACAAACATTATACAATTGCATTTGATCAATTATTTGACTTGGCGCAATGAACCTGATGTTCACATGTGCTGAAAGTTCCGCCTGGAGCAAGCACAGGAAGG
This sequence comes from Drosophila aldrichi, assembly GCA_035045965.1. Taxonomy (NCBI): domain Eukaryota; kingdom Metazoa; phylum Arthropoda; class Insecta; order Diptera; family Drosophilidae; genus Drosophila; species Drosophila aldrichi. The sequence goes on along the minus strand of JAWNOM010000341.1, from coordinate 1,453,995 downwards.
AAACAGATGTTCGCTTTCGGCTGGGATTGTTGACTTCGATATTATAAATAGCTACGTGAAGAGCAGATTTATTTCAATGACAAGTAAATTGAGTGAAGAGTGAGGAAAAGGGGTGAAGTTCTCATTTCAATATCTATTTGGGGTAACTCCGACGAAAAGCTCACTGTGAATTAAGACACCCTCTCAAGTAAAGGAGTAAAAAGAAGTTTAGGTTTGACATATCTTGAGGATAAACAATATAACTAAAAAATATTCAAAAAAATATTATATCGATTGTCTAGTCAGTACAATAATGGGTATGGACTAGTCGGTCCAATAGAGCAGTCTCGCGCTTTTATTCGCTGCTGGCGTCCTGACAAAATTTCACGGAGCACAATTTGCGAGCGTTGTGCGTCGCAAAATCAGAGAACGGAAAGGTGGAACCAAATGTTCATTGAACGAGTGCACAGAAATAATTTTGGTTTCGCGAATTACAGCTGTAGCTACATAGGTGAATCACACAGCATGCAGAACATATTCACGGAAGTGCAATGTGCAGTAAAGTTGTCAAAGAGCGCTCCATGCATGCATGCATTTGCTCCATACCTCACCTGTATCTGTTGCTCTAGCTCGGCGACGATGTCTTGGCGTGCCAGCGCCAGCTGCTCCTGCAGGCGTCGCTCATACTCCTCGATGATGCGCTGAATCACCTGCGACTCGTTATTCAAGTTCAGCTCATCCTCATCAATGATAATTAGCGAAGTGCTGGGGTTCTGTCCAGCAGTTGGCTCAACCTCCACTGCATCTTGTCTCACGTCTTGGCAGGTAGCCGGCGATTTGTGTTGTGCGGACTGTGCGGATTAGTTATTGCGGGTGGCCAGGTAGTTAATTGTTTATTGGGTTATAAAAGTAAGCGAACAAGAAGAAACATGCAGTTAGCGATAATCAATCAGGTAATACACATATGAGTGGTTCAATCACAGGCATAATTTGTTAGTTATTTAACACAACTGTGTGCGAAGATGCACCATAAGCCTAGACAACTTACCAAGTAGTCATCGTCTGATTGGTGGCGCTCGTAGAACTTGATACGTTCCTTCAGTTTGCGCACTTGTTCCAGATGGGCGCGCTTCAGTTCGTCAATGTGTGCTTGATAGAATATCTTAAGATCCGCAATTTGCTGCGACAACTAAAATGCATTTACAGTACAGTGTAATAGATTTTTGGCTGTCTACGACTATCGACTGCTTACTCACATTATCTTTGGCTTCCTGGGGATCAAGGCCACTGGGCGTTATTTGGCGATGGCTGGGGCTAAGCAGGAGCTCAGCGCGCTTACGCTTGCGCGGAGAGGCATCTTTTGAGGGCGTCTCCTCGGGCAGTTGATCCACCTCCGAGCACTCGGAGGAGCTGTCCCCGCCCAGGTGCTGAGACTTATGCGAGAAAACTTCGTCGGAAAACTGTTTCTCTAGATCAGCACAGCGATGCTCAAAGTATTTGCGCAGCTCCTCCATTTGCTTGGCATGCGCGTCACGCTGCGCCTGCTCGTTAGCCAACTTCTCACTCTCCCATTGATCTCGACTGATCTTCAGCTCTTGCGCGCATTGCTCCCGGCAATGTTCCAATTGTTGCGACAGATAGTCGTCAAACTTGCGCTGCACCAAGAGAAACGGCCGCACCTCGCCGGGCAGCAAACATTTTTGGAACTGTTCGATTTGCTTGCTGAAGGCTGGCGGCCATTCAGGAGGCAAAGGCTCCACGCCCAAGTCATCGATCGGCACCGAAAGCTGTCGCTCACGTGAGCTGCGCGATACCCGATCCCCCTCTTGGTCGGTAAGAAAGTTACGTTCCATATCGTCGTCACTTTCGCTAATCAGATCCATGGATATCTCCGAGATGCGCTGGCCGATATTGCCCTGTTGATCAGGCCAGCCGCCGCTACGCTTGACTGCGTCGATGGCCTCGTGTAGCTGCCTACGTAACGATTGCACCTCCTCGCCCAACCTCTCGGAATCAGATTGCAGTTGGCCACGAACGTTCACCGACTGCTCCAGCGAATCCGTGAGCTTTGCGATCATCTCGTCGCGCCGCGATAACTCCACATAGATGTCGAGTGTCTATAGGGGATAAAAATAATAAATTAGTTGCGCCGACTGTATGGACGTTATAACTATGTCTTACCGGGGCACCAAACTCCTCTAGGAATGTGCGGTACTCTGTGGAGCTAGTCACCAACGAGCTGCTGTCCCGGGCAGATGCTGGGCCGGCGCTCGACTCCTGGCGGGCAGCCTCAAGCTGCAGATTCAGGGAAGCCAAGCAATTGTCCTTGCTCTCCAGCTGTGAGTTTAGGTCCTGAACCTTGCTTTCGAGCTGCTTCAGCATGTTCAAGCTAACCAAACTTGAATTGCTGCCGGCCTTGGTTTCCTGCAAAGTTTTTGACTCTTCGATGGACAGTGATTTGGGATCCTCAGCCGTGGTACTCAGTGATAGAAGCCGTTCACTCTCTTCTGTAATATCCTCCAATACGTCTTTGCTGAACTCTGTCAGCGGTACGCGTTCCATTTGCTTAAGCTCCATTGTTCCAGACTCTTGAGTTGCTGGTGACTCTGTGGGTGAGCCTTTGGCACCGGTATCCACTTGGGTCTGTTGATTCATGGCCATGAGACGCAGCTTCAACAACTGCATGGCACTCTCCTCATCGTCATCCTCATCCTCATCTTCATCCTCATCGTCATCGTCTTTCAAATTAGCCACAATCCGATCTAGTGGCTCGGGATCCAGCCGAACTGTTTCCAAGATATTTGCAGTTTTGTGATCGACGATCTGGGGACTTTGCAATTGGGGCAGCTTTAATTGCTCCACAGTGTGTGTCTCTGCTTGCTCTGCCACATCTAAGCCGGCTGAAATGTTTTGTTTTTGCGAAGCACTTTGCAGCGAGTTGCTAGCGACTCCCTCTTCTGCATTGTAGGTTATTTCGATGGATTCATTAGTAGCAACGATCTCTTCCATAGAGTGATCCTGCTCGCTGCGTGCATCAGCTCCCTCTTCCAATTCATTGTCCACCAGCCTTGAATCAGGTTCAGCCGCCTCCGACAGCGCCGATGCCATTGTGCTAGCTGCAACACTGCCCGATTGTGCGTTTTGGGGTTCGATTGCCGAGTCCGTGGTCTGCTGCGGCTCGTCCACAAAATCAGAGACATCGTCCGTGGTACTTTGATTGCTAAGGCTCTCGCCCTCATCGTGTCTATGGGGAGACTCCTCTGCATTATCTTCGTGGCGGGAGTGCAATGGCTTGTGCCCCTCCAATGGAAGGCTAATATCAAAGTCATCGTCATCATCGGTCGGTGTTGTCTGGTCTTTTGGACTGGGTGGATCGGCATCATCTTCATCATCACTCTCCTCATCAGCCAGAAAGTGCTGCGCCAATTGGCCACCAGAAAGCTGAGCATCGTCGATGCCGAACTGGGCTGCCTCCTCGCTACTCTCGGATTTGGCAATATTCCTCAATGCTGGTTCGTTAAGTTTTGATGGGCCCTTTCCAGCCACATCGGAGAGTGAATCGATGTTCGAATTTAACTGCTCTTCCACTTCGCTAATCTCAATCGCCTCCTCAATGTCTTCTTCTATGCTGCTGCTAGTTGTTGTTGTAGTTGTGGCTGTAGTTTGTGTGGCTCCCCTTGAAGCCAGGTGGTGGGCGCTGTTCGTCTCAGCGCTTGTTGTTGTTGCTGTGGCTGTTGTCGCTGTTGTTGTGTATCTCTGTTGATCGGCCATTTCAATGGACATGGAACTAGTAGGCGGCTCAATGCTAAACGAAGACACCGTCTGCTCGTCCTCGGTGAGACTCAGATTGTTTTGCTGCCTTAGCAAGTCGGCAGTGTCTGTGGATGTGACCGCGTACGGTGTGCTGCTCGAGCTTGTGGCTGCCGTGAAGCTACTTCTGGAGATTATATACGTGTGCGTTGATTCGTTATCATCGTCAGTTTTGGTGCCGGAACAGTCAATATCATCGCGTGCTTCCGAATCAGCATGTTGCTGACGCTCGTGCTCTGGCTCTCTATCTGCTGGCGTATCGCTGTCTGCTGCTGAGGCTTGAAACAAAAAATTCAATGTTGGTATGAACTCAACATCCACATTCTGTGCGATACAGCTGCGACTCGCTGCCGGCTGTGTGTATGGTTGCTGCTGTAGACTGATGAGTGTGGCGGGCTGTGGTGTCGCAGCTGGCAGCTCCGGTGCCTCGACTGCCTTGTAGAAGGCGCTGCCGCTGCCCGTGCGGAGCAGCGATGTGATCTGTAATGAAGATATGCATTCGTTTACTCGCTGTTGCACACATGAACTCAATGATGGGTTGTTCTTAAGATGAAATCATTGCATTTACATTACCCAAAAACCTCTTTATACATAACACATGAAAGATGTGCATAATTCACAGATTTCCTCTTGGCCGAGTTGGCAGTGACATTTTTGGTCTGACGCCACAATAAACTCATTTCGATTTTCGTCTTCATTTTTGTTTTCATTTTCGTTTTCATTTTCATTTTCCTAATGATGTCACCTCATTCTTAGAGACATTGTGACAACAACAGCAGACGCCTTATTGGGATTATGGGGTTTCGACAAGAATCTTAGTCTAATGCATACAAAACGAAAGACGCTGAATGATCAGCATAGATTAGGCAATAGTCATCCAGCCAATTGACCCGCATCTCTGACACGAAACGCTAGGCAGTTCAAGTGGATATTATGCCCTGCCAAATGGCAAACGCCAATCGGTGGGGCTGACTCAGGCGCTAGTTGATGGATTGCAGCTGTGCCAGTGGCCATCGCATCGTATCGCATCAGGTTGCCTATCTGCCTAGCTGCCTGCCTGCTTGGCTGGCTGCTTGGCTGCTGATCGCCCTTTTATAATTAGAATCAACATACATCTGAGGCATTTTCAGTTTCTAAATTTTGTAATAAACTCGACGAGCTATCGCATGCAACTTATTAAAGTTATTTTTGTTTCTGAATATATGAATATGTGGGCACTAATTAAATCGCCTGTCCACTTCATAGATGTAGCTGAGGTAATCAGAAACATGCATCGTGTGGCTGGAGATCCAATTAGATTGAAATGTGAATGTGTGTTCGGCATTAATTCAGATCGTTGCGCCCAAAGCTTTTGCCTCAGACATTTTTGAGCTGTGACCTAATTGCTGATATTTTACAAACGCCTTTAACGAGCTGCGAGACGTCAACTTGAACGTCCTTGAACTTGTCAACATTATGCAAATTAATTTGGCTCCCATAACCGTATCGGGATAACAGTTCTAGCCATCACCATGGTTACATGTGTTCCCGATAAAAAAACTTTTCTTTTTCTTATACGTGCGTGTCGAACCCAATTTCGTCCTGCTCCTACGCGAATATTTCGATGGGCCAAATTGGGTTCCGCTTCGCTGTTGTGGTAGTCAATAAGGCGGCTTTTAATTTCAGCTATTGGGGTGTGACACACATTTGGCTGAGGCTCCACACTGTCAATAACGAATCTGATCTGATATCATTCCAAGCTACTAAAGGATTTCAGGGGAAGAGTTTAATCTGGGCGCCAGGGCTGACACTACTCACATGTATTTTACTCATGCTCGCGTTGACCGAAGTGTTCAAGTTAATGTAGTTAAGCGTGCAGTAAAACTTTATTGTCACTTTGCATCTATTACTGCATATATAAATACAATTTATCCATTTTTGCTTTTATTACAACTTCACACACACTCGCCCGCCTTTTATCTTTCGATACGTTCGACACGTTCGACGATGGAAACTACCGACTACGACGACCGTCTGCAATGCACGTTCTTTTATAAATAAGAAAGAAATACTACGACTACGACGACGACGTCGGCTCGATTCCCAATTCAATTCAGAGGCACTCAATCCAAAGAAATCACTAGAGCCAGAGAGCCCAGCTACAGAAGGTAGGCACGAGTGAGCGCGAACAAAATTTGCAACGGCTCGAAGCGGTTCCGTGCACCAAATGCGCTCACATTTCTTTTATTTATAAACAAAAATGTGGAACGTAAGTCGCCTCTCTGTGGGCAACATGTTGGCGGGCAACGTTCCACCAAGAGCGAGAGCGAGAGCAAGAGCGAAAGCGAGAGCAAGAGTGAAACGGAGAGAACAGAGCGCCATCAACATGCTGCCGGCTATCTGCGACGAAATGCCAGCCAGCTGCCAGTTGATAACGCACTATGTAAATTCGAATGTTTATTTGGGAGCCTTGAGCTGCTTCGTGCTTAGAGTGAAAGGTCAAAGGGCCCATTTAAAATATTTATTTCGACTTCATGTAAGCAGCACTTCCATTTATCAATATCTGAGCATCCAGATTTTGGCTTTATTCATAATGCTGTAGATCAACTAAATTTATTAATACATATGTATCTATTTTTATACTCATTCAAGAAAGTGAAATGAGTATATTAGTTTATTACAATTCCCTTCATTGCTATCAGTCCATCTGGATGAATGCAAACCACTTTTTTTGTATTCTCCATTTATCTAATACTTTTTGCCATCTTTCGGCCCTTCTTGAAGGCCCATCTTGAAGGCCCTTCAAGAACATGATTGTGTGTATTTATCAAAGCAGAAATCTATATACGGACATACAACTTTTAATTGGCTAGCTCTTGACATGACTAAATCGACTCAATCCGTCGATCTGATCAAGAATTTATATCTTATGGGTCCTTTCGTCTGTTACATATATTTAACAAAACTATTATACCCTGATTTTCCATTAGGTTCAGGGTATGAAAATCACAGTTTTAAAAATCAGTAATCCTTCATAATATATATTGTACTTTTGCTTATAAACAACTAGTGTACCTTAGCAAATTATCATAAAACTTTTTGAAAGTCTATTTCAGCTCGAATAGTACAAGTTAGGCGAAAATAAATCTTGTGAAACAAGTTAAAATTGTCTACTCAAGAATACCTAACTAGAAGATACCGTGAACCAAACAAATAACTGCGTTTTAATGATACATTATGTGTATTTACGATATACAAATATATTTAGATACAGAAATAAAGTTTCACTTATGTTCATAAGTATATACCAAATCAAAGAGATTTTATATGACTTATTACCAAGGCAAGGCAAGATGATATTAAATAAGAGATGGAATAAATTAATCTGAGTTCAGTTCAGTTTATATTGTGGTACTATACGGGTTCGATCACAGTTAGTATACGATATATGCTACGTACCCAATCGTATATGGTATATAGATTCATGTTGCCCGAATTTCACTTCATTACCACAGACCACTACATTGGGTCACACTTGGCCGCCAAAAATGTTCGAGAAAAACATTTGCGACTGTCAATTTTGGATATACATATGTATATGATGTATATCAAGTACAGAAGCGTAAGGTAGAGGCTGCCTTGGTTGCCGCTCTTGCAGTTATTGGTGCTCGATTTTGAAATGAAAATGGACCCGAAAGCGTACCACGTTCTGTTTATCTATTTCTGGTTTATTTCACTCCACTTCGAACACGGCGAGGTTATGTAGGAGACGGATTTACGTAAAATGTTGAACACGGTGCGACTTTACAATTGACTTTCGACGAATCTATGAAACTAATACACAAAAGACAAAGACGACGACGACAACTGAAGACGCGATACGTTAGATCATATTCGCGTTGCTCTTCCGGCTCCTCTGAAATAATTTGTACTCCAGCACCAGAACGTGCACTAAAGCAAAGTGCAACCGATCAGAACAGCAGCGCGTTACGCGGCGCATCCAATGCAACTGAACCGATCTGGCCCATGCTAAGAGAATGGTTATTTTATTTTTGGTTTTTGATATTTCGAAAGAGAGCCGACCCCAACATGATGCCCACTCGAGCAGAGCAAAATATCTTCCGTATATACAAGCACTCGCGCAATCCATGTGTGCGTGCATCTCTCCCCACAGACGGGCATATATCTACATATACACAGTCACACATACATATATGTATACAAAGTAAATACGAAAGAAATAAACAAACTTTGGAATCTGTGTATATCAAATGATTGATAGTAAATTATGTAAAGCTATGGCAAGTTGTCCGAGAAATTCAACACCCAAGAAATATTTTGTGGAATAATTAATAGACTTACTGTAACTATACATCTAAGCATCTATGGGGAATACTTGGGTAAAAAAAAGTCATTAAAAATTCGTATTGAAATTAAACAATTTTATAATAATCAATGTAACAGTCAGAAGAGGGCTTGGCAGAAAGCACAGAGAATATATATAGTCTTTAGTGAGGATCTATCCTTGAAGGTTTTGAAATTTTTAAAATATGTATATTCCTTAACAGCGGCTTAACTCATCTGTAAATAAGATTTCCTTATTATAGCCAATAGTTTAATTTAGACTTTAATTTAAACTTATATAAATTCACAAATAATAAATACAGATATTTTCTATGTTTCTGACTTTCTATCTCAGCCTTCTCTCAAATTGGGAATATCTGGATATATTCTAGTAAGACACTCCTTATTGAAGCCTAAGGAATTTTATTCAAAATTCCATATCTTATATCCAATCAAATTAACAACAGTGCCGTAGATAATATTGTTTAAAAGATAGTATTCCTGGATTAATCACACCCACAAATCGGTACATCGGTATATATATAATCTGTAATTAAAGCTAGCTTCTGGCTTCGGTTTACAAAGGCAGTCAAGCGGGTATTAGACCTCGTAACACTTGGAAAACAAGTATCTAAGTCATTCCACAGCGGATTACATAAAAAACTCTCACTTCCCAATAGAATTTCCTACAGTTCACAAGAGATCAATTACTATCAGATTATTACTTATGATAAACTATATAGAAAGACATGATCATATATATAAAGATTAGTGTATATTCAAGTCAGTGTACAAATAATTTTGTACAGTAAATTTATAACAATTTTGTAAATACAATATCAGTAAATATAGTATATATGTATAGAGTGTAAAAACTTTAGAAAAAGGCAATTTACGAAGGCGTAGAGTCAATGTACAAATTTGTTCGTTTCATATTGTCAATTGGTCTTTAATATGGATACCCATTCCATTCGTCTATTTTGTAGCAGTCATCGCAATCATTTTCAACATATTGATTGGTATTTGAATGTTTATGTTTTTCAGTCAAAGTTCTAACTCATTAAATTTGCGCTAACCGCGAAGAAGCCGGAATTTCCTATTGGTATTGTCAGTCGAAAAGATATCAAATATGTTTTATATGTTTAAAAGATAACAAAATACTACTAAAAATATCCTAATTAGAAAAGCAGAAATGTTCGGCTCGAAGTTCTTCTCACTCAGGTCGGCCGCCATCTTTCTGCTTAAACTTGGTCGAGTACTTGTAAAAGTCGGACATTTCGAAGGGTTTGATGACCTCCTTGTATGGTTGAAATGTGGCCTGCTGCACCACGGTCATATTTTTGGGTGACTCAATACGAATCTCGGGGGACAAGCTAGGAGCAGCTGTGCCAGTGGCAACAGTCAGGGGCGGCGATGCCAGAGCACTCTGAAATGCATTTCCACTGTTGCTACTACTATTAATATTATTATTATTATTATTATTATTGTTGTTGTTTCCCACTGGCGGAGGCCTGGGCGGCGGCGAAGGCTGTTGGTTTTGATTTGGCTTGGGTGGCAGATGCCTGAATGGCGGTATTTCGAGTGGCTCGAGTGTATAGGATGCTGAGATGCCCACTGTCTGTTCCATGGCATTCAGATAGGAAGTGGACTGACTCAGCTTAGCAAATCGTTCGTCCACATGCTGCAGAGCCTTAGAGCTGCCAACAGCCGGATAGTTATTAGGCCCATAGTTGTGGACCCCTCGCTGAGCAGACATGGAATAGTGGCGGCCAGAGACCGACATGGACTGTGACGACAATTTCGTTCGATGCTTACTGACGGCCGCGGCAGCGCTGGCAGCTCCACTGCCAGTACTGCTGACAGGGCTGTGCGATGTGGAGTCGATTTGACGCAGGACTGCGGGCCCGTCGAGCGATGACTCCAGCCACTGCTTAGGCTTGACCTTCTTTTCTATGGTCGTCGTTGAGCACAACGATATCTCATCCAGGGGCTTCGGCTTGCTGGCATAGCGCGGCAGCGGCGCAGCTAACATATCGCTGGAATGCGACTTTGGCTCGGCAGCTAGCGCAGCAGTCATGCTCTGATTGGGATGCGGATGGGGTGGAGTCAGTGCTGCAATGTGGGACTGTGAACGCCAGCGGTACTGCTGCTGCTGTTGTTGTTGTTGCTGCTGCACCCTGTCCAGCCGCTCCACGGTCTCCACCTCCACAGACATATAGCTGGGCGCCAAAGAGATCGCGTCGAGCTGGCGATGATGATGCAACGAGCTCTGCTCGTAGCTAATGGCACTCGGCGAGGCGAGCGGCGACACATACTTCTTTATATTCTGACTCGACTTGATGAAGCCGCCCTCACTATAGTTCTGATGCGTCGGCGACAGATAATACTTGTCGCACTGCACGATAATGGGCTGTTGCTGCGGCGCCACATGCTGCTGCCGCAACGTGGCCACATTCGACGAGTTGGCCGAGTACATAGATATAACGTCCTTTTGGCCCTGGACGCGTTGCTTTGGCTGTTGCAGTTGCTGCTGCTGCTGCTGCAGATAGCTGCCATGCTGTGGCGAATAGCCATCCATGTGGTGGTGCAGTTGCTGTGGTATCTGCTGCTGTGGTACCTGCTGCTGCTGCTGCTGTCGTTGTGCAATATATTGCATTTGTATCTGAGCAGTAGGTGTGGGTGTCGGACGCTTCTTCAGTGCGCTTTTTACGTGCGGATGCTGCTGCGACTGATGCTGAGCAACGCCTATGACCAGCATATCACCATTTGAGCCAGCCGGCTGATAGTTATCATACTCCGAGCTGCGATTAGAGTGTGTTTCCGAGTGCGATTGGCGATTGTTGTTGCTGTTGGTGCTATAAGTTTGACTGCTACCCGCCTGGCCCTCACTCCGGCCGCTCGTACTCTGTTTACGTCGCAGCAGCGCGCCGCTGTCCTTAGCCAATGCCTGCAATTGCTGCTCATGCTTGTACTGCTGCGCCAGCTGGGCGAAAAATTCATTGATCGTCAACTGTTCATAATTGCCATGCATAATCGCGGTCTCCTGCTTTTGTATTTGCTGCAACAGCCAACTCTTTTCGTTCAAGCGCTGCTCCAAAGTCTGTTTGCGTGCCTCCAATGACTCCCGCTTGCTTGTCGTATCCTCATTATCATTATTATTGTTATTGTTATTATTATTGTTATTGGTGCTTGGGCTGGGAGTGTTGTTCGAACTATTATTATTGTTGTTGATGTTGATATTGTTGTTGTTATTGTTGCTGCTGCTGCTGCTGTTGTTGTTGTTGTTGTTTCGCCGGTTGTTGGTTGCTGGTTCATCATCGTTGAGACTGGCCATATTCCTGCTCTTTGGCGCTTTTAATTGCATCGCCAGTTGTTATTGTTCTTATTGTTGCTATTGTCGAGTTCTGCTTTCATTTACAGTTCGTTTTTTTTTTTTGGTTTATCGTTTGCTTGGACTGGCAGTGGTTGCAGTGAGCGGTGAACGGTGCATGTGGTATATCCTAGAAAGACATAAACAGTCTTCAGGTGTAAGCCTCTTTTGTATAATTGGGTTTAGTTGAGGGTTAGCAATGTATTTATCTGGGGGCGTATGCTAGCTTGTTTGTTAAAGACGTGCACTAGCTGATTAGACTTTGTACGAGAGTAGAACGCACAGCAGCAGCTGCCTGCTGACACCACACCACCACACCACCGCAGCACCACAACCACCACAGTAGACAGGTGTGTATGTGTATGAATGTACAAATGTTTGTATGTCAGTCGAAAGGTCGCATGTTACTTTAAACACCTGTGTGACTTATTAATTTCTAAATAATGTGGCTTATGAAGACGAGAAATGTTAACTGTACAGGACCACAAGGCGAGCATTAACCGTTTGTTATTAGTTCAATCAATTCGAAAACAAAATACAATATAAACAAATAACATGCAAAGCGTTCATATGTACATGTGTGTATGTGTGTGTGTGTGTATTTGTATGTGGTATTACACTCACCTACAGTATGCCTTGCACTGCCCCAATTCGATGAGGTTTACCAAACAAACAAAGCGCCAGACTGCAATAAGAACACACACTTGAAATAGAAGCCACATATTTAAATCGGCGTAGTAAATAACAGTTACCTCAGGTAAATACCGTGTTGCAAGTAGCGCTGCTTGCTTTATGCTTTTATGCTACGAAGAAATGCCGTCGTTGTGGTTGTCGTTGTAGTTGAGACGGCGTCGTCACCTTTCATTGATCACAAACTCTTTAAGCCGAGTAAATCGAAGGTCGTTTTAATATTAAATACTTTCCGGCAATGTTATACAAATTAGAAGGAATTAAATTTAAACGTTTTTTGTTTCCTTAAATAAAATCGAATTCAGCAAAATTATACTTTAAAAATAAACATGCAGGAAAAATGCTTCTGAGCAGTAAAGAACAAAATGAATTTTTACATATTCATCGATGTATCGATATGCCAACAGCTGCACAAAAAACGTAACAATAAAAGTGATCGATAGGTAAAGCAGTGTTGAACCACTGACCAGAAAACACATAGACTAGACATGTAGAACAAAATTTTCTACAGCTGTAGACTGTTAAGTTGGTCGACCACTATACTTCGTATTTGCTCGGCTCTGTCGCTGGAAGTTCGAGCAGAGAAAATACTGCACAACAAAAACAGTGCGCTGCTAGCGCTCAATCGAAATGTTCCCGTTTCCATATGAAGCACAGCTATGTGCCATTTGTCCTACTCTCTCTCTCTCTCAGTCCCTCTCTCTCTCGCTCTGTATGGTCGCTGAAATCATCACTCTCAGCAGCGCACAAAAATTGAAATTTCTGTTCGCGACGATCCCAGCTCTATCCTTTTCAGTGAAGAGTATACCGAAATCTTAAAAGCGTTTGCTACACTCATGCACACAAAATATTAGCGTTTTGCTATTGATTTGTGGGAAGGGTATGAAAGTGTTGATGCACATAAAGAATATGATTTTGCGACAGGCATGCACACACACACTTCTTACATGTATGACCATTTGTGACCTGCGTGGTTTACTCCTGTGTTTGCCTTTTATCGGTTTTGGAAGTGCTCACATACATACATATGTACATGTATACATTTGATTGTGTGTATGTCATGTGTGTAAGCATGAGACATGATCATTGGCGTGTGCCTACCTCAACGAAAATGTATTCTTTCTGTGCACAACAGCCTGTGTAAATTGTAAAGCCCAAAATTTGCCGTTGGTCTGCCTTGTGAAGTGAGCACATGCATACATATGCATATGTGTATGCTTGTATGGGATGGCAAGCTAATTGTCTCTGGATTTAGTAGTTTGTAAATTTTTTATGTTTTGAATCGTAGGGTGACTATCAAATGGGTCATTATGACTTAATTAGAAATTTTTGACAATAATGATTAAAGCTTGAGTATAATATGACATGTGTATTTCATATATTGCAAAGCATTTAATAAACTTATTAGTGTTTGACGATAACTTTTTCGGTTTAAAATGCGTATACAATAATTTGTATGATATATAATTATTTACGGGTATAAACACATTTATAAACATTATTAGGTTTAATAATATATATATCTACTTACGTACATATGTATGTTCATACATAGTGCATCTGTGTGAAGTGGTTATGACAGCCCGTAAGACCGACCAAATGCAAATGCAGGGCTTTAAAATTGCTACAAGCAGCAAGAGTAACGCACGCAGGTCACAAATGCTCATACACGTAGTAAGGGACTACAAGTGTGTGTGTGTATGCTCGTCGCCAAAACATATTCTGTACGAGCCTCACTGCTTTCATACCCTTCCCACAAATCAATAGCAAAACGCTAATATTTTGTGTGCATGAGTGTAGCAAACGCTTTTAAGATTTCGGTATACTCTTCACTGAAAAGGATAGAGCTGGGATCGTCGCGAACAGAAATTTCAATTTTTGTGCGCTGCTGAGAGTGATGATTTCAGCGACCATACAGAGCGAGAGAGAGGGACTGAGAGAGACAGAGTAGGACAAATGACACATAGCTGTGCTTCATATGGAAACGGGAACATTTCGATTGAGCGCTAGCAGCGCACTGTTTTTGTTGTGCAGTATTTTCTCTGCTCGAACCTCCAGCGACAGAGCCGAGCAAATACGAAGTATAGTGGTCGACCAACTTAACAGTCTACAGCTGTAGAAAATTTTGTTCTACATGTCTAGTCTATGTGTTTTCTGGTCAGTGGTTGAACAGAACTGTTGACATTGATTGATTCAAACAATAAAATATGAATTATCTTTAATATTAACCGACTATGGTTAATAAAAACAATTTACATTCTATTCATTCATATGGATAAATAAGATGCGTTATGCATGTGGCTCACACACGTTACGATAAGCCGGTCTGCGGCAGCTTTTCGCTGCAGTGTTGCACATCAAAATCATTTCTATTGTGAATCACCCAAGAGGTAGCTGAAGGTATGCAAGAATTTCGAAACCGTGAATAAAAATTACATAAATTCTAGCGTTGGCCGCATACAAAATAACATATGTCATTACAGTTTTTAAAAGCGCACACACACTTGCGCAGCGCTAGTGGAATTTTATCAAATTTTCAACGAAACAACGCGTTCGTAAAAACGTGGACCTGGCGTGAGAGCAAGTGTGAGCGAGAGACCTTTGCCAACAAAGCACAACTGAAAGCATTTTTCTGCACAACCTCCCACACCTGCTCAGCACAGTCGTGGGGCAGCAAGAAACAAAAGCGTAGTGTCCAGTTGCGAGCAGCAACCGATTTCATCATGTCGAATCCTGAGATAGAAACGCAGCTAGCACCGCTGCGAGAGCGAGTGCAGGAGCAGGGCAATTTGGTCCGCGAACTGAAGGCAAAGGGAGCACCCGAACTGGATGTCAAGAAGGCAGTAGCCGAGCTGAAAATCCGTAAGAAAGTTCTAGAGGAGAAGGAATTGGCGCTGACGCCAAGCGTTGTGAGCTTTGATCGCGCGAAAATGGAGGATCTCCTGAAGCGACGCTTCTTCTACGATCAATCCTTTGCCATATACGGCGGCATCACTGGCCAGTACGACTTTGGGCCAATGGGATGTGCACTCAAGTCCAACATATTATCTCTGTGGCGGCAGTTCTTTAGCTTGGAGGAGCAGATGCTCGAAGTGGACTGCTCGATATTGACGCCCGAGCCAGTCCTCAAGGCCTCTGGGCATGTGGAACGGTTTGCCGATCTAATGGTGAAGGACGTCAAGACGGGCGAATGCTTCCGTCTGGACCATCTCATCAAGCAAGCACTCGAAAAGTTGTCCGCAGCCAAGGACGCCACCGCAGAGCTGCGGGCTGAGTGCGAGGACATTATTATTAAACTGGATGGCCTAAACAAACAGGAGCTCGCGGACGTGTTGGCTAAGTACAACATAAAGTCACCATTGACTGGCAACGATTTAACGCCTCCAATCGAATTTAATCTAATGTTTGCCACCCAAATTGGACCCACTGGCCTGGTGAAAGGATTCCTGCGCCCAGAGACTGCACAGGGCATATTTGTGAACTTCAAGCGGCTGCTGGAGTTCAACCAGGGCAAGCTTCCCTTTGCTGTGGCCCAAATCGGCAACTCATTTCGCAACGAGATTTCGCCGCGGTCTGGCCTGATACGAGTGCGCGAGTTCACCATGGCGGAGATTGAGCACTTCTGTGATCCCGCGCACAAGGATCATCCCAAATTCAAGCGGGTAGCCAACGAGAAGCTAACACTGTATTCAGCATGCAACCAGATGGACGGAAAGTCAGCACAGGCATTAACCATTGGCGAGGCAGTGTCCAGCAAACTGGTGGCCAATGAAACATTGGGCTACTACATGGCGCGGATACAGCAGTTCCTTCATGCGATTGGCATCAAGCCTGAGTGCCTGCGCTTCCGACAGCATATGAGCAATGAAATGGCGCACTATGCCTGCGATTGCTGGGATGCAGAGATTCTCACCTCATATGGTTGGGTGGAGTGCGTCGGCTGTGCCGATCGGTCTGCCTACGACCTGGGCCAGCACACGGCCGCCACCGGCGTACGTCTGGTGGCCGAAAAGCGTTTGGCAGCTCCAAAGACCGTAGAAGTCAGTGAGATTGTGCCCAATAAGCAGGCGCTGGGAAAAACTTTCAAAAAGGAGGCTAAGGCCATAACAGATGCGTTGGCCAAGCTGTCGCTGGATGATATTAAGCAGGTTGAGACGCAGCTAGCCGCAGGTGGACAGTATAAGCTGACCCTTCCGGATGGCGCTACTCACGAGCTCGGAGCGGAGAGCATTGGAGTGAAGCATGCTACTAAAACTGTGCACGTCGAGGAGTTTATACCGAGTGTGGTGGAGCCATCTTTTGGCATTGGTCGCGTTATGTATGCCTTGCTCGAACACAGTTTCCAATGCCGGGAGGGTGACGAGCAGCGCTGCTACTTCACATTGCCGCCTCTTGTTGCCCCGTACAAATGCTCAATATTGCCTCTTTCGAACAATGCTGAGTTCCAGCCGTACACTCAACAGCTGTCCTCAGCGTTGACCAAGGCGGAGCTGTCCCACAAAGTGGACGACTCGAGTGGCTCCATAGGGCGTCGCTATGCGCGCACCGACGAAATTGCCATCCCCTACGGCATCACTGTGGACTTCGACACCCTAAAGGAGCCTCACACAGTGACTCTACGTGACCGAAACACCATGAAGCAGGTTCGCATCGGACTCGATGTGGTTGTCGGTGTGGTCAAGGATCTGGCAACGACGAAACTCACTTGGGCGCAAGTCTTGGAGCAATATCCAGCCTTTGAACAGCAGGAAGCTACGAAATGAAAAGTATTTTGATGCCCCAAATGCTTCGTACGCTAACAATTTCTAATGTCAAATGCATTCATACATATGTATGTATATACATACATACATGTTATGTATGTATTTGAACATATTTATAAACAAGCCTGAACTCACATGATCGTGTATTTATAAATGCATTTAAAATGCCTATTTTCAAAAATGCTTAAACTTTAATAAAAAAAAAATGCTTTCGCCAATTCGTTTCAAAAAAATTAAGAACGATTATTTATTTCTTGAGAACGCAATTGAATTCGATTGAACTGAAATATATAACAACAGCAGAAAAGAAAATAATAATCGGTAATCAAAATTCAGTAGGAAATTCAAAGTTAAAGTAGCAGTTGATAATTCAAACACAATTCGATGTGAACAGAGAAGATTGCACTCCTCTGATTGTGTCTAAGTATGGGATAACTTTCCGGCGTTACCTAGCGCTACTTACAGCAGCGGTCAGTAAAAAATCTCGATATGAAATTTAGATAACTCTGAAAATTATATTTTCTCTCAGGTGAAAAAATCGAATATTTTATAAACCGTGAAAAGAATGCATAAAATACAAAAAAAAAAGTTGACAGAACAATTTTGACAAAATGACAACAAGCAATTGATCTCAAATTATAGCTCTGTCGGAGGCGAGAGAATTTTGTTATTCATTTGGCAAAATACTTAATGAAAGACGTATTGAAACGTATTGAACCATGTCCATCTCTATTTTGATCACTGACCAGTGGTGAGTGGTCTAGTCTATGTGTTGTTTGGTCAGTGTTTTGAACCAATTGCCGGATCAACGCTCAGTTTCCCGCCAAAATTTCGATCAACCCGATAAGCGAAAGCCGAACGAATGGAACGTCACAACAGAGCTGTATCGGAATAAATGTATCGGAACTAGTATTTGCAGCGATGGAGTGAACTAATAATGGTCGATAGTTTATTGAAACACGTGTGGAATTGATAATATGATTTGTTTCATTAAAAAATATTTACGAATAAAAATAATAAATATGACAATTAGATGCCATAAATTATAAATAAAAGACTCATAGTGACAAACTCTCAAGGTACTGTTAAGCATTGCGCAAGTGAATGTATTTCTAATTGCGCATAATACAAATTAGGAACAACAATAATATTTCAAATAAAATAAGCATAAAGTGATAACAAATAATATGAAATACATTTTGGTTACGGGAGGAGTTATAAGTGGTGTTGGCAAGGGTGTCATTGCCTCTTCCTTCGGCAGAATCCTTAAGTCCTGCAACTTAGATGTCACTTCCATCAAAATTGACCCATATATTAATATCGACGCGGGTACATTTTCTCCCTACGAACATGGTAAGTTATTAATTGATATCTATTAAATATCTTATTAGTGTATAGCCAAAGACAAAAATGGCGCAAAAACATACATATATAAATACATTAATACATACATATACATACAAATTTGCGCCGCTGTTTGCGAATATACATATGTATGTATATACATATGTATGTATGTGTACACGTGTGAGAATACTTGGTGCCCTCTTCCGCTTCGGCAATACGTATTAGTTTTGTGCCAACTTTGATTTCGTATGTGCATACATACACATGTGTATGGAGCGTATTAATGTAGATATTCGCGATTTGCATGAATATTCGCGAGCCACATACCACGTGTCATATCACATGGTTTTTCCTTTTTGTTTCGTATTAAAGTCGCGAAGAGGATGCAGATTTGTTCCAATATTATTGATAAACTGGACTCTATATAATATGATCCAATATTCAATTAATATAATTAATAATGAAATATACGTATACAATCAAAAGATTTCAAGTTGCAGTCTATAGATAATCTATTATGTTTTCATTTCGGCTTAAATAAGCCCAAATCTATAAATAATAGTTGACCTAGGTTAGGAGATTTATATTTCGGTAAGTAAATGTATAAAAAGATCGATTAATTCAATGATGGGCATAACTATAAACTGCCTAAAGTTAATTGATATACATATTTATAAAAATACATATTTAAATTCTGTGTACAAATATCTTAACACATATGTATGTATGTACATGTGCTTATTATATATATGTATTTATGTACATACATATACATATGTACAGTGACGAACTAAATTATTGGCACAGCAGGCTTTTTATACTTTATAGCGATTTTTAAAGTGTTTTTTAACGCTTTTTTAGTAAAACAAAAAATGTACTACATAGAATAGGGTATTTATTAACGTATACAAAAAAAATATTGTAAAAAACTTCAACGTACATTTTTAAAAAATTCAATAACCAAGAAAAGACCTCGATTTTCCTGAACAAAATTATTGGCACACCAAAAAAAAAACTTAAAAAACAAAAATATTATGAAAAAAATTGATAATAACTATAATTAACATTTGGTATGTAACCCTTTAGCTTTAATAAGAGGTTTGGCATCGAAAAAAATTATTTTTGAGTGACGTCTTCACTCATTTTTTGCCATTCTTCGATAAGAGCTTGTTTTAGACCGGTCTATTTGTTATTGCTCGTTTTGAGATCCACCTATCCAATTCTTTCCAAAAGTGTTCGGTTGGATTTAGTTCTGGATATTGTGGTGGGCGCAGTAGCACATAGGCGGTATTATACACCAGCTACATTTTGACGATATGGGCAGAATGCTTGTGGTCGTTGACATGTTGAAATATGAACGTGCTTAGCAGTTGCAGCTTTTCGACACTTTTTTAAAGGTTATCTTTCAAAATATTTGGTCACAAATGTTTGTCCATTATACCGTCTACAAATACCAACTCGCCCACACCTGCAGCAGATATGCAACCCCAGACCATCACCCTACAACCACCATGCTTAATTCTTGGCGTAGTATTGTTTTTTGTGAAATTCAGTTTTCGGCTTCCTCCAAACAGTTTTACGCCCACCAGAGCGAAATATATTGAATTTTCACTCATTACAGAACAAAACTTGACTCCAATAACCAGATTGCTTGCTAAAATATTCTTTAGCATAATCCAAACGCTTCTTTTTATAAGCATCTTTGATGCATAGCTTTTGTCTAGCCACACGCGATTTGTATTTGGCCTTGTGCACTACTCTGCGTATTGTAATCGGGTGCATATCCCTTCCTATTCCTTTTGTAACTTCAGCAGCAATCTGTGTTGATGTTATTTTGAGATTCACTTGCACCTTTCGAACGATTTTCCTGCATCTATGGCCGTTCAACCACTTAAGGCTACCTGTAAGTTTATGAACTTTGCAGATTGCGGGCTTCCTTGGAGCGGTGCACGTAGCTTCGAGTAGTGAGTCGGCTTCCTTCCATTACCTCTATAATATCTGCATAAAAGTTGCCTTGATCGTGCAAATGCAGGATAATTTTCCTCTGAGCTACTGATGTTTCTTTTAGCTTAGGTGCCATTATTAAGAAAAGTTAAAATATATACTCAATTGCTAAAAATTTTTTTAAATATAAATTTAAATTTGCGAAGCTTTAGATAAAGTAACATAAAATATAGTGAAATTGCCAATATATTTTGTCTAATCGGTTTAATTCTTAAAAAAAACCAAAAAAATACTAAGTGTGCCAATAATTTTGTTCAGGAAAATCGAGGTCTTTTCTTGGTTATTGAATTTTTAAAAAATGTACGTTGAAGTTTTTTACAATATTTTTTTTGTATACGTTAATAAATACCCTATTCTATGTAGTACATTTTTTGTTTTACTAAAAAAGCGTTAAAAAACACTTTAAAAATCGCTATAAAGTATAAAAAGCCTGCTGTGCCAATAATTTAGTTCGTCACTGTATGTATATTATAAACATTCATCAATTAATAAGTTGGTATGCAGGGTATCTACGTATTCCTGTTTGTACTTGGATAAAAGAACATGTTCAAAAAGTACAAATGGACACACATACAACGCCATAATTATCTAGCTGTGTGTATGTATGTCTAAATGCAAAACAGCTACATATGTATGTATAAATATATACATACATACATATGTATGTATGTATATAGCACTCATGAGATTTTCGATGCATTCCTTTTATTTTCGTTTTGTGCTTGACATTGAATACAAAAGTTTTTTTTCGTTAAAATTGTATTTTCTTAGCGCCTTGTTCGCCTCGTTTTGCATTCGCTTGGTTTCTGTGTGCTGCTGTACTGTGTTGAGTGGTTGAGGTTGAGTGAGGTTATTTCTTGTTATACCCTGAACCCATTGAAAATGGGAAATCAGGGTATAATGGTTTTGTTAAAAGTATGTAACAGGGAGAAGGAGGCGTGGCAGACCCCACAAAGTATATATATTCTTGATCAGGGCGACGAGATAAGTTGATTTAGCCCTGTCCGTCTGTCTGTCCGTCCGTCCGTCCGTCCGTCCGTCCGTCCGTCCGTCCGTCCGTCCGTATGTATGAACGCGTCGATTTCCGAAGCTACGATAGCTAGAGACTTCAACTTTTTTTTAAAATGACCGTATATACAGCGCGCATATCAAGTTTATCACAAAAGATCGATAACTTGTCCCGTTATTTTTTTATCGATAAAAAACCTTATCGAAAGACAGTTATAAAATTATATCTCCCACATCTTTAGAGCTAGAGTCTTCAAATTTTAAACGTAGACTCATATATACTTTTTAGAGTTTCGGTTTTTGTTATAATTCACCCCCCACCCCTATATCCACCCCCTCACCCTCACCTTTGTAAAATGCTTATTTCAAATACTAGAGACTTGAAATTCGGCACATACACGCATAGTAATGATATAATCACAATCTAAAAGTTTCATGAAGAACGTACATCTACAAAAAAAGTTATTAAGCAATTAAATTCCCATGGTAAGCCGACACTGCAGCCCATGCGTGTTTATGCGTGCGCGCCTATGTGTGTCTATGCATGTGTGTGTGTGTGTGTTTTGTGTAAGCAGAAGGACGCGAAGAATTATTGAAATATCAGTTCTCCGACGGGTTCAGGGGATTTCCTAGTCGAGCAGTCTCGACTAGAGCTTTCTTACTTGTTTTCTTGAGTGGGTTATGCCAACAGCTGACTGCGCTACTCAATTTCGTCGTATGGTAGAGGGAGCAGGCGAGTCGCTGCGCTTTATCCTAAGTCCCTTTGCTTTTATACATACATACTTACTCGGTATGTTAAGCATATAAAGTTCCACTCAACTAACTAGTCTGTATACACATACATACGTACATAAGTAAATCAGATTAGTTGTATACATCAGAGCATGTAAATCTGTATGTCCTTGTTGCCTACTATATGAGAATACATACATCATTACAAAATGTTTCGAAAAATATTTACTGTAGTTTAAATTGTGTTTAATCTTAAAGGCTCAACTGTAACTGAAAAAGAACAAGCCCACATACACATATGTATCTATGTATGTATGCATATTTTTGTTTTGGTTGCGAATAGCGTGTAATAACAGAAAGCCACATTTAATTTGTTGGTGCAATGCGCCTCAAAAATTGAGGACGAATGTGAGGGTATTTGCATTAGTATGCGTGCGTGCATGAACTGCATAGATTTGCTGTTTTAACCACTACAAACATGAATACAGACATAATATATATTTAAGATGCGTGCTGCCCGAATCAATCAAAACTAAAATGTTTTTTGAACAGAATAGAACCATTCCAGAAAAACTGCCAACTATGTGTTTTAAATACTCTGTGTTTATTTAGCTGGCCTAATAAGGCATTTCGGACAATCGTTTTACAACACCTACATATGGATATTTGACTGGACCTAGCTAAATTCGATAGCGAATACATGTACTTGCATACATATACACATTTATATTTATAATTATGTTTGTTATGATATGCATAGGGTATATCCACAGTGGGAAAGGGGACTCAATCTGCAGATGCTGCTTTTAGAGACAACCGTAGTCACATTTGAGGGTGGGCGGTTAAGTTTGTTACGTTGTGCTCCCGCTGCCTGCAATATGCAGTCTGCTGCCTGCAGTCTGTAGTCTGCAGTCTGTCGAGCTCACACGTTGATTTCCACCACGAATTACTGTCTACTGTCTGTCATTTGCATTTTTCACATTGGACAGCGGTTCGCTTTCGGTTTTGGGGGTCGTTTGCGTTGCATTTTGTGCAGCTTTTGCTCATTTATTGTGCAAGCTTTGCTCCTGTATTGGTTTGGGTAAGGGATGCGGCGAGGGCTTCAGTGGCGTCGCTGTTGACTGAGGCGCAGACGTTGACGCCAGCGTCGGCAGCGTGCCGCATGCGGCACATGCGTGTGCGTGTTTTGTGCTCCATTTGCTTGGCGTTAATTTCGGGAGTGGGTCGCATGTGGACAGTGGGCTGGGGCAGTGGCAGTGGCTGTAGCTGTAGCTGTGACTGTGGCATGGGAGACGCCATATTATCCGTCGAGCCTTTCAGCCCAGCAGGAGCATAAACGAATTGTATTGCTTAATTCGTTTTATCATCATGATGTACATACATCATGATCATTATGATCATTATTAACTAGCTTCAGCTACCTTATGGTCGACGTTTTTGCGAGTTTTGTCTTATGTTGCGCTTTACGCTTTACGTTTTGCGTTTTACGCTTATCCCGTCGTTCCCTATAGATTCGCTCGCTTAGCGTCTTAAGAGTCTGGCTCACGCTTATTTTGTATTTTGTCGTTCGTTTTGGGCAGCCTCGACGCGTCAACATGGTTAGCAGCTGTTGCTTTCTCTCCTCCTTCTCCTTCCCCCATTGGCGCTGGCATATGGCTCGTTGTTGTTCTTTTTTTTCTGCTTGCGCATTTACACACGTTTTCGAATGGAACTGACGACAAAGGCAATGTGCAAAAAGTGAAATGGAAAATAAAATTTCGTTCACGTTATAATTGCTGTTGTTGGCGGATGGTCGTTGTTCTGTATAGCAACTTCAGCCTGGCAGGATATTATAGGGACCCTATGTCCGATATGCAATACTTAAATGGCATATAATGAATCTGATATAAAGTATAATTCGAATAAAATTGAGCTCTTCTAATTTGGCGGCTCATTTTATTTGCCCAGCTGCTTGCACATTTTCACATTTTCGACTTCCTCTGTGGGGGGAATAGCAATTAACGCCTGACGCTTGCAACATCCAATGCCAGCCAGCTAGCCAACCAGCCTACCAGCCTACCAGCCAACAAAAATGTGCACCCCGTTATACCGCTCGCTCCCTGAAAGCCGCTGCGTGCAAACGACAGGCCCGAATCCATTCGCCAACGTCAACGGCAGCCGGCGATTCATTTTAGCGCTGTGAGCTGGCTTTGACTCGCTGGCTGGCTGGTTGGCTGGCTGGCTGACTGGCTGGCTGGCTGGCTGACTGCTTGCCTCCTGTCGCGTGATTTTAACAATCCTCCCATCTCCATGGTTTATGCTTTTCGCTCGCTTCCGCGCGTTGATTATCGTTGTCGTTGTTGCTGCTGCGGCTGCATGCGCAAAGCGACGACGTCGACAGCAGCAACAGCAGCAGACCAGGCCACCGGCACCGTACACCCGCCTCTCGCACATTTATGCACACACACACACACACACAGACGTACGCATACACATTGCGACACCACATGTACATATGTATGTAGGTATGTATGTGTGCGCGTGCCTGACTAGCCGGCAAATGCCGGGCGCAATAAATGCCCAAAAGCAGCAGCAACAGCAGCAGCAGTAACGGCGGCAGAGGCAGCAGCATGCTGCCAGCAACGGGGGGCTGATATAGGCGATGGTGATGATGGTGATGGTGACGGCAACGGCGGCGGCGGCGGCTGTTTTTAGCGTTTGTACGCGCCCCCCAAAACACAGCAACACACACACACACATACATATATTTATATATATATCCAAACACACATAAACAGGCACATGCACACACATACTTTAGCACACATGCACAAGTGTTTGTATGTGTGTCCTCCGCATGTCGTCGTCGTCGCAAAAGCTTGTGGCATGGCTTTGGCACTGGCACTGGCACTGGCTATAGCTACAGCTCTGCTCTGCCTGCCTGCCTGCTTGGCGTTTTTTGCGTTTCTGTTTTTTGCCTGCCGCCGCCGCCGCCGCCGTTGACGCTGCCGCTGCCGCCACTGCTTCCCTGGCGCTGCCGCTATGTTAGTTGGCACGTTTTGTTGGCTCGCTTGCTTTTAGGCTTGGGCTTGGGCTTGGGCTATGGCAGCTCTGTCAGCTCTGTCTGCTCTGTATGCTTTGGCTCTGACTGCAGCCTGTCGCGGTCGCCACGCTCGCGCTGCGCTGGCCACGGCGGCAGCGGTGGCGGCGCTTCGCACTTTGCTCTGCTGAATTTTCAATTTCAGTTGTAAGCTGACTGCAATCAGCACTGGTTCGCCTTCTTTCGTTTCGTCTCGTCTCGTTCCGTTCCGTTACGTTCCGTTCGCTTCTGTTGGGCTCGGTCCGTTTATATTTGATTCGATTTGATTCGGCTCGGATTTAGTTTGTGCTTACGGCCGATTTGCGAGTGCCGCGGCCAGCAGACAGTCGGCCGGTCGGATTGTCCCACTGTTGGTCGAGGTCATCATAAAGCGAAATATTATAAACACGACGTTCACCGCCCACAATCGCCCACAACCACCCACCACCTCTCACGCAAGT
The DNA here is from genome assembly GCA_035045965.1 of Drosophila aldrichi. Classification (NCBI taxonomy): domain Eukaryota; kingdom Metazoa; phylum Arthropoda; class Insecta; order Diptera; family Drosophilidae; genus Drosophila; species Drosophila aldrichi. The sequence goes on along the minus strand of JAWNOM010000341.1, from coordinate 1,428,450 downwards.
TCCGCGCATTTCGTGGCTCGCGCGCATTTTTTGCATGTGTGTAACATTAACACACGCACACACTCAGTAACTGGGCGGAGGAGGAGGGGGAGGGGCACCTACGTGAATATATACGCTCATACGGTGCGTGTTTTATTGATTTTGTGGAGCAACAAAGTCTTCGACAACTGTTCAAACTGTAGCTGCCCCATCCGTCTCAACCCCTGCCTCAACTGACAATGACCAACGCTCATACACACACATACATGCATAGATATATTTGCATATACATATCCTGAAATGCGATCTAAGGAAACGCGATCTCACATCAAACTGAACTTAAATATATTGAGATACAACAGAGTAGAGAAACAGATCAAAGGATGACTTGAGACAAGCTAGATATCTTGAATATGCATAGAATTCAGGTCCTATACGCTACCTCATTTACTGCTTGTGGTCATTTGGCCGCTTGAATGAGGCCTCACTGTGTCTGTCACTCGCTTGGCTCATAACTTTATTGGCGTCGGCAGCCAAACTTGCGAGTTTCTTGGCATCAAGCTGAAGCAAGCAAGCAGCTCTAGCACCACCAGCACCTCAGCACAACAACAACAACAACAACAACGGCAACAACAACGGCAGCAACAACAGCAGCAGCAACGGCGGCAGCAGCTGGCCTCAGCTCATTCCAAAGCTAATATCCTCAGACCCTTCCCCCAGGCCCCCTCCACTCGTGCACAACAAGCTGCTGTCGCACATAAAAACAGCAACGACGAAAACGAAAATTTAACGACTGCGCAACGTGACGCATTATTTGTCTGCGCTGCCGTCGCCGTCGCCGTCGCCGTCGCCGTAGTTGCCGTTGCCGTTGCTTTTGCCGCCACTGCTCGCTGCTTGACGGTGCCCTGGCCTGATGGGCGTCTGGCCTGCCTTTTAGCAGTTCAGCCTGCAGCAAGCTTGCCGCAGACTCGCGCCGCCAGAAATTGCTTTTGCTTGCTTGTTGGCTGGCTGGCTGGCTGCCTGGCTGGTTGGTTGGCTGGAAGGGAGCTTCACCAACAGCGTCCCTCTCTGCCTCCACACCTCCCCTCCCCCCATCCGTTGCTTTAGTATTTCGCACTCCGTACACGAGGTGGCGGTGGCGGCGGCAACTGCGATGGCAGCGGCTGCAAGCATTTTTGCATGACTGACTAACTGACTGGCTACGGCTGAGTCTGAGTCACTCACACACAGACACACACACACACACACACACGTACATACAGTGGCGGCAGCTTGCGTTTTGTTTGAATGGGACAGAGAAGAGAACGCCGAATGGGTCGTAGAGTGTGATATGGACGAGGAGAGGGGGGGTGGGTAGGGGAGGGGGCACTCACTGCATGGCTGTCGCAGCCTGGCGTATGTTTATAATTTGATTTTGCTTCTTTCTCTCTCCGCTTCGCTGCGCGATAGCGACGGACCAGCATTTCCTGTAGCTGCTAGGCCTACGAGGAGGATGACTGGACGGGAGGGGCTCGTGCAAAAGGGGGGCTAGCCGTCAGCTGCAAATTCGTTGGCACGCCAAAGCAGCAGCAGAAACTGAAACAGGCTGCAGCAATGGCATCGTCGCAGGCCACGGAATCTTAATGAAGTTATTGTGTTGTGTTCAGTTCGCGTTTCTGCTGCTTGCCCAGCTCTGTGTTGTTGGTGTGACTGTGCTATTTACATACGCAGACACACACACACACACGCAGACCAACAAGTATATACAATGTATGTATTTATGTATAGTCTTGAATGAAGCTTTTGCCATTTGTTTGACACGTTTTGCTACATTTCGAAAATGTTGATAGAGCTGTTGGCCATTGACTATCCAATTGACAACTTTAATTATTGCCCTATTAGCATTCCTTGCCTCCTTTGATATTCCTATGAATCTGCTATTCGATTCAGCAACAGAAAATTATTTAGTTTATCAAAGGATGGGAATATTCAGAGCGCGTGACCCGTTAAGTTAGGGGGTTAAGGTTAAGTGGGATTGATGCAGTTTCATTATAGAGATTTTGATCGATTGCAGAGAATCATCTATCAAAAGCCAGTCTTATGGTGCAAGAATAAATATTTAAAATTTGAATTTTCATGATTAAGAACATATGTATATATACATATGTATGTACATATCCAATATTCAGGGTATATTTGTATTAATTGAACTAATGCTGCTTCAATTGCGGGTAGCAGCGCACGTGCTTGATTAACGGGAATAGCGAACGCTTGCTTATCGGTTATCTTAATGTGAAACATTATGAATAACATAAGATTGGATTGCATTTTCATTTCCCTACACCCCCCTCCCCCACCCTCGTCACCTACGCTTTTGTCGTATATGTATATGCGTGTGTATGTGCGAGTCATCTATCCGTAATACTTATGTGTGTGTATGTGTGCTGTCTCTTGAATATGGAATTGCGTTCGTCGTTAACAGGCGGTAATAGAGAACCGACGCGTGTGGCTAAAGTGTAACGAAAATACAGAGAGTGGGAGTAGAGACCCATGAAATGGCGCCAAAAAAATCAACAATTGTCTTAAATGTGGAGCAATTCATTCACGATATTGAAGAGAGGCCGGCAATATGGAACCGCAACTTCCACTGCAACAAGGCCTTCCTCGAGCAAATGTGGGACGAGCTGAGCAGCACACACAAGTTACCGAGTAAGTACGAGAGGAGCAGCGCGGGGCCACATGAACGAAGCAAGTCTCGAGGCACAACTTTACAGCTTACGGAAAGAGTCAGAAGGATGATGGGAGAGGAGACGTTGTGCCTTCGGAGTAGCTTCTTCTATGGCCAGACGTGTGAAAGTAGTGCGTGATTTGATTGTATTTAGCTGATTCTCTGCACTTCATTCTACAGAAATTGTGCTCAAAGCAAAGTGGAAGGGACTGCGGGACAACTTCAGAGTCGAGTACAAGCGCATTCCACGCGCCGACAACGGGGACTTTCTGGTGGATCCCGCCACATTCGAGTCCAAGTGGTTGCACTATTATGCCTTACTCTTTCTAAGTGAGTAGCGTAACGGGAACCTATCGCACGCCCAATTGCACTATCGTTGACTTTTGCATCCATATCACCTGCAGCGGACCACATGCGCCATCGTCTGCCGAAAAACGAGCAGGATCAGTCGTATTACTTCAATCAACAGAGCGAGGACTGCGAGAAGACCGTAGTCGAGCCAGACCTCACCAACGGGCTGATACGTCGTCTGCCGGATAGCGACGAAGACTATGATGAAGACGATATGACTGGGGATGGTGCTGGCGAAGCCAGCGACGGTAGCATGGATGGCCTGCCCACTCCGCCAGCGGCGCATCAACAAACTCAAATAAGCACTACGCCCCTGGCCACGGGGGTGCTCAGAGCAGAAGAGGAGGCGTTTGCCGCTTCCCATCAGCACGCACTGTTAAAGGCGGGACTGCTGCGCGCCCAGTTAATGGAACTGGAACTGGAAAGGGAAGCGCAAGACTTGAGTAAGAAATCAACTCCAACACGATCTCCGACTCCGACAGTCACTACAGCGATGGCAACACTCATCAGTCAGGAAGCGCCTTCTGCCTCGGCCCATTGCTCCCCGCCGCCGGTGGTGACCACCAGCACGCATAGTGGCGTGGCGACGGCGACGCAGCTGGCAGGCACAGTTCTAGCTCCAGCCACTACTACCTCCAACACGACAGGCAATGGGGCAGCGATGGGCGGAAAGCGCTCGGTATCGCCGCCTCCGCTATACAACAAGGCACACCATCCACTGCCCACACTATCCGTCGGACATCACACGGTTGGATCGAAGGAGGACTTTGGTGGAGGCGCCGTTAGCCAGGGTAGCGAGCACCTGAACTTCACTCAACACTCTTACGCCAATGGTTTAATTCCTGCACTCAAACTGAAGCGACCGCGCCTCTCCGAAGACAGCAATTTCAATGGTTCCTCAACAATGGACGCTCCGCTGGTGCCCGATGATGACGATTATCACTATTTGCTCAGCTTGCATCCGTACATGAAGCAGCTGACGGCTGCACAGAAGCTGCGAATTCGCACAAAGATACAGAAGCTCATATTTAAGGAGCTGTACAAGGAGGACCTTGAGGAGTCCAAGTAGTCGCCCGCTCTCAATTTCCATGAATATAAAGACTGTAAATAAGGATTCGCATTGAATGTCTAGTTCGTAAGGATTAATATAATCCATAGTTATCTATGCCATGCTAATTTCTAGTTGAGCGTCGTCGCCAACCCAGCTGGTACACCCAAAACGGGTATTGGTGCACGCCATTTAGCGTAAGCTCAAAGATTTGCAAATAAAAACTTGTAATTTTTATTTTCAAAGCGAAATCTTTAATAAGAGGGCTTGGGACATATGTATATTTATTGGCTTCTTTTCGTATATGATGGGTTATTTTAAGCATGGTAAGTGGTTAACGAGGGAAGATATACATATGTTGAGATCGAGCGCTAACTGGAAACCACATAAAATTGAATTAGGAAAATTCCCGTTTTCTGCTTATTGTTTATCTAATTGCTAATGTTAAGTTTCAGCTAGTTCATATATGTATTTGACATATAGATCTCAAGTAAAATATGTTCTTATCGCTCTTCACAGGCGAGGTCTACGTATTGGATGATGGAGCTGAGGTTGACTTAGATCTGGGTAATTACGAGCGCTTCCTTGATATAACATTGCACCGGGACAATAACATAACAACGGGCAAAATTTACAAGATGGTGATCGAAAAGGAGCGCAAGGGAGACTACCTGGGCCAGACTGTGCAGGGTAAGTATCAAAAGACTCGCTTTATGGAATGGCGCTAATCTTCTTGTTATTACAGTTGTTCCGCATATAACAAATGCCATACAAGAGTGGGTGGCGCGCGTTGCGGAAAAGCCTGTCAAGGGCTCCTCCAAACCGCAGGTGTGCATCGTCGAGCTTGGAGGCACTATTGGCGACATTGAGGGCATGCCTTTTGTAGAGGCCTTCAGACAATTTCAGTTCCGCGTAAAACGCGAGAATTTCTGCTTAGCTCACGTTTCACTGGTGCCGCTGCCTAAAGCCACTGGGGAGCCCAAGACAAAGCCCACGCAGAGTTCCGTGCGGGAGCTTCGCGGATGTGGCCTCAGCCCGGACTTGATTGTGTGTCGGTCTGAGAAGCCGATCGGAGTAGAGGTAAAAGAGAAGATTAGTAATTTCTGCCATGTCGATCCGGACCAAGTCATATGTATACATGATCTGAGCTCTATATACCATGTGCCACTCTTGATGGAGCAGAATGGCGTCATCGAGTTTTTAAATGAGCGACTTAAGCTGAACATCGACATGAGCCAGCGAACCCAGTAAGAGCTAGCTTTAGCTAATACACATTTTTAGGGCACATTTTAACAGCGTTTACCATTGCACTTCCAGGTGCCTGCATCAATGGCGGATTCTAGCTCGACGCACGGAAACTGTTCGGCGAGAGGTCAACATAGCTATTGTGGGAAAGTACACCAAATTTGCAGACTCGTATGCGTCCGTGGTAAAGGCGGTGCAACATGCTGCTTTGGCAGTGAATCGCAAGGCAAATTTGGTCTTTATTGAATCATGCTTGCTGGAGCAAGACACTCTGCAGCGTGAGCCTTCCAAGTATCACAAGGAGTGGCAAAAGTTGTGCGAAAGCAACGGCATACTCGTCCCTGGAGGCTTTGGAGCACGTGGAATGGAGGGCAAAATACGCGCCTGCCAATGGGCACGCGAAAATAAGAGACCCTTTTTGGGCATTTGTCTGGGTCTGCAAGCGGCCGTCATAGAGTTCGCGCGCAATGTAGCAAACCTTAAGGATGCTAATAGCACGGAGGTAAATCCGAATACAGCCTATCCGTTGGTCATCGACATGCCGGAGCATCATAAAGGACAAATGGGGGGCACTATGCGGCTGGGCAAGCGAAAAACAATATTTGCCGACAAGCCGAGTACGATTCGACAGCTGTATGGCAATCCTAAGATGGTGGAAGAGCGGCACAGGCATCGATACGAGGTGAATCCTGAGTATGTTTCGCAATTGGAAAGCTTTGGCCTGAACTTCGTGGGTACAGACGTGGAGCAGAATCGAATGGAGATTATCGAGTTGCGGGATCATCCGTATTTTGTGGCTACCCAGTATCATCCGGAATATTTGTCAAGGCCACTGAAGCCTTCGCCTCCGTTTCTTGGTCTAATCCTCGCAGCCGAGGGTAGACTGCAAAAATATATTGATCGTGGCTGCCGCTTGTCACCACGGCAACTCTCTGATGCGTCGTCAGATGAGGACGAAACGGTCGATGGCGTATCCCACAGCTTAGCAGCCCTGAAGCTCCCAGGAATCAAGCAGTGCACCAGTACAAGCACTTGCACCAGCACGGATAACCAATGTGAGCCATTAAACGGTCTAGTGAATGGAAATATAAATGGTTTAAACGCCAGTGATCACACTTTGCACAATGCTGACGGCGGTGCTTGCGGTGGATCTGGATCAGATTGAGCTCTATTGCTTACAGTTTATGTTTTTCCTATTAACGTTAAGATAAAGCTTTGAAATAAATATGTAACAGCTATTGAGATGTAGAGTCTCTCATTATTTGACTCTAAATGTAAACTAAAATTCTTTCAACACTTAAAGTGATTGGAAACTGTCTCGAAATGTATTCTTCGTTGAAAACAAAAATTTAACATTTGTATAAAGATATTAAAATATGAGCAAGAGAAACAGATTTGTATTCTAAAATTCTATTGGTTTATCTAGTAAAAGATATATTTATTTCAAATAAGCATCGCGGTTTCACGGACCTGAAAAAAAGAGGCCCCCAAATTGGTAATTTCCTGAGGCCCGTTGAAGGTTAATCCGGCCCTGGCTAGAGGCTTGAAATTTGTGTAGGTCCGTGTATAGCACTCGCAGATCGAGTTTGATTTTAAGAAAGCACGTTACAAAAACCGCCTTCAAATTTCAATTGAATATTTCTTACATCGTTAAAACTAATCTCTCCAATTCTTGCATATGTATGTATATACTTAGATGTATTTCATACAATTTCGATATTACACTTTGATACCATACAACTGATAGGACGCACAAGCGAAACAAATAATTGCTTAAGGATCTTTTATTTCTTTAGACCAACGTTTAATAAACTAAGCTTCTGAATTTTTTTTTTTATTCTGTTTTTATGTTAATGATTGAAAAATTTATTGTTTTTAAAAATCTTAATATAGAATTTCAGTGAAAGGAGAAAACTGAAAAACAGTTCAAATTATATATATTCTTTGAAGTATTAAGTAGAACTGCATATGATCTTCAGGTAAAATTTCATGTCGTAAGCTGCATATAAGATCGCATTTCGGGACGGACATTTCAATGGGTGAAGATTATGCAAATTCAATTTGAAAATGGGCTGCAAATATTTATAAATTGTATATTTTATAGCAATTTGAAGTTACAAAAAAAAAAAAAAAAAAGAAATAAAAACCTAAAATAATAAGAAGAAATATAATATCATATAAAGAGTTAAACGGCTGTCAAACAGGTGCACGTTTTACATCATTTCAAACAATACGTTGACATCCAACATGATCTAACCAGAGATAGTTTATTTTGGGATGGCACTTTGAATAGAGTAGTGTAGAGGCTTATATACAGCGCGTCAAGTATTATATCGGGCATGTACTTGGGTAATATGTAGTATATATAGGCATATAGACTTATGTATAATCGGCGAATCGTACACATTGTGGTCTCATACTGTGTACTCAGCAAAAAAGACATAGAATAAATGCTGCTCTTGTTCTGGCCCGTCGCAGAAATTTATCAAACGCTCATGATAATGCTTAACGAAGCCATGACGACTGCCGCCGCCTGAACCAGCCAGGTCCGCAAATAGACGAGCGTATGCCTGTGGCGTTTGGTTATATGTCTTTTTGGCTGTGGCTGTGGCTGTGGCCGTGCATAAGCGGACTAGCTAATTATCTTGGGTCTTCTACTTGGCCGTTCATGTAGTTCATTGTTCATTCCGATGAGTACGTTGTGTGCATTCTCTGCGAGAAGACGCGAATTAATCAACGAGAATTCAGTGCAAAGAGATTCGACTCGCCATGCATGCCAAGAAGAAAACGCGAGCACGTAATCGACCCAGAAACAAATGCAATCAAACAAATGAGCACAGATCGGAGCCCAATGGAGGAGAGATTGGTGTCGGAGCTGGTGCTGGTGTTGGTGCCAATTCCGTCTTGGAGCCGCTCCAGTCGGAGCCTGCCAGAGCAGAGCCTGACACCAGTGCCATTTACCTAATTCAAAAGCTTCTTCGAAAAAAACTGCTGGCCAAGGCGAACAGCTCGTCGCCGTCAAATCCACCGATTGCGCAGGCAAAGGCCTCTTCCCCACTGCGGAAACCGAGTCCATTGGGCAATAAAAACGATGAAGTAAATGATCTTCTGAAGTGCATTGGAAACAACTTGCAAAAAGGTTCATATTCAACCAGCATTGTATCCGTACTGAGTGGATATTTAGTGTATAGTAGTGTATGTGGGGAGTAAAATGTTATATAATTTTCTCTAGGCTCCACTGAGGCGGCCAGGGGAGCACTTCTTAGCCAACTGGGCGAAATGTTTAGCACGGCGCCCTTGACCGATGCCGAGTCATCCGATGAGGAGGCCGAGTACTTGGAGTACATATATAGGCCACGCCAATATTTTATGACATCATTGTGCAACGTAAGTGCATCCCTCCATCCATCCCCAGCAGCTTGGACAATTGAAATAAAATGATCGGCCTTCACACAGCATTGCAAATTGGATCTGTGCGGGCGGCAGGCGATTCCGTGCAAGGGCTGTGCAATGGTCTACTACTGCACAGTCCTGCACATGCGGGACGACCAGGAGCATCGTCAGCTATGCTGCGGCCTGCGTCAAGTGGTAGAGCGGCAGGGCCACGACATTTTCTACAAGTGTGGCGACTTCAGTGCCGAGCAGTTCCGATCGTACCGCATCGTGTGCATACGTCAAGTGGAGCAGGCGATCAATAGATCCTTAACGCCCACTGAGCAGGAAGTATTGCTCTTTCCATTCATCTGTGGCCATGCAAAGTGCCGGGAGCACAAGTTCAAAAAGCTAACAGCATGTGCCCAGTGCGGCGAGGTGGCCTTCTGCAAGGACAAGCTGGATCATCTGAGTGTCGGCCATGCTGAATGGTGCAGCGCCTACAAGCTGTTCAAAGCATTTGTGATGTTCCAGGCAAAGTTTGGACGCGTGGAGCCTCCTTTGCCCGACAAGGTGCTGCGGGAGGCACCTAGCTCCTGCTCCGACACCAGGCAAACACTAAAAAAGCTAAATTTCAGTAAGTGAATGAACGTAGAGTTGACTTTACCTTTTGGAAATCGTAAATTTTCTAGATGTGGTTGACGGGTGCGAATTTGCGGCGTTGACACAAGTATCCACCGGACCGCTGACAGCATTTTTTGCTCTTAAGCTTTGTGGACTTCTGGCAGCCAAGCAGCTTACAATTCATCTGATCGGAGCTGAAATGGAGTTCGAAGTGGACGTATTTCAAAAATGGGAGATTTTCCTGCTGCACATTTTGCCAGCACTTGAAACCTTGCATATCGTATTCATTGGACCAGAACTTAATCCCAACAATATATCATTCGATCAGCTATCTACGATTAGGTGCATTGAGTGCATTTGCATTTGTTTCAGTGTAATCAAAATGTTCATCCCCTTTTTCGCTTTCAGATGCTGTCGTCTGTGTCGGAAAGCACAACGCACGATACAATACCATTTTGAGAATCGTCTTTATCACGACTATTACATGGAGCCCGATTTTCTAAAGCCGGACTTAGGTAATTGGTAGAAAACTACAGTTGTCTTGATCGCTTATAATTAGAACTTTAAGTTTTTTAAGTAAACGGGTAAAAGTTATTTTCAACAAGTAAGAAAGCTCTAGTCGAGACTGCTCGACTACGAAATCCCCTGAACCCGTCTTTTTGCTTACAAAAGAAACACACACACACATACATAGACACATATAGGCACGCACGCATAAACACGCATGGGCTGCAGTGTGGGCTTCTCATGGAAACTTAATTGTTTAATAACTTTTTTTGTGGACGTACGTTCTTCATGAAACTTTTAGATTGTGATTATATCATTACTATGCGTGTATATGCCGAAGCTCAAGTCTCTAGTATTTGAAATACGCCTTTTACAAAAGTGAGGGTGAGGGGGTGGATATAGGGGCGGGGGGTGAATTATAACAAAAACCGAAATTCTATAAAGTGCATATAAGTCTACATTTAAAATTTGGAGACTCTAGATCAAAAGATGTAGGAGATATAATTTTATAACTGGCTTTCGATAAGGTTTTTCATCGATAAAAAAATAATCGGACGAGTTATCGATCTTCTGTGATAAACTTGATATGCGCGCGCTATATACGGACATTTTAAAAAAAAGTTGAGGTCTCTAGCTATTGTAGATTCGGAAATCGACGCGTTCATACATACGGACAGACGGACAGACGGACATGGCTAAATCGATTCAGTTTGTCGCCCTGATCAAGAATATATATACTTTGTGGGGTCTGCCACGCCTCCTTCTCCCTGTTACATACTTTTAACAAAACCATTATACCCTGATTTCCCATTTTCAATGGGTTCAGGGTATAAAAAGTATTTATACATATGTTTATATACATACATATATAATACTGAACAATACATATATATTCCTTTGTTAATTTGCAGTATGCTTTTTCAATTCGGGACTGTATCGGGCTACAGGCTACGCCTTGGAAGACACCTGGCCTGCGACTATTCGGGCGACGTTGAATATAAAGTGTCCTATTGTTGTCACATCATATACTAAGTACGAAGCGCCACTAGATTTGAGTCAATTTCTAAATCAATCTAACCGCCACTTAACTGTGGTACTTCCGCCTACTACGAATCCCTTTCGTTCGGAGAAGCCGGAACGGAATTTTATATCAGACGATGATTCACCTTTTATGTTCAAAAACTATCAATGTTTCGTTGTTGAGTAGGTTCGTATGTTACTCATGTTGTTTATCTATCTGAATAAAAGTACTCTTTATCGATTTTTAAATTAACTAACTTTTTACATTGTGGTGAATATCTGTTAAAGGAATCATCGTTGATTTGAGTTAACTTTCTGTTTGACGTATTCATCGACAGCTAGTGGCAACTAGAGTTTCAAAGTTTTTGTTATTTTTAGTTTTATATGTCAGCCCTGTTAAAAGTAAAAAAAGTAAAAAAAAAATTGTATGTTCTCACTTACGATTCACAATTGTTAAAAGACCTGCGCATTTTTTGCATTGGTAAACTATGTTATTTCTGTTGAGAATTGTATCTAAAATCAACTTTCTGCCTAACTCTGCAGATCAAATGTTAATGAATATACAAAAAATAGTGAATTGCTATGCCGTAATTTCTGCTGGATACGCATAGTCGAGGAACTCATCTTTAATTATATGTTACTTTAGGCTGTTGTGTTGTTTTTAAATTTTAACCGTTTTACCAAACTCACCACATTATATGTAAATTGATAAATTGGTTTTGACAATACTCTGAATCGGCTTACCACCACACTTCGTTGTGTGATCACGAAAAACTATCGAAAACGTATCGGATGATTGAAAACTAACTATAAGAGGAAGATAACGCGCAAATATAAAAAAGAAAAGTAGATATTTAAACTTAAATATGACTGAACATGATTTAAAGGAGCTTCGTGCTAAGCTCGATGTTATGGGCTTTCCCCAAACATTACCAGTGCTAGCAATTCCACTGGTTCAAGCCATTTTTGGGGATCTAATAAAAACAACAGAATGCCTTCGTGATACAAAAAAGCAAGTTGTTGAGTTATTAGAGGTAGGTAATTGCAACCTTTTAATACATGTATCTTGAAAAATTTTGTTTGGTTTTTTTTTTCTCTCTGTAGGAGAAATCATGCTGGGAATTGGGAGTTGAGCCCTATAAATGTGACAACACGCGCTTACTGGCCGAGTGCAATGAGCTGCACTTGAAGTTGCTTGAGGAGCGAGAAGGCTACGAATTTCGGCTTTGTGGTATGTAATTGAAGTAACTTTATTTTGCGTAAATGTAAAAAAATTCCCGCAGAGGCTGAGAGGCGAATACGCAATCTGCAGACTGACAGTGATCATTTGCAGAGCCATAATGCCCAACTTCAAGCTCAACTGGATACGTTATTGTCAAAGCAAATAATCGGTGCATCATCTGGCAAACGAACACCAAGTGCAGGATTGAAGAGTATGTAATATGTACATACATATAAAGAGTATGTTACTAAATAGAAGTTCATTCATTTATAGCAAGAAAGCCTTTTATTACCACCGTACGCTCAGGAGAAGTGCTGCCCCCTTCGAATGCTACATCAACGATTCCTTCCTTAAAATGTACAAAGTGTAATGCTGGAGTGATTCAAAAGTCTGCAGTTAGCTCTAAGGAAGGCGTGACCTCCCCGTCAGAAGAGGTGGCCAGACTCGAAAATGAGCTAGCGAGTGCCGGCGAGCAACTGGAGTTTTTTAAACGGAAAGTGGAGTCGCGGAACCGGGAGATTCGTAGATTAAATGATTTGCTCTCAGGTGGCCGCCCGCCCGCAGTTCTAGCGAAGGAATGCTGCTACAGGGAAGTCGGCGCTCTCTCAGAAGACATTGACCTTCTGCAGCGCGAAAAAACCGAGTTGATGGCACAGGTTACCGAGTATCAAGATAAGATGCACGATGCTATGCAGCGTGCGTTGCATCTGGAGGAGGAAAAGCAAAGACTGCAAAAGCATCTGTGTGAGTTAAAGGAAGCTGCCTTACAAGTGGAGGACCAAGCCAATTCTGAAATTGATGCGAAAGAAGCGGAACTAAGGCAGCTTCAAATCGAGCTAGAGAAACTGCAGCAGCGTAACGATAAAAAATCCAAGGGACAACGACAAGCTGCCGGATGCGATAAAGCCACACTCCATGATGACAAACATATGCTCAACGAAAAGATCAATGTGTTGACGCGCCGTGAGGAAGAGCTACAAATAATTAATGAAAAGCTTAAAAAGAAACTGCATAAAATGGAGAGCAAAATGTCAGCGACACAAAAAGAGCTACAAGAACAGATGCAACAAAACAGCGTGACGCTGGACGAGGAGAAAATTCGACTTAAGTCAGAGCGAGACTTCTTCCAGAAGGAGTATCTACGCCTCATGGGCAAATCCGGTTCGGACTCCGAGATAGCATTTCTACACGCTCAAATCAAATCGAAGGACGAGGAGCTACATGTCCTGCGCTCTGAGCTGTGCATGCTGACCACGGCAAAGATGCAGCTTTCACCTCGCAAAAATCAGAACGTATCGCCACCCTCGGTTAGCAGCACATATAGCCCCAGTAATCGCAGTGACTGCGTTCAGGCTGCTATTGCTCGGGTGGAGCGCGAGCGCGATTGTGCGCGTGTTGAGCTCGAGCGTATGCGTTGCGAGCGTGACACGCTGCGCGAGAAGCAGTTGAGCAGCGTGCAACTGCACGCTGAGGAATTGCAAACACTTCGCGTTCGCAATGAGAACTTGCAGGATCGCATACGTCAACTAGAGCGAGAGTTCCGCGAGGTGAACTCAGCCCGTATCCCCACTGAAACACAAAATGCCCTCTTGAAAGAAGATATAGCTGAACTGAAAAGGCGCTTATCGGAGCTGCAGACCGATACAGAGAATTTGAGAAGGGAGAACGGACAAATAACGTAAAGGCTATGATTGTATTGTATTGTATTTTACTCTATGACGTTTTAATTGTTGTATCTTTAACAGTTTGATAAACGAACAAAACGAACGCATTATAGCCGATTATCGAAGTAAGCTTATGCTAGCAGAGCGTGAAGTACATAAGGCTGATGTGCGTGCCACCACATTGGATTCTAGTCGCGAATCGAATCGCAATGAGGCTAATCAATTGCGCACCGAAATCGCCTCATTGCGTCAGACCTATGTTGCCCTTGAGCATGAGAAGGATTCACTAGTGGTAATGTGGATTGTGTATATTCTGTTTCTCGCAATTTAATGCATCCTCTATTCATAGAACCAGTTGGATAATAAAACCGAGAAGCTCTTCAAATTGGAAGTCGAGCTCAAAGACTGTAAGGATAAACGAAACGCTCTGGAGCAAACGGTTAGAGAACTGGAGTCTCAAGTTAAGTATGTAATCAAAGACACATTAATCTAAGCAATGAAATCGGTTAGAGTCGATTTCCATGCCATACGTGGATTTACTTAAACATTTATTTATATTATCTACAGTTCACTTAAACACTTATACAGTTGTTGGGGTAATACATTCATGGCACAATCTCCCACCCTGGCGCCTTTTAAAGCCAAACTCTGGCTGCGAACGTTAGCCAAATATATCTAAGAACCACCTAAAAGGAAATGAAACGATTAAATCGAGAGATCTATTGTAAAGCCGTACCGTAGGTCGTCCAGGAAAACATAGATAAAAAGTAGAAAAGTCATGCGCTGAGAATTGAATAACAAACAATAGAAAATCAACGCAAACCCACAGAGAGAGGATAGGTTAAGGAAACACTGTTGCTGGGTTCGAAAGTGGGTGATTCAGTGAGGAAATTCGAGTTTCGACGCTCGATGGTTAAATACCTCGCCAGGCTTACGCTGGGTGCGCTGCAGCTGTGCGTTCCGCCGTGATCTCTCTCGGTCGGCGTATAGCCTGGTCGGCACACACACTTGGCTCTGCTGGCATATCCAAAGAGTGCAGTGTCATTGGTTGTTTGCGATTTCAGCGGCTCCAGCCATTGGCCAGCACCACAGGGTCCTCGCGTGTAAAGCTTGTGGCACTGGCCACTCATTTCAACCATTCCGGGCGTCGCCTCGCAAAAGTTCTTCTCCTGGTCGCTGCTAGCTGAACATTGCTGGTCGAAGTTTGTTATCACGCCCGCACATCCGCAAATGCCGTTGTAAGAGATTCCATCTATAGATGGCCTTGCCGTAAAATCAAAGACTACCACTTGGTGTAGAGAGCACGGTCCCTGAGAGCCGATTCTGTAGCATGAATCCTCAGCAGGGAAGTAGAGTCGATTTTTGCCGCAGAAATTTCGTACACACGATGTCTGATTAACGAGAAACTCGTTGGCCTCGCAAGGACCGCGCGTATATAGGCGATAGCACAAGCCGTCGGTCCACGGCACATATCCCTCTTTGCACATGCACTTGGCATGCGGCACGATCTGCGTGCTCGGCTCTTGATCTGTCTCAATGTCGTCGGGTATGCGGAAGACATGGCCAGGTGGACAAGGGCCTGGAGTGTCTAGAATAAATGTCGACATGAATTGATATCATTTTGGAATTCTTTTGTGCCAAAGCCCTACCAAGCTCGTAGCACATCTGGTGTGGCGCGTGATAGTGGGGCAGATGACGATGGCAGTCACAGCGGCCGCCAGGCAGGAATAGGTGTCCCGGCGTTGAGCAGGGTCCTATAGTGTAGTGCTCGTAGCAGGATTCCTCTAATGCATAGTAGTACGGTCGCAACTCCCCTCGCTGCTCACAGCGGCATTCGGCCAAGCCGTCATCGTTGCGAGCCAGCAGCTTGCCCCGAGTGCACGGACCCTTCGAGTATTTCGGGTAACACTTGCCGTCCTTTGGCCAGAACAGCATCCCATCTTCGCAATGAAGTGGGCGCTTACAGCTGCCCCAGCGATTGTCAGCTCTGAAAGAGAAGAGAATTATGTAAACCGATGCGATCAACTCGGCATCACAAGTGCTTACCTCTTGGCTTGCTCTGGTACGGGCTGGAAGTACTCGCCATGCGGACAGGGTCCGCGTTCATAGAGTTTGTGGCAAGCATCTGTGAGTGCACTAAGCGCCGTGCCCGGCGGGCAGCGACACTCGGCCGCGGGAACATTTTTCCTTTTGGCGCTTGTTGCCGTTGGACTGAGCTCCATAGTGTCCGGGCAAGGGTAGCCAAGCGTGAAGATCTTAAAGCATTTCTTTAGCGGCGTCCAGTAGAGCAGCTGCCAGCCGCCGGCCATGCTAGCGCAAGGATTCTTTGCCGGGTCACTCCAGGGCGGGGGCACGATGCCGCCCAATGCTTGGTGTTGTGTCAGCAAAAGCAGCAAATAGGTGAATATGCTGCTACTCGCCTGCAGTGCTGCCCAGTAGACCAACAGCTTCCGGCGTTTCATTCGCATCGTTAGCAGCTGTAATTGCCGATAATGATGAACTGGATTCAATTTGCCTATGTCACTTTTACTCTCAATGCGCTGGCTGGCGCCTGTTCAAAGCGGCTTTGAGTCGCTCATTAGACCGCATGATTGATAAGTTTTCTATTGTGAGACTTGGTGAATGGCTTATAGCCATTAATTAAATGATTTTTACTGCGCTTCGCAGCGGGCAGCGACAGAGACAGAGACAGGGGCAGAGTCTTTAAAGCATTGAGATGCGGCCCTCCCAAATGTAACGGCCTAAACAGTTGTTTATGGGTATGAGCTTACAGCAGGTCCAAATTAAATTAGCCAACTTGCAGGCCGATGTGTTGTGTAGCAATCTTGCTGATTCCGCGACTTACAAAAGTAACAAACCCAAACCCAAACACACAAAAAAAAAAAAAGAAACAAAAATAAGGCAATGTAAAAACCAGTATGCGGTCGTGCGCTGTTAACCATGACCTAAATACTCATTTATCTTGACTTCTTTCTTCCATTTCCCCTTTCTCAGCCCTTGCTGCCCTGGGCACTCGGCAGAAAAATTCTGTTGGCCAACGTGTGGCCAAAATCGAAGACGCATTTACATAATCGCCGTGCTTTGAAAACCTGCATAAGGTTGGTGACGAAACTAGTGGCAGAAGCAGTCAGCCAAGCGGTGCTGGGAAAACGGGCAACACTTTGCACTAATTCCCCAATTTTTTCCAACCGCTGCCTGCCCCGGGGCTGGGCTCTGCCGTGAATAGGCAACAGGCAACACATAAAAAGCAAACAGGCAACAAACAACTGAAAACAGACAACAGACAGCAGACAACAGCTGCAGCCAGAGCTATAAATAATGCATTAGGCTAACCGCAGCTTACGCTGCTTTGAGTTGTGTTGGGTTTCTTGCTGAAGTCGGTGGCTTTGGCTGTCGTAACAGTCAACAGCCAACAGCCAACAGCTAACAGCAACAGGTTTCCTAATGCCGCACATCGGTGTATTCTCTTTTATTTGGTCAGAAAGAACACCGAGACTGAGCACTGAACAAAGGCAATTCCAGCCTGAACAAAAGTTCATCAATTATATCGTAGATTTGTATGTATGTGTGTAAAGTCAAGATCTTTCACATGTGTGTGAGTGTGTGTGTGTGTCTCGTTTGAAACTCGTAAACAATTCTTGCTAATTCTCAGCAAACACTACGCGTAACTCCTAACACGCATGCTCACCTCGGGTCTTGGATTTGGTTTTGATATCGAGCTGCGATCCGATCCGCCCCAATCCCTCGAATCCCGCGAGATCACGCTCTGACACAATCAGCAGCGCCGATTTCCGTTTTAACTCCAATTTTGATTCGACGAAGCCCAATGCCAATTCACATACTATGTAGCAGATCGGTGCGCAACGTAAAACCCGACCCGACACTCAACGCGACGCGACCATTCGCCTGCGCAGGTAACAGACGTCTGAGCGCCGCTACGATGCGGCCAGCACTAAGTCTGCGCCAGGTAAACAGACCACGCGTTGCTCTCTTGCTGTCACGCTCTCTCTTTGCGCCGTTACTCTTGGCAGCGTACTCAACAGAATTGAACACATCTACGTTTCCTCTCTTAGGCAAACACTACTCATTAAGAAGTTCTTCAATGCTTCTTACTTTTGCCATCGTGGGAGTTCAGCCTTAGGGTTCTTCAAGTGCAGTTTAATTTTAGTTGAAGCTCTGTATATGACTGACACCTGCCAGGCAATACTGATTGACATCGATGGTCGTCAGGTGTGTCTCTGGCTTTGGCTGGTCAGAGGCAAACCGGCTTACAGGGTCGCGCTTTGTTCTTGAGTTTGAATTCGAATTGCGGATATGTGCGGACGTGCCTAGCGTGTGAATGCGTAGTCCGCTCTTTCATTGGATAACAAAGAGAAAGAGCACATACTAACATAAGCTAATACGGCTGAGCATAAGTAAGCTCATTGCTGAGGTATTCCGATTTGACCCCGGGTCGGCAGCGGCACTCAACGCAATGTCCGTGTGTTTCTTGAACTGCTGTAGGCTAATATTGCTCGAGCACACACAAAAAGTATCGTAAGGGTCAGCGTCTCTTTGAAGCCAACACTCAAAAACTAAAATCTGATTACAGCAATCTGACCGCAAGAACACGACAGCGCGACTCGGAGTTGAATGAGACGTCGGCGGAAAGCAAAACACTGCGGCAGCAGATTGTGGCTCTAAAAGTCAGCCGCGATGAAGCAATTGCGGAAAATGGGTGCGTATAAATAAATAATATTGGCCAGACATTAGTCTTACCGCTCCGCATCCATATCATTAGCAACTCTTTGCTAAAGTTTTATTGGGTCCGATAATTAGCTAGCTTTTTGTGACTGTTTTCATTATACTAAATGAGATTTGTTTGTGACTCAACAGACGCCTCACGGACAAGTTGAGTAATGCTCTGGCGGAATCGAGGACGCTGCAAAATAAGCTAAGTGACTCGGAGCAGCAGGTGGCTAATATGAAACAGAAGCTATCTAAATACGTCCAGGAGGTGAAAAGAGCCGAAGATTTGCTTATGGAAAAGGTATATTGCTCGAAAATATTGTTTAACTAGTTCATAAGGCAGACGGCGAATTGAATTTCGGGTTAACGTGCTAGGTACCCTTTGTCTTAAAGGAAAAGGAGCGCGAGGAGTTGCTAGACTGCTATAACAACTTGACACAGGACCAAGCTCTCTTGGAGGGCAACAACCAAAGCCTGGAGGTTGAGGCGCATGAGTTCAAGTAAGTAGCTGATAAATATGAGGCATTATCAAATTAACTAAGCTCAAATCCAATGTGCGAAAGGCGACAAATCTGCGAGCTGGAGTGTGAAGTACACACCCTCAAGGAGCAGCTGCATTGCCGACAGTGCACCATTGATGAGCTGGAGATGCAACTGACTGCCGCACGTACCCGCATACGGTGCTTGGAGAGGGACCTGGAGAACGCGCGAGAGCAAAAAATAGAGCTGGAGGTGCGAAAGGAGCTGTGTGATAAACTGGATATAGAAAAGGAAAAGCTGAATGCCGAGCTCAACGAACTAAACGAAGATCGCAAAAAGGTAAGCTGATTTGTGATGGAGGTTTGCTACAATTACCATCGGCATATTTACGTGGATGTTCAATCTAACAATGTTATAATAGAAATCTGTCATAGTAATTTAGTAGAACTGAAAGCCAAACACTCACCATAAACCAAACTCAATTACAGTTGAACAAAGAGTGTGAAAAACTGCGTGCTGAGTTACAGCAAAAGTCTGAAATGAATCATATCAACACGGAGACTAGAGATCAGCTGTTGGATCGCATCCGCGGCGAGCGGCAGCGCCAAGATGAGGCAGAGGTAACCACGAACTGCGAAATGGAGCGATTGCGGCAGCTACATGCAAAGACATTGGTATTTATAGACTTGATCGAACAGCTTAATTACATTTTTAGTCAACATTTCATTTGACTCATTGCAAACAGACTGAGCTTCAAGAGGAGCGGGATCGTTGCAACAAACAGGAACGTCTCGCTATTGAGTACGAGCAGCAGGTTCGGGAGCTACGTAAGAATTTAACCGAGGATCGCTTCTGTCAGGCTCGCACTAGGGAAATCACCCCCAGGCTTCAGGAAGAATCGATTTAAAATTGCATTCGGTGTTATTTCATCATTGTTGTTGACGATTTCTTTACGCTTTAGTGTGTGTCATTAATTAATTTGCTACTACGACCCATTAACTAATGTAATGATTACATTATTTAAACGCCTAATGATTATGAATTGGTAATAAATTAATATTATTTGTTTAATCTCAATTGATAATGTTAAGCATTATGTGTCATATAAACAAAGTGTAGAGGAGTACCAAGATATGCATTTAATATTTATGACTGAAACTAAATTAACTTGCAAAACACAAAAATATAGTTATGTACTACAAAAATATAGTTATTATTATCAGATTGGACTAAATAATGTACATTTGTAAAATTGAAAATAAACAAAAAATTCATATTTAACTATCATGATTTCAGAAAATGAATGTGGAAAGCCAAATGTCCTCATCTCACTTAAATCAGATATTTGGTCGCCGACACTTGGCAACCAGCTCGAGGTACTTGTTGTGCATACAGGGACATCCAGTAAAGGGCGGTATGTAATCGCGATTGCTGTCATTGAAGGTTGAACACTCGTCCTCATAGTTGGACTCGTTGCACGTGAACTCCGTGTTTGTTGATCCTGAAAATGGCCAATATTAAAACTGGATTTAAGTGCATGTGTCGTACTTACTAGGGGAATCTAATAGATCATCATCTGTATTATCGTTATCATCATCCGGCTTTTGAGCAACCGCTATGTCGCGCTCCATGGATAGCTGGTTCAATCGCTCCCAATCGACGGCGCTACGGTTGCAAACTCCGCTTTCATCTTGAAACGTCACTGAACGTCTACGTTTTTCCCGAGCACATTGTTTTGTGCAAACGAAATCTCCGCCTAAGGTTTCCTTCTGAGTTGTCAAAGGTCCGCATGGCTCGTCGCAGAGGTCGAAGGATTGTGGACGTTGCTCTGTCTGAACTAAATTGTGGACGATAGGCAGAGATTTGTGGTATTTTTTAACGGAGCTATTATAACTGATAACATTTGTAGTACCTTCAATAGCATTGTCACCGTGTGAGGCCTGATTATTTGGTTCCGGATATTGCGTGAAACTCTGGTACTCGGAACGAATTGAGACAGCCGGTAAGCTGTTCTGGCCTGCTTCTAGGTCTATGTAGTTGCTATCACTGCGATTGGGGGTTACGGTTAAAGCTGTATCTGTAGTAGATGGGTTACTTTCCGATTCAGGAGTGCAAGTTGCGACAAATTTGTGCTGGATCATTGCTTTGTAATTTTCGATCATTCTTCGGTTTCCCTCTTTTCTTCTCAGTACGTACCACGGGATAAAATTTCTAGCCGAGCTCACTGAAGTGATTATCTGCAACTTGTCAATCTTCGATGCATGTCTTGCTGAGCAAGTGGTACGACCCTTGTGTGGTTTATTTCCATGAGCCTTCTTGTTCTTGTAGTATATGGCTAATAAGAATATGAAACACTTTTTTATAGCACTAGTAATACCTACCGTATCACATTTACTGAATGTTGTCTCTTCTCGAAAAGTTGACGCTTTCTTCCCTTTGTCCTCTTTTATCTTTTCCAAATCCGCATCGTCTTGAATATCGGTTTGGGTTTCTTGGACTTGGGATTGTGTTGTAATGATCCCAACCTTCGGAGAAGATGGCCTTGGGTTTCTGGGGGACGTTTGGCTAGATTGGTTGCTTATTAAGGTCGTTAATGGCTGTGGATGATTCAATTGAACATCCGCTTGGGTTTCTTCGGTCTGGAGAAGCTGAGATTTGTTGCTTAAGATTGCGCGATCTGTTGGTATTTGATTTTTAGGGGATGTTTGACAAGATTGGTTAGTGATGTGATGCTGTGATGTGAATGTCGATGGTGGATTCAATTGATTATCCGTTTGAGCTCGTTCCACAGAAGATTGCGGGGATCTGTCGCTCATGACCGGCTTGGCAGATGGCCAAATCAAACGAACGTTCTTGTCATCCGCATCGGGTAAAACGGGTATAGAAATTTCATGTATTATTGGTGATAGAGTCTTCGGAGCATTACTACGTTTAACAGACAGATTCTTGAGATTATGACTTTTATTTTGGCCATCATTGCTTTGAGCCTTTTGTTGACCGTTTCCAATTGCCTTTATTTGGCTTACTGCTGGTTGTTGATTAGCACCGTAATCAGTTCTCTCCGGCGGGCTTAGATTAGTAGCTGCAGTCGGGCTCAGATTTGTATAAGGATCAGTCTCTCTAAAATAGGATGCATACAATCTAGCATCATTTCCGTGCTCTACTGGTAGCCTTGTATAGGTGGGGCAGGTATCAAGCTCCGAATTGTTTTGGCTTGAATCCTTGTTGGCAGTTTTCTTATGTTCCGTCTTATACATCTCCATATATTCGCGGTGCATGCGCAGCTTCTCAGCATTGATATCGGCGACTTCCCCAGTTTTCTTTTTCACTGTCCCGTATTTTTTGATGGTCATTTTGTCTTTGGCTATTGCACTTTCATTTAACTCAGGTCTCTGCGGTCTAAAAGAAACTTTCATTATTTTCTCTGCGCTCTTTGGAGGGCTTTCGCTTTTCTCCTTTTCTTTCCCACCAGCCTGTATTGGTTGCTTTGGCGTAAATTGCAATTTAGATACCGGAAGTTCTTTAGTATTGACAGCACGATTAACAGTGGCTACCGGATCTGGGTACCAGTTGCTACAGAAGTCCGACGTATTCAAATCCGTTGTTCGCCTACAAAAGGTATTTTTGGGACAGTTGCACGTGTAGATTTCGCAACCATTCCTTTGTGGCATTAGCGTGTCTAGCTTTTGGTAATGTGTCCCAACTGGATATTGATAGCACGGATTGGAGGAATACGGCATGGGCACAGCTATAGCTCTCGACATACAAGTTATACAGCTAGCATTGTTAGGATAGCATTGTCGGCAGTCTGACATGCGTATGGGACATGCAGCTGCCTGGTGACAGTAGTCCCTCTGGTAGATTGAGTATGCTCCCGGTCGTGTATCGCAGCACCCGTGGTTGCAGCCACCGCACATGCGTGTAATTGTGTTGCCGGGTGACTCAACTAGTGGACCATCAGTGCCTGGGTCTGGCTCTGGCTCTGGCTCTGGCTTGGAGTGGGGCTCGACGCTGTTGATCGACTGAGGCGAGGATACGATGGGCATGGTGCGGAGGCATGGTGTTTTATTTCGTATCTCTGGGGATCCGATTTCCAAATTGACCACCTCTTGCCATTTGGCTGGTATGGAACTGCCGGGAAAATTGAGCCCCTCGTACTTTCCAGTTAATATGTGAGCAGTTTTTTCAGGCTTTCCCTTAGTGTCTTTTAAAAACGACTTACGGAAATTCTTTAACTTTCCTATTTCATTTTCAATCTTTTTGTGCAATGCATCCACCTGCACGCTGGTCGATATTATCTTGTTATCCTTGCTGGAGGAGGTCCGTCGAGATTTCTCTGCATGCTCGCGTCCAAAGAGCTCGCGAACCTGGGTTTGCGTGTTCTTAATGTACATATCGCCGCGACCCTCAATAGAAACGCGTTGTTTCCTCTCTAGTACAAACCCTTTACCTGTTCATTTACAGTTGACGTTTAGTTCGGAAATATAGTATGGGCATCTTGAAATTAGAACATACCCAACTCTTTTTGCTTGGTATCCTTTTTTATGTCCATTGTAAACATGAGATATTACACAAATAATTGTATAAATATAAGTATAATTTTTGTTGTGTTTTAAAAGTTGTGAAATGTAATGGTGATCAAAAGTGAGTAAAATTTGAAATTTGTATATGTCTAACCTTTTTTAAATATGCCTTGTCGTATCGATCTATGGCCTTTAGAGTTGACTTTGATAATGTTCGACGTAGCTTGCTAACTGAGAACTAAAGGCTGCAGTAAAAGAACGGAGACCAAAATATTGAATTAAGGCTCATCTTATAAAAGGTTTACAAGTAATTAATGTGAACACTTCTTTAATTTGATTAGTGTTAGCATTATTTGACGACTCATAGACGCCGAATCAAGATGTAATTATAGTTAAATTCTATTTTTTATGATTCATGATTGCGTTAGCTAAGACGCAAACCGTCTTCGATTTTCTTATACAGAGGTGGAAACTTGCTAACTGCTTTCTTATTTGATATTAAAATTCCATAGATGGCGCTTTAGTTATGAGTAATAACGATTATTCCATACACGTTATTGCACTGCTTTGCGTACTGCTTTGTGTACTTGAACAGCTCAGTATTGAAATGTACCATTTCATTTTATACCTATCACAAAATTTCAACTGTCAAATCGATGATCGATTTAAAAGTGAACCTTTGTTTTTGTAAGCGTATTTTAGGCAGTTTACTAATATTGGCATCGACCGCTTGTTTACAACAGTTAATTCAATCTAATAATAAAAAGCATTAATTGTCGACTCAATCTGATTTGATCTAATAGTATTTCGGCATGCAAAGCAACTATAAAAAAATAACAAATATTTTGATAATACTACATTCATTATTAGACAAGTTGTTATCTAATATATCTTTGCATTTATTTTTGAACAGTATACTGTATAAATAAATATATTACACAAACTCAAGCTCTTATACAATTTACATGAAACTTGGAATGTGCCTTTATCGATTGGACAATAGTCACTAAAGATCTTAATTATATTAATTATTGTTCAATAGGTAAAATTGACATAAAAGGAAACAAAGCTAGACTAATTAAGTAAGGCTTTGAGGAAATATTGGTATCATCACACTCGAAAAGAGATGTTTCTATAGGTTTCATATATGTACATATATGAGAAATAGATTTTAAAACTTATCTACAGAACGCAGAATAATTAACGTGTTTGCTTTGATTTATTGTTTGAATTGTTTTCACTCTGTAATCTTCCTAAGAATAAAAGGTTATATTAATAGATTTCACTTATGGAAGGAATAAAATGAACATTTTATTTTTTATATTTATATTCAAACGTATAAATCAAGCATTGGTGTATGTTCTTAAACGTGAAATGAAATTTGACCACTTGTTTGCCAGAGGCTGCACCACTGTGCATGGCCTATTCACTCTGCGCTTGCTGCTTGCTGCTTGCCGCACGCATGAAGATTAAGAGCCAATTCATTCAGTTGTCGACTGTCAGCCAACGCGCTCGCGGCTGTTGTGTGCTCTCGGCTCTCGGCTCTCGGCTCTCGGCTCTCGGCTGCTATACAAGCGTTTGTGTTTGATTATTGCCGGGAATATGGCAATGGTTTGCTGAACAGAATTCAAAAATATCAATCCTCAATGTCGGTAAAGAGCTCTAGAGAAATGTGTCGAAAAATGTGCTATAAGCCAGTACAAGTGTTTGCAAAGAAAGGGGGAGTTAGAGGGAGAGAGAGATGTTGGGGCAAGTGGCTTAAAGTGTTTTGAGCACGCGGTTGCTTATTAAAAAAGTCCGCCCGGTGAAGTGTATTTGCCTCGGTTGTGCATCCTCCCGTGCGCTTTCGAAAAGTAGCGCCATTTGTAGTGACAGTTGGTCGTTGTGCATTGTTCCCTTCCACATATGCATGTGTGTGTGTGTGTGTGTGTGTGTGTTTGTGTGTGTAACCAAATCAAAGCTGGAATCCGCCAGGGACAGAGACAGAGACAAAGACAGGGATAGGGAGAGGGACAGTTGGAGCCACCCTTCAGTCGGTTTCATGACATTTCACTGTATGCTGGCTGCATATGAGTTAATATTTGTCTAGTTTTGTGTGCGTTTCCCTTTTGTCTTTTGACTTTTGAGATCTTTGTGCTTTGTCAGCGACTCATCGCCAGCATCCTGTCGCCTTTGTGTGAGAGCTTACAACAAATAGCTCCACTTACACACCCTCGCTGAGTGGAACCCTTTAGCAGCGTGTAATGCACTTGCCTGCGATATTCGAGTGTGTGTGTGTGTGCGAGTGTGAGTGTGTGTGCGAGTGTGAGTGTGTGTTTGTGCATCTAGTAAGTGGGTGGTTCCATTGCGCCGTAAAATATGCAATTAGAAGGACATCAAAGCATTCTACCGCCAGCATTGAAGTACCAAGCCCCATCATTAGTGCGCAGCCGTGTGTACGTACCGCGCATGAAGTATGTCAGTTTTCCAGTTTCAGTTTGTCAGTCTGCTTAAAGGCCTGCCCGAAGTCCTCTGTGCTTTCACATAATTTGTGTATATTCTTATAAATGTTGTTTTCGTTTTTGTTTTTCTTGTGTTCACTTTTGATAAAATGTGACCGACTCTGTCTCTCCCCCGTTCTGGCACGCCGCTTTATTCTTTAACACTTGCAAACGGGCGAACGCGAGGTCAATTGGCTTAATTAGTGTGTGACAGAGCCTGTGAAGATGAGGGGGGCAAGCGGACGATGGGTTGTATTTTCAGTGATGTTTGTATTCTTTTGAGATCCCAGCCCCGTCCAGTCCACTCCAGAAAGCTTATTCATTTGTGTTGCCAATGCTCTGCTTAACGTTGGCATCGCATTATTTTTAATAGACTCATTCTCGCCTATCTAAAACCATAAAATCACTTCAGACCGTAGCCCCATTGAGTGGGTCCGTCATCAGAATATGTATATATATCGGAGTATCGGCGCTCCATTCCATATTTACGTAAGTCGACGAGCTCTCCGGCCACTCATCGGTGTAGATGGCCATCGAACGGGCGCGGGCAAGTGAATTATTCGCAGTGACATCCGTTTCCTTCCGCCGATAAGCTAATGGTTGCAAAATGCACTTACGACAAGGACGTTAAGAGCCACCACAAACGCGCTTATCAGCAGAAACAACAAAAGAACAGAACTCCAAATCAAGTCAATAAAAAATGCGGCTCTCGCGCCTCTTGCTAGGCATTGCACTTTTAACGCTCAGTGTCAGTGCCCTAAAACTAGAGCAGCAGCAGCAGCAGCAACATCAGCAGAAGGAGCTGGGCCACAGTGGGTGGGACGGCCACTTGCATACGGATCTTCATCCGCATCGACGCAATAAAATCGCCGACTCCAGAACCCGAACACAGTTGCGGAGGGGGAAAAACAGTCGACCCACCACCAGCCAGAAGGAGGCGGAGGAGGAGGAGGGCTACGACTGGATCGATGTGGATATCAGCGATGCAGATGACCACTCCAAGCTGGCCCTGGATCTAGCCACAGCGAGCACTGCTCCCCATGGTAAGTCAACAGCAACAGCATCAACGCCTTATCAGTGGAACTACATATAGTATGAATGGTTGCCCGATGACCCTTTTCCCGCTCGGAACTTCAAACGAAACGGCTTATCAGCTGCTTGAGTTCGCACTGTAAGCTATTCATTGACTCAAATCTGGCCGATGACTTATTGCTCTGGCATCCTCAGTCACAAACAATAATACAGTGGATCATCATCCATTAACCCATTCAGTAGACCGAAAATCTCACTCAAATGAATTTCCATTAAGAAAAGCGCTTTGATTGCGTTCTACATAGTACATTTTCCACATAGTAAATCTGACATTTGCCAAGTTTTTTTTAAATTTCTAGAGCACTTATTTCACTTTGTATAAATCTGTTAACTATTAAAATGTAGTTTCGTTTAATAGAGCCCCAGATAGTCGTTCTTTAATTGTTCTTCAAACGCTTAATGCTTAGCAAAAAATGTTTGTTAAATATTTAGGAATGTTGCTCAATGTCACAGAAATTCGATTAATCAAAGACATACAAAGATCTTCGTACATATATACATAGATATGTATATTCATATACATATATCACTATTCAAATATGCCATGTGAATGTATCTCATCCGCTAGCCTAATCAAAGGCAATATCCAAGAGAGAGAATGAAATGTTTTAATTGAAAGTGCCCGATGATGAGCAACTATAAGCGTGCATGCGAGTATGTATGTATGTGTGTGTGTGTGTTACATATGTATGTGTGTCGAAAAGCAGTGGCGTATGCTACAGTCAAAGGGGGACCTATCAGAATATTTTGCATATGTCTTCATTGAATGTTTCAATACAACAAACTATTGTTATTAAATGAATTCAAGGAATTCAATCATAATAGTATTAATAACAATAATAGTTGGTAATGAGAGAATTTCAAAACGAAACTAACTAGCGTTATATGTATATTTTTGTAAATATTTTATAAATTGAAGTGGGGGACAAGAAATGCAATTGCAAGTAGTTTTTTGCGTATCTCTGGTCTCTCTCCAGCATAAAATATTCGCAGCTTCATTGCATCATAGAACCATATTGGACCGGGCGTGCGCCACTGTCTGCATGCGAAATGCCACATCCGACATGCCACATGCGCATGTGTCTGAGTGTCGTGTGTGAATCCAAATTGAAACTGTGTTAAAGCCTTATTTAAACTACACTCGGAACGGCTGTTTGCGGCTGCTGGCGCCAGCATATTCCACATACATATACATACATATGCCGCCTCATCCCGAGCTTCTGCTCCAGCTCCAGCTCCAGCTACAGCGCAACAGGGGTCGTCCTGACCAAACCACTTGCCATCAACACCAACACTTAATTTGCGCGCTGAAGTGAATAATGGCGAGTGTGTGATAAGTTTGTTAGATTTCCAATGAAATGTGATTTTATGGGCTGCACATACATACATACATATTTGTCGTTGGCGGTGCTTAGCTGGCTATCGCTTGCACTTGCAAAAAGGGCTCTGCCCATCGCTGGACGGGCCCTGGGTTGACGCCTCGCATGCCAATGCAGCTGAGTGTCGGCATCGGCATCGGCATAGGCATTGGCATCAGCATTGTCATTGGCATTATCAATTCATTGACAATCATTAGAAACGCTTTGCATACTAATAAACTCCGAGTGCCGGGGAGCTGTTCACATTTATTGTTTATTTGTTTGACTTGTCCATAATAAATGGTAATAAAACGATTATTTATGAATGCATTTTGAATAAACGATGATCCATCCTCTACGGTGGCCATGCCCCAACGTGGCAGGTTGATTCTCGTTCCCGCCTGCGGCAAATCGTCGCAAATCTGAGCTCTATAAATTAGCTGCGGCATTTGACAGGCCTGTTTGTGTAGCAAGAAATACGAAAATTAGCTAAAGTATCTGCTATTGAGACGTTTCCTTTATTTATAGGCTACATCTGCCTCAGTGCTTGGGTGCTTCGCTCTGTGTTGACAGCTACTAAGACCATTGGCCACACTCTGACTCTGACTATGACTATGACAGACGCCGCGCGAAGACTGCGCAACTTTGCAACTGTAATAAAAATAGCACTTGACGAAGGAAAAATACAAATAGAATAGAAATAAGTCGAACTGAACTGAATGGCTGACTAACGAATACCCTGTATCATCTGATCAAGCAAACAATTCGTCTCTCACATATGTAGATGAATTCATTTATGTATGCTCTATTAGTGTATTTGGGGTATAAGCATTAAGTGTTGCCTAGCAAATGAGAATTGTTCACAGTTCTTATGGGCAACGATTCACGCATTTTAATGGTTAAAAAACTGTTTTGAAATCGAAATAAAAATGAAATGGCGAAGCAGCGCGTGGAAATCAAAAATGATTTCCCAAGACTTCAAAGTGAATGCTCTAAAATTAGTCATAAACCAAAAACTGTCGCACTCGACTGGCAAAATAGAGGGGCATGCCAAAAATACGGGAGGTAGACGAGCGGCCGAAACGGGGGGAAAACACGACGAACTTGTGCCTGTGCCTGTGCCTGTGCCGCGATGCCTGGCCCACAGCAATTGCACACACTTAATTAATGAGTTGTGCTTTTGATGTTTTGGGAACTTGAGCAGCTGGCCCCATCTCTGCCGGGACTGAGTCGAAATCCCTGCCCGCCCCCACCATAGTCGTCCGCCTCAGAGCATGTGACAAAAGCGACATTTTTCACGCACCCAACGAAACTCTTTGAACCCGCTCCAGAGCGACTGCAAGTGCAACTGTCTCTGGGCCGTTGGTTGTTGGGACGGATGGATAGGGTGAGGCATGTGGCGCACATGTTGCTCGCCAAAGTTCAACACCCAATGAGAAATCGCTAAATGATGCCAGCCAAGGCAATCTAAACGGCAAGTACTTAATAAGAGATCACTCAGACTACTTATGGGCAATGCGCACATGCAACATTTCCTCGCATGTGCTGCATACATGTATGTATGTATGTATGTACTTATATGCAATGAGCACCTCTCTGGGTATTTGCATAGATAAGATGGGCAATCGGTGTGAATCGAACTAATTGTGCTTGAGTATTACGAAAGTCATCTACCAGAACGACAACGACAACGAGATGCTGCTGCATGTCATGCATGTGTCTTCTGTCTCACATGTCAAAAATGTGCCAAAAGCAGCGGCTGCAAATCAGGCGAATTCGCGAGCTCTGCCACTTTTTGACAGCATTTTTAATGAGCTCGAAAGTGCATTTTACCAGTCGAGTCACTGTGGATATTTTCACAATATCTTTAATTCCTTATATTCCCAAAAAATACGATATATATATATTGGATATCAACTCAACATACACTAAAGAACTAACTAATTGCCTCTATAAACACATGTATATTTATCGGGTTGATAGTTCTGGTCTATCTGCAATATCAGATATATGTATGTATATACTATAAAGAAGTTACCTGTATATATTTCATTCAAAGACAACTTGGGTTTTAGCCAATGTTAACTGATTTGTATTTTAATTGTATATTTGCAGATGTCTTCACGTGCTGCAACCAGGTCTTTGGCTCATGTCGCACAGCATGCGAGAACGTAAGTAGCAGGGATCGATGGCCCCGCCTCGCTATGTTTATGTTTATATGTATGATGTGTATTGTATGTTCTCCTCGGTAAGGTTCAACGAATGCCTGTTTTTTACATGAGTGTCTTGTGACATAGGTTGAATACATTATGTGAAAGAAAGACACACACACACACACACACTGTGTTGTGGCCAACGACTATTTTGAT
The DNA here is from genome assembly GCA_035045965.1 of Drosophila aldrichi. Taxonomy (NCBI): domain Eukaryota; kingdom Metazoa; phylum Arthropoda; class Insecta; order Diptera; family Drosophilidae; genus Drosophila; species Drosophila aldrichi. The sequence goes on along the minus strand of JAWNOM010000341.1, from coordinate 1,397,681 downwards.
CAGTTGATAAGGCGAGAGGCTACTGTGTCCGAACATTTCCTGGTATTTATGCCTATCGCAACGAGCTGCATACTAAACCAAGCGCCAGCGTGTTATAAATAAAAGTTATTAGAATGCATTGTGCGCGATGGGCTCAGAAAATTATTATGACAGCCAATTCATGTATCCAAGAAAGGACTTTGACAACTTCCGTTGCTGCTATGGTCGATGTTGTTGTTGTTGTTGTTGTTGTTGTTAATTCTACAGCCTTGTCCCGAATAGAAATCCAGGCGCGAATAAATAGCTAATATTGCACAGATAGCTGAAATTCGAGCAATTACGTTGTTAATTAGCATCAGCCACAAACAGGTAATTGGCAACAAGACCAGCCAACGATCAACGACCAACCCAACCTGTTTGCCACTAAAACCCATTCATAAGTTTAAGCATTGGAGTAAAAACAAGGAGCGACCAGCTACGGTAAACTGAATACTTAATACACTAGCAGAGAAAAAACATAGACAATCTGTAATGCAAGTCTTATATTCCATGTCATGTCAAGATCATATTTACATAGAGATTAAATCTGTTAATGTTATTCCGAATTGATAAAAAGCCTCTAACAGTCTTTATGTTAGAGATTTTAAATAGTTCGATAGCTGAAAAATATATAATTATTTTTGTGTGTGGGTCTGATAACTATTAGGAAATATTTAAAAGAAATAACTGATGCTAAATGCAATAGAGAATAGATAGAGTCAATTATAATACATCATTTTGGCATAGGTTTTTATGGGGATATATAAAAAGCAGAGCTCGCAAATGATAGTTGATCGTTTTTTCGTATATGCTCTGCTTCGTAACATAACCGAAAAGATTGTGCAGACACGATCTCCAAAATTATCTATTATAATTGATTCTATCTCTCTTCTCTATCGCATTTAACGGAAGTTGAACGGAATCAAGCCAGACTAAGATATATCTAAGATCTTACATTAATAATTGGATAGAGCCATTTTAAAATGAAATATATATTGTTTCATGTTTCATATGTGGGTTTAAAAAGGCACCGTTAAATTGTTATTCGATATTTTATGCTATTTACAATACAAACACTTTCAGTTATTATATTGGATATAGTGATAAACACTGGAAAGAGCGTCCATAAGGCTACATATGACTTTCTGTGTGTATGAGTAGCACATTGAGCCAGTTACCTGTGCGGTTGCCGTTGCAATCTACCTTGCCCCCGCACTCTAGTCGACCTGCAATCAAACCACTGACATCATTTAACTTTGTAATCATAACAATTTCTAAAACCAATTAGTTTGTGCAACAGTTTCTCGTTTGCTGCACCGGAGCATGGGTTGAGCTTGAGTTTTTCATTTATGAATGCAAATGAAGGCATTAAATCTTTGCTTAAATTGAATCTGACAAAATGACAGCTAAAGGATAATACCTGTTCCCAGACCGGTTTAGCGCATTGGGTGCAGCGCAGCATCGGCAGCAGCACATCGAATGGAAACCAGAAACCTCAACTGAAACCGAAGAGAGGAGTCAGATCTACCCGAAAAACGTGTGAAAAGTCGACCCAGATTGCATCTAGCTGATAATTTCACTCATATTATTTCTATTGACAAAATCAGCCTCTTCAAGGCTGCTGAAGGTGTGGCCAGGCAATAATCGTTTAAAGTGTGTTTATCTAGATGCAAACATCCCTGAAAGACGTAGCACAAGTGTCCAATGAAGCGACGGACCTTGAGTGTACCCTACACTCATTGTAATTATATATACACATACATATACATATGTCTCTAGATCGGAGCACGCCTATCTGTTACAAGACAAGACACTTCCTCTGCCCGAAGGAAGTTGGCCAATGGATACGATGTATGTAAATTGTGAATAGTGCGATGGCTGAGAGGGAGAGAGAGAGAGAGGATAGGCGTTTTGTATCTTTAATAGACATCGACGGACTCAGATTACTACGGCAGATAAGCGGGCCGAATAATTTGTTGCTTCGTTATTGAAGTATTCTCGCCTTATTTATGAGGCGCTGGCTTGCCCTCACAAGCGAGCAACATCTCGAATGTAACATAATACACGTGCTGTGCAAGAGACAATGGAAGCGCTCAAACAAAGTGCAGGGTATACCGAGACTTTTTGGATGTGCTGAATATTCGAAGATAGTATTTAATACAATATATATTGATATAATCGAACAATAAAATATAATATAATATGAAATATATAATATTAATGTTACAATATGTTGTTGGATGGAGCAATTCGAGCTGAGGATAAAGTACATATATTTATATCAAAATGTATGGGGAGAGGAGAAGAGGGCAAGCGAAATTTACTTTCTTATTGAGAGATTACAAAACGGAACAATGAATGAAGACAATAGTTGATATAGCGAAAAAAATACGAAGGTTCTTGGGAGTGTATAAAAATATATGCGGCTGACAATGCGAATGAAACAATGGATATGGAATTATAAGAGGAAAATAACAGATAACGTTGGAGATTGATGGAAATAGAGAATCATGCAGAATGACCCAAAACAGTGGAAGAGCTTGTAAGTTGATAGATCTCAAATCGAAGACATAATAAAACTGATAGCCAACGAATCGATACTACCCAGAAATTACGGATTACGAAAGCTACATATTGTATAAACACATTTTTAAACTTTTGAAACAGCTTGATGTGCTATTAAGATAGAATCGGAGTATACTGAGGGACTTAGCAATTCAGCTAGGAGGTTACCCAAACAAACACTATAAGAATAGATAGAGAATAATATTGAAAATGTATAGATGAGATGAAAAAATGTTGATCAGTATTGATAACCCTCGGCAATTAAGGGAAAACTTTATTTCGTTAAGTGGAACCTAAGCAAGAAGAAGAAGAAGAGAATACATATGTATATACTCGTATATGCCTATGCTCATATGTAATATCATTTGGACAATCAATTTTATTTACTTTCAGATATCTTTGATTCAATTGGACTCTGGCAATGCACGTGAGGAGCCACGCACGGAATTGAGAAAGTATTGTGAGCTGCATCAACTGGATTTTTGGAGCTGTGTGAATCGCACACTGGAAGGTGAGTGAGATTGGCAGTGGCTCCAGTACAAAGAGTGTTTCCTAAATGGCATTTACAGCGGTTGACAGAGGTAAATCATGGTCCGGCCGTCGATGCTGCCAAGTGGCCGTTCTACCAAAGTGCAAAAACTCCTGCGCAGCTGCGGCGGCCAGCCACGAGTTGATTGAAGTCTGCCGGCGCAGCGATGAGCAAGTGCTCTACGATTGCTTTGAGCACCAGGACGCAGCCGACAGTTGCTGTGGCAAGGCGCGCACCTCCGAGTGCCTGCAGGTAAACAATATGCAATAAATAAACGCACTGCCTCTACTGCTTGTGGTATACAGCGCAGTCTCGCTTGGGTCGAGCAAGAGGGTATAGGTTTTTTATAGTGTGTTTTTTAAATCAAAATCTTAAACTGTTGTCTGTGAAGAAAATAGAATTCGAAATTAATGCTAAATTGTCCTGGCTCTAGAATGCAATGGACAAAAATTCATTTAAATTGTAGTGCTAAGAAAAATAGAATGCTTTATTTCAAAACCGGAAGTTTAAATGATCTATCCAAGGCTATGTCCTATATAAGAAATATATATAAAAATGTATCTGTACTGAAATAATTCAGACATCTATTTTTTTTAAAGCTTATCGAATACGTATTATAACATTACTGAACTAAAATTATTAGAGATATTTTACTATTTTGTCAGTTTACTTAAAGATAACGTAAGGAAGGAAAAATAACTGTCCGCAAAAATCTAGACCGATATCTTATCAATTTTATATGTAATTATATGCAAATCAATTCATGTCCAAATATCTATTTCTGATTCGGAAACGGAAATCAATGAAAAATAAAATATTATATTATCCAATAGGATCTGAAGCATCATTCAGATAAATTAATCGAAATCAATCAGAAACCTTTTACATTGTAATATGATTCGTCTGATTAGAGCTTAAAACCTTGTTCGACTGTAAGCAATTTAGCTAAGATATTATTTATATACAATAGGCTTGCCGTGAGGTCTTTGAGCCCCCGAATGAAACTGGATCCGCCAACACCGATAGCAAATTGGTGGATGAGACATGTGGGGAACGGAATGCCGATGTGCTGCAGTGCATTCACAATCACACGGACATGACTCCGCCGGTGGACATTGAGAAATGTAAAGTGCACATACACACATATATAAATGATCTATGATTGATTTAGACTCTCCCCAACAGACTTGCCATGCTGCGAGTACAGCCACGAGGAGAAGTGTCACCAAACATGCACGAATGTGCTGCTTGCGTCCAAGTTGCAGCAGAGAGCCGAGCGCAGTGACGTGGTCTTTGCGCACCTTGAGGCAGGCTGCGGACTCCCGATGCCCCACCTGCCCTTTTGGCAATGCTTCCTGACGGTGACTCGCAAGTTGTATGTACCCTCGCAGGAGGGACGAACAAGGCAGTGGCGCCCCGAGCTGTCCTCCCAGGGAGCTGACAGCGAGGACCCCAACAAACTGGGCATCGATGCAGCCAAGCGCCAGTGCTGCGAGCATGCCAGTAGCCACAAGTGCCGCCGCCTGTGCACCCAGATATTCACCAACGATTGGTGGGAGACACGCGCGAGCTTCGACACCGAGTGCTTGGAGCAGCCCGCTGAGATGGATCTAAGGCGCTGCATTGAGAGCGTGGACGCGCCCTGTGAGCTGGGCTGTCACGGACTGAGCTTTTGCAGCAATTTCAATGATCGGCCAACTCAGCTGTTTCGCAGCTGTTCGCCGGCGCACGATGCGGCCGCCCGGGAGGACTTCTTGCTGTTGCAGCAGCGCGGCTTCATTCGTGTCTTGGGTCAGGAACTTTACATAAAGAACACAACGCGTTGTGCCCCTGACAAGTGGCAGGCGCTAGTCTGCGCCTTACAGCTGCAGCCCTGCACCCGGGTCGGTCTGTACAACGGGATTTGCAGAGAAGATTGCACGGAGCTACTGGACGAGTGCCTCGACTGGACTAGACAGCCGCAGCGGCCTCAAGCGATTTGCGACCGACTGCAGCCGCCCGCAGGAACGGATGACGGAGAAGAGCCAAAGCCGTGCATATCACTGCGCGGCTACCTGAAAGAGAGCGATCCAACTGATGTTTGGGACGAAGGAGCCGGCAGGACGGATTTGGCAGTCAATTCACCCTGCGCCTCCAAGCCCTGCAATGCCAGCGAGGTGTGTGTGCCTCAGCGAAACGGCAGCCAGGGGTACTCCTGTGTTCCGGGCTGCAGCCTGGGGCAGGCCTCTGCGCTTAACGTGCCCTTCGGGGCATACGTCCGGGTGGGCAAGATGAGCAGCCCCCGCAGTGGTATTGGCCTGGCGAGTGGTCAGCTGCTGAGTGCGGAGCATGTCGTGTGCCGTTGTGGCATTCGAGGCAACGTGGATCAGTGTCAGCCACTGCCCAGCTACACCCATGCGCACTGTGTGCTGCCGGGTGGGCGAAGCTTCCGCCACGGCTCATCCTTTTACCTCGAGTGCAATCTGTGCAGCTGCTTTGCCGGTGAAATAACTTGCACCAAGCAGCAGTGCCGCCTGCCAGGCTACGTGGATGTGAGCTACACCAGCTTGCCGTGCAACTGTCCTGCCCACTACGTACCCGTCTGTGGGGCCAATGGCAACACCTATCCATCCGCTTGTGTGGCCAAGTGCCTGGGCCTGCCCGAGACCAGTTTTGTCTACGGAGCCTGTAATGCCCGCAATGCCTGTCAGGCAGGGTCTGTAAGCTGTCCCTCCGGCACTCAGTGTCTGGAGAAGCGTCAAGTTTGCCTTTCCAGCATGCAGAGGCCGTGCCCACAATATATTTGCGGTAAGTGAAATGGTTCTAATAGAACAGATCAATTGATTTATATTCCGCCTCCGCTGCTTTTGCAGTGAATGTCTCGTCTTCTGGCTGTGGGATTCACCATGGGAAACAGCTTTGCGATATGGAGGGCAAGACTCACCCTAACGCCTGCTCCCTGCTGCTGAAGGGTCACTCTCAGCTAGCCTATTGGGGAGCATGTCGGCCGGAGTACGAGGCGAGCAACGAGTTGTCCGAGCTAGTCTGCGGCACTAACGGAGTAACCTATCGGAGTAGTTTTGCTGCATTGGCCGACTTTGTGACTGTCGACTATGTGGGTCGCTGCCGCGAGGTGGGACTCCTTGTCAGCGACATGGGACGTCGCTGCAGAACGGTGCAATGTTCAAGCCTTCCCTCTAAGCATTGCCTACAGATCGTGCCGCCTGGGGCTTGCTGCCCGATTTGTGGTGGCGCCGCATTTCGGATCATATACTCCCGCAAGCAACTGGACCGAGCCTATTATGCACTTCGCGGCCAGCACAGCTCTTTGCTGACTTTACATGGCATTCTGCAAGAGCTCGATCACTTGGTTCAAGTCAGCGACTGTCAGATGACCGGCTTCCTCACCATGGAGGTGGGCATCTTTGTGGCGCTCGTCCCTCGTGGCAGGCCCACCTTACTGCAGGCAAAGGTGTGCGCCACAGAAGCGGAGAAAATTTCGGCCTTGATTAGCTCGCAATCACCACGGATTACGACGAATCTGGCGCTGTCCAGCCTGACCGTGTCCCACATGCTGGAGCCCATTGTCAATGGCGGCGCATTAATGCCATCCCAGAGAATAGGCATTTTGCTAATTGTACTTTTGATCAGCCGCAATATATATATTTAAGTGTAATTTAAGATAATCATACGATCTTACAAATCAAGTGAATTCTTGGTGCCAAACATCTAGTAGTTAAGTTAGCAACCCCCATCGTGCCTTTAGCAGGTAGGGATTGACCCTCTTTATAATGTGATATTAGCAAAATTACTTGTTGAAACATATGGCGACTCACATTGAAGACATTGATATGAACGAATATTATGGCTAAATATTAAATACTTGTAAGTTTCAATTATACCGACCAAAGCAGCGTTATTTACCTATGATTACAGCTAGTCTAATATAATGTATTGTACTAAAGTTAACACGTTTTATAAAGCACGCCAAACATGTATTTCGATGCATTTTTGTTTTTCTTTTAAGTATAAAAGTTCTTTATTTCCCTTTATGAACTTCATACATATTAATTGTATTTATGATTTAAATGCAAGCCTTATGCCTTAAGAGACTTCCATTGGAACGACCTGCACACGCTCGGTGATCTCCAGATCCTTGAGTGTTGTGTGAAGGGTAGTGCCCTTTTTGAATCTGTAGTCCAACTGGCGTTCGCCCTTCTTGTTGGCTAGCTCGTAGTTCCGCAAATACTCAGTGCTGTCCTTGCGAATGACGCACAGATCCACGTTGGATCCAGATCCAAGATCATTGAAGATTCCAGAGGCAATAGCATCACGCACCAACTTTTTGCCCTCCTCCTCAGTTAGATCGGGCTTCCAACGGCTCTCGAAGACGGTCATAGCTGCTAGGGAGCCTGATCCCATGGTTGCGTACGGCAATTTATCGGAGCTACCGTGGGGATGAATGGAATATATGTGCGGTCCGTACTTATCGACTCCACCCAAGACCAATGCAGCGCTAATGTGGCCTTGGTAACGGAACAACATCTGCTTTAATATGTTGTTAGCACATACTACAGGCACCTGTCGCTCAGTGTTGAGCCGATGGAGCTCCAGCTGAGATGAGATTAAGTCTGTGGTCATCTCCGTATCAGCGGCAGTGCCGGCACCACAGCAGCTAAATCGAACATATAATATATTTATATATGTACATACATTATATACATATGTATGTATGTATGGATAAAGCCAGCCTTTCTTCTACTTACTAAATGTTTTTAGCTAGATAGTGGATCTTGGCGCAGTTTTTGTCAGATACAATGGGTCCCTCAGTGGCACGAGTGTCAGCTCCTAATATGACACCATCTTTGTAAATTATGCCAACAATTGTGGTTCCCGTTTTCGTCATTGTCGGTGGCTTGAAGCCGCCTTGTATGAGGGCAGCATTGCTGAAATTATACAAATGTACGTTAGTGAGTAAAACTAAGTGCAGTCAAACAGTAATTTTTACCGCCGGCAATTGTCAAAGTTGAAGCCAGCGCGGGGTAGATCTGGAGCAGTATCCAAAGTCATCTTGAATTACTATTTTACTTCTTTTAAAATCACAAACAGAATGACAGTGCAAATGACAGGCACAAATTGTTGTTTATCGATAAATTTTCTCTTTGCATACTCTGTGTTAGAGTATCGAAAGGAATCTATCGAGTTGCTTTGATGAATGCATCCCTGAGGTGAAGATGTGAATTTTATTGATTTGTGTATTTAAATAAATTTGATAAACATATTCTGCTTATATCAATTTAAATTATATCCACTAGAGTTGCAATATTTGTACACAGTTATATTGTCGTTAATAATGCAGAGACATTTTTACGATTGCATGTGTGGAAGTGCTACTGTTACTTTAGTCACGACAGTGACTAGGATTTGTAAAAATACCAATAACCGAATGTAAGAGTCGTTCTTGCTATATTCCAGACCAACAGATGTTAATAGCTTGCTGACTTGTTGTTTAAATAATAATTATATTATTGACTGAAATTCAATGGCTGCGGCAACAAAACTGTTAAGAAAATCATTGGGCGGCATTTCGCATATACAGCAATACCGAAACATTGGTAAGTTATTTCACACAGAAACATTTTAAGTGAGCATGTGGGAACTTTATGTAACGCCGGATGGGTTTTATGTTAGTATAAGTTGCCTATTAGTTTTGGTGAGTTAAAGTTTCATTAATAATTGGTAATTTAACAAATTTAGCAAATTCAGCGATCAGTGCTTCAAATGGACAGCGGAATGAACTTTTCAATTCAGAGCGGCGCCGTCAGCAGGATGCAGTCGGTCGAGTGGAGAAGATCGAAGTGCGTTATTTAGGTCTACCCGAAGATGTGACGTTGGTCATGAACAATAACATCTCGACTCCATTTAATTGCGCGCAGCATTTAAGCGAGGGCCATTGTAAACGGAGTGCGTTAGCTTTAATAGACGGCAGTGTTCCCTGGGATATGCACAGGCCTCTGCAGGAATCATGCACGCTGCAACTCCTTAACTTTAATGTATCCGATCCGCATTTAGTCAACAAGTGAGTGAAACGAAATATCCGAATAGACACAGTACACTAACAATATTATTTACTTGTTAGAGCCTTTTGGCGGACCTGCAGCTTCATGCTAGGCGCTGCCTTGCAGAGAGTTTTTAAGCAGGAAGCTAATCTTCAATTGCACAGCTTTCCGGGACCAAATAGTAAGTTGAAATATCTACGCTACAGTTAAACAATATTTATCGATAATCGTTTTCAGTTAAATCTGGAAGCTTTGTCCATGACATCGTTCTTGGCGTACAAAACTGGGAGCCGACGAAAGCTGAAATGCGAGCTATTTCTGCAGAAATGGTTAAACTGGCGGCACAGGACCTGCGCATTGAGCGCTTGGAGGTGGATCTGGATCTAGCAACGGAAATGTTCAAGGACTTACGCTATAAAAGCGAACAATTACCAAGTATTGCACAACAGCATCAAAACCGCGTAACGCTTTATCGGCTTGGCGATCATATTGACATTTCGCGTGGCCCGATGGTAGCGTCCACCCGTTTCCTTGGAAAATGCACTGTGTTAGCGGCACACAAGTTGGCCAATGAAGGATCATCAGACGCATTTTACCGAGTACAAGGCGTGGCCCTGCCCGCCGGCTTTGCACTAAATCACTTTGCGTACGGCTTGCTGGAGCAGCGTGCCCAGAAGTTGGTCAGTACTTGTGAAAATCGAGTCTTTATATTCATTAATCATCTTATTGTTACTATTTGCAGAACCCCGCTCGTTTGCCCAACGAACCCTTCGAGGAACAGCGACAAATGCAATTATCTTAAATTAAAATGAAAGCTTAGTGTACTCACAAGAGGTTCTTTAATATTTAAAGCTATAGTCTATAAAAATGGTTACCACATACATAAAGAGCTTAATAGTAAATACATACATTTATTGTTACACATTTTTTTTGTGTCTCTAAACTGTTCACAACAAAAATACCTCTTAATTGGCACAATTATTATTTGTTGCATATATCATATACACTATTATTGTTTGTGATTGTGAAATTCTTATTTCATATATCTTGCGTAGATATATGTAATAGTTTAAATTAATGCGCGATATTTGAGTTTCATCATATATACATATATATATATGTATATACATATATGATTTCGTACGGTATAGCTCTTAAGGTTTCTTCAATCTCAGAAGACTTTAGTGGAAGTAAAGAGAATCCGTTCTAAGAATCAACTGGTATTTTAAAGGTCAGGTATATTTTAGTCAATGAAATACGAACAGACAACAGACTATCTATATACATTTGTTTGTAAAACTGTATACTGCTAACTCAGCAACCATCGCAAGTTCATTAGTTTTTGGGCTAGTTTAACTGCGTTTGTTTTCAACACTAATTTTAGTTAAAACTCTTAAAACCTCTTACAATGCCACTTCGGTTTTTGGATGATTGAGATTCTAATACTGTGAGACGGTGAGGGACCTAAAAACTTTTGAACAATCCCTCCAAATCGTGCTCATTGACTGCAATGATTAACATTATGGCTCCTCCCAGTAAAATGCCCAATATTTGAATGAGAATGCCCTTTGGGTCGTTGGCCTGATCGGGATTGTGAGCTACGCTCATGGTTGGCACCAGATCAGCAAATGCTATGTACAGGAAGGATCCCGCAGTTGCCGCATATATCCACTGCGTCATGTCGTTGCCAATGCCGACGAGCAGCAGGCCGATAGACATACCCACAAAACTCAGCACCGAACTGACAATGTTCATATAGACGGCGCGACGTATGGATACGCCCGTTTGTAAAAGCAAAGCAAAATCGCCCAGCTCGTGGGGCAGTTCATGACATAGGACGGCGAAGGCAGTGGCTAGCCCTGTGACGGGATCGCTGGCAAAGGCGGCTCCTATGGCCAGGCCATCGGTAAGATTGTGGAGTCCATCTCCAATGATGACCATGAATGCCACTGGGGTCAGTGGGCGATTTGGAGACTTCTGATCCTCCTTTGTCTCGTGCAGCATGACATTCAGCTCGCGCGGTGCTGGTGCCTCGAGTGTTGCCTGTGCTTTGTCCACCTCTTTCTGTGAGCTGTGCGTGCTCGGGTGACTGTGAGTGTGAGTGTGCGTGTGACCGTGTCCATGACCATGGCTGTGCCCATGACCAGCCTTATCGCCTTTCAAGATCGGGATGAGGTTTTCCAGCACATACATGAACAAGGCTGCAAGAAATGCACTGCCGCAGAGCAGGGCAGCCTCCGTGCTGTGTTTGTGGCCGCGCTCCTTGTCCGTCAAGCGCATAGTCTCCAATGCAAGCTCCTGCTTCTCCTCCTTGAAGAGGGCGTGTGGCAGCAGGTGCATAAAGGCGTCTCCAGCAAGGGTGCCCACGGCTATCGCCACTAGGAACTTGAGTATCTTCTGATAAGCCATCGTCTTCATTAGTGGCACGAGCAGAATTCCCAATAGTCCGCAAGCTTTAAAGGAAGGTTTGCTTAGTGATTTGAGGGATTTGAGACTTTAATGCGATATTCACCTGAGAGCACGAACATGGAGATGCTCGCATATATCCAAGCTGTGAACAGTAAAGTATTAGAATACACTCTAATGACTTTCTCGATAGGGACTTACCATTCCAAATCCTCTGTCCTCTGTCCATCTCAGAATGCCTTGGATGCGGCGCCGGCTGAATGCAAACTCCATTGTCGATCTGTGCCAGCAGCGCTGGGCACAGCTTCATGAATGCACCCGGTGTAATCCGAACGTTGTTGATGAACTCATTGTACTCTTCCTCCCAATTGTGCTCCTCCGTCTTGACTATCTGCCTGTACCGTGTGCCGCGGTGTAGATCGTTGTGATCCACAATCAGCGTCAGCAGCGACTTTGGCGATAGGCACGTGGCCTCAGGGAACGGCACTCCATCGATTGCAGCTGCAGACGGCAAAAAGTTAGTATTTTCCCATCATTCCAATTCCAGCTACCCTGGATAGTTTAAATCAACGTTATGGAAATTAAGCTTGAGTAAAGATTCTAAAGACCAACATTGAGTGGAATATTGTCCTGAATCAGTTATGGAATTTATAAAAACTCGGTAGTACCTAACCAGGATATCCGTAGGATCAATCATTGTTTACTCTTTTTAATTCATTCAGCTCAACCTTATCTTACAGGGTTTACTTAATAGATTGGACAGAAAGATCATATAAAACATCTCATTAAAATTTCTTTAGATAAGGACGTACATTTCATTTCAAAATATATACATATGTATATATATGTATATATGTAATATAGAAAGGTACGATTTAAGGGGCCACGAATCACGAAGAGCTATATAAATCACACCTGAGCGAGGTAATAGGTGAATAAAAAATGCTTCCGATTTGTTCATTGAGATGTTGAGTCAAAATGGGCAGGTATACACAATTATAAAACGAACGGTAAAAGATTAACAGTTATGGCGCGTTTTTCATTTCCTCCATCATTATTATAGGTTTGCATTTATAGTCCCGGGTGATGTGTTTACAAGTATGGGGATCGTTTTACTGACTTTTTGTTGACTTTGCTTTAACACGTTCAGTGATATGTCTCGACGGATACATATCTATATACAACACCTCTGTATATAAGTAAACGCAAACTGTTGATATAAATTATCTGTATTTATCTGGAATTAACTCTTAACTGTAAGGAAATAGTGCACTCAGCCCCACTGTGCGTGGATCTGTCTCTACAGAGATATAGATTATGATCTGGTTGCCAGTCATTAGATCCACTCTAGAACTGAATCTCGCATATGACGAGAGCAAACAAACATGTTTTTATTTTCATTGTTTTTGTATTTGTCTCGTAACTAGATATGATAAATGAAGGCAATATCATACCTGGGGATTTACAAACTGCTTCACAATGAGATACTATTGATATGATTTTGGCATAATTAATAATAAGACAATACCACAATATCCCATCTTCAAATGGGACAATAGGGACGGGAAAAGTACACCTCTCCGCATTTAGAATTACGCGTTGATATTTCACCTTAGTCTCATTAGAATGGATTGACATATTGACAGCCAGGCGGATGCTTCCAAGATCAATATAGTTTTCTTTTCCTTATCCGTCTACCTATTATACTCGTCAAGAAACAGTTCGTATATTTACTTGGAGATGAAGAACATGTCAGCTTATAATTGTCGTTTAAGTTCTCATTTAGACTCATTGTGTGCTCATTGTCGTGGGTACCTTGCACTTTTCCATTGTCAAGCGCTCCGCTCGATTGTGGTGGGAATATTTGGCGTATACTTGATTTACGCATACGCATACATATGTATATCAAGTGTACATATATCTGAGTAAACAAATAACAAGCTTAAGCCATACGACTGACTCACAGGGCGAAATAAAATTCTATATTCTAGGCAAGTTGCGTTTACTTATTTGCTAGTTAAGTAGAGCTCTTCTTATCTCATATGCCCGCAAAAATGCAAGAGTAACTGCTTACCACTGCTCTCCCTGGGGTGCCGATGCTTGGGATCGTGCATCTCTCGGAACTCAATCAGAGGGATTTCATCAATGGAGTTCTTTTCGCTATTGTCGTCCTTCTTATGCAGCTGATTGATAGACAGCAACACGTCGTTGGAGGCGTCATCAGTGCTAGAATAGGTTGAGTTAATCTTCAGCTTGGTGTTGTTGTAACCTTCCGGCCGGTGCTCTTCTATCGTATGGGTAGGACCGAATTCTATATGCCCAAGGCCCAAACTGTACATCAAGTGCTCCAAGCCCTATATGCAGATACATTAATAATAGAGTAACACTTTAAAATAAATAATAAGAATAAGGAAATTTATAGATTTAGAATAACCTCAAAAATTGTATGAAAAATCTGATGTTTTTGGTTCTTTCTTTTGGTAAAGAAAGATAATTATATCTTTCATTTCATGACTGACAATTAACGTACATTTTTCTACTGAATGCATAATGCATTACACTCTATCCTATTTTGTTCCGAAATCGAGAATGAACAGATATTCAAATATAGATTATAGCCAAGTTAAAATTAAAAGTAATTTATGTTCTTCATGTAGTAAAATCTAATAATAAATTTACTGAGCAGAATTTTATTCGGCTTAGCTTTATCTGGTTGCTAACCATGCTTTTGCAATGGACTATTAAGAAAACTCATAAATTTGACAAAGAATTCAATTTGCGCTCCGATACATTTTATACACATTCAAAGTGAGTCTATTTACTGGCAAAATATTTGTTTATGCGGAGTCACGTGTTAAGTGTGGATGCACGAGAATCTAACAAAAATCAAAATAATTACTTGATTTACTTGTCACCGAGCAAAGCAATTATATATTTACATGTCTATGCACGCCTCCACTTACATATTAATGATGGAAAATTGAATGAGGCTGGGCTCGTACACAATTGACTTGACTTGACAGCCCCTGTCCATTGGCATGGGCCTAGGGCGTGTGCCCTGTCTGTTAGCAGCTGAGACAGTAGCTCAGCTAATATTGAAAAATATCGTTTAGGATTCATAGAAGTCCATTTGAGATCAGGCCCCTCAAGGGGTAAACGTGAAAGTTTTTTGGCGGCAATCCACAGCTGACTGGATTTTTTAAGCAGTTGTTTTGTATGTAAAGTCTGTCGGTCAAATTAAGTAAACACGCGCTCAACCCATAAACAAAAACAAAATGCAAAAAAAGTAAGTGTACTATATTTCAAATTGGTATACTAAAACATACCCTGTAAACACAATCTGTATTTATAAATTAGTATATGGAATCTAACGAGTGTCAATATACTTAGTTAAATTGAAGATAGAGAATAATATCTGCTCGATCGAAAGCCAAATAGGTCTATAGATCTATAATACAGATACTATCTGTATTGTATATACATACATACATTTATATAATAGTACATGGCTTCGCTATGCATCCTTTTGAAAGATATCTGTGCATTCCTTTTTAATGTTACAGCTTGATTCTTATACTTCGCTGCAGTTTCAATTTCTAGAGGGTATACGAAATGCAGTTACTTCTAACATCGCTGCCGATATTAGTGGACCACTAAGGCCACCGCCGTTTTACTTTCATTCAGCCAAGAGCTCGTTGAATATTGTCGCCGGGACACGCGTTACCCAGCAGCAATGGTGGCTCGAGCTTGTGGTCGCTTAGTTGGCATGCCGCATACGTAACGAGGCTTTCATTTAAGTGCATAGAGGTATTGCGTAGTGTCGCCGGCGACGTCTACGCATGAGTAATGCCAATTGATTGGACTTGGCTGAATACCTTATGGCCGGGTGTTAGCATCGCCATCAAGCATGTAGCCAATACACCAATATATAGAGACACAGCACGCATACTTCGCAATATACATATACATATATACATATACAGGTATTGACAACACGAATGTATTATGGTCAAAGGCTATTGCCTCATTTTTACTGCCCATTCATTATAAGCTTACGAAAAAATAGGTAAATATAATTATATTCAAATTATTTGGATGAATAAAATTAATGATACGCGAATTTATATATAGTATCATTAATTTGTATAATTATATTTTCGAAATAGTCCAAAGCTCTGCCACCTAAAACAAACCGAGTGTGTTATGCGTGTTGATACGAAACTCCCTGATATGCTATCTCTGCTTACCTTATCGATGTTTAAAATCAAGTAAAGCAATAACAGATTAAGGGACTCCAACAAAAGGTTTGCATTATTTACTCTACTTAAATGTGTCTTAGTAATCGTTGTTGATGATATTCTATTCTATTCTATTCTATTTCTGTTTAATAATTGATGAGTAATGTGCATAAAAATGCTACTGAGCTTTATTTAACCGAGATTTTCAGTTTGCTTAGGAATCAATTTAAAAATTAATTTCTTTAATTTAACTAAAAGCATGTTACGTTTATCTTAACATCTGGAACCAATTAACCATTTTTTTTTTTTTTAATTACGATGAACAGGGTATAACCACTGACCAAAGAACACAGTGGTATAACACAACAGAGTATAATGAGATAAATTGACTACTTTACTAGAAGGAGAGGCAATGCACTCTATTCTCTTATTTGCTCTTTAGCTCGCACACAGCATAAGCCGTAGCGCCTTAATATTCAGAAATGATCTGTCTATGGGAGGCTGCCTATGAGTCGTACTTACGAAACATACATATGTGCATACATATTACATATATATCGCGATGTATCTGAATGTGTCTGTCTTTGTGCGCGGTTGCGGGAGTGTTTGCCAGCGAATGATAAGAATACGTCAAGATTTTGATTAAATTTATGATACTGTTAATGCTAAGAGTACATGAACAGCGTCTGGCTACGATTCGACGTTTGTTGTCTGTAATAAAATGCTCCGCGTATCTAAGAATGAGTATAAAGATTACTATTGTTGCGACGATTGCTAAAGACGAAGCCTAGTATTTAGTATCTAGTTCTACGATTTAAGTGGCACACGTTTATGTAACGAACAATAACACAAGTAATGCCTCTGGGATATTTGAGACAAGGTTTCAGATTTCACTCCCCATAACGTGTTGGTCATTGAAGACTCTTAACCGTTTTGTAAATCGCCAACCAATGTGATAAACAGTGAAAATACAGAAATTACCTACTATCTTTGACACGCCGAATAGTACATACTCTATGCGACATGAAAGTGAGAACAGATTATAGGATTAATTAAAACGTATAGTTTCATAAAATCTTTCCTTTAACGATTTCATTCTGTAGTACATTAAATCGAAATTTATATTTTATATTTTTACTTTAAAGAATAACTAAGTTGTCTTTTTATTGCCAATGACTGCTATAAGAACAAGAACAGAAAGTGTTTTCAAAAGTGAGGGAAGCACTTAGCTGATTGACTCATCTTTTAAGAATAATCAACTAAACTTTCTTTAAATTCTTTGTCATAAATAGCGACTGTTGAGTGTGTTTTTACTAAAGCTGCAAACATACAGTTCCCAACTGGTTACAGATTAGCAAGCGTTGCTTAGACAAGATAATTAAAAACTTGCTCACAGATACATATATCCAATTATTTGTGAATTGGACTAATTTAAAATATTCGGACAATCATATGTGGACAATTACTCTAGTTGGTGGACTTTTTTTGGGGATTACCTCGAAGCTAATGGTATTGCCACTGCCGTACTTTTCAAATATCTGCGTCACATAACGATTATATTCGGACGACGCGTAAATCGTGGTAGCCCAAAGCAGCCCAACGAACAGGTAAATACCGATTGGCCTCAGCGCCATTGCAAATAGTTTCAAAAGTTTATCACTTTAAAGAACACTTTTTACTTTCGCGATTTGTGCCGAGGAATTAGTACGCCGCTCTGATCATTTCAAAGGCGATTTCAACTGTCAGAAATACCGTTTGGCGGTCTATTGAGCGACCATCTCGCCTGTGTATCGCTTTTGTACTGATCTCAGCGAATCGCAATTACTCGCTTCTCAGCTCTCGTCGCATTTATAACTGTTGTCGGTTGCTTGCCAAGCTTTCGAAATTTCGAGAGCTTTTACAGGTGCACACCGATATTTACCTTGGGCTTTTAAAAGCAGATAAAAGCTGTATGATTTTGGCTTGACTACAAACAGTTTTTAGCTACAAAAGTGTATATTTATATATTTTATTAATCTCTATACAATATGATTCGATTTACACAAGTAAAAAATTTCTTGCAACATTATACTTATGTTTGTATAACAATCTTATTTGTAAATTATCGGAAAAAGTTAATCTATTGTTGGTTTTAGAGTTGGGTTTGTCTTTTCTCTATTTTTTTATTTTTTTATTTGTGCTTAAACGCTCTATATATATAGATATGTATATATATTTAGTCATACATAATCACATACAACATATTTAGATTTACAAACTAACGATATTGGTTTTTAATTGACTTCTTTGAGAATTATAAAGATATTTACAGCAAAGACAAAAATGGTATTTGGAAAAGCCTGTCGCGCATATGAGGTACCTATAATAATTGCTTATCATGCGAATTATTGATTGATCATTGATTCCTACAGAGAAGGCACTTGATTCGCCCTATTAATGAGTAATTGAATCTTAGTCGAACTTATCCTGATTTGGCATACAGATAAAGAATTTGGAACACCACATGTTTATGGTCTGGGAGGTGTCGGCCAACCATTGAACCGGATTATGTATGGTCAGATAGTACACGGGAATGCCGGAAAGTATGATCACAGTGCCAACGCCCACCTCGGTGGGGGACTGTGTACAGGATGCGATGACCAGGAACAGGCAGACAATCAGATAAATGATGGGTAGTGATAGATTGACGCGTATGGGTCGTTCCGTCTTGGGTTGCTTATACCGCAACCAGAGTAAGCCAGACACAGAGACGAGCGTGAAGAGTGCTTCTACATAGCTAACGTAGTTGATGAGCACATATGTGTCCTTTATGAACAGCAGCATCAGCGTAATTAGACACTGCAAGAAGAAAGGTATGAGCTGGTTGTCCTGCGGGCTATCAATATAGGACAATCTTACCAGAAATATTAATGATGGCACCGGCGTTAGGCAATTAATGTTTATTAGCGAAATCGCCGCCGGCAGATGTCCATTACGCGCTCCCACAAAAAACAAGCGAGATGATGCAAAGATGGCGCCGTTCAAGGATCCAAATGTCGAGCACGCTACAGCAAAGGGCATAATCCACGACAGGAAGCCCAGCATCTTGTCTCCGAAGGTTACGGCTACGGCATCAGATGTTAGTATTTCATCAGTCGAAAGCACCGAAAAGTATGCTACATTTGTCACCATATAAATGATCGTGACAACCGGCATCGATATGCAAATGGCACGTGGCAAATTACGGTACGGATCTTTCAATTCCTCTGTCACGAAGTTCAAGTAGTTCCAGCCCGAGTATGAAAACAATCCACTGTAGAAGGCCAGCGCTATGTATCCGGGCTCTTTGTGTCCCCCACTAAACGGCTGATCCCAGTAGTCCGTGTTGCCACCCGCCAAGTACCACACGCCGGCTCCCACAATTACCATTAGCGCGACCACCTTTGTACCCGTGAATATGTCCGTTACCCGAGTGACCCATTTCACGTTGTAGCAGTTGATGACAGTCAGGACACCTGTGCAGTATCGGATATGATGAAAGTGCTATATTATACTATTATTTGCCACCACTTACAGATCATTGCAGCGGCCAAGAGCTGAACAGCCTCTATGGGTGCTTCGCATGAGGGCCAAAATGGTTTCAGCAGATACTGAGCGAATGTTAGCGCTGTGATGGCATTGCCCGTGGGCACCAGTATGAGCAACGCTACCCAGAGATACAGAAAGGCAGGCAATGGGCCAAACGCTGTGCCAATATAGGCGTAGTCACCCCCTGATTTCGGTATCATGGTACCTGCAAAAATAAAAACGTTTAGTTTTATGAAAACTCAATGAAAATAAATTTCTTGGGATTCCACATAGGATCTCTCTAGATATTTAAAAGTATAGATGGGAATTTAAAACTAAGCTCTTATATTTCTCAGCGAAATGCAAACTTCAACGAAAGATTAAATTCCATAATACGACTAATGAATTTTTTAGACTTTCTTCATAGATTGACCCACAATTATGGGGAAAATAGAGAAGGGCTAGCTAGTTATGCTAGGGAATTACTGTTGAATTATATGAACATACGTAAATCATTTTCATTGCAATAAAAAGTAAAATTTCGAGCCTTGAAATAAATATATTATTATTACAGAAATAAAAATATTACAAAAATAAATCAACCGTAAGCCTGATGCAAAATACAAGCTATCCTCTTTTATTATATTACACATAATGTACATTTAACAAAAATATTATTCCATGATTTCCCACTTTCAATGGTACGAATTATTGTTATATTTAAAATAATCTCTCTTTATTAAATTAGTATCATGAACTAACAATTTAGAATAGCGAGCAATGAATAATGAACAATGAATTATGAATAATGAATAAATAATAATGAATGAATGAATTACGAATAATTAATAATTAACAATATATAAAGAATAATAAATTATTTATTTAAAAAAGATATTAACAAAACTGGAGTCAACTTAAGCTAAAATTAAGTTAATTTTGTTTGCCACTCCGGCCTGCTATGCCCCACTTCACAGCCATATATGGTCAGTGATACTATTGAAACTATAAAAAGAAAGTGTTATAATGAAAATTAGAATAAATATTAAAAATGCTTAAAGTGTGAAGTGAGAGCTCTAAGGAATGAATAGTGAATAAGGGATAATAAATAACATAAACTTTATCATAAAAATAGTTGTTAAATCCTGCTTTGTTTTTGCCTATTTCTTCTTGAGTTTCTCTCATTTCAGCCAAAAATAATAACAGCAATACTTAGATCTTGAAATTTTGAATATATGTATGTATATGTATACTGATAAACTAGTGAGACACTTCTAATTTTATAATGTCAGATTAAGAATGTATGTTTATTATTATTATAATATGTTGCCGTTTTTCATAGGTTCGAAAATGAACAATTCTTCAGTGGAAGACTCACCACAAGATACATACATATAGAAGCCTGTAAAGGGCAAACCTATATTTTCGATAAACCCAAAATTGTATAAACCTAAAAATTAGACGGTCGTAGCAATTAATACACAGAGTATTACAGTGAATGGTGATTGAACAACATTGCTATATACTTATATATTATTCTTTTTATCTACTGTAGTGGTCTTATTATACTCATTCACGAAAGTGAATTATCATTTATATATAATAGATAATAAGCCATAACAGACATTGCTCTATGCCGTCTATTCTATCGAATTACTCTCCAGTTATCTTCGAGGCAGCAAGTCTTCATATGGATGATTTAATTAAATAGCTGCCCTAGAGTGTCATTCAGAAGCATAATAAATACATAAGTCTATATTTATATTTGTGTTTGGTTATAGAAGTTACCTTTCTACACATTTAAAACGAATATCGGAATATCGGTTCTGAGCATCTAACAATACTTTATGCAAATAACAGTTTAGCAATTCAAGTTTGTCAGACATTGAACACGTTTTATATGTTATTCAAAATGTGAGACTCAAAAAAAAAAAAATAAATAAAAAAAAAATAAAATAAAATAAATAAAATAAAAATAAATAAAGTAAAATAAAAGTAAATACAGAATACAAAACGAAATCACAATTTGAGGAGCCAAAAAAAAGAAGACAGTCGTTTGTTGTCTTGTTAAAGGAATTTACACAAGGCACTCAGGTTTTCTAAATTGGCCTATTCTTCTCTTTTTGCTAAATTGATTAAGCGAAATAATTATCTTTAAAATTGAATATTATTATAACTATGCTCCGCTTTTGTATATACTACTGTAGACGGATATCACGTTTTTATATACTTATATCGACTCCTAGAGACATTTTTTTATAGATCAGTCAAGCTTTCGATTTGGGACGGTGAATCTACTCACCAGAATATTCAC
Organism: Drosophila aldrichi; assembly: GCA_035045965.1. Taxonomy (NCBI): domain Eukaryota; kingdom Metazoa; phylum Arthropoda; class Insecta; order Diptera; family Drosophilidae; genus Drosophila; species Drosophila aldrichi. Next base: position 1,376,027 of record JAWNOM010000341.1, on the reverse strand, counting down.
GACACAAAATATTTAAAAAATTTGAATTTAATTCAATTATTGATTGAGGTCTTGATATGACCCTAATTGTAACACCTGACATGGCTGGTATGGCTGGCATGGCGTATTCAGCAAGTATTAACAAGGTCGTGCGCCACTTTGGGCAAAGGTGTTACAGGTGTTTCTTCGTCAGCATATATGTAAAATGGCAAAGCTGACATCAGCAGGTTTACACGAGTGTTTACCTTTATTATTTACTCACCCAATTCGGCGTAGCATAGGGCACCGACCATGCTGAGAACTCCACAGAGCACCCACACGATGAGCGACTGTCCAATCGAGCCGGAGAACATGAGCACACCTTTGGGGCTAACGAATATGCCGGCACCCACGATGACACCAACGATGATTGCGACGCCATCGAGCAATCCGATTTGTTTCTTGAGCTTTACTCCCGAACTCTGACTGGAGGTGTCTGTGGCGGAGTTGCTCCGGTCACGTGCTTTTTTATCACTTCCCGCCTCTATTGGCACCTCGAATACCTGACGCGGTATTAGCGTATCGCTAGCTTGAATGCGTGTCATATTTTTCGACACGAATGCTGGGGCTGAGATATTTTGGCGAATTACTTTTTTTTTCAAATATTTGGCTTTGCCACAAATTGGTCCTTTGGTTAAATAGCCTCAAAAATAGAGCGTTTTGTGCATATGTATGTATATATGTATGTATGTATATTTGTGTTCACTAATTTTATCGTTTTTCTTTTGGTATTTGGTATTTTGAGCTCTTTATCAACCTGCGCTCTCCGCACTTGCACTGCCAGCGTGGATCTTGTTCAGTTTCAAGCACAATTTCGTGTTTTACTTTGCGGCCGGCCACATGCTTTACTTTTCTTTACACTTTGCTTGTCGCACTTTCGTATGTGCTTGTGCTTCTGCTTGTGCGTGTGTGTATGTTGAAGTGTGTGTACGTATTCAGTGCACGCATGCACACTCATTTGGCTGCACACTAAATAAGCATAGAGCACACGTGGGGCGACACTCGCTCTTAAAATGTTATAGTGATAAGAGTTCGCAGTGTTTCGAACAGCATCGTTTGCTTTGCGTGTTATTTTCAAGTCTGTGCCCGTTTAAATTATTATTTCAAATACATACATACATATGTATTTAAATATTGTTTCAATTTCGGATCGGTTTCGGTTTCTATTCCTGTTCACAATTCAAGAATTAGCTATACGCGCTGCGCTGCCCGATCGACCACACTTTATGCGCTCCGAGTCCAAACTAAGTTTCGAATATAAATACACACTTCCCTTTTATGTGATGAGGCGCGACGCGTCGCGTTGCTGCGCGGCTGCTTTTGCTTTTGCGCGCTGAGCGTTTAACTTTGGCTTTGGCTTTGCATTCGCTTGACACAAGTAGGTAGCCACCGCGGCATAGGCGGCTGCGACAGCTGTGTTTGTGCTTTAGCGCTCTTTCTCTAGCTCTCTCGCTCTCTCTCACTCTCTCTGTCACACTTTTGTCGCCTCTCTGTTAGTTCGCCACGCATTCGCTCTTAGGCCTATAGTCTTGAACAGTCTTGAACCGTTACCCTAGATGAGTCGTTACCTGAGAACCTGTAATGATAGATGGTTGTTAGAGCTAGACATTAGTTTCGCATGCCCCTCACTCCCCCTCTATAATACGCTCTCTTTCTTTCCCTCTATTTCTCTCTTTAACTCCATCCCACAGTTCTTCTCTCTTTTTCTCATAGCCCAAATACGCATTGGTTATTTATGTATGTTGTGGCGTTAGCATGATGCAAGAATCGACCGTATTTCTGCAGCATTTATTTTCAGCAGCACGTTAACTTCTTGATATCTTTGTATGTGTGTACTATATACATATGTACATATGTATGTATGTACGCATCATGGCGCGTACAAAACATACAAACATACGTTCTGTGTGTCACTTACATATTTTTATATTCTGTATGTTCACATGTACATATGAATGTATATACATTTACGCAAACTTACATATCATCTGTACATACATATGTATGTATGTATGTATAAGCATGTAAGCAACATCAGCTGGCCAAGTATTAGCAAGTGCAAGCTTCTTCCTGAGCAAGTTTTTTGCTTTATTTAAGAGAAGGCATAAAGTTTTCTCTGAGTATTTTGTTTGATTTTATAGTAACTATAAAAATCAAGCCAATCGCTTATTTACATCGATTACTATTGTAAATATGTACATATACACCTTGTATGAATATATGTATGTATGTACGTATGCCGTATTTACATACATATGTATGTATATGTATTGTATTCATTTTCGGTTCATGTGTGTATGTACGTACATATGTGTATGCATGTACATATGTATGTGTAAGTCAATCATTATTATTTTTTCGACAGTACAACAACTCATTCTTGTCAAAACCCATTCGCTGGGCAAGTCTTTTGATGTCCAGTTGACTTAGAGATTATTTTCCATAAAATTGCTGAGACAATCACATAGACATATGGAGCATATATATTATACTTTTAGAAGTCGACTAGAAAATACCTTATGATATACATACATACATACATACATATATATAATAATAATAATTTATATGCCATCATTCTCTTTATTCATTATTATATATAAGGTATTTTCTAGTCGACTTCTAATAGTATAGTCTCATCGTATAATGCCCTCGCGTTCTCACATTAATTTAACTACATATCTTAAAAACTAATTAAGTGTCAACTACTTTTGGTTATCGACTTTCACTAAACTAGTACAAACTGGTCGAAGTGACAAGACCGTAACAAATCAGAAATATCAAAAATGACTCCGCAAGAATACACTCTAAATGGGAATATTTTTTGTGCTAATTGTTTGCTTTTTATGAAATTTTACACTTTTAGACATATTAAAGGTGTGTCAGGTCACTAACCAGATGGGTATTAACATAGTATTGAATATTCTACGATATAGGGTGATATTTATACAGGTGAATATAGCATTTGGTTTCTTTTACTGAACATCCATTAAAAAATTACGGGATGTGAGATGTGAGTAATGATAGCCTACACCCATTGCTCACTCTTAAGAATCCTTTTGGCTGGTGTCCCCACCACTGCACTGCACTGGAAAATATCATATTGCTTTAGACCGTCGGTTTCAGAAACTGCTTCTGCTTTGACTTATTTAATTGACTAAAATTTTGATAAGCAATCTATTCTCAGCGGTTGTAGCGGCATAATATAAAGATTTCTTTACAAGGGATTATGGATTTGTGTTACGATATGTAGCAGATTGTGGCAGCAGTAAAATGCGACAAGCTAGCGTCTATTGTCGACATTGCAAATTTAATTTTATTCAGAAAATCTCCCAGAAATGAAAGCATTGAAAAGTAAAATAAATAAATTAGTATGTCTAAATATGGCGTTGTTTTTTTTTTTTTTTTTTTTTTTTTTTTTTTTTAATTACTTTGTAGATGACAAGAGCTTGTCCTTGACTTGTCTAAATCCGAGCATAGGATTTAGTTTACAGGTCTACCATGTTGGCAACTAACTGCTGCTAAACAAATATTTTCAGCAACATTCTTTAATAATTTTGAGTAATTAAATACATGTATATATGTATATACATATATTATTTACATATATAATTGGAAACATATAATTTCTTGTGTTATAAGTATATAACATATTTGAGCATTATCAACTAAAACACATCAATTCTATATATTATATATTCACATTTATATGTATTCAAAACTAAATCGCTGTTTGCTGCTGGTGGGGATCACTAGGCGCGTGTATATGACATTTCAAACTGTGATAATTCAATTTTGCGCTGATCGTAATCCCAATGAACTTTTAGTGAAGATTGTTATACGTTAGTATGCTCATATAGTCTATGTCTATGCATGTGTGTACTTATACAGTAGCTGACAAGTATATGTATACCTCCAAAATTTACATACTATACATGTAATTATTCATATTCAGTATTTGGGACTTAACATTTATTTAATACTATAATATATAATTAACTGTAACTCTTGCTAAAAACCAAATGATGAAAAAAAAAAGAAATACGAATAATTATTTAAGATGTATTCATATATTTGTCAGCTACTGTCAACTGTGCTGCACGACTCGTAGCGCCTGCTTTTACATAGTGCCTGTGATTTTGATTGCCAACTATAATGTTATAGATGGCGACGATGGTTGTTGTTGTTGTTTTGGACTGGTAATCTAATTGTAAGAGTCGTCAATGAGACACACGCATGCCACACAGGAACAGTGTGCCATGTGTGTGTGGTTGTGTGGGTGCACATACTGTGGGATGTTTTTGTCGTTGATTAACTGTGGTTTCGACTTTTATTGTTTGTTATTCATGTTTTTAGTTTTGCGCCCTACTCTCATAACCAAAAAAAAAAAAAAAAAAGTGTATATAAAAATATGATGGATTACTTCCATATGCAATTTTCATTAATTTCTCATTTTATCTTTTAGGCATTTTTGTTAATAGTGGATTTTTTATTCAGAATTGTTTTAATAGAATTTTTCCCGTTTGTATTTGCAGCCATGTGGTCTACTGTGAATAACTCCTTGCTCTATGATAGTTCGGCTAGTCAGTTACCCTTATCTAAAGTGCACGTTCGGAGAGGGTAAAATACCATGTGTATTATAGGCTAATATACATACCTATAATACACATGAATTTGTTTGCCACACCGTTTGGACAAGCGTAACGCACGGTTCGAAATTCCGAATGGAACTGAAAGTGATTTTTTGCCGTCTGATGCACAATGACACAAACACTGCACTGGGAGAATAAAATACGAAAAGCTTTAATAAAATAATAAAAAAATAATAATAATCCACAAAATGTTAGACAATTGTATACAATTGTGCGGGTGGATTTATGTTCGTTTATTGTGATTGTGTGGAGCAGGAACTGTAGACTAACACACATACATAATACAGATAAGCTCTTTTCAACATATATTACCATTTCGCGTCGCTATCTGTGGATGTACTCTGCGGCTCTTCTCTACAGCAAGCCGCTCTCTAAACTGTTGCACGCATGTGCATAACTGGAGAGCAAAAATTCACCCAAAAAGTGCAGTCACAATGTGCATCTATAGTATGATAGTCGTATGTACACAAATATTTTTGTCATAAAAGCACGTCACGCTGCTAAAGTCTTATCTCAAATCAAAGTAAACACCACCCGCTTTCATTGAGATTACAACAATGCATTTGTAATTCTGCAGCTGCTGCGCTCCGAGCACACTTCCATACATATCTATTGTATATACAAAGAATCTTATTGAATAATTACTTATTGTAGTTGACACCTTTGAACTAATATCTATTCACCCAGAGGTGGTAGCTTAAAAACCTTGGCTGTATTATCCTCCGAAACGGTCAATAAACAATTTTCATCGCATCTAAAAGCGCATTCATATATATGATATAAGTGGCCAGTCAGTGTAAATTTGAGCGAGCCAGTGCGTGCATCAAACGCATTCAGTTTTCCCTGTGTGGTGGTCGCCAACAAAGTATAGTCATTTAGCCATTTGAGTCTGAAATAATTAGAGTTTCATTAATTTGTTCATATGCATATGCTCAAAAATGTACCGAAGAATTCCATCGAATGGCACAGGGCTTTCGCAGACCGTGCGAAGGGCGTATTTTGAATAGTCCCAAATGGAAATTTGCCCATTCAGCGAGCCGCATGCCAATAACTTAAGATCTGCTGTTGAAGGCGCAAATGCAACGCATTCGATTGGATGCTCGGACTGTATAACATTCACCGGTCCATTGTTAGTGCAGAAGAGTAACTTGCCTAGAAAGTCACAATTTTTGGTATTGATTTCGTTAACAATGTACGGATAAGGACTTGAAAACTTCAACTACTGACCACCGCCCTCAGCACATAAATAGAATGGCGAGTTCTGTTCACATGCGACCACGATATGGCTGACTTCTCCAAAACCAAGTGGATTTTGACTGTTGACCTCCATCAGCACCTGGCAAGTTTTTAGATCCCACAGCTTGACTACACCATCTGTGTAGGCAGTGAGTAGCTTCTTGCCATCCCCACTTAAATCGCCCGCTTCGCAGCGCGCCGAGTGTCCAGGTAGAATTTTGCATTCGCCGCTGGGAATACGCCAGACGTACACCTCGCCGCTATCGCTGCCGGCTAGAAGGACGTTAGCTGCACGATGCCAGAACATCCAGGCCATATCGAGCATGGAGTACTCCCAAACTTTGTACAGAATGGGCCGATCGTCTTGCGATTCGTTCACTTTGAACACAAACAACTCGCCGGATATGTCGCCTGTCGCCAAATAGCAGCCGTCGTGACTAAAATGCGTTTCAGTGACCGTGTCCTTATGGTCAGTTATCTCGAACAACACTTCACCGTTATTGGTGTCCCACACATAAGCCCGATCGTCCTCACTGCCGGTCACAGCCCAATCGAGTCGCGGGTGTAGATGACAACCGAAGACGGGGGCCGTGTGCTTCCTAAACGTAATCAATGCATCATCCCTGATGGATGCAATTCGATTTTCCTCCTCTTCATCCTCATTTTCGTCCATTGCGTCGTCCGAGTCGCTGTGCATTCCCAAACGAGCCTCTAACTGCGATAAAGTCACCTCCTCCATTTCCAGTTCATCATCATCATCTACCGGTGGATCGCCATCCAGTTCGATTTCTTCCAGAAATTCGTCGTTTTCGTAATCGAAGTCGGGACGATGTGGTGGCGTGTTTTGACGCATTTTGTAAGATTTTTTGCTCGGCCTTTACACGCTTCAAGAAATAAAGAAAGCTATATTCAAGTAATGCACACTAATGCACGTGTTGGCACGCTCAGCTGTTTCTGTTATCGGACCTGCCAACTTGGGTGAAATGAAAATTACCTAAATGTGTTTGAGCCTTGGCGGTATTTTTAAAAATGTGTTACGAACATAAAATAAGAAAATGTATTACAAAATTTATTTATGTGGGCATTTGCAATATTAGCCCACAACGAGAACCACAAAAAAAAAAAAAAAAAATAAATAAATAAATAAATAAATAAAAAATAAATAAAAATAAAAATAAATAAATACATATAGGTACATTTTATTTTCTAAAGTAATGCGAGAGTTCGTGTTTATAAATGGATACAAGGTTCGATTTAATGTATTAGATTTTGTAATGACACATTGGACGTAATCAGCAAAGCTTTATCCATTGTCTAATATTACACCAACGAATTTTACGTTGCTGTCCCAATTGATAGATGTTTGGACAAGACGGACATTCCACAAAACCAATATAATAATTTACTTTCGTGAATAAGTATAATAAGCATACGCTAGAGGAGGTAAGCTAAAAATACATAGATGTTTCCATTTACCCAAATCAATTCTCAAAGGAAAAAAGGAATAGCGTGTTCCGTACTTTTAAAAGAAACCGTATATCACAACACTTTTGTATACCGAAATTTCAGTGAGCATAAAGTACATAAAAACAAGTAAGAACGTTGCAGTCGGGCGTTACCGACTGCGGGATACTCATTCACATCCCATCAGCAATTTAGTAGCTAAGTTTAGCTCTAGTACTGCAGAAAATGCACTTTTTCTCGATTTGCCACGCCCCTAGTGGGCGTAGACACCTCATTTTTGGCCAGTTCTTAGAACGAGCTGTAAAATGTCTAACTGTAAAGTTTGGATGCTTACGCTCCAAAAATGTGAAAATTACAGGGTATTTTTTGATATGCCACGCCCCCAAAGAGGCGTAAAAATTATTTTTGGGGAATCGATAGAGGAGGTTACCAGTAACATAACTATCCAAATTTGAAGCTTCTAGCTCTTATACTTTAGGAGATATAAGCTTTTGCGGTTTGCCACGCCCCCTTTGGGCGGAGATATATCCACCATAGCTTGTTGGACTTGGGTGGCCAACCCGCGTATATATACCAAATTTCAGGTCTCTACCATCAATAATGCCTAAAATATAGCAAAATCGGGAAAATCACTATATCTTCAGGTCCGATTTGCCACACCCCTAGTAGGCGTAGACATATAAATTTTTCATTTGGCTTTATAAAATGATAACTTTAGCTCACATGCAAAATTTCAACGTTCTAGCTTTAAAACTCTAGGAGATACAGTTTTATCCGATTTGCCACGCCCCCAATGGGCGGAGATATATCCGCCATAGCTTGTTGAACTTGGGTGGTCAACGCGGACCTACATACCAAATTTCAGCTTTCTAGCTCTTCAACTAACATGATTTCTAGAATATCGGAAGATGCATTTTCCGATTTGCCACGCCCCTAGTGGGCGGATCGGGAAAATTTTAACACTTTATAAATGGGAGCTATACATGAGTATGTGTTCCAAATTTCAAGTCTCTAGCTTCAATAGCGCCGAAATGAACTGCGTTCATACGGACAGACGGACGGACGGACGGACGGACGGACGGACGGACGGACGGACGGACGGACGGACAGCAAGACGGACATTGCAAAAAACCAATATACTCAATTCACTTTCGTGAATGAGTATAAAAATTAATAAAAACATTATAATAATTTTCTATTTGCTTTGGAGATTTATTTATTTCACTCGACTCTTTTAAGTAATTAAATATCTAATTTTTCTTCCAGTGCCGCAATGCGTGCCTCTAGGCTATCTAAAGATGGCATATCCCCCCAATCACAAATTGACAAACAATTATGGGCCGCCACGACAGTAGGATTAAGTTTCTCGTTAAGATCCTTGAACATATTCTGTATGTTTATAACTTTCTTTAGCATGTCATTTTCCATAAAAATAGTTTTGTTTCTGATGTCATGGAAGTTTCTTTCTGTATTTTCCAACTTCTTATATAGCTCATTGAATTCTCCCATGGATGATTCATTTAACTTATTTTCAAAATCGTTTAAAATTTGTTCAGTAAATTTTTTGATTTTAATATCGAGGAAATCATTCTGTTCCATATTGCTCCACTCTTTTGCGAGCATTTCCTCCATTTTGGCCAAAAGGCTGCTAATCTTCTTGGACTCTGCATCTTCTGATCCGCTAACACTTATAATTTTATTATATAGCTCCGTTAATTCGCTTTGCATAGCATTAATAGCGGTTGTAAGTTTCTTATTTTCACTTGAATAGTATGGGAATTTCCTACTCAAGTCCAATTCCTCCAATTTTGCATTTAATTTAATTGCTAGGTTTTTCGATTTGTCACTTACCATTTCTTGGGAGATTGTTAATTTTTGCTGCCAATTTCTGAATAAAACGGCGCTTTGGTCAAGGACTAGGTTCAGTGGCCTCAAGTTGCTCTTCTCATCTATATCTTTCAAACATCCAGTGAGAGCGTTTTTTTTCAATAAATTAAATTGAGATCTTTTCTCCTGAGCTTCAATTTTTCTTTGCTGCGCTTCATTTAATAATCTTTTTAGCCGTGTATTGAAGATCTCCACATTTTGCTGCCCCTTGTCAATCGTTCCATGAAGCTGCACCTCGACTTTCCCAGCTTCATCGACGGAATTTTGCACATTCAATGCCATATTTTTAATTTTTTCTTCTAGTTGATTTACTTTTGTTTTTGCGACATTAATTTCCATCTTTTTCTGTTCGTTTTCCAATCGCTTTTCTTTACAGAACGCAATAAATTCATTAATTTTCGTCTCTCCATTATGGATGGCATTTTGAGTGTTTTCTATAGAAACATCAAAGCTCGTAAGAGTGTCATGCAGTTGCTGACTTGAAATATTATTAAAATCTTTCAATTCTATTTTATCGATCAGTAAAACGTTGCTATTTGTGATATTACAGCACTTGCCTTTATTATTATTATTATTATTATCGATTATTCTTGCGATCGCGGAGAGCTGATCTTTGGAATTTTGCATTAGATTATTTTGGTTTCCACTTAGTGAATTAAATATGGAAATGATTGAAACATAGTCTGGAACTATGGATGTTAACGTTTCTCCAAATCTTCCGACCACACCTTTAACATTAATTTGCCAGTCGCTGCAACAACTGCAATTTAAACGGTTATTTTGAAGTGCATGCAGGTTTAGTTCACCCAGTCTTGTCATGAAATCATGTATATCAAGTAATGCATAGCCTGTAGATTTCGCTCGTTTAGTAAACGGAGCACAGAATAATTGTATTAAATGGTCGACGATATCATTGATTATCTCGACTCTATCCCGAATAATAGGATATGGACAACAATTCCGATTCAATAATAAATTCAGCTTTGCCACGACATTCGGAAGTCTGGAGATCAGTGTAGGTAATCTACGTCCTAATTCCGTCTGTTCCATGATCCATTTTCCCTTTGGATCACTTGCGTTACATTGTGGTCCATGCTCAATGATTTCTGTTGTTGTTGGCTTCGTGGTTGTTGTCGTCGTCATTGATGTTTTTTTGGTTGTTGAAGTAGTAGTGGGTGTTGATGTTGTTGTCGTTAGTGTTGTTGTCGTTGATGTAGTTTTCGTTGGTATTGTTGTCATTGGTGTTGTTGTCGTTGATGTTGTTTTCGTTGGTATTGTTGTCATTGGTGTTGTTGTCGTTTGTGTTGTTGTCGTTGGCGTTGTTGTCGTTGATGTTGTTGTCGTTGGTGTTGTTGTCGTTGGTGTTGTTGGTGTTGTTGTCGTTGGTGTTGTTGTCGTTGGTGTTGTTGTCGTTGATGTTGTTGTCGTTGGTGTTGTTGTCGTTGATGTTGTTGTCGTTGGTGTTGTTGGTATTGTTGGTGTCGTTGATGTTGTTGTCGTTGGTATTGTTGGTATTGTTGGTGTTATCGGTGTTGTTGTCATTGGTGTTGTTGTCATTGGTGTTGTTGTCGTTGATGTTGTTGTCATTGATGTTGTTGTCGTTGGTGTTGTTGTCGTTGATGTTGTTGTCATTGGTGTTGTTGTCATTGGTGTTGTTGTCGTTGATGTTATTGTCATTGGTGTTGTTGTCGTTGGTGTTGTTGTCGTTGATGTTGTTGTCGTTGGTGTTGTTGTCGTTGGTGTTGTTGTCGTTGATGTTATTGTTGTTGTCGTTGGTGTTTTTGTCGTTGATGTTGTTGTCGTTGATGTTGTTGTCGTTGGTGTAGTTGTCGTTGGTGTTGTTGTCGTTGATGTTGTTGTCATTGGTGCTGTTGTTGTTGGTGTCGTTGATGTTGTTGTTGTTGTCGTTGGTGCTTTTGTCGTTGATGTTGTTGTCGTTGATGTTGTTGTCGTTGGTGTGGTTGTCGTTGGTGTTGTTGTCGTTGATGTTGTTGTCATTGGTGTTGTTGTCATTGGTGTTGTTGTCGTTGATGTTGTTGTCATTGATGTTGTTGTCGTTGGTGTTGTTGTCGTTGATGTTGTTGTCATTGGTGTTGTTGTCATTGGTGTTGTTGTCGTTGATGTTATTGTCATTGGTGTTGTTGTCGTTGTTGTTGGTGTCATTGATGTTGTTGTCGTTGGTGTTGTTGTCGTTGATGTTGTTGTCATTGGTGTTGTTGTCATTGGTGTTGTTGTCGTTGATGTTATTGTCATTGGTGTTGTTGTCGTTGTTGTTGGTGTCATTGATGTTGTTGTCGTTGGTGTTGTTGTCGTTGATGTTGTTGTCGTTGATGTTGTTGTCGTTGGTGTAGTTGTCGTTGGTGTTGTCGTTGGTGTTGCTGTCGTTGGTGTTGTTGTCATTGGTGTTGTTGTCGTTGATGTTGTTGTCATTGGTGTTGTTGTCATTGGTGTTGTTGTCGTTGGTGCTGTTGTCGTTGATGTTGTTGTTGTTGATGTTGTTGTCATTGGTGTTTTTGTCATTGATGTTGTTGTCGTTGGTGCTGTTGTCGTTGATGTTGTTGTCGTTGGTGTTGTTGTCGTTGGTGCTGTTGTCGTTGATGTTGTTGTCGTTGGTGTTGTTGTCGTTGATGTTGCTGTCATTGGTGTTGCTGTCATTGGTGTTGCTGTCATTGGTGTTGTTGTCATTGGTGTTGTTGTCATTGTTATGATAGAAGGACTTGTGTCATCATACATTTTCCTCCGATCGCACACAACTACTTTAGGTATTTGCAAATATAAGCTTAAGTCGATTCTTATGTTATTTCCATTATCAGAAACTTGGGAAACTGTAAGTGTGTTCATATCCAACAGTTTATCCATAACTTCATTTTGCCATTCATGAACATTTTCCCAATATGTATCATTTTCTTTTTCAGTTAGGCCTTCTTTAACGCAACCGTTTTTCTTTATATATTGATCATAGTTTGAGTTGCCCCCCTCGTCATAATCAGAAGGACTATCGTGTATATAATAACAAATAATAACTATTTTAACACAATATTCATATTTTTTCATTTCCGGCAGATCGAGGTCTATTAGAATATTCATGAATACATTTACAAACAGTTTGTTGTAATGAACAGCTGAAATGATTAAGAGCATTTGAAATGCATTCGCCTGCAATAAGATAATTGAAAATCGAATTATAGGAATATTTGGTAAGTATTTGACCCAGTTACCATATTCGGTTGCAAACTTCTCATTCTGAATACAACTGCAACTTTCGCCTCTGTACTGAATACTGAATGTAGTTTGATGTAGCTTCCCTTATAGCGTATCGATTTTTTTTATATAATTGATTAATAATAAAAAGCATAAGTAATTAGAGCGTAGAAATTATACTTTTGCCATAAAGTGCAGACTGTTCTATTCGGGACTCTATATATAGGAGATACCCTAAGGATCGACCGATCTTCAATCTTCAGTCAATTTTCGTACAAATACATGTATAAAAGGCGATAATAATATAATACATTAGGATTCAAAATGATTAAATTATTTGAAGTAAACTGGATATGATATGAATATTTACATTATTCCGAATTTTACATTCTTCAAGATCCAATATAGTCAGAATTTCCATTTTCAATCGGTATATTGCGTTTCAATAGGAAGTCAGTGTATATGTACACACAAATCAAGAAATTAATGATAAGAGATACTCAAATGCATGCATATGAACATTTGTGTGTATGCATGCATACGTATGTAGGTGTGTGTCTGCCTCTGTATGTACATATAAGCAGCACAGAGAAACTGCTTATATGAGTGCATTCTCTGTTCGTCTATGTGCATACATATTTCTTGATAACAAAACCCGTTCAGCACATACACGATAAGTCCATTTTATATACGGTTTGTTTTGTATACTGCCTATCTCAATTTATGTGTTGTTCTTTGCTGGAGAGTTCTGACAGCGAGGCTCTATATAAGGTCGACGTATTTCTGACCATCAAGTCAGTACTCAACGACAACCGACAATGGCAACATGTCTTCAAGCGTATTCAGTATTCTATTTCTATTCTATCGGAGTCGCTGTAATCTGGATAGCTTTGGAACTGTGAGCAGTACCTCTAACGCTTAGCGTAATGGGATGGAGCTTTAAGGCGCTTGGAGCGCATACTCAAGGACATAGTTTTTGGTTGGTGCACAGCTTTAATAGAGCTCGCTGTTGGCTTATGCAGAAGCTAATAACCGGAACGTGGATGTGAAGAGTGCAATATATGTAGCTTAAGCGACACAGTGGTCAGTGTGTATAAACCTAAAGCTATGATGCAATCAGTAGTTAAACTATAATAGAATTTAATTATATTTTACAAATAAGTTCAGAAATAGTATATAGCTATATATATATATATATATATATATATATATATAGTCAAACAGCAACATCGTTTAAGTCTTCCACTATATTTTATGTAAGGGTTTTAGTTTTACAAAAATAAATATGTATATATATTGATATTTCAAACAGTTTTATCATTTTTTAATTTTTGTTTGAAAAATCTTGTGGTCAATATTCTTATTCTTCATATATGTAGTTACTCAAAAAGTAAAGAAAACCAAGATGTAATAAAAAATATAAAAAAATATTTAATGGTATTTTTCAATAAGGTTTTAGATTTAAGTTTTCTGTTATATTTAGAGTAATAAAAAAGCAAATCGATTTAGTATCGCTGTGATAAATGATGATTTACTCAGCATTTCGAAACCAATAAGTCGGGGCAACTGTGAACTATTAAACCGTAGTAATTTTACTGTTGTTTGACAATTATCATTTTGTATTACATTCAAATTGGTGAATTTCAGCAGCAAATCAATAGTGTCAGCTAGATATTTTCTAATGAGGATCGTCATTACTGCTCTTTAAAAGCTAAAAAACAAAACTTTGAAATAATAAATACAATTTTGTTTTTTCTTCAAAATAATGTTTTATTTTTATTTAATCTTTTCTTTTTTTATTCTTTTATTTCAACTTTACAGTCCATGCCCATTTTACAGTCCAATGTAAATTATATACTTTTATTGCTGGTAAAAGTACAAATTGCTCATGTCGTGCCATAGTGAATGAATTTTAATGACGCTTTAAACATTTTAAGTCCCATTTAAAATGCAAAGCAATTTGATTATCCCTACGGATATGTCTGTCTACTCCGGATAAGATCCTGATGTGTCCAAGATCGAAGAGCCCAAAAATTTGGTTTCGAAGACAGGCGAAGTCTTGATTTCCCAACCTGCTAAAGTCGTACCCAGACTTGAAAAGCTAGAACCCAGATGTTTCTCATTCGTGTCCTTCACGCCTGTGCCCAACGATCGTGGAAATTCCACTCAATGTCATAGGGCTTCGCCTGGTGGCTCGGTTGAAATGAAGTCCAGAAGAATGTACCGCCATTGGTACGTGCAAAGTGCACGGGCACATAATAGTCCTCTTGATCGAACGTGTGAAGTTCGCCGGATCCGTTTTCGTCGTATACGATTATGGCGTCCTCCTTGGCACACTGCCTGATCTCATCGATAAGTCGGTTCTCTAGATGCTCGTTGGACATATTATCCATGTCGTTGCTTAGCCAGTCGAACTCTGTCTCCTTTTCCTCTGATGCGATATAGGAGCTTCGCTTTGGCTGCTTTGCCTTTGTCTTGAAGAGATGTCTGATCAAGGGCTTCACTATATTTGTGAGTCGGCGTGTAGGCGAGACTTTCGATTTGTGGGAGTAAACCATAATCTTTTTCTTATAGTTGTTGAAGTTGAGTTGTTGTTTATTTATAGCTGACATCTTCGACATTGCGTCGTCTTGAGTAAATGTTGTGAGTGTTGCCGGTGCGGGAGTCAAACTGTTTATGATGCTCTCTCTAACGTGCCTACCCTATTTATACACTTGCTCTCTATGAGCGTCTCAAAGCGGTTCAGCAGCATCTCAGCCAATCACAGATGCTGATGGCCGCCAGGTGGTAGATCAGAATATTCTCACGTTTGGGCAGTGTTTTGAAATACCCAATGCTCGCAGGTTAGAGTCCTGAAAAGGACCAGAAGCGTGGGAAACTCATGCCTCGTACATGTCTCTCAAGGTCATTATCCTGCCACCTTCGGCGTGAGAACTAACCATTTTCGATTCCATTGTCACGAAATTATTGATAATTAAACTGTGTCAATTACCTAGATTCGTGAACTCTTTTGAACTGATTTACGGATGCATTTACGTATTCTAGAATGTATACATACATATATGTTCGTGTTCACGATGACGAGGTGACGCGATTGAATTAACCATTCGGCTGCCTTTCCATCTGATCATATTTCTTTAAAACCCGCCTTAATATAAACTTCTAAAAACGGTTTCGAACTTAATATTATTTATTTATATTAATTTATCTTTTATATATTATTATAAACTTTTTAAACCTAATATATAGTATACATCCCAAATGTATTTCAATGTATTGAGTAGTAATTTTTGGGAGCAAACCGTTAACTCTGTTATATTACAAAGACTATTGCTAGAACCTATGGCTAGGTTCGACCCTATTTTTTTTACCCTACTATACAGTAACATAATTAAGTGGACTAATAAGGATTCAAATCGATGGAACTCGAGTAATGTCGCTTGTATTATCTTGTGGACAGCATATTTATGTATGTGTGTAAAATTATTTAAAAATGGAAAGTTAATTTATAACGAATAAGAATTTATTAATTAAACTAAATTTATTTACATGACAAAATTCTATAGAATACTTATATATCTATATTTAAAACTTGGAGACTCATCTGAGCAGATTTATATTTATTTTAGATATAATTATATAACTGGTTTTCGTATTAAATCGATAGCAAAACGAGAGTAGTTATCGATCTGCGCGTGACATACAGAGACCACGTCTCTGCCTCTTATATCTTCTGAAAGGATAAATCGACTCAGCGTCGTCCTGATCAAGAATATATAAACTCAATGGGGCCCTCCACGCCTCCTTCTGCCTGTTACATACATTTGAAGAAAATCTTTATACCCTGATTTCCGATTTTGGGTTAGGGTATACAAAATACAGTATACGGATCGTGCAAGTCATATAGACAATTCGATCCCGGCTTGAATGGTGGGTAGGGTTAGGCTCGTTTCTTATGTGTGTATTCCCTACCTGTTTCAATGAAATATGAGAATGTTCTGGCACTGCTTAAGAATTATCAAAGAAAGCAAAACAACCGTTGACAATGCACTGGCCGTAACATGTTTTGGATCGAGAACAGGTTTTCAGCTCAAGGGCGAAGGAACAGGTAGACGAGAAAAGGTTTCGGCTCTGGTATTTGTTATTCTGATATAATTTTTGTGACCCTTGCTGAGGTTTAATAGCGTATTCAGGTACAAAATGAACTAAGATTTGTAAATGTATTTACATATTTATAAGATTAATAATTTATTTAATCTTGAAATACTTGCAAACATATTACTTAAAGCCTGTGTAAAACAGCATTTCTCTGCGTTGAAGTCTAAATCACTGTCAATGTGTTAAACTTGTAGTCAGATGAATATTTTACAAATATTTGATGAAGTAAAAGAGTATATAGCAATGCCCGCCGGACTGAATATAAGCCATATGTATGCACAAGGAATATGTACTCTTGATTTTTGCAGATAAACTCAGACTACACATACCAGAAAATACCATATCTGTATAATACAATACAATCTGTATATAAAATAGCGTTATTATTCAATGTCTACAAAGTCGAAGATTTTATCATACATAATCGCGTTGACAATCCAAGATTCAAATATAAATATTATGTTGTATATGTAGAGGACGTAGAAAAAAAAAAAAAAATCTACGTCTTTTATCATTTGAGAGCTATAAACTTAAATTCAAATCGTGGATAGGTGACTGAAAAATTTGAGAAGTGGAAAAATTTGCGGGCAATTTTAACTGATCAGTTTTAGTATAGTTTTGGATAAACCACAATTGGGCTTCTTAGCCATAATATAATATAATGTGAAGCATTAGAATTAATTTCACAACTGACTGCACTTATTAAATTGTAAATTGGTTTTCATGTTTAAAAAAATCAACCCACACACACAAATGTATACATATATACATATGTACATACAGCCATTCCATTCCCTAAGATCGGACTACCTGCAGGTAGACGTTGCATTTTTCTATGCACGTGTGTCTGGCTCGCTCGTCTCCTTGAACCTCCTAATTTCTGTTGAATATTTGTATTGCTTTTCGCTTTGTTGTTTTTATGGTTCGCTCAGTACATTATGTGTGTGCCCTTATCAATTATTCATTTATCATGGCTCGAATGACAGCGTCACTAAAGTCGAGAGCCCTCGTCAAGCACATGTTGTCGAAAGATATGTGGCTTGCATTTATTCAATAATTAAAATTGATTTGAATTAATGCATTGTCCATCGATTATTATGCCGTTACATTTGTAAATTATATCAGTCGTGAGGGATTAAATTAAAAATTCGATGGAATAATAATTTTAAGATTATTTGTTGTGTTTGATGACTTTTAATCTGTTTTATATTCGTTTAGGGATTTAAATTAACTCACGAATTTTGAATACATTCAAGAAAAAGTGTTACTAGCATAATAGTTAAATTGAATATAAATTTATTACTAATCAAGAGTCATAGCCGAATAGATCTGTACGTTTATCCATACGTACACGTGCATATTAAAATGTAAAATTCTGTAAACACAGAATATACTCATATAATATTAATTTTTCTGTTCCGTCCCAAATAACTAGACACTATCGTCCGCTTTATTTACTTGTGTGCACTACGGATTATTCCTTGTATAGTGCGTTTCATGTATTAATTTTAATAAATATAATCACGTATTCTCTTCAAACTCACTCCCTATAATAAAATACTTGCTTTTAGCTTACTTTAGAGAAATCAATCACAGTACCCAGGCATAAGCACTGGAAAACATTTCGGTGCCAATGTTGTGCAGTGATCTCTCAATCCTATCCTATATTCAATTTTAGCTATCCCTTTACTATTTCCTTGTTATTTCTTTTTCTTTTCACTATCTTGTAATATTTGATCAGCCACTTACCTATCAGCCATCGTACTTAACACTTAGAATAGCACTTCAGGCACCTCATCAATACATGTAATTATTTTAATTTCATTTCATTATCGACCCCACCCAGTAAACTCTCCTGTGGCTTTTCACTTTAATTGACTTTGTTTTTAATGCCATGTGTAATACACTTGTTGCCAAATTTAATCATTGTCCAAATACACTTACACACAAATACTTCACTATCGAAACAACATAAAAGTCTAGGTAGTTTTACATCGTATCACCCATACTCTGCAATTACAGTGGGGACTCTGCTTTCTTATTAGAATCCAATTAAAATCTGATTAGTTTTCAATCTATGTATTTAAGTGTATTTCCGAAATAAACGACTACGAATCCAATATGAGAATGTCGTTCTCGATTAAAATCTGTTTAGTTTTTAGTCTATTTAGGTGTATTCTAAATGTGGCGAATCAGTTCATACTTCTTCAGTATTTATAGTCTATATTGGAAAGTAAATATGTATTTATATGCATACAATGGATAGTCAGCTACCTAAAGTCAAAATCGGATGTATCAATAAGAAAACAGATTTAATTTTTTAGTTAGTCTATTTATTTATTTGCTTAACACTAATACCTATTTTACATGGAAGACAATGATTCTTAGCCTATACATAAGTAACCTAACAAACAAACATGGAAGACAATGATTTTCTTATAGCTATGAAAGAAAGCTATTATAAAATCACAATAATTTACAAATATTCATATTGATTGAAGAATGGTTCCTCTATGAAACCAATAGGGAGCATACCTATGCTAATATCACCTTAAAATTGCGATCGTACCAAGCCCAGCATCACTCTGGGACCTGGCTTTAAAGCTGACGTCATTGTTGTTGTCTAATCGAACTAGATTCAGGCCTGAACCCAGCGATCGTACTTGGTTCGCATTTGGTACTCCTGTTGTTGCTGCTGCTGCTGCTGCTGGCACGTCCCATCTAGTGAAGTCCAGAAGAATGTTCCGCTGCTCGTACGGGCAAAGTGGACCGGGATGAAGGTCTGATCAGGATGCACGGGAACGATGCAGTGTTCTTTATCTTGTTGGATGATAATAGCTGCATTGCTGGGACAGTCGCGCAGATCGTTGTAGAGTCTCTGTTCGAGCAGCTCGTTTGCCGTGTTGTCGCAGCTGGCCACTGAATCTTTGCGCATGTCCTCCAGCGATGAGTTTATCTCGTTTTGCGACTGCACCTCGGCCAGAGTCTTGCGAATTAGCTGCTTCTTCTTCATGAGCCGCAGCAGTGGTTTGACAAGTTTCTTCAAGCTAAGCATTGCCATTGCATGCTGATCTGATTTTCTTTGCATCATGATGCTCGTTTCGAACTTGTATTCCCGTGTGATGAAAGACATTGAGAGCGACTTGAATTGAGGTTGTTGTCACGTTGCTGGTCTGTACTGTTCTGCTGTTTGGGATCGAGAAGGCTCTGTTTTTATACGATCAGCGCTCAACTGAGCCTCTGTGCTCTCGCAACGCTCTCTGCTCATGCAGCCAATGAAAATGCTTCCTTGAGGCAGGTGGTTGTTTGCGCATCAACTGAGCGCCCGAGTGAAAGAAAGAGAGAGACTGATATTCCAGATTTTTGAAAGTGGATATTTAGTTGGAATTTTCGGGTTGCACAAAATCGACTTTCTTGTCTCCTGGCTCGCTCGCTCGCTACCTGCTCAGCATGAAATTCCCAAATCACATTCCGAAGTCCCTCGCCCCGACATGAACAGACAAGTCCTAACAAGTCTGTAAATACCCACCCTAAGTGTAGAGGATTTTAAAATTGGACACACTATCCGAAAAAGGGCAGGGTAGGAACGAGAATAACAATAGTGCACACTCATATCTCTCAAGCAATCTCGCTTGGAAAAACCTACTTGTTGGCCATTTCATTGACACTACACGAAAAATTTCAATGCCGTCCTGAGCTCTGTGACCTGTCGGTAGAAAGTAACGTATTTTTCCTTTTTTTTTGGTGTGCCGGATTTTGTTTGAGTTTTGAAGGTTAGTCAAAACGAATTAACGCGCTATTTGGGACTTACAACGTCCTCGGGGTGGCAGGTAGTGTGCACACATAACCGTTTGCACACACATTTGTTGGTCATTGTTATTTTTAGGATCTCTCTGTGGGTCCGTAAACAATTTACGACGCGGGTGATGCATCCTTGATCTTCAAATTTTTTTTTGGAATTTTGTCGGCAAATTATTCATGTGCCTTCCGATTGTTATTTGAACGTTCCATTTGAAACGTAACGGTCGTTTTTTTAACGGCTTTACCTCAAGCACCTTAAAGGATGCGAAAAGGATATATCTGCCAATAGTCTATAGATAGTAAGACCCAAGTATCCATTTAAGCAATCTAATATTATTATTTGTGATTTGAATTTTATAGAATTATAAACAATTCAACTTAAAAAAACAGTTGCTAGGATAATTGTTACAGAATGTAGTGAATAACTTATTTTTAGTAAGGTAAGGTAAGGCAAGGTAAGATAATCACTGATGCGCTTAGTTGCTAACTTGTGAGGAGAACACTGCTACTTCTATACCTCTGTAATCAGTCAAACTCCTTGAACTTACTTTTATTGTATTGGTGCATTGTCCGTTTTCACGATCATTTGCTAGCGGGTTCAATTTCGCCTATCTAGCATCATGTTCGTGCCATCTCAGGGAAAAGTGCCTCGTAATTCGTTTTGGGGTCATTTTAGGGTTTGTTCCATTAAGTCCTCTTTTATCTTTTTATGCGTTTGGTGTTTTTACCTGACTCGAGTCCCAATCTGACCCTTGCACGTGTGGAACACTGTGCCACCAAACCTAACAACACACAATCGAAATTCAATAACCCGAATGCATTAGAAAAGGGCAATTCAACAGAAAAAAACATGCCCAATGCAGCGTAATGGTAGTCTCCCGGAAACGGATTAAAAAAATATTCTTGGACTTATGGTGTTCTCTCTGTATTGGTTTAGGCTGCTAATGTTTTGAAAATGTATACATTAACTGTTTTGCTTCTGGTTGAAATCAACATTGAAAAAAAAAAAAACGGTCATAATTTGTTGACGGTGCTGGTACTTACGCAGTTACATACATACATACATATGTATATAGATATTATTTAAGTTAACAACAAATATATTTTTCAAGTTAAAAACAAAAATATTCTGCATTGCAACAAAACCCAATGGGAATTGTTGCAACACAAATAAAACGTAACAAGCTGATCAGACCAATAAGCCAAAACTGCTGACACCACGTCTAGCGGACTTCCTGCACACGCCAACCAGAGCTCCAGCAATTCCAAGAAGAATTGCACAACGGTTCAACAACACCACGAGCGACGCCGCTGCCAACGTCGTCGACTGAACCACAGCTTAGCTAGGGATAGAATTGATTTAAGTAATTTAGTTGCAAATTTGTTCTTCAATAAAGCGGACTGCATTAAAACAGCGAAATATCAAAACATCTTATTTTTTCCCGTTTTAATAAAGAAAGAACTTAACTGGCGCCCGAGCAGGGACCGGCTTCGCGCGCAATACAGCAAAACGTTTAGTACGTGCGTGATACTGCAAATCAAAAGCAGAGTCGGTTTAAATAAAACGAAAATTCGATCGCGTTACAACACAGCAAAACGCCTGTACGAGCGCGACCGAAAATCACCAAAGCAACTCACGTCGCGTAACTTCGACGTCCGGTGAAATTCGTTAAAGGTAGTCTGGAACGTAATAGTTCGATTGCCCATCGGTGGACGGTAATCCTGTACGGCCCGCCCACAGGATACTTCAACGGAGTCTGGTCGCAGGATCCCCAGTAGGTACAACCAAAAAGGATGAAATCCGGATCAGCAGTGAAGACCGCCACATCATCATTATTGTAAGTTAGAAACATAAGAAACTAACAAAACTAAAACTAAAACGAATAAGTGTAACAAAATATAAGAAAAGTTTTGAGAAAAATAAAAATTAAATAAGTGTAATAAAATATAAGAAAAATTTTTGAGAGAAATAAAAGTTAAACAAGTTTAAGAAAATATAAGAAAAATTAAGAAAAATTAAGAAAAATTTTTAGAAAAATAAAGAGAAAAATAAAATATTAAAAAACACAAAAAATAAAAAAGCGTAAAGCGATCAAATTCAAAGTGACTACAATAGTAGTATAAAATAACCCAACTTTGCGATTCCCAAGGGACCCTCCAAAGTAGAAGGGAAAAACCAGCCACTGGTTTTAATACAAAATAAAAATAAAATTTAAATTTAAATTTAAAAAAAAAAAAAAAAAAAAAAAAAAAAAAATATTTTTATGTCAGAAATTTCTTTATATGAAATTAAGTTGTACTAATGATAATCATAAACTAACACTAACTAACTAACTAAATTCAATCAAAAATCCACCTGTAAACATAAAACAATAGATCAAAGTCACAGTTAATAACGTATGGCTAACGAGAACAATTTGATTAGGCCCCCAGTGTTAGTCGAACAACCCCAAGTAGGTGCACACATTATCAATAGGCAGCAACAACGACATATAGACCGTCAGAACGAACACTTGCAGAACAGAGGCATGGCGAATAACGCAGAACAGTTGATTGCAGCTACTGTTGCTCAAATTTTGACAGAACAACTTCCGACGCTAGTGAGACAAATAGTTAACCCTTCTAGAGAATTCAATGACGTGGACGATCAGACCATAAACGACAACCAAAATTTGAACGACCTGAACAGAGTACCAGACATTGTCAAAAGTCTTAGGGAATTTTCCGGCAACAAAATCGAATTTAGCTCATGGAAAAAGAGTGTAGATCGCATACTCTCCATATATGCAAGCCAAGTTGGATCACCAATGTACTATGGCATTTTGCATACCGTGAGAAATAAGATCATCGGTCAAGCCGACGCGGCCCTCGAATCGTACAATGTACCCCTTAATTGGAGTGCCATCTCCAAGTGTCTCACACTGCACTATGCAGATAAAAGAGATATAAATACATTAGAGTACGAGATGACTATGTTAATACAGGGCAACAACCAGACAGTAGAACAGTTTTATCAGGTTGTCTACAACCAGCTGACTTTAATACTGAACAAGGTAGGTTGTATGGAACTTAATAGAGAATCGGAACTACTCATGACGAAAATGTACAGGGAAAAGGCATTAGACACTTTCATCAGAGGTTTGAGAGGAGACTTGCCACGTATTCTTAGCATAAAGGAACCAACAGATCTTCCCTCAGCTCTCCATCTATGTTTGAAATTAGAAAATCAGAACTATAGAACAAACATAGCCTTCAACAAAAGCCATCAAACAGGTCATAAAAGCGTAGCCCGAAACTCAACACCACCCATGGTACCACCGCGTATGGTTCAATACGCACAAAATCCCCCTCAGATGATGAGATCTGTACCAATTGGTTTCAGAGCTCAAGTGCCAATACAACATGCATGGCCAAATACCATGAATCAGGGACACCAATACCATAGGCAACAATATTACCAAACGCAACCTCATCAGACAAACGTACCGCCCCGACCATTAGCACCCAAACCACAGCCACGCCCCGAACCAATGGACGTTGACAAAAGCATCCAAACACGGATGGTAAATTACATGAACAGGCCAAATTTTGAACTAGGGAAAAGACCCCCACCAATAACAAATACAACGGACAAAAGACAAAGAAATTTTAATATTCAAATGGGAGAGGAATATCCCGACAATGACTACCACAACGCTTCCTTAAGTATGGAAGAATACGGACAGACCATCGAAAGCTACGAACAACAGACCGAACACGAACAATCACTACAAGAATACGCACAACAAATTGAACAAAATGACGACGAACAAGAGAGCCCCATTGAACATGATAACATCAATTTTTTAGAATAACGAGCTCTTCGCTTCCTTACATAGAATGTAAGACAAAAAGCGGAGAGATACTTAAAATACTAATAGACACAGGTTCGAACAGAAATTACATACAGCCCAAACTAGTTTCTAACCCGATTCCCAATCAAAAGCCTTTCGAAGCCGTAACAGTCGGCGGAAATATAAAAATAACTCACCATAAAATCGCTAATCTCTTTGACAGACAAGATATCCAAGTAAAATTTTTTCTATTACCTACGTTAAAAGCATTTGACGCAATTCTGGGCAACGACAGCCTTAAAGAACTAGACGCTGTAATCCATAGCAGCAAGAACCAATTAATAATTAAAGATACCATATTTATACCCCTTAGACAGAAAAAAATCGAGGCAGTTAACACTGTCATACCACGGACAGATCACATGACTATCGAACAGAAACAAAGATTAAAACAGTTAGTTACGAAATACCCCAATTTATTTGCCACCCCAAACGAAAAATTAACCTACACAACCAATGTAAAAGCAGAAATTCGAACCAAGACAGATTCACCCATATATTCCAAATTTTACCAATTCCCAATGTCTTTAAAAGACGAAGTCCATAAACAAATACGAGAACTTTTAGAGGACGGAATTATTCGCCCATCCCGATCACCCTACAATTCACCTGTGTGGATTGTTCCCAAGAAAATGGATGCTTCCCAAGAGAAAAAGTATAGAATGGTTATTGATTACAGAAAGCTTAATAAAGAAACAATAGCAGACAAGTACCCTATTCCAGAAATAAACGAAGTACTAGCACAACTTGGGAATAATAAAATTTTTTCAGTGCTTGACTTAAAAAGCGGCTTCCATCAAATTCCATTAAAAGAAGCAGATATTGAAAAGACCGCCTTCTCCGTAAACAACGGAAAATACGAGTTTACACGACTCCCTTTCGGTCTGAAAAACGCACCTTCTATTTTTCAAAGGGCGTTAGATGACATTCTTCGTGATCATATCGGCAAGATATGCTTCATTTACATAGACGACATTATCATATTTAGCAAAGATAATGAAACACATGCAGAAAATCTCGACACAATTTTTCGAACTCTTCAAGAAGCTAACATGAAATGTCAGTTAGACAAATGCGAGTTCTTTAAAGACAAAGTAGAATTTCTCGGCTTTGTCATCTCAGATAAAGGCGTCGAGACTAACCCAGACAAAATAGCAACCATAGCCAAGTATCCCTATCCAAAAACACTCAAAGACTTGAGATCTTTCCTCGGACTCTCTAGCTACTATAGAAGGTTCATAAGAGATTTCGCTAAGTTGGCAAAACCACTTAGCTCTCTTTTAAGAGGGGAGGATGGACGAGTGTCCAAAAGCCAGTCTTCAAAAAAACTAATTAATCTCAGTCAAGAAGCCATTGATTCCTTTGACAAAATCAAAAACGCTCTAATATCCAATGAAGTTATTTTACAATACCCAGACTTTAATAAGGAATTTCAATTAACAACAGACGCATCCAATTATGCAATTGGAGCAGTCTTATCTCAGAATAAACGACCCATATGCTTTCTTTCAAGAACATTGTCAAAATCCGAAGAAAATTATGCCACTAATGAAAAAGAAATGTTGGCGATTATTTAGGCACTAAAAGCTCTCAAAAATTACCTTTACGGTAAGGCAAAAGTAAAAATTTACACAGACCATCAACCACTTACACATTCGCTTAGCAGTTGGAATGGCAACGCTCGAATCAAAAGATGGAAAACGTACCTAGAAGAGTTTGATTATGAACTCCTTTATAAACCAGGCAGGGATAACACAGTAGCAGACGCATTGTCAAGAATACCCATAGTAAACCAAATCAATTCAGTAACATCCACTCAGCATAGCGCAGAAAGTTCAAGTCATAACCTAATACCTAGTATAGAGGTCCCGATAAACGTATTCAAGAACCAAATATTCTTAAACAAAGCAAATACAGACGACTATAAATTCCAAATCCCTTTCCCAACTTTCCATAGACATCTAATAACTAGACAAGAATACACTGAAAATAACTTAGTTCAGATATTAAAAAAGTATTTAAACCCTTCTGTAATTAACGGGATAATAACGTCAGAAGAAATCATGAACCAAATTCAACAAATATACCCCAAACACTTTAGGAATTATAAAATCAGATTCACCCAGACACAAGTGAAGGACTTGACTAACGAAACAGAGCAGGACGAACATATACTAAAAATACACAATAGAGCTCATCGCAACGCAATAGAAAATAAAAAACAATTATCAGAAACCCATTACTTCCCCAAAATGAAACAGAAAATAGCGGCATTAGTCAAACAATGTCAAGTCTGTAAAGAAGAAAAATACGACAGACAACCAAACAACCCTAAGCTAAATGAAACACCCATACCTCAATATCCTGGACATATAATTCATGTAGACATATACACGACAGGCAAAAACTTAGTACTGACAGCAATAGATAAATTTTCGAAATTAGCCCAAGGACGCATCATCAAATCTAGAGCAATAAGGACATAAAAAAACCACTTCACGACATTTTATTTTATTATGGAGTTCCGAAATTCGTGGTCATAGATAACGAAAAATCTCTGAATTCAGCATCCATAACATTCATGATGCGAGATCAATTAGGGATTGAAATTTATAACACTCCACCTTATAAAAGCACAGTCAACGGACAAGTCGAACGATTTCACTCTACGCTTTCAGACATCATGAGATGTAACAAGAGAAAACAAGAATATAAAACCTTTCAAGAATTAATTGACAAATCAATATACGACTATAACTACACCATTCATTCAACGACTAACAGACGACCACTAGATTTGTTTTTTGGCAGAAACTTAACGACGAACCCAGAACAATATGAAAAAGCTAGACAAGACAACATTGACAGACTTAGACAGAAACAAACAATAGACTTACAGAACCACAATAAAAGACGCAACGAAATACGTACCTACACACCAGGACAAGAAATATATGTCAAGATCAACAACAGACTAGGAACTAAATTGTCTCCCAGATACAAAAAAGAAACAGTAAAAGAGGACAGAAACACAACAGTACTAACCTCAACAAATAGAGTCATACATAAAAGTAATATTAAAAACGTTTGACATTTATAGACTACTCGTAATAATGGCGATGATGGTACAACCTATCGAACCGAATATGGACATAACGAACCATACGGCAGCACAAACCATAACGATCTACGACGGACTAGGCAAAATACAAACAACGACAACACGAATTATTCACATCATTAACTTAGGCAAAATTAAAGAAGCTTTAGAGCAGATAGAATTCCATACAGAAAAAAATTTAAAATTCAGCAGCTTATACCATACCTTGCACCACGAAATTAACCAAACTCACTTGACCTTACGTACTATAGATTATGACATTAACAAGAGGACCACAAGGGCCATTAATATTCTAGGCACAGCTTGGAAATACATAGCAGGCAGCCCAGATCATGATGATTTCGTGCAGATAGAAGAGCATATTAATAAAGTCTTTGATAACAATAACAAACAAGTAATAATAAACTCACAGTTAGAACAAAGATTAAATAAGTTGACCACAGTTACCAATACCCTTACAAACAATATACGAAAAGACGATAGATTCACACATGATATAGCGGAAAGTTTACAGAACCAAGTTAGATTGATCAAAGAGGAGGTTATTAATATAAAATATGCCATACAATGGGCAAAAGTTAACGTAATAAACTCATTTTTACTAAAAAAAGCAGAAATAGATGAAATAGAGAGAATCTTCAAAGCTGGTAGAATGCCTTCATTATCTGTAGAAGAAATGCTAGAATATTCAGACGTGGCCATACTTCACAATACTACTACTTTGTTTTATGTAATTAAAATACCTAACGTAGAAGAAAATGATTATGAAAATCTAATTGTGAAACCAGTCGTAAGAAATAACGCTATCATAAATATAGAGTATAAAGAAATATTGTCTCGAAAAAATGTAATGTTTGGAATTATAAAAAATTGTAAAAATTATAATAACATTAAGATTTGTTCAAAAAATAACATTGTCAACATTAGCAATAGTACATGTTTGCCTAGGCTCCTCAATGGAGAAAAGTCGCTGTGTGAGTTCAGTAACGCCGAGCATGTGGAACCCATCGAAGAAGTGGCCAACGGTCTTCTGATCCTCAACAACTTTGATGGAGTGGTGACATCGACGACAACAAGTACATGGTTAAACGGCACCTATGTCATTCGCTTTACCAACGAGTCCATTTCAATTGGCAACCGGACTTTCAACAACTTAGAGAGCAGCACACTACGAGTCGGCTCTTCGATAATCCAGATAACACCAGAAGAATCGAGACGACTCCAAATTCTATCACTAAAGGCTTTGCAGGCATTACACATCAACAATACCCAAAGACTAGAACACCTGAAACTTACGACACACGCAATATCATCCATAATATTGGTCTGCATTGTCGTAATAATCATTGTCATTGCCTTCCTCTACACAAAGAGAGCGAAAAAAATTACGTTACTATTGGACAATAGCCAGGTTAAGAAAGTAACAGAGGCACCAAGACGAAACATAGAAAACATACAGTTCAACGACATTCCCTTCTTTTAATGATCGCTTGAGGACAAGCTCAAATCAAAGGGGGAAGAGTTAACAACAAATATATTTTTCAAGTTAAAAACAAAAATATTCTGCATTGCAACAAAACCCAATGGGAATTGTTGCAACACAAATAAAACGTAACAAGCTGATCAGACCAATAAGCCAAAACTGCTGACACCACGTCTAGCGGACTTCCTGCACACGCCAACCAGAGCTCCAGCAATTCCAAGAAGAATTGCACAACGGTTCAACAACACCACGAGCGACGCCGCTGCCAACGTCGTCGACTGAACCACAGCTTAGCTAGGGATAGAATTGATTTAAGTAATTTAGTTGCAAATTTGTTCTTCAATAAAGCGGACTGCATTAAAACAGCGAAATATCAAAACATCTTATTTTTTCCCGTTTTAATAAAGAAAGAACTTAACTTTTATATTCCATCGATATATGGAAAATATTATGAAGGATAGTTATCGAATGATTTAATAATATACATATGTATATGAAATTTCTTGTACTCCTCTTAAATATACATATATGTATGTAGATAAATTGATCTATAAATTGTATGGTTCGCAAAATTTATATGTAATAAAGTTCATATATTTGGAACATGACACATAACAATGAATGCAATGCAATGAACAAATGAAAAAGGATTGTCTGGGTTCCTAAAGGCTTTTAGGCTTTTTTCAAAAATTTTTGGGGTATTTAGTTTATACTGGAGATAGCATGAAAACTATTGAATGAAAAGTCTAGGTATACATTATTTTCGAATTATGTATATTCTTCGCTCTTATAAAAGTATGCAGGATTAATAAAATAATAAACAAAAATTAGTGTAGTAAAGAAGTTTTTTTGAGCAGCGTTTTGCTCAAAGTTTAATTTGGCATTGATATGTAAGTTAATAATCAAGTTCATGCACAGCCCTCGCAGTAAAACTCTGTGGACAGATCGCGCAAGTCAAAAGTTGCCGGTATTGGATTGCATATCTTACGTATGCTGATCATGCAGTTTTGATCGTGTCTCCATTTATATACTTTTACTTAGCCCTAGATTCATGCTCTTCATTTTCTTCAATACAGGTTTGCATCAAGCGTTGAACGTAATAGTGCATATACAATATTAAAGGCATTGCTCCGACCAAGTCATTATATATGTAATATATCATTTACTGTTAAGCCACAAAGCTAGTGATTGGCAACTAACTAGTAACCCACCATCTATCATTGATACCTGTGTACTCCGCAACTAACATAGGCAGAAATCTGAAAATCCCATGGGTTCAGGGCAGGCGCGTATACAGGGGGGGGTTTGGGGGTTCAAACCCCCCCCCCCCCACCCCCGAAATAGTCGGAAGCTCAACATCCACTCTAAAATTGAAGTCACTCCAGAGGATATTTTGAACGAAATGGCGAAAACAAGTCGGAAAATAGACATTCTTTTGTAGAAAACAAATTTGAAATAGAGGTCATCCATTATATTATTAAGTACGAATATGTGTATTTAATATTTGCTGAAATCTCACTACCAATCTTAAAATTCTGAAGCATTTGTAGCGTTTCTTAGAATCCCAAACAATGAGAATACAGTTAAAAGTAAATTTTAGTGGCGCCGGCATCCTGCTGATTATTTTACCCAGACGTCTACAAGGCTTCGGTACATAGTCGCACATACGTGACCGCCGAAATAAATTATTTGACCTTAGGTAAAAAGTAATTGGCAGAACCCAGCCCAAAACCTTTTAAGGGTAGGTGTCTGCAGAGAGATAATTTCTTCATGTCTTCCAAGTACATGTAACAAACGGTCTTCTATGACTCGAAATGATTTTTATCCCAAAAGCAGAATTGTGTTGATTTTTCTTTCGAGTCGATCAACACTTTAAGATCCGTTAGTTATCATCCATAACATGTGATGAGATTGTACTCTCTACTCCACTTATGTTATGAAACATATAAATGATCTTTAGCTTCAATTGGTACATACATACATACATATGTATGTATTTAAAAAAAAAACATACAAGAAAATTCAGTATATTGCAGAGGGATGGTACAGACTGTATAATACTCATTGCCAGTCCACCGTGCGCAGATCTTTTATATCATATTTCTTATCGTTTGTTGTTAATGTGACCATTTAAAATTCAAAGTCTATAGAACTACAAATCATAGTGATTCTGCCAGATCAGACATAGTACCCTCGACTCAAGGTATATTTAAAATTTTACATTTTCAACTGCAATAGCGGTTAAATGGTTTCGGAAATACATATATGCAGGCGGAAGCAAAGTATACAAAACTAATATGCTCTTTCATTTCGTGAATGAGTGTAATGAACCAGCAGATAAAGCAGCCTTCATGGCTGATTAGTATAGATTGTAGAGGCATGGTAAGTACCAGCTCCGTGGGTTCTGGAAACGCTTGAGATGAAAAACCGATAGTTAATGAATACCAAATATTTTTCACTTTCCATTTGGTGGCACTTAATTTATGGAAAATGTAACGACATTCACTGATTGGAATTGTTGAAATTTGTTTCACGAGATCTGAAGCGGGACGCTTGTTGTCAAATATAACAGCGGCTGGGACACCAGACCAGCTCAGATATTGTTGTTCTATTGTAAAGTGATATTTACGAACGAACGTTTCACTTCAATCTGTCGCCGTCGACCAATCCTGATCCTAATTGTCAAGTGCTACTCGGGATCTTGTACTGGGATCAAATTACGTTGCTGGTGGTAAAGAAAATCTGTGGAGTGTCTGCTGCGTATGCAATGTATGAAAAGTTGAGGTCGCATATTTAGTAGCCATTTGTTAATATCAAACAAGACTTTCGGACTTAAGAGACGTCGACTTGGAGCTACCCTATATTAAGTATTTAAGCTAATCTTCAAAATACATAATAATATGATTCATACTAATTACGTAATGCGTTAGTATTTATTTTTTGCAACTTATGAATGCTTAAAGCAATCGAAACTGTTCAGAATACTTGTTGATAATTATTTTCTTCAATAGAAGACTACTTTTTAATTTAGATTTTCAAAAGTGTACTTCAATTACTACAAAATCGTAGAATAGTTGGAAAGTCAGCTCTTCGCAGAGTTCAGCGTATCTAATTTTTCGAGGCGTCTCGCCCCGAGTAGTCTTGTTTGTTAAAATATATTTTGTATTTAATATCATCAAAGGGTTAACACTTTGTTTATATATATTATTATTTTGCATACTTAATATGGAATTCTATTCGAAAAACAGGGTCAACAGGGTCAACAATTCAGCTCTGGGACTGTTAAAAGTGCCTTTTAGAAATATACATACGAATATGTATACAATATATATGTAAATATACCCTTCTTTTGCCATAGCTAAAGACATTAGCGTATTATAGTTATAAATGGACACGTTTTATCGATTCGATCAACAACCACTGAGTTCTAAACCACCTAAGCAGTTTTCGAAAAAAACACAAACAAATTTTAAATAAATTGTTCTATGGCCTTTTTGGAGTAAAACATCCCAATAGATGCGTCGGCCACTTTCCTTTGTGAACACGTGTGCACGGTCTCCTATTTTTCTCTTTTGTCTAATCCTTAGCTATGTCCCCTGCGGTGCCGAGTTTTATTGATTTGGGTTTCTTATTGTTAACCGAAATTTTTCGGACAGTTTGCTGTCTATGTGCGTGTGTGTGTGTGTTCCT
The DNA here is from genome assembly GCA_035045965.1 of Drosophila aldrichi. Classification (NCBI taxonomy): domain Eukaryota; kingdom Metazoa; phylum Arthropoda; class Insecta; order Diptera; family Drosophilidae; genus Drosophila; species Drosophila aldrichi. The sequence goes on along the minus strand of JAWNOM010000341.1, from coordinate 1,343,423 downwards.
AGTGCTCTACGTTTATGTGTGCTATATAAGATCCTAAAATATATATACAGCCATAAACAATGTTTGACTGCATGTGTATTGTTGGAATCGGTAATTTTTGTTGTATTTGGATTGACGCTTAATTTGATTCTGTGTCGACCGATGAGATCGGGATTAAGGACGGGATCAAGTAATATCAGTAATTTAAGTACAGCCGACTTATTTTTAGGAAATAGAACTCAAATTATTTTAGACCTATGGGTATGAAATTAAGTTAAGTTATTACGACTACGTGCGAATTCCAGTATTTTACCCTTTGTATAAACTATTGAAACGGGAAATCTGAAAAGCTATAAAAGTTACAGGCTTGAATTTTGTTTCGATTTAGTGTAATCAATTAAGAGTTTTATCAAAAGTCAAAATCTTTCAGATTAGTATGATTTTTAAACAATTTTGATTTTTGGTACCTCTGTCTTTAGAACATGTATTTAAACACTATAGAAAGTATAATGAAGATTATCCAACTACATGTGAAAATGAGTAGTTTATTGAGTGTATAGAAAAGAAGCGAATAGCTTTTGGGACATCAGTTCATCAAAATGTTCAGTCGAGAAGTTACTTCTTATCATTATATTACTTAAATTGTTTATTTTAGTAACATATTTTATTTATAAATTTATAATTTGCATGGCTCTTTAAAAAGTAATCATAGTGATCAAACAAAAATAAGTAAATTAAATGAATTAGGACTTTTATAAATAAGTATAAGTGCCAATTAAGAGTACATTATATAATTATAGGATAACTAACAATTAAAATTAATCACTAATACAATTTCATTGTAATACAATTATTTCCTATGTCCGAGTAAAGTTTGATTACCTCATATCAGAAAACCATTTTAAATATGTATTAATATTTCCCTATATAACTTGACATGTTTTTTTCTGGCCACAGTTATGGCTTCCTCAGTAACGAATTCTATTCAATTAAAGTAAAAATGTGTAACCAGTAACAGGACCTTATAGTAAACTTTCTAAAGAGAGATCAGCAGTGGGGACAATTTACGAGATTATCATGAGTGACAAAAAAAGACATTTGGAATGAAATGGGACTTTGTTCGACGATCCTTATATAAACATGCCTTGAATCTGTAGACATCCTTTATACGAGCATTCGAGTTCGGTTGAGTAGGCCCTAATTTCAACAGAGCAGAGATTCTAGAGAATTTCTTTCCATCATACAGAATGCTGCAGCAGCAGCAAATTAGAGCTCGTTAAAAGGCACACTTTTTTCTATTCGCCCCCGTTGGCTGCAGTAATCCCTATTGTCTGGCTTGAACGGATCACGTTTCACGTTTCAACAATATCTACTGGTTCTCGCTGGCATTTTTCTGGGCATTAATAAGCCTGGCGGTTGGTGGCTGGTGACAACACGTGAATCTCCATGACGTCTCACTATGTCGGATATACCTACCTCCGCCGAACCCTTGGATAGACAACACCGAACAAAACATTGAAAACTGCAAACTCCCAAAAATGTGTTTACAAATATTTTTGAAGCGAGATAAACAAAGGTCCATCTACTATTGTTTCAATGCATGACTTTTCGGACCATCGATCGATGTCTCATGTTGATTTTCGATTTATTTTTTTGCAGTGTCCTGTTGACACTTTTCAATTTTAGAATCTACTGTTTATACAAGCAAAATCAGGTACAGTTTCTATATGCGAATTTATTTAAGGTTATAATTTCACCCAATCTTAGGAGATATTAATAGAACCCAAACTTTACTCAGTAATCCCATTTGAAAATTTTTAAGAGATACTTTATGATTAAATTATGTGTTTTATTTATTTACGTATTAACAAGTTATATTTAATATAATATTAAATTTTACTAAAGTTTAAGCACTGGAAGCAGTCGTAGAATTTTGTATATGTATAACTTTTAGGCATATGTATATGCATTTCAGTCCCATTTGCATATGAATTTAATCGTAGCTTCCATGCATGCAACCTACTGCTTTCTCATGAGATATGGACCCAGAGTACCGGAACTAAATAGTATATATTTTTGCACAACAGCTCCCAACAACGGAATATATTCCAAGTTTATGACCATGCTTTCAGTGGGAGTAAGCAATCGTGACACCTATTCCATATATGTACATATTGTTTATACTATATTGTTAAGTCCTTAGACAATTTATTTTCATTATGCATACATATGTATACACACCTACATATATACATATGTATATTCTTTCAACTTCGGGTTCCAGAGTAATAATTTTGGAATATTGGCACACACAATCACTGATGATCTGATGTAGCTATGAATGATAAGTCTCGGCGATCATCTACATATTTAACCTATGAGCGGAATCTGTTTGTTTCATGGATTTGTGAACAAATAAATAAATTTATATATGTAGTGTATATAAATATACACACATATATATTTATTACAAATGTTTTTATTAGTTTTTATCTCCCATTTCGTTTGTGTTTTGTACAAAATTTCCATACTATTGTGTTTTTAAGAACGAGTATTTCTGTTGAAATAATACATCTCTATAGATTTGTTATATTGATAACGAAGTACCTATGAATGTAAAAGTAAAAAGGAACTCAATATAATAAAATGTTATTGTTAGGGTGGATTTCCTGAAGCCGATTGAAAGATTGCTACAAACAAGGAACTGACAATGGAAAGCAGAGAAAGAATAGCATATATGAACAATCGAAGAGCAAACCTTCAATTTCAATGGGCAACCACTGCTTCGGCTTACCACTAAGGTCTGATTGTGTGGATCTATTTCGGTCCTCGCTCGTTATGTGGGATACTCTTGGGATTACCCAATACCAGTTATGTACCATTGACATCATGACCATGTTTGTTCATCATCCTTGATTTTACTTTTGCTTTATTTAATCTGCAGTTTCTGGTATATGACATCTTTGTATTCCTAATAAAAATACAACTATGTATATTATATGTGATTGCCATGCACTTTCTAATGTTTCCAACGTAGTTAATGAGTTTATTAAAGATTCATTTTAAAAATAATAAAATCTATGTATTATTTGAATACATGCTTATATCGTATTGTCAGATATATTTTATATATACTTTAAATTTACACATGCAAATCCATAGAAGATATAGTTTTCCCCGACTTAGTACGTCTGGCCAGGTATTATATGGAACGTTTCGTAACGAAACTTGTGGAAATTACAGAGTATTTTTAATTTGTCAAGTTTAGTTTAAGTTACAGTTTATATAAGTACGATTCAGATATTGCAAACAGTATTTAACAAATCCCTACGCCCCTAGTAGGCGTTGTGGGCAAATATCGCTCTATTTTTCGAAGGATTACTAATAAACTTAAAATTTATAGATTTAATAGTTGTGAAAAGACACTCCACAAAACCCATATTTCAGAGAATAATTTCAGACATTATTATTTTAAAAAATATTTATTTTTTTTTTTTTAAATATCATCATTTCATCAAAACCATTGATCTATGATTCTTTGAGTCCTCAAACATATGAAAGGAGAAAATAAAACAGAATTATTTTCTCCTTTCATATGTTTGAGGATTGAGTAGTAAAGTCTATTAATAATACATAGGGAGGTAGGCTATAGATCTTAGATTACTTTAATTTTTAATCCAGACATGTGTAGAAACTGAAATCTAAATGATGATGTTAAGAATTCGAAGATACAGTTATCTGGTTAACCAATTTGGTTACAAAAGCATATCTGATAATCATTTAGCAATGTTGAGATAGTATAGCAGTTGGTCAAAAGTAGAGCCTAATAAATGTTCCTATCGTACGGGATATCAGCTTTACTTGAGCATGTGGTACACATATGGATAACAGCGACATGTACATTACATTCTTAATCCTTAACTGTGCTGCTTTCAATGTTTTTATCTCTGACGTGCAATCTCTAAATTCGCTGCTAAGGCCAATACTCGTATTCTTTGGACCTAAGTGGCCGGATTATCACCCGCCAGATGAGACTAGACGGAACGAGACGAGATCAAGCGAGACGAGACAGAGGCTCTGTATGTATTTGAATTTATTTTCTTTTCGTCTAAGAGCATAAATATTTTTAGAGTTCTTCTTATTTTCTTTAAGATATGTTTGCCCTGATAAGATAAACAATGGATGCAGGATCAAATAACATGCTAGTGATTGTGTACGTCTTGTTTCAATAAACATTTCGACCATTAGCATTTTTTTTTTTTGCCGACTGTATTTCCGTATTTCTGTAACAGACACCTTAGACATCGTTATATTATAAAGTAGACTAATTCAATACCAGTGATTTTGTTTACCTGCGTTTCAGCTCATGTGGAAAGCTTCAATGGAATGAACTTCAAAATATGTATATATTCATGTATATGTATATAGTAAACATTGACTTATAGGTGTTTGTATATAGTCAATTTGCCGCTGTTAAGAGGGTTTGAAGTTGCTTACAGAAATGATTCAAAATTATACAGAAAAATCTCTTCGAAAAGAAAAGACTTCTACTTTTTGGTGAATCTAAATAGGTTATATTTGTTAAGAGAACTTCATTCTATTAAGGATAGGAATAATCAAGACAAATTGCAGCAGCAGAACGTAATTAACTAATACGTTTATATAACAGAACGTATGAATTTTAATTCAGTATATTAGTATCTTTTTGAATATCTAGAATTATTCTATTAGAATAGCATGTATTTTAAAATATAAAAAGATTATATAAAAATTAAATTATAAAATTAATTAAAAATATCAGTAAGAAGGCTTTAGTCGAAACCCTTCGAGGAACTGATATTTCAATATTTCTTCGCGTCTTTCTGCTTACACAAGAAATACTCACCCACACACTCACAGGCACACATTAACTCGCACGCATATACACGCATAAGCTGCAGCGTGTGCTTACAACGGGAACTTCATAAAACTTCAGATTATATAGAATTGAACTGCATGCATTTACCAAAGCAAAAGTCTGTAGTATTTGAAATACGCGTTAATTTTTTTTATAGTTTAACAATAGAAAATAGTTTGAGGACTATAGTCCTATGGGAGCTTACGTATATATTTAAGAAATGTATATGTGTTGTAGTTCATGCTGAATTTTTATGAGACAGCTTGTATATGTTTTAAAAAGTTTTTGTGTAATATAAATTATTCTGCCCAACTATACGTACTAAGTTTTTGATTATGACTATCTGTAATATTAGTTAGCTATCCTACTAACTTTGGCACACGTCTGTTAAGAAAATGACAGAGAGTACAGACATTTTATAACATTTCGAATTAGTGTGAAAATGTATACAAAATTTATATACTGTTTCTTATTTCGTTATTTCCGTTTCTTACAGTCAATTTCAGTGTTAGGTGTGAAGAATGAAGGTTTAGTTGCGCCTGTAGAGTTGAGAATTTCAATTGGTCAGGGCAATTGGCAAAAGAGCATAGCATGAAATGTTGTAAGAGCATTCCTATATAAGCGATTGTTCATTCACTTCCGCTTGAAATTTTCAATTGGCATTTAAAATGCAACGTATTGTGAAATAGTCCTGCGGAGCTATGCACCACTGCCTATCAATAAACGATATTCCAAGATTTACTTTTGCCGGACCTCTGCTGGTATTCACACTCGACTGAAGAGCGCAGCCATTGTTTTTAGAATAGGCCCATCCATTCAGTTATTCAGACAAAGGAGACTTATCTGCACATGCGTAACGAATGTCCAGTTTTTCAAGCAGCCTCAATGACATCAACTCTCTGGGCAAACCTTCAATGGCCTGCGGGCTTATACATGCTGTGGATTGCTCTTTAACTAAAATCTCACAATAGACATACAAATATTAAAAAAAAAAAAAAAAAACAAAACAACTTGCATACATATATGTAGGTACTATGCATTGTACATGTATACATACATATATTGAAATATATAACATGTATTTGCTTTTTGTATATGTATATGCAAGAGTAATTTATTTCCTTATATTAAATTATATTATATACAACTTTTTTATCGTAGCATATATTACCGGGGAAATGGACTTAAGCCCATACCCATAACCACATATCTGATAAGGATAGCAACGTTATATAGATAATAAAAAATTGTCTCATTTATAACAAGGGAAATTTTCCCTTTTCATATTTATATGAAAAATAATAGACCAGAAATTTTTCCTTATCATAAATATTACATTACATACATAGCTTCTCTCAAAAAGGCACAACCAATTTTTATACCCTGAACCCATTGAAAATGGGAAATCATTTTCTTCTTCGTTGCATCTCATTGTCTCTATTGCGCATTTTGCTCTTAGTAGGCCAGTTCGCCGGTATAGACATCAATTTGATAAATGTGTATTTAATACAAAATCGAAGCATATCTATCGTATGTAAAAATCTGTTGGCTCATCGACGGTCCACAGGATGAAGTCTTTTGCGTCTTCGCTAAATATTGTTCACAATTATATTAGTCGCTGATTTTATTTTCTATCTTCAAAGCTTTATTACACGTAAGGAGCCCATTACCTAATATTTAATCTTGTAGCAATATGACTGAAGGAGAACTAAAATTTTACGGGTTCTTTCCTTATATTGCCGTCGCCATATATTTTTAGCTTGGGTTTTCAATCTGAGTATATGTGTAAATACGTCTGAGTATGAGTGTAAATACGTCCTTAAAGTTATAGAATCCATAATCCATCCATGGTATAATTTACTTTATCGGTCTTTCACTACGCTTGAGAAAAACTTGGGGTTTTCATTTAGTTTTCTTAAATTTGAAACAAAATAATGAATATATGAAACATCCAATTAACATACAATGAATATAATCTATATATATAAAAGAAAGTTGTGTAAAAGTGTCGACCGCTTATAACTTGATTTGGGCTGAACCAATTTTCATGGTTATTGATTTGTTGGATTTGTCTCCGCAACGAGTATAGTATAGGGTCTTAAAAATACTGAAAAAATTTGCCGAATACTTGAAAAACGCGGTTTTTTCCCCAAATGTTCAAATTTTTTTTATACCCAGTAGGCTTGGTAACAGTGACAGTTTTGACAATAGTGTAGAAGTAAATAAACAAATGTAGTCAGTCAGTCTACGGCACAGCCTCAGGCGAACCTGACTATTCATAAAAAAGCACATTTGTTAAAAAAAAAAATTTTTGAAAAACAATACGCGTACGGACAAAAGCAAAATATCTCGAAAGTTCAGGTAGGTTTTGTTGTATGTATTTGTTTTTCTCAGACATTATTTTTGTAAATAATTTATATTTATATTTCTCGATTATTTTATGTGGTTTTGCGCGAGGGCATATTCAGTATTACTATTAATGAAAATGCCGCGTCCTAGAAGATCTAATCTTTCCCGGCGGACCCATAATGCAATTAGGCTACGGAATACCGCGATGTTTTGGCAAGGAGACGATGGATATCACTTTAATATCAAAATGATAAATCTATTGAATGGGATCATCGGAATCCTTGGAATAAGAACTTCCTCATCTTTAAATTTTCCTTTGAGTATCGACGCGTGAATAACATTGCTCAACAGTTTTCTTATTACTAAACGCGTTCCATTGCACAGTTTTGGTTGGTTTAAATTTCTAAGCATGATAACTACCGAGCCAACCTTCAGTTGTAAATTGTGCGGTGGTAAACCAGGCACATCCAAGGAGTTCAAAAATTCAGTTGGATAATTAGTGGCTTCATCTTCGTTTGTTACACAGTCGATAGATTTAAATGAATACAGAGTACCAACGATTTTATTTTGAATTATAAAATTAAGGTCATCCACATCTTAATTTTTAGCTGCCAAAATTGCTCGCTCACTTAACCATTTAGTATTTTTGTGGAAAGCAATGATATTCGGAAATACTTTGTTGATAAGCTCATCTTTTGATGGGACGAAATTGCAAAAATTTTGAGGAAATGAAATCAAGCCACTCCTTTCGTCAACAGGAATACGGCCATTACCGATATTCAGCAATTGCTTCGAGAAATCATCATCATGCCTTCGCCATGACGATCAACAAATCACAGGGCCAATCTTTGACTATTTGTGGCCTCAATCTAGAAAATGTGTGTCGTTTACCACAAGGTGCTTGAATGAAAATCTTATTAATAAATTATTCAGAGTGTATCCCAACCTGAACAACATACCTTTCAATCATTTTTTACCTAGAAATAAGGGTAGGGCAATGCAACGCTTGCTGGGACTGCTAGTGAATATATAAAAGCAGATAGGTAGAAAGGTGAGTGAAAAGAACTCACTTGCGATATTCAAGTTTGAGATAAAATATATAAACAACAAAAATATTTTTCATAAAAGCTTAATTTATTTTCAGATATCGATTTTTAATGATTTTAAATTAAGAAAATTTGTCCAACAAGGTGTAATTATTTGAATAAAGTGGGCTTTAGACTATATGAGTTTAAGAGTATACAAAATTTTTAATTTTTTAAATAATAATAATTAAAATAATATCGAATATATGTATAAGTTAACAACAAATATATTTTTCAAGTTAAAAACAAAAATATTCTGCATTGCAACAAAACCCAATGGGAATTGTTGCAACACAAATAAAACGTAACAAGCTGATCAGACCAATAAGCCAAAACTGCTGACACCACGTCTAGCGGACTTCCTGCACACGCCAACCAGAGCTCCAGCAATTCCAAGAAGAATTGCACAACGGTTCAACAACACCACGAGCGACGCCGCTGCCAACGTCGTCGACTGAACCACAGCTTAGCTAGGGATAGAATTGATTTAAGTAATTTAGTTGCAAATTTGTTCTTCAATAAAGCGGACTGCATTAAAACAGCGAAATATCAAAACATCTTATTTTTTCCCGTTTTAATAAAGAAAGAACTTAACTGGCGCCCGAGCAGGGACCGGCTTCGCGCGCAATACAGCAAAACGTTTAGTACGTGCGTGATACTGCAAATCAAAAGCAGAGTCGGTTTAAATAAAACGAAAAACTCGATCGCGTTACAACACAGCAAAACGCCTGTACGAGCGCGACCGAAAATCACCAAAGCAACTCACGTCGCGTAACTTCGACGTTCGGTGAAATTCGTTAAAGGTAGTCTGGAACGTAATAGTTCGATTGCCCATCGGTGGACGGTAATCCTGTACGGCCCGCCCACAGGATACTTCAACGGAGTCTGGTCGCAGGATCCCCAGTAGGTACGACCAAAAAGGATGAAATCCGGATCAGCAGTGAAGACCGCCACATCATCATTATTGTAAGTTAGAAACATAAGAACACGATAAAAAGAAACTAACAAAACTAAAACTAAAACAAATAAGTGTAATAAAATATAAGAATAGTTTTTGAGAAAAATAAAAATTAAATAAGTGTAATAAAATATAAGAAAAATTTTTGAGAGAAATAAAAGTTGAACAAGTTTAAGAGAATTTAAGAAAAAATTTTAGAAAAATAAAGAGAAAAATAAAATATTAAAAAAAAAACACAAAAAATAAAAAAGCGTAAAGCGATCAAATTCAAAGTGACTACAATAGTAGTATAAAATAACCCAACTTTGCGATTCCCAAGGGACCCTCCAAAGTAGAAGGGAAAAACCAGCCACTGGTCTTAACACAAAATAAAAATAAAAGCTAAATTTAAATTTGAAAAAAAAAAAAAAAAAAAAAAAAAAAAAATTTTTTTATCAGAAATTTCTTTATATTAAATTAAGTTGTACTAATGATAATCGTAAACTAACACTAACTAACTAACTAAATTCAATCAAAAATCCACCTGTAAACATAAAACAATAGATCAAAATCACAGTTAATAACGTATGGCTAACGAGAATAATTTGATTAGGCCCCCAGTGTTAGTCGAACAACCCCAAGTAGGTGCACACATTATCAATAGGCAGCAACAACGACATATAGACCGTCAGAACGAACACTTGCAGAACAGAGGCATGGCGAATAACGCAGAACAGTTGATTGCAGCCACTGTTGCTCAAATTTTGACAGAACAACTTCCGACGCTAGTGAGACAAATAGTTAACCCTTCTAGAGAATTCAATGACGTGGACGATCAGACCATAAACGACAATCAAAATTTGAACGACCTTAACAGAGTACCAGACATTGTCAAAAGTCTTAGGGAATTTTCCGGCAACAAAATCGAATTTAGCTCATGGAAAAAGAGTGTGGATCGCATACTCTCCATATATGCAAGCCAAGTTGGATCACCAATGTACTATGGCATTTTGCATACCGTGAGAAATAAGATCATCGGTCAAGCCGACGCAGCCCTCGAATCGTACAATGTACCCCTTAATTGGAGTGCCATCTCCAAGTGTCTCACACTGCACTATGCAGATAAAAGAGATATAAATACATTAGAGTACGAGATGACTATGTTAATACAGGGCAACAACCAGACAGTAGAACAGTTTTATCAGGTTGTCTACAACCAGCTGACTTTAATACTGAACAAGGTAGGATGTATGGAACTCAATAGAGAGTCAGAACTACTCATGACGAAAATGTACAGGGAAAAGGCATTAGACACTTTCATCAGAGGTTTGAGAGGAGACCTGCCACGTATTCTTAGCATAAAAGAACCAGCAGACCTTCCCTCAGCTCTCCATTTATGTTTGAAATTAGAAAATCAGAACTATAGAACAAACATAGCCTTCAACAAAAGCCACCAAACAGGTCATAAAAGCGTAGCCCGAAACTCAATACCACCCATGGTACCACCGCGTATGGTTCATTACGCACAAAATCCCCCTCAGATGATGAGATCTGTACCAATTGGTTTCAGAGCTCAAGTGCTAATGCAACATGCATGGCCAAATAACATTAATCAGGGACACCAATACCATAGACAACAATATTACCAAACGCAACCTCATCAGGCAAACGTACCGCCCCGACCATTAGCACCCAAACCACAGCCACGCCCCGAACCAATGGACGTTGACAAAAGCATCCAAACACGGATGGTAAATTACATGAACAGGCCAAACTTTGAACTAGGGAAAAGACCCCCACCAATAACAAATACAACGGACAAAAGACAAAGAAATTTTAATATTCAAATGGGAGAGGAATATCCCGACAATGACTACCACAACGCTTCCATAAGTATGGAAGAATACGGACAGACCATCGAAAGCTACGAACAACAGACCGAACACGAACAATCACTACAAGAGTACGCACAACAAATTGAACAAAATGACGACGAACAAGAGAGCCCCATTGAACATGATAACATCAATTTTTTAGAATAACGAGCTCTTCGCTTCCTTACATAGAATGTAAGACAAAAAGCGGAGAGATACTTAAAATACTAATAGACACAGGTTCGAACAGAAATTACATACAGCCCAAACTAGTTTCTAACCCGATTCCCAATCAAAAGCCTTTCGAAGCCGTAACAGTCGGCGGAAATATAAAAATAACTCACCATAAAATCGCTAATCTCTTTGACAGACAAGATATCCAAGTAAAATTTTTTCTATTACCTACGTTAAAAGCATTTGACGCAATTCTGGGCAACGACAGCCTTAAAGAACTAGACGCCGTAATCCATAGCAGCAAGAATCAATTAATAATTAAAGATACCATATTTATACCCCTTAAACAGAAAAAAATCGAGGCAGTTAACACTGTCATACCACGGACAGATCACATGACTAGCGAACAGAAACAAAGATTAAAACAGTTAGTTACGAAATACCCCAATTTATTTGCCACCCCAAACGAAAAATTAACCTACACAACCAATGTAAAAGCAGAAATTCGAACCAAGACAGATTCACCTATATATTCCAAATTTTACCAATTCCCAATGTCTTTAAAAGACGAAGTCCATAAACAAATACGAGAACTTTTAGAGAACGGAATTATTCGCCCATCCCGATCACCCTACAATTCACCTGTGTGGATTGTCCCCAAGAAAATGGATGCTTCCCAAGAGAAAAAGTATAGAATGGTTATTGATTACAGAAAGCTTAATAAAGAAACAATAGCAGACAAGTACCCTATTCCAGAGATAAACGAAGTACTAGCACAACTTGGGAATAATAAAATTTTTTCAGTGCTCGACTTAAAAAGTGGCTTCCATCAAATTCCATTAAAAGAAGCAGATATTGAAAAGACCGCCTTCTCCGTAAACAACGGAAAATACGAGTTTACACGACTCCCTTTCGGTCTGAAAAACGCACCTTCTATTTTTCAAAGGGCGTTAGATGACATTCTTCGTGATCATATCGGCAAGATATGCTTCATTTACATAGACGACATTATCATATTTAGCAAAGATAATGAAACACATGCAGAAAATCTTGACACAATTTTTCGAACTCTTCAAGAAGCTAACATGAAATGTCAGTTAGACAAATGCGAGTTCTTTAAAGACAAAGTAGAATTTCTCGGCTTTGTCATCTCAGATAAAGGCGTCGAGACTAACCCAGACAAAATAGCAACCATAGCCAAGTATCCCTATCCAAAAACACTCAAAGACTTGAGATCTTTCCTCGGACTCTCTAGCTACTATAGAAGGTTCATAAGAGATTTCGCTAAGTTGGCAAAACCACTTAGCTCTCTTTTAAGAGGGGAGGATGGACGAGTGTCCAAAAGCCAGTCTTCAAAAAAACTAATTAATCTCAGTCAAGAAGCCATTGATTCTTTTGACAAAATCAAAAACGCTCTAATATCCAATGAAGTTATTTTACAATACCCAGACTTTAATAAGGAATTTCAATTAACAACAGACGCATCCAATTATGCAATTGGAGCAGTCTTATCTCAGAATAAACGACCCATATGCTTCCTTTCAAGAACATTGTCAAAATCCGAAGAAAATTACGCCACTAATGAAAAAGAAATGTTGGCGATTATTTGGGCACTAAAAGCCCTCAAAAATTACCTTTACGGTAAGGCAAAAGTAAAAATATACACAGATCATCAACCACTTACACATTCGCTTAGCAGTTGGAATGGCAACGCTCGAATCAAAAGATGGAAAACTTACCTAGAAGAGTTTGATTATGAACTCCTTTATAAACCAGGCAGGGATAACACAGTAGCAGACGCATTGTCAAGGATACCCATAGTAAACCAAATCAATTCAGTAACATCCACTCAGCATAGCGCAGAAAGTTCAAGTCACAACCTAATACCTAGTATAGAGGTCCCGATAAACGTATTCAAGAACCAAATATTCTTAAACAAAGCAAATACAGACGACTATAAATTCCAAATCCCTTTCCCAACTTTCCATAGACATCTAATAACTAGACAAGAGTACACTGAAAATAACTTAGTTCAGATATTAAGAAAGTATTTAAATCCATCTGTAATTAACGGGATAATAACGTCAGAAGACATCATGAACCAAATTCAACAAATATACCCCAAACACTTTAGGAATTATAAAATCAGATTCACCCAGACACAAGTGAAGGACTTGACTAACGAAACAGAGCAGGACGAACATATACTAAAAATACACAATAGAGCTCACCGCAACGCAATAGAAAATAAAAAACAATTATCAGAAACCCATTACTTCCCCAAAATGAAACAGAAAATAGCGGCACTAGTCAAACAATGTCAAGTCTGTAAAGAAGAAAAATACGACAGACAACCAAACAACCCTAAACTAAACGAAACACCCATACCTCAATATCCTGGACATATAATTCATGTAGACATATACACGACAGGCAAAAACTTAGTACTGACAGCAATAGATAAATTTTCGAAATTAGCCCAAGGACGCATCATCAAATCTAGAGCAATAGAGGACATAAAAAAACCACTTCACGACATTTTATTTTATTATGGAGTTCCGAAATTCGTGGTCATAGATAACGAAAAGTCTCTGAATTCAGCATCCATAACATTCATGATGCGAGATCAATTAGGGATTGAAATTTATAACACTCCACCTTATAAAAGCACAGTCAACGGCCAAGTCGAACGATTTCACTCTACGCTTTCAGACATCATGAGATGTAACAAGAGAAAACAAGAATATAAAACCTTTCAAGAATTAATTGACAAATCAATATACGACTATAACTACACCATTCATTCAACGACTAACAGACGACCACTAGATTTGTTTTTTGGCAGAAACTTAACGACGAACCCAGAACAATATGAAAAAGCTAGACAAGACAACATTGACAGACTTAGACAGAAACAAACAATAGACTTACAGAACCACAATAAAAGACGCAACGAAATACGTACCTACACACCAGGACAAGAAATATACGTCAAGATCAACAACAGACTAGGAACTAAATTGTCTCCCAGATACAAAAAAGAAACAGTAAAAGAGGACAGAAACACAACAGTACTAACCTCAACAAATAGAGTCATACATAAAAGTAATATTAAAAACGTTTGACATTTATAGACTACTCGTAATAATGGCGATGATGGTACAACCTATCGAACCGAATATGGACATAACGAACCATACGGCAGCACAAACCATAACGATCTACGACGGACTAGGCAAAATACAAACAACGACAACACGAATTATTCACATCATTAACTTAGGCAAAATTAAAGAAGCTTTAGAGCAGATAGAATTCCATACAGAAAAAAATTTAAAATTCAGCAGCTTATACCATACCTTGCACCACGAAATTAACCAAACTCACTTGACCTTACGTACTATAGATTATGACATTAACAAGAGGACCACAAGGGCCATTAATATTCTAGGCACAGCTTGGAAATACATAGCAGGCAGCCCAGATCATGATGATTTCGTGCAGATAGAAGAGCATATTAATAAAGTCATAGATAACAATAACAAACAAGTAATAATAAACTCACAGTTAGAACAAAGATTAAATAAGTTGACCACAGTTACCAATACCCTTACAAACAATATACGGAAAGACGATAGATTCACACATGATATAGCGGAAAGTTTACAGAACCAAGTTAGATTGATCAAAGAGGAGGTTATTAATATAAAATATGCCATACAATGGGCAAAAGTTAACGTAATAAACTCATTTTTACTAAAAAAAGCAGAAATAGATGAAATAGAGAGAATCTTCAAAGCTGGTAGAATGCCTTCATTATCTGTAGAAGAAATGCTAGAATATTCAGACGTGGCCATATTTCACAATACTACTACTTTGTTTTATGTAATTAAAATACCTAACGTAGAAGAAAATGATTATGAAAATCTAATTGTGAAACCAGTCGTAAGAAATAACGCTATCATAAATGTAGAGTATAAAGAAATATTGTCTCGAAAAAATGTAATGTTTGGAATTATAAAAAATTGTAAAAAATATAATAACATTAAGATTTGTTCAAAAAATAACATTGTCAACATTAGCAATAGTACATGTTTGCCTAGGCTCCTTAATGGAGAAAAGTCGCTGTGTGAGTTCAGTAACGCCGAGCATGTGGAACCCATCGAAGAAGTGGCCAACGGTCTTCTGATCCTCAACAACTTTGATGGAATGGTGACATCGACCACAACAAGTACATGGTTAAACGGCACCTATGTCATTCGCTTTACCAACGAGTCCATTTCAATTGGCAACCGGACTTTCAACAACCTAGAGAGCAGCACACTACGAGTCGGCTCTTCGATAATCCAGATAACACCAGAAGAATCGAGACGACTCCAAATTCTATCACTAAAGGCTTTGCAGGCATTACACATCAACAATACCCAAAGACTAGAACACCTGAAACTTACGACACACGCAATATCATCCATAATATTGGTCTGCATTGTCGTAATAATCATTGTCATTGCCTTCCTCTACACAAAGAGAGCGAAAAAAATTACGTTACTATTGGACAATAGCCAGGTTAAGAAAGTAACAGAGGCACCAAGACGAAACATAGAAAACATACAGTTCAACGACATTCCCTTCTTTTAATGATCGCTTGAGGACAAGCTCAAATCAAAGGGGGAAGAGTTAACAACAAATATATTTTTCAAGTTAAAAACAAAAATATTCTGCATTGCAACAAAACCCAATGGGAATTGTTGCAACACAAATAAAACGTAACAAGCTGATCAGACCAATAAGCCAAAACTGCTGACACCACGTCTAGCGGACTTCCTGCACACGCCAACCAGAGCTCCAGCAATTCCAAGAAGAATTGCACAACGGTTCAACAACACCACGAGCGACGCCGCTGCCAACGTCGTCGACTGAACCACAGCTTAGCTAGGAATAGAATTGATTTAAGTAATTTAGTTGCAAATTTGTTCTTCAATAAAGCGCACAGCATTAAAACAGCGCAAATATCAAAACATCTTATTTTTTCCCGTTTTAATAAAGAAAGAACTTAACTTATATACTTGTTCATCTTCGATTTAAATTTTTAAAAGTGAATATAATTCTACAATCATCGCTTACAACTTACATACACGTATGTTAATATAATTACTGATTTTTCTGATCTATGAAATATGTACTGTCTGCTACGTCTCGTGGTGTAAGTCATATGTAAGTTAACGAGTGTCCCTCGCACGTAGCAACTTAAGACTTTATGTATCATTGGCTAAACAGTTGCGCGCATGGTGCTGACGTTGCGAATTCCTCAGTTCAGTGCCCTGATTGCAGCGGCCAGCGAAGCTAACCTGATCCCTTGCGCATGTCGTAAGAGCAGCGTTATCGCTTATGCTGAAGTCGTCTATGCCGACTATGACATTGTAGCTTATGCTGTGTCAGCTATAGTGGGTACCTTATGTTTAGAATAGCCTCTTTCTGACTCGCCTTGGAGCGGAAAATCAGTTCTGTTTGAGAGTCCGAAGCTATCGCCAGCTTTTCAATAAATATTAATTCGAGTAAACAATTTGTGTTTCAATTGTGTCGGAGACATTGTACCAGCTGAGCTAAAGCCCCTGGAGCCTTTTATTGAGTTATAAATACCGATAACGCCTCTCATCAGCCACCTAGCAGCATCAAGCATCGTGGGACTGATTATCATCTCATCAACTCATCGTTGGACAGACTCATCAAAATAATTTGTATACATTTTAACAGAAGAATTATATTGTGAGCTCTCAACTTTCACCA
This sequence comes from Drosophila aldrichi, assembly GCA_035045965.1. Taxonomy (NCBI): domain Eukaryota; kingdom Metazoa; phylum Arthropoda; class Insecta; order Diptera; family Drosophilidae; genus Drosophila; species Drosophila aldrichi. Next base: position 1,326,341 of record JAWNOM010000341.1, on the reverse strand, counting down.
TATCTCAAGAACGTTTATTGTTGCTATTATAATTATAAGTGATTAAATGTAAAATTTGATTATATTATTATAAAATTTGAAAGCAACAAATAAATTGATTGTCCTTCATTTGAGCCATTTCCGTTTCCCGTGTATTTTCAGGTTCTGGTTGAGTCCATAGCCTCATAAGTCGGTCGGTTCGCACAATCAGGTTAGAGCATGTAGATGGATATGTATTTATAACAAAATAGGCCTTTCAATTCCCTATTTACGCTGTTAATTTTCTTTTTTATCTTTACAAACGGTAATTTGTGCGAACATCAAAGCAACCATGGCGAAGACCACCAAGCCAAATGAATTTTCCACTTTGATCCCGCCGTATCGAGGACCCTCTTTGTAGTTGCTAATCGCACCAGGTGACGGATGCGTCGGCTTGACACAAAATAGTGCTACGGCGGCGTACCCGAAGTGACAAGAAAATAGTTTTGAGGTGTCTTGTTTCGTACGCCGAGCATTGTGAGAAAAGTAGCAGTTCCCGTCCCTCACTTACCTTTGTGATTTTCGCTACTCGTGCTCATCCTCATGCAGAGAGCCAAACGTGTTGCACCTCTGTTTTCGATGGGCTGAACACGACAGTCCCCGATTTACTTTTAAAATGCCGTCGAATTTAGTAAACCGAGGACCACCAGTAACGTTCTAGCATAATAGACGATACAAAAAAGCATTTCTCTATTGAAGAACTCTGACATGGCGATACGCAATAATACATTTTTAGCAAGTATTACTATTGATTATTTCCATTTTTTCGCTGAAGATAAACCGATGAATATAAATATCAAAATATTATCAATCAATTTATTGCATGATATATTTTTTACAAGTCGCGTTTTTGTCATAAGTAAGAAGGATAAAGCATCTCCTAACTTGTAAAGCCGCTAGAAGATGTTGCGTGAGGTACACAATGATTTTTTAACTTAACTGTCAAATACGAATATACGTATTATTATACGAATTTTGAAACGCATTCACGATGTGGAAGTACATATTATTTATTGGCTGCCTAATTATAATTATAAATATTATTAACTGTAATCAGTCTCTATTGCCGTCAACAGTTATTGAAAATAAAAGTATTTTTCTCAAATATTATAATTTAAATATTGCATTTCAGGGCTTTCTTAATTTAATTGAAAAATTTATTTATTAAAAAAAAAACACATTTTCTACCCTCCTTCACCTTTTTTAGAGATTTACACGCACACGTACTATACATACACATAAATGCAGTTGTATGCGATTGGAAATGGTTGACTGGTTTCTAAAAGAATTTACCTTGACTGCATTTCACTCTCAAATTGATTCGTTCTACTTGGTTAAGATTCAATAACGAGCTCATTTGAGCAGGCAGATAAGCCTAATCTTTGTTGTTTGATTTGTTTGATTCGCCAATGTTCCAGGTGTTTGAGCAAGAAATTTTAATTTTTCTGCTTATAGTTTAGTCCTGTCATTCCTTCTTAATCAATAATGGGTAATCTCATTTGTTTATAAATGCAATAGATTGTAATTTGATAAAAAATATAAACCTCCTGCAAATATCACATGAATTTCCCAACATCAATTTGTTCTAACGATTATTAAAATCTGCTGTCTAAATGGCCATTGTTTTCGGTTGAACATCGGTCGAAACAAAAGTTATCCTACAAGGATTGACGTCCATTTTGGAATTCGTTAGTTACTTCAAAACCTGGCAAAAGTTGAAGAAAGATGATCAATGCACGTTTGCCTCAATAACTTGGATCGAAAATCGTAATAGATGCATTATGCAAAAACAATTTACCCGATTTGATTCCATGAACTATTAACTCTTTCGGAAAAGTATAAATAAAGCACTTATATGCAAGAAAGACTAAAGTTATCAATTCAAATAGTACAGTTAATTTGTTTTATAAACGCAATATTGTATCTGCTTATTGGACTGGGTAATCGTATCAACTTAATAAGAAATGTACAGCTATTTAAAAAGTTTTTAGTCTGGGATAATAAATATAGGATCTCAAAGTAGGAAATGGTAAAACTAAATATATGTATAGCATTAAGGACATTTAGACATTTACATTGGAATTGGATGACAAATTTCGATTGCCGTTTAAATCACAATTTTCACAGAGCGTACGCGTAGCATTCCATGTGCCATTTACTATGGTTGGACTTTGAAAGATTTATCTTTGGTCAGCATTAAACCTAAAACTAGAAAGGTCGGGATAGTAAGTGAAACACAATATTACTGGATAGAAGCAATACATCGTCACCCATTTGGAACAAATTGATTTTCCTTAACGGGCGACAAAGTCGTTCCAGCAGAGCAGAGCAGAGCGGAATTGTGTAGGATTTTGAGGAACGTGATCTTTGTACCATAATTAAGAATACGAAGGCTCATGCGTTGCAAATTGGAAGCTGAAAGAAAACATACCAGTTGTCACTGGTAGAGGCCGGCAGTGGTGTCTCCTTTCATACTAAATACAATGGCAACCCGAGCATAAAGGAGCTGCACACTTTGGCCGTTTGTGACTCCTGCTCGTCGATGCAGTCGCATCTAGCATAACGTGTGGGTTGCAACTTGTCAATGCTGGACTTTTTGACTGTTTTTCATTTTTTTTCTTGGAAATAAACCTATGTTAAATCAATTGGTTCCAAATCGTTGAAATTCAATTGTGAAGTATGTTTCGTTTCAGCTGTTCGACACGAGCAATTTTCCATTATACGCTCGTATCACTAGCTCACCACACAGGCTCACCTCAAATGCAGTTCGAGATGTGTAAGAGTAGTTGCAACCTTGTTGAAATGATACCGAGAAATTGCAATTTGCACGATTATTTTAATTTTATTTCATTACTCAATTGCCCAATTTACACATAAATAATAGAATTAGGTTAATATGCGCTTAACAAAAATATAATGGATAACATATTTTATGTGTTTTTGCTATCCAGAACGAAAGTATTGAAAAGATCTTTGTTGTGCGGTGCAGCCAGATTTGAACACTGCAAGATATAGCTGTGTACATTTATCATTATCGGGACACGACTGTATATATATACATAGCTTTATCTGGTACATATGCCTTATACAGTTTTCTACCACCTAGAGAACTTTCAAAGATAAATCTTTCAAAAAATATGTACGTAGCTATATCTTGCAGTTCTTAAAGTGCACCCCACAACAACGATTTTTTCAATACTTTCGTTTAGGATAGATATACATACATATACATACATACCAATATATACTTTACTTTAAATTTGTTCACAATACCGATAAAGGTAAAAGATTCACCTAACATAACTATAAAGATTTTGTAAGTTACAGATTTTAGATATGTCGCAATATGTCCCTAATTAAAAAAAAAAAAAACTTTTTTCAAATTCCAGAGAATTGTGCTTTGGTGAATTCAACGAATACATTTCTATAACATAGCGTATGTAAGTTAAAGTAAGCAAAGTCAAAAGCAGTTCAACGCCCTGCCACGCGCAACCGCTGCAGCGCGCTGGTGTGAACCGCTGGCGCATCCGCTGTAGTCGATATTTAAGCCACCTAATAATTTAATCGAGTTTTCAGTTTCATTTTGGTATTCGAATAAATAAGTCGCTTTGCTGCGACAAAGTAAACGAAACAAAACGTTTTTTAACTTGTATATTGCAGCTATGCAATTTGCGCTTTGCAGTTAGCAGAGCGTGTATTAGGTATGCAAAAAAGAAGGTTTCAGGGACGCTTCTAGTGGAGGGGTCACGACTCGAGCACTCTAAAAGTTTTAAATACAACTTGAACAAAACTCTACACAGTTAAATCAATTTTGCATTTGCTCCACAATTGAATATTTCAAGTCCCTATTTGTTGAAAAGTACTGTATATTTCTTCTTCTTATAAAGCGAACAGAGCGCATTTAATATATCAATTATTTTTGGTTGCAACCATTGGCTTAATTCAAGATACAATATCATTTTATATTGTATATAATAATATTACGATGTCTTTAATCGCCTATTACCCTTTTTTTCTTATATATGTACATATATAAGCACATAAACAGATCAATAAGTGAAAGAAAGATATACGTCCATGACCCGTTGCCAGGTAGATTGCACTACCTGACAGCTATTGTCTCTATCGTATTTTCGCAGTGGTTGTTTGTCGAACAGAAAAATCGTATAAAAGGCAGTCTCATCAGAGGAGAATTTTATTCTTGCTGCAGCTCTCATATCGACCAGATCAGTTTTGATAACCAACTTCAAAATGATTGCCGAAAACATGCGACAATGCAACATCCCCGAGGACTCCGAGAAGAGATCGATTACTGGCGCTGTCGTCAACCTCAGAAAACTATTGAAGTCAGTTAAACGTTTATTCGTTTCTTCGAGGACAGCATCAGCGTCGGAGCAGCACTTCTCTGAATCGACTGCCAGTGGTATTCCTACAGAAGAGGAGCTTCAAAATTGGCTGAACGAGCAAATCGAATCGAAGGGCGCTGCTTCGGTAACGGGATTCTAATTAGTGGATATTTATTATAATCTGTGATGGGGCTTGTGCAATCGGCACGATTCCAATGTCGACAAATGGCTTTATATTCATTTTGTGATAGCAAGAGTAATGGGTTGGAAAGTCACCCTCTCTTGCAAATTATATAATTTAGACTAAATACTCGATCTTATGTCTTCCATCGTCTTCCATCAGTTTTAAGTAATTGTTTTTATTTTTATTGGTATAAATAAAATAAAAGTTCGAAAAAAAAAACATTATATTGATTTGGGGCTTAAAGCTTTTTTTAAATGTATTTAATATTTTATGATATTTCGAAAATTTGGAAATTTTATTATAAATAAATAAATAAAATATAAATTGCGTACATAAAGTCTGGACCACAACGTTGCCGTCGGGAGCAAACCGCTAAATCAAAACAAAATATGTATTAGGACAAAAAATAAAGATTATTTAAAGATAATATTAGCAATGACTCACTATCAAATCGAAAGTTTTTAAATCTAAGACTAAAGAATATAGAATTGGTATGTATGACATTGGGCAAAACAAATTATATTAATACTTTACCGAAACTGTGTTACTGATGACGTCTATTCAGATATATGATTTGGTTCAGAAGCATAAGAATATTAGTTTTGTGGTCAAATTCGGGTTGTCAAAAATAAAAATTATAATAAAGAGATCCTACATCTTAAAAGATTTAAAACGGATGCTTCATAAAAAATAAATGGAATGGTCATTGGTTATTGGTAGCTAAATACATTTTGCGAAATTAATAACTTACATCGACTTAAAACCAAAGTTAAAGTAATATTCTGAAAAATTTAGGAATAATCAATACTCATTTTAATCGAAAAAGTATTGACAGCGTTTTTTGTTGAGATCTCAACATGCTAAAGAAGTTTGCAAATATTACCATATCATAACTTAACGGTTGTTGTCAGCAAAAGACATGTCCCAAATAAGAAACATAAATAATATAGTAGAGCGCTTGAACACAGTTAATTAAAGAGAGAGAGTAGGGAACAACGAAATTAATAAGTAGCGGACTCAACGCCTTTTCTTGTTTCCTCAACACCATAAAAATCAACTATTTAACCTAATCCGAAACTCAAGGGTCAAATTGCTAGCACATATGTTCAAAATATTGCAACATCATCGAGATATACATACATATGTACCTACTTCTGAAAAATGTTCACTGAAACACCGCGTCGCTGACTTAAAGAACCGAAGTGACGAAGTGACGCCAAGGGGATCATGCTTATAAAATTAGTCTTACAATATTAATGTACATTTCTAAAAAACAAACGTTTATTAGCTATATGTTCTATATAAAACCTCTGTCTTATTTTACATATTATGTATAGCCCATGACCCAGAGCCAGGTAGATCGCACTACCTGACACTACATTGAGTCTATCTTATTTTCGTAGGGGTTGTTTGTTGAACTGAAAAATGGTATAAAAGGCAGTCACTGCATAGTAGAATTTCATTCTTGCTCCAGCTCTTAAATCGACCGGATCAGTTTTTATATTCTACTTTAAAATGATTGCCGAATACATGCGACATGGCAATACCATCGAGAATCCCGAGAAGAGATCGTTTACTGGCGCTGTCGTCAACCTTAGAAAACTATTGAAGTCAGTGAAACGTATTTTCTCAACGTCGAGGACAGCATCAGCGTCGGAGGAGCACTTCTCTGAATCGACTGCGAGTGGTATTCCTACAGAAGAGGAGCTTCAAAATTGGCTGAACGAGCAGATCGAATCAAAAAAGGCTCTACTTCTGTAATGGACCTCTAATCAAAATACTGATAACCTGTGATGGGACTTGTGCTCCGACAGGATTCCAATCTCAGCAAATGGCTTTAAATTCTTTCTGTGATAGAAAACTTCATAATTTATATTAAGTACTTGATCATTGTCTTCCCTTAGTTAAAGTACCTTATGTTATTTGAATAAATTACATAAACTAAAACAAAAAGAGTTTAGCATTTAATTATTTATTTTTGCATGTCTGATTACCTCAAATATCGCTCATATAAAATACGGCATTATATCCGTTCAAATTCAAAATATCCAAATTTGTTTGATATCAAAATTTCCAATTTGATATCAAAATTTACGTCACATATGTAAGTTAACAACAAAAATATTCTACATTGCAACAAAATCCAATGGGAATTGTTGCAACACAAGTAGGACATAATAAGCTGATCAAACCAAAAACCAAAATCTGCTGACACAATGTCTAGCGGACTTCCTGCACACGCCAACCAGAGCTCCAGCAATTCTAAGAAGAATTGCACAACGGTTCAACAACACCACGAGCGACGCACAGTGGGGCCTTTGCTCATTTTGCGTTGCGAAAATCATAACTTTGGAGCCAAGCAATATATTTAAAAAATTTAAAAAGCATTCGGCAGAGAATTCTTCAATCTTTAAAATGAATCTAAGCACAAGGCGGTGCGGTAACAGGTGGCTTCACAGTTCTACCTCAAAGTTGAAAAATATGTTTTTTTACCAAAAATACCTGAATTTGCATGAAAAACTGAAATATTTTATATTGAAAATGATTTTATTTAAATTAATAACAGTAAATATGATTACTTAAACAAAAAAACAATACAAAATTGGAAATTTTTTTTGTTTTTTTTTTTTGCCAAAAAACCCAAACCCTTTGATTTGCCGTCGGCATTTCTACCTACTGCATGCAGCTGCATGCAAATTTGACCTTTTTTAGTACATTTTGTGCGTTTTTATGCCGATTTTGGGTTAGTTTTTTGCTTTTAAAAAAAAAAGTTGCAAATTCTAGCAGCCAATTTTTTATGAATCTTGTAGATTATATATTTCTTAACAAGTGTGTATAAACCGGAGTTCGGCAATCGGCGGCAATCGAATATATTTAATCCACTTTAGGTAAAAAAAAGGGCAAAATTTGGACGTTACCTAGAATGAATGTATCTCGTAAACTAATAAACAGAATGACATAATTTTTCTTTTATTTTGTTGGGAATAAACCAATCTTTCCAACGATACCAAGAAATCAACAACCCGTTCATTATATTTGCCTCAGTTCGGTCGCAAAGTGCAAAATTTTTTACAAAATTTCGATGTTTTGGTTCAGTTTGCAAATTTGCCCAACTTTGAGGGGTCATAACTACCCTTAAAATTCACCTATTTTCAAAAATCTTTTGGAACCTGTCCTTATGGTTAATTTCCAATCGAATGGCATCAAAAAATCCGAAATCGGTGATTATGACTTTACTTATTTTTGCCACGCTCTGCCGGCAGAGGCCCTACTGTGCGACGCCGCTGCCAACGTCGTCGACTGAACCACAGCTTAGCTAGGAATAGAATTGATTTAAGTAATTCAGTTGCAAATTTGTTCTTCAATAAAGCGGACTGCATTTAAACAGTAAAATATCAAAACATCTTATTTTTTCCCGTTTTAATAAAGAAAGAACTTAACTGGCGCCGGAGCAGGGACCGGCTTCGCGCGCAATACAGCAAAACGTTTAGTACGTGCGTGATACTGCAAGTCAAAAGCAGAGTCGGTTCAAATAAAACGAAAATTCGATCGCGTTACAACACAGCAAAACGCCTGTACGAGCGCGACCGAAAATCACCAAAGCAACTCACGTCGCGTAACTTCGACGTTCGGTGAAATTCGTTAAAGGTAGTCTAGAACGTGATCGTTCGATTGCCCATCGGTGGACGGTAATCCTGTACGGCCCGCCCACAGGATACTTCAACGGAGTCTGGTCGCAGGATCCCCAGTAGGTACAACCAAAAAGGATGAAATCCGGATCAGCAGTGAAGACCGCCACATCATCATTATTGTAAGTTAGAAATATAAGAACACGAAACAAGAAACTAACAAAACTAAAACAAATAAGTGTAATAAAATATAAGAAAAGTTTTTGAGAAAAATAAAAATTAAATAAGTGTAATAAGATATAAGAAAAATTTTTGAGAGAAATAAAAGTTAAACAAGTTTAAGAAAATTTAAGAAAATTGTTGAGAGAAATAAAAGTTAAACAAGTTTAAGAAAATTTAAGAAAAATTTTGAGAAAAATAAAGAGAAAAAATAAAATATTAAGAAAACACAAAATATAAAAGAGCGTAAAGCGATCAAATTCAAAGTGACTACAATAGTAGTATAAAATAACCCAACTTTGCGATTCCCAAGGGACCCTCCAAAGTAGAAGGGAAAAACCAGACCATAAATGACAATCAAAATTTGAACGACCTTAACAGAGTACCAGACATTGTCAAAAGTCTTAGGGAATTTTCCCGCAATAAAATCGAAGCTAAAAAGAGTGTGGATCGCATACTCTCCATATATGCAAGCCAAGTTGGATCACCAATGTACTATGGCATTTTGCATACCGTGAGAAATAAGATCATCGGCCAAACCGACGCGGCCCTCGAATCGTACAATGTACCCCTTAATTGGAATGCCATCTCCAAGTGTCTCACACTGCACTATGCAGATAAAAGAGATATAAATACATTAGAATACGAGATGACTATGTTAATACAGGGCAACAACCAGACAGTAGAACAGTTTTATCAGGTTGTCTACAACCAGCTGACTTTAATACTGAACAAAGTAGGATGTATGGAACTCAATAGAGAATCGGAACTACTCATGACGAAAATGTATAGGGAAAAAGCATTAGACACTTTCATCAGAGGTTTGAGAGGAGACTTGCCACGTATTCTTAGCATAAAGGAACCAACAGACCTTCCCTCAGCTCTCCACTTATGTTTGAAATTAGAAAATCAGAACTATAGAACAAACATAGCCTTCAATAAAAGCCATCAAACAGGTCACAAAAGCGTAGCCCGAAACGCAACACCACCCATGGTACCACCGCGTATGGTTCAATACGCACAAAATCCCCCTCAGATGATGAGATCTGTACCAATTGGTTTCAGAGCTCAAGTGCCAATGCAACATGCATGGCCAAATACCATGAATCAGGGACACCAATACCATAGACAACAATATTACCAAACGCAACCTCATCAGACAAACGTACCGCCCCGACCATTAGCACCCAAACCACAGCCACGCTCCGAACCAATGGACGTTGACAAAAGTATCCAAACACGGATGGTAAATTACATGAACAGGCCAAATTTTGAACCAGGGAAAAGACCCCCACCAATAGCAAATACAACAGATAAGAGACAAAGAAATTTTAATATTCAAATGGGAGAAGAATATCCCGACAATGACTACCACAACGCTTCCATAAGTATGGAAGAATACGGACAGACCATCGAAAGCTACGAACAACAGACCGAACACGAACAATCACTACAAGAGTAAGCACAACAAATAGAACAAGATGACGACGAACAAGAGAGCCCCATTGAACATGATAACATCAATTTTTTAGAATAACTAGCTCTTCGCTTCCTTACATAGAATGTAAGACAAAAAGCGGAGAGATACTTAAAATACTAATAGACACAGGTTCAAACAGAAACTACATACAGCCCAAACTAGTTTCTAACCCGATTCCCAATCAAAAGCCTTTCGAAGCCGTAACAGTCGGCGGAAATATAAAAATAACTCACCTAAAATCGCTAATCTCTTTGACAGACAAGATATCCAAGTAAAATTTGTCCTATTACCTACGTTAAAAGCATTTGACGCAATTCTGGGCAACGACAGCCTTAAAGAACTAGCGCCGTAATCCATAGCAGCAAGAATCAATTAATAATTAAAGATACCATATTTATACCCCTTAAACAGAAAAAAATTGAAGCACTTAACACTGTCATACCACGAACAGATCACATGACTATCGAACAGAAACACAGATTAAAACAGTTAGTTACGAAATACCCCAATTTATTTGCCGCCCCAAACGAAAAATTAACCTACACAACCAATGTAAAAGCAGAAATTCGAACCAAGACAGATTCACCCATATATTCTAAATTTTACCAATTCCCAATGTCTTTAAAAGACGAAGTCCATAAACAAATACGAGAACTTTTAGAGGACGGAATTATTCGCCCATCCCGATCACCCTACAATTCACCCGTGTGGATTGTTCCCAAGAAAATGGATGCTTCCCAAGAGAAAAAGTATAGAATGGTAATTGATTACAGAAAGCTTAATAAAGAAGCAATAGCAGACAAGTACCCTATTCCAGAAATAAACGAAGTACTAGCACAACTTGGGAATAATAAAATTTTTTCAGTGCTTGACTTAAAAAGTGGCTTCCACCAAATTCCATTAAAAGAAGCAGATATTGAAAAGACCGCCTTCTCCGTAAACAACGGAAAATACGAGTTTACACGACTCCCTTTCGGTCTGAAAAACGCACCTTCTATTTTTCAAAGGGCGTTAGATGACATTCTTCGTGATCATATCGGCAAGATATGCTTCATATACATAGACGACATTATCATATTTAGCAAAGATAATGAAACACATACAGAAAATCTTGACACAATTTTTCGAACTCTTCAAGAAGCTAACATAAAATGTAAGTTAGACAAATGCGAGTTCTTTAAAGACAAAGTAGACTTTCTCGGCTTTGTCATCTCAGATAAAGGCGTCGAGGCTAACCCAGACAAAATAGCAACCTTAGCCAAGTATCCCTATCCAAAAACACTCAAAGATTTGAGATCTTTCCTCGGACTCTCTAGCTACTATAGAAGGCTTATAAGAGATTTCGCTAAGTTGGCAAAACCACTTAGCTCTCTTTAAAGAGGGGAGGATGGACGAGTGTCCAAAAGCCAGTCTTCAACAAACTAATTAATCTCAATCAAGAAGCCATTGATTCCTTTGATAAAATCAAAAACGCTCTAATATCCAATTAAGTCATTTTACAATACCCAGACTTTAATAAGGAATTTCAATTAGCAACAGACGCATCCAATTATGCAATTGGAGCAGTCTTATCTCAGAATAAACGACCCATATGCTTCCTTTCAAGAACATTGTCAAAATCTGAAGAAAATTATGCCACTAATGAAAAAGATATGTTGGCGATTATTTGGGCACTAAAAGCCCTCAAAAATTACCTTTACGGTAAGGCAAAAGTAAAAATATATACAGGCCATCAACCACTTACACATTCGCTTAGCAGTTGGAATGGCAACGCTCGAATCAAAAGATGGAAAACGTACCTAGAAGAGTTTGATTATGAACTCCTTTATAAACCAGACAGGGATAACACAGTAGCAGACGCATTGTCAAGAATACCCATAGTGAACCAAATCAATTCAGTAACATCCACTCAGCATAGCGCAGAAAGTTCAAGTCATAACCTAATACCTAGTATGGAGGTCCCGATAAACGTATTCAAGAATCAAATATTCTTAAACAAAGCAAACACAGACGACTATAAATTCCAAATTCCTTTCCCAACCTTCCATAGACACCTAATATCTAGACAAGAGTACACAGAAAATAACTTAGTTCAGATATTAAAAAAGTATTTAAACCCTTCTGTAATTAACAAGATAACAACGTCAGAAGAAATCATAAACCAAATCCAACAAATATACCCCAAACACTTTAGGAATTATAAAATCAGATTCACCCAGACACAAGTGAAGGACTTGACTAATGAAACAGAGCAGGACAAACATATACTAAAAATACACAATAGAGCTCACCGCAACGCAATAGAAAATAAAAAACAATTATCAGAAACCCATTACTTCCCTAAAATGAAACTGAAAATAGCGGCATTAGTCAAACAATGTCAAGTTTGTAAAGAAGAAAAATACGACAGACAACCAAACAACCCTAAACTAAATGAAACACCCATACCTCAATATCCTGGACATATGTATAATTCATGTAGATATATACACGACAGGCAAAAACTTAGTCCTGACAGCAATAGATAAATTTTCGAAACTAGCCCAAGGACGCATCATCAAATCTAGAGCAATAGAGGACATAAAAAAAAACACTTCACGACATTTTATTTAATTATGGAGTTCCGAAATTCGTGGTCATAGATAACGAAAAATCTCTGAATTCAGCATCCATAACATTCATGATGCGAGATCAATTAGGGATTGAAATTTATAACACTCCACCTTATAAAAGCACAGTCACAGTTCAGACATCATGAGATGTAACAAAAGAAAACAAGAATATAAAACCTTTCAAGAATTAATTGACAAATCAATATACGACTATAACTACACCATTCATTCATCAATTAACAGACGACCACTAGATTTGTTTTTTGGCAGAAACCTAACGACGAACCCAGAACAATATGAAAAATCTAGACAAGACAACATTGACAGACTTAGACAGAAACAAACGATGGACTTACAGAACCACAATAAAAGACGCAACGAAATACGTACCTACACACCAGGACAAGAAATATACGTCAAGATCAACAACAGACTAGGAACTAAATTGTCTCCCAGATATAAAACAGAAACAGTAAAAGAGGACAGAAACACAACAGTACTAACCTCAACAAATAGAGTCATACATAAAAGTAATATAAAAAACGTTTGACATTTATAGACTACTCGTAATAATGGCGATGATGGTACAACCTATCGAACCGAATATGGACATAACGAATCATACGGAAGCACAAACCATAACGATCTACGACGGATTAGGCAAAATACAAACAACGACAACAAGAATTATTCACATTATTAACTTAGGCAAAATTAAAGAAGCTTTAGAGCAGATAGAATTTCATACAGAAAAAAATTTAAAATTCAGCAGTTTATACCATACCTTGCACCACGAAATTAACCAAACTCACTTGACTTTACGCACTATAGATTATGACATTAACAAGAGGACCACAAGGGCCATTAATATTCTAGGCACAGCTTGGAAATACATAGCAGGCAACCCAGATCATGATGACTTCGTGCAGATAGAAGAACATATTAATAAAGTCATAGATAACAATAACAAACAAGTAATAATAAACTGACAGTTAGAACAGAGAATAAATAAGTTGACCACAGTTACCAATACAAGACGATAGATTCAAATATGAAATAGCGGAAAGTTTACAGAACCAAGTTAGATTGATCAAAGAGGAGGTTATTAATATAAAATATGCCATACAATGGGCAAAAGTTAACGTAATAAACTCATTTTTACTAAAAAATGCAGAAATAGATGAAATAGAGAGAATCTTCAAAGCTGGTAGAATGCCTTCATTGTCTGTAGAAAAAAAATGCTAGAATATTCAGACGTGGCCATATTTCACAATACTACTACTTTGTTTTATGTAATTAAAATACCTAACGTAGAGGAAACTGATTATGAAAACCTAATTGTGAAACCAGTCGTAAGAAATAACGATATCATAAATATAGAGTATAAAGAAATATTGTCTCGCAAAAATGTAATGTTTGAAATTATAAAAAATTGTAAAAAATATAATAACATTAAGATTTGTTCAAAAAATAACATTGTCAACATTAGCAATAGTACATGTTTGCCTAGGCTCCTTAATGGAGAAAAGTCGCTGTGTGAGTTCAGTAACGCCGAGCATGTGGAACCCCTCGAAGAAGTGGCCAACGGTCTTCTGATCCTCAACAACTTTGATGGAGTGGTGACATCGACGACAACAAGTACAGGGTTAAATGGCACCTATGTCATTCGCTTTACCAACGAGTCCGTTTCAATTGGCAACCGGACTTTCAACAACCTAGAGAGCAGCACACTGACAGTCGGCTCCTCGATAATCCAGATGACACCAGGAGAATCGAGACGACTCCAAAATCTATCACTAAAGGCTTTGCAGGCATTACACATCAACAATAGCCAACGACTAGAACACCTAAAACTTACGACACATGCAATATCATCCATAATATTGGTCTGCATAGTCGTGATAATCATTGTCATTGCCTTCCTCTACACAAAGAGGGCGAAAAAAATTACGGTACTATTGGATAATAGCCAAGTAAAGAAAGTAACAGATGCACCAAGACGAACCATAGAAAACATACAGTTCAACGACATTCCCTTCTTTTAATGATCGCTTGAGGACAAGCTCAAATTAAAGGGGGAAGAGTTAACAACAAATATATTCTTCAAGTTAAAAACAAAAATATTCTACATTGCAACAAAACCCAATGGGAATTGTTGCAACGCAAATAAAACGTAACAAGCTGATCAGACCAATAAGCCAAAACTGCTGACACCATGTCTAGCGGACTTCCTGCACACGCCAACCAGAGCTCCAGCAATTCTAAGAAGAATTGCACAACGGTTCAACAACACCACGAGCGACGCCGCTGCCAACGTCGTCGACTGAACCACAGCTTAGCTAGGAATAGAATTGATTTAAGTAATTCAGTTGCAAATTTGTTCTTCAATAAAGCGGACTGCATTTAAACAGTAAAATATCAAAACATCTTATTTTTTCCCGTTTTAATAAAGAAAGAACTTAACTGACATAAACAAACGATAGACTTACAGAACCACAATAGAAAACGTAATGAAATACGTACCTACACACCAGGACAATAAATTTTCGTCAAGATCAACAATAGACTATGAACTAAATTGTCACCCAGATACAGAAAGGAAAGAGTTAAAGAAGACAGAAACACAACGGTACTAATCTCAACAAATAAAATCATACACAAAAGTAATATAAAAAACGTTTGACATTTATAGACTACTCGTAATAATGGCTATGATGACATAACGAATCATACGGAAGCACAAACCATAACGATCTACGACGGACTAGGCAAAATATAAATAATAGCAACAAGAATTAAAGAATTAAAGAAGCTTTAGAGCAAATAGAGTTTCATACAGAAAAGATTTTATGACATTAACAAAATGACCCCAAGGGCTATTAATATTCTAGGCACAGCTTGGAAATACGTAGCAGGTAACCCAGATCATGATCACTTCGTTTAGATAGAAGAACATATTAATAAAGTCATAGATAACAATAACAAACAAGTAATAATAAACTCACAGTTAGAACAAAGAATAAATAAGTTGACCACAGTTACCAATACAAGACGATAGATTCAAATATGAAATAGCGGAAAGTTTACAGAAACAAGTTAGATTGATCAAAGAGGAGGTTATTAATATAAAATATGCCATACAATGGGCAAAAGTTAACGTAATAAACTCATTTTTACTAAAAAAGGCAGAAATAGATGAAATAGAGAGAATCTTCAAAGCTGGTAGAATGCCTTCATTGTCTGTAGAAGAAATGCTGGAATATTCAGACGTGGCCATATTTCACAATACTACTACTTTGTTTTATGTAATAAAAATACCTAACGTAGAAGAAACCGATTATGAAAACCTAATTGTGAAACCAGTCGTAAGAAATAACGTTATCATAAATATAGAGTATAAAGAAATATTGTCTCGCAAAAATGTAATGTTCGGATTTCTAAAAAACTGTAAAAAATATAATAACATTAAGATTTGTTCAAAAAATAACATTGTCAACATTAGCAATAGTACATGTTTGCCTTGGCTCCTCAATGGAGAAAAGTCGCTGAGTTCAGTAATGCCGAGCATGTGGAATCCATCGAAGAATTGGCCAACGATCTTCTGATCCTCAACATCTTTAATGGAATGGTGACATCGACGACAATAAGTACATGGTTAAATGGCACCTATGTCATTCGCTTTACCAACGAGTCCATTCAATTGGCAACCGGACTTTCAACAACCTAGAGAGCAGCACACTGAGAGTCAGATCGTCGATAATCCAGATGACATTTGAAGAATCGAGACGACTCCAAATTCTATTGCTGAAGGCTTTGCAGGCACTCCACATCAACAATAGCTAAAGACTAGAAAAACTTAAACTCACGACCCATGCAGTATCACTCATAATATTGGTCTGCATAGTCGTGATAATCATTGTCATTCAGACCAATAACCCAAATCTGTTGACATGTCTAGCGGACTTGCTGCACACGCCAACCCGAGCTTCAGCAATTCTAAGAAGAATTGCACAACGGTTCAACAACACGACGAGCGACGCCGTTGCCAACGCCGACGACTGAGCTACAGCTTAGCTGGGGATAGAATTGATTTAAGTAATTCAGTTGCAATTTTCTTATTGAATAAAACGGACTGCGTCCAAGCAAAAAAATATATTTTTTTACCGTTCAAATAAAGAAAGAAAACAACTTGTATAATCACATATATTTAATGGATTAATTAAATTTTCTACAAAGGCCGGTATGACTTTAAATCAGCTGTACCAACTATAGTAATTGTATTTTAAATATATGAACAGCAAAACATTTATTGGTTATGCTGAGCTAATAAGAATATTTATTTATTTTATTCAATGCTGGTCTATTTTAATTATAATTCAATTTGGTTGGTTTGCAACCAGAATTACAAAATTTTTGTAACGGAACTGCGATTGCAAATTGAGCATATTTAAAAATTGCGCCATTTTAATAATAAATGTCATATGGACACACTGAATGCCCTATGCAACTATCGGTAAAGCAATTTAAATTATTGAAAAATCGATAACTCAATCACTATTATGTGCTGCCAACCTGATTTTGACAAATTACCGCCAAGCTGTTAAATTAGAATATATTTTGAAGTATGCTAAAAATAATTATATTCTGCTTACCTTACTAAACTTTTGATTTTTCTTATAATTCAATTTATACATTATAAATTTAGGAAGGCCTTGCAAGCAGTTTAAATTGAAACCTTTCATACTGCGCCATTTAACATACAAAATTTAATTGCTTTTGAGCGCGAATGGATATTTTGGTAGACGGTTAGTCGGTAGCAATGTTCTTACTTATTTTTCTCGGAAAACTCGAGTGATTTTTAGAGTCAATTGGTTCTGTTAAAACGATTTATTTATTTCAACGCTTATATTAAAAATTTGCATTAACAATGTATATCGAATATAATTTTATGGGTAATTCTTTTCATTCAATATATGTTTAAGTGCACTTAGTTTTCGTTATTTGTGTGTGTAGAGTGGGTATCCAAGATCCTTTCAGTTACAGAGTTTCTTTAAAAATAGGATGTGACATCAATGGGAGGAGAATCGAAGGATGATAAGTCGTAAGTCTGCATGGGAGTTATAGACATCGAGATAGATATAGATGCATTCATATTGTATAGTTACATTATCCACCAGTGGCGTTTAAGTCTGTTTCTAGGTTCGAACTTAGGATGCAATAAAAGATTTTTGTAAACGGAGGACAAAGACGGGAAGCATGTCAACGGAAGATTTTGAACTGGAAGCCAAAGTTTGGGTGCAATGGAACTGCCCATAGTAGAACCGCACATAATTATCAACGGATCATACCTTTCGATCTAAAATTTTGCTTAAGTTGCCTTGGAAACGTAAATATGTGTACTGTTTTCTTATATTCTCGTTATTCAATATTCGATTTATCTAATATAGTAAGCCAATGGGATACTGACCAATTGTTATCTTTCATATTAAGAAGCAGGGGAATCTACACAATCTCAATTCACGCTACTGATAGTCGACGGAGTCGCTGTCCAGCAACGTCGAGGACACCTCCGAGATGCGTCTATGCCAGTAGTCCTGATACCGCGATTCGGGTTGTGCAGCAGAGCGCCACGGTGGCCATTTCAGCTATTCCTCAACAACGTCCCACACCATGAGCGAAGCGTCTGTTCCCCCCACAGTGATGAGCGTGTGATCCCCGCACAGGAAACGCACGCAGGCCAGCATGCCGGAGTAAACCTTGCACTCGTGGAATTCGGCGCGCGGTGAGATGCACGGATATCTGTAAATGCCAATTGATTACGGATTATCACATATCGTTAGGCGCCGCGTATCTTGTCTCACCTGAACAGACGCAGGTATCCCTCGGCATCGCCCGATGCGAGCATATCGTGAGCCGCGGAGCGACAGCAGGTGGCTATGATGGTGTTGGCGTTGCCGTAGTAGCGGTTGCTCCATTGGCCAGCCACCAGGAAGCCCACGGTGCAATTGTTGGTCAGCCACTTAACATCCTTCATGGCAATGGGACTTCGCTCCGGGGACAGAGACTTTGCGTCCCAGAAGAGCAGGTCAAAGTCAATGGTCACTGTCTGCACGAAGTTCCCGTCCATGCTCCAGTCCAGATGCGTCAGTGGCTGGGAGCCGCGTATCTTGTTGACTTTCTTGTAGGAGAACCCATCGCGCGAGACGCGGAACAGGTAAATGCTTCCATTTTGCGAGCCCATGGCAATCATGTCGCCGACTGTGCACAGACTTGGCATATAGTATTTGCATAGTATGGTGGGGATAACTGAGCACGCTTACCCTGGTTAAATGACACGCAGTTCAAAGGTGAGCCGCATACACGCAGCGTTAGCATAACTGCTCCGTTGTCGCAGTTGATGACCAGCAGGTGGCCTTCGGTGCTGCCAGCAGCCAATGCCGTGCCAAACGGGTGGAAGGCCAGTGCCACGCACTCGTAGCCCGTCTGTATGGTCCAAATGAGTTTGTTTTTGCGCCACAGCGCCACGTGCTTGTCATGGCCGGCCGTGGCATAAAGCTCGTCCTCGGGGTGGGCGGCGAGGCCCCACAGCTGTCTGCCGTGGCCGAAGACAACCTGCGTGAAGCGCCGTTGCAACGAGCCCTCCAAGATGTTGTTTCGTGTCGTTCCAACGTAGATGTTGCCATCATTTCGGCCTGGTCGCTGGGGATAAATCGTCCTCACGCCACCGGCCGCTTCGGGTAGCTGAGGCGTCACATCGATTAGTGTATATACATGCATACATATATACGTCTATTTAGACTGTAAGGGCGACTTCCTACCTTTGTGTCCGCAATTTTTTTGTAATTTTGCAGCGAGTCCCAAGCGGCAATTTTGCGATCCTTTTCGCCACCCGACAGCAAAGTTCCCTCGCCCAGCATAATCAGGCAGCCGATGCCCTTGTTGTGGGCCTCAAACTCGGTGCGCACAAAGTATGCGCCATCGGAGTCCACGGAGTATATGGTAATGAAACCATCAGAATCGGCGGTAATCACATCGCCATCCGGCTCGAATTGCACGCTGGTAACGTGGGAGCGCGACGGCTGCTTCACGATATCAGTGCGTTCAAAGAAACCGTCCTTGCGCCGGTGCCAGAAGGCTAAGTGACCGCGGCCATGGGTGATGATGAGATTATCATCCAGAGGGTGGAACGCAGCGCCCGAGAGGCCTTCCTGCAGGGTCTGCAAGTGGAGCAAAGCAATCGACAATCGATGAAGAGTCTAGAAGGGGTAAAAGGCATATTCGTCACTTACGGCTACTTTGCCCAGCAGGTGGCCCCATTGCCATTGCCAGACGGACAAGATGCTCTCGCGACCGCTGTCCACCGCCAGTATGTAGCTGCCTCCATTCTGAAAGGCAATTGGATTATGTAACTTGGGATCAAAAGAATATGGGCTTCACAGGGCTCACCAATTGGGAGAATGCTACTGCAGTAACTCCCGTATCCAATTCGCCCATGCCGAACACGTAGAGGGTCTGCAGTGACTCGGTGCTCCAAATGCGGACATGCGCCTGCGATTTGCGATCGCGCCCAGCCTTTTGCCCCGACGCCACCAATTCCCGAGACGGATGCACGTCCATGCTGTGCAGCAAGATGGGAGATGAGACAACCGTAATTGAGATCTCAAATCGTTTCGCTTACCACATGATGTCCTCCGTGTGGCCGATGTAGTGGCGCTGTGCATCCTCGTCGCGATCGAATAGGACGGCCACGGCAGCTACGTAGTAGAGCAGCTCCCCGCTTGGCAGCACCCAGAGATTGCGGCGCGCATCGATTCCTCTGTAGCCGTGTCTATGGAAACCAAACAGTAGGTGAGGGGGTGAGCAAATGCAGAGTGGGCATTCGGCTTATGGCATATATGTATACTCACACCCACTGGAGCTGTAGCTTTTTGTCTGGGGGCGAGTTTTCAGCCGGTGCATGGTGCACGGGAGGATAGAAGGTGCGCCTCAAGCCCCGTATGGTCACTTTCGTGGGCTCCTCTTTCATGATGTCCAGCATGGTGTACTCTCCGTTCGGCCGAAGAATCTCACTCTCTGGGGCATAGAGGATTCGCGGCCGGCTCTTGCTCCGCGGTCGCGTGCCGCGCAACGGCACCTTGGGCAGCTCCTCCGTGGGGAGTATGGGGGCCGCAGCGACCACCGAAGGGCGTGAGCGCGAACGGCGAATGGGCGAGCCAGCAATCAGGGCCGTCCCAGTGGTCAAATAGAATGTGTCTACGTCGGCGAACTCATTGCGTAGCTGCGAAAAACTGCGAACCTGGAAATGTGCGGAGTTTAGCAAGGTTTGTGATATTTCGCTTCTTATATTATTTTATGCTAATTAAGATATTATGCCGAAAATTGTTTGGCATGAAAGAAATGAAAAGAACGCTCTCGGAGTCCACGTCATCTTACCTCCTGCCCAGTACCTGTGTACATTTTCTTAGCGCCGTTAATTTTCAGCACTTGACCCAAATCCTCGAGCACTTCCTCAAACGGCTGCGAGGTGCGTAGGTTAAGCAAAACGCGACACTGGAAAACAAAGAGGGTATATGCTGTATATGTATGTATAATTCGTATATAGAAAATGCTACGTCCTTAATCTAATGGGCTGGGGCCAGAGGCCGTTTTATGAGTGGGTAATTAGTCAGGGAGCCATAAAATATGAATTATTGGGCTGTGTGAAGTATGTGCACACACATTCATACACATACATATGTGTGTGTATATGTTTGGAATTCAGCATTGACTGCGCGCATTGACTTTTCAACACTCGTCCTGCGACAGGAACTTAGCCGTGACACGCCACTTCCGCTTCCGCTGCCCCGGCCATGACACTTCAAGTTTGCAAGCAAAGTTGGTAGCAACAAATATTTATAATTACGTGCCCACACACACTCACACACATACGCACTCTTACGAAGAAACGTTAATGTGTAAATATAAATATATATGTATATATGTATATGTATTCATATTCATATTCATATTCATATAAATGCGGCGACACCAACATCCTCGTATGCTTCTTGGCTCCGCCGCCAGCCGAGGCTGTGACCCACTTTGCGTTTTATTTCACTGCTTAATGGTATTATTTGTAGTTGCTAGGGGTCGTCGGGCTATTCCAGCATTGTTTGCCTTCTACTTGTGCTGCTTCTTGCTGTTTCGGCAGCCACTGCTGGCTGCTAGTTGTTGCTATTGTTGTTTTTGTTGCACTTAAACTTTTGCGCTCATAATTGGATGTACACGCAACATCCACCCCACCCCAGCCCCGCCCATCCCAGCCCAGCCCAGATGAGCGATACGCATTGTTGCATTCGGCTGCTTAGCCGTGGCTTTAGTTGCTCTTGCTCTGCCTCCGCCTGCCTGCTCTCGGTGCTTATGTCAAGTGTGCATCTTGAGTTTTAACGACCTTCAGGCCTTGATATCTGTTAGTCACGCGAGTCCATGTCTCGCAAAAAATTAAAGCATCTGGCGTAAACTTTATCTGTTGCCCGGCTCCTGCTGACAATTGCCAACAGGACGAACTTTGACATTTTGCATGAACTGGATCTAATTTATGTATTTAGTTAATATTCGTTGGAAAAGTGTCTAATGGTTTTATTTCCATGTTGAGAGCTGTCTGCTGTTGATTTTGCTGAGACTGATTGCGAAACTTTCTCTCTCTCTCCTCTCCTCTCTTCCCTTTGTTTAGCAGTATTCTTAACATTAGAATTCCCACATATTTGATGTTAGATAGCCATTATAAAAGTGTGGCGCATAAAATAGCAAACCACATGAAGTTTAGCCACTGCCCTTCGACTACTATGCGAATAACATCAGTGTGCTCTAAACATTTATCTAAATTTATATACATTTAATAAGAAATTATGTTGTAAATTATATTATATATTATTATGTATATTAAGCACAATTGCGCAGGCAGACATTTTCTTAGATCCTTTACACAAAATAATGAAAATGGAATTGGAAAAAATACTATGTATTTCCCATTGCAAATAGTATTTTAGGTAATAGCGGTTTTGTGAGGAAGAGGTATGAACTTATTAAGTATACGTCCGTTAGTCCGTATTAACCCGTCCATCTCAGAACCGATAATATCGATTCTTTATATATGTACACCTCCTATTGATAACTAATTAAAATATTATGGAATACTTGTTACTTTTAATTACTTTTAATATTTTTAATTTTTGGAGCTCTAAAGGGTCTCACCATTTCATGATTCAGGTTATCTCATACACTCCCTTTGGACCTTCATTGCTTAACTTCGCGTTGTTGTTTACTAGCTAAATAAGCTTTAAAATTGTCCGAGCCCCTTCGCCTTTAAACTTGAAACCCTTGACCATTTGGAAATGTATTCTTGCATTGCTGCTAAGCTTTTTTGTTTGCCTTTCCGACTCTTAGGGCGATCAATTTGATTTTTATACATTTGTGCGAAAACGCTCAAAACTGTACCATTTAGAGCATCTGGCTTAATGGTTCTAGCTAGGCTCGTCGAGGAGGCGGAACTGGGCCAGGCCAGCCGTTTGCTGACTGCCTGTACTACTGTTGGCAACTATTAATCACGATTTATTGATTGTTTATCAAACTGACGCACCTGAGGCTAACTGCTGTACGCACGGGCAACACGGTAGAGCCGGCCGTGTGATGTGTCTCGTTCGGCGGATTGAGTCGACAGTCGACAGTAGCGATAACATTTAATAATGCATAGTAAACTAGCCGACAAGACGGTATTATTTCACTTCGAGACTTCAACTTCTGTGTATGCACAATCTGCAAGCTGCACACAAATTATGCATGATTGGCACTTATTGGAAATATAGCGCTCTCTCTCACACACACACACACACTTTGTCTCTTTCGGTTCGACTGTCTTTATCTGTGCGTGTGTGTGTGTGTGTGTGCGCGCCCTAAAGGTGACAGGTAGGAGCTGCAGCTGCACTCAAGATGCCAGTCGTTGCAGTATAAACAAATATAATTATGTGCGTAAATAATTACATTACTCTGGCAGCTCCAATCAGGTGACCCCAAACAAATGGCATTTGTTAAGCCAATTACGTGCACTTTCGGTGGGGTCGAGTCAGGCTGGGGCTGGGACTGGGGCTGGGACAGGTGCAGGAGGCGAGCAGCTGGCAGAAGAAGGAAGTACGCCGTGCTCCCTGTCCGTGTAATGCGTACTTCCTTCTTCCACATGACGCAATCATGCATATGTGTATTTGCATTTGTATGTGTGTGTGTGTGTGTGACAGCAGGCGACAGCTGTGGAGTTGAAATTTTAACATTTTTTGGTAAAAGGCTCAAACGAAGAGCCACGCCCACATTTGTCCAATAATCCCATCCAGACGTCTGACCAGCTCTTGGCTGATTTTCTTTCTCTGTTGTTAAAATCACTGAAATTTTTTTAAAAATAACTTGTGCGACTCCTCCATACTGTTGACACAAAGGAATTCAATAAAATTCAGAAATATCTGCATAAAACAAAGGACCCCTAAACAAGCGAGCAGCCGCCTTATTGCAAACGAATAAGGGCAGCCAAAAAGAAATTGCAGAAGTTGGCACCGACTTTCGAATACCTCACTTTTCTGATAATATGTGAAATAATTTGAGAGTCAATAAAGAAGAAATTCATATACGCGTAATTATACAATAATAAAGAGTCTAAAAGGACATTTCAAGACATTTTGCCGTTATATTATCAATCACAAATTTTTATTTTCTTTTTTAAGCTGTCCCCACGAAACCAGAGATCTTCGTAGGTGATTAAAGCCCACAGTAAAATAGTCAGATATTAGTTCACAATTAAGTGACAGCGAAACATGGATTATAATAATACACGCCTATTTATTTGGACGTATTGTTGGTTTTAAAGGGAATGCAATGTTTGTTGAGAGTTATATGCTTATATTCGTATCATCATCAACCAATAATATTTCATACTAATACTCGAAAGTAATCAGAAAAATTGACTATCGATTGTAATTGATTGAATGACAACTGTCGTTGAGCGGAAGACAAACTGAAATGCCCCGTTTTGCAGGGCATTCGCAGTTGGAAGTTGGGCCGGGCTGTGCATTCTTTGTGGGTTTTTGCATGCTTTTCAGGGCCCAGCACTTTTTATGTTTGCCGTCATTTAACGTATGTACCTGGACGTCAGGTGCTGTTGCATCAGTTTCTGTTGGCATGTCTTTGTTGACTATTCAATACGGCTGGCGGACGGAGAGACTGTGCATATGGAGAGCTGAAAAAGTTTCCATGTGTGTGCCGAAACAATAAGTGAAAAGTAAAGTTGATCATACGTCAGCACGAAAGTTTTCACGGCAAAGTTGCAAGAATCAAAATACAATGCGGCACGCTGCACGTGCTACTTTGCGATGCCAAATATTATTTAGCACCAGTCACGAGACTGCAACACGCCATTATGCACAACCACTTACTGTGGTAGAGCGCGAGAGGGGAGAGGTGGAGAGCCAAATGCAGTCGCCGTCGCTGTCGATGGCAATGGTAATGGAATTGGCTAATGGAAGGACCTCTATGTCTCTGCGGCCAATGCTCGAATGCTCGCTATGCTTGTATAGTGTGCGAGTCTGTAACATATTTAGCGGTATTCCCTGCAACGCTCGTCGAGGCTGGGTCGTGTCCTTGGCCTGTTTGGGCACTGGGCGCGTGCCGCCCTGGCTCGTCTCGTACGAGAAACGAAACTCTTCCAGCAACAAAACTCAAAAGCATAACAATTTCCCTTTGTCGTTGTTGCGCTTCTCCTGCTGTTGATGCTATAAGTATGTTGTTTTGTGAGCTTTGAATTGCTGGTCGATTCTGTGGCTGTGTCTGACATCTTTTGTTACACAATGAGACTTTAATCCATTTCTGGACATTTATAGAAGCACATATTGCAGTTGCATTACGTTTAATTAACATTGCCTGAAGTAAAATGTCATTGACTCTCAATTCATACGTCACATTTCATTTAAAAAAAAAAAAAATATTTTATAAGAGTTTTAATTAATACATAAATAACATTTTCAAGCCCACTCATCAGATCTGTATTAATTGTTTTCTCGCTGACAAATTTCAAGCATTACTTAATAAATATGAAAAGTCTTGCGAGATATAAAGCTGAAGTTCAATAAGACTTTGATGCGAAGCCAAACACTAACCCAGGGTGTTACAAATTAAGTTTAAGAATCAATTTAAGTCTTATCATTTTACAACATAAATTATATTGGCTTCATTCAATGTACTATGTTCCGTAACAAGAGAAATTGCCTTATATGTACTTCGAGCTTGAGTTATTGATCCCAGTTGAGGATTGATGTTATTGGGGAATTATAATTATAGTCGGCTTAACTTCTTTTTCATTTCATTCCTACAGAGCTTCTCAGAAATTGCCGTGTCAGAACATGTCTCACTTAAATAATGTGACTCAGTATTGAGCGAATCCTGCTGACCTCGAAAATAGCTTTTACCAAAAGATATATAGTTAGGTAACCTTGGGAGGTACAAGAGCCCGTGGCGAAGGCAGCACAGGTGTCGTCCTATGAAATACACCACAGTGCCATCACGTGCCATACTTACTATGCTTTTACCTAGGAATCGGACTCAGACTAAGCGGACCGCCTGCTATGTAAGGTATTTTATTCATAAAACATCACCCGCCTCTTGAGAGGAAAAAAGAGTGCTAAAAATTGAGTTGCACTTAGCGAAATTACCATAAAACATTATTACTGCTTCGAGCACGACAGCAATTTATCCAACCCGAAGCCGAACTTAGCCGAAACCAGCTGAAACCCAGGACCGACTCCACGACCTAGGCTAGGCAAGGATAGTCCAAGTGGTAAAGAAGAGTGCAAGTCCCAAACCTATTTGGGCCATTTCGGCTACAACGCCAGCAAATATTTAACCTGCTGTGCAGAGTACGGAGTACGGAATGCGGAGTGTGGGAGCTCTGGGTTTTTCTGTTCCAGCGGAAACACCCAAATTGACCGTGGCGTCAATTTGGCTCTCGCGCCGTTGTTGCATGCATACGAGTATAATAAAATACAAATTGCAGACAATTGATTTTTCATATGATTGCTGCATTCCTTTGGGTGTGCCGAAAAGTAGGCAAAGGTTAATTGCCCTGTGCTCCGCCTCTCGGTCCCTCTGCATACACGTATTTGAATGTCAAAGTGAAGTACAGCTAGTTATTGACCCTTGCGTCGCAGTGCTCTGCTCTCATCAGAAACACGTGATATATACGACTAGATAAACACCAAATACGACTGGGAGATGGGAGCTGCCGAGGAGGAGTACTCGATTGAATTGATTATTTCCCAATCTACACATATTGGTTAATACGTGATAAATATATTGA
This sequence comes from Drosophila aldrichi, assembly GCA_035045965.1. Classification (NCBI taxonomy): domain Eukaryota; kingdom Metazoa; phylum Arthropoda; class Insecta; order Diptera; family Drosophilidae; genus Drosophila; species Drosophila aldrichi. The sequence goes on along the minus strand of JAWNOM010000341.1, from coordinate 1,299,482 downwards.
AGATATATGTATATAAAAATAAGAGATATATAAATATGTGAGGATATACAAATGCGAATAGCAGCGGTATTTGCAAATAACTACCACAAAAAGAGATGCCCATGCAAATCAAATAAATATATTAAAACAATAGTTTATTTATTGAAAACGGAAAAAACATGTTTGCATATGCTGCTAAAGTGGACAATCGGACGAGCCAAACAAATAAGATTTACCAATTGAATATCTAAAATGCAAACAAGCCAAGTTGAAAAGCGAATTGGTTAAAAATACATTCGAGCCTCGCGTTCAGGTGATCACCGGGCCACCTGTGGTCAGGTATGCATGCAGATAAATGAATATGTGGTATTATTTTGCAAATTTACTCTGTTGAATATTCAGTAGGTTTTTCCGACATTGCGCCTATAAAGTGGGCTTATGCCTAAATAGGAAAAAACCTGGCTGGAGTTGATATGTGTGTTAAATATCTATTCACGTTTGACACATTTCGGTATAACTGTAGATATCATTTGCATAATTTATTCATTTTTGTTCAACGATTTCGTCAATTATTTTTAGTGGACGAGTTTTAGTTAATATTTTTTAAGTCCTCAATAATTTAGCTGTCACATATTTATATGCATATGTATGTATGTACATATATATGAGTACTACTAAATAAATATTTTAGAGCCGAGTGTAAACGCACTAAATAAATCTGTTATACAAATATGAGATTCGAGAGTGTGTATTTGGCTTTTTTTAATCTGCATTCAATATAACAAACAGTTTGATAGATGAAACAATAAGAGCATGTGCACAGGAATTTATTTATACCTGATAAATATTTGGGAGTTTCGGGCCCCTGTACTCACCTGAACGGAATGATCCAAATTATTGATGATGCGTATCACCCGACCTGCACTGCGCTTTATCGAGCCCGATGTGGTCGATAATGTGCCCAAATCCGCTTCCATTATTGAGGGCTTTCGACTGGCGGGCTTCGAGCCCCAGCCCTGATTTCCGGGTGAAGCGTACCACATGCCGTTCTTTTTACCGTAGCTGGCGGGCTGTCCACGGAAACGAAAATAAACAAATAGGAAAATACGTAAATTGTTGGAAACTCCACCGCTGACCATATACAAATATATGTATGTATGTATATATACATATATACGCGAGCGTATGCGTGTGTTTTTTTTTTTTGTCTTTGTGTTCGCGATTGTGTGTATATTGTGGGTAGGCGTTCGTTTCGTTAAGTTGACGTCTTTTGTGAAAAATTTTCGCACAAATCTGAAATTAATGAAATTGTTTTGCCAAACGCAATAGACATGGTCGAAATCAGTGACACTTCCATCGACTGATATATGTATATCTATCGACTGAAATATGAAATTTGGTTTATAAATATATATATTATAAAAGTGGTTGAAATATTTTGAAAATCTATTACAAAATGTGGTTAACTTCACTTCCTGAACGAGTAGAAAAAATAAATTCTAAGGAAGTCTAGTCGGAGTACGAGATCTACTGATCCCCGATCGATCTGTGGTCGATCTCAATCAGTTTGCTGCTGAAACATAAAGTTGACAATTATACCTCGATTTCCCATTTGCAATGAGTTCAGGGTATACAAAATAGTGCTAAAAGTTAATGGCCCAGTGCTTAAAATGTTGCAAGGCTTTTTAAGAGGTGACAATTTAATTTGAATATCACGTGAAACGGACACTTTTCAAATTAATTTCATGCACAAATATATATTTTTAATGAAACTGCCGCAGGAGCTCTAGATTCAGAAGCTCAAATTGAAAATAATCCAAATTCATTTAAAACACAATTCTTCAGCCAACATTTGTGCAATGCTTTGCGACAGCCTGACCCCAATTACGCAGCAAGGCCTGTCGAGACGAAATATACTTTAAATAAATAACCACATACACATACATACATATATGTGTGTCTGTATGTATGCACACATGTATGTTATATGTGCGGTGCATACATATTAAATCTGAATTCATATGTATGTACATGTATGTATATGCTCTGACACAGCACGCACACAGGGCTCCAATCAAAATCAAGGCTCTTAATTGAAATTCAACAAAATGCTGTATCAACCACGTTCTCCAACATTTTTTCCAAGTGCGAAATCTCACATGGGAATATATGAATTTCAATAAATAAATAATAATGTCACTAAGTGTGAATATAATGGGTTTCCCTTCCAAGTATGTCTAATACGCCCCAGACTCGATTCAAAGGGCGCGTGGAGCAGAAGTAGTAAAGCAAATGAGTGGCTTCGTCTGCAGTTATCATGAGCTGCTCTAATAGCTTAATATTTTTATAACTAGCCGGACTTTTATTATTCGATAGACAATAAAAACGGATGAATTCCCTATCAAGATTGTACAGAGGAAATTCTGATGGTGGCAAATTTGAATTAGTTATACAATAATTGTTTACATAAACTAACACATCAATTTTCACCGGTTACCAGATACAAAATACAGATTGCAAAATATCGTATATTTGATCAGTCGAGGAAGAGGTTGAGGTGACTTAAAATCAACTGGACTTTTGACATCGAAATGCTTGAACTCAAACATTACTTCGTGTGCTAATGGCAGGGAGATGATTCGGGTCCTCGATTATTGCTGTTATTGGGCTTGCATCTTCTGATGAAAACCTACTTTAACTAACGCACTTATAGCTGTGCTACTAAGCAAATAGCTTTGCAAAAGCTTAAATTACGCGCTCAATTAAACTTTGAGCAACTCGGAAAACTGAGCAGTAGCACGCAGGCAGACGAAGTAAGCGCAACTTCAAAGCCCTTCGTTTGAGGTGCAGCCTCGCAGAAAATTCATTGAAGCAATCCACAGGGACCATGGACCATGAGCCCTTCAGCTGCTCAAGTAGTATCCCAATCGCAGGAACAGCTTACCCACACTTCTTCCACATTAGCCATTATCGTCCTGATTATTATTACTTGGGGATATTTAATTTTATTGTCGTAAGCGAAACGGTTGTTATGCAAATATCTTGTAAACAAATAAATACGTAAACATGAGAGGAAGTCTAGACTGGTTTCTGTTATTCGGAACATAATTCAACACTTGGCCTACAATACTAACAGAGAGTCTGAAAAGCCTTTGCGTAAAAGCATTCCCTTACCCACTTATAGTTTATGTCTTACACACACTGATAAATGTATTTCAGTTTGTTTGTTTCTTTTTTTTTTTTTTTTGTGAATCTATACTTAAATATATACAAACCGAAATTCATTATATGGTACAAATATGTACTAATATATGTAAGTAAGTCAATAGTTTTCAGCAATATCCTAGTTCGTCCTCTAAAAGTTATAACTAACTGTTTGTATTCAATATTACTCACATTTTGTGAATACCTAAATTTATGGGTTTATGCTCTGAACCATTCGAAATCACATTCCAATTTTGTTAAAAATTGTCTCAGTCATAGTTAAGTTATCTAAAATTTAAAATGGAAATTAAAGAGTATAATTTGCCAGTGCACTCGAGACTATTACAGTTTCATTTATTTGGTTTTATGCGTAATATTCCAAGGGTGCTTATGCTTCTGAATGAGTGAAAAGCTGTTTCTAAATTATTCAAGGATTTTGTTTCTTTTTCAAAGACTTTCATTTGATTTGCTGTATTCGGATTTCACTAATGAATCCGTGTATATAAAATCATCAGGTGAGTGAAAAGTTTGTAACAGACCGAAAATCTTGTTAGTCCATTCTATAGTCTATTTGGTCCATCTGCCTTAAACTTATTTGTGGGGAATAATTTATGAATACTGAATTTGTGGTTAAAAAGTTTTAAGCCACTCAAATGCGATTTTGTGACGCAGATCTTGCATATTATTGGTCTGCATGCAAAAGGCATTTCATTCCTTTGTGGACTTCAAATGAAATATTTAAACATGCGCATACGGGGATCAAAAAATGGCAGTCGCACAGCCTGCACACGTAGACCATTAAAAAACACTTAGAAAAACAACAAAAGTCATTTAAACTTTTTACCAACTTTTTTTTCTGCAGTTTGACTGTGTGTATACGGCAAATAGCAGAAAAAATGCGAAATTAAGAGATGTGTGCCGGTGGATGTTGGGCCGTGGGTAGTGGGTGGGGGATTGGTTGGGATGTTGGATAGTTGGGATGTTGTGGAATTGTGGGGGTGGGCCCATTGTTTACACTGAACACTGACCCAAGACTTGGTCGGCGATGTGAGCATCACAAAGGGCGAACTTTCCTCGCTATCCTCGTCGATGTACATTTGGGCGAAAGTTTTGCACTAGCCGTTGATGAGTCCGTGTTGGCCGTTGAGTGTTGGGCGTTCTGAGCCCTGCGGGTGCGCCAGTTTGCTTACTTTAGTTGCCTCTTTGCTTTTAATTCACTTGCAGTTGCAGTTTTTCTTTACAAAAACAATAACAGCAACAACAACAACAACAACAACAACAGCAACAGCAGCAGGAACTGCACACAGCATTAAGTTAATAATAAATAAACGTAGTTTTCTCGCCCGCCAAAGCGTAGTGTGTATAGCTTAAACGTTCACTTTGTCTGGCTGCCGTTTTAAAACGTGTTAATTGCAGGAATTTAATTTAATAGCACTTTAAATTAGTTGATTGCTTGTCCAGTGCAAACAGATCGCGCTTATGCAACACCACATGATAGATAGCCATAGCCATAGTGATAGTCAAAGGCATAGTCGTAGTCGTAGTCGTAGTCGTAGAGTCAGAGAACGACACGCGTTTCATGAACTTTCACTTGAATTTTAATTGTATTTCGTTCAGTGGCTTCTTGCGTCTCATTCAGGTATCGTTCCCTTGGCGTTTGCCAACCGACTGCGGCTAAGTGGCTGAAATTCAAAATCGAAAGGCTCGCTTGTTCAGAGCGCCAGACCACGGCAAGCCAAACCAAGCCACGCCACATCACGTCACGTCACGCCAGGCTACACACTACGTTACGTTACGTTACGCTATCCGATATCATCTGACCATATATATATATATATATATATATATATATGTACATACATATATAAATTTGTATATGTATTTATTGTATTCATTATATACATAAGGCAATATTGCGTGTATAATACACGTGTTGTATACATAAACCATATTCAAATTACCAACTTGACGCCCAGCCTTACGACATCGTGAGTCCCGCTACTCTCGCTCACCCCGACAACTGTATACCAACACAATTACAGCTCACTACAACTGTATACTCCGGCCAGTATGCTATACTACTTGTACACTTGTATTCATTTATTGCTCAGTCCAATCAGCAATAGCGATCTCTAGCCGCATGCATTAGCTGCCATTTTGTTGTGTCCGCTTTCTCTTTTAGTTGTAGTTCTATTAGTGGTAGTGTTGCTATTGGTATCTGTATTTGTATTTGTATTTGTATTGGTGTTGGTATCGGCATTGGTAATAGTATAGAAATTGCTTTAGTATTGGTCCGTCAACAATTCCGTAGTACCGCCACTCGACGCTGAGTGGCGCTCAAAGTTCATTGAGTATGTCAACAGCTCCAAAGGGTCGCCAAAAATATTGTACACAGCTGCAAGTCGGCAGATGGAACAGTCCCGGCCAATATTCATGGACCAGCTAAAGTATATTGCAGTTTTTTGTACTTCATGGATTCTATTAATTATTGTTGGCCAATACAACTCCCACTCCCCAACGCAGCCCGTTGAACATTTTGGTTGCCCAAGAGCTTCCAGCTACGGCTACGGTTACGGCAGCAGGAACTCACTTGGTTTTTCCCACGCACACCATCGACGTTGGGGCGACTTTCTTCCTTTGTGTTTGGCTTTGCGTTGACTGGCATAGCCACTAGTATAGCACTGGCATGCTTCTGCGAGTGTTGCCTTTGGTGTGGGCATTGCTGGTATTGACATAGGTAAGGAAGAGGAGGTATTGGAGCGGCAGTAGTGTTGGCACTGCTTCATAGTATCGCTATTGGTATTGGAATTGGTATGCATGCCAAGCAGTTTCGTCCTAAGCTCCGGCACTCGCTGCTCAGACTGGCCTCTGCGCTCAGTGAGTTGTTGTAGTAGTTGGCTTATTGCTTTTCACTTTGAGTGGCTTATTCGGATATTTATTACCATGTCGGTTGTGTTTGTGTTTCATTTACAAGTAGCACGCACTCTTATCAACTCCCACTCTCCTGCGAACTGGCAAGACCTTTCAATTTCTTCTTGGCGCTGAAACTCTTACATTACTCGTTTCATCATCGTCTGTCTAGAACTCTTCTGAGTTTCATTGTCAAATTCGTTTCCTTTTCCGCTTCGATATAGAATATACCTTGAACATCCAAAGATATGTGTGTTCAAACATGTTGCTGAGCTAAAGGCGAAACTCAATGGAAACTTCGACTAAGAAATACTTTACCACTAATTAGAATTAAGCAACAATTTTATACTATTATTGTAACTAAAATTTTTTGTTTTCGATTGATTGATTAGCCGATTTGCCACTCCCACATATATTCCTTTTATGCAATTCAATAGAGTATGCTATCGGATAGTCGTTAAGTTTTTAGTTTCTAGCTCCAGTACTGTAGGAAATGCAGTTTTTCCCAATTATCCGCGTCCTCTGTGGGCGTAGATACATAAATTCTATCCAGAGAAGAAGTTAACAGTAACTCAGCTATCCAAATTTAATGTCTCTAGCTCTAAAACTGTATGAGATAGATATATCAGACAAGCTTTTTCGTATTTGGTGGAATTAGAAAAAAAAAAACACCGGAAATGCATTTTCCGATAAGCCATGTCCCTAATGGGCGGATCGAGAAACACACTATAATTTAAGGGTATAAATTTCATTCGTTCATACGGACGGACATTGCACGAAATCAATATACTCACTTCACTTTCCTGAACGAGAATAAAAAGTACATATAGGAATAAAAGTATCAATAACTATTTTAACTTTACTCGGTTTGTACACATAAATGAAATCAAGCTTAGAAAATAAATTCTATTATTTGTCCCGATTCAGTATTCCCAACGCTTGAGCCAAATGAACGTCCATCAAAGTATTTATATTAGCTGAATAGTATAGAGTATATAGGTTAAAGGCACTTATAGGCAATCAATATAATAAAATAACAATTTAACTGTTAACAAAAAATAAATAAAATGCGATAGTTGCTTCCCTTATATATCTGTTTCAATCCCTTGACCCTACTGATAATGAAGTATCAGAAGAAAATGTAGAAAATTTATCTGAAAGTAGAATCTCTGCAGAATGTCAAGAATGTTGATAATGCGTAAAAGTAACAGATGAAATAGGACATCAATTTCAGAAATAATATTTCAATTTCTGAGATAAAGAAATTTGGGTAAGTGTTGTTCAAGCTGACATAATTTCCCAATTACCTAAGCTTATAATTTGCTTTTACACTGCGTTATGAATGTTATGAGCTTTGAAAGTAAATTTAACTCTGATTTTTAAATACAAAACTTAAATAGGCAAAATCTGTCTAACATGTTTTTTTTTTTTATAAATTCAATTTTGCATGATTTCAGTGAGAAGCGCTTCACTCCTCACTAGAATGAAAATGTTGAATCAAATATATATGTGATAGTTCACTTGCAGCCATCACAATATGCAATCTGTAGTCCAATTGAATCAATGGAGCACAATGTGTTTTATGGTAATTTTTAAATTGCTAGATTAAAATCGAATTTGATTTGCATAGCAATGTTAGGAATGTTATCAGCCAAGACAACTAAATGCGGGGTATATATGACTAAACACGAATCATACAGAGAAAAAATAAAGCATTATATATTTGAATTTAAAATTTATAAATTATATTTAAGAAAACTTTTACGAAATGACGAATGCCTTCGTTTGAGTCTGTTTTAATTTTATTTAGCTTTACCCGACTTTATCAAAATCATTTCAAATTGAGTTAAAATCAAAATTGATTAGCTTAGTGAGTTAGTACTCAACTATTGTTTTCTTTCCAAGTCGCTTAAGACTTGATGGTCCTCTAGATTTTTCAATTTCAATTTAAATCATAAACAAGTTTTAATATTCACAAATAGTTGTTAATTCCTGGCAAACTGCGTTCAACTAATTCTATCCCGAGTATTTTCCTCTCTGTACGTATGTATGAAAATCGTTGGCTATGAAAATCGCATGCCATGTTATTTGTCGAGTTTCTACACTGTTGCAATATTTTTTAATAAAAGCGACGCAATTGGCCAAAATATTCGCATTGTCGGCCTAAACTATGCCAGTGGTCAGCATTGTATTGCATAGTTCTGTGAGCAGAGCCAACTTGCGAACATATTTTCAATTTCTATTGTCCTTGTCAGGGCCCACACTTCAGTCTGGACGCCTAGTCCGGCGGGCTCGGACGCCGCAACGGTTGGATGTCGCACAAGTTGTTAATAAAACTTTACCGATTTTATGCCTTGGCGAAATGATTACTGCGGAGCCCACAATTTAAAGTTTTTAGCGCACATAAATCAAAGATCCGAGCCGAAAGCCAAAGCTAAACCGCAACTCAGGGTCTACTGACTATACTGTTCCAGGTTCTGGTTCTGGTTCTGGCTCTGCTTCAGTTTTGATATTGTTTCTGCGTCTGCTTCTGCTTCTGGTGCTGGTGCTGGTGCTGGCCAACGCGTGCGTGCAAAGTTGTTTAGTGAAAAACTTGAACTGGACACAGCCGTTGCCATTATTCTCGTAGAGAGCAAAAAAGAGTCCAAAAGTAGAATTAAAACAAAAGCCCTTTGGGCCAGGCAGGGAGGCGAGTGTGTGTAAGAGAGTGCCAGAGGCAGACTGAGAGAGAGAAAGAGAGAGACGAAGGAACGTGAGCATAAAACAAAAACCAGTGCGGCATGGAAAATTAATAAAAGTCATAATAATACTCGCAATTTCCTTCACCCTGCCCACATTTCGACAGAAGCTTTTTGCATATTTGAACTACGAATATACTTGAGGATATTTCCTGGGGAAACGGGGCTAGACCAAAGGAAAAAGAAACTCCTTCGGTCGTTAGATACTGTTATCCCCTGGCACTCTGCTCGCATTGCTCCGTTGCTTTTGATTTAAACAGTTTCAAATGTTGTATATTGTTGGCTCATTTATGTGTCCTTCATAGTTTTATTATTGCTATTTCGTTCTCTTTACTTACTAAATACGAGTAAACACGTACATGCTGGACGCCCCTCCCCAGCAAGCCTCCGCCTGGGCACAGCATTTCTGCCGACCCTCATCTCTCTTGGCCGACTGCCCCCGCCAAGTCGAATTATTTTTATGCAACATTCGTGCGGAAGTGGCATGGCTGGTGACTTATCGCCGTCATTCTGCCGACAATAGTCGTGCGTCCATTCGTCGCCTATTGTCAGCTTCTAGCTGCTTGCTCAGAGGAGCGCCGTCGCGTCGTTTGGGTGTGCGTGCGTGTATAAATAATTTCGGTCTTTATTATTTGTTTAGGTGTAAATATTTCAAGCTCACAAATCGGCCGAATACTGAATAAAAAAAGTGTAGCTCGCGACGAGAGCAAGAAAGAGGTCGAGGCTTATGGCTTAATTATTCCCATGCATGAAACGCGTTGCCATCCGGCCCAAAGACGGAGCCTTGGCACTCTTGTGCCTCTGCGTGGACGTGGCTGCAAGGTTGTAAGGCTGTAAGGCTGTAAGGCTGTAAGGCTGTAAGGGTTTCCCCTTTTTATTGTGCCTATGACCTAAGAAATGATTGCTAAAGACTTTGGCATGTTCAACCGGTGACCCGTAGGCTCGCTCGTTTGGATTGCTTTATGCTTGGCCTTTTGTTTGGATTGCTTCTGATTTTTAATATACTTATTCCTTTACGCACGCGTATAACACATAATTTTTATGATTTATAAAACCTTTAGTGCGGCGTATTTTTTGTCTTAATTATTTCCTTCATGCTCGCCTTTAATTAATGGCCACATCAACACTGGCTTCGCCATTGAGTCAAGTGCTCCCGTTTTCTTAATTTCCAGCGTGGAGGTCAATATTGTCATAAGCTCTTGTCGTTTGTTTAGAGGTTAAGAAATAGCTACAAGAGTGGTGCGAGGGGGAGTGGCCTACTAGTTGTTGCCATGTACGCAATCCTTTCCCTCTCTCTCTATATTAATATATTTGTACAGAGACTGTCCGATTAGGTGATACCCCATAGCCTATAACCTTCAACCATCGCTCGGCACTTAACGAGCAACATGCCATATGGAAGTAGAGCACGGATGGAGTTTCGTCAGCTACTTAGCTGTTCGAGAATATCAAATTAAAATAACGAATGTTAATTTATGAACACTTTGAAGAAAATGCATAGCTGATTTGAATTTAATTACGAATTTATGCGACACAAAAGCTTTTTTGTGGAGTTGACATTGGGCGCTGTTTTGTTAGCCGATAAACGTTATGCAAATTGGAGTTTGGCTCGCGAGACGAATGGATCAATATCGCGAGTCGGACTCGTTATTCCTCAAAGCGCTGACAAATTGTTGATGAATTTGATAAATAAGTTGGTCTGAGAGCCGTGCGCAGAGTTGGGGGCGTGTCCAACTAATTGCACTTCGTGACGAGTCTTGAGCCTGTCTTGGGCAGGAGTCTAATGAGTGGGACAAGGCGCGTAGCAATGCCAACTTTACTAAATCATTTCGGCCATGTTAGACCATGTCTGAGGTCGGCTGCGTGGGAGTTGGCGTGGTGACCAGGCTAGCGGTGCTATCAGTGTCGACTGTCATGGACACACAGAGACAAATACTATGTTATGTGTATCCGTATGGTCTGCATGCATGCATAGATATGTATGTAATAGCACACATACATATGTATGTACATGTACATGTGTATGTGTATGTGTGTCTTTAGCATGCCCAGTGACATTTTCTGCTCCATTATTTTCATCATGTCTGACAGACGACCCGTCAACATGCAAGTGGAGGAGCGGCCCAACACGTAACTGTTACTTCAACTGTTTTCGCATTGCGGCCTCCGAGTCTTGCCAACTGTCCGGAGTCCCTTTCTTCTGTCCATATGCGATTGCGATGGTGTTCGCAAGGGACGTGTAGCTACATACATACATACATATATGTATGTTATGTTGGCTGTTGCATGCGTTTGAATGAATGCCGTGTCCCCACACATGCTGCCAGAGCAGACAAATAGCTAAGTATACACTTATTACTTCCGCTTTTCCGCTCGCATGTCGCCACATGCATGCACATGTACATACATCTTAAGAAGAATCATCTGTGCATCAGAGTAATGCATTAAAAATATCCACATCCCACCCACACAAAGAGTTGCATGCACCCCAGCTGACAGTTGTATATGGAGTTTCCATGTCGGACGAACGAATGCCATAAGAGTTTGCTGGCATCTTTTGTTTTGCAAAACGGATCCGTTCCCATTTTTCATACATTGTGCTTAAATTTATGCATATATGCGAATAGTCCTTGCAAATAACAAACTGATACTGTGGCATACTGCGTATGCAAATTTGACAGTCTCCGCCTCATTATTTGACACCATAATAATTTGTGACCAGAATACATTTATGGACACTGACGTAAGAGCACATGCACACGCACACACGTATGTACATACATGCAGGACGCTCAGTTAATAAGGAAATATCCTTTTACACATGTGACCCCAATAATTTTCAGAGTTCTTAGAGCCTGAGTCATTGGCGAACTATGCGCTTGCATTACTAATAATAACCATTATACAAATGTATGCACGCGGCGTCTGGGAGGGTGGGAGACATATGTACATATGTATGTGTGAGCTTCTGCTCCTGCCTGTGTGTGTGTGTGTGTGAGGGTGAGATGGTGCGTGTATTTACATATGCTGGATCGGGGGTGTATATTTTGTGCTGTGTTGTGATTTATTGCATTCGTGTGCCAGATTTAACAAATGTAATGCGCCACACTCCCAACTCTCTCTCTCTCTCTCTCTCTCTCTCACACACACACACACACACACTCCGTCTCTCTCCCTCTCTCTGTCTCGCCAGCTCATGCATATGCAAAGTTTCGAATATTTTGCCTGCCAACACTATGTGAGTGCGTCATTGTACTTAGAGTCTGTAAAATGTCTATGCGTTGTGTGAGGGAATGTATGTGGGTGGGCTTCTGCTATAGCTATAGCTATAGCCTGCATAAATATTCCGCACGGACTCATATTTCTTGCAGCGTTTTGTGTAGGTCGTAAAGTGGCGCGGACATACGTGTCTGAATCATTTGACTTCCGTTTGCGTACAGAATGCTACTCTGACTTGCATTGTTCCGATTTGTTATTAAATGGATTATGTGATGAATTTTTAAATTGGTTTTATTATCCGTTAAGGAACTCACTCTTGATAGTCTTTTAAAAAAAGGCTTTCGATATTGCCATGCTCGCATCTTCTACAACACTTGACACTTGATCCTCAGCTCATATTACCTTTCATCGTTGCAAACGACAGATGATTTCACTGATAATTGTGAAGTAATAGTTAAACACAACAAACTGTTTGAACCCTCTATCATTTTACTTGAATGTACAGTGGAACCATTACATATATTATCAAAGAAAAATATACTCTTCTGAAATAGCGTTAAATTGTTTCGCATGGCGGTAGTTAAAAAATCTCAATTGGGCTTTTTAGAAACGTTACTGATCCAAACATGTTTCATTAATATTGATGGGAAAGACTTTCTGATTAGGGATAATAAAAGATAAATAGGATTTTTACATATTTACAGAGGATATCCTCATCACAGAGGTAATACAAATAATATATGTATATATACTCTGATGGTATGATTTGTTTTCAAGCAGTTTCAAGACGGACTAGTTTCCTGTTGAGTATTTACACCACAATTTTATACAAATATTGTAAGCTGGATATAGGTCCAGCTGAGTACAATACATCCTTTAGTAAAGATGAAATACATTTTTAGAGTATAGACTTATTGGAATGGAAAGGCAAGAAGGCAAGAAGGTGCCTTTCCATTCCAATAATTCTATGACTCTCTCATGTCTAAATTACCAGTTGTAATAATTAGTATAGCCTTAAAAGACTTTAATTAATTTATAACATCAGAATACACAATAAAGTCTGAGCTGAGATTGACAATATATCAGGCACATGGAAAATATTCAATATATTATCAATATTGTGAATACAAGATATAAATTATATCGAACTATAACTCTCCACTCTTGCATTCACTAAAATCAAAATGCAATTGGTTATTAAACGTTAACATTCTATATGATCAATACTTGCAATCAGGCTTTAGTTTAATACATAGATCCGGAATAATCCCTAAGCAACATACAATCAGGCTGCAAAAGTGGGAAGACTATAATTGATAATCCCATTGCCTATTGCTGGAGCTGCCCGTTGCAAAGGTGGCAAATATTCAATTTATTAATGCAGTCTAGAGTCCCCCAAGCCCTTCAATAGCTTTGGCATTTAATCAGTTTACCTTGAATTGAAAATATATATAGGCACATAGGTGTATGTGTTATTGATTCGGTCTTTGAACGACTCTTCAGAAGTGTTTGAGAGACTCGAAGGAAAGATTACAATCAATTGATATTTACGTGCGATGTTTGTAAAAAGGCATTTACGGCGGACTCTTTCGCCCAAAAATCACGGAGTGTTGACTTCTCGGGAGGCTCTCGGGTCGGGTAGGTGGTCATCTCCGTCGTGGTCGACTCGGCGTACATGTGGTCGGTAATTGGCTTTTCTTGTGCGGATTAGCTAGCCTTGATTTGCTATTTTTGGCATGGAATGTGTGCCTTGACTTGATTCGCCTAATAAATGAATTAAAAGCACGTGTCACTTGGCCTGACCTGATTTATGCGGCAATGCTTTGCTCGCCTCTTGCTTTGGCTTTGGCTCTGGCTCTGGTAATTTGAATAATTGGCCTTACGACACCATATGGACCGTGTAAAAAAGCATTTATCACAGCTAATATAATTAATGTCACTGCCACTACACTTGCAGCATAAATCATATGCCTTGAGAAAATCGTTTGCACGTTCTAATCCGCGCTTAGCAAATTATGTTTGAGCGCAACTTTTTGGGAGCCACTCTTAATGGCGTATTGCTTAGACCCGGACCCGGACCCGGACAACCACAATACCCGTGCTGCCGTATTACAACTGTTTGGCCTGTGCGCGCTGCTTGCGCCATTTGGCTCTTCGCGCCTATGTCCGCTGCAAAGTTTCGCGTCCGCCAGACCACAGGCGACAATATGGCGCAAATATTGCATTGCATACATTAACATAAGCAAACAAAAACCGATCCACCAACAGAAGCGGCCAGCCCAGGCCGAGTGTCTTGACAGTGTGTGTATGTGTGTGTGTGTTTGTGTGTGTGTGGCAAGGTCTAATGGAATTTTCAAATAGCTCACAAACTTTATATAAAATCTACACAATACACACAAACGGCTGCGCTAACGGTTCCGCCAAAGAAGACGATGACGGTAACGATGTTAGGGTTAGGGCTGTGGTTGGGGTATGGGGTCTGGGGGGCTGGTCGTGGTGACACGTTAGCCATCAACAACAATGTCGACGACACACATGCAGAACGACTATGGCGGCGTTTCAATTGCACTTCCGCTTGTACCAGTTTTCATTTCAAAACTCATAAGTTTTAGTCAACGAGGCGACGTTGACGATAGCGATGACAGCGTCGTCGACGACGACGTGACCAACTTGGGCATGCCCGGCTCAGCTGGCTGCTTGGGCAGTGCACGATCTTGCGGCACGAGTATTTGCAAATTCTAAAACTTTTCAATATGTCGTCGTACTGCGGCACACACTGTGGGGCAAATTGAAACTGTCATTGGCAAAAATAAATAATTTTGCGAACAGCTAAGCAGATAGCAAATGACCAACGGCTTTGTCCGCATGTGTGGGGGCTTTCAAGCAGACACATGTTCAGGCGTGCTAGAGCGAAAGCCAAGGAGGAGATTGACATTCATTGACTCGTTTTCATTATGCAATGCTCGGTATTGATCCCTTGTCCGGGCAGCGAAAGCTGTCTTGGAAAAATAACGGAAGTGTGCCCTAGCGCCCAAGAGACGGCCTCGGCGTCGACGTTGACGTCGGCCTCTTCCGCCCCCTTTTCAGCTGCTTGACAACTTTCTCCATTAGCGCACAATGGAACACGACACACAAGTCGAATTTGTTGTCTGAGCCATCAATTCAAGTTGAAGACGCCTTCTCGCCGTTCGCCATTCGGCTTTCGCCATTCCCTTGCCCCCCTTCCTACTCCCATTTCCCAGCCAGGCGACACCAATTTCGCTTCGTCTGTGTTTTATTGCTGCGCGCATTTAGTCGGGGCGCCGTCGCCTCCTGAATTGAGTTGTTTTGCATAGTTTAAACAAATCCCTTAACGGCAAGGCTTGGTCAGGAGTTATGAAAATATGATGGGGTCATTGGGGGACATTGTTGCTTCGCCGCTATTCCAGCTGCACAGAGATGCCTGTGAATAATTTATATATATTTGGCAAATGGGATAAATAGTTGAGGTGCTTTGGCTTGTGTCGTTTTGTCGTTGTATAAAATTTGTGATCATTTGTTTCAGCCGCTGTTGCCAGTTGGCCACTTATTTCTTGGCAGCCAGCAGCGAGCGTGCCAGCATCTGGGATAGACCCCTTCCTGCCGCAAAAAATGAGAGCAAACGAAAAACAAAAAACAGACTACAATTTCTAATTACTGTCATTTGGCTCTGGCTTAGGTTTTGGGCTTTGCGGCCATTCAAAGGCAGGGGAAGATGCCAGCATTTCGCTAATTTGTGCTGCGATATGTCTGAGCGCGCACAATTTGGCTTGGCTCTGGCACAATACAATTATTTGGCGGCTTGTTTTGCGTTTAATCAATTCATTGGGATTGAGGTTATGGGTCTTGGGATCCATAAAAGGGTATAAAATGCGGCGACGGCTTACCCGAAGTAAGCTTCTCGGTTGCCGTGTAAGTAATATGTATGTATATAAAATATGGAATATCTTTTAAAGGAGCTCAATATTGCAAATGTGATAAGACTTCCTTGAAGTCGTGCTCTGCTACGAAATATAACGCCATGGCTCTATTAATTTATAGTTGTTCGGCTGCAACCACGGCAACTGTCCTCCGATATTTATTCAACGCCACTCCTTGTTGGTGTTTACGTCGCAGTTTCTGATGCTGCAATTAAAAACGCTGATATATGTTCTTTTTACAATTCAATAAATTCACGCAATGCTTTACTGCCATCTGACTGTCTAGCCATTTGACTGTCTGACAGTGCGACCGGCTGACCACCCATTTACCCTGGGCGCTACTTTTAGCCCAGTGCCCAGTGCCCAGTGCCCCGTGCGCCTTGTATACAATTTATTTTGACTCTTTGCACGCGAGCAATTTCGAATCCTGCAACCAATGACAGTTTAATTAATTGCCACACTGTAATGCGTTTTAAATTGTCATGTTTATACAGGAATGTCCGGCGGGTGTCAAGAGCTCGGAAAGCGCTGCCAGTCGGCCCGCTCACACCGAGCGGTGGGTGGATGCTGACCAGTGGCTGTTGAACAATGAACAATGGTCGAGAACAGAATTCAATCAGCCAAAAACACTTATAATATTTCGCAAAAATAACTCAAGAGCTGTAGCAGTCGGTAGTGCTCTCATGCAGATACCCTGCATATATCTTAGTATTGTTAGACAGATGATGATCATACTACATTTATCTTTCAATCGAGGCGAAGAGCTGAGTCGATATACCCTTATCCGTCCGTAAATCTGTCATCTAAGTACCCGCAAAAGAGTAAGTAAGTAAGGAGAGATCAAGGCTGTATTTAGTTTCATTTTTATCTTATTTTCTATTGTGAACGTTTCTCTCAAATTGAAATAAATTCTTTATGAAATTTTTCTCGGATTGAAGTAAAGAGTCTTATTATTATTAATATTATTTTGACTGTCTCTTATTTAGAGGTGTAACAAATATTCTAATACCTCCTGTCAGTAATTATATCTATAGCTAAATGGCTTATAATATGGTAATTAAATGAACTCCTTCTGATATTAAAATATATTCAATATTTTGCAGTGTTCTCTTAAAGTAATATCCACTGTATCGAGTGTGTTGTTGGCTTTATTATTTTCAATTTGTGTTCCATTGCTTTTAATAATTGTTATTATTGGTCTGGTCGGGTGGCGATGTTTTCTCTCTTGTGTGTTTTTAATTTCAACACCTACATACATACATATATGAATATATGTCTGCAATATTTATTTCATCAGCGCTTGTCGCTTTACGTCTGCTGCGTTTCAATTAAAACATCGGATTTACACTTGACCACAGCATTTGAAATGCCTGAATGGCATTTAAATGGCATCAAACGTGTCTATTATGATTTGAAAATGCCTCGCAATTGGCAGCCAGTAATTTGCTAAAGTGCTTTTGGGCTCCAGGTCGTGGTCCGGTTACGGATTATGCAGCTGCAGCAACACCAGCAGCTGCGCCGGCTTTGGTCACATTTGCCAATCAAATGCATTTGCAACATGGCGTATGCGTAATATTAATAGACGTTAAGTCTGTGCTTGCGTTGCAGAGATTATTTAGCTGCAACGGCTTGTGCGTCGTTTAAACCTAATAGCAAATGCCTCAAGGCACACACATACGTGTATTTATATGTATGTCTGTACTATATGTGTGCTTGGGTATTTCCAGAGTAGCCCACACTCAGACCACACTTTAAGCTAAATTGGCGATAAACCAAAAAGCAAACGCCTGGCAGACGCTACGTGCAACAATTGTTTATCGAATCAATTCACTTAATATGCAAAGCAATGTTGTCGTACTCAGAAATGCATCAGCCCTCTTCGGACGGGCAGGCGAGCAGCAACAATTCATTGCGATAGCCGTCGGCGGAGATGGCTGCAGATGAGATTGTCCTCGCTAACAGATGCTAACGCGCAATTTGGGTCCACATCTCAGCCGCATGTATCACGTAAATGGCAGCGGAATTCATCACTTGTCAGTGGATGCTGGCGACGCTCGGTAGAGGCGCACGGATGCATGGGGCTATAATTTTAGTGTCTTTGGCTGTCGCCACAGCGAGCAAAAAACTTTGCATTGACGTCAAATTTCGTGCGGTCGTGCGCTTCTGTTTTGCAGTTAATTACAATGCGCCTGGCCCTGACTCGTGACTCCTGCTGGCTCCTAGCTCCTGGCTGCTGACTCCTGACTTCTGACTTCTGACTCCTGACCTTGCGTGCTGCATTCGCGATGCAGAGGTTTCGCTTTTAGCTTGCCGCGCACGTTTGTGCCAAAAATCTTAATTTCTTTTGGACTGCTTTGAAAGTCAGAAGCCCTTCGTGTCCATTTTTCTTCCAATTTAGGGCGCAGCACCGCACAAGAACAAGCACAACCACAAGAACAAGCCCAAGCCTCTAAGCACACCCCTCGGCACCGACACCAACACCCTTTCGTTCCTTGTAATTTCGTGCATGCGATTCGCGGTTGCCCTAGCCGGTTATCATTTCCAACTGGCTGCACCTCACAACTTTAAAGGAGCTTCAAATGTCTGAATTCTGAGAGATTTTGTCATGACATTTGTGGATGGGCACGGAGCACTTCTGCATACTGTGGAGCAGCTAATTGACTAGCATTGATTATGTGTATGCCAGCCCCGATTGGCCTTGATACTCTGGGCCATTTCGCCATATGAGCAATTATTTTAACAAGGCGAATGCAATTTGCTGCACCCCAAATCACATCAGCTCCAACGGCTGCCCGCCCACGGGTCACGCACGCCCCGTGACGAATGAATTATCATAAATGCTTTGGTACACCTTGGCTTTGGTTGCGTGCCAGCAGCTTGGCTCCTGTTGAATCAAATATGAGCCTAGATTAATTTCTATTATTACACTTGCATAGTGCGCTCGCAGTTGACGCCCTCTCGAACAAGCGCTCTCCCTCTGTCGCCCTCTCTTCTCATTTTCCCTCTCATACATTCTCTTTTAATTTCCCTAAGTGAAACGCCGCAAGTTTTAAATTGGCCCGTTCCTCACAAGGAAGCGTCCAGAGAGGCTTCGCAGAGCTACAGTGGCTCCCATGCACTTCAAGCAGCTGCAGGGCATGGCTGCCCCTCCCTGCTCCTTTGCTCCGGTGCCTGATGCTTTGGTATTGTTCCTTGTTGCCTTTTGTGCGCCTCCTGCTCCACACGGAACTCCATGCGGCAACAGCACCGCCGGCGGCCCAACCGGCGCCTCGTCATAAGTTTTGATTTGGCAAAAGTCTCCTGCTGCGCTTTTGTTTACCAGCCACGGGCAGTGCCCGAGGGCGCTTTGCTGGTGCAGCTGCATGGCTTTTGGCTGGCTTCGGCATGAGCCTTTGTCTCGGACGATCTTAGATGCTTGCCGGGCTGAGTGCATTAGGGATACAGTCGGCGAATAACCTAAGATGCTGTGAGTACGCGAAATGCTCAGGCAGGTCAGGCCACGCCAAGCCATTATCTTTGCGGATTATGAATGCATGAATTCCTATCGGCACTGCTCAGACTCTCCCAAAGGCATGTAAAACTCGTTCAATAGTTGCCATGGGACGTGCAGGAAGTGCAATTCGTTGATTGCCTAAAATTTCAATTTGTGCTCCATGCAAATCGAAAATCTATCTCCAGAGTTTCAATGCGCTTACAGTGGGCTAGAGGCTTGCATTAGAATATTTGGCTCCTACATGAGTTTACCGTCGTTTGAGTAGTTAACTGTGACTGTTGTTATAAAAGTGTCGATAATGATATTAATTATGAAACTGAGATAGTTGTAAAGGTCTACAAAACCTTAGATCAAAATTACTATATAAAAGTAAAAAAGATGAATATAAATTCTTATTTGAGGAGAGTCGTGCTGATTATACCCAGAATCAAACGCTATACATATTATTCGAAATTTAATTAAGAGATTGTAAATTTGATAGAAATGTATTGCTTGTCAGATTGAGTTTTAGTTTAGATTAACTACTTTTTACTTGAGCAGTGACGTATCAATATTTACGCGTTGTCTAAGAACTTCAATTTCAAATTGAATTCTCTCTCAACAAATATCTTACCAACCATGCCAAAGCATGAGCACTCTCTTTTGCTCTTTCACAAACAGCGAGTGTTCTCTTAGAAACCATATAAAAAGTCCATAAAACGCAAGACCTAATTTCTAAGTCCACCCCATTTCACGAATTTATACTTTGCGCGTGTAGCGTGTAAAAAGTGAAACTCCCACGAATGTAATCAAATAGCCCAACAGGCTGTAGGCACTAGCAAAAGAGTATTACATAGTTTCAGTTGCTATACACATATTCTTACACTTGTACACACACACATATACAGACACAAGCGAGGTTATGCGAACTGAGAGCTCAGGACAAAGCGCTCAGCAGTGAGAACTACGAATGGTCAATAAAGACGAAAGTGTTCGCATGCAAAAATGCGAGTTCGGAACCAAAAACTGTAGAAATACAAAAGTGAGAGTTTCTTAAGTTTTTAGGCCAACTGACCCGAATAGAGGGTTCGGACTGGAGTTGGGGAATGGAACGCTGACCGCAAAACCCTACAGTATATATAATTTATATGAATATATATATAAGGTGTATATAATATATATATATTTATATATACATACATACACATATGTAATTTTCGGATTCTATTTGCATAATTATACCAAAATATTCAAATTTCTATTGATTTTGCACTAAAAGTTGACGTGAAAAGCAACACTTAAACTTCAAAATGTGTAAAAGAAATTTAAATTAAAGCTAAACACGCGTCGATTGTAATACGCGCTATAAAAAGGAGAACTTACCTTGAAGACCTTGAATGAGGAGACCACATAGAATGCACCGTCCTCCAGTTCATCTAGGTGGTACTTTCGGTCGCCATCCATGGAAAAGACGTAGCGTGCACCGCGTGGCAAGTCCATTTTGGGAGAGATTTTGTCGAGCAGATTGTCCAGCGAGGTGACATCTCGGCCGGGACGGTAGCGCAACTCAACGCCCGGAAAGAAGGGGTCGCCATTACGGTAGAACACAACGCGACGAGCCTTCCAGTACGATAGATTCGAGTAACGGGAGGCCGCGGCACTCGAGATTTCTGGCCGCGATTTGGAGCGTACAAGCGGCACGACTGGCGGCTGCTCCGAGTTCTCACTCATGTTATCCAAATAGCTGGGACTAAGTGCACGACTCTGGATGCCGCTCTGAACGCCTGTGCCTGAACCCGAGCCTACAGCTGGTCCGCTGGCTCTACCGTTGCGCTGAGACCAATAATCGTGCGAGGAGCCACCGGCAGCGGCAGCAGCAGCGCCACGGACTCCAGCTCCACCTCCAGCAACAGTCGGAGCTGCACTGCTATTACCCTGCAAGTCCCCGGCTGCTAGGTCATCATCCTCGTCGTATTGGGCATTCTGAAGATGGATTTGAAAGCTTGTTGAGCTGCCGGCACGTCGATTTGTGGGACTCTTAGTGGGGCTATTGCAGTTACTGTCGCTGTTTCGGCCCAGGCGCGAATGGTTGTTATTTACGAGGTTATCGTTATCATCGAACTGGCCTGTCGTCTGAGTGAATGTCGGCGAAACGTTTCCTTCGAGTTGTAAGTTCGAACTAATTTGAGGCATTGTTTGGCCGCCGAGAATGGGCTCGCCATTAACAGCTGCGAGGCCACCGTCGCCATCACCATCGCCGTCACCATCGCCATCTCCATGACCAACATTAGCACCAGCGCCTGTACCAGCACCAGCACCAGCCCCAGCAACAGCGTCTCCGTAGTCGTTCTCTTCGTTGGACATTGTCCGTGTGGCAAGAGTTGTGCTCGAGCTCTCTTTGCTTTCCTTGGCTCTCTGTCTCTGACTCTCTCCCTCCACCTCTCCTTTGCTCGCTCTCTATATCTTGCTCTGGTGTGACACAAATCTCAGCGTGCTGTTGCCTTGCGTGACTCCTTTGTTGTGGTCAAAAGTCGCCAGGGTAGCGTCTATATCGCGTCGACTCAAAACGACTTGAAGGAGCACTTTCTACTCGATTCGTTCGCGTATAAGATTTTGATTCGGCGTAGTCGACGTGGGCCTCGTGTGCTGAGAGGTTCTGGTTTCCACTTACATTTTCCGTTATTAGATCCTGATACACAACTTAAGATGATCCTAAAAATGCACGAAATATTTATGCCCTTAGCGTGTCGAGTTACTCAGAAATTCGTTTTAAATCAAATCTCGCTATTTGAGCTATTTGGAGCTTTCTACTCGATAGCCATCATGGGAATACTAGCAAAAGGCAATGCGTCCATGTCATGTCCATTTTCAGAAGCTCTTCAGAGCCACTCCAGACGCAACTCAACAACTGTCGGACCAACAACTTCACAGTTCCTTTGTCTGTAAACAGTGAAACAGTGTAAGGAGCCCTCTTCAAGTTCTCACACTGCTTCGACAATGATGCCAGCGTTGGGCTCTTGAATGGAAAAATCGCGCACTATTTGTCTTGTTTCATGCATCTGCCCCTTAAGTCTCCCCTCCATTGGACTGTGCCTCTGTCGGCGAAGTCCGCCTGTGTAGGGCCTCAGAAGTGGCTGCTGCTACAATTGACTTTAAACGAAATTTCGGGCCAGTTGGCAAACTTGCTCGGCTGTACGTACAAGTGGGCAAGGATTTTTCACTTATATGCAAGTATATATATCCACGTTCTGGAGCTGACCAAGAGCTGGGCGTAACTCGCCTCAAGTGATGTGGGTCTGTTCAGTTCGGCCCGTCCACCCTCCACCCTCCACCCCACTGACGCTTGGCTCATATGCAACTATTTCAGCCGCATTGAAATTTACCATTGCGAAGTTTTTGTTTTGGATAATGGTTGGTTGGTCGGTGGTATCGGCTGTGGGAAATTGGCGAATGCTTCCACGTTTTCTACCGTTGACTTACCTGGCTTATGTAAATTACTTTTATTGCAACACGTTGCACAGCTCTGCTCTGCTCTGCTGCCGTTTGTGGCTGGGGTCGTTCGTTGTCCTTTGCACTATTTTTTGCGGCAATTAGGTTAATGCCACTTTGGCTACGGACACTGGCTCTGGGATGATGTTGATTGCTAATGTGCAAGCGGCTGTTGGCTTCACGGATGGCGCAGCCTCCGTCGCGTTTACTCGCACTAATTGCCTATCAATCAGGCGCGATTGTTTCTACTTATTGGGGAAACAGGCGGCGCGGAGACAAGCACACATATTTACTTGAATCGAATTTAATGAAGTCGAGCAAAGTTTATTAAAATATCTTACGAGAAAGTTATCAAAGAGAAAAGTGTTCAACTTTCAGACTGGACTTCCCTTGGCAGCTCTTGGCCGTGTTGTGCACAATGCAGAAGAAATTCCGTCTGGCAACTTTGCCGGTCGAAGTGTTTTTGAATTGTGTTTCATGTGCTTGTCCACTCTAAAGTCCTACACGTAGCCAATTTTCATAGAGAGCGCGCCTCGGGCTCCGTCGACGACGACGACGACGACGACGACGTCGCGGGCATTGAATTACTTTCTGTTGTTGTGTTGCTTTGATTGTGGTGCAGGCGCCTGACTTATGGGCTAATGCTGCCACGCGACTTCTCCGGCATCGCCACACCTCCAAGCTCCCGTTCGCCTAATTGTGCGCTGCTTATAAGTCACCCGTCCCTGTGGCGGGCATTGTGCCATTCGCCGTTCTTTTAACCATTTTGCTGTGCCACTTCCTCCGCCTCCTTCCAATCTCGTGGTCGACAAACCCCTCTAAAACAGGCTAGCGGGCGGTTTAACCACCTCGGCGACATTACGAGTAAAGTGCTCGAACTCAGTTTGAGGTATCACAAAAGTTAGCACTTGTTACTTAATGGCTCAAGCGTTTTGTGCCCGAGCGTATATACAGCGGGATACCGTACAATTTAGCCCCATCGGAGAGGTCTTTAATAGAGACATTTACGAGAATCCAGCTATGAATATCATCAATATTGAGTTGTCGATAATGACGACAATACAATCGCAAAGCATGTCATGAGGAACTTAAACTAGAATCGATCTTATGTCTTTTACATAACATTGTTTTTACTATGGGGAGTAATTTCATGATCCTGATCTTCTCTGTCAAGGAACGCACACAAAAATCTGTTTGAGTGAAACTAACTATTTCGGAAGATGAGATTATTCATTTTGGGTCTATCAATGACAAATTTTGATTAATTAAAAATCCTAATCATTATCTATGAGCAACCTTTGAGCTATTACAATTTTCAGATAGATTTTTTCTCTACTCAATTTCTTGGTGCAATGTATGGCCCTCTACACAAATAAGCTAACGTGCTTATTTAGTCGTAAAATTAGAGTCACGAATTTGCTGATTCGCCGACAAAACCTTTCAGCATGTCATGGGGCTTCTTGCTGCGACGTATTTCCCACTTACTTTTCCACTTCTCCTGTAGTCCCAGGCTGCAATCCCGTCAATTTCTGTTTTCTGTCACGCTATCCGACCAGAACTGATTAACAGAAATGCAACTGATCTACAGTTGTATACCCTGTAAGCACTCAATGTTGAATTCAAAAGAAATACATATATATATATATATAAAATCATTTTAATGTAAAAGTTGCAGCAAAGAAAAAGCGCTCATATGATAAAATAAATATCCAATTATTGTTGAATATAGGATATTTTATAATTGGGCTTTTTTAATAAGCCACTCTTAATTACTCATCTCACAATTAGGCCAAGCTCCGGTGGAAATGTGTTTTTATTACATTATATTTCCAAATAGCGATTGTGAGTTGAACTAGGTAGTCACAAGGTCTAGTTGGGTTAAGTTTCTGCACGACAATCTCTGGAGTTCTACAACTAAGCCGACTCACATAACCCCCTATTGAATTTACTTGATGATATTTCCATGCTAACACAGATAGACACATTTATATAAAAATAATAAATCAGTGCAAACGTTTACCCTAAGAGTAATGAATTGACGTCAATAAAGAATTTTATACATAATATGTCTCTCAGTTAGAGTATCTTAAGTTCGATATTCTGTTGATAACTATCGTATTTTGTAATTAATAATTTTACTCTTTGTTCTTATAGTCGCGTGGGCGACGCACCGTTTGGTGAAGTTAATGTATTATTTTAATATTATTTCCGGAAAGTGCGTGACTTTGGCTCATTGCAAATGAAAAGTCAAATTCGTGTATTATTTTGTTTCATGTAGTTATGAAGAACAAGTTAGACGGCCCGGGACTGCCCGACTATTACATACCCTAAACCATACGGATTTAAAGTTTAAAATAGCTAAATTTTGTGGCTGACTATTACATGGATAGGCAGGTAGATATAGTAAGTCGTCCTGACTTCTGTCGCCACTCTCTCTGCCTGTTAAATATAATATGGTAAAATATACATTTTTTCAAAATTAAATCATGCGTCCAGGGTATAAAATATACAGTAGGGTCAGTTATCATGTTGATAACAGTACGTCGTCATTAGGTATTTCCGTTCACTTACTCATATGCATAGGAGTTGATATCTTCAACTTAGCCATAAGGAATGCTTAAATCCGTTAACTAGAGCATAATTAATGTACAATCCAGGGTTTCCTGAAATGTGCTTCAACTGAACTGGCTGTTTGGTAAGAGTTATTAATGGCGTATTATCAGAGAGTAGACTAAGGACATAAAAAAAGCGCTCTACATTGAGGATTTAAAGCTAAGTCTATGCGACCAAGCTACAACCAATAAAAAAGAGAAACAATAATATACGCATTTATTCATTTCTTCGTCTGTGATGCATATGTGAAGATATATAGATACTTGCTATCCGTATTTCAGTGCATTAAGAGATACTCAAGCACACAAAGAACAAATGCCGCTTGAGTATACAGCTCACATGAGTGGCAGTGCACCAAAAAGCCACTAGCAAGTCCAATGGCACAAGCCTATATTTTTATTGCATACTTTGGAGCGTGGTTCGCAGCTCCCGTCTGGAGTATTGTAAATAAATGCGATAGAAAAAAATGGTGCAAAGGGTGTGGTCAAATGACTGCAACGACGACAGCAACTGGCAGAAAACCTCAATGAGAACAAGAACGAGAGCGACAACAATGGGGCTGTTTTAATGTGACCATTAAACAATAGCAATAAGGACAATGGATACACACAGACGCACACACACACATACACACAAAGCCACCACTGGTTGCAGAGCTATAGTAAACGCTTGAACAAAAGCTCGCTGCTTACCCAGTAAACAATTTCAAAAAGATATATGAAGCGAGCAAGTCAGTTTGTAAGTGAGCTAATCTACAACTATGAAACTATTTACCTGTCCAAGACACTAGAATTATTGTATTCAGTCTCTGATAACTATCTTCGCGAGCTTCGCTGTTTAGAATTATAGTTTAGCTGCAGAAACGGCTGCCTGGGTATATTGCAGCTGCGTGTAAAACATATTCCTTCCCATTGATGACATCGCGCGTGATAGCGTTTCAATACAATGTACGAGCATAATGTCTATCACACTGCTCAAGGAAAAGAAACGTCAAGGAATGCATCTGCGACAGCCGAGACGTGACGATGACATTGCAGGGACAGCTAGTGCGATGAGCCGCAACAAAAGCGAGCTGTTTAATGGAAGATACGACAAAACGAAAACGTCAATAATGAGCCAAGGCCCGTCTCTGAGTGGGCCAGGGGCCCTGCCAATAATGTGGATGCTGTTGCATTTACACCTAAATATCAATGGCTCGCTCCAGTAGACTCGAAGACCCACATCAGTCCAGAAGCACCAGGCATCTGCTTTGTCCAGCTGAATAAAACGCATGACAAAATAACAATATGAGAAAAGAAAGAACCGAATCCAGTGTGGGTGGCATGAAACCGACCACGAACTACTACTCGGTCAACTACGTAGGTCAGTCCAGCCACAGACTTAAGTACTGCACATAAATACGCATACCAATGCGCACACACTTATGTACGTACGTATATGTTGGAGTATGTGTGTCGGTAAGCCCGGACCCTTAGAAATGGTAAAGTCAATGCAGTTGTTCGCATTGTAAGCCAACACATCCCTTGCGATAATTTGGTCGCTGTCATGCCGGCTGGCAGGAAAAAACTCGTGTCCTCAAAAGAGAATCAGTTCGAGCTGTCAACGGTTGTTGGCAAAAGTTTCAATTGTCTCCGCCCGAGGATATGTGAATGCGATTGTGAATGGGATTGTTTAAGTTTTCGCCCTGCCTCCTCCTGTTGCGTGTGCGAACACAATTAATTGCAATATTGTGTGCTGCAAACGATCAGCATAACGATTCAAGCCATTTTCACTATATGCATACGAAGTAGACAAGCCAAATACCACTACTTGACATTGATAAAATGCAAGTTTTAATGATGTCTGAAAAGGAACTTTCCTTAAGATGAGGGAAGGATAACCACTTATC
This sequence comes from Drosophila aldrichi, assembly GCA_035045965.1. Lineage (NCBI taxonomy): Eukaryota > Metazoa > Arthropoda > Insecta > Diptera > Drosophilidae > Drosophila > Drosophila aldrichi. Next base: position 1,272,032 of record JAWNOM010000341.1, on the reverse strand, counting down.
GCCTATGTATTTTTATTTGCTTCCTCTATATTCGGGCTATAATGGTGTTGTTAAATGTGTTCAGAGATAGGCGGGGCAAATCACATGAAGTACAGTAGAATCCGGTTATAGCGACATTCAAGGGACCGTCGATTTTACGTCGCTTTAACCAGACGGAGCAAAAAAAATTTTTTTTTATATTTTTTACGGTTGCCATGTTCCTAATAGCTTTTAACATTAAACAATTTAAATGTTTAATCAAAACTAGGATTTTTTATAAATTTATTTCATTAACATGGCTTAGAAACATTTTTGTGACGTCAGCATTGTACTTTGTCTCTCTCCCTCTCTCTGTCTTGGCAGCATTTGGGGTGTTGCTACACACACAAGCAAGGGTTCTGATCACTGATCAACACATACATGTATACATTTCTAACAGAGTCTTTTTATGCTGAAATTTGTTGTCATTATTTCGCGATTTTTTGTTTGTCACGTCGTAATAACCGGTAAATGACTCAAAAATATGAAAAAATAACGTCGGCATAAGCGGATTGTCGTTAAAAGCGGAGTCGTTCTAAACGGAAGGTCTTTCATAGAAGTTTGTATGGGGACCAACCAAGACATCGAAATTTCGTCGATATAGCCGGTTGGACGCTTTAAGCGGAGTCGTTATAAGCGGATTCTACTGTATATATTGGCGTGGCAAATCACATGAAGTATATATTGATTCATGATCAGAGCAACGAGCAGAGTCGAATTAGCTCTGTCATGCTGTTTGCCCATCTATGTCCATCTATGACCGCATGATTAAAAGCGTCGCTATGAGGAGCCATAAGAGCTATATGTAGAAAATAAAGACAATACCCTTAAAGAAAATCAGTTATATATCTCCTACATCTTAGGAAGGAGGAATTCAGTGCATTTGGACATATGGACTTTACGATTCGTACAGTTGGAGTACATCTAAACCATCTAATATCTAATCGTACTATCGACAGCGGAAAGTCTGAAAGGATTACACCCTCCGTAACATCGAGGAATAGAATAAAGAAGAAAACGGAATAGAATAAAGACTTACCAATTTAAACATAAGATTGTCATCCAAGGCCCGTTCGCTAGTAAAGGTCTAGACGAAATGCACTATAGAGTCTGCGACAATTAGAGACTACAAATTGAACTGAATTGAAGGAAAAGCAGAAATTGCAATGCTCTTTCAATTCCCATTTCAACTGTGTGGTCAGCTAACTAATTGCTGGCTTTTTTAATTCGTTCATTTGGCGACTGCTTTTAATATGATTGCAATTTGCGCCAACATTTGGTGGCCAGGACCGTCAAAGAGTTGAATGGTCAAAACCAGCTGCTCTGTGGGCGTCTCCAACAACATAGCCAATGCATTGGCTACTATTTTCCGTAGTCGACTTTTGGGCACATTAGTTTCGCATCACTTGCCAAAAATGCTGTGGCTCGAGCCCGTAGCTTTTACTTTGCGAGCGGCTTGTGTTGAAAATTGCAGTTTTTATGAATGTATCTGGAATGTATATACATATATTTATATATAGAAATGTATGTGCATGCATGTGTATGCGTACATATGTATGTATGTAACTACTTGTGGAGCAGAAAAACTGCAGTTGGCCAGCAACTAATTACATACTCTGTATGGCACTTGGCTTCCAATTCCTTTCAGCCAATGTGAAACTTTTCATTAGCTGCAAGCACGAAGAAATAAATACATTTGTAAATCAATTATATGGCTTTCAATTGTTCGCTCGCCACTATTAATTTATTTGATATATTTAATTTGAGGCAGCGCTTGTCGTTAATGGAAACCAGAATACTTTAAGAATGTGAATTTCTCTCACATTGCCGTGGCATTTGCCTTTATTGCCAGCCATCATTTCAGAGCCGCTGCAAATGTAATTAGCTCTAAGTGTATCGTCTGCGGCTCGCCATTGTTTTCCACATCTTCGTAATTTGTTGTTAATTACTTTTTGCATTGCGGACTTTTTATTGAAAATTAATGCCAGCGGATTGGTCATCTGGCAACGTAACGGTCCGGCGCCGCTGTAATTGAAATCAGCTTCAATATTACTATAAATAGGGTCTACGCCACGGCGTTCACTCTCTCCTACATTACGAGCATAATGGTGTCAATTGCGTGAAACTCATTACGAATTCTGATTATTGACCCATTTTTCACCCTATTTACATTTTACCAATAAAATGATTTTAAAAGAACACAGCGACGGACGATAATAAAAACTCATAGCCTATAAATGGCCATATACATATGTATATTTATATATGTATATATTGATTGTAAGTGATATTTATTCTGGAATAACTTCGTGTCAGTTTTATCAGATCTGTAAGTGCCAACCATAGCAGGCAGAGATCGTTTGCCTATTCTTATTCAGTATATTTTGACTAATAATACATTACACTTGAATATGACAAACCGTAATCCCAGGAGCTGCACAGAGAAGCCCTCTAACACTCGCCTAGTTGTGGCGCGAACGTGTAATAGTATTGCCGAAATCATAGGCAAGTACAAGAAGAGGCTATTTTCTGAGACGCAGCATGTACTCGAGAGATCGAAATGCCGTGACTGTGGCCATTTGATTGGGCGTTGCAACTTTGACTTATTGAAGAGCGGACAACGGTGCGTATGTGTAATCAAGGGAATTTAAGTGGATATTGACCAATTTTGAATTGAAATATAGATTCAATTTCATCACCACCAAGAAAATCTATGCCGGCTTTTTTTTTGTATTCTTTTTTCTACTATTGGGCTTGGCACTGATACTGATACGTCGATACAATCACACATTTATTTACGGCTCTGGTGGCTGCAAGTCGGGAGTTTTTTGGACCTACAATGATTGCAATGTAATCGCCTAGTCAAACAGCAAGTATGACAAATATTGTATTCTGTAACTATTGTTTTATCTATATATCTTCTCATTTCTTAAATTCTTACCCAAAGCTACCAATAGCCATTCATATCTATAATATGGTGCTTTACTTATTCGTACTTAGACGTTCTGTTGACAGCACAGTTGACGCAGCAACTATGGACTACGGCATAGGAATTTCTTTGTTGACTAAATCCTCGTTTCTTTCACAATGTGATAATACATTCAAAGGTGTGTATTTGCCAAAGCACAAATCTCTACGGTTTTTGCAAATTTTAAGTGAGGGACTAGTTCGGGGGCAGTATAACAAATGTTTACCAAATTCATATGATTCTCATGATAAATTTAAAGATTTTTGCTCCAAAGATGAACGAAATATAATTTGAAAACAGATTTTAGGTAATGATTTCAGTCGATAACATAGCACAAGAACCTACAAAGTAAGTTTCACGCCACTATTTCTTATAGCTTTTAAGAGTCGTATTAATGGTAGGGTGATTGACAACAGCTCAGAGCTATATCGAATCAGCTGCTCGCGCTGATCAAGCCCGATTTCCATATATTTTAACATAAACATTATAGCTGGTTTCCCATGTTCAATGGACTTAGAAATTATTATATCTAGTACTTAAGATCAATGTCAGATTTCAAATCTAAAAACTAGATATCTTGTTTTATGTTCTATATCTAAAGCACACAATTTAACAAATTATGGATTACTGTTAAGATCTATCAAAGATCGATCCAAAAATCAAAAGTCAAAGTTAAATCGAATTTTAATATAGAGTGACTTATGTATTTTCTGTAGTGTTATCAAGATAGTGAAATTGAGATTGAGAATATTTACTCGGGTTGGCAACTCAAGAACGAAAAGATTTTAAGGATATATGGATTAAAGTCTTTATTGATTCGGTATTGCTTAACAGTTTCAAAACTTACCTGTTCATGTTGCTAAAATTCGTAGCATCTGAACATGTAATAGCCATAGCCATAAAATAAGACTTGTTGGCTCTTCCAGTTCAGTCTGTGTTTTTAGCACCATTTGCGGTCATTTTCACTCAATCGAATGGGAGACCACAGTGCGCTAAGCACACCTTGCTAATTAGGCCGCAGGCAATTTAGCGCCCCATTTTGGGCGTTGTCAATCATCAAGCCGTTTAAATAATAAATCACTTTAAAATTAGTTTGCCAAGTTGAGCAAGTTGAGCGTCGACAAATTAGTAAAAGTTAATTAAAACTATTTAAATTGCAAATTATTGTAAAGTTTTTCCCATACACACACACTCTACGTACATATATGTATATGTATATGTATATGGATGGATGTATGTATGTATATCTATATATATACTTGTAAATATGTAAGTATAGAAAAATTCCAACGAGAACAGGCAGACAGAACAAGCTAGAGTGCTGTAACCAGACGCTACCGACAGCATAATACTCTTTCATTGAATGAATTAGGTAAAGGTTGTCCACAATATCTGCCAATTTATTTGAATATGCGTATATATATAGCTTTATCCGTATAAATAAATCTTCAATATTTTTTTATTGACATTAAAGAAAGTTAAGTGAAGTTAAAACTATATCTTCAACTGTTTTTGAGCTATAAAGTCACAATTTATATCCTGTTAAGATCCTACAAAAAATCGGAAAATCATTATAATCTATAGTTTCTTAGTTAAGAACTCAAAATTTTTACCTCTATTGAAGCCAAAAATTATATACCCATAGAAGGCGTGATAAATCGGAAAATCTATATCTTGAAATATTGTGGCGGTGTCGAATGAATATTTCACAGTGGGTAGTGCCTGACTTTAAAAAATTCTTACTGATTTATCATGAGTTGTCAGCACGAGTATACATATACATGCAAATTTCAAAGGATTTTCGTTGATTAGCACAGGTAGTTGGCAACTGGCAAAACCAATATACTCGTTTCCTTTCGTTAAGGTGCATAAATTGCTGTAAATGTAAAGCATAGGAACACAGCACGCGCACACATAGACTAAGGACCACATTGCTGAGTAAACCTTAGCAGAGCTAACGCCCATCCCAGAGCTTCGCAGGATTCACACACCCGCACACACACACACACACACACACACACCCATGGTATATACCTATATATGCGCCATTCATTGCTTTTCCTTTTCACAGCATGTTTAAATAGGGGAAATTAAAAAAAAGGAGCGCACCTCTGCTGTACAGCTAGACATCTACATACATACATATATATATATACATACATACATATATATATCTTTGCGAAATATGTACAAAAAATGTCAAGTTGTATGCGCAACTTGGCTGGCAGGCAGTCAGTCAGTTGGCAGCCAAGGCGTCGGAATATTGGAGCGTCGCGGCGATGGGAGATGGGGCGACGGGCTGATGGGTGTCGGGGCGTTGGGGCGTGGCGCATGGAGCAACAATTTGCATATAAAAAGGGTTGTTAGACTTTAAATAGCGGCCTGTCCTATTATCTGCATTAGGGTAGATATGGCGCGCATTAAGATAAGGTACTTACAGCAACGTTTGCGGGGGGATCGGCATGGGATACGAACTACGCAAAGTTAATTTATGCGGGTGTGGAAGTGACTACACACACATGTGTGTGTGTGTGTGTTTGAACGTCTGCATGTAAAGCATGTTGAAATTTTAATTAAAGCCAAAACGTTTAAGTACTTCTAAAAGATGTTGAAAGAACCTAAATTGGAAATTCAATTCCTTTGAACTTTTCCTTGCGCTGACATTTGAAAAGTCATCGACATTGTCTCAAAACTAGATGACTAAACTAATACAACTTTTCTACTAAAGCGATGCGAACATTATCTACGAAAACCCTAAATATATAGTCATTCCTTTATATATAAAGTACGGAATATTGCGAGCACCTTGTAATGTTTATACTTCTTTAATTATGATCTTGTTTGTCCTTCTGTCCATCTTTCAGTATGAATGCAAGCAATTATGCCGTCAGAATCGTTGAAAATGGGGAACTACACATAAGTTCATCTTCGAAGTTGGCATGTATACTATATATACAACCCGGGACTATAAATAAGAGTAGAGTAACTACGCCCTTCCCAGATAAACAAAAATTTAAAATCTATGTGGACGTGAGCGTATTCTAAAAATTCCAAGTGTTACAAATGCAGCATAGGTTTTCATACTATTCATTTTTTCTATGCTCTATTCTGTACTTATACATATAAGTGTCTAATGATATAATATCATCAGTCTCGTTGTGAGAGCACATTTCTTGCTTTAAGCCATCTGCATTGATGAAATGGCACACATGATATGAGAGATACAAAAATATTCGAAATTCAATCGCTGCTCCAAATCAGTGGTTGAGTGAACTCGATGCGAAATGCGAACTGCGTTTGAGTGGAAATCCGCTCATCGTTAGCAGCCTTAGTTGTGCTGTTTGGCAGTCTGCTTGAACTGCATATCGAGAGCTGAAAGTCGAGTACCGAGTAGCTACCTGTAAAATATTTATACAGGTACTGTGGGCCTGTTTCTGATGGAGTCGCTGCTGTTATTAACCCCTTGATATTGCACACCGAAAACGATAACCAACTTGAAATCATTTATATGTGTGCGCTTACCTTAGTGTAGGATCCCATTCACCCAACAAAAATATTTACTGTGCACAGACATCCACAGTGCATAGAAAATAAGTGAGAATGGCGCAGATGGGTGCTACCGACTGCATAATACTCATTGCTGGTGTACGAATCAGTAGTGACTCTGCAATAAGTAAAGCGTGAGCTCCAAAATGTGTAGCTTTTTATACCCTGAACCCATTGAAAATGGGAAATCAGGGTATAATGGTTTTGTGAAAAAGTATGTAACAGGTAGAAGGAGGCGTGGCAGACCCCATAAAGTATATATATTCTTGATCAGGGCGATGAGCTGAGTCGATTTAGCCCTGTCCGTCTGTCCGTCCGTCTGTCCGTCCGTCCGTCCGTCCGTCCGTCCGTCCGTATGAGCAAAAGGATCTCAGAAGTTATAAGAGCTAGAGAGCTGAAATTTTGTATGTAGACTCGTGTATACCATACGCAGTACAAGTTTATCATATTTTTTCGATAACTCATTCGATATCTTTTTTATCGAGGATAATCGATAAATTTGTATTGTTTTTTCAGCCTAATTTGAACACTTTTACACATAGAGACTTCAGATCTACTGTGTATATGCATTAGATAGATACACACATTTTGCCATTTACAGATTTTGGATACCACTCCCCCTTCGCCACCAATTCGTAAAAAACGTGTATCAAGTACTAGAGACTTGTGCTTTGGAATGTACACACATTTACACATTATGATTACGTTCTAAAAGTTTCATTAAGATCGTACGTCTACAAAAGAAATTATTCAACAAATAAAATCTCATAATATTGCCTACACAGCAGCGCAGACCAAGCGCAGTCGCTGCTTGCTGCGCAGTTAGCAGAGCGCGGCCTTATGTGTGCGTGTGGATGCATGTGTATATACATATGTGTGCATAAAAGAAGTGCGGAATGATTAGAATATCAGCTTGGAGGGTTCAGGGTATCTCCTAGTCGAGCAGTCTCGACTAGAGCCTTCTTACTTGTTAAATTTATAGCATATTTCTTTATGGATGAGCAGAAAAGTGAACGAACAGACGCAATGCTAGATGGACATGGTACAGAGCCAATATACTCCTTCATTTCGCGAATGAGTATAATTAATGAGCACTTCAGCACACCCATAACACATTAATTTTAGTGGCTTATGCGTGCCGATGGCGCTCTTGGACTTCCACTAACTGACTTGATATATACACTTGATGCTTAATATACATGGGCATTTTTAAAGTGTTGTATAATAAACAGCAGCTGTTAATGTTAATAGTTGTTAATGACCGACCTATGAAGCCTTCACAAGAGTCAACTGTTTATCTCATAGCTGAGCATCTTTATTTATTCTATGAATGCACTGGCAGTACTCATTACAAAGATTAAACAAAATTCTTAATTGAATTGCATATTGACATTCAAATTAGAATATTTTCAATGAGAGAAACTAATTTCCCTAAATTTATTTATTTATCTATCTCACACCCCATTAGATGGTTTTATCCGTTATTTGTACTAACCCAAAATGAGTCCAGGAACTATTAGACGTGGCCCAAAGTAAGCAGTTTAGGACAATAGGCAACAGGCAAACAGACGAACAGGCCAATGGCAAAAGACGATCAGCAAATCATAGCAAAAGTCACGGGGAAACATAAAACAAACAAGCAAAAAGTTAATTGTATGAAATCAACACACTTTAAGTCAACAACACCAGCAAATGACAGCACATAGGTTGAGCGTGTTGACAGCAGGCAATCCAATATTAGGGGCAGAAACAAACCAAATCCGGAACCGCAGCCCTTGTCTCTGGTTTACTCCCGGGCGCAGTTCTGGCTCTAGTCACCAACCTAGTCCCAGGCCAAGCTACAAATGTTGGCAACGATGGCGAGCTTAGACCTTAGACTAGGCAAGGTAAGAAGAAGGACGGGCAAGGCAAGGCAAGGCAAGGCAAGACAGTCGAGCAACCAAGTCGAGGTACTCTCAGTCGGGCGTTTAGCAGTAAGCAAGGACAAACAGCAACAAAAAAGTGTAGCTAACGGCAGCTTATAAGCCGCAGCATCAGTCGTGGCAAGTAAGGAACACAGTGTGCGCCAAAGGACTAAAAATGATGAAGCAGCTCGAGCTTCAGTGCACATGAAAAAGATGAAACTGCTGTTGGTGTAGGTAAGTTAAATGCTTACAAGTGCACCGGGGCGGGTAGTTCACGATTTCGCCACTTCAACTGAAAAGGTTGAAGATGGGTGGAAGTAGCTGAGAGACACTCTGCCTCGTCCCGTCCGCCTGTGCACCCGCCAGCCCTGCCATTCAGATAGCGACAGGACACAGACATTCCTTGGCAGTGGCCTGTGCTGGCAAACGAGGAAAGTCGTATAAAAATACTTGAGAAAATCGTGTTAAATCGCGCTCAAGTGTTAATGTAATAAGCAGTTTTAATAAATAAAGGTGACATTTAAGCGAGTCTTGTCTGAATAGACTTTACACACGCATACACACGCACACACACACACACACATACACACAGACATCCCACAACGTTCGTATACTTACCAGAAATGTTAGTGTCTTCCTTTCATGGCTTCAGACCTAGGGCAACAAGGCTGTGGTTAGGCTCATGGCCCACATTACGATACGGTTAATGAACCTTGTTATATAATAGCATATTCATTAACCCACATTTGAATTTTAAGCTGCATAAAACTTCATACTAAGTACATAAAACCTAGGGGTTTCCTGATTATGGGTATACTTATCACACAATAATTTAATTTTAATTTTTAAGAGGTCTCTCGACTAAGCCCATTGGGATTGAAAACCGCTTTCAAAGCTACAATTGTTGAATTTCATAAATATTTCTGAAATCTGGGAATATATATTCTCTTTTACTAGCCAAAACTTACATTAAATAATATATTTTTTAAAATATTTTTAATGCATAGATATGAAGTTATATCACAGACATACATATGTTCCTGATGAAGAATATCAGAGGAGTCACCCAAGATATGGAAAACCAATGATGGAAGCATCGATAGTGTCGATTGGTATTCATTGTTACTATAGATATATAAAATTTCTTTGATGTTAAAAATATATCGTCTCAGAAAAATTATTTTTAATAAGACATCAGATTAATAAAACATCCAACCTCTAAGTTCCAATCCTAGAAACCATACCAATATTAATATATTAACATAATATATGTATATTAAAAAATATCATTGTCTGATGTAGATTCAATCTACCTTGTCGATGTGTCAATACTTTATTTAAATAGTAAGTGAGGTCCAGTCGGGAAAACTCGTCTGAATTATGCCAAATGTACACCTGTTGTTTAAGTATTCCAATTACCTATCTAATCACCACCCACACAAGCACAAGGGGCTCTTACTGCGCATTTCTTCCAATGTTCGTGTAGCGAACTAAACAATCTAAAACAAGTGAGCCCTTTCGGGGATGCCCGAATAGAAGATACCCTGAATCCCAACCAAACGCAGCAATGTTAAATTATTGTAAAATACAATTATGTTTTGGCACCTAACTAATTGAAAAGCATGTTTGTCAAACAAAAAAAGTCCCCAAACCATGAGACTCCTTTGCCATGTTGTAGCTTATACTGCGAGCTTGATTCATTAGTAATTGTAATTCTTTGAATACCAAAGAATGGACGCACTTCAACATGTATACATACTACGTACATATATGTGTGCTTTATGGGGTCTGACACGATAATATGCCCAAACTCCCCTTTTAATTTGGATCCTACGTAAACATTTTTGGTGCTTGTAACTCAACCTTGTTCAAATTATCACTGGGAAATCAATTTAGGTATTTGTGCCGAAAGGTGCTGAAAGCATTTGCTCAGGAGTCCATATTTGAACTTGCGAACTCTCGACATGCCAATGAAAGACTTTATCAAATACAAATATGTAGATATATCTGTGGATCACAACCTATCAGACTTATCAGCGGGCCTATAATTATATAATATGAACTAAACGTAAATGTATAGCTAATACGTGAATCTTATTATTGTAGGTACATTATTAAAATTCGAAAAAGCTTTCTATTCTTCTAAATAACCAAGTCGAGCTGTCGATCATATTAGGAAACTTTGACTAAAGCTTGTGTTTTGCAATTGAATATTTAACCTTACATGGGATAGGTGCATCACTGTCAGACATTTGAAAGAATGCTTCAATGAAAACGCACTTATTCAGAACAGCTCAGCAGTTCCTACTGATGTGTTGCTATTCATTAATAATGCTGGTCAAGTATGTATGCGGCTGTTATTGTTCTCGATACTTATTACGATTGTCAAGTTTCTCTGACTAATTATTATTTTTTTTATGCATACCCGATGGAATTTTTAACAGACGACATTACTCTGCGCCTGTTCGCGCACTCGATGTCTGAGAGAAATACTCATTCGTTTTCAAACACATTTGTTGAGCAACTATGTATATATTTGTTTACCAACTTCAAATTAGTAAATATAATTACTCATACTCACCATTGTCAAGAGCTTTTAAATACATTTTGGTTGTGGCTCGTTTAATTCCAATTAAATTATTTCTAGATGAATGAACTGAATTGCGGCTAACATTGGGCGGGAAAGACTTCTAAAGTGTGACACGCGTATACTCTAATTATTGTGTTATGACTTTTTGTATTGTCTGTTGTAAGAGTTCTCGCGTTTATCAAAGGCAAAATAAAGGCTCTGTCAGAATTTTCCATGTAACATATTCAAACATAAACATTTCAACCCATAATAAATATTTATAAAAAACGCGAATTCTTTATCAGGAATGCCAACAAAGTGTTGTTTGTCTTCCTGTGCTTCGATTCGTACAACTCTTTCCAAGAATCTGTTCTCTTTCTTTTGCTGTAGGATACAATTTAATAATTTGAATTTTACCTTAAATTCTCGATTTCAATGGAAGTATAAAGTACAATTAGAATGATTATACATATATAAAATCTTGCACAGTCACTTTCGGAGAAGAAGGAATGTTGTTGCCTCTCTGTAAAATTATTTTGTTGTTAATTGCATTAGGCTGCATTATTAATAATCACAATAATCCGAACAGTCTCGGCTCCTTTAATAAATGTTATTTTCCAATAGAATCTGATGACGGCGTACAGCAATAAGCGCATATTATTAATTACCCCATAATAAACACATGAAGTGGGAATTTCGTACATATGTTTTTTTGTTTTGATATTTACTGTTATTGTGATTATAGGCTAATTGCTATTACTTATACGACAAGTTAAATAGCATTTCAAAAATTGTTTTATATGTCGTATGTAACATACACTTATATGTACCCATGTGCGTCCTCTAATACACAAATTTCACGCAATGCCGTTAATCGGAGTTAGCCCCAGACTTTGTGCTGCCGCAAATGCTCCACTTGGCTGGCGGCCAGACAGTGGAATTGTTGTCGCGACGGAGGGAAAGAGATGGAGATGGAGATGGAGATGGGGATAGGCGGCAAATTGTCGAGTCCCGCGCCGAAAATTAAAACTCGTAGGCCTGTGGATTACAATGTTGAGTTTAGTTTAGCCGGCAAATAAGCGACAGAGACATAAAAGAACCAAAAATCGTAAAAGATATTTGTGTTTGCATAAACAACTTTTAAGGGAACCAACTACAAGTGGAATAATAACGTGGAGTATAAATATAAAAATATATTAAAATGAAACGAATGGGATCGAGGTCATTAGCGTATAAAAAGCAAAGGACTTTAATTGAAGTTTATTAACAACAAATCACGAAACACCATTCGCTCACTCACCCACTGTACTTTGACACGTAACATATCTGCAAAATGTTGTTGTTGTTGTTGTTTATTCGTGTTTTTATTACGGCATTTCCAGGTCATTTGATTTAATTGATTAGTCACCGGTAATAAAAATGTAACAATAAAATATTGTTATAAAAACTCACAATTTTTTGTGAAAACAATCATATATACATTCTACATACAGGTTCATGAAATGAAAAGAGTATTTCTAATAGCAATAAAAATGTCAAGCTTGTAATTACGGATACGGATATACAGTACCCTCATTGGCGAAATCTCTATATAAGGGGTTAACGTTAGATTAAATTGTCAATATTTACTAACCCTCCTTCTGATAATTACATTGATGTAAATTTCTTGCAACTCCATCACACCTACAGACCAGACTTTTTTCTAGATCCCTAAATCCAAATTAATATCTATTCTTAATTCAATGTTATCGATTTGAAACCCTTTAAAAACTCAGCTATAAAATAATATTTCCTTCTACTTTTAGAACAAGAGTAAAAGAATGCTCCACGTATAATTCAAATTGTCTTATTTTTCTTCTCTACCTCAGGAATCATCGTGAGCTACAATTTTAATGAATTATATACATTATATTGTATATTGAATCATAATTAGCATTCATTTGAAACTCGCTACAAGGAGATATTAAAATTTCTCGAGTCTTATGGGCTCCGAGATTGGTTCAGGCTGGAAATACATCATGCAATGACAAGAGTCTCATTTAGATTGTGTCTGAATTTCCTTGATTATTATGAATAAGAATATATATAAATCGTATTCAATAACAGTGACAATATTTTTAAAGAATGCAAATAATATTGGCTTGATTTTCAAATAATCCACGTGTGACGTAATCATCTCCAAATCATTCTCCCCTGCCATTGAAGGTAGTACCTCGACTGCCGCGTGTGTAAGAGCGATATGCTATTTCTGAATGGAAGTGTACATGCAAGAGATATAAGAATACCATCACCGGCACTTAAATGTGTTGCATAATTCAAGCGGCATTTGTGCAGAGCTTTTGCCAGGTATAAGCATTCTGCAGGTGGAAACGGAAGTGTAAAAGCATAGCCAAGCAGAACTCAGCGTTTGACGACGCTAAGAGCAACGGCCAAGGCAGCTCCAGCTGAATGGTTGTTTATTGGAGCCAAGCATAGCATAAAAATATAAAACAAGAGGCTCTCACAGGCCAAGGATAGGGATATGAATATGGATGCACTCCTTTTCAGCGGAGCTCTCAGCCCACCTTGTGCGGGTATAGAGATACGGGCGGATAAATCCAGTGTAATGCCGGCAGTTTATGCATAACTCAATTATGATAATCTCCGTCGGATTCGCCTGTAACACTTACCCGCTTGTATATGTATAAGTGAATGCCTGATCCATATCTGTTTAAGATCATAGCGCCTTAGAGCGTATCATATATCTTACTCAAATATTTGAATAACTAAGCACAGCATGAAGCGGGGCGTCTGTCGGGATGCTAGGTGAAACACTCATCTACATGTACATACGCACATACATATATAAATATCTATGACCGTACATATTTATGTATTACATAATATATGCCTTCACTTGGCCTCATCAGACAGTTTTGATATTATTATACTTTTACCATACAAAATTACTTGATGCTTCAAATTACATGGAACGAAAGTAGTGCCAAAAGATGTTGTTCGCTTAGCAATGTTTGGTTATGAAAGGAAAAACAGTTTATAGCTTACAAAAGTAGCTTAGTTCTGTTACCAATTACATTTATTTTACATAATTTTCAATCACAGTTACATACTACAAATTTATTACTTTACACTAACCAAATCTTAGCAATCATTTTGTACGCAATAATACCCATTTATCTTTCGCAGTGCATACTGAAAGGATGCCAGCGTGTGTACGAGTATGTGCGTGTGTGTTGTATGTGTGTGTGCGTGTGGGTGTGTGTGTTGTATGTGTGTGTGCGTTTGGGTGTGTGTGTGTGTGTGTGTCTGTGGGTGTTTCTATCTATAAGGAATGTGCGTATCTGTGTGAGGTTGGGGTTGCGCTTCGCGCTGTTTACACGGGCCTATGTCTACATATTGCGATTGTGCGGACTACATTGTAGCATGTATGTCTATACGAATGTGAGTATGTACATAAGTAGCTACATATGTACACGCGTACACACATACATAATATGTATGTATATATGTAAGTTAACTAGCTAAACTTGAGATGTTGGTGTTTCAGTTTCGGTTCTTGTAGGCGTTGTTAGCGCTTCTGTATAAGTGTGTGTGTGTGTGTGTGAGTGTAAGTGTGAGTGTGTTGTGTCATTTATGGCACAAGTTTCTTAAATCCAGCACCTTCTTGCCCGAGTTTGAGCTCTTCATAAATTGAGGGATTTACTTCATTGCACTGCGTATTACTAAGCGGGTTGTGAAAATGATGGGCCGCATCTGTAACACCGCGGCCATTTCGCAGCTGCTGCTGCTGCTTCTGCTGCTGATGCCTGTTCCCATTCACTATGCTCCCCGTATCAGGCGTCGTGGCTGTGGATGCGGATGTCGTCATTGTGGCTGCATTGCTATTGTGATTGTGGCTGTTGCTGCCAGTGTGTGTGTGTGCGCCAACACCGCTGCTGCTGCCGTTGCCATTGCTGCTGCTGTTGCTGTTGCTGTTGCTGTTGCTGCCATGCGTGTGATTGTTTCCATTCTGTGTTGTTGTGATGGCCGATGTCACAGTTGGCAACTTTAGCGTGTGTGCGAGTGTGCGTGTGTGTGTGCGCATGTGTTCATTTCAATTGAAAACAACAAAAGAAGAAAGATACACGTTGTCGTTATAACAGGCGCACAAATAAGTATATGCAACACTCCGATTTACAGTCTTTGCGGCTGGCTTATGGGAAGATTATCGGTACAGTAGTTAATAGGCTTTATACACACCTGTACCTGCTCCAGGCCCCGTGTGTACGTGGGATTCTCGAAGGCAACATTGCCGTTGACTGCCTTCCCATGGTGACAGCGATGTCGCCGATAGAACACAATGGCGGCCACCGCCAGGAGGATGGCCAAAATGCTCGCTACAATGCCGCTTATGGTGCCCACGGCGCTCGAGTAGCTGCTGGTCGCCGAGGTCACCTGCTGTTCGCCCAGGGTGAACCTAATCGGATCGGTAAGTACACTGGCACCTGGGGAAACAAGTCTGCGAATTAAGCCTAGGCACATACACGGCAAACGCTCGATTCACCCACCGTATGTATTGCCAGCTTTTACCACCAGCTCATAGAGCACGTCCTTCTTCAGACCATTAATGCTTATTGTTGTGTCCTTTACGTCGATGCGTTGAATTTCCACGGCGCCCGCTATTGCCATGTTGTTGTAATTGTTGTTGTTGGCATTGCTGTTGCCTATACTTGTTGCATTATTCATGGAGGCCACTGTATCCAGGGCAGGCTCCATCGAAGATTCGTTCGGCTGCGCCGCCGACGATGGCGGCAGCACGGCGGCCTCATGGTAATATATTCTATAGCCGTCGACGGCATTTGGATTCTTTGTTGGAGCATCCCATCTGTAATGAAATAGTTTTCAGACCGTGTGCATGGCGCCATATTATGAGTAGTAGTAATATTGTTGCAGCCGCAAAACTTGACTGGAATTTTAATAAATTTAATGCGGACTGGCATCTCGACCAGAACCCAGAACCCATTGCCCGCACATAGCCCACCACCCAGCAGGCGCTGTGCTCACGCTGCGGCTCCAGACTGTGTGTGCGAAACCTTTGACGTTGACTAAGTGTATTAAAGTGAGATAAAAATCTCAGCTTTAATGGATTTTGCGGTCTATTAGTGCAGTCAGCAAGAGCAGCAGTAGCAGCAGCAGCAGTCGGGAGCAGGAGCAGCATCCACGCGTGGACTTGCGACTTCTCGCACACACAGACGCCAGATGCGGGCATGAGTGTAATGAATGTATTGGCTGGTGAGCAAAATGGATGAGTTCAGTTCCGGCTGAAGCAATGAAAAAGTATTTTCGGTTTGCTGGCCGGACATTGTTAAGATACTGAACTTGATAGCTTCTAATGAAATGAACAAACTCGCTTGCTCGCCACCTGCGCCCTTCGAAGCCACTTACTTAATGTTCACTGCGTTGTCCGACAGCACGCTGACTACAATGTTCTCTGGGGGTCCCGGGAGCCGGTCCCGATTCTTCTCGAAGCAACCAATGATGGTCCTCGAGTACTGGAGGCTGCAGATCTCCTTGGAGCGCACCGACTCGCCGCGACACCAGTTCAAGCACTTGCGCGGCACCTGCTCATCTGCGCAGCAGGATCTGTGATCCGACCCATCGGCGGCGCACTTCATCAGCTTGTCGAAGTCGACGATGCATTCGGGCCGGTTGGCTATGGCGTCAAAGTCCACGTAGTAGGTGCAGGCATCGCGACAGGCCACCGAAACGTTCTGTGCGGCACAGCACTGCGAGACGTTGCGATGCAGGCTGGGCGTGTTGCGTATACGCACCGACACCGGCGTCGTGGAGGAGCCAAACGGATTCTCAGCATGGCAGAAGTAGTCGCCCACGTCGTTCGCTTGCAGCTTGCTGATGCGAAGTGCCATCGTGTAAATGGTTGACACATTCGTGACGGACACGAAATAGTTTCCTCCCTGTGGCACTGGCACACGGCCGTCATGATCGCGCCAGAAGATGGTCTTGGGCGTGGGCTTGGAGTCAACCGTGCAGCGCAGCTCCACCTCATCACCAATGGAGGCGACGGTGATGCCAGCCGCCTGTATCTTGGGCGGATCTGTGAAAAGGGACCAGCCTCAGTTATAGACTTTCGCAACTCGATAGATTTCGATCAACTTACAGCAAATATTGACGCGTCGAGTGGCTTGCATCGGCACGCCGTAGCCGTTGTCCGCGTAACACGAAACGTGCTCCATGTCCGCGGAAACATTGTGTATGACTGTCACCATGTGCCGGGAAGTGTCCTGTCGCACTAGGTGCCCCCCGACGTACAGGGATATGGTGGGGGCTGGGTTGCCCAGCGCTAGGCACAGAATTGTCATCGATCCGCCCTCGGGTATATTGTCCGCCGGATGTACAGTTGGGGGCTAAAGCAAAAAACACATTCATTCATTTCGCTCTCTTCAGCATAAGCAAATCAAGAAGCAGAAATTACATCCACAAAGGCAGGCAGCGCCGGATCTGTCCACGCCACAAGGGTCTCTGAGGGCAGCGAGGTAGCGCGCTCGCCTACCGCCTCCACGTAGAGCACATGCTGGGAGCTCGGCTTTAGATTCGTTATTCGCAGCCAGGCCAACTTCGTCTCGATCTTGGTAAAGTCGGCAGAGTTCGTCGTCTTATGGTAGACTCTGTAATAGTCTGGTTAGTAACACATAGGGCATATACTCCTGGTCAACAGCCTCGCCACGACTCTAGCTCACCTGTACGTGATCCGTTCGTGCGGATGCGAGTACTCGGACGGCTGCCAGGTTATCTGCATCCAGGTCGCGCTATGGGTAAGCACTGTCAGCGAGTGGGGCGGAGACGGTGCGCCCCACGTATCGTTTGGATACAGTGCTACGAAGACACAAGTCGATGCACCAATTGGCAGCAAATTCAAAATGCAATAAGCCATAAGCCATAAGCCATATGCCATATCCAGTGACTAGCTAGTCAAGCCAAACCGGCCTAGCCTAGCAAATCTGTCGACATTGACACACAGATCACACAGATCCCAGCCACTTACCTTTTTCGCCAGCAGCGCTCGTATTTACAAGCAGCATCGATGCCGGCAGCGATGTGCCAAATTTTCCACGCGCCACAACCATAATGCGGTATAAGGCATTTTCTTCCAAGTTGGTCAGGTCTATGCTGGTCTCGTTGGTCGTCAATTCCTAAGAGTAAAATAACGTAAATGCTCAAAATTGGAATGTAGTCGGCAGACCGCGATAGCTCGAATATAAAATACTCTACATTTATGCAACGATATACATATATTTAAGCTATAGATAAATCATCCATCCATACATAGGGCACTGTTCACATAGTTAATGTACCGACAGAGAACGACAAAATCGAGATCCGTGAAATGCAAATAATTTGTCAGTGCACTCTAACTGCCGTGTTATCGCACCTGCGAC
Source organism: Drosophila aldrichi (assembly GCA_035045965.1). Classification (NCBI taxonomy): domain Eukaryota; kingdom Metazoa; phylum Arthropoda; class Insecta; order Diptera; family Drosophilidae; genus Drosophila; species Drosophila aldrichi. The sequence continues at coordinate 1,253,591 of JAWNOM010000341.1, read as the reverse complement.
TATAGCTGTGGCTGTGGCTGTGGCTGAGGCAGCGGCTGTGGCTGTGGCTCTGGCTGGGCATCAGCTCGCTGAGAGACACATTGTCGTGTTTAGCAGTTTTTGTAATTGCTGCAAAGTAGCGCGATTTGCGGTATTTAGCCACAAAATGACACCGCCAGCCAACACCAACTCAGCTGACAGCGCGTAACGATGGCACTGCCATTGCCATTCGCAGCTGGCGTCAGATTGTTTCAAAAGCCATCGCCAAAATTGACAGCTGTATTTCGCTCGCATGCATGCATGTTATTTTTACAGCACTTTATATATCCAGCACTGTCATTCGGCCCACATTCAAAATAGTTGGCTATTCTGCTTCGCGGCTAACGCGTTAACGCTTATCGATTGTTGTATCCATTTCCAAATCAATCTGCTCTTTTACTCGATTTTGTCATCCTCATGAAACTGATATAAAATAATACGCATAGTGAATATCGTAGCAGAGAAGAACTTTTCATGAACCATGTTTTCGCATTTTTCAAGAGTTTGCAGCCAACACTGTGGGTAGAAAAATACCAGCAATAGGCAAAGTTTTTACACTATTCGTTTTCATAGTACCGCAGAGAGCTCTCTCATTCCTCTATATTCTGCAGTAACTTCTTCTTTGCTGATCTGATCGCACGCGCTGCCTATAATATTTTGCAAGATGCTCACATTTATGCGAGCTAATCAACGTTCGCTCCGCTCCGCGCGAAACATTGACATTTTAGTAAGTGGGCCAATGCCAGACACTTGACTAACAAACAATTTATCATATGATATCTCTCGTAGCGAGATGCAGTTTGCTCTTTGATATCGCACCCCTTTTGCTTGCTTCTCTAACTTGTATGCACTATAGGTGTCGAAATAATTGTGTTTATAATTGCCTATATTTAAAGATCTACAATTAAACATCTTAAAGAGCTTAAAACTTTGCTACTTTTTCTCACAGGCTATATTCCCATATACATTTATTCGTACTCTGATTATTCCAGGCAATTTGAGGAATTCACAGGTAAGGGAATAGTACTAATGGCCACACGATTAAATGGCTGCCCCTAGGAACCACTTATTGTAACTCTTTTGAGCATTGATTGGAAAAGCCCACAACAAAAATGGGCCCTAAGTGACAATATTAGGTTAGTCGAGCGAGCGATGCCCGAATGAATAATTAATGTGCACACAAATACGTGAGCTATTAGCTAAAGGGTAAGCTACAGCACCCGGGAAGATTCCATTCCAAGCAGCAGTTACCAAGTGATATGGCAAATAAATATGCAAAGACCATTGCTCCACTAACACTGAGGCCAGAGAACTTTTGGTCGTAAAAATACGTCCCAAGGTGCTCATTCTCTGCAGCTCCAAAGACGCAAGTTTGAAATTACCCTTCCACGCTCCATCTGCCGTCTGCCGTCTGCCGTCTGCTATGCCAGTGCCAGTGCCAGTGCCAGTGCGGAACTACATAGGAATTTAAATGTATTTTAATTGGTAAACTGTAGACTGTGCAGCCATTTTATCATTTCCCTTATTCAAGCACACTAAAAAGTTTTATGGTCATCATTTAGGGCATTTCTGCCAACAAACAAACAAACCGACATTTTGTCGACAGCGACATCAAACCCACCAACCCACCCAGCTCTGATAACTCGCTCCTCCAATTTCACTTTAGAAATGTCCATTTTAAGCACCTAAAGCTTCAACAAAAATTAGAGTCCTAAAGACTATGATCCCACTTTATGGGAAAATGTTACAGACATATTTCACCAAGAGTCAGCAGACCCACAAAGTTCTGAGCATAAAGTAAAAATATTTGTTATCTATCAGCTTGTCTTTGTCAAGAATATCTTAATAATAATATACATACGTATGTATATGTGTCTACAGATACTGATGAACCCATATTTCGATACGAGTTTATTATGATTAACAATATCTCAGCCACATCTAAAACAAATAAATTTATTATGGGAATAGCCGAGGCCACATGACTGCTCCACGTGCCAAAAATACTCTTGACCTCGCAAAGAGTTTGAGATGCAGCAACGAACGTACGCTATATATACATAAAATATATTTCAGAGTGAAGCTGCATCTCCTGCTCAAACTATATATATTATATATACATACATATATATAGTTAGACCAAATAATGAAAAGTTTGGGGCCGAGGCACGGGGCGCATTTAAACCAATTGACACCAGGCGGTCAGGGCAAAAAAATAAAATAAGCTGAGCCAACGCTATGCAGCAGCTGCGCTCTCTCGGCCAAGCTAACAAAACCAAAGTGAACAGGCGAATGAATTTTGAACTGAAGGCAAAACAAGATAAAATGCTTATTGTCGGCACCTCGAAGACTAAACACCCTTTCAGATATGTGACTTATGATTGCTTTCTAATTATAAGTTGCCATACTTGAATTTGACTTTCAAATATTCACGATATATGTACATATAACGATATATTACAATATGTATTTTCAGTAAGTAGCTGCATGTACAGGCCCGTATCCGTACTCATACGAATTAATGCATCTAGAATATATAGTAGAATAAAAATACATTTGAACACAATATGAGCTCGCTTCAACGATCGAAAGCCACTTAGCAATCGAATATATCGATAGGATCAGACTGTGGCGCATCTACTTCCGTGCGGCGCATTTAATGCTCAAATTACGATGCAATCTGCAAGGGTATTCGCTCCGAACATTGCCAACAACTAATGCTGACAGCAGCTGCACTCTGTAAATGGCTTCTCCAATATCGATTCGGCGTGTGTCTGTGGCTGGGTGTTGGGTGCTGGGTGTTGGGTGCTGCGTACTGGATGCTGGCATTATGGGCAGGTCGCCGTCGACAGGCCGCCACTGGGGCCTGCCCACATTGAAAACATTTTGCGCGCATCAACAACAGCAACAGCAATAATAACAATAACAACAATAACAACAACAACAACATCAACACGCGACAAACATTTGCACATTGTTTTTGTACTTTTTAGCATTTGCAGTTTTTTGGGGCCAATAACTCTGTTGATGGCCACGGCTGATGCTGCAGGTGGCACTGCCGCTGAGCTTTGATGTGTGACAACAATAGTCAATAGCTGCAACAATGCCAATGGCAATTTATATGTATATTTGCCAACTCTGGCTCCATTGTTTGCTGGCCAGTTTCGGGTGGGAACTATTTTGACTAGTTTATGGTCACGTGCCCTATCCATATGACAGTTATGAACCACAGTAACACTTCGGCCCCCACTCCCCCCCCCCAGCACGTGCCAATAAATGTCTAGATGGCCAGCGGAGCTCTCGCATATTTATATGTATGCACACACATTGCAGAGTGATCAAATAAACGCAGCACAAGCTTTCCATATTAAACCTGGTATCTCGCAATGGCTTAAGTCTGCTTTTGTTTTTCTGGGAGTGTAATTAATATTCAAAGATCGTAACCAACCGGGTATTATATTTATGCCAAATTTGGAATCAAACTATATATGACTTCTAGTACGAGCAATGACAAAAGTTCATTATAATTATAGTTTCTATTTATAAGTTTAACTATATTTCGAACAAGTTTCATTCGTTCGGTCTTACTCAAAATAAATGTCCCTGTTTTTATACCGAAAGGAAAAGAGTATTTTCGGTGGTATTTTTTCTAGGAGACACCCTGAACTCTTTAAAGAGCAGATATTCCAATATTTCGTATTTACATTGAAAACAACGCTTGCGCCAATAGCAAGTGCGCTTGGGCTGCAGTATGGAATATACACATCTACAATATATGGATTTTATTATTCAGTAATAATGATAAGTATAACTGTCCAGTTTTTGTTGCTAATGAGAAATACTAAATACAGTAGAATTCAGTTATAACGACACTCAAGGGACCGTCGTTATAGCCGAAGTACATTATGACCGTATAAGTTTGCTCAGAAAAGTTTGCCTGGGGACCAAATGCCGTACGGACGCTATAAGCGGAGGTGTCTTAGTCGGATTCTACTGTATGTTCATAACTTATCGGGCCCCAGATTAAATTGAATAATTCCATCTTTTCGGGATGTTAAACATGTTAGATTGCACGAGACTGCCTCCTGAACCCTTCAAAAAGCTGATATTCCTATAATTTTACGCATACACAAATATGCACAAATACATATGTACTCATGCATTCTCACGTACGCAAAAGCAATCAAGCTTGGGTGCAGTATGCTCTATATTATGAGAACTTATTTGCTGAAGAAATCTTAACATAGAAAAAAGGAACTTTTTTCAAACCCTAGAGACTTGTGCATTGGCATACGTTTTTTTAATGTAGTCCTCGTAGTACGTATGTATTTAAAATACTTTTCCATATTACCCAATGCGAAATTCTATAGTATTTTCTTTTCATGTATTCAAATATAACAAATATTTATATTCATTACGTCAATCTACACACTCAATCCGAAATCTCTAGCTTTACGCATAAGCTAATTACGTCTAAATACGAAGTCAATTTATCGATTATTATCAATAAAAGAGAAATGAGATGCATTTTCGAAAAAATATATAAACACGAATACACATATAAAATGTCAAATTTCCAGCACTTGTATTTTCGGAGATCTCTGCGGAAGACGGACATGGCCAGATCAACTCAGCTAATCATCCTAATCAAGAATATATATACATATGTACATAGTTTTCACCCAAATATTATTTGGGTCTCACCAACTCGTACACTGAATACAGGGTATACCGAAGTCTAATATATAGTGCTTGCAAAGACAATATGGCGTTATATACTAGATATGTAGTATTCGCGAATCCACGCATTTAAAACTTGTTTGATTAACTTGAACTACTATTTATATATGTACTTGTACTCACATTCTCCAATTTGGCAACCGTCTCGTAGATGGTCATGTTATTGACTCTGCCATATTGAACTACGAATTCAATGGCGTCATTAGCATCGTTAGCGTCAGCAGCGCCGCTCGCGGCAGAGGAGCGCGACTGGGAGGTGTCTGCTGCTGATGCAACATCGCCCGCCACAGCGCTGGTGGCAGCTTCAATCTCATCGCCAGTTGCCGTGTCACTGTGAAGGGGAGCGACGGGGTCCACGTTGGGCGGCGTCCAGGCGATGCTTATGCTTCTGCTGGTAATCGCTGTTGCATGGACGTCTTCTGGCGGTCCTGGTATGTTGCTTGTGCCTGGAAACATCCAGTTGTTTTAACGCAAATTTAATTGGCCAATATTGGTTTTGTCTGCCAATTTGCGGGCTAAGCCCAGGCATTGATCAAATACTTAATTCGGCACACACAGCTCTGGAGTGCAACAGAGCGCACAGACACGCCATTGGGCAACGCATGACAGACGCATCGGCTGCGAGGGATGTCGACTCACCTTCCTCGAAGCATTGCAAAATGTTGCCAGCGTACGACAAGCAGTCGGGCATATTGCTGGCCCATGTGGAGGCGGTCGATGAAGACATGCTGCCGACAGCGGCACCTCCTCCTCCTGCTCCTGCTCCTGCTCCTGCTGCTGATGCTCCTGTTGTCGATCTGGTGGTCAGCGCCACTGGTATGACGCCGCGGCAAAGTGGCATGCATGCGTTTATAACGCTGCGTCGACTGCAGCAAGGGCTGTGGTCACGTCCGCCGGCTGCACAGCGCGCCAGTATAGCTGCGAATAATCAATGGGAGGTTAATAAGGGACGCATCTGCATGAGCTTGCAGCATTTGCCTTTGACATGTTGTAATTATAGCGCCGTACGCTACGTAACGGCATTATCAATTTGATATTTGAATAATTTAGATACTTGTCAACGCGTCAATGAATAACAATTTTGGTAGCTCAACAGTTTTTGCCGCTTTGCCTCGCTTGGGCAGCCAATGGAGCAGTAGCTGAGTCAGCATATTTCGCCAATTAATCGAAAATTGTATTCGCCTCACTTCTGTTCATTATTGTATCAATTCTCTAAGGAAAACTTTAGTTTAGTGAAAGTATTATAAAATTTTAAGAGCAAGACTATTTAATTCATTAAGATCTATATAGAAATGTAGAATGAAAAATATTTATTATACCAAGATATACGTATATAGGAAAGCTTGCTCAACGAAATTTGAAGAAACTCTCAACTTTCATCCAATTATTCTTATCTATAAGTCGAACTATAAATTGAGCCAAAGCTCCCTGTCAAAATATTTGTTGGGCATTCTTAGATCAACTTATCCAAATTGGTGGTTAAATGCGACTAAAAAATAACCTATATCCATGGCTATCGGACAATAAAAAGACTAAACAAGTCAGATGAACTCATGCAAGTCAGTGAAAATGAAAGCCCAAAGGGATTACCCAATTGCGAGTTGATTAATCAGGCTCCAGGACTGACACTAATTAGTGTTTGCTAGATACATATGCACATATGTATGTATGTGTGGCATCATTAAAGGCGGGCTTGGATGCTACTCACGCATTTGGGCACGGCATGCCGGACCGAGATTTTCAATGTCTGACAGCCGTATGTTGTACGAACAAAGCGGGGCGCACTGTGGCAGCAGTCCTGAAGCCTTGCAGCACGTCGACATGTTGTATTTGGCAACGGGGGCTGTGGCCAGCTCGGCTGGGAGGGTCCGGGTGATGAGACGAGGGGAGGGCTCGCTTTTTCCGTACGCATTAATTGATACCACATAGAACTCGTAATAGATGTCCGGCTCCAGGCCTTCCAGAATGAGTGGCGGCTGACGCTGCAAAGTTAATTAAATTAGTCAAACAGTCTGGCGAGTAGCCTCAATTATATGTGCCTTTTCCACGGTCAGATAGTCGTCGCCAACGCCGAGACGTCGGAACTTGACGTGATAGGTGCTCACAGTGTCGCCGAGTCGCTTCGGGTTATTCCAGTCCAGAATGACAAAGTTGTCCGTTTTGGCAACAGTGCGCAGCTTGGAGGGAGGATCGGCCAGCACGCCGTAGCCTTGATAGAGACAGCTGCTATACTCAGACATAAAGCGCAGGCACCTAACCCAAAGAATATAGCTGTAGTAAATACGCTGGAGAACCAACTTTCCCCTCACTTACTTAAACAAGCTGAAGTCAAGCGATGTCAGCTTCCCAGCACAAATCGGGAAGCACGCAGAGGGTATGCCGCGGGCCCTGCAACAGGGCGTATGATCAATGTTGTTGGCCAGGCAACTGAAAGTGATGTTCGACCACGGCGCACACACCATGAGGTCTGGCAGCGTGGCCAAGTCCGTCTTCTGCGGATCGCACATCTTATCCATGCACAGGCGGTGAGTCATCCCACTGGACTCGCAGCAACTGCGTATGTCCGGCAGGGTGGGCATCTCCTGCTTGTCCGGGCTGCCCGCCTGGGACTCGACCACTGATGCGCTTGTGTGCGTAAAGAAGCGCAGGCGCTCATTCGGCAAACTCGCACCGAACTCGTTGACGGCCGTCACTACGACGGCATACATAGTGAGCGGGGTGAGTGTGTCGAGCGAGAGAAATGTCTGATTGGCCGTCACATTGTACAACATGGTTTCCTCCGCAGCGGGAGCGCCTTGCACCTGGTGCTTGGCCTCGCCACTCAGCTCATCTTCGTCGAAGCTGTGCAAGACAGTCAGGTTCACAGTATAGTAGGAGACTTGGTCGTCCAGCTTTTGCGGTGGAGCCCAGCTTATGTTAACGCTTCTCTCTCGCACATCATCTATCGAGACTCGCGTGGGCGTACTGGGTATCAGCTGAATACCCTTGAGAATGCACTGCAGCCCAGTCAGGGTGTGCTGCACACACGAAACCCGGGTCTTGAGTTGGTCGGTGAATGGCGTATACTCGCCACGACACATGTCCTGGCACAGATCCGGTATTTGCTTCTCCACACAGCACGGCACATGGTTACGGCCGTCGGCCATGCACCGCACTATGCTCGGAAAGTCCCTCTCGCAGGCCTCGGGATCGATGCCTGTGGTGCCATCTAATATATTGTGCAGGTTGCAGAAGCCCATGCACTGCGTGGAGACATTCGCGCGCTCACAGCACTCGGTGAAATCGTGAGTCAGCTGCGGCGGCGACTGACTCGGACGCCAAAAGCTGCGATTGTCCTGCGCGTTGAGGGGCGGTGGCAACAGAAATACATCGGTAGACTCAGCTGCCACTGGATCTGTGGCATTCGCCTGCAGGCCGGTGGCTGTTGACAGCTCCTTAACTAAATTCCCATTAGTATGAACTCAGTAGCCACTGCAGAGCCGCAGCCCAGACTAGCTTACCTGTTAGTATGTGAATACTGCGCAATACGGGATCGGAGTTTAACTCGCAAATGTAGGCACCCGAATCACTGGCCTTGAGGCCCTTTATCAGCAACACCCAGACCTCCCCACCCACGTTCGGATTACTTCCCCTGGGATCTGTATACACAGAAGAGGATGCTTATCGATTATGTCCCATTTCAGTCCACTTATACTCACTTTCATCGTGTAAAACCCTAACACGGTGATCCTTGGTAACGCGCACCGTGCCAGCCGTTAAAATCTCGTCACCCTTCTTCCATATTACTGTGTTGTTGCCTGAGTTCTCGGAGACCACGCAGGTTAGCAGTGCGTCCTTGTTTTCGAATATCAGCGATGGGCCACCAGTTCCTAAACCACAGTTGATTGCAAGTGGACATGACTGGACCATTCGCCCATTTTCTACTACAGTAAGCTCACTTACCAATTGGCACACCTGAGTTAACGCTCGTTAATAATAGACATATCGTTATTATTGGCAACACGAACAGCTTGAGCATTATTCCTTCTATTGCCTGAAAGTAAAAAGAAAAAGAAAATATAATAGTAATAATAATGATGGTAAATTTGTAATAATCGGTATAGCCCAGTGTCAGATGATGGCCGGCGCTACTGACTATGGTATACTCTCTTCTTATTTTGTGATACACCAAAGCAAAGAAATATAACTGACTTATGCTATACAACAAATTATATTAATCAATTAATTAATATAAACATTATGTATTTAGGCTAAGATCAGCGGCTATTAAACTATTAAATGACTTGAGCATATTCAGATACTTATTGTAGCATATCATCAGATTATTCTCAAAACATAAGTATATACCATATACAGCCTCGAAGTATTTTGAGCTCACTCACACATTAATTTAAAACGGATGGTTTATTTTTTTTTTTTTTTTTTTTTTTTTTGTATGTATATTGAGCAAAAAAAAAAAAGATTTTGGTAACTGTCCTCAACGAATTGAACTCCCTGTTCCGGACGTACAGACACAAGCAGTTTCGGATGCACCTGTCGACTGCACCCAATCGCGTATACCTTAATGAAGAGTTGGGCGCGATGACGTGGACTGTTTTTTTTTAGGCATAGAAGATTATGGAGCTCTTAAATAAACTTAATATTTTTAAGGTCAACAGAATCTCAATTATCGAATTCTCAAGTCTTTAGCTTTGCCACCTTTAAAGATATAAATATATACATATAATATAATATAATATATATAAGGACGTAAATATATACATATATAGTCGTGTGAATATACATTAACAATATCAAAACATGAAAAATGCGGCCTGACAGATGGACATTCCTCTAAATTAATGTACTTATTAACTACTTTCTATTGTATTTGACCATCAAATTGTTGATGTCCGATATTGTTAATAAAAAGTACCTTTGAGCATTCTTTGCTCAACAGAGTCAAGGACAAGTCATGTACAGCTATGGGCTAAATATATTAAATTCAAATTTTAAAATATCCGAAATATATACAAAAATAATTTCCCTATACACTCTTAAATAAGTGTTAAGTTATAATAAAATTTCCACGAAAAATTAACTTCATAGGGAAAGATTTAAATTCCGTGCGAATGCACGAAACAATTTAGCTGATCTCAGCTGTAAAATTACAGCGTCTATCTGCGCGGCAACGAAATCAATAATTTATTTAATAGTGAAGGCCAAATTAATTATGTGGTTAAAGAGCTCATTAAAACGATTTAACATTTTCATGTATCAATAAAATGTGCTTTGCCGCGACCGGTTCAAAGTAATGCCATTGAAGTTAGCTGAGCTCTCGCCATCCATCCCATCCAGTTATTGTCGAGCCACCCGGTCAGCCACGCCGTCAGTGTCACCCCTCAGCCTCGACTGCGGGTGTCTGCTAGGAGATTGTTTGTTTGCCCCTGGCCATTGCTAGCGGCACTTGTGGGGCATCAGAGGTTTGTGGCACACTCGCAGCACTAAGCACCCACTGCGAATCACGCCCGCTGACCAATGACAATGCCGACGACAACAATGCAAAAACAAAAGCCTTGGGCATTTTGTAGTAATGGCTAGAAGCAAGGGGAGGGGAACGAGCCAGCCTCGTGGGCTGACTCACTCGTTGCCATTGCAAGGGGTATTTGATGAGCCCTAAACGCATTTTAAATTGAATTTACATGGCAGAACGCGAGCGTCACCTGCTTGCCAGACTGAAACACCTGAGACGGCGACATAGTTGGATCTTTGACACTGAACGCCCATTCATAAATTGCTCAGGCGAAAGCTTTGCGACAACTGCCTCACGTACTCGCACTCTTCCTGCGCCCCACAATAGAACTATGCTGGCGATGGCTGTGCCTGTGCCTCTGGCTGTGACTGTATCTATGTCTGTGGATGTATCTCTGGCTCCCGGGAGTCGCTCAATTGCAAGCGTGACAAATTTGATTAAATTATAGCGCTATTGCAAAACGTTTTATCTTTCGCTTTCGCTGGCTGGCGCAGTTGCACTCCGACATAGTGCGACACGTACGAGGAGCCACTCAATTAATTGTTTCTGCTGTTGCCTTGCCTTCCTTGTTATTTCGCCATTGCAGCCGTTGTGCGCACCCATAAAAGCAGACACGGACACGGACACGGACACAGAGACACAGAGCAACCCTAACCAACCCAAACCCAAGCCCAAGTCATCCCCACGCAACCCATCACTCATTCACTCATGTACGTATACGTGCTTTACACGGATGACATCTACTTGTCTTCATCTGCCCAATCCCCTGTCGGAGCAGTCAGCGTTTCGACTCATTCCGCTCGTCCCCAGCAAATTGTATAACGTGGCGTATGAGTAATACGATATGCATGCTTCGATTCCGTATGTCGTACGGAGGAGCGTGCCCGCTGAAGAAGATGTGGTAATCAGTTTTGATTTTATTAGCACAAGGGCACCGCGTTAAAAAGAGCGGTAAACGTCTTGTATGCTCGTCAGCGAGACGCGGGGGACCTGAATGAGTGCTGGCATCTTGTACGGCTCAGTCCTCCGGGCTTTGTAGTCATCGCATTAGCGGTAGGGTTCGCAAATGTCAGTAGTAGCATTCGTTAACCATGCTGAGCTTCGTTAGCTAAGGTCGTAATCTGATTTTCATAATATAATTTTCATAATTGGAAATTCATTATTCGCAGCATAACAAACACTCTTTCTTATTCAAGCCGATTGGTAATTAGGACTGGTGAACCCACCGGGGCTCTATTTTAAAAAGTTTGCCTCAAATTAACTAATTATTCAATTCAATTCAATTGGCAATGCTGCGCAAGCTCCCGCCAATCGCCTTCCTATATCTCATAAATCATTCGAGTAGGAGTTGGTCCCCGTCCGTGGGCTATATTGAATCAAGCTTAGTAAATTTATTTAATTTTAATAAAATAGGTAAATTGTTATGCAGCCAGTCAATTTAGAATAACAAACAACTATTGCGGTAACTTGTATTCATTTAAATAAAGCGCCAATACCCCACTGAGCGCCATGAATTAAATTCGCATTTAATTAAGGAGTAAAAGGACTAAGCAAGCAGCTACTTTATATATTTAGCCTATTTTCATCCTCGATCCGAAGAAAGGGACTGACAAATGACAGTTGCTGGATAAGGTGTGCACTCCAAGATATCTTTTTTGATAAATGGAGTACACCGCAAAACATTTTAAAAGCAAACCAACAACGCTTTCCACTTTCCACTTTCCGGCTAATTCAAAGTTTAAACTCTACGCCACAAGAACGTGGTGGGAGATGGCCAGTCATGGAGCTCAGTTTGGGTGAGCAGAGCACTGCCCCGCCCAGCCCAGTTCAGACCAGGCCAGGCCAGCAGTCAATTCGCAACATGGTTGCCATGGCTGTTGGGCCTGTCCGGCAGGACGAGTTCGTCCTTTGGTTTGCCTGTATTTGACTGAAGCTACTTTATGGCTTCTGTTGTCCCTTTGTTTTTGTTTTCGCTTTGGCTTTGGTTTTTTTTTTTTTTTTTTTTTTTTTTATTTGAAACATTTCTCTTTTTTAAAGAGGTAATTTTTCTTAATTACCTAAAATGTTTACCTTGTTGCTTGTGTGTCGGAGTTTGCCCTTTTGGACGCCCAGATAAGGACTGCGTCAGAGCGGTAGTTAAAAGTCTCCGTAAATTGTACCCTTGTGTAAAGGTGTAAAATATTTTTCGACATGGCACACAAAAAAACAACAGCATTTTACTTTTTGCAAATGTTTTTGTTTTTGTTTATGCTTTTAAGCAGCTTTTCTGTGATCTGTGCGGCTGTGATTTCCACACTCTCTCACACACTCATACTCACACACACACAGAAGAGTAAGTGAAGGTATGGAATACTTAACAACGGTGACAGCACTTGCGTATACTTGCCAATATGTGTGTGTGCGTATTGTGTGGTTGAGGGTAACTAACCACCTGACGACACTAAGCCAAAAACCAAAACAAATTTTACAGCTTACTGCAAGGTGAGCAACACTGTGCAACAATTCCGAGGGCCCCTCCAAGTACATCTGCGACGAGTACATATGCGAAGAGACCATGTGGGTCTGGTAGGGTATGCTTAGGCCTGTGTTTGATATATGCTCTTTAAGCAAATGTAATGATAAAAAATTGCGTGACAACTTTTTGGACAACACCGCAAACACAAAGTTATTGGGCTAAGAAACTTTTTAGAGCCGATAAGCAGTCCGCTTACCCCATAAGCCCTGGTAGACGGAACCATCTAGATGAAAACTTCCTGTTTAAGCCCCACAAACTTTTTGTCAGCGCGTTGAAAACGATAGTTTTCGTTAGATATGCACAGTGGACAGTGTGTTTGTTGTTTGTAAACCATTTTGGGGCAAGTTATAAAAAATAAAATTGTGAAGACGGCAGCTCTATTGACATACAGCTCTTAAGCAAAACGAGATATTGAGTGCATAATTATGACAAATAGATAAGATAAAATAGAGGAAAACTATAAACAAAATATATGTATATTTAATCCAAGTTAGTTAATATAAATTTATAACTTATCGAATCTTGGAAACACGAAATTCCTTCAAAGTCAAAGCAAATGCAACTGTAGTAGCGTTGCTTACAAATTTTAGTTACAAAACTTTAAACTGAGAAACGTACATGCGAGACTCATACACCCATAGATCCATAGAGACCCCCCACTTATGGAAATTTTCTGCTTCAAGTTTATAGGAACACCAGACCTCGGAAGATGAATAGTCAAAGTGCTTTTGTGACTGAGGTAAGTGAATACGAGGTCTGGGTTTGAGCTATAGCATTAAGACAGCGGCTGAAAGTTAATCTATTATTTCCTATATACTCTAAATAAGTTTTAAGCCTCAACTAGCTAAGTATGGGATCATTCCCCTTTATGGAAACTTGACTCCTGCAGGCAAAAAAAAAAAAAAATTATATAAATTTCGTAGAATTGCCAAGCGGAAGGACCTCATATGTGCTCAGGCATGTGCAGCAGCAATAGTTAATCTGACATAATTGCGTATGAATATATGTATGACAGTTTAAATAAATATAAATATAATTTGCAGAGTGTGCTGAGCTCATGTGCTCATTTAACTAGGCAAAACAGCAAAACTTTTGTGCACTTTTCATAACTTGCTTCAAGCACAAATGCACAATGCAACAACAACAATAATAATAATAACAACAACAACAATGCAAACAAAGATGCACAAATCCGGCAAATGATAATATGTGAGCACGAATAGAAGACACCAGACGACAGTCACAACAATGCCTTACAATTCGCCCTACTGATGAAAAAACATGTGTGTTTGTGTAGTGGGGAATGACACACTGTTTGATACTCTGCACCAGCATCGTTTCTATACTAGTACTATATATTTAATGTAAATTATCTTCAATATTATTATTATTATTTTTTGATTTATTTTTTATATTTAATCCGAAATTTTTTTTTCTTGAGAAATCTAATAGACTTTTCATTTAAAAATAAATGGAGTTGAAGTATATTTATATACGGTAAGCTTACCAATTATACTATTGTATGACAAGTTCAGTTTCTGGCAAAACCTCTCGCGACTTATATTTTCTATTCACTCTAGATTTTATCTATCCATACGAGTATATGTACATATAAATATATTGGAAAAAAAAGAAACCTTTTACATTGGGTCGTATCATGAATTTTCGATTAGTTTTTTTAGTCCATTTAGTCGTTTTAAGCTGTCGATTATTTGCAAACTTGAATCGGCTTTATATAGGGGCACTTTTAAGTTACATGATCGACGAGGTCACCTAGCTATATGTAACTATGTGTAGAGCAGGCTTTGAGATCTGATATAACTATGTATAGAGCTAGCTATGTATATCTGATATCATCCGATCAACTAAGGTACACACTTGCTTGTCCCTTTTCACTGGGTAGAAAGTATGAAAAATCATCATACAGTGCTGGTGGAAAACTCAACAATATAAGCATTGAAAGAGAAAGAAAGAAGAAGAAAAATACAAAAACAACGGCATTGACTTTACATTTCCGCCGCTTTGCTTGCCGACTTCCGGCGCTTTCATTCTTACCGATGCCAAGAACAGTTGGCGTGGCAGCATTTTTGTTGCGTCTCCCATATGTGGCACGCATATCCAGCAGCCCCACTGTGTACGGGCTGTATGTGTGTATGATTGCGCTGTAGTTACATGCATATAAAAAGATCTTTAGGCAGTCTAAAGCATGCAAGACATGGCCACACGCACACTCCCAACCCCAAAGTGACTTACGAGTTACGCACACACGTCCTGATAAGCACACACTCACTGCGCGTATACATGTATTGTCGATGTACGTTCATATGTGTGGAGTCATGTGTTAACTGCAGTTCGTACGCGCAGTGGCAACAACTTAAAAGCCAGTCAACTCAAAAGTGGCAACAACTGACGTCTGACGTCTGATGCCCGATGTCGGATGTCTGGCGTCTGGCGTCTGACGTCTGACGTCTGTCGACGTCAAAACTCTACAGTTAACGGGCTGACGAAGTTGTAGAAGTTGATGTTACATGGCCGCAGATGCTGCAGGCCCGTTGACACGGGCTCAGTTTGTGAGGTTAGAAATTAGATTTACAAGGCTCCCGGTAAAGTAAGGGGACAAGGGGGCAAGGGGTCATTCAAAGCCCTAAAAAGTGGCAACAACTTTAACAAAAGTAAAACAAACGCCGTTACCTAGAGCTCCGTGCTCCATGCTGCATACCCAGTTGTACTATTACATTTCCTCATGGGAGGGCACGGGGAGCTAGAAGACAAGTAGTGCAACTGTTTTGTTGGTCTTTGGGCAAATTGGGTAAATTCGGCAGAGGTCGGCACCAAAGGTAATCAATAGAGTATTTACTTTTCAACACATATTTTTTTACAACAATTTAATCACTTGAAAAGGTTGGCTCTTGTCTGCACTAAAAGTTGCGAAACATTTATTAAGGCCATTTTCACAGCAAGAGTCGAAAGTTTAAAGTTGTTGAATGGGGCACTCACTTAAGTTGGGTTAGGTTGGGTTCTCTGAACCTGAACCTGAACCAGAACCAGTACCAGAACCAGGACTATTTCAAGCCTTGTGATCATCCAAGCTGTCACCCACTTAACACGCCACATTGTGGCAGCAATCGTATTACGTGAATACCGACTTCTGTTTTAGCTCGCGATTCACTATTCGCCCTCTCGCATCTTGGCACGAGAAACTTCAGATTGCGGCTAACTCAATTTCAACAAAATGTCGCATCAATAGACAAGGACTGGCGGCAAGTTTGCCTAGCAACGTGGGCCAAAGTCAAGCCAACCCAGCTCGTAGGTGGGCGCTAATGAGCTGCACTTGCAGATAGATGCGGGAGTGCAGCAGAATGATGCACATGCAAGTTGGCAACTATTTTACACAGTTGGCAACTTTTTACTCCAGCTTGCTGCTGCTGCTGCTGCTGCTGTTGATGCTGATGCTCTGTTGTCGCTTGCAGCTTGTTGGCAGCACTTAAAGGCTTTGTGCCATGCACATGCCTTGCCAAACTGCCAACGCGCTGCCAGCCTCTGCTTATGCTCTTGATATTTTTGACGTGTTCGTTTGACATTTTTGTTTCAGTTGATGTTGCTGCTGCTGCTGCTGCTGCTATTACAGGTTGGCTGCACTTTGGGCAAGTTAACTGCTACTGAAAGGCAATTTTGCATTATTTTCCTTGCAGTTTTAATTAAAATTTCACATGTCAACGATTCTCAAAGTTGGCCATTGCGTGGGCGCAAACACTGCCACACAGCCAATGGCTGTTTTATCGTCTTACAAACCACAAACTTTTCGCTTGCCACAACGCACAAACAGTTCCCTATTTTTGGCACTCGCCTCGCCGATGTTGGTAACACCTTCCTAAAATGACCTTAAACGATGCCAAATTCTAAAAAAACCCCAAAGAATACCGCGGAAAATACCATGAGCGTTAACACGAATATTTTGAAGGCATTGATTAGAACTCCATATGGAATCTCGTTTTATTTTACTCGTATTTATTTTCCTTGACAAGTTATTCTAAAATAAATAATACGAAAACAAAATCAATTTAATAATAATTATGAATTTATGAAAATACTATACTAATATTTATTCTTCTAGATACACGGATGAAATCATCTGATCGATAGTTTTTTGTTTATTTGACTATTCGATACTTTTGGTGAAGTTACTAAACTAAAATTCGAATGATCCCCAATTTTAGTATCTTGTTTTAAAATAGCTCAACTTTTAAATTAATATCTACCAAACGCATAGCTTCAAGCCTTTTCGCTGAGATTGTAGATCACCGTGCAGTTGGGTAAACGATATAAACATTATCTTCGTAAGCAGTGTATATATTAAAATGTTTGAAATTAAATTTCATTTAATTAACTTAGGCTGAAAATTAAAACTTCCGTCAGTTAGTAAACTCCTAACTATTATAAATGATTAATTACTCTACCTTTTTTTTTTTTTTTTTGGCTATCTGGTAAACTCCATCTTAAAAGATAAATAAAGGAAAAAAAACTGTTGGAAATAATTTTTGTTTTCTATGAACATCTTATGTTGTACCCTTGGTGGCAACATGGTAATTAGGGAGAAATATACAAATTCATAAATTTCAAATTCAAAATCTTCAAACTTATGCTTATGTATTACCTTGTTGTGGCAGTGATTTTCATGGTAATTTTCCCAGTAATCTTCATTTCAGCGCTGTTTGCCATGTGCGTTTGCTAATTGGCCAAATTATGGTATCAAATTCCATTTGCTACTAAGCTTTGCAGCAGTTTCTTGCATAATTCAATTTGATAAATTCGTAAAAAGAAAAGAACAAGTCTAACTGATTGCAAAAAAATTCGTTTGACGTAAAGTTGGGCTCAAAAATTCAAATTGCAGAAGGTAATGTACTCTTCACCCACCCACATAGTTAGTGAAAAATGAACTATAACAATTACCAACGATGTGTCATAAAAAACATATTGCAGACAATGCATCAACTGATGCCACAATTCCCAGCTCCCAGAGGTCCAATCTGTTATCCCAATAATGTGCAAACGAATGTAAATAGCGGAGGACTTTTTCTATTCAGCAGTGAAAACAGCATTGGACCCACGGACTGGACTGCGGAGCATTATGCAAAAATATATGCACTCTGCCTCTCAAATGGAAAAGTTCGCTTCTGCACCACAAAAAGTTGATTTATAAACAAACTTCTGCAACACGAAATTGTTAACTACCATCAGAGAGCAGAGTCGCACACAAAATGTCAAAAAAAAGCCAGAGCACTTTCAGCAGACGAGAACCCATTACATGAATTGATTTGCTTATAGATCTAACCAAGTGAAAGTGTCTGCAGGCCAATATGAAATTCTTATTAAATACCCGCAAAAGAGTGACACCCAAATAACAGAAAAACTGGAAAAAAAACACTAAAAATATTATCTCTATTTTATTCATTATTATTCATTGTGTTCCCAAGTATTAAATATATTTACTTTCTGCACAATTGGATAGCATAAAACGTAATCCAAACTGAACTTTGAGGAATACAATTTTATATGCAAGCATATTAAGAAATCAGCTCCGGTTCATGTTCTAAAATTGATCATGTAAACAACATATCAGCCGAGCATTGCGTGTCAGCCATTATTGTATTAGACTTTTCCTGCTTAGACAAGTTTCCGAGATGAAGAATACAATCAGAGGGCAAACGATATTCTGACTCAAACAGTGAATACATTTGGCTGCAGTACCTTTTAATGCCGCATAGACGACCGAGGGAAGATGTGGGGGCCAGGCTATAAGTCCTCACTCAAATCAGTTGTTGGCAGAAATTTCGCAATAAAAAATCTAAGAAGTAAAAAGTTTTGATGCCGCCGCAGCAGCCAACGCACAATCGACAAGTTTTGCGTTGGCTTAACTTCTGCCACAAAATTTAGTTTCCGGCTTTTGATGGCTTGCAGTTTGTGCTAGCAATATGTATTTGTTGGCTGCCGGTTTGCTCGACTCCTTTGCCTTTGCTCAACTTTAACTTTTTTCCACTGCATAAAAGTTGTCGGCATGGTGTTGCTTATTTGATTTTGTGCAGTTTTTGTGATAAACAATCAACGGACGGACATCACCAAGTGTACCACAACAGCAAAAACCAACACAAAAATAAGCCAAAATGCGACTTCGCCAAAAGTGCTTAACTCGGCGATACCCTCGAAATATTGTTGTAGGCAATGCTCAGAGTGCACTCACCCACACCTGCCTCCCTAGTTGGTTAGTCTCAAAACTAAGATTGCATTTTATTTCTCGTCTGTACTTGATTATCAATTACAGAGATGAAAAGTATTGGATTGAAGAAAAATAATAGGATAATTAATATGGTTTCCATTGGTTCCAATTTTTGCATGTGGTTAGAAAGAAAGGAAGGAAGTCTCAGTTATCTATAAAATACATTTATTTACGTTTTTCAGATAAATTGAATTTATTTCATACTACTACATAGATAGATAGATATGAGCTAACAATTTTAACAAATTTTACATTATATATTGTATATAAATTATTCACTCTGCAGGGGATAGAACTGTGTATGTACATATGTACGAGCCCTGACCACTATTAATTCGAACAGCATGTTTTTTTCACAGTGCGCAATGTTTAACACACTATATTGTCAATACTACTAAAGATAACACATACCAATGCATTTCGTCATAAAGAGAATTTTATTCTCTTCATGATGAAAAAAAAAAAATAATGCTCTCTTTGCAACAGCAACAAAAATATGAGTAATTTACTAAAACGCTTGGCATAACAGAGGAGAAAAAATTGACCACTATTAATTCGAACTCTGCGTAAGCTTACCTTTATCTCAAAATAAAAGCAAAAAAAAGCAACCAGTGAAACAGAATAACTATCTAACTATAGTCTGCGAATAATATCGCAATACACCGGCAAAATTTTTAAATTCTGCATGCACGATGCAACCACGATGGTACGTGGTAAGCCTATTTGCAACGAAATCCGAGTTTTGCTTAGAGATTTTTTTAAATCTTAAAGAGATCACCAAGCAATTAAATTTGTCTAAATCGTTTATGCATGGGGTGATACAAATTTAAAAAAAAAATTGGGAATATTGACATGAACATTGCGAATAGAGGCCGAACATCAGCAATAACACCCGCGACAAAAGACAACTGGCCAAAATTGTTAAGGCTGATCGACGCCAATCTTTAAGAAATTTGGCTTCTAAGTGGTCGCAGGAAATTTCCAAAGCTGTCAAGCAAAAAAGGACGCGATTGCATTTTAAAAATATTGGATATGGTTTTTATAAAGTATGTGTTGTTATTACCTATGCATCGTACCCAATAACTTATCTTACTCGTGGGCCAAGGAAACACCTTTGCTTACGCTTCCTCAAAAAAGAAACGCTTGCAATGGGCTCGGGAAAGGATGTCTTGGACTCAAAGGCAATGGGATACCATCACATTTAGCGATGAAGCAAAATTTGATGTTAGTGTCGGCGATACGAGTAAACGTGTCATTCGTAAGAGTGCAGAAACATACCCTCAATACTGCCCGAAAGAGTAAAGTTTCCTTCGAGCACTATGGTATGGGGATATATGTGTGCCAAAGGATTAGGAAAGCTTCATTTCATTGAAAGGACGGTTAATGCTAAAAAATACATTCATATTTTAAAATGTAATTTGCGGACATCAATACCACAACCAAAACTTTTCAGCAGGGCGGAGCATCATGTGCACAGCCAAACGCACCAAAAATGGCTGGAATCAAGTGGAGGTTTTAGATTGGCTATTAATTAGCCTAGACTAATCCCAACTGAGAATATTTGGTGGCATTAGCCACCATCATTAAAGAGCAAGCTTCGAAATGAAGCAAAAATGAACATTTCTGACTTGAAAATCGAATTACAAGAGATGTGGGACTCAATTTCTCAAGAGCATAGCAAAAATTTTTTAAAATCAATTCTAAAATGAGTTAAATGCGTAATGCAGGCCATGGGCGACGTAACACAATTCGAATATTAATTAAATTATTGTTTTAAGTAAATCACATTAGGCAGCGTTCGAATTAATAGTGGTCAATTTTTTCTCCTCTGTTATGCCAAGCGTTTTAGTAAATTACTCATATTTTTGTTGCTGTTGGAAATAGAGCAACAATTTTTTTTTCATCGTGAAGAGAATAAAATTCTCTTTAAAACGAAACGCATTGGTATGTGTTATCTTTAGTAGTATTGACAATATAGTGTGTTAAACATTGCGCACTGTGAAAAAAACATGCTGTTCGAATTAATAGTGGTCAGGGCTCGTATATCCTATGCAACTAATGTGAGGTTTCTATAATGAGCTCACCATAAACTGCATAATCCAAGCACGCTATAAGGATTCAATTCTCAGTCTCGCCACAGCGGGGGCTGATGGGATTAATTCGAGGCGTGAAAGCACACGCGCAACAACAACATAGTCCAGACGCCGGCTTTGAAAATAGACGAAAAGCCAAGAAGTTAAATTGGTTTTCTATTTGTTAACTTTGTTGACTGCCCGTCTGTTACGCTCTGGTTGAACCTGTCTAAATACCATAATGCTTATTGTACATGTACGCCTGCATGCATATGTGAAATGTGTGCGAGGCTGTAAGGGGGAGCGAAAGAGTGCTTCTCTTGGGAAGGCCCGACTACCCTGAATCCTGTGAAAAGTTGCTAAAAAGGGATGGGATGAGTTATCCAGAAAATATAATAAGTTCAAGCAATTATATATTTACTAGATTATAGCACTAATATATAACATATTATGGGCTCTGTTTCACCTCGTCTATCAGTAAAGCACATTTTGATAAATTAAAACTTTTTTATAAGACTAACAAAATTAGAAATGCATTATTCCATTCGCATTTCGTCCCACTAAACTGAGTTGCTTAATTTAAATATTTAGGTGCCTTAGTTAATTCGTAATATTTTGTTTTGCACCAAATAATATTAAAATTATTTTATAATTTTAAACAACCGCTAGGTTTCTTCTATCTCTAATCTTGTCTCTTATATAATGTCATTCGATTTGCACCTGAACATTTTTATTTGAGGTAAAGTTAAGCGACTAAGCATATGAAATGCAAATACCCTTTTAATTCGAAACTCAAAAATGCAAATCTGAAATTCCAAATGCATGCACAAATATTATTATTATTATTTAATTACTAAATAAATACAATTATTATTATTATGGATTGCCACATCCTTAATTGGGATCTACAGGAATACACATTTGAAATTTTAAGTGTCTTGAATATAGTACATACATATATAGAAATTTAGCGTTTGTCGCACCGCCAGGTGGTACTCATAAAGAATATTTTTGGTATATGTGGGCTGGTGTGCAGTAACGCTATTCGATATACTCTTTGTGAACGAGTGTAAGAGAAACAGATAACTTAAAATTAATTGGATGAGTACACTTATATTGCTTCAATGACGAGCTAACGCTTCAGCACAAAGAAAAATACGAGCTGAGGGACAAGTCGAGTTTTATAAATATCTACAAGTATATATACATAAGTACTACGTCACAGCGTCGGTCCATCAGAGGCGTATTTGAAACCGGTTGCTATTTCTACAAACACAAGACGAATACACAATCAGACATACAAAATTAGTGAACAAACGTATAATTAGTAGCAGAGATGCAATTAGACTTCCAGGCATTAGTTGCTCGTCTAACAAAACTAATTAGAAAATCAGTCACATACAGAATATTTAAGTCTTATTATTATTACTACATACTATATTTTGTATAAAGCCGATGCCGATTCTTTAACAAAGCACAAAGCTAGATGGGGAAAAAGAGTATAGAAATTTGCGTGATTAAAATACATTTTTTTTTTTTTTATAAATTGTGTGAATTTCTGATGGGATATCTGCAAAAATCCATTCAAAGAAATTATCATCCGGCTTTGCTCGCGATAAATGAATTACTTTGTGCTTACAATTGACAGCAATGTTATTAAAATAAGACGCTTACGATTCAGACAGATGCAAAAGCGAAATCAGATACACATATAAACAAATTGTGCGACCAAACTGCAATTACGATTCAGTATTTATTTACTTGAATACATATATTTATTTCAGCCTTCGCTGTTTTCATTTAAATTAATGTATTTATTAATTTGCGTAGTAGTTAATTTTAATCAGGCTTGACTCTCGTCTTCACAGACGAAGTGAAGATTCAAGCGGATAACGAGAAAAGAGAATTCAGATTCGTTTCCTCTTTTCAAATAATTCTTATTATTACATATAAAAATATAATAAATAAATAAGTAAATATGATGGAAATGGATTAAAGAAATTAAATTTAGATGGTAATTCAGAAATTTGTCCTTAGCAAAAGCACCATCCCTCTTTCTCTCTCTCTCTCTCTCTCTCTCTCTCTGTCTCTCTCTTTAAATCTCACTCTAACTCTCCTCACTCTCTCTCTCTCTCTCTCTCTGTCTCTGCCTCACTCTTTCTAACTCTTTCTCTCTCTCTCTCTCTATTGCTCATTCATTTTCTCTCTCTCTCTCTCTCTCTCTCTGCCTCCCATTCTTTGTCTCTCTCTCTCTCTCTCTCTTTATCTCTGTCTCCCATTCTTTCTCTCTTTCTCTCTATCTCTCTCCATCTCATTCTTTCTCTCTATCTCTCTCGCATTCTTTCTCCCTCTCTCTGTCTCTCGCTCATGATCACTCATTAGAGCAATCTAAATAATTTAATTGTGCTAAAGCCCATCCAGAGAACTTTCAGGCATACCATTCTAGTTTGCTCAACCACACTCTTGCTCAGCTATGTATAAACAGTCAGACCACATATTAGTGTAATTCACCATCTAAATATTTTATAAGCAAAGCAGCAGCACTGCATATGCGAATGAATATAGAATGGAAGCGCCCAAACGCAAACAGAATCGTTTGGTTGGTCCACAGTGGGGAAATAAGGCGTAATTGTCCGTCCGCCTATCTGTCCAGCACAGGGTGTCAACGGACCGCAGTAGTTTGCAAATTGCATTAACATATCACTTGTTGAGAGCAACAAGAACAACAATAACGACAAATATGCGCTTGATTGCAAGCTATTAACAGCATTAAGGATGAGAAATCTAAATAATTCCCGCATAAATTAAAGCATTTCTCTTGGCATTTACAGTGAAAGCTCTGATAGATGACGGCATTCAGGTATTGTTGCAGACATAAATGGATGCTTCAGGACTCTTCAGGAGCCCACCCCTCCCGAAAACAGTTTTGCAGAAATATGAAAAATTCACTACAACAACAATAAAGCCAAATGCCTGTCAAAACAGCGACTCTGCGGAAATATATTGAATCTGAAGGAATAGACATGCCATTGAAAGGAGATGTTCGCCCCAAGGAAGTTGTCAGTTAGTCGAGCTTTCACTGTACACAAAAACTACGAACATGCATGGACACACATATGTGTCTGTATGTATGGCATGTACAACTGGGCGTATGGGTGTATGGATGCAGGGGTGTGTGTATTATGAAATGTACATTCTGGCTGCCGTTGCAAAATGAAGCTAAACTGTCATTTGGAGATAAACAGCTTTGAGCTAAATGCATGAAGCTGCCAACGACATGGCCGAAGCATATAAATTACTAATACGCACGTTGTCCACGTCAGCTATCCCCACACGTCCACACAAACACCTAAGTACATAAATGCACACACGTACATACAGCCGCATTTGTAAGTAGCGTGGGTTACACTTGTTTGCATATACTTGCGTATGTATTCGTGTAGTCCGCACACACACACATATACATTCACACGCATAGATTGGCCTTTATAAATGCGAGCTGTTCGAGGCACGTTGTGAGTCAAAATAAAAATAAAGAAGGATCTGCTAAATTAGGCTTCACTGCTTGGAACACGGCTTGACGGGTTAACTGCTTTCGACCTCTCCTTTCGATTAACCAAAATGGAAACAGTATGGATCTCGTATGGTCTCGGAACTAGAATTATAATTAATCCATTTATATAACATTCATATAGGGCAGAGTCTACCCGAGAGAGAACACATACATAAACATCTTCCTCAAGTAAGAGCTAAATTAGCTTTTATTTTTACCTATACCACTAATAGTCCAATCATTATATTGTCACTCACTTGGGAATGTCAAGTCGAATGAGGAGTATAGCCTAGAGGAAGAAAGCAAATTAGTAAACCCTTGCTAAGTAGACTCGTTCATATATGTCATAACTCATCGTAACTCTTTCTAGCTTATTAACAGATATCTCATATATCTAGGTATATACATAGATAACGAATCAGCCAACAGGTAGAACCTGACACCTACATCAATGCAACATGACATTGTTGACAATGTTATTCTAAGCTTATGCATATATTGTATGTGTATACATATATGAGGGTAAGTATGTTCCTTATAATTGGTAGGAGAATTGCAAGAGTGCCCAGATATTATCAGATGTTTGATCTCAACAGAATTCATTAAAATCTTAAAATTGATTAGACTCAACTTTAGCCATCAAAATATGCGCAGCAGCATTCCTCGAGAAACAAGGTAGCTCAGCCTTGTAATTGACAATCGCAGTCGCATCCAGCGCTTGTCACAGACGACAAAAAGATTGTTTGCTCAAGTTGACTTTAGTAAATACCCGAAATTTGCTATACTCAAAGAAATAACTGCGATACGCCTGTTTGACTGGATGAACGAACCACTTGGCGGGTCTATCGCAATCGTTTGGTGGCCTGAGGCATGAGGCGCTGATGGTTCGCTCAATCGTCGACCCGTCTATGGCGAACAGCTGTTCAGCTGCTCAGATGGGAATTATGAAGTGTTTCTGCCGACACGTCGCGGCGCGTCGTGCACGGCTGAATTGAGTATTGTTTATATCTCGACTCACTCGAACGGCAATATCTGTGTGCCTGGGATCACTCACCAACTGGTTTGTTACGGCGCTGCATGAGCTTGACCTTGTATCTGTTTCAAGTTCTACATCACGTGCAAGGGGTACGATCGGCAAAAGAGGGTTACGCCAGCTCATTATACGCAAACCATGGGTAATTTTCGGTGAGGTGTGAAAAATGATGCGCCATGCAAATTGAATGTGTATACGCTGTTACACAGCTGTGATTACTCTGTACATTTTTTCATTGATTCTATTGGACTTGGATTTCTTATAAACGATATACATGCAAGTGGCTGTCAAGCCTGTTTCAAACTTGTTTTCAAAGCTTTTCGCTTTGAGCAGCAAAGGGTGAAAACTAACCTGTGTGTGCACTTGAAAGAAATGTGTAATAGCTTTGAAGCAAACCGGTCTGATTCCCGATATGCATATATGTTGACATCTACACATATTCTATATATATATGCTTAAATTTTATTTAAAATACTCTATATATCTATGTAAATCTATACACATAGACAACTGCCAATGATCAATCGAATGCATATGCGAGATGACTATACCGAGTGTCTGTTAAATTAGAAGTATAAGCTCAAGCCACATGACAAAATGCAATTTTGAGGGAAACAATGTTTTCATGAATCGTAAATTTGCAAATGCCTATACTAAAGACAATATATAAAGTACATTCCACTAGAGTGAAGATTCTCTATAGCCTGCAAAGAGCTGATATTCCAATCATTCTACGCTCTTTTATGCGTACATAATAAACAGCACATGCACACACACACACACATCCACCCATTCACGCTTGGCTTGCAGTCTGGGCTATAATATGAGAACTTTATTTGTTTAATAAACCCTCTTATTGAGGGACTATCTATGTATGTCAAACATTCAGGAATTGGTTTTTTTTCAAATTTGCTTATTTGCCAATTCGTAAGAATTCGGTTCGAATAGGGTTGATGATTAAATATCCAATATCCAACTATACTTGAATTACTCTTAATAAAAATAGTCAATTTATCAATTATTATCAAAGACAGGGAAATAGTGTGATTTATAGAAAAAATATTCAAAACTCTCGTACTACGCATGGGACACTCGATTATATATGTAAAACATAAAGTCTCTAGCTTTTGTAGTTTACGATATGGACGGACAGAAATGGAAGCATGTAAAGTATCTAGATATGAGTACTAGCAATATGCCTCGGAATATTTCGATAACTGTTGTGATATCGATTGCTCCGTTCCGATTCCGAGGATAGCAAGAAGATGACTCAGCTATAAAAATGGACTAGTTGGGATATTAATATGCAGTCCAGTCAATAAGTAAACCTTTTGAACTAAGTAACGCTTAAGTAATGAAGGGGCTGGCCACTTGGCATTGAGCGCACACTTCGCTCTTGGTCATTTCACCCAATAAGTTGAATGAAATGCATAAAAGTGGGCCTAATTGTCTAGTGGGCTGGCATTAAATGCATTAACTGGCAGTTGGCAGCGCTTAGATGGAGATTGAGTGCCGCTAATTTGAATCCGTAATTTCCTGGACTGGACGGTTTAGAACAGTGCAATTTTGTTGCAGCTACGGCGTTTCTTTTACGGTCGCTTTCTTTTGATGGCACTCGCAAGCTGGAATGTTGGAGTTGGATTTCCGTAGTTCATCTTCCTTTCCTTCCTTCGCCTCCCACTGCCGCCCAAGCTGCAACTTTGCATTCACACTTTATCGACGTATCCGCATCGGTCTATTGCACAAGCAAGTGCAGCATCCTGGCAAACAGCGCTCGAGCCAACCCCCACACCCTCTGCCATGTCCCACAGCAGCTGTTAACAAACTAGACATTTTTGAGTGCCGCTATATAGCGCTGCAAAGTTAACCGACGGCGGCAGGGGTTTTGGCCGCTTCAACCTCGACAAATGTAGTTCAAAGTCGAGCTACATCGTAAATCCATCGTTGAACTATAAAACACCGTCTTATTGCAATGTGTATCTCTTTTAACAGCGAAAGAAGAACAGTTCAGCGGTTGGCTTTACGCTTTGCCCAGTTGCTTTACCCCTGAGCTCTCTTAATCCGATTTGCTTGCATTTTTTCCATGTTGTGTGTTGCTCAGCGATTACGCTTATTCCTCTTCCTACTACTGTCCTACCACTTCTTTTGATTATTTTATTTTCGACCCACACACTAACAGCTTACCATTTTAATACCCTACAGTTGAGTGTTTCAAATGGGTGTAATTTCAAATATACCTATTGTTCACGTCATATATAACTTTAAAGCCATTTAACTACCATTCATTTATGGCATATTTAAACCTGTTTATGAAAGCTTGTAAACTGTGTAAGCTGAATAATAATATTTATTTTCTTAATTATGGTATTCTTATGTAATTGTTAAACTCCTATTTCATTTTGTTCCAAATATAATTAGAAAATAGTGTAAAATTGGTTTAACAATAATTAATAATATAACAAGTTTTTACTTCTGATTTATTTTCTATTCAATAAAACTCATCGTCTATATTTTGGTGCATTCCAAAATTAGCCTATCTCTGTATATATTACCTTCCTATTCATGAAGTCTATTTAGACTAAATCATGTTCGTTAAAGGAGTTACCACTAAACTGTTTTTTGCTATGACTGAAGAAATTTAGAATATATATTTGATTGTAACCTGATAAAATATTAAGTCTGCCACATATGTCCACTTAAAAAAGACAATGAGTAATCATGTAAACCGATATAATCGTCTATATATAGTTTTACTAAGTCTGATTAGATATTCAAATATTTTCTCTAACATATTTTATTGTTTAGTCGCTCAATAATCCTAATCGACTTATTCATTTTAATTTCTCATTTAAGACTTCATTGTACACGATGGATTCGATGCTAGTTAAAAGTTACTTAAATCCTTTGATCTAAGATGGAGCAGAGTTGCTCAGTTTTTAAGAATGTTCGCAAACAAAAGGATGTACATAGTATATGGAATATGGCATATTCATGATATTGCTGTTCTTGTTCCACGTTTGCCAAAGTTTACGGGTATTTCCTGGTTGCCTTAACATCAGTGTTCCTCTGTTTATGGTCTATTTGCATTATGAATTATTTATTTTACTATTCTTTCAGCCAACAGAACCACAAACGAAAAACAGAATGCAAACTGAAACCAAACAAAAATCCAAAACATTTTCCAAGAGTCGTACTTGACGTCACCTCCGCGATAAACGTGATAGCAGAGTAGAGCAAAGCCAGCCGAGCCATAGAGAAACTTAGGCGAACGAAATATGCGAAAAGTGTTTGTTCGTATTAAATTTATGAATATTATATTTGTGTATTCAAGTAAGGTTTTCGCAAAGCAGGCTGCTCTGTAGCCAGGCTAAACTTTGTCTATAAATTGTCCGTTGTTGCCAGGACTTTACGGCCTTGTTCAGTCCACGATAAAGTGGGACTGGCTGAGCGGGAGCGGTGAGAAATACGAGCGAGACGCCTATGCAATTCGCTTTGGGGTATCATTTTAGTCGAATGCTTTATTTCTTGTGCATCGTGATATAGAATATCGACTGGGCATCATGTTCGCTTAAATTCGCCTTAAGCAGGTAATTTGCTTGTCCCGCCTATTGTGATAAGCTATCTATAATATTTTAGCAAAGCAAATTCTGCGCTAAGCAGTGCGAATCTCTGGTTCATATATTTGGCTACTTGAGCTCTAAATGTAAGGCGTGTCCTTTACTCTGTTTACTTGTTATTAGTTATTTTTCAGGAATATGAAATATTAGATTACTCTGCAGCTCAACGATTAGACATTGAAATATTGATAATGTGAGTTTAACTGAACATATACCAAATATCATAAATCTTTTACGTTAATTCAAAGTGATTTAAATAAAGAAAGAGCATACATACATAAAATATTTAGTACTTTGAATATCTGGTCTTCACGTCACACATTTTTCAATAATATCGCATTGATTGAAATCAATCAAATTGAAATCATTTATTATGTTCGACCCCTTTGGACATAGAGTGTATAAAATCCGATGCAAGTGAAAAGTGTGTCAGAATTTACCTTTGAAAAGTAAAAACGATTTCATAGATTTTAACTGGCTGAGCAATAAAAGGCGAGACAATAATAATAGAAAGAGGAAGACTGGACAAACGATGCTTTTTTATAAATTTTTGTAAGCTTTTTTTCAGCCGTATCATCAATGCAATTATTGTCAAATTTTAACAGGATGCACAAAAAAGCAAATGGCCCAACAAAATTGTAATAGACGCAATGAAAAATGACTGTGCGGATTGATTTTCTTCCGAATATGGAATAGCACTAATAGGATGTCAGAGAAGAACTAAATTTTGTCTCACAATGAAACGGCGGAGACGCTTCGAAAATAAATTCTATTAATTCACGACAAGTCAAAGAAGTACTTAAAATACTAGAGATACACTACAGTAAAAGAATATCTTAGAGAATGTGTATGAGTATGCACATGGGTCGGAAATTAGGACATACCGTGCAATCGATAGGCCTAATGAAAAGTCAATCCCAAAAGAAAACTTTTTTCCTAGCCTTTACTTCTCTCTTCAGAAGCAGTATTTTATTGATTGCTCTTTAAAACTAGAGATATGGTTGAAATAAAAGCAATATTAGACAGACAACATAGGTATATGGAAGAGTATGAATGTGTAGAGTAGTAAAGTGCCGAGCATAGTTACAAGACTCATTTCTCGCCTCATATTTGGTTTGTTCCGTGTTGCCGTCAACCTCCTCGAAATATCCCTAAGAAATTTCAGTGATATATTCATTACATAAAACAATAAATGCAAACTCAGATTAAGTAGCGTTTAAATACTAAAAAAATAGACTCAAAGAATTATGCGTACAAATCTATTTTTGTTTATTTCAAAATATACAAATTAAATGCCATACAGAGCGACTCGAATTCCTTTATCGCGCAAATGATGGAGAAATTGAAATGGACTCGTAAATCGATTAAATTGGTAGCGAGGGTACTCTGCAAATTTCAATGAGAAACTGCGTCCTTTGACGTCTCAAACTATTTAAGTTTTTACTTAGCTTTTACTTCATTTTCATTTTCTAATGACTCTCACAATGTACTACTATTTTCATCTCTGCTCCTCGCGCGTATATTATCCTCAGCTCCATTGCCAGAGCGACGACTTACTGCTCTAGTCGATTAGATGACATTCTCTACTATAATGCACATGAGTTTTCATGTTTAAGAATAGGTGCTTGAATTTTTAAGATTTAATGGAAGCTTATGAACAGTCGGAATGGGTGCTACTGTTGAAGATCTTTAACGGAAAACTGTATGTGTCTAACACTTTAGCTAAGGCGGTAAATCGATAAGAAGAAGAAACTGCATTAAATTTGTGCATTTTTTACATATTTTTGAAACAAGAATTGTAGAGCTCTATTGCATTTACAGTTATACTATAAAAACTCCCATCCGCCATTCCCCAACCATTTTCAATGTGCTCATAAAATGACAAAATAAAATGAAATGAAATTTAATTAAAGTTAATAGAGCGTAAAAAGTTGCATTTTTTCTATTCACGTGTTTACAAAGTAGAATGCTTTGAAACTTTTAATAAAAGTTCATGGTTTAATTAAAATGTTTTTAAGCTGCATGATGTGATGTATGAACATATATATATGTATATATATGTATTGAATAATGTATACATAAGTATAAGATATTGAACAACTTTAAGGATTTGTATGAAACGCAAGTGTGTTTGCTGTAATACTGTGATATAGCCCATTTACAGTTAAGAATAATGAACCATATGTTGCTCTAACAGTGTAAGTATGTAGCAAGCATAAAATATATACATATACATATACATATATATTTTGATTACATGTGCAGGTGCTCACTTTTTGTGCATTCAGTGCGAAAGCGACTATCATCTAGTCGTGCGAAAGGTGTGGACTACAACATTGTTTTTCGCCCTTGTATCCGTGGCCAAAAGTCGCAAAGGCAACGGCTTTTTGCAAAATTTCATTTCGAGCATAAACTTATAATCATAAACAAGCCAGAGCAACGCCTAAAACATTCACACTAGCCGACAACACACAAATGTTCGCTGTGCAGTGCGCAATCCTCAAACGCCCTATTCCAATCCCATCCCAGAGTCCCGGCGTAGCTGCTCTTCCGCTGGAATGGGTACGCCGGACGCTCAGGCGCAAGATAAACTGTACGTCTTGAAGCGCATACGCCTCCCTCCTGGCCGCAGCTCCACTTTGCACTTCAACATTTGCTGAAGGGGATAGGGGCTGTGCGCCAATGTGTCTACATAAATGTGCACTACATGTGTGCATGTATGCATGTATGCTTGTGTGCATGTATGCATGTGTACATGTGTGCTTTGACTGCTGGCATTTTTGCATGTTTGTCCCGCAAATTATGCGTCGCGCACAAACAAAAGCGGAAACTCTGCTGCCGGCTACACTGAAACACTTTTTGGTGCAGATGATGGCTCCGGGTTCGAGTTGAGGCTGGGTTGCGCTGAGCCCGGCTGAGCCTTAGCGAACCTCATTTTTTACATGGCCGTAGAGTTTGGCGCGTGTTGCTTCCTGCTCATTTTATGTTTCGCTGCGAGCCGGAAATAATAATTGCAACATGGTACTGACTCCCCAGGGCAAAAGTTGCAACTGTAACTGCAAAGAATGCATTAGATGAGCTCAGCATCCACGCGCGCGCGCAAAAAAATGTCATTTGTGGCAAACACTTTGACGCCCCAAAAGCCGATTTGTTAACCCACATTTCAGGCCGTGCCATTAATTTTTGGTACCCCACGGAATGACCGATTGTTTTTAATGACCCGCGAGAGAGTTTGCTCCAAGTTAATAGACCTCGTATGATATACTTGTACAATATCGAATCTATTATAAAATATGCATACATGCATATAGCATGTTTTAATGAACAATAATGAATATGTATAAATAAGCGAAAATTCAAAAACTTTATATATCTAGAAACTTTATAAATACTACTCAAAGATATCATGATATATATTATATTTATATAAGTCTAGTGCCCTCTATATATCCGACTGTTAAAGAATGTTGATATAAGGCACGACAACTAAATTAAGCATAACTCAAACTTGAAGAGTAGGTCTATCACATGATAGCATTAAGACAACATTCAAACCTCTTCCGTTCTGAAAAAATCGATTTTTATCGATTTTCTGTGTGTGATATTTATATATACATATATACAGAATATAGAGAATAAATAACATGAGGCTGATATGCAACGTATATATGTATATTATGCATGCTATATACTTAATGAAAATTAAGGAAAAAAGGTAATTAGACTTATTTATGAAAATGTGTTTGCCATAAATAACAACAAAGTTTTTCAATTTATGACATTGAAATAGACACTCAAGCGATTTTTTGCATGCAGTATCGGACATGTAAATATTTTATCTTTAATGAAGGTTTTCAGTAAAGTATTTGAACGATATATTGCCAAAGCTTCGCGAACTACGCCAATTTGCTGCTTTTGATTTAATAGATACTTATTTTGTCTCAATTGCGATTGAAATTCGCTTTAAAAACTACATCGCAAACGAAATCAGTGCTCCCACAGTTCTCACAGAGAATTCTAGTTTTACTTCAACAAGGCGAATTTTACACCATCTAACTTCATTGTAAATTTGTCACATTCTTTATGTTTCCTGCAAATTTAGTGCATTTCCGTGCAATGTGACCCAATCAACTTTTGTCTCACACGGCTTTAATCAACAATTTTGACTCAAACAGTTTTGATTTATTGCTGCAATCAATGCTACATATGTATATTATATTATATATATATGTATATGTATATATATTATATTATATATGGAGATCTATAGATATTCTAATATATATATATACTATTTGCTAAACTACACTGTATCCATATATGCATAAAAATTTCATCTTTTAAATGATCCTTTCTTTCAAATTGTTTAGCTTAATCTTAAAGCAATTATTATATAAGAGTTCTTTTTCGGGACTATCCGACTAGGAGAGATTCACTGAGATTCACTGATATTTGAAACATTACACGTTTTTTATACTTACAGACCAACACAAACACCCATACACACACACCCATATACATATATACATATATACATATATACATATATACATATATACATATATACATATATACATATATACATATATACATATATACATATATACATATATACATATATACAACATGCACTGTGTAACTGAATTGTTGAATAGATTTTCTTCTAATAGATAATGATGATAATAACGCAATTTGACAGATTATTTAATGTAATGATAAACGCGTACTGCTCATGAAATATAGGAATATATATGT
Organism: Drosophila aldrichi; assembly: GCA_035045965.1. NCBI lineage: Eukaryota > Metazoa > Arthropoda > Insecta > Diptera > Drosophilidae > Drosophila > Drosophila aldrichi. The sequence continues at coordinate 1,219,502 of JAWNOM010000341.1, read as the reverse complement.
ATGTATGTATGTATATGCAAAATTTAAAGTCTCTACCTTTTGATGCTTACCAATATACCCTAAATATACACAAAGCCACCATAACACTGATAGCAATGCATACGTACTATATGTGTCGATATATATCTTATTTATAGTAATACTATATAGAGTAAATGTAAATATATAAATGTAAGTATATAATAAATATAGATATAATTTATGAAATCGATACAAATAATACTTAAACGGTTTTCAGAGATCAAACTTGTCTGTGCAAGGGTTAAGAGAGAGATTAGTGAACAAGTAAATTTTATATGATCATCTATTCAATCTAAGCTTTGGCTTCAACAATTGGCTTAACAAATATGCGAGAGTATTTAATTGTCGGTCTGCCCACAACAATTAGCATACACAAAACATTTTTGAGCTAATGTATGTGAACAAGAAAAACTTTGCACAATCAACACGAAAATTGAGAAGCAAAATAGTGGTCACACTCCTCTCGGTTGGTCTGTCAGATTTTTTTTAAGATTTCTCTAATATTTTTCCTTGAACTAAGACCGGGCTACAGTAGCAGCAATAGCTGTAGCTACAAGTACGTTCCCATTGTATATCGTTTGAAGGCCCACATAAAATTGAACTGTGATTGTTGAGGCATTTTTTCTTCTTCTTTTTTTTTTTTTTTTTTTTTTTTGTTGTTCAATTATATATATGGCATAGGGAATTGTGTGTTAAGAGTTAGAAAAATATGTATACACTATTCACTTTTGGATAGTATTTCTAAAAAGAATTCACAAGAAATTTTAGATATATTATAACTCAATTTGACTTTTATTCATTTCTCTTATAAGCCCCTCAATAATAATGATTTCATGTATAATACTCTGTTATATGCATAGTCCATTAGAAACTAATTATAACTCCTATTACAGTTCAGTCGTACTTCTATAGCTGGGCTCACAGATAACTAAATAACATATTTATTATCTAATTTCAATAAACTACAATTCTAGTTATTTAAATATAATATAATAATATAATATAATAGTATTCTCATTTCTTGCTTCTCATTTGTCTATTTACTGACAATTATCGAGAGAATGAGAATTGGCAAATTTTCTTTTTTTTTTTTTTGCTTTTTCGTAATCGACAAAATTAATGTCGAAAAATCTAAGTAAGCGATGCAAAAAAATTCATACTTTAATTTTTTTTATTTTTTTATTTAATTGCTTAATTTAATTTGCATGAGCAACTAAAGAAGAAAAAAATAAAATAATAATAGAAAAAACATACCTCAGTTCTTTTGTTCAGGCGTAGCAATTTATTTCGCAAGTGCTATGTACGTGTATGTGTGTGTATGTATGTATAAACATACATGTACATTTATATGTATGTGTTTACAAATATTTATTGTTGTTTTTTAACACTTCACTGACTTTTTGCAATTTTTTTGTGTGCTTTGAAAACTTTTAGAATGGTTAATCAATGGCAATTGCCTGTTGATATAGAAGTAGTTTTTATTATTTTACGCTTTGCTTTTACCTCGATTATTATTATTATTATTTATGGCGCTTTTGTGCACTTCAGCATAACAGAACGGCACGAAATACTCGAAATACTCATTTACATTCGCACAGCGATTGGGAAGCAAGCAGCGGACTTGTTTATGTTTTGCGTTAGCTCGAACGAACGAATTTCGCTAAAAAATAATGAGTTAAACTACAAGTTATCTCAGTGAAACGGCTGCAGCTCTGCTGCCAAAAAGCTCGCCAGAACTTTTCTGCCCAGCTGGTTTGAACTCCGTTAGACGACTGAGTCGCCAAAGCGCCAAGCCACAATTTTATAGCCGCCCTGTGGGAGCAGTCGACGCCAAAGCCGAACCCGAAGCCGAAGCCAAAGCCAAAGCCGAAGCTCAGCTTCGTGCCCAACTCAATGCGCATGAGCTGCATAGTTCTCAATAACAAATATAAACACAAAGCAGCTGCTTCTGGTCTCTCAGCTGTTTCGCTAGCCAAAACTAAAAAGCCGGCAACAACAAGCGCCCAAACCTGCATGCTCAGCTCAAATGGCTGGTGAGTTGGACAGACGACAGCCCACCGAGCATTGCAAACATTGAAGTGCAACTATAGTAGACCAAAATAGAAATACAGCTCAGCATCTCTGACTAATTTTCAGAGCTGACAAACTACATAAAATTCAGAGCAAGGTTTAAGTAGTAACAAATTCAAATAATGTGATTTATTGAAATAGACTATATGTACATATGTATATATACATATATATATCAATATGTAGGTAGGCATTCATTTGCCAAAGAATTCCGATTTAACAGCTGCAATACTCTAGAAAATTTCCACATTACAAGGGCCTAGTAACCGTGGAAATACAATTTTTGATTAGTCCTTAGAATGAGTGTACATTCGCGTAAATGTCAAATTTAATGTACCTGTTGAAGGTGTAGTTGTTCTTCTCAATTTATAGAGATATTCTCTCAAATTGGATACTTGCTATAAGAAGCACCCAAGGAGCGTAAAATGACTCGATTTGATCATATAACTTAATTTATATACCATTTAGCTTCTAATTTTATAATATGTATATGTAAGTGTTCAAAAAATTCTTGTCTAGCAAATAAAGTGCGGAAGACTGTCACCAAACCTTTGGAAAACTACTATGAACTTTATCAAATCTTAGAATAGATTAAAAAATAGTTATTTTGTTATTTTCCATACCAACAGAATAATAGATTGGTACACACTTTAATATATGTGCATATGTATATTCTTTCTTTCTGAGCAGTCACACATATACATAAGCAGTTTTTGCAACAGCTTTGTGCGCAGTATCTAAACTGAGAATATAAAAGCAAACAAAAAAAAAAAAAAAAAACTCGTCAAACTCGCTTTAATTAGATACTAAATATTCACAAGTCCTGATCTTAAAAGACAAGTCTCTTTTTTACAATTTAGAAATTTGGTTTTGTTTCGAGTTTATTGAACTTAAATTTGCAACTTTTATGAAAGTACAATTGACAATTATTAAAAATTTAAGTACAACATACTTTAGCTTCTCAATTTATTGTAATGGATCAATAGAAATGTTGTACTTTAAATATTATCTAGTACACCCAATTCACATGAGTACATGTATATGTATGTATAAATATCAACAAACAGGTTTCGTATTGAAATGCAATCAAATTTACAAGCCAAAAGTACGAATTCTCTGTACACTGTGCAGCGCGCCATCTGTTGTTCATTTACGCGTCAGTTGATCTTTTACGAGACCTTAGCTATTAGTTCTATTTAAAGCTGAGAGAGCGTTTTGCTTGAAAGCTTTCAAAAGCTTTGAATCTTCTTTAGACTTTACACAATTTTAAAAATATGTTTTGATTTTTAAATTTTGAAAGATTTCTTCAAAATTCGCGGCTTTTATTGTTTTCCAAGTTTGTTTTACACAGTCTAAAACCCGATTTATATTGGCTTCAAATTTATTTACTTCTTCTCTCTCCGCAAATATTACCTTGGGAAATATCGAAAATATTTGTTTTACTTAACGATGACTTTAACAGGTCGCATATAATATTATAATATATCAATTAAACTTCATTATTAACTCCTGATTTCAAAAGGGTGCATTCCACGAAAACTTTGCACGCACACCCACGTTAATATTCAAATTAAAGCAGCGTTGCCAACTATCAAAAAAGCTGCCAGACTGTATTACTTCGCGAATATGTATGTTAATATCAATATGTTACATATATGTACATATGTGTTCACATACACATAAACATATGTCTATGTATATGCATCCTCATGCATGTAATTTACAGTTCATATTGTAATGCGCGTTTCGCTGTTGCGCTGAGAGTTTCGAGAAAATTATTTAAAAGGCTTCCATGGATCGCTATAACCGTGCCTGGAGAGGTAAATTTCATGAAATAATTAATGAAATGAAAATACTTGAATTCAAACTTATAAATAGATCCCAAATCTCCACTAACACCCATAACACCACTTACAACCCGGGCCTTTAGTTTTGATAACATTCCATCGCCGCCAACGCCTACCCCGTGCAGCTCGCAGAACTGCAACTCTCGCGGTCTTCGACCCAACCATCATAGTGTACAACATCAAGCAGCTGGCCATGCACGACGCTTGATCGGTTCATGGGCTCCAAAACATTTCTCGCAGGATTTTATGCGCATTAGATCTGTCTTTTCGCCTTGTGCCCATGGCACAGCAATTCAAGGTGATTCCGCGACGCCAAAGAAGGATACCCGATCCACACAATTAATGGATACAGTCGCTAAACAAGCCCCACCAAAACGTCATTTCAAGCGCAGCTCACCCGTGAATCATCCTGAGCTCAGCCCCAGGGTTAGTTCGCTGCTCAATCGCACAGGCAACAATCACCTACTCGATTTGTTCAGACGTCAAGAAATCGACATGGCCGTCTTGGTTCAGATGACTTTGGAGGAATTGGAATCCCTTGGAGTTCGTGGTGTCAGGGAATTGAAATTGGCTATCGATGTATTCAAATTTGCTAAAAAGTTCATATAGCTCGATTCGAGTTTAAATGTTTTTTATATTTTATATTTTTGTAATTTGATATTTGTCTTGATTACCAAAATAGTACACATGTACGTCTTTTTATGCATGTTTGTCGAAATTTTAAATAATATATGTAACAATCAAATTCAATCAATGTAATGTATTTTATTATGCTGCAACTTTCAAATATAAATTTTAAAAAAATCTTTAATTAAATATGTACTTTTATAATAAACAATTAGTTATGTATGTACATATGTACATATGTACATATGTATATGCTCTGGAAAGCAGATACAATTGCAGACTATACATATGTATGTACATACATACATAGTATGTATACATATACATATAATTACAATCACATTAAACATCAAACCGACTATAAATATCATAAATACATACAATTTATTAAATATAAATACATAGAATGGAATTAAATAAGAATTGAAAACTCTAAACTCATTTTAAATTGTCAACTGTGCAGGAATGTGTTTATACATAAGTATGATTTAAATGTGAAGACAATTTTGTGCGTTACTGAAAAATAAGTAAAATAAACTTAGACTTACATCGTATAAACTGCATTATATCATTTCGATAGTCAATATTTGTATTTAATATCGGCCGACCACCACGATTTAGTGTTGGTAAATTTGTTAAAAAGACACTCATGAGCGATGCAACACTAGTACATACATAGCTTATTTTTAACATTTTTCGACGTGAGATGTGCATTTTCTATCATAGTTTGTGCTTAACCATGTAAAATTAAATTAGACCTTAGTGTAGCATTATTAACAGTTAGTGCAAAGGTAACTAAATTGTGCTTGTGAAATAATCTAAAGCCACCGAATATGTATACCAATACCTTTGCTTCACAAATGACAGCTGCTGCGCCTTTGCATTTTTCTGTTAGTAGAAGTACAAATATTTTCGTTCACAGAAAATGTTGTAGTATATTGCGAAAATCAAAGAGAATTTATGTGCATGCATGTACTTTCACATAAAATGTCCAATTGAATTATATATGTATATATCTATATATATATACGTAAATATATATCATATATATACACACATAAATATGCACATATATATTTATACATATACATATGTGTGTGTATTTGCACATATGTATGTGTACATTTATATGGCAACATCATTGCGTATGGCCGTATCAAAAGGCACAGGCTGCTAATTTGACATTTCGTTTTGTGTTGAGCACCGTCTACTGTTGCAGAACCTACATATAAGCGAAAATTAAGACGAAAAGTGAATATATTTTGCGAAAACAAGTGCAATTGCAAATTAAAGAAGAACTATGTAAAAATATTGTTGGAATTTAAGCGTATCATATAAGCATGGAGCACCCGTTCATGGTTGGATAAAAATGCAGTTTTCATGCGTGGAGTATACAAAAACAGCAATGATGAAAATAAAATAATTAATTAAAAAACAATTCTTTTATGTGATAAGAATTTGCAGTATGTGTATATTTTAACAGCATGCATACTAGTCCTGCATATGTATACCGCTTATGGTGTGTGCTAATACCTATCAAAACAAAAAGTAAAATGGATACAGAGTTAAATGGATTCGATAGGTACAGCTGTTGCCATATAAGTCCAACTTCCCTTTAATATATGCATTTTACTACCAAGATGACATGAAATATGCAAAGCAACTCGAACGATTCATCGCGAACTTCATTTGCATTAACTGGACTTGCTGCTATGCGCTATGTATTTCATATAGGTATTAATTACAAAATTAACAAGTTCTTACGCTCTTTTATTTGTTCTTTTTCAGTAAGCAGAAACTGTTGTATAAGTGTAAAGTGTTAGCTTAAGTAAGTGCCCATATACACACATACTGGGAGTACATTCAAATAAGAGGACTGTGCGAGAGCTAGAAAGAAAGGCAGCAGGACTTCTTTTCAGCTCACAGCATTCATTGAACTTAGGCGAACTTGTTGTGTGGCCAATTGAAGGCTGCTCTCAATGGCCGCTGAAAAGGAGATGCAGGCGCATGACATGGTGCGACGGCGGAGCTGGGCACGTGCTGTGACACTATACGATCAAATACTCTCGGCCAGTGCAACCCCACAGCCACAGCCGCAACCCCAAGGGCAGCCGAATGGAACGACACGAGCGCAGAAGGATCAGCAAATCGCTTGCCTGCTTGGACGCTGCGAATGTCTCCTGGAGCTGGGCAGATACGAAGCCTGTCTGCAAGATGCGTACAAAGTGCTGACTCTTCTTTCAGAGCAGACGGAGTGCTTGGCAAGCGTCTCGCGGGCGCGCCGTTGGCTGGTGCACGCCCTGTTTAAGCTCCACAAGTACTCGGTGAGTCGCTCGACAAAAAGTCAATTTGAATTTAATTTAAACACCCTTTGTGCATGAATTAATTATTACAGGATGCTGAAAACTTTCTGAGCAAGTGGATAAATGAATTAAGTGGCCAACAAATCTTTTCGGACATATCGAAGACTTTGGAGCGGTATAAATCAATCATACAGATGATTATGAACGGACAGAACAAAGTACAGACGCAATCGCAGAAAATTCCACATGCACGTCTAGAGGATGAGATGGCAATACTGGACACCAAGCTCGATCACTGGGCCACCAACAATCTGCCCCTCGATAAGTATAGCAAGCTACTTAGCAACAAAGGATTAAAGAAACGCGAGCAACAGCAACATCAGCAGCAACAGCAACAGAATGGCAGCGGTAGCTTCAGCAGCAGCAGCAGCAGCACCGGCAGCAGCAGCACCATGTCCACTTCCAGCATCAACACCAAGAATATTGAACTGCTGTCGGCAATTAAACTGACTGGAGTTAAGCATTCATCGGTGGATGCTGTACCCGATTCGGATCAAGCAGCGCACTCAACATCAACAATAACGTGCAGCTATTGTGCCATCAACTTTCAAACACGGAACGAGTTGAGGCAACATTGCCAGACTGAAAGCCACCAGAAAGTGATAATGAGCGATGAGGGTAAGTGTCCTTCGTTGCGTTCTTTCGTTGTTTATTGAGAACAATATGTTTATTTCGTAGGTCGCGACTGGAAGTGGCGTCCTCCACCTCGGGGCTACACGTTGGACACTTACAGCCTCTGCGAGACATTCGCGGAAGCACAGACATGCCATTACGGAGCTCAGTGTGTGGAGGCGCATGGCTTGGACGAACTGAACGAGTGGAAGGAACGATTCGAGTATCGGCGGATGCGTGTGCAAAAGGCTTGTGAGAAGGAGCTATATGGAAAGTCATACACGGAACAAGTGCTCGAACGGTGGATTCAAGCGACCGCCCCGGAGCGCATCATGTGCGAGAAAGTAGCGGACATAGAAGCAAAATGCGAGCAGCAATTGGTTACCAGCATCAGCTCAAAGACTTCTAAACGTGAATGGCTGTTCCAGCTAGAAACATTGCGGCCGCTGAAGGCAGTTGCTCTGCTACAGGACGCGCATCGCAATCATTTTGCGATCAAGTCGATTAAGCTGGGCCAATCCACGGGCGATGCGGAGGTCAATGTAGAATTAAAGTCTGATCAGGAGTGGGTGTCTTCTACATTACCTGAGAGCCAAGAAAGCTCGACCCCATCTAAACTCGTTAGCGCACATGAAGTTACTGTTGAATTTCACACCGAAATTTACGGTACGTTTCGGCAGTCGATCTGTTTCGACATCGGCCAGGAGCCTTTGCTGGTACGTCATCTTTGCGTTGATGTATTACCTGTAAGCGATGCCGAAAAAATCGAGGAAATCAAGCGCGATATTATAAACAGCTCTGCCACTCGCTGGGATGTTTCTAACACCAAGCTGACTCGCTTTGAAACCACGATTGGAACGCATTTGAAAACGGAGGCCTATCTCAGTGACTTGCAGCACGAGCGCGAGCTTTTAGAGAGATATCCCTGTCCACGTGCTGCCACCTTTACGTTAACACAATCCACTATTGTGGAGAAACGACTGACGCAAAACAACTACCGCTCACGTATACACGAGTTGCTTTACGTTGAGGAGATCGCTCGCTATGAGCAAATCGCGCGATACAACGTACGCACCCGGCTGACAGTGGCCTCGAATTATATATTGACGCCGGCGGGGATGGCAACTAGTACGGCCAAATATTCGTTAGCCGGTGAGCTTTTCGCATTGATGCGCCTAGGCAAAGACATTTCAGAGGACACTTCACCGGGTCGCCTGATTTTATCGAACTGCAGCAGTGTGTATATTTCAGCGCCGGAGGAAACAACAGCTAAATCCGATAAATCAGATAAACCAGAGCAGCGCGCTGTGTACGAAGCACTTATTGAAGATAAGGGCAAGAATGTAATATATCTGAAGCTGTCGTCAAAATGTGTCGAAGCAATGGGCCTGCAAGCGGACACGGAGCTGGACGTAGACATACAGTTCCAGCTTAATCGCATGCCGTACTGCGAGTGGCACAATGCTGTGGACAAGATAACCGACTTTCGTTTGATATTTCCCGCAACTGAACTGGAACCAGCCATACCCTGGACACCTAAGAAGCAATGGGCTGATGCCTGCGAGCCGAAGCTGAATGCGAAACAGCGCGAGGCGGTCAACGCCATCACAACGGCTTTAAGTATTAAGCTGCCACCTATTTTACTTATTGGACCGTTCGGCACGGGCAAAACGTATACACTGGCACAGGCAATTAAACAGCTCCTTGCCCAGCCAGAAGCCAAGATACTCATCTGCACGCATTCCAATTCAGCGGCAGACCTGTATATCAAGGAGTACCTGCATCCGTGGATCGAGGAAGGTCTCACCGAAGCGACTCCACTGCGAGTTTACTACCACAAGCGTTGGTCCGCAACCGTCAACAGTGTAGTGCAAAAATATTGCATAACTGATGGCGTTGGCAACTTTCGACGACCTAGCGTTGAAGACATAATGCGGCATCGCATCATTGTTGTCACGTTGAGTATCAGCATGGAGTTGGCTTCGCTCGGCTTGCCCAAGGGCCTCTTCACCCATATATTTTTAGACGAGGCAGCGCAGGCGATGGAATGTGAGGCGATTATGCCGCTCGCTCTGGCCAACGATTCCACTCGAATTGTACTGGCTGGAGACCATATGCAGATGAGTCCCGAGCTCTTCTCCGCGTTTGCAAAGGAACGCAAATTACATATTTCACTGCTTGAACGACTGTACGACCACTACCCTTCGAACTTTCCCTGCAAGATTTTGCTTTGCGAGAACTATCGTGCGCATGAGGCCATTATAAAATTCACCTCGGAGTTATTTTACGAACAAAAGCTGGTGGCATCTGGCAAGCAGCCGCGCCATGAACGCTTTTACCCCCTCACATTTTTTACAACGAGGGGAGAGGATGTACAGGATAAAAACTCTACAGCATTCTATAATAATGCTGAGGTCTACGAAGTTGTGGAACGTGTCTCGGAGCTGCGCAAACGTTGGCCAAGTGCTTGGGGCAAGTTGAATGACACTAGCATCGGAATTATGACTCCGTATGCGGATCAAGTTTTTCGCATTCGATCCGAGCTGAGGAAACGTCGCATGGGCGGAATCTCTGTGGAACGCGTTCTCAATGTGCAGGGCAAGCAGTTCCGTGCTGTGTTTCTGTCCACAGTACGTACAAGACGGACATGCTTGCCACAAGGAAGCAGCCCCGGTGCTGGGGGTGCGTCCATTTCCGCAGCCAGTATAGGCGATGCTGATACCGATTATGGCTTTCTAAGCAACTCAAAGCTGTTGAATACTGCTATTACGCGAGCGCAATCTTTGGTGGCTGTCGTTGGCGATCCGGTTGCTCTCTGTTCCATAGGACGTTGTCGCAAGGTCTGGGAGCGGTTCATTGAAATATGCGATGAGCACAAGTCACTGTTTGGGTTGACTTGGTCAAATCTGCGATCCCAACTAGATGGCGTCGAAATGAAGCGCGGCTATGTTCTCAATCCGTTAGCTCCCGAATTTGTTCCTCGTGCTCTGCAACCGGAGGCATACTTACGCGAGCAAGCAGCTCTGTACCTAAATGCTCCAACACACGTGCCACCTGGTAGTCAGCCGCCTCACTATACTGCCTCCGCTGGCATGGGCCCCGGGCCGTCTGCGCATCAGATGAATCAAATGGCCGCAGCAATGGCTGCCAATCATATGTATTCCACTCATATGGCTGCAATGATGGCAGCAGCAGTGGCCGCTGGCGGTAAATCTTCCAATGGACCGTCACCAGGGCCAGGTCCGGGACCTGCCGGACATATACGTGGTCATATGGGAATGCGTGGCCCGCCGGCTAACGGGCCGCCTCCCGTGCCGCCACATATGCGACAGTCACAGCCAGGCAGTGGAGGACCTCCGCCCCCGCCATATGGTCAGTATACAGCTATGCAGCATTGGCGGCCTCCCGTCGCCCCACAACAGCCGCAACAGCAGCAGCAGAATCCCAATGCCAGTCTCTGGGGTCCACCACCGCAAACCAATCCCTGGAGCGTCTTACCGCCCAACAAGCAGCCGCCACCTCAGCAATCGAATACCCCAGGCCGTGGCCCGGGACCATTGCCCCCTCCAGTAAGTTTATATATTAATCAAGAAATATACCAACGGCAAGTCAAAAAGATTTTTGGTTCAAAACTGGTCAAATCGGTGATATTCGGGGCGATTCTGAAGACTTGTTAGTACTTTCGCACATTTACTTATTATTATGTGGTGAAAATTGCCTAACATATCTTGAATAATTTCTGTTAACAGGCTCTGCGAGGAGGCAGTGTGCCACCGACGGCAGCCAATGCAACCTCTGCGGCGCAACTGCTAAGGAATCCAAGCGAACTGGGCTACTTGGCTAAAAAGACGCTTTACAACCATGGCCAGGCGCCACCATCTCAACAGCCCCTTCCTCCACAGCACCATCTGTACGGGCAGCCACCGATACCAATTCAACGTGGAAGCAGCGTTCCCAATGGCCCGATGAGCCCAATGGAAAATGGACCCCCACCCTATCTGCGGCATAATGGCACTGCAGCAGGTTATGCGAACTACGATAAGTCCACGGGTCCACCTCAGCAACCCCCACCTGCGCCCTACATGTACACGGCCGGCAAACAGCCATCGCCCAGCAACTTGCGCTTTCCGGCTGCGCACGAGCTACTGCCTCCCAACATGAGTATCTATGAGATGGCGTTCAGCTCTAAAGAAGAACAGTATAAGTGGTACCTCAAACTACTTGAGTCAGCGGGTCAAGAGGCAGCCAACAAGTTCGGCGATATGCTGCGCCAAGTGATGACCACGTTGCAGCAACAGGGTCACCAACCACAGCATCATCCGCAAGGACACAAGCCCCAGCCACCGGTAGTACCAGGACCCCCGATGATATCTAACCCGCATGCAGTTATGGGGCCACAACCGCAGCGGGCACAGTATCCGGTAATTTACCCTGGACAAGGGCAAAACCTGAATCAGCAGCCAGTGGAGTCGTCGCCTCCCCTGGATAACTTTAATCAGCAAATAGATCTTGTGTTCAATTCTATCATGAATGGGGCCAATGACATTGCACAACCCATTTTGCGTGACGTTCTTGGCATGGTGGGCGTAACAACATCGACTGCCGGCACCGGGGCTATGCCACTCTCAAATGGCATGATGAATGGCGGAGATTTACAGCAGCAACAGCATCAACAGCAGCAACAACAACAGCAGCAGCAGCAACAACAAAGTCGCCTCTTTAGTATGATGCAGGGTCAACAGCAAACACAACCAGCACCCCTGACTATGGGAAAACATGGGCCAAACGCTGGTCAGTTGCAGCCGTTAGCTATGTATGCCAACCACATGACTGGACCGATGCAGGGAGCAGGTGTCCACCCAGGCTCTAACAGCAACGCTGGTGTGTCTAACTTCATGAACAATGGTAAGTTCCATCTGACTTATCCTCTTTTACGTCCAAGAGCATCACACTCATTTTTCTGTAGCAGGAAACACTTTGCTGAACGACAAGCCGTTTAACAACTTTAATAGTAATCATAATAATAGTGGACAGAACAGCAACGGCCTTCAGAATAGTGGCAGCTCCGTTCCGCTCTACCGCCGCCAGGCAATGACCGGCAATGGGGGCAACAATTACAACAATATGCCCGGTGTTTTCGCCAATTTGGACACAAGTGCCAACCTGATTGAGGTCTTGTTCCAAGCCAATAATACGGCGTCCGAGCACCCGAACAAGAATGATCACGGCCACGGTCTGCTCTACAATAACTATAACGCAATTAAGAGCGGACATGACCTGGACTTGTTCTCTAGCGTGCCACCACAGACTGCTCAACAACCCTCAACCGACGCCGTCAACCATCAGCAGTCCTCAGCAACCACGTATGCAGCTGTACTAAGTCAAGGACCGCAAGCAGCTTCCGCACATCAGCAGCCCACAATGAACTCAGCACGGCCGCTTCATGCTTCGAAATCCTCGCTAGCAGCGAATGAAATGGAAAAAGATCCGTTTGCGGCCATACGAGAATTGGGACAGGCAACATCTGGCTTTTACAACTATTTTCAGTGATCATATGTAATGGACGTCGTTGAATGCCGCCGCCTGCTGCACGTGGCGTCAATGTCATAATTTAAAGACTTTAGAGTCTTGAAGAAAAGAAAAAAAAAAAAAAAAAAAAAAAAATGGAAAAATTAGAAAAACTCATCAAAAACAGATCATGAATTGCTTGTTAATTTTAGCTCTCCCGTTTGCTTTTTTAATCGCAATTAATTTAAATATGTAGATTTAATTATTATTACAATTATTATATATTAATGCATATGATTAGTAGTTATAAATGCCGCAGCAGGCCGTTCCGCCCTATGCACGCCCTTGGCGCTGTCATTTCGTATGTCGCAGGGTTGCTCTGAGCACCCAGCCCTTAAAATTAAAAAAAAAAAAGTAATAAAAAAAACAAATATATATATATATTTAAAAAAAAAAATACAAAAAAAACTATAAAATACAAAAAAATACAAAAAAAAAAAAAAAAACAAAACAATTAGCTAGTTCTTAAGGTAATTCAAATCAAGTTTGTATTTTATAATCATTCTATTAGCCGTAGATCATATGCTACGAGAATAATGTTCAGTTTGGCCTAAGTGCGCTTGAGTTATAAATACATATAAATATATATTGTATCTTGAGTATTGTACAGCAGTTGACCATTCGAAAAATTAGAAACTGAAAATTTATCATGTACTCAAATACATTATTATCTATCTTATTCAAATCTTTAATTTATTTACGTACTTATAACGTACAAATATAATGCTTTATTATTGTATTTTTAACATATATTGGCTACTATATATATGGGACACTTATTGTATGTACATACATACCTCTACAGCACTTAAGTATGAACAACTTTTCTCTGATTGTTCGGATGCGAAAAATGGATAAGTATATTACGCTGCCCACGCCCCGGAAATTCAAATACGAGTATCATATTGGAAATGAATTGATTTAATTATTCATAAAATGTATGTCTGTTCGATTTTTGGTAATATTAGTATCTACTTGACTGTTTTATGCATGGGCGTATGAATGTAATAAAATTATATAATCTAATCATTTATATAAAAATAATGAAAAAAGCAACAAAAAAAAACTAGTAATGCAGCATATACATATATATATAATTAATTTTAAATAACAGTAAAAATAAAATATAGTTATATATATGCCAGTTCGTCTAAACACATTTTATTAAGCACAAAAGTTAATGATTCAAAACACGAACCACATACAAACTACACATTGAAAATCTGTGTAACACAAATTATAAAAATACAAAACATATACATATATATAAAGATATAAATTTAAAAAAATCCCTAAGGGACACCAAAAACAGCATCCAAATTGTTTCGTTCTTCTTATTGCAAATATATATGATGTCGCCGGGTGGAACCTACTTCTGGACTAGTGCATCACATATTTTAATTGGACTTTGCTAAAACTATTGGACATCAGTAAAACCTTCACCACTTGAAATCCTCATAACTCGTTATGCGGTATGGTTCCTTTAATAATTTTTTCTATCCTTGTTTTATAGTACTATATCTGATGTACAGGTTTTAAAATTAATATAAAAAAAAAAGTAAAAAAAAGAAAACATTCGAAAGGCAACGAACGAACCACGTCGATGCAGACAATATAGGCTATTAAAAATCAGATTTTACTTATAAATACTTCCGCTTCGACCTACCGAATTAGGCAGCTTGCAGACAGATTTGATTGTAGCTGATTCAATTTGATTTTTTCTACTTTATCCAATACTTAAAGGTCAAATCAATTGACATATATTACAGGCAATTTTTTGTTTTTATTATAAATACCCTTGTTTTGAAGATCCACTGTTTTTTATATGTATTATGATTTAACTAATTTGCTCATACACTATAATTGGTAAATCATTTAGGTTTCAATTGCATTTTATAGTCACTATTCTGATTTATAATAAATTCCCAAAATGTCCCACGCCTTTTTTCATAAATAATACGCAATGATTTATAAAATGTTGATGTATATTTCACAAGCAATTACAATAATGATATACATATATACATATGTATACGAAAACAATGCATAGATAGTGTATATGACTATCAACAGAATTGTTTTCATTTATCCTTTGTGCAAGTTCCTATTGGATTTTTAAATTTTACTCTAGATTTAATGACTTATTAATAAAAACCTTAAAGTAGTATGAATTAGTTTTTCAAGTTCAAACAGGTATATTTAGGTTAGACAATTCTTCTTTAACTTCATCGTATAGATCCTTATATTCTTCGTTTTGTCGCACAAGCAGAGCCACAGTACCCCTCTTTACGCCCATGGCAGCGCCGAGGTCAGCACGACTAGGCGTGTAAGTATAGGGAATACCCTTCTCCTCACAAACCGCCGGCAGGTGACACATAATATCAACAGGCGTCACATCCCCAGCGAAAATGCAAATCCTACGATGGTTTTAGTTTATTAGCAATTGTGACAGATAGAATCTGAGGTGTGCAATCTTACCCTGTTTCACCTTTCCTCAAGCGTGTTTGGACGTCCTTCAATCCATTTCGCAAATAGGTCTTATGCTTCATGGCTTTCTTAACCAATTTATAACATTTTTTGGCCAGCTTCTTGTTTGCCATTGGTTTCGCTATAGCATTTATAAAAAGCAATTTATCGT
The DNA here is from genome assembly GCA_035045965.1 of Drosophila aldrichi. Lineage (NCBI taxonomy): Eukaryota > Metazoa > Arthropoda > Insecta > Diptera > Drosophilidae > Drosophila > Drosophila aldrichi. The sequence continues at coordinate 1,203,756 of JAWNOM010000341.1, read as the reverse complement.
CATAGGTCTCTTCTTCCTTAATAGTCGTATTTTCGTTGACTTTAATTGAAGCATCCTTCTCTTCAGCGTGTTCCAGCTTTACTTTAACCATTTTACTAAAATACACAAAATCGTATGAAATCTCAATTTCTTTTACTTTTTAACACGTGCTTGGAGGTGTGGCCGAATTTTTACAAATTTTTTACCCTATTTTATGAAAATACAAAAAATTAGTATATACTAAATTCTATAGATATAGTACAAAAATACATTTATGGTATTTTAAATTAATCTAAAATTCTAATCGATTTCATCAATAAATTAACTTAAATTATGCAAAAATAACTATAAATACTGCAAATGAGATCAACAGTAATAGCTTCTAATATAAGTATTACCATTCTAGTACTGCAAATGAAATTCTAATATGAAATCAAATATTCGTCACCCGCAAAATTTGAAAACCCAATTTATTTTTAAAAATATCCCTTTCAATATACAGTATTTTTTTTTTTTTTTTAAATGATATTAAAAAAATTGTTCAAATCTTACAAACTTACAATTATGTGGACAAGTTCTTTTATTTAAATTTCCAGCTAATTCGGACGTATGTTGAAGCTCGATCAACCCAATGGAAGCCTCCACCCACAAATTTTGACATAGCCTGTTAAGTTTGTCCGAATGAGAGGCTTTTGCTCTGGCCATGTCTTTATTCCTGTGATATTTATGTTCTCCTCTAAATGGCCCACGGAACGGACAATTACGTTAAGATTGAGGATATTAGGCAATCGTAGTAGCAAAAAAAAAAATTAAATAAATAATAATAATAATAATATACAGATCTGTCAAAGTATTTCATAAATCCTTTATCAGAATAATTTAAAATTGGGTTGATTCCTTAAACGGATTTCCGCTTAATCTAAATCTTTTTTACAAAAGTCGGAAGTACTCATTTAAGACACTTTTGTCGACTTGCAATGTGAATCTACGCATATCTATATTTGATTGTAATTTTTTAATGAGGCGATTAAACTTCGAATCTGTAATTGAGCTTTCTTTTACATGGAAAATGTTCCCAGGTATATAATGAACTCATTCTATACGCATGCATTATGTGTTTCACATGAATACAAATGTAGAAAATGTTTATAATTTTTCTTTCGACACATTTAATTTAGTTGTGAATAAGTTTAGACAGGCTGCGGTCTCCGCGATTCCCTTAATATTCCCTTTTGTGAGGTGGGACATACACCTGTTGTTGCAGAGTTTGACGGTCAGCCCGGTGGCGCGATTGGAGCGGCTGCGGCTGGGACAGGCTTGTTAGAGGTCTGTTTTGGGCGTCTGTGATTGGCAGAATATCAGATTTCAAAACTTCTTCATGGTTGCCATAGCCGATGAAGAGCACCACACAGGTATTTTCCGAGACAGCTGTGATTTCAGCTTCGTAGTACTGAAAATAGAAAGACAATTTATTGATGAGTATTTCATGTTGAGCATTGCAAGTGCTGCTGTATACTTACGCGTCCATCGTCCCAATACTTGGCCATGCATAAGTCGCCACCCTTCCACTGCCAGGGATCTAAAGGAGCAGCCAGACCAAAGCTTTTAGTGGGCGATGACATTGCCGGGGCCACAGCTGCCGTTGGCTGAGGTTTGGACGGCGCAACGCAAGCAGTTGGCTCTATTTGAGCTGAAGAGATGTTATTTGATTGCTTGCTTGACGATTGACCCTGGGCCAGGGTATGCGCATTTGGGGGAGAAGCAATACTCAATCCTTGGCTCTTCAAAAGACTCATGGCAAACTCATTCGCCTCCTTGGTTTGAAAGCCCATGATCTTGCTGGGATCATAAGTGTAACCATTTGGCAATTGAGTGCAATTGGCATTCGATGGCTGTCGTGTATTCTCCTGATGAAGTTTCTGCTGCCGCGGAGCTGGATTGCTCTTCTCAGCGGATTTTCGTATCTGAGGTAAAGTGCTTTGGGGCTCAGATGGCTGTCGGGTGGATTGACTTACACTTTGTCTGCCACCACGCCGATGCTCTCGTTTCGAGCTGCTTATCTTTAAGTTGGCTGTCTCTGTAACGACCCTATTCACACGATTATTATATTCATCGGTATGACTGTTAAAAGGGTTGCTGGTCTTGGTGGGCAGAGAAGCAACGCCTGGTGCTCCAGCACAAGCACCGTTGCCTTGCGGACGACGCCTGTTGTTGCTGTTGCTGTTGCTGCCGGCAGTTCCATTTTCAGTGCGAGTGCTGCCATTGCGATTGTTTTGGCGCTCGTTGGCTCGACGATTGATTCCTGACTCCTTTGCAGAGCTCTCTGGCTTACTTGTCTCAATGTTGCCTTTGCTGGGCGTTGGATTCGAGTCATGGCCATTACGGTTAGAGCTTTTGGCATGCGCTTGCTCAGTTGCTCGTGCATTGGCATCCGGCTTGCGCGCGCTTCCACCACCCGCAGCTCCGCCTCGATCGTGGAAGCTGCTGCCGCTACCGACGCCACGAGACGAACGCTCTTCGCGGCCAGCCCGACTGCGTGTGCCGCCCCTTTGAGGCCGGCTAGAATGACCACCACGATTGGCAGCAAAACTGCTTGAAACATTGTTTTCGAAGCGCGTGCGCTCGGCTACACTCTGAGATTTGCTCTCAGCCAAAGACACAGCTACAGCTGCTTTATAATCACTTTCGTATTGCATGTCCAACGCCTTGTCGGCATTAGATCTAGCTTTCACGTGCTCCCCGCTTATATCGACGGTAGCCTGGTCCGTACGTAGCTTGGTAGTGAGAAAGTCGAAAAGTGTGGCATTTGCTGCAGGTTTTGCCGCTTCGGCTTCATCTTTGAGACTGGCGCCACGCTTACTCTCCCTGCCATTGCGTCCGCCATCCCCTCGACCGCCGCGAAATTGCGTTTCGTTTGAACTGTCAGCCGCATCCTTGCGCCTCTTTAAATTGAAGAGAGCTCTCTCCAAATTGTTACGCGTCGCTTGCAGCGCAGCCTTGGCCTCTTCCTTACTGTATCCTTTCTCCAGAATTTTCTTGATGTTGTGGTCCACAATATTCTGACCCCCGCCTCCAAAGACCTTCTTAACAGCCGCCTTGCTTGCCACGGCGATTGCTTCGCTTCGCATATTGTTGAAGTCGTCGTTTTCCTTGCTAGGCTTGTCTTTGTCCTTGTCTGCAGCCGATGCAAGGCTTTTGAAATTGCGATCAGCATCCGCATCGATGCTCTTACCAAATGTCACCCACGGCGGTGGGGCAGAAGATCCGGTAAGCGGGCGTCCGCTGCGAGCATATTTCAGCATAGTGCGGGCAAAATCCCATTTCTCATATAGTGCGTCCACCCGTCCACCCAATATTTTAAGCTCGTTGCTTCGCAACAGCAGAAATCCTTGCAGCAGTTGAAGCTTCTCGGCGTGAAAGTAAATCTTTGTGCCAGGCGCCACGTTTAAGTTGAGCGCTGGCACAGGTTCCAACTCGAGAGCCTGCAATACGGTTTGTCCATCGCTAAGCTCCACTTGCAAAAGCCGGGGCGCAGCCTTCGACTCTTCATTGCTCTTCGGAGCCGCTATGTTGCGAACTCTTTGTACCTGCAGGACTATGCGTCCTGGAATTACGCCAGAACTTTCGTCCTTTTTGGTAGGTAATGCGCCGCCACCAAAATCACGCAAGTCACGCTATAATAAAATGATAGTTGCAATTAGTAATGCAATTATCGTTGCCGGCTTTCATTCGGGTTTACTCACATTTAGTGCAACTTCAATTATTTTACTTGGGTCGGAGGCGTCGCTGACAATGCTTTGCAATGACTTTATTCCATTCTCGGTGAAATGCCTGAGGAGATGTTGATGTCATCAAATGTCCACAGTTATACTGATGGAATTACTTACCATCCACTAGCTTTTAATTTATTTGCCAACTCCATTTTTTCTTAAATATAAAATACATATATGTGTACATATATTTTAGCGAGTGCAGCACAAAACTACCCAATTTCGTCGCACCGAAGACTAAATTCGCCGCATCTTACAATTCGCTGTGGTATTTGTTAAACCTAAAATTATCGATGATTTGGGTGGGATTTTGGTATGGTTCCACATTAATAATTAAATAAATAATAATTAATGTAAAATTGTAAAACTAAGCATGTATATTTAATGAACTATATTTAATAATAATATTGAATTACAAAGGACTCGATAGTAATAATAATTTGAATAATGCTCATAAATTCCTTTCAGTAGGTATAATATTCAATCTCTAGATAGTCGGCGCCGAAACACAGAAAACTATCGATACCTATCGATATTAGGTTGCAAATTTGAGCTAAATAATGCTAAAATATCTTCTTATATATCAGTAGAAAAAAGTCTTATATAGCGACAATCAATTTTTCTGTTCATTGTTATTAAAGCAGCCGTAAGTAACGGTTCGTGGAAATTGTGATCACAACTGAAGTAAAAAGTGTTTTTGTTTACCAATCATTTACGATATATATTCGTGTATTTTTTAAGTGCTAATAGTTTAGTTGGAAAGCGCGAAAATTGAAACGTTCTTATCAAACACACAAATTAATACTAACTAGTTATAATAAAAAAGAAGCACAACATGAATCTATCCTTTGCTGGATGCGGTTTCCTTGGAATATACCATGTCGGCGTTGCTGTCTCCTTCAAGAAGTACGCTCCGCATCTACTTCTAGAAAAAATTGGTGGAGCCTCGGCGGGTTCCCTGGCAGCATGCTGCCTGCTATGCGATTTGCCACTAGGTATGCCGTACTTCTCTTTACACTAGTATATTAAACGACATATAAGTATCAATTATATATATGTATGTACATTTATGAATAATAAAACTAAGTGCGAAATTGGTTGACTCAGCTGTCGCACTGTTTAGGTCTGGACGTATTTCGATCTGTATTTAGTAAATAATATATCATGAAATACAAGACGCACACACATAGAAACCATTCAGTGCCAGCTGTGAACACTCCCATTTGGGGGCTCGTCGCTGCTGAAACGTAAGCATAGCAACAACAAACCAAACAGACCAGCTGCAAATAAACACAAATGTGCGTAAGCATGTATGTATACGTGTGTATTTAATGTAAACATGTTTGTAAACTATTATGAGCCCTAAAAATAAATTCTTATGTTGCGTTCATACATACATACATACATATATATTTATGTATCAACCAAAATATTTTATTTCGCGAAGGTCGATTTTCCTTATCTGCGTTGGCACGTTTTATATTATACTTTAATTGAAAGTGGTGCATAACGATAACGAGAACAACTATGTATATTTGTATATACACACATACACATTAATCAAAACCCTTTAAATTTGCTGTGGCTAACATACATACATATATTATATTAATACTTTTACTTATACGTACATATGTATGTATATACATTCTTTTACCTGTTGCCGCATCTTTTTACTACATACTTGTAGAAAGTTCGGTGGGCAGTCAGGTAGAATAAATTGATGCACCTGTTCCGGATTAATTGCAGCAGTTCGTCTTTCTTGTTAGAAAAGATGCGTTTCATATGTGTGCATGTGCTCGTATATGTATATGTATGAAGTGCTCGACAAATAACGGTTACTATTGAGTAATTTGCTTTGTTCTCTTTGGTTAATGACTTTCGAACTTTGAAGCGAGTAATAAACCATCGAAAGTTTAAATTGATATCAGTCATTGGATATACATACATACATACATATGTATATGTATATGTATGTACATATACATATATATATAGAGAAAAACATACTAGATTATTTATTGGATCTTCCGATGTTCAATTTTGTTTATGTATATGTATATACATATATGTATATTCGTATACATGTACATACATATGTACATACACTGTACATATACATACATTCATGTTAGTCAGTGTGTGTTCTTACAATGGTTCCCAATTGACGTCAATTCTGTTTAGTTCGAGTTTAACAATTCAGCAAAACAAAGTGAATGAGTTTCCTATTAGATTAAAACTAAACATACATACACATTCGTATACATATATGTATGTGTGTCTCTGGCACATACAGGCTTATTTTCAATAAATATTAGCAGCTGTCTTTTGCAAAGTGTGAAGCAGCTTATCAGCTCGTTTCATTGTGACTCTTGAGGTCTTTTTATACATTTGACTATACACACGACAATACAATTAAAATTGTATTCCCAGTAATTAGATATATGTATACAAATGCATATACAAATTAAAAATATGTACATACATATATGTAAATATGATTCGCACAGCTCTTGGGCCTACAATATAGTATAGCTGTATAGTAAGAACCCTAAATAAAACCTTTACCTTGCTTGCCCTTTATTATTATAAAACCACCCTTAAATAATGAGTTTCACAATTAAATGATATTGGTTTATGTATATCATATGTATGTCTGTCCTAATGTGAAATGTGTGTTTATGCACAACAAATTACTATGAAACTTTGGAATCAATAATCCGATATTTGTCCGTTTCATGCTCATAGTCCTAGGACGAAAGTAGCTTTAACTCGTCAGATTTTTAGCAGTCTGCTATGTTACCCTACTACTACTATGTATAATAAATATCTAAACCTAAATAAGAAAAACAAAAAAAAATATTGTTTTTCTCTCTTATAATTTAAATGTGATCAAAGAATGTGGTGCGTGAATGACGGGCAGGCCAGCCAAAATGGCACCTGGGATACTGTACTTAAAGAAAATATTTAAGACATATAACAACTTTCTGCATTAGGTTACCATCAAACGTATGCTTGTTATTTGTGAGCGGAAATTGTTAAGCCGTTAAGTGTGGGGACGGTACATCATACAACCAAAATGTCAAAACAGATTTATACAAACACATAGAGGAGCCCCTTATCAGCTGACTTAACAAAAATCTAGAATTGAAAACAAAAGAAACAGCTACTGCCACACGCAGAACTATTGAAGGTTTTGCAACAACAAAACAGCTGTCGAGTACATATAAATTCATTATACTCATTCAAAAAGTGAAATGAGTATATTGGGCGATGTCCGTCCCGCTGTTCTGTGCGAACGAAAATAAATTTTTAAAATAATATTTAGATTAAAGATCTAAATATTTTCTAAATCTATATACTATATGTATATTTGGGACGGCCACGTCATGAATAACCTGCGTCTTGCAAAGTTTTCTATATTATGCGGTCGGTAACGGCTGACTCCATCGTTCTTTCTTTGCTTTTTAGAATGCCTTATCGGTTATATGCGTCGGAGGCCAAACTAATCGAAAGAACTTTATGAGTATAAGGTCAGTTCCTCGTCAGTTCCGATCGTCAAACTGGGAACCGTTCCCACAGATGCTGCACAATTTCTTAGACCATTTATATGTATATATAACTTACCGTATATGATTGATGTAAATTAAAGAATATTTTAGTAATTTGATTTTTTTTACGTCTCCTTAAAGGCAGCATGACATCTGACTTCTTCCGTGTGGTAAACGAGGCTCGTCGTCATTCGCTTGGACCATTCAGTCCGTCATTTAACATACAAACTTGTTTGCTAGAAGGTCTCCAGAAACATCTCCCCCATGACGCACATAAGCGTGTCAGCGGACGCCTGCACATCTCTTTAACGCGCGTTTACGATGGAAAGAACGTGATCATTTCTGATTTCAATTCACGCAAAGAAGTGTTGGACGCTCTACTTTGTGCATGCTTTATTCCTGGCTTTTCCGGAATTTTGCCTCCGCGATTTCGTGGCGTGCGCTATATGGATGGTGCCTTTTCAGATAATTTGCCAATACTAGATGAAAACACAATCACCGTGAGCCCCTTTTGCGGCGAGAGCGATATTTGTCCACGTGACCAGAGCTCACAATTATTCCATCTAAACTGGGCCAATACAAGTATCGAAATATCACGACAAAACATTAACCGCTTCGTACGTATTTTGTTTCCGCCGAAAGCAGAGTTCCTGTCAAAATTCTGTCAGCAGGGATTTGATGATGCACTGCAATTTCTGCATCGTAACAACTTGATTAACTGCAGACGCTGTGTAGCCGTTCAGTCCTCATACGTGGTCTCTGAAAGTGTTGAATCATCGCTAGAGACTGAGTCAGAGTGCCGTGAATGCAAAAAACATAGAAAGGTATGCATTCAATATACATATTGAAGAATGACACTGTTTTAAACATATTTTGCAGGATGCATTGAGTTCCAACTTGCCAGAAACAGTAATGGTGGTTATACAAGACTATATAGAGCAGGCTAACAAAGGCCTGGCCAATTGGATTTTCAAGCATCGGAGCATGAAATTGCTTTCACTGCCAGCTACTGTACCGATGGACTTTTTCCTGGCTACAATTTCAAAGTGTGTTAGATTGCGTTTCTATGTGATTGACTCTTATTAACTTTGAATGAACGATTGATTTTTTTCAGACTCACTACTCTTACGCCAAAATTGACTAAACGAATGTGTCACATAGTAGAAGAGTTTATTGATCAGCTAAACAATACTATGACCGTTCGTTTTCTTAACAAATTTACGGTAAGTAATTAGTTATGACGACCTATCGTTTTCAAAAATACAGATATTAATGTACTTATATTACGGCACAGCTTTACGATCAACCTCATTTCGATGCGACTGGCCTATTGCACTCCAACCATATTTGTGGGCCACAGGTTTCAATTCTGGTCGACGAAGGGTAATTAAATATGGAACTCTTAAAATTAAATTAATGTACTTAACGTTACTTTTACATAGTGTCACAACCCCACTAGAGAGAGAAGTTGGGCATGTTCTTGAGATGTCTACGCACTGCGACTCGCTATATTCGTATTATTATACAGATATTAATACCAATAAACTGCAAGTAACCGAAATATTCGATATTGAAGACATAGCGAGCCACGAACTATGCACCGATTTGCAAGCATATGATGGTACAGCGGACCATCTGCCTGTAGCACATCAGGTATTTAACCCTGAATGGGACGGCATACAAGCAGGTAAATGACAAATAAAATTGCATATTAAAAATCACTATATCAGAAGCCCTGTATTACAGTTAAAATTATGCCAACGACACCTGAACTACACGACGTTGCCTTTTAAGTTAGAATTTCTTATAAAAAACAAATTTTAATATTCCATTTTAAAGGTAAATTCTACATTTCCATCAAATTTAATTTTGGTAGGAATATTTGACTACATATAATTGAAAAATGACCACGTCTTTTCTTGTTATAGTTAACCAATCATCCCTTGGAGACAAGTATCGCGCAACCATAGTCAACCATATCCTGAGGCTGAAAGAAGTTAAACTATTTTGTATATATGAATTGTATATACAATTTCGTACACGCATTAGAATTAGTCTTTATAATTAGTAATACAGATCCCAAAGTGGCCTGTAGCCAAGCATTTCATAGTTGCATCTAAATTAAATTTTGTAAACTTAAAAATTGTACAGTATGAGTTATTCTCTAAGTTACGAATACAAAGTATCAATTTGTAATAAGTAAATTAATTAACTAAACTTTAAATGTAAAGTTCAATTAAATTATTAAAATTGACATTAATCTTATGTGGAAAAAACTAAATTTGTTTATTTCAGATTTTTGTAATATAATATAATATATTAAAATTAAATAAACTAGCTATATGTATATACGATCCTTTAATGATTCATTCACGCTTGATTTGGACAAGGCGACAAAATAGCAACGGTTCTTGACGGAAATCGTCAGCTAATAATTTATGCACCTTTTCTCTCCCGGTGATTTTGTAAATGTAAACAAAAATGAGCTTTTATTCCGAATGAATTTATTATGGGCTTTTTAGACTCATTCACGAAAGTGAAATGAGTATATTGTTTTTATGAATCTCCCTTTTTGGCCGTCCGACTGTCCGTATGAACGCACTTTTGAAGCTAGAGACTTGAAATTCGGAACACATACTCGTGTATATCTCTGATATACACTAGGGGCCCACTAGGGGCATGGCATATCGGTAAATGCATTTTCCGATATACCAGAAATCATGTTAGTCGAAGAGCTAGAAAGATGAAATTTTGTATATATACGCGGGTTGACCACCCAAGTCCAAAGGACTAGAAGCTTCAGATTTCGATATTTGAGTTACTGGTCACCTCTTCTATCGATGCCCCAAAAATAATTGTTACGTATCTTTAGGGGCGTAAGAATTCAAATTCTGCAGTTGGGTTACCGCTAGCTCTTTCTAAGCACTGATCAAAACTGAGGAGTCTACGGTCACTATGTATGTGTGAGCCATCTAAATATGTATGTACTATGTGCTTGTATATGTAAATAGGCTTAATTGGCCGTGATAACGCTGAAGGAAACTTTTTTATAAAATAAAAATAATATTAAAAAAATTATAATATTGAAACAAGTAAGAATATTGAGCCTGCTCGACTAGGAAATATCCTGAACCCCCCAAGCTGATACTCTAATCATATTGCGCATCCACACGCACGCATAAGCCCGCGCTCTGCCAACTGCGCAGTAAGCTGCAACTACGCTTGGGCTGCGCTGCAGAATGGGTAATATTATGAGAATTTATTTGTTGAATAATTTCTCTTCAGAACGTAATCATAATGTTTATATACATATGTGTAAATTACGAAATCTTCGTATCCATTATATAAGTTGACGACAGACCCCACAAAAGGGCATTGCACCGCACTATGGGCGATTTGTCGATTTTGGCGGCATAAAGTCTAAAAATTTTTGGTGAAATATTAAAAAAATTTTTTTATTCCTCAGTTGTTAATACTCCAATTAGATGGAAAACAATTTTTATATATTTTAGAGGTCGATTATATAACTTCTTTAACTTATAACTTCTGAGATCCCTTTGCTCATACGGACAGACGGACGGACGAACAGGGATATATCGGCGGTTTAGCTCGGAGATATGGATGTCCACCTCTAGTATGTTGTATGCCGTATATATATGCTCACAGTATTGTTGTGTATACAATATATCAATGTAGACATATGCCCGACATAAGTAAGAGTATCATGCTCACAACATAGAAACATTTTTTTGCTTCGTTTATATTATAACTGCTATACATAAGTGTCCTAATATGATCGGTCACTTATGTATGTATAGACCGACCTGCAGCGTGGGATCTGCAACGTAAGCATTGTTACGTTCTCGTCCACGCCGTAGCTTAAATGCTAAAATGTATTTGCCTTCTACATGTACATACAGACATATATGTATGTATGTATACGCATACATATAGCATGCTATGTATATACTCCCGTTCTGCCGCTGCTTTTAGCGACAGAACTCTTTATGTAAACGTTATGTATTTAGGCTAAGACGAAACCTTTTCGAATTCAATAAAGCAATTCCTAATTTACCACTTGACTTGAGCAGTCAGAGCTAGAGACCTGAGATGTGGTATATATATTCGCGTTGTCTACCCAAGTCCAAAATGCAATGGCGGATATATCTACAACCACAGGGGGCGTGATAAGCCGCAAAAGTATATACAATTTCCTACAGCTTAAGACCCAAAAGCTTCACATTTCGATAGTTGATTTATTATTTTTCAAATAAACTATATCACCTACTCCTTGATTATGTAGCCATAATTTTATAAGCACATAATATGCCACTTTCTTTTTAAAACTATTATGTCATCTACTCTTTGAATATTTGGTTTTTTGTTCTTTTTTCTATTTGATTTGATGTTGATATTTAAAAAAAATGATGAAAATTTGTCAATTGAATTATACAAAGGAAATAAAATGGGACCATGGATTTTTAACGGTACTCCATATTCTAAATAAATGAATGCCATCAACTGAATAATATTTAAGCGTATATACAAATTGTATTTTTTTTTTTTCAGAAAAAGTGTAAGGATGTGGGTATTGAAGATAAATTTAATGCACACCAGCTGCGTCTCCGGGCCAACTACGTCGGCGTGTTTCTGATGCTTCATTTGCTTTTCACAATATTGCATTGCACTCTGTTATTGACGACCTGTGTGGTGAGAGGATGGATATGCATTGTATAATAATTGTTAAATTATATGTGTACACAGTACCTGGATCTAATATATATAGACGTTTTCTGCTATGTAGCATTGACCGCTGTTATCATTGCAGTAATGTGGCCAAACATTAATGTGGAATTTGTGATGAAACATAAATTTATGATGCCCCTTACATCGATGATTGCCGTGTTGTCTATTGTTTCAGTTGGTTGGTATCTCTTTTTTATTAACTCTTACATTCTAAATATTAATATTACTTATTCAGATCTGATGCTTAATTACTTCCATAATCGAAATAGTGATTGGATATTGGAAACAATCTTTGATATATACATTATATTAATGATTTATATGTTTTTTCCGATTCCACATGTACTTGCGACAATGCTTGCATTTTCTGTGACTATAATTTATATAACCTACTTTGGACTATATCTTGGAGTTGAACACCGAAAAAAAATGGGTTATACGACGCGTTTCAACCAAATTATCGTTGAATTATGCAACTATATTTGCCTAAATATGATGGGTACCTATTTTCGCGTAATGCGCGAGATAGTTGTGCGCGCTTCGCTCCTTGATCGGCATCAGTATGTAATGGAGGATACTACGTTCAGGAGCGCACGTGCGCAGGAAAGAGTATTTTTGCATAGCATACTGCCACCACAAATAGCAGAGCCCATTCAAGATGATATTCGAAAGCGTCTTGAATCCATGGAAAAGCAACACAAAACACCCTCTATCAGGAGAACATGTCGAATTATCTCCATTCAAATTCATACAGACGTCACTATTCTATATGCAGATATAGTTAACTACACCATGTTGACTACATCGTTACCCGTTAAGAGACTTATCGCTTTACTGCACGCGTTGTATGCCAGATTTGATAAGGCTGCCTCCAAGTATGCTGTGCAGAGAATCAAATTCTTAGGAGACTGCTACTATTGTGTGGCTGGCCTTATAAATCCAGATCCTAACCATGCAAAATGCTGCGTTGACTTAGGACTTTGTATGATCGATAGTATTCGAGAAATTCGGTTAGTATATATGAACTTGTTTTCTTAAAATGTAGATGTGTTCTATTCAGAAACAACCAAGTCCGTTGGTGTGCTTATTTTATAGGTGTATCGACCTTGGTAATTAAAAGAATAGAAACTCGTATTTGTACTCGTAACTTCAGCTATAGTAGGTCTATAATATGGTTGTTTCAAACTCTTAATAACCGTTTTGACAATCTATTGAAAGCTAGAGTCCTTTGGAGCGAATATTACATTTTTTTATTAGTTTTAAGATGTAAGTTCTGATATTCTATACTCATATACTTAAGAACATTATTTTATGCATACGCATGTGCATGTACATTTGAAAATACATGTGCTGTTGGATATGTTTTCATAGATACAAGCAGTATAGAATGTTTGAAAATGTAATTCGGGTTGAATATGGGGTATTTTTAATTTTATATTTCCAAGTAGAGCTTACTTGCCTGATTTTATGCTGCTGGCCTCTACTCTATCTGTCTACATTTTAGAGACAAAGTAAAAATTGACATCGACATGCGTGTTGGTGTGCATTCGGGAGAATTGTTTGCTGGTGTCCTAGGGGCAGCCAAACTACAATATGACATTTGGGGTAAGTAAATTTTCCAGCAACTTCCAGTTATTTATAAATATTATTTTATTAGGTACAGATGTCTTAATTGCGAATCAATTGGAATCAACTGGTATGCCTGGTCAAATTCATGTTAGCAAAAGAACTCTGCAAATGACAGATGACAGGTACAAAGTATATCCTGGCACCGATAAAGCACGCAAAGATCATTTCCTTCGCAAGTTCAATGTTGTCACATTCCTTATTACTGGTATTGATGAAAATAAAAAAAATGAATTTAAAGCTTCTGAGTTTCGTGGCTCAACATGCTCTATAAAAGAGGCAAATGACAATGGACTATCTTTAGATGAAGAATTGAAAAAGATGCCGCTTGGCCCCAAAGGGTAAGAGTCATTTAATTAAACCTCAGTGCACAGTAAAAATATGTCTTTAAACAGACTTAAAGAGGTCGTGTACAAAATGTTTTGTTTTAAAAACAAAGAACAACAAAAAGAAAAGTCAACTACGGCCAAGTCAGAGATTGGAAGTTTTCTATTGCATTTTCATGATTCTCGACTGGAATATAAGTATATCCACCAACCCGACTATATGTTGAAATACAGTGTTCTTCTAGCCTGGTGCTGCGGTATGACTCTTATATACGTACAGCTATTTTATAACCAAAAAAAGGACAGCTTGTCAATTTATGTGGATATAGTTCTTGTAATTACGTTATCCATGCTATTATTTATAACTTGGTGTAAGAAGATCTGTCATTGGCGTTATTCAACAATGGTACACAGATACTCATCTTTCACCTGCTTCATATTTAAAATCGCGGATAGTCTACAGCGCAGTCTCATCAAACGCATCGGTATATATATGTACTTCGTTATATCTTACTTTTGTGTTATTGCTCTTATACTGGTTGGTAACTAAACATATTATTGGACAAAGGTTTCTAACAATCAATTTATTTTATTTAGACTGATTGTGATCGGGAGGAATTTCAGATAATGCATATCGACAGCATACTATACAAGTACGAGCCTGATTTCATAATGTGCTTCGCCCCTTGGACCCTGACTTGTATGATGTGTCTACTTATAATGATGAGTATAATATTTACACGAATTCCGTTTAACATGAGAATATTTATTGGCTTGCTAGAGGCCATCAGCTATTTAATCATCATGATTTATCAATATGAGTATGTTGTGCACACCAGTTTGACAACCAACCCATATCTTCTACCTGAATACGCACACTGCCTGTTGATTTTAGTTACTCTGATAGTCATATTTTTCAAAGAGCGACAGACGGAATTCGATAATAAAATCAATTACAAGTGAGTCAAGAGATTTAATTTTAATTCCATAATACAAACATTCTATTTAGATGGAGTGTGGAGCTAATAAAAAAACAGGATGATTCCCGTATAGCTGCCCAATCTATAACAATTTTATTGCACAACATTTTGCCAGCCCATGTTGGTACGAAAGTTGCTTACTTCATTTTCATATTGAATAGTTATGAATACATCATTTATTGCAGTCAATGTTTACCTGACTTCGTTAGCCAAACACGAGCTTTATTATGAGAGCTATGATATGGTGGCTGTTATGTTCGCTTCCCTCAAAAACTTTGAGCTAACTTTGCCTAATTTACGGGTTCTCAATGAGATTATTTCCGAATTTGACCAAATCGTAAGACCTGAGCAACACCATTTCAATTGTCAGCTCTTAATTTTTCTGCTTTAGTTGTCCTATTATAGGGACAAATATCGAGTAGAAAAAATCAAAATCGTGGGCTCTACGTATATGGCAGCCTGTGGGTTGGATGTACAGATTGGACTAAATATAAAAAATGAAACACGGAGCCATGCCTCTCTTATCCAAGAAGGTACATGATTATAATATAGAGTCGATTACTAACACTAAAGTATCTATTGTATTGCAGTCCAACGTGCACGTCTTTTGCTCGCGGCTTTTGAAAAGAAACAGTATTCCATAACTGACGAAAAGGAAGAGGTGGTATTCGTGCTTACAACCTTTGCTTTGGATCTGATGCGAACGCTTTGGGTGTGCAACAATGATTATAGGAACATTCCAATTGATCGTCATGTATTTAATGCCGACATGAGCATTGGGATATCTAGTGGAGAGGTGATGGCTGGGGTGGTGGGCGCTTCTCAGGTGCAGTACGATATTTGGGGCCATGCTGCTAACATGGCGTCGCGAATGGACTCCACCGGCGTTGCTGGCAAAATACACGTTACTCAGAATACGGCACTTATACTTAAGAAATATGGTATTGAATGCAAATACCGTGGTATGACCTACGTCAAGGGCCAAGGCAAACTGCCTACTTATTTTGTAGACATCGATGCAAACTACGAATTCAATTATACCCATGAGTATTCGACTGATGATGAATCTGAATCAAATTAGACCTTTGTTTGATTTTCCGATCAGAAAATATTTCAAAGTCAAAATTATATTCGAAGATCATAATATTTTCCGTATAACAGTAAATAAAATAAGTATGAAGTGAAATAATATAAATTAATGATATGAATAGTATTTACATATGCAGTGTTTGATATTCAGTAAAGCTGTTTATCAGCTGAAATCAGTCAGGTGTTTCAATCTGTTGGATGAAAACATGGTTCGATAAAGACATTTATTTATTTGAAAGAGTAGTAAATGAGAGCGAGAATGCCGGTGTGTTCTAGTGACTATTATTATTCAAAGTTGAAGCAGAATTAAGTGAAGTTAGAAAACAAGTAAGAAAGCTCTAATCGAAACTGCTCACCTAAACGTCGATCTCAGAAGCTATAAAAGCTGTAGACCTGATATTTTTGTACATGTCTTCTAAGTACTTCTTCTAAAAGCATCCTCTAAGCATTTCTTAGTATTTCTTCTATTTCCTCCAAGTTTTTAATGCTGAGGTGAACACTTCACTTTACTGAACTGCACGACTGATCCCCATCAGGCCTGGGCGACTGAAGAAATGCTGCAGCTGCTGCCTTTTATAAAAGGCTACTTTTACTCATAGCCACAGACGCGCTCAAATGTCGAAACCGGCACCATGCTGCATATATAAAAAAAACTGAAATGGTCTGTAGTTCTTCATCCATTGATTTTATTAGACAGACAGACGGAGAGACATACTGTGAGGTAGCCTGGGAGACAGACATATCTATATATACTTAGGTATATAGAAAGACATGTGAATATGCAATTTAGTAAGAAAGCTCTAGCCGAGACTACTCAGTGTCAGCTGGAGTACCCCAAGGCTCAGTGCTGGGGCCTCTCCTGTGGAATATCATGTACGACGGCGTACTGCGCTTGGAACTACCAGCAGGTGCGCACACCATTGGCTTTGCTGATGAAGGAGCTGTCGTAGCCATAGGAAAGGAGCTCAAAGGTACAGAGGATATGTGCAGCGAAAGCATCAATCGCATACGAATCTGGTTGACTGGAGCTGGGCTCGAGCTAGCGGCACACAAAACTTTTCGGAGCTATTTGAAGCGCTTTGGCCACGAGGAATCTGACGAGTACCCCTGGTGCGAGCGAGGGCATGTGGAAGACGCCAACCACATTCTTTTCGAATGTGGACGGTTCCTGGAGGAGAGGTGTCGTCTGGAAGAGGCAGTGGGCCGCTCAGAGCGGACAACATTGTCAACGCCATGCTGGAATCGGAGGAAGCTTGGGAACTAACAAGCACCTTCGCGGCCACAGTGATGATGGAGCTCCGCAGAGTCGAGCGAATGAGAAGACGAGCTGTCCCTTTACGGCCGTCCCGCAAGCATCGCGCACTATCCTAGCCACCACGCAACTTGCAACTTGTATTATAAAGATTGTCAATAAACGAATATAAAACAAGTAAGAATGTTGCAGTCGGGCGTTACCGACTGCGGGATACTCATTCACATCCCATCAGCAATTTAGTAGCTAAGTTTAGCTCTAGTACTGCAGAAAATGCAGTTTTTTTCGATTTGCCACGTCCCTGCTGGGCGTAGACACCTCATTTTTGGCTAGTTCATAGAACTAGCTAACGGTAGTCTAACTGCAAAGTTTGGATGCCTACGTTCCAAAAATGTGAAAATTACAGGGTATTTTTTGATATGCCACGCCCTTAAAGAGGCGTAAAAATTATTTTTATGGAATCGATAGAGGAGGTTACCAGTAACACAACTATCCGAATTTGAAGCTTCTAGCTCTTATACTTTAGGAGATATAATTTTTTGCGGTTTGCCACGCCCCCTTTGGGCGGAGATATATCCATAATAGCTCGTTAGACTTGGTTGGTCAACCCGCGTATATATATTAAATTTCAGGTCTCTAGCATCAATAATGCCTAAAATATAGCAAAATCGGGAAAATCACTATATCTTCAGGTTCGATTTGCCACGCCCCTGGTGGGCGTAGATATATAATTTTCCATCAGTCATTATAGAATCATAACATTAGCTCACTTGCTAAATTTCAACGTTCTAGCTTTAAAACTTTAGGAGATACAGTTTTATCCGATTTGCCACGCCCCCATAGCATGTGATCTTGGGTGGTCAACGCGGACCTACATACCGAATTTCAGCTTTCGAGCTCTTCAACATGATTTCTGGTATATCGGAAAATGCATTTTCCGATTTGCCAGGCCCCTAGTGGGCGGATCGGGAAAATTTTAACACTTTATAAATGGGAGCTTTACACGAGTATGTGTTCCAAATTTCAAGTCTCTAGCTTCAATAGCGCCGAAATGAACTGCGTTCATACGGACAGACGGACGGACAGCAAGACGGACATTACACAAAACCAATATACTCAATTCACTTTCGTGAATGAGTATTACAAAAAACACACACACACAGGCACCCACACATAAAAACGCATGGGCTGCAGTGTGAGCTTATCAAGAGTACTTAATTGTTTAATAACTTTTCTTGTGGATATACTTTCTTCTTGAAACTTTCAGATCGTGATTATAACAAGAAAATGTGAGGATTTGCTACAGCACAATCTGAATTTGTTCCGGAATTTCCGGACGAAAGGCAGCCCTAATATATCAGGGCGACGAGTTGAATTAGCCCTGTTCGTCCGTCTGTGATATACAATGTGTGTACATATGTATGTCCACTCTCACTAGGGGAATGGAAAATCGGCTCTGAATATGTGCTTTTTTTGGGGCAAAGGGGCATGGTATCCAAAATCTATAACAAAATATATTCGTCATTTTCATATTGCAGTGACTCAACGGCCAAGAAATATGATAGACTAATACTGCTCATGTTAGGGTACAGCTGTATATTTATTTTTGATATTACACGAATATTAATTTTAATTTTGTATTTTAAAAACGAATAATTTGGAATACTGTGGATTTTGATGGAGTACAAAATATTCTACTGATTAAGAGACCTCCGAGTATGTGATTTGCTTTCCCGACGACTATCGATGCCTCTTACACAAGAAAAACGATCATTTCCAGAAATGCACATTTCGACAAATTCGATTATTTGGGGTGATTGAAGCTTCTCAGCAATTAAAAGCGCTTTTTTCAAAGCTTCACTTATACCTTCAGTTTTATTTAAAGATGCATTCGACTTCACAGTGACAATAATGCTTAAGAAACTCCATATATTACTGTTGCATAGCTCTGCTTCTAAAAATAAATAGCGTTATAAAATCGTTAAATCGTTCAAAGAAAACATTGTTCAAACCCTGCAAGGCTTTGCGAGCAACAAAGCAACACTCGTCATAGTGATTTGACTGAAGATGAATGCATGCAATTTGATGAAGTAAATACGCTTTTTCAATCGAATATTTAGAAAATACCATGCGTTTTTCCAAGCGAGATATTAATCGTCTGATAAAAAACAAAGAGAACTATATTTAATTGCTTACAAAAATAACAAAACTTACTTTGATTTTATAATTGTGGGGTCCACCGACTCCTGATCTTGATGTGTGGATCGATCTCCGAAAACAAATGTGTTTATTTCTTTGACTTTATGCGGGTTATAATGCAATAATTGCAGAACTGGGTTTTTGTCACCGATTCGAAAGTTTTTAGGTACAACATACTGTTCAGATAAAGCTAAGCCCAAAGTATTATAAACATCATTGATAAACTCAATCTTCCATGGCATAATTCGATTGGTTTTCAGTACTGTGTAATCTCCCATTACCTCCTCGATATAATTTGAAAGCCTCTGAAACAGAAAAATTATAAATATTATTGCATATGCATTTTCGATGATATGGTATGTAACAGGCAGAAGGAGGCGTGGCAGACCCCACAAGGAATATATATTCTTGATCAGGGTGACGAGCTGAGTCATAGTAAGCGCAAACTGCAGCCCATGCGTGTTAATGCGTAAGCAGAAATACGCGAGGAATTATTGAAATACATATCTGTTCTCCGAAAGGTTCAGGGGATTTCCTAGTCGAGCAGTACTGCTACTAGAGGTTTCTTACTTGTTAAACTTATGTAAGTGGGTCCAGTTCATGCTCGACACGAAGACACCAACACAACAACGCTTTCATATCCTTCCCACAAATAATAACGGAAACGCAAACGTTTTGCATGAGCATTGATACGCTTCACACAGAGGAGAAGCGAGAAATCAATAATAAATTTGATTGATCGAGCAATTTTGGGTATGGTGATTTTCTTTGCTAACTTTCGGTCACAATTATTGCCGATTTTTAAACGATTGCTTACTGTAGCATGTTCCATATTATCAAGTGACCACTGTACTCAGTGAAACACTTTAAAATATTATTAATATATGGTATCACTTTGTTACAATATTTATGCACATAACATTCGAGTGCAAAGACCTTTAAGTACATTGCTGACTAGGCAGATCTTACAGCGCAAGACTCCGTCGCAATAAGTAATATGTTACATCCTCGCTCACCTCGCTCACATAAAAACATATTTTTATGTAATCATTATATACATACATATACACTTTTATATGCATATACATTTATGCATTTATACATTAATACACATAAACATTCTTACACATATAAACATACATATATACATAAGCGGACCGCTGGTCTGCCGGCGTCACTGGCAGCGCAACCAACCTGAACGCGACAAATGTCTTAGAATTAAGAATTTAATGAATAAAGAAACTCTAAACTGAATGGACGTGCCTCGCTTCATTTTTTCACAATCATCACATTACATTAAAAAAAAGGCAAGACGTCTGTTACAAGCAAAGTATCAGCGATTCGGCTCAGTCCGTCGTGTTGACTAAGAATATATTTATGTATGTATGTATGTATATACTTTATTAGGTCTGCCACGCCTCCTTCTGCCTGTTGTAACAGGCATGTAACATACATTTCACAAAAACATGATACCCTGATTTCGCATTTGCGATGTGTTCAGGGTATAAAAATAAATCAGTAAAGAACTTGGATATATGTACCTGACTTCCACTGTATACATTTATATATATTTATATATATATTGTATATTTTTTCTTGTGTGACCTTGAAGTAACTTACCGTCAAATTTTTTTGGTACCGAAGACGTCTAATAGTTTGTAAAACAGAAATCATGTTTCGTCGTGTCTGATACTGTATTCGATTGAGAAGAGCCTCTCTGAACTTGAGTAACCGTTCTTTGTTAGAATATTTTTTGTACCGCACATAATACATTGGTGATCGAGCTTGTATAATTTTCTTGATACGTTGAATATAATTTTTTACATTATTAGACTTCTAAGCCATTAATTTTAAAACATACCAAAAACTTCTTAACGACTTCGTATTGTTTAGCCACCACTGTACCCAGAAAATCCTTGGACATTTTGCACTGGTCCAAAAGTAAACTCGGGTTGCTGATACCGTTACGCATGTAAAAGGAATCTTAAATTATGCCCAATTTGAATATATGTACATATGTATTATAAACTGAGAAATTATTACACCGATTTCCTTATCGGTAAAACATATGAAACCAAAACCACAAGTCGAGACTGCTCAACTAGCTGATTCCTTGATGCCTGCAAGGAGCAGATATTCCAATAATTCACAAAAATACACATAAACATGCATACATGCAGACGGATGGACAGACGGACATGGCTGATCTAACAACCTATGTATTAGACATCTTTTTAGATAGCTACATGACACCCACAGACCCAGTTAATTTCATTTAACTATTCCAGCTCAATCGTAAAACTTTTAAATCGTTAACATTTTATAAAATAAGTATGTAGATGGAATGATAAAATTTAATTTCATATTAAGCAAAACGTTTGGCCAATAGCACGCAAGCATCTACATGAAAGTTATTCCCACATCTTTAGAGCTAGAGTCTTCAAATTTTAAATGTAGACTCATATGTACTTTTATAGAATTTCGATTTTTGTTATAATTCACCCCCCACCCTTATATCCACCCGCTCACCATCACCTTTGTAAAAGGCGTATTTCAAATACTAGAGACTTGAGCTTCGGCATATACACGCAGAGTAATAATATAATCACAATCTTAAAGTTTCATGAAGAACGTACATCCACAAAAAAAGTTATTAAATAATTAAATTCCCATGGTAAGCCCACACTGCAGCCAATGCGTGTTTATGCGTGCGCGCCTATGTGTGTCTATGCATGTGTGTGTGTGTTTCTTTTGTAAGCAAAAAGACGCGAAGAATTATTGAAATATCAGTTCTCCGAAGGGTTCAGGGGATTTCCTAGTCGAGCAGTTTCGACTAGAGCTTTCTTACTTGTTTTTTTTTTTTTTTTTTTTTTTTTTTGTAAATTCCAATGTTCCAAATAAATCTCATTAACCAAATAAAATGGAACAAAACACTCACTTTCTTAAGTTCTTTAAAAAAAGAATGTCTATCCATGATTTGTCAATATATACTTGGTAGCAAATATCAAAAGCACGTTTTCGTCTTGCTATTTCTAGCGGGCTAAGTAATTCCTCCTAATACAAATCAATTACAATCATTTCATTATGTATATATATATATATATATATATATATATATATATATATATATATATATATATATATATATATATATATATATATATATATATATATATATATATATATATGTTGCACTAACTTTGGATTCAGGAACACTTAATATATCACATTTATTTTGTTCCTTTAAGATTTTCCACAAAGGGCGGTTGTCAACCTTCAATTTTTCGTTAAGTAAGTCTTTCACGTGGGACATCATGCGTTCATTCTCCAATATAAATGGGCTTAAGCCGTCCCCGCAGGCATCTTTTATATTTTCATCAACCTATTGAACAAAATCTTGTATCAACTAACAAAAAACTTATTTGGTACATACCACAATCAATCGGTCTTCAAATGCTTTGGTCTTGTTACCAGTGAATACTCGCTTGTTGTTATGAAGCTCAGCTTTAGCTTTTTCAAATTGGTTTAACTCATATAATGCATCGCAAACTTCCAGATTAATTGGAGCATTCACTACAGACTTCAATCTTAAAATTCCTTAAAATGATCAAATATCAGACTCGGAGAGTTACACAAAATTCACCAAAATTAATTATATTAAGTATAGTCGAGACTGCCCCACTACAATATAAAAATGCTTCGAGGAACTAATAATTAAATAATTGACAAACTAATTTAATAATTGAAAGTAGTCAGAAAGCTCTAGTCGCGACTGCTCGACTACGAGATCCCCTGAACCCTTCGAGCAACAGCTATTTTAATAATATTTAGCGTCTTTCTGCTTATACAAACACACACACGCGCACACACATCCATAAAAGATAAGACACGCACATATGATAAAGTCGCACTGCGTATGGTATTCACAAATATGCATGCAAAATTTCAGCTCTCCAGCTCATATATCTTCTTAAATCGACGCATTCATATTGACTATGGCATTCTTGCCATATTATGAAGAAATATACAAACTCGCAAAGAAGAGGTGATCCTTTTAACCGGCGGCTGCTTTAATTCAATTTAATCCACTTACTTTGAGCTTCAAGACTGTCTTCAAGAGCGCCCATAGTCTTAGCAGTTTTTCTTTTACTCTGACTTCGATGGTAAAGAGTCATATAATCATCATTAGAAAGCTGTAAAGCTTTATCATAATAGTACATAGCAATATTTTCTCTCCGTCGTCGAGAATAATATTTTCCCCAATCCTTATAAATTTGCTGCTCAATTTCAGGAGTCCAATCTATTTTTTCCCATATTGGTATTTCCGCCTCCACTCCTTGGGCTTGTGGTACTGAAATTGGTAAAATGGACAGCATGACTTTCTTTTCTTTTTTTTTTTATAATACAATTATTTTTTATTTTATTTTATTTTATTTTTTTTTTTTTTTTGTTTATTTTTTCTTCTTTTTGTCATGAACTATTTAACGTACTGAATAAATTTTGTTTTACATTGAATAGGAAATTTCGTTCAAATGACGTTAGTTTAAATGGTCTATAGATTTAAAAATTATTTTGTGTTTTATAGCGCAAGATAATACAGGTAAGAGTACTCTAGTCGAGGCTGCTCGACTAGGAGATACCCTGAACCCTGCATAGAACTGATATTCCAACTATTCTGTACTTTTTTTATGCACACACACAAAGCACACATACACTGCGCATAGAGCAGCGACTGCGACTAGGGCTGCAGTGTGGGCGATCTTATGAGAATTTATTTGTTGAATAATTTTTTGCCAGATATAAATATTTGATTATCCAGCTGTAGAGAAAAAGAAAATCTGTGATATTCACTGTTGCAGTCTGCCTTTTATTTAAATTGACAAGCCCATTATAACCTGAATTTAATAGTTGATTAGTGGCAATATTGATGCCTTCATCCTACTTGTAAGAGTATGAAAATCAGCAGTGCACGACATCGTATCATAGATGACATTCCTATATTAAATTACACTTAAAGCTCGTACTTCACACCTTCGATAAACATGCTGTACTATAACATCAATATAATTAAATATATAAAGTGCAAGGTATTTGCGCTATGATCAGATTTATTTGTATTTATTCTGTAGATTACTTGTATTAAATTTATTCTATGGACGATTCTTGCTACTCTAATCTATACGATGAATACATGAATACATTTTAGTATCAAATTACTATCTATAGTTGACCTCGTTCTTAATTTTGAGTTCTGTTACGTACATCTGTGTATGCGTGATCATTTTCATATCATACGAGTATTTGCTCTATACGATAAATACATGCATATTTATTTTAATATCAAATTACTATCTATAGCTGACCTTGTTCTTAATTTTGAATTCTGCTGAGATCTGTGCATACGTATATCATTTTCATATCAGTGCATAAGATATCAACAGTAATCGCTTGATTAAGCACATATTTATTTTCAATCATATAAAAGATGTTCGTTCAAAATTATTTGTAGTTAGTCTCGCGATCGATAATATTCAAGTAAAAATAAGCTCTGACCGATTGCCCAGTCGCAAAGGGTTGAAACCGTGTGCCCTCATTATAGTTGGGATTTTTTAGATCAGCAGTTATTGATAAATATTATTATCGAGTCTCCTACTGGCCTACTAAGTCTCAATATAATGGGAGTAAAAACCTCAGTTAAGAAAAGTGGTTTTCAATTTAATTTTAAAATAAATTAAAAACATAATTTTGTAGTTGAAAAAATGTTTTTATTCTTTTAAATTCTTATAAAAATAAAGATACTTAAGAAATTTATTGAATCGGGACGTATTCTTCAAAAAATGTCCTCAGTGCCCTTATTATCGGCAATAATAAAAAATTGTTGTAAAAAGTACATAAAAAAAGTCGATTGATAAGAAAAAATAAAAGTAAATCGTATGGAACATAATTATAAGAAAATTAACTAGCTTAAAGGAAATATAACATCAGATTTAATAGATCCGGAATTGTGAACAACTGACACGCATAAACGTTCATTGTAGTTCAAATCAAGTAGTAACTAAAAAATAGAGATTAGATGAAAATATTATAACATTTTACTATATAATACATACCTTCGGGGTAACGAAAAGATATTGTGCGGACCCATCCTTAGTAGCTTCCTTTAATAGTAAATTAAAAATATGACGCTCGTTTTTAGCGTCCATACCTTGATTAATCTCATCAACGCATCTAGAAAATATTAATATTATGTAAGATGATTTAGAGATGCTATGTAAACAGCTATATTTGATCGATACTCAAGTTTTTAACATCGTTTGTTTTTAATATGTAGGCATTTTATGAATTAAGCAATGTAATTAGTGTGTGTATTTTTAAACCATTGAAATCATATAATTATGGTTTAATAAAAATGTGTAAGATTGCTCAATTACGAAATCCCTGAACCCTTCCAGCAACTGATATTTAATTAATTCTTTTCTTCTTTCTTTCTGCATTCCCATACACACATATGCACGCACGCATAAATACGCATGAGCTGCAGTCTGGGTTACTACGGACCTTAATTAATTTTTTGGTAGACTATCTTTCTTCATAAAACATTCAGATTCAGCCAAAGCACAAGCCTCTAGTATTTGAAATTACCCAACATTTTTTTTTAGGTGCTGGTTGAAATAAGCTGCGAACCATTATATAACAGGCCGTCTATCCGTATGAACGCTAAGATCTCGTAAGCTAGATTTACTATTGTAAACTAAACTAAACTACGAGTTAATCATTCATTTCCGTTAACCCTCTAAGCCCCAAGCGAGCCTCTAGGCACTTATTTTATTTTTAATTTTAAAAAAATAACTAAGAGCTTTTAGTTAATTTAAAAAACGTAGGACTGTTAAAAATACTTTCCAAAATGCCCTGAAAAAATTTTAAAGCTCTCAGACACTTTAAATTATACTTTTCATAAACAAATGTTCACATCACATAAAATTTCGTGCCAAAAATTTCAGCTGCTGCATATTGTCTTTTGAAGTGTTGATAAAAGCGAATTTATAAAACCTATTGAACTCAATATTTTTTTCGTGAAAGGTAAGGTAATGACCTATACAAATAAATTTTAAATGGTGCAAATATGTTGAAATTGGGCTTAGTAGCATCGTAAAAGTGATAAGAGCCTTGAGGCACTCTTGGGGCTTAACGGCAAAATTTTTTGTCAGCAGCTATTCCAAAACTGCTTGCACTTCTTGTATGATTTGTGTGTGATTTTTATTTATTGTTGAAAATCGTTAATAGAGATTGAAAAATAGCTTCAAGAGGGCACTATAAATGGTCTGATGAATGAACAACTCCTGGAGTTGTTCGAATCAGTCCCTTCGGATGTGGACATGTCGAGTATATGAAGTGACAAAGAGGATGAAAACCTGGAAGAGTTTCTAAAGACTGTATTAGAAGATGCGTCTACGGTACCTTTAATGTGCAGTACTTTTGAAAACATTGACAATAATGTGCAGAACTATGAGCCTTCTCGAAAATCTCCTAATAGGCCTCAATCACCATTGCCAGTTATTGAAGTAGCAACACGTGTATCTTTACCGTCTTCTGGTGGCTTATTTAGGCTTAGTAAGCAAATCATTACTTTTATTTGTAGTCCAACTCATTAATTTGTTATGAGTATATATCGAGTAAATTAAAAAGGAACCTGGTAAAGTTATATGGCACAGCAATCAAAGCAATTGCACATTAACAATATATATTTGCAAGGCGACTCTTCGTTGGCATCCTAAATTAACTCATCTGAAAAATTGGTATCAACTATTTTTGTTTTGTTTTTTTTTTTTAATTCTGACATTATAAATATGATAGTTGCATCCCTGAAGAAAAATATTGCCAACAAGGTTAAAATCACAACGGAAGATATATATCACTATATCAGCATTTTAATGTACATGTCATTATACCGCCATCACATACTATGCAGTCGCCAATTTCTCGGCGACCCTTGCAGCCAGAACTCAAATAATGCCAAAAATTAAATAACCACCCAATAAAGGACTTGAGGTGTGACTTTTTGAATCATTAGACCCCATGAACCAGAGCAGTTGGATCGCAATATGGGAAAAAGATGGTCAAGCACTGCAAAACTTCACAAACGCAGTGCATTTGCATATTGTGCAAACTTCATTTATGCCTCTCGGCCAATGAAAATTGGTTTGCTGAGTATCAGAGCAACAAATAATATGATTTAAAGAAAAAAAATTAAAAAAAATAAAAAAATAAATTTTTTTGGGAAATATTTTTTTACCCTTTAAGCCCCAAGAGTGCCTTGAGGCACTTATTTACATTTTCTCACCTTCCAGGTAAACGAAAGCTTCTACATTTTTTCTGAGTTAATATTTGAACTCAGGAGCCCCTATTTACTTAAAAAAAAATTATTCGAATTAATTTCTGCCTTTATTTTAGAAAGTAGTCTTAGAGGGTTAACTCATCCCATTTCACAGTGGGCGAAACGGCTGATTTAGCTCCGATTAATTCAAATTTAAAGTAAATCTAGTTGCCAATTTCTTTTTTGTAATCGATTACTAACATATTCAATAGATCAAAAACATTAATCGCTTCGATTTTCTCTCAATATTAGCACGGTTGTGAGGCTTAGAAGACAACATATATTTCATTGGCTGTTACATTCAGCTTTACCGGCAATTCAGATTGAATCGAAAAAAATTCAACAAAAATTGGTTTTATTGTTTTCAATTGAACTTTTTGCTGTGAACTGAATAAAAAGGTATGTAGTTACTAACAAAATAAATGTTTGCGACCTGTGATTGTGTTTCGTCCCAAAACGTAATTTTTTAATTAGCACTTGAATTTGTCTTAGCATTTGCTAATAACTGAACTTTAGTAGAGTAGAACTTTTAAGATTCGACTGGATTCGGTATCAATGTATTTTTTTAAAAATAAGTCTGACAATTTCAGTGTCAAAACGAGAATTTTTGTTTACGGCTTATGGGGACTGATGCTTAAAAAAAAACTTTTGCTGTAGAAACATACATCTACACAAATATGATTGATAAAAATAAATAGAACGATAGGCAATGCGCTAAAATTGATAAGAAAATAAAAAATTGCTTTACAAATATGACATGCAAATGGAGATAAAACCAAAAAAAAGAATTCTCGCAATAACACATGAAAGACTTGGCGCACACACTTTTTATTTCATCGGACTCATTTAATATAGTGTTAGCAAAATCTATAGTATCCTTTTCTAAACAAGATCAGTTTACAGATAAACCCATTATTAGTCTTATTTTAAATAGGGACGAACAAGTTGAAGTTAATCGGATTGCACAATATCAGATGAATAAATTTAAAAAACATTGAGCAAAAAAAAAAAAAAAATAAATAAATAAAATTGTTGAAGTCGGTACTATTTACGATATATGGATTGATGAAATAAATGTATGCTTTAAGAAAAAAAAAAAAAAAAAAAAAAAACAAACAAACAAACATACATATATATGAAAAAAAAACACTTTTGCTCGATTGAACATTACTCTGCAGAACATGCTCGCATTAGCGAGAAAAGACACTTTCCATAACTTTTTTAAAAATGTTATTGCTGTCTTATTTATTTGAATTTTTTTTGATGGTTTGTATATATATTTCTAAAGTAATAGCAAATAAAAAGAAGTATTAAAAATGTATTGAAATTTCTTAAAATTGAGCAAAAATGACCAGACATCGAATAGAACGGGCTTACACTATCTTAAAAAAAAAAAAAATTTTTTTAATATTTTCACTTAATGAAAAAAATTTTTTTACATTAATTCTAATGTGTATATAATTTATCTACAAAACAAAAGTATCCGTACAAAAATAGCATCATTTTTGCAGAAGTTATTAATTAATCGCCGCTAAATCAGCCGTTTCGCCCACTGTGCATTTGTCCCAAACAATAATGGATAGTTTAACATTGTCATGCATAGAGAGATTCACTGTGTTGGTTTAGGTAATGAATGCAAAGATTTTGATACTACAGTAGAATCCGGTTATTGCGACGAAAATTCTGGTCCCCAGACAAAGTTTTCTGACTTCCGAATTCCGGCTATAACGATACTAAAACGACGGACTCTTGAGCGTCGGTATAACCGGATTCTACTGTAATTTGAATAGAGTGTTTGAAATGCGATAGATAGCAAATACACACATTTGAATTTTATTATCATGCTCCGAAAATGTGTGAGGATATATAATTCTATTGAATTATATTAAAAATAAATATCTCTGACGTATTGACTACAAAATAAAGGAGAGTAAATAAATCTAAGCAATCAAATGACCTTTATAGCGTAGAGAAAAAGCCTTCTCCTTCTCTTCTGCCCAATAGCGTGAATCGTTAGCTTATCGTATCACAAAGGGCACCAAGACAGCAAATGGTAAAAAAAAAAAAAAAAAAATTATTTGAAGCAACAATATTCAAATTCATTTATTATCAAACTGCACACTACAGGTTTCGTACAAAAAAACCCTTTGAAATCATAACGCTTTTCAACTCCATTACTGACACCTGTTCCTATAGGAAACTGATAAATTACTTGAAAAATCCGCAAATCAACAACATGGTAAGAATAATAGCCAAGTAGGTGTTCCTCAGAGGATAATTTCATATTGTGACTGAACTTCTAATGAAGAGCAGGTGGAAGAAACGCCACCTGATGACTAGACCTTCTCCTTACTATTTCCAATGTAAAACGGGAAATTATGGATAGAGATAGAACATTTTTAATCAACGCTTTTGGCTAATTGGGGAGCTTTCGTACTTGTCTATAAAAGAATAAATTACCTGAATGGTACTTGTGTAATATGCTGCAATGACAATGAATATATTGCAATGGCCACTGCACGCTCTCCACCAGATTGTATATATTTGTCCAGAGTTTGTAATTTTGCGTCCTTTCTATATTTGACCATTATTTGAATTCCATAAGAATTAAAATCGCTCTGAAAATTGAAAAAATATAATCCATAATAGAGAGATATTTGAGCATCCCATTTTATATAGTTTAAATGTTCAACAAATTTCTAAATTTCATGTATAGGACAGTAAAATGTAATATTATCAGTGTAATATACAGAGTGAAAATGCAAAGTAGATGAACTACTTTAAGTAATAATAATAATATTTATGTCAATTGTTGATTAAATAAGTTCGATACCTTTTCCTTTCTGGATAAAACCACTTCTCCAACATAGGATAAAGAGTCCATAAACTCACTGAACTTGTTGTTTATTGTTTCAATCAATTTTGTGAGTTGTGGTTCCCACTTGTTGTATAGAGTAATCATTACGGCATCTAAATTTTTTTCTTCGGTTGATTTGGCTTCGATGGCTTTCCTTAGTTCCTCAACTTCGGCTTGGCGGTGTCGAAAGTCCGCAATGGCCTGTAATACCTTAACATTTATAAATTGATTTCAATTTAAACAGAATTTTTCAAATATCACCTCTGAATTTAAATTTTTCATACAATCTAATCTAGCCTGAAAGTCAAGAATCGCTTCATAAATCTGTTCTAAGCTAAGATTTCTTATCTGATCAAAATCATTTTTAAATGGAAAATCAGTATTTGATGGTAGATTTCCATTGCAGAGGCACCGCAATTCCATAGCTTTAGAGTCGATTTTTTGTGATGTACTTTGTACTAATCCTGCCAACGTGTTAACTAAAGTCTGAAATAGAAAGTGATTAACTTACATGTTTATTTATTGATTTTCTCTAAGTAAATACCACTTACAGAGGCTTTTGAGAACTGATCTTCCCTCTCCTTTAGCTTATTAATTTGAAATGCATGTTGCTGTATATGGGACCTTTCCATTATTTGATTAACTTTCATTCCTTCAATTAATTTATCTGTAAGCTTTAATGACTTAAGAAAGAGTTGTTCGATTTCAAACATTTTTCTTAAATCCGATAACACAGTGTTTTGAAATTTTTGTTTGATCTGGTCCAAAGCTAAAAAGAAGAGAAATAGAAGAAAAATATATACATTCGTTGAATAATAAATTTTGCCTTTGCATACTTACAAGCAAATGATTGATTTATAATGTTCACTTTTGATTGTAGCTTTTTTATTTCTTCTGTCAAATTACTAAAATGAGACAATTTCTGTTCAATTTTCTTTTTTTCATCTCCTTCTTTGCGGAGAACAATTTGCAGGCGATCGAATTCATTATCAATGTCTCTTAAAGTGTTCCTGATTTTATCTTTCTCTAATATAGCCTTCGCATGTCTGAAAAGGTTGTATATGTATATAATGATTATATGTATATACAATTTTATAATTATTATATGTATTTATTAATTAAATTATTATACTATTAGTTCCTTATAATAAATTATTAAGGCACTACAAACTAATAGACAGAGTATTATACTAACAAGTTTGAGCTCGGCAAAAAAGTAATATTCTAATTATTCTCGACGCGGAATTTCGCACAAAGCCAATATTTTCACGTTTCCTCAATAAATAATATTATATATGTTAGTAAAATATACATGCACAAATAAGTTGTTATACCCTGTTACAAGCATGTCACAAGCAGAAGGAGGCGTGGCAGACGATTTAGACCTGTCCGTCTGTCTGTTTGTATGTATGAACGCGTCGATTTCAGAAGCTATAAGGGCTAGAGACTTTACATTTTTCAAAATGTACGTATATACAGTGGAGATATCAAGTTTTTCCAAAAATCCATAACTCGCACCGTTTTTTTTTTACAGTACATGTTTCTTTAAAACAAAACATTGCGCTTCCTTTTATTTTTGAAAGCTCGTGATTGTATGAAGCGCGTGGAGAATTTACTTCAATTGTAGTGTGGACCTCTATATATTTTAATAACAATGTATTCCAAGTTTTATTACTCAACTTTTTATTTTTATAGTTTTCGCTTTTATTTTGCCACAAAATTTGCTCATTTTGAAAACAATCAAGAAATTTTCGGTTTATTTTGGCATGTCTTGACTGTCCGAAATATTTCTAGAAATTATGTTCTCACGAACACTCGAATACATTGTCGAACATATTTGCACGAACACGCGCAAGATGGAAACGTTTCTCTTTTTGTGCGAGAACAACAAATAAATCGTACGAACGTACGTACGCTATCCACATTCGAAAATTTGAAGAACGCATGTTCGTGTAACAAATTCAACTGTGGTTAACCCGCTTAAAGCTAGAGTCTCCAAATTTTAAATGTATATAGGTTAAGATGAATTCTAACCATTTCGTTCTGTTTTGGATACCGTCTCCAATTTCAGCAAACTTCCAGTGTTTCTTTTGTAAGAAGAAAGATGCGAAGAATTGTATAAATATGAATTCTCCGAAAGGTTCAGATTTCCTAGTCGAGCTGTCGCGGTTAGAGCTTTCTTACTTGTTTCTCAATATTTTTTATACTCATTCTCGAAAGTGAAATGGGTCTATTGGTTTTGTGCATGTTTTTTTTTTTTTTTTTTTTTTTTTTTTTTTTTTTTTATATTTGTTTATTGTCAATCTTTATAATACAAGTTGCAAGTTGCGTGGTGGCTAGGATAGTGCGCTATGCTTGCGGGACGGCCGTAAAGCATTGCTTCGCAAGCACTGTGCGCTACCTTAGCCTGGGACAGCTCGTCTTCTCATTCGCTCGACTCTGCGGAGCTCCATCAGCACTGTGGCCGCGAAGGTGCTTGTTAGTTCCCAAGCTTCCTCCGATTCCAGCATGGCGTTGACAATGTTGTCCGCTCTGAGCGGCCCACTGCCTCTTCCAGACGACACCTCTCCTCCAGGAACCGTCCACATTCGAAAAGAATATGGTTGGCGTCTTCCACATGCCCTCGCTCGCACCAGGGGCACTCGTCAGATTCCTCGTGGCCAAAGCGCTTCAAATAGCTCCGAAAGCATCTATGTCCCGAGAGGATCTGCGTAAGGTAGAAGTTTACCTCGCCGTATTTGCGGTTGACCCATGGTTTAAGCTTCGGGATAAGCTTGTGCGTCCACCGCCCTTTAGCTGAGCTATCCCACTTCCTTTGCCATCGTGCAATGCTGTTCGCCCTTTTGTGCATGTGCGTCTTGCTGTCCGTCTGTCTGCTAATATGACGCTATAGAAGTAAGAGACCTGAAACTCTTCAGTGTGCCGGATATTATTACCATTAGTTGAAGAGCTTGAATGCATAGTCGTGTTGACGCGGTAAAAAGCTATGGCGGATATATCTGCATACAGTGTCTAACATTAATATTTTTATACCCTGAACCCATTGAAAATGGGAAATCAGGGTATAATGGTTTTGTGGAAAGTATGTAACAGGCAGAAGGAATCATCGCAGACCCCATAAAGTATATAAGTTAACTGTGAGCGCCCAGCGACCCCAAAATGGAAAGAGCATTCTCACGATGTTGGGGTCGCAGCGACTGAATCAGCAGTTACGCCAGTCAGCAAGAATGTCCAAAACTCGGGTGTCAAGTGCGGCTACGCCAGCGATCAGCGCAGTAAAGTCAGTGCCCCGCAACATTCTTGCATAACATCCGCCGAGTAACATAACACTCTGCACGAGGCGCTAACGCTGCACTTTGCCGGTGCGGCTGCCAACAACAGCGGCGGCAGCGACACCGCGGCCAGCGACAATGTGGCTAACGACAGCGACAGCGCTGCCGACGGCAGCGGCGGCGTCGCCAATGACCATAGCTTAGTTATTAAGAATTTATGATTTGTAGATTCAGTTTGTAATCATTCATATTGAACGGCGGACGCCTTTAATAAATGTACTTAGCAAATCTCACCGGTACTCGTGGTTTTAATCAATTCGAAACGAGTGACCACATCCAAGATAATTGGCGCCCAACTACGGATCTCCGATCACCCAAGTGGCAAACGGTTCTCGCGTCGCGAAACCGGGAGTTATAAAAAATAAAACGAACAAAACTAAAAGAAATTGCAAGTGAAGTGCAAAGAAACAGCGGCTGGCTGTCCAAAACTACCAAAAGATAACAAATCCAAGTTCACCAGATCCGCAGGAGCTCTCTGGGCAGCGGTGACGAAAAACATAAGGAGGTTCCCAAGGAAAGCAACAGATCCGAGGACAACTACCAGGACGGACAAAAATAGTATCATGTAAGTGAGTTTCTTCTAGGGAAAGACCAAAAGATCAGATTAAAACAAAAAAAAAAGAGAGAAAAATAGATAAAATTAAACGAATTGCGTGTGTAAAGTTTGTTTTGTTGTCTCCGCTCGCGTTGCATGTTTAATTGTGTCTCTACTCGCGCTATGCCCCGTGGCAACTAACAGTGTGTCAACCTATGAGTTATAGAAGAAATAGTAACGACAGTGACGACAGTGTACTTTCCGCTCTGCTCCAAAAATTCGGTCGAGCGCAGGCTATTAGTACAGAAATGGACGAGGACCAGTTACAAGCAATTATCCAGACTGCTTTGTCAGTCCAGGCAGCAGAATATGTTAGGAGAGAGGCGGACCTTAAAGCCGAATTCAAACGGCAAATTGACGAACTGTCAGGGCGTATAAGTAGAGCAACTATTTCTGTACCAGTGATAAAGGTGTACGAGGACGCACAAATCATTCCGGGTATTCGCTGTGATGAGCCTTTAGACGCGATGAAAAGTTTGGCGGAATTCACCGGCTCCCTAGACGCCTATGTCGCTTGGCGACAAGCAGCGCACAATTCATACAAGATATTCAAAAACTATGACGGGAGCTCACGACACTACCAAGCCATGGTCATTCTAAGGAATAAGATAAGGGGCTCGGCCGATGCCGTTCTCGCGTCATTCAATACAGCACTCAATTTCGAGGCTATCATCGCACGACTTGATTTTACCTACGCTGATAAGAAACCCATCCACATTATAGAGCAGGAAATGGGTACCCTTAGACAGGGCAGCATGTCCACTCTAGAGTACTATGATGAGGTAGAGAAAAAACTCACCTTACTAACTAACAAAACGAACATGACGTACGACCATAATCTGGCCAAAGGGATGTGCGAGAAGTTTAGAGGCGATGCCTTAAGAGTCTTTATCTCCGGGCTAAGACGCAACTTGACGGACGTGTTGTTTGCAGCGCACCCGCCTGATTTGCCATCCGCTTTAGCTTTGGCTCAGGAGGTGGAGGCAAACCACGATCGGTACAACTTTGCCACAAACTTCGCCAGAGGATTAGAAGAAAGGTCTAATAGAGGCGAAATGAGGAATCAAAGTCGTCAGAATCCCAACCAGCAAGAGCAGAGACCTAACGCTCAAGCTGGACAAGGGAGGAGCCCCGCCTTTAAGAAGCAAAGGGGTCAGAGAAATGCTGAGGCCGCTCAGGTTGCGGCCACTACTAATAATAACAGATCAGAACCAATGGACGTTGATCCATCAATGTCAAAATATAGGCAGCAGACCGCCTATCAGAAATCTCAGGAGTCCGCAAGAGTTAACCCACAACAGGGACAGACGAACAAGCGATTGAATACGTCCGATCGTATGACAGGCCAGAGACGCCAGAGGATAGATCCCATCTCTACCAATGGTGCAGACAAGGAAGGGTCATATAACGTGGTGGCTAGCAAAGAAGTCGAGGAAATAGATACTGACAGCGAGTGTGAGGGCGACAGCCTCAACTTTCTAGATAGCGGCCTGAATTTTTTAGGGCGAAGTCCCTGCTGCCGTACTTACGGCGACGAATAGCAGGGAGAAACGTTAGGTTGTTAATTGACACGGGTGCATCAAAAAATTACATCAAGCCGCTAACGCAGCTGGATGGTGTAGTCCCGGTCGAGACGAAGTTTGTCGTGCAGTCTATTCACGGCTCCAACAACATTTCCAAAAAGTGCGCGTTGCCAATGTTTGGACAGACAGCGACCTTTTTTATACTAGACAACCTTTCTACATTTGACGGGATAATAGGCCTTGACCTATTAAAGCAGGTCAACGCCGCCATAAGCCTGAAGGAAAACAAGCTTTTAATCCAGGGTGGATCGGAAACGATACATTACCAGGAATGCTTGAATGTAAACCACACCAAGGTTATCGACCTTGATGTACCCTTTGCAGTGAGGACCGAGTTCCTTCAAATGCTCAAAAGGAACGATAAGGCATTTGCTGACCCTAACGAGTCACTGCCGTACAATACTTCCGTCGTTGCTAAAATACGAACAACTGACGAGAAGGAAATCTATTCAAAGCTATACCCATACCCGCGAGGTGTAGAAGATTTTGTTGCCACAGAAATAAATGAACTGTTGAAAAACGGTATCATAAGAAAGTCGCGGTCCCCATACAATAACCCGATTTGGGTGGTGGACAAAAAGGGCACCGACAGTAATGGCAACAAGAAAAAACGTTTAGTGATCGATTTTAGGAAACTAAACCAGAAAACTATTGCTGACAAATATCCGATGCCAAGCATAACAATGATTCTGGCAAATCTGGGTAAAGCAAAGTTTTTCACAACGCTCGACCTTAAGTCTGGATACCACCAAATAACTTTGGCGGAGGAGGACAGGGAGAAGACGGCGTTTTCGGTGAACGGGGGAAAATACGAGTTCTGTCGACTCCCCTTTGGCCTGAAGAATGCGGGCAGCATTTTTCAAAGAACCATTGACGATGTCCTCCGTGAACAGATTGGCAAAACTTGCTATGTTTATGTGGACGACGTCATCATATTCTCCGTAAGCGAAAAGGACCACGTCAAACACGTTGAGTGGGTCCTCAAGAGTCTGCGCGACGCAAACATGAAAGTGGCCAAAGAAAAGTCCCAGTTTTTTAAACACAGCGTAGAGTATCTGGGGTTTATTGTGACTAGCAACGGCGCAAGGACTGACCCTGAAAAGGTGAAAGCCATTCAGAACTACGTCGAGCCAGAGTCATTGTTTGCAGTAAGGTCGTTTCTGGGTTTAGCCAGCTACTACCGCTGCTTCATCAAAGATTTCGCCGCAATAGCGAAACCTCTCTCCGACATCCTGAAAGGGGAGAACGGTTCGGTGAGCAAGTACAGGTCAAAAAGAGTGCAAGTCAAACTGAATGAAAATCAGAGGCATGCATTCGAGAGGTTGAGGAACATTTTAGCATCAGAAAACGTCATGCTAATGTATCCAGACTACAAAAAGCCTTTTGATCTGACTACAGACGCATCGGCATATGGAATCGGGGCAGTTTTATCTCAGAACGGGAGACCAATTTCCATGATTTCTCGAACGCTGAAAGATAGTGAGGCGAATTACGCTACCAACGAGCGTGAGTTACTAGCTATCGTGTGGGCCTTGGCCAAGTTTCGGCACTATCTTTATGGGGTCAAAGACATAAACATTTTCACAGATCACCAGCCACTTACGTTCGCGGTGTCTGAGGGGAACCCAAACGCAAAAATCAAACGTTGGAAAGCACGCATTGATGAGACAGGGGCGAACATGTTCTACAAACCCGGTAAGGAGAATCACGTAGCTGACGCCTTATCGCGGCAAAACGTGAACGCACTCGAGAGTGCTGAACCAGAATCAGATGCCGCTACAATGCATAGCGAGACTTCACTGACCTACACCATCGAGACTACTGAAAAGCCGGTGAATTGCTTCAGAAACCAGATCATATTGGAAGAGTCTCAGTTCCCTCTGAACAGAAATTACGTCATGTTTAGCGAAAAAACACGCCATGTGATAAACTTCACTGATAGGACCACCTTGATTGATGTAGTTAAACCGATAGTTAACCCAAATGTAGTGAACGCAATCCATTGCGAGCTTCCAATCCTAGCAAGATTGCAAGACGAACTTGTAAGAAGCTTCCCAACCACAAAATTTTGGCATTGCAAGCACCTCGTCACAGATGTTCTGGATAGCGGAGAGAGAAGGGAAATCCTCACCGCCGAACACAATCGTGCCCACAGGGCTGCACAAGAAAACATAAAACAGGTCATGACCGACTATTATTTTCCCAAAATGACAAAGTTAGCAAAAGAAATAGTCCTAAACTGCAAGGTTTGCTCAAAAGCAAAATATGACAGACACCCGAAGAAGCAGGAGCTCGGACGAACGCCGATCCCTTCACGAGCCGGAGAAATGCTTCACGTCGACATATTCTCCACAGACCGCAAACTGTTTCTGACTTGCATCGACAAATACTCTAAGTTTGCTATAGTTCACCATATAGTGTCACGTACTATAGAGGACGTGATACCCCCGTTACTATCGATATTGAACGTTTTTCCCCAGACCAAACAGATATACTGTGACAATGAGCCATCGCTCAAGTCGGAAACGATTACGTCCCTGCTGCTAAACAACTTTGGCGTGAACTTAGCAAATGCCCCGCCCCTACACAGCACGTCGAACGGGCAAGTCGAGCGTTTTCACAGTACACTTATAGAGATAGCAAGATGTCTGAAGCTACAAAGAGGGATAAACAGTACAGTCGAACTCATACTACAGGCCGCAATTGAGTATAACAGGTCAATACATTCCGTTACTCAGAAGAGACCAATAGACGCCTTGTACGATGCCTCGAAAGAGACCCAACATAAGGTTACGAAGAGGATAGAGGGAGCACAGCAAGTACAGAATGCCAGACTTAACCAAGACAGGCAGAATAGGGTATTTGACGTGGGCGAAGAGGTTCTGGTCAAATCAAACCGGAGACTAGGCAACAAACTCACGCCCTTATGTATCGAAGAAAAGATTGAAGCGGACTTGGGGACCACAGTCCTCATTAAGGGGAGGGTAGTCCACAAGGACAACCTCCGCTGAGTTAATAGGTTTAGCTCGTAGGATTAAGGAATATTTGACAAGTGAGAACTAACGATTTGCTTTACGTTTCAGGTTGTACGGGACGATATTAACATTACTAGTGACTGTGACGGCACGAATGACAGACTACTCACACTCTGACTACATTCCTATCTCGGACGGAACTGTACTAGTTTGGGACGGTAACGACTTTTTAAGACATACGACTAACCTTTCCGAATTCACGCGAATGATTGACGAGACCACTAAATTAACGGACATGTTTCCGCAATCCCACATGCGGAAGCTTTTGGAGGTAGACACCGAGCACGTACGAGACTTGTTGTCCGCTCTTGAGGTGCATCACCGCCATGCTAGAAGCCTTGACTTCCTGGGGACGGCGCTTAAAGTCGTTGCGGGCACCCCCGACGCAAATGACCTAGAGAACATTAGAATGACGGAGGCACAGCTGGTTAGTTCCAACAATAGGCAGATAGAAATTAATTCTAAAACTCAGACACAAATAAACATGCTAACCGACACAGTAAATAAAATTCTAAAGATTGCTAAAAATAAACAAACAGACACCTTGCATTTATACATGACTTTGCTCACAAGAAACAGAATTCTCATTAATGAAATCGGTAATCTCATGTTAACGATTACCCTAGCAAAATCCAATATCATTAATCCGAACATTTTAGACCACGCTGATCTTAAGTCTATTCTTATGAATGAACTCACAGGGACGACCATAACTGATTTGTTAGAAGTATCTAGTATTAAGGTTTTTCAATCAACGAATGTACTTAAGATTATTATAAAATACCCTAGAATAAGTCAGCTATGCAAAAAAATCACTATATTCCCCGTCGTACACAATAACACGATCCTTCAGCTGTCAGATAACGTAGTAGCGGAATGCGGAAAGCAGATTCTGGCACTCACAAACTGCAAGCCAACGACCACGACAGTATTCTGCGAGCGGGCACTCAGCGAAACTTGCGCCCAAGGTTTGCACTCTGGAGGCACGGCGCATTGTGTGACTCAGCCCAGCCATCTGGACCCCATCACCGTGGTCGACGATGGAGTCATCATCATAAACAACCGTCCAGCTGTTGTGGCGTTCGATGATAAAACCGAGATCATCTCATCTGGAACTCAACTTGTTACGTTCGACACCTACGCGCTGATCAACGGAACCCGATACGTGAACCGCAACAACGTCCAAGAAAGATTCCCGGGAGTTGCAGCGTCACCCTTATTGAATATCACAGGTCATAGTGACATACTAAGCCTTCCATACCTCCACCGTCTAAATGAGGAAAATCTAGGCTACATCAGAGAGATGAGAGACGATGCTATATCCGGCACTAGGTCCATGTTGGTGTTTGGCATGGGCGTCATAACCTGCTCTATGATTTGCGGGAGCATTGCCCTCTATCAGTACGTCAAGAAAAGGCGATCTTCCCGACGCTTTGGACAAATGATCGAGCAGGTGCAGAAGGCTTACAACGTGACCAGGGACGGTCAGTCTTTGGAGGGGGGAGTAGTTAACTGTGAGCGCCCAGCGACCCCAAAATGGAAAGAGCATTCTCACGATGTTGGGGTCGCAGCGACTGAATCAGCAGTTACGCCAGTCAGCAAGAATGTCCAAAACTCGGGTGTCAAGTGCGGCTACGCCAGCGATCAGCGCAGTAAAGTCAGTGCCCCGCAACATTCTTGCATAACATCCGCCGAGTAACATAACACTCTGCACGAGGCGCTAACGCTGCACTTTGCCGGTGCGGCTGCCAACAACAGCGGCGGCAGCGACACCGCGGCCAGCGACAATGTGGCTAACGACAGCGACAGCGCTGCCGACGGCAGCGGCGGCGTCGCCAATGACCATAGCTTAGTTATTAAGAATTTATGCTTTGTAGATTCAGTTTGTAATCATTCATATTGAACGGCGGACGCCTTTAATAAATGTACTTAGCAAATCTCACCGGTACTCGTGGTTTTAATCAATTCGAAACGAGTGACCACATCCAAGATAATTTATATATTCTGGATCAGGACGATGAGCTGAGTCGATATACCCCCGTCCGTCTGTCTGTCCGTCCGTCCGTATGAGCAAAAGGATCTCACAAGTTATAAGAGCTAGAGAGCTGAAATTTTGTATGTAGACTCGTGTATACCATACGCAGTACGAGTTTATCATATTTTTTCGATAACTCATTCGATATCTTTTTTATCGAGGATAATCGATAAATTGATATTGTTTTTTCAGCATAATTTCAACACTTTTAGACATAGAGTCTTCAGAGTTGTTGTGTATATACATTTGATGGATACACACATTTTGCCATTTACAGATTTTGGATACCACGCCCCCTTCGCCCCCAATTCATAAAAAACGTATTTCAAGTATTAGAGACTTGTGCTTTGGGATGTACACACATTTACACATTATGATTACGTTCTGAAAGTTTCATTAAGATAGTACGTCTACAAAAGAAATTATTCAACAAATAAATTCGCATAATATGGCCCACACTGCAGCGCTGCCAAGCGCAGTCGCTGCTTACTGCTTAGTTAGCAGAGCGCGGGCTTATGCATGTGTATGTATGTGTGCATAAAAGAAGTGCGGAATGATTAGAATATCAGCTTGGAGGGTTCAGGGTATCTCCTAGTCGAGCAGTCTCGACTAGAGCCTTCTTACTTGTTTTTTTTTTATTTTTCAAACAAAAACCGCCCATAAAACATGTAATATTAGTTGAAATTAAAAAAGTGAAAATTGTAGATTGAATAATTACTTTTTCGATGAGGAAATATAGTAGATTTAATATAACTAACACAAATTATACATAAATAAAATTATAAATTTCTAAAGCCCAATTAAATAAATTTACAGTCAGTAAACTTTCAAATTCAAAGAAATGTCATAACAGGAAACAGGTATTGAATAAGTTTAATCAGCAATTATGTAAACCTATTTTTTAAGTTTCAATTAAAGAATTAAAATAAAGAAAGGGCAGTCGATTCTCGCCACTGAACAATACTAGTCGTGTTTTCATTTACCAAAACATTTTGTTATTACCCGCATCTACCGTATACAAATTTGGCGTAGCCGGTAGGATAATAACGAGACCGGTGTACCGCAAACAATTCTTCAAATCTAACTACAAATCAGTTGACTAAGTGTATTGCGAACAAGTGTTTAAAATTTAAACTTTAAATCGAACTAAAATCGATTTAGAGTGCACGACCTTACGAGAACGTCTCAAATCTAGCTACAAGGAGACAAAGGAGGGCTGATAAATACGACGAGGGCAGGATGGAACAAGAGAACCAAAAAATGCCAACAGTTTAACACAGCTCAGAATTTTAAACCTAATAATAATAAAATAATAATAATAATATAATAATAATAAATAATAAACCTAATAGTAAGAAAACTTAAACAAAATATTAAGTGCAGATATATTAACTATATAGAAAAAAATTAAAAAAAAAAGAAAACAAGTAAGAAAGCACTAGTCGAGACTGCTCGACTAGGAAATCCCCTGAAGCGTTCGGAGAATTGATATTTCCATAATTCTTCGCGTATTTCTGCTTACACACAGTAACACACGCGTAAACACACATACATATATACACATAGCCACTCACCCATTAACACATACGGGCTGCAGTTTGCGCTTACTATGAGAATTTAATTGTTTAATAACTTTTCTTGTGGATGTACGTTTTTCATGAAACTTTTAGATTATGATTAAATCAATAATATGCGTGAAAATGCCGAAGCTCAAGTCTCTAGTATTTGAAATACGCCTTTTACAAAGGTGAGGGTGAGGGGGTGGATATAAGGGTGGGGGGTGAATTATAACAAAAACCGAAATTCTATTAAATACATATGAGTCTACATTTAAAATTCCCAAGACTCTAGCTCAAAAGATGTAGGAGATATAATTTTATAACTGTCTTTCGATAGTTTTTTTTCGATAAAAAATAACGGGATGAGTTATCGATCTTTTGTGATAAACTTGATATGCGAGCTGTATATACGGTCATTTAAAAAACAAGTAAGAGTGCTCTAGTCGAGACTGCTCGACTAGGAGATACCCTGAACCCTCCAAGCTGATATTCTAATCATTCCGCACTTCTTTTATGCACACATACATACACATGCATAAGCCCGCGCTCTGCTAACTAAGCAGTAAGCAGCGACTGCGCTTGGGCTGCGCTGCAGTGTGGGCAGTATTATAAGATTTTATTTGTTGAATAATTTCTTTTGTCGACGTACGATCTTAATGAAACTTTCAGAATATAATTATAAAGTGTAAATGTGTGTACATTCCAAAGCAAAAGTCTCTAGTACTTGATACACGTTTTTTACGAATTGGGGGCGAAGTGGGCGTGGTATCCAAAATCTGTAAATAGCAAAATGTGTGTATCTATCTAATGCATATACACAGCAAATCTGAAGTCTCTATGTCTAAAAGTGTTCAAATTAGGCTGAAAAAACAATATAAATTTATCGATTATCCTCGATAAAAAAGATATCGAATGAATTATCGAAAAAATATGATAAACTTGTACTGCGTATGGTATACACGAGTCTACATACAAAATTTCAGCTCTCTAGCTCTTATAACTTGTGAGATCCTTTTGCTCATAGGGACGGACGGACAGACGGACAGGGCTAAATCGACTCAGCTCATCGCCCTGATCAAGAATATATATACTTTATGGGGTCTGCCACGCCTCCTTCTGCCTGTTACATACTTTTTCAA
The DNA here is from genome assembly GCA_035045965.1 of Drosophila aldrichi. NCBI lineage: Eukaryota > Metazoa > Arthropoda > Insecta > Diptera > Drosophilidae > Drosophila > Drosophila aldrichi. The sequence continues at coordinate 1,159,729 of JAWNOM010000341.1, read as the reverse complement.
AAAACCATTATACCCTGATTTCCAATTTTCAATGGGTTCAGGGTATAAAAAAGTTAAAGTCTCTAGCTCTTATATCTTCGGAAATCGACGCGTTCATACATACGGACGGACGGACGGACAGACAGACGGACAGGGCTAAATCAACTATCTCGTAGCCCTGATCAAGAATATATATACTTTGTGGGGTCTGCCAGCCCTCCTTCTCCCTGTTACATACTTTTAACAAAACAATTATACCCTGATTTCCCATTTTCATTGGGTTCAGGGTATAAAAAGTCATTAATAGTTGTGACATTTGCTAAACCCTAAAATATGACCGAAAGCCGCAAAAACTAAAATACCAAGAAACTGAAATACCTTCTGCACCCATGCAAATTCTCCATATAGACCTATTTACTATAAATTAAAAAATAATCTTAACAATTATGTATAGACAAATTTTCTAGATTCGCCTCAGGCTATACAATCCCAACTAGAGACAGCCATAATATTGTGAAATCCGTTAAGAATTTCATAGTACTTTTTGGAATCCCACAAAAAATAATTTGCGATCAAGGGCCAGAGTTTTCGGGAAGAATCTTCTTCTTCTGTACCCAATATTCTATCGAGCTCCACATTACTTCATTTCAACAATCCTCAAGCAATTCCCCAGTCGAGAGATTACACTCAACATTAACGGATATATACCGTATAATCATAAATAAAACAAGTAAGAAAGCTCTAGTCGAGACTGCTCGACTACGAAATCCCCTGAACCCGTCTTTTTGCTTATAAAAGAAACACACACACACATACATAGGCACATATAGGCACGCACGCATGGGCTGCAGTGTGGGCTTCTCATTGAAACTTAATTATTTAATAACTTTTTTTGTGGACGTACGTTCTTCATGAAACTTTTAGATTGTGATTATATCATTACTATGCGTGTATTTGCCGAATCTCAAGTCTCTAGTATTTGAAATACGCATTTTACAAAGGTGAGGGTGAGGGGGTGGATATAGGGGTGGGGGGTGAATTATAACAAAAACCGAAATTCTAAAAAGTAAATATGAGTCTACGTTTAAAATTTGGAGACTCTAGCTCAAAAGATGTAGGAGATATAATTTAATAATTGACATTCGATAAAGTTTTTCATCGATAAAAAATAATCGGACAAGTTATCGAAATTATGTGATAAACTCGATATGCGCGTGCTATATACGGACATTTTAAAAAAAAGTTGAAGTCTCTAGCTATTGTATCTTCGGAAATCGACGCGTTCAAACATACGGACAGACGGACAGACGGACAGACGGACGGACGGACGGACAGACAGACGGACAGGGCTAAATCAACTTATCTCGTCGCCCTGATCAAGAATATATATACTTTGTGGGGTCTGCCACGCCTCCTTCTGCCTGTTACATACATTTTAACAAAACCATTATACCCTGATTTCCCATTTTCAATGGGTTCAGGGTATAAAAAGAAAGGACTACAACTACAGTACGACCACGATGAGATTCTAACCGAAACCTTCATCACGTATAATAACGCTATACATTCAACGACTAAATATACGCCTTACGGAGTCTTTCAAGGTAGAACTCATCTATTCAGCAAAGACACAACTTTCGATAACCAACACGATTATTTACAAAAACTAAACGCCTTTCAAACAGATCTTTACCCCAAAATAGTAGAAGAAATGAAAAACAAGATGGAATTTAGGATTCAAAAAGCAAACCAAAATAGTCAAAAACCCCCGAATGTAAACTCAGGTGTCACGGTATACAGAAAAGAAAACAGACGAAACAAATTAACCGCTAGATTCTCCAAACACAAGACATTGACAGATCAGGGCATAACACTGTTAACATCAAAACATCAAAAATTAGATAAGTCCAAAGTTAAGAGACGAATAAAAAAACTCTAACTATTCAAAATTACGTTACAGATTACACTACATTTGTGCACAAAAATTTAATGTGCTACAATTTTCGGAAGACAACCACTCTAATAAATTTAGGAAATGCTAAACTTGTTATAACACATAAGTACGTAATTCATCAAATTAATTAGCAAGATTCATTAAATAATATCAAAAAATTTTAAATATCCCTAGATTAACTTACTTTCTTTCAAATGAAATTGTCAATTCTATTAAGACTAAACTAAGCCAGGTAAAATAAAAAATTTCTTCTCTAACACCTAGGAATAGAGCCAAAAGAGGACTAATAAATGGTCTTGGCAATGTTATAAAAGTAGTCACAGGCAACATGGATGCCGATGACGAGAAAAGAATCAATAACAAAATCAATGAATTATCTAAAAATGAAAACAACATAATAAATAATATTAACAAACTAATTATTTTCAATAAGGAAATAGAAACTAGATTTAAGAATATCTCTGAACATATTAATAAGGAACAAGACATACATAATTAATAATTTCATCAAAAACTATCAAAATAACATATTCAAAACAATAAATGATGAACATAATGAAATCCATCTACTTCAATTTACAGAAAGAATTAATGTAAATATCAATATCCTGTATAATCATATTAGTAATATTGTAGAAAGTGTACTATTAACCAAATTAAATATAATACGTAAATTCATTCTAAACGAAAAAGAGATGGAAATAATTTATAAAATTTTTAAAGAACAAAAAATTGAAATCAAATCAGATGAACACATATATAGATTGTTAGATTTAGAAACTGAAATCAAAGACACAATTGTAAACTTTAGGATTAAAATACCAATTTTCAACAAACAAAATTGTACACTGTTCCGTTAGCCGTAAATAATTCTAAGATATTAATTGTACCAAATTTCGGTATCCAAAGCCAAGCCGGCCAATCAAAATACTTTAACAACAAATGCACGAAAATACATAAAACATTCATTTACGAAGATTCTCCAGCACCAAGCAACTTACCGGACCATCAATGCCTAAAGGGCATACTATACAACCAAACTTCTACATGTAATGTCAGGGACATCGGCAACACTGATGTCATCCAGGAGGTCGAACCAAACCATATACTAATTCTCAACACGAAAAATACCACAATAATCCCATCACGTGACAAAACAAGAAGTATCACGGGATCGGCCATGATCACATTCACGATTGCTGTTAACATCAATGGGTTGATTGACATCCTGAAATCCTCTACAAGGCATCACTATATTAACACCGATCCTACAAAATATTGAGATCAATAACACAATAGAAGAAATAAGTCCCCAAAAGCTACATTTCCGAGCTTTAACAACACAGGAACAGATAGTCAACATCAAAGATGCGAATTTCAATAATCTAACAATAATATACATCCTACTGACTGCACACATAATTAGCACTGCTGCCTGTTGGACTTGTAAACCGAAGCATACCGTGTTCATCCCAAACGAGATACCTCCCATTGCCATCGCTTCACACTAGGGGGGAGAGTTACCATCTCTGCTCCCCTCGAGATGTCACCCCAGAAGCCAGCCCGCCTTTTAGCTGAGTCCGCACTTGGCTATCGTGTGGGAGATGTCGGCCAGCATTTCCGATTTAATTAGAAGTCAACAACTTTACATTGTGTCTACAATGCAAAGACCTCATATAAACAATACTCCGAGTTGAAACATCAAATTTCGATGCGTCGGCATTATGCAGACGAACAAGCTGGCTTGGGCTAGAGTTATAAGTATTTCATTTGTGCAGTAATAATTATTCTTGATCTGAAGACAGCAGAAAGAAGTTTATTAAAATAAATTAAGCTTATTGAACATCAAACTTGGCGATATTGTTATCATTCAACTCTAACTAATTCCAGAGGATCCAGCTACATCCATTTCATCAAACCAACACCCTGGAACTGGTAACTCGCTTGTGTATGACTCAAGGCAAAAATAATGAATGGAAATGGCGTGTGAAGCGAGTACATGAGTTGATAAGTTCGCATACAGACACAAAGATTACTAGACATGTAGCACGGGACTGTGTGTGTGCAGGCATGCCGCGAACAAATTTCAAGTTTTATGCTCAATTTCAATTTAAATTCATCATTTATAAAATTATATCTCATACATCTTCAGAACTAGAATCGCCATATTTCGATTTTTGTTATAATTCATTCCACCAGAACCCTCTCCCCGTTTTATCCACACCCTCATCACCACCAATAAATTTGCAAAAGGCGTATTTCAAGTACTTAAGACTTGTGCTTTGGCAAATGTATGCATTTTAATGTTATAATCACGATCTGAAAGTTTCGGGAAGGTAGTCCATCAACAAGAGAAGTTATTAACTAATTAAGCTCGAGTAGAAAGCACACACAGTGCACAGTGAGTGTGTTTCTTGTGTACGCAGAAAGCCACGAAGAATTAGTGAAATAGACAGATCTAAAGCCTCCCTTTCCCAAGAGGAATAATTCCTGCCGCCTTCAAATGAACTGTATTGAGAAATTTACTATCATCTCCCAACATCAAACCAAGATAAAAATCTTGTGTCCTATTGTAATGGGAAATTTATTATTATCTCCCAACATCAAACGAAGATAAAAATCTTGTGTCCTATGGGCCTATGGGTAGATATGAATTCTAAATAAAAGGCATCGTGGTCATAGTGACGATCGATGCGCCATTTTTGTCAATCGCGAGATATACATATCTAAACAATAATACAGATTTAATACAAAAACAAATAAAGTAAGTCTTACCTTTCCTTAAGAGAATTCATTTGTTTTAAATCAAGACTTATAAGCTGATTTTTTTTCCTAATTGTACTTTCAGTAAGCATAAGGTCAGGCCGGTATCGGGAAGACATCACAGAGTACTTTTTATTGCCTAATAAAAAATAAAATGTTTGTTTTGAATTTAATAAACTATATTTGAAGCGCTTGTTATCTTGCTTATTTTTATAATTAATTAACGTGCTTACGCATTCTTTTTACATATAGTCAGTGAGAAATACATATTAGAAGAAGGTACAATATCGGTGTTCTTAATCTTAAAATGAATATATTATTTACTGCTTAATATAACACGAAGACGCAAGTCCAGCTATTTGGTCCTATTATTTTCCACTTTAACTTCACGAGTAAAATTTTAAGTGTATATCTCTTGCAGGTTCCCATATTCATACACGAAAACAAATATTCAAGCATTCAAAATTTTGCAATGTGCAGCGCTTTAAATAATCCGGAAACACTATTTTCTTTTCTTTTTTTTTTATACTCATTCACGAAAGTGAATTGAGTATATTGGTTTTGTGCAATGTCCGTCTTGCTGTCCGTCTGTCCGTATGAACACAACTTTTTTCGGCGCTATTAAAGCTAGAGACTTGAAATTTGGAACACATACTCGTGTATAGCTCCCATTTATAAAGTGTTGAAATTTTCCCGATACGCCCACTAGGGGCGTGGCAAATCGAAAAATGCATTTTCCGATATTCCAGATGAAATTTGGTATGTAGGTCCGCGTTGACCACCCAAGTTCAACTAGCTATGGCGGATATATCTCCGCCCATTGGGGGCGTGGCAAATCGGATAAAACTGTATCTCCTAGAGTTTTAAAGCTAGAAATTTTGCACGTGAACTATTGTTATGATTCTATAAAGGCTGATGAAAATTTTTTATGTCTACGTCCACTAGGGGCGTGGCAAATCGGATCTGAAGATATAGTGATTTTCCCGATTTTGCTATATCTTAGGCATTATTGATGCTAGAGACCTGAAATTTGGTATATATACGCGGGTTGACCACCTAAGTCCAACGAGCTATGGTGGATATATCTCCGCCCAAAGGGAGCGTGGTATAAGAGATAGAAGCTTCAAATTTAGATAGTTGTGTTACTGGTAACCTCCTCTATCGATCCCCAATAAATAATATTTACGCCTCTTTGGGGGCGTGGCATATCGAAAAACACCCTGTAATTTTCAAATTTTTGGAGCGTAAGCATCCAAACTTTACAGTTAGACTTCCGTTAGCTCGTTCTACGATCTGGCCAAAAATGAGATGTCTACGCCCACTAGGGGCGTGGCAAATCGAGAAAAACTGCATTTTCTGCAGTACTAGAGCTAAACTTAGCTACTAAATTGCTGATGGGATGTGAATGAGTACCCGCAGTCGGTAACGCCCGACTGCAACGTTCTTACTTGTTTTCATTTACATCAGGCCAATACTCGTTTCGCTTTTATGTATTAGTGAAATCTTTTAGAAACTGTTAACATTTTTGGGAACAGGTTTTTTCACGGAAATACTAAAAATAATATAAAAACTTTAAATGAAAGTTGTAAAAACAAGTAAGAAAGCTCTAGTCGAGACTGCCCGACTAGCAAATCCCCTGAACCCTTCGGAGAACTGATATTTCAATAATTCTCCGCGTCTTTTTGCTTACAAAAGAAACACACACACACATACATAGGTACATATAGGCACGCACGCATAAACACGCATGGGTTGCAGTGTGGGCTTCTCATGGAAACTTAATTGTTTAATAACTTTTTTTGTGGATGTACGTTCTTCATGAAACTTTAAGATTGTGATTATATCATTACTATGCGTGTATATGCCGAAGCTCAAGTCTCTAGTATTTGAAATACGCCTTTTACAAAGGTGATGGTGAGGGGGTGGATATAGGGGTGGGGGTGAATTATAAAAAAAAAAACCGAAATTCTATAATCTACATATGAGTCTACGTTTCAAATTTGGAGACTCTAGCTCAAAGATGTAGGAGATATAATTTTATAATTGACTTTCGATAAGGTTTTTTATCGATAAAAAATAATCGGACGAGTTATCGTTTTTTTGTGATAAACTCGATATGCGCGTGCTATATACGGACATTTAAAAAAAAAGTTGAAGTCTCTAACTATTGTATCTTCGGAAATCGACGCGTTCAAACATACGGACTGACGGACGGACAGGGCCAAATCAACTCAGCTCGTCGACCTGATCAAGAATATATATACTTTGTGGGGTCTGCCACGCCTCCTTTTGCCTGTTACATACAGTTTAACAAAACCATTATACCCTGATTTCACATTTTTAATGGGTTCAGGGTATAAAGAAATGCTCATAATTTCGCCCACACTTCAACTCAAGCGCAGTCGCTGCGCAGTTAGCAGAGCGCGTAGTTATGCATGCGTGTATATGCATGAATATGTATGTGTACATGTAAGAAGTGCAGAACGGTTAAAATATCAACTTGCAGCGTTTAGGGTATCTCCTAGTCGAGAAGTCTCGACTAGAACACTCTTACTTTTTAACGGTTGTCGAAAGCCGATTGTAAATATTCCATTTGCTCGCATATTCGTTTAGTGTGTGGAAGTTGAGTTTTTATTCCCCATTTAATTGACCTTAATAAAAACATGTTTGCCCATTAACTCTATTTATTGAAATTATATATTATATCTATAAAATACTACACAAATATTTTAGTAAATTGTAATAACATCATCAATTACTTACCTCCGAAATATACACGAATTGATTTCGGAACACACGCTGTAAATTTACTAACTTCATCATTTCCTATCAGAATATTATGAATTTGATAAGTTCCACATAACTTATTTATTAAAGGTATTGGCCCAGAAACGAGATCAACAAGGTAGGCTTTGAATCCCAGTTGTCTGTAAGAGAAAAGATTATTTTAAATTTATTAAAGTACTGTGTTAACAGAATCTTTTGGCGTCATTATATCTTTTTATAGAACACAATATACCTAGAAAGATTTTCACTCTCCCGGCAAAAGAGTTTAACATCTCAAATATTTTTAAATTAGTTTTAATCTTATATGATCTAGCGATACTTATATTAAAAACTCGTTACTCATTTTCGGTAGATTAAGTTTATAATTCAAAGCTGATGCTTACTTACGTGACTTCTGTTATTGGCACAGTAGGCTTAAACAAGCACTTCTCCGCTGGTGGGCAATACATAACATTTACAGATAACTTTTGCTTTACACATAGCTCATTAATAAGATCAGACATATCATTTTTTTCTTCACATGCAAAGGCAAATAAGTCTCGCTGCCTAACAACGTTTTCTAAATACATGGCTCCTTCCTCGCTTTTGATTGTTAACTGAAAAAATTTCATACACGTGAATAATTACTTAACTCAAAAATTGCGGTCTTTCAAAAACAATCAATATTCTTACTTCAAATATCATTGGATCATAAATATTACACGAATATTTATGTTTATTTTGCGCTACCCAGTTCATAGCTTTGACCAAATTGGGGTTTCGAACACACAGCTCCTAAAAATTAATAAAAATAACTATAATTTATAATTTGACTTTATTATTTATTTACCGTACCTCAATCTTTTGCGATTTTATGTTCTCTAATCGATCAATCTTGTGGCAGAGTGCTGCAATTTCAGGAATTTTTTCATCATTTAATTTTGTTTCTAGTTCCCTGCGCTTATTATAATGGCTCATTGTCGTGTCGCGTGTTTTTATTATAATGTTTTTTTTCGACTCTAATTCATTCAAAACCTGAGACTTTGTGACATTAAATATCTCCAACTCATGTTGTTTTGTTTCCAGTAAATACTTTAGTTTTTCCACATCGTTTATGCTCTTGCTTGATTGTTGGATACTTTTCTGCGAAACACATTAAATACATCAAAGTACATAGCCGTTTTCACAATTGAATGTTCTTACCTCCAGTTCGCATTTACTTTCATTGACACTCTTTTTTATGGTCTCTATCTGAGAACTTAACTTATTCATGGAAATCATGGATTCATTTATTTGCCTATTCTGAAACGAAATATAAATGTTATATCTTAAAATGTTACAAAAGTATACTCCAAATTTTGACTAACTTGCTTAGTAGTTTTTTCCCGTAACTCTGCATTTATTTTTGCTATTTCTTCTTGTGCACTTTTTTCTTCTTCAAATGCATTCTTTGAAATTTGATAATCTTCTTTCGCTTTATCCAATTGAATTTTATAATTGTCAATTTTCTCTTCACAGTTTTTCAGTTCAATCCACAGCTTTTTCGCTTTATAAATGTTTAACTTCTGTAATATTTCCTGGCGTTCTTGGTACTGATCTACTGAAACCTGTAGCCTGTATTGTACGATTTTTTAGTACATATTTTAAAAACACATCATGCACATATGGTATAATAAACTCTTACTGCTCCAATCGTTTTTCTTCTTGTTGAAGTTTATCATTTTGCTTCTCTCGGTCTGTTTGAGCGGTCAGTTGTTTTAATCGCATTTCTTTAAGATCAGTGAAACTCTTTATTAACTGATTATCGCACACAGAGGACATGGTGTTGACTAAAAGATCTTGTGGATTCATTTTTGAAAAATCCTACAATTATGCAAATGTTCAATATTTTAGACTCATATAAATTAAATACAAATATAAAAAAAAAGGTGAGGTGTGCAGTAAGTATAAATTAAATGAAATAGAAAATATACAGTAAGTAAGAATGCTACATTGGAATAATATCGCAGCATCACCTAACTTACCCTTAACATGACCATATCTAATTTCTTTTACTCTTACTTTAAGTAACAAGTTATTTTAAGTAAAATAAGCATATATCTAAATGAATAGTTTGGAGGCTCTATTACTCAATAGATGTAGAGAGACACAATTTTAAAACAGACATACTGTAAAATCTCAGGTCTCTAACTTCAATAGCGTCAAACTAGCAGACGGACGGTTAGCAAGACGGACATGCAAAAAAAAAAAAAAACAATATAAGTATAATTATATTAAATGAAAATCTTTCTTTCTAGCGCAACTTATATCACCTCTACCATCACTGCATTACTCGAGTAGGCGGTAACTAAAACGATATCAGTTCAAAAGCAAAAGAATGGGCTGAAAATGCACAATTCAATTTTGATTTATAAATTAAACTGAAATTAACGCATTTGACTAATAAACGATAAATGCGTGGATGAATAAAACATATAAGGAAAGCGCTATGCTCCAGTGGTTGCGACGCGTGATGCCATTACATAAAATATGCATGCATATAAGCAAAATTTGAAGAGCCTATATCTACATATTTAAGAGGTATAAACAGGAATAGTTAGTAATTGATTTCCCACTCCTAAAGGGATCAGGGCCTGCTTCATATTCTAATTGTAATATATGTCGAGCACAATTAGTGTTAGAGGCTTGAAATTTGCAGTATATACTCGGGTTTACATTCCGATCTCAATGGATGGATGGTGTAACGCAGGACTGTGATTGAGTATTTTACAGTCAGGGTATAGAATGCTGAAAAGAAATGCTAGTTACCTGTACACGATCCTGTGGTAAAAACTGACATAAATTGCTGACTTGAATGTTATAGGCAGCAATAAAGGACAAAAACTTTGCCTTCGGCATTTCCTTCGCGTTCACAAAAAACTGAGATTCTCCATTCTGATTTATTATACGCTTGAATGCTTCTGTAGACTCACTATATCTTCCAAAAATTGTTATAATAATTGTTGCAGCGGTTTTACCGCATTGGATGTAATCAGCGATATTAGAAGATCGATCCAGCAACTGTGGATCACCTCCCAACCCGAGCACAATAGCTGATACAATAGTTGACTTTCCTGTTCCATTGGGTCCTGTTAGCACATTAAAATATTCCTTCGGATAGAACGTAATTTCCGAATATGACCTAAAATTAAATATATATAATTTTTTCTAAAAATATATTTATAACATCAAATGAATATTATAACTTAAAAAGTAGCCCTTGCGGATTTATCTAAAGGCTTTTGATAATTCTTATTCAGAAATATTTTTCTACCTCTGTTCTGCATCTGTGATGTAGAGAGAGCTTTCATACTTTTTTTTATTTTAATTTGGAGAAGGGACCGTGATGTCTAAAATCCGTAAATAACAAACTCTTTGTATTCATAAAATGCATTTAAATCGAAAGTCCCTAGGACCCCAGGTATCATAGTTTACAAATATCTTTAGAGATCTCAAACGGACATGGATTGATCAACTCAGCCCGTCGCCCTGGTCAAGAATATATAAGTTAACGACAGACCCTACAAAAGCGCATTGCACCGGCCTAATTACATCACGGCTCCAGTGCATGCACTTCTGACACGTGCGCTTTGTCAGCAGAATACAACAGCAACGCAACCGCAACCGTGGGAGCCTATCGTCAGCAATATTAATAAGATCAATGCACTTGGCCAAAACACATTCTGGTCAACGTGTGCATTTCCGCCACGAGCGCCGAGTCAGCACACCGATCAGCACCACCGTGAGAACCATCGTGCCACAAGACACCTATCAGTAGTAACAGCAGCGACCACGGCGGCAGCGACGCCAATAGCAGCAACGGCAGCTTTCATATAAATAGTACTAGTATAATTATTCTTAAGTTAGTTCTAATCCAGCTCCGAAAGTAAATAAATGTTTTTTTTAATACGAAAACCGCTTTCGAATATTTAATTGGCGCCCGAGCAGGGACCCGCGAACGATCAGTGATAGTGCCTAATCCGCAGCTACGCCGTGAACGAATGACTCTAACTACGTAATCGAGGTACGGTCGTGGGTCAAAAACATTTGTTGCTACCCTATAAGTGTCCGCCCGTAGGGTACCGCGTAATCAGTGTGCGTCGCAGGATCTTCAGTAACGGATACACCGCTAATCCCGGAATCCGAGGAAAGAGAGCAATCCGGACCATCATCGCGGGAGTCAACAATATTAAAAGTTATCTTGTAAGCATAGTGAATAAGATTTAAGAGAAAAAAAGAGAAATAAACAACAAACATTCAACATTAACACCCAGAAATTAAGAAAAACAAGAAATAAATAATAAATATCAAACTTTAACACTTAGTACTTAAGAAAACTCTAAATTGTACTACTGAGCGACTATTGCGTTGCCCGGTATAGCGTATAGCCCGTAAAGCTATACAATAATAGCCAGGAAGATCACTGCGTTGATCGCTTAGGAACTTACTATTCACTAACACAAATAAAAATTTTGACATTTTCTGAAAACAAACCACCATCATTTTCCGATTCTTCTCCAAAATAAACATGCCACCACCAGAAAATACGCTTCCATCCACCAGTACAGGTGCCTCAAGACAAACTTACTTGACCGAACCGATCGAGAATACGATAGAGAGATACCTTAGGAAGATATCGTCCGAGAAAGGTGACGAGTTACTTAGTCCAGGTACAGCCGTTTCAGTCGAGCAAGATCAGACGATTCTCCCAGAACACATGGGACGAATCAACGAGTTAGACAAGTTGCCAGATGTTGTAAGAGTTTTAAAAGACTTTTCTGGGAATAGAGCAGAATTCACTCCATGGCGCAAAAGTGTAAACAGGATATTCGAGGCATACTCTACTGTACAAGGAACACCAAAGCATTACGGTATTTTAATGGTAGTAAGAAGCAAGGTAGTTGGTGAAGCCGACGCCGTATTAGAAGCGTATAATACCCCATTAAATTGGAAGGCCATATCCCAATGTCTCACTGATCATTTTGCAGACCACAGAGATCTTAAGACACTGGAATACCAACTCTATACTCTTAAGCAAAACGGGCGATCAATAGAGGAATTTTAACAAGCAGTTTACTATCATCTGTCTCTAATCTTGAATCAGATAAACAACCACGATTCATCTGCAGAAACAGTAAGAGCCATTACCATGATATATAGGGACAAAGCTCTAGATACGTTTATCAGAGGTCTCAACGGGGACTTACCAAGGTTATTAGCCATCAAAGAGCCAACCGACCTTAAACATGCCCTTCACTTGTGCCGACTGATTGAGAACCAGTCGATTAGAAATTCCGTTAATCCCATAAGAGCCCCTTCGCTTCCTCCAAGGAATAGCCATCAAAGCAAAATTACTCAATCCCCGTTTCGATATAACAACCCACATGTCTTAAATCAAACCAACTTCAATCCGAATCTGTACTATCCACCAAAACCTAAGTTTAACCCCCAGAATTCAGTTTTCACTCCAAGACCCATATACCAACAACAACAACATTTCTTTAACGCACCACCAAGACCAATAGCCCCAAAACCACAACCGGCTCCACAACCAATGGAAATCGACTCTTCTATCAGAACTAGGAATGTGAACTATATGAATAGGCCAAATAATAATCAATTCGCTGGGAAAAGACCCTTATCTTCTAGGGCAGAAAACCCATTCAAACAACAGCGACAATTTCACATCAACACTGGGGAAACCCAAGTATAGAACATAGATGATGAAGCTAACGCTTATGCAAATGCATACGCCGCCGAAGCTTATGCCGAGGCATACGAGCAGTGTATGAGTGAACAGGCTTACTATGCTGCTGCAGAGGAGCAAGGTATCGTCGAAGCACCATACGAGTACGAAGCAACCATAGATAACCAGACTCAAGTAGAAATCGCTGATATGTCTGACGTCAATTTTTTAGCTTAAATCGTTCCTCGTTACCTTATTTTCAATGCAAAACGAGGGACGGACAAGTACTAAACTTCCTCATTGATACAGTCTTCCTTAGTAAACAACGCAAAAGAAAACAAAGAAGCTTTTTCGCTAATTCTATCGGCGGAAAAATAGCCATAACCCATCATATATTTTTGAATCTATTTAACCTCAAAACCCCAATCAGATTTTTCGTATTGCCCACTCTAAAAACTTTTCATGGTATTCTAGGCAACGATACAATGAAACAACTCAACATTGTTATTGATGTCAGGAATGATATCTTGATAGTAAATGGCAGCATTAAATTCCGTATTCCTGCACAAGCAGTTAACAATATAAAGGTCCGCACAAGTCATATGTCCGATAACCAGAAAAAGATAATAGATCGACTAATTCATGAAGCTAAACCATTATTTGCAGACCCAGAGCAAAAATTAACTTACACGACAGTAGGAGAGATCCGAACTAATACCGACACCCCAGTTTACAGCAGGTATTACCCATATCCTATTGCGCTAAAGCAAGAAGTCGAAAAGCAAATATCAGAAATGCTTGACGACGGAGTCATTGGACCCTCTAGATCACCGTATAACGCTCCAGTATGGATCGTACCAAAGAAATCTGATGCCTCAGGGAAAAAGAAATACCGACTAGTAATTGACTATCGCAAGCTAAATTTGGTCACAATCTTCGACCAATACCCTATGCCAGAAATAGGGGACATCATAGCCCACTTAGGGGATAATAAATTCTTCACAGTCCTCGACCTCAAAAGTGGTTTCCACCAAATTCCTTTGAAGGAGACAGACATAGAAAAGACAGCATTTTCTGTCAACGGAGGGAAGTACGAATTTACAAGACTACCTTTTGGTCTCAAGAATTCCCCTTCAATATTCCAAAGAGCCTTAGATGATATTCTAAGAGATCAAGTTGGAAAAATCTGTTATGTCTACATCGATGACATCATTGTTTTCAGCAAAACTGAAAATGAACATGCTCATCACCTAAAACAAGTCTTCACGACTTTACTTAACGCTGACATGAAAGTCCAAATGGACAAGAATTTTTCAAAAAGGAAGTGAATTTCCTAGGATTCACCATTTCAGACAGTGGCATTAAGACAAATGCAAAAAAGGTTGAAGCGATTTCCAGATTCCCTATACCCAAAAGTCTTAAAGAACTACGATCGTTCTTAGGCCTCACCGGCTACTACCGCAGATTCATAAAAGATTATGCAAAACTAGCTAAACCCCTTACCACTCATCTCAGAGGAGAAGATGGTCGTATATCAGCTAAAACATCAGATAAAGTACAAATAAAACTAGATTACAAAGCAATAGAAGCATTCAATAAAATAAAACAAACTCTTTGTTCTAATGACGTAGTTCTAAAATACCCAAACTTCTCTAAAGGATTCCACCTAACAACCGATGCTTCAAACTACGCAATAGGTGCAGTCCTTGAACAGGAAGGTAGACCCATTACTTTTATATCACGAACATTGTCAAAAACAGAGGAGAACTATGCAACTAATGAAAAGGAAATGCTAGCCATAGTTTGGGCATTGCAAAACCTTCGAATTTACTTGTATGGAACTGCCAAAGTTATTATATTCACAGACCATCAACCAATAACCTTTGCTCTAAGTAATAAAAATCACAACGGAAAATTAAAACGTTGGAAGAGTTACTTAGAAGAGTTCAATTACGAGTTAAAGTATAAGCCAGGAACCACTAACGTAGTAGCAGACGCTCTATTAAGAAACCTAATAAACGAAGTCAATAGTACAGAAACCACAGTTATGAGTGATGGAAGTTCATCACACAATCTCATCCCCACAATAGAAACACCTATTAACGTTTTCAAGAATCAGCTATTCATAGTAATCGGCGAAAAGCACGATTATAAATTCGAAACTCCCTTTCCTACATACCATAGGCATACAGTAACACAACCCCACTTTACCGAAGTCGAATTAATTGATATTTTTAAGAAACGACTTGACCCAAGACTTATTAACGGCTTACTTACTCCAGAACATATTATGGGCAAAATACAGGAATTCTACCCACTTCACTTTTCAAATTATAAAATACGATATACCCAAAGAAAGGTAGAAGACATTACAAGCGTCGATGAACAGAATAGAATTATAACGCAAGAACATAAACGAGCACACAGAAATGCATCAGAAAATAAAGCCCAAATTCTAGAACAATTTTTCTTCCCACAACTACACAAAAAAGTTAAGGAAATTACAAAATCATGCTTAACATGCAGAGAGTCAAAATATGATAGACACCCTCCACATCCCGCAATTCAAGCAACACCAATTCCCAAATTCCCAGGCGAGATCATTCATAGAGATATTTATATTACAGAAAATAAAACTATTTTAACTAGCATCGATAAATTCTCAAAATACGTTCAAGTCAAGATTTTAAACTCAAGAGCTGCAGAAGATATAAAAATCCCATTATGAGAAATACTAATTATACTTTCGGTATGCCCAAAACCGTAGTAATCGATAACGAACGAGCTTTAAATTCACCCTCTATAAGGTTTTTGCTGCAAGACCAACTAGGTATAGAAGTTTATACAACCCCTCCATATAGCTCAAGTAACGGACAAATAGAGAGATTTCACTCCACTCTGTCAGAAATAATGACTTGCCTAAGAAAAGACAATAAAGATATGAGTTTCACAGATACACTTTTTAAAGCAGTACAAGAATATAACGCCTCCTACCATTCAGTTACTAAAAGAAAACCAATAGAGATATTTTTCAGCACAACAGTTCAGGATAACCCAGAAAAAACAGAAGAGAATAGGAAAATAATATCCAACAAACTACTAGACAAACAGAAATATGATTTAAATTACCACAATAGAGAGAGGCAGGAACCCAAAACCTACGAACAAGGGGAGATAGTCTATGTAAAGATAAACAAGCGCCTAGGTTCAAAACTCACACCCAAATATAAAAAAGAAACGGTAGCAGAAAACAGAAATTCAACCATTAAAACAGTTTCAGGAAAAATTATCCACAAAAGTAACATTCGAACGTAATTTACACGATATTCACACCGCTATGTCTGGGTATAACCACATCCCAGACTACTCACACTCTCAGTTAATTCCGATAAAGACAGGAACTTCGGCAATGCAGAACGGAACTTTCAAAATTATCCACGTATTTGACATTTCAGAATATGAAAAAATCTTCGGAACCTTCGAAGAAACTCTTAATAATATAAGCACCTCACACCAGATGTACCCACTGCTAAATTATGAACTAAATAGCGTCAGAAATGACTTGCGTAGACTCAATCCCTCCATAAGAGTGGCAAGAGCAATTAATGCATTGGGAACAGCATGGAAATGGCTGGCCGGTACACCGGACCATAGTGACCATGAGGTTTTAATTACAAAAATAAATGAGCAATCAGAAAATAATAATAAACAAGTAGTTAACAATAGAGTATTGCAAGATAGAATCAACGAAATCACACAAACCTCAAATAACATAATGAAAATTGTAAAAGATCATTCTAAGATTCAAGAGGAAAAAATCACGTTTTTTAAATACAAGCTCCAAATCTTTAAAGACGATTTAACTAATTTAATTCACGCCATAGACTGGGCAAAAACAAATACAATTAACTCAATAATATTGTCAGAATCCGAAGTTAAAATAATAGAGCAGATCTTAGAAAGAGAAAAAATCATGTTCTTAAATGCAGAAGAATTGTTAGAATTTAGCCAAATAAAAAACGCAAGTAATGGAAAAAGTATACTCTATATAATAAACATACCTTTAATCTCAAATGAAATTTGCACAACCATGTTAATTAAGCCAATTAAAAGAAAAATTATATCAATGAAATCAAATTTGAAAATATTGTAAAATGTAAGAATTTAATCTATGAGACTCATGTGAGTCACATAATGAAAAAACAATTTGTAATAAGAATAAGTTTGTCGACTTAAGAAATGATACTTGTACTCTGCCACTATTAAAAAGCCAACCTCCAAACTGCCGTGCTATCAACAATCAACACGTACCCAACCACGAACAGCTGTTTGTCGGAACAATATTGCTCAATGACTTCAATGGATCAATCAAGATCGACGAAGAAGAAGTAACACTCCATGGTACCTTCCTGGTACAATTCGAGAACTCCACGATACGCATCGAAGATGACATATACGAATCAAAAGTGATGTCCTTCGCAGAAGCCACCCCACCGTTATTCCAAATCATGGCGGAAACAAACAAAATCGATGAAGTCCTCTCACTGCAAATGCTCAAGGAAATAAACCTAAACAACACGAGAAGGTTAGAAACCCTGAAGAGCAGCAAGAATATAAGAGCAACAGTCAACATAACACTCTTTGAAATTCTACTGATAATTATGGTAGTAGTTGGATACTTGCTAAAACAAAAGACTCCGGTCACCACAAACCAAGTCACAACATCCGAAGCAGAAAAGAGAGAAAATGCTCAAGTTTTCTATATTGCGACCGAGGACGTCCGCATCTAAGGGGAGAAGATTTAACGACAGACTCTACAAAAGGGCATTGCACCGGCCTAATTATATCACAGCTCCAGTGCATGCACTTTTGACACGTGCGCTTTGTCAGCAAAATACAACAGCAGCGCAACCGCAACCGTGGGAGCCTATCGTCAGCAATATTAATAAGATCAATGCACTTGGCCAAAACACATTCTGGTCAACGTGTGCATTTCCGCCACGAGCGCTGAGTCAGCGCACCGATCAAAACCACCGTGGGAGCCATCGCGCCACAAGACACCTATCAGCAACAACAGCAATGACCACGGCGGCATGCGATGCCAATAGCAGCAGCGGCAGCTTTCATATAAATAGTACTTGTATAATTATTCTTAAGTTTAGTTCTAATCCAGCTCCGAAAGTAAATAAATGTTTTTTTTAATTCAAAAACCGCTTTCGAATATTTAATTTGTATATATTTATCCTAATCTCCTATTTTCAACGGGTTCTTATACCATGAAACGACTTTCCCTACTGGGAGTAACGAGTGGAAATGACTATCTATACGAATAGTCATACTCCACTCCCATCATTACGGATTGGGAAAAATTGGGGTAGTAATTTTTC
Organism: Drosophila aldrichi; assembly: GCA_035045965.1. Lineage (NCBI taxonomy): Eukaryota > Metazoa > Arthropoda > Insecta > Diptera > Drosophilidae > Drosophila > Drosophila aldrichi. The sequence continues at coordinate 1,141,155 of JAWNOM010000341.1, read as the reverse complement.
CTCAACAAAAATAACTTATCCTATTGACGTAATACAACTGCCAAACGCATTAGACAAGTTCACAAATCATATAGACACAGAATTGAAATCTTCAGATTTATACATAGCTCGCAAATAACTGTTAACACTTTTTCGTTGTCTGCAAATAAGTGTCTTTCACTGACACAATCAAAAAGACTCAGACAGAAACAGATTTTGTCGCGAATGGATTAGCTCGCTCACGCTCTGAGCGAGACAGTCATTTCTGTTTTCGTTTCGCTCAAGTCAGTCACTGATCATTTGCTTGAGTTAAATGAAGCCAAATGTCTTTTACGTATGTATGGCTAATCACACGCGTATTTACACGCACATGGAGGCAAAGACGATTTCTGCTGAGTTTTTTAGTCAAACTGTTTTTTGCTGAGAGTCTTTGTGTGAGCGAAAATCGTATTCGTCTTTACACGACACTCATTAGAGAGCGTCACACGAATGAGTCATTGCAATTCGCCTGACCGAATCCGATTCTAAGCAAAACGAAGAGTGCCGCTCAGAGCGAGATCGTGCCTGCACAATTTTTTCAGCTATGATGCGAAGCAGAGCATAAACGAAAAAACGATCAACTCTCATTTGCGAGCTCTGGATTTATAGCATTATTATACATATGTACATACATATGCACATACATATGTCAAAATCAATCTTTCATTCCTTGCTACACCCCAACAAAATTAGACACACAAGATCCATAAATGCGTTGTTGTTAATCTTTAATAAATTTCAAGGGTCTAGAACTTGAAATCGTTATGTTCCTGTTATACAGAGGACATTGTATTTTAACAATTTACGACGCCCATAAGGGCGTATCTATAAAATCTTAACACTGTTAGACGAGGGTTTTCACACTGGTGAATACATACATACAGTGGCGAGCTAAATTATTGGCACAGCAGGCTTTTTATACTTTATAGCGATTTTTAAAGTGTTTTTTAACGCTTTTTTAGTAAAACAAAAAATTTACTACATAGAATAGGGTATTTATTAACGTATACAAAAAAAAATATTGTAAAAAACTTCAACGTACATTTTTTAAAAATCCAATAACCAAGAAAAGACCTCGATTTTCCTGAATAAAATTATTGGCACACTTAGTATTTTTTTGGTTTTTTTTAAGAATTAAACCGATTAGACAAAATATATTGGCAATTTCACAATATTTTATGTTCCTTTATCTAAAGCTTCGCAAATTTAAATTTATATTTAAAAAATTTTTTAGCAATTGAGTATATATTTTAACTTTTCTTAATAATGGCACCTAAGCTAAAAGAAACATCAGTAGCTCAGAGGAAAATTATCCTGCATTTGCACGATCAAGGCAACTTTTATGCAGATATTATAGAGGTAATGGAAGGAAGCCGACTCACTACTCGAAGCTACGTGCACCGCTCCAAGGAAGCCCGCAATCTGCAAAGTTCATAAACTTACAGGTAGCCTTAAGTGGTTGAACGGCCATAGATGCAGGAAAATCGTTCGAAAGGTGCAAGTGAATCTCAAAATAAAATCAACACAGATTGCTGCTGAAGTTACAAAAGGAATAGGAAGGGATATGCACCCGATTACAATACGCAGAGTACTGCACAAGGTCAAATACAAATCGCGTGTGGCTGGACGAAAGCTGTGCATCAAAGATGCTTATGAAAAGAAGCGTTTGGACTACGCTAAAGAATATTTTAGCAAGCCATCTGGTTATTGGAGTCAAGTTTTGTTCTGTAATGAGTGAAAATTCAATATATTTCGCTCTGGTGGGCGTAAAACTGTTTGGAGGAAGCCGAAAACTGAATTTCACAAAAAACAATACTACGCCAAGAATTAAGCATGGTGGTTGTAGGGTGATGGTCTGGGGTTGCATATCTGCTGCAGGTGTGGGCGAGTTGGTATTTGTAGACGGTATAATGGGCAAACATTTGTGACCAAATATTTTGAAAGATAACCTTAAAAAAGTGTCGAAAAGCTGCAACTGCTAAGCACGTTCATATTTCAACATGTCAACGACCACAAGCATTCTGCCCATATCGTCAAAATGTAGCTGGTGAATAATACCGCCTATGTGCTACTGCACCCACCACAATATCCAGAACTAAATGCAACCGAACACTTTTGGAAAGAATTGGATAGGTGGATCTCAAAACGAGCAATAACAAATAGACCGGTCTAAAACAAGCTCTTATCGAAGAATGGCAAAAAATGAGTGAAGACGTCACTCAAAAATAATATTTTTCGATGCCAAACCTCTTATTAAAGCTAAAAGGTTACATACCAAATGTTAATTACAGTTATTATCAATTTTTTCATAATATTTTTATGTTTTTTAAGTTTTTTTTTTTGGTGTGCCAATAATTTTGTTCAGGAAAATCGAGGTCTTTTCTTGGTTATTGAATTTTTAAAAAATGTACGTTGAAGTTATTTACAATATTTTTTTTGTATACGTTAATAAATACCCTATTCTATGTAGTAAATTTTTTGTTTTACTAAAAAAGCGTTAAAAAAACACTTTAAAAATCGCTATAAAGTATAAAAAGCCTGCTGTGCCAATAATTTAGTTCGTCACTGTATGTATGTGGGTATAAATATTCCATATGGACAGACGAGCGCATTGACTCCATAAATGATTATTTTGAATTGTCTTTTAATTAAGCAAACAAGAAAATACGTTGTACAAACTATTAAAAACTAAGTCAATTGTAAATAAATATGTCCGCATAATTGTTTACATTCGCTGTAGTACATATGACATGCATACATACATATGTATGCGACCACACACATATTAGACAATTTACTTACACAAAGTCTTTACAGTAAACAGATTTAATTTTCCCAATCATTTGCGTATGTAAAAATTTTGTTTTGTTGTTTATAAGGTAATTCGTAAATTGTACAGATTATGAACACAACTAAATCCAGCACAGCATAACAATGCTCTCGAGTTCAAATTCGCGGCTAATGTCGGCAATCAGTCAGCAATCTGAAGTCAACATAGCAAACATGTTTGTAGTACAAAATTGGAATAAAACGAATATGCTTTAAATGCATCGTTTTACAAAACTTTACTTGTTCCATTCCCATTATCTTTTTACATAGTCTCATCAAGAAATTATTTGTTGAATATGAAAACAATACGATGTTAAATTTACATGTGTATTATATATCCTGAACAAATTGAAATGAATGTATGTAACAGGCACCAAGTATATTTATATGTATGTATATTCTTGATCAGAGTGATGAGTTGTTTCGATTTTGCCCTGTCCATCTGTTTGTCCGTATGTGTGAATGCGTTGATCTCAGAAGATATACATAAGAGCTAGAGACTTCTTTCTTATGCCCTGAACCCATTGAAAATGGGAAATCAGGGTATAATGGTTTTGTGAAAAGTATGTAACAGGCAGAAGGAGGCGTGGCAGACCCCATAAAGTATGTATATTCTTGATCAGGACGACGAGCTGAATCGATATAGCCCGTCTGTCCGTCCGTCCGTCCGTCTGTATGAGTGCGTCGATCTCAGAAGTTATGAGAACTAGAGAGCTGAAATTTTGCGTGTAGACTCGTATATACCATACGCAGTACGAGCACTAACCAGGTTAGTGGTACGAGTTTATCATATTTTTTCGATAACACATTCGATATCTTTTTTATCGACGATAATCGATAAATTAATACTGTTTTTTCAGCCTAATTTGAACACTATTAAACATAGAGTCTTCAGATTTTTTGTGTATATACACTTGATGAATACACACAGTTTGTATATTACAGATTTTGGATACCACGCCCCCTTCGCCCCCAATTCGTAAAAAACGTGTATCAAATACTAGAGACTTGTGCTTTGGAATGTACACACATTTACACATTATGATTACGCTCTAAAAGTTTCATTAAGATCGTACGTCTACAAACAAAATTATTCTACAAATAAGTTTTCATGATATTGCCCACACTGCAGTGCAGCCCAAGCGCAGTCGCTGCTTACTGCGCAGTTATCAGAGAGCGAGCATATGCATGCGTTTGGATGAACTGGATGACCAACAAGATGTGTTGTTGGTCTTCATCAAGTCCGTCGAACTCCTTATGACGCTATGCCAGGGAAAAGAGCTATTAATCCAATTCGGCACCGTCATCGTCGCCAATGAAAAGGTCTCAGGAGCAGCAGCGAACTACATCAGACAGTTGGGGATGGAGCCAAGCTGGGAGCAAATGAAGACTAAACTGATGGAACAAATGCGGCTGAGGACGACTTGCGAGGATGAACTAAAACCTACAATATATGAGAACGATAAAGTAGATAGAGATTTGTTGAATATATTAATAAATAAAATAGACACTCCATTAAGAATTGATGTTGATCAAAGCATTTCTATGCATGCTCTACAAACAAAATATTCAAATATTAAAGCACTAGATGACCCCAGGGCTATAACACATATAACAGATATAGAAAAACATCTAACAACACTTACAACAACACTAACACTAGAATTAACACTAACACTAAGACTAACACCAACACCACCTACAACAGACCAAGTCAAAGCAGTCAGTCCCCTAATAACAATAAGAAGTGATCAAGCAAATCAATAGCCATATAACAGACCACAACCCAACCAAAACCAAAATCTTAGACCAAGCTATGACAACAACAAGTAAGAAAGCTCTAGTCGAGACTGCTCGACTACGAAATCCCCTGAACCCGTCTTTTTGCTTACAAAAGAAACACACACACACATACATAGGCACATATAGGCACGCACGCATAAACACGCATGGGCTGCAGTGTGGGCTTCTCATGGAAACTTAATTGTTTAATAACTTTTGTGGATGTACGTTCTTCATGAAACTTTAAGATTGTGATTATATCATTACTCTGCGTGTATGTGCCGAATCTTAAGTCTCTAGTATTTGAAATACGCATATTACAAAGGTGAGGGTGAGGGGGTGGATATAGAGGTGGGGGGTGAATTATAACAAAAACCGAAATTCTATAAAGTATATATGAGTCTACGTTTAAAATTTGGAGACTCTAGCACAAAACATGTAGGAGATATAATTTAATAATTGACATTCGATAAGGTTTTTCATCGATAAAAAAAATAATCGGACAAGTTATCGAAATTATGTGATAAACTCGATATGCGCGTGCTATATACGGACATTTTAAAAAAATGTTGAAGTCTCTAGCTATTGTATCTTCGGAAATCGACGCGTTCAAACATACGGACAGACGGACGGATAGACAGACGGACAGGGCTAAATCAACTCAGCTCGTCGCCCTGATCAAGAATATATATACTTTGTGGGGTCTGCCACGCCTCCTTCTGCCTGTTACATACATTTTAACAAAACCATTATACCCTGATTTCCCATTGAAAATGGGTTCAGGGTATAACAAGTAAGAAAGCTCTAGTCGAGACTGCTCGACTACGAAATCCCCTGAACCCGTCTTTTTGCTTACAAAAGAAACACACACACACATACATAGGCACATATAGGCACGCACGCATAAACATGCATGGGCTGCAGTGTGGGCTTCTCATTGAAACTTAATTATTTAATAACTTTTTTTGTGGACGTACGTTCTTCATGAAACTTTCAGATTGTGATTATATCATTATTATGCATGTATATGCCGAAGCTCAAGTCTCTAGTATTTGAAATACGCATTTTACAAAGGTGAGGGTGAGGGGGTGGATATAGAGGTGGGGGGTAAATTATAACAAAAACCGAAATTCTATAAAGTCCATATAAGTCTACATTTAAAATTTGGAGACTCTAGCTCAAAAGATGTAGGAGATATAATTTTATAACTGGCTTTCGATAAGGTTTTTCATCGATAAAAAAATAATCGGACGAGTTATCGAAATTATGTGATAAACTCGATATGCGCGTGCTATATACGGACATTTTAAAAAAAAGTTGAAGTCTCTAGCTATTGTATCTTCGGAAATCGACGCGTTCAAACATACGGACAGACGGACAGGCGGACAGACGGACAGACGGACAGACGGACAGACGGACATGGCTAGATCAACTTATCTCGTCGCCCTGATCAAGAATATATATACTTTGTGGGGTCTGCCACGCCTCCTTCTCCCTGTTACATACTTTTAACAAAACCATTATACCCTGATTTCCCATTTTCAATGGGTTCAGGGTATAAAAACAGCGGCTCAAGACAAAGAAGAATGTCTCATATGAGTGTTGATACCCAAGGGAACGATTCCACTTTTCCATCGGAACTTTCGAAGAAAATCAGGCAGAAGTAAATTTCTTGATACCTTGTCTAGGGCACACTTACCCATAATAACGTGAACAATATCAAAAGAGGAAATTAGATGCTTAGTCAACACTGCTGCAACGACAAGTATCTTAAAATCAGAAATTCTTGAACAACAGTACCCTAAAATTGAACTCACAAAACCATGTTTTTATAAAACCGTAACTATACCTTTCCCCAAAGAGGTACACTACTTAGGAACACGTCAGACAAGAAATACATAGACAGATAAAAGAAATGCTTAAGCAGAATATAATAAAAGAGAGAGAGAGAGATACTCACCCTATAATAGCCTCTTGTGGATTGCTGAAAAAAAACTCCAAAAAGTTCATAATTGTCATCGATTACCGTAAATTAATGAATTCACGGTCAATGACAGACTTCCAATTCCTAATCTTAATTCTTTGCTAAATAAACTGGGTAGATCACAATGTTTTAAGATATTCACTACGAGTTTATCAGGATGCCGGTCGGACTCAAAAATGCTCCATCGACATTCCAGGCAGGGCTACATGACACTGACAGAGTACTACGATGATGTGGAACGCAAATTAACACTTGTCACGAACAAGGTAGTAATGACAGGGGACCCGGTAAGAGCAGCAATGATCAATGAAGAGGTTAGAGGTGACGCATTGCATGCGTTTATCTCAGGATTGAAAAATCCCTCAGATCAGTGGTGCTCCCTTCCAAGCCTACGGATCTGGCTTCTGCGCTAGCTTTGGCCAGAGAGACCGAGGCTAGTATGGAGAGAAGCGCATTCGCTGATACCTACGCGAAGGCAATGGAAGAAAAGACACGAGTAAATGATAAAACAAGTAAGAAAGCTCTAGTCGAGACTGCTCGACTAGGAAATCCCCTGAACCCTTCGGAGAACTGATATTTCAATAATTCTCCGCGTCTTTTTGCTTACAAAAGGAACACACACACACATACATAGGCACATATAGGCACTCACGCATAAACACGCATGGGCTGCAGTGTGGGCTTCTCATGGAAATTTAATTGTTTAATAACTTTTTGTGGATGTACGTTCTTAATGAAACTTTAAGATTGTGATTATATCATTTCTATGCGTGTATATGCCGAAGCTCAAGTCTCTAGTATTTAAAATACGCCTTTTACAAAGGTGATGGTGATGGGGTGGATGATATAGGAGTGGGAGGTGAATTAAAACAAAAACCGAAATTCTATAAAGTATATATGAGTCTAAATTTAAAATTTGGAGACTCTAGCTCAAGAGATGTAGGAGATATAATTTTATAATTGACTTTCGATACGGTTTTTATCGATAAAAAATAATCGGACGAGTTATCGTTATTTTGTGATAAACTCGATATGCGCGCTGTATATACGGACATTTGAAAAAAAAAGCTCAAGTCTCTAGCTCTCATATCTTCGGAAATCGACGCGTTCAAACATACGGACAGACGGACAGACAGACAGACGGACAGGGCTAAATTGACTCGCTGTATATACGGACATTTGAAAAAAAAGTTGAAGTCTCTAGCTCTGATATCTGCGGAAATCGACGCGTTCAAACATACGGACAGACAGACAGACGGACAGGACTAAATCAACTTTTCTCGTCGCCCTGATCAAGAATATATACTTTGTGGGGTATACCACGCCTCCTTCTGCCTGTTACATACATTTTAACCAAACTATTATACTCTGATTTCCCATTTTCAATGGGTTCAGGGTATAAGAAGAAAAATTAAAACCTCGATTCTGCACTGCTTCCCTACGGAAGCTGACCCCACCTCATCAAAGTTTACACAATATAATAAAGATCAAGCAAATAGTTCGCATGTAGAAGGTGGACAGACACATAAAAGACGAAACTCGTCCGAGCGTATATCAGTGCAAAGACGTCAACGGGTGAACCAAACTGTACAACAGATACCCAACGGCAATGACTCACAGTACGGTCAAACAACCGCCCGAGAGGTGGATGAGATGGATGAAGATTCCGAATCTGTAGAAGGAGATGACTCAGACAATTTTTAAGGGAGCGCTCCCAACGCTAAACGCCAAAAACGGCACAATTAATTATGGCACTGTATTTGAAGAGCTACAGCACCATCTTTGTTACAACGTAAACTTTAAGAATGTCAACGACATTGTCGTACACAATCAGTGAAAGCTGAGTTTACAAAAATGATTTTGAACAGAGTAAAGGCTTTTTCGAATTCTAACGAATCGCTGCCATTCAAATTCATACTGTGGATGATCCAATGGGCGTGTCCGATTTCGTTAACAAAGAAATCAAGGACCTACTTCGCAATGGCATTATCAGGCCATCAAAGTCTTCGTACAACAACCCCACCTGGGTTGTAGACAAAAAAGGACATGATGAAAATGGCAATAAAAACAAACGGCTGGTCATCGACTTAGGAAGTTTTATGAACGAACCATTGCTGACAAGTACCTCTTGCCGATCATCCCCGTAATTTTGGCTAATCTTGAAAAATCTAAGTACTTCACAACGCTAGATTTAAAATCTGACTACCATCAGATTTACCTTGCGCGCAAAAACATCCTTTTAAGGAAAATATGAGTTTTGTCGATTACCGTTCGGGTTGAAAAATGCGGATATAAATATTTACACGCACCATCAACCTCTTACTTTTGCCGTATCTGACGAAAATTGAAATACAAAGATAACAAGTAAGAAAGCTCTAGTCGAGACTGCCCGACTAGGAAATCCCCTGAACCCTTCGGAGAACTGATATTTCAATAATTCTCCGCGTCTTTTTGCTTACAAAAGAAACACACACACACATACATAGGCACATATAGGCACGCACGCATAAACACGCATGGACAGTGTGGGCTTCTCATGGAAACTTAATTGTTTAATAACTTTTTTTGTGGATGTACGTTCTTCATGAAACTTTCAGATTGTGTTTATATCATTACTATGCCGAAGCTCAAGTCTCTAGTATTTAAAATACGCCTTTCGATAAGGTTTTTTATCGATAAAAAAATAATCGGACGAGTTATCGTTATTTTGTGATAAACTCGATATGCGCATGCTATATACGGACATTTTAAAAAAAAGTTGAAGTCTCTAGCTATTGTATCTTCGGAAATCGACGCGTTCAAACATACGGACAGACGGACGGACAGACAGACGGACAGGGCTAAATCAACTCAGCTCGTCGACCTGATCAAGAATATATATACTTTGTGGGGTCTGCCACGCCTCCTTTTGCCTGTTACATACAGTTTAACAAAACCATTATACCCTGATTTGCCATTGAAAATGGGTTCAGGGTATAAAAAGGTGGAAGGCGTATTTTGACGAACATAACGCGAAAACAACTACAAACCGGGCAAAGAGAATCTCGTTGCTGATGCCCTACCCCGACAAAATGTGAACACCTTACAGTACCACATATCTTCAGATGTAGCAACAGTAGTGAGGCATCCCTGACGTACACAATAGAATCAACTGACGAACCGCTCAATTGTTTCAGGAATCAGATAATTCTAGAAGAATCACACTTCGGCGAAAAGGGCACAAAAGGGCAAAAGTATTAGTAAAACACAATGATGTCAATGCCGTCAATTGCGACTTGCCAATGTTAGCGTTCATCCAACACGAATTGGTAAAGAGCTTTCCTTTAATCAAATTTCGATACTGCAGAAATGTAGTATCCCACATAGTAAATAAGGATGAACAGAGAGAAATACTCATAGCAGAACACAATCACGGCTATAGCGCCGCCCAAGAGAATGTGAAGCAAATACTGCAGGAATATTTTTTTCCAAAAATGACCAAATTAGTGACAGAGGTAGTGGTAAACTGCAAAACCTGCACTAAAGCCAAGTATGATAGGTACCCAAAGAAACATATTCTTGGTGATATGTTGCACATAGACATATTTTCAACTGATAAAAAGTAGTTCTTAACTTGTATTGACAAGTTCTCTAAACTTGCAGTAGTACATCAATTACGTCTCGAACAATAACCGACGTAAAAAACCCAATCATTCAAATAATCAGTCTGTTTCCGAAGATTTATTTATTGCGATAATGAGGCGTCATTCAATTCAGAAACAATCTCCTCAATGCTCATAGCACCTCCAATGGTCCAATGGTCAGGTAGAGCGTTTTCATATCACCCTGTTAGAGATTGCCAGATGCTTGAAAATTGAAAAGAAGATAAATAATACCGTGGAACTAATCCTAAATGCGACAGTGGATAACAATCGATCAATAGATTCCGTGACAGACAAGAAGCCAATAGAGTTAATACACGAGCCAACAGACGAAATTAAAGAAACCATCAGGAAAAAACTTAAGAAAGCTCAACAAGCCCAGCTAGACAGAAATAACCCTAACAGACAGAACAAAGTGTTTGACGTAGAAGAGAAAGTGTTCGTTAAAACGAATAAGAGACTAGGCAACAAACTACCCCTCTATGTACTGAAGAGTCCGTTCAGGCAGATGTAGGAACGTCCATTCTTGTTAAGGGGAGGGTGGTCCATAAGGACAACCTAAAGTAACGTCAAAAAGCGAGTGTTTAGTGTAAGTTAAGTGAAACACAGAGCTAATGCTTCTCACTTCTACAGGTTGATTACGTTCATGTTATGGCTACTATCCATGGTAAATGCGCGGATTACCGACTACTCTCACTCGAGGTACATTCCTATAGTAGATGGGGAGGTAATGGTTTGGGAGCAAAGAAGGTTTATTAAGCATACCACCAACTTAACTGAATTCTCCATGACAATAAAAGATACAGAGAAATTGTCCAATTATTTCCCATAGTCTCACATGAGGAAGTTGCTAGATGTTGACACCAATCACCTCAAGAGCCTATTGTCCGTCCTGAAAGTACACCACAGGATCGCTAGAAGCATAGACTTTTTAGGTATAGTGTTCAAGGTAGTAGCTGGCATTCCGGACTCTTCGGATTTAGAAAGAGTCAAGATAACAGAATCAAAGTTGAGCGTGTCAAATAATAGGCAGATAGAGATAAATACAGAAACCCAAAGGCAGCTGAACCAATTACAGAAACAGTAAACCAATTACTTAAGGCAAAAAAGAAAGAGCAAGTGGACACTTCGCATTTATACGAGGATCTTCTGCCTAGAAATAGAATACAAAATATTATGCTCACAATCACGCTTGCAAAAGCGAATACAATAAACCCGACAATATTCGATCATATCGATTTAAAATCCGTGCTAGTGGAACATCCCACAAAGGTCCCTATATATATTGGCCGTTATAAATGGTACAAAATACGTAAGCCGACGCGAGGCCTTGGACAAGATTGCGGGCATAGCGGCTTCACCTTTAGTTGACATCATCAGCCATGATCCGGTACTCAGTATGCCGTATTCGCACAGGATGAATAACAATCTACACATCATCCGAGAGCTAGAAGAGACGGTAGCGTACGCCGGGGCGCCCAAGATGTGGTTCGTTGTGGGAATCGGTCTCAGCTTCCTTGCCTGCGGTTCAATTCTGCTCCACCAAACTTTGAGAAGAAAGCGGACTGCGTGGGAGGCGAAAAGGGTCGTCGACAGCTTCAAGATGAGCGAGGATGCTCATGGCTCTAAGGCGCTCCTCGTCTTTAGCTATTTAGAACTACATTTTACATTTGCGCACATAGTGCTGACAAGGCAAATGCCTAGGGTCAGCGCTCTGATCGTAACAGTCGGCGGCGGTAACCTGATCTCTTGCATGTGTCGCAAGAGCAGTGTTATCGTTTATGACGAGTCAGCTAGCCGGCTGCAGTGGCGTAACTCATGCTGAGTCAGTTTCCGATGAGCTCTTATGTGTAACTTTAATTTGACCATTTCTATATAGAAGCGACACTTATATTAGTGCTCTGGTTTTAAGTTTAATTCAGTTCTGTTCACACAACGAAGGCGAAAGCATCGAATAAAGCTTAACTCCGGCACAAGCCGTAAAAAAATAGATTGATTTATTAATACTTATATCGCTGTACCACTAGGGCTGCGATAAGGGAGACAGTCATCTTCCTACCATAATCTTCATACAAAGGTGCAATCACAGGAGAGATACCCCAAACATCTCCACCGTCATCCCCCTATCGTCTATGCGAGACGCCAAGAGAGACAAATAAAAATATATTACCGATATTATCTCATATAAGTACACAATACAAATGAACTACAATTTAATGTCGAATATCCATAGAGTGACAAAACTTATACTTTTGAGGCATTTGGATATATGCCCTCTCTATTGAATTTGTATAGATTAAAAAATTTAATTATTGAATATAGGTTAAGAATTGAAATTAAACTACTGTACAATGTAATTGTTGTTGTACGCGCTAGCACGGGAGTGTCGCTCTCCAAACGATCGCTCTCCCGCTGCTAGATGCGCATAGGCGCGCTCTCTAATGTGCAGACTACGCTTGCGTTGCTGTTTTAATAAAGTAGTACAAATTGAAACAACGGTGCCAGCACTTCGTGCTTATTTTAGAGAGACTGCAAGTTGCAGTATATATTTTCAAAAATATATTATACACTGGCCCATCGAAGGACCAGACTCCTTTTGGAAGAACATATACCAAAGACGAGAAGTAAGACTATAACAGGAACATAAATACCATTAACTCCAATAATTACGGACGTTAGTATACTTAGAGCATCAACCTCTAGTAGCAGAATGCCTTCCACGTCAAACTCTCCTCCCCCCAATCAAAATACATATGAACATGAATATGTCAAACCCAATGGACGTCTTTACTTCAATGTGAATTCCTGATGCAATTCGATTATTTGTAACCAATGTTGAGGATATCCTACTGTTCATTAGAGGCACATATCAGACCCCTTATGGACAAATGCTTCTTAGGTCAATTAGAAATACAATTGAAGGTAAAGCCAACGATGTTGTCGCTTTCTGCGCCTAATTAAAACAAAACAAGTAAGAAAGCTCTAGTCGAGACTGCTCGACTAGAAAATCCCCTGAACCCTTCGGAGAACTGATATTTCAATAAATCTTCGCGTCTTTTTGCCTACAAAAGAAACACACACACACATATAAAGGCACATATAGGCACGCACGCCTAAACACGCATGGGCTGCAGTGTGGGGAACTTAATTGCTTAATAACTTTTTTTGTGGATATACGTTCTTCATGAAACTTTTGGATTGAGATTATATCATTACTATGCGTGTATGTATCGAAGCTCAAGTCTCTAGTATTTGAAGTTTGGAGTTTCTAGCTCTAAAGATGTAGGAGATATAATTTTATAACTAGCTTTCGATAAGGTTTTTTATCGATAAAAAAATAACGGGACAAGTTATCGAAATTTTGTGATAAACTCAATATGCGCGTGCTATATACGGACATTTAAAAAAAAAAGTTCCTTCTCCCTGTTACATACTTTTAACAAAACCATTAAACCCTGATTTCCCATTTTCAATGGGTTCAGGGTATAAAAAGACATATTTGCGGACACATGCTTGAATACGTTTTTAACTTCTATCAGAGGCCCTCTAGGAGCCACAGTTCGATCAATGAGACCAAACGTTGCAGCCGTCCTCAGCAGCGTTGCCGCTGCCTACTCAAATTCTAGCTAGCTAGGGTAGCATTGTCTTAAGAATTATTCAGTCCGATTTTTGAAAAAATCAGATTCACACGTAAAATAAATATTCGCTTATTTTATTTTAACTGGCGCCCGAGCAGGGACCGATCACGATTACGATAGTGCAAAAAGTTATCTAAGTACGCGAATCGGCCACGATTTACCACGGCAGAGTAAAACGTTTCTAAGTGCGTATTATCATTAATTGACACGATAAGACGAAACGATTCTTAAGTGTTCAATTTGCAATCGGTACTCAAAAAAAACATTTGAATCGCAGCAAAGTTGCGCAACGCGGGCTCAAACTCTGTATGATCCGTTCGCAGAGTACGTTCTGAAGCAAAGTGTGGATAGCCGAAACGCGAGTAGGAGAAATTTCCAAAAGGGAGGAATTCGGCATTACCAGGAATGGAGTTCGCGACAACCATAGTCCTGAAAGAACAGAAAATAGTGTTTAAGATAATTGAAATCGAATTAAAAATAAAAGAAGTTAAAGATAGAAAAACACAACGAATTGACTAAAAAGCTATTATAAATATAAGTCAAGAAAATTAATAATAAAAAAAAAAAAACAAAAGAAAAAATAAAATATCAACTCAGTGTAGCGAGCTTTCAGCTGCGCAGTGTTTTTTAAAACACAAGCGCGCTGCAAGAACTCAAACAGGCATCGCCGACTATTTTTTACTCTTAATTAAAAATTTCACTTTAAAAATCCAAAAATACTTGAGAAAAACAAATTAAAAATAAAACTTATCAATTTGAAACTAAAATTTTTACAATCCATATAAAATATAAAATTTATTTCTCTTTTATAACCCTTACACTACAAATATTTTTTACATATTCCAACATTTTTTAAATATTACCTTTCATTCACAAACACATCCGCTTATACTAACAAAATACTAACTAATTATGGCCAATACAAATAAAGCCCAGCACTGCTTAATGCAGTGAACATGGACGAACTACCAACTTCTGCGCCAATTAACACCAATAGCGACGAACATAACCAAAGACAGCAGCAGGGAGCAACAAGTAGACAGGCCATGCACCAAAATAATAGAAATAGGGAAACAAATTCTATCGAAAACCATATCGACCGAATTATTAATGACAGATTGACGACAATATTAAACAACATGAGCGTAAATATCAATACTAGCGATTTCGCTGAGGCAGCCGCCTAGAGTATAGACCCCAACTCTAGAGGCAACATTACTGACTTAAATCGCGTCCCGGACATAGTAAAAGATATGAGGGAATTCTTAGGGGATCCAGTTGAGTTTAGCTCCTGGAAAAAGGGTGTAGACCGGATAGTAGAGGCCTACTCTAGTATCAAAGGATCACCAAAATACTTTGGTATTCTACAAACGATCCGTAGTAAGATAACGCACCACGCAGACCAAGTATTGGACTCCTACAATATGCCCCTGAACTGGGAGGCAATTGCTCGATGCCTTACTCTGCACTTTGCGGATAAACGAGACCTAAGTACACTTGAATACCAACTAACTACTATGACACAAAATGGACAACAGACAGTTGAAGAATTTTATCAGAATATTTACAAACACCTATCTTTGATCCTTAATAAGGTTAGCTGTATGAATTAAGGCAGGCAAACCGAGGTAGTTATGACAAAATCCTATAGGGATAGAGCATTAGATACGTTTGTAAGAGGACTACGTGGCGATTTACCACGCCTTCTCGGCATCAAGGAACCATCTGACCTGCCGCAAGCCTTGCATTTGTGCCTAAAGTTAGAAAACCAAACCTATAGGACAACTTATGCAAACAACAGACAGCAAAACATGAAATTCAGAAACATAGACCAGAATCCAATTCCGGCATCTCGTAGGTTCATACCAACTCCATCAAGCAATCCAACTTATAGACTTCCGATATATCTTCCATTTCAGAATCCACCTCCAATTCCTCCACGGAGACCAGTACCACAACCTAGACCTAGTTATAACCAGGTACAGCCCAGTCAATTTCAAAGACCACCAAACCAATTTAGCTATCAACCACAATACTAGTCACAACCAAACCAACCCAATCAATATCGACAGACCCAACCAATAGCCCCACCTCATCCGACTGCTGTCAAGCCAGCAGAACCAATGGACGTTGATCGTAGTATGCAAACGAAGATGGTCAACTATATGAACAGACCCCAGTTTGAGAGCGGAAAAAGGCCACCATTCCCCGTAAACCAAGATGGGAAAAGACAAAGACTCTTTAACACTGAGGGAGTAGAATGCCAGGAACAAAACGAACAAAGTTATGCTGAGGCATACGCCACCATGACGGACTATGAAAAGTACGAGCAAGACATGACTGAAGCTAATAAGCAGGAGGAATACGACTTGAGCTTGACAGAATATATGGAGCAAGCAAACGCAAACAACGAACCAGAAAACACACAATACCCCGATACAGATTTGAATTTTTTAGAATGAGCGATTCCTCGCTACCCTATTTCGAATGTAGAGTGGGGGGTCACGAAACTTTCAAAATTCTTATCGATACTGGCTCAAACAGAAATTACATACAACCAAGACACATAACAAATCCAAAACCAAACGAAACACCTTTTAAAGCAATAACTGTAGGAGGTAGCATCGAAATAACACACCATAAACTTGCAAATTTATTTAACCATCCAGAATGTAACGTAAAATTTTGTCTACTACCAACATTAAAACCATTTGATGCCATTCTTGGCAACGATAGCCTTAAAGATCTAGAAGCAGTAATGGACGTAGCCAACAAAGTAATGACAATTAAAGGAGAAAAAAAGATACCGATAAAAGAAAAAAATATGAAGCAGTCAACATAATCATACCCAGGACGGAACATTTAGACGACAGACAAAAAGTAGACCTTGACCAATTGGTCCAGAAATACCCTAATCTCTTTGCGGACCCAAACGAAAAATTAACATACGCTACGAATGTTGAAGCAGAAATAAGAACCTCTACTGATTCGCCAATATATTCCAAATTCTATCAATATCCAATGTCCTTAAAAGATGAAGTGAATAGACAAATCCAAGTGCTGCTAGATAATGGCATTATTCGACCTTCACGGTCACCTTATAACTGACCAGTATGGATAGTTCCTAAGAAACCAGATGCATCCAGTGAAAAGAAATTTCGAATGGTCATAGACTATCGAAAACTCAATAAAGCCACTATAGCAGACAAATACCCCATTCCTGAGATTAACGAGGTATTGGCCCAGCTCGGCAACAATAAGCTCTTTGCTGTCCTCGACCTTAAGAGCGGATTTCATCAAATCCCGCTAAAAACATCAGATATTCAAAAAACAAACTTCTCCGTGAATAACGGAAAATATGAGTTTACACGACTACTATTTGGATTAAAAAACGCACCATCCATTTTTCAGCGTGCGCTCGATGACATTCTCAGAGAACACATCGGGAAAATCTGCTACATTTATATCGATGACATCATAATTTTTAGTAAAGACAGGGAATCACATACAAAAAACCTTCAAGCAATTTTCCAAACTCTGCAAGATGCCAATATGAAATGTCAATTGGACAAATGCGAGTTCTACAAAAACAAGGTTGAATTTTTAGGATTTGTTATTTCTGACAAAGGCATTGAAACAAATCCAAACAAAGTACTAGCAATAGCCAATTACCCACAGCCCAGACCTTTAAAGGATCTAAGAGCATTTTTGGGACTAACAGGCTACTATAGAAGGTTCATAAGGGATTTCGCTAAGTTTGCTAAACCACTTAGCTCCCTTTTAAGAGGGGAAGATGGACGAGTGTCCAAAAATAATTCAAAGAAAAATATAATACATATGAACCAAGACGCAATAGAAGCTTTCAACAAAATCAGGAATTCATTCTTCAATTCCCTGATTTCAACAAAGAATTTCGACTAACAACAGATGCTTCCGATTTTGCCATAGACGCAGTACTGTCTCAAGGTTACAGACCAATTTCCTTTCTCTCTAGAACGCTCTCCAAAGCAGAAGAAAATTACGCCACTAACCAGAAAGAAATGTTAGCCATAATTTGGGCATTAAAAGCCCTCAGAAACTACCTCTACGGTAGATCAAAAGTTAAAATCTACTATGATCACCAACCCCTCACTTATTCGCTTAGCAGCTGGAATTGAAATTCCAGAGTAAAAAGATGGAAAGCATGCCTCGAATTTTTACGAATTACTTTACAAACCGGGTAAAAGCAACGTAGTCGCTGATGCATTATCAAGGCCTAGCCAGATTAATTCATTCATCAGATAACCAAATTTTCAGCACAGAAGCCCCTATCAATGCATTCAAAAATCAAATCTTCATCAAGAAAGATGACTCAACAAACTACAGTTTCAACATCCCATTCCCAACATTCCATAGGCATCCGATTCAACAACCAGACTATAACGAAAAAGATATACTGAACATCTTAAAAAGGTATTTAAATCCATCAGTTTTGAGCGGAATCATAACATCAGAAGATATAATGGGAATAATACAGAAAATATATCCTTTACACTTTAGAAACCATAAAATCAGATTCACCTCAACATATGTAAGACACATTTTAACAGACAGCGAACAAGAGGAAGAAATATTAAAGGAACACAATAGGGCCCATCGTGGCATAGCAAGATGAAAGCAAAATTTACAAATCTCATCAAACAATGCAGGACATGCAAAGAACAAAAGTACGATAGGCACCCTACGAACCCAGAATTAAAAGAAACCCCTATCCCAAAATATCCAGGAGAAATTATTCATGTAGACATTTATTCAACAGAAAAGGTATTGGTGCTAACAGCACTCGATAAATTCTCAAAACTGGCACAGGCCAAAATCATCAAATCAAAAGCTATACAGGATATTAAAGAGCCATTACATGACTTAGTATTCTATTATGGAGTACCAAAGTGTATCGTAAGTGTATCAGAAACCATAACCTTTATGCTCAAAGACCAATTGAATATCGAAATTTATAAGGCTCCACCTTACAAAAGCTCAGTTAACGGCCAAGTGGAAAGATTCCATTCTACCTTACCCGAAATAATGAGATGCCTAAAGAATGACCAAAAACAGAACAGTTTCAAGGAACTATTAGATAGAGCAGTCTATGAATACAATTCATCGATACATTCGGTTACCAACAAGAGACCTTTAGATATATTTTTTGGTACGAATATCATAACAGACCCGGAACACTACGAAAAATCAAGACAGAAAAATATTGAACAAATCAGAACAAAATAGGCAACAGACTTAGAACACCATAATAAAGCACGTAACAAAATACAAGACTACAATAGCGGACATGAAATTTTTGTAAAACAAAACACACGCCTAGGATCTAAACTAACAGCTAGGTATAAGAAAGAATTGGTGAAGGAAGACAGGGTACTACTGTATTAACAGAATCGGGAAAAGTAGTACACAAAAGTAATATAAAAAATCAATAATTTCCTTTCCTCAGGTTACTGGCTACCATGATAAGGATGAGCACATGTTTTATGGTAATCCTTAACTTCACTAATGCCCAGACCATTACCATCAACAAGGGGGTGGGAAAACTTCAAATTTCTTCTAAAACCATTGCTCACATAATAGATTTGAACCAAATAGAAAAAGCAATTGAAACTTTAGCACAGTACACTGAAAATGAACTAAAAAACAAAAATCTATATACCACTCTGCATCATGAAATAACCCAAACATTTACCATTTTCTACGCAATAACATCCTCATTAAATCATAAAAAGGCTAGATCAATAAATTGGATAGGATCAGCTTGGAAGTACGTGGCAGGAACCACGACGATTTAATAATGTTGACACAAAACTTTGATAAGTTAGTATCAAATAATAACCAACAAGTAATCATAAATAGGCAGTTAGAACAAAGAATCAACAAGTTAACTAAAATCTCCATCAAAAAGGGAAGCCTTTTTAGCGACGAAATAGCAATTAGCTTCCAAAATCAAGTAAGACTGATAAAGGAAGAAATTATTAATATCAGACACGCCATTCAGTGGGCAAGGTTAAACATCATTATTTGACCCAACTCTCAGTCGAGGAAATGCTCGAATTCTCTAATGTATCCATCCTACATAACGGTACAACACTTGTTTACTTTGTAAAAATACCTTTGTTAGAAAACAAGATTTTCAGCATATAATAATTAAACCCGTTGTAAGAAACGATAGAATTATTCATTTAAACAGTAATGACTTCTTTATCGGAGAAAATCTAATCTATGAGATCCCAGAGAAATGTAAAACATTTAATAATATTATAATATGTCATCAAAATAAAATTGTTAATTTAAGTAATACTGATTGTCTACCAAAAGTAGTGAAGGGTATTAGGGCGCACTGCAATTTTAGCAACGCAGAACATCTGGAAAAAATAGAGGTAATCGACGACGGGCTAATCTTGCTTAACGACTTCGGCGGTAATGTGACCTGGAATGGAACCACGGAATTTATCAGAGGGACTTACCTCATCCGATTCCATAATGAATCTGTTAAGATCGGCGCTCAGCAGTTCGACAACGTCGAATCAACCATCCTTAGGCCCGAAGTGCCTATAATACAGATGACTCCAGAAGAGGTCGAGCGGGTGAAGGTGCTTTCGTTGCAATCTCTGGAAGCGCTGCACATCAACAACATTGGGCAACTAAGGAACTTAAACATCAGAGCCTATACCAACACAATCGCGTTGATTTCTCTGTTCCTGATTGCTATCTTCATCATCACCATCCTCTGCAAGCTGAGAAAAGAAAGGAAGAACATTACTTTACAAGTCAGCCACTGCAGGTTACCTCAGAAGGAAAAGGAGCATCATCCATCTCCGCTCCAACGCAGACATCCGCAAGAAGACCACCGCAATTCCCAATCAACGACGTCCCTTACTTATAAAAAAAATGATAACAAAGAAAGCCTACTTGGGGACAAGTCGGATTTGGAAAGGGAAGAGTTAACAACAAAATTGTTGCACAATTTCCCGTCGCGGTCAACAACCGGCACACTTGCCCAAAAACGCCTAATCAGCAGTCTGCTATTCTGCAGCCTGCAATTCTTAGGAATCCAGCCGTTGCCGGATGCGAGCAACGTTGCAGCCGTCACCAGCAGCGTTGCCGCTGCCTACTCAAATTTTAGCTAGCTAGGGTAGCATTGTCTTAAGAATTATTCAGTCCGATTTTTGAAATAAACAGATTCACACGTAAAAAAATATACGCTTATTTTATTTTAACTTATATATACCAAATTTCAGGCCTTTAGCATCAATAGTGCCTAAAATGTAGCAAAATTTAAAAAATCACGATATATTCAGTTCCGATTTGCGTAGACATACAAATTTTTCATCACTATAACATTATAACATTAGCTCACATGCGAAATTTCAATGTTCTAGCTTTAAGACTCTAGGAGATACAGTTTCGTCCGCATTGCCACGCCCCTAGTGGGCGGAACGGGAAAATTTTAACACTTTTTAAATGGGAGCTATACACGAGTATGTGTTCCAAATCTCAAGTCTCTAGCATCAATAGCGCCGAAAAAAGTTGCGTTCATACAAACAACAAGACGGGCATTGCACAAAACCAATATACTAATTCACTTCGTGAATGAGTATAATAATGAGTATAATAATTCACTTCGTGAATGAGTATAATAAGCCAACTACAATTATTTAAAAGGAATTACGACAGGATTCCGGGCATTTCTCCATAAAAACATGATTACTCTGGTAACTTAGACGTTCCCCCACCTAAACGGATTCCCACACTGCTAACTCGCACAACGCTTAGTCTTTACGCCTTGATTACTCACTTGACAACAAATTATGCTGACATTTAAGCGGCTGCGCCACTTCGACCCAGCTATTGCAACACAATTGCAGTTACGCTGACGCTTGAGGTGCCGAGTCGACACCGGAAAGCAATGCGCAGTTTTAGCGGCGGCTATTGGAAACCACTTACGTACACGCTGTGCTGCCAAGAGTTCAACGACGGCCAGCTAAGAACCGCTGATGCGACACCCGCTTTAACTCTGACGCCGTTGTTGGTCCGCTATGCGGATGCGACGGCAGCCGAAATAAGGCGCTGACGCTACAGAGGCCGCTGCTCCGCTGCCGATGCTCTGCCACTGCGACGAGCTCGCCATGACTGGAAGAAGAACTGGGGAGTTAGCCATTGGGCAACTGGAAGGTTAGTTCCAGACGACTCGCCGAATCATTCAGACTTAACTAACCAAAACTAACAAAACATTTGATCATTAAAAGTTATAACGTTCTATTGAAGTACTTTGTGTTCTTATTTGTTGAATTATGTTCACCCCAATTAGCTTCTTCTAGTAAGTATACACCAAGATATGGTTGCCATCCTTGCAATACGGCGATGGCACCTCCAATGAACCCTGGAATGCGACTGTCGATCCTTGAAACGACAAGAGCATTCCTTAACTGGCGCCCGAGCAGGGACCACTGCGATCGCGCGATGTGTTATAAATTAATATAATTGGTGCCACAAATTCTCAAAATAAAAGTGTTTAAACAATATACAAAATTAACAAGTGGAACAAGTTTTTTCTTATTGTGTCAATATTATGCAAAATACAAAACAAAATCAAATTTTTTTTGTCGCACATACAACAAAAGAGTGACGGCAAAAAAGAAAAAAAAAAAAAAAAAACAAAATAAGCAAACAATGAAATGTGATAGTGTCATTCGTTTTTTTTGTTTTTTTCTTTTTCGCTGTCTTTTTCTGCGCTAGCGCTGCGCACAATTAGATAATGAAAATAAAAAAGAACAAGTGAGAAAGCTCTAGTCGAGACTGCTCGACTAGGAAATCCCCTGAACCCTTCGGAGAACTGATATTTCAATAATTCTTCGCGTCAAAAGAAACACACACACACATACATAGGCACATATAGGCACGCACGCATAAACACGCATGGGCTGAAGTGTGGGCTTCTCAGGGAAACTTCATTGCTTCATAACTTTTTTTGTGGATGTACGTTCTTCATGAAACTTTAGATTGTGATTATATCATTACTCTGCGTGTATATACCGAAGCTCACGTCTCTACTATTTGAAATACGCATTTTTCAAAGGTGACGGTGACGGGCTGAATATAGGGGTAGGGGTGAGTTATAACAAAAACCGAAATTCTATAAAGTACATATTAGTCTACATTTAAAATTTGGAGACTCTAGCTCAAAAGATGTAGGAGATATAATTTTATAATTGACTTTCGATAAGGTTTTTTATCGATAAAAAAATAACGGGGCTAGTTATCGATCTTTTGTGATAAACTTGATATGCGCGCGCTATATACGGACATTTTAAAAAAAAGTTGAGGTCTCTAGCTATTGTAGCTTCGGAAATCGACGCGTTCATACATACGGACAGACGGACAGACGGACATGGCTAAATCGATTCAGTTTGTCGCCCTGATCAAGAATATATATATACTTTGTGGGGTCTGCCACGCCTCTTTCTCCCTGTTACATACTTTTAACAAAACCATTATACCCTGATTTCCCATTTTCAATGGGTTCAGGGTATAAAAACTAATCATTATCGTATCATTATACTACCGTATCTCATATTATTGTATCTCTTGTTGTCTTGATCGTCACTCAAATAAGAAAAAATAATAATGTCCGTGTCCGAGAGGGAATTGTCCGAAATGAGGGAGTCTCTAGGTAGATTCGAGGCAACCTTATCGTTGCTCACGAATCAGAATGCCGCGCAGAGGGAAGAATTAAAAGAAGCTTTTGCCAAGATCAACTCCTTGGAGGGCGCCCTTGCCAGGGAGTGTGAATCCCGCAACCCCACGGTTGAGGAGTCGCGACCGTCCTCGCAATGTCTTTGACCTGGCGGAATGCAATAAGATTCCGGAATGTGTGAAGGACTTACAAGCCTACGAAGGGGGTATGTTGGAGTTCGAGTCTTGGGCCAATAGGATCGATAGTATCCTCGCGGACTATGAGTTGATTAGGGACAAACCCCAGTATAGGGCTACAATAACCTACATTAGGCAGAAGGTTAGGGACCTGCGGATAAGGCTCTTACTTCTTATGGGGTACCAGACGATGACTGGCCAGAAATGAAGCGCGTACTAGCCCTGCATTATGCAGACAAACGCGATTTAAGTACACTAGAGTTTCAGTTGGGTGAGATGTTCCAGGGCACCATGAGCGTAGAAGATTTCTTTAACAAAGTGAATAGTCACTTCTCTTTGATAATGGGCAAGCTAAGAAATGGCCCGTACACGGCCGAAATTTCATCCGCCCTGACGGATATTTATAGAAAGAAAGCTCTAGATGCCTTCATAGGTGGGTTGAATGGTTACCTGCCTAGATTCCTGATGGTCCATGGGCCAAAAGATCTGCCTGAGGCTTATTCCTTGTGCAACGAGTTACAAAATGTTTACATGAGGGCTGGCCCAGCTTTTGCATCGAGGAATGTTTTCCCCGGGAATCCAAGACCGGTGGGTCCGGCACCAAACCATTCGATATTTCGTCATCCTCGACCTTTTTTGAATTCGGTTAATGCTGGCTATGCAGCACAACAGCAAGGCTGTAGTATGCATACATATTGAATATCCATTGTAACTAGAGTACTTAAAGAGTACACACTGTTACACTTTGTTGCTGTGTTTATGTAAACAGAAACCCGGTCTTTAACCCGTGGCCGAAATATGGGTCGGTCGCCGCTCTCGCAGAATATGCAAGTGTCAGCATTCTGCTGAGACGCGCCGACCACTCGACATAACTCAAGTGTATGCATATGCACAATCGCCCAAGTTCAAGAGAGCATAAATATAACATATACAAATATAGTACATAAGAAATATACATAACAGTCTCTCTGCTGTCGACATATATATAGAACCTACGTAGAATGTTTAAGGTCAGATATAATCCAGCATTGGAAGCGGCAACACTGCTGCTTCCTAGAAAACAAATAAAGATTCAATAATTCAAATCAACATTATTACAAATCTACATCTACTTTACTACATGGCGACCGTGACAGTCGTCCTGTAGCTCACCAACGCAAAGATCCTGCAACAACAACAAACATATAATCGAAGAGCTACTGGAACGCAAACTATGGATGGATTTTAAATAAGCTGAATCCTGCAACAACAACAAACATATACTCGATGAGCTACTGGACGCAAACTGTGGATGGACTTTAAAAAATTAACTTAGTGAGTAGAGTGCGGACATGGCAAAAAATAGAGGCGGTGTGAGAAATAAGATAAAAAAAAGAGTAGCTAGCCTAAACTGGCAGCTTTATACACAACAACCTCCACCAGCCTGGTCGACAGCTCAAAAGCTACAAGTTGAGCTTGACCACTTAAGAGAATACTTGAAAAAATCAAAATCAGAGCCATGTTCCACTCTCTCACACATTAAAAATATCCAAAACACTAAAACAAAAACTCCTCCATCAGCAAAGCCAATACCGAGGAAGAACAAGGAATGCCCCAAGGACTGCGGGGGAATCTGGAGCCCGTACTGCATTGGGACATGCAGCCAAATATAGCCTGTGCGATGACCAGCACCGGCGACGCCTGAGCTCATAGGCCCCGGACATCAGCAGCAGCAACAACGAAAACAGCAGCAACAACGAAAACAGCAGCAACAACGAAGAACAGCAGCAACAACGAAAACAGCAGCAACAACGAAAACAGCAGCAACAACGAAGAACAACAGCAACAACGAAAACAGCAGCAGCAGCAAAAAGACGGCAGCAGCAGCAACAAACTTGGGACCGACAGCGTTACCAAGAACGCCCACCAACAAAATTTTTTTTTTTAAATTTAAAATGCACTGCGCTGCATAAAAACTACTTATAATATATAATTGTCAAAATTGAGCGGAAACATTTCTGCCCGATTAGAAGTATAGCCTGTAACGCTATACGAACAAATAGGTAGAAATCTGTAAAACCTCATTAATGAACAACAACAGAATAAGTAAATCTGTTGCAAATTTATGTAACACACAACAATTTGTCAATATACATACCAAAACCACAAAAATGGGTTTAGTAGATTTAAAATCAGTAGATTCTACAGCAAATGTAATAAATAAAGTAGAATCAAATAATATAGATTTACAATTGATTAAGATACTATTGATAATAATTGTAGTAATAATGAGCGCGAATTGTATTTACAAATTATACAAACTACACAACAAATGTTTAAAGAAAAAATATATGAGCCAAGCAAACGACTTGGACAAAATATAAATATATATATCAAGAAAGAAAGCGCACTATATTTAAGATGGTAACAAAGAAAATAAAATAAAAATAAATTACAAATATACATATATGAAATTGCTAATAATACAAAATTAATTAAAATTTAACTAAGTATGGCTAGACTGAGGACAATCAAAGAAATAAACAAGTAGAGAATCATTTCATGTTTGCAAATAATGGAATGGAATGATTTATACAAAGAGTTAAATAACATAAAAATTGACTTTGACAAATCATATAAGTCACTTACGCAAAATAGGCCGATTCAAAAAGCTACACTTACAAAACATGTAGAAATATTAGTAAACTTCTTTAATGAAGCACATATACTAATACATGGCCAAAGAGAAAAATTAAATCAGACTCATTGGTCTCAAGTATCAAAATTCTTGATCAGACTACGATCAAATTTGATATCTATTAAATCAAAGTATAATTTAGATATTTCAGTACCCACTATACTTAATACTTCTTTATCGATTGAAAAACCACAATCAACAGAAGAAAATAACACTGACCAAATAGAGTCAGAAGACCTAAACACTGATCTTAAGATAGAAGAACAGGATCTAAATAACCTTACTATTCCCGCTGTTTTGATGCCAGATCAAGATAATCTTACAGATTCTGACACTTCATCAAATAACATTACCACAATGGCACAAACAAATATCGAATTCATTAATACAGAAACTAACCTTACCAGTTTTTGATGGTAAAGCTGAAAATTTGCAAAGTTTTGTAGATGCACTACAAATATTGAATTTGATGGTGATGATGGTGTGAAGGTGTCGCTAGAAATTTATTGGAAAATGAAACATCTATATCTGAAATCATTTCCAAATTAAAACTCAATGTAAAAGGCGAAACTGTACAGGTGTTATCAGCAAAACTGATGAACTTACAGCAACGCAACAAAACTGCTAACCAATATACACAAGAGGTTGAGCAGATGACCAAAATGCTAGAAAGTGCATATATAAAAGATGGCTTATCTCTAGAGTTAGCTAGAAGCTACTCTACCCAGCATGCTGTCAAAGCCATGACTGCAAATTGCACAATAGATAAGGTAAAACTTATCATGCAAGCAGGCACCTTCAATAATATGAATGAGGCCGTCTCAAAATTTGTTAATTGTTGCACAGAGGCAACAGGGCAGCAAAACTCTGTCCTATATTACAATAATAATTCACAGCGCGGCGGAAATCGCGGACGCGGAAATTATAGAGGTAGTTTTCGCGGTCGCAACAATTACAATTACAATAACAATAATTATAATAATAACAATCATAATAACAATAATGGACGAGGCCAATATAGAGGAAACTCAAGAGGCCGTGGCAACTCAAATAGAGGCCACAACAACAATAACCAGAGCAATATAAGAGTTACCAGTAATAACTCGGAAAACTCGAATCTCCCTTTAAATGCTCAACAGTAAAAACTGCAAGGGTTCATACAATTAATCTCTGTCAGAACATATTTGTAACATTCAACCATGTGCCTACAGGAAAAGAGATTGTCTTCTTAGTAGACACAGGCGCAGACATTTCAGTAGTTAAAGAAAATTTTGATGTCTTTCATGACATACAAAGCGATTATATTATAGATATAAAAGGAATAAGTAACGAAGTGACCAAATCCAACGGGTTAACTTCTATTGAGATACAGACCACTAGATACATAATCAAACACGATTTTCATATCGTAGATCTACAATTCGCTATTCCTTGTGATGGCATATTAGGAATCGATTTTATAAAAAAATACAACTGTAAATTAGACTTCTGAAGATTGGCTTATACTTAGACCCAATAACCTAAAATTTCCAATTTATGTTCCAATAACATACACTTCTGGCAACAACACAATACTTCTGCCAGCGAGATCCCAAGTTATTAGAAAGATCGATCTAAATTCAGTAGAAGACAGTTTATTGATTCCAAATCAAGAAATTCAGCATGGTATTTACATAGCCAATACCATAGCAACACCTAAGAACGCTTTTATAAGACTACTAAATACAACGAATAAAGATCAAGTAGTCAATACAAGTAATTTATCGTTTGAATAACTTTCAAACTACGAAATAGTAAAAACTAATAGTGAAAATAGAAAGCAATCTGTATTATCTCAACTAAAGAAAAACTTTCCTCCACAATTTAAATCACAGCTTTCAAACTTATGCACCCAATATAGTGATATCTTTGAATTGGAAACCGAACCAATCAGCACAAATAATTTTTATAAACAAAAACTGAGATTAAAAGATGATGAACCAGTCTACACAAAAAACTATAGAAGCCCACACAGAAAAATGTTCATTCTTTATGCATGAGGTGACTTTTCTTGGTCATAAATGCACAGATAAAGGAATACTTCAGGATGACAAGAAATATGACGTCATCATGAATTACCCAGTCCCGCACAATGCGGATAGCGCACGACGTTTTGTAGCCTTTTGCAATTATTATAGAAGATTCATTAAAAATTTCGCCGAATATTCCCGGCACATAACAAGATTATGTAAAAAGAATGTTCCTTTTGAATGGACAGAGGAGTGCCAAAATGCATTCCAATACTTAAAAACAAAACTCATGGAACCTACTTTACTACAATATCCAGATTTCAGCAAGGAATTCTGTATAATAACTGATGCAAGTAAGCAAGCGTGTGGAGCGGTTTTAACTCAAAACCATAACGGAGTCCAACTTCCCATTGCATACGCGTCAAGAGCTTTTAGTAAAGGAGAAAGTAATAAATGTACAACTGAGCAGGAGTTAGCTGCAATACACTGGGCAATATTACATTTTCGACCATATATTTATGGAAAACACTTTACGATCAAAACAGATCACAGACCTTTAATATATCTATTCTCAATGATCAATCCGAGTTCTAAACTGACACGTATGAGGCTAGAATTAGAAGAGTACGACTTTACAGTCGAATATTTAAAGGGAAAAGATAATCATGTAGCTGATGCTTTATCAAGAATAACCATCAAAGATCTACAAAATATTACAGGAAATATAATGAAAGTCACTACGAGATATCAAAATAGACAGAAAATCCGCGCGGATAATAAAGAAATAGAATTGCCTAGGCAATCTATAGAGAAAGCTTCAAAGCCCAACGTATATGAAGTCATAAACAATGACGAAGTACGTAAAGTAGTGACCTTGCATGTAAGGAATACTCTATGTTTATTTAAACATGGTAGGAAGATTACTGCAAGATATGATGTTAGCGATTTATATACCAATGGAATCCTAGACCTAGGACAATTTTTCCAAAGGCTTGAAATGCAAGCCGGTATAAACAAAATCAGCCAACTCAAAATGGCACCGTGGGAAAATATCTTTGAACATGTTTCAATAGATAATTTTAAAGAAATGGGCAATAAAATATTGAATAAATTAAGAGTAGCGCTACTCAACCCGGTGACCCATATAGAAAAACAAAAAGAAAAAGAAGCTATACTGTCTAAATTCCATGACGATCCAATACAAGGAGGTCATACAGGCATTGCAAAAACCTTGGCCAAGGTCAAAAGACATTATTTTTGGAAAGGTATGACTCGAGATATCACTGAGTACATACGAAAATGTCAAAAATGCCAATTAGCTAAAATTACAAAGCACAATAAGACTCCATTGATAATAACTGATACGCCAATAAATGCTTTCGACAGGGTGATAGTAGACACTATTGGTCCACTACCCAAATCAGAAAATGACAACGAATATGCAATCACTTTAATATGTGACCTAACTAAATATTTAGTTGCCCTACCAGTTCCAAATAAAAACGCGAACACTGTCGCTAAAGCAATTTTTGAATCATTTATTCTAAAGTACGGTCCAATGAAGACGTTCATTACGGACATGGGAACAGAATATAAGAATTCAATTATAAATGATCTATGCAAATATTTAAAAATTGAAAATATAACATCTACCGCACACCACCACCAGACGGTTGGAACAATAGAACGCAGTCATAGAACTTTCAATGAATACATACGCTCTTACATATCGGTTGATAAAACTGATTGGGACGTATGGCTTCAATACTTCGTTTTCTGTTTCAACACTACACCCTCAATGGCACATAATTACTGTCCATATGAGTTACTATTTGGTAAAACAAGTAATCTACCAAAACAATTTAATAGCATAGATAATATAGAAACCATATACAATATAGATGATTATGCTAAAGAAAGTAAATATAGATTAGAAATAGCATATAAAAGAGCTAGAATAATGTTAGAAAAAAATAAGAAAAATAATAAGATACTATATGATCAGAAAGTAAACAACATAGATATATCAGTAGGAGATAAAGTCTTGTTAAGAAATGAAACAGGTCATAAGTTAGATTATAAATACACTGGTCCGTATAAAGTATCGGAAATAGGAGATAACAATAACATAATAATAACAAATAATAAAAACAAAAAACAAACAGTACATAAGGATAGGTTAAAAATGTTTATTTCATAATTGTGTTTAGTATGGCCATGCTAAAACAAAAGCACTATTTTAAATTTGAATATTATTTGTAATTTCATATAAACGCTATAAATAAAAAAAAAAAAAAAAAAATCAATTTGTTACTTAAAAACCAATTTCTTAAGCACATCGTATAAAATAACTCCATTATATTACGTTATTTTTCAAAAGGAGGGAGATGTAGTATGCATACATATTGAATATCCATTGTAACTAGAGTACTTAAAGAGTACACACTGTAACACTTTGTTGCTGTGTTTATGTAAACAGAAACCCGGTCTTTAACCCGTGGCCGAAATATGGGTCGGTCGCCGCTCTCGCAGAATATGCAAGTGTCAGCATTCTGCTGAGACGCGCCGACCACTTGACAAAACTCAAGTGTATGCATATGCACAATCGCCCAAGTTCAAGAGAGCATAAATATAACATATACAAATATAGTACATAAGAAATATACATAACAGTCTCTCTGCTGTCGACATATATATAGAACCTACGTAGAATGTTTAAGGTCAGATATAATCCAGCATTGGAAGCGGCAACACTGCTGCTTCCTAGAAAACAAATAAAGATTCAATAATTCAAATCAACATTATTACAAATCTACATCTACTTTACTACAAGGCCACATGAACATTGATACCCCTTCTCGACCACCATACACTCCGAGATACGGAGTTCAACCGGCAAGACCTGCGCTGAAACTGGAATCTAACCAGTGAGGGCACTCCCAGAGGTCGAACGTGCCCGCATCAGGCAGTTTCAAGAGAACCTTCAGCGGTAACGCCAATCCATTTAAAAAGTCTCAACGACTTTACCATTTGGAAGCCCCTACCGAAGTCCCGTGTTCATCCAATGATGAAGATACTTTAGAAGCGGTTAATTGTGCGACAACTTACGAGATGTCTGATCAAGCAGTTAAAACTAGTCTGCCCGGACACTCATCACAAGAGAATGAGTCGGACCAAACTGGTGAACAATTGGCACAGTTAGATGAGGGGCAGGTAAATTTTATGACGAATGCTTCTCTAGCGTACCATATATAGAGTATGGTACGAGTGATGGGGCTAAGCTTCAGTTTCTAATAGACACTGGAGCCAACAAGAATTTTATTTGCGTTTTAACAAAGAGGTAGTCGAGCAGGATAACAGAGTTACAGTAAAGACGCGAACGGGAAAATTTTTCCACAAGTCCCACGTGAAAAAGTTCGGACACATATGTTACTGTTTTCTTCTTCTTCTATGCCAAGCAGAGGACGCTGTATCCTTATCACCATCCACAGGCTTGCCTTTCTTTAAATAATTGTTTGACTGTCAATTTCATTTAGACTTAAGCAAAATTTGTTAGCATTAAGTGAAAAACTTTTTATTGTATTACTAGCCCACTACTCAAAATTAGCATTCCATTACTATCATTATTCTTAATATCGACGCGAGCGATTCACATCTTTAAATACGACGGCCCATTGGTAACTTTAAAGCAAGGCAGCGGGTGGAGAGTTGACGGGTATTTCAACTTGATCCACATGGTAGACTTGGAGGAAATCGAAGCAGCCATTGAAACAACGAGGAATGAAGCGCGGCAACTGAACGCGGGACAGATCCGAGTGCTGACGTTCCATCATCTGGAGCGTAAGGAAGGCTCGGTCAATCGACTGGCTTGGATCGGTCTGGAAATGGATTGCAGGATCACCAGACGTCTCGGATTGGAATGCCATCCTCAACGTACGAGAACAATAATCAACAGTATCGAATCAACGACAAGCTCTTCGAGACGTCATGGAAATCCCTAGAAGCGCTCAACACGATGACCGAGAGAGTCAACGCTATCGACAACAACGATCAGGCTGCCACGATTGTTCTGCATAAAGCAATGTTACTGGAGAGTCAGGTGGGTGAACTGAGCAGAGCTGGCCAGTTTGCGAAGGCGGGCCTAGTAAACATTAATCTACTAGCGAGGCGGAGATACGAGCGCTCCTCAAAGAAATGGACTCGTTATCATACCAGAGTGCCGTGGAAACCACAGAGTTCGCGAAGCCTATCATTGTAACGAATGGCACCGCGCTA
Organism: Drosophila aldrichi; assembly: GCA_035045965.1. NCBI lineage: Eukaryota > Metazoa > Arthropoda > Insecta > Diptera > Drosophilidae > Drosophila > Drosophila aldrichi. The sequence goes on along the minus strand of JAWNOM010000341.1, from coordinate 1,108,387 downwards.
CTGTATGTATTGGCGCTGCCAAAGGTTGTTGCTAAGGAGTACCAGATGTTGGTCATCCGACCGGCGATCCGCTCGAACAAGAAAATCGACGCTAACTTTGGAAAGTTGTTGGCGGCCCCGGGCGAGACATTCGCTATAACTAAGGACTGCCTTACAATAGGCAACACCAGCGTCTGTGCGGAAGAGCATCTGACCCCATTGAGCGAATCGGACTGCATCCCAAAAACACTAAAGGGAGGAAACGCCGAGTGCCATTACGTGACAGCTAGTCGACGAGTAGAGCTACTAGAGGACGGAACACTGTTTCTCACCAACTATAACGGAACCATCTACACGGAAGGCCAAAGCTACAGCCTCGACGGAACGTATCTGTTCCAGTTCGCAAACGAGGCGATAACTGCGGACAACAAGACGTTCAGAAGCCACAAAAAGAGGACATCACTTCGGTCGATCACAAAGATGCTTGATCTGCGGGACGCAGATATTTAAGGGGGGAGGAGTTAACACCAGCCAGTGCGCAGCACTGCTTCTTATCCCCTGCCCCTGCCCACAACGTCTCAAATCTGACCACTTCGCCCCACGCCTTGATTACCCACTTGACAACAGACAACTGGAAGGTTAGTTCCAGACGATTCGCCGAATCATTCGGACATAATTAACCAAAACTAACAAAACATTTGATCATTAAAAGTTATAACGCTCTATTGAAGTCCTTTGTGTTCTTATTTGTTGAATTATGTTCACCCCAATTAGCTTCTTCTAGTAAGTATACACCAAGATATGGTTGCCATCCTTGCAATACGGCGATGGCACCTCCAATGAACCCTGGAATGCGACTGTCGATCCTTGAAACGACAAGAGCATTCCTTAACTTAGCGACTACTTATAAACAAATCGCCTCAGCAACAATCATCCCATCGTCCACTTATATAAACGAGTCGCACTCCAACGCATCGAACCCTACTCGTGGGAACTGCATATTCAGCATATTTGGGAGTCACCAACGATCAGGCCACTCACTTCACCAAGATCACGCCACCGATATACATCGATATACATTTCTAGCTATATAAGACAAACAAATTTTCAATCACAGCTCAGCTTTAATTCAGCTCTAAGACCACTTGTACTCTGTTATGAGTTATTAAGAATAAATAATTTTTTTTATTCAAACTATAACGTTGGTCTTATTATTGGCGCAGCCGGTAGGATTAGTTTGGTGAATAATTAAGATCATCATTACTAATCCGCTAAAGTACTACGTGACCTCTCGCGTGTGCAACCAGACTTCTAGTTAAAATATAGACCCGCTGGACTATTTAGAAGTTCTGCGTAGTGGATATCAACCACTACATAACATTTGTGTCCGGGACTTACATATCTCTCGATCCCAAAAAGTCATAAGTGTTATATCAAAAAAAAAAAAAAAAAAAAAAATTAACAACCCGTTCAACTATAAACGATTAATCCAACTAAGTGAAATAATCGAGTGAACGAACAATTCAATCACAATTAAATGCCAACTGTGTGCAAGTTAAAAGTGAATTAACAATCAAAAGAACAGAAACCCACTCACAATTTCGTGCCAACTGTGTGTAACTTAATAGTGAGTTAACTATATAAAAAAAAAAAAAAAAAAAAACCTCTCAAACGAACAAGTACTTGAGAACCAATTAAACGACTCCACCTTGACTCTGGAATTGTCGGAGACCCACCTCAATCAGGCCCTAACTCTTCTAAGGCAGTTGCCTACATTCGACGGTGACACCAATGGATTAAGTGCTTTCATCAGACGTATCGATTACATAATGCAACTATATCCAACAAAGGACGTCCGCTAGCATAGCTTAATGTATGGAACCATCGAGATGCTACTAACTGGAGCAGCACAACGAGTGTCCCAACTCACACAATGCAATGAATAATACTGTAAAAGAAGTTATTACTAGAAAGTTACCAGATAGGCTCTATATGACCTTAGCGAAGTTTGATATTTCAACTGTTTCTAATTTAAAACAAGTAGCCCAAAATATTATATGAAAATAGTTTCGCAGACAAACCCAAGTACTCTTCGAAGCCAACCGATTCCCAAACTTATTCTAAACAAAACCAAACTCAAACAAATTATAAACCAACCCAAAATCAAACGAATTACAAACAAAATAACTATCAATCCACTTCAGCAGGACAGAATAGTCCTACTAGCCAACAACTTTATACTGATTTCCGTAACAAATTAAATCACGAAACGCAACAAAATCCTCTAAACTATCAACAGACCACTCAAACTCAAAGTCCTTTCCCTAACCAACCAACTAAACGAGTTAGAGAAAGCAACAGCGGACAGACTAAAATGGATTGGTCAGAAAGTTTTCATCAATCTGCCTCGGATCAAACCAGACCGATAACACCAATCGAACAAACGCCTACATCAGACTCATCTTAAGTAATACACCCCTTAAATGCAAATAGACACAGGTTCTTCCATAAACCTTATTAATAAAAACTTTTTCAATTTCCCAGGCACTAAAAAATATCTAAAAGTCCAAACCATAAAAGGTACAATAGAACTCAATAAAAGCGTTTTATTCGCAAGCAGCAAACTCTGCCCCACTATACAAAAATTCTATTGTTACAATTTCTCAGACAGTTACGATATACTATTCGGTAGAAATTACCTCTCGGCATCCAAAGCCATCATTAACTATGCAGAAGATAATATAACCATAGAGATACACGTTCAAATTCAAATATTATAAGGAAATTGCCAATGAAACCCCTTACCCTCCAACAGAATTCTCAGCCTTCGAGAAAATATAACAAATGACCCAATACTAATCTATCCAGATTTCAACAAAACTGTCAACTAACTTTTACAAGCATAGTCAAACACAAGATTAGAACAACTGACCAAATTCCGATTCACTCAAAACCGTTCCGTTAAGGTCCGAAAGAAAAGAAAGAATTAAATGCCCAAATTCAACAACTTCTTGATCAAAATGTAATCAAACCTAGCTATTCGCACTGGAGCTCTCCGACATTTCTCTTAGCCAAAAATAAAGATAAGTCTAATCTCGAAAAATGGAGATTGGTTATCGATTATCGAAAACTTAACGAAAAAACAATCAAAGATAAATACCCAATGCCCAATATTAATGACATCTTAGATAGAATAGGCAAGGCAAAATACTTCACAGCCTTAGATCTGACCAGCGGATACCATCAAATTGAGATGCATCCGAAAGACATGGACAAGACAGCTTTTTCCACAATGGATGAACACTACGAATTTCTTAGGATGCCTTTCGGCTTAACCAATGCCCCCGCCACTTTTCAAAGAGTAATGGATAATATGTTGTCTAATATATCTTGACGATATAATTATATTTTCATCCTCACTCCAAGGTAGAGCTTACATGCAGTCTTCACCATACTAAACAACGCAAATTTAGAACTCCAGCCTAACAAGTCCGATTTTCTAAGAAAAGAGATAGAATACCTAGGCCACATAATAACAAATAATGGTATTAAACCTAATCCTAACAAGTAAGAAAGCTCTAGTCGAGACTGCTCAACTAGGAAATCCCCTGAACCCTTCGGAGAACTGATATTTCAATAATTCTTCCCGTCTTTCTGCTTACAAAAAACACACACACACACACACACATGCATATTCACACATAGGCGAGCACGCATAAACACGCATGGGCTGCAGTGTGGGCTTCTCATGGAAACTTAATTGTTTAATAACTTTTGTGGATGTACGTTCTTCATGAAACTTTAAGATTGTGATTATATCATTACTCTGCGTGTATATGCCGAAGCTCAAGTCTCTAGTATTTGAAATACGCCTTTTACAAAGGTGAGGGTGAGGGGGTGGATATAGGGGTGGAGGGTGAATTATAACAAAAATCGAAATTCTATAAAGTACATATGAGTCTACATTTAAAATTTGAAGACTCTAGCTCTAAAGATGTGGGAGATATAATTTAATAATTGACTTTCGATAAGGCTTTTTATCGATAAAAAAGCAATCGGACGAGTTATCGTTTTTTTGTGATAAACTCGATATGCGCGTGCTATACACGGACATTTAAAAAAAAAGTTGAAGTCTCTAGCTATTGTATCTTCGGAAATCGACGCGTTCAAACATACGGACAGACGGACGGACAGGGCTAAATCAACTTATCTCGTCGCCCTGATCTGCCACGCCTCCTTCTACCTGTTACATATTTTTAACAAAACCATTATACCCTGATTTCCCATTTTCAATGGGTATGAGAGCTAGAGACTTGCATTTTTTTATACCCTGAACCCATTGAAAATGGGAAATCAGGGTATAATGGTTTTGTGAAAAGTATGTAACAGGCAGAAGGAATCATCGCAGACCCCATAAAGTATATATATTCTTGATCAGGACGATGAGCTGAGTCGATATAGCCCTGTCCGTCTGTCCGTCCGTCCGTCCGTCCGTCCGTCTGTCCGTCCGTCCGTCCGTCCGTATGAGTGCGTCGATCTCAGAAGTTATAAGAGCTAGAGAGCTGAAATTTTGTATGTAGACTCGTGTATACCATACGCAGTACGAGTTTATCATATTTTTTCGATAACTCATTCGATATCTTTTTTATCGAGGATAATCGATAAATTGATATTGTTTTTTCAGCCTAATTTCAACACTTTTAGACATAGAGTCTTCAGATTTGTTGTGTACATACATTTGATGGATACACACATTTTGCCATTTACAGATTTTGGATACCACGCCCCCTTCGCCCCCAATTCATAAAAAACGTATTTCAAGTACTAGAGACTTGTGCTTTGGAGTGTACACACATTTACACATTATGATCACGTTCTGAAAGTTTCATTAAGATCATACGTCTACAAAAGAAATTATTCAACAAATAAATTCGCATAATGTGGCCCACACTGCAGCGCTGCCCAAGCGCAGTCGCTGCGTGTGGGTGGATGTATGTGTATGTATGTATGCATGAAAGAAGTGCAGAATGATTAGAATATCAGATTGGAGGGTTCAGGGTATCTCCTAGTCGAGCAGTCTCGACTAGAGCCTTCTTACTTGTTTTTAAATGACCGTATATACAGTGCGGATGTCGAGTTATTATTATACCCTGAACCCATTGAAAATGGGAAATCAGGGTATAATGGTTTTGTTAAAATGTATGTAACAGGCAGAAGGAGGCGTGGCAGACCCCACAAAGTATATATAGTCTTGATCAGGGCGACGAGATAAGTTGATTTAGCCCTGTCCGTCTGTCTGTCTGTCCGTATGTTTGAACGCGTCGATTTCCGAACCTATGAGAGCTAGAGACTTGATTTTTTTTTTTTAAATGACCGTATATACAGCGCGGATGTCGAGTTTAGCTTTAGAATTCGATAAATTATCCCGTTATATTTTTATCGAATAAAAACATTCAAGTTCAAATCAGATGCCAGTACAGCTAATTGTGAATGATTTTTCATTTTTTTAAATTTGTCAAATATTCAATGGAATATGTAGATCATATGCTGAAAGTTTCATTAAATTCCGTTAAGTCTATCAATTTTGAAAAAATCATTAAATATTAGGCCAATTAACAAACGCACATGCAGCAGCCACAACAGTTTTTCTATAAGTGTGCACACATCCATTCAAAGAAACAAATGTGAATTTTTATTAGTTTGCTTCAGGGTAGTATCTAGTCGAGCACTCTCGACTAGAGTTTTCTTACTAGTTCTCATTAAGAATTAGTTTTAAAAATATTTGTTGTTTTAAAATTGTACTAAACCTGGACGAGTTAATTGAAAATTTGGGAAAATTAAAAGTGACTACGAATAATTAAGAAATGGATAACAATCTAACAGCAGATATTATAGCTCAACTGATAGCAACTCAAACCAGAGCACTTCAAGACCAAATTACAGAATTAAAATCGCAATTAACATTATCATCTAATAATGAACAATAATTTAGAGCAACAGTAATCAATGAAGCGATTCGATGCGATTAATCGTTCGATATAATTAAATCTTTACCTGAGTTCTCAGGAAGCCAGAACGCATATGTAAGCCGGCGCGAAGCAGCTTGCGGCGCTATGCGAATGTATAAAGAAGGCAGTAGAAGATACGTAGGTGCTTTATCAATACTTAGAAACAAGGTCACTGGTAGGGCAAACGATGTCCTAACCAATCACGGAACCGTACTTAACTTTGAGGCGATACTTGCTAGATTGGATTTTGCATACAGGGTCCGATGCATATTTTGGAACAAGAATTAAGCGTATTACGACAGGGTAACTTATCAGTTCTTGACTATTACAATTTGGTAAAAAAAAAAAAAAAATTAACTCAAATAATAAACAAAACTGTCATGACACATATAGCGACAAAGCCAATTTAATTAATGAATTAAATACTAAAAACAGGGATAATGCTTTGCGAGTTTTTATAATAGGCTTTAACGGCTCATTATCCAATATTTTGTTTTCTCTTAACCCAGAAAACCTTCCAAATGCTTTAGCAAAAGCTCAGGAACTAGAAGCAAATCATCAAAGAGCTAATTTCGCTTATAAATTCGCAGCAATCACATGCAAATAAAACTGAACAAACGAAACAAAAAAAAAAAAAAAAAAAAACAAATCTGATTAACATTAACATGAACTTCAAGAGGAATAAGCATAAAATGAAGAAAGCTAAAAAGAGCAGACAACAGAAATTGTCGGTATCCTCTACAAGCACTTCCATATGCAAAGTAAATCATTCCATTGATAAAATGGTTAACCTCGCAAATCTTGAAGAACAAATTATCCAGGAAATTAAAACCAAGCACTCCCAAATACAAACATCTCTTCCTTTTAGAACAGATATAAGAGGTGAAATCAGAACATTAACAGAAACTAGTAAACAATACCCTTACCCCCATTCAATTAATAACTTCGTTAATAAATAAATTAAGAGGATGTTAAATGAGAAAATAATAAGGCCAAGTAGAAGCCCTTATAACTCTCCAGTATGGGCTGTAGGAAAAAAGGGTTTTAATGAAGATGACACACCAAAACACAGATTGGTCATCGATTATAAGAAACTGAATAGCAATACACTCCCTGATGCCAGATCCCTCGGTAATACTATCTAACTTAGGTAAAGCCAAGTTCTTCTCAACTATTGATCTAGAGTCTGGTTTTCATCAGATCTCGATGAAAAACGCAGACATTGAAAAAACCGCATTTTCTATTAATAATGGAAAATATGAATCTCTTCGCTTGCCATTTGGACTTGCGAACGCACCTAGCATTTTCCAAAGAGCTATGGACAATATTTTACGCGGTAAAATTGGTAAAACTTGCCACATCTATATAGATAACATAATAGTCTTTTCAGAAAATATCGAACAACATTTCAACGACCTACAAGAAATCATTGAAATATTATTTAAAGCCAAGATGTAAATATCTCTAGAAAAATCTGAATTCTTTAAGAAAGAATTCGAATTCCTAGGATATATGGTATCTCATAATATTATCACAACCGCCCCAAAAAGATAGAAACTATTTTGAAATATCCCCCTCCCAATAACTTGAGAGAATTACGAAGCTTCTTAGGTCTAACTAATTATTACAGAAAATTGGTACAAAACTACGCAAGTATAGCCAAGCCACTGACAAAACTGCTACAAGGCCATAATGGTATGATTTCAAAACACATGTCGAAAAAAAAAAAAAACAAATATATCTCTAAACGACGAAACCCATTCAGCATTCGAAACTTTAAAATCCTATTTAGCTACAAAGGTTGAATTAACTCAACCAGACTAATCCAAAAAGTTTGTTCTTACTACAGACGCTTCCGACATCGCTATAGGCGCCGTCCTTTCACAAGAAAATAAACCAATAACATTCATTTCAAAAACTTTAAATAAAACAGAGAGAAATTATGCAACAAACGAAAGGGAATTATATGCCATAGTCTGGGCATTAAAAAATCTTCGTAATTATTTATATTGTGGTATGCACATATCGTGAGCTCACTGCGCTCACCACTATGTCAAGTATATACTTTCTATATACCAATAATTGTTTACACTAGAAGGCAACGACACTTACTCATTATTGCATAAATTTATTCATATTCAAGTGCAGTTCAAGTACACCGAAATATGACATACTAAGAGTGTATCGAACCCCAAACCAGCCGACGCAGCATGAATACCATGCAGTGACCGCTTGCAGAATATATGTATGTGCATAACACGCTTTACTCCAATAGCTTACTTTTCACTTCTTATATATAAGCTACCTATGTTAGTATTACATATTACATATACATATACAACAGGCAGCGCTGCCACTGAAGCCAGCGACACCCCAGGTTAAGTTATACTTAAATGTGTATCAAAAGAACAGAAAAAACAGAACAATAAAGTCGTCGGAAGCGATAGCTACAGTCGCTCCTATCAACGAAAACAAATCCCGTGCGTTTCCCTTCCTTACATGGCGACCGTGACATGGGTTCTGGAGGACCTAGGACTATAAACTGAACATCGGGGGACATGTTAAGCGGCAAAAAGAGGAACCAAAAACTCAGCGAACGGAGGACAACTGGATAAATAAAGAATATTATTGGAACCCAAAATACACAGTGAGTAGTGTGGAATGTGTAAAAGAGGTGGAGTGGTACAGCGGTTGAAAGCCAGAAAGGCTGAAATCTTAAAACTGTTAAACAGCAAAGATTTAATAAATTGGAACAGCTCGGTGAAATTACATGCCGAAGTTGAGTTTATAAAAAACCAATTAGAAACCCGCAAAACTCCACCAGCATCAACAAACACATCCACCTACACTGCAATTCAGAATATAACAAAACGTAAACTAATACAAACTCCTCCTAAATGCAAGGAACTCCCAAAGCTGAGGAAAACCTGCCCGAACGACTGCGAGGAACCACTGTGCTCTCCCTTTTGTGAATACACCTGCGCAGCCAGCACCGGTGCCAAATCGTAGCCAGCCAGATCACGGAAAAAAGATCCGAGTTTCCAAGTGCGCGCAACAATAATTTTAGTTTTTATACACTAATAACAATGCACTGCGATGCATAACACACACAAATAACTTTGTAAAATTGAGCGACATTAAAGTTGCCCGATTAGAGTAGGCCCGTAAAGCCATACGCAAATAATAGGTAGGAAATATGTAAAAGCACATACACTCAGAGCTGTTAATTATTTGAAATGGAAGCATTTCAAATGTAAATATAAAAATACCTATTTTGCATTTTGCATTTCGATGGCTTTTTTTAAAAACTATTTTGCATTTACATTCAGATGGGTTTTTTTTATTATCTTGCATTTTCAAAATGCAAAATGGTTCAAATTTTTTGTATTTAAATTTTTATTTTGATTATCGAAATCATCCCTGATCGCGAATATGTGGCGGTCGGGTAATAGGGTAATCGATTACAAGGAAACGTCACTTACAAATACCACTGTTGTTTGGTCAGTGCAAATACGTTAACTTACTTAAAATATGAAGACAATAGTTTGGAATCTTTAAATCAATTTCCTATCATAAAGACTATATTTCTCAAGTTTAATACTAGTTTACCAAGTTCAGCCCCCGTTGAAAGACTTTTTTCCTATGGTGGAATGATAATGCGGCCACATAGACGCAGCATGAAAGATGATTTATTTGAAAAAATTGTCGTTTTAAAATCAACAAGTTAATATTTAAGTTATTTTTTACAAAGAAAAAATTACCAACTTTTGAATTACATATGTATATGTATGCAAATTAAGCAAATGAATCATGCTAGAACTATAAACAATTTTTGTAAAAAAATCTCGATTGTGTTTATAATTTGAAAATACAATAGTTACAAAAAAGCATTTATTTGAAAAAAAAAAAAAACATTTTCAAAATACCTATTTTGCATTTTACATTCAAATACCTTTTTTGAAAATCCATTTTGCATTTGCATTCAAATGGAAAAATTTTAAAACCATTTCCATTTTATATTCGAATGCTTTTTATAAACCATTTTTAACAGCTCTGCATACACTCATGTACCAATGTATAAACTATAATAGCATCAACAAATCAGTAGAAACGACTTTAGAATCATTTAAAACCACAAAAATTACAAAATACAAAACTCCAAAGATGGGTTTAATAGATACAAAGACAGTGGGCTCCACTGCGAATGTTATTAATAAAGTTGAAGTAGAGACTCAAGATCTTTTTACGATAACTGTACTGTTAAGCATAATTTTTGCAATAATGACAGCTACTTTGCTATTTAAAGTTTATAAAATACACAGTATATGTTAAAAAAAAAAGATATTTAAGTAAGGAAAATGATCTTGATAAGGTCTAAATAGAACTAATAATTATAATCATAACAAAACAAGTAAGAAAGCTCTAGTCGGGACTGCCCGACTAGGAAATCCCCTGAACCCTTCGGAGAACTGATATTTCAATAGTTCTCCGCGTCTTTTTGCTTACAAAAAACACACACACGCATACATAGGCACATATAGGCACGCACGCATAAACACGCATGGGCTGCAGTGTGGGCTTCTCATGGAAACTTAATTGTTTAATAACTTTTTTTGTGGACGTACGTTCTTCATGAAACTTTTAGATTATGATTATAACATTACTATGCGTGTATATGCCGAAGCTCAAGTCTCTAGTATTTGAAATACGCCTTTTACAAAAGTGAGGGTGAGGGGGTGGATATAGGGGTGGGGGTGAATTATAAAAAAAACCGAAATTCTATATTCTACATATGAGTCTACATTTTAAATTTGGAGACTCTAGGTCAAAAGATGTAGGAGATATAATTTTATAACTGGCTTTCGATAAGGTTTTTCATCGATAAAAAAATAATCGGACGAGTTATCGATTTCTAGTGATAAACTTGATATGCGCGCGCTATATACGGACATTTTAAAAAAAAGTTGAGGTCTCTAGCTATTGTAGCTTCGGAAATCGACGCGTTCATACATACGGACGGACGGACGGACGGACGGACGGACGGACGGACGGACAGACAGACGGACAGGGCTAAATCAACTTATCTCGTCGCCCTGATCAAGAATATATATACTTTGTGGGGTCTGCCACGCCTCCTTCTCCCTGTTACATACTTTTAACAAAACCATTATACCCTGATTTCCCATTTTCAATGGGTTCAGGGTATAAAAAAATGTTCCAATAAAGATGTATGTAGATAAAAGCTATTTTTAATAAATTTTCAAATTTTTGGTATCAACTTAAAATAACTGAAGCATAATGAAAACAGAATTGAAAATTACAGAATTAGATAACAGATATGGAATGGCAACAAATATATGCCACATTAAAGAAATTAAGACGAAATTTTCTAGATCATATAAATGTATCACCCAAAATAGTACGCAAGTTGAAACAATCAACAAACATGCAAAGATATTAGTAGAGTGTTTTAATGAAGCACGAATACTAATACATAATCACAGGGAGAAACTAAATCAAACTCACTGGTCAAGCAGTATCTCGATTACTGGTCAAACTCCGATCAAATTTAGTATTAGTACAAAGAAGGTATAATTTAGACATTTCGATACCGACAATATTGAATACCCCTTTGACAGTAACCACTAGTGAAGAATCGAAGAATGACCAAGTAGATATAGATTCAGATGAATCTGAATCAGACCATAGCAGTGACACAGAAATAAAAGAGAAAGATTTACAAGACCTAACAATACCAGCGGTACTAAACTTACGTAATAAATCGACTACAGAACAAGAATTAGCAGCAATACACTGGGCGATAAAACATTTCAGACCTTACATTTAAGGAAGGCATTTCTTCGAAAAACGGATCATAGACCACTAGTAAGTTAACACAATCGACCAGCAAAGCATAAATATTCAAGTTGATCAGCCGTTCCCAGCGGATATTGCACAACAGCAGCAGTGGCTCCAACGCGCAACAATGTTGTTGCCCAAGGCAATGTGATGCCTCACATAATATGCAATGTCAGCATAATCAGGGTTTAGGGCTAGCTTTGATTATAAGAATTTATGTCACTTTACTTTAGTTGATTTTTGGAAATAAAGAACGTCGGTCATCACCACGGAATTATTCAAGTCTTCTCATTACGTGCAACACCGCACACAAGTGTTAATACCGCAACACCGTACAAGGTATCACCCCGCTACATAGTGATCTACAACCAATTCAAGATAAAGAACACCGCTACAGCGTATGTGTTAATTTATTTAAATATTACAAAGCGAAAAATTATAACGAACGAACTCGAAAAAAAAGAAAAAGGAAAAATAACAACGAAATTAAACTTCGATTAAAATAAGCATTCAGTGAGATAAATACCCCACAAGTGCAAAAAAAAACAAGTAAGAAGGCTCTAGTCGAAACTGCTCGACTAGAGGATACCCTGAACCCTCCAAACTGATATTCTAATCATTCTGCACTTCTTTTATGCACACATACATACTCATGCATACACACACACGCATAAGCCCGCGCTCTGCTAACTGCGCACTAAGCAGCGACTGCGCTTGGGCTGCGCTGCAGTGTGGGCAATATTATGAGAATTTATTTGTTGAATAATTTCTTTTGTAGACGTATGATCTTAATGAAACTTTTAGAATATAATCATAACGTGTAAATGTGTGTACATTCTGAAGCACAAGTCTCTAGTACTTGATACGCGTTTTTTACGAATTGGGGCCGAAGGGGGCGTGGTATCCAAAATCTGTAAATGACAAAATGTGTGTATCCATCTAATGCGTATACACAGTAAATCTGAAGTCTCTATGTATAAAAGTGTTCAAATTAGACTGAAAAAACAATATAAATTTATCGAATATCCTCGATAAAAAGATATCGAATGAGTTATCGAAAAAATTTGATAAACTTGTACTGCGTATGGTATACACGAGTCTACATACAAAATTTCAGCTCTCTAGCTCTTATAACTTCTGAGATCTAGGCGTTCATACGGACGGACGGACGGACGGACGGACAGACGGACAGGGCTATATCAACTCAGCTCGTCACCCTGATCAAGAATGTATATACTTTATGGGGTCTGCCACGCCTCCTTCTGCCTGTTACATACTTTTCACAAAACCATTATACCATGATTTCCCATTTTCAATGGGTTCAGGGTATAAAAAAAAAAAAACAACAAGACAACTAAAACGCATAACCAAAACGAAAACAAGTAAGAAAGCTCTAGTCGAGACTGCTCGACTAGGAAATCCCCTGAACCCTTCTTTTTGCTTACAAAAGAAACACACACACACATACATAGGCACATATAGGCACGCACGCGTAAACACGCATGGGCTGCAGTGTGGGCTTCTCATGGAAACTTAATTGTTTAATAACTTTTTTTGTGGACGTACGTTCTTCATGAAACTTTTAGATTATGATTATAACATTACTATGCGTGTATATGCCGAAGCTCAAGTCTCTAGTATTTGAAATACGCCTTTTACAAAAGTGAGGGTGAGGGGGTGGATATAGGGGTGGGGGTGAATTATAAAAAAAACCGAAATTCTATATTCTACATATGAGTCTACATTTTAAATTTGGAGACTCTAGGTCAAAAGATGTAGGAGATATAATTTTATAACTGGCTTTCGATAAGGTTTTTCATCGATAAAAAAATAATCGGACGAGTTATCGAAATTATGTGATAAACTCGATATGCGCGTGCTATATACGGACATTTTAAAAAAAAGTTGAAGTCTCTAGCTATTGTATCTTCGGAAATCGACGCGTTCAAACATACGGACAGACGGACAGACGGACAGACGGACATGGCTAGATCAACTTATCTCGTCGCCCTGATCAAGAATATATATACTTTGTGGGGTCTGCCACGCCTCCTTCTCCCTGTTACATACATTTAACAAAACCATTATACCCTGATTTCCCATTTTCAATGGGTTCAGGGTATAAAAAGAGAGAAGCAGTTCACCAGGAAAGCAGCATTAAACGAAGCAGTACACCGACGAAGCAGTTTTACCAGGAAAGCAGTATCCAACGAAGCAGTACATCAACGAAGCAGTACGCACCACCACCACGAAGCAGCTCATCAGCAAAGAAATACACAACATACAGTCTACTAACATAATATAAGAACATATGAGTAGGGTGTTCATTTCAAAAAAAAGAAGAAATTAAAGAATAAAAACAAATAAAAATACAATTTCAACCTTTAAATATTAATTATTAATAATAAAAAAACGCAGTACGCAAAATCCCCTGTCTTTACTTGCACCCTATGAGTGATAGTGAAATACACGATTTAATAACAAATTTCCAAAAAATTTACAACACGGAAAATTTAAAAATGTCTTTGAATTCAGATCAATTAAAAGCCATAGTGGAAGGCGCAGTCGCAAGCGCTTTAGCTGCTCAAAAAGATAACTTTGAAAGAAAATTAAACGAAATTGAGCAACGTATAAATTCAGTACAGGTTAGCACACCCGAGGTAGAAACTTTCAAGGACACAGAAATCAGAATAGGTGTTATTTGCAATGAAACCCTTGACATCATGAAATCCCTCCCGGACTTTGAAGGAAAAAACGAAACTTATGTATCTAGGAGAAAGGCTGCGCATATCGCATACAAGGTATATGAGAAATACGATAGTAGCTCAAAGCATTATCAAGCTTTGGGAATATTAAGAAACAAAATTAAGAACGCTGCCGATATGGTACTCTCTTCCTTCGACACTCCTCTAAATTTTAAGGCCATTATAAATCGGTTAGATTTCACGTACTCCGACAAACGACCGATATACTTAATTGAACAGGAGATGTCAACACTCCGTCAAGGAAATTTGACACTACTGCAGTACTACGACGAGGTAGAAAAGAAACTGACTTTACTTATAAATAAGACAATCATGACCTACGACACCACCGTTGCCTCTTCGCTAAATGAGAAATATAGAGCAGACGCCCTGCGAGTATTCATCTCAGGAACCAAGAAGGCCTTAAGTGATGTCTTATTCTCAGCTAGACCAATCGATCTTCCCTCTGCATTGGCATTGGCTCAAGAAGTTGAGTCAAATCATGAACGTTATATGTTCGCCACAAATTTCGCCCGCAGTATAGAAGAAAAAGCGCAGAGAATCGAACAAAGACAGCAAGTCAGAGACAAGACTCTAGCTCAAGACCCAAAACACAACCAACCAGGAAAAAGCCCACACTACAAAAGACCAGAATTCTCACCACAACAGGAACAGGTACAACCAATGGACGTTGACTCATCTTCTCGCTTTAGACAGGCTACGCAATACCAACAAAACGCGACCTCCTCGAAACAGACTCAGTGGCCAACCCAACAACAACACACTCAATACGAAAGCTACAATAACCAGGGACAGGCAAACAAACGACCAAACAACGGTAGCGCACGGTTCACAGGACCGAAACAACAAAGAGTTAACCACTTAGGAACAGAAGATACAGAATTCGAGCAGGACAATAGTGAATACCAAGCGATCGCAGAAACTGAGACAGAAGACGTTGACGATGAATTGGACGAATACGACCAGGTCAATTTTTTAGGAATAAATCCCTGCTCCCGTTCACAGAAAGAACGATAGCAGGAAAAACAATAATGTTGCTAATAGATACCGGAGCCTCAAAAAATTACGTAAGACCATTAAAAGAACTAAAACATATTACGCCGGTAGAAAAACCCTTTCGAATAAAATCAATCCATGGCCACAACGTAGTTGACAGGAAATGCATAATGCATCTTTTTAATACCAAGACAATATTTTTATACCCTGAACCCATTGAAAATGGGAAATCAGGGTATAATGGTTTTGTGAAAAGTATGTAACAGGCAGAAGGAGGCGTGGCACACCCCATAAAGTATATATATTCTTGATCAGGGTGACGAGCTGAGTTGATATAGCCCTGTCCGTCTGTCCGTCCGTCCGTCCGTCCGTCCGTATGAACGCCTAGATCTCAGAAGTTATAAGAGCTAGAGAGCTGAAATTTTGTATGTAGACTGGTGTATACCATACGCAGTACAAGTTTATCAAATTTTTTCGATAACTCATTCGATATCTTTTTTATCGAGGATATTCGATAAATTTATATTGTTTTTTCAGCCTAATTTGAACACTTTTATACATAGAGACTTCAGATTTACTGTGTATATGCATTAGATGGATACACACATTTTGTCATTTGCAGATTTTGGATACCACGCCCCCTTCGTAAAAAACGTATTTCAAATACTAGAGACTTGTGCTTTGGAATGTACACACATTTGCACGTTATAATTACGCTCTGAAAGTTTCATTAAGATCATACGTCTACAAAAGAAGTTATTCAACAAATAAATTCTCAACACATTGCCCACACTGCAGCGCAGCCCAAGCGCAGTCGCTGCTTAGTGCGCAGTTAGCAGAGCGCGGGCTTATGCGTGCGTGTGTATGTATGTGTGCATAAAAGAAGTGCAGAATGATGACAATATCAGCTTGGGGGGTTCAGGGTATCCCCTAGTCGAGCAGTCTCGACTAGAGCCTTCTTACTTGTTCTTATTACCAAACCTCACGACATTCGATGGTATAATCGGACTTGACTTACTAACCCAAACCAATGTTTTATTAGACTTCAAAAATAAGAAACTAACAACAAACTATGGTTCTGAAACCATTAACTTTCTAAAATGCCCAGCCGTAAATTTCACAAGTGTCAGAGAAATAGAAGCCCCTCAGGCTATAACAACGGAATTTCAAACAATGCTCAAAGCCCGAGCAGGAGTATTTGCGGAACCAAATGAAGCGCTTCCGTATAATACCAATGTCATTGCAACCATTAGAACAGATGACGAGAATCCCATATATTCAAAATTATATCCATACCCAATGGGCGTATCAGAGTTCGTAAACACAGAAACTCAAGATCTGTTAAAAAATTATATAATACGTCCGTCCCAGTCACCATACAATAACCCCGTGTGGGTTGTAGATAAAAAAGGTACCGACGAGCAGGGAAGAAAAAAGAAACGTTTAGTTATAGACTTCAGAAAACTAAACAAAAAGACAATAGATGACAAATACCCCATTCCCAATATAGCCTCCATTTTATCCAACTTAGGCACAGCAAAGTATTTTACAACACTAGATTTAAAATCCGCAATGATCGAATAGGAAAACTATATTAGAAGGAATATAAATGACGAAATGAAAAAAAAATTAAGAATAACAAAATTAAAAATAAAAAAAAAAATAAGTAGTTGATTATGAATTAAAAAAAAATATATATATATATAATAAATCTATAAGAAATGCACCTTATCGAGAATTATTATATTATCGTTTCATACTTCTATGCGAAGTAATAGCATAAGTAAATTTGAAGAAATAGAATCAGAGAAATTAGTCGAATTAGGAGTAGCACCCAAATGGTACTCGTAGACTCAAAGGTAGTGGATTCCACTGCTAACGTAATAAACAAAATTGAGTCCAATAATATGGACTCTAAAATAACAAATATATTGCTGTTTATAATCGTCATTATTATGAGTGCATATGTAATTTATAAAGCATATTTGCTGCATAACAAATGCATTACAAAGAGGGCCTTAAGCCAAGCTAATGATCTAGACAAGATCTAAATAAATGCACAGACGGTCTAAACAGGAATAAATTTAAAAAAAAAAAACAGGAATAAATTTTAAAAGCAAGTACTCAGCAGAGAGCCAGAATTCCTAGTGAGATCATTAAATGTGCTTCAACAGCACAAATAATTTATAAGCGTATATGAATTCTCAGGAGAATATATGGAAACGTTCGGTGGTGTTACATGTCCATTAGATGGTCTGACCCAAATCGAGCAAGGTCTTGTCTTAGCGACAACCATTACTTATTTACAGGCTAAAATTGTAACTGAATATAACCCCATTCTAGGACAATCCAAAAAGTTATGGTGCGATTGCATCGCTAACAAGCTTTTCAATCCTAAGAATGAATTGGGAACAACTCAGCCTCCATATACGCGAAATAAAAGAAAAATTTAGCAAGTCTTATAAATGTGTAACACAGAATAGGACAATACAAAAAGAAACGTTAAATAAGCATGCGAAAATTCTCGTTGATTCATTCAACGACGCACGAACGTTAGTAAATGACAATAGAGAAATAATTGGCAAATCGAATTGGACAAAGATTTCAAAACTATGGATCAAACTACGTTCGAACCTTATAAACGTAAAAGAAAAATATAAGTTAGATATATTCATACCAACCGTATTGAACACACCTCTAGCTATATTCACTAACATAGAATCAGCTGACGAAAATTCCGATTCTGAGTCCGAAACTCAGATAAAAGAAAAATATCTAAACGATCTAACAATACCAGCCCTATTTACATTATCAGAACCCGATAATGAAATAGAAGAATATTCACACATAGATTCTAATACAAGTATAGTAGATAGAAAAATAAACATAATGGCAAATATAAACGATCAAAGAGCCTATATAAAGGACATTTCAAATGCCATTCCGGAATTCAACGGACAAAGAATACATCTTCAAAGATTCATAAGAGCTTTGAAGTTAGTAGATCTTACAAAAGGCACATTTGAAGCTATAGCTGTTGAAGTAATAAAATCAAAAATTATTGGCTCAATATTATATAAAGTCCAAGACGAAACAACTATAAAAGCTATAATAAAAAAACTTCAAGATACTATAGTTGGTGAAACATCCGACGTAGTTAAGGCCAAACTATCTAAAACTATACAAAAAGGAAAAACCGCCGAGAAATTCACGACCGAAATAGACAATTTACGAAGGCTTCTTGAGGCTTCGTATATTGATGAAGGTTTACCAGCAGAACATGCTGATAAATTCAGTACCAAGGAAGCCATTGACGCAATGATTAAAAATTGCGAACGGAGTAAATTAAAAACAATCGTTGAGGCTGGCAACTTCAAAACAATGAACGATGCCATAGCCAAATATGTACAATGTAGTACAGAAATGACCGGAAATCCAAACACGGTGTTCTACACCCAAAGGGGTAGAGGTAATTTCAATAACAGAGGTCGTGGTAGAGGCAATGGCCGCGGTTATTATAATAATAATAATGATCGCTACAACTACCAAAACACCAATCAAAATAACTATAGAGGAAACAATAGAGGGAATTATAATAATAGAAGTAATAGAGGAAACAGTAGAGGAAATAACCAGCAGAACAGCGGTTATAACCGATACAATAACAACAATAATAACAACAATGTTAGGGTGGCCCAAAACACATCGGGAAACTCACAAAACCATTTAGAAAATCAGCAGTAAAGATATCGGAAATTCACACTATCAATCTCAGCAAAAATATATATGTAAAATTCACAAACGCTAGTACAGGAAATGAATTAGTCTTTTTAGTCGACACCGGCGCAGACATCTCAATATTAAAAGAAAATTCGGATGTTTATCAAAACATCCAAACAAACAATATAATTAACATACAAGGAATAAGTAAGGAAGTTACTAAATCCAAAGGATTTACGTCTATAGAAATACAAACTTCAAAATATATAATTCCACACGATTTTCACATCGTGAATACAAACTTTGCTATTCCATGTGATGGAATACTAGGAATAGATTTCATAAAGAAATATAACTGCGTATTGGATTTCAATCCAACTGAAGACTGGCTAATAATTAGACCAAACAATTTAAAATATCCCATTTATGTTCAAATAACATACAGTTCTGGCAACAACTCCTTAATTCTGCCAGCAAGATCTCAAGTAATCAGAAACATTAAAATAAACTCAGAAGAAGAAAGTATACTTATTCCAAATCAAGAAATTCAGCATGGTGTTTACATAGCAAATACCATAGTAAATTCTCAAAACGCATTCTTAAGAATACTGAATACAAGTAACGAAGACCAATTAATTAGCATAAATAGTTTAAAACATGAACCACTTTCAAACTACGAAGTAGTTAGAACAACTCCAGAAAAAAGAGAAAAAATTGTACTATCAAAAAATTTTCCGCCATTATTCCATAAACAACTAACGTCACTGTGCGTACAATATAGTGATGTGTTTGGTTTAGAAACCGAACCAATGACCACAAATAATTTCTATAAACAAAAACTGAGATTGAAAGATGATGAACCGATATATATACAAAATTATAGAAATCCTCACAGCCAAAAAGAAGAAATTCAGAAACAAGTCAAAAAACTAATTGACGACAAAATAGTCGAACCGTCCGTATGTCCCTATAATAGCCCTTTGTTATTAGTACCCAAGAAAACACTTCCGAATTCTGAAAAGAAAAAATGGCGATTAGTAATTGACTATCGTCAGATCAATAAAAAATTGTTGTCCGATAAATTTCCACTCCCTAGAATTGATGATATTTTAGATCAACTAGGTAGAGCGAAATTCTTTTCATGCCTAGATTTAATGTCAGGTTTTCACCAAATAGAACTCGAAGAAAGATCAAGAGATATTACTTCATTTTCAACAACAAACGGTTCATATCGCTTCACGCGGTTACCATTTGGTTTAAAAATAGCGCCAAATTCGTTTCAAAGAATGATGACTATAGCATTCTCTGGACTTGAACCCTCTCAAGCATTCCTTTATATGGATGACTTAATAGTCATTGGTTGCTCCGAAAAACATATGCTCAAAAACTTAACTGATGTTTTTGAGAAATGTAGGCAGCACAACCTAAAGTTACATCCAGAAAATGTTGTATAAAAACCCTGAACCCATTGAAAATGGGAAATCAGGGTATAATGGTTTTGTTAAAAGTATGTAACAGGGAGAAGGAGGCGTGGCAGACCCCACAAAGTATATATATTCTTGATCAGGGCGACGAGAAAAGTTGATTTAGCCCTGTCCGTCTGTCTGTCTGTCCGTCTGTCCGTCTGTCCGTATGTTTGAACGCGTCGATTTCCGAAGATACAATAGCTAGAGACTTCAACTTTTTTTTAAAATGTCCGTATATAGCACGCGCATATCGAGTTTATCACATAATTTCGATAACTTGTCCGATTATTTTTTTATCGATGAAAAACCTTATCGAATGTCAATTATTAAATTATATCTCCTACATATTTTGAGCTAGAGTCTCCAAATTTGAAATGTAGACTCATATGTTGATTATAGAATTTCGGTTTTTTTTATAATTCACCCCCACCCCTATATCCACCCCTCACCCTCACCTTTGTAAAAGGCGTATTTCAAATACTAGAGACTTGAGCTTCGGCATATACACGCATAGTAATGATATAATCACAATCTAAAGAACGTACATCCACAAAAAAAGTTATTAAACAATTAAGTTTCCATGAGAAGCCCACACTGCAGCCCATGCGTGTTTATGCGTGCGTGCCTATATGTGCCTATGTATGTGTGTGTGTTTCTTTTGTAAGCAAAAAGACGCGGAGAATTATTGAAATATCAGTTCTCCTAAGGGTTCAGGGGATTTCCTAGTCGGGCAGTCTCGACTAGAGCTTTCTTACTTGTTATGCATGAAGTCACTTTCTTAGGACATAAATGCACAAATAAAGGAATCTTACCCGACGACAAAAAATACGACGTCATTCAAAATTATCCAGTCCCACATGATGCGGACAGCGCCAGAAGATTTATAGCTTTTTGTAATTACTACAGACGATTCATTAAAAACTTCGCCGACTATTCTCGTCACATAACAAAGTTATGCAAAAAAGATGTCAAATTCGAATGGACGGCAGATTGCCAAAACGCCTTCGAACATCTAAAATCGGCATTAATGAATCCAACACTCCTCCAATACCCAGACTTCAGCAAAGAATTTTGCATTATAACAGATGCCAGTAAGCAAGCTTGTGGAGCAGTCCTTACACAAAACAAAGATGGACTTCAACTCCCGGTAGCATACGCATCAAGATCTTTTACTAAAGGAGAAAGTAATAAAAGCACAACAGAACAGGAACTAACAGCCATACATTGGGCAATAACGTACTTCAGGCCATACATTTATGGTAGACACTTCACTGTCAAAACAGATCACAGGCCACTCACATATCTATTTTCAATGACAAATCCGAGCTCCAAACTCACCAGAATAAGACTTGAACTAGAGGAATATAATTTTACGGTAGAATTTCTAAAGGGAAAAGACAACTACGTAGCCGATGCGCTATCTAGAATAACGATAAAAGACTTAAAAAATATACAGACAAATAATAAAATTCTGAAGTCACTACCAGAAATCAAAGTAAACAGTTAAATTCCTGCGCAGGAAAAGAAAAAGAAAAGGAGGTCTTGCAAAAGCAGACTCCAAATGCTTCTAAGCCCAACGTATACGAAGTCATTGTAAATGACGAAGTACGAAAAGTAGTGACCTTGCGAATAACAAATTCTTTATGTTTATTAAAACAAGGAAAGAGTGTTATCGCAAGAATTGATGTTAGCAATATGTACACCAATGAAACTTTTGACTTAGGTCAGTTCTTTCAAAGGCTTGAATCAGAAGCCGGTATACTTAATATTAGCAAACTCAAAGTGGCACCGAGCGAAAAGATCTTTGAGATTATCTCAATAGAATCTTTTAAATTAATGGGCAATAAATATTTAAAATCTTTAAGAGTAGCGCTACTCAAGCCGGTGACCCTATTATCAAACGATAATAATAAAGAAAAAGAAGCAATACTGTTTACGTTCCATGACGACCCAATACAAGGAGGTCATACTGGAATAGCCAGAACGATAGCCAAAATAAAAAGGCATTATCACTGGAATAAAATGTCAAAAGATATATCGAATTATATAAAAAAATGTGAGAAGTGTCAAAAGTCTAAAACGACTAAACACACAAAGACTAAATTAACTATTACTGAAACTCCACAGAGAGCTTTCGACAGGGTAATTGTTGACACGATCGGTCCTTTACCCAAATCAGAATACAGAAACGAATACGCAGTAACTTTAATCTGCGATCTAACAAAATACCTTGTAGCAATTCCAATTAAAGACAAAAGTGCGAAAACAGTAGCAAAAGCTATATTTGAAAATTTTATTCTGGTATACGGTCCAATGAAGACGTTCATTACGGACATGGGTACAGAATATAAAAATTCTTATGTAAAGACTTATGTAAAGACTTATGTAAAAATCTTAAAATTAAAAACATAACTTCAACCGCACACCATCACCAGACAGTAGGTACCGTGGAACGAAGCCACAGAACACTTAACGAGTTCATACGATCTTATATATCAGTCGATAAGACAGATTGGGACGTATGGTTAAGATACTTCGTATATTGTTTTAACACAACACCCTCTATGGCACATGACTATTGTCCATATGAGCTCGTGTTCGGCAAAACGTCAAACTTGCCAAAAGATTTTAATAGCATAGATAGAATTAAGCCACTATATAATGTAGAAGACTATGCTAAGGAATCAAAATTCAGACTAGAACAGGCATATAAGAGAGCTACGCTAATGCTAGAAACAAATAAGAAAAAACAAAAAATTTATTACGATAGCAATAGTTTAGATTTTGAATTAAAAATAGGAGATAGAGTTCTACTAAATAACGAAACAGGTCATAAGTTAGATTTTAAATATACAGGACCATACAAAGTAGAAAGCATAGGAAAAAACGATAATATAACAATTTGAAATAATAAAAATAAAAAACAAGTAGTACATAAAGATAGATTAAAAATCTTTAATTCATAATCAATAAATTGCAAAAAAAAAAGAACAAAAATAAAAATATAAATAATTAAACTAGTAAAAAAAAAATCAAGAACAGGAATGATCAACCTGCTTGAAACAAAACACAAAAAAAAAAAAAAAACATTTGGATAAGTAATATAACTAAGAAAATAACTCCATTAAAATTACGTTATTTTTCAAAAGGAGGGAGATGTAGTATGTCCACTTTATCAAATGTTCACTGTACTTAGTAACATATGTATATATATTTACATACACAAAGAATGTCACAAATACATTGTTACAATTAAACATACTTAAATAAGAAGTAATATGATCACTCTCAAGTGCATTGGCCTCAACAGTGCACTAACTCCGCTGAGTCGGCATATTTTGCATGCGCGACTGTTTCGTAAACAAGTGGACACATTACCCCCTCTCCGTCTGCGACTCTCGCCAGACCATTAAGCTAATATATAAACAGTTATACCTAAGCATATATGTAAGTTAACTGTGAGCGCCCAGCGACCCCAAAATGGAAAGAGCATTCTCACGATGTTGGGGTCGCAGCGACTGAATCAGCAGTTACGCCAGTCAGCAAGAATGTCCAAAACTCGGGTGTCAAGTTCGGCTACGCCAGCGATCAGCGCAGTAAAGTCAGTGCCCCGCAACATTCTTGCATAACATCCGCCGAGTAACATAACACTCTGCACGAGGCGCTAACGCTGCACTTTGCCGGTGCGGCTGCCAACAACAGCGGCGGCAGCGACACCGCGGCCAGCGACAATGTGGCTAACGACAGCGACAGCGCTGCCGACGGCAGCGGCGGCGTCGCCAATGACCATAGCTTAGTTATTAAGAATTTATGCTTTGTAGATTCAGTTTGTAATCATTCATATTGAACGGCGGACGCCTTTAATAAATGTACTTAGCAAATCTCACCGGTACTCGTGGTTTTAATCAATTCGAAACGAGTGACTACATCCAAGATAATTGGCGCCCAACTACGGATCTCCGATCACCCAAGTGGCAAACGGTTCTCGCGTCGCGAAACCGGGAGTTATAAAAAATAAAACGAACAAAACTAAAAGAAATTGCAAGTGAAGTGCAAAGAAACAGCGGCTGGCTGTCCAAAACTACCAAAAGATAACAAATCCAAGTTCACCAGATCCGCAGGAGCTCTCTGGGCAGCGGTGACGAAAAACATAAGGAGGTTCCCAAGGAAAGCAACAGATCCGAGGACAACTACCAGGACGGACAAAAATAGTATCATGTAAGTGAGTTTCTTCTAGGGAAAGACCAAAAGATCAGATTAAAACAAAAAAAAAGAGAGAAAAATAGATAAAATTAAACGAATTGCGTGTGTAAAGTTTGTTTTGTTGTCTCCGCTCGCGTTGCATGTTTAATTGTGTCTCTACTCGCGCTATGCCCCGTGGCGACTAACAGTGTGTCAACCTATGAGTTATAGAAGAAATAGTAACGACAGTGACGACAGTGTACTTTCCGCTCTGCTCCAAAAATTCGGTCGAGCGCAGGCTATTAGTACAGAAATGGACG
This sequence comes from Drosophila aldrichi, assembly GCA_035045965.1. Classification (NCBI taxonomy): domain Eukaryota; kingdom Metazoa; phylum Arthropoda; class Insecta; order Diptera; family Drosophilidae; genus Drosophila; species Drosophila aldrichi. The sequence continues at coordinate 1,083,092 of JAWNOM010000341.1, read as the reverse complement.
AGGACCAGTTACAAGCAATTATCCAGACTGCTTTGTCAGTCCAGGCAGCAGAACATGTTAGGAGAGAGGCGGACCTTAAAGCCGAATTCAAACGGCAAATTGACGAACTGTCAGGGCGTATAAGTAGAGCAACTATTTCTGTACCAGTGATAAAGGTGTACGAGGACGCACAAATCATTCCGGGTATTCGCTGTGATGAGCCTTTAGACGCGATGAAAAGTTTGGCGGAATTCACCGGCTCCCTAGACGCCTATGTCGCTTGGCGACAAGCAGCGCACAATTCATACAAGATATTCAAAAACTATGACGGGAGCTCACGACACTACCAAGCCATGGTCATTCTAAGGAATAAGATAAGGGGCTCGGCCGATGCCGTTCTCGCGTCATTCAATACAGCACTCAATTTCGAGGCTATCATCGCACGACTTGATTTTACCTACGCTGATAAGAAACCCATCCACATTATAGAGCAGGAAATGGGTACCCTTAGACAGGGCAGCATGTCCACTCTAGAGTACTATGATGAGGTAGAGAAAAAACTCACCTTACTAACTAACAAAACGAACATGACGTACGGCCATAATCTGGCCAAAGGGATGTGCGAGAAGTTTAGAGGCGATGCCTTAAGAGTCTTTATCTCCGGACTAAGACGCAACTTGACGGACGTGTTGTTTGCAGCGCACCCGCCTGATTTGCCATCCGCTTTAACTTTGGCTCAGGAGGTGGAGGCAAACCACGATCGGTACAACTTTGCCACAAACTTCGCCAGAGGATTAGAAGAAAGGTCTAATAGAGGCGAAATGAGGAATCAAAGTCGTCAGAATCCCAACCAGCAAGAGCAGAGACCTAACGCTCAAGCTGGACAAGGGAGGAGCCCCGCCTTTAAGAAGCAAAGGGGTCAGAGAAATGCTGAGGCCGCTCAGGTTGCGGCCACTACTAATAATAACAGATCAGAACCAATGGACGTTGATCCATCAATGTCAAAATATAGGCAGCAGACCGCCTATCAGAAATCTCAGGAGTCCGCAAGAGTTAACCCACAACAGGGACAGACGAACAAGCGATCGAATACGTCCGATCGTATGACAGGCCAGAGACGCCAGAGGATAGATCACATCTCTACCAATGGTGCAGACAAGGAAGGGTCATATAACGTGGTGGCTAGCAAAGAAGTCGAGGAAATAGATACTGACAGCGAGTGTGAGGGCGACAGCCTCAACTTTCTAGATAGCGGCCTGAATTTTTTAGGGCGAAGTCCCTGCTGCCGTACTTACGGCGACGAATAGCAGGGAGAAACGTTAGGTTGTTAATTGACACGGGTGCATCAAAAAATTACATCAAGCCGCTAACGCAGCTGGATGGTGTAGTCCCGGTCGAGACGAAGTTTGTCGTGCAGTCTATTCACGGCTCCAACAACATTTCCAAAAAGTGCGCGTTGCCAATGTTTGGACAGACAGCGACCTTTTTTATACTAGACAACCTTTCTACATTTGACGGGATAATAGGCCTTGACCTATTAAAGCAGGTCAACGCCGCCATAAGCCTGAAGGAAAACAAGCTTTTAGTCCAGGGTGGATCGGAAACGATACATTACCAGGAATGCTTGAATGTAAACCACACCAAGGTTATCGACCTTGATGTACCCTTTGCAGTGAGGACCGAGTTCCTTCAAATGCTCAAAAGGAACGATAAGGCATTTGCTGACCCTAACGAGTCACTGCCGTACAATACTTCCGTCGTTGCTAAAATACGAACAACTGACGAGAAGGAAATCTATTCAAAGCTATACCCATACCCGCGAGGTGTAGAAGATTTTGTTGCCACAGAAATAAATGAACTGTTGAAAAACGGTATCATAAGAAAGTCGCGGTCCCCATACAATAACCCGATTTGGGTGGTGGACAAAAAGGGCACCGACAGTAATGGCAACAAGAAAAAACGTTTAGTGATCGATTTTAGGAAACTAAACCAGAAAACTATTGCTGACAAATATCCGATGCCAAGCATAACAATGATTCTGGCAAATCTGGGTAAAGCAAAGTTTTTCACAACGCTCGACCTTAAGTCTGGATACCACCAAATAACTTTGGCGGAGGAGGACAGGGAGCAGACGGCGTTTTCGGTGAACGGGGGAAAATACGAGTTCTGTCGACTCCCCTTTGGCCTGAAGAATGCGGGCAGCATTTTTCAAAGAACCATTGACGATGTCCTCCGTGAACAGATTGGCAAAACTTGCTATGTTTATGTGGACGACGTCATCATATTCTCCGTAAGCGAAAAGGACCACGTCAAACACGTTGAGTGGGTCCTCAAGAGTCTGCGCGACGCAAACATGAAAGTGGCCAAAGAAAAGTCCCAGTTTTTTAAACACAGCGTAGAGTATCTGGGGTTTATTGTGACTAGCAACGGCGCAAGGACTGACCCTGAAAAGGTGAAAGCCATTCAGAACTACGTCGAGCCAGAGTCATTGTTTGCAGTAAGGTCGTTTCTGGGTTTAGCCAGCTACTACCGCTGCTTCATCAAAGATTTCGCCGCAATAGCGAAACCTCTCTCCGACATCCTGAAAGGGGAGAACGGTTCGGTGAGCAAGTACAGGTCAAAAAGAGTGCAAGTCAAACTGAATGAAAATCAGAGGCATGCATTCGAGAGGTTGAGGAACATTTTAGCATCAGAAAACGTCATGCTAATGTATCCAGACTACAAAAAGCCTTTTGATCTGACTACAGACGCATCGGCATATGGAATCGGGGCAGTTTTATCTCAGAACGGGAGACCAATTTCCATGATTTCTCGAACGCTGAAAGATAGTGAGGCGAATTACGCTACCAACGAGCGTGAGTTACTAGCTATCGTGTGGGCCTTGGCCAAGTTTCGACACTATCTTTATGGGGTCAAAGACATAAACATTTTCACAGATCACCAGCCACTTACGTTCGCGGTGTCTGAAGGAAACCCAAACGCAAAAATCAAACGTTGGAAAGCACGCATTGATGAGACAGGGGCGAACATGTTCTACAAACCCGGTAAGGAGAATCACGTAGCTGACGCCTTATCGCGGCAAAACGTGAACGCACTCGAGAGTGCTGAACCAGAATCAGATGCCGCTACAATGCATAGCGAGACTTCACTGACCTACACCATCGAGACTACTGAAAAGCCGGTGAATTGCTTCAGAAACCAGATCATATTGGAAGAGTCTCAGTTCCCTCTGAACAGAAATTACGTCATGTTTAGCGAAAAAACACGCCATGTGATAAACTTCACTGATAGGACCACCTTGATTGATGTAGTTAAACCGATAGTTAACCCAAATGTAGTGAACGCAATCCATTGCGAGCTTCCAATCCTAGCAAGATTGCAAGACGAACTTGTTAGAAGCTTCCCAACCACAAAATTTTGGCATTGCAAGCACCTCGTCACAGATGTTCTGGATAGCGGAGAGAGAAGGGAAATCCTCACCGCCGAACACAATCGTGCCCACAGGGCTGCACAAGAAAACATAAAACAGGTCATGACCGACTATTATTTTCCCAAAATGACAAAGTTAGCAAAAGAAATAGTCCTAAACTGCAAGGCTTGCTCAAAAGCAAAATATGACAGACACCCGAAGAAGCAGGAGCTCGGACGAACGCCGATCCCTTCACGAGCCGGAGAAATGCTTCACGTCGACATATTCTCCACAGACCGCAAACTGTTTCTGACTTGCATCGACAAATACTCTAAGTTTGCTATAGTTCACCATATAGTGTCACGTACTATAGAGGACGTGATACCCCCGTTACTATCGATATTGAACGTTTTTCCCCAGACCAAACAGATATACTGTGACAATGAGCCATCGCTCAAGTCGGAAACGATTACGTCCCTGCTGCTAAACAACTTTGGCGTGAACTTAGCAAATGCCCCGCCCCTACACAGCACGTCGAACGGGCAAGTCGAGCGTTTTCACAGTACACTTATAGAGATAGCAAGATGTCTGAAGCTACAAAGAGGGATAAACAGTACAGTCGAACTCATACTACAGGCCGCAATTGAGTATAACAGGTCAATACATTCCGTTACTCAGAAGAGACCAATAGACGCCTTGTACGATGCCTCGAAAGAGACCCAACATAAGGTTACGAAGAGGATAGAGGGAGCACAGCAAGTACAGAATGCCAGACTTAACCAAGACAGGCAGAATAGGGTATTTGACGTGGGCGAAGAGGTTCTGGTCAAATCAAACCGGAGACTAGGCAACAAACTCACGCCCTTATGTACACATTAAGGGGAGGGTAGTCCACAAGGACAACCTCCGCTGAGTTAATAGGTTTAGCTCGTAGGATTAAGGAATATTTGACAAGTGAGAACTAACGATTTGCTTTACGTTTCAGGTTGTACGGGACGATATTAACATTACTAGTGACTGTGACGGCACGAATGACAGACTACTCACACTCTGACTACATTCCTATCTCGGACGGAACTGTACTAGTTTGGGACGGTAACGACTTTTTAAGACATACGACTAACCTTTCCGAATTCACGCGAATGATTGACGAGACCACTAAATTAACGGACATGTTTCCGCAATCCCACATGCGGAAGCTTTTGGAGGTAGACACCGAGCACGTACGAGACTTGTTGTCCGCTCTTGAGGTGCATCACCGCCATGCTAGAAGCCTTGACTTCCTGGGGACGGCGCTTAAAGTCGTTGCGGGCACCCCCGACGCAAATGACCTAGAGAACATTAGAATGACGGAGGCACAGCTGGTTAGTTCCAACAATAGGCAGATAGAAATTAATTCTAAAACGCAGATACAAATAAACATGCTAACCGACACAGTAAATAAAATTCTAAAGATTGCTAAAAATAAACAAACAGACACCTTGCATTTATACATGACTTTGCTCACAAGAAACAGAATTCTCATTAATGAAATCGGTAATCTCATGTTAACGATTACCCTAGCAAAATCCAATATCATTAATCCGAACATTTTAGACCACGCTGATCTTAAGTCTATTCTTATGAATGAACTCACAGGGACGACCATAACTGATTTGTTAGAAGTATCTAGTATTAAGGTTTTTCAATCAACGAATGTACTTAAGATTATTATAAAATACCCTAGAATAAGTCAGCTATGCAAAAAAATCACTATATTCCCCGTCGTACACAATAACACGATCCTTCAGCTGTCAGATAACGTATTAGCGGAATGCGGAAAGCAGATTCTGGCACTCACAAACTGCAAGCCAACGACCACGACAGTATTCTGCGAGCGGGCACTCAGCGAAACTTGCGCCCAAGGTTTGCACTCTGGAGGCACGGCGCATTGTGTGACTCAGCCCAGCCATCTGGACCCCATCACCGTGGTCGACGATGGAGTCATCATCATAAACAACCGTCCAGCTGTTGTGGCGTTCGATGATAAAACCGAGATCATCTCATCTGGAACTCAACTTGTTACGTTCGACACCTACGCGCTGATCAACGGAACCCGATACGTGAACCGCAACAACGTCCAAGAAAGATTCCCGGGAGTTGCAGCGTCACCCTTATTGAATATCACAGGTCATAGTGACATACTAAGCCTTCCATACCTCCACCGTCTAAATGAGGAAAATCTAGGCTACATCAGAGAGATGAGAGACGATGCTATGTCCGGCACTAGGTCCATGTTGGTGTTTGGTATGGGCGTCATAACCTGCTCTATGATTTGCGGGAGCATTGCCCTCTATCAGTACGTCAAGAAAAGGCGATCTTCTAACGACAGCGACAGCGCTGCCGACGGCAGCGGCGGCGTCGCCAATGACCATAGCTTAGTTATTAAGAATTTATGCTTTGTAGATTCAGTTTGTAATCATTCATATTGAACGGCGGACGCCTTTAATAAATGTACTTAGCAAATCTCACCGGTACTCGTGGTTTTAATCAATTCGAAACGAGTGACTACATCCAAGATAATTTGTATATGAACGAAGCCGCTCTGCTGCTGGCGTAACCGGCAGCACAGCTATGCGGCTCTAGCTATAAGAATATAATATACATTCTGTAAATTCATTATTAAAAGAAGTCCAAGAAGGCACGGACGTGCCATCATAAATAAATGCTTTCATCAAACAAAACAATTCGACTAAGAAGACTCAACATCTCGGTAGAACCTCCAACACCCATGCAGATTCTTCATATCGATCTATATACAGTAGAATCCGGTTATAACGACTCCGCTTAAAGCGCCCAACCGGTTATGTCGACGAAAAAATCTGGTCCCCAGACAAACATTTCTTAGCAAACTTATACGGTTATAGCGACATCCGGCTATAACGACGCAAAAACGACGGTCCCTTGAGTGTCGCTATAACCGGATTCTACTGTACTATAAATGCAAAAACAATTCTAACAATTATCGATAAATTTTCCAAATTCGCCTCATGCTATACTATCCCAACTAGAGACAGCCTTAACATCGTCAAATCTATTAAGAATTTCATAGTACTTATTGGAATACCACAAAAAATAATTTGCGATCAAGGACCAGAGTTTTCAGAAAAAATTTTTAAAGACTTCTGTACACAATATTCTATCGAACTCCACATTACTTCATTTCAACAGTCCTCAAGTAATGCCCCAGTTGAAAGATTACACTCAACACTAACTGAGATATGTCGTATAATCACAAATAAAAAGAAAGAACTACAACAACAATGCGACCATAATGAGATCTTAACCGAAATGTTCATCACCTATAATAACGCTATACATTCTGCGACCAAATATACACCTTACGAAGTGTTTCAAGGTAGAACTCATATATTCAACAAAAACACAACTTTCGACAACCAACATGACTACTTACAAAAACTAAACGCTTTTCAAGCAGACCTTTATCCTAAGTTAGTAGAAGAAATGAAAGGAAAAATGGAACTTAGAATACAAAAAACAAATCAAGATAGAGAAAAACCTCCGACCGTAAATCCAGGAGATATAATATATAGAAAAGAAAACAGACGAAATAAATTAACAGCTAGGTTTTCTAAACATAAGATATTAGCAGATCAGGGTATAACCCTTATAACATCAAAAAATAAAAAATTACATAAGTCTAAAGTTAAGAAGAATATAAAAAAAAATATAACTGCTCAAATTACATTACAGATTACATTGCATTTGCGCACAAAAATGAATGTGCTACAATTTTCGGAAGACAATAAAGTCACCCTAATAAAATTAGGAGAGGCTAAACTTGTTAGAACACACATATACTTAATTCATCAAATTAATTTGCAAGATTCATTAAATAACATTAAGAAATTAGAAATATCTCTAAATGAACTTACTGAGTCAAACCTGTCAAATGAAATTGTTAATTCCATTAAAACCAAACTAAGCCAAGTAAAATCAAAAATTTTTTCGCTAATACCTAAGAATAGAACCAAGAGAGGACTAATAAATGTCATAAAAGTAGTCACAGGCAACATGGATGCCGATGACGAAAAACGAATAAATAAGAAATTTAATGAATTGTCAAAAAACGAAAACAACATTATAAACAATATTAACAAACAAATTATTGTTAACAAAGAAATAGAAACTAGATTTAAAAATATATCCGAACATATTAATAAGGAACAAGACGTAATTAACAACTTTATCAAAAACTATAGAAATAACATTTTCAAAAAAAATAAATGACGAACATAATGAAATCCATCTACTCCAATTTACAGAAAGAATTAACGAAATTAAATATAATACCTAAATTTATTTTGAATGAAAAAGAGATGGAAATAATTTATAACATTACTAGCAGTCCCAGCAAGCGTTGCATTGCCCTACCCTTATTTCTAGGTAAAAAATGATTAAAAGGTATGTTGTTCAGGTTGGGAAACAATGATTGATCTTACTATTCAATGGATTTATCATTTTGATATTAAAGTGATATCCATCGTCTCCTTGCCAAAACATCAGCGGGTATTGTAAAGCGTCATGTGAACGGTGCGTTTCAGATATTCTCTACTAAATTAGGAGTGATAACTTTTTTTGTGTACCAAAAGCAAACAGAATAAAATGTATATAAAGTTAAAATGAAAACAATGATTGATCTTACCATTCAATAGTGTTTCGCCATAAAGCAGGGAACGCAATGGCTCTGGTGGCGAGACCACTAATGGCAATGTCACTTTACCACTAAGGCAGCACAAACCGGGCGTTTCACCAGCAAACTTCAATGCGCCACAATGCTGGCAAACAACGTCCATTGGACCAATGCAAACTAAACGATTCAAGCTGTAGTCAATGGTACAATCATATCGAAACGCTGCTCGATTCAAATCAATCCTTGAACTATTTCTTATTGCCGTTTCACGGGCTGCCTCTCTTTGAGAAGCACGAATTAAGGCCCTTCTTTGTTGGGTACTAACGCGGCGCCTTTCTCGTTCTTCGTCAGATAATTGACTCGCGGTATTCCGTAGCCTAATTGCATTATGGGTCCGCTGGGAAAGATTAGATCTTCTAGGACGCGGCATTTTCTTTAATAGTAATACTGAATATGCCCTCGCACAAAACCACATAAAATATCGAGAAATCGAGAAATATAAATAAAAATTATTTACAAAAATAATGTCGAGAAATACAAATATAAATTATTTACAAAAATAATGTCTGAGAAAAACAAATTCAACAATACCTACCTGAACTTTCGAGATATTTTGCTTTTGTCCGTACGCGTATTGTTTTTCAAAATTTTTTTTTTAACAAATGTGCTTTTTTATGAATAGTCAGGTTCGCCTGAGGCTGTGCCGTAGACTGACTGACTACCAGAGAACTGCAAGTGTGTCATTTTTTTCCACCTTACTCACACTCAATAAAATTTGTGTGCCGGTGCTACTCAACACTGGCTGAGCAAATCATAAATACACACTTATAAAAAATTGTGTGAGTGCTGCTCATGCAGGCAATATCTTGCTATCACTCACAACAATGTACCGTTTTCTTTTTGCTTGTCACCCAAGTATTTTTCGGCAACGTATGCCGGTCTCACTTACACTTACAGCGAACGTAAAAAAAAAGCGAGAGTGTGAAGAGAGCAATCGGTAACAAACACAAATAGACAAAACACATGTATGACACCCAAGTGTTTTACAGGCACCATGGTGTTTGTGTCAAAGTAGTGCAGCAGCTGAAAGAGTATTTTCTTTAGCGGGCAACATAATAACAGAAAAAAGAAATAGATTAGGTCCAAAAACGGTAGACAATTTGCTCTTTTTACACTCTTTTTTTTAAAATAACAATTTGTAATTTGATTTTTATTTTAAATTTAAACTTGACTGAAAAAACATAATATTTTGTTATTTGCAATCTAATGTTTATATTTCTCTTATGTTAAACTTTAATATATTTAGTTTGTTAATTAAATTAATGCTTATATAATATATTAAATGAATGTAAAAAAATATATTTTTGATTTAAATATTGTTTTTTGTTCACTATTTTTTCTTATTGTGCGCGCTTTTCCAGCAGCAAGTACGTAAACAGGTACATATGTACGTAAAAAAAAAAACAACAACTCAACCGAAGGCATGCACGAAAGAAACCTCAACATCGGACACACACACACATTGCATGACTCAATTTTTGTGTATCTCTTTTCACTCAACTTTTTTTCGACGCTCAAGCGTCGGCATATGTCACACACACATATGCAAAAAAAAAACCTACTCACTTTTGCGGCTTGTGTGCACAAACACTCGCATATTTGGGCAAAAAACCGCGTTTTTCAAGTATTCGGCAAATTTTTTCAGTATTTTTAAGACCCTATACTATACTCGTTGCGGAGACAAATCCAACAAATCAATAACCATGAAAATTGGTTCAGCCCAAATCAAGTTATAAGCGGCCGACACTTTTACACAACTTTCTTTTATTTATATAGATGTACGAACAAAAAGTTGAAATTAACACAGACGAACACATATATAGATTGTTAAACCTAGAAACCGAAATCAAAGACACAATTGTAAACTTTAAAATTAAGATACCAATTTTTGAAAAACATAATTATACACTGTTACATATTGTACCATTAGCAGTAAATAATTCTATGATATTAATTGTACCGAATTTCGCCATCATAAGCCAAGCCGGCAAACCAAAATATTTCAACGATCAATGTACAAAGATACACAAATCATTCATTTGCGAAGATTCTCCCACACCAAGCAACTTACCGGACCAGCAATGCTTAGAAGGCATATTGTACAATCAAACGTCTACATGCAACGTCAGGGACATGGGTAACACTGAGGTCATCCAAGAGGTAGAACCGAACCATATATTAATACTCAACACAAAAAATACCACTATAATCCCATCATGCAAGAAAGCGAAAAGTATCACTGGATCGGCCATGGTCACATTTACAAACTGCTCTGTCAATATGATGATGAATGGATTAACATATGACAATTCGGAAACCTTCTACAAGGAAGACATCGCAATATCAACACCGGTTTTACAAAACATTAAAATCAACAACACAATAGAAGAAATAAGTCTTCAAAAGTTACACTTCCGAGCTCTAACAACACAGGAACAGATAGTCAACATCAGAGATGCAAATTTCAACAATTTAACAATTACAGTTACACCATCACAGTTGGCTGTTGGACCTGTAAGCCGAAGAATACCGTATTCATCCCAAATGAAATACCTCCACTGGAAATGCCTACCTTACCTTCGTTCTGGCCATCGCTTCACACTAGGGGGGGGGGGAGGAGTTACCATCTCTGCTCCCCTCGAGATGTCACCCCAGAAGCCGCCGCGCCTTTGCGCTGAGCCGGCACCTGGCTATCGTATGGGCGATGTCGGCCAGCAGTTCCATTCCCAATAGAAGTCAACAACTTTACATTGTGGCTACAATGTGATGACTAATTTGAACACTTTTAAATATAGAGTCTTCAGATTTGTTGTGTATATACATTTGATGGATACATACATTTCGCCATTTACAGATTTTGGATACCACGCCCCCTTCGCCCCCAATCCGTAAAAAACGTATTTCAAATACTAGAGACTTGTGCTTTGGAATGTACACACATTTACACATTATGATTACGTTCTGAAAGTTTCAATAAGATCGTATGTCTAAAAACGAAATTATTCAACAAATAAATTCGCATAATATTGCCCACACTGCAGCGCTGCCCTAGCGCAGTCTCTGCTTAGTGCGCAGTTAGTCACGGCACACTGCGAGATCCAGCCGAGCAACCTGGAAATAATCACCCATGTGGATGACGGAATCATTCTCAACGACGGGTCCGCAAGGATTCAGGTGGACAACGGCACTGAGATCCAGGTATAAGGCACGCATCTCATCACGTTCGGAGACCGAGTCGCAATTAACGGGACTCTGTTTTACAATCACAACAACGTGCGCAATAGAGTCTCAGGTATTGCCAATTCTCCCTTGCTGAACATCACTGCCACCCAAGATGTCCTCAGCCTTACCTTTATCGTTTGAATGAACGTAATCTGGAGGTGATAAAGCAATTCGAGAAAAACGCCGGAACTGATCAAGCTTATCGTGTGGCATTCATTATTGGAGCCATATGCTGTGCTTTAATCTGCATTGGCCTCACTCTTTGTCGATTCATCGGTGCAAAGAAGTCCGCAAAGCAGTTACGACGGGATTGGGTCGGCCGAGGACGGCCTTATACTTGAAGGGGGAGTAGTTAACAAATAACACTTATGCCGCTGAGTCGGCATACTTTACATGCGCGACTGTTTCGTAAACAAGTGGACACATTACCCCCTCTCCGTCTGCGACTCTCGCCAGACCCTTAAGCTAACACATAAACACTTATACCTAAGCATATATGTATATGTACGAAGCAGCTCCGCTGCTGGCGTAACCGGCAGCGCAGCTATGCGGGTCTAGCAATAAGAATATATAAACAATGAAGAACATTCGCCAGAAAAGTCAAAAAAGGCACTGACGTGCCATCGTGTAAATTCTTTGTTAAAACTGCGGCAATTCCTCATCAACATGGCGACCGTGACCAGTCCTTTTAAGGACTAACCTGATCAACAAAGCAACTTAACGAAACAACAAATGCAAAGGAAACCAACAAACCGACAAACAATAAGCAATCAATTCACAGCCAGCAACAATATGCAAAAACTTTCTGTGTTTCGTTGAAATTGGAGAAATTGGAGCTAAGGCAAAACTAACCACAACTGGAACAACAACGTCCGCCTGAAGCGAAGCAGCAGCAGGCATCAGGATAAAAAATATACTGAGTGAGTAGAGGCTCTGAGCAATGCCTAAAACTAGGCGCAGTGGAGTTGAAAGAAGGCTTAAAAATAAAAAAGCCGAGCTCCTCAAACTGCTATTTGCCACCAACACAAAAATAAGTTCGGAAACAGGCAATAAACTACAAGCTGAAATCGACAATATCGAGTCGATTCAGCAATGAAGAAAATATTAAGAAAATAAAAACTATTAATGAAATAAAATTCCAAGCAGTGCCACTAAAGAAAGATATTAAAACAAAACCTGACGATAAATGCCCTGCTGACTGCGTTGGACCATTGCAGACGCCTCACTGCGTTTATACGTGTATCAAAAGGACCAGCACCGCCGCCCCAACAGCTTGACCAAGGACCATAGGGCCGGCAGCGCTACATAGAGCGCGCAAGTTATGCAACCAATGCAACCAAATACGCTCATGCAAATTGCACAACCAATTGCACTTGTGTATGGGAATGATAATAATGACCAGATCAGCATAATCATGCAGAAATATTTAAAAATTACCATTTGCATATGCCAAGAAATACTTTACAGTTAGTCTTAAGATTCATTCCGAACAGAACAGAAGTTCTTATATTCAATAAAGCAAGAATTTTAATATCCAAAGATATTAGCCGTGTTTTTACTGAACTATCACTCAACATATATAAACATCTAAAGACAGTTTTGTTTCAGTGATTAACAGTTTTATTGTGCTTGTGTATCTAAAGATATATAAAATATAGTGAGAGACTATAACTGGCGCAGCCGAATCCGAACAAGTGCGTTCTGTTTAACCAAAGTCAATTCGCATAAACAAAAATAAATAAAACCGCAACAGTAAACTGATTCGTGAGTTAACAATTAACTCAACAAAGTGACAATTTTATGTACCCAAGGTACTCAAAGAACAAAAACATTATCCACAAATTCGACGAAAATCGTAGAATCGAAAGTACAATTATGGAAGAAGAACTTCAAAATTTAAGAGGAGTCATACTCCAGCAAGAAGCAGCGCTAAACCTACTCCGACAACAATATGAACAACAACAACAACAACCAAACCAGTGGTTGTCGAACAAAGATATTATTCAGCAATTTCGCCAACTACGACAACTGGATGATCAACATGATGTGTTGGCCTTCATCAGATCCGTTGAATTCCTTATGACGCTATGCCAGGGAAACGAGCTGTTAATTCAATTCGGCACCAGCGTCGTCGCCAACGAAAAGGTCTCGGGAGCAGCAGCAGACTACATCAGACAGTTGGGGATGGAACCAACTTGGGAGCAGATGAAGACGACTTACGAGGATGTGCTCGACAGATGCAGATTCATTAAATTAAGTAGTTTAAGAGAGCTGTTCTTAGAATTCGAAAGAGCAAAATGTGAAATAAATAAAATATACATGTTTGATGAACTAAAACCTACAATATACGAAAACGATAAAGTAGATAGAGATTTGTTAAATATATTAATAAACAAAATAGACACCCCATTCAAAATTCATGTCGATCAAGGCATTTCTATGCATGCTCTACAAACAAAATATTCAAACATTAAAGCACTAGATGATCCCAGGGCTATATCAAAGAGATATAGAAAAACAACTAACAACACTCACCAGAAGCAAAATAACGCTAACACCAATATTAACACAAGAACTAACACTAAAACTAGCACTAACACTAATACCAACACCACATACAACAGACCAAGTCAAAACAGCCAGCCCCCTAATAACAACAAGAACACTGGTCAAACAAATCAACAGCCAGATAACAGACCACAACCCAACCAAAACCAAAATCCTAAACCAAATTATAACAACAAAAACAAGTATGAACGTTGCAGTCGGGCGTTACCGACTGCCGCATACTATTCACATCCCATCAGCAATTTAGTAGCCAAGTTTAGCTCTAGTACTGCAGAAAATTCAGTTTTTCTCGATTTGCCACGCCCCTAGTGGGCGTAGACATCTCATTTTTGGCCAGATCGTAGAACGAGCTAACAGTAGTCTAACTGTAAACTTTGGATGCTTACGCTCCAAAAATGTGAAAATTACAGGGTATTTTTCGATATGCCACGCCCCCAAAAAGGCGTAAAAATTATATTTAGGGAATCGATAAAGGAGGTTACCAGTAACACAACTATCTAAATTTGAAGCTTCTAGCTCTTATACTTTAGGAGATATAAACTTTATCGGTTTGCCACGCCTCCTTTGGGCGGAGATATATCCACCAACCCGCGTATATATATACCAAATGTCAGGTCTCTAGCATCAATAATGCCTAAAATATAGCAAAACCGGGAAAATCAGTATATCTTCAGGTCCGATTCGCCACGCCCCTAGTGGGCGTAGACATATAAATTTTTCATCAGGCTTTATAGAATCATAACATTAGCTTACGTGCAAAATTTCAACGTTCTAGCTTTAGAACTTTAGGAGATACAGTTTTATCCGATTTGCCACGCCCCCAATGGGCGGAGATATATCCACCATAGCTTTTTGGACTTGGGTGGTCAACGCGCATCTACATACCAAATTTCAGCTTTCTAGCTCTTCAACTAACATGACTTCTGGTATATCGGAAAATGCATTTTCCGATTTGCCACGCCCCTAGTGGGCGGATCGGGAAAATTTTAACACTTTATAAATCGGAGTTATAATTATAGTATGTGTTCCAAATTTCAAGTCTCTAGCTTCAATAGCGCCGAAATGAACTGCGTTCATACGGACAGACGGACGGACAGCAAGACGGACATTGCACAAAACCAATATACTAATTCACTTCGTGAATGAGTATAATAATTCACTTCGTGAATGAGTATAAAAAAGTTGAAGTCTCTAGCTATTATATCTTCGGAAATCGACGCGTTCAAACATACGGACAGACGGACATGGCTAAATCGACTCAGTTCGTCGCCCTGATCAAGAATATATACACTTTGTGGGGTCTGCCACGCCTCCTTCTCCCTGTTACATACTTTTAACAAAACCATTATACCCTGATTTCCCATTTTCTATGGGTTCAGGGTATAATAAAAACGAATAAAAAAATTATAAATATTCAAATCGTTACAGATTACATTACATTTGTGCACAAAAATTTGATGTGCTACAATTTTCGAAAATAATAAAGTCGCTTTGATAAATTTAGGAAATACCAAACCTGTTGTTACACATAAGTACTTAATTCAAATCAATTTACAACTGTGTAAGTAATATTAAAAGATTCAAAATATCTCTAAATGAACTTACTGAATCCCATCTTTCTAATAAAATTGTTAATTCTATAAAAACTAAATTAAGCCCAGTAAAATAAAAAATATTCTCCCTATCACCTAAGAATAGACTTAGAAGAGACCTAATAAACGGTCTCGGTAACGTAATAAAAGTAGTCACAGGCAAAATGGATGCCGATGAAGATAAAAGTGTAGCATGTTCTGTATTATCAAGTGATCAACACAGAGAACATTCTCTGCACAACACACAAATGAAAGAGTTGTTTTTTTGTTGCCCCTGTTGGGACCACATGGCGACTGTGACAGGACAACAGATTCAACAAATATGAATTGAAGGGGTTTTTATATTTAACTTCATTTCATTCAATAAAGAGAGCAACGAAATTTCGCGCATGAAGCGACATAAAGGCGCCATGCATAATAGTCTGAGAGTTCTATGTACATACATATGTAAGGCTGCAAACATAGTGCGCGCTGAGACGAAGACGAAGATGAAGACAAAGCTGATGACAAGACATGTTGCATAGTGCAATAAGAATTGGTTGTTCAAACAGCAGCGGGTGAAGCTTGTGTTTCGTCTTCATATTCATCTTCGTCTGAGCTCGCACTGTTTGCAACCTAACGGTAGTTCACAAAAAATTCAAGAATTATGAATTACAAGAGGTTACGAAAAGAAATTACGAATTATAAAGGTTTTGAAACGATTCATAAGAGGCAAGATCATGGCCGAGTAGGCAGAAAAATTACGAATTATCGAGGGGACCAAAATGTATGGGATTTTTACGAATTAACGAAGTTTTTTTAAGGGACCAGCAGTTTCTTACGAATTATTGAGGTTTTCGATTTAGCGGGGTACGAATTATCGAGACTCGACTGTATTTACATATTTATATATTTATAGCTAATCTACTAGTTTAACTCTCTACTAGTCTATTCTCTATTTGGCAAATCTAATACGTGGAATCTTTTTAAGCGCCGTTCGCTGCTGTTTGTGTTATCGAGGAGTCCAGAAGCTAGAGCATTGCAGTGGTCATGTAGCCTATTTAAATACCTCTCCGCTGTTTTTTTGTATTTCCTCTTTGATAAGAGGAAGTTTGAGGTCTTTATGGATGTCAAAGTTTGTCATATACCATAGAACACCTGTTATTGTTCTCAGTGTTTTAGACTGGTAACGCTGAAGAATTTCAATGTTTGATTTACTGGCTGTTCTCCAAAGGTGCAACACGTAGGTCCATATTGGTTTTAAAACAGCCTTATATAGCCGTATTTTGTTTTCAAGGCTTAGCTGCGAATGCGGTCCTAATAGCCAGTACATTTTTGTTGTCTTGATTTTGAGTTGTAATTTCTTTGCATTTATATGCTGTCTCCAGGTAAGCCTCCGATCCATATGCACTCCCAGGTATTTAACTGTTTCGTTAACTGGAATGGTGATTCCATTGAGTCAGACTGTAGGACAGTTCCCGAATCTGAGAGCGAATGTTACTTGCACAGACTTTTGGGCGTTCACCACAATTCTCCATTTGTTCAGCCAAGCTTCAATCAGACCAAGTTCCTCTTGAATAAGATTGGATGCAACTGTTGGGTCAGTGCTGGTAGCAACGACTGCGGTGTCGCTAGTTCTACAGCATTGGTAGAAGGCAAGTCGGCTGTAAAAACAATATAGAGGACTGGGCCTAATACACTGCCTTGAGGGACTCCAGCGTTTTCAGTGCGTATACTGGACGATTCATCCTGCTCTTGGACGTAAGAACTCCTGTTTTCCAGATAGGACTTGATAATCGAAAAGTATGGTGCAGGCAACCATTTTTTAATTTTATACAGTAGACCTGCATGCCACACTTTGTCGAAGGCCTGTTTGACATCTAGGAATACTCCTGTGCAATACTTTTTTGATTCAAACGCATTTATAATTATATTTGTGATGCGATGGAATTGCTCTATCGTACCGTGTCCTCTTCTAAACCCAAACTGGTGTTCGGGTATGATGTTTAGTTTGTCCAGCACTGGTAACAATCTTCTTAAAAGTATCCTTTCGAATACTTTAGAGAACGTCACCAGCAAACTAATGGGACGGTAGGACGATGTTCAGCCTTCCGGCTTGTTGGGCTTAGCAATCATTACTACTTCCGCGCATTTCCACTGACTTGGAAAGTATTACAATCTGAGCATCGCATTAAATATATATGTGAGCAGACGAATGCATTTTCTCGGGAGATACCTAATTGTAGTCGCGCAAATTTGGTCGTATCCTGGGGACTTTTCCTATTTAGGTTTTTTATATTCTCTTCTACTTCAGAAAGAGTCGTTTAGTATATCGGTAGACACATTTGACAAGGTTATTCTAAAAAATTGTCTACCATTTCTACGGTTTGAGTATCATGTACATCATTGGGCTTAACACCCGAGCTTAAGTGTTCTGCGAATGCTTCAGCCTTCTCAGCATTATGTCTGCAGCGTTGGCCTCTGCTGTCGACAATTGTGGTCATTCTTCTGGCCGGTCTCTTCAAATATTTCGTCGCTTTCCAGAGACTATAATCTAGGTCACTCGTATATGGATCAAGATTCCTTGGATATTCTGATGTCGTTTCATTTTTTATTTCCCAAAGTCTCCTGTTTAGGTCTTTGGCAGCCTTGTTGAATCTGTTCCTATCAATCGGGCTTCGAGTTGATTGCCATATTTTCCGAAGTCTTCTTTTTGCAGCTATTTGTGCTCTCAGTTCTACTGGCTGAAAATTTTGCTGATGAACATTTGCATTTGGTGGTGGTGTGAACATGCATCCAGCCACGTGAATTGAGTTAGTGAGTTTTTCAATCACAGATTCAATTTCATCCCCTGACTTTAGTGATATGTCTAGACTAGTTCGTTCTTCAAGCCAGTTCTGAAATGCATCTATGTTTGTTTTTGCATTAATGATCCTATAAGGTCTCTGCTTGAAACAAACTGTAGAGCCGTAGGTCACAATAATTGGTGAATGATCAGAGCTCAGATCGAAATTCTCCTCTATTTTGAAATTGTTCTGCGGTAGTCCAGAGTATACAATAAAATCCAGTAAATCTGGTATTTTATTCAGATCACTAGGCCAGTATGTTGGCTTTCCGGTAGTAATGTTGAATAGTTGTTATTTTGTATACATTTATATAGCTCGGCACCTTTTGGGTTTACCAGCCTTGATCCCCACCTGGGGTGTTTAGCATTATAGTCGCCACCAGCAATAAAGTGCCTACCAAGCCCTTGAAATAGAGTGTTAAGGTCGGCCAGCTTACACTGATATCTAGGTGGAAGATAAACTGCTGCAAACATTGAATTTGAATCGCTGCAGCTTGCATTATATTTGTGCAAATGCTGTCCAATATTTTGTATTTGAGAGTACCTTTAGAGTACCCTGTGCTCTACCTGATGGATGATTGGAATTTATAACATCGTACCCTTTTTATTTTTCTTTGTGAAGTGCGTTTCTGATATTAGAAATATGTCAATGCTATTGGTTTTTATAAATACTTCTATTTTGTTTCGATGGTGGGAAAGCCCATTGGCATTCCATATGGCTATTCGAAGATCTACTTGCATAACTTGTTCACTAAAATCATTATCATGTTAAGTAGATTAGTTGTAAGCTCAGACTGTTTTACTAGTAGTTGCTCGATTCCATCCAGTGCTGATTTTTCTTGTGTAACTGTCTCACCTCGTAGTGCTTGTGCATAACTTACTTGATTTGAGTATATATTCTCTTGATTTGGTTTTGCTTGTATATTAGCTGTTACAGACATTCGATCACGAAAAGCAGATGTAGTTGGCCTGTTATTCAGTACACCAGATTACCGCTTGTTGCAATATGTTTTAGTGTGCCCGAATTCTTGGCATCGGTAACACTGCACCATGTCATTCACTTTTCTTGAAGGCTAAACAGTAACAATGGCATTGTTTATATGTTTTATGTTGTATATTTCATGATTGTTTTTGTTTGGCTCTAGGTCTATGAAGAACAGGGGAAGCGGCTCCTTGGTAATACGACTCCTTATGTTTTGAATCGATCTAACTACATGACCTTGCGTTTCAATAGCTCGTTTTATTGACTCAGTTTGTGTGGAGTGATGGATATTTTTTAATACACCCCTAAATGCCCTTTATTGTTTAAGCTGAAATGTATGGTAATTTACTTTATCAGCCTTTAAAACTTTAATTATATCCGTACATTTTTCAATGCTCTTTAGAATGATTCGAACCTGACCGTCTCGCTGTGTTTTGTAAGTAAATTCAGTAGCATCAAGGTATGAATTGAGGTACTTCAGCAACCCATTTATATCATTGACATTGGACACGAAAATGGGGGGTGGTTTTTCAGGTGTTGGCTTGTCGGTTTCCATTTCTTCATCTAGTTTTAGGTTTTCATCTTCTGAGTCTGCTAATAGGGCAAAGTGGTTGGCTCGTTTAGATGTCGAAGGTTCGTCTATAGCAATGATCTTTCGCACCAAAGCTGGGGAACTTTCAT
The DNA here is from genome assembly GCA_035045965.1 of Drosophila aldrichi. NCBI lineage: Eukaryota > Metazoa > Arthropoda > Insecta > Diptera > Drosophilidae > Drosophila > Drosophila aldrichi. The sequence goes on along the minus strand of JAWNOM010000341.1, from coordinate 1,063,082 downwards.
TTCTTCTCTTCGGTAATCGTGGATAAGTGGGCACTTTTTGCCATGTTAAGTTGTTGTCATCGTCGTCTGTTGGCATGATCTTTTGCTGCTTAGCAGCAGCAAACTTGCAGCCGCTTATCAGCAAATTATATTTTTATAACGGGCGACCGTTACTTTGCTGTAAGTTGTTGTTTTACTATTTTGTTTTGGTTTGTATATTTTATTTGTTTATTTTTTTTTTGTTTTTTGTTTTTTTTTTTTTTTTAGTATTACGAATTCAGCTACTATGCGCGTGCGCGTCCGTACTCAATGAGAGTTCGATAGCAACTGAAATTATGAAACATCCTCACTCACCCACTACGGCGGCATAGATCTAAACATATTCTTATGTAGACATTTATACAGATACACATTTATGCGCATATACATTTATACATTAATACACTCATACACTTTTACACTTATAGACATATATATTTATACATAAACAGACCGCCGCTCCGCCGCGGCGAATGCCTCAGTTCAGTGCCCTGATCGCAGCGGCCAGCGACGGTAACCTGATCCCTTGCGCATGTCGTAAGAGCAGCGTTATCGCTTATGCTGAAGTCGGCTTGCCGACTATGACGTTGCAGCTTATGCTGTGTCAGCTATAATGGGTAGCTTAAGCTTGACAATTGTATGTTTAGAATAGCCTCATTCCGACTCGCTTTAGAGCGGAAAATTAGTTCTGTTTGAGAATCCAAAGCTAACGCCAGCTTTCAATAAATATCAATCCGAATAAACTATTTGTATTTCAATTGTGTCGGAGACATTGTATCAGCTGAGCCAAGGAACATAGAGCCCTTATCGAGTTAGAAGTACCGATAACGCCTCATATCAGCCACCTAGCAGCATAAAGCATCGTGGGACTGACTATCATCTCAACAACTCATCGTTGGACAAATTAATTGACGCCCAACAGCGGATGAAACCCGCGACCCCAAAACCAACAGTAGTTAAGATAAGCCCTGCAAATAACATGTAAGTGGTTTATTCAACTAAACGATTTTAAGTGATAATAAAAATATAAATAAAAGTGAAGGAATTGAGCTAAGCAAGTTGTTGAAATCATCTCGAAAAATCCCAGCTTATCACATTCTACCCATACCGATTAACATCGGCCATAGGAAACTCTGTGAATAAAGTGTCAATTACATAGGTTAAGGGTACAAGCTGATGAGCTTCCCAGGACCCTATAGGGAAATTAAGAGAGAATATTTCAGCGACGAAGACTGGGACTCAAGTTCAGAGGCCAGTTTAGAAAACACAGCAGATATGAACCCAGAACAGATTCAAACGCTCATAAGTCAGGCGTTGGCACAGCAGGAGGTTAGGTTGAGGGAAGAATTTGACGCTAGGCTAAATTCTGTAAACCAAAGGGTGAATAGCTTACGCCTTGAAGCACCTCAGGTTGAAGCATACCAAAGAATCTCGATCGACCCCGATGTGGGATGTAGTATATCCCTGGACTGTGTAAAATCTATTCCCGAGTTCAATGGTACGCAGGACGAATATGTCCACTGGAGACAGTCCGCCATAGATGCGTACGAGCTTTTCAGACCCTACATAGGCAGCACCGCTCACTACCAAGCAGTTAATATAATAAGAAACAGAATTAAGGGTACTGCAAGAGCTTTGCTTTCTTCATACAACACAGTTCTAAATTTTGATGCTATAATAGCAAGATTAGACTGTACGTATGCTGATAGAACATCGCTTAGAATCCTACGTCAACAGCTAGAGATGGTCCGACAGGGCGACTCTACCTTAATGCAATATTATGACGAGGTCGAGCGCAAGCTAACTCTGGTCACGAACAAGGTAGTAATGACCCATGATCAGGAGAAAGCAGTAATGCTAAATGAGGAGGTTAGGAACGATGCGCTGCACTCATTCATCTCAGGCCTGAAGAAGACCTTGAGATCAGTCGTGTTCCCCGCGCAGCCGAAAGACCTGCCCTCTGCTTTGGCTTTGGCCAGAGAGGCAGAGGCTAGCATCGAGCGAAGCAATTTCGCAGCCACATATGCAAAAGCGTTGGAAGATAAAACCCACGCAACTGAGGGTAATAGAAATCAAAGACGCTCATATGAGAAGCAGATAAAAAATAACGATGCCGAACGTGGCCAAGAAAGAAACCCCCACTATACCAAAAAACAGGGCAAGCAACAGCAGCAGAAAAGCTATGCGAATAGTAGCAACAAAGTAGACCAGGATCAACAACAACAAGAACCTATGGACGTCGATGCGTCAACAGCAAAATTTAGACAACAAACGTAATACAGTAAGGATCATGCCGAAATTTCGCAAGTAGAAAGTGCACGAGGCCAAAAAAGACCAAATTCATCTGAACGCGTGTCAGGCCAAAGGCGTCAGCGGGTGCACACTACTGTGCAACATAACCACGACAATGACGACCATAGCTATAATAAAACAGCCTCCAGAGAGGTTGCTGAGGTCGACGACGACTCCGATTCGGCGACAGGGGACGACTCGATTAATTTTTTAGGGAACGCTCCAGGCTACCGTTCGTCGAACGGCAGCTGGCAGGGAAAAATGTAAGAATTTTAATCGACACGGGGGCGGCCAAAAACTATATTAGACCCTTAACAGGGCTAAAAAATATAAGGCCAGTTAAAACCCCATTCAATGTTAGTTCCATTCATGGTTCTAACAAGGTTCACCAGAAATGTTTAATTAACATTTTCGGCGTAACAACATCATTCTTTCTATTAGACTCCCTGGCTCCATTCGACGGCATCATAGGCTTCGACTTGCTAACGCAGATAGGAGCAACTTTGAATGCCGAAGATGGCACAGTCGACTATGGGACTGAGTCCGAAAAACTGCAGCACCACATATGCGACAATGTAAACTTTACAAATGTCGATGATATTGCCGTACCAGAAGCCATAAGGGCCGAATTTAACAACATGATCCTAAACAAAGTAAAGGCATTTTCAGCTTCTAACGAAGCATTGCCGTTTAATACTTCTGTAGTGGCCACAATACGCACAATAGACAATGAGCCAGTCTATTCTAAACTTTACCCACACCCTATGGGTGTCGCTGATTTCGTAAAAAACGAAATCAAAGAATTAATGCGAAATGGCATTATCAGACCATCAAAGTCACCCTACAACAACCCGACATGGGTTGTCGATAAAAAAGGTCGTGACGAAAATGGTAACAAAAATAAACGCCTAGTTATCGACTTTAGGAAACTAAACGAACGTACTATTGCCGACAAATACCCAATGCCAAGCATTCCCATGATTTTGGCCAATCTAGGAAGGGCTAGATACTTTACAACTCTGGACCTTAAATCCGGCTATCACCAGATTTTTCTCGCGGAACAAGACCGTGAAAAAACATCTTTCTCTGTAAATGGAGGAAAGTATGAATTTTGTCGATTGCCGTTCGGGTTGAAGAATGCTGGAAGCATCTTCCAAAGAGCGATTGACGACGTACTGCGTGAACAAATTGGCAAAACATGCTATGTGTACGTAGACGACGTCATAATCTTTTCAGAAAACGAAAGAGACCATGTCAAACACATAGACTGGGTCTTAACAAGGCTATGTGAAGCTAACATGAAAGTTTCTAGGGAAAAAACCCATTTCTTTAAAAAGGAAGTAGAGTACCTAGGGTTTATAGTAACTGAAGGCGGGGCGAAAACCGACCCGGAAAAGGTTAAGGCTATTCAGGAATATCCGGAACCAAAGAACTTATTTGAGCTTAGATCATTTCTGGGCATGGCCAGTTACTATAGGTGTTTTGTTAAAGACTTTGCTGCAATCGCGAAGCCATTAACAAGCATGCTGAAAGGCGAAAATGGTTCCATTAGCAAGCACATGTCAAAGAAAACGATTATCAGCTTCGACATCAACCAGAGGGATGCCTTCGAGAGACTAAGAAATATCTTAGCTTCAGAAGACGTTATTCTTAGATATCCAGACTTCTAACGACGGATGCTTCTGCATATGGTATTGGTGCGGTACTATCACAAGATGGTAGGCCCATTACCATCATATCAAGAACTCTGAAAGACAGGGAGACCCATTACGCCACCAATGAAAGAGAGCTATTAGCTATCGTATGGGCGTTAGGCAAGCTACAGCAATACCTGTATGGTACGAGAGACATTAATATCTACACAGATCATCAACCTCTCACCTTTGCTGTGTCAGATAGAAACCCTAACGCAAAAATTAAAAGATGGAAAGCGTATGTAGATGAACATAACGCAAAAATCCATTACAAACCTGGAAAAGAGAACCACGTCGCAGACGCATTATCTCGACAAAATATTAACGCCTTGCAAGGGGAGATAGCGTCAGACGCAGCCACCATCCATAGTGAGCTGTCGCTGACATATACAATTGAGTCAACAGACAAGCCAATAAACTGTTTCAGAAACCAGATAATTTTGGAAGAAGCACGCTTCCCTCTGAACCGGAACTTCATATTTTTCGGCGAAAAAATTCGCCATATTATTCACTTCACAGATAGAAATCAAGCATTAAATGAAGTAAAATCATTTGTCAAACCGAATGTAGTCAACGCAATCAATTGCGATCTCCCAATGTTGGCATTCATCCAACACGAATTAGTAAAAAGCTTCCCCTCCACTAAATTTCGTTATTGCAAAAATGTAGTAACTGACATAACAGGCAAGGACGAACAAAGAGAGATAGTCATGACAGAACATAATCGTGCGCATAGAGCCGCACAAGAAAACGTCAAACAAGTCTTGGAGGAGTATTATTTCCCGAAAATGACCAAACTAGCGACAGAAATAGTGGCAAACTGCAAAACTTGCACTAGGGCGAAGTATGACAGACATCCAAAAAAACATGTTCTGGGAGAAACACCAATCCCATCATACCCTGGCGAGATATTACACATTGACATTTTTTCAACTGACAAAAAGCTGTTTTTAACATGTATTGACAAATTTTCAAAGTTTGCAATGGTACAACCAATAATGTCACGAACGATAACAGATGTAAAAAATCCTATCGTCCAAGCCATCAATTTCTTCCCAAAAACGAAAGTAATATACTGCGATAATGAGGCGTCTTTTAATTCAGAGACAATAACCTCATTATTAAAGGACAGATATGGAATAGACATTGTGAATGCACCACCACTTCACAGTACCTCCAACGGCCAGGTAGAGCGCTTTCACAGTACTCTGTTGGAAATAGCGAGGTGCCTAAAAATCGAGAGGAAAATAGACGACACAGTCGAGCTAATCATACATGCCACATTGGAGTATAATCGATCGCTACATTCTGTAACAGGCAAAAAACCGATTGAGGTGATACATGCGTCTACCAATGAGTTTAAAAAAGCAATTAAAAGCAAAGTGGAAAAAACGCAACAGGTGCAGCTAGATAGAAACAATCCAAACAGGCAGAATAAAGTGTTTGAGGTGGGAGAAAAGGTATTCGTTAAGACCAACAGAAGGTTAGGTAACAAGCTCACCCCCTTATGTGAGGAACAAACTGTTCAGGCAGACCTAGGAACGTCTGTTCTTATCAAGGGGAGGGTGGTCCACAAGGACAATTTAAAATAAGAATTTAATAGATTAGTGATCAAATTAAGGAATTCATAGATTTAATCTTCTTTACTCTCACAGGATCATTACGCCAGTCTTAATCTTGCTGGCGATCTGCTCGGATCACCGATTATTCGCATTCCAAGTACATTCCTGTTGTAGACGGGGACGTACTGGTATGGGAACAGCGTGACTATGTTAGGCACACTAGCAACCTGACAGAGTTCTCCGTAATGTTAAAAGAAACAGAAAAGTTGTCCGAGTTGTTTCCTCAGTCTCATATGAGGAAGTTATTAGATGTTGATACAGACCATCTTAGAAACCTTTTGTCCGTATTGAAAGTACACCACAGGATTGCCAGAAGCTTAGATTTTTTAGGGACAGTGCTAAAAGTTGTGGCTGGCACACCCGACGCATCAGATTTGGAAAGAATTAAGATAACAGAGTCAAAGTTAATCGAATCAAACAACAGACAGGTAGAGATAAATACAGAAACCCAAAAACAAATAAACCAGTTAACCGATACAGTAAATCAAATAATCAAGACAAAAAAGAAAGAGCAAATCGACACTTCGCATTTATATGAGATACTTTTGGCTAGGAATAGAATGTTGATAACTGAAGTTCAAAATTTAATGCTTACAATCACACTTGCTAAATCAAATACAATTAATCCTACAATATTTGATCACGACGACTTAAAATCCGTATTAGTTGAGCATCCCACAGATGTCCCTATAGTAAGTCTATTGGAAGCATCCAATATTAAAGTCCTTCAGTCCGAGAACATAATCCATGTACTAATAGATTACCCTAGAATTAAATTTGTATGTAAAAAGGTCATCATTCTTCCGGTCTCACATGAGCACACCGTTCTTCAACTCCAAGACGATACCGTAGCGGAATGCGAAAACGACGTCCTGGCGGTCTCCAGCTGCACTACAACAACACACACACCGTTTTGCAAGATAGCATCTCGAGATACCTGCGCACAGGCTCTGCATGCGGGTGGCAAAGCGCAATGCTATACGCAACCCAGCCACCTGGCACCCATAACCTATGTGGACGACGGCATCATGGTAATAAACGAAAGCCCAGCACGAGTTAGCACCGATGACGGTCCAGAGATACAGGTCAATGGCACTTATCTCATCACATATGAACACATGGCCATCATAAACGGTACCAAGTTTGCAAATCGTCGCGAAGCTCTGGACAAGTTACCGGGCATAGCGGCTTCCCCATTAATCAACATCATCAGCCATGATCCGGTACTCAGTATGCCATTGCTCCATAGTATGAACAACAACAATCTTCACGTCATTCAGGAGTTAGAAGAAAAAGTAAGATCTGCAGGGTCGCCAAAGGTGTGGTTCAGCATTGGAGTAGTGATCAGCCTCGTATGCTGCAGTTCCATTCTACTCTACCTAGGACTGAGAAGAAGGCAGACTTCAAAGAAAATGCAAAGGATTGTCAACAGCTTTAAGATGAACGAGGACGCCCATAGTTTTAAGGGGGGAGTAGTTAACGAGTGCCCCTCGCACATAGCAACTTAAGACTTTATATATCATTGGGTAAACAGTTGCGCGCATGGTGCTGACGCGGCGAATGCCTCAGTTCAGTGCCCTGACCGCAGCGGCCAGCGACGGTAACCTGATCCCTTGCGCATGTCGTAAGAGCAGCGTTATCGCTTCTGCTGAAGTCGGCTTGCCGACTATGACGTTGTAGCTTATGCTGTGTCAGTTATAATGGGTAGCTTAAGCTTGACAATTGTATGTTTAGAATAGCCTCATTCCGACTCGCTTTGGAGCGGAAAATTAGTTCTGTTTGAGAATCCAAAGCTAACGCCAGCTTTCAATAAATATCAATCCGAATAAACTATTTGTATTTCAATTGTGTCGGAGACATTGTATCAGCTGAGCCAAGGAACATAGAGCCCTTATCGAGTTAGAAGTACCGATAACGCCTCATATCAGCCACCTAGCAGCATAAAGCATCGTGGGACTGACTATCATCTCAACAACTCATCGTTGGACAGACTCATCAGATTAATTTATATACGATACATAAGCGGACCGCTGCTCTGCCGGCGTCACTGGCAGCGCACCCAACCGATTTTAACTGTACTTGACAATTGTCATAGATTTAGGAATTCATTGAATAAACCGACACGAAACGAAATGGATGTGATTTTCTTCATAACAATATACAGTACCGCTAAGGAAAACCCGCTTTTCTAAGATCCTGGTATTATATAAACATCGTGTTAAAAGTAACGAATTTTATCCTCCAAAGAATCAACGTGCAACAAGCTCGATTAACTAAAATGAAGAGAAACTCTTAAGTAAACAAGTGATTAAACAAAAACTATTAAACGGCTTCAACATGACTATAATTGTCAGGCCAACCTTAATCAAGCCCTAGCCACAAGACATTCATAATTACTAGTATGTGAGCACTAGAAGGCAATACAAAACTTTACACTAATACAATAATACAGTCAAAGAAGTTATTACCAACAAACTACCGGATAGACTATACATGACTTTAGCGAAATATGATATTATTTTCAATAGGTACAGGGTATAATAAAAATACCTTACTTTTATGAATTCAATAATAAAGTCACTAGTAATATAAAATAGTATACAATTAGAACGTAAGGAAATATTCGAAGGGAGCATGATAATAATTTAATATACAGTAGAATCCGGTTATAGCGACATTCGAGGGACCGTCGATTTTACGTCGCTATACCCGGAGGACGCTTTAGCCAGAAGGAGCAAAAAAATATTTTGTTTGCATTTTTTTACGGTTGCCATGTTCATAATAGTTTTTAACATTAAACTATTTAAATGTATAATCACAACTAAGATTTTCTATAAATTTATTTCAATAACATGGCTTAGAAACATTTATGTGACGTCGGCATTGTACTTTGTCGCTCTCCCTCTCTCTGTCTTGACAGCATTTAGGGCGTTGCTACGCACACAAGCATGGGTACTGATCACTGATCAATACATAGTACATGTATACATTTCTAAGTCTTTTTATGCTGAAATTTGTTGTCATTATTTCGCGATTTTTGGTTTGTCACGTCGAAATAGCCAGTAAATGACTCAAAAGTATGAAAAGAATTGTCGGCATAAGCGGATTGTCGTTAAAAGCGGAGACGTACTAAGCGGAGGCTCTTTCATATAAGTTTGTATGGGGACCAACCAAGACATCGAATTTTCGTCGACATAACCGGTTGGACGCTTTAATTCTACTGCAATTTAAAAAGCAATATTATATAAATAACAATTGTAATAATTACAATATGCTTATTAAAGGAGAACAAGTTGTGTGCGACTTTAACAACGCGGATCGCATCCCAAGAATTCAAGAATTCGACGAAGGAATCAGACTAGTCAACGATTTCAAGAGCACGTACCTTGCCTTGAAACCGGGTAGTCCTACAATACAAATCAGTCCAACAGAAAAAGAACTACATGTAATGCTTTAGGTCCACTCTACAACTTAAAGAGTAGAACTTGTACTGCCGTTTATAACAGACATTTATATTACACGCAAAAAACAATTATCCTAGAGAGTACATTTCCAAAATCAAACTCCGAATGTAAATTTAATAAATGATAAATTAACTTATATACTTTGTGGAGTCTGAATTCTTCTGCCTGTTACATACATTTAACAAAACCATTATACCCTGATTTCCCTTTTTCAACGGGCATAGAAGTTAAGCGCACCCACACTAGAGTACTAGTGATTGGGGACGCTGTGTTGGGTTCTTGTTAATATATAACAACTTGGTGTTCAATGAAATAATATATTTTATATAAATTGGAACAATAGGTCTAAACTCACTCTAGTCCGAATATAAACTGATCAGTTTTACTGGTCAGGTTCTCCCCTTGAATGTCTGACTGGAATCTCCAGCCTCCTTAGATTGTCGATAGTCTTAACTTAGATATATCCGCCATATCTTGTTATATCAAATCATATCCTGTATTTTAAAGTTATACTGTCTGACGCATAAGATTACCCCCATCAGGTTTGTGACATTAATGAAATATTCTGTGCTTACTAAGATTTTCTCTAAATAAATAAATTGAAAATACTTGTAAGCAACACAACAAAACCTAAATTTTGATTTATGTTTATATTTGCTTAAATTACATTATTTATCCAAAACAATATTTTATGAATTCACGTTAAAATGTGTATTGCTTGTGTTTTATTAATTTTTAAGCTAATGTGCCTGCGGATCACACTGCAAAAGCCGCACTATTGAAGGATCACTTTTTGCTCCTTCTATAAATTCATCCAAGCTTAGTTTTCCGTCTTTGTTTCTATCCATTTGACGAAAAATTTTATCTGTCCTTTTCTCCGGTGTGCTTTCATCTTCTGGCATTTTCATGACCGATCCAACCATTTTGTATATTGCCTAAAAAAAAATTGATGAAAACTTTTCAATGAATAACATATGGAATAAGCTGTAATAAAAGTTGCAAGTTGTATCGTTGTCTATTAAGAAGTTAACAGATATGAAAATACGCCCGATTGAAGTTCATTTTAATAGGTACGGCATACAAAATAAAATTACAGTATCATCTTCAAGGATCAACTTTAAGCTGTTACATTCTATTTCAGTAAAGAGCACTAGAGTCTCCTAATGCCCGTCTGTCTGTCCTTCCAAATGAACGCCTAGATCTCAAAGAGTTATAAGAGCTAGAGACTTGAAATTTGGCATGGGTACTCGTGAATGCCGTACGCAATACAAGTTTATCTTATTTTTACTTTAACTCATTCGATATCCTTTTTATCGAGAATAATTTTTCAGCCTAATTTGAGCACTATTAGACCTGGAGACTTCAGATTTACTGTGAATATGCTTTTGATGTATGTAAAGATTTTGTAATTTACAGATTTTGGATACAACGCCCCTTCACCTCCAATTTGTAAAAAACGTATTTCATCTGCCAGAGGCTTTCACGTTCAAAAAGTTTCATGAGAATAGTCAAACTACAAGATAAATTATTCAACAAATAAATTTTCATATTCATAATAAATTCATAATAAAAAGGGCGCAAAAACAAAGCTCTAATACCGCATATTGACATATATGAAGACGGATCAGTACGAGCCACACCAACGTGAAATATATTATACCTCAACTAGATAACCATTACAAAATTTACAACTGCAAACTGAAGTATACTGAAATCACGCCTTTATGGTACTATATCATAAATGTCATATAACAATGATATTTACCGTAACAATTTCAAGCATTTCCTGCCGCGATATGTATCCGTTTCCATCTAAGTCGTACATAGAAAATGCCCATTTCAGTTTTTGCTCAAGCTTTCCGCGTGAAGTTACACTTAATGCGCATAAGAACTCTCTAAAATCGATGGTTCCATCACCATTTGCGTCGAATGTTCTAAACACATGTTCTGCGAACTATAAAATTTTTCATTAGAAATATATTTCGGTAGACCTCCATTTTGTGTTATTTATATATGTTTGTATTTTGATAAAGAAGTCAAATATGAAATAACATTAACATATCTAGTTTTTTTTTTTCATATTTTTTCATAAAATCAAATCAGATGCAAGCATACATAGTGAAGATTCTATTTTTTTAAAAGCATAATATTCATGGCGCCAAATTAGATTTTTTTCCTTTTAATCTAAACGATGCTCTTTTAGTATTATTCATATAAATTTAATTTAGTCAATGTATTAGATATGGCAATGAAGCTGGAGATTGTAATTTTCACATGGGCAACAGTATTGTAGCACATAGCAAGATTCAATCTCTATTCTTATTCGAATTATTTAATATTTAATTTGTTGTATACTGAAAATTAAAAATTCTTGGTTATTTCTGGGTAATATCAGTGACAAAACTATAAGGGCAGTTAAGGGCATTATATAAAAGATTCGAAATACCTTACTTGCGTCGCCATATGGAAAAAAGTTTCCATATATTTTTTTAAATTCTTCTACTGACAAATGACCGCTCGGGCAATCCTTTAAAAAACCCTTATACCATTCTTGAATTTCAGCATCTGAAATTTAAAAAAAAACAGTTTAAAAATTGTTATTGGCCATTTTCAATAGGTGTAGAATAATGGTGTAGGCACAAGGATGCGTGTCAAACGCCATAAAATGAATATATTCTTCATCAAAGCGACGATTGGGCGCGATTTAACCTTGTCAGTCTAAACATCCGTCCACCCTTTCGCACGTGTGAAATCATCGGCTTTCAGGATTACCGGAAATCAGTTTTGAAATTAAATCCTGTATATATTTAAAGCTGGAGTGTCCAAATTTTGCATATGTCTTCACATATACATTATCTTAATTATATTTTAGAATTTGGCTACCGGCCTCAAATAAGTAATTACTAATTCCCATAGCTCGCAAATAACTGTTGACACTTTTTCCTTGTCTGCAATGTCTCACTGACACAATCAAAACGACTCAGACAGAAACTGATTTTGTCGCCACTGGCTTAGGTCTGCTCACGGTCTGACCGAGACTGTTATTTCTGCTTTCGCTCTAGTCAGTCACAGATCGTTTGCTTGAGTTAAATGAACCAAACTGTCTTTTGCGTATGTATGGGTAATCACACGAGTTACGTACAAACCCACTCCACTTCCAGAACAGGATGCAAACGCAGCCATTCAACTAAATTCAATAAGTCAGCAGGTACAAGAATTATTGATCTCTGTAAATGTTAAGTAGATTATGTTGCGACAGAGTTTATCAACCTCTTTATTTTGCAAGTTACGCATTAAACTAAATTCATTAAGTCAGCAGACACAAGAGTTATTGAACTCTATAAATGTTAAAGTAAACTATGTTGCGACAAAGTTTATTAATCTCTTTATTTTGCGCACTAAGTATCCGGTGTCGCAACCAAAAATGCAATGCCCCAAATTCATGTAATGCAGACACAACATTTATTTTTTTAAGATACATTTATGTAGACTAAGTAACATTTATATTGAGTACATTTCGAATAAACGAATGAGTTGATTCTGACCACTGCACTATGGGCAAAAATACCGATAGTGCGGCATAAACCTAATTTTTTTTTTATTTTGAATCCGCAATTTTTTTTTTTTTATCTCATTAAGGATATTCCAATAGACATAAAAACAATGTTTTAAGCTTCGTCAAAGTCTGCTGATTCAGAATTGCATTGTGAATTGCAAAAAGTGTGAGAAATAATTCCCATCTTTTGGCGTAAAAAAAGACCATTGCAATTAAAATTTACGAAAAAGTTTAAATGCGAAAAGTTTGTCAAAGGTATGCTAAATAATATGTTTCAAAAGATTTTCTGTGCCTAGAGATTTTGTGTGAAATACTTCAATGTGTTGCTAATTGAATTTTCAGCCGTAACCTTAAAAATATTTGTGTGTTTCGTGGAAGATAACTTATAATGTTAGAGTCCGTTGTTCAATGTTTAAGTGGCAAGGTATTCAGTAAACGTTCCTTAATCAAATGCTATAAAGGGTTTTTGCTCCATTTGGCGAAATATCATATGTTGCAGATAGATACGTGACTTTGCTAGAAGTTTGGAACAGCAACAATAGGCAAGAAAGCGCTGTCAGAAATTTTATATTGGAAAATTTAAACAGCAAAAGTATATTTTATGTGCAACTGGACATTATTATGCAAAAAGTCTAAAATTTTAGATCAGTTCTTAAATATAATTTTACGCAATTGTAATCGTAATCTGAATTGATTTGAGCAAAAACATACGCCTTGGCTAGCGCCTATTGTTAAGCCTACGATGCACTGCCACGGCAACAATAAGAATATGGCGGGTCGAAAGAGCTTAAGCTATAACGAAGCAGGATCCCTATTAAAGTGGAAGTTAGCCTCGGAGCTTGCCTCAGAGAGCAATTAAAAATTCCATATGCTACATGCTGATTGTGTTCATCAAAGAAATCAAATGAAACTAACAAAACTTATGTGTTGCAAAGGCTATGAGCAGTGAAAATTTATGGGATATGTAGAATAAGCTATCATAACTACCCATATCTGCTGAAGGTGGCATTAGCGTTTTTAATGGTAAACGAGCTATCTGAACAACAATATCTCAACATAAAAGCATTAAATAAAAAGCATGAGTGTGACATTTATCTTCCATACTCAGAAATTAGCCAATGAAAATGCAAATGTACTGTATATTAAATTTAAATCTTATAATATTTATGAAATTGCTTGCAATCGTTTCGATATTCATCGGTAAATAAATCACATGTATGGGGACAAGGGGAGGGCGTGGCTCAAACTTAAAAAAAAAAAAAACCGAAATTTTGTATTAATATTAGCAACGTATGTGCAAAATTTCAAGGCTCTATCTTTAAATTTGCAGTTAATGCCTCACTATCGGTATTTTTGCCCATAGTGCACTGAAGAATACACGTCGTGTCCGAAAAGTTATTATTTTTGTAATAAACTACTTTGCAGTTTACTCAATTCACGCGATTGTATGTATGTATTATGTAGTATGTATTTACATGCACACGAAGGCAAAGATCATTTCTGTTGAGTTTTTTTAGTCAGTCTTTTGCTGAGTCTTTGTGTGAGCGAAAGTCGTGTTAGTCCTTACGCGACTGTTATTTGAGAGCGTCACATGAATGAGTCATTGCAATGCGTCTGACCGAAACCAATTCTAAACAAAACAAAGAGTGCCGCTCAGAGCGAGATAGTGTCTGCACAATTTTTTCGGATATGATGCGAAGCAGAGCATAACTGATATTCTAATCATTCTGCACTTCTTATATGTACACATACATAAACACGCATAAGCCCGCTCTCTGCCAACTGCGCAGTAAGCAGCGACTGCGCTTTGCCTGTGCTGCAGTGTGGGCAATATTATGAGATTTTATTTGTTGAATAAATTCGTTTGTAGACATACGATCTTATTGAAACTTTCAGAACGTAATCATAATGTGTAAATGTGTAAAGCACAAGTCTCTAGTACTTGAAATACGTTTCTTACGAATTGGGGGCGAAGGGGGCGTGGTATCCAAAATCTGTAAATTACAAAATGTGTGTATTCGTCAATCGCATATACACAGTAAGTCTGAAGTCTCTATTTCTAATGGTGTTCAAATTAGACTGAAAAAAACAATATAAATTTATCGATTATCCTCGATAAAAAATATATTGAATGAGTTATCGAAAAAAAAATGATAAACTCGTACTGCGTATGGTATACACGAGTCTACATGCAAAATTTCAGCTCTCTAGCTCTTATAACTTCTGAGATCGACGCACTCATACAGACGGACGGCAGACGGACAGGGCTATATCAACTCAGCTCCTAGCATTTATCAAGAATACATTTACTTTATGGAGTCTGCCACGCCTCCTTCTGCCTGTTACATACTTTTCCATTATACCCTGATTTCCCATTTTCAATGGGTTCAGGGTATAAAGGCAAGCTCTGCTAATTCCATCTGCAACTCTCTCACCCAAGCTGAAACTTACCAAAACCATAAAAACACAGTCTAAATTGAACATGCAAATTATTGTTGAATCAGAAGCCACTATATCCATAAAAACTCAATACTTTCCAGATCTCTGGAAAATAATACCTATCATGATGATACTCAAACCAAATAAACCTATTATTCGTTTAGACCGTTTTTTGGCATAAAGTCTAATTTTCAACCTAGACTTCGAATTTCACACATATGTATGTATATGTCGGATAATCATTATTTAGTTCACCAATATCCACGCTCAAATCCATCACGATTTGGCCCTGTCCGTCTGTCCGTATGTATGAACGCGTGAGTTATGCAACCAAATCCACTCATGCAAATTGCACAACCAATTGCACTTGTGCATGGGAATGACAATAATGACCAACTCAGCATAATCATGCAGAAATATTTAAAAAGAGATCAGATTACAAAAGCATAAACAACGTAAGCGTCTTCGCCGCTTCCGTTGTAAATGCCCAGCTAGCAACAACAAATGTAAGCAACGTATATATAAAATAAAGCAACATATATATACATATATATATATATATAAACAGGCATTTGCATATGCCAAGAAATACTTTACAGTCAGTCTTAAGATTCATTCCAAACAGAACAGAAGTTCTTTTTATCAATAAAGCAAGAATTATAATATCTGAAGATATTGAGTGTGTTTTTATTGAACTATCACTTAAAATATACAAACATCTAAAGACAGTTTTGTTTCAGTGATTAACAGTTTTATTGTACTTGTGTATCTCAAGATATATGAAGTATAGTGCAAAAACCATAACTGGCGCAGCCGAAACCGAACAAGTGCGTTCTATTTAACCGAAGTTAATCCCCATAAACAAAAAGTGCGTTCTATTTAACAAAAGTTAATCCGCATAAACAAAAATAAAACTATAAAAACTGCAACGTATGCATAAAAGAAAACTGTTGGCGTATAAAATCTCTAAGCAAGTGTAAGCACAATTGTGTTTAGTTGATGTTGCCGACAAATTTGTGCAGAAATAAATAAAACCGCAATAGCAAACTAATTCGTGAGTTAGCAGTTAACTCAAAAAAGTGACAATTTTATGTACCCAAGGTACCCAACGAACAAAAGCACTATCCATAAATTTGACAAAAACCGCAGAATCTAAAATACAATTATGGAAGAGGAGCTTCAAAATCTAAGAGGAGTCATACTCCAGCAAGAAGCAGCGCTAAACTCACTCAGACAACAACAACAACAACAACAACAACAACAACCAACCCAGTGGTTGTCTAACAAAGACATCATCCAGCAATTTCGCCAACTACGACAGCTGGATGATCAACATGATGTGTTGGCCTTCATTAGATCAGTTGAATTTCTCATGACGCTGTGCCAAGGAAATGAGCTGCTAATTCAATTCGGCACCAGCATCGTCGCCAACGAGAAGGTCTCATGAGCAGCAGCAGACTACATCAGACAGTTGGGGATGGAACCAACTTGGCAACAGATGAAGACGAAACTAATGGAGCAAATGCGTCCGAAGACGACTTACGAGGATGTGTTCGACAGATGCAGATACATTAAAGTAAGTAGTTTAAGAGAGCTATTTTTAGAATTCGAAAAGGCAAAATGCGAGATAAATAAAATATACATGTTCGACGAATCAAAACCCACAATATATGAAAATGATAAAGTAGATAGAGATTTGCTAAATATACTAATAAACAAAATAGACACCCCATTCAGAATTCATGTCGATCAAGGAATTTCTATGCATGCTCTTCAGACAAAATATTCTAACATTAAAGCACTAGATGATCCTAGGGATATATCACAGAGATATAGAAAAACAATTAACAACACTTACCAGAAACAAAATAACGCTAACACTAATATTAACACAAGAACTAACACTAACATTAACACTAACACTAACACTAATACCAACACCACATACAACAGACCAAATCAAAACAGCCAGCCCCCTTATAACAACAAGAACACTGGTCAAATAAATCAACAGCCAGATAACAGAACACAACTCAACCATAATCCTAGACCAAATTATAACAGCAAAAACAATGGCTCAAGACAAACAAGAATGTGGTGCAACGACAAGTATCTTAAAATCAAAAGTTCTTGAATACCAGTACCCAAAAATTGAACTCACCAGACCTTGCTCTTACAAAACCCTTAACGGTGTTAATATTGTAAAATACGCCGTAACCACACCTTTCCCCAGAGAAATTCCATACTTAGGAACACTTCAGTGGAAACTTATAGATTTCCCAAATGAAAATTTCTCAGCAATAATAGGGCAAAACTTTCTAAAAGCATTCAAAGCTCAAATAAATAATACTGAACGATACGTACAATTACTAGACAAGAAATTCTATTTTTTAGACTACGAATATCCAGAATCAATGCACAACGCTTGTGCTCTGCAACCTATAAACATAGATCATATACGAGACCGTCTCAACCTCGAACATTTAAATGACGAAGAACGCCAAGCGGTCGAAGCTCTACTTGAAGAATCCGATGATCTATTTTTTCAGGAGGGGGACGTTTTGTCAGCAACAAACCAAATCTCTCACGAAATTATTACTACAGTGGATAGGCCTTTATATTCTAAAATATATAGATATCCCCAAATCCACGAAAAAGAAATAAATAGACAGATAAAAGAAATGCTTAAGCAGAATATTATAAAAGAAAGTAACTCCCCCTATAACAGCCCCTTATGGATTGTTGAGAAAAAACTCGATAATTCAGGGTCAAAAAAGTTCAGAATTGTCATCGATTACCGCAAATTGAATGAATTTACGGTCGACGACAGATTCCCAATTCCTAATCTTAAATCTTTGCTAGATAAACTGGGTAGATCACAATATTTTACAACCCTCGACTTAGCGAAAGGCTTTCATCAAATTCTCGTTAAAGAAGAGGACAGACCAAAGACAGCATTTTCAACACCGTCAGGTCACTACGAGTTCATCAGAATGCCGTTTGAACTCAAAAATGCTCCACCGACATTCCAGAGACTTATGAACGAAGTCTTGAAAGACTATATTGGCGAAAATTGTGTCGTCTACATGGACGACATACTAATCTTCAGCACATCCCTTCAAGAACATATGACCACATTAAGAAAAATATTCAAAACTTTAAAAGATGCCAATTTAAAAATTCAAGTAGATAAATGTGACTTTCTAAAGAAAGAAACGCAATTCCTTGGTCATATCTTGACCACTCACGGCATCAAACCGAACCCAGATAAAGTAAACATTATTCAGAACTTAAAATTACCCCGAACTGCAAAGCAGATTAAGTCGTTCCTAGGAATGACAGGGTTTTATAGAAAATTCGTTAAAGATTATGCAAAAATAGCATTCCCTATGTCAAGATATCTTAAGAAAAACATGACAATCAACACCGACGACCCAAGCTACATAGCAGCATTTGAAAAGTTGAAAACATTAGTTACAAATAGTCCAGTCCTACGATACCCAAATTTTTCTTAAAAGTTCACTATCACTACAGATGCAAGCAATTTCGCGGTGGGAGCAGTCCTTTCTCAAGAAAGTCACCCAATCGCATACGCATCCCGAACGTTAAATCAGCACGAATGTAACTATTCAACCATAGAAAAAGAGCTCTTAGCCATAGTCTGGGCCGTAAAATACTTTCGACCATATGTTTATGGCAGAGAATTCAACCTCGAGAGCGACCACCAACCATTAAAATGGCTGATGGCTAAATATACAGGCAAAGACATAAGCCCAAGATTACAGAGATGGCTCATCAGTCTGGGAGAGTACAACTTCCACATAGAATATATAAAAGGGAAATGTAATAACATCGCTGACTTTTTGAGTAGAATTAGAGAGGACGAAATAAACCTAATGGAAGTTGAGTCCACGAACGATGAAGACAATAGATCCCTAGCAGCTCAAACGATTCATTCTAAAGAAGAGGATCAGGGTTTCGACATGTCCATACTAGAAACAGCAGTTAACAGATTCAATGTACAGCTAATTTTCACAGAAAGAAAACTCGAAACCACCGTACAGGTGTTCGACAAAAAGAGAATTTACATTAGCAAGAAAGACATAGAAGACAACCAAGCAATAAACATCCTCCGACGAGAAATAACAACAGGAAAAATAGGAGTTTATTCACACCTAAGTGACCATGAGCTCTACCAACTACAGAAAATAATAGCGAAGGAATACACTTCCAACCCAAAAGTAAAATTTGTAAAGTGCACTAGGTTCGTTAGGGATATTGAGTCGGAAGATGAACTGCATACCCAAATAGCCTTATTTCATAAAAACGAGAGTGGTCATTGCGGGATAGTTGCCATCTATCAGAAGCTTAAACTCGAAATATACCACCCTAACCTAAAGACCCATATCCATAGAATAATCAATAACGTTTGTAGTGGTGGGAAATACGATAGAAAACCTATAAAGAACAACTTTTATCTTACAGAAACACCAAGAACTTTCAATGAGATAGTACACGTAGATACATACGTTAACTCAAAACAATCCTTTATACTATTCATCGACAAATTCTCAAAACACGCCACTTGCTTCCCACTTAACGACAGAAATAGCGTCACAATCGTAGAACACATTCAACAATTCTTGTCAATAAAAGGGAAGGTCCATAAATTTGTCTTCGACAACGAATTTAATAGTCTTAACGTCAGAGAATTTCTAGAAAATGAAGGTATAGAATACCATACAACTAAACCAAACAGTCACACTGGCAATAGCGACGTCGAAAGACTTAATAACACACTAACAGAAAAAATTCGCACACTAAACATAGAAGAGAAAAGACCAATAATCGAACAAATGGCCAAAGCTGTATACTTTTACAATAACACATACCACACCACCACGAAATCCACACCATTCGAAGTACAGAATCACAAAGTAGATCACTCGAAATTGTACGAAAAAATGTCAGCAGAAAAATCTAGAAAAATAGCAAAGCTAAATGATAAAAGGGAAACCTATATAGAGAATAGAACAGAGGGCTTTATTAAGAATTACAAAAACCTAAGACATAAGGAAGAACCCAAATTCAGAAAAGCTAATTTACAAAATATCCATACAACAAATGTTAAAAGACCTACCAAATTTCCAGGTAATAATAACAATCGTCATCATGTTCCTGTTGCCAACACTGTCGGCAGCAATGATCAATATAACCCCAATCCTGGCTGAGAACGGTTTCGTATCACTAGGGGAGAGCACAGTGGAACTGGTAAACAATTCTAAAATGGTTCTACATATAATAAATACGCAAGAAATATTAGAATTAACAAACATAATACAGAACAACACAAAAATCTTAGTTAAGCAAAACAGACATAGATTGGACGCAGAAATAGAAACCATAAGAATTAAAATAAGATCAATAACCCCAAATCCACTAACAAGACAAAAACGCGGTCTCGTTAACGTTATAGGGAAAACTCAGAAGTGGCTCACCGGCCTCATGGACGATGACGATAGGGAAATTATTATGAATCATCTCCTAAACAATCAAGAAAACGAACACAATATAATAAAAAACATTAACGAACAAGTAAAAATAAACAATAACCTTCAGAAATCCATTAACACCTTAAAAGAAGTAATACTAGACGATAGGGAAAAAATAACCAACACTCTTAACAGCATAGAAACATTCAATAATATAATTAAAACTGACATTATGTATCACGACCAATTACTAAAACTTAAATTTTTGCACGATAAAGTCGACACCATCTTGGACATAATAGCGTCAGCTAAGTACAACCTCTTTCACCCTTCTATACTAACAAACGAAGAATTCACACTCTACAACATAGACTTCTACAAAATTAAATTAATCCGCATGGGTGTCATGACCCACGAAAATAACATAATCATTGCAATTAAAATACCAACTAACATCATAACAACCACAATATTTCTGATAACCCCACTAACAAACCAGAAAAATAAAAGAATCGACATGAGTCCCGAAAGAGTGGTAAAAATAGATAACAAAACTTACACATACGAAGAACACAAAACAATAAATGAACTAAAATTAAGTTCTAACTGTATCACTAAGAATAATTGTAGAATGATAGAAGACATAGAGTTTAAGATGCAATTAATAAATGAAGGCACATTACTAATAAGCAACGCAGAAAATAAGATAATTCAATATAATTGTAATGAATCCACCAATAATGAAATATTAAAAGGTAACTTCCTCGTAGAATTTACAAATTGTACAATCTTCATTGACCAAACTTACTATAAAAATAATCAAGAAATATACATACAATCGTTTTCTGACGATGGAGAAGAAGAAAATTCATTTAACTTTACAGAAAAACAAACATTCAAAGAAATCATATTAGAAGAAATAAAAAACACTAAAGCCATAAAAGAAATCAGAGCGCAAACAATAATTTCCAATAGCTTTGGCATAACATCAATCGCTCTTGTACTCCTCTTCATAGGAATATATATCTATACAAAATGTAAAAGAGGAATCCAGGAGAATCCCTCATCAAAAGGGGGAGGAGTTATGCAACCAAATACGCTCATGCAAATTGCACAACCAATTGCACTTGTGCATGGGAATGACAATAATGACCAACTCAGCATAATCATGCAGAAATATTTAAAAAGAGATCAGATTACAAAAGCATAAACAACGTAAGCGTCTTCGCCGCTTCCGTTGTAAATGCCCAGCTAGCAACAACAAATGTAAGCAACGTATATATAAAATAAAGCAACATATATATATATATATATATATATATAAACAGGCATTTGCATATGCCAAGAAATACTTTACAGTCAGTCTTAAGATTCATTCCAAACAGAACAGAAGTTCTTTTTATCAATAAAGCAAGAATTATAATATCTGAAGATATTAAGTGTGTTTTTATTGAACTATCACTTAAAATATACAAACATCTAAAGACAGTTTTGTTTCAGTGATTAACAGTTTTATTGTACTTGTGTATCTCAAGATATATGAAGTATAGTGCAAAAACCATAACTCGCGCGCTATATACGGACATTTAAAAAAAAAGTTGAGGTCCCTAGCTATTGTAGCTTCGGAAATCGACGCGTTCATACATACCGACAGACGGACATGGCTATATCAACTCAGTTCGTCTCTGATCAAGAATATATATACTTTGTGGGGTCTGCCACGCCTCCTTCTCCCTGTTACATACTTTTAACAAAACCATTATACCCTGATTTCCCATTTTCAATGGGTTCAGGGTATAAAAATAGAAAACAATCTGTATTATCTCAACTAAAAAAAAACTTTCCTCCACAATTCAAATCGCAGCGTTCAAGCTTATGCACCCAATATAATGATATATTCGGATTGGAATTCGAACCAATTAGCACAAATAACTTTTATAAACAAAAACTGAGATTAAAAGATGATGAACCAGTGTACACAAAATATTATAGAAGCCCACACAGTCATGTTGACGAAATACAGAAATAAGTTGGAAAATTGATCACAGACGGAATTGTCGAACAATCTGTATCTGAATATCATAGCCCATTATTACTTGTCATTAAAAAATCGTCTCCATGTTCAGAACAAAAGAAATGGCGATTGGTAATTGACTATCGTCAAATTAATAAAAAATTACTGTCCGATAAATTTCCACTCTCAAGAATTGATAATATTTTGGATCAACTTGGACGAGCAAAATATTTATCATGCCTTGACTTAATGTCACGATTTCATCAAATTGAACTCGAAGAAAGTTCAAGAGATTTAACGTCATTTTCAACGAGCAATGGCTCGTATCGCTTCACGCGATTACCGTTTGGTTCAAAAAGTAGCGCCTAATTCATTTCAAAGAATGATGACTATAACATTCTCTGGATTAGAACCTTCACAAGCATTCCTTTATATGGATGACTTAATAGTTATAGGTTGTTCCGAAAAAAATATGCTTAAAAACTTAACAGACGTCTTTGAGAAATGTAGGAAATACAATCTAAAGTTACATCCAGAAAAATGCTTATTTCTTGTGCATGAGGTGACTTTTCTTGATCATAAATGCTCAGATAAAGAAATACTTCCGGATGACAAGAAATATGATGTCAATATGAATTACCCGACGCCACACAATGCGGACAGCGCTAGACGTTTCATAGCATTTTGCAATTATTATAGACGTTTTATACAAAATTTCGCCGAATATTCAAGGCACATAACAAGATTATGTAAAAAGAATGTTCCTTTCGAATGGACAGAGGAGTGCCAAAATGCATTCCAATATGTAAAAACAAAACTCATGAAACCTACTTTACTACAATATCCTGATTTCAGCAAAGAGTTCTGTATAATAACTGACGTAAGTAAGCAAGCGTGCGGAGCGGTTTTAACTCAAAACCATAATGAACTCCAACTCCCCATTGCATACGCGTCAAGAGCTTTTAGTAAAGGAGAAAGTAATAAATGTACAACTGAGCAGGAATTAGCTGCAATACACTGCACAATTTTACATTTTCGACCATATATTTATGGAAAACACTTTACGATCAAAACAGATCACAGACCTTTAATATATCTATTCTCAATGATCAATCCGAGTTCTAAACTGACACGTATGAGGCTAGAATTAGAAGAGTACGATTTCACAGTCGAATATTTAAAGGGAAAAGACAATCATGTAGCTGATGCGTTATCAAGATTAACCATTAAAGATCTACAAAATATTACAGGAAATATAATGAAAGTCACTACTAGATATCAAAATAGACAGAAAATCCGCACGGATAAGAAAGAAATAGAATTGCCTAGGCAATCTATAGAGAAAGCTTCAAAGCCCAACGTATATGAAGTCATAAACAATGACGAAGTACGTAAAGTAGTGACCTTGCATGTAAAGAATACACTATGTTTATTTAAATATGGTACGAAGATTACCGCAAGATATGATGTTAGCGATTTATATACCAATGGAATCCTAGATCTAGGTCAATTTTTCCTAAGGCTTGAAATGCAAAAATATCTTGTGGGAAAATATCTTTGAACATGTTTCACTAGATAATTTTAAACAAATGGGCAATAAAATATTGAATACATTAAGAGTAGCGCTACTCAACCAGGTGACTGTTATAGAAAAACAAAAAGAGAAAGAAGCTATACTGTCTAAATTCCATGACGATTCAATACAAGGAGGTCATATCCGCATTGCAAAAACCTTGGCCAAGGTCAAAAGACATTATTTTTGGAAAGGTATGACTCGAGATATTACTGAGTACATACGAAAATGTCAAAAATGTCAATTAGCTAAAATAGCACAAATAGCACAATAAGCACAATAAGACTCCATTGATGATAACTGATACGCCAATAAATGCTTTCGACAGGGTGATAGTAGACCCTATTGGTCCACTACCAAAATCAGAAAATGGCAAAGAATATGCAATCACACTAATATGTAACCTAATTAAATATTTAGTTGACATACCCGTTCCAAATAAGAACGCGAACACTGTCGCTAAAGCAATTTTTGAATCATTTATTCTAAAGTACGGTCCAATGAAGACGTTCATTACAGATATGGGAACAGAATATAAGAATTCAATTATAAATGCTCTATGCAATTATTTAGAAATCGAAAATAAAAAGATGTAGGAGATATTATTTTATAACCGGTTTTCGATAAGGTCTTTCATCGAAAACAAGTAAGAAGGCTCTAGTCGAGACTGCTCGACTAGGAGATACCCTGAACCCTCCAAGCTGATATTCTAATCATTCTGCAGTTCTTTTATGCATATGTCCGCGCTCTGCTAACTGCGCAGTAAGCAGCGACTGCGCTTGGGCTACGCTGCTGTGTGGGCAATATTATGAGAATTTATTTGTTGAATAATTTCGTTTGTAGACATACGATCTTATTGAAACTTTTAGAACGTAATCATAGTACCTAAATGTATGTACATTCTAAAGTTCAAGTCTCTAGTACTTGAAATACGTCTTTTACAAATTTGGGGCGAAGGGGTGTGGTATCCAAAATCTTTAAATAATAAAATGTGTGTATCTACCAAATGTATATATGCAGTAACTCTGAAGTCTCCAGGTCTAAAAATGTTGAAATGAGGCTAAAAAACAATATCAATTTATCGATTATCCTCGATAAAAAAGATATCGAATGAGTTATCGAAAAAATATGATAAACTCGTACTGCGTATGGTATACACGAGTCAGACGGACAGACGGACAGGGCTATATTGACTCAGCTCGTCGCCCTGATCAAGAATATATATACTTTATGGTTTCTGCGATGATTCCTTCTGCCTGTTACATACTTTTCACAAAACCATTATACACTGATTTCCCATTTTCAATGGGTTCAGGGTATAACAAGTAAGAAAGCTCTAGTCGAGGCTGCTCGACTAGGAAATCCCCTGAACCCTTCGGAGAACTGATATTTCAGTAATTCTTCGCGTCTTTTTGCTAACAAAAGAAACACACACACACATACATAGGCACATATAGGCACGCACGCATAAACACGCATGGGCTGCAGTGTGGGCTTCTTATGGAAATTTAATTGTTTAATAACTTTTTTTGTGGATGTACGTTCTTCATTTAGATTGTGATTATATCATTACTATGCGTGTATATGCCGAAACTCAAGTCTCTAGTATTTGAAATACGCCTTTTACAAAAGTGAGGGTGAGGGGGTGGATATAGGGGCGGGGGGTGAATTATAACAAAAACCGAAATTCTATAAAGTACATATGAGTCTACATATAAAATTTGGAGACTCTAGCTCAAAAGATGTAGGAGATATAATTTTATAACTGGCTTTCGATAAGGTTTTTTTATCGATAAAAATTAATCGGACGAGTTATCGATTTCTAGTGATAAACTTGATATGCGCGCGCTATATACGGACATTTTTAAAAAAAGTTGAGGTCTCTAGCTATTGTATCTTCGGAAATCGACGCGTTCATACATACGGACAGACGGACAGACAGACGGACAGGGCTAAATCAACTTATCTCGTCGCCCTGATCAAGAATATATATACTTTGTGGGGTCTGCCACGTCTCCTTCTGCCTGTTACATACATTTCAACAAAACCATTATATCTGATTTGCCATGAAAATGGGTTCAGGGTATAAAAAGGGAAAAGAGCAATGGACCTAAATGGCTACCCTGAGGTACCCTAGACGAAACAAAGATAAGTTTAACAAGTAAGAAAGCTCTAGTCGAGACTGCCCGACTAGGAAATCCCCTGAACCATTCGGAGAACTGATATTTCAATAATTCTCCGCGTCTTTTTGCTTACAAAAGAAACACACACACACATACATAGGCACATATAGGCACGCACGCATAAACACGCATGGGCTGCAGTGTGGGATTCTCATGGAAACTTAATTGTTTAATAACTTTTTTTGTGGATGTACGTTCTTCATGAAACTTTTAGATTGTGATTATATTATTACTATGCGTGTATATGCCGAAGCTCAAGTCTCTAGTATTTGAAATACGCATTTTACAAAGGTGAGGGTGAGGGGGTGGATATAGGGGTGGGGGGTGAATTGTAACAAAAAGCGAAATTCTATAAAGTGCATATGAGTCTACATTAAAAATTTGGAGACTCTAGCTCAAAAGATGTAGGAGATATAATTTTATAATTGACTTTCGATAAGGTTTTTTATCGATAAAAAAATAATCGGACGAGTTATCGTTATTTTGTGATAAACTCGATATGCGCGCGCTATATACGGACATTTTTAAAAAAAGTTGAGGTCTCTAGCTATTGTATCTTCGGAAATCGACGCGTTCATACATACGGACAGACGGACAGACAGACGGACAGGGCTAAATCAACTTTTCTCGTCACCCTGATCAAGAATATATATACTTTGTGGGGTCTGCCACGCCTCCTTCTGCCTGTTACATACATTTTAACAAAACCATTATACCCTGATTTCCCATTGAAAATGGGTTCAGGGTATAAAAATTGCTGTTCTCAGCAAGACTATTTGGGTTCTACCCATTAAATAGGATGAAATCCACAAGTCTAGGTGAAAATCCTAAGCGTTCAAGCTTTAGAATTAGTATCTGATGATGCACAGAGTCAAATGCTTTACTGAAGTATAAATAACATCAGTTTGCATTTTTTTTAGAAAAGCTGTTATTGACAAGCGAAGTAAATTCAAGTAAATTAGAGGACGTTGATCGATTATGAACAAAACCATGTTGAGGTGGTTGAATACTTGATTTGCAAAAAGGCTGCAAGGCCGATATTATAATTTTCTCAAATAACTTCGGAATAGCAGATAATTTCGCAATGCCTCTATAATTGGAAATATTAGATCTTTCACATTTTTTAAATAGAGGAATGATGAAAGACTCTTTCCAAATTGAAGGGAACACAGAATTATTAAAAGATAAGTTAAACAATTTTATTAATTGTGACTGAAGAGAAACACTGCACTCTTTCATGACAAAGCTAGGAATATTATCGGCACCAGGAGGGAAAGATTATTTCAAAGCCCTAATGGCTACAGCCAGAGAGGCTGCAGTAACTTTAGGAATACATATTAATAGATTCCTACTCAAAATAAAGCAGAATTTGAAAAAAAAAAAAAAAAAAAAAAAAAAAACACTATATATTCGCGGACATATGTATAATTTTCATCGATATTTATAGAATCTCAACACGTATATATAGGCGCCCTATCTTTTTGATTTTGGGAGGTCATCTCGATTATATTTATCTAATTTTAATTCTCTTCAACTTCAACTAATACAATACAATATAAAAATAAGTAAGAAAGCTCTATTCCCTGAACCCTTCGAGCAACTGCTATTTCAATAATCCTTTGTGTCTTTCTGATTGATTACACAAGAAACAACACGTGCACATAGCCACCATAGCTTGTGATCTTGGGTTGTCGACGTGGATCTACATTCCAAATTTCAGTTAATATGATTTCTGGCATATCGGAAAATGCCATTTTCCGATTTTTTTAATAAATCGGAGTGAGTGTTCCAAGTTTCAGGTCTCTAGCTTCAATAGCACCGAAATGAACTGCGTTCATACGGACAGACAGACGGACAGCAAGACGGACATTGCACGAAACAATATACTCATTTCAATTTCGTGAATAAGTGAATAGATTTCTGAATTTACCTGTGAACTCTGTATTTTGTTTTAGATCCTCCAAAACTTCCGGTTTGAGTTTACTATTTTGCTTTCCCATTTTTTGACGCTGATTTCATTATAGTGGTTTCTTAAAATAGAAAGAATAAAAGTTTTACGTTTTTTAAAGCAATAATATTAAAATAATATACAATCAAGCAATACAAACTAATGTCTAAGATTCTCAGAAAAACTAACTTTTATGGAGGTTTAAATGGTCAACAGTCTGCAAGAGTAAAGTTATTTTTAGTGGTGGGCTCAAAGTTAATAATAAGTTGCTCTTAAAGCTCTCAAATAGTAATGTTGTTGCCGAATTATGAACAATAGTTATTGCATATTTAAATATCCAAGATAATTGTTGCAAGACATTACTAATAACAATTATTGAGTACATTCGGTTTTATAGGGCGTTGCTCTTAATTTATAACACAACCCAATTGAAATGAATGATTTCCACACAAGCTTATCCGCAAAATAGGTTTTATGTATCGTCAAATTAAAATTATGAAATGAAGGTAACTTGCAATTAATAAATGACGTTGGTTTCAATGAAATATACTATAGTTTCGGTTTTGATGGTCCCTCATGTAATATCTGGCTAAGCCCTCTTGAAGAATAAATTTGGGCAGTAAAAATAAATATGTATGCAAACCGTGTTATTGCTGCAAATACGTAAACTCTGTAAGCTATCTTCAAGAAGCTTAGGTCGTAAATGTTCCTATAATTAAACAAGTAAGAAAGCTCTAGTCGAGACTGCTCGACAAGGAAATTCCCTGAACCCTTCGAAGAACTGATATACATATATATAATTCTTCGCGTCTTTCTGCTTAAAAAAGAAACACACACACTGACACATACACACAGGCACGCACGCATAAACATGCATGTGCTGCAGTGTGGGCTTACTAGGGCAATTTAAATGTACGTTCTTCATGAAACTTTTAGATTGTGATTATATCATTTAGATTATGAACATATCATTACTATGATTATAACATTACTATCAAGTCTCTAGTATTTGAAATACAAAGATGAGGGTAAGGGGGTGGGGGTGAAATTTAACAAAACCCGAAATTCTATAAAGTACATATGAGTCTACGCACTGACCAAAGAACACATAGACTAGACATGCAGTACAATGTTTTTCAACACCGAAAAATCTAACTAGCAGAGCCTAACGTAATTACGTATTTGCTCGACTCGTCACTTTTAGGGTTCAGGCTACGAAAATATGGCAGCACAAAATCATTCGTCTTCATGCGCTCGACCGAGATGGTCGACTATTGAACAAAAGAACCCTCTATGCTCAATTTTTTTTCTTGCTCTCTCTCTCTCTCTGCTTTTTACTCTCTCAAATGTCTATTTGTATGAGTGCATGTGAGCACAAGCAGCAGCTCACGAAAATTGAATTTTGTTCGCGTTAGACTGCCGTTTCTTCCCTTCTGTGTGAAGAGTATTCCGAACTCTTTAAACCGCTTGCCAAGCTCGTACAAAATATTTGCGTTTTCGTTATTATTTGTGGGAAGGGTATGAAAGCGTGGTGCGCATAAAGAAAATGTTTTCGCGTCGAGCGTGCACACACACACTACAGTTTCTTGCTACATGTATGAGCATTTGTGACCTGCGTGCGTTACTCTTGCTGCTTGTAGCAATTTTAAAGCCCAGCATTTGCATTTGGTCGGTCTTACGGACTGTCATAACCAATTCACACAGATGTACTGTGTATGAACATACATATGTAAATAAGTACATTTATATATTATTATTGCTAATCATGTTTATAAATGTGTTTATATCCATAAAATACTATAATTATATACAATTAAAATTATTTTGTACGCATTTTAAAGCGAAAAAATCATCGTAAAACACTAATAAGTTTATTAAATGCTTTGCAATATATGAAATACACATGTCATATTATACTCAAGCTTTAATCATTATTGTCAAAAATTTCTAATTAAGTCATAATGGCCCATTTGATAGTCACCCTACGATTCAAAACATACAAAATTTACAAACCACTAGATCCAGAGACAATTAGCTTGCCATCCCATACAAGCATACACAAGCATACCATACACACATATATACATATGCAGCCCATGGCAGGCACAAGCCAATGCTCACATATTATGAACATACACACTTACAATATTCCAAAGGCAGCAAGTCCAACGGCAGCAAGTCCTACGGCAGCAAGTCCATACATATGTATGTTTGTATGCATGGTCCATACATATGTATGTTTGTATGCATGGGACATGAACATTGGCGTGTGCCTACCTCAACTTAGAATTGGTTGACCAATATTGGATTCGCATTGTAGAATCGCGTTTCTATTTAAGTATGTACCTTTTATTTTGTATCAAAGATCGTGTGCTTGCCTGAAGTCTGAAGCCTGAAGTCATCAATTAATAAAAACAATTGTTTTAAATAGGAATTTTATATTATTTCATAAATTTAATAAATATAGAAATATAAAACATAAAATTCAATATATGTATGTATATGTATTAACAATAAATAAACAATAAACAAATGAATAATAAAAACAAAGATAATTCAATAACATTGGAAAATAAATTTATAAATGTAAATTTATATGTATGTTGGTCCGCTCAAGCCAGTTGCGCATTTCCCTCCATTGCACTTCTTGAAGAGTATATATGTATGTATGTATGTATACCAGACTGTTGAAAGAATTTACAATGATAATGTGAGATTTTAAGATTATTGTTATTATTTGTATGAAGGATATACATATGTATGTAAGAAAGTACGTATGTATATATGTGTATATACATACATATGTATGTATGCATGTACATACATATACATATACGTACTTACAATATTTCACAGGAATATTTCAAACAGCATAACGATTCTCACATACATATGTACATACATATGTAATTAGATATGTATACATGTAAGTAAACACATATTCATTAAGCACAGAACATTCGTATATCCTTCATACAAATAATAACAATAATCTTAAAATCTCACATTATCATTGTAAATTCTTTCAACAGTCTGGTATACATACATACATACATATATACTCTTCAAGAAGTGCAATGGAGGGAAATGCGCAACTGGCTTGAGCGGACCAACATACATATAAATTTACATTTATAAATTTATTTTCCAATGTTATTGAATTATCTTTGTTTTTATTATTCATTTGTTTATTGTTTATTTATTGTTAATACATATACATACATATATTGAATTTTATGTTTTATATTTCTATATTTATTAAATTTATGAAATAATATAAAATTCCTATTTAAAACAATTGTTTTTATTAATTGATGACTTCAGGCTTCAGACTTCAGGCAAGCACACGATCTTTGATACAAAATAAAAGGTACATACTTAAATAGAAACGCGATTCTACAATGCGAATCCAATATTGGTCAACCAATTCTAAGTTGAGGTAGGCACACGCCAATGTTCATGTCCCATGCATACAAACATACATATGTATGGACCATGCATACAAACATACATATGTATGGACTTGCTGCCGTAGGACTTGCTGCCGTTGGACTTACTGCCTTTGGAATATTGTAAGTGTGTATGTTCATAATATGTGAGCATTGGCTTGTGCCTGCCATGGGCTGCATATGTATATATGTGTGTATGGTATGCTTGTGTATGCTTGTATGGGATGGCAAGCTAATTGTCTCTGGATCTAGTGGTTTGTAAATTTTGTATGTTTTGAATCGTAGGGTGACTATCAAATGGGCCATTATGACTTAATTAGAAATTTTTGACAATAATGATTAAAGCTTGAGTATAATATGACATGTGTATTTCATATATTGCAAAGCATTTAATAAACTTATTAGTGTTTTACGATGATTTTTTCGCTTTAAAATGCGTACAAAATAATTTTAATTGTATATAATTATAGTATTTTATGGATATAAACACATTTATAAACATGATTAGCAATAATAATATATAAATGTACTTATTTACATATGTATGTTCATACACAGTACATCTGTGTGAATTGGTTATGACAGTCCGTAAGACCGACCAAATGCAAATGCTGGGCTTTAAAATTGCTACAAGCAGCAAGAGTAACGCACGCAGGTCACAAATGCTCA
This sequence comes from Drosophila aldrichi, assembly GCA_035045965.1. Lineage (NCBI taxonomy): Eukaryota > Metazoa > Arthropoda > Insecta > Diptera > Drosophilidae > Drosophila > Drosophila aldrichi. Next base: position 1,030,669 of record JAWNOM010000341.1, on the reverse strand, counting down.
TACATGTAGCAAGAAACTGTAGTGTGTGTGTGCACGCTCGACGCGAAAACATTTTCTTTATGCGCACCACGCTTTCATACCCTTCCCACAAATAATAACGAAAACGCAAATATTTTGTACGAGCTTGGCAAGCGGTTTAAAGAGTTCGGAATACTCTTCACACAGAAGGGAAGAAACGGCAGTCTAACGCGAACAAAATTCAATTTTCGTGAGCTGCTGCTTGTGCTCACATGCACTCATACAAATAGACATTTGAGAGAGTAAAAAGCAGAGAGAGAGAGAGAGCAAGAAAAAAAATTGAGCATAGAGGGTTCTTTTGTTCAATAGTCGACCATCTCGGTCGAGCGCATGAAGACGAATGATTTTGTGCTGCCATATTTTCGTAGCCTGAACCCTAAAAGTGACGAGTCGAGCAAATACGTAATTACGTTAGGCTCTGCTAGTTAGATTTTTCGGTGTTGAAAAACATTGTACTGCATGTCTAGTCTATGTGTTCTTTGGTCAGTGGTCTACGTATAAAATTTGGAGACTCTAGCTCAAAAGATGTAGGAGATATAATTTTATAATTGACTTTCGATAAGGTTTTTTATCGATAAAAAAATAACGGGACGAGTTATCGATTTTTTCTGATAAACTCAATATGCGCGTGCTATATACGGACATTTTTAAAAAAAAGTTGAAGTCACTAGCTATTATATCTTCGGAAATCGACGCGTTCAAATATACGGACGGACTGACAGACAGAAGGACATGGCTAAATCGACTCAGTTTGTCGCCCTGATCAAGAATATATATACTTTGTGTAATCGGCCACGCCTCCTTCTCCCTGTTACATACTTTTAATAAAACCATTATAACCTGATTTCCCATTTTCAATGGGTTCAGGGTATAAAAATGTATCTTGTGTACCAATAACATTATATCCAATTGAAGATATCGTCATGGGGAAATACCTGTTAAAATTTAACAATAACCATATTAGCTAGTTTCGATTCAAAGCAATGATATCTATTACCATACCTTCTGTGCTGAAAAAACAAGCATTCAGAAAGCCATTCTAGAACTCTTAAAAAGAGATTAGAGAAATCTCGCCCTTATTCACAATTTGCATTACGTAAGTATTGAAACAAGTTGGGTAATGTTCAATATTTTATATAATTTTAGTATAAGAAATATAAATTAAATATTTATACATTTCATTACTGATTTCATCAAATACACACATATTATAGGATATAAATATTTAAGGGGCCAGCATTTTAGACAACTCTTCATCTTGCAAACATCCTTTTAAAAATTCATCTTGGGTTAATTGACCATCGTTATTTTCATCCATCTTAGCAAATATATTTTTTGCTCGCTCCTCAGCTGAATCAGCGGGACGATTTGATGAGCATGCGCCTAGCATGTCATAGATTGCCTGAAAAATGTGGTCAAATAAAATTAATTTCTTATACAAAGTATACAAATATTTACTTAAATAAATAGGTATTAAATTTTAAAGATTTCGACTATATGTACATACATTTTTTTTTTTTTTTTTTTTTTTTTTTGATAAGCAGAGTATGAAAAATTTAATATTCAGAGTTTATGTCGTCAGGCGGACGAGTAAAATCATAAATAAAAAAATAATCGTAATAGATTTTTAAAAACAACTAAAAAAAATGTTGCATGAATTTGTAGTAATAAAATAAATTATATGACTCTTTCAATCAATTAAAAAAAAAAGAATAAATAAAAGAAATCACAACATAAGATCCACTACTAACTGCATATATATCATTTTTTATTATACTGAAAATCATTTTTCTATAAAATAAAATGTTATGTTTTGTTATAAATTGGACACATATGTTCTAAATGGTTGCTTAGATCTAAGAATGACAAGTTTAACTTAATTTGCATTATTATTTTGCATATACAGTAGAATCCGGTTATAACGACTCCGCTTAAAGCGTCCAACCGGTTATGTCGACGAAAAATCTGGTCCCCAGACAAACATTTCTGAGCAAACTTATACGGTTATAGCGACATCCGGCTATAACGACGCAAAAACGACGGTCCCTTGAGTGTCGCTATAACCGGACTCTACTGTATATATATATACATATATATATAAAATGATATATATATATATATATATATATACAGTAGAATCCGGTTATAGCGACACTCTATATATATATATATATATATATATATATATATATATATATATATATATATGCAAATTAAGTTAAACTTGTCATTCTTAGATCTAAGCAACCATTTAGAACATATGTGCCCAATTTAGAACAAAACATAACATTTTATATTATAGAAAAATGATTTTCAGTATACATATATTGTTTAATTAGAATACTTAAATATTTGCTATGTACCTGAACAATTTTTGTCATTTCTTGAATGTCAATAACGCCATTCCCATCAACATCGTACATTCTAAACGCCCACTTCAATTTCTCTTCTGGTGTGCCGCTAGAAGTAACATCTATTGCAAGTAAAAATTCCTGTCAAAGAAAGTGAAATAAAAAACTAATCACAAATATAGTCCACAAACGTACATATTTGAACTAAAAACAATTAAGAAAGTTCTAGTCGAGACTGCTCGACTACCAAAACCCTGAACCCTTTGAGTAACTTATATTTCAATAATTCTTGGCGTCTTTTGCTTACACAAGAAACACACACGTACAGACTCACATAGGTACGCACCCGTAATATCTTCTGAGATCGACTCGTTCATACTTACTTTGTCGGGTCTGCCACGCCTCCTTTTACTTGTTACATACTTTTAACGAAATCATTATACCTTGATTTCCATTGAAAATGGGTTCAGGGTTCATACAAACTAAGCAGCATAAGAATAATAACATAAATAAGTACCAAGTAAAAGTGCTCTAGTCGAGACTGCTCGACTAGGAGATACCCTGAACCCTGCCAGCTGATATTCTAATCATTCTGCACTTCTTTTGTACAAACATACGAAAACACATGCACACATGCATCCATACTGCGCTTGGGCTGCGCTTCAGTTTGGGCAATATTATGAGAATTTATTTGTTGAATAATTTAATGAAACTTTCAGAACGTAATCATACTGCTTAAATATGTGTTTTCCCAAGTATGAGTTTCTAGTACTTGAAATACGTTTTTTTTTTTTTTTAAATTGGGGACGAAGGGGGCGTGATATCCAAAATCTGATCCATTAAATATATATACACAATCTGAAGTCTATAGGTCTAATAGTATTCAAATAAAAACGAAATCAATTATTCACGATAAGAAAGATATCGGGTGAGTTATCGAAAAAACATGATAAGCTCGTACTGCGTATGGTATATACGAGTATACATACAAAATTTCAGCTGTCTATCTCTTCTATCTTGAGATCAGGTGGACAGACAGACAGATCAAAAATATATACACTATGGGTTCTGCGATTATTCCATCTGCCTGTTACATACTTTTCACAAAACCATTATACTTTGACTTCCCTTTTTCAATGGGTTCAGGGTATATCAATAAAGAAAGCTGTAGTCGAGACTGCTCAACTACGAGATCCCCAGAACCCTTCGAGGGGCTGCAACGTACTCTTACTATGAGAACTTAATTGTTGAATAAATTTTCTTGTGGATGGAGTATCTTCTTTCTTTCAGATCGTGATTATAACAATGAAATGCGTGCATTTCTCAAAGCACAAGTCTCTAGTATTTGAAATACGCCTTTTACAAATTTAAGGATAAAGGAGTGGGGGGTGAATTATAAAACGAAATTCTATAAAGTACATATGAGTCTACATTTAAAATTTGAAGACTCTAGCTCTAAATATGTGGGAGATATCATTTTATAACTGATTTTCGATAAAGGTTTTTATCGATAAAAATAACGGGATGAGTTATCGATTTTTAGTGATAAACTCGATATGCTCGCGCTATATTCGGACATTTTAACAAAAAATTTCAAATCTTCAGCTCTTATATCTTCTGAGATCGACGCGTTCATTCATACGGATAGATTAAGAATATATATACTTTTTGGTGTCTTCTGCCTGTTACATACATTTCAACAAAACCATTATACCCCGATTTCCTATTTTCAATGGGTTCAGGGTATAACAAGTAAGAACGTTGCAGTCAGGCGTTACCGACTGCGGGATACTCATTCAAATCCCATCATTTAGTAGCTAAGTTTAGCTCTGTCCTGCAGAAAATGCAGTTTCTCTAGATATATCTGCCATAGCATGTGATCTAGGGTGGTCGACCCGGATCTACATTCCAAATTTCAGCTCTCTAGCTCATCGACTAATATGATTTCTGGTATATCGGAAAATGGCTTTTCCGATTTGCCACGTCGGGAAAATTTTAACACTTTATAAATGGGAGCTATACACGAGTATGTGTTCAAAATTTCAAGTCTCTAGCTTCAATAGCACCGAAAAAAGTTTCGTCATACGGACAGACGGACGGACAAGACGGACATTGCACAAAACCAATATACTCATTTCACTTTCGTGAATGAGTATAAAAATAATCAACGTTTCAATTGATGGTTCTGATATATATATATATATATATATATATATATATATATATATATATATATATATATACATGTATACAAAAATTATAATTTTTAATTTCAACCAGAATCTGAGAAACCCAAATTTTTGCTACCGATTTAGTTAATTTTATAAAAATATATATTTTATTTAAGCTCTTCTAATATTATATGATAATGGAATGAATTGCCATAAGATAATTGGGTAATATTTGATTTTGGTAAAATATTTAATTTTTATTACCTTAAAGTCGATATAACCATTTTTATCCATATCGAATGTACGAAAAACATGGTCACAAAATTCTTCTGCATTTCCAGATGGAAAAAACATTTTATACATGTCAACGAATTTAGCTGGAGTCAAACGACCATTGGGACAGTCTTGCTACACGAAATATAACAGGGCGAATTTATATTAGACAAATCATTTTGGATTCGAATACTTACAACTTACCTTAAATCCTTTGTACCATTCTTTTATAGTGGCTTCATCATAACGAGTGTGAGTTTTTAAAAACTCCATATCCTCTTTTGTCAGACGATCTTTACTACTTAAGCACCCCATTGAATATGTAGATTTTCACTTTTAACAATTTGATATAAATGTATTTTTAATTTATCAATATTTAAAGACTAGTGATTCAACTTGTTACCTATTACGCGTTTTGCTCAAAGGTATTATAAGTAGTTAGACGTTAACTCAATTTTAATATTTGTTAATAATATAGCATTATGTTTACGATATGTATTTTATTTTAATGGTATTTACATTGCGTTTTTATTCTGAGTGATTTAGAAAAGTTTTTGTTAAACTATTACCCAGTAAGTTGTTAACGCTAAGTGAACCAAAGGACTAAAAAAGATTGACTTATGCGCATGCGCGAAAATTATCTGTATACAGGCTGATTATTGAGTTACCAATTTTTTTCTGTACACAGTAATAATATGTTTTCATATCAGTAGGGTTGCCATCTTAAAATTCTAAATGAAAAATAATATTTTCACTGACATATTTAAGATTCATAATAACCAATATTAATTAATTTTGGTGTGAAACAAAAGTTATTTTCTCAAAGTCCATATAACATTGATATAAATATTATTTAAAATGAAACCTAACGGATACGGCTTCCAAAATAATCGATATCGAAAAATAGTGGTAAAAAATAGTGCAATATATTATACATTTTATACTTATTAAAAATTTTTCATGAAAATAAGATTTTGAAGCGTACATAATTTTTTATATATAATAAAAAAAAAAAATAATAATAATAATAATAAAAATAAAAAAAAACCTAGTCATTGTCACTTTCAATATTCTCAAAATGCTATTACAGTCGAGTCTCGATAATTCGTACCCCGCTAAATCGAAAACCTCAATAATTCGTAAGAAACTGCTGGTCCCTTGAAAAAACAAGTTTGGTCCCCTCGTTAATTCGTAATTTTTCTGCCTACTCGGCTATGATCTTGCCTCTTATGAATCGTTTCGAAACCTCTTATAATTCGTAATTTTTTTTTCGTAACCTATTGTAATTCGTAATTCTTGATTTTTTTGTCAAACTACCGTTAGGCTGCAAACAGTGCGAGCGCAGACGAAGATGAATATGAAGACAAAACGCAAGCTTCACCCGTTGCTGTTTGGACAACCAATTCTTTTTGCACTATGCAACTTAGCTTGTCATCAGCTTTGTCTTCATCTTCGTCTTCGTCTCAGCGCGCACTGTTTGCAGCCTTACATATGTATGTAGATCTCGCAGACTATTATGCATGGCGCCTTTATGTCGTATTTCGTTGTTCTCTCTATTGGATTTACATTAGTTTGCTTATTTTATTTGAAGCGTGCAGACGATTCGTAAAAATTACAAGCTTAATATTAATATGATTTTGTTTACGTTTAATTTTGTTTTTAATTACATAATATTGAAATGAATGTGTATTTTATTTATTTTTAATAAGTTAAAATTGTTGAAATTCGTATTTTGATTTCTTACTTCCCATTAAGTTCCCTTGCCATTACGAATTATCGAGACTCGACTGTAATATTAACCAGCGGAACAAGAAATTCAGTCTGTCAATCTGGCCAATAATATATCGTATGTCACAAGTCGTAAATTATATTCCAACTAAAATAAGTTAAGAAATCGTTTTCTTATAGTAGATTATCATAATTTTTAGATGTTTATAAGCTGGGAATAAGTGAACATTTTTTATACCCTGAACCCATTTTCAATGGGAAATCAGGGTATAATGGTTTTGTTAAAATGTATGTAACAGGCAGAAGGAGGCGTGGCAGACCCCACAAAGTATATATATTCTTGATCAGGGCGACGAGAAAAGTTGATTTAGCCCTGTCCGTCTGTCTGTCCGTTCGTCCGTCCGTCTGTCCGTATGTTTGAACGCGTCGATTTCCGAAGATACAATAGCTAGAGACTTCAACTTTTTTTTAAAATGTCCGTATATAGCACGCGCATATCGAGTTTATCACAGAATAACGATAACTCGTCCGATTATTTTTTTATCGATAAAAAACCTTATCGAAAGTCAATTATAAAATTAGATCTCCTACATCTTTTGAGCTAGAATTTCCAAATTTGAAATGTAGACTCATATGTTGATTATAGAATTTCGGTTTTTTTATAATTCACCCCCACCCCTATATCCACCCCCTCACCGTCACTTTTGTAAAAGGCGTATTTCAAATACTAGAGACTTGAGCTTCGGCATATACACGCATAGTAATGATATAATCACAATCTAAAAGTTTCATGAAGAACGTACATCCACAAAAAAAGTTATTAAACAATTAAGTTTCAATGAGAAGCCCACACTGCAGCCCATGCGTGTATATGCGTGCGTGCCTATATGTGCCTGTGTATGTGTGTATGTGTTTCTTTTGTAAGCAAAAAGAAGGGTTCAGGGGATTTCCTAGTCGAGCAGTCTCGACTAGAGCTTTCTTACTTGTTTTTTTTTATTTTCATTATAGACTTGTGCGAAAGATGTGTTCGACAAACTAATAACGTTTCGGGCGCTAATTAGTTGTTTTTAGTTGGCAGTTGTATTTCATTATGTAAGTAGACAAAAAGAAGACACTCGCTTTGACTCTCTTTTCAAAAGCTGCAATTCTGAAATATTTAGAGCTAAGCACTAGATAAGGCGAGGACTAACCAGTTGTCGATAGGGAAGTCAGATCTTGAAATAACAATGTACTATGTATTACCCAAAACCAGCAATATTGTGTTTTAATATATGCATATACATATGTTAATTATATCATCATAATTCTCCCTGCTCGGGAAAAGTAATAAGTTTCAGTGGTATATAGGTGGACTGTTAATTTTTATTTCAAACTTATAAATCAACAACTAGCTGTTGAGTTATAAATTTGTAAATTAACAATTGAAAATACATATCTCAGTTTATGCAGCTAAGGCCATACTAATAAACAAAATTTTATATTACAAAATTTACTTACAGGTCTGTTCCGGCTTAAACATATTTTTTTTTGTAATTTGAAAAACAGAATATATCAGCGTATGTTTCAAACGCGTTCCATCGTTCCATCTAGTGACATTTCTTACTAAAAAGTGTTAAAAAAAAAAAAAAGTATATATAGGTTAATAAAATCAACAAAAAACCTCAATCTACTTATAATAACCCGGCTTTTAATTATCTATAAATAATTTATAATACACCATATTCTGTTTTCATCCAATTGATTTTTCATCAATTTGATTTTTTTTTTTTTTTTTTGTTAAGGTTTATCTTTTAAATCACTTCACACATTATTTGATTCTTATAATTGCATTGCTCAGATTTTTGAAGCTTGAAATAAACACTTTTCTATATCCATTTTATTTTTATTTGAATAAGTTATTTTAATACCCTGACCGATTGAAAATGGGGATTCAGGGTATAATGGTTTTGTTGAAATGTATGTAACAGGCAGAAGGAGGCGTGGCAGACTCAACAAAGTATATACAGTACCGAGCAAAAATGAGTGAATGTTTCACAACTTTGACTTTCATCATCACGCATAAAAATTAAACCATACAAGCAAATCAAGACTGTGGGATCTCTAGGTGAATGCAAGGATTGTCCATATGACTCAAAATGGTTGTTTATAGTTTTATTTGGCCGTATTAACCGTTTCATGTCATATGGACAAACCCGACATAGGTTTAACGCTTCCACAGTCCAGTCTGTTGACTGTAACAGCACAGTAAGGCAAATTGTCAAGCGCGGTGGCTGCTCTCTTATGGTTTAGGGGCGCATGAACAAAGATTGTGTTTGACTCTTGGTTTTAATTTATGGAATATAGTTTGAGGAGCAATACCTGACATTTTACAAAAGAATTTGGTAGAATTGACTGAACATATGGGTCTTAGTGCTGCCAAATGATGGACAATGACCCGAAGACAACGACTTATTTGGTCAAAAAGTAGAGTCTATGGAAAGGATTTAAGTCCCTGAAGTGTCCTGAGCAATGTTCAGATATGAATTTCATTAAAAATATATGGAGTCTTGTGAAATCGCAGCCTGCGAATTATTGGTGGCTCCAAGTGGACTGCTAGCGCTGCGCGAGAGGAACAAGGACATATGGTACGCGATTCCACCTGAAATGGTGTGATGGTATACAAAAATGATGGCAAATGACATTAATGAACTAAAAAAATAAAAAAAGTCATGGATTAATTATTAAAATATTATTAATATATATATTTGTTGCAAAATGGCCTACGTGCAAAACTGTAACATTTGACTTTCTTAACATTTTTAATTCTTATAATTCTTTCAGCCAACCGAATCATTTCAAATTTTCAGATAAGATAGCTAAATATCGTACTAACAAAACAAAATTAAGATCATAACAATCCATAGCGTAGAAGCGAAAATACAGACCCTTGAATTTGCAGCATTGAATTCGTGTTACAGTTTTGCTCGTCACTGTATATACACATGCATCCACACGCACGCATAAGCCCGCGCACTGCTAACTGCAAAGTAAGCAGCGACAGCGCTTGGGCTGCGCTGCTGAGTGGGCAATATTATGAGATTTTATTTGTTAAATAATTTCTTTTGTAGACGTACGATCTTAATGAAACTTTTAGAACGTAATCATAAAGTGTAAATGTGTAAATGTGTACATTCCAAAGCACAAGTCTCTAGTACTTGATACACGTTTTTTACGAATTGGGAGCGAAGGGGGTGTGGTATCCAAAATCTGTAAATGGCAAAATGTGTGTATCTATCTAATGCATATACACAGTAAATCTGAAGTCTCTATGTTTAATAGTGTTCAAATTAGGCTGAAAAAACAATACGAATTTATCGATTATCCTCGATAATAAAGATATCGAATGAGTTATCGAAAAAATATGATAAACTTGTACTGCGTATGGTATACACGAGTCTACATACAAAATTTCAGCTCTCTAGCTCTTATAACTTCTGAGATCCTTTTGCTCATACGGACGGACGGACGGATGGACGGACGGACAGACGGACAGGGCTAAATCGACTCAGCTCGTCGCCCTGATCAAGAATATATATACTTTATGGGGTCTGTCACGCCTCCTTCTGCCTGTTACATACTTTTTCACAAAACCATTATACCCTGATTTCCCATTTTCAATGGGTTCAGGGTATAAAAAAAAACCCACATATACTTAATTTTGCACGTTTCATGAATTGCACATATCTTCGCTTTTCTACTTCTCTTCTCAGCCGAAACCATGCAGATTTACCGTTATCTTAGTTCATTGAGTATTTTTCTTATTCGTAGACTGAGCATGTAAGTTTACCGTTATCGTAGTTCTTTTATATTCTTACTTGTAAAGCGATTTGAAGTGTGTTGACTGTACGTGTTTTCCATTCGCAACAAATTTTAAAAAATTGATGAAAATTAGTTAAAAATGAGGAAAATTTCAATCGACATTGAAAGTGTTGTGTGCCTGACCGAGAAGGGCTTTCCTTCGCGTACTATTGCCCAAAAGCTTGGTATCAGCCAATCCGCAGTGATCGCAGCTCAAAAGAGACGAAAGGTAACTCCGAAAACTCAAGTCAAAGGTCGCAAAATTTGTTGTCGGATTCTGATGGTCGCATAATGTTCAAACATGAACATACATAATTATAAAAATAGAGACAATACTCGATAACCTGCGCGTTATCCGACACAAAGTAATAAATATGTCATCCCTTAGTTGCAGCGACCAATGCAGCGACTAATATATGTAAATGTAACGTGAGCCTGGGCCCAACGATTCAAAAAAGGGACACTTGAGTAAACATCTGTGCACTTGTTTATATTAGAAAATGCACCCTTCAAGTGACTGGAAGTAGTTTTAAGAGTCTCTGTTAGGTATATAAGAACTAGGATTTTAAGCAATAAAGAGTTCAGTTTCGATCTTGAATTCGGCAAATGTGGAGTGTTTTTCATTTAACGCTCTAACATATAATGATGTCGGAAATGAGGAAGAACAAGCTGCTAACACCAAAGGCTGCTTATCCAGCAATTAATAAAAATGTTAGCGAATGGACTGCTAGAAGAGCACTTCGTGGCATCGGTTATGTCTCATTCGTTAAGAAAAACTAACCTAAATTGTCAGAAAAGAATGTGAAGGCGCGTTTGAAATTTGCAAGGGATCACAAAAACTGGAGCATTGATGATTGGAAACGAGTTATTTGGTCGGATGAATCAAAATTTAACCGTTTCCAATCAGATGGAAAGCAATAATGCTGGCGCAGACCTGGGGAACGCATTCAACCACACCATGTGAAGCAAACGGTCAAACATGGCGGCGGCAGCATTATGGTTTGGGGAAGCTTTACTTGGTGGAACGTTATTCCTCTACAGAGAGTAGAAGGCATAAGGCGCAAAGAAGATTACATGAATATTCTTCAAACCCATCTTCCCAATTTTATTGATAAATGTGCTTATCCCGAAAATGAAATGTTTTTTCAACAAGATGGGGATCCAAAACATAATCCAAAATCCAAAATTTTAGCCTAATGAATTGGCCAGCACAGAGTCCCGACCTCAAGCCTATTGAAAATCTGTGGTCAATAGTGAAAAGACGGCTGGGGCAGTATGATGCAGCCCCAACGCGTAGAAGCGGAGTGGAGGAGAATTCCAAACGAAATGATTCAGTTTGGTTGAGAGCATGCCGAACCGAATCAACAAAGTTATTTCTAATAAGGGTTTTTGGACCAAATATTAAAATATGTTAGTTAATTAATTTTTTTTTTTTTTAAGCGTGACAAATTGAGTTTATGTGGATTTTTTTGGTTTTTGATTTCTAACTCTTTGAATTTGGCATATTCAGCCTTGCAGTTTTTGTTATGTGTTAAGAACAAACTAATCTTGATTTGTTTGTATGGTTTAATTTTTATGCGTGATGAAAGTCAAAGTTGTGAAACATTCACTCATTTTTGCTCGGTACTGTATATTCTTGATCTGTCGGTATGATGAACGAGTCGATCTCAGAAGAGCTGAAGACTTGAAATTTTTTGTAAAATGTCCGAATATAGCGCGCACATATCCAGTTTGTCACTAAAAATCGATAACTCATCCCGTTATTTTTATCAAGTTAACAAGTTAGAAAGCTCTAGTCGAGACTGCTCGACTAGGAAATCCCCTGAACCCTTCGGAGAACTGATATTTCAATAATTCTTCGCGTCTTTCTGCTTACAAAAAACACACATGAGTATTCACACATAGGCGCGCACGCATAAACACGCATGGGCTGCAGTGTGGGAATCTCATGGAAACTTAATTGTTTAATAACTTTTTTTTGTGGATGTACGTTCTTCATGATTATATCATTACTATGCCGAAGCTCAAGTCTATAGTATTTGAAATACGCCTTTTACAAAGATGAGTGTGAGGGGGTGGATATAAGGGTGGGGGGTGAATTATAACAAAAATCAAATTCTATAAAGTACATATGAGTCTACATTTAAAATTTGAAGACTAGCTCTAAAGATGTGGGAGATATAATTTTATAACTGTCTATCGATAAGGTTTTTTATCGATAAAAAATAACGGGATGAGTTATCGATCTTTTGTGATAAACTTGATATGCGCGCTGTACATACGGTCATTTTAAAAAAAGTTCAAGTCTCTAGCTCTTATACCTTCGGAAATCGACGCGTTCATACATACGGACGGACAGACAGACAGACGAACAGGGCCAAATCGACTCAGCTCGTCGCCCTGATCAATATATATACTTTGTGGGGTCTGCCACGCCTCCTTTTGCCTGTAACATACATTGACCCTGACCGTTTGTGTATCTGTCCGGCCGTCCGTTTGTATGTATGAACGCGCCGGTCTCAAAAGATAAAAGAGCTAGAGACTTGAAATTGTATTCCTAGGTCCGTATATATCACACCCATATCGAGTTTTTCTCTAAAAATCGATAAATACCCCCGATATTTGGCTATCTATAAAACCCTTATCGAAAACTAGTTATTTAATTATATCTCCTTCACTTTTAGATGTGGAGTCTGCAAATTATTAATGTAGACTTATGTGTATTTTATAAAATTTTTGTTTTGTTATAATTTAAAATATATATAGTTATTAAGCAATTAAGTTAGTAAGCCTACATTTCAGCCAATGCGTGTTTATGTGCACCTGCCTATGTGTATGAGTGTTTCTTGTGTAAGCAGAAAGACGCGAAGGATTATTGTGAAATATCAATTCTTCGAGGGGTTCAGAGGATTTCGCAGTTGAGCAGCTGAAAATCCAAAAAATAAATTTAAAGGAAATTTCTTTATTTCCGCTTTTTATATTATTATTATTATTATTATTATTATTATTATTATTATTATTATTATTATTATTATTATTATTTGTTAAAATTATATATGTAAGCACCGCTGGATGTCTATTTCTTTCGCTAACATTAGTCTCATGTTAAGTTCTGTTAATTGTAACGGAGATTCATTCGTGTATGCTTTAAGTTCATTATCGGCTGCCTGCGCTGCAGCATATCTTCATTTGTAATTTTAGTCTCTAATAAACCTCTGAATCGAATAGGTTATGGGCCCAGGCAGCGGAAAGTGAAAGCTGTGCTGGAAAAATCCCATGTGGGACTCGATTTATTAGTTAAAGCGTGTGCCAAACTAATGTGTGCAAAATTAATTCAATTTTTGCAATTGAGAAACTAGATAGTGAAAACTATAGTTCGTGGTCAGTGCAGATGAAAAGTCTGTTGATTCACTCTGTCTTGTGGTCGGTGACATGTGGTCGGTTATTAAAAAATGATAACGATACCGTGGAACAGAAAGCGTCTTTTGATAGCAAAGATGAGAAGGCTCTAGCTAGTATTTTGTTATCTGTAAAAGCGTCGGAGATAAACTATATAAAGCACTGTGGAACCGCGAGAGATGCGTGGACAAAGTTATCCGAGATTTATATGCCGTCGGGACCCGCGCGTAAAGTACAGTTGTTCAAGCAACTGTTGTATATGAAAATGTCAGCTACAGACAGTGTTCGTGAGGGTTTGGCTAATTTTTCTAATGTCGTAGAAAAGTTAAGAGAAATACAAGTGCAGGTGGCTGATGAAATGCTTGTAATAATATTACTAGTAAGTTTACATGAAGGGTTGGACAGTTTCGTACTCGCTATCGAGACACGGGACACATTGCCTACATTTAGCGCTCTAAAAATCAAATTTTTGGAAGAAGGAGAGAGGCGCAACGTGAGCGATGAGGGTGAAAAAAGCGAGAATAAAATTTTTTCTGCGCGTCCAACAAACGGTAAACGAAACAAGACAAAGAAAGACCCGAAAGACATGACGTGTTGGTTGTGCGGGCGAAACGGGCATTTCGCGGCGAAATGCAGATTAAGAGAGAAAAAGGTTGTTAAACACAACGAGAACGAAAAAGCGATCGAAAAGAGCAGTAATAAGTCTCTTTCGGTGTTCTCTTTTCTTGGAAAAATCCAATTGACAAAAAATGTCTGGTGTGTGGACAGTGGTGCTACAGCTCATTTGTGCGCGGACAAATCAATGTTTATAGATATGCGTGAGCACAAAGAGAAAATTAAACTAGCAGGCGATAATTACATAGAAACCGAGTGTTGCGGGACAGTTTTGCTTAAGTGGAGAAATAATACGATCGAATTGCGCGACGTGTTATATGCGAGAGACTTGCAATGCAATTTTATATCCGTGTCAAAGGCAACTGAAAAAGGGTTAAAAGTAATTTTTGTGAAAAACAAAGTGTTTGTTAAAGACAGTAACAATGAAAATTGGCTAGTTGCAGAAAAATATAATGATTTGTTTTTGTTTGAAAGTAGCATGAACACAGTAGTTGCAGCTAATGTAAATGCAAATGTGAATCAATTGGTGAAAAGACATGATAAAGAAAGTCACAATCCTGATGAGCAGGTGACAGTTAAAAGAGGTCCATGGAGACCAAGAATTGTTCGCACTAGGCGTTCAGGTCGTCCACGGAATGAGTACAATGTTCTGAATGTACTAGGCGCTCGAAATGTTGTTGTTCCCACATGTGTTAGGGATGCATTTCGGTCAGAACAATCTGAAAACTGGAGATCGGCGATGCAGAAGGAGTATGACAGCCTGAAAAACACTGAGACATGGAGTCTGGTCGATCGTCCAGCAGGAGAAAAGGCTATTGGTTGTAAATGGGTTTTTACTACCAAGCGTGATGAGTATGGCATCGTTCAGCGGTTTAAAGCTAGATTGGTCGCAAAAGGGTGCGCACAGCAATACGGAGTTAACTACATGGAAACGTTCTCTCCAGTGGCACGTTACTCCTCAATCAGATTGGCTGTCGAGCACGGATGCACCTGCATCAGATGGATGTTTCTGCAGCATACCTGAACAGCGAGCTACACGATGACGTGTATATGCGACAACCAGAGGGCTTTATCGACGGCTGAAGAAATCGTTGTACGGCTTGAAACAGAGCGGTCGGGAATGGAACCAGAAGCTGGAGAGCACTCTTTTGGAGATTGGTTTCGTCCCATGTGCAAGTGAACCATGCATATATACAAACAAGATGAAAGGGTATTTAAATATTATTGTTGTATATGTTGACGATTTTATACTTGCATGTACCAGAGAAAAAGATGTGCCCCACATTAAGCAGCTCATATCAAGCAAATTCGATGTGGTCGATGGTGGTGAGCTGCACTACTTTTTGGGGATGGAGATTGAGCGAGATGGCAAGACTGGTAGTCTCTCCATAGGCCATAGGCAGTACATTGAAGATCTGCTGAAGGATTACGGCATGCAAGACTGCAAGCCAAGCGCGACTCCGTTGGAAATTGGGTTCCAGACGAAGTGCGATGATGTTGACTGCGGCCAGGTGGATAAAACACGCTATCAATCGCTCATTGGTTCGATATTGTATTTGGCGTTGACTACACGGCCAGATATAATACACTCTGTGGATAAGCTGGCGCAGAGAAATGCAGATCCGCACAAGGAGCATGAGGTTGCAGCCAAGCGGGTGTTGAGATATCTAAAAGGTACCTCAGATTTGAGACTACACTATAACAAAACGGGTGTGCCTATACACTGTTTTGTTGATGCGGACTGGGCTGGCGACAGTAACGATCAGAAGTCGTTTACGGGCTGGGTATTCTACCTTGCTGGAGCAGCAGTTTCTTGGGAGTCAAAGAAGCAGAATTTGGTCGCCCTCAGTAGCACAGAGGCCGAGTACGTGGCACTTTCTAAGGCAGCCAAGGAGGCGGTATACGTTAGAAAATTGACCAACGAAATGGGGCTCGGGCCGATGACAAAGGTTCTGATTTATAGTGATAATCAGAGTGCACAATGCCTTGCTAAAGATGCAAAATATCATTCACGTAGCAAGCATATTGAAATAAAATACCATTTTGTAAGGGAAATGTACAAGAATAAAGTTATAGATATAAAGTACATTCCCACAGATGAAATGAAATCAGATGTATTGACGAAGAATTTATGTAAAGTCAAACATGAGAAATTTACTGAAATGTAAGGTTTAAAATGAAACATTTTTGTAAAATAGACATCGCGTTGAGAAGGAGTGTTAAAATTATGTATGTAAGCACCGCTGGATGTCTATTTCTTTCGCTAACATTAGTCTCATGTTAAGTTCTGTTAATTGTAACGGAGATTCATTCGTGTATGCTTTAAGTTCATTTTCGGCTGCCTGCGCTGCAGCATATATTCATTTGTAATTTTAGTCTCTAATAAACCTCTGAATCGAATATTATTATTATTATTATTATATTTTGTAGCGATTAATCAATCGTATGTAGAATGAAGCGTTTTACATTGTAGTTGACTTAAGACTAAATATTGTATTTCGGTAGTTCAATTTTCAATGAATGAACCAATCGATAATAGAGTGAAACTAACTAAACTAGAATATGACTTATATTTTATTCGATATAACTTATTGTGATCAGTAACCTTCAGCAGTTTGTAAATTTTGTATGGTTTGAATCGTAGGGTGACTATCAAACGGGCCTTTATGACTTAATTAGAAATTTTTGACAATAATGAGTAAAGCTTGAGTATATTATGACATGTGTATTTCATATATTGCAAAGCATTTAGTTTATTTATTTATAATGTTTCACGATAATGTTTTCGGCTGAAAATGTGTATAAAATAATTTAAATTATATATAATTAGCTATAATAATATAATATACATAAATGAACTTATGTACATATGTATGTATATATGTTCATACATAGTACATCTGTGTGAAGTGGTTATAACAGTCCGTAAGACCGACAAAATGCAAATGCTGGGCTTTAAAATTGCTACAAGCAGCAAGAGTACGCAGGTCACAAATGCTCATACATGCGCCTCAACGCTTTCATACCCTTCCCATAAATATATATCGAAACGCTAACATTTTGTTTGCAAGAATGTGGCAAACGCTTTTAAGATTTCTATACTCTTCACTCAAAAGGAAGGAGCTGGGACCGTCGCGAACAAATTTCAGTTTTTGTGCGGAGCTGATCTTGATGATTTGAGAGCCCACAGAAAGGGAGAGAGAGAGATAGAGTGTGAGAGAGAGTAGGAGAAAAATCGCTTGGAGCGCACTGATTTCGTCGTGCTATCTTTCATTACCCGAGCAATGCATGCAACTCACTTGATAGCATGTATGTTTATTTACTCACTAAATATGTTTTATTTTATAAGTTGCCGGCAAATTTTCAATAGTGAAAAGTGTTGTTTCTTTATTGCATATATTTTGCGAGTAACCAAAAATAGTATCTTTCCATTACTATAGGTATTCTATTCTGAGAACGTTCATTCATTCACCCAATTCTATGGGGAGCTTTGGCTGAGAGGTGTGTTTTGAGTTTAGATGGATTCGGGAAAGAATAAAAAATCCCGTAAAAACAAAACTACGCAATAAAGTTAATATTAATATGTCTAACTCAATTTTAAGCGTCAGGTAAAACTTAAATATTGCGAAACTTTACAGAAATGGCTGAAGAAAGGCTCCAATGACTACTAGTTGCTAAAAATATATTTAAATATCAATATATAAAAATACAGTAGAATCCGCTTATAACGACTCCGCTTAAAGCGTCCAACCGGCTATATCGACGAAATTTCGATGTCTTGGTTGGTCCCCATACAAACTTATATGAAAGACCTTCCGTTTAGAACGACTCCGCTTTTAACGACAATCCGCTTATGCCGACGGTTTTTTTTTCATATTTTTGAGTCATTTACCGGTTATTACGACGTGACAAACAAAAAATCGCGAAATAATGACAAAAAATTTCAGCATAAAAAGACTCTGTTAGAAATGTATACATGTATGTGTTGATCAGTGATCAGAACCCTTGCTTGTGTGTGTAGCAACACCCCAAATGCTGCCAAGACAGATAGAGGGAGAGAGACAAAGTACAATGCTGACGTCACAAAAATGTTTCTAAGCCATGTTAATGAAATAAATTTATAAAAAATCCTAGTTTTGATTAAACATTTAAATTGTTTAATGTTAAAAGCTATTATGAACATGGCAACCGTAAAAAATATTAAAAAAATTTTTTTTGCTCCGTCTGGTTAAAGCGTCCTCCGGGTATAGCGACGTAAAATCGACGGTCCCTTGAATGTCGCTATAACCGGATTCTACTGTATTTTTTATTTTCGATTTTTTTTTTTCACAAAATTTAAGTTATTTAAAGTATCTTCCCAATAAAAACTGCTTTTTTGCTTAACAAGAGTTGTCAACATTGAGAGAGAGAGTAGGATAAATAGCGTTTCAGCGCTTGCAGCGCACTAACTTTGTCGTGTAGTATTTTCACTGCTCGAGGCTCAAGCCTCCAGCAACCGAGCCGAGCAAATACGAAGTATATTGGTCAGTCAACTTAATATTTGCGGCCGTACATAAATTGTTCGACATGTCCAGTCTATGTGTTGTGTGAATGCGCTTTTTTGGTACAAGTGGAGCGGGACTAAATTCAGAAAAGGGACATATATAATTAACTTTTCTTCCAACGCTTTTTGTTTTGATTTTAAAATTAAAAAATAAAAAATAAAAACAAAATCAAATGACACTTTCATAAAATTTCCATACCCATACGGATATATTTTTTCAACGATACTTGTTAAACGCGTTCATTACATTAGGGCTGTATACTTTTTAACAGGATTGCCTGATTGCCTGATGAATGTCCATAATATAATGCAACTCGATGACAAGAGGCTGTTACTCGTAGTGTAACATCAATAATGTATTTTTAAGTTTAACATAAAAATTACCTTAATTTAAAAGAATAGGGCATAACAGTTTAATATGTGTATTAATCGAGTCGATAATTATAGTTTATTTCTCACAGACGCTGGTATTATATGTATATTGTATTATCAATAATGTTTATTCAAAAAAAAAAAATAAATAAATAAATTTTAAGGGTATCAAAATATGGGACATACACACTAGAAAACGAGCTTGTTAGAAAGGCGGATAAACCTTCGCTCTCTACATTTAAGGAGATTGGCCTAAAAATAATTTTAAAAATGCCGATATTTATTTATTAGGGAAATATAATTTTTAATAATATCAGCAAGTAATATTTATTTATTCCCATTAATCTATGTTCATGTATATATGTATATATATTATGATATATTTGTATATGTACATATTTTATAAGCGTATAAACAATATGTACGTTAGAATACTTATTTGCAAACATAACGTGATACTTAATACCCGTATAATGTAATACTCGTCTTACCTGTATCACTTAACAGTATAACTGAACTTGACATACACTCTTAATGTAAACAGTTTTATAATAATTTGATGGCAAAACAAATGCTGTAGCAAAACACAATCAATACAGTAAATTTTAGGGTGGCTGTTAGAGATGCTAAGTACGTATCGATATCATGAAATATTGATTTCACGATACATCGATATCAGGCTCGATATTTTACATAACTTGGGATAATTATTATTGTAAAATACAGATAACACTGTACCAAATTGACTTTCACGTTATCTATATTATAATAATATTATAATAAAGCTTAAACAAATATGGTTATTATTACTATCATGATTTTTTCAGATTTGTAGAAAGAGCTTTTAACGCAATATGTGTTGCATTCTAAATACTTCTTATCAGATACACTGTGTCACAAAAGTCACCGTACCACTCAAATATAATATGAATGATTATATTATATTAGTATACATATATTCATTATTTGTTCAACAAGCGCTATGATCTTTCAATAGTTAAAATAGCAATCTACATACATATCTCTTTCACTCTTTTGCGCCTAAGGTAAATTGTTATATCTATGGGTGAAGGAAAAGGTGACAATAATACATACATATGTACATTGACGAACTAAATTATTGGCACAGCAGTCTTTTTAAACTTTATAGCAATTTTTAAAGTGTTTTAAAACGTTTTTTTTAATAAAACAAAAATTGACTAAATAGAATAGGATTTTTATTAACGTATACCAAAAAATATTGTAAAAAACTTCAATGTACATTTCTTAAAAATTCAATAACCAAGAAAAGACCTCGATTTTGCTGAACAAAATTATTGGCACATTTAGTATTTTTTTGGTTTTTCGTAATAATTGAACAGATTAGAGAAAATATTTTGGCAATTTCACAATATTTTATGTTCCTTTATGTTAAGCTTCGCAAATTTAAATTTAAATTTAAAAAATATTTTATAACATATCAGCATAATTTTTAACTTTTCTTAATAATGACACCTAAGCTAAAAGAAACATCAGTAGCTCAGAGGAAAGTTATCCTGCATTTGCACGATCAAGGCAAATTAAATTAGAGGTAATGGAAGGAAGCCGATTCACTATTCGAAGCTACGTGCAGCGCTCCAAGGAAGCCCGCAGTCTGCAAAGTTCATAAAGTTACAGGTCGCCATAAGTTGTTGAACAGCCATGGATCCAGGAAAATCGTTCGAAAGATGCAAGTGAATCTCAAAATAACATCAACACAGATTGCTGCTGAAGCTACAAAATAAATAGGAGGGGATATGCACCCGATTACAATACGCAGAGTACTGCACAAGGCCAAATACAAATCGCGTGTGGCTGGACGAAAGCTGTGCTTTCGATGCTTTTAAAAGAAGCGTTTGGACTACGCTAAGGAATATTTTAGCAAGCCATCTGATTATTGGTGTCAAGTTTTGTTCTGTGATGAGTGAAAATTCAATATATTTCGCTCGGGTGGGCGTAAAACAATATTACGCCAAGAATTTTTATTTTTCCTTAAGGGTACTTGACAGCATGGTGGTTGTAGGGTGATGGTCTGGGGTTGCATACCTGCTGCAGGTGTGGGCGAGTTTGTAGACAGCATAATGGACAAACATTTGTATCCAAATATTTTGAAAGACAACCTTTAAAAAAGTGTCGAAAAGCTGCAACTACTAACCTCGTTCAAATGACAACGACCACAAGCATTCTGCCCATATCGTCAAAATGTAGCTGGTGTATAATACCGCCTATGTGCTACTGCATCCACCACTATCTCCAGACCTTAATCCAATTGAACACTTTTGGAAAGATTGGATAGGTGGATCGCAAAACGAGCAATAACAAATAGACCGGCCTAAAACAAACTCTTATCGAAGAATGGCAAAAAATTAGCTAAAGGGATACATACCAAATGTTAATTATAGTTTTTATCCATTTTTTTTTCCTAATATTTTTATGTTTAACAAGTTTTTTTTTTTTTTTTTTTTTTTTTTTTTTGTATCAATAATTTTGTTCAGCATAATCGAGGTTTTTTTTAAGGTTATTGAATTTTTTTTAAATGAAATACGTTGATTGTTGAAGATTTTTGCAATATTTTTGTTGCATACGTTAATAAATACCCTATTCTATGTAGTACATTTTTTTAATCACTGAAAAAGCGTTAAAAACACTTTAAAAGTTGCAATAAATTATAAAAAGCCTGCTGTACCAATAATTTAGTTCGTCACTGTATGTATATATACATATTTACATATAAACATATGAATGTACATATGTATATACATGCTTTATTTGTATTTGTCTCCCCCTCACATTACATGCTGAATATGTACGGACAGTGCCCTGGTCAAGCGCCTAAGTACATAAAAAATCAAATATGTATACATATGTATGTAGATATATGTATGTACATATACATATGCATACATATTTTCTGAAAGATAATAATGCGTAGATCATATATATGTACATACATATGTACATACATGTAAGCCTTTTCTTCAAGAGATACATATTTAAATTCAATTTTTTTTTTACTTTCACTTTGTATCATAAAAGTTAAGCCATAAGTTACATATATTTTTAATTTTTATAATATAAATTGAAAATAAGAGTTATGATTTGATTTTTATATTTTTTATCTGTAAAAATTATTTTTTATTTTTATCATAAAAATAAATTTTATTAAAAAGAATTATGTATTATTTTTTAATTTTTCGCTATAAAAATTATAATTGTTACGGTTCCTGATATTTATACATAATGTATCTTAAGTCGCCAGGTCGGGCGTTACCGACTGCGGAATACTCATTCACATCCCATCAGCAATTTAGTAGATAAGTTTGGCTCTAACACTGCAGAAAATGCAGGTTTTCTCGATTTGCCACGCCCCTACTGGGTTTAGACACATCATTTTTGGTAAATTCTTCGAACAAGAAAAAATTACAGGGTATTTTTCGATATGCCACGCCCCTAAAGGGGTGTAAAAATTATTTTTGGGTCATCGATAGATGAGCTTACTAGTAACTCAACTATCAAAATTTGAAGCTTCTAGCTCTTATACTTTAGGAGATATAAATTTTCGCGGTTTGCCACGACACCTTTGGGCGGAGATAGATCCACCATGGCTTGTTGGACTTAGGTGGTCAACCTGCGTATATATAATATATAATTTCAAGTCTGTAGCATCAATAGTATCCAAAATATCGCAGAATTTGAAAATCATCAACTAATATGATTTCTTTTATATCGAAAAATGCATTTTCCGATTTGCCACGCCCCTAGTGGGCGGATCGGGAAAATTCTAACACTATAAATACACAAGTATGTGTTCCAAATTTCAAGTCTCTAGCTTCAATAGCGCCGAAATGAACTGCGTTCACACGGACAGACGGACGGACGGACGGACGGACAGCAAGACGGACATTGCACAAAACCAATATACTCATTTCACTTTCGTGAATGAGTATAAAAACTCGAAAAAATGTCTGCGTCCGAGCGAGAAGGGTCCGAACTGAGGGAAGCCGTAGGAAAAGTCAAAGCAACTTTATCGTTGTTAACGAATCAAAATGCCGCGCATAGGGATGAATTGAGTTAATTAGAGAAAAACCTCTGTATAGGGCTATAATAACGTACATCAGACAGAAAGTAAGGGGCCAGGCAACCCTTAAATCTTATGGGGCACCAGGTGACAACTGGCCGGAGATGAAATGTGTATTAGCTCTGCATTATGCGGACAAGCGTGATTTGAGTGTGTTAGAATCCCAGTTGGGGAAGATGTTTCAAGGCACGTCAAGTGTCAATGTCTAAATAAATGGTTTAAACGGCGACCTACCTAAGTTCCCTACGGAACATGATCCTAAAGATCTACCCCAAGCATACTCGCTGTGTAACAAGCTGCAAAATGCTGGCATGAAACCTGGTCATGCAGTTGCACCCGGGAATGTCTTTCTTGGAAACCCACGCACAGTGGGTCCGGCACCGAACCATTCGGAATTCCGTCCTCCGCGGCCTTTCCCAAACTCTAACAACGTTAACTATGCGGTGCAACAGCATAGGATACGAAAATAGTAACGCCGCTACTCGGCCACCCTTCACTCCAAGATATGGAGTCCAACCAGCCTTGAAAGTAGAATCCAACCAGTCAGGGTCAGGTCCTCATCGGATAATTTCAAGAGAGCTCTTTTTCATAAATCACATGTGAAAAAGTGAAAATACGGGTTCCACGGCAAGGGGCTTTCCGCATATGTTAAAGTACATTTCTTTCTTCATGCCAAGCGGAAGACTCTGTGTCTTTACTAGCATCCGTCTTTTGAATAAAAATAACTATGTTTGCCTTTCAATTACATATAGACTTAAGTAAATATTGTAAATATTAAGAAAAAATTGTATTACTAACCGATTGTATATCATCAGCATCCCATCATTGCTATGCTTAATATCGAAGCGCGCTCATCATGTATTCGAATATGACGGGCCACTAGTTGCATTGAGACAGGGCAGCGGATGGACAGTGGATGGCTACTTCAGCCTCATCCACTTGGTACAGCTAGACGAAATTGGAGATGCCATCAAGGGAACACGGATTGAGGCGCGGGAGCTGGATGACAGTCAAACACGGGGTTTGGCGCTCTACCATTTAGAGCAGGCGCAACAGACGCTCTCGAAGTTGTCGAGAACATGGAAGGCGCGTTCTATTGACTGGCTGGGATCCGCTTGGAAGTGGATCCCAGGATCGCCAAACGCGTCGGATTGGAATTCAATCCTGAATGCAAAAGATAGTCTTATCAGAAATAACAACCAACAATATAATATTAATGATAGACTATTTGAGGCCTCTAAGCAGTCACTGGAAAGGTTTAACTCTATGATAGACGCCATCGGTGACCGGGATCACCCTACATGGAGCAATCCTGTTAGAGAATCAGGTTAGCGAGCTGAGTAGAGCCTGCCAGTTGCGAAAGTCCGGCTGGTAAACAGCAATTTACTGGACGAGGCAGAAATAAGCTCTACTCAATGAAATGGACTCACTGCCTTACCAGAGGTGGAAGCGACTGAGTTTGCAAAGCCAACAATAGTAGCTAATTGCACAACGCTGCTCTACATATTGACCCTACCCAAGGTAGCCACCAAAGAGTACCAGATGCTGGTCATCCGACCGACAATCCACGAAGGCAGGCAGATCAATACGCCGCCAAACGGCCGCAACAGCCACAGAGGACACCGCTCCGATCGAGGGGAGGAGTTAACACCAGCAAGTTCCCTTACCCGACCCCGACGTCTTCGTTAGCAGTCTTGCTGACGCTTATACCGAAACCGCGGCCTCAGCGACGGTCAAACCGCTGAGACAACATCCGCCGCGGCCGCTGGCACGTCGGCACGTAGTTGGAGTCACTTGTTGTTGTGGCCCCGGCAACTGCCGGGCTAGAATCGCTGACGTCCCGGCCCCCAGCGGACGTCGATCTGCCACTGCATTGGCGAAACCGTAGCCACGGCTGCGACACAAAAAAGGCTGCTCGAGGAATAAATAGGCAGTCCAATTCTGGAATCGAAGCGCACAACATCTTTTGTCGAAATACTAACCAAAAAATAAACTTTATAACGTTTTTACCGAAGATCAATTAAGACTTTATTTTTGTTGAATATTTCATGATAATGAACCAAAGGTTGTGGTAAGTAATCATCGAATCGTGAAGTCACCGTGAGGCGGTGGCGCAACGGACTTAACTTATATATATATATATATATATATATATATATATATATGACAATAGGTACACCCCTTAAAATTGAGTTCAGTTAGCAAAACAATTAAATTAAGGGGAGAATACAATTTTTTTTTTTTTTTTTTTTTTTGCATGCATAACATTGCCAGGTCGTGTTCTTAAAGTTACCATCCAGTTTTGTTTCAAAAATAACAAAAATTAATTAGTTATGAAAAAATCTTTAAAATTATTTTGGTGTACCGAGCAATCTCATCATGAGTGTATATATGTCGAAGCGCAAGTAGTATTAATATATTGGCGCGAGTTACCATCTCTGCTCCCCTCGAGATGTCTGAGTCGGCAATTGGCTATCGTGTGGGCGATGTCGGCTAGCAGTTCTTCTGAATTGCTACATAAAATGACAAGGCGTCGATATTCTGCCGACGAACAAGCTGGCTTGGGTTAGAGCAAGGCATTTCATTTTTGTACAGTAGTTTTTAGTCTTGATCTGAAGACAGCAGAAACAAGTTGATTTAAAATAAATTAAGCTTTGAACATCAAACTCGACTATAGTGTTATCATTCAACTCTAACTAACTAAATCCGGAGGATCCAACCACACCCTGATCAACAAACCAGCCCCCTTGGAACTGGTAACTGGCGCATCCGCACTCTAAAGAGCCTACTACAACGAGAAGCCTTCTACTACGTATAACCATGAGGGTTGCAGATAAGTAACAGAAATCAAATAAAAAAAAAAAACAAGTAAGTAAGCTCTAGTCGAGACTGCCCGACTAGGAAATCCCCTGAACCCTTCGGAGAACTGATATTTCAATAATCTTCGCGTTTTTTTGTTTACAAAAGAAGCACACACACACATACATAGGCACATATACGCACGCATGCATAAACACGCATGGGCTGCAGTGTGGGCTTCTCATGGAAATTTAATTGTTTAATAACTTTTTTTGTGGATATACGTTCTTCATGAAACATTAAGATTGTGATTATATCATTTCTATGCGTGTATATGCTGAAGCTCAAGTCTCTAGTATTTGAGTTATCGATTTTTTGTGATAAACTCGATATGCCCGCTGTATATACGGACATTTAAAAAAAAAGCTCAAGTCTCTAGCTATTGTATCTTCTGAAATCGACGCGTTTAAACATACGGACAGACAGACAGACGGACAGGGCTAAATCAACTAATCTTGTCGCCCTGATCAAGAATATATATACTTTGTGGGGTTTGCCACGCCTCCTTCTGCCTGTTACATACATACATACATTTCGACAAAACCATTATACCCTGATTTCCCATTTTCAATGGGTTCAGGGTATACAAAAAAACAAATAACAGTTCCAGCCTGGTAACAATCCGAACATTTAGTTTGGGTTGGCTTGTTGAGTGACGTCGTAGTCTCAGGAAAACTGTATACTCTTTTAAACTCTCGTAGTCCAAACAATATACAAAAAAAAAAAAAAAAGAGAAGGAAAAACCTTCGAAGAGCAAATAGATAAATAAATAAATAAAGAAATAAATGAATAAATTATTAATTAATAAAAAAAAAAAAAAAATTTTTCTTTGTCTATTATATTTATATATGTATTGTGTGTATACATACAAAGATACTAATTGCATTTTTCAATCATACAGATAATTACAAAGGAAACGTTCCACCAAGGCATCCACCTTAAACACACTACACACTATAAGCTAGCGAATAAGTCTATATTACGGATATTATTATAATTAAGAAATACTTTAAATACTATTATTAAGAATTTATATCTGTATATTATACACACAATCACACACAATCCTAGCACCTTAAATTCATGTCGACTATCGGCAAGGTAAAGAAACTAATACCAAACACTAGAAGCAGAGCAAAGATTAGTACTAGTTTGACAGATATTAGGGAAATCCGAACAGTCGCTAGGACGGAGAACGTTACACCCATGACTTCGACTTCTAGTTCACCCCCACCGAATCAAATGATGGCGAATCAAGCCGATATCTTGAACACTCTCAAAATCCCAGATGCTATCCGTTTTCTACCATCTTATGATGGAAACCCCAAAACGCTTAGCGAATTTATTACCAACATAGAAGAAATTCTTTTACTAATTAGAGGCACCGACCAAACACCTTATGGGCAGATACTCCTAAGGGCCATTAGAAATAAAATAGAAAGGAAGGCCAATGAAGCAATCATTGAAAAAGGAGCTAGTCTCAACTGGGATGAGATCAAAGGGGCACTCTTGCTGCATTACGCAGACAAAAGAGATGAAAACACTCATATGTACGAACTACATAATCTACTACAAAATCCACTCCCAATTCAAACACTTTATGACAAGGTCTGCGAGATTAGACTCTCACTATTTAGACTAACTGATACTAAAGAGATAGACCCGAGCATTATAAAGACCAAGAAAAGACTCTTCACAGACGTTTGTCTGAACTCATTCCTATCAGGTATCAAGGCCCCTTTAGGTACAGCGGTCAGGGCGATGAAACCCACAAATCTTCGAGAAGCTCTAGAATGGGCTTTAAAAGAACGTGAAATTTATTTCACAAAAAACACTCAGAAGAGACAAAAACAAAACCGTAGCATTGAAGACTCAAAACCTAGCACTTCTAGACAAGGGAATTACCAAGGATATAGACAATCGAACAAATGAACTTACCGAATCACACCTTTCAAACGAAATTGTTAATTCTATTAAGACTAAACTAAACCAAGTAAAAGTAGTTATAGGCAAAAATTTATCGAATTGTCGCGTAAAGACGAATACGATTTTCGCTCACACAAAGACTCTTAGCAAAAAACAGTTTGACTAAAAAACTCAGCAGAAATCGTCTTTGCCTCCGTGTGCATGTAAATACATGCATACATATGTACATACATAAAAGAACGCAACAATCGCGATGATTACCCCAAGCAAACGATCAGTGACTGACTAGAGCGAAACGAAAACAGAAATAACAGTCTCGGCCAGACCGTGAGCAGACCTATGCGAGTCGCGACAAAATCTGTTTCTGTCTGAGTCTTTTTGATTGTTTCAGTGAAAGACACTTATTTGCAGACAACGAAAAAGTGTTAACAGTTATTTGCGAGCTATGGTCAGTGCACGAAGCTCTTGCTGCCTGTAGCAATTTTAAAGCCCTGCATTTGCATTTGGTGGGTCTTACGGACTGTCATAACCACTTCACACAGATGTACTATGTATGAACATACATACATATGTACATAAGTACATTTATATATTATTATAGCTAATAATGTTTATAAATGTGTTTATATCCGTAAATAATTATATATAATTAAAGTTATTTAATACACATATTTAAGCGAAAAAAGTATCGTAAAACGCTACTAACTTTATTAATTGCATTGCAATATATAAAATACACATGTCATATTATACTCAAGCTTTACTCATTATTGTCAAAAATTTTTAATTAAGTCATAATGGCCCATTTGATAGACATCCTACGATTCAAAACATACAAAATTTACAAACTAATAAATCCAGAGACAATTGCCATCCCATACAAGCATACACATATGCAAATGTATGTATGCAGTGTTTAAAAAACTTCGAACAGTTTTCGCAATTCTGTTATTGCTAGAACTGTTGCTGCGGGAATTTTCAACAGTCGCAGTCGCAGCAAAAGCAAAAACATTTCTTGATCAGCAGAGCATTCCCATTTTCAATGAGTTCAGGGTATGAGAAGAATAAAAAATCCATATATCCACTCAAGGTATTATCTCAGCCTCCGAGAAATTAAAAGTACATAATCATAACGAGTGACGCCATAATAATCATCCCAGATTTTAATAAAACCTTTTCTCTAACCAATGACGCAAGTAATGTGGCTATAGGAGCAGTTCTCCCGCATGGCCACAAAGCAATTTGTTTCGCGAACTCTAAACGTAGAGGCCACTAAATACTTCAGCCCATATCTCTTCGGTCGGAAATTCCAAATCCTTTACGACCATAAATTACTAGAATGGTTCATAATATAAAGGAATCAAACATTAAATAGCAAAGTCCACCTTTGGACTTTAGAATGGTGTGAACGATTTTCGGTTCGAATTGCAGAATCGCGTCTATATTTAAGTTCCTCATTTTATTGCAATGATCGTGGGGTTGCCTATCAGAATGAATTTTTTAAAATATAGTACCCAACCAAAACCAGTGCGAAAAATGTGATGTGTTTTTTTAACCCTTGCACTTGTGTATATAAGTTAACGTAAGCAAAGTCAAAATCAGTTCAACGTCCCGCAACAAGTTAAAGTAAGCAAAGTCAAAAGCAGTTCAACGCCCCGCAACACGCGCTACGCCAAAAATGCTGACCTACGGTCTGCATTGCATCCGCTCCAAGCAGCAAAACAATTCTTAAGAATTATGGTTACGCGCAACCACTGGTGCAACCGCTGGCGCATCCGCTGTAGTCGATATTTAAGCCACCCAATAATTCGAATAAATAAGTCGCTTTGCTGCGACAAAGTAAATTAAACAAATCGAGTTTTTAACTTATATGCAGGTCAATTTGATCGCTTTTTAAAAAGATGAATACGTTAACAAATAAAATTAAAATCAGGTACTTAAATATAGACGCGATTCTGCAATTCGAAACCAAAATCGTTCACACCATTCTAAGTTGAGGTAGGCACACGCCAATGTTCATATCCCATGCCAACACACATGCACATACACTCACACACACATGTAAAGTCATACAGGCAAACAAATGCTTCTACAAGTGATATCCCATAATTGTGAGCATCGCGACCCCAGCGTAAACACAATCAAACATATAAGTATATGTATGTATGTGTGTGCAGCTCACAAGATCGACCAAATGCAAATGCTGGGCTTTAAAATTGCTACAGCTAGAGCTTCAAACACACGCATACAAATGCTCACACATGTAGCAAGGGGTTGTAGTGTGTGTGTGTGTGCACGGTCGGTGCGAAAACATTGCCAATATGCGCACCAACGCATACCCTTCCCAAAAATAATCATGAAAAAGCTAACATTTTGCATGAGCGTGTCAAACGTTTTGAAGAGTTCGGTATACTCTTCACACAGAAGGGAAGACATTTGGTTCTTGCTGCGAAGAAATTTCAATTTTTGGGAGCTGCTGCTTGTGCTCACATGCATACATATGTACATATAAATATTTGAAAGAGCAGAGAGCATCGAGAGAGAGAGAGAGAGAGAGAGCAGGGAAATATTGAGCATAGATATATCTTCCGTTCAAAAGTCGATCATCTCGGCCGAACGCATGAAGCGAAATGATTGTGCTGACGCATATTTTCGAACCCCGAACCTAAAAGTAAGAAAAATTTCGAATTCGAAATTGTCTGGGGTGCTTAACGCCGAGAAAAAGTGTGCAAAACGCTTTACAATAGTTGTCTCGTCTATGTGTTCTCTGGTTAGTGATAAAGGGTAACGAAGACTAAAGTGTTACTGTGATATGCACATGCTTATATACATACATACATACAACACGCTTATGTCAAACAATATTTAAATAACGCTTTAAAAACGAAATCGATTTTTTTAACAACAAAATTAAATGGGATGATTTATAGAAGCAGTATTATAAAACATTTCACAACGTCTTGCCTTGATTTCCCATTTTCAATGGGCTCAGGGCATAAAAACGTCTTTTATATAAATATATTTTATATGTAACGAGTCTACTTAGATAAGATACATAATCCATTTAACCCTTTTGCTATTATATAAAAAATTATAAAATACCTTTTGCTCTGAAAAATAATACAAATATAATTTCAGAATAATTACAGATGTTTGTTTTATTTCTATTGTTTTTATCAACTGCTTTACAGCTGTACCTTTAATGTATTTGACGCAGAATCATGTTTTATTTTATCATATAAAGTTTTTATATTCAATTGTTATTTAACAGAGCTTCATATGAAACACATTGTATGTATGCATATGTGGACAGAAAAGACACACTTCGTTTGGATTTTAAACACAATCGGTTTTACCTTTGTGCAACCTCGTTGAGAAAACAGGAGCAAAGAAATGAGTTATTTTTTAGTAAACGTATTGCCAAAGGCGCACTTATATGTAAGAAGTAAATGCAGTACATATGGTAAGAATTTGCATGCAAAGTCGAAAAGTATATATATATATATATATACTTTATAAAAGTATATATATATATGTATATGTATGTATATTCTTATGGTAAATATCTTTGACCGAGTAAAATTACAGGGGTTAATTGTATGAGAGCCTATTCAACCAATTGGGAGCCCAAGGAACCAATTCTGCGTACGAAAACAATACCTGGCCCAAAATCTACAGAGCTTAAAAATCAATTAAGTACTGTACAGGTGAGTTTCAATTGATATGAAACCTGTCCGTTAAAGTTAATACTACTAATTAAATCTAATCGAGACTACTCGACTAGAAAATCTTCTGTATACTGCATCAAACTTTCAGAACATGATATCATTAAAATATGTGTATTTTATAAAGCTCCAGTCTCTAGCATCTGACATACGTTTCTCTCAAATTTGCGGCGAAATTTTTTATATTCGTTACATCGAAATACGCAATACATACATGTTAAGTCACAGTATTAAAATAAAACAAGTAAGAAGGCTCTAGTCGAGACTGCTCGACTAGGAGATACCCTGAACCCTCTAAGCTGATATTCTAATCATTCTGCACTTCTTTTATGCACACATACATACATACTTTTAACAAAACCATTATACCCTGATTTCCCAGTTTCAATGGGTTCAGGGTATAAAAATAAATTCTTATAATTTCGCCCAGACTGCAGCGCAGCCCAAGCGCAGTCGCTGCTTACTGCGCAGTTAGCAGAGCGCGGGCTTATGCGTGTGGATGCATGTGTATGTACGTGTGCGTAAAAAAAGTTAGAGGGTTCAGGGTATCTCCTAGTCGAGCAGTCTCGACTAGAGCCTTCTTACTTGTTTGAATAATTTCGTTTGTAGACAAACAATCTTAATGAAACTTTCAGAACGTAATCATAATGTGTAAATGTGTGTACATTCCAAAGGAGTCTTTAGTATTTGAAATACGTTTTTTACGAATTGGTGGCGAAGGGGGCGTGGTATCCAAAATCTGTAAATTACAAAATGTGTGTATTCGTCAATCGCATATACACAGTAAGTCTGAAGTCTCTATGTCTAATAGTGTACAAATTGGGCTGAAAAAACAATATCAATTTATTGATTATCCTCGATAAAAAATATATCAAATGAGTTATTGAAAAAATTGTATAAACTTGTACTGCGTATGGTATACACGAGTCTATATACAAAATTTCAACTCTCTAGCTCTTATAACTCTTAAGATCGACGCACTCATATGGACGAACGGACGGGCAGGGCTATATCGACTCAGCTCCTCGCCTTGATCAAGAATACATATACTTTATGGTTTCTGCGATGATTCCTTCTGCCCGTTACATACTTTACACAAAAGCATTATACCCTGATTTCCCACTTTCAATGGGTTCAGGGTATAATAAATAAATTAGGCCTAAAAGCTAAATCAATTTATCGATGATTATCTCGTATTTCATATTGTATAGACAAGTTTGCATGTAAATATTGATGTCTACCTTTTTATACTCGTTAACGAAAGTAAATTATTATACTCATTCACGAAAGTGAATTAGTATATTGGTCTTGTGCAATGTCCGTACGTACGTCCGTATGAACGCAGTTCATTTCGGCGCTATTGAAGCTAGAGACTTGAATTTTGGAGCACATACTCGAGTATATCTCCGATTTATAAAGTGTTAAAATTTTCCCGATCCGCCCACTAGGGGCCTGGCAAATCGGAAAATGTATTTTCTGTTATACCAGAGCTAGAGAGCTAAAATTTGGTATGTAGATCCGGGTCGGCCACCCAAGATCACATGCTATGGCGGATATATCTACGCCCACTGGGGGCGTGGCAAATCGTACCTGAAGATATAGTGATTTTTCAAATTCTACGATATTTTGGATACTATTAATGCTACAGACTTGAAATTTTGTATATATACGCGGGTTGACCACCTAAGTCCCACAAGCCATGATGGATATATCTCCGCCCAAAGGGGGCGTGGCAAACCGCGAAAGTTTTTTTATCTAGTAAAGTATAAGAGCTAAAAGCTTAAAATTTAAATAGTTGACTTACTAGTAAGCTCCTCTATCGATGACCTAAAAATAATTTGTACGCCCCTTTAGGGGCGTGGCATATCGAAAAATACCCTGTAAGCATCCAAATTTTGCAGTTAGGTTACCGTTAATTCGTTCTAAGAACTGGCCAAAAATGAGGTGTCTACGCCCAGTAGGGGCGTGGCAAATCGGAAAACACTGCATTTCCTAAACTTAGCTAATAAATTGCTGATGGGATGTGAATGAGTATTCCGCAGTCGGTAACGCCTGACTGCAACGTTCTTACTTGACTTTTATATTTATATTTATATTTTAATATATTTTATTTTACAGAGTACTGGCACTATACAGTTTTTTGCCGATTATGAAAAATCTGCTGGAAACTATATATTTGATGTAGATGGTAATGCTTTACTTGATGTTTACACTCAAATATCTTCAGTGCCTCTTGGTTATAATCATCCAAAGCTTCTAAACATTTTTAAGGATGAAAGTAATTTGAAAAGTAAGTGTTTGTTATCAAAAATAATATGTTTGAATTTAAAGAGCTACCGATGAAAATTAATCAAAATTTAGTATTTGTGGCCATATTTTGAGCGAAAGACTAACAAGTTTTAAATAGTTCGTTATGCTCAAGTTATCCTAATTATTTGTACTTTATATCCGCATAACATAATATTTCCTGATAATAGATAATATTCTTGATAAGAGTCCTCTTGACTGTAATACTATTTGAGTTATATGCCTGCAACGAAATATAATTTTGCCTATAGCAGTCAGAAATATGCACTCAATTTGCATGTAACGAGTGATAAATAATGTACAAAGGCATTCAGGAGACAATATCAACCATTTAGTTTAGAATAAAAAGCGCTACATCATCAAAGAATGGTGGGGAATTTAAAGTAAAATGTATTTTTCTAATATGCGGCTATTCAAAAATAAAATAAATATTTATTTATCTTGTCCTATTTCAGCTATGATTAATAGACCGGCACTTGGAGTGTTTCCTGGAAAGGAATGGCCTGAAAAACTGAATTCGATTTTAATGAGCATTGCACCAAAAGGATTAAATAAAATAACGACAATGATGTGTGGATCATGTTCAAATGAAAATGCTTTTAAGAGTATTTTCATTTGGTAAGTATTATGTGCAGCCCCTTAAAAAATTAGATTTATATCGCCTACGATGCATCGCGATGGTTAAATAATAAATAATGAAAAGACTATTGCCAAATTTCGAATGAAATAACTCATCCACATTTTTGATTTATTTCGTTTTCTGCGACCGCTTCTTAGTGGAGCTATGTTGCAAAATCATTGTGAACCTAAGCTTCATTTGCATATGTTATTCGTTATGTTGTGCCTATATATGGTGTTTCGTGGCCATAGGAAACTGTTGTCAGTGGGTGTCAGAACTACTAATACTACTGCTTACAAAAAACATTCAAATTATAATGAATATGTGCTAATTAAATTTAAGCTTATCATATTTATATTAACATATGTATATTACAGACTTCAGAAATTTAACGTAAAATTATTTATTGCTTTATTAATGAACGGTACATTTATTGATTTTATCAGGTATCAAAATAAAACACGAGGAGACGCCGAATTTACTACAGATGAGATCGATTCATGCATGATGAATATGGCGCCTGGCGCCCCGAAACTGAGTATTCTTTCATTTAAAGGAGCTTTTCATGGTCGTACCCTAGGTGCACTGTCCACCACACATTCGAAATATATTCATAAAATTGATGTACCATCTTTTGATTGGCCAATTGCATCATTTCCGCAATACAAGTATCCATTAGATCAGAATGTAGCGGAAAATAGAAAAGAAGATGAAAAGTGCCTAAGTGAAGTGCAAAGTTTAATTGAGGCTTACAAAAAAAAAGACAAGCCCGTAGCTGGTATTATTGTTGAGCCAATACAAAGCGAAGGAGGCGATAACGAAGCTTCGCCGGAATTTTTCCAAGCCCTACAAAAGATTTGTAAAAAAAACGGCGTTGCACTTTTGATTGATGAGGTTCAAACTGGAGGTGGCAGCACTGGAAAATTTTGGTGTCACGAGCACTTTGACCTTGAATATCCACCTGATGTTGTTACCTTTAGCAAAAAACTGCAGCTTGGAGGATATTTCCATAACAGTGACTTCGCCCCTAAAGAGCCCTACAGAATTTTCAACACTTGGATGGGTGATCCCAGTAAAATATTGCTTCTAGAAGAAATATTAAAGGTCATTAAAGATGAAAAGCTAATGAAAAATGTTGAAGCTGCTGGTAAAGTTCTCAAGCAGGGCCTATTAAACTTAGAAAACGAATTTCCACAACTTTTAAATTCTACTCGAGGACGTGGAACATTTTTAGCAGTTAATTGTTCAAATAGCAAAGCAAGGGATTCTATTGTCAGTTCACTGAGGTTGAACGGCGTTCAAACAGGTGGATGTGGAGAAATCTCTATTCGCTTCCGCCCTGCTTTAATATTTAAAGAAGCTCATGCCAACATTGTTTTAGATCGATTCAGAAAAGTTTTGCGATCAATGTAAATATTTATATATTATAAACAAACGTGCTCTGAAAAATAAAGATTTAAAACAGTAATCGATATTTTAAAATTTTTATTAAAGCATCTCACTTCATAATAATAAAAGAAATTTATAGCTGGTTCTACAAACTTTAAGTAATTTAGTCGATATGCTGGACTAGAAGAAAGATAAAAAGAAGTAAAAATTGATTTTTTTTTTATAAAAATCAAAAATAATTATTACAGAAAAATTTTTATATAAAAATCAAATCATAACTCTTATTTTTGATTTTTATTATAAGAATCAAAAATAAGAATTATGGCTTAACTTTTATTATAAAAATTGAAAATAAAAATTGAATTGATATATCTCTGGAAGTAAAGGAGCTATATTATATATCGGCTTATATATATGATCTACGCATTATTACCTTTCAGATGATATATAATATGTATGTAAATATGTACATGTTTATGTACATACGTATATATAATTATCGGCTTAGGAACTTGAGTCTCTCCAAATGTTTATGAGTGCATTCACATGCAAGTTATCACCACGAAACTTAGGCAAATCTTATGACAAATGTAAACAACTTTCAAATAACATAATTCCCTCTATAGTATCACGCCACTCAGCCCAGACATAAAAGCTTCTTGCACTATTCCCACAGAGTAAGCAGTTTTAACCTCAATATAAACATAAGATTTCCCTGCGTTGTTTCCATCGAGCCGGCAACCCAGCTTTGATGTAAACAAATCTTAATTTCACAATTCCGATATAAAATCACGTAAGCCAATCTTGGGAGCGATGAATCGTTTGATATAATTAGATCTTTACCTGAGTTCTCAGGAAGGCAGAACGCGTATGTAAGCTGGCGTGAAGCAGCTTGCGGCGCTATGCGAATGTATAAAGAAGGCAGTAGAAGATACGTAGGTGCTTTAACAATACTTAGAAACAAGGTCACTGGTAGGGCAAACGATGTCCTAACCAATCATGGAACCGTACTTAACTTTGAGGCGATACTTGCTAGATTAGATTTTGCATATAGTGACAAGCGTCCGATGCATATTTTGGAACAAGAATTAAGCGTATTACGACAGGGTAACTTATCAGTTCTTGACTATTACAATCTGGTCAACAAAAAATAAACTCAGATAATAAACAAAACTATCATGACATACGGCGATAAAGCCAATTTAATTAACGAATTAAATACTAAATACAGGGATAACGCTTTGCGAGTTTTCATTACAGGCCTTAACGGCTCATTATCCAACATTTTGTTTTCTCTTAACCCAGAAAACCTTCCTAATGCTTTAGCTAAAGCTCAAGAACTAGAAGCGAATCATCAAAGAGCTAATTTCGCTTATAACCATTCCTTTAATTCGCAACAATCACATGCGAATAAAACTGAACAAACGAAGCAAAATAAATCTGATCAACCTTATAATAAGTATGATAACCGCTTGCGATTCAATCAAAGCTGGCAAAATCAGAAATATCCAAACGCTCAACCCCCTCAAGAACCGATGGATGTAGATAAATCCATTCAAATACAAAACCCGTCCTTTCAACAGAATCCAAATTTGGAGCAAGCCAATAAAAGAGGATTCTCTTCACAAACAATTCATCAACCGAAAAAGTTTATGCGCGTAAATAATATTCAGGAGGATCATTTTTTAGAGGAGCAAGGGGAGGCCTCCCATTCATCTATAGAATAGATAAAAAAATAAACAAGCAATTAAAAGTACTAATAGATACAGGTGCTACATGTTGTTATATTAAACAAGTAAGAGTGCTCTAGTCGAGAATGCTCGACTAGGAGATACCCTGAACCCTCCAAGCTGATATTCTAATCATTCCGCACTTCTTTTATGCACACATATATATATACACATGCATCCACACGCACGCATAAGCCCGCGCTCTGCTAACTGCGCAGTAAGCAGCGACTGCGCTTGGGCTGCGCTGCAGTGTGGGCAATATTATGAGATTTTATTTGTTGAATAATTTCTTTTGTAGACGTACGAATGAAACTTTCAGAATATAATCATAAAGTGTAAATGTGTGTACATTCCAAAGCACAAGTCTCTAGTACTTGATACTCGTTTTTTACGAATTGGGGACGAAGGGGGCGTGGTATCCAAAATCTGTAAATGGCAAAATGTGTGTATCTATTGCATATACACAGTAAATCTGAAGTCCCTATGTCTAAAAGTGTTGAAATTAGGCTGAAAAAACAATATCAATTTATCGATTATCCTCGATAAAAAAGATATCGAATGAGTTATCGAAAAAATATGATAAACTCGTACTGCGTATGGTATACACGAGTCTACATACAAAATTTCAGCTCTCTAGCTCTTATAACTTCTGAGATCGACGCACTCATACGGACGGACGGACGGACGGACAGACGGACAGGGCTATATCGACTCAGCTCATTGTCCTGATCAAGAATATATATACTTTATGGGGTCTGCGATGATTCCTTCTGCCCGTTACATACTTTACACAAAACCATTATACCCTGATTTCCCATTTTCAATGGGTTCAGGGTATAAAAATAATGTTACTATCCATGAAAAATGTAACCCATTCAATAAAACTAGACATATTATAGCATACGATACACTAAACAACCTAATCACAATACTTAAAGAATTTCTACAGCCAAATATAACTACAGGAATCCATTGCAGTCTTGAAGACCTATACGAAATTCAAAATACGTTAAAAATCACCTTTACAAATAAATTTTTATTTACCAGAAAATTCGTCGTAGATATCGAAAACAAAAACGACCATAGAGGTTTCGATGAAAATATTCTTAAATACATATTTCTATTGGCCAACACTATACAAAACTCTCAAACAATACATACGACATTGCGAAATCTGCAATAAAAATAAATACGATAGAAACCCAAAACAAATACTTATTTCCAAAGCACCAATTCCAAAAACAGAAGGTGAACAGTTACATATAGATATTTTTTATGCTCAAAAACTATCATTCATCACTTGTATAGATGCTTATTCCAAATTCCTAGTTATTAAAGAAATCAATAACAAGTCTGATATGGCTAACAAGGTATTAGAATTGATCCAAATCTTTCCATTTGCTAAATCAATAATGCTAGATAATGAACCTAGTTTTTCATCAGCACAATTCAAATCAACAATGTCCCGTTCAGGCATAACTATTTATTATGCAGACCCCAGACACAGCCTTAGTAACGGTCAAGTAGAAAGAGTTCATTCAACACTTATTGAAATTTCTCAATGCATCCAAGAAGAATTTAATATAACTATTCTGAAGTCATATACCGCGCAGTTAAAGAATATAATAACACAATACAATCAACAACCCAACAAAAACCATGCGAAATTCTATTCAACAAAATAAATCATTCTGAATTGCCCGAAAAACTAGAATCAGCTCAATCCAAAATAATAGAATACCATAACAAAAAAAGGATATCTAAAAATTATCAAGTAGGTGAAGTCATTTATGAAAAAAAAACATGGCGAAAGAAATAAATTACAGCCGAAATATAAAAAACAAGTAGTCAAAGAACATTTAGGAAATACAGTAAAAATAAATAATAGAGACCGCATAGTTCATAAAGGTAATATAAGATCTTAATAAAACAATTTTTCTTTAAATTTTAGCATGACCATTTTATATGTACTAATTACTTTACTGCCCTTCTGCCGCCCCGATATCATAAACTACTCCAATGACGACTACGGTTTACTTGAGGACGTTGACAATTTTTTATTATACGAAACATTTGGAGAAGTCTTCCACGTTACTAATTTAAGTTTTTATAATGACATATTTGAAAAAGAGCTAACATTTTTTAGTAATAGAAGTAACTCTACTGACTGGGAAATAACTATGGAACTAAATTTAATTAAAACCCTTCTTTCTCAACTTACACCCCATAGAGTCTCTAAGCGAAGTATGAATGAATTAGGTACTATTTTTAAACGGATTACAGGAACACCAGACAATAATAATAATGACATGCTAACAATTCAAAATAAAATAATCGAACTCATTGAAAATAATAATATACAAAATCAAATTAATTCTGCAATTTTTAAAGAAGTTACTAAAATAACAAATCTTCTAGAAAATATTAAATTCAATCATGAAATATTATTGAAAAAATATCGATTAAAACTATTATCACTTGACCTGCAAAATCTGATCGACACTATTACATTTTCAAAAGCCAACATAATAAACCCAACAATTTTAAATAAACAAGACATGACAAACATATTTAATCACGAAGCATTCAATATTACTCTTATTGACCTCCTAGACGTATCCTCTTTTTATACCCTGAACCCATTTTCAATGGGAAATCAGAGTATAATGGTTTTGTTAAAATGTCCGTCTGTCTGTCCGTCCGTCTGTCCGTATGTTTGAACGCGTCGATTTCCGAAGATACAATAGCTAGAGACTTGAACTTTTTTTTTAATATGTCCGTATATACAGCGCGCATATCGAGTTTATCACAAAATAACGATAACTCGTCCGATTATTTTCTTATCGATAAAAAACCTTATCGAAAGTCAATTATAAAATTATATCTCCTACATCTTTTGAGCTAGAGTCTCCAAATTTGAAATGTAGACTCATATGTAGATTATAGAATTTCGGTTTTTGTTATAATTCACCCCCTCACCATCACCTTAGTAAAAGGCGTATTTCAAATACTAGAGACTTTTTGCTTACTAAAGAAACACACACACACATAGGCACATATAGGCACGCGTTCAAGTCTCTAGCTCTCATATCTTCGGAAATCGACGCGTTCAAACATACGGACAGATGGACAGACGGACAGACAGACAGACGGACAGGGCTAAATCGACTCAGCTCGTCGCCCTGATCAAGAATATATATACTTTGTGGGGTCTGCCACGCCTCCTTCTGCCTGTTACATACATATGTACATTTCAACAAAACCATTATACCCTGATTTCCCATTTTCAATGGGTTCAGGGTATAATAAGCCAATAGAAGTAATTACAGATGGTGCAATTTTAATATCAGGAAAAAATTGCGTTAATAACACCTGGCTTAGAGGCACTTATCTCATAACTTTCAAAACCATTGTAACCATAAACAATATTACTTACACAAACGAAAAAGAGAAACTGCTTAATTATGTAAAACAACAAATTTACAAATTATTTAATTACAGAATATAAAACCTCTAATGACACCGTATTACGATTAGAAAATACTAACACTCTATCGAAAATTGTAATAGAATTAGAAAACAACCACACAAAAATAACATTCATTATATTTTTCATAATTTTTACATTCATTATGATAAAGCTTCTCAAATTTTGTTCAAGGAACAATTTCAACCCTATTACATTTTTATTTTCAAACCCGTCAAATAATCAAAATATTCAAAATTCTGATATACTAAATGCCATAAATAATCAAATCGAATTTCTAATGAGAAATCGTTAAGAATCGAGGACGATCCTTCTTAAGAAAGGGGGGAGTTATCACCACGCAACTCAGGCAAATCTTATGACAAATGTAAACAACTTTCAATAACATAATTAATTTCACAATTCCGATATAAAACAAGTAAGAACGTTGCAGTCGGGCGTTACCGACTGCGGGATACTCATTCACATCCCATCAGCAATTCAGTATCTAAGTTTAGCTCTAGTACTGCAGAAAATGCAGTTTTTCTCGATTTGCCACGCCCCTAGTGGGCGTAGACATCTCATTTTATGTTACCAGTAACACAACTATCTAAATTTGAAGCTTCTATATTAAAGATTTTCATTATTTTTCTGTTCCAACAAATAACATTTAAAACTAAAGAAAACTAAAATAACTGGCTATTTCCATGTCACAGCTTATTTCGTGCACTTCACTTTCAATGACTTTATTGTCCAAAAATTCTTAAATTAGGATTTTTTTTACCTCCTTTTTGTTTAATCACCTCTTTTAAGTGTGATTCCATCGAGTTTAACAATTTTCGGGTGACTTCGTTGGAGATTTTTGGCCATTCCTCCAATAGGGCCGTTTTGAGCCCATTTTTAGTGGATATTGGCCGTTTTCGAATGGCCACGCCCAATTTTGCCCACAAGTTTTCTATAACGGTTAAGTATGACCACTGAGCTAGTGAATTGACCACATGAGGACAGTTCCAGATCAACCAGGACTGGACAATACCCTATTTACATTTTGGGTAATTAACCTGACCAAATCGGCATCGCCCTTCTAAACCCAGCTCTTCGGCAATTTGGCGCAAATTTTGCTTTAAGAAGTATTGGTACATATTATTGTTCAAATTACCATCAATGAAAACTAAGTATCCAACTCCCGAACCCGACCTGCAGGCCCAACCATGCAACAGCCACTGCCACGTTGCATAGTTGGTTTTAGGTGGTGATCTTGGAGCTCGGTATTTGCTTAGCGGCAGTCATATTGGAACCCGACGCAAATATATTCAATTTCGACTCATCTGCATATATTTTCAACGGTTTGGATACAATATGTTTGGCGATCACCATATATGTATATATATAAAATATACAATAAATAATATAAATAATAAATAATATATAAATAATATAATATATATAGAAATACAATTAGTGTTTGTTTAACGACATAATTATTTGTATTATTAATTTCTTATTTAGTATTATATATCTATTTTTATTTATTTATTTATATTTTGTTTTATTTATTATATATATATATATATATTTATATATATATATATATATATATACATATATATATATAATAAATAAAACAAAATATAAATAAATAAATAAAAATAGATATATAATACTAAATAAGAAATTAATAATACAAATAATGTATATATATATATATATGTATATATATATATATATATATATATATATATATATATATATATATATATATATATATATATATATATATATATATATATATATATATATATATATATATATAATACATATATATATATATATATATATATATATATATATATAAAATATACAATAAAAAT
Source organism: Drosophila aldrichi (assembly GCA_035045965.1). Lineage (NCBI taxonomy): Eukaryota > Metazoa > Arthropoda > Insecta > Diptera > Drosophilidae > Drosophila > Drosophila aldrichi. The sequence goes on along the minus strand of JAWNOM010000341.1, from coordinate 987,374 downwards.
ATGAAAATAAATAAAACAAAATATAAATCTATATATATAAAAGAAAGTTGTGTAAAAGTGTCGACCGCTTATAACTTGATTTGGGCTGAACCAATTTTCATGGTTATTGATTTGTTGGATTTGTCTCCGCAACGAGTATAGTATAGGGTCTTAAAAATACTGAAAAAATTTGCCGAATACTTGAAAAACGCGGTTTTTCGGTGAGTAGGTATTTTTTTTGCATATGTGTGTGTGACATATGCCGACGCTTGAGCGTCGAAAAAAAGTTGGGTGAAAAGAGATACACAAAAATTGAGTCATGCAATGTGTGTGTGTGTCCGATGTTGAGGTTTCTTTCGTGCATGCCTTCGGTTGAGTTGTTGTTTTTTTTTTTACGTACATATGTACCTGTTTACGTACTTGCTGCTGGAAAAGCGCGCACAATAAGAAAAAATGGTGAACAAAAAACAATATTTAAATCAAAAATATATTTTTTTATATTCATTTAATATATTATATAAGCATTAATTTAATTAACAAACTAAATATATTAAAGTTTAACATAAGAGAAATATAAACATTAGATTGCAAATCTATATATATAAAAGAAAGTTGTGTAAAAGTGTCGACCGCTTATAACTTGATTTGGGCTGAACCAATTTTCATGGTTATTGATTTGTTGGATTTGTCTCCGCAACGAGTATAGTATAGGGTCTTAAAAATACTGAAAAAATTTGCCGAATACTTGAAAAACGCGGTTTTTCGGTGAGTAGGTATTTTTTTTGCATATGTGTGTGTGACATATGCCGACGCTTGAGCGTCGAAAAAAAGTTGGGTGAAAAGAGATACACAAAAATTGAGTCATGCAATGTGTGTGTGTGTCCGATGTTGAGGTTTCTTTCGTGCATGCCTTCGGTTGAGTTGTTGTTTTTTTTTTTACGTACATATGTACCTGTTTACGTACTTGCTGCTGGAAAAGCGCGCACAATAAGAAAAAATGGTGAACAAAAAACAATATTTAAATCAAAAATATATTTTTTTATATTCATTTAATATATTATATAAGCATTAATTTAATTAACAAACTAAATATATTAAAGTTTAACATAAGAGAAATATAAACATTAGATTGCAAATCTATATATATAAAAGAAAGTTGTGTAAAAGTGTCGACCGCTTATAACTTGATTTGGGCTGAACCAATTTTCATGGTTATTGATTTGTTGGATTTGTCTCCGCAACGAGTATAGTATAGGGTCTTAAAAATACTGAAAAAATTTGCCGAATACTTGAAAAACGCGGTTTTTTCCCCAAATGTTCAAATTTTTTTTATACCCAGTAGGCTTGGTAACAGTGACAGTTTTGACAATAGTGTAGAAGTAAATAAACAAATGTAGTCAGTCAGTCTACGGCACAGCCTCAGGCGAACCTGACTATTCATAAAAAAGCACATTTGTTAAAAAAAAAAAATTTTGAAAAACAATACGCGTACGGACAAAAGCAAAATATCTCGAAAGTTCAGGTAGGTTTTGTTGTATGTATTTGTTTTTCTCAGACATTATTTTTGTAAATAATTTATATTTATATTTCTCGATTATTTTATGTGGTTTTGCGCGAGGGCATATTCAGTATTACTATTAATGAAAATGCCGCGTCCTAGAAGATCTAATCTTTCCCGGCGGACCCATAATGCAATTAGGCTACGGAATACCGCGATGTTTTGGCAAGGAGACGATGGATATCACTTTAATATCAAAATGATAAATCTATTGAATGGGATCATCGGAATCCTTGGAATAAGAACTTCCTCATCTTTAAATTTTCCTTTGAGTATCGACGCGTGAATAACATTGCTCAACAGTTTTCTTATTACTAAACGCGTTCCATTGCACAGTTTTGGTTGGTTTAAATTTCTAAGCATGATAACTACCGAGCCAACCTTCAGTTGTAAATTGTGCGGTGGTAAACCAGGCACATCCAAGAAGTTCAAAAATTCAGTTGGATAATTAGTGGCTTCATCTTCGTTTGTTACACAGTCGATAGATTTAAATGAATACAGAGTACCAACGATTTTATTTTGAATTATAAAATTAAGGTCATCCACATCTTAATTTTTAGCTGCCAAAATTGCTCGCTCACTTAACCATTTAGTATTTTTGTGGAAAGCAATGATATTCGGAAATACTTTGTTGATAAGCTCATCTTTTGATGGGACGAAATTGCAAAAATTTTGAGGAAATGAAATCAAGCCACTCCTTTCGTCAACAGGAATACGGCCATTACCGATATTCAGCAATTGCTTCGAGAAATCATCATCATGCCTTCGCCATGACGATCAACAAATCACAGGGCCAATCTTTGACTATTTGTGGCCTCAATCTAGAAAATGTGTGTCGTTTACCACAAGGTGCTTGAATGAAAATCTTATTAATAAATTAATCAGAGTGTATCCCAACCTGAACAACATACCTTTCAATCATTTTTTACCTAGAAATAAGGGTAGGGCAATGCAACGCTTGCTGGGACTGCTAGTAAATAAATAAAAATAGATATAATATAATATATAATACTAAATAAGAAATTAATAATACGAATAATTATGTCGTTAAACAAACACTAATTGTATTTCTTCAATTCTGCAGATGTAATTGAAAGCATTGAGGAAACGTTCCACCAGGGCACCACACAAAACTACACACTTCACTCCACACTGAGCAAAATATCTAAGATTATTTTTAAGTAATCATATTTAATATACATACACTTACATATAAGTACACATTTCACTCCACACTGAACAAAATAAGCTAAGATTATTCCTTTAAGTAATAATATTAGTATATATACACTCACACTTAAGAACATTTTACAACGGTATACACACACATACTTACTTATACAACAATTAACCTAATTAATGTCGACTATAGGTAAAGTTAAGAAACTTATCCCAAGCTCTAGAAGTAGGACTAGAATTAGCAGTAGCCTAACGGACATTAGGGAAACCCGAACTGTAGCGAGAACTGAGGACATTACTCCAATGACATCTACTTCGAGCTCTCCACCACCCAGTCAGATCCCCAATATGAATAATCATGTGGACTGTTTGAATACACTAAAAATTCCTGACGCTATTCGTTTCTTGCCAACTTATGATGACAATTCAAAGACCCTCAGTTAATTTATCACTAACGTTGAAGAAATACTTCTCCTCATTAGAGGAACCGACCAGACTCCATACGACCAAATGCTATTAAGAGCTATTAGAAACAAAATTGAGGGAAAAGCTATGGAAGCTATTATAGAGAAAGGAGCTAGCCTTAAATGGGACGAAATAAAGGATGCTCTAATCCTACATTGTTCCGATAAGAGAGATGAACCAACTTTAATGTATGAGTTACATACGTTGGTTCAAAGCTCACTACCACTTCGTACTTTGTACGAAAAGGTATGTGAAATTAAGATCGCCTTGTTTAGATTGACAGATACAAAAGACTAAGACTAAGAAGAATCTATTTGCCGACATTTGCCTAAACTCATTTCTACCAGGAATTCAGGGCCCATTAGGCACAGCAGTTAGGGCCACGAGACCAGCTAACATTCGTGAGGCTTTTGAATGGGCTCTGAAGGAACGAGAAATTTACTTTTCTCAAGAATATCAGAAAAAACAACAATCATACCGTAAAACAGCAAACCCAAGATACAATAGGCAACTAACTAACGAAGTAGGTAGATAACAACGAGAGACCGATCGCATTCGCGAGTCGAACACTTACTGATACGGAGTTAAACTACTCCACGGTTGAGAAAGAGATGTTAGCTATTATCTGGGCAACGAAACATTTTCGACCCTACTTATTCGGTCAGAGATTCAAAATCGTTACTGATCATCGACCATTAACTTGGTTGATGAGTTTCAAAGAACCGAACTCAAAATTAGTTCCTTGGAAACTCCAACTACTCGAATACGATTACGAAATTTCTTATAAAAAGGGATCTGAAAACGTTGTAGCAGACGCTCTTAGCCGCATTACCGCGGAAGTTAACACTAACAACCAGGATAATACCCTAAAAGAAGAGATCCAAGTACCGAGTAAACCTATTAACGAATATAATTTACAAATTATAATCCAAAATAGTAACAGAGCACAGTTAATAACTACGACACCTTTCAAAAACAAACTAAGAAGAACTATTTCCGAGAATACTCTCGACAAAACTAAATTAACCCAAATTTTTTCAAAGATACTTAAACCACATAAAACATACGCTATATGGGCCCCAGATGATATTTTCAAAATCATAGAAGAAATCTTACTTGAATATTTCTTACCCACGAAATTGTACAAAATAATAAGATGTACAAATATATTAGAAGATATAATAGAAATAGATAAACTCGAATTAATAATTAAAAAATATCACAAAGACAGCAATCACAGAGGTATCGACGAGACCTTAGCTCACCTAAAGAGAAAAGTATACTCACCACAGTTAAAGACTATAATTTCTAGAGTTATCAATGACTGCGATATATGTCAAACTCTGAAATACGACAGACAGCCGCAAAAACTTATATATCAAGAAACCGAAATTCCTTCTCTACCCATGCAGGTCCTCCATATAGACCTCTATACCATTAACGCTAAAACCATTTTGACAATTATCGACAAATTTTCCAAGTTTGCATCGGGCTATACAATCCCAGCCCGGAATAGTCTTAACATAGTCAGGTCCATAAAGAACTTTATGGGATTCCCACACACAGGGGACACAATTTTCAGAAAGGAAAACAGACGAAATAAGCTAACCCCTAGGTTTACCAAACACATAGTAGCTAAAGACACAGGGATAACATTTACCTCTAAGAAAGACCAAAAGATACATAAGTCCAAAATCAGGAAGAGACTAAGAAAAATAAATTAACTATATAACCACATAAACGCTCAATTACTAAACATTCAACATCTAACGGACAATGATAAGGTGGCACAAATTAATCTCGGTAACCAAAAATCTTAATTTCACACAAATACCCAATTCATAAAATTAACCTACGAGATTCTATTGACAATGTAAACAAATTTGAAATAGCATTAAATGATCTTAAAGACGCTAAATTCTCGGGAGAAATTATTAACTCCGTAAAAACCATATTAACACAAGTAAAACATAACACAAGTAAAAAACTCCTTGCCTGCATTAAGCCTATCGCCAAGTGTCATCGGAATTTTAATAACTGGAACTACTTTGTTAAATCAAAAGATGCAGAACGCTCGTAATCAAAACGTTATAGATCGTAGAAGCGTTCACTTTCCCTTGACTACATTATCTGTCGAGGTTTTGAACTATAAGGATGTGGATGGAGGTTTTCGTCGAGCCGAGTGTAGTATCGATTTTATTAATACTGGGTATGCATCGATTTTGGAAGTCATTCGTAAGAAAGTATACGTACCACTTGAGGAACATCAGATTTCATTATATGTACTACATGCAGAGAAAGTTGAAATTCGAGCGGTTAAAAAAGGACATGATGGTCGTCCCCTGGTTGATGCGAGTGAGACTGTTACTACATTGGTAACTGGTAATTGGTTTTAATTGTCAGAATTATTTCGATTTCGTAAGTTACATCATTTTAAGTGGCTCATATACATGGTCATCCATTTTTGCAGTTATGAGCTTAATGCAGTCGAGTTCTCGACCTAATCTTAGAGGAAAGACTTTAGCGATTAATGCTGTACGGAAAGAGATTGTTGTGGATGGTTTTCGAGTACCGAAAAGTGAAATTCATACGACTAGTGGTTTGAGCATTATTTACCAAAAACTGTTTCGTTTACGATTTCCCCGGGTTCGTGTATTTGTTGATGTTCAGTATGTCCCTCTCGTTATTACTGATGAATATGATATGGTTAGAAGTAACCAACCGGTGATAGCCTCGAGTCCTATCAATCCTGAAGCTCTTGATGAAGAGAGAATTTATGCCGCGGATCAGGCTACTAAAGTGTTGACATTTCATGGCTCAAAGAATATTAATGCTATTCGTGATGAGATTGCTGTGGCTATTCGCGAAAATGTTGAAGACTGGAAATTAATTACAAGTACGAAATTCACTGAGCTATCATCACTTATAAAATTAACGCAATAGTATTAAAGATCAGAAATAGGAGAGGGTTAATTAACGGACTAGGAAGCGTAATCAAGGGACTAACGGGTAACATGGACGCCACGGACGAAATAACCATTACAAACAAATTCAACAAATTAGAAGAGAACGAAAGAAATATAATTAAAAACATTAATCAACAAAATATCATTAATAACGACATAGCAATAAGATTCAAAAACATTACTGACCATATAAATATGGAACAGGAAAACATAAACTTATTCATTAAGAACTATAAAAATAACATTTTTAAATCATTGAACGATGAACACAATGAAATTCATCTTTTATAATACATATCTAGAATCAATTTCAATATCGACATTTTGTACAACCATATTAATAATATAGCAGAAAGCATCCTATTAACGAAACTAAATGTAATACCTAAATTTATCTTAACAGAAAGAGAGATGCTCATAATTAAACAAATATGTAATTGATGAACAAAATTTTCCAACTAACTCAGAAGAACATCTGTAAAGACTATTAACTTTAGATACAATAATTAAAGAAAAAACTGTAACCTTTAAAATTAACATACCAATTTTTGAAACAAACAATTATGAATTAATACACATTGTTCCTCTACCTATTAATAAGACCAAAATATTAATTTTACCAAAATATGTAATACATAACCAAGCTGGCATTATCAAAGAAATAAGTAGCAAGTGTCCGAAAGTCCATCAGACAACCAACAGTGCCTAAAGGGCATTCTAAACGAAGAAACGACAACATGCGACATTAAAGATATTGGCAGCGAAGAAATCATTAAAGAAATAGAACAGCGCCACATTATCGTCTTCAATACAATTAACAGAACAATCACATGCTCATGTGGCAGACCACCATTTATAAAGTGTTAAAATTTTCCCGATCCGCCCACTAGGGGCGTGGCAAATCGGAAAATGCTTTTTCCGATATTCCAGAAATCATGTTAGTTGAAGAGCTAGAAAGCTGAAATTTGGTATGTAGGTCCGCGTTGACCACCCAAGTTCAACAAGCTATGGCGGATATATCTCCGCCCATTGGGGGCGTGGCAAATCGGATAAAACTGTATCTTCTAGAGTTTTAAAGCTAGAACGTTGAAATTTTGCATGTGAGCTAATGTTATCATTTTATAAAGACTGGTCAAAAATTTATATGTCTACACCCACTAGGGGCGTGGCAAATCGGACCTGAAGATATAGTGATTTTCCCGATTTTGCTATATTTTAGGCATTATTGATGCTAGAGACCTGAAAATTGGTATATATACGCGGGTTGACCACCCAAGTCCAACGAGCTATGGTGGATATATCTCCGCCCAAAGGGGGCGTGGCAAACCGCAAAAGTTTATATCTCCTAAAGTATAAGAGCTAGAAGCTTCAAATTTGGATAGTTGTGTTACTGGTAACCTCCTCTATCGATTCCCCAAAAATAATTTTTACGCCGCTTTGGGGGCGTGGCATATCGAAAAATACCCTGTAATTTTCACATTTTTGGAGCGTAAGCATCCAAACTTTACAGTTAGACTACCGTTAGCGCGTTCTACGATGTGGCCAAAAACGAGATGTCTACGCCCATTAGGGGCGTGGCAAATCGAGAAAAACTGCATTTTCTGCAGTACTAGAGCTAAACTTAGCTACTGAATTGCTGATGGGATGTGAATGAGTATCCCGCAGTCGGTAACGCCCGACTGCAACGTTTTTACTTGTTTTTTTTTTATTCTTTCTCTTTATTATCTTTATTATTATTAGGATTTTTTTTTTTCTCAAATTCTCTTATATACATATATACAATCTTGTTAACTTTTACCATCTTAATCTATCTTGTTTTACTTCTTCATTCTCTTCCTTGCTTTTACACACTTATTCTAGCTTTGCCTTATTTCTCTTTATTCGTCTTAATCTATTTCCTTCTCTTTTATTTTATTCTTCTCGATTTTTTTTTCCGTTTCGTTTCCTTTATTCTCCTCAACTCATTCTATTTTCTTTCTTTATTCTTCTTAATGTATTTTACTTTATTTCATTTTCTTCATTTCTCTTCTTAATCTATTTTATTTTATTTCGTTTTCTTTATTTTGCTTAATCTATTTTGTTTTATTTCCTTTCATTTATTTCTCTTCTTAATCTATTTTGTTTTATTCCGTTTTCTTCCCTTTTATTATATTTTTATTTATTTATTCTTTTGGTGTTCTTATCTTTTGTTTTCCATTTTTACCGATTTCTTTTATTTCATATTCGCTTATTTCGTTTTATCTTTTCTCATCCACTTCGCCTTGTTCCTCTTTACTCCTAGTTCAACGGACTTCGTTTCATTCCATTTCATGACCTACTTCTACTCCACCAGACTTTGTTCTGTTTCGATTCGCCTCTCGCCGATATTACTCTGTATATTGTTTCTTATTATTTATTTAATGTTTGTTTATTTATTTATTTAATCTTTGTTTATTTATTACTAGCAGTCCCAGCAAGCGTTGCATTGCCCTACCCTTATTTCTAGGTAAAAAATGATTAAAAGGTATGTTGTTCAGGTTGGGAAACAATGATTGATCTTACTATTCAATGGATTTATCATTTTGATATTAAAGTGATATCCATCGTCTCCTTGCCAAAACATCAGCGGGTATTGTAAAGCGTCATGTGAACGGTGCGTTTCAGATATTCTCTACTAAATTAGGAGTGATAACTTTTTTTGTGTACCAAAAGCAAACAGAATAAAATGTATATAAAGTTAAAATGAAAACAATGATTGATCTTACCATTCAATAGTGTTTCGCCATAAAGCAGGGAACGCAATGGCTCTGGTGGCGAGACCACTAATGGCAATGTCACTTTACCACTAAGGCAGCACAAACCGGGCGTTTCACCAGCAAACTTCAATGCGCCACAATGCTGGCAAACAACGTCCATTGGACCAATGCAAACTAAACGATTCAAGCTGTAGTCAATGGTACAATCATATCGAAACGCTGCTCGATTCAAATCAATCCTTGAACTATTTCTTATTGCCGTTTCACGGGCTGCCTCTCTTTGAGAAGCACGAATTAAGGCCCTTCTTTGTTGGGTACTAACGCGGCGCCTTTCTCGTTCTTCGTCAGATAATTGACTCGCGGTATTCCGTAGCCTAATTGCATTATGGGTCCGCTGGGAAAGATTAGATCTTCTAGGACGCGGCATTTTCTTTAATAGTAATACTGAATATGCCCTCGCACAAAACCACATAAAATATCGAGAAATCGAGAAATATAAATAAAAATTATTTACAAAAATAATGTCGAGAAATACAAATATAAATTATTTACAAAAATAATGTCTGAGAAAAACAAATTCAACAATACCTACCTGAACTTTCGAGATATTTTGCTTTTGTCCGTACGCGTATTGTTTTTCAAAATTTTTTTTTTAACAAATGTGCTTTTTTATGAATAGTCAGGTTCGCCTGAGGCTGTGCCGTAGACTGACTGACTACCAGAGAACTGCAAGTGTGTCATTTTTTTCCACCTTACTCACACTCAATAAAATTTGTGTGCCGGTGCTACTCAACACTGGCTGAGCAAATCATAAATACACACTTATAAAAAATTGTGTGAGTGCTGCTCATGCAGGCAATATCTTGCTATCACTCACAACAATGTACCGTTTTCTTTTTGCTTGTCACCCAAGTATTTTTCGGCAACGTATGCCGGTCTCACTTACACTTACAGCGAACGTAAAAAAAAAGCGAGAGTGTGAAGAGAGCAATCGGTAACAAACACAAATAGACAAAACACATGTATGACACCCAAGTGTTTTACAGGCACCATGGTGTTTGTGTCAAAGTAGTGCAGCAGCTGAAAGAGTATTTTCTTTAGCGGGCAACATAATAACAGAAAAAAGAAATAGATTAGGTCCAAAAACGGTAGACAATTTGCTCTTTTTACACTCTTTTTTTTTAAAATAACAATTTGTAATTTGATTTTTATTTTAAATTTAAACTTGACTGAAAAAACATAATATTTTGTTATTTGCAATCTAATGTTTATATTTCTCTTATGTTAAACTTTAATATATTTAGTTTGTTAATTAAATTAATGCTTATATAATATATTAAATGAATGTAAAAAAATATATTTTTGATTTAAATATTGTTTTTTGTTCACTATTTTTTCTTATTGTGCGCGCTTTTCCAGCAGCAAGTACGTAAACAGGTACATATGTACGTAAAAAAAAAAACAACAACTCAACCGAAGGCATGCACGAAAGAAACCTCAACATCGGACACACACACACATTGCATGACTCAATTTTTGTGTATCTCTTTTCACCCAACTTTTTTTCGACGCTCAAGCGTCGGCATATGTCACACACACATATGCAAAAAAAATACCTACTCACTTTTGCAGCTTGTGTGCACAAACACTCGCATATTTGTGTGAGCTTTGGGGAAAAAACCGCGTTTTTCAAGTATTCGGCAAATTTTTTCAGTATTTTTAAGACCCTATACTATACTCGTTGCGGAGACAAATCCAACAAATCAATAACCATGAAAATTGGTTCAGCCCAAATCAAGTTATAAGCGGTCGACACTTTTACACAACTTTCTTTTATATATATAGATTTATTCATTTACCTAATATTTATTTTTTTTATTTAAATTTTTTTTTATATGTATATTTGTTTATTATTTATTATTTATTTATTATTATTTATTTAATATTAATTCATAATTATTTATTTAATATTTGTTTATTTATTTATTATTATTTATTTAATATTTGTTTATTTATTTATTATTATTTATTTATTTATTTATTACTATTTATTTATTATTTCTTTAGTAATTATTTATTTAATATTTGTCCTTTTATTATTTATTTAATATTTAATATTTATTATTTATTTAATTATCGTTTATTATTTGTTCACTATTCACTTTATTTTATATCGACTTCGGCCCACTGTCCACTCTCACTTTCAAATATTCGCCTAGTGTCATATGCGCATAATTACACACTCTCTTTCACACGGACGATCATGTATGCCAAAATTCACCTAGCGTCATAAGCGCACACTCACACGCATACGTTTCAACAATTACTCTCTCTTTCGATCTGTTCTCACGCACACACATACATATATGCGCTTGCCTTCTCCCACGCACATACATATATATACTTGCGAATATTTTCCTATGCACAAAAAACTCTTCACTATTCATTTTCTCTCCGCCAAAATTTTTATATGTATATATGCATATATATGTGCGCGAATATTCTTTGCTATTTACTCCTTTTCTGCCTCTTTCGCGTGCACATATATAAGTTAACGAGTGCCCCTCGCACATAGCAACTTAAGACTTTATATATCATTGGGTAAACAGTTGCGCGCATGGTGCTGACGCGGCGAATGCCTCAGTTCAGTGCCCTGATCGCAGCGGCTAGCGACGGTAACCTGATCCCTTGCGCATGTCGTAAGACCAGCGTTATCGCTTATGCTGAAGTCGGCTTGCCGACTATGACGTTGTAGCTTATGCTGTGTCAGCTATAATGGGTAGCTTAAGCTTGACAATTGTATGTTTAGAATAGCCTCATTCCGACTCGCTTTGGAGCGGAAAATTAGTTCTGTTTGAGAATCCAAAGCTAACGCCAGCTTTCAATAAATATCAATCCGAATAAACTATTTGTGTTTCAATTGTGTCGGAGACATTGTATCAGCTGAGCCAAGGAACATAGAGCCCTTATCGAGTTGGAAGTACCGATAACGCCTCATATCAGCCACCTAGCAGCATAAAGCATCGTGGGACTGACTATCATCTCAACAACTCATCGTTGGACAGACTCATCAAATTAATTGGCGCCCAACAGCGGATGAAACCCGCGACCCCAAAACCAACAGTAGTTAAGATAAGCCCTGCAAATAACATGTAAGTGGTTTATTCAACTAAACGATTTTAAGTGATAATAAAAATATAAATAAAAGTGAAGGAATTGAGCTAAGCAAGTTGTTGAAATCATCTCGAAAAATCCCAGCTTATCACATTCTACCCATACCGATTAACATCGGCCATAGGAAACTCTGTGAATAAAGTGTCAATTACATAGGTTAAGGGTACAAGCTGATGAGCTTCCCAGGACCCTATAGGGAAATTAAGAGAGAATATTTCAGCGACGAAGACTGGGACTCAAATTCAGAGGCCAGTTTAGAAAACACAGCAGATATGAACCCAGAACAGATTCAAACGCTCATAAGTCAGGCGTTGGCACAGCAGGAGGTTAGGTTGAGGGAAGAATTTGACGCTAGGCTAAATTCTGTAAACCAAAGGGTGAATAGCTTACGCCTTGAAGCACCTCAGGTTGAAGCATACCAAAGAATCTCGATCGACCCCAATGTGGGATGTAGTATATCCCTGGACTGTGTAAAATCTATTCCCGAGTTCAATGGTACGCAGGACGAATATGTCCACTGGAGACAGTCCGCCATAGATGCGTACGAGCTTTTCAGACCCTACATAGGCAGCAACGCTCACTACCAAGCAGTTAATATAATAAGAAACAGAATTAAGGGTACTGCAAGAGCTTTGCTTTCTTCATACAACACAGTTCTAAATTTTGATGCTATAATAGTAAGATTAGACTGTACGTATGCTGATAGAACATCGCTTAGAATCCTACGTCAACAGCTAGAGATGGTCCGACAGGGCGACTCTACCTTAATGCAATATTATGACGAGGTCGAGCGCAAGCTAACTCTGGTCACGAACAAGGTAGTAATGACCCATGATCAGGAGAGAGCAGTAATGCTAAATGAGGAGGTTAGGAACGATGCGCTGCACTCATTCATCTCAGGCCTGAAGAAGACCTTGAGATCAGTCGTGTTCCCCGCGCAGCCGAAAGACCTGCCCTCTGCTCTGGCTTTGGCCAGAGAGGCAGAGGCTAGCATCGAGCAAAGCAATTTCGCAGCCACATATGCAAAAGCGTTGGAAGATAAAACCCACGCGACTGAGGGTAATAGAAATCAAAGACGCTCATATGAGAAGCAGATAAAAAAAACCGATGCCGAACGTGGCCAAGAAAGAAACCCCCACTATACCAAAAAACAGGGCAAGCAACAGCAGCAGAAAAGCTATGCGAATAGTAGCAACAAAGTAGACCAGGGTCAACAACAACAAGAACCTATGGACGTCGATGCGTCAACAGCAAAATTTAGACAACAATCGCAATACAGTAAGGATCATGCCGAAAATTCGCAAGTAGAAAGTGCACGAGGCCAAAAAAGACCAAATTCATCTGAACGCGTGTCAGGCCAAAGGCGTCAGCGGGTGCACACTACTGTGCAACATAACCACGACAATGACGACCATAGCTATAATAAAACAGCCTCCAGAGAGGTTGCTGAGGTCGACGACGACTCCGATTCGGCGACAGGGGACGACTCGATTAATTTTTTAGGGAACGCTCCAGGCTACCGTTCGTCGAACGGCAGCTGGCAGGGAAAAATGTAAGAATTTTAATCGACACGGGGGCGGCCAAAAACTATATTAGACCCTTAACAGGGCTAAAAAATATAAGGCCAGTTAAAACCCCATTCAATGTTAGTTCCATTCATGGTTCTAACAAGGCTCACCAGAAATGTTTAATTAACATTTTCGGCGTAACAACATCATTCTTTCTATTAGACTCCCTGGCTCCATTCGACGGCATCATAGGCTTCGACTTGCTAACGCAAATAGGAGCAACTTTGAATGCCGAAGATGGCACAGTCAACTATGGGACTGAGTCCGAAAAACTGCAGCATCACATATGCGACAATGTAAACTTTACAAATGTCGATGATATTGCCGTACCAGAAGCCATAAGGGCCGAATTTAACAACATGATCCTAAACAAAGTAAAGGCATTTTCAGCTTCTAACGAAGCATTGCCGTTTAATACTTCTGTAGTGGCCACAATACGCACAATAGACAATGAGCCAGTCTATTCTAAACTTTACCCACACCCTATGGGTGTCGCTGATTTCGTAAAAAACGAAATCAAAGAATTAATGCGAAATGGCATTATCAGACCATCAAAGTCACCCTACAACAACCCGACATGGGTTGTCGATAAAAAAGGTCGTGACGAAAATGGTAACAAAAATAAACGCATAGTTATCGACTTTAGGAAACTAAACGAACGTACTATTGCCGACAAATACCCAATGCCAAGCATTCCCATGATTTTGGCCAATCTAGGAAGGGCTAGATACTTTACAACTCTGGACCTTAAATCCGGCTATCACCAGATTTTTCTCGCGGAACAAGACCGTGAAAAAACATCTTTCTCTGTAAATGGAGATAAGTATGAATTTTGTCGATTGCCGTTCGGGTTGAAGAATGCTGGAAGCATCTTCCAAAGAGCGATTGACGACGTACTGCGTGAACAAATTGGCAAAACATGCTATGTGTACGTAGACGATGTCATAATCTTTTCAGAAAACGAAAGAGACCATGTCAAACACATAGACTGGGTCTTAACAAGGCTATGTGAAGCTAACATGAAAGTTTCTAGGGAAAAAACCCATTTCTTTAAAAAGGAAGTAGAGTACCTAGGGTTTATAGTAACTGAAGGCGGGGCGAAAACCGACCCGGAAAAGGTTAAGGCTATTCAGGAATATCCGGAACCAAAGAACTTATTTGAGCTTAGATCATTTCTGGGCATGGCCAGTTACTATAGGTGTTTTGTTAAAGACTTTGCTGCAATCGCGAAGCCATTAACAAGCATGCTGAAAGGCGAAAATGGTTCCATTAGCAAGCACATGTCAAAGAAAACGATTATCAGCTTCGACATCAACCAGAGGGATGCCTTCGAGAGACTAAGAAATATCTTAGCTTCAGAAGACGTTATTCTTAGATATCCAGACTTCAAGAAGCCATTCGATCTAACGACGGATGCTTCTGCGTATGGTATTGGTGCGGTACTATCACAAGATGGTAGGCCCATTACCATGATATCGAGAACTCTGAAAGACAGGGAGACCCATTACGCCACCAATGAAAGAGAGCTATTAGCTATCGTATGGGCGTTAGGCAAGCTACAGCAATACCTGTATGGTACGAGAGACATTAATATCTACACAGATCATCAACCTCTCACCTTTGCTGTGTCAGATAGAAACCCTAGAGAACCACGTCGCAGACGCATTATCTCGACAAAATATTAACGCCTTGCAAGGGGAGATAGCGTCAGACGCAGCCACCATCCATAGTGAGCTGTCGCTGACATATACAATTGAGTCAACAGACAAGCCAATAAACTGTTTCAGAAACCAGATAATTTTAGAAGAAGCACGCTTCCCTCTGAACCGGAACTTCATATTTTTCGGCGAAAAAATTCGCCATATTATTCACTTCACAGATAGAAATCAAGCATTAAATGAAGTAAAATCATTTGTCAAACCGAATGTAGTCAACGCAATCAATTGCGATCTCCCAATGTTGGCATTCATCCAACACGAATTAGTAAAAAGCTTCCCCTCCACTAAATTTCGTTATTGCAAAAATGTAGTAACTGACATAACAGGCAAGGACGAACAAAGAGAGATAGTCATGACAGAACATAATCGTGCGCATAGAGCCGCACAAGAAAACGTCAAACAAGTCTTGGAGGAGTATTACTTCCCGAAAATGACCAAACTAGCGACAGAAATAGTGGCAAACTGCAAAACTTGCACTAGGGCGAAGTATGACAGACATTCAAAAAAACATGTTCTGGGAGAAACACCAATCCCATCATACCCTGGCGAGATATTACACATTGACATTTTCTCAACTGACAGAAAGCTGTTTTTAACATGTATTGACAAATTTTCAAAGTTTGCAATGGTACAACCAATAATGTCACGAACGATAACAGATGTAAAAAATCCTATCGTCCAAGCCATCAATTTCTTCCCAAAAACGAAAGTAATATACTGCGATAATGAGGCGTCTTTTAATTCAGAGACAATAACCTCATTATTAAAGGACAGATATGGAATAGACATTGTGAATGCACCACCACTTCACAGTACCTCCAACGGCCAGGTAGAGCGCTTTCACAGTACTCTGTTGGAAATAGCGAGGTGCCTAAAAATCGAGAGGAAAATAGACGACACAGTCGAGCTAATCATACATGCCACATTGGAGTATAATCGATCGCTACATTCTGTAACAGGCAAAAAACCGATTGAGGTGATACATGCGTCTACCAATGAGTTTAAAAAAGCAATTAAAAGCAAAGTGGAAAAAACGCAACAGGTGCAGCTAGATAGAAACAATCCAAACATGCAGAATAAAGTGTTTGAGGTGGGAGAAAAGGTATTCGTTAAGACCAACAGAAGGTTAGGTAACAAGCTCACCCCCTTATGTGAGGAAAAAACTGTTCAGGCAGACCTAGGAACGTCTGTTCTTATCAAGGGGAGGGTGGTCCACAAGGACAATTTAAAATAAGAATTTAATAGATTAGTGATAAAATTAAGGAATTCATAGATTTAAACTTCTTTACTCTCACAGGATCATTACGCCAGTCTTAATCTTGCTGGCGACGGTAAATGCTCGGATCACCGATTATTCGCATTCCAAGTACATTCCTGTTGTAGACGGGGACGTACTGGTATGGGAACAGCGTGACTATGTTAGGCACACTAGCAACCTGACAGAGTTCTCCGTAATGTTAAAAGAAACACAAAAGTTGTCCGAGTTGTTTCCTCAGTCTCATATGAGGAAGTTATTAGATGTTGATACAGACCATCTTAGAAACCTTTTGTCCGTATTGAAAGTACACCACAGGATTGCCAGAAGCTTAGATTTTTTAGGGACAGTGCTAAAAGTTGTGGCTGGCACACCCGACGCATCAGATTTGGAAAGAATTAAGATAACAGAGTCAAAGTTAATCGAACCAAACAACAGACAGGTAGAGATAAATACAG
This sequence comes from Drosophila aldrichi, assembly GCA_035045965.1. Classification (NCBI taxonomy): domain Eukaryota; kingdom Metazoa; phylum Arthropoda; class Insecta; order Diptera; family Drosophilidae; genus Drosophila; species Drosophila aldrichi. The sequence continues at coordinate 970,319 of JAWNOM010000341.1, read as the reverse complement.
AAACCCAAAAACAAATAAACCAGTTAACCGATACAGTAAATCAAATAATCATTTTTTTTTTTTTTTTTTTTTTGCACTTACTCTTGGAGTGGGCGCATATACCCGCTCTGCTCTGCTCTTACCATTCCTCTTAGCTATACATATTTCGGCGATGTGCGTTACGTTGCCTCCGCGCGTGAGTTACCATCTCTACTCCCCTCGAGATGTCACCCCAGAAGCCGCCCCGCCTTTTCGCTGAGCCGGCACTTGGCTATCGTGTGGGCGATGTCGGCCAGCAGTTCCGTTCCCAATAGAAGTCAACAACTTTACATTGTGGCTACAATGTGATGACTTCTTATAAACAACAGTACAAGTTGCAACATCAAATTTCGATGCGTCGGCATTCTGCCGAGGATCAAGCTGGCTTGGGTTAGAGATATAAGCTTTTCATTTTTGTACAGTAAATGCAGTCCAGATTTGTAAATGACAGAGAACAGTTTATTTTGTAAATAAATCAAGAATCTTTATAATTCAACAACCCCGTTTGATTGAACAAAGTACTAATCACTAAATTGTCGGAGGATACACCGTTCCCGAAGGAAACACACCACCCTTTTCTCCTCTTCATCACCAGCCGCAACTGGTAACTGGCGCAGCCGATATACAAGGACCTACACACAAAAACAAAGGATCATCATGAAAAGTATCGTACTAATTTTAACCATGTAAGTTACATATTAAGTGACAAAGATAAAAAAACAAAAAGCCAAATGTAAAGTGCGATGGTGGAACGTAAAGAAATAAAAATGTTTAAAAAGAAGAATAAAAAAAAAGAAGAAGAAAGATAGAAATAATATGAGTTAATAATGCAAAAGTTCTATACATACATATATACATAAAATGTCTACATCACAAAAAAAAAAAAGAAAAAAGAAGAAGAAAGATAGAAGTAATATGAGTGAATAATGCAAAAGTTCTATACATACATATATGTATACATAAAATGTCAAAGAGCGATTGACGACGTACTGCGTGAACAAATTGGCAAAACATGCTATGTGTACGTAGACGACGTCATAATCTTTTCAGAAAACGAAAGAGACCATGTCAAACACATAGACTGGGTCTTAACAAGGCTATGTGAAGCTAACATGAAAGTTTCTAGGGAAAAAACCCATTTCTTTAAAAAGGAAGTAGAGTACCTAGGGTTTATAGTAACTGAAGGCGGGGCGAAAACCGACCCGGAAAAGGTTAAGGCTATTCAGGAATATCCGGAACCAAAGAACTTATTTGAGCTTAGATCATTTCTGGGCATGGCCAGTTACTATAGGTGTTTTGTTAAAGACTTTGCTGCAATCGCGAAGCCATTAACAAGCATGCTGAAAGGCGAAAATGGTTCCATTAGCAAGCACATGTCAAAGAAAACGATTATCAGCTTCGACATCAACCAGAGGGATGCCTTCGAGAGACTAAGAAATATCTTAGCTTCAGAAGACGTTATTCTTAGATATCCAGACTTCAAGAAGCCATTCGATCTAACGACGGATGCTTCTGCGTATGGTATTGGTGCGGTACTATCACAAGATGGTAGGCCCATTACCATGATATCGAGAACTCTGAAAGACAGGGAGACCCATTACGCCACCAATGAAAGAGAGCTATTAGCTATCGTATGGGCGTTAGGCAAGCTACAGCAATACCTGTATGGTACGAGAGACATTAATATCTACACAGATCATCAACCTCTCACCTTTGCTGTGTCAGATAGAAACCCTAGAGAACCACGTCGCAGACGCATTATCTCGACAAAATATTAACGCCTTGCAAGGGGAGATAGCGTCAGACGCAGCCACCATCCATAGTGAGCTGTCGCTGACATATACAATTGAGTCAACAGACAAGCCAATAAACTGTTTCAGAAACCAGATAATTTTAGAAGAAGCACGCTTCCCTCTGAACCGGAACTTCATATTTTTCGGCGAAAAAATTCGCCATATTATTCACTTCACAGATAGAAATCAAGCATTAAATGAAGTAAAATCATTTGTCAAACCGAATGTAGTCAACGCAATCAATTGCGATCTCCCAATGTTGGCATTCATCCAACACGAATTAGTAAAAAGCTTCCCCTCCACTAAATTTCATAACAGGCAAGGACGAACAAAGAGAGATAGTCATGACAGAACATAATCGTGCGCATAGAGCCGCACAAGAAAACGTCAAACAAGTCTTGGAGGAGTATTACTTCCCGAAAATGACCAAACTAGCGACAGAAATAGTGGCAAACTGCAAAACTTGCACTAGGGCGAAGTATGACAGACATTCAAAAAAACATGTTCTGGGAGAAACACCAATCCCATCATACCCTGGCGAGATATTACACATTGACATTTTCTCAACTGACAGAAAGCTGTTTTTAACATGTATTGACAAATTTTCAAAGTTTGCAATGGTACAACCAATAATGTCACGAACGATAACAGATGTAAAAAATCCTATCGTCCAAGCCATCAATTTCTTCCCAAAAACGAAAGTAATATACTGCGATAATGAGGCGTCTTTTAATTCAGAGACAATAACCTCATTATTAAAGGACAGATATGGAATAGACATTGTGAATGCACCACCACTTCACAGTACCTCCAACGGCCAGGTAGAGCGCTTTCACAGTACTCTGTTGGAAATAGCGAGGTGCCTAAAAATCGAGAGGAAAATAGACGACACAGTCGAGCTAATCATACATGCCACATTGGAGTATAATCGATCGCTACATTCTGTAACAGGCAAAAAACCGATTGAGGTGATACATGCGTCTACCAATGAGTTTAAAAAAGCAATTAAAAGCAAAGTGGAAAAAACGCAACAGGTGCAGCTAGATAGAAACAATCCAAACATGCAGAATAAAGTGTTTGAGGTGGGAGAAAAGGTATTCGTTAAGACCAACAGAAGGTTAGGTAACAAGCTCACCCCCTTATGTGAGGAAAAAACTGTTCAGGCAGACCTAGGAACGTCTGTTCTTATCAAGGGGAGGGTGGTCCACAAGGACAATTTAAAATAAGAATTTAATAGATTAGTGATAAAATTAAGGAATTCATAGATTTAAACTTCTTTACTCTCACAGGATCATTACGCCAGTCTTAATCTTGCTGGCGACGGTAAATGCTCGGATCACCGATTATTCGCATTCCAAGTACATTCCTGTTGTAGACGGGGACGTACTGGTATGGGAACAGCGTGACTATGTTAGGCACACTAGCAACCTGACAGAGTTCTCCGTAATGTTAAAAGAAACACAAAAGTTGTCCGAGTTGTTTCCTCAGTCTCATATGAGGAAGTTATTAGATGTTGATACAGACCATCTTAGAAACCTTTTGTCCGTATTGAAAGTACACCACAGGATTGCCAGAAGCTTAGATTTTTTAGGGACAGTGCTAAAAGTTGTGGCTGGCACACCCGACGCATCAGATTTGGAAAGAATTAAGATAACAGAGTCAAAGTTAATCGAACCAAACAACAGACAGGTAGAGATAAATACAGAAACCCAAAAACAAATAAACCAGTTAACCGATACAGTAAATCAAATAATCATTTTTTTTTTTTTTTTTTTTGCACTTACTCTTGGAGTGGGCGCATATACCCGCTCTGCTCTGCTCTTACCATTCCTCTTAGCTATACATATTTCGGCGATGTGCGTTACGTTGCCTCCGCGCGTGAGTTACCATCTCTACTCCCCTCGAGATGTCACCCCAGAAGCCGCCCCGCCTTTTCGCTGAGCCGGCACTTGGCTATCGTGTGGGCGATGTCGGCCAGCAGTTCCGTTCCCAATAGAAGTCAACAACTTTACATTGTGGCTACAATGTGATGACTTCTTATAAACAACAGTACAAGTTGCAACATCAAATTTCGATGCGTCGGCATTCTGCCGACGATCAAGCTGGCTTGGGTTAGAGATATAAGCTTTTCATTTTTGTACAGTAAATGCAGTCCAGATTTGTGACAGAGAACAGTTTATTTTGTAAATAAATCAAGAATCTTTATAATTCAACAACCCCGTTTGATTTAACAAAGTACTAATCACTAAATTGTCGGAGGATACACCGTTCCCGAAGGAAACACACCACCCTTTTCTCCTCTTCATCACCAGCCGCAACTGGTAACTGGCGCAGCCGATATACAAGGACCTACACACAAAAACAAAGGATCATCATGAAAAGTATCGTACTAATTTTAACCATGTAAGTTACATATTAAGTGACAAAGATAAAAAAACAAAAAGCCAAATGTAAAGTGCGATGGTGGAACGTAAAGAAATAAAAATGTTTAAAAAGAAGAATAAAAAAAAAGAAGAAGAAAGATAGAAATAATATGAGTTAATAATGCAAAAGTTCTATACATACATATATACATAAAATGTCTACATCCCAAAAAAAAAAAAGAAAAAAGAAGAAGAAAGATAGAAGTAATATGAGTGAATAATGCAAAAGTTCTATACATACATACATATATGTATACATAAAATGTCTACATCACAAAACAATATACAGTGGCTCACAGCTTATTTCGTGCAGCGCCATAGTACAATTTTAAAGGCGTATTCCCGCTAAACCAGTAAAGATATCCAAAAAATTTAAATGGGATCTTATTTATTAGTAATTCATTATATATTAACGATTTACATTATTTGTCTGTTCTAAAAAATAACATTTAAAACTAGAGAAAACTGAAACAACTGGCCATTTCAATGTCACAGCTTATTTCGTGCACTTCACTTTCAATGACTTTATTGCCCAAAAATTCTTAAATTATGATTTTTTTTTCATCTTTTTTGTTTAATCACCCCTTTTAAGTATGATTCCGTCGAGTTAAACAATTTTCGGGTGACTTCGCTGGAGATTTTTGGCCATTCCTCCAATAGGGCCGTTTTGAGGTCATTTTTATTGGTTATTGACCTATTCCGAATGGCCACGCCCAATTTTGCCCACAAATTTTCTATAACGGTTAAGTATGACCACTGGGCTAGTGGATTGACCACATGTAGACAGTTCCAGATCAACCAGGACTGGGCAATGCCTGGTTTATGTTTTTGGTCATTAGCCTGATCAAATCGGGATCGCGCTTCTAGACCCAGCTCTTCGGCATTTTGGAGCAAATTTTCTTTTAAAAAGTATTGGTACATATTATTGTTCAAATTACCATCAATGAAAACTAAGAATCCAACTCCCGAACCCGATCTGCAGGCCCAACCATCCAACAGCCACTGCCATAGCTCATAGTCGGTTTTAGGTGCTGATCTTGGAGCTCGGTATTTGGTGATCGCCAAACATATTATATCCAAACCGATGAAAATATATACAGATGAGTCGAAATTGAATATATTTGCGTCGGATGGGTTCCAATATGACTGCCGCTAAGCAAATACCGAGCTCCAAGATCAGCACCTAAAACCGACTATGAGCTATGGCAGTGGTTGTTTCATGGTTGGGCCTGTAGGTCGGGTTCGGGAGTTGGATACTTAGTTTTCATTGATGGTAATTTGAACAATAATATGTACCAATACTTTTTAAAAGAAAATTTGCTCCAAAATGCCGAAGAGCTGGGTCTAGGAGCGCGATCCCGATTTGATCAGGCTAATGACCAAAAACATAAACCGGGCATTGCCCAGTCCTGGTTGATCTGGAACTGTCTACATGTGGTCAATCCACTAGCCCAGTGGTCATACTTAACCGTTATAGAAAATTTGTGGGCAAAATTGGGCGTGGCCATTCGGAATAGGTCAATAACCAATAAAAATGACCTCAAAACGGCCCTATTGGAGGAATGGCCAAAAATCTCCAGCGAAGTCACCCGAAAATTGTTTAACTCGACGGAATCATACTTAAAAGGGGTGATTAAACAAAAAAGATGAAAAAAAAATCATAATTTAAGAATTTTTGGGCAATAAAGTCATTGAAAGTGAAGTGCACGAAATAAGCTGTGACATTGAAATGGCCAGTTGTTTCAGTTTTCTCTAGTTTTAAATGTTATTTTTTAGAACAGACAAATAATGTAAATCGTTAATATATAATGAATTACTAATAAATAAGATCCCATTTAAATTTTTTGGATATCTTTACTGGTTTAGCGGGAATACGCCTTTAAAATTGTACTATGGCGCTGCACGAAATAAGCTGTGAGCCACTGTATATACATATGTATACATTCAAAGCGAACTGCGGTTCAATACAGTAAACATAAAAAACATGTTGTGACGCTCGATCGAACTTGTACACTCCAAACTTGTCGGTCGAACTATGGGACGACATACGACTCGTTGCACAGACACGCTCGAACCTCACATTACAATAACAGCCAGGGCTGCCAACTTTGCCATTTAGTGGCCAGATCTGGCCTTTTTCAATTGCCAATTGCAGGAAAAATTGTAAGCTAGCTGGTGGCGGGAAATGTGGCATTTTTTAGAAATCAAACTGGCACTTTTTAGCATTTTTTTTTTTAATTCTGGTAGCACTACTTCAAATGATGAAACATAATATAGTAAGAAAGCTCTAGTATAGACGAGAAAGTTAAATTTCAATAATTCTTCGCGTCTTTCTGCTTACACAACAAACATCACAGGCACACAAACATGCTCACACACACATACGCACACATGGATAAACACGTATCGGCTGCATTGTGGAGCTACTATTGGAATTTAATTGCTTAATAACTTTCCTTATGGATGGACTTTTTTTTAGATAAACTCAATATCCGCGCTATATATACGAAAATTAAAAAAATTCAAGACTCTAGTATTATATCTTCTGAGATCGACTCGTTCATACATACGGACGGACATACGGGCGGATAGACAGACGGACAGAGCTAAATCGACTAAGCTCGTCGATCTGATTAGGAGTATATATACTTTTATACCCTGATTTCCCATTTTCAATGGGTTCAGGGTATTAAAACTAAAGTGGCTATTTTTCTAGCTATTCTTTAATGTGATCTAGCCGTTTATAGCAGGTTTGAAAGGTTAATTTAGCATTTTCTTGCCCGGAAGAGTTGGCAGCACTGATAACAGCACGATGTGGGGTTGGCGCAGACTTGTGCGTTCCAAACTTGTCGGTTGAACCATTATGGGGCGACAGACGACTCGTTGCACAGACATGTAAATACCTCACATATGTATAACAAAAAGAAGCTCATCCAACCTGGTAACAAAACGCCATTCGGTTTGAAAAACGCACCAGCAACGTTTCAAAGATGTATGAATAATCTCCTTGAAGATTTGATATACAAAGATTGCCTAGTATACCTTGATGACATCATAGTTTATTCCACTTCATTGGATGAGCATATGATGTCACTCAAAAAAGTTTTCACTAAGTTAAGAGAAGCAAATCTAAAACTGCAGCTCGACAAGTGCGAGTTCATGAAAAAAGAAACAGAGTTTCTCGGACATATAATAACAACAAAAGGTATTAAACCTAACACTAATAAAGTAAAAGCCATAATTCAGTTTCCAATTCCAAAATCGCAAAAGGAAATAAAATCATTCTTGGGTTTGTGTGGATTTTACAGAAAGTTCATACCAAACTTTGCCAAAATTGTCAAACCAATGACACTCAACCTTAAAAAAGGTGCAACAATTAATATTAACGATCAAAACTACATCTCAGCTTTCGAAAAACTTAAGCTCTTAATCACATCAGATCCTATACTGATCTACCCGAATTTTGATAAACAGTTCTCCCTCACAACAGACGCAAGTAACATAGCCATAGGAGAAGTTCTATCACAAGAACATAAACCAATTTGCTACGCAAGTAGAACACTTAACGAACACGAAGTTAATTACTCCACAATTGAAAAAGAATTACTAGCTATCGTCTGGGCAACAAAATATTTCTGATCATACCTTTTCGGTAGAAGATTTGAAATCCTAAGCGATCATAAGCCTTTAGTATGGTTAAATAATATAAAAGAACCTAACATGAAACTCCAAAGATGGAAAATAAAATTAAACGAATTTGATTATAAAATAAAATTTTTACCTGGCAAAGAAAATCACATAGCCGATGCACTTTCAAGAGTAAAATTAAATGAGAACTTTTTAGGAGAAACAAATAGTAATACCGCAGCAACAATACACAGTGCACATGAAGATAATGAGAACTACATAGCTATAACAGAAAGACCATTAAACTATTATAATAGACAATTAGAATTTATAAAAGGAATAGAAGAGAAAGTAGATATAACAAAATATTTTCACAAAACAACATTAAAATCACTTACAAAGAAATGTCAAACACATATGCCAAAGATATAATAAAACAATATCTTTGTAGCAAAAATAACGTAATTTACTTTCATAACGAACAAGATTTCCCCATTTTCCAACAAGCATACGTTGAATTAATACATCCCAATAATATCACTAAAACTATGAAAAGTAATATCATATTATCAAACTTATTAACTTACGCAGAATTTAAAGAAATAATTTTAAAAAATCATAAAGAACTTCTACACCCAGGAATAGAGAAAACAATTAATTGGTTCAGAGAAAAATTCTATTTCCCCGACTATCAACACTTAATACAAAAAATAATAAATGAATGTGTAACTTGTAACTTAGCCAAAACCGAAAATAGAAATACTAAATTAACATTTGAAATCACTCCAGAAATATATAACATTAGAGAAAAATACATAATGGACTTTTATATGATCGACAATTTACAATTCCTTTCATGCATTGACATATATTCAAAATTTGCAACATTAATTGAAGTAAAATCTAGAGATTGGTTGGAAGAAAGCGAGCTATAATGAGAATATTTAACGATCTGGGCAAGCCAATAGAAATCAAAGCAGATAAAGATTCAGCATTCATATGCGCAGCATTACAGAACTGGTTAAAAGAAGAGAATGTTAAAATTGATATAACAACAAGTAAAAATGGAATTGCAGACGTGGAAAGATTCCATAGAACAGTAAATGAGAAACTTAGAATCATTAACAACGAAAATAATATTGAAGATAAATTAACTAAATTCGAAAAAATACTTTATACATACAACCATAAAACTAAACATAAAACAACGAATAGAACGCCGGCAGACATTTTCATATATGCAGGAACACCCGAATATAATACCCAGTTAAATAAAATCAGCCAGATAACAGATCTTAATAAAAACAGACACGAGTACGAAATAATCACTAAATATAGACAAGCACCGTTAGTTAAATCAAAAACAACAAATCCCTTTAAAAAGACAGGTATAATAAATCAACTTGATGAAAAACACTATGAAGAAATAAATAGAGTACGTAAAGTCACTCACCATAAATCCAAATATAAGAAGAAAAAGAAAATTAACAAAAGTAAATACGATAACTAATTACAGATCAACTAATAAAGACGACTCTCATACTCATCATTATAATGTCTAATATCAACTCAACATTCAGCCAAAGCATCGAGATAAACCCTGTAAAAGCACCCAATGGTTACCTAATATTCAAAACAGACACAATGGATTTACCCACTAACTTCGAGTACCATTATCTGACAGTAAATTTAACGAAAATCAATGATGTCTCAAGAATTCAATGATGTCGTTCATATCCAATATTTAGCAGAAAAACTAAGTAGAGAAATAAATGGAATTCAAATCGTAAGACGTAGTAAGCGAGGTCTAGTAAATGCAATGGGAACAGTTTACAAATACCTTTTCGGAACCCTAGATAACGATGACAAAGAAGAATTAGAAGATAAAATAAAAAACTTAGCAGAAAACAGCATTCAAGCAAATGAACTTAATTACATAATAGACGCTATTAATAAAGGATTAGAAGCAGTAAATTCAATCGTCTCCGAAAAAGAAAAATCTATCAAATTAGAACTATTAATTTTTAATCTCGAACATTTCACAGAATATATCGAAGATATAGAAATGGGAATGCAACTCACCAGATTAGGTATATTCAATCCAAAATTACTCAAACACAATTATTTAAACCATGTAGATTCGGAAAAATTATTGAACACTAAAACTTCTACTTGGCTTAAAACAGATACAAATGAAATTTTAATAATATCACATATCCCAAGAGAAATTATCAAAACCCCAATCTTTGAGATACTTCCGTACCCAGATCCCGAAAAGAACATCTTAACAGAGAACTCACATGATAAATATTATTTTGAAAACGAAAATGTATACAATAAAAATACCAAGCAATTAGAAACAAATGAATGTATAATGGGCATTTTAAAACAAGTAACGACCTCATGCAAATACACAAAAACTTTCAAAAATTATCAAATCACATACATAGAACCAAATATTATTGTAACTTGGAATTTACCAAAAACTAAACTAAATCAAGATTGCGTAAACAATGAATTAACAATAGAAGGAAATAATATAATACAAATTTACGATTGTTCATTACAGTTAAATGAAATATCTATTAAGAATTCATACTTTGACTATTCACAAAGCATCTATGTAACAAACAATATTACAAAATTAGAACCCATATCTTACCTACAAACAAAAGAAATTATGTATTAACCAACATACAAAATATAACAGTGTATTCCAAACTATGTATTACTATAATTACTTTTGTCATTATTATTTTAAGCATAACATTGTACTTAATCTATAAGCTTAAAATTGTACCACAAAAATTAATTATTAATGTTAATAACAAAAAAAACCCGATTTAGAAATCCCAAATCCAGTGATCGAGCAAAGCCCTTCACTATACCCAAAAATATCCGCCTGAGGACAGGCTATTTTCTTAAGGATGGGGGAGTAATATATCGGCCTCCTCACATAACGTAATAAATAAGCGACAAGCGCTTCACTTAACAACAAACACTTGCCCCGTTTCTCATAAACTCATATTTCACATAAACGGGCTCATTCACCCTATATCCGCAAGTAGCATAACACTTGCATATTTTTTTATAAAAAATAGTTATCAAACTCTTTATTATATATATAAAAAAATAAATAAATAAATAAATAAATATAAAAGGAATATAAATAAATAAATAAATAAATTATTAATTAATAATAAAAAAATAAAAAAAATAAATTAACAAATTTTTTTTTTTTCAAATAAATAAGTCTTTCTTGTCTATTATATTTATATATATATTGTGTATATACATACAAAGATACTAATTGCATTTTTCAAGCCTACAGATAATTACAAAGGAAACGTTCCACCAAAACATCCACCTAAAACACACCATAAGCTAGCGAATAAGTCTATATTACGGATATTATTATAATTAAGAAATACTTTAAATACTATTATTAAGAATTTATATCTGTATATTATACACACAATCATACACAATCATTCATGTCGACTATCGGCAAGGTAAAGAAACTAATACCAAACACTAGAAGCAGAGCAAAGATTAGTACTAGTTTGACAGACATTAGGGAAATCCGAACAGTCGCTAGGACGGAGGACGTTACACCCATGAATCACCACCGATATCTTAAACACTCTTAAAATCCCAGATGCTATCCGTTTTCTACCATCTTATGATGGAAACCCCAAAACGCTTAGCGAATTCATTACAAACATAGAAGAAATTCTTCTACTAATTAGAGGCACCGACCAAACACCTTATGGTCAAATACTCCTTAGGGCCATTAGAAAGAAAATAGAAGGGAAGGCCAATGAAGCAGTCATTGAAGAAGGAGCTAGTCTCAACTGGGATGAAATCAAAGAGGCACTCTTGCTGCATTGCGCAGACAAAAGAGATGAACCCACCCTTATGTACGAGCTACATAATCTACTACAGAATCCACAAGTTTGCGAGATTAGACTCGCATTCTTTAGACTTACCGATACGAAAGAAATAGACCCGAGCCTGATAAAGACTAAGAAACGACTTTTCACAGACGTTTGTCTGAACTCTTTTCTATCAGGCATCAAGGGCCCTCTAGGGACAGCAGTCAGGGCAATGAAGCCCACAAACCTTCGAGAAGCGTTAGAATGGGCTCTCAAGGAACGTGAAATTTACTTCACTCAAAACGCACAAAAGAGACAAAATCAGAACCGTAGAATAGAAGATTCAAAACTCAGTACTTCTAGACAAGGGAACTACCAGGGTTACAGACAAACAGACGAAATAAATTAACCGCTAGATTTTCTAAACATAAGATATTAGCAGATCAGGGCATAACCCTTCTAACATCAAAAATCAAAAAGTACATAAGTCTAAAGTTAAGAAAAATATAAAAAGAATATAACGATTCAAATGACATTACAGATTACATTACATTTGCGCACAAGAATTTAACGTGCTACAATTTTCGGAAGATAATTAGATCACCCTATTAAACTTAGGAAATGCGAAACGCATTACAACTCATAAATACTTAATCCATCAAATCAATCTGCAAGACTCATTAAATAACATTAAGAAATTCGAAACATCTCTAGATGAACTCATCGAATCACACCTTTCAAACGAAATTGTTAATTCTATTAGAACCAAATTAAACCAAGTAAAAGTAAAAATTTTTTCTCTAATACCAAAAAATAGAAGCAAGAGATAAATGGTCTTGGCAGTGTTATAAAAGTAGTCACAGGCAACATGGATGCCGACGATGAAAAACGAATAAATACAAAATTTAATGAATTGTCAAAGAACGAAAATAGCATTATAAATAACATTAACAAACAAATTATTGTCAACAAAGAAATAGAAACTAGATTTAAGAATATATCCGATCATATCAATAAAGAACAAGACATAATTAATAATTAATATAATAGATATTCTGTATAATCATATTAATAATATTGTAGAAAGTGTTCTTTTAACAAAGTTAAACATAATACCTAAATTTATTTTGAACGAAAAAGAGATGGAAATAATTTATAATATTATGAATGAACAACAAATGGAAATCAACACAGACGAACATATATATAGATTGTTAAATCTAGAAACTGAAATTAAGAACACAATTGTAAACTTTAAGATTAAGATACCAATTTTCGAAAAACATAATTACACACTATTACATATTATTCCACTAGCCGTAAATAATTCTAAGCTATTAATTGTACCGAACTTCGCTATCCTAAGCCAAGCCGGCAAACCAAAATATTTTAACGACAAATGCACAAAGATACACAAATTATTCATCTGCGAGGATCCTCCAATGACAAGCAACTTACCGGACCAACAATGCTTAGAAGGCATACTACACAATCAAACCTCTACATGCAACGTCAGGGATATAAGAAACACGGAGGTCATCCAAGAATTAGAACCAAATCATATACTAATACTCAACACGAGAAACACCACCATAACCCCATCATGCGATAAGTCAAGAAGTATCACGGGATCAGCCATGGTCACATTCACGAATTGCTCTGTCAACATCAATGGCTTAATATATGACAACACAGAAACCTTCTACAAAGAAGACTTCGCAATATCAACACCGATTCTACAAAACATTAAAATCAACAACACAATAGAAGAAATAAGTCTTCAAAAATTACACTTCCGAGCTCTAACAACACAGGAACAAATAGTCAACATCAGAGATGCAAATTTCAACAATTTAACAATTATATACATCCTACTGACTACACTTATAATTATCACAGTTGCCTGTTGGACCTGTAAACCGAAGAATACTGTATTCATCCCAAACGAAATACCTCCACTGGAAATGCCTACCTTACCTTCGTTCTGGCCATCGCTTCACACTAGGGGGGGAGGAGTTACCATCTCTACTCCCCTCGAGATGTCACCCCAGAAGCCGCCCCGCCTTTTCGCTGAGCCGGCACTTGGCTATCGTGTGGGCGATGTCGGCCAGCAGTTCCGTTCCCAATAGAAGTCAACAACTTTACATTGTGGCTACAATGTGATGACTTCTTATAAACAACAGTACAAGTTGCAACATCAAATTTCGATGCGTCGGCATTCTGCCGAGGATCAAGCTGGCTTGGGTTAGAGATATAAGCTTTTCATTTTTGTACAGTAAATGCAGTCCAGATTTGTGACAGAGAACAGTTTATTTTGTAAATAAATCAAGAATCTTTATAATTCAACAACCCCGTTTGATTGAACAAAGTACTAATCACTAAATTGTCGGAGGATACACCGTTCCCGAAGGAAACACACCACCCTTTTCTCCTCTTCATCACCAGCCGCAACTGGTAACTCGTGCATATGCTTATGCATATGCGTCTTCGGCTTACGCTTCTGCGTAATATTTTCGCGCGCACTGTACTTTTTCGCCACCGTGGCGGTTTTCTAATCCCGTTTTTTCTTTTTCTTTCGCTCGACGCTTCTTGAAGCTTTTACCCTCGACCCCGTGGCCGTCGTAGGGTATATTCGCTTTTAAATTTTTCACACTTTTCGCGAATGTTCTTAGTTTTTCTCCACTTTTCCATGCACACTACCTTACACGAAATAACCGCCACCAACAATTTTAAAACAAAAGACCACCTCTATTTGGATAAGCCGGCGGTATTTTACACCGCCCGTATACCACACTCTCTCCAGCCCCGCAGTCCCTGCTCGGGCGCCACTTGTAAGGTTATATTTTTCAGCCGGGGTCAGAGTCTCAGTCTGCCCAGGGCCATAACTTACAAGACATTTGTAAATTAGTACGGGACTGTACGTGGTTAGAGAACTAGGAGAGGGTGGGGGAGTTATTATGTATTAAACGCAGCCTGAACTCGCCGACCACGCCCACACGTTTGCACGTGGGAAGGCTGCAGCGATCGAGTGGCGCGATCAAGCGCACTCTAGATTGCTGGGGTCGGGGTTGCAAAGGCGTATTGAGCGGTATTGTGGGGCTACTACGATTGGTAGATCGCGGATCGAGGAACGCCCAGCGTTGTCGCCGGCGTTCACTCCAGACCACGCGATTTTGCATGCCAGAGTTTTAACCTTCTGGCGAACGGGATTTGACCTCGTTCTAACCACCTGTTAGTATTGTTATAATTATTAGTGAATTATTGTTAGCAAACTAACTACAAATAAATACGCAACTGTTTCTATATACATTTCTTATTTTATTTCATATATTACCTTACACCTTCTACCCTTTGCCTATCAGTTTTCTATTTTTCTTTTTTTTATCTTTTTCTTTTCCGACTGGTCAAACCGAGAGCTCAAAACCGACTGCCCAAACCGAGAGCTAAAAACCGACCCCTTTCTGCATGCAGCTTTTAAGCATCTCCTCCCGCTCTGCAGATTTCACCACGCGAC
This sequence comes from Drosophila aldrichi, assembly GCA_035045965.1. NCBI lineage: Eukaryota > Metazoa > Arthropoda > Insecta > Diptera > Drosophilidae > Drosophila > Drosophila aldrichi. The sequence continues at coordinate 955,069 of JAWNOM010000341.1, read as the reverse complement.
CAGCAATGCAATCCACCACCGCGAGCTTTCAAGCCGCACGGTTGCATTGCTGATCGCGTGCCCGCCCACTAATTTGAATTTCGCTTACTGTCTAGAGTTAATAGCTATGGCACCTATATCTACTTAACTATCTTACAAACTAACACTTAGTGTGCTTTTTATCTAACTTACTATCTACCAAAAATATACAACTACAAAATATAAACTTAATGGCTACAAAAATCAATCCAATCCAACTTAATCGCTACGAGCATAATACAAATTCAACAACTATAAAGATCAACCAAACACAATTCAATTCAATTCAATTCGTTAACTTAATCGCTACAAATATTATATAAACTTAACGACTATAATTCAATTCAATTCAATTCATAACTTACTTGCTACAAATATCATATAAACTCAACTCGATTCAATTCATTAACTTACTCGCTACAAATATCATATAAACTCAACAACTATAAACAACATGTAAGGTTGGCAAAAAGGCCACTTTACACCTTTCAAATAAAGCATATGGTCATATAAATGAAAAACTTGATGATTGTATTTGTTACGATCGTCAGAGCGAGTTTGAGAAGGTAATAGCTAATACCGATGATGGATTCACATCAAGGGTTTCGAAGAGTCTTATTCGTTTGAGTTTAATGCGTTTGCTTGCTCTTGTGGAGAACGAAAATCCTGCGAGTAGCTGTGTTAAACTTTTGCTGACTCCTGATATCGACGTCGAGGAGTCTCTTATAACGATTATTGAAAGTTTTTATCTACTATTGAACGAATAAAATCTACTATTACTTTATTTTATACGTTATTCTGATTTCTATTTTAGCTATCTCTTTATATATTACTTTAAGGTTTTACTTTCCTTAGATTGTGATTAACCATTGTGGTTAACCATTCCAGACACGTATCCTATACCTGACATTACGTCAACTTTAGCCAGTCTTGGCACGGCAAAGTATTTCACGACACTTGACCTGACTTCAGGATTTCATCAAATGCTAATGAAAGAAACCGATATGCAAAAGACAGCATTCTCGGCTCTAAACGGCAAATATGAGTTTACTCGATTGCCTTTCGGCCTGCGGAACGCCCCCGCCATATTTCAGCGCACGATCGACGATGTGCTCAGGCCGTTTATTGGTAAAATATGCTACGTTTATGTAGACGATATAATCGTCTTCAGCGATAGCTATGAAAATCACTGGCAGACTTTCAAAACACTTCGTGAAGTGGAATTGAAAGTTAACCTCGAGAAGACACATTTCTTGTCTACTCAGGTGGAGTTCTTAGGTTACATTGTGGCCTCTGACGGTATAAGACCGGATGCCAAGAAAGTCGAAGCTATTAAGAACTTGGCACCGCCTTCTAACGTCAAGGAACTAAAAAGTTTTCTTGGTATGACTTCCTACTACAGGAAATTTATCCAAGACTACGCCAAACTCGCGAAGCCCCTAACCAACCTGACAAGAGGTGAAGGCGCAGGAGTCAAAGCTTCCCAATCAAAGAAAGTTCCCATTGAACTTGATGAGTCATATTTGAAAGCGTTTGAAGAGTTAAAAACTCTACTCTCATCTTCAGAGGTCCTAGCTTTCCCTGACTTCCAAAAACCATTCCATTTGACAACCGATGCATCCAAGTACGCATTGGGCGCGGTCTTGTCTCAAGTCCAAGATGGGAAAGACAGGCCAATAGCGTATATTTCTTGGTCACTAAATAAAACTGAAGAAAACTACGCCGCCAATGAAAAAGAGATGCTGGCAATTATCTGGGCCTTAGATAACTTACGCTCGTACCTTTATGATGCTGGCTCTATTAAAATATTCACAGACCATCAGCCCCTTACATACTCTCTAGGGAATAGGAACTATAATGCTAAATTGAAAAGGTGGAAGGCTCGAATTGAAGAGTATAACTGCGAGTTACTCTATAAACCTGGGAAGTCTAACGTTGTGGCGGACGCACTTTCTCGCCTCCCACTTCAGTTAAACGCACTAGATACAGAATCTGTAGCCACCGTCACGCAACGGACCTCGTACCTCACGTAGAAGCTCCTATCAACGTCTTTAGAAACCAAATTGTAGTATGTCTCATATAATAATAATATATATTCAACACATACACTATATACACATATACAAGAAGCGATCAAGTAAACATAAATGTACTCCAAATATTATCGGCCACATAAGTGGACCGCTCATATGCAAGACGCATGGGAATAGCCGCGTCAGCAATTGATCGTTTGGCAAACCAACGGCTGCCGCTTGTATATATTTACATATATGTCCACTGCTGCCTTCCGCAGCATCGGCTCATATAGCCGTGTCAGCATTTGACCGCTTGACAACCCAACGGCTCATATATACAACTAATGTATATGCCCTTTGCATATATGTACATACATAAATACATACTGCGCTCTCTCGCTCTGCTGCCATCAGCGGCAGAGATATATAATAAGAAATCTAAGTACTTTTAGCTTAAGACATTTTTTGATACTTATGATTCGATCATTGAATAAAGAACTTGCAAAGAAGCAACATCAAATACTTCTTACTTTATATCTACATGATTATATATAAGTTAACACGCGCCGATCAAATAGTGCTGACAACAAGTCAGCAACTTCTACACCGGACGCCGTTGCGACAGAGTTGCAGGCAAAATTAGACACCAGCACGCAAAAGCGGGCTGACCATCCATGGGAGACGCAAGCTCAGCGTTCTGTCGGCTTGACCGACGGCAGCAATGGCTTGGACATCAGCACGCAGAAGCGGGCTGATCATCCATGGAAGACGCAAGCTCAGCGTTCTGTCGGCCCGGCCGCCGGCAGCGATGGCTTGGAGCCGCCGATTAGTTTTATAAAAGTTTAGTTTATAATCTTCTCTCAGAAAGCTCACACGAGCAGTAAAATAAAAAGATTCAAAATAAAATACAGTCTTATTATAATTGGCGCCCAACGGCAAATAAACCCACAAGTTTTGCCAAAACAAAAGAATATTACGGCTTATTTGTGATCTGTGCAACTCTTCGAGCCAACGCCAAGAGTCATAGTGAAAAAAATAATAAATAATAAAAAAAAAAAAAAAAAAAAAACGAAAGAAACGAACAACAACAACAACAACAACAAAACAACGAAATCCGAAACCGAAGTGGAAAAAAGAATAAAGAATAAAAATAAGAAAAAACAACAAAACAACGTTGGAGGAAAATACTACGCAACTCCATCGGCCACCAACGCTCAACTAATTTGCTTTTAAAAGGAAAAATTCTAAATTAGTTTCGAAATGATCATGTAAGTGAATTGCTCATTTTTTTTAACAATAAAGAAAGAAAGAAGCTGTCTAGTATGATATGCTAAAATTTGAATAGTAAATAAATAATAGTTAACAAATGCTTATTTCGATTCTAAAATTAAAAACTATTTCTACATCATTACATTTTTGATTAAATATTAAAGATTGAAATTCCGAAACTTAAACATTCTGTCATCGTTTTTCTAAATACTAAAATTTGTTGAGAATACTGTGAGTGTAAAGTGATCTCGGTTTGACATTCTAAGCGAATGCAGGGCGTAAACAGAACAGAAGAGAGCAGCGAGGACGAACTTATCACTTCCTATTTAGAACATAAACAAAAGAAAATGACAGACGAACAAGTAGCGCAACTTGAAGCGCAAATGCGCGTAGCCCTCGAACAGCAGACAGCAAGATTCGAGCAAAAAATAAACAACCTTACAGAAAAATTCGCCCAGTTCAAGGGGACAGCTCCGCAGATAGAAGTTTACGAGGAAATAGAGATAGTACCAGGGGCCAAATGCGACGAGCCCTTAGATATAGTAAAGTCTATTCCAGAATTCGATGGAAAACAGGAAAATTATGTCTCATGGAGACAGGCTGCTTGTTCCGCGTACAAAGTGTTTGAGCCGTATAATGGCAGCTCAAGACACTACCAAGCTGTGGCTATAATTCGAAACAAAGTAAGGGGTTCAGCAGATGCGGAGCTTGCAGCATTTAACACAGTGTTAAACTTTAAGGCAATCATTGCCAGGTTGGATTTCACGTTTGCCGACAAAACACCAGTACACGTGATCCAACAGCAATTAAGCACTCTTAGGCAGGGCGACCAATCATTAGCGAAGTACTATGATGAGGTTGGGAAAAAGTTGACATTACTAACAAACAAAACCTTAATGACACATGACCCTGCTGGAGCGGCCGTTCTGAACGAAAAATTCAGGAACGATGCCCTCCATACATTCGTCTCCGGACTGAAAAAATCCCTGAGGTGGGCTGTCTTCCCAGCACAGCCTCACGATCTCCCAACCGCTCTGGCTCTAGCACAAGAAGCTGAGTCAAGCAATGAAAGAAGCATTTTTGCGGCTAATTTTGCAAAATATGCTGAAGAAAAACCGCAGAAAAACAGTGGTCAAAGGACCCAGAATTGGCGTCAAAGCAGCCAACAAGAATATGAAGGTAACTCTCAGAAGAAGAATCCTCATTTTCAGAAAGGTAACAAAGATAACCAGAGCCAGCCGAAAGTAAACAGCTCAAAACAGCGCTCTCAACCCCTAAACTCACAAGGGCGTGGCCCTGAACCAATGGAAGTGGATTCTTCCTCACGCTTTAGGCAGCCCACTCAAGGCTATAGAGGCAATCAAAACTATGGGGACCGGTCTATGAGGACTCAACAGAACCTCAATCACCTACCCCAAGAAGAAAGCAACGATAATAACAATTACGAATCTTATTCACATCATGAAGCAGAGGCGGTCGAAGATGACCTGTCAGAAGCAGAGAGCTGTAATTTTTTAGTGGAAGCTCCCTGCTACCGTTTGTAAGACGCATGGTCGCAGGGCGAGCAATCAAACTTTTGATAGATACAGGAGCCTCTAAAAACTATATTAAACCTCTTCCCGAGCTGGCGCATTGGAAACCAGTAAATAGCCCCTTTCAAGTTAAATCAATCCATGGACACACAAAAATTGAACAGAAATGTCTCATTGACCTATTCAGTGTAAAATCATACTTTTTCAAGCTAGAATCATTAAAAGATTTCGACGGCATAATTGGCCTTGATCTACTAAAACAGATTAACGCTCACATTGATTTGAACAATAACATCATAAAGCATGACCGGGGCACAGAGAAAATTGAGTTCACAACATGTCAACAAGTGAACCATTTTCAAATTAGTGACGCGGACGTTCCTGCCGCAGTCAGACTCACTTTCAATCAAATGATTGACCGAACGATTAACGCCTTTGCAGACGTTAACGAATCCCTACCGTACAATATCAACACTATTGCCACAATTCCAACTGACAACGAACCGGTATACTCTAAGCTATACCCGTATCCTATGGGCGTGTCAGAATTTGTCAACGCAGAAGTTAAACAACTTCTGGCGAATGGCATAATTAGACCCTCAAAGTCACCATATAACAATCCAATATGGGTGGTCGACAAAAAAGGTGTCGACGAATCTGGCCATAAAAAAAAACGCCTGGTAATCGATTTTCGGAAGTTAAATCAGAAGACAACCGACGATAAATACCCTATCCCAACTATTTCGACCATATTGTCGAATATGGGTGAGGCCCAATATTTCACAACACTGGACCTTAAATCGGGCTTCCACCAAATAGAATTGGCGGAAAGAGACAGAGAAAAAACTGCATTCTCTGTAAACAATGGGAAGTATGAATTTTGCAGACTTCCCTTTGGGCTTAAAAACGCCCCTAGTATTTTCCAGAGGGCAATAGACGATGTCCTCAGGGATCAAATTGGAAAAACTTGTTACGTCTATGTGGACGACGTAATAATTTTCTCCCCCAATAAGGAAGACCACATAAGACACATTGAGTGGGTCTTGAAAAGCCTTAGGGATGCAGGCATGAGGGTTTCTCAAGAAAAGTCCAAATTCTTCAAAAAGGATGTGGAATACTTGGGATTCACAGTATGCAGAGGTGGAATTCGGACATCGACCGACAAAGTGCAGACCATAAAGAATTTCCAACCACCGACAACATTGTTTAACCTTAGATCATTCCTAGGGTTAGAAAGTTATTACAGGTGCTTCATAGCAGGATTCGCCAGCATTGCAAGACCCCTAACGGAGATCTTGAAAGGCGAAAATGGGAAAATAAGCGCCAACCATTCGAGGAAGGTGAAACTCGAATTAAACCAAACCCAGTTAGATGCCTTTAACAGATTAAAAGAGTTGCTAGCATCCGAGGAGGTGCTGTTGGCATATCCCGATTTAAAAAGACCATTTGACTTGACAACAGACGTGTCAGGCCAAGGGCTCGGCGCTGTGCTATCTCAGGGCGGACGCCCTATAACAATGATCTCGCGCACATTGCGAGACAATGAGATTAACTTTGCCACAAACGAGCGAGAACTCCTAGCCATTGTGTGGGCACTGAAAAATCTCAGAAATTACTTGTACGGTGTTAAAAACCTTAACATCTACACAGATCACCAGCCGCTAACATTTGCGGTATCGGATAAAAATCCGAATGCCAAAATAAAGCGCTGGAAGGCTTTCATTGATGAGCATAACGCAAACATCATCTATAAGCCTGGCAAAGAAAATCTTGTGGCAGACGCTCTGTCTCGCCAGAATATCAACGCTCTGGAAGACACGGCAGAATCTAATGCCGCTACGATCCACAGCGAAGAGTCCTTAACTTACACAATCGAGACAACAGATAAGCCGGTAAACTGCTTCCGAAATCAGATTATACTGGAGGAAAGCACTGTCCCACAACACAAGACATATATCTTGTTTAGAACGAAAACCCGACACGTTATACAGTTTTCCGATCGCAACACATTAATACAAACTCTACGAGAGGTTGTAAACTCCGAGGTGACTAACGCAATATATTGTGAACTTCCTATTCTAGCCTTCATTCAACACAATCTAGTGAAGGAATTCCCCTCAACAACGTTTCGACATTCTAAAAGTTTCGTGATAGATATATCAGACGTTACAGAACAAAGAGAAATAGCTATAACGGAGCACAATCGCGCTCATCGCGCAGCACAGGAGAATGCCCAGCAAATACTTAGGGACTATTTTTTTCCAAAAATGGGCCGTTTAACAACTGAAATAGCAGCAAACTGTCGAGTATGCGCTATGAACAAACACAATCGACACCCGATCAGGCAAGAACTGGGGAAAACCCCTTTACCTTCATATTCTGGAGAAATGTTACATGTAGACATTTACTCCACAGATGGGAAATACTTCTTAACCTGTATTGACAAATTTTCCAAATTTGTTGTCGTCCAACCAATCCGATCACGAGCAATTGTGGACATAAAGGCTCCACTCTTGCAACTTTTAACTACCCAAAGACCATATGAGACAGGTACTTAAGACTGACTTACAACACATAGCCACTTTAATTAGTACCCTTAACGTTCACCATAGACAGGCCAGAAGCATAAACTTGATAGGTAGTGCCCTTAAGGTAATAGCAGGAACCCCAGATTTCGATGACTGGGAGCAGATAAAATTTAAACAAGGACAATTAGTAGATGCTGAAAACAAGCAAATCGAGATCAATAACAAAATTCAAGTAAGACTCAACGAAATTTCAAGAGCTCTCAATACAATTCAAAAACCAGAAACTGAAGTCGAATATCTTTATACGACTATCTTGGCGAAAAACAGAATGATAATTTCAGACTTAGAAGATTTGATTCTCTCAATTTCACTTGCAAAAATAAATTTAATTAGCCCACTCATACTCGACAGCATTGATGTAAAAGAACTAAATGAGCAACTCACCAATGTTAGCGTAACAGACCTACTAGAGGTATCTAATATTAAGGCTTTTCAAAATTCCCAACTACTATATTTTTTAATCAAATTCCCTAAACCTAAGTTACACTGCAAAAAAATCAATATTTTTCCCGTTCAGCATAGTAATATAATAATAGATTTAGAAGAAGGCGACGTGGTGGCCGATTGCGGGACAAAAACCTTCGCCGTGCGAGATTGCGCCTCTACAGTGAGCACCACCTTCTGCAAACAAATGCAGAAAACAACATGTGCCCAACAGTTGGTCTCAGGCGGCACTGCACAATGCGCTACACGTCTTGGGCATCTAAAGCCCATAATCGTAGTCGATGAAGGCGTCGTTATCATCAACAGCGCCACTATCGACGTAGTGGGCAGCACCGGAACTAGCCAGCAGGTCACGGGGACTTATTTAGTCACCTTCGATGACCACATCTCATTGAATGGAACCCGTTACATAAATCATCGGGGTATTCTGAGAAAAAAACCAGTAGTTTCGACATCAGGAATAGTCAACATCACACTATTCCGAGAACACCTGAGCCTTCCGTTCCTGCACGACCTGAGTTTGAGTAATCTTCGCCACATCAGTAACCTCAAGGCCGAACTGTCATCGAGGTCAATTGGTTGCGTCACTATCATTATCTCTCTTGTCTTCCTCCTAGTTCTCGGTTTTAAAATATGTCAACGGAAGCCGACCAATGGGAAACCCGAGGACGGGTTTCAACCTACCCGGGGAGGAGTTAACACGCGCCGATCAAATAGTGCTGACAACAAGTCAGCAACTTCTACACCGGACGCCGTTGCGACAGAGTTGCAGGCGAAATTAGACACCAGCACGCAAAAGCGGGCTGACCATCCATGGGAGACGCAAGCTCAGCGTTCTGTCGGCTTGACCGACGGCAGCAATGGCTTGGACACCAGCACGCAGAAGCGGGCTGATCATCCATGGAAGACGCAAGCTCAGCGTTCTGTCGGCCCGGCCGCCGGCAGCGATGGCTTGGAGCCGCCGATTAGTTTTATAAAAGTTTAGTTTATAATCTTCTCTCAGAAAGCTCACACGAGCAGTAAAATAAAAAGATTCAAAATAAAATACAGTCTTGTTATAATTTATACAAAATAATCTTCGACTCCGATGCGAGTGCTTATTCTCTTGAAACTCCAACGCCGGCTATACTAGACACATTATTCCTCTAAATGATGACACAAGACGATCTTTAAGCGCGATACTGAAAGAGCGCTTACGTCCGACAGTCATTAATGGAGTAAAGATTCCTAACGCTAACTTACAGTCTTTTCAGGAATGTTGCAAAGAGGTATTTTCCTTCTTTAAAATCAGAATAGCGCAAAAGTTCGTCAAAGACATCGTTGACGCAAATGAAATTATGCTGGCTATAGAGCGGGAACACTCCCGAGCTCATAGGAATGCGAGAGAGGTCAGACTACAACTATTAGACAGCTGTTACTTCTTAAAAATGGCTAGTCGCATTAGGGCCTTCACGGCCACTTGTCAGATTTGTAAATATAACAAGTAAGAAAGCTCTCGTCGAGACTGCCCGACTAGAAAATCCCCTGAACCCTTCGGAGAACTGATATTTCTATAATTCTCCGCGTTGTTTTGCTTACAAAAGAAACACACACACACATACATATGTACATAGGCACATATAGGCACGCACGCATAAACACGCATGGGCTGCAGTGTGGGCTTCTCATGGAAACTTAATTGTTTAATAACTTTTTTTGTGGACGTACGTTCTTCATGAAACTTTTAGATTGTGATTATATCATTACTATGCGTGTATATGCCGAAACTTTTCTCGTCGCCCTGATCAAGAATATATATACTTTGTGGGGTCTGCCACGCCTCCTTCTCCCTGTTACATACTTTTAACAAAACCATTATACCCTGATTTCCCATTTTCAATGGGTTCAGGGTATAAAAAGTATGATCGACATCCAAACATGCCGTTCCTACAGCCTACGCCCATACCGACTCGTCCATGTGAAATACTAAACATAGACATCTTCATGTTGGAAAGAAAGAAATATCTTAGTTGCTTAGATAAATTTTCCAAGTTTGCTAAGCTTTTCCCTCTAGAGTCGAAATCGGCACTACATTTGCGTGAAGAACTGGTCAAAGTTCTACATTACTTCTTGGTACCAAAGATAATGTGTCCGATAACGAACGGGGTTTACTTTGCCCAACAGTTCTGAATTTCCTCAAAACCTTGGGTATCTAAGTTTATTACGCACCTTCACAGAAAAGTGAAGTTAACGGTCAAGTAGAGAGGTTTCACTCCACATTTCTAGAAATCTATCGCTGCCTCAAGCAAGAATACCCAACCTGTACTGCTGATATCTCGGTCGTTAGATACAATAACTCAATTCACTCTGTTACTCAGAGGAAACCTACTGACGTTTTTTTTAATCGAGCCGCTACCATGGACCTACAGAAGCTTTTAGAAATAAAGCATAGGGAATATGAAGATATCCGAGGTTTGCTACAACATAAGCAAGAGACCTCGAACATTAATAAAAACAAAAGTAGGTCCGCGCCAGTTCAGTATCAGCCAGTAAGGATAAAAAGCGTTTTAATAAACAGGTAGTCGAGCAGGATAACAGACTTACAATAAAAACGCAAACAGGTAAAATTTTTCACAAGTCCCACGTGAAAAAGTGAGGACGTTTATCTTACTGTATTCTTCTTTTTTTATGCCAAGTGGAGGACGCTGTGTCCTTATCACACACTCATATCCACGGGTTCCATATACGCATGTTTGCCTTTTTTGAATAAAAACTACATTGTTTGATTGTCAGTTTCATTCGGACTTAAGAAAAATTGTTAACATTAAGAAAAAAAACTTTTATTGTATTACAAACCCACTATTCAACATTAGCATCCCATTACTACCACTAATATTACTAACATCGACGCGAGCGATTCACATATTCAAGTACGGCGGCCCATTGGTGACCCTGAAACCAGGCAGCGGGTGGAGATTTGACGGGTATTTCAACTTGATCCACATGGTAAACTTAGAGGAAATATAAACTGCCATAGAAGCAACGAGGAATGAAGCGCGGGAACTGAACGCGGGGCAGATCCGAGTCCTAGCGTTCCACCATCTGGAGCAGGCACAGCAGATGCTCTCGAAGCTATCGAGAGTGAGGAAGGCCCGGTCAATCGACTGGATTGGATCGGCGTGGAAATGGATTGCAGGATCGCCGGACGCTTCGGACTGGAACGCTATCCTCAACGTGCGGGATAATCTCGTAGAAAACAACAATCAACAATAAAAAATCAACGACAAGCTCTTCGAGACATCACGGAAATCCCTGGAGGCGCTCAACACGATGATTGAGAGGGTCAACACTATCGACAACAACGATCAGGCTGCCATGATTGTGGGTGAACTGAGCAGAGCTTGCCAGTTTGCGAAGGCGGGCCTAGTAAACAGTAATTTACTAGACGAGGCGGAGATACGGGCGCTACTCAAAGAGATGGACTCTTTGCCGTATCAGAGTGCCGTAGAAGCCACGGAGTTCGCGAAGCCTATCATCGTAACGAATGGCACCGCGTTACTCTATGTATTGTCGCTGCCAAAGGTGGTCGCTAAAAAGTACCAGATGTTGGTCATCCGACTAGCGATCCGCGCAAACAGGCACATCGACGCTAACTTCGGAAAGTTGCTGGTGGCCCCGGACGAGACGTGCGGAAGAGCACCTGACCCCGTTGAGCGAATCAGACTGTATCCCTAGAACATTGAAGGGAGGAAACGCCGAGTGCCACTACGTCACATCTAATCGACGCGTGGTAGAGCTACTGGAAGACGGAACGCTGTTCTTTACAAACTACAATGGAACTATTTACACAGAGGGACAGAGCTACAGCCTCGATGGGACGTATCTTGTCCAGTTCGCAAACGAAACGGTAACGGCGGACAACAAAACGTTCAGAAGCCACTCGCACACGCGCTTGATAGTCATGCCCACCGTTGTAACGAATCTTACAAGTTTGAGCTACCACCTCAACCTGGAGCTGATACACGGGTTAAGTACAAAGAACTTGAACCTGCTCCAGGTAATGCGAAGAAGGCTAACAATATATTCTACTACGGAAATCATTACCATTTTTGTAGGGATATTTGCTATCTTCGTATTTTGGAGAAAAGTCACTCACTAACAGGCATCTCCAGAAACCGACAAAGACGTGGAATCCAATGTTACTCAAACGGAGGACATTGCTACAACCGCCCATAAAGACGCTTGATCTGCGGGACGCAGATATTTAAGAGGGGAGGAGTTAACACCAGCCAGTGCGCAGCACTGCCTCTCTTCCCCTGCCCCTGCCCTCAACGTCTAGAATATCTGACCCATGCTTCGTCCACTTGACAACACGCCACTTTGACCCAGCTATTGCAACACAGTTGCATTTACGCTGACGCTGTCACCGGAAACCAATGCGCAGTTTCAGCAGCGGCTATTGAAACCCACTTACGCCGGCGCGCTGCTGCCATGGGTTCAACGACGCCGAGAACCGCTGATGCGACGGCAGCCAAAATAATGCGCTGACGTTGCAGACGCCGCTGTTCCGCTGCTGCTGTTCTCCCACTGGCTTAAGCTCGCCAGGCCTGGAGGAGGAACTGGCGAGTCGACGACCAGCAAGCTGAAACTTCAGTCTCTGACGAACTACGGAATTATCCACACCACAAAAACTACTAACAACATTCTTTAATAATAAAAACTTATAACGATTTAATCAGTTGGAGTTATTATTCGCTAGACGAAGCTCTTCTCCCATAGCTCGTAGTAAGTATAGCATCAAACCAGTTGCCATCATCGCAATGCGGCTATGGCAACGGTACCTGAACCCTGGAATACAACTGTTGGTCTTAAAGACGACATTGTAATCCTTTAACTGGCGCCGAGCTTAAACAAACAACTTTTATTGTATTACTAACCCAAGAATTGTTAGCATTAAGCAAAAAACTTTTATCGTATTACTAACCCAATATTCAACATTAGCATCCTATTACTACCACTACTATTACTAACATCAACGCGAGCGATTCGCATGTTCAAATACGACGGCCCATTGGTGACACTGAAACAAGGCAGTGGGTGGAGAGTTGACGGATACTTCAACTTGATCCACATGGTTGACTTATAAGAAATAGAGACAGCCGTCGAAGCAACAAGGAATGAAGCGCGGGAACTGAACGCGGGACAAATCCGAGTCCTGGCGTTCCACCATCTGGAGCAGACACAGCAGATGCTCTCGAAGCTATCGAGAGTGAGGAAGGCTTGGTCAATCGACTGGCTTGGATCGGCATGGAAATGGATTGCAGGATCACCAGACGCTTCGGATTGGAACGCTATACTCAATGTGCGGGATAATTTATTTATTTATTTATTTATTTATTTATTTCCTTAAGGATAATTGACAAACAATGGAGTCAACTTAAAATTAAAAAAGCCTAAACAAAGTACAGAGAATATCATCATACATCAGTAGTAATCTCGTGGAGAACAGCAATCAGCAATACAAAATGAACGACAAGCTCTTCGAGACATCACGAAAATCCCTGGAGGCGCTCAACACGATGATCGAGAGAGTCAACACCATCGACAACAACGATCAGGCCGCCACAATTGTTTTGCATAAGGCAATGTTACTGGAGAGTCAAGTGGGTGAACTGAGCAGAGCTTGCAAGTTTGCGAAGCCAGGCCTAGTAAACAGTAATTTACTAGACGAGGCGGAGATACGGGCGCTACTCAAAGAGATGGACTCTTTGCCGTACCAGAGTGCCGTTGAAGCCACGGAGCCTATCATCGTAACGAATGGCACCGCGCTACTCTATGTATTGGCGCTGCCAAAGGTGGTTGCTAAAGAGTACCAGATGTTGGTCATCCGACCAGCGATCCGCTCAGACAGGCAAATCGACGCTAACTTCGGAAAGTTGTTGGTGGCCCCGGACGAGACGTTCGCTATAACCAAGGACTGCCTTACAATAGGCAACACCAGCGTCTGTGCGGAAGAGCACCTGACCCCGTTAAGCGAATCAGACTGTATCCCAAGAACATTGAAGGGAGGAAACGCCGAGTGCCACTACGTCACATCTAGTCGACGCGTAGTAGAACTACTGGAGGACGGAACCATCTACACAGAAGATCAAAGCTACAGCCTCGACGGAACTTATCTTGTCCAGTTCGCTAACGAAACGGTAACGGCGGACAACAAGACGTTCAGAAGCCACTCGCACTCGCGCTTGATAGCCATGCCCACCGTTGTAACGAATCTAACAAGTTTGGGCTACCACCTCAACCTGGAGCTGATACACGGTTTAAGTACAAGGAACTTGAACCTGCTGCATGTAATGCGAAGAAGGCTAACTATATCCTCTACAACGGAAATCGTAACGATTTTCGTGGTAATATTGGCCATCTTCGTATTTTGGAGAAAAGTCACGCATCAACAAGCATCTACAGAAACCAACAAAGACGTGGAATCCAATGGCACCCAAACGGACGACATCACTACAACCGATCATAAAGACGCTTAATCTGCGGGACGCAGATATTTAAGAGGGGAGGAGTTAACACCAGCCAGTGCGCAGCACTGCCTCTCTTCCCCTGCCCCTGCCCTCAACGTCTCGAGTATCTGACTACTTCGCCCCACGCCCCACTTGACAAAATATTATGCTGACGTCTAAGCGGCTGCGCCACTTCGACCCAGCTATTGCAACACAGTTGCATTTACGCTGACGCTCGAGGTGCCACCGGAAACCAATGCGCAGTTTCAGCGGCGGCTATTGGAACCTACTTACGCCGACGCCGCTGCTGCCATGGGTTCAACGACACCAAGAACCGCTGATGCGACGGCAGCCAAATTAACGCGCTGACGTTGTAGACGCCGCCGCTCCGCTGCCGCTGCTCTGCCACTGCGACAAGCTCGCAAGTCTGGAAGAGGAACTGCAGAGTTGGCCACTGGGCCACTGCAAAATCAGTTCCAGATTGGCCATCGAATTGTTCGTATCACCAAAATAACTAACTCAATGATGTTCTTCGCCCACAGCTTGTGGTAAGTATAACATCAAACTTGGTTGTCATCCCCACAAAGCGGCGATGGCAACTGTATCGAACCCTGGAATACAACTACAATTACAATTAAACATACATACATAGAAAGTAATATGATCACTCTCAAGTGCATTGGCCTCAACAGAGCACTAACTCCGCTGAGTCGGCATATTTTGCATGCGCGACTGTTTCGTAAACAAGTGGACACATTACCCCCTGCTTCACATATTCCCTATCTAATGCGACCTGATTTGCCATGTTTGTTTGTGGTATATTACTTTTTTCTTCTAGTGTTTCAATATCACTATCAGATTCTGTGTCGCTCGACTCTATTGATTCGTCTAAATCTTTTAATTGACTGGGATTGAATTCCGCCAATAGGTTTAGACTTTTTGGCACATTTATTTGAATTTGTCGTCTATTAGCGACGGATATAAGTCTTGTGTTAAGAGATTTTAAAACTCTTAAACATTTGCTTTTGTGTTCATTTGTAAATCGTTTATCGTATCTATTTACTATTGTTACTATATTGTTATACTCTCTTATGATTATATCTATGTGTTTTATTAATGTATTAGTTTTTATAACTGCATCTTTGTTGATGCACTTGTATGATTTTTCAAATTGGTAACGAAATGCGTCAATGTTTTTTGCAATTTCGTTCCATTCCATTCCTTAATGGAAATGATTTTCGTTTAGCGGTGCAATCGCACTAATAATATGGTTGTTGGACCAAGTATTGGATGTTTCTCCTCTTTGGTTTTAACCATTACGTAAGGCAATGTACTTAATACTATGCCCTTTTCTATTTTTCTTTTTTTGTGTTACAGTGGTATGTGTTAATGTATTCGTTTTCGAATTTATAAAGTTTGATAAATTCTTTATGCTTATGCAAAATATTTAGGGAGTTTATTATGAAATTTGGGTTCTCTCTTAAAATTAGATCTATTTTGTCATTCATTTTAGATGTTATCTGCCGCTCTGTTCAAGTATCTTCGTTTAATTAATTTGTTATGCTTGACGTAAACTGTTAATAAAAATTGGCAGACAGTTACTATTGTCATAATTAATAACAATATCCAAATAGCGTTTAGATCATCTGTATGATCGATGATTTTAACATTATTTACGACATTCGCCGTATTATCTTTAGCTTGGGTATCGTCGCTTCCGAACTAACCCATTTTGGAAATTTAATTTTTTTTTTTGGTTTTGTGAAATCGGTTTTATAACTAGAATTAAAATTTCTCTTTTTTTTTTTGTACATGAAAAATATAAAGATTTTAAAAACTATCCTTTCATTTTTATTTGATTATACAAAAAAAAATTATTATTCTTTTTGTTTTTCTTTATATATATATCTTCCCTACTCGATCATCGCAGTGATCTTCCTGCCTATTAGGTGTATTGCTTCACGGGCCATACGCTAGCGGGCAATGCAATTATCGCTTCCGCTTTACAATGGTTTTCTTAAAAATTAACTTATTTATGCATCGCAGTGCATTACTATTATTATTTTAATTGGTGCGCACACTATGTTGTGCTGTCGGTTCACTGTCCTGGTCTCTTGGTCTGGCTTGATGCGCCAGATGATGCCGGTGCTGGCTGCACAGGCTACTTCCTTGTTGGGGTACCGGTGTCGGCTTCGCTGGTTGCCGTGCAATGTTTGCACGTGTATAGGCAATAAACGCTGCCTAATGGTCCCTCGCAGTCATCTGGGCACTTCTTTGGGGCTTTTTTAGGTTTATTTTCGGCAATGTTGCATTCTTGGTATTAGAAGTTTCGTTACTAATTGGAATCTGTTTGTATATAGTGGTAGAGGTTGAGTGTTCGTTTTTTCGATTTTGTTGCGCTTGCTCAATTTGGTCAAGCTCTTTTTGCAATTCTATTGTTGCCTGCCAACGCAGTGGTGGGTTGGTGGCGAACAATAGTTTTAATATTTCCGCCTTCCTTTTCCGCAGGCGTGTTTTTAAACCGCTTCTGCCGGCTTTTTTCTTTCGAACCTCACTAATTAACCTCTACCCACTCAGATTTTCAAACTTCTAGTTCTTCTTTATTTTTGCTGCCGTCAGTTGGTATCTGCGATGTCCCACGATGTCCATATTGTTGTTGCTGCTGTCACTGCTGCTGTTTAATTAATTAATTATTGTCAACCTCCAATTGAAATCGACACGAGGTTCGAAAATGATAACGGGGAAGAACCAGGAAGAAACCCCAAGGTATATAGTAAAGAAAAAGAAAAATTTTAAGGTTTGAGTTTAACAATATCGTTCGCCTTCTCGTAGGAATAACCTGCGGGAAGGAAACGACAGTAATCGGAAAAGGTAAAGGTGTTTTGGGCTCCAGCAGATAAGACGCCATGACGTCCGTCCGAATCCACTTCCACACGGATAGTATCGACCATAATAATATGATCGTTCATCCCAGCTCTGTCAAACAAAACGACTGGTTGGCTGGTCTTGTCAGCCACGGCTTTGGCGATTGTCAGTTGTTTGGCGATGGTATAGCGGACGAAGTTTTCGACGTTTGACATGATGTTTTAGATGTCAATGCTATGACGTGAAGGATCAAAATTCCAGACAAAATGACCTTCGCAGTTGTAAAGTTTATGGAACTCTTTGGGATTGTTTACTAGGTACAAAATGGAATCAATAAGCATAAAGTGTTCGGTGTACTCTGTCTTATATCTCTCAGTGATCGCGTTATTAAGAGAAAATTCCATTAGTACATTGTTTAAAGGGGCTGTCACGTCCCTCATGGATGTTCTGTACTCTTCGACGTGGTCATAGTTTCGCAAATCACGTCTACCCATTTTTGTAACAATCCGTATCGGGTCAGGAACCACATAAATGTGAGGTCCGGACTGCAGCAAAAACTTCCCACAGAAGTAAGGATACTTCAGGGTCGCCAAAGTTTTTGCCTCGAAAATACCGGCAGACTATGTCTTTAGGGTTGTAAACAGCGACGCACGCGGCTTGGTTTATTATGGTATTTCCAAGAAAAGTACTAGCGTCACCGGATCTGCGTTGAAAATCAACGACTGCGGTAAAACCAGAGTTTCTGTCCGTGTACAGGCTCCTCACGTGGCTATTGTACCAGATTTCCGCGAGGTATGGGTCCAGTCCCAGTTTCATGAAGAGGGCGATTTCGAATATCAGATAATACGCCGGCATACTTTTGTCGTACTTTCCAATATCATTCTCAACCCTTTCACAAGAGAACAGCGTTTCGGCGTCGAATCGCGAGTTCAGTTCCGTTTCAAATTCATCCGGTGACATACCTGTATAAAAGATAAATTTCGGATTCATTACGTTTGTTTTATCATGTAGCTAAAGACGTTATAAACGCGCGTTTCGACTGGTTCAACAGACTGGGACAAGAATCGCAAGATTTCAGGATTGTCTTGAGTGGCAATCCAATTGTCAAGAGACTCTCCTCAAACAAGGCTTTGTTATCAATGACGCTTTCGATGTAATTCTCGAGTAAAAGTTCGGCGATATATTGGGGTGGATAACCCACCGCAAGTTTCGGAACATTACCGTTTCTCTTGGCGAAACCGAGAATTGTTTCCAGTTGTGTTGCAGGACGGCGAGCAGACATCATCGTTCTCAAGGTGGGACGTAGAGAATCAAACAGTGGAGCTAAATAATTCGCTCGATCTGCATCAATAACGATGTCGCTAATTGCCAGTTTGATGTCGGAATTCTGGACGATCTCAGAATCGAAAGAATATTCGATACCTATGGCTGCTGGAAATGCCATGTCGTACCAGTGTTGCAAATTTGCAATTGAGCCGGACCTCTTGTGGATAGATCTCGCTGCAACAACTTTTGGAAAAGGTAAAGGTTCAGGAACGGACGGACAGAAAATCTGGGTAACATGATCCACAGATTGCAGTAACTCTTCGGAGTCGACATAACGAACCTTTGCTTTCTTTAAAGAAGCCAATAGTTCGCTACAGAAGGTACTAATTTTGTAGGGCAAAATGGGTACCTTCACATCATTACTCTGCAATCGTAGGGCATGTTGAACGTTCAGGTCCTGAACAGGACCTCCTATACGCTTGTGTTTGTCCGGTGGTGGGATAGCAGCCTGGGTCATTTCTGTTGACTTCGTTGGCCCAGCTGACTGAGCACAAGCTGTATTCGGAGTTGGCGTGTGAAACTTGTCGTTTTTCGGGCACGTACCAGTTGGGGATTGGTCTGGGCTGTTTGCTCTCGAGGTGTCCGATGAGTCCGACGACTGCCCCGATGACGTCGCTTCCTCTGCCAGTGGATCTTGCGTGGTGGGTTATAGATCTCCATACACCTGTATACTTACTTGACCCAACCGTGAGGTGACGGGCGGCGGTGACGAAACCTGATTCTCTGTAAGAGTTGACAGGAACGTTAGAGCCGCAGGAGATATACGTGCCTCGGTTTTTGTTTTCGGGTGCGCGCGGAAAGTACGGTACACTAGACCGCATGCGACTGTCACAAGTGATAGAGGTAACCAATTGTCGCAAATAACTTTGCAGCTACACAGGCCGACCAACTTTGTCAAGGATTCTTGAAAGCCTGGGTTTGCGTGCCGGCGGAAATCTAGCTTTGCCTACTATGAGCGAAAGTTTCTTTGAGGGTTTGGCAACAACGGGAAAAACACCAACTTTCACAAATTTTCGCTTACGAGCCTCGATTGGGATAGGCTTACTTACGTCAGGCATAGCTTATTACTACCGCGGCCCACTAACGCAATGGCGCCTTGGCGATATTGGTTCGACGGCGCCCTACCCGCCCAAACAGCTTGCGATGATAATATCCTCCCGCATGTTGACTGTAAGCAAATCTTGATTTGGAACAGCTGCAAAGTTATTTGCGACAATTGGTTACCTCTATCACTTGTGACAGTCGCATGCGGTCTAGTGTACTGTACTTTCCGCGCGCACCCGAAAACAAAAACCGAGGCACGTATATCTCCTGCGGCTCTAACGTTCCTGTCAACTCTTACAGAGAATCAGGTTTCGTCACCGCCGCCCGTCACCTCACGGTTGGGTCAAGTAAGTATACAGGTGTATGGAGATCTATAACCCACCACGCAAGATCCACTGGCAGAGGAAGCGACGTCATCGGGGCAGTCGTCGGACTCATCGGACACCTCGAGAGCAAACAGCCCAGACCAATCCCCAACTGGTACGTGCCCGAAAAACGACAAGTTTCACACGCCAACTCCGAATACAGCTTGTGCTCAGTCAGCTGGGCCAACGAAGTCAACAGAAATGACCCAGGCTGCTATCCCACCACCGGACAAACACAAGCGTATAGGAGGTCCTGTTCAGGACCTGAACGTTCAACATGCCCTACGATTGCAGAGTAATGATGTGAAGGTACCCATTTTGCCCTACAAAATTAGTACCTTCTGTAGCGAACTATTGGCTTCTTTAAAGAAAGCAAAGGTTCGTTATGTCGACTCCGAAGAGTTACTGCAATCTGTGGATCATGTTACCCAGATTTTCTGTCCGTCCGTTCCTGAACCTTTACCTTTTCCAAAAGTTGTTGCAGCGAGATCTATCCACAAGAGGTCCGGCTCAATTGCAAATTTGCAACACTGGTACGACATGGCATTTCCAGCAGCCATAGGTATCGAATATTCTTTCGATTCTGAGATCGTCCAGAATTCCGACATCAAACTGGCAATTAGCGACATCGTTATTGATGCAGATCGAGCGAATTATTTAGCTCCACTGTTTGATTCTCTACGTCCCACCTTGAGAACGATGATGTCTGCTCGCCGTCCTGCAACACAACTGGAAACAATTCTCGGTTTCGCCAAGAGAAACGGTAATGTTCCGAAACTTGCGGTGGGTTATCCACCCCAATATATCGCCGAACTTTTACTCGAGAATTACATCGAAAGCGTCATTGATAACAAAGCCTTGTTTGAGGAGAGTCTCTTGACAATTGGATTGCCACTCAAGACAATCCTGAAATCTTGCGATTCTTGTCCCAGTCTGTTGAACCAGTCGAAACGCGCGTTTATAACGTCTTTAGCTACATGATAAAACAAACGTAATGAATCCGAAATTTATCTTTTATACAGGTATGTCACCGGATGAATTTGAAACGGAACTGAACTCGCGATTCGACGCCGAAACGCTGTTCTCTTGTGAAAGGGTTGAGAATGATTTTGGAAGGTACGACAAAAGTATGCCGGCGTATTATCTGCTATTCGAAATCGCCCTCTTCATGAAACTGGGACTGGACAAATACCTCGCGGAAATCTGGTACAATAGCCACGTGAGGAGCCTGTACACGGACAGAAACTCTGGTTTCATCGCAGTCGTTGATTTTCACCGCAGATCCGGTGACGCTAGTACTTTTCTTGGAAATACCATAATAAACCAAGCCGCGTGCGTCGCTGTTTACAACCCTAAAGACAGAGTCTGCGGCGTTTACGCTGACGATGACCATCTGTTGTTCTGTCACAACATCTCGTACAACTCTGCCGGTATTTTCGCTGACCTCTTTAATTTCGAGGCAAAAACTTTGGCGACCCTGAAGTATCCTTACTTCTGTGGGAAGTTTTTGCTGCAGTCCGGACCTCACATTTATGTGGTTCCTGACCCGATACGGATTGTTACAAAAATGGGTAGACGTGATTTGCGAAACTATGACCACGTCGAAGAGTACAGAACATCCATGAGGGACGTGACAGCCCCTTTAAACAATGTACTAATGGAATTTTCTCTTAATAACGCGATCACTGAGAGATATAAGACAGAGTACACCGAACACTTTATGCTTATTGATTCCATTTTGTACCTAGTAAACAATCCCAAAGAGTTCCATAAACTTTACAACTGCGAAGGTCATTTTGTCTGGAATTTTGATCCTTCACGTCATAGCATTGACATCTAAAACATCATGTCAAACGTCGAAAACTTCGTCCGCTATACCATCGCCAAACAACTGACAATCGCCAAAGCCGTGGCTGACAAGACCAGCCAACCAGTCGTTTTGTTTGACAGAGCTGGGATGAACGATCATATTATTATGGTCGATACTATCCGTGTGGAAGTGGATTCGGACGGACGTCATGGCGTCTTATCTGCTGGAGCCCAAAACACCTTTACCTTTTCCGATTACTGTCGTTTCCTTCCCGCAGGTTATTCCTACGAGAAGGCGAACGATATTGTTAAACTCAAACCTTAAAATTTTTCTTTTTCTTTACTATATACCTTGGGGTTTCTTCCCGGTTCTTCCCCGTTATCATTTTCGAACCTCGTGTCAATTTCAATTGGAGGTTGACAATAATTAATTAATTAAACAGCAGCAGTGACAGCAGCAACAACAATATGGACATCGTGGGACATCGCAGATACCAACTGACGGCAGCAAAAATAAAGAAGAACTAGAAGTTTGAAAATCTGAGTGAGTAGAGGTTAATTAGTGAGGTTTGAAAGAAAAAAGCCGGCAGAAGCGGTTTAAAAACACGCCTGCGGAAAAGGAAGGCGGAAATATTAAAACTATTGTTCGCCACCAACCCACCACTGCGTTGGCAGGCAACAATAGAATTGCAAAAAGAGCTTGACCAAATTGAGCAAGCGCAACAAAATCGAAAAAACGAACACTCAACCTCTACCACTATATACAAACAGATTCCAATTAGTAACGAAACTTCTAATACCAAGAATGCAACATTGCCGAAAATCAACCTAAACAAGTAAGAGTGCTCTAGTCGAGACTGCTCGACTAGGAGATACCCTGAACCCTCCAAACTGATATTCTAATCATTCTGCACTTATTTTATGCACACATACATACACATGCCTCCACATGCATAAGCTCGCGCTCTGCTAACTGCAGAGTAAGCAGCGACTGCGCTTGGGCTGCGCTGCAGTGTGGGCAATACTATGAGATTTTATTTGTTGAATAATTTCGTTTGTAGACGTATGATCTTAATGAAACTTTCAGAATGTAATCATAATGTATAAATGTGTGTACATTCCGAAGCACAAGTCTCTAGTATTTGAAATACGTTTTTTACGAATTGGGGGCGAAGAGGGCGTGGTATCCAAAATCTGTAAATGACAAAATGTGTGTATCCATCGAATGTTTAAAAGTGTTCAAATTAGGCTGAAAAAACAATATCAATTTATCGATTATCCTCGATAAAAAAGATATCGAATGAGTTATCGAAAAAATATGATAAACTCGTACTGCGTATGGTATACACGAGTCTACATACAAAATTTCAGCTCTCTAGCTCTTGTAACTTCTGAGATCGACGGACGGACGGACGGACGGACAGACGGACAGGGCTATATCGACTCAGCTCATCGCCCTGATCAAGAATATATATACTTTATGGGGTCTGCGATGATTCCTTCTGCCTGTTACATACTTTTCACAAAACCATTATACCCTGATTTCCCATTTTCAATGGGTTCAGGGTATAAAAAGCCCCAAAAGAAGTGCCCAGATGACTGCGAGGGACCATTAGGCAGCGTTTATTGCCTATACACGTGCAAACATTGCACGGCAACCAGCGAAGCCGACACCGGTACCCCAACAAGGAAGTAGCCTGTGCAGCCAGCACCGGCATCGTCTGGCGCATCAAGCCAGACCAAGAGACCAGGACAGTGAACCGACAGCACAACATAGTGTGCGCACCAATTAAAATAATAATAGTAATGCACTGCGATGCATAAATAAGTTAATTTTTAAGAAAACCATTGTAAAGCGGAAGCGATAATTGCATTGCCCGCTAGCGTATGGCCCGTGAAGCAATACACCTAATAGGCAGGAAGATCACTGCGATGATCGAGTAGGGAAGATAGGATTGATATATATATATATATATATATATATATATATATATATATATATATATATATATATATATATATATATATATATATATATATATATATATATATATAAAACAAAAAGAATAATAATTTTTTTTTGTATAATCAAATAAAAATGAAAGGATAGTTTTTAAAATCTTTATATTTTTCAAGTAAAAAAAAAAAAAGAGAAATTTTAATTCTAGTTATAAAACCGATTTCACAAAACCAAAAAAAAAAATTAAATTTCCAAAATGGGTTGGTTCGGAAGCGACGATACCCAAGCTAATGATAATACGGCGAATGTCGTAAATAATGTTAAAATCATCGATCATACAGATGATCTAAACGCTATTTGGATATTGTTATTAATTATGACAATAGTAACTGTCTGCCAATTTTTATTAACAGTTTACGTCAAGCATAACAAATTAATTAAACGAAGATACTTGAACAGAGCGGCAGATAACATCTAAAATGAATGACAAAATAGATCTAATTTTAAGAGAGAACCCAAATTTCATAATAAACTCCCTAAATATTTTGCATAAGCATAAAGAATTTATCAAACTTTATAAATTCGAAAACGAATACATTAACACATACCACTGTAACACAAAAAAAGAAAAATAGAAAAGGGCATAGTATTAAGTACATTGCCTTACGTAATGGTTAAAACCAAAGAGGAGAAACATCCAATACTTGGTCCAACAACCATATTATTAGTGCGATTGCACCGCTAAACGAAAATCATTTCCATTAAGGAATGGAATGGAACGAAATTGCAAAAAACATTGACGCATTTCGTTACCAATTTGAAAAATCATACAAGTGCATCAACAAAGATGCAGTTATAAAAACTAATACATTAATAAAACACATAGATATAATCATAAGAGAGTATAACAATATAGTAACAATAGTAAATAGATACGATAAACGATTTACAAATGAACACAAAAGCAAATGTTTAAGAGTTTTAAAATCTCTTAACACAAGACTTATATCCGTCGCTAATAGACGACAAATTCAAATAAATGTGCCAAAAAGTCTAAACCTATTGGCGGAATTCAATCCCAGTCAATTAAAAGATTTAGACGAATCAATAGAGTCGAGCGACACAGAATCTGATAGTGATATTGAAACACTAGAAGAAAAAAGTAATATACCACAAACAAACATGGCAAATCAGGTCGCATTAGATAGGGAATATGTGAAGCAGGTTTCCTCTTCAGTCCCTGAATTTGATGGTAAAAAGTTATCATTGAATAGGTTCTTGACAGCTTTGAGGCTTGTTGAAAGAACTAAAGGAGATCAAGAGGATATAGCGGTTGAGGTTATTAAATTAAAAATAACCGGAACAACCCTATACAAAGTACAAAATGAAACCACTATATCCGGAATTATTCAAAAACTAAATGATAATGTAAAAGGGGAATCACCCGATGTTTTATAGGCCAAATTGTTAAACATAAAACAAAAAGGCAAAACAGCATCCCAGTATACGGCTGAAATTGATAACTTGCGGAAGCAGTTAGAATCAGCTTATATTGACAATGGCCCAGACCCAGACAATGCAGAAAAATTCTCAACGAAAGAATCTATTACTGCAATGACTAAGAACTGCGAGCATAAAAAACTGAGAATAATTCTAGAAGCAGGAAACTTCGTTACTTTCAACGATGTGATGGGTAAATATATCCATTGCAGCACTGAAATGACTGGAAACGCCAGCACAGTATTATTCCAGCAAAGTCGAAATAATAGAGGAGGTGGTTATCGATATCAAAGAGGTAGAGGCAATGGCCGCGGTAACTACAACTCCAACAATAATAACAACAATAACAATTACAGAAATAATGGTAGAGGCCGAGGTTACAATCGAGGAAGATATACTTCCAACCGACGCAACAACCAAAACTACCATAATAATAATAATAAAACATTACTAAAAATATATTTAAAGTCACTACAAGATATCAAAGTAAACAGAAAAAATCCCGCGCGGGGAATGTTCAAGATTTTCCTAGGCCAACACTTGACAACGCTTCAAAGCCCAACGTATATGAAGTCATTTGCAATGACGAAATACGAAAAGTAGTGACCTTGCACTTAACGAATAATACATGCTTTTTAAAGCATGGAAAGAAAGTTATAGCAAGAATTGATGTTGACGATCTGTACACCAATGGAACCATTGACTTAGGTCATTTCATCCAAAGGCTTGAAAAGCAATCCGGTATACTTAGAATCAGCCAACTCAAAGTGGCACCGAGCGAAAAGATCTTTGAAATAATTTCAATAGAATCTTTCAAAAATATGGGCAATAAGATATTAAAAACATTAAGAGTAGCGCTACTCAAGCCGGTGACCCTAATAAATAATAATAAAGATAAAGAAGCGATACTGTTTACATACCATGATGATTCAATTCAAGGAGATCATACAGGCATTACAAAAACTTTGGCCAAAGTAAAGAGACATTATTATTGGAAAAATATGACACGTCATATCAAAGAGTACATAAAGAAATGTCCAAAATGCCTAAAATCAAAAATAACAACAAAAGTAAAGCTTTTGACAGAATGATAGTAGACACAATAGGTCCACTACCACGCTCGGAAAATGGTAATGAATACGCAGTTACGTTAATATGTGATTTAACAAAATACTTAGTATCCATTCCAATTCCGAATAAAAGTGCAACTGTTGCCAAAGCCATATTTGAAAATTTTATTCTGAAGTACGGTCCAATGAAGACGTTCATTACGGACATGGGAACAGAATATAAAAACTCCATTATACACGACTTGTGCAAATACTTGAAAATAGACAACATAACATCTACTGCACATCACCACCAGACTTTAGGGACAATAGAACGAAGTCATCGAACATTCAATGAATACGTTCGTTCATACATATCTGCAGACAAAACTGATTGGGATGTTTGGATACAATATTTTACATATTGTTTCAACACTACACCATCAGCAACGCATGAGTATTGTCCATACGAACTAGTCTTTGGTAGATTACCGAGACCATTCGTAAACTTTAATAAAAATAATATAGTTAACCCATTATATAATTTAGAAGACTATGCTAAGGAAATAAAATTTAGATTAGAAGTAGCATATAAAAGAACAAGAGTTATGCTAGAAAAAGCCAAGGCTCTTAGGAAATTAGAATATGATAAAAATGCTAAGAATTTTGATTTAAATGTAGGAGATAAAGTACTAATAAGAAACGAAACAGGGCATAAATTAGACCCAGCATATATAGGACCATATATAATAGATAAAATAGATGATAATGAAAATGTTTTCATTAAGGATAGTAAGAATAAGAAACAGAAAGTACATAAGGATAGGTTAAAAAGATACAATAATTAAAAGGTTTCATGAAATCGGTCTGATCAACCAAATAAAAACAAATTTTTTTTTTTACATTTTAAATTACCATATATTTATCTTTCATTTTTATTTCTATATGAATAAATTGATCTAAAAAAAAAAAAAAAATATATATATATATATATATATAGTGACATAATCATAGTGATTACGTCCACAATATCCAAACGCTGTTCCCATAGCCGAATAATTAATGTAAATATTCCCAAACTTGGCAATTATAAACAAAGAGCAGCCAAGCCGACGCTTCTCCCCCATCGATCGCATCGATGGAAATATACTAATGTAAACATTCCCAAGCTTGGTAATTGTAAACAGAGAGCGGCCAAACCAACGCTTCTCCTTACGATCGGCAGCGATCGAAACAAAAGCACAATCAGAATAAATTCGTTCTCAGCAACATGTATCACCCACATATAAACATTTCTTTTCAGCAACATGTATCATTAAGAAAGTTGCAA
Organism: Drosophila aldrichi; assembly: GCA_035045965.1. Lineage (NCBI taxonomy): Eukaryota > Metazoa > Arthropoda > Insecta > Diptera > Drosophilidae > Drosophila > Drosophila aldrichi. The sequence continues at coordinate 927,467 of JAWNOM010000341.1, read as the reverse complement.
ACATTCTGTTAGAGTTCACTTCATTATTCAATAAACACACAATTGTCAGTCTTAAGCTATTGTTCAATAAAGCAAGTTGTCATGATCTAACTTTGACTTCGTCTTTTAATTTACATTAGCGTTGCTGTTAGCATATGTCGCGGCATTTATTCGACTAATAACATATATTTAATTGGCGCAGCCGGTAGGATAACAATAAATTGTGGATCATCTGATGCAATAACTAAGTTATTAATTCTTTTTGTCCCGTTTACTGCTATCCGCTAAACAACTAACGCAAAGGCAACCCACGCGACGGTCAATATCACGCCAAGTTTAAAAAAATAAAACCTCGACAGTGACGTGTAAACCGAAATTCGCAAATTGCCAAAGCCGCAGATTGTGATTGTGCAAATAACAACTTGAAAATAATTCAAGAAGACGCGATAGAATTCGAAGAGGACATAATTCCAGAAGATTCTGGTTATCTCAAAAACATTCGAAAGTGCTATCTGCGCAACAAACTGAACAATCAATAAATTAAGTGAATACAAATTAAGTGAATATAATTAAACAAAAAGAAACTTACAATAAAACGAAAACTGAAATAAAAACTATATACTTTAAACTGTAACAAACTAAATAATCAAAATGGAAGGAGACGCAACAACACCCCTTTCCGATGCCAACATGACACAAGTGATCAACCAGCTTAAAAATGTTGAGAAGTTCACTGGAGATAAGAACAGCCTGTACACGTTCGTTAGCCGGATCGACTACATATTGGCACTCTACACCACCAATGATGCAAGGCAGAGGTCAATACTCTTTGGAGTTGTGGAAAGCTGCATCAGCAGTGAAGTTATGCTATCACTTGGCAGAAACAATTTAACAACATGGACGGATCTTCGAAAACAACTAATTTTGAACTACAAAACACAAACCCAGAACCACGTATTATTGGAGGAATTCAGAAATACCCCATTCAAAGGCAACGTAAAAGCTTTTCTGGAAGAAGCAGAACACCGTAGACAGACATTGGCGAGTAAGTTAGAATTAGAAAACAATTCAGACGAAAAAATATTGTATGCACGGTTAATTAAAACTAGTATTGAAAACTTAATCCAAAAACTACCCACACACATTTGCATCCGGATAATAAATTGTGAAATTTCCGATTTAAGATCTTTAATAAACATATTACAAGAAAAAAACCTTTATGATGAACCCTTTCCAATCCCAAATAAAAACAAAGTAATACAAGATAAAAACTTCAAGCCATCAAATCCCAATCCCAATATCCAAAAGTTTCCCACATTTCTTCAACCAAACCATTGCTATGTCCCATATCGATCCTATTTTCAACAACCACATCTTCCACCAACACCAAATTATACTAACCATAACAATATTCCACCTAATAATTATTCACCTCGACCAATACAACCAACACCTAATTCGGTCAGACCATTTCTTAGACAGAACCAATTTGACATTAATCGCTTCGGGCAAGTAACTCCACAACAAACCCCTTTCAATCGTCCTGGCATACCTAACCAACCAACAAAGCGTATTAGACCTGCAGAAAGCCAACAAAGCAAAATGAGCATAGACGAAGAGACTAGAAACCAAGAAGAAATAAATTATCACGATTACATGCAGCAAGAATATTATAATCAATTAGCTTCTTTTCCCGAACACTATTCTCAATATTACCAAGAACAACTTTACCCACAAAACTCAGATTACACATACACACAGACAGCCACAACCGAACATGAGATAGAACAACCAAATGAAATAGAAATCGAGAAAGCCGAAAATTTTCAGCTGCCAGCCTCGGAAACCAACAATACATAGTTATCACTTATAAAGGCAAAAATTTAAAATGTTTAATAGATACAGGATCTACCGTAAATATGATGACATCCAATATTTTCAATTTACCAATTCATGATACCGATTGTCTTATTCAAACCAGCAATGGACCATTAACTATTACAAAAAAAGTAAATGTCCTTTCCAACAACCTATTCAAGAGTAATAATGAATTCCTTCTGCATCAATTTTCACCAGATTATGATCTATTAATTGGTAGAAAACTTCTCTCAGAAGCACAAGCCGTCATAGATTATAAAACCCAAACTGTAAACTTATACAATCGAAAGTATAAATTAATTAACGATATTCCAATCACTAATCAAAATCACTTCATCGTTCAATCAAATCCTGAATCTAATCAACACTTCAAAAATCCAATCAGAGATAATCCTAAAAATGAAAAAATTATGAACTCAAGCCTTTACCGACTAGAACATTTAAATGAAGAAGAAAAATTTAATTTAATGAGCTTGTTGAAACAATATCAACACATTCAGTTCAGAGAAGGCGACAAACTTAGCTTCAGTAATCAAGAAAAGCATGTTATTAACACCACTCACAATTCACCTCTATACACAAAACCATACAGTTATCCACAAGCATACGAACAGGAAGTTGAACAACAAATTCAGGACATGTTAGATCAAGGCATTATACGCCCCAGCAATTCCCCTTATTGTAGTCCTATATGGATTGTACCAAAAAAACAAGACGCGTCAGGTAAACAAAAATTTAGAATTGTAATTGACTATAGAAAATTAAATAACATAACTATAAATGACAGACACCCAATACCAAATATGGATGAGATTTTAGGGAAACTAGGTAAATGCAACTATTTCACAACAATCGACCTTGCAAAAGGATTCCATCAACTTGAAATGCATCCAGATTCCATTCAAAAAACAGCTTTTTCCACTAAACATGGCCACTATGAATATCTTCGAATGCCATTTGGATTAAAGAATGCACCTGCAACCTTTCAACGTTGTATGAACAATATTCTGCGACCATTACTAAATAAACACTGCTTAGTATATCTTGACGACATAATTGTATATTCAACATCTTTAAAAGAACACCTACATTCATTACAATTAGTTTTCGAGAAGCTTGCTGAAGCAAATCTCAAATTACAACTTGATAAATGCGAGTTTCTAAAACAAGAAACTACCTTCCTAGGACATGTCATAACTAAGGATGGAATAAAACCCAATCCTGATAAAATCAAAGCAATTCTGAAATATCCTATTCCGACAAAAACTAAAGAAATAAAAGGTTTTCTTGGATTAACCGGTTATTATAGAAAGTTTATTCCAAATTTTGCAGACATAGCCAAACCTATGACAACAGTATTAAGAAAAGACTCAAAAATAGATATTAAAAATCCAGAATATATTAGAGCTTTCGAAAAATTGAAACAACTTATTTCCAATGACCCGATTTTAAAAATTCCAGACTTCAAAAATAAATTCATTCTAACAACTGACGCAAGTAATGTAGCTCTTGGAGCTGTACTTTCTCAAGACGGACATCCCATTAGTTTTATCAGCAGAACACTCAATGACCACGAAACTAACTACAGCGCCATAGAAAAAGAACTTTTAGCTATTGTATGGGCAACAAAAACCTTTCGACACTACCTTCTAGGTCGACATTTCGAAATCAATAGTGACCATCAACCATTATGTTGGTTATACAAAATGAAAGAACCAAATTCAAAATTAACCCGATGGAGAGTAAAATTATCAGAATACGACTTTGACATAAAATACATAAAAGGAAAAGAAAACCACATAGCCGACGCGCTATCGCGAGTAAAAATAGAACAGACTTATTTCGGAGAAGAAACACAACATAGTGCTGACGAAGACAATAGTAATTTAATTGGGCTCACAGAAAAACCAATAAACACATTTAAAAGACAAATTATATTTTCTAAAGGCATTCCAAATATTAAAAAACAGAATTACTTCAAAAAATTAATAATTTACATTACATACGATAACATGACTAAAGACAAAGCCGAAAAATATTTGATTGACCACTTTTGTACAAAGACTAGCGTAATGTTTATAGACAGCGATGCAGATTTTGAAATCATTCAACGCGCACACAAAGAAATTATCAACACTAGCCACACCAAAATTCTACGAAGCCTCATTCAATTAAAAAATATAGACTCATATGCCGAATTTAAAGAACTTATTTTGAAAACACATGAAAAACTCTTACACCCCGGTATCCAAAAAACAAATAAACTCTTCTGTGAAACCTACTATTTTCCTAACAGCCAATTACTAATACAAAATATAATAAACGAATGCAACATTTGCAACTTAGCAAAAACTGAACACAGAAACACAAATATGCCAATGAAAATTACTCCCATGCCCGAACATTGTCGCGATAAGTTTGTAATAGACATTTATTCCTCTGAAGGCAAGCACTATCTTAGTTGCATAGATACTTATTCAAAATTCGCTACCCTTGAAAATATTAAAACAAAAGATTGGATAGAATGCAAAAACGCATTAATGCGTATATTTAATCAGTTAGGAAAACCAAAATTATTAAAAGCTGACCGAGACGGCGCATTTTCCAGTTTAGCACTAAAAAATTGGCTTGAAAATGAAGGAGTAGAAATACAATTAAATACTACAAAAACAGGAATAGCAGACATCGAACGATTTCATAAAACAATAAACGAGAAAATTAGAATAATTAACACTTTAAACGACGAAGAAAATAAACTCAGTAAAATAGAAACTATTCTTTACATTTACAATCACAAAACAAAACATAACACTACTGGACAAACTCCTGCACACATATTCTTATATGCTGGACAACCAAAGTTAGACACTCAAGAAAAAAAAGAAAAAATAATAAACAAAATCAACAGTGACCGAAAAGAATACCAAGTCGATACTAGATATCGAAAAGGACCGTTACAAAAAGGAAAATTAGAAAATCCCTTTAAAGCTAATAAAAATGTTGAAAAAATAGATCCAGATCATTATCAAATTACTAACGAAAATAGAATTACACGTTACTATAAAACGCAATTTAAAAAATTAAAGAAAATTAACCAAATTCAATTCCCGCAGGTTTCTACTTCATAATCATACTATCACTTACATCCTGTACAATATGCAACGCTCAACAAATACAGATAAATAATTTGGATACAGATCACGGATACTTACTGTTCTCAGAGAAACCTCTAGAATTACCAACAAGATTCGAACATCACTCTTTAAAAATTAACATAACTGAAATAATAATAACAAACGAATATTTCCGCAAATCCATTTCTTTATTTAAAAATTCAACACAAATAAATCATTTATACAACAAATTGCAACAAGAATTAAACGGCATAATTATTCATCATGAGAATAAACGTAGTAAACGCGGATTATTCAATATAGTAGGCTCATTATACAAATTCCTTTTTGGTACACTTGACGACAATGACAGAATAGAATTTGAAAAAAATATTAAAAACCTATCTTTAAATATTGTCCAGATTAATGAAATAAACGATATAATAAACATAATTAACAACGATATGATAAAAATTCAAGATCATCAAAATGAAAAAAACATACAAGATACTTTTACTTACCAGTTATTACAATTTATAGAATATGTAGAAGACATCGAAATGGGCATGCAATTGTCAAGGCTAGGACTTTTTAATCCAAAATTACTTACATATGACAGACTTGATAGCGTCAATAATCGAAACATACTTCTAATCAAAACATCCGCCTGGATTAATTACCAAGATAATATCATACTAATTATATCCCATATCCCAATTGACTTTCAATCCACTAACACAATTAAAATCGTCCCATATCCTGATCAAAATGGCTATCAACTTGATTACATTAGCACTACTTCTTATTATGAAAAAGATAATAAAATCTTTAATCGAGATAATAAACCAGTAATCGATGAATGTATAACAAATATTCTATTACACACAAAACCAATCTGTAATTATAACCACATAAATTCCAAAGAAATAATAAAGTATATCGAGCCAAATATCATTATAACCTGGAACATAACTACCACAATTATAAAACAGAATTGTCAAAAAAATAATGTTAATCTAAATATTGAGGGTAATAAAATTATAAGTATCAATCAGTGCAAATTGCAAATAAATGACATAATTATAAGCGAAAACTCTTTTCAACCAGAAATTGACCTTACACCATTGTATCCCCCAATAGAAATAATTAAAATCAAACCCGTTAAGCACGACGACATTGTAAAACTTGTATCACAAAATAATATCTTAACATATACAGTCATTATAATCACAATAATCATATTAATCCTATATCATATTAATCCTATATAATCATAGTAATCCTATATTTTAAATATGTATCTTGTAATCCCATAATACTAATCCATAAAAAATTTAAGAAACAAATTCATGAGCCCAACAACCAAACAACGCCATCGATACAGCTGGAAGAACAACAACGAGAAAACACAGCCATAGAGATGACACAATCAAATTTACCAACACTTTACCCTTCTGTGTCACCTTGACTCGCAGGCTCGCCTCTTAAGGAGAGGGAAGTGACATAATCATAGTGATTACGTCCACAATATCCAAACGCTGTTCCCATAGCCGAATAATTAATGTAAATATTCCCAAACTTGGCAATTATAAACAAAGAGCAGCCAAGCCGACGCTTCTCCCCCATCGATCGCATCGATGGAAATATACTAATGTAAACATTCCCAAGCTTGGTAATTGTAAACAGAGAGCGGCCAAACCAACGCTTCTCCTTACGATCGGCAGCGATCGAAACAAAAGCACAATCAGAATAAATTCGTTCTCAGCAACATGTATCACCCACATATAAACATTTCTTTTCAGCAACATGTATCATTAAGAAAGTTGCAAACATTCTGTTAGAGTTCACTTCATTATTCAATAAACACACAATTGTCAGTCTTAAGCTATTGTTCAATAAAGCAAGTTGTCATGATCTAACTTTGACTTCGTCTTTTAATTTACATTAGCGTTGCTGTTAGCATATGTCGCGGCATTTATTCGACTAATAACATATATTCAATTATATATATATATATATATATATATATATATATATATATATACTTTTTTATACCTATTATATATACTTAAATAACTCCATATATTACGTTATTTTTTTAAAAAGGGGAGGTGTAGTATGTCTCATATAGTAATAATATATATCCAACACACACTATATACACATATACAAGAAGCGATCAAGTAAACATAAATGTACTCCAAATATTATCGGCCACATAAGTGGACCGCTTATATGCAAGACGCAAGTAGGTGTCCCAAACACTGTTGCAGAGGCGGTAATCTCTCCAAGGCATGAGTACATGTTGAAACTCCGGGCCGAGGAAGAGGATGCCATTCTAAAATGTCGCCAGGCGCTGCGGCGTATAAAGACCGCTGTCGCTAAACAAAAAAACATCAGTCTGGATGATAAAAGCGGGGTATCCGACCTAGACAAACTACTCGATATTCTAGGACACTGTAGGAACTCCTGGAAGAAGCTGGAAGCTGAAGCAACTAAGCAGAAGCAATTAGAACCAGCAGCAGAGGCACGGATCTTGGAAACGGTAGAAACACCTAACATTCAAAAGAGACAAGCCCCTAGCCCCCTAGAGTCTGAGTCCGGCAAAAAACTTTGCAAGGGACAACAGAACTTGTGGCAAGAAGTCACCAGAAAAGGGACTTCGAAACAAAAAGCGGAAAAGGCTACTTCGGCACCCGCAGAAAAGCCGAAAGTAGTAACACAACTAGCAAAAAAAGAGAAGAAGAAACCTCCCCGCTCAGAAGCAGTCCTCATAAAACCTGAAAGTGGACAAAGCTATGTAGATGTTTTACGAAACATACGCAGCACAATCCAACAAGACGAAAAGGCAAACGTGAGAGGCATAAGGAAAACCCGATGCGGGGCACTTTTTTGTAGAACTGAGCAGAGGGGAAAAGTTACAACCAGAACTAGTTGAAAAACTAAAGGCTACCGTTAAAAAAACAGCCACGGTAGCCGAGCTAAAGCCTACAGCGACAGGGGAGATACGAGATCTAGACTCACTAACTGTAGAGTCTGAGGTGGCTGAGGCAGTGCGACAAGTCCTTGATAATTCATCAGTGGAGCTGCGTATAAAAGTCACTGCCCCAAACAGTCGAGAGCAAGTAAGGGCCTTTGTAACTTTAGAAAGCCAATTAGCGGAGACGTTGCTGAGCTCAGACATTAAAATTGGTTTTGTCAGGGCTAGGCCCAGGATGTGTCAACCCATCCGCAGATGCTACAGATGCTTCGGGGTCGGCCATCTGCAGACCAACTGCACAGGACCGGACAGAAGCGGTGGTGGCATCTGCATTAGATGTGGTGAATCAGGTCACAAGATGAAAGACTGCAAAAAACCACCAAAGTGCTGCATTTGCACGGATGCGGGGCGTACTTCTGTTGATCACATGCCGGGATCGCAGAAATGCCCAAGCACACGACAAACTACAGCAAAATGTTGAAAATTCTCCAAGGTAATCTACACCGGAGCAAAACGGCAGATGCACTTTTGACACAGATAGTAGCAGAACATGCTATAGATGTAGTGATCATTAGTGAGCAATATAAGCGAAAAGAGAACGGAGTTTGGTTAGAGGACGACACCAAGACTGCGGCCATATGGATCCCAGTAGTAGTAGTCAACAGCCACTAGAAAGCAAGATGGGAAACTGCTACGTCTACGCACGCTTCAGAGAAGTCGCAGTAGTCAGTTGCTACCTAACCCCTAGCGATGACATAAGCACCTTCCAGAATAAACTGGATGCAATCGAGGATCTCCTCGTGGATCGACGGCAGCCCTTCATTGTGGCAAGCGATCTGAATGCACGAGCAGTTGACTGGGGAATGCCCTCTACTAACTCTAGAGGACGAAAAATTATGGATATGGCCGCTAGGTCCGGGTTAGTGGTAGTAAACCGCGGAAGCAAACCCACCTTCCATAGGCCGGGATGTGAAGGCACAATACCTGACGTAACCTTTGCGCCTGCGGAAAAGGAAGGCGGAAATATTAAAACTATTGTTCGCCACCAACAGGCAACAATAGATTTGCAAAAAGAGCTTGACCAAATTGAGCAAGCGCAACAAAATCGAAAAAACGAACACTCAACCTCTACCACTATATACAAACAGATTCCAATTATTAACGAAACTTCTAATACCAGGAATGCAACATTGCCGAAAATCAACCTAAAAAAGCCCCAAAAGAAGTGCCCAGATGACTGCGAGGGACCATTAGGCAGCGTTTATTGCCTATACACGTGCAAACATTGCACGGCAACCAGCGAAGCCGACACCGGTACCCCAACAAGGAAGTAGCCTGTGCAGCCAGCACCGGCATCGTCTGGCGCATCAAGCCAGACCAAGAGACCAGGACAGTGAACCGACAGCACAACATAGTGTGCGCACCAATTAAAATAATAATAGTAATGCACTGCGATGCATAAATAAGTTAATTTTTAAGAAAACCATTGTAAAGCGGAAGCGATAATTGCATTGCCCGCTAGCGTATGGCCCGTGAAGCCATACACCTAATAGTCAGGAAGATCACTGCGATGATCGAGTAGGGAAGATAGGATTGATATATATATAGTAATATATCGGCCTCCTCACATAACGTAATAAATAAGCGACAAGCGCTTCACTTAACAACAAACACTTGCCCCGTTTCTCATAAACTCATATTTCACATAAACGGGCTCATTCACCCTATATCCGCAAGTAGCATAACACTTGCATAAGCACTGCACGTGTAACCAACAGCCACTAGCCCCAAGCGTGAGAACGCCTGATCAGCAATTTTATCCTTAGCTGCCGAAAAGCGTGAGATCGCCTATTCAGCATATTGTCAATAACCAATCAGATTCACTTATACATATCGTCCGATCAAAAGCTCACCACTAAAAGCTCAAAAGCTCTCCAACGCCCCACATATAATAAGCCAACAAACAATTGTAATTTTAGTTCTAATCGAGTTATAAGCCACGGCTCTAACATTGCTGTAATACTTTTAATAAGATAAACTCCGACTGTTCGAATAAAAATAAAGTTATATTTTTTTATAAAAAATAGTTGTCAAACTCATTATTATATATATATATATATATATATATATATATATATATATATATATATATATAAGTTAACACCAGCCAGTGCGCAGCACTGCCTCTCTTCCCCTGCCCCTGCCTCAACATCTAGAATATCTGACCCACGCTTCGACCACTTGACAACGCTTCGACCACTTGACAACGCTTCGACCCAGCTATTGCAACACAGTTGCATTTACGCTGACGCTGTCACCGGAAACCAATGCGCAGTTTCAGCAGCGGCTATTGAAGCCCACTTACGCCGGCGCGCTGCCGCCATGGGTTCAACGACGCCGAGAACCGCTGATGCGACGGCAGCCGAAATAATGCGCTGACGTTGCAGACGCCGCTGTTCCGCTGCTGCTGTTCTGCCACGGGCTTGAGCTCGCCAGGCCTGGAGGAGGAGCTGGCGAGTCGACGACCAGCGAGCTGAAATTTTAGTCTTAGACGAACCACGAAATTATTCAGAACACTTACTAACCCATTCTCTAAATAAACTTTATAACGATTTAATCAGTTGACTTATTATTTGCGAAACTATGTTCTTCTCCCACAGCTCATAGTAAATATTGAACCAAACTGGTCGCCATCGTCGCAAAACGACTATGGCCAAGATAACTGAACCCTGGAATACAACTGTCAGTCATGAAGACGACATTGTAATTCCTTAACTGGCGCCCGAGCAGGGACCGCTTCGATTGTGCGATGTGTCATAAACAATATAATTAGTGCCACAAATCCTCTAAATAAAAGTGTCTAAAAAATATAAAAATTAAAAAGTGGAAAAAGTTTTTTCTTATTGTGCCAATGTTATGCAGACTAAATATAAAACAAGTCAAAAAAAATCAAAAAATTTTTTCGTATATGAAAAAAAAAAAGTGATGGAAAAAAAGAAAAAACACGAAACAAAAACAAAATATACAAGCAATGAAATGTGATAGTGTCATTCGTTTTTTTCTTTTTCGCTACCTTCTTTTGCGCTAGCGCTGCACGCAAGTAAATAATTGTAACAAAACAAGTAAGAAGGCTCTAGTCGAGACTGCTCGACTAGGAGATACCCTGAACCCTCCAAGCTGATATTCTAATCATTCCGCACTTCTTTTATGCACACATATATACACATGCATCCACACGCACGCATAAACCCGCGCTCTGCTTACTGCGCAGTAAGCAGCGACTGCGCTTGGGCTGCGCTGCTGTGTGGGCAATATTATGAGATTTTATTTGTTGAATAATTTCTTTTGTAAACGTATGATCTTAATGAAACTTTCAGAGCGTAAATATAATGTATAAATGTGTGTACATTCCAAAGCACAAGTCTCTAGTACTTGATACACGTTTTTTACGAATTGGAGGCGAAGGGGGCGTGGTATCCAAAATCTGTAAAAAGCAAAATGTGTGTATCCATATAATGCATATACACAGTAAATCTGAAGTCTCTATGTCTAAAAGTGTTCAAATTAGGCTGAAAAAACTATACAAATTTATCGATTATCCTCGATAAAAAAGATATCGAATGAGTTATCGAAAAAATATGATAAACTTGTACTGCGTATGGTATACACGAGTCTACATACAAAATTTCAGCTCTCTAGCTCTTATAACTTCTGAGATCCTTTTGCTCATACGGACGGACGGACGGACGGACGGACGGACGGACGGACGGACGGACGGACAGACGGACGGACAGACGGACAGGGCTAAATCGACTCAGCTCATCGCCCTGATCAAGAATATATATACTTTATGGGGTCTGCCACGCCTCCTTCTGCCTGTTACATACTTTTTCACAAAACCATTATACCCTGATTTCCCATTTTCAATGGGTTCAGGGTATAAAAAGAATGAAACAAGTAAGAAAGCTGTAGTCGAGACTGCTCGACTAGGAAATCCCCTGAACCCTTCGGAGAACTGATATTTCAATAGTTCTCCGCGTCTTTTTGCTTACAAAAAACACACACACACATACATAGGCACATATAGGCACGCACGCATAAAGACGCATGGGCTGCAGTGTGGGCTTCTCATGGAAACTTAATCTTTTAATAACTTTTTTTGTGGATGTACGTTCTTCATGAAACTTTTTGATTATGATTATATCATTACTATGCGTGTATATGCCGACGCTCAAGTCTCTAGTATTTGAAATACGTCTTTTACAAAAGTGAGGGTGAGGGGGTGGATATAGGGGTGGGGGTGAATTATAAAAAAAATCGAAATTCTATAATCTACATATGAGTCTACATTTCAAATTTGGAGACTCTAGCTCAAAAGATGTAGGAGATATAATTTTATAATTGGCTTTCGATAAGGTTTTTCATCGATAAAAAAATAATCGGACAAGTTATCGAAATTATGTGATAAACTCGATATGCGCGTGCTATATACGGACATTTTAAAAAAAAGTTGAAGTCTCTAGCTATTGTATCTTCGGAAATCGACGCGTTCAAACATACGGACAGACGGACGGACGGACGGACGGACAGACAGACGGACAGGGCCAAATCAAATTTTCTCGTCGCCCTGATCAAGAATATATATACTTTGTGGGGTCTGCCACGCCTCCTTCTGCCTGTTACATACATTTTAACAAAACCATTATACCCTGATTTCCCATTGAAAATGGGTTCAGGGTATAAAAAGAGCTGCATAACAACAAGTGTAATATGACGCAATGAAGTGAAGAATTTTTTTCCACTTATATAAAGTAAATTCAAATGTTAAAATAATTAAGAGAATTTGTGAGTGCTGTCGTCATAAAAAATGAAAGAGGCTGTGATAAATGTGTACGCATTCTCTATACTAAGAGATGCGTGGGTTCGATTCCCTTCGCGGCCTGATATGAAAAAATAAAAAAATCGAAAAGCCGACGGCAAATATTTAGTGGGCAGTGCACTTATAATACTTATAATGTGTGATGTCGGGGTTCGACTCCCCGTCGTGCGGTGACATTCGAGCTGAATTATTAAAAAATTTTCATGAAATAGTGCAGTTGAGATGGTCATGGCTAAAAAATATTAGTGGGCATTGTATATTCGATGTCGGGGTTCGACTCCCCGCCATTCGACCACCAAACTGATAAAGACGACACATCTTGCGATCGATAGTGGTCTCAGTTCTAGTATAAGAGATAACCACTGTGGCAGCTTCGACCTGCAAGTGGCATTTGTAGTAATAAGAGATAACCACTGTGGCAGCTACGAACTGCAAGTGGCATTTTTAGCAAAAAACAAAGAAAAAGAAAAAAACAACAAAAACAAAGTGCTGTGAGTGCAATTGTGTTTCATGTGAATAAAAGTGTGTGGTGATGTGCTGTGTGCCATTGGAAAGGCCTTGCAATAAAAAAAAATGAAATTAAAAAGAGACATTGCGTTTGGCTGCCCAACGGTTCGTGGAATCGTCCTTACCCCAGTAGGGGTAAAAGTCTGATATGACACTAAAGAATACCCTATAAAAAAAAATAAAATTTAAAATCTCAAAATACAACGAAAAAGTAAATAAATAAAAGTAAAAAATAAAGTTGAAGAAAATAATAATAAAATTAATTAAAAAAAAAAAAAAAAAATATTTTTTATTTTTTTTTTCGATTGAAACCTTATTTTGATATTTTACTAATCGAACTTTATATCTTCAACAGATCTGAGAATATAAACTCAAAACAAACACACAAAACAATCCTCATACGCACATTTAAGAATTAAGACCACATCAACACTGGGTAAGTGACGCACTGTCTCCTCTTGGCCATAAATAAAAAAAAAAAAAAACAAGTAAGAAAGCTCTAGTCGAGACTGCTCGACTAGGAAATCCCCTGAACCCTTCGGAGAACTGGTATTTCAATAATTCTTCGCGTCTTTCTGCTTACAAAAAACACACACACACACATGCATAGACTGGGCTGCAGTGTGGGCTTACCATGGGAATTTAATTGTTTAATAACTTTTTTTGTGGATGTACGTTCTTCATGAAACTTTTAGATTGTGATTATATCATTACTATGCGTGTATATGTTGAAGCTCAAGTCTCTAGTATTTGAAATACGCCTTTTACAAAGGTGAGGGTGAGGGGGTGGATATAGGGGTGGGGGTGAATTATAAAAAAAAACGAAATTCTATAATCTACATATGAGTCTACATTTCAAATTTGGAGACTCTAGCTTAAAAGATGTGTGAGATATAATTTTATAATTGACTTTCGATAAGGTTTTTCATCGATAAAAAAATAATCGGACAAGTTATCGAAATGTGATAAACTCGATATGCGCGTGCTATATACGGACATTTTAAAAAAAAGTTGAAGTCTCTAGCTAGTGTATCTTCGGAAATCGACGCGTTCAAACATACGGACAGACGGACGGACGGACGGACGGACGGACGGACAGACAGACGGACAGGGCCAAATCAACTTTTCTCGTCGCCCTGATCAAGAATATATATACTTTGTGGGGTCTGTCACGCCTCCTTCTCCCTGTTACATACTTTTAACAAAACCATTATACCCTGATTTCCCATTGAAAATGGGTTCAGGGTATAAAAACAGAATAACAATAAAGAAAGAAAACAAACAAAACAAATTATTATTTTCGCATCATATTATTGTATCTCATATTATTGTATCTTTGTTGTCTTGATCTTAATTTGAATAAAAAAACAAGTAAGAACGTTGCAGTCGGGCGTTACCGACTGCGGGATACTCATTCACATCCCATCAGCAATTTAGTAGCCAAGTTTAGCTCTAGTACTGCAGAAAATGCAGTTTTTCTCGATTTGCCACGCCCCTAGTGGACGTAGACATCTCATTTTTGGCCAGATCATAGAACGAGCTAAGAGTAGTCTAACTGTAAAGTTTGGATGCTTACGCTCCAAAAATGTGAAAATTACAGGGTATTTTTCGATATGCCACGCCCCCAAAGAGGCGTAAAAATTATTTTTGGGGAATCGATAGAGGAGGTTACCAGTAACACAACTATCCAAATTTGAAGCTTCTAGCTCTTATACTTTAGGAGATATAAACTTTTGCGGTTTGTCACGCCCCCTTTGGGCGAAGATATATCCACCATAGCTTGTTGGACTTGGGTAGTCAACCTGCGTATATATACCAAATTTCAGGTCTCTACCATCAATAATGCCTAAAATATAGCAAAATCGGGAAAATCACTATATCTTCAGGTCCGATTTGCCACGCCCCTAGTCGGCGTAGTCATATAAAATGATAACATTAGCTCACATGCAAAATTTCAACGTTCTAGCTTTAAAACTCTAGGAGATACAGTTTTATCCGATTTGCCACGCCCCCAATGGGCGGAGATATATCCGCCATAGCTTGTTGAACTTGGGTGGTCAACGCGGACCTACATACCAAATTTCAGCTTTCTAGCTCTTCAACTAACATGATTTCTGGAATATCGGAAAATGCATTTTCCGATTTGCCACGCCCCTAGTGGGCGGATCGGGAAAATTTTAACACTTTATAAATGGGAGCTATACACAAGTATGTGTTCCAAATTTCAAGTCTCTAGCTTCAATAGCGCCGAAAAAAGTTGCGTTCATACGGACAGACGGACAGACGGACGGACAAGACGGACATTGCACAAAACCAATATACTCAATTCACTTTCGTGAATGAGTATAATAATAATGTCCGTGTCCGAGAGGGAATTGTCCGAAATGAGGAAGTCTCTAGGTAGATTCGAGGCAACTTTATCGTTGATCACGAATCAGAACGCCGCGCAGAGGGAGGAATTGAATGAAGCTTTGGCTAAAATCAACTCCTTGGAGGGCGACCTTGCCAGGGAACGCGAATCCCGCAACCCCACGGTTGAGGAGCCGCGGCCTTTAGTTCGTCCTCGCAACATCTTTGACCTAGCGGAATGTAATAAGATTCCGGAATGTGTGAAGGATTTACAAACCTTCGAAGGAGGCATATCTGAGTTCGAGTCTTGGGCCAACAGGATCGATAGTATCCTTGCAGATTATGAGTTGATAAGGGACAAACCTCAGTATAGGGCCATAATAACCTATATTAGGCAGAAGGTGAAAGGTCCAGCAGATAAGGCTCTTACATCTTACGGAGTACAGGACGATGACTGGCCAGAGATGAAGCGCGTACTAGCACTGCACTATGCAGATAAACGCGATCTGAGCACGCTAGAATTTCAATTGGGCAAGATGTTCCAGGGCACCATGAGTGTAGAAGATTTCTTTAATAAGGTGAACGGCCACTTCTCTTTGATAATGGGCAAGTTAAGAAATGGCCCATACACGGGTGAAGTTTCGTCCGCTTTAACGGATATTTACAGAAAGAAAGCTCTAGATGCCTTCATAGGTGGGTTGAATGGCGACCTGCCTAGATTCCTGATGGTCCATAGGCCAAAAGATCTGCCGGAGGCTTATTCATTGTGCAATGAATTGCAAAATGTTTGTATGAGAGCTGGGCCAGCATTTGCATCGAGGAATGTTTTCCCCGGAAATCCAAGACCGGTGGGTCCGGCACCACACAATTCGACTTTTCGTCATCCTCGCCCTTTTCTGAATTCAGGTAATGCTGGTTATGTAACACAGCAGCAAGGCTACGTGAACAATAATACCCCTCCTCGACCACCATTCACTCCGAGATACGGAATACAACCAACCAGACCTGCACTGAAAATGGAATCTAATCAGTCTGAGCATTTGGCACAGCTAGATGAGGGGCAGGTAAATTTTATGACGAACGCCTCTCTAGCGTACCATATATAGAGTATGGTACGCGTGATGGGGCTAAGCTGCAGTTTCTGATAGACACTGGAGCCCAGAGTATTTGCCCAAAGTGGCCACCGGGTGTACCGACTTGTCAAAACCATTTCTAGTACACTCCGCGGGTGGCAGTATCACCATTAGACAACACCTGACAGGCTCTTTTTTCAATTCAATAGGTAATAGTACTCCCCTTACTTTTTATGTACTTCCGGGTTTGCAGTCGTTTGACGGGATTATAGTCTTAGAGAGTTAAACGCAGTCATAGATAGAAAACGGGATCTTCTCACGATAGATCCGGGGGTGAAGATTCCGTTGTTTGCCAAGAGATCGCGATCCGTAAATATCCTACTAGATGACATACACTCAGACGAAATACGAAAGGCACTTGACCTTCTACTAGAAGAATTTGCGGACGTATTCCAGCCTCTCACTCCAGGCCGCACGGTCAAGACAACAGTGAGAGCGGAAATACGTACCACGACTCAGGAGCCTATTTACTCCAAGATTTACCCGTACCCAGCGTATATGAGTGAAGAAGTAGAGAGACAGATTAAAAAGTTGGAGAAAGAAGGAATAATCCGACCATCTAAGAGCCCTTATAATTCTCCAATTTGGGTAGTTCCCAAGAAGCCGAAACCTAACGGAGAGAAACAGTATCGCATGGTGGTTGATTTCAAACGCCTTAATGCGGTAACTATACCTGACACGTATCCCATACCTGACATTACGTCAACTTTAGCCAGTCTCGGCGCGGCAAAGTATTTCACGACACTTGACCTGACTTCAGGATTTCATCAAGTACTAATGAAAGAAACCGATATGCAGAAGACGGCATTCTCGACTCTGAATGGCAAATATGAGTTTACTCGATTGCCTTTCGGCCTGCGGAATGCCGCCGCCATATTTCAGCGCATGATCGACGATGTGCTCAGGCCATTTATTGGTAAAATATGCTACGTTTATGTAGACGATATAATCGTCTTCAGCGATAGCTATGAAAATCACTGGGAACACTTGCGACAGATTTTCAAAACACTTCGTGAAGTGGAATTGAAAGTTAACCTCGAGAAGACACATTTCTTGTCTACTCAAGTGGAGTTCTTAGGTTACATTGTCACCTCCGACGGTATAAGACCGGATGCCAAGAAAGTTGAAGCTATTCAGAAATTGGCCCCGCCTTCTAACGTCAAAGAACTAAAGAGTTTTCTTGCTATGACTTCTTACTACAGGAAGTTTATTCAAGACTACGCAAAGATCGCAAAGCCCCTAACCAACCTGACAAGAGGCGAAGGCGCAGGAGTCAAAGCCTCACAATCGAAAAAGGTTCCCATCGAACTTGATGAGTCATGTTTGAAGGCGTTTGAAGAGTTAAAAACTCTACTCTCATCTTCAGAGGTTTTAGCTTTCCCTGACTTTCATAAACCGTTCCATCTGACTACCGATGCATCCGAGTATGCATTGGGTGCAGTCTTGTCTCAAGTCCAAGATGGGAAAGATAGGCCAATAGCGTACATTTCTAGGTCGTTAAATAAAACTGAAGAAAACTACGCCGCCAACGAGAAAGAGATGCTGGCAATTATATGGGCCTTAGATAACCTACGCTCGTACCTTTATGGAGCTGGTTCCATTAAAATATTCACAGACCATCAGCCCCTTACATACTCTCTCGGGAATAGGAACTACAATGCTAAATTGAAAAGGTGGAAGGCGCGAATCGAGGAGTACAATTGCGAGTTACTTTATAAACCTGGGAAGTCTAACGTAGTGGCGGACGCACTTTCTCGCCTCCCACTTCAGTTAAACGCACTAGATACAGATTCCGTAGCTACGGTGCATAGCGCGCTCCAAGACGCGACAGACCTCGCACCTCATGTAGAAGCTCCTATCAACGTCTTTAGAAATCAAATAATCTTCGACTCCGATGCGAGTACTTATTCTCTTGAAACGCCATTTCCCGGCTATACTAGACATATTATTCCTTTAAATGATGACACAAGACGATCTTTGAGAGCGATACTGAAGGAGCGTTTACGTCCCACAGTCATTAATGGAGTAAAGATTCCCGACGATTACCTACAGTCTTTTCAAGAATGTTACAAAGAGACATTTTCCCTTTTTAAAATTAGAATAGCGCAAAGGCTCGTCAAAGACATCGTTGACGAAAATGAAATTATGCTGGCTATAGAGCGGGAGCATTCCCGAGCTCATAGGAATGCGAGAGAGGTCAGACTGCAATTATTATTTATTATTAGACAGCTGTTACTTCTTGAAAATGGCTAGTCGTATTAGGGCCTTCACGGCCACTTGCCAGATTTGCAAGTATCAAAAGCATGACCGACATCCAAGCAAGCCATTCCTGCAGCCTACGCCTATACCGACTCGTCCATGTGAAATATTGCACATAGACATCTTCATGTTAGAAGGGAAGAAATATCTTAGTTGCTTGGATAAATTTTCCAAGTTTGCTAAGCTTTTCCCTCTAGAGTCGAAATCGGCACTACATTTGCGTGAAGAACTGGTTAAGGTTCTACATTACTTCTCGGTACCAAAGACAATGGTGTCCGACAGCGTTTGAAAATGCTCTGCTATTTCGTAGCATTTCGTTGAGCTCTCGCTACCGCTCTCATTTTTGACGAGAGCCGTAGCAGAGTTGTAGCCTAACAATAAAAAGTTTGTGCTCTGCTATGCTCTCAGTTTCGTCTCGTCAAAAACTACAGCAGTAGCGAGTAGCACAAAAATAACTGATGTGCTACGCTCTGCCGTAGCGGTAGCTGAACACAGATAGCGAAAGCGATAGGTGAAAACAGCGAACGAGATGAAATCATAGCGAGATGAAAACGGAGCGAGATGAAAACAGAGCGAGATGAAAACAGAGCGATATGAAAACAGAGCGAGATGAGAGTAGGACAAACAGCAGATTTTTTTTGTTTGCTTTTACTGCAATTTTTGGTCGGTTTTCGAAATGCACCGTTACTTTTTTCATTTTGCTTTGTGGTAGAGAGAAAATTTGACACTTTTTCATTTTGCTTTGTGGTAGAGAGAAAATTTGGCAAAATTTTAAAAAAAGATCGTGTTTTTAATTTAAAAAAGCATTTATTGTTGCACGAAATACAAATCGATGATAAAGGAAGTGAGATTAGTGATTCTGTTGCCACTTCTAAAAATTTAAAACATCAACTAGTAAAAGTGAAAATTAACAGAAAAACATTAATTCGGTCATATATTGGCCTTGTAACTGAAGAAAGCGTGCCATTCCATGTGCTTAATTCAATTAATATGCGCAAGGAAAGGAAAGGAAATTATTTCTGTTTTAGAAAAGTACGAAATATCTCTGGGCCAAATCGTATCAATAACATCGGATAATGGGGCCAATATGTTAAAGACTTCAAAAATTTTGTCACAAATGTACACAAGCGATGAAGATTTGGACGAAACTTTTATTGAGCAAAAGAATATTGAGTACATAAGACAAATTCATAATTTTGAAAAAAATGAAAACATGTTTGTGACTGATATACAAATATGCCGATGTGCAGCCCACACTGCACAGCTTTGTGCACTTGATGTTACCAAACACGCAGTTATAAAGAAGTGTTTATTTCAATGCCGCAACCTTACAAAATACATCCGAAAGTCTTCAAACGGCTACCGTGATTTATTTGAACTTAAAAATTTTAAATTACCTCAATTGGATTGTGCTACAAGATGGGGATCAACCTTCAACATGGTTGAAAAACTTCACAACGCAAAAAGTATATTGGATATAATCGAATCTGTGGAAAATCAGACAGAAGAAGAAAATTTTGAAGCAAATGACGCTTTATGGGATTTTATGGAGTCATATATCACTAGTATGGCTCCACTACAAAAGGCAATAGTTCAGTTCCAAGCAGAGCAGTTGCATTATGGAAATTTTTATGCTGTTTGGCTAACTTGCAAACTAGCCACTAATCAGATTTTATCGAAAAACTCTTCAAATAATGATTCACTAATTTCTATAATTGCAAGCAATCTTCTTCAAAGTATGGAAGCACGAACCAAAACATTAGTGTCAAACGTGGGCTTCGACGCTTGCCTTTATTTGGACCCCAGATTCCATAATATTATAGATAATTCCCAAAAAGAAAGAGCAATCGATTTTTTAAAGACATTGTGGGAAAAAATTAAAATTTTCGGTTCCAATCCCAGTATAACATACTCAAATAATTCATTGGATACAGACGCTGGACACACCAAAGACAATAATTTCGAGCTGTTAGACGATTTTTTAAGTGCCAGTATGGTTGTTCCAAATGAGTCAACTAATGTCCATGCAAAGATTGAAACACTAAAGTTACCAGTGATGAAGGCGAATACAGATGTTTTATGTTTCTGGAAATACAAAAAGTCAACCGATCCCGAACTTTACGCCCTAAGCAAAGTATGTTTTGCTATACCGCCAACTCAAGTAAGTATTTCGGTTTTAATAAATACAAAAATACAAAGCTAAAAACAATATATACATTTCTTTACAATTGCAGGTTACAATAGAGAGAGCGTTTTCCTCGTTGAAACTGGTGCTGTCCGATAATCGAAATCGATTAAGTCATGAGACTTTGGAGAACATACTTTTAGTTAGGCTTAATTCGAATCATTTAGATAGTGCTATAGAGAATTTAAGTTTATTTGAAAATGAAGATTAGTATATGTTTATTTACTTTAATTTCTAATTTCGTTACTGAAATAGGTTTTTTTTTTAAATTTTTTATTTTTTTTTTTAATGTCTTTATTTGAAAATGAATATAAATAAAGATTTTGAGTATAATTTCTAATTTAGTAACTGAAAAAATGTTTTTTATTATTTGATTTCTGTAACTACACAATTTATCCCTACGTTAATTTGACATCAATCAAAAATTGAAGTAAAAATAAACACAAAACAAAATGCGGCTGCTCAAATCGCTCCCATTTGCCAGATCTGACGGCAAAAAATCTAAAATGACAGCCCTGCTCATATCGCTCTCGCACATTTGTTTTACTCTCATCTCGCTATGTTTTCATCTCGCTCTGTTTTCATCTCGCTCCGTTTTCATCTCGCTATGATTTCATCTCGTTCGCTGTTTTCAGCTATCGCTTTCGCTATCTGTGTTCAGCTACCGCTACGGCAGAGCGTAGCACATCAGTTGTTTTTGTGCTACTCGCTACTGCTGTAGTTTTTGACGAGACGAAACTGAGAGCATAGCAGAGCACAAACTTTTTATTGTTAGGCTACAACTCTGCTACGGCTCTCGTCAAAAATGAGAGCGGTAGCGAGAGCATAGCACAATTTTTATTGCTATTGCTGCTATAGAGTAGTTTTTGCAAACGCTGGTGTCCGACAATGAACGGGGTCTACTATGCCCTACAGTCTTGAATTTCCTCAAAACCTTGGGCATCCAAGTCTACTACGCACCTTCACAAAAAAGTGAGGTTAACGGTCAAGTAGAGAGATTTCATTCCACATTCCTGGAAATCTATCGTTGCCTCAAGCAAGAATATCCAACCTGTACGGTCAGTGAACTTGCTGATATTTCGGTCGATAGATATAATAACTCAATTCACTCTGTCACTCAGAGGAAACCTACTGACGTTTTTTTCAATCGAGCCGCTACCATGGACCTACAGAAGCTTTTAGAAATAAAGCATAGGGAATATGAGGATATCCGGGGCTTGCTACAACATAAGCAAGAGACATCGAATAACAACAAGAACAAGAATAGGTCCACACCAGTTCAATATCAGCCTGGACAAGAGATATTTGTAAGAAACAATCAGATAAAAAGCAAAGACAAAAAGCGTTTTAACAAGGAAGTAGTCGTACAAGATAACAGAGTTACAGTAAAGACGCGAACAGGTAAATTTTTTCATAAGTCCCACGTGAAAAAGTGAGGACTCTTACAAAAGTAACGTTACTGTATTCTTTTCTTATTCTTCTTTTCTTATGCCGAGCGGAGGACACTGTGTCCTTATCAAACACTCACACCCACACGTTTCATATACACATGTTTGCCTTTTTCCAAATAAAAACTACATTATTTGATTGTCAATTTCATTTAGATTTAAGAAAAATTGTTAGCATTAAACAAAAACTTTTATTGTATTACTAACCCAAGAATTGTTAGCTTTAAGAAGAAAACTTTTTTCGTATTACTAACCCAATATTCAACATTAGCATCTCATTATTATCATTACTACTACTAACATCAACTCGGGCGATTCGAATGTTTAAATACGACGGCCCACTGGTAACGTTAAAACAAGGCAGCGGGTGGAGAGTTGACGGGTATTTCAACTTGATCCACATGGTCAACTTGGAGGAGATAGAAACTGCTATAGAAGCAACGAGGAATGAGGCGCGGGAATTGAACGCGGGACAGATCCGAGTCCTAGCGTTCCACCATATGGAGCAGATGCTCTCGAACTGAGCTGAGCTTGCCAGTTTGCGAAGGCGGGCCTAGTAAACAGCAATTTACTAGACGAGGCGGAGATACGAGCGCTACTCAAGGAGATGGACTCTTTGCCGTATCAGAGTGCCGTAGAAGCCACGGAGTTCGCGAAGCCTATCATCGTAACAAATGGCACCGCGCTACTCTATGTATTGGCGCTGCCAAAGGTGGTCGCTAAAGAATACCAGATGTTGGTCATCCGACCAGCGATCCGCGCAAACAGGCACATCGACGTTAACTTCGGAAAGTTGCTGGTGGCCCCAGACGAGACGTTCGCTATAACTAAGGACTGCCTTACAATAGGCAACACCAGTGTTTGTGCGGAAGAGCACCTGACGCCGTTGAGCGAATCGGACTGTATCCCTAGAACATTGAAGGGAGGAAACGCCGAGTGCCACTACGTGACATCCAGTCGACGCGTGGTAGAGCTACTGGAAGACGGAACCCTGTTCTTTACAAACTACAATGGAACTATTTACACAGAGGGACAGAGCTACAGCCTCGATGGGACGTATCTTGTCCAGTTCGCAAACGAGACGGTAACGGCGGACAACAAAACGTTCAGGAGCCACTCGCACACGCGCCTGATAGCCATGCCCACTGTGGTCACGAATCTAACAAATTTGGGCTACCACCTCAACCTGGAGCTGATACACGGGTTAAGTACAAAGAACTTGAACCTACTCCAAGTAATGCGAAGAAGGCTAACAATATCTTCAACTACGGAAATCGTTACGATTTTTGTAGTGATATTTGCTATCTTCATATTTTGGAGAAAAGTCACTCACCTACAGGCATCTCCAGAAACCGACAAAGACGTGGAATCCAATGCTACTCAAACGGAGGACATCGCTACAACCGCCCATAAAGGTGCTTGATCTGCGGGACGCAGATATTTAAGGGGGAGGAGTTAACACCAGCCAGTGCGCAGCACTGCCTCTCTTCCCCTGCCCCTGCCCCAACATCTAGAATATCTGACCCACGCTTCGACCACTTGACAACGCTTCGACAGAATTCTTATGTAAACTTTATGTATTTTAGGCTAAGACTTTATTTTAATAAAATACGGAGAGCATTCGCTGTCCAGATTTCAATCATTAAAGACATTGTATTTCTTTTTACAACATGGCGACCGTGACAGGACATCAGCGTCCATAATCATCTATAAATTCTTGTGTTGCTTCGTAGTGCAGAGTGAAAAACGTCAGGAAATTTGAAGTTTGCCATTACCCCATACAGCTGAGAAAATTCATTGAATATTATCAAAATGCCTGAAAGAAAAGTTGAGAATCAAGGTTTGACCTCAGCAGCGAATAGATCGACCATGTCAACATGGAAAAGGAATTCTATATATATTTTTAAGGAAACAACGACCACTCTGATAGTTAAGAGCTATATCCAGGCGAAAGATGGAAAACCAATAGGTGGTGAAAATATAATAGCAATGTATCCAGGGGACAATCATACAACGAAAGAATTTCTAGATCAGTTTGACCGATGTCACATTGTTGAAGGAAAGAATGGATTACTTGGTTTGGCCGATTCATATATCGGATTGACTATTAAAGACGGAAAAGTTTCAGGTGGAGAAATAATGCGTAATAGATTTGAATACAGTTATAGACAAGGGTCGTCTGAAGCTGAACCACTTGGAGATTCAAATGCACCATCGGATAATAAAAAGAAAATAAGAATTGGATTAGTTAAATTACAAGAAATGAGCTCATTAGAAAATGTAGAAGTAGAGTTGGAAAACTGTTGGAAAGTGTTCGGAATGGTAGGAATGATGCCTAAAATGCCTAAAATGAATAACGCACGCCAAAAAATATCAAATGAAGTTGATGTCGTAGTTGAATCACCCGCGATGGGGAACAAGTTAGATGGACCTAAAAACAGCGAGACCATAGAAGGAGAAGATGAGTTGACTGAATTGCCAGGATGTTCATCATCACAAGTGTTGAAGAATTTGGTCTTACCTTTAGATTACACAGCACTGCCAAAAATACCCAGAGGATCAATTGACGATTTAGAAACATTAGGACTACAAGAAGTATATGTATCAGATGAGGTTTGGAACATGAATCGAACGGAATTATTAAAGAACGTATATAAAATATTTACACAAATGGGATGGGTAGACTGGTCTAAGCTTTTTATATGCGACACTGTTTATATAAGTGAAGGAGGTGGTGAAGAATATTGGGCACTCTCTGTTAAAGGCGCTCTACGTAATATTACAAAGAAAGGAGGAAAATATGTTATTATGACAGACACTGCAGGACAACAAGTTCTTTTCGGTCTCTTTAGACCACTCAACCTAGATTAAAAAACGTTTATTATGAATATTACATCGAATCATGTTTTATTTTATTTTATTTCATTCTATTGCATTTATTTTATTTTATTTTTTATCTTATTTTGTAAAAGTATCCTATTATTCATGTATCTTAAATAATCTCAAAGCATATAATGGAAATGGAATTCTGAGAAGAATTCATTGCTTTATCTTTATTTTTCTGACGATAGGTCCGTATCGTATATACATACTCATGTGTATATGTTAGACACTCCAACAAGAATCGTGTACAAAATATAGAAGCCTGTGCAGACCTCGAATAACAACAAGAACAAGAATAGGTCCACACCAGTTCAATATCAGCCCGGACAAGAGATATTTGTAAGAAACAATCAGATAAAAAGCAAAGACAAAAAGCGTTTTAACAAGGAAGTAGTCGTACAAGATAACAGAGTTACAGTAAAGACGCGAACAGGTAAATTTTTTCATAAGTCCCACGTGAAAAAGTGAGGACTCTTACAAAAGTAACGTTACTGTATTCTTTTCTTATTCTTCTTTTCTTATGCCGAGCGGAGGACACTGTGTCCTTATCAAACACTCACACCCACACGTTTCATATACACATGTTTGCCTTTTTCCAAATAAAAACTACATTATTTGATTGTCAATTTCATTTAGATTTAAGAAAAATTGTTAGCATTAAACAAAAACTTTTATTGTATTACTAACCCAAGAATTGTTAGCTTTAAGAAGAAAACTTTTTTCGTATTACTAACCCAATATTCAACATTAGCATCTCATTATTATCATTACTACTACTAACATCAACTCGGGCGATTCGAATGTTTAAATACGACGGCCCACTGGTAACGTTAAAACAAGGCAGCGGGTGGAGAGTTGACGGGTATTTCAACTTGATCCACATGGTCAACTTGGAGGAGATAGAAACTGCTATAGAAGCAACGAGGAATGAGGCGCGGGAATTGAACGCGGGACAGATCCGAGTCCTAGCGTTCCACCATATGGAGCAGGCACAGCAGATGCTCTCGAAGCTATCGAGAGTAAGGAAGGCCCGGTCAATTGACTGGCTTGGATCGGCGTGGAAATGGATTGCAGGATCGCCGGACGCTTCAGACTGGAACGCTATCCTCAACGTGCGGGATAGTCTCGTGGAAAACAACAATCAGCAATATAAAATCAACGACAAGCTCTTCGAGACATCACGGAAATCCCTGGAGGCGCTCAACACGATGATCGAGAGGGTCAACACTATCGACAACAACGATCAAGCTGCCATGATTGTTTTACATAAGGCAATGTTACTGGAGAGTCAAGTGGGTGAACTGAGCAGAGCTTGCCAGTTTGCGAAGGCGGGCCTAGTAAACAGCAATTTACTAGACGAGGCGGAGATACGAGCGCTACTCAAGGAGATGGACTCTTTGCCGTATCAGAGTGCCGTAGAAGCCACGGAGTTCGCGAAGCCTATCATCGTAACAAATGGCACCGCGCTACTCTATGTATTGGCGCTGCCAAAGGTGGTCGCTAAAGAATACCAGATGTTGGTCATCCGACCAGCGATCCGCGCAAACAGGCACATCGACGTTAACTTCGGAAAGTTGCTGGTGGCCCCAGACGAGACGTTCGCTATAACTAAGGACTGCCTTACAATAGGCAACACCAGTGTTTGTGCGGAAGAGCACCTGACGCCGTTGAGCGAATCGGACTGTATCCCTAGAACATTGAAGGGAGGAAACGCCGAGTGCCACTACGTGACATCCAGTCGACGCGTGGTAGAGCTACTGGAAGACGGAACCCTGTTCTTTACAAACTACAATGGAACTATTTACACAGAGGGACAGAGCTACAGCCTCGATGGGACGTATCTTGTCCAGTTCGCAAACGAGACGGTAACGGCGGACAACAAAACGTTCAGGAGCCACTCGCACACGCGCCTGATAGCCATGCCCACTGTGGTCACGAATCTAACAAATTTGGGCTACCACCTCAACCTGGAGCTGATACACGGGTTAAGTACAAAGAACTTGAACCTACTCCAAGTAATGCGAAGAAGGCTAACAATATCTTCAACTACGGAAATCGTTACGATTTTTGTAGTGATATTTGCTATCTTCATATTTTGGAGAAAAGTCACTCACCTACAGGCATCTCCAGAAACCGACAAAGACGTGGAATCCAATGCTACTCAAACGGAGGACATCGCTACAACCGCCCATAAAGGTGCTTGATCTGCGGGACGCAGATATTTAAGGGGGGAGGAGTTAACACCAGCCAGTGCGCAGCACTGCCTCTCTTCCCCTGCCCCTGCCCCAACATCTAGAATATCTGACCCACGCTTCGACCACTTGACAACGCTTCGACAGAATTCTTATGTAAACTTTATGTATTTTAGGCTAAGACTTTATTTTAATAAAATACGGAGAGCATTCGCTGTCCAGATTTCAATCATTAAAGACATTGTATTTCTTTTTACAACATGGCGACCGTGACAGGACATCAGCGTCCATAATCATCTATAAATTCTTGTGTTGCTTCGTAGTGCAGAGTGAAAAACGTCAGGAAATTTGAAGTTTGCCATTACCCCATACAGCTGAGAAAATTCATTGAATATTATCAAAATGCCTGAAAGAAAAGTTGAGAATCAAGGTTTGACCTCAGCAGCGAATAGATCGACCATGTCAACATGGAAAAGGAATTCTATATATATTTTTAAGGAAACAACGACCACTCTGATAGTTAAGAGCTATATCCAGGCGAAAGATGGAAAACCAATAGGTGGTGAAAATATAATAGCAATGTATCCAGGGGACAATCATACAACGAAAGGATTTCTAGATCAGTTTGACCGATGTCACATTGTTGAAGGAAAGAATGGATTACTTGGTTTGGCCGATTCATATATCGGATTGACTATTAAAGACGGAAAAGTTTCAGGTGGAGAAATAATGCGTAATAGATTTGAATACAGTTATAGACAAGGGTCGTCGGAAGCTGAACCACTTGGAGATTCAAATGCACCTTCGGATAATAAAAAGAAAATAAGAATTGGATTAGTTAAATTACAAGAAATGAGCTCATTAGAAAATGTAGAAGTAGAGTTGGAAAACTGTTGGAAAGTGTTCGGAATGGTAGGAATGATGCCTAAAATGCCTAAAATGAATAACGCACGCCAAAAAATATCAAATGAAGTTGATGTCGTAGTTGAATCACCCGCGATGGGGAACAAGTTAGATGGACCTAAAAACAGCGAGACCATAGAAGGAGAAGATGAGTTGACTGAATTGCCAGGATGTTCATCATCACAAGTGTTGAAGAATTTGGTCTTACCTTTAGATTACACAGCACTGCCAAAAATACCCAGAGGATCAATTGACGATTTAGAAACATTAGGACTACAAGAAGTATATGTATCAGATGAGGTTTGGAACATGAATCGAACGGAATTATTAAAGAACGTATATAAAATATTTACACAAATGGGATGGGTAGACTGGTCTAAGCTTTTTATATGCGACACTGTTTATATAAGTGAAGGAGGTGGTGAAGAATATTGGGCACTCTCTGTTAAAGGCGCTCTACGTAATATTACAAAGAAAGGAGGAAAATATGTTATTATGACAGACACTGCAGGACAACAAGTTCTTTTCGGTCTCTTTAGACCACTCAACCTAGATTAAAAAACGTTTATTATGAATATTACATCGAATCATGTTTTATTTTATTTTATTTCATTCTATTGCATTTATTTTATTTTATTTTGTATCTTATTTTGTAAAAGTATCCTATTATTCATGTATCTTAAATAATCTCAAAGCATATAATGGAAATGGAATTCTGAGAAGAATTCATTGCTTTATCTTTATTTTTCTGACGATAGGTCCGTATCGTATATACATACTCATGTGTATATGTTAGACACTCCAACAAGAATCGTGTACAAAATATAGAAGCCTGTGCAGACCTCGAATAACAACAAGAACAAGAATAGGTCCACACCAGTTCAATATCAGCCCGGACAAGAGATATTTGTAAGAAACAATCAGATAAAAAGCAAAGACAAAAAGCGTTTTAACAAGGAAGTAGTCGTACAAGATAACAGAGTTACAGTAAAGACGCGAACAGGTAAATTTTTTCATAAGTCCCACGTGAAAAAGTGAGGACTCTTACAAAAGTAACGTTACTGTATTCTTTTCTTATTCTTCTTTTCTTATGCCGAGCGGAGGACACTGTGTCCTTATCAAACACTCACACCCACACGTTTCATATACACATGTTTGCCTTTTTCCAAATAAAAACTACATTATTTGATTGTCAATTTCATTTAGATTTAAGAAAAATTGTTAGCATTAAACAAAAACTTTTATTGTATTACTAACCCAAGAATTGTTAGCTTTAAGAAGAAAACTTTTTTCGTATTACTAACCCAATATTCAACATTAGCATCTCATTATTATCATTACTACTACTAACATCAACTCGGGCGATTCGAATGTTTAAATACGACGGCCCACTGGTAACGTTAAAACAAGGCAGCGGGTGGAGAGTTGACGGGTATTTCAACTTGATCCACATGGTCAACTTGGAGGAGATAGAAACTGCTATAGAAGCAACGAGGAATGAGGCGCGGGAATTGAACGCGGGACAGATCCGAGTCCTAGCGTTCCACCATATGGAGCAGGCACAGCAGATGCTCTCGAAGCTATCGAGAGTAAGGAAGGCCCGGTCAATTGACTGGCTTGGATCGGCGTGGAAATGGATTGCAGGATCGCCGGACGCTTCAGACTGGAACGCTATCCTCAACGTGCGGGATAGTCTCGTGGAAAACAACAATCAGCAATATAAAATCAACGACAAGCTCTTCGAGACATCACGGAAATCCCTGGAGGCGCTCAACACGATGATCGAGAGGGTCAACACTATCGACAACAACGATCAAGCTGCCATGATTGTTTTACATAAGGCAATGTTACTGGAGAGTCAAGTGGGTGAACTGAGCAGAGCTTGCCAGTTTGCGAAGGCGGGCCTAGTAAACAGCAATTTACTAGACGAGGCGGAGATACGAGCGCTACTCAAGGAGATGGACTCTTTGCCGTATCAGAGTGCCGTAGAAGCCACGGAGTTCGCGAAGCCTATCATCGTAACAAATGGCACCGCGCTACTCTATGTATTGGCGCTGCCAAAGGTGGTCGCTAAAGAATACCAGATGTTGGTCATCCGACCAGCGATCCGCGCAAACAGGCACATCGACGTTAACTTCGGAAAGTTGCTGGTGGCCCCAGACGAGACGTTCGCTATAACTAAGGACTGCCTTACAATAGGCAACACCAGTGTTTGTGCGGAAGAGCACCTGACGCCGTTGAGCGAATCGGACTGTATCCCTAGAACATTGAAGGGAGGAAACGCCGAGTGCCACTACGTGACATCCAGTCGACGCGTGGTAGAGCTACTGGAAGACGGAACCCTGTTCTTTACAAACTACAATGGAACTATTTACACAGAGGGACAGAGCTACAGCCTCGATGGGACGTATCTTGTCCAGTTCGCAAACGAGACGGTAACGGCGGACAACAAAACGTTCAGGAGCCACTCGCACACGCGCCTGATAGCCATGCCCACTGTGGTCACGAATCTAACAAATTTGGGCTACCACCTCAACCTGGAGCTGATACACGGGTTAAGTACAAAGAACTTGAACCTACTCCAAGTAATGCGAAGAAGGCTAACAATATCTTCAACTACGGAAATCGTTACGATTTTTGTAGTGATATTTGTTATCTTCATATTTTGGAGAAAAGTCACTCACCAACAGGCATCTCCAGAAACCGACAAAGACGTGGAATCCAATGCTACTCAAACGGAGGACATCGCTACAACCGCCCATAAAGGTGCTTGATCTGCGGGACGCAGATATTTAAGGGGGGAGGAGTTAACACCAGCCAGTGCGCAGCACTGCCTCTCTTCCCCTGCCCCTGCCCCAACATCTAGAATATCTGACCCACGCTTCGACCACTTGACAACGCTTCGACAGAATTCTTATGTAAACTTTATGTATTTTAGGCTAAGACTTTATTTTAATAAAATACGGAGAGCATTCGCTGTCCAGATTTCAATCATTAAAGACATTGTATTTCTTTTTACAACATGGCGACCGTGACAGGACATCAGCGTCCATAATCATCTATAAATTCTTGTGTTGCTTCGTAGTGCAGAGTGAAAAACGTCAGGAAATTTGAAGTTTGCCATTACCCCATACAGCTGAGAAAATTCATTGAATATTATCAAAATGCCTGAAAGAAAAGTTGAGAATCAAGGTTTGACCTCAGCAGCGAATAGATCGACCATGTCAACATGGAAAAGGAATTCTATATATATTTTTAAGGAAACAACGACCACTCTGATAGTTAAGAGCTATATCCAGGCGAAAGATGGAAAACCAATAGGTGGTGAAAATATAATAGCAATGTATCCAGGGGACAATCATACAACGAAAGGATTTCTAGATCAGTTTGACCGATGTCACATTGTTGAAGGAAAGAATGGATTACTTGGTTTGGCCGATTCATATATCGGATTGACTATTAAAGACGGAAAAGTTTCAGGTGGAGAAATAATGCGTAATAGATTTGAATACAGTTATAGACAAGGGTCGTCGGAAGCTGAACCACTTGGAGATTCAAATGCACCTTCGGATAATAAAAAGAAAATAAGAATTGGATTAGTTAAATTACAAGAAATGAGCTCATTAGAAAATGTAGAAGTAGAGTTGGAAAACTGTTGGAAAGTGTTCGGAATGGTAGGAATGATGCCTAAAATGCCTAAAATGAATAACGCACGCCAAAAAATATCAAATGAAGTTGATGTCGTAGTTGAATCACCCGCGATGGGGAACAAGTTAGATGGACCTAAAAACAGCGAGACCATAGAAGGAGAAGATGAGTTGACTGAATTGCCAGGATGTTCATCATCACAAGTGTTGAAGAATTTGGTCTTACCTTTAGATTACACAGCACTGCCAAAAATACCCAGAGGATCAATTGACGATTTAGAAACATTAGGACTACAAGAAGTATATGTATCAGATGAGGTTTGGAACATGAATCGAACGGAATTATTAAAGAACGTATATAAAATATTTACACAAATGGGATGGGTAGACTGGTCTAAGCTTTTTATATGCGACACTGTTTATATAAGTGAAGGAGGTGGTGAAGAATATTGGGCACTCTCTGTTAAAGGCGCTCTACGTAATATTACAAAGAAAGGAGGAAAATATGTTATTATGACAGACACTGCAGGACAACAAGTTCTTTTCGGTCTCTTTAGACCACTCAACCTAGATTAAAAAACGTTTATTATGAATATTACATCGAATCATGTTTTATTTTATTTTATTTCATTCTATTGCATTTATTTTATTTTATTTTGTATCTTATTTTGTAAAAGTATCCTATTATTCATGTATCTTAAATAATCTCAAAGCATATAATGGAAATGGAATTCTGAGAAGAATTCATTGCTTTATCTTTATTTTTCTGACGATAGGTCCGTATCGTATATACATACTCATGTGTATATGTTAGACACTCCAACAAGAATCGTGTACAAAATATAGAAGCCTGTGCAGACCTCGAATAACAACAAGAACAAGAATAGGTCCACACCAGTTCAATATCAGCCCGGACAAGAGATATTTGTAAGAAACAATCAGATAAAAAGCAAAGACAAAAAGCGTTTTAACAAGGAAGTAGTCGTACAAGATAACAGAGTTACAGTAAAGACGCGAACAGGTAAATTTTTTCATAAGTCCCACGTGAAAAAGTGAGGACTCTTACAAAAGTAACGTTACTGTATTCTTTTCTTATTCTTCTTTTCTTATGCCGAGCGGAGGACACTGTGTCCTTATCAAACACTCACACCCACACGTTTCATATACACATGTTTGCCTTTTTCCAAATAAAAACTACATTATTTGATTGTCAATTTCATTTAGATTTAAGAAAAATTGTTAGCATTAAACAAAAACTTTTATTGTATTACTAACCCAAGAATTGTTAGCTTTAAGAAGAAAACTTTTTTCGTATTACTAACCCAATATTCAACATTAGCATCTCATTATTATCATTACTACTACTAACATCAACTCGGGCGATTCGAATGTTTAAATACGACGGCCCACTGGTAACGTTAAAACAAGGCAGCGGGTGGAGAGTTGACGGGTATTTCAACTTGATCCACATGGTCAACTTGGAGGAGATAGAAACTGCTATAGAAGCAACGAGGAATGAGGCGCGGGAATTGAACGCGGGACAGATCCGAGTCCTAGCGTTCCACCATATGGAGCAGGCACAGCAGATGCTCTCGAAGCTATCGAGAGTAAGGAAGGCCCGGTCAATTGACTGGCTTGGATCGGCGTGGAAATGGATTGCAGGATCGCCGGACGCTTCAGACTGGAACGCTATCCTCAACGTGCGGGATAGTCTCGTGGAAAACAACAATCAGCAATATAAAATCAACGACAAGCTCTTCGAGACATCACGGAAATCCCTGGAGGCGCTCAACACGATGATCGAGAGGGTCAACACTATCGACAACAACGATCAAGCTGCCATGATTGTTTTACATAAGGCAATGTTACTGGAGAGTCAAGTGGGTGAACTGAGCAGAGCTTGCCAGTTTGCGAAGGCGGGCCTAGTAAACAGCAATTTACTAGACGAGGCGGAGATACGAGCGCTACTCAAGGAGATGGACTCTTTGCCGTATCAGAGTGCCGTAGAAGCCACGGAGTTCGCGAAGCCTATCATCGTAACAAATGGCACCGCGCTACTCTATGTATTGGCGCTGCCAAAGGTGGTCGCTAAAGAATACCAGATGTTGGTCATCCGACCAGCGATCCGCGCAAACAGGCACATCGACGTTAACTTCGGAAAGTTGCTGGTGGCCCCAGACGAGACGTTCGCTATAACTAAGGACTGCCTTACAATAGGCAACACCAGTGTTTGTGCGGAAGAGCACCTGACGCCGTTGAGCGAATCGGACTGTATCCCTAGAACATTGAAGGGAGGAAACGCCGAGTGCCACTACGTGACATCCAGTCGACGCGTGGTAGAGCTACTGGAAGACGGAACCCTGTTCTTTACAAACTACAATGGAACTATTTACACAGAGGGACAGAGCTACAGCCTCGATGGGACGTATCTTGTCCAGTTCGCAAACGAGACGGTAACGGCGGACAACAAAACGTTCAGGAGCCACTCGCACACGCGCCTGATAGCCATGCCCACTGTGGTCACGAATCTAACAAATTTGGGCTACCACCTCAACCTGGAGCTGATACACGGGTTAAGTACAAAGAACTTGAACCTACTCCAAGTAATGCGAAGAAGGCTAACAATATCTTCAACTACGGAAATCGTTACGATTTTTGTAGTGATATTTGTTATCTTCATATTTTGGAGAAAAGTCACTCACCAACAGGCATCTCCAGAAACCGACAAAGACGTGGAATCCAATGCTACTCAAACGGAGGACATCGCTACAACCGCCCATAAAGGTGCTTGATCTGCGGGACGCAGATATTTAAGGGGGAGGAGTTAACACCAGCCAGTGCGCAGCACTGCCTCTCTTCCCCTGCCCCTGCCCCAACATCTAGAATATCTGACCCACGCTTCGACCACTTGACAACGCTTCGACAGAATTCTTATGTAAACTTTATGTATTTTAGGCTAAGACTTTATTTTAATAAAATACGGAGAGCATTCGCTGTCCAGATTTCAATCATTAAAGACATTGTATTTCTTTTTACAACATGGCGACCGTGACAGGACATCAGCGTCCATAATCATCTATAAATTCTTGTGTTGCTTCGTAGTGCAGAGTGAAAAACGTCAGGAAATTTGAAGTTTGCCATTACCCCATACAGCTGAGAAAATTCATTGAATATTATCAAAATGCCTGAAAGAAAAGTTGAGAATCAAGGTTTGACCTCAGCAGCGAATAGATCGACCATGTCAACATGGAAAAGGAATTCTATATATATTTTTAAGGAAACAACGACCACTCTGATAGTTAAGAGCTATATCCAGGCGAAAGATGGAAAACCAATAGGTGGTGAAAATATAATAGCAATGTATCCAGGGGACAATCATACAACGAAAGGATTTCTAGATCAGTTTGACCGATGTCACATTGTTGAAGGAAAGAATGGATTACTTGGTTTGGCCGATTCATATATCGGATTGACTATTAAAGACGGAAAAGTTTCAGGTGGAGAAATAATGCGTAATAGATTTGAATACAGTTATAGACAAGGGTCGTCGGAAGCTGAACCACTTGGAGATTCAAATGCACCTTCGGATAATAAAAAGAAAATAAGAATTGGATTAGTTAAATTACAAGAAATGAGCTCATTAGAAAATGTAGAAGTAGAGTTGGAAAACTGTTGGAAAGTGTTCGGAATGGTAGGAATGATGCCTAAAATGCCTAAAATGAATAACGCACGCCAAAAAATATCAAATGAAGTTGATGTCGTAGTTGAATCACCCGCGATGGGGAACAAGTTAGATGGACCTAAAAACAGCGAGACCATAGAAGGAGAAGATGAGTTGACTGAATTGCCAGGATGTTCATCATCACAAGTGTTGAAGAATTTGGTCTTACCTTTAGATTACACAGCACTGCCAAAAATACCCAGAGGATCAATTGACGATTTAGAAACATTAGGACTACAAGAAGTATATGTATCAGATGAGGTTTGGAACATGAATCGAACGGAATTATTAAAGAACGTATATAAAATATTTACACAAATGGGATGGGTAGACTGGTCTAAGCTTTTTATATGCGACACTGTTTATATAAGTGAAGGAGGTGGTGAAGAATATTGGGCACTCTCTGTTAAAGGCGCTCTACGTAATATTACAAAGAAAGGAGGAAAATATGTTATTATGACAGACACTGCAGGACAACAAGTTCTTTTCGGTCTCTTTAGACCACTCAACCTAGATTAAAAAACGTTTATTATGAATATTACATCGAATCATGTTTTATTTTATTTTATTTCATTCTATTGCATTTATTTTATTTTATTTTGTATCTTATTTTGTAAAAGTATCCTATTATTCATGTATCTTAAATAATCTCAAAGCATATAATGGAAATGGAATTCTGAGAAGAATTCATTGCTTTATCTTTATTTTTCTGACGATAGGTCCGTATCGTATATACATACTCATGTGTATATGTTAGACACTCCAACAAGAATCGTGTACAAAATATAGAAGCCTGTGCAGACCTCGAATAACAACAAGAACAAGAATAGGTCCACACCAGTTCAATATCAGCCCGGACAAGAGATATTTGTAAGAAACAATCAGATAAAAAGCAAAGACAAAAAGCGTTTTAACAAGGAAGTAGTCGTACAAGATAACAGAGTTACAGTAAAGACGCGAACAGGTAAATTTTTTCATAAGTCCCACGTGAAAAAGTGAGGACTCTTACAAAAGTAACGTTACTGTATTCTTTTCTTATTCTTCTTTTCTTATGCCGAGCGGAGGACACTGTGTCCTTATCAAACACTCACACCCACACGTTTCATATACACATGTTTGCCTTTTTCCAAATAAAAACTACATTATTTGATTGTCAATTTCATTTAGATTTAAGAAAAATTGTTAGCATTAAACAAAAACTTTTATTGTATTACTAACCCAAGAATTGTTAGCTTTAAGAAGAAAACTTTTTTCGTATTACTAACCCAATATTCAACATTAGCATCTCATTATTATCATTACTACTACTAACATCAACTCGGGCGATTCGAATGTTTAAATACGACGGCCCACTGGTAACGTTAAAACAAGGCAGCGGGTGGAGAGTTGACGGGTATTTCAACTTGATCCACATGGTCAACTTGGAGGAGATAGAAACTGCTATAGAAGCAACGAGGAATGAGGCGCGGGAATTGAACGCGGGACAGATCCGAGTCCTAGCGTTCCACCATATGGAGCAGGCACAGCAGATGCTCTCGAAGCTATCGAGAGTAAGGAAGGCCCGGTCAATTGACTGGCTTGGATCGGCGTGGAAATGGATTGCAGGATCGCCGGACGCTTCAGACTGGAACGCTATCCTCAACGTGCGGGATAGTCTCGTGGAAAACAACAATCAGCAATATAAAATCAACGACAAGCTCTTCGAGACATCACGGAAATCCCTGGAGGCGCTCAACACGATGATCGAGAGGGTCAACACTATCGACAACAACGATCAAGCTGCCATGATTGTTTTACATAAGGCAATGTTACTGGAGAGTCAAGTGGGTGAACTGAGCAGAGCTTGCCAGTTTGCGAAGGCGGGCCTAGTAAACAGCAATTTACTAGACGAGGCGGAGATACGAGCGCTACTCAAGGAGATGGACTCTTTGCCGTATCAGAGTGCCGTAGAAGCCACGGAGTTCGCGAAGCCTATCATCGTAACAAATGGCACCGCGCTACTCTATGTATTGGCGCTGCCAAAGGTGGTCGCTAAAGAATACCAGATGTTGGTCATCCGACCAGCGATCCGCGCAAACAGGCACATCGACGTTAACTTCGGAAAGTTGCTGGTGGCCCCAGACGAGACGTTCGCTATAACTAAGGACTGCCTTACAATAGGCAACACCAGTGTTTGTGCGGAAGAGCACCTGACGCCGTTGAGCGAATCGGACTGTATCCCTAGAACATTGAAGGGAGGAAACGCCGAGTGCCACTACGTGACATCCAGTCGACGCGTGGTAGAGCTACTGGAAGACGGAACCCTGTTCTTTACAAACTACAATGGAACTATTTACACAGAGGGACAGAGCTACAGCCTCGATGGGACGTATCTTGTCCAGTTCGCAAACGAGACGGTAACGGCGGACAACAAAACGTTCAGGAGCCACTCGCACACGCGCCTGATAGCCATGCCCACTGTGGTCACGAATCTAACAAATTTGGGCTACCACCTCAACCTGGAGCTGATACACGGGTTAAGTACAAAGAACTTGAACCTACTCCAAGTAATGCGAAGAAGGCTAACAATATCTTCAACTACGGAAATCGTTACGATTTTTGTAGTGATATTTGTTATCTTCATATTTTGGAGAAAAGTCACTCACCAACAGGCATCTCCAGAAACCGACAAAGACGTGGAATCCAATGCTACTCAAACGGAGGACATCGCTACAACCGCCCATAAAGGTGCTTGATCTGCGGGACGCAGATATTTAAGGGGGAGGAGTTAACACCAGCCAGTGCGCAGCACTACCTCTCTTCCCCTGCCCCTGCCCCAACATCTAGAATATCTGACCCACGCTTCGACCACTTGACAACGCTTCGACAGAATTCTTATGTAAACTTTATGTATTTTAGGCTAAGACTTTATTTTAATAAAATACGGAGAGCATTCGCTGTCCAGATTTCAACCATTAAAGACATTGTATTTCTTTTTACAACATGGCGACCGTGACA
Organism: Drosophila aldrichi; assembly: GCA_035045965.1. Classification (NCBI taxonomy): domain Eukaryota; kingdom Metazoa; phylum Arthropoda; class Insecta; order Diptera; family Drosophilidae; genus Drosophila; species Drosophila aldrichi. Next base: position 888,414 of record JAWNOM010000341.1, on the reverse strand, counting down.
GGACATCAGCGTCCATAATCATCTATAAATTCTTGTGTTGCTTCGTAGTGCAGAGTGAAAAACGTCAGGAAATTTGAAGTTTGCCATTACCCCATACAGCTGAGAAAATTCATTGAATATTATCAAAATGTCTGAAAGAAAAGTTGAGAATCAAGGTTTGACCTCAGCAGCGAATAGATCGACCATGTCAACATGGAAAAGGAATTCTATATATATTTTTAAGGAAACAACGACCACTCTGATAGTTAAGAGCTATATCCAGGCGAAAGATGGAAAACCAATAGGTGGTGAAAATATAATAGCAATGTATCCAGGGGACAATCATACAACGAAAGGATTTCTAGATCAGTTTGACCGATGTCACATTGTTGAAGGAAAGAATGGATCACTTGGTTTGGCCGATTCATATATCGGATTGACTATTAAAGACGGAAAAGTTTCAGGTGGAGAAATAATGCGTAATAGATTTGAATACAGTTATAGACAAGGGTCGTCTGAAGCTGAACCACTTGGAGATTCAAATGCACCATCGGATAATAAAAAGAAAATAAGAATTGGATTAGTTAAATTACAAGAAATGAGCTCATTAGAAAATGTAGAAGTAGAGTTGGAAAACTGTTGGAAAGTGTTCGGAATGGTAGGAATGATGCCTAAAATGCCTAAAATGAATAACGCACGCCAAAAAATATCAAATGAAGTTGATGTCGTAGTTGAATCACCCGCGATGGGGAACAAGTTAGATGGACCTAAAAACAGCGAGACCATAGAAGGAGAAGATGAGTTGACTGAATTGCCAGGATGTTCATCATCACAAGTGTTGAAGAATTTGGTCTTACCTTTAGATTACACAGCACTGCCAAAAATACCCAGAGGATCAATTGACGATTTAGAAACATTAGGACTACAAGAAGTATATGTATCAGATGAGGTTTGGAACATGAATCGAACGGAATTATTAAAGAACGTATATAAAATATTTACACAAATGGGATGGGTAGACTGGTCTAAGCTTTTTATATGCGACACTGTTTATATAAGTGAAGGAGGTGGTGAAGAATATTGGGCACTCTCTGTTAAAGGCGCTCTACGTAATATTACAAAGAAAGGAGGAAAATATGTTATTATGACAGACACTGCAGGACAACAAGTTCTTTTCGGTCTCTTTAGACCACTCAACCTAGATTAAAAAACGTTTATTATGAATATTACATCGAATCATGTTTTATTTTATTTTATTTCATTCTATTGCATTTATTTTATTTTATTTTTTATCTTATTTTGTAAAAGTATCCTATTATTCATGTATCTTAAATAATCTCAAAGCATATAATGGAAATGGAATTCTGAGAAGAATTCATTGCTTTATCTTTATTTTTCTGACGATAGGTCCGTATCGTATATACATACTCATGTGTATATGTTAGACACTCCAACAAGAATCGTGTACAAAATATAGAAGCCTGTGCAGACCAGCACCGGCCACGCCCAGCGCGCCAAGCTGGGCCCCGGAAGCAAATGACAAAAACAACAATGAGCCGCAGCAACAGCGGACATCAGCGGCCATAATCATCTATAAATATAGAAGCCTGTGCAGACCAGCACCGGCCACGCCCAGCGCGCCAAGCTGGGCCCGGGAACCGACAGTGCTACAAAGAGCACGCACCTTGATATTAAATTAGAGCTAATAATATTTTTAAATGAAAAATAGCATATATTAATAATAATACTTAAAATTTAAGAAACATTGTAACTAAAACATTGTACTACTGAGCGACGATTGTGTTGCTCGGTATAGCGCATGGCCCGTAAAGCCATGCAAATTTTAGACAGGAAGACCACTGCGTTGGTCGAGTAGGAAAAAGGCAATAACTAGGAAAATTATAAAAAAAAAAAAAATAAGAAAAATAATTCATGATACAAAAAAAAAGCACATGATACAAATTTGAAATAGAAATTAAAAAAAAAAAAAAAAACAATATACACTTCTATATATATATGTATATATATGAGAATAAATTATATTCTTAAATGAACGATATAAAAAAATGAAAAGAAAAACTAGGCACAGTGGAGTCTTACATAGAATAAAGAAACGTAAGGCCGAACTGCATAGGCTACTGTATGGATCCCAACAGCTAAGTTGGGATACATCAGTAAAATTACAGGCGGAGATCGAATTACTCGACTCCGAGGAACAGAAAATAAAACAAAACAGATCTGCCAATTTAGATACAAGTAACGTTAGCAAAAATATTGAAAACCTGGCAGATAGAGTAGAGGTTGTCGAGCCACAACCAAAGAAACAGTTGCCGGTACTAAAAAAGAGGTGTCCAGCAGACTGCGAGGGCCCTCTTGTTAGTCCTTATTGCGTCTATACATGCACAGAGGTGCGTAAATGAACAAAAAAATTCCTTTGACTTAAGAGACAATAAAAAAAAAATAAAATTAATTTAATTTACAGTATACTTATAAGATTAAATGATTAGAATATATATATAAAAAAAATTTTTCTTTAAATAAAAAATCATAATAATAAATAAAATAAGAAAATTTACGTTGAAGCATAAAAATGGGAGGCACAACTTCAAAGGCTGCTGATAATACAGCAAAGGTGGTCAATGTCGTAGAAGTCATGGATACCACACCACATCTAGAAAAGCATACACTGCTACTAGCTCTGTTGGTGGCCTTAACGGCCTTAAATCTATTAATGAAAGCGTATCTATTGTACAAGCGTACACTAAAGAAACGGTATCTGAGTCGTGCAAACGATTTAGATAAAGTTTAAACATACAAACTATAATTGGTATTTCAACTTGATCCACATGGTCAACTTGGAGGAGATAGAAACTGCTATAGAAGCAACGAGGAATGAGGCGCGGGAATTGAACGCGGGACAGATCCGAGTCCTAGCGTTCCACCATATGGAGCAGGCACAGCAGATGCTCTCGAAGCTATCGAGAGTAAGGAAGGCCCGGTCAATTGACTGGCTTGGATCGGCGTGGAAATGGATTGCAGGATCGCCGGACGCTTCAGACTGGAACGCTATCCTCAACGTGCGGGATAGTCTCGTGGAAAACAACAATCAGCAATATAAAATCAACGACAAGCTCTTCGAGACATCACGGAAATCCCTGGAGGCGCTCAACACGATGATCGAGAGGGTCAACACTATCGACAACAACGATCAAGCTGCCATGATTGTTTTACATAAGGCAATGTTACTGGAGAGTCAAGTGGGTGAACTGAGCAGAGCTTGCCAGTTTGCGAAGGCGGGCCTAGTAAACAGCAATTTACTAGACGAGGCGGAGATACGAGCGCTACTCAAGGAGATGGACTCTTTGCCGTATCAGAGTGCCGTAGAAGCCACGGAGTTCGCGAAGCCTATCATCGTAACAAATGGCACCGACGTTAACTTCGGAAAGTTGCTGGTGGCCCCAGACGAGACGTTCGCTATAACTAAGGACTGCCTTACAATAGGCAACACCAGTGTTTGTGCGGAAGAGCACCTGACGCCGTTGAGCGAATCGGACTGTATCCCTAGAACATTGAAGGGAGGAAACGCCGAGTGCCACTACGTGACATCCAGTCGACGCGTGGTAGAGCTACTGGAAGACGGAACCCTGTTCTTTACAAACTACAATGGAACTATTTACACAGAGGGACAGAGCTACAGCCTCGATGGGACGTATCTTGTCCAGTTCGCAAACGAGACGGTAACGGCGGACAACAAAACGTTCAGGAGCCACTCGCACACGCGCCTGATAGCCATGCCCACTGTGGTCACGAATCTAACAAATTTGGGCTACCACCTCAACCTGGAGCTGATACACGGGTTAAGTACAAAGAACTTGAACCTACTCCAAGTAATGCGAAGAAGGCTAACAATATCTTCAACTACGGAAATCGTTACGATTTTTGTAGTGATATTTGCTATCTTCATATTTTGGAGAAAAGTCACTCACCAACAGGCATCTCCAGAAACCGACAAAGACGTGGAATCCAATGCTACTCAAACGGAGGACATCGCTACAACCGCCCATAAAGGTGCTTGATCTGCGGGACGCAGATATTTAAGGGGGAGGAGTTAACACCAGCCAGTGCGCAGCACTGCCTCTCTTCCCCTGCCCCTGCCCCAACATCTAGAATATCTGACCCACGCTTCGACCACTTGACAACGCTTCGACAGAATTCTTATGTAAACTTTATGTATTTTAGGCTAAGACTTTATTTTAATAAAATACGGAGAGCATTCGCTGTCCAGATTTCAACCATTAAAGACATTGTATTTCTTTTTACAACATGGCGACCGTGACAGGACATCAGCGTCCATAATCATCTATAAATTCTTGTGTTGCTTCGTAGTGCAGAGTGAAAAACGTCAGGAAATTTGAAGTTTGCCATTACCCCATACAGCTGAGAAAATTCATTGAATATTATCAAAATGTCTGAAAGAAAAGTTGAGAATCAAGGTTTAACCTCAGCAGCGAATAGATCGACCATGTCAACATGGAAAAGGAATTCTATATATATTTTTAAGGAAACAACGACCACTCTGATAGTTAAGAGCTATATCCAGGCGAAAGATGGAAAACCAATAGGTGGTGAAAATATAATAGCAATGTATCCAGGGGACAATCATACAACGAAAGGATTTCTAGATCAGTTTGACCGATGTCACATTGTTGAAGGAAAGAATGGATCACTTGGTTTGGCCGATTCATATATCGGATTGACTATTAAAGACGGAAAAGTTTCAGGTGGAGAAATAATGCGTAATAGATTTGAATACAGTTATAGACAAGGGTCGTCTGAAGCTGAACCACTTGGAGATTCAAATGCACCATCGGATAATAAAAAGAAAATAAGAATTGGATTAGTTAAATTACAAGAAATGAGCTCATTAGAAAATGTAGAAGTAGAGTTGGAAAACTGTTGGAAAGTGTTCGGAATGGTAGGAATGATGCCTAAAATGCCTAAAATGAATAACGCACGCCAAAAAATATCAAATGAAGTTGATGTCGTAGTTGAATCACCCGCGATGGGGAACAAGTTAGATGGACCTAAAAACAGCGAGACCATAGAAGGAGAAGATGAGTTGACTGAATTGCCAGGATGTTCATCATCACAAGTGTTGAAGAATTTGGTCTTACCTTTAGATTACACAGCACTGCCAAAAATACCCAGAGGATCAATTGACGATTTAGAAACATTAGGACTACAAGAAGTATATGTATCAGATGAGGTTTGGAACATGAATCGAACGGAATTATTAAAGAACGTATATAAAATATTTACACAAATGGGATGGGTAGACTGGTCTAAGCTTTTTATATGCGACACTGTTTATATAAGTGAAGGAGGTGGTGAAGAATATTGGGCACTCTCTGTTAAAGGCGCTCTACGTAATATTACAAAGAAAGGAGGAAAATATGTTATTATGACAGACACTGCAGGACAACAAGTTCTTTTCGGTCTCTTTAGACCACTCAACCTAGATTAAAAAACGTTTATTATGAATATTACATCGAATCATGTTTTATTTTATTTTATTTCATTCTATTGCATTTATTTTATTTTATTTTTTATCTTATTTTGTAAAAGTATCCTATTATTCATGTATCTTAAATAATCTCAAAGCATATAATGGAAATGGAATTCTGAGAAGAATTCATTGCTTTATCTTTATTTTTCTGACGATAGGTCCGTATCGTATATACATACTCATGTGTATATGTTAGACACTCCAACAAGAATCGTGTACAAAATATAGAAGCCTGTGCAGACCAGCACCGGCCACGCCCAGCGCGCCAAGCTGGGCCCCGGAAGCAAATGACAAAAACAACAATGAGCCGCAGCAACAGCGGACATCAGCGGCCATAATCATCTATAAATATAGAAGCCTGTGCAGACCAGCACCGGCCACGCCCAGCGCGCCAAGCTGGGCCCGGGAACCGACAGTGCTACAAAGAGCACGCACCTTAATATTAAATTAGAGCTAATAATATTTTTAAATGAAAAATAGCATATATTAATAATAATACTTAAAATTTAAGAAACATTGTAACTAAAACATTGTACTACTGAGCGACGATTGTGTTGCTCGGTATAGCGCATGGCCCGTAAAGCCATGCAAATTTTAGACAGGAAGACCACTGCGTTGGTCGAGTAGGAAAAAGGCAATAACTAGGAAAATTATAAAAAAAAAAAAAAATAAGAAAAATAATTCATGATACAAAAAAAAAGCACATGATACAAATTTGAAATAGAAATTAAAAAAAAAAAAAAAACAATATACACTTCTATATATATATGTATATATATGAGAATAAATTATATTCTTAAATGAACGATATAAAAAAATGAAAAGAAAAACTAGGCACAGTGGAGTCTTACATAGAATAAAGAAACGTAAGGCCGAACTGCATAGGCTACTGTATGGATCCCAACAGCTAAGTTGGGATACATCAGTAAAATTACAGGCGGAGATCGAATTACTCGACTCCGAGGAACAGAAAATAAAACAAAACAGATCTGCCAATTTAGATACAAGTAACGTTAGCAAAAATATTGAAAACCTGGCAGATAGAGTAGAGGTTGTCGAGCCACAACCAAAGAAACAGTTGCCGGTACTAAAAAAGAGGTGTCCAGCAGACTGCGAGGGCCCTCTTGTTAGTCCTTATTGCGTCTATACATGCACAGAGGTGCGTAAATGAACAAAAAAATTCCTTTGACTTAAGAGACAATAAAAAAAAAATAAAATTAATTTAATTTACAGTATACTTATAAGATTAAATGATTAGAATATATATATAAAAAAAATTTTTCTTTAAATAAAAAATCATAATAATAAATAAAATAAGAAAATTTACGTTGAAGCATAAAAATGGGAGGCACAACTTCAAAGGCTGCTGATAATACAGCAAAGGTGGTCAATGTCGTAGAAGTCATGGATACCACACCACATCTAGAAAAGCATACACTGCTACTAGCTCTGTTGGTGGCCTTAACGGCCTTAAATCTATTAATGAAAGCGTATCTATTGTACAAGCGTACACTAAAGAAACGGTATCTGAGTCGTGCAAACGATTTAGATAAAGTTTAAACATACAAACTATAATTGGTATTTCAACTTGATCCACATGGTCAACTTGGAGGAGATAGAAACTGCTATAGAAGCAACGAGGAATGAGGCGCGGGAATTGAACGCGGGACAGATCCGAGTCCTAGCGTTCCACCATATGGAGCAGGCACAGCAGATGCTCTCGAAGCTATCGAGAGTAAGGAAGGCCCGGTCAATTGACTGGCTTGGATCGGCGTGGAAATGGATTGCAGGATCGCCGGACGCTTCAGACTGGAACGCTATCCTCAACGTGCGGGATAGTCTCGTGGAAAACAACAATCAGCAATATAAAATCAACGACAAGCTCTTCGAGACATCACGGAAATCCCTGGAGGCGCTCAACACGATGATCGAGAGGGTCAACACTATCGACAACAACGATCAAGCTGCCATGATTGTTTTACATAAGGCAATGTTACTGGAGAGTCAAGTGGGTGAACTGAGCAGAGCTTGCCAGTTTGCGAAGGCGGGCCTAGTAAACAGCAATTTACTAGACGAGGCGGAGATACGAGCGCTACTCAAGGAGATGGACTCTTTGCCGTATCAGAGTGCCGTAGAAGCCACGGAGTTCGCGAAGCCTATCATCGTAACAAATGGCACCGCGCTACTCTATGTATTGGCGCTGGCAAAGGTGGTCGCTAAAGAATACCAGATGTTGGTCATCCGACCAGCGATCCGCGCAAACAGGCACATCGACGTTAACTTCGGAAAGTTGCTGGTGGCCCCAGACGAGACGTTCGCTATAACTAAGGACTGCCTTACAATAGGCAACACCAGTGTTTGTGCGGAAGAGCACCTGACGCCGTTGAGCGAATCGGACTGTATCCCTAGAACATTGAAGGGAGGAAACGCCGAGTGCCACTACGTGACATCCAGTCGACGCGTGGTAGAGCTACTGGAAGACGGAACCCTGTTCTTTACAAACTACAATGGAACTATTTACACAGAGGGACAGAGCTACAGCCTCGATGGGACGTATCTTGTCCAGTTCGCAAACGAGACGGTAACGGCGGACAACAAAACGTTCAGGAGCCACTCGCACACGCGCCTGATAGCCATGCCCACTGTGGTCACGAATCTAACAAATTTGGGCTACCACCTCAACCTGGAGCTGATACACGGGTTAAGTACAAAGAACTTGAACCTACTCCAAGTAATGCGAAGAAGGCTAACAATATCTTCAACTACGGAAATCGTTACGATTTTTGTAGTGATATTTGCTATCTTCATATTTTGGAGAAAAGTCACTCACCTACAGGCATCTCCAGAAACCGACAAAGACGTGGAATCCAATGCTACTCAAACGGAGGACATCGCTACAACCGCCCATAAAGGTGCTTGATCTGCGGGACGCAGATATTTAAGGGGGAGGAGTTAACACCAGCCAGTGCGCAGCACTGCCTCTCTTCCCCTGCCCCTGCCCCAACATCTAGAATATCTGACCCACGCTTCGACCACTTGACAACGCTTCGACAGAATTCTTATGTAAACTTTATGTATTTTAGGCTAAGACTTTATTTTAATAAAATACGGAGAGCATTCGCTGTCCAGATTTCAACCATTAAAGACATTGTATTTCTTTTTACAACATGGCGACCGTGACAGGACATCAGCGTCCATAATCATCTATAAATTCTTGTGTTGCTTCGTAGTGCAGAGTGAAAAACGTCAGGAAATTTGAAGTTTGCCATTACCCCATACAGCTGAGAAAATTCATTGAATATTATCAAAATGTCTGAAAGAAAAGTTGAGAATCAAGGTTTGACCTCAGCAGCGAATAGATCGACCATGTCAACATGGAAAAGGAATTCTATATATATTTTTAAGGAAACAACGACCACTCTGATAGTTAAGAGCTATATCCAGGCGAAAGATGGAAAACCAATAGGTGGTGAAAATATAATAGCAATGTATCCAGGGGACAATCATACAACGAAAGGATTTCTAGATCAGTTTGACCGATGTCACATTGTTGAAGGAAAGAATGGATCACTTGGTTTGGCCGATTCATATATCGGATTGACTATTAAAGACGGAAAAGTTTCAGGTGGAGAAATAATGCGTAATAGATTTGAATACAGTTATAGACAAGGGTCGTCTGAAGCTGAACCACTTGGAGATTCAAATGCACCATCGGATAATAAAAAGAAAATAAGAATTGGATTAGTTAAATTACAAGAAATGAGCTCATTAGAAAATGTAGAAGTAGAGTTGGAAAACTGTTGGAAAGTGTTCGGAATGGTAGGAATGATGCCTAAAATGCCTAAAATGAATAACGCACGCCAAAAAATATCAAATGAAGTTGATGTCGTAGTTGAATCACCCGCGATGGGGAACAAGTTAGATGGACCTAAAAACAGCGAGACCATAGAAGGAGAAGATGAGTTGACTGAATTGCCAGGATGTTCATCATCACAAGTGTTGAAGAATTTGGTCTTACCTTTAGATTACACAGCACTGCCAAAAATACCCAGAGGATCAATTGACGATTTAGAAACATTAGGACTACAAGAAGTATATGTATCAGATGAGGTTTGGAACATGAATCGAACGGAATTATTAAAGAACGTATATAAAATATTTACACAAATGGGATGGGTAGACTGGTCTAAGCTTTTTATATGCGACACTGTTTATATAAGTGAAGGAGGTGGTGAAGAATATTGGGCACTCTCTGTTAAAGGCGCTCTACGTAATATTACAAAGAAAGGAGGAAAATATGTTATTATGACAGACACTGCAGGACAACAAGTTCTTTTCGGTCTCTTTAGACCACTCAACCTAGATTAAAAAACGTTTATTATGAATATTACATCGAATCATGTTTTATTTTATTTTATTTCATTCTATTGCATTTATTTTATTTTATTTTTTATCTTATTTTGTAAAAGTATCCTATTATTCATGTATCTTAAATAATCTCAAAGCATATAATGGAAATGGAATTCTGAGAAGAATTCATTGCTTTATCTTTATTTTTCTGACGATAGGTCCGTATCGTATATACATACTCATGTGTATATGTTAGACACTCCAACAAGAATCGTGTACAAAATATAGAAGCCTGTGCAGACCAGCACCGGCCACGCCCAGCGCGCCAAGCTGGGCCCCGGAAGCAAATGACAAAAACAACAATGAGCCGCAGCAACAGCGGACATCAGCGGCCATAATCATCTATAAATATAGAAGCCTGTGCAGACCAGCACCGGCCACGCCCAGCGCGCCAAGCTGGGCCCGGGAACCGACAGTGCTACAAAGAGCACGCACCTTGATATTAAATTAGAGCTAATAATATTTTTAAATGAAAAATAGCATATATTAATAATAATACTTAAAATTTAAGAAACATTGTAACTAAAACATTGTACTACTGAGCGACGATTGTGTTGCTCGGTATAGCGCATGGCCCGTAAAGCCATGCAAATTTTAGACAGGAAGACCACTGCGTTGGTCGAGTAGGAAAAAGGCAATAACTAGGAAAATTATAAAAAAAAAAAAAATAAGAAAAATAATTCATGATACAAAAAAAAAGCACATGATACAAATTTGAAATAGAAATTAAAAAAAAAAAAAAAAACAATATACACTTCTATATATATATGTATATATATGAGAATAAATTATATTCTTAAATGAACGATATAAAAAAATGAAAAGAAAAACTAGGCACAGTGGAGTCTTACATAGAATAAAGAAACGTAAGGCCGAACTGCATAGGCTACTGTATGGATCCCAACAGCTAAGTTGGGATACATCAGTAAAATTACAGGCGGAGATCGAATTACTCGACTCCGAGGAACAGAAAATAAAACAAAACAGATCTGCCAATTTAGATACAAGTAACGTTAGCAAAAATATTGAAAACCTGGCAGATAGAGTAGAGGTTGTCGAGCCACAACCAAAGAAACAGTTGCCGGTACTAAAAAAGAGGTGTCCAGCAGACTGCGAGGGCCCTCTTGTTAGTCCTTATTGCGTCTATACATGCACAGAGGTGCGTAAATGAACAAAAAAATTCCTTTGACTTAAGAGAAAATAAAAAAAATAAAATTAATTTAATTTACAGTATACTTATAAGATTAAATGATTAGAATATATATATAAAAAAATTTTTCTTTAAATAAAAAATCATAATAATAAATAAAATAAGAAAATTTACGTTGAAGCATAAAAATGGGAGGCACAACTTCAAAGGCTGCTGATAATACAGCAAAGGTGGTCAATGTCGTAGAAGTCATGGATACCACACCACATCTAGAAAAGCATACACTGCTACTAGCTCTGTTGGTGGCCTTAACGGCCTTAAATCTATTAATGAAAGCGTATCTATTGTACAAGCGTACACTAAAGAAACGGTATCTGAGTCGTGCAAACGATTTAGATAAAGTTTAAACATACAAACTATAATTGGTATTTCAACTTGATCCACATGGTCAACTTGGAGGAGATAGAAACTGCTATAGAAGCAACGAGGAATGAGGCGCGGGAATTGAACGCGGGACAGATCCGAGTCCTAGCGTTCCACCATATGGAGCAGGCACAGCAGATGCTCTCGAAGCTATCGAGAGTAAGGAAGGCCCGGTCAATTGACTGGCTTGGATCGGCGTGGAAATGGATTGCAGGATCGCCGGACGCTTCAGACTGGAACGCTATCCTCAACGTGCGGGATAGTCTCGTGGAAAACAACAATCAGCAATATAAAATCAACGACAAGCTCTTCGAGACATCACGGAAATCCCTGGAGGCGCTCAACACGATGATCGAGAGGGTCAACACTATCGACAACAACGATCAAGCTGCCATGATTGTTTTACATAAGGCAATGTTACTGGAGAGTCAAGTGGGTGAACTGAGCAGAGCTTGCCAGTTTGCGAAGGCGGGCCTAGTAAACAGCAATTTACTAGACGAGGCGGAGATACGAGCGCTACTCAAGGAGATGGACTCTTTGCCGTATCAGAGTGCCGTAGAAGCCACGGAGTTCGCGAAGCCTATCATCGTAACAAATGGCACCGACGTTAACTTCGGAAAGTTGCTGGTGGCCCCAGACGAGACGTTCGCTATAACTAAGGACTGCCTTACAATAGGCAACACCAGTGTTTGTGCGGAAGAGCACCTGACGCCGTTGAGCGAATCGGACTGTATCCCTAGAACATTGAAGGGAGGAAACGCCGAGTGCCACTACGTGACATCCAGTCGACGCGTGGTAGAGCTACTGGAAGACGGAACCCTGTTCTTTACAAACTACAATGGAACTATTTACACAGAGGGACAGAGCTACAGCCTCGATGGGACGTATCTTGTCCAGTTCGCAAACGAGACGGTAACGGCGGACAACAAAACGTTCAGGAGCCACTCGCACACGCGCCTGATAGCCATGCCCACTGTGGTCACGAATCTAACAAATTTGGGCTACCACCTCAACCTGGAGCTGATACACGGGTTAAGTACAAAGAACTTGAACCTACTCCAAGTAATGCGAAGAAGGCTAACAATATCTTCAACTACGGAAATCGTTACGATTTTTGTAGTGATATTTGCTATCTTCATATTTTGGAGAAAAGTCACTCACCAACAGGCATCTCCAGAAACCGACAAAGACGTGGAATCCAATGCTACTCAAACGGAGGACATCGCTACAACCGCCCATAAAGGTGCTTGATCTGCGGGACGCAGATATTTAAGGGGGAGGAGTTAACACCAGCCAGTGCGCAGCACTGCCTCTCTTCCCCTGCCCCTGCCCCAACATCTAGAATATCTGACCCACGCTTCGACCACTTGACAACGCTTCGACAGAATTCTTATGTAAACTTTATGTATTTTAGGCTAAGACTTTATTTTAATAAAATACGGAGAGCATTCGCTGTCCAGATTTCAACCGTTAAAGACATTGTATTTCTTTTTACAACATGGCGACCGTGACAGGACATCAGCGTCCATAATCATCTATAAATTCTTGTGTTGCTTCGTAGTGCAGAGTGAAAAACGTCAGGAAATTTGAAGTTTGCCATTACCCCATACAGCTGAGAAAATTCATTGAATATTATCAAAATGTCTGAAAGAAAAGTTGAGAATCAAGGTTTAACCTCAGCAGCGAATAGATCGACCATGTCAACATGGAAAAGGAATTCTATATATATTTTTAAGGAAACAACGACCACTCTGATAGTTAAGAGCTATATCCAGGCGAAAGATGGAAAACCAATAGGTGGTGAAAATATAATAGCAATGTATCCAGGGGACAATCATACAACGAAAGGATTTCTAGATCAGTTTGACCGATGTCACATTGTTGAAGGAAAGAATGGATCACTTGGTTTGGCCGATTCATATATCGGATTGACTATTAAAGACGGAAAAGTTTCAGGTGGAGAAATAATGCGTAATAGATTTGAATACAGTTATAGACAAGGGTCGTCTGAAGCTGAACCACTTGGAGATTCAAATGCACCATCGGATAATAAAAAGAAAATAAGAATTGGATTAGTTAAATTACAAGAAATGAGCTCATTAGAAAATGTAGAAGTAGAGTTGGAAAACTGTTGGAAAGTGTTCGGAATGGTAGGAATGATGCCTAAAATGCCTAAAATGAATAACGCACGCCAAAAAATATCAAATGAAGTTGATGTCGTAGTTGAATCACCCGCGATGGGGAACAAGTTAGATGGACCTAAAAACAGCGAGACCATAGAAGGAGAAGATGAGTTGACTGAATTGCCAGGATGTTCATCATCACAAGTGTTGAAGAATTTGGTCTTACCTTTAGATTACACAGCACTGCCAAAAATACCCAGAGGATCAATTGACGATTTAGAAACATTAGGACTACAAGAAGTATATGTATCAGATGAGGTTTGGAACATGAATCGAACGGAATTATTAAAGAACGTATATAAAATATTTACACAAATGGGATGGGTAGACTGGTCTAAGCTTTTTATATGCGACACTGTTTATATAAGTGAAGGAGGTGGTGAAGAATATTGGGCACTCTCTGTTAAAGGCGCTCTACGTAATATTACAAAGAAAGGAGGAAAATATGTTATTATGACAGACACTGCAGGACAACAAGTTCTTTTCGGTCTCTTTAGGCCACTCAACCTAGATTAAAAAACGTTTATTATGAATATTACATCGAATCATGTTTTATTTTATTTTATTTCATTCTATTGCATTTATTTTATTTTATTTTTTATCTTATTTTGTGAAAGTATCCTATTATTCATGTATCTTAAATAATCTCAAAGCATATAATGGAAATGGAATTCTGAGAAGAATTCATTGCTTTATCTTTATTTTTCTGACGATAAGTCCGTATCGTATATACATACTCATGTGTATATGTTAGACACTCCAACAAGAATCGTGTACAAAATATAGAAGCCTGTGCAGACCAGCACCGGCCACGCCCAGCGCGCCAAGCTGGGCCCCGGAAGCAAATGACAAAAACAACAATGAGCCGCAGCAACAGCGGACATCAGCGGCCATAATCATCTATAAATATAGAAGCCTGTGCAGACCAGCACCGGCCACGCCCAGCGCGCCAAGCTGGGCCCGGGAACCGACAGTGCTACAAAGAGCACGCACCTTAATATTAAATTAGAGCTAATAATATTTTTAAATGAAAAATAGCATATATTAATAATAATACTTAAAATTTAAGAAACATTGTAACTAAAACATTGTACTACTGAGCGACGATTGTGTTGCTCGGTATAGCGCATGGCCCGTAAAGCCATGCAAATTTTAGACAGGAAGACCACTGCGTTGGTCGAGTAGGAAAAAGGCAATAACTAGGAAAATTATAAAAAAAAAAAAAAATAAGAAAAATAATTCATGATACAAAAAAAAAGCACATGATACAAATTTGAAATAGAAATTAAAAAAAAAAAAAAAAAACAATATACACTTCTATATATATATGTATATATATGAGAATAAATTATATTCTTAAATGAACGATATAAAAAAATGAAAAGAAAAACTAGGCACAGTGGAGTCTTACATAGAATAAAGAAACGTAAGGCCGAACTGCATAGGCTACTGTATGGATCCCAACAGCTAAGTTGGGATACATCAGTAAAATTACAGGCGGAGATCGAATTACTCGACTCCGAGGAACAGAAAATAAAACAAAACAGATCTGCCAATTTAGATACAAGTAACGTTAGCAAAAATATTGAAAACCTGGCAGATAGAGTAGAGGTTGTCGAGCCACAACCAAAGAAACAGTTGCCGGTACTAAAAAAGAGGTGTCCAGCAGACTGCGAGGGCCCTCTTGTTAGTCCTTATTGCGTCTATACATGCACAGAGGTGCGTAAATGAACAAAAAAATTCCTTTGACTTAAGAGAAAATAAAAAAAAAATAAAATTAATTTAATTTACAGTATACTTATAAGATTAAATGATTAGAATATATATATAAACAAAATTTTTTCTTTAAATAAAAAATCATAATAATAAATAAAATAAGAAAATTTACGTTGAAGCATAAAAATGGGAGGCACAACTTCAAAGGCTGCTGATAATACAGCAAACGTGGTCAATGTCGTAGAAGTCATGGATACCACACCACATCTAGAAAAGCATACACTGCTACTAGCTCTGTTGGTGGCCTTAACGGCCTTAAATCTATTAATGAAAGCGTATCTATTGTACAAGCGTACACTAAAGAAACGGTATCTGAGTCGTGCAAACGATTTAGATAAAGTTTAAACATACAAACTATAATTGGTATTTCAACTTGATCCACATGGTCAACTTGGAGGAGATAGAAACTGCTATAGAAGCAACGAGGAATGAGGCGCGGGAATTGAACGCGGGACAGATCCGAGTCCTAGCGTTCCACCATATGGAGCAGGCACAGCAGATGCTCTCGAAGCTATCGAGAGTAAGGAAGGCCCGGTCAATTGACTGGCTTGGATCGGCGTGGAAATGGATTGCAGGATCGCCGGACGCTTCAGACTGGAACGCTATCCTCAACGTGCGGGATAGTCTCGTGGAAAACAACAATCAGCAATATAAAATCAACGACAAGCTCTTCGAGACATCACGGAAATCCCTGGAGGCGCTCAACACGATGATCGAGAGGGTCAACACTATCGACAACAACGATCAAGCTGCCATGATTGTTTTACATAAGGCAATGTTACTGGAGAGTCAAGTGGGTGAACTGAGCAGAGCTTGCCAGTTTGCGAAGGCGGGCCTAGTAAACAGCAATTTACTAGACGAGGCGGAGATACGAGCGCTACTCAAGGAGATGGACTCTTTGCCGTATCAGAGTGCCGTAGAAGCCACGGAGTTCGCGAAGCCTATCATCGTAACAAATGGCACCGCGCTACTCTATGTATTGGCGCTGCCAAAGGTGGTCGCTAAAGAATACCAGATGTTGGTCATCCGACCAGCGATCCGCGCAAACAGGCACATCGACGTTAACTTCGGAAAGTTGCTGGTGGCCCCAGACGAGACGTTCGCTATAACTAAGGACTGCCTTACAATAGGCAACACCAGTGTTTGTGCGGAAGAGCACCTGACGCCGTTGGGCGAATCGGACTGTATCCCTAGAACATTGAAGGGAGGAAACGCCGAGTGCCACTACGTGACATCCAGTCGACGCGTGGTAGAGCTACTGGAAGACGGAACCCTGTTCTTTACAAACTACAATGGAACTATTTACACAGAGGGACAGAGCTACAGCCTCGATGGGACGTATCTTGTCCAGTTCGCAAACGAGACGGTAACGGCGGACAACAAAACGTTCAGGAGCCACTCGCACACGCGCCTGATAGCCATGCCCACTGTGGTCACGAATCTAACAAATTTGGGCTACCACCTCAACCTGGAGCTGATACACGGGTTAAGTACAAAGAACTTGAACCTACTCCAAGTAATGCGAAGAAGGCTAACAATATCTTCAACTACGGAAATCGTTACGATTTTTGTAGTGATATTTGCTATCTTCATATTTTGGAGAAAAGTCACTCACCAACAGGCATCTCCAGAAACCGACAAAGACGTGGAATCCAATGCTACTCAAACGGAGGACATCGCTACAACCGCCCATAAAGGTGCTTGATCTGCGGGACGCAGATATTTAAGGGGGAGGAGTTAACACCAGCCAGTGCGCAGCACTGCCTCTCTTCCCCTGCCCCTGCCCCAACATCTAGAATATCTGACCCACGCTTCGACCACTTGACAACGCTTCGACAGAATTCTTATGTAAACTTTATGTATTTTAGGCTAAGACTTTATTTTAATAAAATACGGAGAGCATTCGCTGTCCAGATTTCAACCATTAAAGACATTGTATTTCTTTTTACAACATGGCGACCGTGACAGGACATCAGCGTCCATAATCATCTATAAATTCTTGTGTTGCTTCGTAGTGCAGAGTGAAAAACGTCAGGAAATTTGAAGTTTGCCATTACCCCATACAGCTGAGAAAATTCATTGAATATTATCAAAATGTCTGAAAGAAAAGTTGAGAATCAAGGTTTGACCTCAGCAGCGAATAGATCGACCATGTCAACATGGAAAAGGAATTTTATATATATTTTTAAGGAAACAACGACCACTCTGATAGTTAAGAGCTATATCCAGGCGAAAGATGGAAAACCAATAGGTGGTGAAAATATAATAGCAATGTATCCAGGGGACAATCATACAACGAAAGGATTTCTAGATCAGTTTGACCGATGTCACATTGTTGAAGGAAAGAATGGATTACTTGGTTTGGCCGATTCATATATCGGATTGACTATTAAAGACGGAAAAGTTTCAGGTGGAGAAATAATGCGTAATAGATTTGAATACAGTTATAGACAAGGGTCGTCTGAAGCTGAACCACTTGGAGATTCAAATGCACCATCGGATAATAAAAAGAAAATAAGAATTGGATTAGTTAAATTACAAGAAATGAGCTCATTAGAAAATGTAGAAGTAGAGTTGGAAAACTGTTGGAAAGTGTTCGGAATGGTAGGAATGATGCCTAAAATGCCTAAAATGAATAACGCACGCCAAAAAATATCAAATGAAGTTGATGTCGTAGTTGAATCACCCGCGATGGGGAACAAGTTAGATGGACCTAAAAACAGCGAGACCATAGAAGGAGAAGATGAGTTGACTGAATTGCCAGGATGTTCATCATCACAAGTGTTGAAGAATTTGGTCTTACCTTTAGATTACACAGCACTGCCAAAAATACCCAGAGGATCAATTGACGATTTAGAAACATTAGGACTACAAGAAGTATATGTATCAGATGAGGTTTG
This sequence comes from Drosophila aldrichi, assembly GCA_035045965.1. Taxonomy (NCBI): domain Eukaryota; kingdom Metazoa; phylum Arthropoda; class Insecta; order Diptera; family Drosophilidae; genus Drosophila; species Drosophila aldrichi. The sequence goes on along the minus strand of JAWNOM010000341.1, from coordinate 870,027 downwards.
GAACATGAATCGAACGGAATTATTAAAGAACGTATATAAAATATTTACACAAATGGGATAAGTAGACTGGTCTAAGCTTTTTATATGCGACACTGTTTATATAAGTGAAGGAGGTGGTGAAGAATATTGGGCACTCTCTGTTAAAGGCGCTCTACGTAATATTACAAAGAAAGGAGGAAAATATGTTATTATGACAGACACTGCAGGACAACAAGTTCTTTTCGGTCTCTTTAGACCACTCAACCTAGATTAAAAAACGTTTATTATGAATATTACATCGAATCATGTTTTATTTTATTTTATTTCATTCTATTGCATTTATTTTATTTTATTTTTTATCTTATTTTGTAAAAGTATCCTATTATTCATGTATCTTAAATAATCTCAAAGCATATAATGGAAATGGAATTCTGAGAAGAATTCATTGCTTTATCTTTATTTTTCTGACGATAGGTCCGTATCGTATATACATACTCATGTGTATATGTTAGACACTCCAACAAGAATCGTGTACAAAATATAGAAGCCTGTGCAGACCAGCACCGGCCACGCCCAGCGCGCCAAGCTGGGCCCCGGAAGCAAATGACAAAAACAACAATGAGCCGCAGCAACAGCGGACATCAGCGGCCATAATCATCTATAAATATAGAAGCCTGTGCAGACCAGCACCGGCCACGCCCAGCGCGCCAAGCTGGGCCCGGGAACCGACAGTGCTACAAAGAGCACGCACCTTAATATTAAATTAGAGCTAATAATATTTTTAAATGAAAAATAGCATATATTAATAATAATACTTAAAATTTAAGAAACATTGTAACTAAAACATTGTACTACTGAGCGACGATTGTGTTGCTCGGTATAGCGCATGGCCCGTAAAGCCATGCAAATTTTAGACAGGAAGACCACTGCGTTGGTCGAGTAGGAAAAAGGCAATAACTAGGAAAATTATAAAAAAAAAGAAATAAGAAAAATAATTCATGATACAAAAAAAAAGCACATGATACAAATTTGAAATAGAAATTAAAAAAAAAAAAAAAAAAAAAAACAATATACACTTCTATATATATATGTATATATATGAGAATAAATTATATTCTTAAATGAACGATATAAAAAAATGAAAAGAAAAACTAGGCACAGTGGAGTCTTACATAGAATAAAGAAACGTAAGGCCGAACTGCATAGGCTACTGTATGGATCCCAACAGCTAAGTTGGGATACATCAGTAAAATTACAGGCGGAGATCGAATTACTCGACTCCGAGGAACAGAAAATAAAACAAAACAGATCTGCCAATTTAGATACAAGTAACGTTAGCAAAAATATTGAAAACCTGGCAGATAGAGTAGAGGTTGTCGAGCCACAACCAAAGAAACAGTTGCCGGTACTAAAAAAGAGGTGTCCAGCAGACTGCGAGGGCCCTCTTGTTAGTCCTTATTGCGTCTATACATGCACAGAGGTGCGTAAATGAACAAAAAAATTCCTTTGACTTAAGAGAAAATAAAAAAAAAATAAAATAAATTTAATTTACAGTATACTTATAAGATTAAATGATTAGAATATATATATAAAAAAAATTTTTCTTTAAATAAAAAATCATAATAATAAATAAAATAAGAAAATTTACGTTGAAGCATAAAAATGGGAGGCACAACTTCAAAGGCTGCTGATAATACAGCAAAGGTGGTCAATGTCGTAGAAGTCATGGATACCACACCACATCTAGAAAAGCATACACTGCTACTAGCTCTGTTGGTGGCCTTAACGGCCTTAAATCTATTAATGAAAGCGTATCTATTGTACAAGCGTACACTAAAGAAACGGTATCTGAGTCGTGCAAACGATTTAGATAAAGTTTAAACATACAAACTATAATTGGTATTTCAACTTGATCCACATGGTCAACTTGGAGGAGATAGAAACTGCTATAGAAGCAACGAGGAATGAGGCGCGGGAATTGAACGCGGGACAGATCCGAGTCCTAGCGTTCCACCATATGGAGCAGGCACAGCAGATGCTCTCGAAGCTATCGAGAGTAAGGAAGGCCCGGTCAATTGACTGGCTTGGATCGGCGTGGAAATGGATTGCAGGATCGCCGGACGCTTCAGACTGGAACGCTATCCTCAACGTGCGGGATAGTCTCGTGGAAAACAACAATCAGCAATATAAAATCAACGACAAGCTCTTCGAGACATCACGGAAATCCCTGGAGGCGCTCAACACGATGATCGAGAGGGTCAACACTATCGACAACAACGATCAAGCTGCCATGATTGTTTTACATAAGGCAATGTTACTGGAGAGTCAAGTGGGTGAACTGAGCAGAGCTTGCCAGTTTGCGAAGGCGGGCCTAGTAAACAGCAATTTACTAGACGAGGCGGAGATACGAGCGCTACTCAAGGAGATGGACTCTTTGCCGTATCAGAGTGCCGTAGAAGCCACGGAGTTCGCGAAGCCTATCATCGTAACAAATGGCACCGCGCTACTCTATGTATTGGCGCTGCCAAAGGTGGTCGCTAAAGAATACCAGATGTTGGTTATCCGACCAGCGATCCGCGCAAACAGGCACATCGACGTTAACTTCGGAAAGTTGCTGGTGGCCCCAGACGAGACGTTCGCTATAACTAAGGACTGCCTTACAATAGGCAACACCAGTGTTTGTGCGGAAGAGCACCTGACGCCGTTGAGCGAATCGGACTGTATCCCTAGAGCATTGAAGGGAGGAAACGCCGAGTGCCACTACGTGACATCCAGTCGACGCGTGGTAGAGCTACTGGAAGACGGAACCCTGTTCTTTACAAACTACAATGGAACTATTTACACAGAGGGACAGAGCTACAGCCTCGATGGGACGTATCTTGTCCAGTTTGCAAACGAGACGGTAACGGCGGACAACAAAACGTTCAGGAGCCACTCGCACACGCGCCTGATAGCCATGCCCACTGTGGTCACGAATCTAACAAATTTGGGCTACCACCTCAACCTGGAGCTGATACACGGGTTAAGTACAAAGAACTTGAACCTACTCCAAGTAATGCGAAGAAGGCTAACAATATCTTCAACTACGGAAATCGTTACGATTTTTGTAGTGATATTTGCTATCTTCATATTTTGGAGAAAAGTCACTCACCTACAGGCATCTCCAGAAACCGACAAAGACGTGGAATCCAATGCTACTCAAACGGAGGACATCGCTACAACCGCCCATAAAGGTGCTTGATCTGCGGGACGCAGATATTTAAGGGGGGAGGAGTTAACACCAGCCAGTGCGCAGCACTGCCTCTCTTCCCCTGCCCCTGCCCCAACATCTAGAATATCTGACCCACGCTTCGACCACTTGACAACGCTTCGACAGAATTCTTATGTAAACTTTATGTATTTTAGGCTAAGACTTTATTTTAATAAAATACGGAGAGCATTCGCTGTCCAGATTTCAACCATTAAAGACATTGTATTTCTTTTTACAACATGGCGACCGTGACAGGACATCAGCGTCCATAATCATCTATAAATTCTTGTGTTGCTTCGTAGTGCAGAGTGAAAAACGTCAGGAAATTTGAAGTTTGCCATTACCCCATACAGCTGAGAAAATTCATTGAATATTATCAAAATGTCTGAAAGAAAAGTTGAGAATCAAGGTTTAACCTCAGCAGCGAATAGATCGACCATGTCAACATGGAAAAGGAATTCTATATATATTTTTAAGGAAACAACGACCACTCTGATAGTTAAGAGCTATATCCAGGCGAAAGATGGAAAACCAATAGGTGGTGAAAATATAATAGCAATGTATCCAGGGGACAATCATACAACGAAAGGATTTCTAGATCAGTTTGACCGATGTCACATTGTTGAAGGAAAGAATGGATTACTTGGTTTGGCCGATTCATATATCGGATTGACTATTAAAGACGGAAAAGTTTCAGGTGGAGAAATAATGCGTAATAGATTTGAATACAGTTATAGACAAGGGTCGTCTGAAGCTGAACCACTTGGAGATTCAAATGCACCATCGGATAATAAAAAGAAAATAAGAATTGGATTAGTTAAATTACAAGAAATGAGCTCATTAGAAAATGTAGAAGTAGAGTTGGAAAACTGTTGGAAAGTGTTCGGAATGGTAGGAATGATGCCTAAAATGCCTAAAATGAATAACGCACGCCAAAAAATATCAAATGAAGTTGATGTCGTAGTTGAATCACCCGCGATGGGGAACAAGTTAGATGGACCTAAAAACAGCGAGACCATAGAAGGAGAAGATGAGTTGACTGAATTGCCAGGATGTTCATCATCACAAGTGTTGAAGAATTTGGTCTTACCTTTAGATTACACAGCACTGCCAAAAATACCCAGAGGATCAATTGACGATTTAGAAACATTAGGACTACAAGAAGTATATGTATCAGATGAGGTTTGGAACATGAATCGAACGGAATTATTAAAGAACGTATATAAAATATTTACACAAATGGGATGGGTAGACTGGTCTAAGCTTTTTATATGCGACACTGTTTATATAAGTGAAGGAGGTGGTGAAGAATATTGGGCACTCTCTGTTAAAGGCGCTCTACGTAATATTACAAAGAAAGGAGGAAAATATGTTATTATGACAGACACTGCAGGACAACAAGTTCTTTTCGGTCTCTTTAGACCACTCAACCTAGATTAAAAAACGTTTATTATGAATATTACATCGAATCATGTTTTATTTTATTTTATTTCATTCTATTGCATTTATTTTATTTTATTTTTTATCTTATTTTGTAAAAGTATCCTATTATTCATGTATCTTAAATAATCTCAAAGCATATAATGGAAATGGAATTCTGAGAAGAATTCATTGCTTTATCTTTATTTTTCTGACGATAGGTCCGTATCGTATATACATACTCATGTGTATATGTTAGACACTCCAAAAAGAATCGTGTACAAAATATAGAAGCCTGTGCAGACCTCGAATAACAACAAGAACAAGAATAGGTCCACACCAGTTCAATATCAGCCCGGACAAGAGATATTTGTAAGAAACAATCAGATAAAAAGCAAAGACAAAAAGCGTTTTAACAAGGAAGTAGTCGTACAAGATAACAGAGTTACAGTAAAGACGCGAACAGGTAAATTTTTTCATAAGTCCCACGTGAAAAAGTGAGGACTCTTACAAAAGTAACGTTACTGTATTCTTTTCTTATTCTTCTTTTCTTATGCCGAGCGGAGGACACTGTGTCCTTATCAAACACTCACACCCACACGTTTCATATACACATGTTTGCCTTTTTCCAAATAAAAACTACATTATTTGATTGTCAATTTCATTTAGATTTAAGAAAAATTGTTAGCATTAAACAAAAACTTTTATTGTATTACTAACCCAAGAATTGTTAGCTTTAAGAAGAAAACTTTTTTCGTATTACTAACCCAATATTCAACATTAGCATCTCATTATTATCATTACTACTACTAACATCAACTCGGGCGATTCGAATGTTTAAATACGACGGCCCACTGGTAACGTTAAAACAAGGCAGCGGGTGGAGAGTTGACGGGTATTTCAACTTGATCCACATGGTCAACTTGGAGGAGATAGAAACTGCTATAGAAGCAACGAGGAATGAGGCGCGGGAATTGAACGCGGGACAGATCCGAGTCCTAGCGTTCCACCATATGGAGCAGGCACAGCAGATGCTCTCGAAGCTATCGAGAGTAAGGAAGGCCCGGTCAATTGACTGGCTTGGATCGGCGTGGAAATGGATTGCAGGATCGCCGGACGCTTCAGACTGGAACGCTATCCTCAACGTGCGGGATAGTCTCGTGGAAAACAACAATCAGCAATATAAAATCAACGACAAGCTCTTCGAGACATCACGGAAATCCCTGGAGGCGCTCAACACGATGATCGAGAGGGTCAACACTATCGACAACAACGATCAAGCTGCCATGATTGTTTTACATAAGGCAATGTTACTGGAGAGTCAAGTGGGTGAACTGAGCAGAGCTTGCCAGTTTGCGAAGGCGGGCCTAGTAAACAGCAATTTACTAGACGAGGCGGAGATACGAGCGCTACTCAAGGAGATGGACTCTTTGCCGTATCAGAGTGCCGTAGAAGCCACGGAGCTCGCGAAGCCTATCCTCGTAACAAATGGCACCGCGCTACTCTATGTATTGGCGCTGCCAAAGGTGGTCGCTAAAGAATACCAGATGTTGGTCATCCGACCAGCGATCCGCGCAAACAGGCACATCGACGTTAACTTCGGAAAGTTGCTGGTGGCCCCAGACGAGACGTTCGCTATAACTAAGGACTGCCTTACAATAGGCAACACCAGTGTTTGTGCGGAAGAGCACCTGACGCCGTTGAGCGAATCGGACTGTATCCCTAGAACATTGAAGGGAGGAAACGCCGAGTGCCACTACGTGACATCCAGTCGACGCGTGGTAGAGCTACTGGAAGACGGAACCCTGTTCTTTACAAACTACAATGGAACTATTTACACAGAGGGACAGAGCTACAGCCTCGATGGGACGTATCTTGTCCAGTTCGCAAACGAGACGGTAACGGCGGACAACAAAACGTTCAGGAGCCACTCGCACACGCGCCTGATAGCCATGCCCACTGTGGTCACGAATCTAACAAATTTGGGCTACCACCTCAACCTGGAGCTGATACACGGGTTAAGTACAAAGAACTTGAACCTACTCCAAGTAATGCGAAGAAGGCTAACAATATCTTCAACTACGGAAATCGTTACGATTTTTGTAGTGATATTTGCTATCTTCATATTTTGGAGAAAAGTCACTCACCAACAGGCATCTCCAGAAACCGACAAAGACGTGGAATCCAATGCTACTCAAACGGAGGACATCGCTACAACCGCCCATAAAGGTGCTTGATCTGCGGGACGCAGATATTTAAGGGGGGAGGAGTTAACACCAGCCAGTGCGCAGCACTGCCTCTCTTCCCCTGCCCCTGCCCCAACATCTAGAATATCTGACCCACGCTTCGACCACTTGACAACGCTTCGACAGAATTCTTATGTAAACTTTATGTATTTTAGGCTAAGACTTTATTTTAATAAAATACGGAGAGCATTCGCTGTCCAGATTTCAACCATTAAAGACATTGTATTTCTTTTTACAACATGGCGACCGTGACAGGACATCAGCGTCCATAATCATCTATAAATTCTTGTGTTGCTTCGTAGTGCAGAGTGAAAAACGTCAGGAAATTTGAAGTTTGCCATTACCCCATACAGCTGAGAAAATTCATTGAATATTATCAAAATGTCTGAAAGAAAAGTTGAGAATCAAGGTTTGACCTCAGCAGCGAATAGATCGACCATGTCAACATGGAAAAGGAATTCTATATATATTTTTAAGGAAACAACGACCACTCTGATAGTTAAGAGCTATATCCAGGCGAAAGATGGAAAACCAATAGGTGGTGAAAATATAATAGCAATGTATCCAGGGGACAATCATACAAGGATTTCTAGATCAGTTTGACCGATGTCACATTGTTGAAGGAAAGAATGGATTACTTGGTTTGGCCGATTCATATATCGGATTGACTATTAAAGACGGAAAAGTTTCAGGTGGAGAAATAATGCGTAATAGATTTGAATACAGTTATAGACAAGGGTCGTCTGAAGCTGAACCACTTGGAGATTCAAATGCACCATCGGATAATAAAAAGAAAATAAGAATTGGATTAGTTAAATTACAAGAAATGAGCTCATTAGAAAATGTAGAAGTAGAGTTGGAAAACTGTTGGAAAGTGTTCGGAATGGTAGGAATGATGCCTAAAATGCCTAAAATGAATAACGCACGCCAAAAAATATCAAATGAAGTTGATGTCGTAGTTGAATCACCCGCGATGGGGAACAAGTTAGATGGACCTAAAAACAGCGAGACCATAGAAGGAGAAGATGAGTTGACTGAATTGCCAGGATGTTCATCATCACAAGTGTTGAAGAATTTGGTCTTACCTTTAGATTACACAGCACTGCCAAAAATACCCAGAGGATCAATTGACGATTTAGAAACATTAGGACTACAAGAAGTATATGTATCAGATGAGGTTTGGAACATGAATCGAACGGAATTATTAAAGAACGTATATAAAATATTTACACAAATGGGATGGGTAGACTGGTCTAAGCTTTTTATATGCGACACTGTTTATATAAGTGAAGGAGGTGGTGAAGAATATTGGGCACTCTCTGTTAAAGGCGCTCTACGTAATATTACAAAGAAAGGAGGAAAATATGTTATTATGACAGACACTGCAGGACAACAAGTTCTTTTCGGTCTCTTTAGACCACTCAACCTAGATTAAAAAACGTTTATTATGAATATTACATCGAATCATGTTTTATTTTATTTTATTTCATTCTATTGCATTTATTTTATTTTATTTTTTATCTTATTTTGTAAAAGTATCCTATTATTCATGTATCTTAATTAATCTCAAAGCATATAATGGAAATGGAATTCTGAGAAGAATTCATTGCTTTATCTTTATTTTTCTGACGATAGGTCCGTATCGTATATACATACTCATGTGTATATGTTAGACACTCCAACAAGAATCGTGTACAAAATATAGAAGCCTGTGCAGACCAGCACCGGCCACGCCCAGCGCGCCAAGCTGGGCCCCGGAAGTAAATGACAAAAACAACAATGAGCCGCAGCAACAGCGGACATCAGCGGCCATAATCATCTATAAATATAGAAGCCTGTGCAGACCAGCACCGGCCACGCCCAGCGCGCCAAGCTGGGCCCGGGAACCGACAGTGCTACAAAGAGCACGCACCTTAATATTAAATTAGAGCTAATAATATTTTTAAATGAAAAATAGCATATATTAATAATAATACTTAAAATTTAAGAAACATTGTAACTAAAACATTGTACTACTGAGCGACGATTGTGTTGCTCGGTATAGCGCATGGCCCGTAAAGCCATGCAAATTTTAGACAGGAAGACCACTGCGTTGGTCGAGTAGGAAAAAGGCAATAACTAGGAAAATTATAAAAAAAAAAAAAAATAAGAAAAATAATTCATGATACAAAAAAAAAGCACATGATACAAATTTGAAATAGAAATTAAAAAAAAAAAAAAAACAATATACACTTCTATATATATATGTATATATATGAGAATAAATTATATTCTTAAATGAACGATATAAAAAAATGAAAAGAAAAACTAGGCACAGTGGAGTCTTACATAGAATAAAGAAACGTAAGGCCGAACTGCATAGGCTACTGTATGGATCCCAACAGCTAAGTTGGGATACATCAGTAAAATTACAGGCGGAGATCGAATTACTCGACTCCGAGGAACAGAAAATAAAACAAAACAGATCTGCCAATTTAGATACAAGTAACTTTAGCAAAAATATTGAAAACCTGGCAGATAGAGTAGAGGTTGTCGAGCCACAACCAAAGAAACAGTTGCCGGTTAAAAAAGAGGTGTCCAGCAGACTGCGAGGGCCCTCTTGTTAGTCCTTATTGCGTCTATACATGCACAGAGGTGCGTAAATGAACAAAAAAATTCCTTTGACTTAAGAGAAAATAAAAAAAAAATAAAATTAATTTAATTTACAGTATACTTATAAGATTAAATGATTAGAATATATATATAAAAAAAATTTTTCTTTAAATAAAAAATCATAATAATAAATAAAATAAGAAAATTTACGTTGAAGCATAAAAATGGGAGGCACAACTTCAAAGGCTGCTGATAATACAGCAAAGGTGGTCAATGTCGTAGAAGTCATGGATACCACACCACATCTAGAAAAGCATACACTGCTACTAGCTCTGTTGGTGGCCTTAACGGCCTTAAATCTATTAATGAAAGCGTATCTATTGTACAAGCGTACACTAAAGAAACGGTATCTGAGTCGTGCAAACGATTTAGATAAAGTTTAAACATACAAACTATAATTGGTATTTCAACTTGATCCACATGGTCAACTTGGAGGAGATAGAAACTGCTATAGAAGCAACGAGGAATGAGGCGCGGGAATTGAACGCGGGACAGATCCGAGTCCTAGCGTTCCACCATATGGAGCAGGCACAGCAGATGCTCTCGAAGCTATCGAGAGTAAGGAAGGCCCGGTCAATTGACTGGCTTGGATCGGCGTGGAAATGGATTGCAGGATCGCCGGACGCTTCAGACTGGAACGCTATCCTCAACGTGCGGGATAGTCTCGTGGAAAACAACAATCAGCAATATAAAATCAACGACAAGCTCTTCGAGACATCACGGAAATCCCTGGAGGCGCTCAACACGATGATCGAGAGGGTCAACACTATCGACAACAACGATCAAGCTGCCATGATTGTTTTACATAAGGCAATGTTACTGGAGAGTCAAGTGGGTGAACTGAGCAGAGCTTGCCAGTTTGCGAAGGCGGGCCTAGTAAACAGCAATTTACTAGACGAGGCGGAGATACGAGCGCTACTCAAGGAGATGGACTCTTTGCCGTATCAGAGTGCCGTAGAAGCCACGGAGTTCGCGAAGCCTATCATCGTAACAAATGGCACCGCGCTACTCTATGTATTGGCGCTGGCAAAGGTGGTCGCTAAAGAATACCAGATGTTGGTCATCCGACCAGCGATCCGCGCAAACAGGCACATCGACGTTAACTTCGGAAAGTTGCTGGTGGCCCCAGACGAGACGTTCGCTATAACTAAGGACTGCCTTACAATAGGCAACACCAGTGTTTGTGCGGAAGAGCACCTGACGCCGTTGAGCGAATCGGACTGTATCCCTAGAACATTGAAGGGAGGAAACGCCGAGTGCCACTACGTGACATCCAGTCGACGCGTGGTAGAGCTACTGGAAGACGGAACCCTGTTCTTTACAAACTACAATGGAACTATTTACACAGAGGGACAGAGCTACAGCCTCGATGGGACGTATCTTGTCCAGTTCGCAAACGAGACGGTAACGGCGGACAACAAAACGTTCAGGAGCCACTCGCACACGCGCCTGATAGCCATGCCCACTGTGGTCACGAATCTAACAAATTTGGGCTACCACCTCAACCTGGAGCTGATACACGGGTTAAGTACAAAGAACTTGAACCTACTCCAAGTAATGCGAAGAAGGCTAACAATATCTTCAACTACGGAAATCGTTACGATTTTTGTAGTGATATTTGCTATCTTCATATTTTGGAGAAAAGTCACTCACCAACAGGCATCTCCAGAAACCGACAAAGACGTGGAATCCAATGCTACTCAAACGGAGGACATCGCTACAACCGCCCATAAAGGTGCTTGATCTGCGGGACGCAGATATTTAAGGGGGGAGGAGTTAACACCAGCCAGTGCGCAGCACTGCCTCTCTTCCCCTGCCCCTGCCCCAACATCTAGAATATCTGACCCACGCTTCGACCACTTGACAACGCTTCGACAGAATTCTTATGTAAACTTTATGTATTTTAGGCTAAGACTTTATTTTAATAAAATACGGAGAGCCATCGCTGTCCAGATTTCAACCATTAAAGACATTGTATTTCTTTTTGCAACATGGCGACCGTGACAGGACATCAGCGTCCATAATCATCTATAAATTCTTGTGTTGCTTCGTAGTGCAGAGTGAAAAACGTCAGGAAATTTGAAGTTTGCCATTACCCCATACAGCTGAGAAAATTCATTGAATATTATCAAAATGTCTGAAAGAAAAGTTGAGAATCAAGGTTTGACCTCAGCAGCGAATAGATCGACCATGTCAACATGGAAAAGGAATTCTATATATATTTTTAAGGAAACAACGACCACTCTGATAGTTAAGAGCTATATCCAGGCGAAAGATGGAAAACCAATAGGTGGTGAAAATATAATAGCAATGTATCCAGGGGACAATCATACAAGGATTTCTAGATCAGTTTGACCGATGTCACATTGTTGAAGGAAAGAATGGATTACTTGGTTTGGCCGATTCATATATCGGATTGACTATTAAAGACGGAAAAGTTTCAGGTGGAGAAATAATGCGTAATAGATTTGAATACAGTTATAGACAAGGGTCGTCTGAAGCTGAACCACTTGGAGATTCAAATGCACCATCGGATAATAAAAAGAAAATAAGAATTGGATTAGTTAAATTACAAGAAATGAGCTCATTAGAAAATGTAGAAGTAGAGTTGGAAAACTGTTGGAAAGTGTTCGGAATGGTAGGAATGATGCCTAAAATGCCTAAAATGAATAACGCACGCCAAAAAATATCAAATGAAGTTGATGTCGTAGTTGAATCACCCGCGATGGGGAACAAGTTAGATGGACCTAAAAACAGCGAGACCATAGAAGGAGAAGATGAGTTGACTGAATTGCCAGGATGTTCATCATCACAAGTGTTGAAGAATTTGGTCTTACCTTTAGATTACACAGCACTGCCAAAAATACCCAGAGGATCAATTGACGATTTAGAAACATTAGGACTACAAGAAGTATATGTATCAGATGAGGTTTGGAACATGAATCGAACGGAATTATTAAAGAACGTATATAAAATATTTACACAAATGGGATGGGTAGACTGGTCTAAGCTTTTTATATGCGACACTGTTTATATAAGTGAAGGAGGTGGTGAAGAATATTGGGCACTCTCTGTTAAAGGCGCTCTACGTAATATTACAAAGAAAGGAGGAAAATATGTTATTATGACAGACACTGCAGGACAACAAGTTCTTTTCGGTCTCTTTAGACCACTCAACCTAGATTAAAAAACGTTTATTATGAATATTACATCGAATCATGTTTTATTTTATTTTATTTCATTCTATTGCATTTATTTTATTTTATTTTTTATCTTATTTTGTAAAAGTATCCTATTATTCATGTATCTTAAATAATCTCAAAGCATATAATGGAAATGGAATTCTGAGAAGAATTCATTGCTTTATCTTTATTTTTCTGACGATAGGTCCGTATCGTATATACATACTCATGTGTATATGTTAGACACTCCAACAAGAATCGTGTACAAAATATAGAAGCCTGTGCAGACCAGCACCGGCCACGCCCAGCGCGCCAAGCTGGGCCCCGGAAGTAAATGACAAAAACAACAATGAGCCGCAGCAACAGCGGACATCAGCGGCCATAATCATCTATAAATATAGAAGCCTGTGCAGACCAGCACCGGCCACGCCCAGCGCGCCAAGCTGGGCCCGGGAACCGACAGTGCTACAAAGAGCACGCACCTTAATATTAAATTAGAGCTAATAATATTTTTAAATGAAAAATAGCATATATTAATAATAATACTTAAAATTTAAGAAACATTGTAACTAAAACATTGTACTACTGAGCGACGATTGTGTTGCTCGGTATAGCGCATGGCCCGTAAAGCCATGCAAATTTTAGACAGGAAGACCACTGCGTTGGTCGAGTAGGAAAAAGGCAATAACTAGGAAAATTATAAAAAAAAAAAAATAAGAAAAATAATTCATGATACAAAAAAAAAGCACATGATACAAATTTGAAATAGAAATTAAAAAAAAAAAAAAAAACAATATACACTTCTATATATATATGTATATATATGAGAATAAATTATATTCTTAAATGAACGATATAAAAAAATGAAAAGAAAAACTAGGCACAGTGGAGTCTTACATAGAATAAAGAAACGTAAGGCCGAACTGCATAGGCTACTGTATGGATCCCAACAGCTAAGTTGGGATACATCAGTAAAATTACAGGCGGAGATCGAATTACTCGACTCCGAGGAACAGAAAATAAAACAAAACAGATCTGCCAATTTAGATACAAGTAACGTTAGCAAAAATATTGAAAACCTGGCAGATAGAGTAGAGGTTGTCGAGCCACAACCAAAGAAACAGTTGCCGGTACTAAAAAAGAGGTGTCCAGCAGACTGCGAGGGCCCTCTTGTTAGTCCTTATTGCGTCTATACATGCACAGAGGTGCGTAAATGAACAAAAAAATTCCTTTGACTTAAGAGAAAATAAAAAAAAAACAAGTAAGAGTGCTCTAGTCGAGACTGCTCGACTAGGAGATACCCTGAACCCTCCAAGCTGATATTCTAATCATTCCGCACTTCTTTTATGCACACATATATACACATGCATCCACACGCACGCATAAGCCCGCGCTCTGCTAACTGCGCAGTAAGCAGCGACTGCGCTTGGGCTGCGCTGCTGTGTGGGCAATATTAGGAGTTTTTATTTGTTGAATAAATTCTTTTGTAGACGTATGATCCTAATGAAACTTTCAGAGCGTAAATATAATGTATAAATGTGTGTACATTCCAAAGCACAAGTCTCTAGTACTTGATACACGTTTTTTACGAATTGGGGGCGAAGGGGGCGTGGTATCCAAAATCTGTAAAAAGCAAAATGTGTGTATCCATATAATGCATATACACAGTAAATCTGAAGTCTCTATGTCTAAAAGTGTTCAAATTAGGCTGAAAAAACAATACAAATTTATCGATTATCCTCGATAAAAAAGATATCGAATGAGTTATCGAAAAAATATGATAAACTTGTACTGCGTATGGTATACACGAGTCTACATACAAAATTTCAGCTCTCTAGCTCTTATAACTTCTGAGATCCTTTTGCTCATACGGACGGACGGACGGACAGACGGACGGACGGACGGACGGACGGACGGACGGACGGACAGACGGACAGGGCTAAATCGACTCAGCTCATCGCCCTGATCAAGAATATATATACTTTATGGGGTCTGCCACGCCTCCTTCTGCCTGTTACATACTTTTCACAAAACCATTATACCCTGATTTCCCATTTTCAATGGGTTCAGGGTATAATAAACTAAATTTAATTTACAGTATACTTATAAGATTAAATGATTAGAATATATATATAAAAAAAATTTTTCTTTAAATAAAAAATCATAATAATAAATAAAATAAGAAAATTTACGTTGAAGCATAAAAATGGGAGGCACAACTTCAAAGGCTGCTGATAATACAGCAAAGGTGGTCAATGTCGTAGAAGTCATGGATACCACACCACATCTAGAAAAGCATACACTGCTACTAGCTCTGTTGGTGGCCTTAACGGCCTTAAATCTATTAATGAAAGCGTATCTATTGTACAAGCGTACACTAAAGAAACGGTATCTGAGTCGTGCAAACGATTTAGATAAAGTTTAAACATACAAACTATAATTGGTATTTCAACTTGATCCACATGGTCAACTTGGAGGAGATAGAAACTGCTATAGAAGCAACGAGGAATGAGGCGCGGGAATTGAACGCGGGACAGATCCGAGTCCTAGCGTTCCACCATATGGAGCAGGCACAGCAGATGCTCTCGAAGCTATCGAGAGTAAGGAAGGCCCGGTCAATTGACTGGCTTGGATCGGCGTGGAAATGGATTGCAGGATCGCCGGACGCTTCAGACTGGAACGCTATCCTCAACGTGCGGGATAGTCTCGTGGAAAACAACAATCAGCAATATAAAATCAACGACAAGCTCTTCGAGACATCACGGAAATCCCTGGAGGCGCTCAACACGATGATCGAGAGGGTCAACACTATCGACAACAACGATCAAGCTGCCATGATTGTTTTACATAAGGCAATGTTACTGGAGAGTCAAGTGGGTGAACTGAGCAGAGCTTGCCAGTTTGCGAAGGCGGGCCTAGTAAACAGCAATTTACTAGACGAGGCGGAGATACGAGCGCTACTCAAGGAGATGGACTCTTTGCCGTATCAGAGTGCCGTAGAAGCCACGGAGTTCGCGAAGCCTATCATCGTAACAAATGGCACCGCGCTACTCTATGTATTGGCGCTGGCAAAGGTGGTCGCTAAAGAATACCAGATGTTGGTCATCCGACCAGCGATCCGCGCAAACAGGCACATCGACGTTAACTTCGGAAAGTTGCTGGTGGCCCCAGACGAGACGTTCGCTATAACTAAGGACTGCCTTACAATAGGCAACACCAGTGTTTGTGCGGAAGAGCACCTGACGCCGTTGAGCGAATCGGACTGTATCCCTAGAACATTGAAGGGAGGAAACGCCGAGTGCCACTACGTGACATCCAGTCGACGCGTGGTAGAGCTACTGGAAGACGGAACCCTGTTCTTTACAAACTACAATGGAACTATTTACACAGAGGGACAGAGCTACAGCCTCGATGGGACGTATCTTGTCCAGTTCGCAAACGAGACGGTAACGGCGGACAACAAAACGTTCAGGAGCCACTCGCACACGCGCCTGATAGCCATGCCCACTGTGGTCACGAATCTAACAAATTTGGGCTACCACCTCAACCTGGAGCTGATACACGGGTTAAGTACAAAGAACTTGAACCTACTCCAAGTAATGCGAAGAAGGCTAACAATATCTTCAACTACGGAAATCGTTACGATTTTTGTAGTGATATTTGCTATCTTCATATTTTGGAGAAAAGTCACTCACCAACAGGCATCTCCAGAAACCGACAAAGACGTGGAATCCAATGCTACTCAAACGGAGGACATCGCTACAACCGCCCATAAAGGTGCTTGATCTGCGGGACGCAGATATTTAAGGGGGAGGAGTTAACACCAGCCAGTGCGCAGCACTGCCTCTCTTCCCCTGCCCCTGCCCCAACATCTAGAATATCTGACCCACGCTTCGACCACTTGACAACGCTTCGACAGAATTCTTATGTAAACTTTATGTATTTTAGGCTAAGACTTTATTTTAATAAAATACGGAGAGCATTCGCTGTCCAGATTTCAACCATTAAAGACATTGTATTTCTTTTTGCAACATGGCGACCGTGACAGGACATCAGCGTCCATAATCATCTATAAATTCTTGTGTTGCTTCGTAGTGCAGAGTGAAAAATGTCAGGAAATTTGAAGTTTGCCATTACCCCATACAGCTGAGAAAATTCATTGAATATTATCAAAATGTCTGAAAGAAAAGTTGAGAATCAAGGTTTGACCTCAGCAGCGAATAGATCGACCATGTCAACATGGAAAAGGAATTCTATATATATTTTTAAGGAAACAACGACCACTCTGATAGTTAAGAGCTATATCCAGGCGAAAGATGGAAAATCAATAGGTGGTGAAAATATAATAGCAATGTATCCAGGGGACAATCATACAAGGATTTCTAGATCAGTTTGACCGATGTCACATTGTTGAAGGAAAGAATGGATTACTTGGTTTGGCCGATTCATATATCGGATTGACTATTAAAGACGGAAAAGTTTCAGGTGGAGAAATAATGCGTAATAGATTTGAATACAGTTATAGACAAGGGTCGTCTGAAGCTGAACCACTTGGAGATTCAAATGCACCATCGGATAATAAAAAGAAAATAAGAATTGGATTAGTTAAATTACAAGAAATGAGCTCATTAGAAAATGTAGAAGTAGAGTTGGAAAACTGTTGGAAAGTGTTCGGAATGGTAGGAATGATGCCTAAAATGCCTAAAATGAATAACGCACGCCAAAAAATATCAAATGAAGTTGATGTCGTAGTTGAATCACCCGCGATGGGGAACAAGTTAGATGGACCTAAAAACAGCGAGACCATAGAAGGAGAAGATGAGTTGACTGAATTGCCAGGATGTTCATCATCACAAGTGTTGAAGAATTTGGTCTTACCTTTAGATTACACAGCACTGCCAAAAATACCCAGAGGATCAATTGACGATTTAGAAACATTAGGACTACAAGAAGTATATGTATCAGATGAGGTTTGGAACATGAATCGAACGGAATTATTAAAGAACGTATATAAAATATTTACACAAATGGGATGGGTAGACTGGTCTAAGCTTTTTATATGCGACACTGTTTATATAAGTGAAGGAGGTGGTGAAGAATATTGGGCACTCTCTGTTAAAGGCGCTCTACGTAATATTACAAAGAAAGGAGGAAAATATGTTATTATGACAGACACTGCAGGACATCAGCGGCCATAATCATCTATAAATATAGAAGCCTGTGCAGACCAGCATTGGCCACGCCCAGCGCGCCAAGCTGTCCCCGGGAACCGACAGTGCTACAAAGAGCACGCACCTTAATATTAAATTAGAGCTAATAATATTTTTAAATGAAAAATAGCATATATTAATAATAATACTTAAAATTTAAGAAACATTGTAACTAAAACATTGTACTACTGAGCGACGATTGTGTTGCTCGGTATAGCGCTTGGCCCGTAAAGCCATGCAAATTTTAGATAGGAAGACCACTGCGTTGGTCGAGTAGGAAAAAGGCAATAACTAGGAAAATTATAAAAAAAAAAAAAATAAGAAAAATAATTCATGATACAAAAAAAAAGCACATGATACAAATTTGAAATAGAAATTAAAAAAAAAAAAAAAAAAAAACAATATACACTTCTATATATATATGTATATATATGAGAATAAATTATATTCTTAAATGAACGATATAAAAAAATGAAAAGAAAAACTAGGCACAGTGGAGTCTTACATAGAATAAAGAAACGTAAGGCCGAACTGCATAGGCTACTGTATGGATCCCAACAGCTAAGTTGGGATACATCAGTAAAATTACAGGCGGAGATCGAATTACTCGACTCCGAGGAACAGAAAATAAAACAAAACAGATCTGCCAATTTAGATACAAGTAACGTTAGCAAAAATATTGAAAACCTGGCAGATAGAGTAGAGGTTGTCGAGCCACAACCAAAGAAACAGTTGCCGGTACTAAAAAAGAGGTGTCCAGCAGACTGCGAGGGCCCTCTTGTTAGTCCTTATTGCGTCTATACATGCACAGAGGTGCGTAAATGAACAAAAAAATTCCTTTGACTTAAGAGAAAATAAAAAAAAAATAAAATAAATTTAATTTACAGTATACTTATAAGATTAAATGATTAGAATATATATATAAAAAAAAATTTTCTTTAAATAAAAAATCATAATAATAAATAAAATAAGAAAATTTACGTTGAAGCATAAAAATGGGAGGCACAACTTCAAAGGCTGCTGATAATACAGCAAAGGTGGTCAATGTCGTAGAAGTCATGGATACCACACCACATCTAGAAAAGCATACACTGCTACTAGCTCTGTTGGTGGCCTTAACGGCCTTAAATCTATTAATGAAAGCGTATCTATTGTACAAGCGTACACTAAAGAAACGGTATCTGAGTCGTGCAAACGATTTAGATAAAGTTTAAACATACAAACTATAATTGATGGAATGGTCAGATATTGTGACCAACATCAAACAACAACGTGTAGAGTTTGACAAATCGTTTAAGTGCCTCAATAAGAGCGCCTCGATAACTATTCAAACAAAAATAAAACACGTGCAAAATTTGGTTGAAATCTACAACAACATTCGTCAGATAGTTTGTGATAACATACCAAGACTTACGCAACTGCACCACACTCAAGTAAATGATGTACTTAAAAGGCTACGGGAAAACCTTCTGTACATCTCGGAAAGGCACAAAATAGATATATTCGTACCGAATATTCTTAATACGCCCGCTACTTTCCATGTGTCTGAAATTGATGTAAAAATATCACAAGACACAATGGCCCAAACTGTCGTAGATTTCTTAAAGTTAGCTTCATCGCTCATGCCAGAGTTCGATGGAAAAGCTGAAAATCTACGTAGTTTCGTGGATGCTTTGGAACTTATAGATTCCCTCAAGGGCAGCCACGAAGCAGTTGCCATAAACTTAATAAAGACAAAACTAAAGGGTCACGCACGTAATTTGATAAGTAATGAGCAAACAATTCCCGCCATTATTGCTAGCTTATCAAAGTCAGTTAAAGGAGAATCTGTAGAGGTAATATCTGCAAAAATCCTTAACCTGCAGCAAAGGAGCAAGACAGCCAATCAGTACACTCAAGAGGTGGCAACTTTGGCAAAGGCGCTCGAGGGTGCGTATATAAGCGATGGCTTAACATATGAACTGGCAAACAGATATAGTACGACCCTAGCTGTAAAAGCCATGACCCAAAACTGCTCTATAGATAAGGTAAAGCTTATCATGCAGGCGGGAACGTTTAATAACATGAACGAAGCCGTATGCAAATTTGTCAACAGTTGTACTGAAGCAACAGGGCAGTCAAATGCTGTCCTGTATTACCAGAGACAAAACAATAGGGGTAACCGTGGGAATTACCACAGTCGAGGTAATAACCACAATAATGGTTACCAACCTAACAACACATATAGTAGAGGACAGGGCCGATATAGAGGCAACTCAAGAGGCCGTGGTAACTCGACAAGAGGCCACAACAAGAATGTAAGAATTGTCAATGAGGCATCGGGAAACTCCCAAACGCCTCCAGATACTCAAAATTAACTAAAAACATTTTTACTGTCAATTTAAGTCTCAATAACTTCGTGTCTTTTAAAAATGTTGCAACAAATAAAAAAATAACATTTTTGATTGACACAGGTGCAGATATCTCAATTCTTAAAGAAAATTCGGATGTTTTTCATGACATCGAAACCAATAGAATAATAGACATTCGAGGCATAGGAGAAGGAATAATAAATTCCAAGGGACTAGCCTCAATTGAACTACAAACAGACAAATTTATTATTCCATACAAATTTCACATACTTCGTTCAGACTTCGCAATCCCATGCGATGGAATAATAGGACTAGACTTCATAAAAAAATTTAATTGCAGATTAGATTATAATAGATCAGAGGATTGGTTTATAATTAGACCACAAAACCTAACGTATCCCATTTATGTTCGAATAACATTTAATCCTGGCACTAACTCAACCCTTCTACCAGCCAGATCCCAGGTGATACGCAAAATAGAATTATCTTCAGTCGAAGAAAATATTTTAATTCCCAATCAGGAAATTAAACCGGGTGTCTATGTTGCAAATACAAATACAACAGCCCAAAATGCCTTTGTCCCAATATTAAATACAACCAGTACACACCAAACAGTAAACATAGATAAACTGAAATTTGAATCACTTTCGAACTACACTGTAGTTCAAAATTCCAAAGATAATAGAACAGAGTCCGTAATTAACATATTAAATAAAAATTTTCCGCCTCTATTTAAAGTGATGTTTTCGGACTCGAAACCGAACCAATCACAACAAACAACTTCTATAAGCAAAAATTGCGACTTAAAGACGACGAACCAGTATACGTGAAAAATTATCGATGTCCGCATAGCCAAATAGACGAAATCCAGCGCCAGGTTGGAAAGTTAATTGAGCACAATATTGTTGAGCCGTCTGTTTCATCCTATAATAGCCCACTTTTATTAGTTCCCAAAAAGGCCCTTCCGGGCACTGAAGAAAAAAAATGGCGATTAGTAATTGACTATCGCCAAATAAATAAAAAATTGTTGTCCGATAAATTTCCACTCCCCAGAATTGACGATATTCTTGATCAATTGGGCCGAGCAAAATATTTTTCCTGCCTCGATTTAATGTCAGGCTTCCATCAAATTGAACTTGAGGAAAACTCAAGAGATATAACGTCTTTTTCAACAAACAATGGTTCGTATCGCTTTACGCGATTACCATTTGGTTTAAAAATAGCGCCTAATTCTTTTCAGAGAATGATGACAATAGCATTCTCAGGTTTAGAGACCACAAAAGCTTTCCTTTACATGGATGATTTAATCGTTATTGGTTGTTCTGAACAACATATGATTAAAAACTTAACAGATGTTTTCAATCTTTGCAGAAAACATAATCTGAAACTACATCCAGAAAAATGTTCATTTTTCATGCACGAGGTGACATTCCTAGGTCATAGATGCACAGATAAAGGAATCTTACCAGATGACAAAAAATTTGACGTCATTAATAATTATCCTGTCCCTACGGACGCAGACAGCGCTAGAAGATTCATTGCATTTTGCAATTATTATAGACGTTTTATACAAAACTTCGCCGAACATTCGCGGCACATAACAAGATTACGTAAAAAGAATATCCCATTTGAGTGGACAACGGAGTGTGAAAAAGCATTCCAATATCTAAAAAATAAACTTGTTCAACCAAATCTACTACAGTACCCTGATTTTAGCAAAGAATTTTGCATAATCACAGATGCAAGCAAACAAGCATGTGGTGCAGTTTTAACCCAAAACTATAATGGACACCAGCTCCCAGTTGCATATGCATCAAGAACATTCACGAAAGGTGAAAACTAATAATAGTACTACAGAACAAGAACTAGCAGCAATACATTGGGCAATAACACATTTCCTCCATATATTTATGGCAAACACTTCACAGTTAGAACGGATCACAGGCCTTTAACATACCTATTTTCTATGGTAAACCCAAGCTCAAAATTAACACGCATGCGACTCGAGTTAGAAGAATATGATTTCACGGTAGAGTATCTGAGAGGAAAAGACAATTTTGTAGCAGACGCTTTATCTAGGATAAAAATATCCGATTTAATTGATATAAACAGAAAAGTCCTGAAAGTCACTACCAGGCAACAAAGTAGACAAAACAATATCTGCGCAGATAATAAAGAGAGACTATTGCCAAGGCAAAGTCTAAAACAAGCTTCTAAGCCCAACGTATACGAAGTCATCACATGTGACGAGGTACGAAAAGTAGTGACCTTGCGACTAACAGATTCTACATGTTTATTGAAACATGGGAAACAAGTTATAGCAAGAATTACAATTAGCGATTTATACTCAAATGGAATCCTCGACTTAGGTCAGTTTTTCCAAAGGCTTGAACGAAAAGCCGGGGTATATAAAATCAGCAAACTAAAAATGGCACCGAGCGAAAAGATCTTTGAATCAATTTCAATAGAGTCTTTTAAAAATATGGGCAATAATATATTAAAGAATTTAAGAGTAGCGCTACTCCAGCCGGTGATCATAATAAATAATGAAAAAGAAAAAGAAGCAATTTTGTCTACATTACGTGATGATCCAATACAAGGGGGTCATACAGGCATAACGAAAACGCTAGCGAAATTAAGGAGACATTATTATTGGAAAAACATGACTAAACATGACTAAAGTACATAAATAAATGTCAAAAATGCCTGACGTCGAAAACGACGAAACACAACAGATCACCCATGATTATAACTGAGACACCAATACAGGCTTTCGACAGAGTGATAGTAGACACGATTGGTCCACTACCACGCTCAGAAAACGGAAATGAATACGCTGTTACGTTAATATGTGACTTGACAAAGTATTTAGTAGCTATTCCTATTAAAAATAAAAGTGCAGCAACTGTCGCAAAAGCCATATTCGAATCATTTATTCTGAAGTACGGTCCAATGAAGACGTTCATTACGGACATGGGTACAGAATATAAAAATTCCATTATAAGTGACTTGTGCAAATACATATTTAAAAATAGACAGTATAACGTCTACAGCACATCACCACCAGACATTAGATACCGTTGAAAGAAGTCATAGGACATTCAATGAGTACATTCGTTCATATATGTATATCAGTAGATAAAACTGACTGGGACGTATGGTTACAGTATTTCGTGTATTTTTTTAACACAACACCATCAGTAACTCATAATTATTGTCCATATGAACTTGTATTTGGAAGGCAAAGTAACCTTCCAATACACTTTAATACCATAGATGTAATCGAACCATTATACAATATAGAAAATTATGCCAGAGAAGTTAAGTTTAGACTAGAATATGCGCATAAGAGAGCTCAAATACTTTTAGAAAAACATAAAATTAAACAAAAAAACATAAATGATAAGAAACTATTAGACATTAAATTAAAAGTAGGAGACCAGGTCTTTCTAAAAAACGAAACAGGTCATAAGCTAGAACCTGCTTATGTAGGACCATTTGAGGTCACTAGTATAGAAAATAATAATAATATAGTTATAAAAAACACAAATAATAAGAATAAAACACAAAAAGTTCATAGGGATAGACTAAAAAAGATTTAAAAAAGCAGTGTTTTCCTTTCATTTTTCAAAAATTTCAACCAAATTAGTGGTTGTTTGATTGTTTTAAACCTATATATTGGTATACTAATAAAAGAACAAGTAAGAAAGCTCTAGTCGAGAATGCCCGACTAGGAAATCCCCTGAACCCTTCGGAGAACTGATATTTCAATAGTTCTCCGCGTCTTTTTGCTTACAAAAAACACACACCTACATACATAGGCACATATAGGCACGCACGCATAAACACGCATGGGCTGCAGTGTGGGCTTCTCATGGAAACTTAATTGTTTAATAACTTTTTTTGTGGACGCACGTTCTTCATGAAACTTTTAGATTATGATTATATCATTACTATGCGTGTATATGTTGAAGCTCAAGTCTCTAGTATTTGAAATACGCCTTTTACAAAAGTGAGGGTGAGGGGGTGGATATAGGGGTGGGGGTGAATTATAAAAAAAAACCGAAATTCTATAATCTACATATGAGTCTACATTTCAAATTTGGAGACTCTAGCTCAAAAGATGTAGGAGATATAATTTTATAATTGACTTTCGATAAGGTTGTTCATCGATAAAAAAATAATCGGACAAGTTATCGAAATTATGTGATAAACTCGATATGCGCGTGCTATATATGGACATTTTAAAAAAAAGTTGAAGTCTCTAGCTATTGTATCTTCGGAAATCGACGCGTTCAAACATACGGACAGACGGACGGACGGACGGACGGACGGACGGACGGACAGACAGACGGACAGGGCCAAATCAACTTTTCACGTCGCCCTGATCAAGAATATATATACTTTGTGGGGTCTGCCACGCCTCCTTCTCCCTGTTACATACTTTTAACAAAACCATTATACCCTGATTTCCCATTGAAAATGGGTTCAGAGTATAAAAAGAAAAAAAAAACAAGTAAGAAAGCTCTAGTCGAGACTGCTCGACTACGAAATCCCCTGAACCCGTCTTTTTGCTTACAATAGAAAAACACACACACATACATAGGCACATATAGGCACGCACGCATGGGCTGCAGTGTGGGCTTCTCATTGAAACTTAATTATTTAATAACTTTTTTTGTGGACGTACGTTCTTCATAAAACTTTTAGATTGTGATTATATCATTACTGTGCGTGTATGTGCCGAATCTCAAGTCTCTAGTATTTGAAATACGCATTTTACAAAGGTGAGGGTGAGGGGGTGGATATAGGGGTGGGGGGTGAATTATAACAAAAACCGAAATTCTATAAAGTCCATATAAGTCTACATTTAAAATTTGGAGACTCTAGCTCAAAAGATGTAGGAGATATAATTTTATAACTGGCTTTCGATAAGGTTTTTCATCGATAAAAAAATAATCGGACGAGTTATCGAAATTATGTGATAAACTCGATATGCGCGTGCTATATACGGACATTTTAAAAAAAAGTTGAAGTCTCTAGCTATTGTATCTTCGGAAATCGACACGTTCAAACATACGGACAGACGGACAGACGGACGGACAGACAGACGGACAGGGCTAAATCAACTTATCTCGTCGCCCTGATCAAGAATATATATACTTTGTGGGGTCTGCCACGCCTCCTTCTGCCTGTTACATACATTATACCCTGATTTCCCATTTTCAATGGGTTCAGGGTATAAAAATGAAAATAATGAATTGATCAAATTAAACACAATATATATATATATATATATATATATACTAGCAGTCCCAGCATGCGTTGCATTGCCCTACCCTTATTTCTAGGTAAAAAATGATTGAAAGGTATGTTGTTCAGGTTGGGATACACTCTGATTAATTTATTAATCAGATTTTCATTCAAGCACCTTGTGGTAAACGACACGCATTTTCTAGATTGAGGCCACAAATAGTCAAAGATTGGCCCTGTGATTTGTTGATCGTCATGGCGAAGGCATGATGATGATTTCTCGAAGTAATTGCTGAATATCGGTAATGGCCGTATTCCTGTTGACGAAAGGAGTGGCTTGATTTCATTTCCTCAAAATTTTTGCAATTTCGTCTCATCAAAAGATGAGCTTATCAACAAAGTATTTCCGAATATCATTGCTTTCCACAAAAATACTAAATGGTTAAGTGAGCGAGCAATTTTGGCAGCTAAAAATAAAGATGTGGATGACCTTAATTTTATAATTCAAAATAAAATCGTTGGTACTCTGTATTCATTTAAATCTTTCGACTGTGTAACAAACGAAGATGAAGCCACTAATTATCCAACTGAATTTTTGAACTCCTTGGATGTGCCTGGTTTACCACCGCACAATTTACAACTGAAGGTTGGCTCGGTAGTTATCATGCTTAGAAATTTAAACCAACCAAAACTGTGCAATGGAACGCGTTTAGTAATAAGAAAACTGTTGAGCAATGTTATTCACGCGTCGATACTCAAAGGAAAATTTAAAGATGAGGAAGTTCTTATTCCAAGGATTCCGATGATCCCATTCAATGGATTTATCATTTTGATATTAAAGTGATATCCATCGTCTCCTTGCCAAAACATCGCGGTATTCCGTAGCCTAATTGCATTATGGGTCCGCCGAGAAAGATTAGATCTTCTAGGACGCGGCATTTTCATTAATAGTAATACTGAATATGCCCTCGCACAAAACCACATAAAATATCGAAAAATCGAGAAATATAAATAAAAATTATTTACAAAAATAATGTCGAGAAATACAAATATAAATTATTTACAAAAATAATGTCTGAGAAAAACAAATTCAACAATACCTACCTGAACTTTCGAGATATTTTGCTTTTGTCCGTACGCGTATTATTTTTCAAAAAAAATTTTTTTTTTTTTAACAAATGTGCTTTTTTATGAATAGTCAGGTTCGCCTGAGGCTGTGCCGTAGACTGACTGAATACATTTGTTTATTTACTTCTACACTATTGTCAAAACTGTCACTGTTACCAAGCCTACTGGGTATAAAAAAAATTTGAACATTTGGGGAAAAAACCGCGTTTTTCAAGTATTCGGCAAATTTTTTGAGTATTTTTAAGACCCTATACTATACTCGTTGCGGAGACAAATCCAACAAATCAAAAACCATGAAAATTGGTTCAGCCCAAATCAAGTTATAACTCTCGGGACACTTTTACACAACTTTCTTTTATATATATATATATATATATATATATATATATATATATATATATATATATATAGTAATATATCGATCAGCACTCACCCACACTTAAACACGTCACCAAAGGCACGATCCCTTTCATAACTCAATATAAACAAGTAAGAAGGCTCTAGTCGAGACTGCTCACTAGGAGATACCCTGAACCCTGCAATCTGATATTCTAATCATTCTGCAGTTCTTTTATGCACACATACATACACATGCGTCCACACGCATGCATATGCCCGCGCTCTGCTAACTGAGCAGTAAGCAGCGACTTGGGCTTGGGCTGCGCTGCAGTGTGGGCAATATTATGAGAATTTGTTTGTTGAATAATTTCGTTTGTAGACGTATGATCTTAATGAAACTTTCAGAACATTATCATAATGTAAATGGGTGTACATTCCAAAGTACAAGTCTCTAGTATTTGAAATACGTTTTTTACAAATTGGGGGCGAAGGGGGCGTTGTATCCAAAATCTGTAAATGACAAAATGTGTGTATTCATCGAATGTATATACACAACAAATCTGAACACTCTATGCTTAAAAGTCTTCAAATTAGGCTGAAAAAACAATATCAAATTATCGATTATCCTCGATAAAAAAGATATCGAATGAGTTATCGAATAAATATGATAAACTCGTACTGCGTATGGTATACACGAGTCTACATACAAAATTTCAGCTCTCTAGCTCTTATAACTTCTGAGATCGACGCACTCATACGGACGGACGGACGGACGGACGGACAGACGGACGGACGGACGGACAGACGGACGGACGGACGGACGGACAGACGGACAGACGGACAGGGCTATATCGACTCAGCTCATCGCCCTGATCAAGAATATATATACTTTATGGGGTCTGCGATGATTCCTTCTGCCTGTTACATACTTTTCACAAAACCATTATACCCTGATTTCCCATTTTCAATGGGTTCAGGGTATAACAAATCGCCCTAGCGACCACTTATAAACAAATCTCCTCAGCAACAATCATCCCATCGTCCACTATAAACGAGTCGCACGCATCGAACCCTTCTCGTGGGAACTGCATATTCAGCATATTTAGAAGTCACCAACGATCAGGCCACTCATTTACGCATCGAACCCTTCTCGTGGGAACTGCATATTCAGCATATTTAGAAGTCACCAACGATCAGGCCACTCATCTTCACCACGATCACGCCACCATCGATATACATTTCTAGCTATATAAGACAAATAAATTTTCAATCACCAGTTCAGTTCAGTTTTAATTCAACTCTAAGACCACTTGTACTCCGTTATAAGTTATTAAGAATAAATATTTTTTTTTATTTCAAACTATAACGTCGGTCTTATTATTGGGGCAGCCGGTAGGATTAGTTTGCTGAATAATTAAGATCATCATTACTAATCCGCTTAAGTACTACGTGACCTCTCGCGTGTGCAACCAGACTTCTAGTTAAAATATAGACCCGCTGGACTATTTAGAAGTTCTGCGTAGTGGACATCAACCACTACATAACATTTGTGTCCGGGACTTACATATCTCTCGATCCCAAAAAAGTCATAAGTGTTATATAAAAAAAAAAAATTTAACAACCCGTTCAATTATAAACGATTAATCCAACTAAGTGAAATAATCGAGTGAACGAACAATTCAATCACAATTAAATGCCAACTGTGTGCAAGTTAATAGTGAGTTAACTATATAAAAAAAAAAAAACTCTCAAACAAACAAGTACTTGAGAACCAATTAAACGGCCCTACCATGACTCTGGAATTGTCGGAGACCCATCTCAATCAGGCCCTAACTCTTCTAAGGCAGGTGCCTACATTCGACGGCGACACCAATGGATTAAGTGGTTTCATCAGACGTATCGATTACAAAATGCAACTATATCCAACAAAGGACCTCCGTCAGCATAGCTTAATGTATGGAACCATCGAGATGCTACTAACTGGAGCAGCACAACGAGTGTCCCAACTCACACAAGCCACAGGTTGGCTTGGTCTTCGATCCGCCTTGATTAGTGAATTCAAAACTCATACACCTTGCGAGGAACTTCTACGACGTTTGTACAACACCAATTTCAACGGAAGCCTTCGTAAGTTTATTGAAGAATTAGAACATAAGACATTTATAATTGTAAACAAGTTAACGTTAGAAGGTGATCAAGCCAATGCTACACTCTATATAAATGCAATGAACAATACTGTAAAAGAAGTTATTACTAGAAAGTTACCAGATAGGCTCTATATGACTTTAGCGAAGTTTGATATTTCAACAGTGTCTAATTTAAAACAAGTAGCCCAAAGAGAGGGGTTATATGAAAATAGTTTCGCAGACAAACCCAAGTACTCTTCGAAGTCAACCGATTCCCAAACTTATTCTAAACAAAACCAAACTCAAACAAATTATAAACCAACCCAAAATCAAATGAATTACAGACAAAATAACTATCAATCCACTTCAGCAGGACAGAATAATCCTACTAACCAACAACTTTATACTGAGTTCCGTAACAAATTAAATCACGAAACGCAACAAAATCCTCTAAACTATCGACAGACTACCCAAACTCAAAATCCATTCCCTAACCAACCAATGAAACGAATTAGAGAAAGCAACAGCGGACAGACTAAAATGGATTGGTCAGAAAATTTTCATCAATCTGCCTCGGATCAAACCAGACCGATAACACCAATCGAACAAACCCCTACATCAGACTCATGTTAAATAATATACCCCTTAAATGCATAATAGACACAGGTTCTTCCATAAACCTTATTAATAAAAACTTTTTCAACTTCCCAGAAACTAAAGAACATCTAAAAGTCCAAACCATAAAAGGCATAATAGAACTCAATAAAAGCGTTTCATTCGCAAGCAGCAAACTTTGCCCCACTATACAAAAATTCTATTGTCACAACTTCTCAGATAGTTACGATATACTATTAGGTAGAAATTACCTCTCGGCATCCAAAGCCATCATTAACTACGCAGAAGATAATATAACCATAGGGAACTACACGTTCAAATTCAAATATAATAAAGAAATTTCCAATGAAACCCCTTACCCTCCAGCAGAATTCGAGTACGACTTATTTTCGTACGAAATAAATAATAATATTGAAGAAAAATACGAATACATTAACATCTTCACTGATCATCAACCCTTGACCTTCGCAGTTTCGGAATCCAATCCAAATGCGAAGATCAAAAGGTGGAAAGCGCGCATTGACGAGTCTAATGCACGTATCTTCTATAAACCCGGCAAGGACAATCTGGTTGCGGATGCCTTGTCAAGACAGCAGCTCAACGCTGTGAATGAACAAGAAATTGAGTCCTGCGCAGCAACGATCCACAGTGAGGTATCTCTCACCAACACCATTGAGACAACAGACAAACCCTTGAATTGTTTTCAAAACCAAATAGTGCTAGAAGAGGCGCGTTTGCCCTTAAAACGAAGTTTTATTCTTTTTGGAAATAAGAAACGATACTTGATCAGCTATACTTCCATCGAATCGCTGCTAGACCAGCTCGATGATGTAATTTCACCCAAATGCGTAAATGCTCTCCACTGTAATTTACACACGCTTGCAATGATACAAGATTCATTGGTTCGTAGATACCCGGCCACAAAGTTCTGGCATTGCAAAAATCGCGTAGTGGATGTAATTGCGGTGGGAGATAGAAGGGAAATCCTCACAGCCGAGCATAATAGGGCCCATAGGTCTGCACAGGAAAATATTAAGCAGGTACTCTCGGAGTACTACTTTCCAAAGATGGCAAGAATGGCCAATGAAATAGTACAAAATTGCAGAACATGTGCTAGGGCTAAATATGATAGACACCCCAAAAAACAAGAGCTTGGAGAGACACCGATCCCCTCACATGTAGGAGAGATGTTACACATAGACATTTTCTCCACTGACAGGAAATACTTTCTAACATGCATCGACAAGTTCTCTAAGTTTGCTATTGTCCAACCGATCCCCTCAAGAACCATTGTGGATCTGAAGCCAGCTCTAATGCAAATCATGAATTTTTTTCCTAAAACCAGATACATTTACTGTGACAATGAACCGTTATTGAATTCAGAGACCATAGTGACTATGCTCGCAAACAACTATGGGGTCAGCATTTCAAATGCACCACCATTGCATAGCATCTCGAATGGACAGGTTGAGCGCTTTCACAGCACTCTGTTAGAGCTGGCCAGATGCCTAAAGATCGATAAAGGCATAAATGACACTGTAGAAGTCATTTTACTGGCTACAACTGAGTACAATAAGTCGATCCATTCGGTCACCGACCAGAAACCAGTTGATGTGGTTCAGGCGCACCCAGATGAGCCACAAGGAGAAATACAAGAAAAGATCAGAAACGCTCAGACGATGCTCAGACCTAGGGAGAACGCAAATCGGCAGAATAGGGTCTTCGAGGTTGGTGACAAAGTTTTGGTTTAGTCCAACCGACGGCTCGGAAACAAACTCACACCTTTATGTGATGAGAAGGCAGTGGAAGCAGACCTGGGGACCGAGGTCCTCATTAGAGGGAGGGTGGTCCATAAGGACAACCTAAGGTGAATCCCTTGGTTTTTTTTGTACACCTGTTTTTAAGCCACTAGGCAAACTCGTATAAGTTAGATATAGTTGTTCAACTTACTTTTAGCCACTTGGCATAATTTTTATAAACTTTCTTGGTGGTGGACATTAAAAAGAAAAACAAAAAAAAAATGCGAAAAAATAAGAAAGCAGCCTCACTTCACAGGTTTGGATCCATATTACTCTTCTCCTTGTCCCTGGCTTCGGCACATGTCATCGACTACTCGCGTGCCAAGTACATTCCCATCGTCGACGGCGAAATCTTGGTATGGGAGAAATACGCCTATGTCAGGCACTCGGCAA
This sequence comes from Drosophila aldrichi, assembly GCA_035045965.1. Lineage (NCBI taxonomy): Eukaryota > Metazoa > Arthropoda > Insecta > Diptera > Drosophilidae > Drosophila > Drosophila aldrichi. Next base: position 838,085 of record JAWNOM010000341.1, on the reverse strand, counting down.
ACCTCTACGAGTACGCGCGAATGGTGGAAGAAACAGTCAAATTAATTGACATGTTCCCGCTATCCCACATGAAAAAACTTCTAACTGTGGACACGGCACATCTACAAGACCTATTGGAGGCGTTAGGCACGCACCATAGAGTCGCCAGGAGCTTAGATTTCCTAGGGTCCATACTAAAGGTTGTGGCGGATACACCCGATGCCGACGATTTAGAGCAGACCTGGTTTACTGAAATGCAATTGATAAATGCCAATAATAGACAAATAGGAATAAACACTAGAGTTCAGGACCAGCTTAACCAGTTAACAATCACTGTCAACACAATTCTCAAGACAGTCAAAAACTCACAAGTTGACACTGGCCATTTATATGAAACACTACTGTCTAGAAACAGGATGCTAATGATGGAGTTGCAAAATTTAATGCTTGCTATTACTCTGGCAAAGGCTAACATTGTTAGCCCAAACATTTTGGACCACTCAGATTTGAAATCAATTTGGCTAGAGGAACCCACCAACACTCCCATAGGAGATCTTATGTCCGTTGCGTCCGTAAAAGTTCTTCAATCCATTAACACCATACACTTTATAATTAAATTCCCCAAGATTAAAAAAGCTTGCAGGAAGATCACGATCTATCCTGTCATCCACAAGAACTTCATAGTACGATTGTTTGACAACGTCATAGCCGAATGCGATGGAGAAACCCACACACTGCAGAGTTGCGCCGCTTCACCTGGAGCCACATTTTGTCGTCTGGCTTTGGAAAGTTCATGTGCCAAAGAGCTCCACGCAGGTGTCACAGCACACTGCGAGATCCAGCCGAGCAACCTGGAAATAATCACCCATGTAGATGACGGAATCATCATCCTCAACGACGGGTCCGCAAGGATTCAGGTGCACAACGGCACTGAGATCCAGGTACAAGGCACGCATCTCATCACGTTCGGAGACCGGGTCGCAATTAACGGGACTCTGTTTTACAATCACAACAACGTGCGCAATAGAGTCCCAGGTATTGCCAATTCTCCCTTGCTGAACATCACTGCCACCCAAGATGTTCTCAGCCTCCCTTACCTTCATCGTTTGAGTGAACGTAATCTGGAGGTGATACAGCAATTCGAGAAAAACGCCGGAACTGATCAGTCTTATCGTGTGGCATTCATTATTGGAGCCATATGCTGTGCTTTAATCTGCATTGGTCTCACTCTTAGTCGATTCGTCAGTGCAAAGAAGTCCGCAAAGCAGTTACGAGAAGTCGTCGCCGGGATTGGGTCGGCCGAGGACGGCCTCATACTTGAAGGGGGAGTAGTTAACAATTAACACTTAATGTGGGATATCTCATAAGTTTACAGCCAACCCTCGCTATCACGTGCTGTACAAGTTAAGTAACAGCCCTCGCAATTGCGACGTTACATAAGTTGTATCAGCGCGCTATAGCTGCAATGGTCAGCGGCGGTAACCGGACACTTTTGTTTTGCAAGAGTTTCCGTTATCGCCAAAGATTTGCTGAGTCGGCTTGCCGACCATGACATTGTGGCGTGATGCGAGTTTTGGCTTAGCTTAAGCGAAATATTCTGTATTTTAGGTTTTTGTTTTGAATACAGCGCTCTTCCAGTAAGTCGCTTAAATAAATATTCACTCCGGCACTTAGCCGTTAAATAATTTGTTTTATTGTCTGAGCCCGAGGCCAGCAATAAGAGGTACAGTTCGCATCTCAACCTAATCTTCACCCACAACTGGAATAAAGGATTATAATTGGCGCCCAACTAGTGGTCGGACTCACCAACCAACAGCAATTAAGACAGCAGCGCGGGAGCTGCGAGTGACCAAGCTTATAAATAAATTTTTTTTTTTTGTGTTGGTTGAATCATGTAAGTGGATACTCTAGCCAAAATTTTTTCTTCAAACACAAAAGTCTTAATTTTTTATAAAAATTGGTTAATACTTGTGAGTATTTTATTTTGCAACAAATCATAATTAATAACAATAATCTGAACCAGGTTTCTGAAACACGTGAGAGTGACTACCTTGAGGATTCTATAATAGTTAAAACAATTTATCATCCAGATCGTTAGTAAAATTACCTTGTGTTACTTTCTGTGTGTCTAAAATTGTGCTGTATCAATGCATACAGTTCTCATGATTCAGGGCTACGTCGTAATTCGATCCATCTTTTGACGCCCCGTTTTGCTTTTCGCGGCCACTTGCCTGCGCATGTTTCAGTTCAGCCAATATAGAACACCTCGCAAGCAGCTTAGCGACTCAGATTCCGACTGTGACATTCCCATCCGAGCCTCGGCTACAAGACCTCTCCCTGCAGTTTCCCCCCCATTAGGTAAAATGGATCCAGATCAGCTTAGGGAAATAATAAGGTCGGCTGTCAGCAATGCTTTAGCTGAACAGGCCACTGCAAACGAGCAGAGGGAGCGAGCATTGACTCAAAGAATTAATGAGTTGGCTCAACAAATAGCAGCAGCAAACGTTGCCGCCCCACAAGTAGTAGCATATGCTGCTATAGGAATTAGAAACGACATTCGCTGTGACGAGCCACTAGATGCCGTCAAATGTTTACCTGAGTTTGCAGGAGTACAGGAAGCTTATGTATCTTGGAGGCAGGCAGCATTAGCAGCTTACGAGATCTTCAGACCACATAATGGCAGTTCTCGTCACTACCAGGCTGTTATCATTATAAGAAGCAAGATCAGGGGCCCCGCAGACGCGGTGCTGGCCTCATTTGGTACTGTATTGAATTTTGATGCGATAATAAATCGCCTAGATTTCACATACAGTGACAAGAGACCAATTCATGTCATTGAACAGGAATTAGGCACCTTGAGGCAAGGTGGCCTATCCCTGCTCCAGTATTATGACGAAGTAGAGAAGAAACTCACTCTTCTCACTAACAAAGTTAACATGTCATATGAGCCGGCTTTAGCAAAGGGCCTATGTGAAAAATTCCGTGACGATGCGTTGCGTGTGTTCATATCGGGTCTCAAGCGCAGTCTTACAGATGTGCTCTTTGCAGCAAAGCCCAGAGACTTGCCTTCAGCGCTAGCTCTCGCGCAAGAGGTTGAGTCAAATCATGAAAGGTACACATTCGCGGCTAATTTCGCAAGAAGTCTAGAGGACAAAGAGCGCAGGCCGCATGCAAAAGCGCAGGGTCACCAACAGGAAAGGCATTCGCAACAAGCCGAAATACAAACTAGCGGTACCAAGAATCCACACTTCAGCAAGCAAAGCAAGGCCCCAGTGCAGACTGACCAACGAAGCAGCAGGCAGCACAATAGTAATGGCGCACCGGTGCCCATGGAGGTCGATCCTTCCTTCTCAAGGGTATTGCAGCCCACTCAGGCCCCCGCTCACGCGAATAGGAAGAACGCCGCATCCAACCGCACAGGTGGTCAGAGAGATCAACAAAGATTGAATCACGTTACGCAAGACGCGGGACAGGGAGCAGAGGTGTACGCTGATGCCGCCTCTAGCGCAGCGGCACAAATCAATGACGATGCTAGTTATGACTCTGATGCTCTCAATTTTTTAGGAGTAAATCCCTGCTACCCGCCATCAGACGAAGAATAGCAGGGACTCACATGCGATTCCTCATAGACACGGGCGCGGCCAAGAATTTCATTCGGCCACATGAAGGGTTAAAAGGCGTCCACTCTGTAGAGTCCCCCTTCAAAATTCATTCCATTCACGGCGAGACACAAATTACACACAAATGCTTCGTTGCAATGTTTGGGTTAAAGGCAACTTTTTTTATTCTGCCGGACTTGTCAACTTTTGATGGGATTATGGGCCTTGACCTGCTAAAGCAGGCAGCTGCTTCGCTTTGTCTAGCTTCAGGACAGCTTAAATGGGGCACGGAGGTCGAACAAATCACCTTCCGCACGTGCAAAAATGTAAATTTCACAAATGTAGACTGTGCAGAGGCATCCCCATTAGCCAGAAGTTCCTTTTTGAAAATGCTAAAGACCAGACAAAAGGCCTTTGCAGACCCAGACGAGGCGTTGCCGTATAACACATCAGTCGTGGCTACCATTAGGACCATAGATGAGCAACCGATCTATGCCAGGCTTTACCCGTATCCAATGGGAGCAGCTGATTTCGTTAATAAAGAAATCAAAGATCTGCTAAAAAATGATATAATTCAAAAGTCAGTCTCTCCCTACAATAATCCAATATGGGTAGTAGACAAGAAGGGCACTGATGAAGCGGGCAATAGGAAAATGAGGTTGGTAATGGACTTTCGTAAACTTAACGAAAGAACCGTGCCTGACAAATACCCTATGCCAAATATATCAATGATATTGGGGAATTTGGGAAGAGCCAAATTTTTTTCAACATTAGACCTCAAGTCCGGTTATCACCAGATCATACTCGCTGAACGCGACCGCGAAAAAACCTCTTTCTCTGTAAACGGGGGGAAATACGAGTTCAAAAGGCTCCCCTTTGGATTAAAGAATGCAGCAAGCATCTTCCAAAGAACCATCGACGACATACTGCGAGAGCAGATTGGCAAATTTTGCTATGTTTATGTCGATGACGTAATCATCTTTTCAGAAGATGAGGACTCCCACGTTAAACACGTGGATTGGGTCCTAAAAAGCTTACACGAAGCAAACATGAGGGTCTCCATCGAAAAGTCGCGATTTTTTAAGAAAAGCGTGAACTTTCTTGGTTTCATAGTCACCAGCACTGGCACCACGACGGTCCCTGAAAAGGTTAAGGCAATACAGGAGTATCCAGAACCTAAAACATTATTCGAGGTCAGGTCATTTCTAGGCCTCGCAAGTTATTACAGATGTTTCATTAGGGACTTCGCCGCAATAGCAAGACCCATCTCCAATATTTTGAAGGGTGAAAATGGAACAGTCAGTAAGCATAGGTCCAGAAATATAAAGGTTCAATTCTCTGAAGTGCAGCAAAGGGCGTTTCAGAAGTTGCGCGACATTTTGTCATCTGAGGATGTAATGCTCAGGTACCCCGATTTTAAGAAGCCATTCGATCTAACGACCGATGCTTCGGCTTACGGCATAGGTGCAGTCTTGTCTCAAGAGGGTCGTCCTATAACAATGATTTCAAGAACATTGAAGGACAGCGAGGTAAACTATGCGACAAATGAGAGAGAGTTATTGGCCATCGTATGGTCACTTGCCAAGTTAAGGCATTATTTGTATGGAGTGAAAGACATTAACATCTTCACTGATCATCAACCCTTGACCTTCGCAGTTTCGGAATCCAATCCAAATGCGAAGATCAAAAGGTGGAAAGCGCGCATTGACGAGTCTAATGCACGTATCTTCTATAAACCCGGCAAGGACAATCTGGTTGCGGATGCCTTGTCAAGACAGCAGCTCAACGCTGTGAATGAACAAGAAATTGAGTCCTGCGCAGCAACGATCCACAGTGAGGTATCTCTCACCAACACCATTGAGACAACAGACAAACCCTTGAATTGTTTTCAAAACCAAATAGTGCTAGAAGAGGCGCGTTTGCCCTTAAAACGAAGTTTTATTCTTTTTGGAAATAAGAAACGATACTTGATCAGCTATACTTCCATCGAATCGCTGCTAGACCAGCTCGATGATGTAATTTCACCCAAATGCGTAAATGCTCTCCACTGTAATTTACACACGCTTGCAATGATACAAGATTCATTGGTTCGTAGATACCCGGCCACAAAGTTCTGGCATTGCAAAAATCGCGTAGTGGATGTAATTGCGGTGGGAGATAGAAGGGAAATCCTCACAGCCGAGCATAATAGGGCCCATAGGTCTGCACAGGAAAATATTAAGCAGGTACTCTCGGAGTACTACTTTCCAAAGATGGCAAGAATGGCCAATGAAATAGTACAAAATTGCAGAACATGTGCTAGGGCTAAATATGATAGACACCCCAAAAAACAAGAGCTTGGAGAGACACCGATCCCCTCACATGTAGGAGAGATGTTACACATAGACATTTTCTCCACTGACAGGAAATACTTTCTAACATGCATCGACAAGTTCTCTAAGTTTGCTATTGTCCAACCGATCCCCTCAAGAACCATTGTGGATCTGAAGCCAGCTCTAATGCAAATCATGAATTTTTTTCCTAAAACCAGATACATTTACTGTGACAATGAACCGTTATTGAATTCAGAGACCATAGTGACTATGCTCGCAAACAACTATGGGGTCAGCATTTCAAATGCACCACCATTGCATAGCATCTCGAATGGACAGGTTGAGCGCTTTCACAGCACTCTGTTAGAGCTGGCCAGATGCCTAAAGATCGATAAAGGCATAAATGACACTGTAGAAGTCATTTTACTGGCTACAACTGAGTACAATAAGTCGATCCATTCGGTCACCGACCAGAAACCAGTTGATGTGGTTCAGGCGCACCCAGATGAGCCACAAGGAGAAATACAAGAAAAGATCAGAAACGCTCAGACGATGCTCAGACCTAGGGAGAACGCAAATCGGCAGAATAGGGTCTTCGAGGTTGGTGACAAAGTTTTGGTTTAGTCCAACCGACGGCTCGGAAACAAACTCACACCTTTATGTGATGAGAAGGCAGTGGAAGCAGACCTGGGGACCGAGGTCCTCATTAGAGGGAGGGTGGTCCATAAGGACAACCTAAGGTGAATCCCTTGGTTTTTTTTGTACACCTGTTTTTAAGCCACTAGGCAAACTCGTATAAGTTAGATATAGTTGTTCAACTTACTTTTAGCCACTTGGCATAATTTTTATAAACTTTCTTGGTGGTGGACATTAAAAAGAAAAACAAAAAAAAATGCGAAAAAATAAGAAAGCAGCCTCACTTCACAGGTTTGGATCCATATTACTCTTCTCCTTGTCCCTGGCTTCGGCACATGTCATCGACTACTCGCGTGCCAAGTACATTCCCATCGTCGACGGCGAAATCTTGGTATGGGAGAAATACGCCTATGTCAGGCACTCGGCAAACCTCTACGAGTACGCGCGAATGGTGGAAGAAACAGTCAAATTAATTGACATGTTCCCGCTATCCCACATGAAAAAACTTCTAACTGTGGACACGGCACATCTACAAGACCTATTGGAGGCGTTAGGCACGCACCATAGAGTCGCCAGGAGCTTAGATTTCCTAGGGTCCATACTAAAGGTTGTGGCGGATACACCCGATGCCGACGATTTAGAGCAGACTAGGTTTACTGAAATGCAATTGATAAATGCCAATAATAGACAAATAGGAATAAACACTAGAGTTCAGGACCAGCTTAACCAGTTAACAATCACTGTCAACACAATTCTCAAGACAGTCAAAAACTCACAAGTTGACACTGGCCATTTATATGAAACACTACTGTCTAGAAACAGGATGCTAATGATGGAGTTGCAAAATTTAATGCTTGCTATTACTCTGGCAAAGGCTAACATTGTTAGCCCAAACATTTTGGACCACTCAGATTTGAAATCAATTTGGCTAGAGGAACCCACCAACACTCCCATAGGAGATCTTATGTCCGTTGCGTCCGTAAAAGTTCTTCAATCCATTAACACCATACACTTTATAATTAAATTCCCCAAGATTAAAAAAGCTTGCAGGAAGATCACGATCTATCCTGTCATCCACAAGAACTTCATAGTACGATTGTTTGACAACGTCATAGCCGAATGCGATGGAGAAACCCACACACTGCAGAGTTGCGCCGCTTCACCTGGAGCCACATTTTGTCGTCTGGCTTTGGAAAGTTCATGTGCCAAAGAGCTCCACGCAGGTGTCACAGCACACTGCGAGATCCAGCCGAGCAACCTGGAAATAATCACCCATGTAGATGACGGAATCATCATCCTCAACGACGGGTCCGCAAGGATTCAGGTGCACAACGGCACTGAGATCCAGGTACAAGGCACGCATCTCATCACGTTCGGAGACCGGGTCGCAATTAACGGGACTCTGTTTTACAATCACAACAACGTGCGCAATAGAGTCCCAGGTATTGCCAATTCTCCCTTGCTGAACATCACTGCCACCCAAGATGTCCTCAGCCTCCCTTACCTTCATCGTTTGAGTGAACGTAATCTGGAGGTGATATAGCAATTCGAGAAAAACGCCGGAACTGATCAGTCTTATCGTGTGGCATTCATTATTGGAGCCATATGCTGTGCTTTAATCTGCATTGGTCTCACTCTTAGTCGATTCATCAGTGCAAAGAAGTCCGCAAAGCAGTTACGAGAAGTCGTCGCCGGGATTGGGTCGGCCGAGGACGGCCTCATACTTGAAGGGGGAGTAGTTAACAATTAACACTTAATGTGGGATATCTCATAAGTTTACAGCCAACCCTCGCTATCACGTGCTGTACAAGTTAAGTAACAGCCCTCGCAATTGCGACGTTACATAAGTTGTATCAGCGCGCTATAGCTGCAATGGTCAGCGGCGGTAACCGGACACTTTTGTTTTGCAAGAGTTTCCGTTATCGCCAAAGATTTGCTGAGTCGGCTTGCCGACCATGACATTGTGGCGTGATGCGAGTTTTGGCTTAGCTTAAGCGAAATATTCTGTATTTTAGGTTTTTGTTTTGAATACAGCGCTCTTCCAGTAAGTCGCTTAAATAAATATTCACTCCGGCACTTAGCCGTTAAATAATTTGTTTTATTGTCTGAGCCCGAGGCCAGCAATAAGAGGAACAGTTCGCCTCTCAACCTAATCTTCACCCACAACTGGAATAAAGGATTATAATTTACACAACAGACGAGGAAAAAACAAAAGGACTGGAGCGGATCGCAAAGATTAACCAGCAACTTCGCCAAAGAGCGCAGTAACGCAATCGGGCTGCAGAAATGCATATGCCTTGTTTGCCTTTATAATAAGACATACCTCAAGTTGAAGCACTTTACAGTGCAACTTGAAAAAACTAATCACTGATAGGCTATATACTAAAACCACACGATTGGACAATTAATTGTATAAATAAAAAAATGTCAGCCAATCGTGTGTAATAACACACTAATATTTTCCATGTCTGTGGCGCTATGAAAATAGCAGCAAAACAAAAACTTTTCTCTTTTTAAAAAAAAAAAAAATTTTTTAATAATAATTTTCATTAAATGAAAGCAAAGTAAATTAACCATTAAAAAAAAAAAAAAACAAATATTCAAAATAATTTGAAGAAAAACAAATTTTTTCTTCTTTTTCACACCGATTTTATGAAACAGTATGATAGTAATATGAAATAGTAGAAAGCAAGCATAAGTTATACAAAATTTTTCTCTACAATTTTTTTTTTCATTATTAATTCTTCTCTTCAAAATGGGTTGGTTCGGAAGCGACGATACCCAGTCAAAAGACAATACGGCCAATGTCGTCAATAATGTCAAAATAGTGGATCACACAGATGATATCCAATCATTGTGGATTCTACTTCTGATCTTAACAATTGCTTCAGTTGGTCAATTCTTATTGACTCTATATATAAAACACAATAAGATCATAAAGAAGAGATATATAAGTAGAGCAAACCATTTGGATCAGATATAGACAATGAATGTCAATCGAATAGATTATATTTACGAGAACTATCCTAATTTTCGAATTAACGCAATTAGAATTTTACACTTGCATAAAGAATACATATCTATATACCAGTTTGAAAATGAGTATATAGAAGCATTTAATGAAGAATTTAGTCCATTAATACACTGCAATACAGCAGAAAAGGCAATGGTATTAACCACACTGCCATACGTTAGAGTTAAATTAGTTAAGGAATACAATCCAATATTAGGAACAGCAACTACAGTGACGAACTAAATTATTGGCACAGCAGGCTTTTTATACTTTATAGCGATTTTTAAAGTGTTTTTTAACGCTTTTTTAGTAAAACAAAAAATGTACTACATAGAATAGGGTATTTATTAACGTATACAAAATAAATATTGTAAAAAACTTCAACGTACATTTTTTAAAAATTCAATAACCAAGAAAAGACCTCGATTTTCCTGAACAAAATTATTGGCACACTTAGTATTTTTTTGGTTTTTTTTAAGAATTAAACCGATTAGACAAAATATATTGGCAATTTCACTATATTTTATGTTCCTTTATCTAAAGCTTCGCAAATTTAAATTTATATTTTAAAAAATTTTTAGCAATTGAGTATATATTTTAACTTTTCTTAATAATGGCACCTAAGCTAAAAGAAACATCAGTAGCTCAGAGGAAAATTATCCTGCATTTGCACGATCAAGGCAACTTTTATGCAGATATTATAGAGGTAATGGAAGGAAGCCGACTCACTACTCGAAGCTACGTGCACCGCTCCAAGGAAGCCCGCAATCTGAAAAGTTCATAAACTTACAGGTAGCCTTAAGTGGTTGAACGGCCATAGATGCAGGAAAATCGTTCGAAAGGTGCAAGTGAATCTCAAAATAACATCAACACAGATTGCTGCTGAAGTTACAAAAGGAATAGGAAGGGATATGCACCCGATTACAATACGCAGAGTAGTGCACAAGGCCAAATACAAATCGCGTGTGGCTAGACAAAAGCTATGCATCAAAGATGCTTATAAAAAGAAGCGTTTGGACTACGCTAAAGAATATTTTAGCAAGCAATCTGGTTATTGGAGTCAAGTTTTGTTCTGTAATGAGTGAAAATTCAATATATTTCGCTCTGGTGGGCGTAAAACTGTTTGGAGGAAGCCGAAAACTGAATTTCACAAAAAACAATACTACGCCAAGAATTAAGCATGGTGGTTGTAGGGTGATGGTCTGGGGTTGCATATCTGCTGCAGGTGTGGGCGAGTTGGTATTTGTAGACGGTATAATGGACAAACATTTGTGACCAAATATTTTGAAAGATAACCTTTAAAAAAGTGTCGAAAAGCTGCAACTGCTAAGCACGTTCATATTTCAACATGTCAACGACCACAAGCATTCTGCCCATATCGTCAAAATGTAGCTGGTGTATAATACCGCCTATGTGCTACTGCACCCACCACAATATCCAGAACTAAATCCAACCGAACACTTTTGGAAAGAATTGGATAGGTGGATCTCAAAACGAGCAATAACAAATAGACCGGTCTAAAACAAGCTCTTATCGCAGAATGGCAAAAAATGAGTGAAGACGTCACTCAAAAATAATTTTTTTCGATGCCAAACCTCTTATTAAAGCTAAAGGGTTACATACCAAATGTTAATTATAGTTATTATCCATTTTTTTCATAATATTTTTATGTTTTTTAAGTTTTTTTTTTTTGGTGTGCCAATAATTTTGTTCAGGAAAATCGAGGTCTTTTCTTGGTTATTGAATTTTTAAAAAATGTACGTTGAAGTTTTTTACAATATTTTTTTTGTATACGTTAATAAATACCCTATTCTATGTAGTACATTTTTTGTTTTACTAAAAAAGCGTTAAAAAACACTTTAAAAATCGCTATAAAGTATAAAAAGCCTGCTGTGCCAATAATTTAGTTCGTCACTGTATATAGTTAGTTCGTTTACAAAAGTGAAGCTCCATTAAAGAATGGAATGGAACGAAATAGCGAAAAACATAGACGCATTTCGCTATAAATTTGAAAGGTCATACAAATGCATCAATAAAGATGCAGTAATAAAAACGAACACATTAATACACCATATAGATATAATTGTAAGAGAATACAATAATATAGTAACGCTAGTAAATAAGTACGAGAATAGATTTACAGCTGAACATAGAGAGAAATGTTTAAGAGTCTTAAAATCTCTAAACACAAGATTAATTTCTGTCGCCAATAGACGACACATTCAAATATCAGTACCAAAAAATCTAAATCAATTGGCAGACTTTAATGCCAGCCCATTAAAAGATTTAGACGAATCTATACAGTCAAGCGACGCTGAATCTGATAGTGACATAGAAACACTAGAAGACAAAACAAGTGAATTGTAGATACAAAACCTAATTTACTAACAAATACAAATATGGCAAATCAGGTCGCTTTAGACAGGGAATATGTGAAGCAAGTATCTGCTTCCGTTCCTGAATTCGATGGTAAAAAATTATCATTGAATAGATTCCTAACAGCCTTAAGACTCGTAGAAAGAACTAAAGGCGATCAAGAAGATATAGCGGTCGAAGTTATCAAATCAAGGATAACTGGCCCGATCCTGTACAAGGTTCAAAATGAAACCACAATAACAGGAATAATCAACATACTAAAAGGCAACGTAAAAGGAGAATCTCCCGACGTAATAAAAGCCAAATTGTTGAACAATAAACAAAAAGGAAAAACAGCATCTCAATATACAGTTAAATTGGACAATTTGCGGAAGCAATTGGAAGCAGCGTATATTGATGAGGGACTTGACCCTGACAATGCAGAGAAATTCTCTACAAAAGAATCAATCTCTGCCATGACCAAAAACTGCGAGCATGACAAGCTTCGGATAATACTAGAAGCAGGTAACTTTGTCACTTTCAATGATGTAATGGGTAAATATATCCATTGCAGCACTGAAATGACTGGAAGTTCTAGCACAGTGTTATTCCAGCACAGTCGCAACAATAGAGGAGGTGGTTACCGATACCAAAGAGGTAGAGGCAATGGCCGCGGTAACCACAACTCTTACAACAACAACAATAACTATAACAACAACAGAAACAATAATAGAGGTGGAAGAAGCTATAACCGAGGTAGGAATAATTCCAACCGAGACAACTATTCAGACAGAAATAGTAACCATAACAGCAATAATAATGTCCGAGTTACCCAAAGCAATTCGGGAAACGGACAGAATCCTTCAGATACTCAGAGCAATTAGGTAACAAAATATACACACTCAATCTCAGTTTTAGCATATTTATAAAGGTTAACAATGAAAGTACAGGTAAAACATATACCTTACTAATTGACACAGGTGCAGATATATCAATTCTAAAAGAGAATATAGATATATTTGATAATATAAATAATAATATTTCAACACAAATATCAGGTATTGGTAAAGGTTCAGTTTTTTCAAAAGGTTTAGCATTCATAGAATTATCTACAGGTAAACATGTCATACCACATGACTTCCATCTAGTCGATAAAGACTTTCCAATGGCATTATTGGTATAGATTTCATTAAAAAATATAATTGCCAATTAGATTTCACACCATCAATTGATTCTCTAATACTACGGCCAAATAATCTAAATTATCCAATACATATACCAATTATACACACATGTGATAATAATGCCACAATACTCCCAGCTCGTGCTGAAGTAGTCCGTCAAATTAATATTACTTCCAAAGAACAAAATGTTCTAATTCCAAATCAGGAAATTGAAGAAGGAATTTTTATTGGAAACACTATTTCCAATAAAAATAATACATTTGTCCGAATATTAAACACAACCAATTCAATTAAATTAATAAACCTTAACAAAATAAAAATAGAAACGCTAAATGACTACGAGATAGCCCAAGAAATTAGCGAAGACAGACAAAATACTGTCATGAAGAAACTAAATCAGAACTTTCCAAATTTATTCAAACAAATTTTAACAGACCTATGCACAAAATATACAGATATATTCGGACTAGAAACCGAATCAATATCTACAAATAATTTTTATAAACAAGAACTGAGATTGAAAGATAAAGAACCAGTGTATATAAAAAACTATAGAATACCACATGCTCACAAAGAAGAAGTAAACAGACAAGTCGATAAACTCATTCTTGATAAGATAGTAGAGCCCTCAGTTTCTGAGTATAACAGTCCGATATTACTGGTACCTAAGAAAGGTTTACCAGGTTCAGATAAGAAACGATGGCGATTAGTAATAGACTATCGTCAAATTAATAAAAAACTGTTGTCCGATAAATTCCCCCTTCCAAGAATCGACGATATTCTTGACCAGCTCGGAAGAGCAAAATATTTTTCATGCCTGGACTTAATGTCTGGATTTCACCAAATAGAGTTAAAAGAACACTCTAGAAATTTAACGTCTTTTTCGACCAGCAATGGTTCATATCGTTTTACACGATTACCTTACGGTTTAAAAATAGCACCCAATTCTTTTCAAAGAATGATGACAATAGCTTTTTCTGGATTAAACCCTTCACAAGCTTTCTTGTACATGGATGACTTAATTGTCATCGGTTGTTCTGAAAAGCACATGATCAAAAACCTAACAAATGTTTTTGACTTGTGCAGGAAGCATAACCTTAAACTGCATCCAGAAAAATGCTCTTTCTTCATGCACGAAGTGACATTCCTAGGTCATAAGTGTACTGATAATGGTATTTTACCAGATGACACAAAGTATGATGTCATTGAAAAATACCCTGTCCCCACGGACGCGGACAGTGCTAGAAGATTCGTTGCATTCTGCAATTACTACAGACGTTTTATCAAAAATTTCGCCGACTATTCACGGCACATAACTAGATTATGTAAAAAGAATGTCAATTTTCGATGGTCCGACGAATGCCAAAATGCATTCGATTACTTAAAACAAGCTTTAATTAAGCCAACATTATTGAAATACCCAGATTTCAATAAAGAATTTTGCATAATTACAGATGCAAGTAAATACGCCTGTGGAGCTGTACTAACACAAAATTATGGAGATAAACAACTCCCAGTTGCATATGCTTCACGCACATTCACCAAAGGTGAAAGCAACAAATCAACAACAGAACAAGAATTAGCAGCAATCCACTGGGCAATTACACATTTCAGACCATATATTTATGGCAAACATTTCACCGTAAAAACGGATCATAGACCGTTAACGTATTTGTTCTCAATGACAAATCCAAGCTCGAAACTAACAAGAATGAGATTAGAATTGGAAGAATATGACTTTACTGTCGAGTATCTGAAAGGAAAAGACAACTTCGTAGCTGATGCACTATCACGCATCACTATAAAAAAATTAAAAGAAATAACACAAAAAATACTTAAAGTCACTACTAGATTTCAAAGTAAACAGAAAAACTCCTGCGCAGGAAATGTTCAAGATTTGCCTAGGCAAACACTTGACAACGCTTCTAAGCCCAACGTATATGAAGTCATTTGTAATGACGAAATACGAAAAGTAGTGGCCTTGCACATAATAAACAATACATGTTTTTTGAAACATGGAAAGAAAATTATTGCAAGAATTGATGTTGACGATCTGTACACCAATGGAACCCTTGACTTAGGTCAATTCTTCCAAAGGCTTGAAAAGCAAGCCGGTATACTTGGGATCAGCCAACTCAAAGTGGCACCGAGCGAAAAGATCTTTGAATTAATTTCAATAGAATCTTTCAAAAATATGGGCAACAAAATATTGAAAACCATAAGAGTAGCGCTACTCTAGCCGGTGACCGTAATAAATAACAGAAAAGATCAAGAAGCGATACTGTTTACATACCATGACGATCCAATTCAAGGAGGTCATACAGGCATTACAAAAACTTTGGCCAAAGTAAAAAGACATTATTATTGGAAAAATATGACACGTCATATCAAAGAGTACATTAAGAAATGTCCAAAATGCCTGATGTCGAAAACGACAATACATACAAGATCACCAATGACCATAACTGAAACACCACAATATGCTTTCGACAGAGTGATAGTAGACACAATTGGTCCACTACCACGATCGGAAAATGACAATGAATACGCAGTTACGCTAATATGCGATTTAACAAAATATTTAGTAGCCATTCCAATTCCGAACAAAAGCGCAAAAACTGTTGCCAAAGCTATATTTGAAGATTTTATTCTGAAGTACGGTCCAATGAAGACGTTCATTACGGACATGGGAACAGAATACAAAAATTCTATTATAACTGATCTGTGCAAATATTTAAAAATAGACAACATAACGTCTACAGCACACCATCATCAGACATTAGGTACCGTTGAAAGAAGTCATAGGACATTCAATGAGTACATTCGTTCATATATATCAGTAGATAAAACTGATTGGGACATATGGTTACAGTATTTCGTGTATTGTTTTAACACAACACCATCAGTAACTCACAATTATTGTCCATATGAATTAGTATTTGGTAGACAGAACAATCTACCAATTCAATTTAATAGCGTAAATAGCATAGAACCTATATATAATATAGAAGATTATTCTAAGGAAGTTAAGTTTAGACTAGAACACGCGTATAAGAGAGCGCGAATACTTTTAGAAAACAATAAAATTAAACAAAAAGAAAAAAATGATAAGAAAGTATTAGATTTTAAAATAGAAATAGGAGACCAAGTTTATTTAAAGAACGAAACAGGTCATAAACTAGAATCTTCATATATAGGACCATTTGAGGTCATTAGTATAGAAAAAAATAATAATATAATTATCAAGAAAAAAATTTTCATAATTAAAAGGTTCATAAAATCGGTCTGATCAACCAAATATAATAAAATTAAAATAAAAAAAAAAAAAAAAAAATGGTTCATTTATTTCACTCTCCTCTTATTCAAACCAACAAAAAAAAAAAAAAAAAAAATTTTAATTATTTTCATAAAGCCACAACAATAAAACAAAAATTTATATATTAAGAATATATATTAAAAAAAAAAAAAAAAAAAAAAAATAATATATATAACTAATTAAATTTAAAATTAAATAAATAATTAAATAACTACATATATTACGTTATTTTTTTAAAAAGGGAGGTGTAGTATGTCTCATTTAATAATATATACTCGGCACTCAATACTCTAAAATGTACACATAGTGACACTTTGTCGCTATGTAAATATACAACCAAATATATACAATAATGTAAACATAAATGCACTTGAGATGATCGGACATATATACATATATACCGCTTATATACAAGAGGCGTGAGAATAGCCGCGTCAGCACTTGACCGCTTCACAAGCCAACGGCTTGCAATTCTAATGTATATGCCCTTTGCATATACATACACACATACTACGCTCTCTCGCTCTGCTGCCTTCCGCGGCAGAGATATATATAATAAGAAATATATGTATCTTAGCTTAAGACTTTATTTTATTTTTCATTTTCACATTATTCAATAAACTGAACACAAACCAAACGGATGCGTTCCCGTCTTTACCTTATTATTACAATAGAAGTGAAAGTGCGTTAAAACGAAAACAGTCGCGACTAGTTCCGCTAAAGAAAAATTGGGTTTTATAAGGCACCGGTAATTAGCTACACTGTGTCAAACGTAACTTAAACTCTATCTGCCAAAGAATCGACGCGTATTCAAGCTGATCGACTAAATTAAAAAGAAATACTCTCGAATAAGGAAGTGCTTAAAACCAATTAAAGGACTTCAACATGACTCTAGAATTGTCAGGAGCTCACCTCAATCAATCACTTACCCTTCTGAGGCAGGTGCCCACGTTCGACGGTGATAACAAGTCACTAAGCACATTCATCAAACGCATTGACTACATTATGCAGCTCTACCCAACGAGAGACGTCAAACAACCTAGCGTGATGTTCGGGACCATCGAAATGCAGCTGACTGGAGAAGCGCAGAGAGTGTGTCACCTCACCCAACCCGGAAACTGGCCTAATCTACGAGCAACTGTGATCAGAGAGTTCAGACTCACACACCTTGTCAAGAATTGTTACGACGCCTATATACATATTACCAACTTTACTGGAAACTTTCGTTAGTTCATCGAGAAACTAGAAAATAAGACATTTTTAATTATGAATAACTTAATATTAGAAGGCAATGCCGAAAACACAACACTTTACACAAATGCTATGAATAATACAGCTAAAGAACATATTAACAGAAAGTTACCGGACAGAATTTATATGACCCTAGCGAAATATGATATTTCAACAGTCTTAGGTCTAAAACAAGTAGCCCAAAGAGAAGGCCTATACGAAGAAACCATTACAGATAAAAACATAAGTATTCCTCTAATAACAACCAAAACAGTAACCAACATCATTTTAAAAAACAAACTAATTATAGACAGAATAATAATTATCAAGCTACTGCATCAGTTATTCAATGAATTTACTAACAAACTTAATCAAGGAATACAGCAAAACCCTCTAAACTATCAAAAACCTATTCAAACACAAAATCAAAGTCCATTTGCTAATCAACCAACTAAAAGAGTAAGAGAAAGTAATAGTGGTCAGTCTAAAATGGATCGGTCAGAAAATTTTCATCAAGCTGCCTCGGATCAACCGAACCCAGTTGTATCAACCGAAACCCTTACATCCGACTCATCTTAAATACTCCCCTTAAATGTATAATAGATACTATTTTAACTTCCCAGAGACCAAAGAGTATCTAAAAGTGCAAACAATTAAAGGCATAATAGAACTTAATAAAAGCTTATCTTTCGCACCCAATAAACTTTGTAGTACCACTTTATCAAATGTTCACTGTACTCAGTAACATACATATTTACATATACAAATAATGTCACAAATACATTGATACAATTAAACTGCAATATTCATATATAACTCGCAGTCATAACATAAGTAACATGATCACTCACAGAGCGCGAGTACTAACTCCGCTGAGTCGGCATATTTTACATGCGCGACTGTTTCGTAAACAAGTGAACACATTACCCCCTCTCCGTCTGCGACTCTCGCTAGACCCATAAGCTTATACATAAACACTTATACCTAAGCATATATGTATATGTACGAAGCCGCTCCGCTGCTGGCGTAACCGGCAGCGCAGCTACGCGGCTCTAGCCATAAGAATATATATTCAATAAATTCATTCGTTATAAACGGCTAAGAAGGCACTGACGTGTCATCATCAATAAATGCTTGTCTTTTATTTAAAAACAATTAAACAACTAAAGTTCACATTACCCCAACTTTGTCCGATTAAAGCCAATAGAACTACGATATCTAATATCTAACAGGAAAAGAAAACTACGTAGCTGACGCCCTTTCTAGAATTAAACTAGACGAGCATCTCTTAGGAGAAGAAGTTAACACTTCTCTAGCAACCTTTCATAGCGCCCAAGAAGATAATCAAAACTTAACATCTATTTCAGAAAGATCCTTAAATTCATATAACAACAAATAGAATTCATAAAAGGTAAAAAAATGGTGGCTCCCCTGCGAGCCGTTAGTAGACTGGAGTTTGTAGGTAATAAGATTTGTAGTAGATAGGAGTTTGTAAGTTATAAGATTAGTAGCGAGTAAGTTAACTAATAAGTAGGATAATTTGTTAGTTTGTAAGACATTGTTAGCTTAGAAGTTAGCGTAAGAAGAATTTCAATTAGAGAGTGGGCGCGCGATCAGCAGCTTCCCGCGCAGCTTCCCTCGGCGTCAGCAATGCTACTCCACCGCAGCGAGCTTTTGAGCTGCATAGTTGCATTGCTGACGCCGATTGTGATTATATCAATAATATGCGTATTCTTGCCGAAGCTCAAGTCTCTAGTATTTGAAATACGCTTTTTACAAATTTAAGGGTGAGGGGTTGGATATAGGGGTGGGGGTGAATTATAACAGAAATCGAAATTCTATAAAATACATATAAGTCTACATTTAAAGTTTGGAGACTTTAGCTCTAAAGATGTAGGAGATATAATTTTATAACTGGCTTTCGCTAAGGTTTTTAAAAAAACGGGATGAGTTATCGATTTAAAAAAAAAAAGTTTAAGTCTCTAGCTATTATATCTTCTGAAATCGACGCGTTCATACATACGGACAGACGGACGGACAGACAGACGGACATGGCTTAATCGACTCAGTTCGTCGCCCTGATCAAGAATATATATACTTTGTGGGGTCTGCCACGCCTCCTTCTCCCTGTTACATACTTTTAACAAAACCATTATCCCCTGATTTCCCATTTTCAATGGGTTCAGGGTATAAAAAAGATATGCTGAGTGAGTTGAGTGAACGTTATGGCAAAAAGAATTGCAAAAGAGGTGAGGTGGAGTGCAGAATAAAATTAAAAAAAAAAAAAAAAAAAAAAGTAAGAACGTTGCAGTCGGGCGTTACCGACTGCGGGATACTCATTCACATCCCATCAGCAATTTAGTAGCTAAGTTGCCAAGAGCCATTTAATACTGTAGAAAGTGCAGTTTTTCTCGATTTGCCGTAGACACCTCATTTTTTGCCGTAGAAAAAGCTAACGGTAACCTAATTGCAAAATTTGGATTCTTACGCTCCAAAAATGTGAAAATTACAGGGTATTGAAATTCTAGCTCTTATACTTTAGGAGATATCAACTTTTGCGGTTTGACACGCCCCCTTTGGGCGGAGATATATCCACCATAGCTTGTTGGACTTGGGTGGTCAACCCGCGTATATATACCAAATTTCAGGTCTCTAGCATCAATAATGCCTAAAATATAGCAAAATCGGGAAAATCACTATATCTTCAGGTCCGATTTGCCACGCCCCTAGTAAGCGTAGACATATAAATTTTTGACCAGTCTTTATAGATTCATAACATTAGCTCACATGCAAAATTTCGACTCGTTCTAGCTTAAAAACTCTAGGAGATACAGTCTTATCCGATTTGCCACGCCCCCAATGGGCGCAGATATATCAGCCATAGCATTTGATCTTGGGTGGTCGACCCGGATCTACATTCCAAATTTCAGCTCTCTAGCTCATCAACTAATATGATTTCTGGTATATCGGAAAATGCATTTTATAAATGGGAGCTATACACGAGTATGTGCTCCAAATTTCAAGTCTCTAGCTTCAAAAGCGCTGAAAATAGTTGCGTTCACACGGACAGACGGACGGACAAGACGGACATTGCACAAAACCAATATACTCATTTCACTTTCGTGAATGAGTATAAAAGACAATAGCACACGTCAAGTGGCTGCTATATTCGAACCAGGCACCACCACAATGGAGAACGGCACTAAAACTGCAAAGTGAACTTGACTGTTTAACGTCAATAAAATCAAACAACAAGCCACTCACTCTCACTCAGATAACCATATCTTTTTTTAAATTAAAGAAAAATTTTTTTCAGAATTTCTATTAAAAACGCATAATTGAATGTTTAATAATACAATAGGTAAATTTGATGATATATTTTATACCAATATGGGATTAATTGAGACAAAGCCAGTGGACTCCACTGTAAATGTTATCAATCAAATAGAGTCATCAAATTCAGATTTAAAGTTAACAAACGTACTTTTATTAATAATTGTAGTAATTATGAGCGCGTATGCATTGTATAAATCATACAAGTTACACAATAAATGTGTAACAAAAAGAACATTAAGACATGCTAATGATCTTGATAAGATCTAAACCACATATACATCAATTATTATAAAAATACATTTCAATAAAAATTCAAGTAAACCTCATAATTAAACAAGTAAGAAAGCTCTAGTCGAGACTGCTCGACTAGGAAATCCCCTAAACCCTTCGGAGAACTGATATTTCAATAATTCTTCGCGTATTTCTGCTTACACACAGACACACACGCGTAAACACACATACATATATACACATAGCAATGCACTTATTAACACCCATTGGCTTTTTCTTGTGGATGTACGTTCTTCATGAAACCTTTAGATTATGATTAAATCAATAATATGCATTTGCCGAAGCTCAAGTCTCTAGTACTTGAAATACGCCTTTTACATAGGTGAGGGTGAGGGGTGAATTATACCAAAAAACCAAAATTCTATAAAGTACATATGAGTCTACATTTAAAATTTGAAGACTCTAGCTCTAAAGATGTGGGAGATATAAT
Organism: Drosophila aldrichi; assembly: GCA_035045965.1. NCBI lineage: Eukaryota > Metazoa > Arthropoda > Insecta > Diptera > Drosophilidae > Drosophila > Drosophila aldrichi. The sequence goes on along the minus strand of JAWNOM010000341.1, from coordinate 816,404 downwards.
TTTATAACTGTCTTTCGGTAAGGTTTTTTATCGATAAAAAAATAACGGGACAAGTTATCGAAATTTTGTGATAAACTCGATATGCGCGTACTATATACGGACATTTAAAAAAAAGTTAAGTCTCTAGCTATTATATCTTCGGAAATCGACGCGTTCAAACATACGGACAGACGGACAAGGCTAAATCGACTCAGTTAGTCGCCCTGATCAAGAATATATATACTTTTCCACGCCTCCTTCTCCCTGTTACATACTTTCAACAAAACCATTATACCCTGATTTCCCATTTTCAATGGGTTCAGGGTATAAAAATGAACTAAAATGTACTTCAATAATTCTTCGCGTCTTTCTGCTTACAAAAAAACACACAAACACACATGCGTATTCACACATAGGCGTGCACGCATAAACACGCATGGGCTGCAGTGTGGGCTTCTCATGGAAACTTAATTGCTTAATAACTTTTTTTGTGGATGTACGTTCTTCATGAGTCTCTAGTATTTGAAATACGCCTTTTACAACGGTGAGGGTGAGGGGGTGGATATAAGGGTGGGGGGTGAATTATAACAAAAATAGAAATTCTATAAAGTACATATGAGTCTACATTTAAAATTTGACTCTAGCTCTAAAGATGTGGGAGATATAATTTTATAACTGTCTTTCGATAAGGTTTTTATCGATAAAAAAAAATAACGGGATGAGTTATCGATCGAATTTTAGAAGCGGAGTCGTTATAAACGAATTCCACTGTATTTAAAAATAAAATGAAATAAAGAACTTATTTACTTAAAAATGTAAAATCTTTACAGGTCTCTAGCATCAATAGTGCCTAAAATATAGCAAAATTTGAAAAATCACTATATCTTCAGGTCTGGTTTGCCAAGCCCATAGTGGGCGGATCGGGAAAATTTTAACAGTTTATAAATCGAATATACACGAGTATGTGTTCCAAATTTCAAGCTTCAATAGCGTCGAAATGAATTGCGTTCATACGGACAGACGGAGGGACAGCAAGACGGACATTGCACAAAACCAATATACTAATACAGTTTCGTGAATTAGTATAAAAACCGCATGGTCTTGGCTCACAGCTCGTCAGCAGACCGTGAAAATTCAAGGGATTAATTGTTATTTGCAAGCTATGGCTTTAAGTATTAGTAATTTTCTGTTTTATAAATATAGTTAGCACTTCATTTTCATCTAAAATTACCGATAGTACATAGAAGTTACTTACCCCTTCAATTAATGATGGACACATGCGGGGTCCTCCTTCAGATTTAAAAACATCACATAATTTAGGCATTTACACCTTCTTCAGACTATCAGATATAAGACAACGACTTCCATATTAATAATCCAATTTTACCATTAATTCTTTCTTTGTTTAGCTCACAAGCAACATTAGAACAATTGCGTTTTTATACCGTTTTTTTTTTTTTTTTTTTTTTTTTTTAATATATATATATTTTAATATATATTTTAATATATTTTAATATATATATATTTTATATTTATATAATGACGAATTAAGATAGATACCAATTGCCTTATAACAACGGTCCAGGGGACGCTTTCGCAGTTGGGCCCACTGGCCGTCTTTACTGCGAAGCTACCAATGGCTTAATAAATGGTCCTCTTGGTCAAAACTTTGCAAATGGGCCCAGTGGCCGTCTGTACTGCAGAATTTACCTTGACACAGTGAGAAATTTTCTTATAAATTTTGCTTTTGTGAAAGCTTTTTGTAGATGGGCCTAGTGGCTCTTTTTCACTTCGACTTTGCCTCTTAAACACGCATGGGCTGCAGTGTGGGCTTCTCATGGAAACTTAATTGCTTAATAACTTTTTTTGTGGATGTACGTTCTTCATGAGTCTCTAGTATTTGAAATACGCCTTTTACAACGGTGAGGGTGAGGGGGTGGATATAAGGGTGGGGGGTGAATTATAACAAAAATAGAAATTCTATAAAGTACATATGAGTCTACATTTAAAATTTGACTCTAGCTCTAAAGATGTGGGAGATATAATTTTATAACTGTCTTTCGATAAGGTTTTTATCGATAAAAAAAAATAACGGGATGAGTTATCGATCGAATTTTAGAAGCGGAGTCGTTATAAACGAATTCCACTGTATTTAAAAATAAAATGAAATAAAGAACTTATTTACTTAAAAATGTAAAATCTTTACAGGTCTCTAGCATCAATAGTGCCTAAAATATAGCAAAATTTGAAAAATCACTATATCTTCAGGTCTGGTTTGCCACGCCCATAGTGGGCGGATCGGGAAAATTTTAACAGTTTATAAATCGAATATACACGAGTATGTGTTCCAAATTTCAAGCTTCAATAGCGTCGAAATGAATTGCGTTCATACGGACAGACGGAGGGACAGCAAGACGGACATTGCACAAAACCAATATACTAATACAGTTTCGTGAATTAGTATAAAAACCGCATGGTCTTGGCTCACAGCTCGTCAGCAGACCGTGAAAATTCAAGGGATTAATTGTTATTTGCAAGCTATGGCTTTAAGTATTAGTAATTTTCTGTTTTATAAATATAGTTAGCACTTCATTTTCATCTAAAATTACCGATAGTACATAGAAGTTACTTACCCCTTCAATTAATGATGGACACATGCGGGGTCCTCCTTCAGATTTAAAAACATCACATAATTTAGGCATTTACACCTTCTTCAGACTATCAGATATAAGACAACGACTTCCATATTAATAATCCAATTTTACCATTAATTCTTTCTTTGTTTAGCTCACAAGCAACATTAGAACAATTGCGTTTTTATACCGTTTTTTTTTTTTTTTTTTTTTTTTAATATATATATATTTTAATATATATTTTAATATATTTTAATACAGTAGAATCCGGTTATAGCGACATTCAAGGGACCGTCGAATTTACGTCGCTATACCCGGCGGACGCTTTAACCAGAAGGAGCAAAAAAAATTTTTTTTATATTTTTTACGGTTGCCATGTTCATAATAGCTTTTAACATTAAACAATTTAAATGTTTAATCAAAACTAAGATTTTTTATAAATTTATTTCATTAACATGGCTTAGAAACATTTTTGTGACGTCAGCATTGTACTTTGTCTCTCTCCCTCTCTCTGTCTTGGCAGCATTTGGGGTGTTGCTACTCACACAAGCAAGGCTACTACTGATCACTGATCAACACTTACATGTATACATTTCTAACAGAGTCTTTTTATGCTGAAATTTGTTGTCATTTTTTCGCGATTTTTTGTTTGTCACGTCGTAATAACCGGTAAATGACTCAAAAATATAAAAAAATAACGTCGGCATAAGCGGATTGTCGTTAAAAGCGGAGTCGTTCTAAACGGAAGGTCTTTCATATAAGTTTGTATGGGGACCAACCAAGACATCGAAATTTCGTCGATATAGCCGGTTGGACGCTTTAAGCGGAGTCGTTATAAGCGGATTCTACTGTATATATATATTTTATATTTATATAATGACGAATTAAGATAGATACCAATTGCCTTATAACAACGGTCCAGGGGACGCTTTCGCAGTTGGGCCCACTGGCCGTCTTTACTGCGAAGCTACCAATGGCTTAATAAATGGTCCTCTTGGTCAAAACTTTGCAAATGGGCCCAGTGGCCGTCTGTACTGCAGAATTTACCTTGACACAGTGAGAAATTTTCTTATAAATTTTGCTTTTGTGAAAGCTTTTTGTAGATGGGCCTAGTGGCTCTTTTTCACTTCGACTTCGCCTCTTAAAAAAGAGATCGCATCATCAATCAAATGAAATTCCATTGGATATTTTGCTTTATAGGTGAAAACAAAGTTTTCATGTGCAGCTAGGTATATCGGTCATTATCTCTGACCTGTTGAATATCGGAGTAGATACATAGGCCTTGCTGCCGTCTTACCAAACAACTTAACCTTTGAAGGGCATCAGATAATTAAATTTATCAGTATATTCTGCGTAATGGAAAATAAATTTTGCATTCGTCCTTGAAAGGCGGAGTAGTTTTCTTAAAGATTGCTTCACACATTAAATACATCTTCATTTTGCTGATCATAATAGCTACAAGACATTAGGTGACTTGGGAACGAAATTGATGTTAAATAGTTGGCTTGTTTAAGGAATACAATGTAATTATAGATTAATGCTTATTATAATCAATTAGTTAAGTTTAAAATTTAATATTTATACAATACACATGTATCGAACTTTATTAAATTATAATCTGAAGCCCTTATCTTGTTGAAATATATATACTAGACTCCATTGTTCTCTTATTATTATTCTAAGTCATCAATGGTTGCAGATCCGGAAGTTTCTAAAATATTTGAAGAGCTCTCATTTTGGCTCGAGCGAGTTCCAGCTGCCAATCCTTCGCTAGACTCTGAAGGCCTATTACCGAATTCTTGCATTTTGATGATTAACATAGCAAAGACTTGAGCCGGTAGTGAGGATTGAAGCACTTGTAGTAATCGAGCGGGCTGACCACACACTACGATTGCATTAGCTAAATGCTCGACACCGCTTTCGAAATCACCACGAGCTATCAAGGTTTCACCTAGCTGAATTTCTTGAAGGAAATATCTGAAATTTATAACAATATTATAGTCTTACAGTTCAATAAGTGTAAAATGTATATTGTTTATATTAAAACCAAATTAAAAAGACATTAAAGTAAAGTAATAAATATCTAAGTATATAATATAATAATATATAATATCTAAATCATATATCAGTATCAACACATATGACTTAATACCATATTGACCTACAAAATATCGAATATTTAGCTCTTGTCGTTTCGTTTCGTTTCGTTTTTTGATATCTCTAAAATCACCCCCTACACTAAAATTTGTAAAAGGCGTATTTCAAACATAGCTCGCAAATAACAGTTGACACTTTTTCGTTGTCTGTAAATAAGTGTCTTTTACTGACACAATCAAAAAGACTCAGACAGAAACAGATTTTGTCGCGACTCGCATAGGTCTGCTCATGGTCTGGCCGAGACTGTTATTTCTGTTTTCGTTTCGCTCTAGTCAGTCACTGATCGTTTGCTTGGGGTAATCATCGCGATTGTTGCGTTCTTTTATGTATGTATGTGTGCATGTATTTACATGCACACGAAGGCAAGGATCATTTTTGTTGAGATTTTTAGTCAAACAGTCTTTTGCTGAGAGTTCTTGTGTGAGCGAAAATCGTATTAGTCTTTACGCGACTTTTATTTGAGAGCGTCACACGAATGAGTCATTGCAATGCGTCTGACCGAAACCGATTCTAAACAAAACAAAGAGTGCCGCTCAGAACGAGATCGTGTCTGCACAATTTTTTCGGTTATGATGCGAAGCAGAGCATATACGAAAAATCTATCAACTCTTATTTGCGAGCTCTGATTTCAAATACTAGAGACTTGTGTTACACGCACTTCAATGTTATAATCACTATCTGAAAGTTTTATTAAGATAGTCAATCCACAAGAAAAGTTATTAAACAACTAAGCTCCCGTAGTAAGCAACCATGGCAATATATGTACATATGTGCATGTGTTCTTTGTATAATCAGGAAGACGCGAAAAATTATTGAAATAGCAGTTGCTCTCCTTGAAGATCGCGTAGTCGAGCAGTCTTGAATAGAGCTTACTTTATTGTTATACCCTGAACCCATTGAAAATGGGAAATCAGTGTATAATGGTTTTGTGAAAGGTATGTAACAGGCAGAAGGAATCATCGCAGACCCCATAAAGTATATATATTCTTGATCAGGGCGATGAGCTAACTCGATATAGCCCTGTCCGTCCGTCCGTATGAGTGCGTCGATCTCAGAAATTATAAGAGCTGGAGAGCTGAAATTTTGTATGTAGACTCGTGTATACCATACGCAGTACGAGTTTATCATATTTTTTCGATAACTCACTCGATATCTTTTTTATCGAGGGTAATCTATAAATTTATATTGTTTTTTTTTTTTAGCCTAATTTCAACAGTTTTAGACCTGGGGACTTCAGAGTTACTGAATATGTACATTTGATAGATAGACACATTTTGTCATTTAAAGATTTTGGATACCACGCCCCCTTCGCCACCAATTTGTAAAAGACGTATTTCAAGTACTAAAGACTTGAGCTTTGGAATGTACATACTCTTACATATTATGATTATGTTCTAAAAGTTTCATTAAGATCGTATGTCTACAAATGAAATTATTCAACAAATAAATTCTCATAATATTGCCCACACTGCAGCGCAGCCCAAGCCCAAGTCGCTGCTTACTGCGCAGTTAGCAGAGCGCGGGCATATGCATGCGTGTGGACGCATGTGTATGTATGTGTGCATAAAAGAACTGCAGAATGATTAGAATATCAGCTTGGAGGGTTCAGGGTATCTCCTAGTCGAGCAGTCTCGACTAGAGCCTTCTTACTTGTTTTTATTATAAATAATTTTAACAAATGGATACGCAAAAAGAAAATTGTTGCTAGCCGTTCCCGACACAAACAATTTTAAATGTGTTGGAGTCCTAACATTTTTATAATTCTAAATGGTTTCAGCCTTTTCCTCACACTTGATTCACTGGAATTTGCTGAAGTACATAATATAAAATTAAAAAACAAAATAAAGAAATAAATAAAAAAAAAATATACAAATGCAAATACAAAATAATACCGCTGAACTATACTTGGCAATGCGCATAATTCTATCAAGTAACACAGTCAGTCAAGGTTGCGCGAGTACGAGATCGCCGTAACCCTTCGAGAATATTTTCATAGTTCTTTGCTACTTTTCTGCACATGTGTACACACACAGACGTGCGTGTACCCAGTGGGCTGTAGTGTGGGCTTACTATGGAAACTGCAATATTTAATAAGTGTTCTTGTAGCGGAAATATCTTCGTAAAACTTTTAGACCATGATAATCCGTACGGATTACGTACGTGTTACTACGTACGTAGTAACACGCTGTTGGTAAATTATGAGTTAAGGTGATGGATTTGAGACCAAAATATAACGAAAAACTATAACTATATATATATATATATATATATATATATATATATATATATATATATATATATATATATATATATATATATATATATATATATATATATATATATATATATATATATATATATATATATATATATATATATATATATATATATGTATATATATATAAGAGAAAAATCTATATTCATAATTTGGTGACTCTAGCTCTAAAGATGTAGAATAGAAAATTTTATATTTAATATTTAAAAAAAAAAAACTGGATATACAGCTTCTTAAATCGAAGCTTTCAAGCATACGGACAGACGGACAAACAAGGGGACTGCCCCATGCCTCCATTTTCAATGGTTTACAGGTATAAAAACTAACCACAATATATTATGTATAACTATTAAAAACATTACTGATATCAAAGTTATCTAATTATAGCTTGCATGTGTCGCAAGTTCAAGTCTAGAAACATTATATTTATTTTATGTATATTTGAATAAATAATTTGTTTTTTTTTTTTTAAGTGTCTTGTATTTCGTAAGAACTATGGAGTATATATTTGCTATGAAGGTCCGTATATTGCATATGAAAATGAGGAAATCTTTGGCTTTAGGGTATCTCGAACATTTCCGACTAGAGCACTCTTGTCTTTGTTCTTTTCACCCTTTTTGTTAAGATCGTGACTAGATTCATAGCATCTACCAAAATTGAATTACAGCCTGATAACCTATTTAATTTTCTTTACTGAAAAAATAATAAAAATAAAAACTAAAATTGATTTCCGGCATTCAATTCCGTAATTATTTGGATTGGTTTTAAAAAACTCTTCTGTGTATTTATAGTTTGGATCTCAATCTATTTTACATTTTATACTTTCAATAATTTACTTAATTTATAATATCAGGAATATAGTAGCACTTTTAGCTCTTATGGGCAAGTACATTTAAGTATTGTGCTATTATGTCTTTATGCTATATGGGATCATTATCAGCCTAAAAATAAAAAGACCTTATCCAAAGTATTTAACATGGTCAATAATTTTTCAATCATTTAAAGTCTCTGGAGCCGCTAGCAAGCATACAATACTATAATACGACGCGCCATTCTGCCTGTTACATACATTTAACAAAACCATTATTCCCTGATTTCCCTATTTTCAATGGGTTCAGTGTATATAAATATACTAAAAATCTCCCAACATTTTTTTTGCTGAGAGGCACTGTGTTCCATATATGTACATATATTTACAGTGGAGAACCTTAAGGTTGTACGTAACTATATGCGGTTATCAATGCATCTTGAATTTTTTCATTATTTTTTCACGAAGATGTAACGAGACAGACCGAAATATATAAATACTCGTTAGTTAACATATTTTAAATAAATTAAAAAAAAAAAAAAAAAAAAAAATTTGAGTGCAGCCTACGAAAAGAACAATATGATTGATAACACTATACAACATCCGTATTCGTAATAAACAACCAGCAAAATATGTTGAAAGGCATAAGAATTCAGTTTTGCTTAGACTGCACTTTTAGGTGGAAAATGATGAATAATCAAAAACAGCAAATTTTTGTAGCATATAAAAAATGTATCTTATGACCAAATTTTATGTTCTGAAGAACTATAGAGCCATATTATTACCTTGATATACATAAATATTAACACATTTACATGACTAATCCTTTTAGTTTTTCGTAGTTGAAATTGTATGTATGTATATACTAAGCGTACACACGTGCGTCCTTAGTTATGTAATATAGAAATTCAATAATTCAACATTACCTTTCAATAGCTTCATGGTCATTCAAATTTGGCATTCCCTGCTTTGCAGATCCAACCTTTCGGTTGCGCCGACGACCTGTTTTAACGATATGCATATATATATATAATACATATTATAGATATTACTATGCACATTGCGTGTTTCAGAATTTACTTACGATCGCGCACTTTTTTTTTGTAGTCTGGTTCACTACGGCGTTTGTTGTCAAAATAAATGCAATAACCAATGAACAAGGTTCCAGCCAGACCTGCTGCAATTCCAATTGCAGTTTTGTTTATTTCAATCATAATTCCACAGCTTATTTTACTCCATGAACCACACTATAGCTGCTAAGCAATCGATGTACGAGTCGATAGTATCGATTGCTTTAAAAATCGATGAGACCTTTAAAGTGAAATGTGACTAACGATATTTTCCAATAAATTTAGCGTTGTGATAATAACAATGCAAAAATGCAAACAAACCAAATTAATGGAATTGAAACAAGTTTTTGTTAAATACACTATGGCAAGATTTTCCCAACACCTATGTGAGAGATATAATTTTAAACATAAATTAGTAACCTTTTTCAGAAAATGTAAGAGATATAATGACAAATAAAATATAGTAACCTTTCATATTAAATTTTTAATATAGAACATAAAATCAAAATGTGCCTGCAACGAAACAAAAAAATTAAATAAAACAGAAACGTTGCAATTGTTCCTTACCGACGTTCATGTCGCAAACATTGCTGATCCATTTTCCGATTTGAAACTGCCCTAATATAAACATACATATTCAATTTTGTGTTTTCATCAAAATAATTCTTACTTGACTGGAACGATTTTATCCCATTCAAATTTATATACACTCGTATATAGCAGGTAGAATGAGAACGATGTCTTATAGAGCAGTCGCTGTTAGCTGTTCGTTGCCTATGCATGCGTGTGGATGCATCTGTATCATAGCTTGCAAAATAACTGTTTACTGTTTACGGTTGGAAACGATTGCTCGTCGAGTTCGTTCGCGTTCGGAGAACAACCGTTTATTATACCCTAAGCCCATTGAAAATAGGAAAACAAGGTAGAATGGATCAATCAAGGTATAATGGATTTGTGAAAAGTATGTAACAGGCAGAAGGAATCATCGCAGAACCCATAAAGTATATATATCATTATCTGATCGATGAGTTGAGTCGATATAGCCCTGTCCGTCTGTCCGTTCGTCCGTATGAGCAGACCGATCTCAGAAGTTATAAGACATAGAGAGGTGAAATTTGGCATACACACTCGTGTATACCATAGGCAGTATAAGTTTATTTTATTTTTTTCGATAACTCATCCGATATCGTTTTCAACGAGAATAATCGATAAATGTACTTAGTTTTGTACACTTTTATACCTGGAGACGTCTGATTCATTGTGTATATATTTTGGATAAAGCGCCCCCTTCGCCGACAATTAGTTGTTTCAAGTAGAGGTGGGCACGGGCCGGGTTTTTATCGGGTACCCGTGGACAACCGCGGTTACCCGTGGGTATGGACTGAAAAATCTAATTTCGAGCTGGGTGCGGGCGGTTGTGGGTTAGACTGCTTAATCCGTTTTACCCGAAAACAATTTTTACTGATATTTTTTTTATTTTAAAACGCATAATAAATTGTTTTTGTGCGCTCGCCTGCAACAACAGTGTTGCTTTAGACATCGATAACATTGTGTGCGCTTGCAAATTAAGCAATTTATTATATATTTAAATTGTACTTGTAACTTGACGAACCTGACAAAAATGCAATTGACTTAGAAATTGATAAATATTATGTCCCACGCTATAATCAAAACTTGTCAATCTTAGATTTTCGACAGGAGTCAACGGACCTTAAATTGTTGCAAGTGGTGGCAAAAATATTATATGTATTCCAGTAAGCTCCGCAAAAAGCGAGCGAGTATTCTCCTCTTCTGGAAAAATTTTAAATGAAAGGCGAACAAGGCTATCAAGCGCAAATCTTGATGTGCTCCTTTTTATACCCTGAACCCATTGAAAAGTGGAAATCAGGGTATAATGGTTTTGTTAAAAGAATGTAATAGGGAGAAGGAGGCGTGGCAGACCCTACAAAGTATATACAGTAGAATCCGGTTATAGCGACTCCGCTCAAAGCGTCCGTTCGGTTATTGCGACGAAAAATCTGGTCCCCAGACAAACATTGCTGAGCAAACTTATACGGTTATAGCGACATCCAGCTATAACGACGCAAAAACGACGGTCCCTTGAGTGTCGCTATAGCCGGATTCTACTGTACATTCTTCATCGGGGCGACGAACTGAGTCCATTTAGCCATGTCCGTCTGTCCGTATGTTTGAACGCGTCGATTTCTGAAGATATAATAGCTAGAGACTACAACTGTTTTCTTAAAATGTCCGTACATAGCACGCGCATATCGAGTTTATCACAAAATTTCGATAACTTGTCCCGTTATTTTTGTATGGATAAAAAACCTTATCGAAAGCAAGCTATAAAATGATATCTCCTACATCTTTAGAGCTAGAAATTCCAAACTTTAAATGTAGACTCATATGTATTTTATAGAATTTCGGTTTTTGTTATAATTCACCCCCCCCACCCCTATAACCACCCTCTCACCATCCCTTTGTAAAAGGTGTATTTCAAATACTAGACACTTGAGCTTCCGCAAATACACGCATGTTATTGATTTAATCATAATCTAAAAGTTTCATGACATATTGACATATTGACATATTGACATATTGAAATATTGAAATATTGAAATATTGAAATATTGACATATTGAAATATTGACATATTGAAATATTGAAATATTGACATATCGACATATTGAAATATTGACATATTGACATATTGAAATATTGACATATTGACATATTGAAATATTGAAATATTGAAATATTGACATATTGACATATTGACATATTGACACATTGAAATATTGACATATTGACATATTGACATATTGACATATTGAAATATTGAAATATTGAAATATTGACATATTGACATATTGACATATTGACATATTGAAATATTGACATATTGACATATTGACATATTGACTTATTAACATATTGACATATTGACATATTGACATATTGAAATATTGAAATATTGAAATATTGAAATATTGACATATTGAAATATTGAAATATTGACATATTGACGTATTGAAATATTGAAATATTTACATATTGACGTATTGACGTATTGACATATTGACATATTGAAATATTGACATATTGAAATATTGAAATATTGACGTATTGACATATTGACATATTGACATATTGACATATTGAAATATTGAAATATTGAAATATTGAAATTTTGAAATATTGAAATATTGAAATATTGACATATTGAAATATTGACATATTGACATATTGAAATATTGACATATTGAAATATTGACATATTGACAATTTGACATATTGAAATATTGACATATTGACATATTGAAATATTGAAATATTGACATATTGACTTATTGACTTATCGACATATTGACATATTGACATATTGACATATTGACATATTGACATATTGACATATTGAAATATTGAAATATTGAAATATTGACATATTGACATATTGACATATTGACATATTGACATATTGACATATTGACATATTGAAATATTGAAATATTGACGTATTGACATATTGACATATTGAAATATTGAAATATTGAAATATTGAAATATTGAAATATTGAAATATTGCAATATTGAACTATTGACATATTGACATATTGACAATTTGACATATTGAAATATTGACATATTGAAATATTGAAATATTGAAATATTGACATATTGACATATTGACATATTGAAATATTGACATATTGACATATTGACTTATTAACATATTGACATATTGAAATATTGAAATGTTGAAATATTGAAATATTGAAATATTGACATATTGACATATTGACATATTGAAATATTGAAATATTGACATATTGACATATTGACATATTGACTTATTAACATATTGACATATTGACATATTGACATATTGAAATATTGAAATATTGACATATTGACATATTGACATATTGAAATATTGACATATTGAAATATAAATATTGACATATCGACATATTGACATAATGAAATATTGAAATATTGACATATTAACATATTGACATATGTAAATATTGACATATTGAAATATTTAAATATTGTAATATTGAAATATTGAAATATTGAAATATTAAATTATTGAAATATTGAAATATTGAAATATTGACAATTTGACATATTGAAATATTGACATATTGAAATATTGAAATATTGACATATTGAAATATTGAAATATTGAAATATTGAAATATTGAAATATTGACATATTGACATATTGACAAAACTGCTCATAAAAGGAACTGTAAGTGTGTCAGCTTGCTCGTCGTGAGAACATACCTAAATGACTATCAACGTGCATATTTTGCATGAGTTCGATACTCTTCATTTCATTGAGATTTTGAATCTGGAAAGATTGCGATTGTAAGAGGCCCTGCTCGGGCTTCACGCGACCACAGCGACAAATACGAAGTAGTATACGAACAGATTTATGCAAGCATAGAAAAAAACGTGTCTCGACGTTTTTTTGATTTGATAACTCTTTAATTCCATTTTAAGGTTATATTATTTGGTAATTCTCGACTGGAGCTTTCTCACATGTTATACCCTCAATCTATTGAAAATGGTATAACAGGGCTCTGTCAAAATGTGTGTAATTCTTGATTGGAACGACAGGCTGAGCCGATAGGGATCTAGTCGGGTTCTCCGACTAAGAGAGATTAATTTTAATAGTGTTCACATTTGTTTTCGATTTTGGAATACAGGGTATCTAGGTAGTTACCCTATCAAAATAACAAATATAATTAGGAAAAAAGCAAAAAATAATATACATGTGTATCTAAATATGTATATAGAAAATTATAGAAGTCCGGCGAAGTCTAAGTGTGTCTTTTGGCTTTCAATAATAACAAATTTGGGAAATTTATTGTTGACTTTTTAATTTGCCAAGGACTTTTAAAATAGAAATCAATTTGGGTTTTTGACTAGGAAACTTTGAATTTATGGACAATGCCTATGCTTGACTCTTCTCTTTTTCTGGTTTAGCATTTTGGTATTATTTTAATATAGTATTTTTTCATTATTTCAGCTATTGGTTCTTGCACGTAAATAGAAAAAAAGCATCTTTGTACTTTTTCAAGGAAATATATTTTGGTTCATGACAAAATAACGTCGAAAATATGGGCAATATAAGACTTTAAAGGCTGTGTTTGATTCGTATACAAATAACTTCGAAAATCCGGGTAGTATAAGACTTTACTGGCTGTGTCTTTTTATATCTACCCCTGCTTCACCAGGGCATTGGGAATTGAACTTCATTTTTAATATCTGGAGGGATATTGGGAAATTTAAATAACAGAAAATATTTGTATTTACATATATTATAACCACCACCTACATATTTACATATAAGAGTTAAGGAGTAATGTTTATATGTATGTAGGTAGATACATATGTAAATATACACATAAGCATGTTATTAAATTATTTTATTTTAATATTTTACAACTTTGGAGTAGTTTGAAGCATATCTTTATAACTTTGATTTTTGTTATTTCAGTAAAAATACTTGATAAAAGGTGAATTGCATTTGGCATTTTTACTTAAATGTTAAATAAATAATTGGATTGTATGCTTAGAAATTAAATGTTAACAAATGTTTACATTGAAACGCGTGAGTTGTCCGGCGATACACGTTTTGCTAAATCGAGTTTGATGCAAGCTATTGAAATACATATGTATGTATTTATATGTATTTGGCTAGATATTTCGACGCTTTTGTGAATGTATGTAAAAACAAGTAAGAAAGCTCTAGTCGAGACTGCTCGACTACGAGATCCCCTGAACCCTTCAAGCATTAGCTATTTCAATAATTTTTAGCGTTTTTTAATTTTATAACTGATTTTCGATAATGTCTTTTATCTATTCAAAATAACAGGATGAGTTATCGATTTTTGTGATAAACTCGATATTTTCGCTGTATATACGGACATTTGAAAAAATTCAAGTCCTATCTCTTATATCTTCTGAGATCTACGCGTTCATACATACGGACAGGCAGACAGACGGACAGGGCCAAATGGACTCAGCTCGCCGCCCTGATAAAGAATATATATACTTTGTGGGGTCTGCCACGCCTCCTTTTACCTGTTACATACATTTTAACAAAACCATGATACCCTGATTTCCCATTTTCAATGGGTTCCGGGTATAAAAAGTGGGTTTGTCAAAGCACACCATTTTTGTAAGCAAAAAGACGCGAAGAATTATTGACATATCAGTTCTCCGAAGGGTTCAGGGGATTTCCTAGTCGAGCAGTCTCGACTAGAGCTTTCTTACTTGTTAGTACATGTAGTGTATTTTTTTTATCAGGGCCCAAGCTGAGTCGATTTGGCTTTGTCCGTCCTTCCGTGTCGATCTCTTTTTGACAAAATGCAAACTAAAAGATTTTTTTTTTTGTTTTTTTTTTTTTTTTTTTTTTTTTTTTTTTGTAAAAGCAGCGCAGTGCAGTCGTACTGTTACTCGGAAGTATTAAAAATATAACTATACACAGTACCCATTGAAATTGGGAAATCAAAGCATAATGGTTCGGTGAAAAGAATGTATCAGGTAGAAGGAATTATCGTAGAAGTAACATTACGACTTCATACAGATCGACAAATTATTAACTTACAAAAAAGTAAATTACAAATTATACGTCCATGCCAATAGGCCATTTCAGCTCACATCTGGGTATTTCTCAAATTCTTTTATATTTTAAGCATTTCTGAAGACAGAAACTTTAAATTTGGTATGATACTCAGGTTGCGCTAAATCAATAAAAATGGAATATGCGTATTGAATTGGGAAAAAAACGTATTTTATAGTGTTATATATGTAAGTAGAAAATCAAAATTTTGAGGTAAAATTGCTGTTTATATCCCATTTTGATTGCACAAAAACACTATCAAAATATATGTACATACATATATGTATGTGTATACCAATTGGGGACGTGTTCAAATATATTATGAATTTTGAAGAAAAATATAATATTAAATTTAGACTTAAAATGAAACACTTATCACTGGGGCCTTCGGTTTAACATTTCTTTGATTTTCTCCTATTGCTAATAAGATCTCTTTATAGTATAACCATATGTAATTTAAAGTTGATATATCTCTTCCCATTTCCTATGGAATTCGAATGAATGTACTATATTTTATTTCCGGTATTAATGATTAATTATGTTACTTGTACTCTTGGAAATATAATCTTATACTACACCTTAAGAATAAGTATACAAAACAAACAGAGAAATACATAGTACATACGTAGTATTGCTTTTTAACTGAAGCTCGAGTACAGATTGGTTCGATGTTACACGCTGTTATGTTAGTTTGCAGAAAAATGTTAATGCAGCCGTTTTGTTAACGTTGGAAACCCACGATTGAGTGATAGCACTAACCAGAGAGCTCTCTGGTTAGTGGTGATAGTGTGTGTCTTTTAACAGTGGGTGTTGAGAACCAAACACACATATGTATGTTAACATGTTATAAAGCTGCTCTCTTTGGTATGGCCTGTTAATGTTGGCTAGGTGGGCAAACGAGATTGATAATGTTCGCTTATGTATGAGCATCGAGTAAGAAACCCACAGTTAGTTACATACTCTGGCACGGTTCGTGTGTACGGTTTTCTGCCGCGGACGGCATTTAATAAATTCAACGTGCTGTGTATACGTTACATACATACAATAGTTTTGGTTTTTATAATCACAAATACAATATGTTTGATGTGGTTTCTGTGAAATAGTGGATATTTAAAAAGTATGAAAGTGATTTTTAAAAATACGCATGTGACATATCTTATCACCTATGCTTACATGCAAACCAAATATATAGGTATAAAGCCATGTTCATATGCACATACATATGCATATTCATGTATGCATTTATATGTATGTATGTACATTTAAAATTTGTGCTGTATAAACATTTTGAATGGGCTCAGCTTGTTTAAATGTTTTAATTCAATCAATAGGCTAATAATATATTGTGCTTTATTATTAAAAATAAACTGAAAGTAAATGTTTGAGATTTTGTATACTGCATTCAATTGTTACTTGCATTTGTTTGTTTTAATTTTTTACTATACGTGTGTATGTGTGTGCTTGAATATTTGTACATATATGTATATACATACATATGCATACATCCATTCGGACATGGATTGTATGAGTATAGTTAGGCTTATCAAATTATGAAAAGACGGCTAAGCATTCGACGCGAGGTCGGCTTTTATACTTATACATTTCTATGTATTGCTTGGACCTTTTTGTCCTGGTTTTTGATTTATTACTTGTATTGAAATTATGTTAGTTTAATCAATTAAGGCTGTACATGCAATGTGCACTCAGAAAATCTGGCAACGCTGTGATCGCCAAGTGAGTGAAAAATACTCGATAACTACCGATCTACCTGCATTAACTACGTTGACGATAATAGTGTTTGTTATGTTTCCTATACGTCGAATACAGAAGGGAGAATACATATGTATGCCTTTATGCCAGTTTGGATCATAACATATAAATAATAATAATTAAAGTTAAATACATTCAAGGAATAGAAAATTCGTTTAATTTTAAAAAAGTCTTTAATATATGTATATAAATTGTATTAAAACAATATTCTGTTCGTTTAACACTAACATAACTTATTTAATAAAACATATAATTCTATGCATTCAAACACGCCAATACTAATTTATGCTTAAGTAAATGTATTGTGGTTACCTGACGAAACGCAACGCAACAGAAATAAATCACCGGTTAAATTTCTTGCCAAACTTGATTGTCAAACATCAACGTCACACAGTTGAATTTGTTTGTACATACATATGTATGTACCTATGTAGGTACATATCCAAAGTGAGAACATAAGTGATTGCATATAATTATGAATACATATGTTCATATGTGTGAGTGTTTAATAATTACACGTTATTGGTAAAGAATGCAAAAATATTAGAGTCAATAAAATGAAGTAAAGAACGTCTTAGAATAGTGGTAAATATATTGGTGAAAATATTGTTAATTTGAGTAGTATTGTGAGTTATGCCACCATTCAGCTATAAAATTATGCATAAAAATTAAATTATAATTAAAATTTGCAATGCAAAAGCATATGAAATAATAAAAAAAGTGAATATATAAATAATTGAATTAAAAATGATAATAAAGTAGAAAAAAATATATACAAATTACAATCGTTTCGTCAATTAAACAACAAAAGTAAAATATAGTGAATCCAAAATATAAATACTGTTGTGCGATTGTATCTTATTAAAGGCACATACATATATGAAGTGTTCGCCCTTTAAGGAGTACTAAATTATTCAAGCTTAACCTAGTGAAATTTTAAATGTTTGTTATACTATAAATAATATAGTAGGCGAATAAAATCGTAGGTAGTGACCAAGACATATATTATTATTATTATTTTTTATTATTGTGTATTATTTTTGTTTTTGTTTTTTGTGTATTCCTAAATCAGAATCTGGAATATATGCCATTTCGATTATAAAATATTTGTTTATTTATCCTAGATATATTAAAATTTAAAAATATGTATATTGGATTAGCCGTTATATTTATGCCTTTCTGACAGTTTGGATCAACCAATTTTTTCGTAATTGTAATCTGGAATTATGTTATGAAGTATTGGTGTTTTTAGTTCATTAATATACACTTTTAAGTATGTAAATTTATATGTATAAATATTAATTATTAAAGTGCCTGAGCGACTTGTTGCATCGCAGAATTTAATATTTGTACCAGAATACATATTAGTTGAGGAGCTATAAACCTGAAATTTGGAATGTATATTTGCGTTGACAACCCAAGATAAAAAGCTATGGCTGATATATCTACGCTCATTGGGTGCGTGGCAAATCGAGTAAAACTATCTTCTAGTGTTTAAAGCTAGAGTGCTAGAGTTAAAAGCGTGAGTGAATTTTACGATTCTATAAAGATCGATTAAAAAGCTGTGTATATGTTCACGCCCCTAATGGGCAAATCAGATCTGAAGAACAAGAAGAGTGATTTATTTCAATTTTTGCTATGTGTAAGCCATTATGGGAGAGACCTGAAATTCTGTATATACCGCCCAAGAAAACCCAAGACCAAAAAGAAAAAGTTTATATCTTCTATATCTTAAGAGCTAGAAGCTTCAAATTTATTTAGGTGAGTTACTGTTAACCTCCTCTATCGGCGACCCTAAAATAATTGTTAGGCCTCTTTAGGAGCGTGGCATATCGAAAAATACCCTGTAATTTGCACATTTCTGAGCGTAAGCATCAAAATTTTGCAGTTACACTACTAACTAACTAACTCGTTCTAAGTGGGCAAAAATTATTTGTCTGGAGCTAGAAACTCGAAACTTAGCTATCTCTTGATTTACTCAAAAAGAATATGTATAACCAGAAGGAACAAAACAATTTTTTTTCTTTGGTTTTATTCTGTCTTAGCAGCTGTGACGCTGCTACGCACACAAGCAAGGGTACTGATCACTGAAAAATACATACATACATGTATACATTTCTAACACCGTCATTTCAAATTAAAATTTATTGTAGGCTTTAAGCGGAGTTGTTATAACCAGACTCCACTGTTGTATGTGTTGTATGTCGGATTTCACATATATCCACCGATATATATGTATATATACCAATTGACGTCTGGCAAATCAGAATAGGAAGTGAATGAGCATATCTAGCGGGTAACGCCCGACTGTTCTTACATGCTGTTTTTATAACTTTCGTAGTATCAATAATATTGTATACGTGACAGACTTTGGATTTAATGTGTATATCCGTACAATCCGTACAGTACAGAATTTCGATTCCCACCAAATTTGCACAACAATTTAATTCAAATTCTAAGAGCTTTGTCAAATACAAAAATATGTGAAAGTTGAAAACTATTATTAAGATATGTAGTCGATCTCCAAGAAATAAGTTTGTATGAACTATTTACTTCTTGTTGGAATGTGAATCCTATATAGTATGTAAATACTGTGTGTTTATACAGATCTAAAGTTTTTGGTTTGATTGTTTTACAATAGAAGTCAGCATTTTATAGACATAGACAAAGTTAGCATAAGTCTGAATAATCTAGGATACTTAGTCCACCCGCACGTATGTAAATCTACAGATTAAAATATTTGATATACAAATTAATTTATGAATCACCTGTATTTTAGATTAACTAATTTAAAGAGATTGTCATAGCATAATGAGATTCACTTAATCAGGAAAATAAGAGTTACGCATTTAAAAAAAATTGAGGCTCAAAAGAATTCCCAAGCAGAAAGAGGAAAATACACATAGGGATTTTTTTATGGCAGAAGGCTTCTAATATCAGTATTTATTAAAGTCATGCGTGAAAAAAAAGAAGGTTGTAGCGCTGACCAAGAATATATGTACATAATAATTATTTTCAGCAATAGTAATGATAAATGTTTATATTTTCAAGCTTAGGTCACTAACTAACTTTTTTTTACATTTCTCGGGCACAAGTGGAACGAGTATATTTAGCAAAATATATTTGAAATATAGTTTTATTTATTTTTATTTTATTCTTGGTTATTTATTTGTAGGACTGAAGAATACCATGTGGAGAAAAATAGCTAATGTCTAATATGAATTTAAAAAATTATGCCCACACTGCTAAGAAAAAAAAAAGATTTTTACTTCAGTGGATATCATTAATTAGTTTTGTTTGCCTACTTCAACCTGCAATTTCATCGGACAATGCGGTCCGAACTAACCTCTATAATGGAAAGCCTCTTTTGGATACAAAACCGGACTTCAGCCACAAAACATATAATGTTACAATACCAGAAAACAGTCTTGGCAAAACCTACGCTAAGGGAGTATTACATGAGGACTTGGCCGGAATAACAATCGATTCAAAATACGACATCAAGTATAGGATAATAAGTGGCGATAAGGAGAAGCTGTTTAAGGCCGAAGAAAGACTTGTTGGAAACTTTGCCTTCTTAAGTATTCGAACCCGAACGAGTAATGTCGTTTTAAATAGAGAAAAAA
Source organism: Drosophila aldrichi (assembly GCA_035045965.1). NCBI lineage: Eukaryota > Metazoa > Arthropoda > Insecta > Diptera > Drosophilidae > Drosophila > Drosophila aldrichi. The sequence goes on along the minus strand of JAWNOM010000341.1, from coordinate 795,449 downwards.
CTGAGGAATACAATCTAAAGGTTCGGGCACATATTACTTATGGTAAAAACAACTCCATCTTTGAAACTGACACGACGATTCATGTAAAAGTACTAGACCGAAATGACTTAAGTCCATTATTTTATCCAACTGAGTATGCGGTAACCGTTCCTGAGGATACTCCAAAACACGACAGTATTTTAAAAGTTATTGCTGACGATGCTGACCTAGGGATAAATGGGGAAATCTATTATAGCTTTTTAATAGAAAGCGAGAGCTTCGCTATTCACCCAACCACTGGGGATATAACCATTCTGAAACAGCTAAACTACGCTGATAATTCACACTATGAGCTTATTGTTTTGGCCAACGACAGGGGTACTGCTATTAACCAACAGTCTCATCAATCCAGCAAAGCGAAAGTATCAATAACAGTAAAGCAGGTACGTAAAACATAACGTTATTAAGAAGTATTTAAGTTTTATTTTGATAGATGAGATTTATTTTAACCCAAGAGTTAACAAAAGAATACTTTGCATATCCAAGTCATTGCAAAAAAATAGAGAAATAAAATTAGACAAAAATAAGTAAACATCATCAAAAAGTAATAGTGAAAATGTATATAATGAAATAATTAAAGAGATAAAAATAATATTTCGTTTTTTAAAGGTCAATCTAAACGCCCCCGAAATTTATGCAAAAACGTTTTCGAGTGTGATACCGAACTCGGATTCTCTTATTTACGGGATAATAAAGGTTCATGATAAGGATATTGGAAAAAATGGAGAGATAAAGAAGTTGGAAATACTAGACGGAAACCCAGATGGCACATTTAAATTAATTCCCGCAGAGGCCAGAGACGAATATTATATTGAGCTAAATAAATTCGCAAAGTTACATGATGAAATGTTCACCTATAACTTGACACTTCGAGCGGAAGATTGTGGGAGACCCTCAAAATTTACATTTAAAACAGTTACAATACAAATTATACCGGAGATAAAAAATGTCCCTATATTTACACAAGAAATTTATGAAGTGTCCATTCCAGAAACGGCTCCGATTAACATGCCAGTCATTAGACTAAAAGTTAGCGACCCCAATTTGGGAAAATTTGCTTTGGTGTACTTGGAAGTGGTGGGTGGAAATGAAGGTGGAGAGTTCAGAATAAATCCGGATTCAGGAATGTTATATACACAAAAGCACCTTGATGCCGAGAAAAAATCGAGTTACACATTAACCGTATCTGCCATTGATCAAGCGGATGTTGGGTCTCGAAAACAATCATCTGCCAAAGTAAAAATTACTATTGATGATATGAATGATAATGATCCCATATTTGAAAACATTAATAGCATCATTGAAATTAGTGAAAATGAATTAGCCGGCCTTTTTGTAGTAAAGCTCACAGCGAAAGACAAGGATTCTGGTGAAAATGCATACATATCTTATAGTATAGCAAATCTAAACGAAGTTCCATTTGAAATTGACCACTTTTCTGGAGTTATCAAAACAACAAATCTAATTGATTATGAAACAATGCAAAGAAACTATACACTGCTTGTGCGTGCGTCAGATTGGGGACTACCGTACAGAAGACAAACCGAAATAGCTCTAGATATTATTGTAAGAAATATCAATGATAATAGACCACAATTTGAGCGTGTTAATTGTTACGGAAAAGTAATTAAATCGGCACCGATTGGCTCTGAAGTATTTACCATTTCTGCAGTTGATCTTGATGTGGGCGATGTAATATCATATCGGTCCATATCTGGAAATGAAGATGGTTGCTTTAACTTAGACTCAAATACTGGAACTATATCTGTTGGTTGCAATTTGATGGATGTTGCTGTAAATGAAAGAGTGCTCAAAGTATCTGCCACAGATGGAACTCATTTTTCCGATGAGCTGAGTATAAATGTACATCTTGATGATGATTTCTCAAGAGATCTTAGCCATAGTTTACATGGCTACGGAACGTTTGAGTGTCGAGAAACTGGTGTAGCTAGAAGACTGGCAGAAACATTAGCATTAGCCGAGAAAAACAATATTAGGAATATATCATCTTTTGAAGTTAACGATTTGGCACTAACGCCTAGTCGGTATGGTCAAAACATCCATAGACCTGAATTTGTAAATTTTCCTCAAGAGCTCACCTTAAATGAAAGTATTCAATTGGGAACAACGGTTGCTGTGATAGAGGCTAGAGACCGAGATTTGGGCTATAATGGAAAGCTCGTGTTTGCAATTGCAGATGGTGACTACGATTCAGTTTTTCGCATCGATCCTGATGGTGGAGAACTACAGATTATTGGCTACCTGGATAGGGAAAGGTTAAGTGAATATATTCTAAACCTGACAGTCTATGATTTAGGTCAGCCGACAAAATCAGATTCAAAAATTCTTCCCATAACAATAATAGATGCAAACGATAATCCTCCAATTTTACAAAAATCGTTGGCTACACTTCGTCTCGCAGAAAATGCGCCAATAGGTACTATAGTATATTGTCTACATGCAACAGACGCAGATTTGGGTATCAATGCTGAAATCATGTATACCCTATATATCGAGTTCAAAGAATTTATTATTAACAAAACAAGTGGATGCATTGTTCTTAATGAATTCCTAGATAGAGAGCAGACTGATAAATATGAGTTACATATTATTGCAAAAGATTTAGGATATCCTACATTATCAGCAGAAGCCGTGGTATATGTCTTAGTTGATGATGTTAATGACAATGCACCAATTTTCGGAGTACAAGAGTATATTTTCAAAGTTCGCGAAGATGTGCCCAGAGGAACTGTCGTTGCTGTTATTGAAGCCTTTGACAAAGATTTGGGAAAAAATGCAGAAATTCTTTTCTCACTTAAAGAGGATGCACAAGAGCAGAATCTTTTTAAAATTGATAAACACACTGGTGCAATACGCACACAAGGTTATTTAAATTATGAAAATCGTCAGGTACATAACCTTGTTGTAAGCGCAATAGACTGTGGAGTCCCATCATTAACAGTTGATATGCCCGTCGTATTTGAAATAATTGATGTAAATGAAAATCGATATGCCCCGGAATTTGATGACTTCATTTATGAGGGAAAAATAAAAGAGAATATGCCAAAGGGCACTTTAGTCATGAATGTTACCGCGAGGGATATGGACTCAATGGATATTAATTCCAAAATATCATATTCTATCACTGGTGGTGACGGGCTAGGCATTTTCTCTGTTAATAATCAAGGTAAGAAGTAACAAATCTTAGTATTATCAGTAAATAACATTAAGTTCTGCGTTAGGATCTATTCACTCACTAACCCAACTGGATGCGGAAACCAAAAGTTTTTACTGGTTGACACTATGCGCTCAGGATAATGCTATAGTGCCTTTAACTAATTGTGTTATGGTAAGAATTGACACGTAATGTAAATTATGTATGTTGCTAATAACGAATGCCCTTACAGGTTTATATCGATGTTGAAAATGAAAATGATAACATTCCATTGACAACCAAACCAGTATATTACGTAAATGTCACAGAAGGTAGCTCAGGAAAACATGAAATTATTCAGCTCAAAGCAACAGATCCCGACATTGATCCTTCACAAACAATTACCTACAGTATTACATCTGGAAATCTGATTGGGTATTTCGCCATAGAACCACACACAGGTAAGGAAAATAAGCAATTATACATTTAAAATTATTATAAGTCATCATCATATTAAATTTAATAATATTTAGGAATTCTAAGGACTACAGAACGTAAACTGGACAGAGAGAATCAAGCAGAACATATTTTAGAGGTAAGCTAACCCGTGAACATATGAGAACAGAAAACTTGAGAACGTTTGTCGCCATGAGTATACATTCTTGACCAGGAAGGACGTCGATGTAGTCACGTATATGTCACCGTATACATCGACCTCGAAACCTTTATATAGTAGAGCCTTTAACATTTATTTATATATTTTTTTTTTTACCAATCAATCTATTCTATTCCCATATCCATATTTTAAAAGAGTATATCTCACACATACACCAAAGTAGACTCAACCAACCCATGTTGAATATACCTTTTAATTATTATAAACTATATTGTATATACTTACAAATCAATTATGTATTAATTTTCATCATCTATAAAAACAGTAATGTAAACATAGGTAAGAAATTGTTTTGGAATTAAAAACATAGAGCTGAGAGTTTAAATCTTGTTACAGATTTAATTGATTTGATTGTGTACACAACACATGTGGGTAATAAGAAGCAGTAAGGAGGCTCTAGTCGACACTGCTCGACTAGGAGATACCCTGACCCCTTCAAGCTGATATTCCAATCATTCTGCACTTTTATGCACACATACATACACATGCATCTACACGCACGCAATTTCCCGCGCTCTGCTAACGTCGCAGTAAGCAGCGACTGCGCTAGGGCCACGCTGAAGGGTGGGCAATATTATGAGAATTTACATGTTGAATAATTTCTCTTGTAGTGGGAATATATTCTTTCTGAACGTGATCATAATATTAAAATGTGTGTACTTTCCAAAGCGCATGTCTCTAGTACTTAAAATAAGATGTTGTAGAAAGGGGGTATCCAAAATCCAAGTCTAAAAGTGCTCAAAATAGGCTGAAAAACAATATCAATTTATCGATATGATATGATAAACTCGTAATGCGTATGGTATACACGAGTATTCATGCAAAATTTTAGCTCTCTAGCTCTTATAACTTATGAGATCTAGGCGTTCTTACAGACAGGGCCATATCAACTCAGCTCGTCGCGCTGATCAAGAATATATATACTTTATGGGGTCTGCGATGATTCCTTCTACCTGTTACATACATATAACCATTATACCCTTATTTCCCATTTTCAATGGGTTCAGGGTATAAAAAGATTATATAAATATATACATGTACATGTAGCTTTAAACTATAAGCATATATTTTTTTTATATATAATTAGGAAATAGTTAATTATTACTTAATATATATTTATGTATTTTAGATCTCTATATCAGACAATGGTTCACCTATATTGACATCAACTACACGTGTGGTGGTATCGGTTTTAGATATTAACGATAATAGCCCAGTGTTTGATCAACGTGTATATAAAGTGCAAGTTCCTTCTACTACACATATAAACGAATCTATATTTCAAGTACGTATAAATTACTAAATGATATTTATGGTTTACCTACGGAATAATTTGTTTGTTTATTTATTACCTTGTATATATCTATATCTGTATCGGATCTCTATTATATGATTTAGGTTCACGCAATTGACAACGATGACGGGGAAAATAGTCGAATAACATACTCAATCAAATCTGGAAAGAAGAAAAATAAGTTCCGTATTGATAGTTTTAGTGGGCATATATTTTTTACAAAGAGCTTCGAGGCTGATTCAGAATATGAAATTAATGTTAAAGCTGAAGACAATGGAATCCCTAAAAAGAGTCAAACAGCATTAGTGAATATACTGGTTCTTCCTATATCACAAAATTCACCGAATTCTCCTTTAATCGCGAAGAAGTCAATTAATAATATTGTAGATCTGACGGAAAATGATAAGCCTGGTTTCTTAGTGACGCAAATTCAGGCAATCGATGAGGATAACGACCAGCTATGGTACAATATCAGTGGTATGTTCTATAAATTATATATATTTATATAGACGAGATTTTGTAATTCTAAAAGAAAACTGGACTAAGTAATGTTAAACAAAGTATCTGTTATAAAATAAGAATTTGAATTTTATTTTTAATAGGAGGAAATGAAGGAAATCACTTTTACATTGGAAGAGATACTGGAAATGTACTATTGTCAAAGTATTTGGATTACGAAACACGAACCTCTTACAATCTATCAATTAGTGTAACTGACGGCTCAAATATAGCACACACTTGGCTATATATTCAAGTTGTTGATACAAACGACAATGCACCTCAATTTACGAAAGAGATATATCATGTTAATATATCTGAAAATATTGAGGAAGAGTCTGTTATTATGCAGCTCCATGCAACTGATAGAGATGAGGATAAAAAATTATTTTACCAACTACATGCTACTCAAGATCCATCATCTCTAACATTATTTCGAATAGATTCCATAAGCGGCAATGTAATAGTCACCCAGAAACTTGATTTTGAAAAGACATCAAAACACATACTAATTGCGTTTGTAAAGGATCAAGGGACACCTGGGAAGAGGAATTACGCGAAATTAATAGTAAATGTACATGATCATAATGATCATCCTCCCGAATTCACAGCTAAAATTATTCAAAGTAAAGTTCCGGAGAGTGCTGCAATAGGCTCAAAAATTGTTCAAGTTATGGCTATTGATCGAGATAGTGGAAAAAATGCTGAAATTCGTTACTCAATAATTTCCGGCAACGTGGGAAGTATGTTTGAAATTGATTCAACATTTGGTATTATATATTTGACCGCAACCTTGGACATCAATAAAATGCAGGAATATATGCTGCAGGTTAAGGCTGTAGATCTTGGAAAGCCTCCATTATCATCTCAAGTTCCCGTGCATATAATTGTTACCATGTCTGATAACGATCCTCCTAAGTTTTTCACTGATATGATTTCATTGGAAATGTTTGAAAACTTAAATGTGGGGTCGTTTGTAACACAAGTTGATGCTCGATCGTCTTCATCAGTTTTCTTTAATATAATATCTGGAAACGTCAATGACAGCTTTCGAATTAACCCCTCCACAGGTGTTATTGTTATCAACGCTAATGTCGATTATGAAATAATCAAGTAAATATTCAGTACAACAGTTATAATAATGATAAAATTATTCATATATTCTAACATTCTATGGACCATTTTTATTTCCAGGATTTATAATCTAACAGTAAAAGCAACGAATATGGCCTCGCAGTCTTCTTGTCAAAATGTAATAATTCACGTTTTAGATATGAACGATAATATTCCGAAATTTCTGCAAAGTGAATATATAGGAAGCGTTTCGGAATCCGCTGCGTTGGGGTCATATGTACATATATTTGACGATAAGAAAAAACGGTGAGCAAATTTTGTTTATGTTTAATTTGTAACCTATTGAAAACAGATATGGGGGCTTTATGATTTTGTTAAAGTGTATGTAACTGACCCCATAAAGAATGTATATTGTTGATTTGGTTAACGAACTGGACCGCTTCAGCCCTGTCCGTCTGTTCGCCTGTCCATATGTGTGAACGCGTTGATCTCGGAAACTGTAAGTTACAGATCCCATATTCGAGCAGCCTCGACTAGAGCACTAGTTTTAATTAAATGAGTCACAATTCATTAAACCAAAACAAGGTTTGGTCAATTGACAAATGCTCGTGGCAAGCAGAGTAACAATACAATTGAATGGTTTTATTTAATCGAAAATTCTTAAAGGTCTATTTAATAAAGCCAAATGCGTATATTTAAAAAATACATATGATTCGAGGTTACTTGTCGGTCACCCCGACTAGAGCTTTCGTATCTTTATACTCATACTAATACAAATATTGACTACATAATATCAGTCATTTAAAACTAAATGTATCTGATGCTGATGTTGGACCTAACGCAATGTTGCAATACAATATACTTGACGACTTGGCGAGCCAAATGTTTAAGATTGATTCTACAACCGGAGCTATCGAAATTATAGGTGGTCTGGATTATGAAAAAAAGACGAATTATTCATTTTTTGTAACGGTAAGTTTCAAGCAATTACCTTTGTGGTAGATATTCTTACAATAGGAATGTCGAACATTTTTTAAATATCATATCGATGATATTTTATGTTTTAAAAAAAAAATTAAAATGATATTCATCATTTAATTTTTTTTTTTTTTTTTTTAATCGATTTATCAATACTTTTTAATTTTTAAACAAAAACATTTCCCACAAAAAATTTATAATCCGTAAAAAAAAAAAAATAATAATGATAATAATTATTTTCAATCAAATGAAGAAGACCGTTTAACTCCAGTATTCGGTACTTATAGATTTCAAAAAACGTATTGTTTGATATGTGTATCCGTCATATGGCTTCGTGAGTCGGTGGCATAGCCGCCTTATGAGAAACACGCAAAATTTTTGAATTGCTTTCCCTAGAAGTTCGGTACATCTCAAGCTCACTATTTTCTGCACAGTTACAAATTACATTTTTAAAGACCGAACAATTCGTTTTCACCATATTCAATTCCATTAATTTTGCGGTTAACTTACAACAAGCGTGACCAACCCAAATATATATATATATATATATATATATATATATATATATATATATATATATATATATATATATATATATATATATATATATATTTTTTTTTTTTTCAAATATCGAATATATATATATATATATATATATATATATATATATATATATATTCGATATTTGAAAAAAAGAAATCCTGATTAAATATATTTTTAAACAAAAATATCGATATATTGATATTTCGATATATTTTCGACAACCCTATATTAAAAGCAAGCCGAATGCAAATTTGTTAAATTTTAAAATTATTAATTTGTAGGTCAGTGACAGTGGTAAACCCAAGTTACATTCTGCGACAAAAGCTCACGTAATAATATTTGTGAGTAATGTGAATGATTGTCCCCCGGTATTCAAAGATCGAGACCTGAATGTTACATTGTTTGTACCAACTTTTGAAAACGTATTTGTGGATCGAATTGGTGCGTTTGACGCCGATAACGATATCATTCGTTACGACATTGTTGATGGAAACCACCAAGAATGTTTTCAAATACATCCCGTTACAGGATTAATAACAACAAGGTTAAATATTATTCATAATTTATATAACTATATTTTATTAAAATAAATATAATCAACAATTGTTTAATCTTAATAGTATCAGAGAGAAACCACAAAAATTAGGGTGTAAAACCCTGAACGCATCTCTGTCCGTCTGTCTGTCTATCCGTATGTTTGCACGCGTCAATCTCAGAAGATATAAACGCTAGAGACTTGAAATTAATGTCCGTGCATACAGCTTAGATGTCGACTTTATGTTATAAAAATCGATAACCACTCCCGTTATTTTGTTATCGATTAAAAACCTTATAAAAAATCAGAAATAAAATGCTATCTTCTACATATTTAAAGCTAGAGTCTCAGAAAGTTAAATATAGATTCGTGTTTATTGTATATATATATAATATAAACTCGTAGGCATGCAAGATGTGGGATAAACTATTGTTCTTCGTAAAGAATACATACACATACTTTTCAATCAGGGTTTACCTTACAGTACTAAGTAGCTTAAACATGTAATATATTAAAAATTACCATAAAATGTATTGGTGTAATTGAAATTATCATATTTTGAATTTTCTTCCTCTTAGAAAAGACGAATTCAAGAGTAAAGAATACATTTTACACGTGCGTGCCTCTGATGGATTGTATTCCACCATTCTCCTCGTAAATATTAAAATTGAGGCAATAGCTAATTCCAACTTCGTGTTTAAAAAAAAAATATACGAGTTTTCAACATTTGAAAATACAACGAAAGTTGCAACAGTAGGATTAATTAATGTCATTGGAAATACATTGGCGGAAAATGTTGAATACGTTATACTTAATCCAACAGAAATGTTTGAAATCGGAATCACTTCTGGAGCTATAAAGACAACCGGAGTAATGTTTGACCGTGAAGTGCAGGACATGTATAAAATTTTTGTTGAAGCAAAATCATCGGTCTCTGACAAGGAAAATACGAGTATTCGCAGAGCAATCACATCAGTTTATATCTCTGTATTAGATATAAATGATAACTGTCCCATGTTTGTCAACATGCCATATTATGCGTCAGTATCTGTTGGCTTTACAAAAGGAACGATCGTAATGAAGGTAAAAGCTATTGATCTAGACTCTGCTGAAAATGGAGAAGTTCGGTATGAATTGAAGAAAGGAAACGGGGAACTTTTTAAAATGGATAGAAAAACCGGAGAATTGTCAATTAAGCAAATTATTGAAGGTCATAATCGAAAATATGACTTAATAGTCGCAGCGTGCGATGGGGCTGTAATTTCATGCTGCACAGAAGTGCCAGTTCAAATAAAGGTACACTTAGTAAAATATTGTATATTAAATATTGTAAGCTAATACTAAATTTGAATTTTTTTTTTTTTTTTATTTTATTTATTTATTTTTTTTAAAAAGGTTATTGACCGTTCTATGCCAATATTTGAAAAACAATTTTATTCTGTGAGTGTTAAAGAAGATGTTGAAATGTACACGGCTCTATTTGTATCGATCCAAGCTGAGAGTCCTTTAAAACGGAAACTGATTTACACAATATCTGCTGATAATTCAGAACAATTCTTCGAAATCGATTATAGAACAGGTAAATAGGCAAGCGCTTAATGTACCGGTATATTTAGATTCTTGATTTGTAAACTTTAAATACGTTACCTTTTTCTTAGGATCTTTGTATGTGGTTAACGAACTTGATTATGAGGAAAAAAATATACATGAGATATCTATTCGAGCTACTGATAGTATTTCCGGAATTTATGCAGATGTCTTAGTATCGATAACAGTAATTGATGTAAATGATTGTTATCCCGATATTGAAAATGACTACTATAATATTACATTACCGGAGAATATTCCATTTGGATCACAAATATTAAAAATAAACGCAACTGATAGGGATTCTGGCGTTAATGGAAAACTATCATATTTTATCGAATCGATCGATGGTCGAAATAATTCCGATACTTTTTACATTGACGTTAATGAAGGATATTTGTATTTGAAAACATCTTTGGATTTCGAACTAAAAACTCACCATCACGTGGTTGTGCATGTTAAAGATCACGGCTCTCCTCAATTATCATCAAAATGCAATGTTTTTATTGCAGGTAAGTAATACTTATATTCTACATACTATGAACACAAAAATATATAAAAACCCCTAAATTTAAAATAAAATAATTATGAATATATATTTTTTTGTTTTTTTTTTTTTCAGTTAAAGATCTTAATGATAACTCTCCAAAATTTATCGAGCCATCTTTTAATACGAAATTGTCAGTAGCTGCGACGCGCGGTCAATTTGTTGCATTGCCAAGAGCTTTTGACAATGACATATCTGACACTAATTTTCTGCAATACAAAATTGTCAATGGAAACGAATTACAAACCTACAACATAGATAAGCAAAGCGGAATCATTTATCTTCAAAATATGTTAAATTTTACCGATAAGCCAATCACGATTTTAAATATTTCAATTTCCGATGGAGTTCACACAAATTTTGCTAGATTAAAAATAACTTTAGTCCCTGAAAATGTCCACAGTCCAGTGTTTGACGAACTGACATATGAAGCAAAAATTTCGGAAAACCTTCCGAATGGACAAAAAATAATCACGGTTTGTATATGTTCATGAAAGTTAATTTTCCGTATTACTCTTGGTTAATTTTAATTTTAGGTAAAAGCAGTTGATAATGATTTTGGCCAATACGCCAATGTTTATTATGAAATCACGTCTGAGGAAATGAAAAAGTATTTTAATATAGACCGAAATAGTGGTATAATAACATCAAAAGTTTCATTTGACCGAGAGATTAAAGATGAGTACGTCGTCCAGCTAAAAGCAATTGATGGTGGATGTAAATTTGGGTTTGCTACACTAAGAGTATATATTGAGGACGTTAATGACAATGCCCCACAATTCTCTTTGAAGGAATACAAACTTGTAATAAGTTCTTTAATAAAGCCTAGTGATAACATATTAGCAGTAAGTATAAATAATACAAATCTTTAAATGTAATCAAATGAATGTTAAAAAAAAAAAAAAATCTTGAGTACTACAAGTACAATTTAATTTCTCTAGATCTCTAAGTTTGAAAATGATTAAAATTCTTCTAATATTCAATTTCTGTCTTTCAGATAAAAGCTATGGATAGAGATGTAGGCGTCAATGGCGTTGTTAAATATACAATTTTCCCCAACTCAATGAAAAAAATGTTGGAAAAGAAAATTCATTTGAATGAAAGTACTGGAAACATAGTTATTATTATGGAACCAGAAAAGCTTGAAAAAGAAGTTTTACAATTTTTCATTCGAGCTTTTGACTGTGGAGAGCCATCATTACATAACGACATTCCGGTTTCTCTTGAAATAGTTGACTCGGACGTGATAGTTCCAGCATTTGAAAAATCGCAATTCAATCTTAAAATAATCGAATCTACATCACCAGGAACTGTCTTGACTAAATTTAATGTTTATGGAAATTATTCATTAAAATTTTCTACTTCAGACGAGAGCTCAATTTTTACAGTATCTGAAAATGGGGACTTAATTCTAATGCAAACATTGGATCGGGAGCAAAAGGAATCACATTATCTTGTAATCGTTGCCGAAACAGTAACGTTACCTGTTCTATATGCATATGCTGATGTTAATATTCATGTTACTGATGAGAACGACAATTATCCTAAATTTGACAATATAATTTATAGTGCTGATGTCGCGGAAAATACTGATAAAGTAGCGACAATACTAAAAGTAACGGCAACTGATGCAGATAGCGGATCGAATGGTGATGTTCGATACTATATTGACGATGAATCAAATGGTATACGAAACGTATTTGATATTGATATTTATACCGGAATGATCACTCTCTTGTCTTCTTTGGATAGAGAAGTACAATCCGAGTTTAACTTTAAAGTGATTGCCACAGATAACGGTCACCCAAAACACGATTCAAAGATACCAGTGTCTATTAAAATTATTGACTATAATGACAATGGACCCCAATTTAAGTTGTCCCAGGACCAGATATTTGTTTTAGAAAGCGCCCTTCCAGGAACAGTACTCAAAAATTTGTTGCTTATAGATCCAGATAGCGAAAAGCAAGTAATGGAGTATTATATTATTTCTGGGGATAATCAATCGCAATTTCAAATTGGAAAAACGGGAGAGTTGTTTATATCAAGACCTCTTGATAGAGAACAAATATCATACTACAACTTAAGCATCTTAGCCACAGACGGCAAGTTTACCGCCAAGTCTAATGTTCAAGTGCACATAAAAGATGTTAACGATAATATGCCATACTGCTTGAAACCTCGATACCACATTACAATAAATGAATCAATAGCGGTCGGATCCACTATTGGTGAAGTGCACGCATTAGATTTTGACTCAAGTGATGATTTTAATTTACGTTATTACTTATCTGGGAGAAGTTTCGACGATTTTGCTATTTCCAAGGATAGTGGAATTTTAAGAGTAGCAAAACATCTTGACCGGGAGCGAATTTCAAAATATAAAATTTTTACACACGTTCAGGATGGGAAAGAATTCATAAGAGAATGTGTGTCTGAAATAATAATTACTGTGAATGACATAAACGACAATGCCCCCATTTTCACTATGCCCAATTATAGAGTAAGCATACAAGAAGATGCTCAATTACAAACGTTGATTACAAAAGTACATGCTACTGATAAGGACTTTGGTATAAACCGCAAGATAAGCTACTCATTAATAGGAACAAATAGTGATTATTTTAGAATTTCAAAGTCAACAGGAATAATAAAATTAGAAAAAAGCTTGGACCGTGAAACTATATCATTGTATAATTTAACACTTATTGCCGAGGATTTCGGGAGACCAAAGCTGTCTTCAGTTGCAAACATTGTTATAAATATTTTGGATATAAACGACAATCCTCCAGAATTCACATTACGACAGTATTCATATCATATATATGAAAATGTCACCCATGGATATGAAGTTTGCACAGTGTTTGCTACATCAAAAGATATTGGTGTTAATGCTGAAATTTCATATTTTATAATAAGTGGCAATGAACAGCGTAAATTCAACATTAATTCCAGAACAGGTGTGTTAGTGGTCAACGGATCATTGGATTTTGAAAAAACGAAATTTTATATTCTTACTGTTCAAGCAATTGATGGAGGAAACCCGCCGCTTAGCAGCATCGCATATGTTAATATCTCTATAGATGATGTTAATGATAACATGCCAACGTTTACGCAAAACATATTTCGAAGCAGTGTGAAGGAGGATAGTTTACTGAATACTCCAATAATAGATATTAAAGCCACTGACGAGGATTCAAATTTGAATGGCATAATAAAATATGATATCGTGAAAGGTGATAGCTTAAAACAATTTTACATAAATAATAGCAACGGAACAATAAGCCTGGCAAGGACACTCGATCGAGAAACTATTTCAGATTATATACTGAATGTACAAGCCTGTGATTTAGGGACTCCGGTGCAATGCAATACTGTACAAGTCAATATAATTGTTTTGGACGCAAATGACAATGCACCAGTATTTTCGCAAGCAAACTATAGCATAGTTTTACAAGAAAGTAGACCATTAGGATATGTTTTTCTTACCTTTGACGTATCTGATGCTGACGAGCCTCCTAATTCTATACCTTACACATACGATATACGCTCTGGAAATGAAGGTGGACTCTTCCGATTGGAGCAAGATGGGTCATTAAGTACAGCTTCACGGTTTCATCACAAGTTGCAAGATACATTTACAATACAAGTTCGTGTTTTCGATAATGGCACGCCTCCACTCTATGCGGATACTTGGGTGACGATAAAAATCATTGAAGAGAGCCAATATCCTCCAATTTTAACTCCTTTAGAGATTAATGTAAATTCCTTTGAAGATGAATTTACTACTGCATTTTTGGGCAAAGTTTATGCCACTGACCAAGATCAATATGATGAACTAACGTTTTCTATAGCTTCAACCATTGACGAAACATATCAGTCTTCTCAACTCTTCAGAGTTACTGAAAAAACTGGTGAAATATTTTCATCATCAAACTTGGATATTGGTCTTTATAAACTAAATGTAACTGTCACTGATGGAAAATTTACGGTATACACCACCGTTAAAATTAATGTTGAGCTGATAACGATGGAAATGGTTAAAGAAGCCACAGTGATTAGATTTAGTAAGATTTCTGCATCAGATTTCTTATTAAGTCATAGAAAAGGCTTTATTCGATCCATACGGAACGTGATGAGATGTCGTCCAAAAGATGTCATTTTAATATCAGTTCAGGAGCAAGCTCGAAATTCTTTGGGTAATAGCGAGCAATACTCTACAGATTTAAACGTTGTGTTTGCAGTTCACAAACAACAAATAAATCCTAATTCTGACGCATTCTTCAGCAGTGATGAAATTCGCTTATCTATAATCAGTAAACAAATTGAAATAGAGCACGACTCAAACTTAATCATTGAAGAAATATTACCAAGCTATTGTAAAAGCAAAGAAAACATTTGTGTTAACGGAATCTGTAAACAATTGATCAATATGGAAACCAACAATATTACAACTATTTACACAGATGTTATTAGCTTTGCAGCGCCATCCTATAGTTTAATAAATAAATGTGTTTGCAAACCTGGTTTTGATGGAAAGTACTGTAATGAGACAGTAAATGCATGCTCTTCAGAACCGTGCCCTCCACAGAGGAACTGTTTGCCATCAGAATCTTTAAATAAGTATCAATGCGTATGTCCAAAAGGATACTCAGGTTCATTCTGTGAAATCAAATCTTCTAGGTGCGACAATGGCACATGCGATGATTTTTCATCAACAGCTGTTTCGTTTGGCGGTAAAAGCTATGCTCATTACAAAATTAATAAAGCAAAGGCAAAAAACATATTGGAAAATCAATTTGCCTACTCCCTACAAATCAGAACGGTGCAACAAAGTGGAACTCTATTATATGCCAGCGGAAAAGTTGATTACAATGTATTAGAACTTGTAAATGGAGCTGTAAGATACAAATTCGACTTAGGATCGGGAGAAGGTGTTATTAGCGTATCAAGCATTTATATTTCCGATGGCGCATGGCACACAATAACATTGGAACGTACTCTCAACAGTGCCAAACTAATTGTTGATAATAAACATGTCTCCCAGGGTAGTGCTCCTGGAGTAAATGGCATATTAAATATTCAATCAAATGATATATTCGTTGGAGCTGAAGTTCGGCCACATCCATCAATTATTGGCTATGAAGATATTCAACGTGGTTTTATCGGATGCATGGCAAATATTAAAATTGCTATGGAGCCTTTACCTTTATACATTTCAGGAGGTAGTACGATTGCTGCTCTTAAAAGATTCACAAATGTGGAGTTTAAGTGTGATCCTGCAAATGTTCTAATCAGTTTAGGAGTTTGTGGTACCCAACCATGTCTAAATAGTGGAATTTGTAGGGATGTTGGAAATGACAATTTCAAATGTATTTGTCATGCGCGATTTTCTGGAGAATTATGTGAAATTGATTTGGATCCTTGCTCTTCTGCCCCGTGTTTATTTGGAGGACGCTGTGAAAACCAAGCAGTTAATAATTTCACATGTATTTGTCCAATTCACTTATCTGGAAGAAGATGTGAATATGGGAAGTTTTGTACCCCAAATCCTTGCAAAAATGGAGGAATATGTGAAGAAGGTGACGGTGTGTCCCATTGCATGTGCCGTGGATTTACAGGGCCAAATTGTGAAATCGATGTCAATGAGTGTGAAAATCAACCATGCGGGAATGGAGCCACTTGTATTAACGAAGCTGGTAGTTTTCGCTGCATTTGCCCGTCATTTCTTACTGGTGCAAGCTGCGGTGATCCTCTTTATTCTAATTCTATTTCTACAAAATTAAAGAACTTTTCAATGGAGCATATAAGTGGAATAATATCGGGCATAACTATCGTATTCATTATCATCATCATATTACTGGTCTGTCTAGCTTTTAAGAAAAACACGTCTACAAAAAACAGAAATCGAAACGAAAAAATTAAAAATAAACACTCTATAAAGCAACCAAATCTTAACTCACTGCTCGACAAGGAAAATCTATGCAAGTCGAATGCTAAAATAAGCAATTTAGAAATCAGCCAACGACCAATAAGCTATTCGCCTCCAATAAATGATAGCCTATTTGTTAGTAACACAACATTTGTGAATAATTTAGATATTTTACGAAGTTATGGCTCCGCTGGTGATGAACTTGAAAATATACCTTTTGAATATCAAAAAGTTAATCGAACTAACCAACATGTTAATATAAATCCAAGCAATCTAATCGACGGAGACAACGGTCATAAGCAAGAGTGGTGTGAACAAATACACCTAAAAACGTTTAACGAGAATAAGTTGAATAACGGTAAGTGTACATGCATAGATTATTTAAAACGACTATATTGTACAAATCAAATCCAAAACCACATTTACAGAACGCAGATTGGACTATGGCTTTCCAGTAAACCGCCTTTCAACCGGAAAACTAATTCAGGTTGCAATGCCTAAAGTGTGTCATTCTACATCAAATGGAAACTTCGTTGATTCCCCTGGAAACGGGCAATATCACTGGGATTGTTCCGATTGGGTTCGGAAAAGCCATAATCCTTTACCGGACATAACTGAAGTTCCTGGCGCAGAAGTCGCGGACTCCTCAAGCTTCCAGAGTAATGACAGTAACGAGTCTAAATCAAAACGGAAATATTTAGTTCATGGTAAGTTGGAAACAGAAAATAAATTGTTAATAAAATATAAAATAAATTTTTGACGTTTGCAGTAGAAGGTATCGATCCAACTAGAGATATAGATGGTCTAAATGAAGATATGGTATTTGAATATGTGGGTTCAGAGATGGAAAGCTGTGTTCAGCCATTTTTGTTGCCGAATTTAAATAATGAATCCCGTTCAAGGCTAAGTTCATTTAATAAAAGCGAGAATGAAGACTACAAACTAAATACAGGTATGAATAATATTAGAAAATTGAAATCGATTTATAATAAAATGGAGTGATCTTATTTCCATGCATTCAGTGCCTTTCCAATCTAAATCAAATCATTTGCGTAAGTCCAATTGCGTACAAGTGTTGAGTGTTACAAAATACACAGTTTCCTTTTATGTAATTCCCTATTAGTTTTATGAGTTTTTCGTTGCTTATTTATTTGAGTAAGTTTTGATAAATTAGTAAGAAAGAAAGTTCTAAGCTTCTTATATGCATTATTATATATATATAGCATGCATCCAACACACGCATAAGCATGTGATCTGATAATTGTGCAGTTAACAGTGATTTCACTTGGTGTGGTATTATAGCACCACTATATCATAGGAACTTATTTGTTGAACAAATTCTCTTGTCCATTTCTATGAAACTTTTAGAATGTATAGCCTCCCATACACATACATTTAAAAATGTATGTGAGTACTTCACTTCGAACAACTTCCACACTGCAAGAGTTTCGCACACAGGCAAATAAATCCATTTTCCACAAATAATTATGAAAACTAAAACATTTTGCATAAGTATAGCAAACCCTTTGAAGAGTTCGGTATACTCTTCACCCAGAAGAGGATAAATAGCAGTTTATCGCAATTTCGTAGCCCTGTCTGAGAATTAGCATTCAATTTTCAGTGCTTCAAATATTTTTAGATGTCCAGTCTATGTGTTATGTGGTTAGCGCGATATTATATTATTAATAAAGAATATAGTCAGCTACTTGTACTAGTTTAATATTTTCTATCAATTTTTAAGAATATTTATTGTTTTTCATCATTACCAGGCAAAGTATATTTGCGACATCCTGATTCGTATTTACCTACATTACATACTCCAAGTGACACCGAGGCGGAAAGCTCCAATAATGAGACAGCTATGCTGAAAAATGAGTTACCAAGTCGAAGAGCTATTAGCGGTAATGTATATTATATTTATTTACAATTCGTATTATATCTTTAATGAAAAGTAGATAAGCTTTATAGTGCTGTGCACGTTGCAAATTAACTTAATGTTGAATTTTAGCTAGGGGCTGGCTGAAGAGCAAGGGAGAGAGCGAAAGAGGGAGAGAGAGAGGGAGAGAGGGGGGAGGATCTTTAGATTGTGCGGGCTGCTGGCATTAGTTTTGCTTGCTCTGTGCTTCCTGTTGCCAGTAGCCGGCAAAAGTGTCCTTAAGTGCACAGGAAGTTGCTTACAAGTCTCGAGCGAACACACACACACTCGCAGACTCGTACACCCCACCCACTTATTAGGATGCCTAATCTTTTACTGCAATGAGAAAAAACATTATTTTTTTTTCTTAAGTAATAAATATTAAAATAATATAATTGATTAATCGAAAATCACGTTAAATCGAAAGAGTCTATACCCTTCAAGAACATTATTTCTGGATAATTTGAATTTGTGTGTAGATCAAAAAAGAATGACCCCCTTGCCATTTCGAATTAACGGGACTTGACTCTATTTCTCATCTTATAAAATTATTAAATTGTAATTTACCTAACCAAATTTATTAGTAATTGACATATTTTCAAGAATATAGTTTAATAATCAATAGCTTTTTATTCGTTTACAGGTAATTCAGAAGAAATATATATTTTTCCAAATGCGACTGGAAAGTCTGGTTCAGACAGCAATCTCTCCGTTCGACTTTGCGAAATTGAAGACTCGGAATTAGAAGACTTTCAACCGCTACAAGGAAGATATAGTAGTGAATGACATATTAAATGTATAAATGAATAGATTTTAAATTGGGCCATGACTCCGTTTCTTTTTCTACTGATTTTATATAAAATTAAACTATACAACTATAATTATATTTTTAACTACACTGCGTTTATATTGTAATATATTAAAATGATTGAAGTGAGTATAAAATTATACTTAGTAATTTTTCGCATTGGATCATTGCAACCTATTGAAGATGCATGCCAAGAGATGACTATAAAGTAGTAATCAGAGTAGATAAAAGACCAGCTGGAACACATGAACGCACATTTAATGCTCCAACAATCGATGAAGTGGCAATCCTGATTGTTGGTGAAAGCTTGGAAGCACGCGATATTGAGCTTACACGACGCAGTGCTGCGCAACTACAAAGAATATCTGAAACGCACCGTTCACATGACGCTTTACAATACCCGCTGATGTTTTGGCAAGGAGACGATGGATATCACTTTAATATCAAAATGATAAATCCTTGGAATAAGAACTTCCTCATCTTTAAATTTTCCTTTGAGTATCGACGCGTGAATAACATTGCTCAACAGTTTTCTTATTACTAAACGCGTTCCATTGCTAAGCATGATAACTACCGAGCCAACCTTCAGTTGTAAATTGTGCGGTGGTAAACCAGGCACATCCAAGGAGTTCAAAAATTCAGTTGGATAATTAGTGGCTTCATCTTCGTTTGTTACACAGTCGATAGATTTAAATGAATACAGAGTACCAACGATTTTATTTTGAATTATAAAATTAAGGTCATCCACATCTTTATTTTTAGCTGCCAAAATTGCTCGCTCACTTAACCATTTAGTATTTTTGTGGAAAGCAATGATATTCGGAAATACTTTGTTGATAAGCTCATCTTTTGATGAGACAAATTGCAAAAATTAAGAGGAAATGAAATCAAGCCACTCCTTTCGTCAACAGGAATACGGCCATTACCGATATTCAGCAATTGCTTCGAGAAATCATCATCATGCCTTCGCCATGACGATCAACAAATCACATGGCCAATCTTTGACTATTTGTGGCCTCAATATAGAAAATGCGTGTCGTTTACCACAAGGTGCTTGAATGAAAATCTGATTAATAAATTAATCAGAGTGTATCCTAACTTGAACAACATACCTTTCAATCATTTTCATCATTACCTAGAAATAAGGGTAGGGCAATGCAACGCTTGCTGGGACTGCTAGTATTTTATAAATTTCACCAAATTAATTTTGAGCATCAGTTCCAAATATAGCCAATATATGAGCGAGTGTTTGGGCAATTCACAGAAGCAGTCCATTCGAGTCAATTTTGAATTTTAATACCATTTTAAATTTTGAACCAATGGGAACTCAGGGTATAATGGTTTTGTGAAATGTATGTAGCAGACAGGACATACATATACATATATGTATGTATATATATATATATATATACATATATGTAACTTCATGGTCAACCCGAAGAGCTCGATCTCCTGGTAACTGATATTTCAATAACTCTTCTCTTCTTTTTTGCTTACACAAGAAACACACACGCATGGGTAGTGTGGATTTTAGTATTGGAACCTAATTGTCTGAATTCTTTTCTTGTAGATGGACTATTTTCATAAAACTTTTAGATCGTGATAATAACATTTGAGTGCGTACACTTGCTAAAGAGCAAGTCTTTAGTATGTGTAATACGCTTTTTACAAGTTTATGGAAAGAGGTGAATTTGGGTGGAGAGAACGAAATTCTGAAAGAAACAAGTAAGAAGGCTGTAGTCGAGACTGCTCGACTAACTGCGCAGTAAGAAGCGACTACGCTTGGGCTGCGCAGCTGTGTGGGCAATATTATGAGATTTTATTTGTTGAATAATTTCGTTTGTAGACATACAATCCTAATGAAAATTTTATATACGGATTGGGGGCGAAGGGGGCGTGGTATCAAAAATCTGTAAATGACAAAATATGTGTATCCATCTAATGCATATACACAGTAAATCTGAAGTCTCTGTGTTTAAAAGTGTTTAAATTGGGCTGAAAAAACAATACAAATTTATCGAATATCCTCGATAAAAAGATATCGAATGAGTTATCGAAAAAATTTGATAAACTTGTACTGCGTATGGAATACACGAGTCTACATACAAAATTTCAGCTCTCTAGTTCCTATAACTTCTGAGATTTAGGCGTTCATACGGACGGACGGACAGGGCTATATCAACTCAGCTCGTCACCCTGATCAAGAATATATATACTTTATGGGGTCTGCCATACGTTAAACCATTATACCCTGTTTTCCCATTTTCAATGGGTTCAGAGTATATAAGAGCACATAAACAATGCCATCAGCTACTGGGACAAGGTCATTTTCGCTGACGAGTCCAAGTTCAACATATTTGGTTCGGATGCGAGGCCCTACGTCTGGCGACAAACGAATACCGAGCTATAAGAGAAGCACCGGAAACCCATAGTAAAGCATGGTGGAGGGTCTGTGATGGTTTGGACCTGTATGTCTGCCTCTGGAGTGGGAAAACTAACTTTTATTGAAAGCACCATGGATAAGAATATGTATTTAAACGTTTTGAAGCAAAATCTTATCCAAAGTTCTGAATCTCTGGCCCTGAAAGAGGACTTCATATTTTATCAGGACAACGACCCTAAGCACACAACGGGTGTCGTTCAGTCTTGGCTGGTATGGCTGGTAGTTTGCTACAAACCAAAAAGTTTGCAATAACTGTTTGCGACAACTTTTTTTGCTTGTCGTCTGAATACAGAATTTTTCATTAACTTGATTGCGTCAGTTGCTTGCTTGTTTGCATGTTTTGTTTGCTTTCAGTCGCAATATTGCAGCAAGCAAAGCAAAATGTGGGATCGCATTATTTAGCATATTTTTAATTTTTAGCCTAATTTATAGCTTTAATTATTATCGGCGAATGAAGAATGAATTATTCATCATATATGTTTATATTGCCATGAAACTTCTCCATCAGGCGACACAAAAAATGTTTAAATTCTTTACGAATATCTTTTGCTTCAGTAGAGTTTTGCGTACTTATTTGAATTGGTTTGCAGTTTCCTTCTAACGTCAGATCGTTACGCCAAGTACCTTTTACCACTTCTCCATCAACTTCATTGTCGAATGTTCCATTCGGAGCATATTTATGTTTTGACTCCTTCTTGGCCATCAACCAAATATGTAATGCGCAAATTGCAGACAACATCTATTGTCTTTTCTCGCACTAGCTCCAATGGCTTCCTTAAAACCCGAAATCTGTTTGCTATTATACCAAAAACATTTTCTACCACTCTACTTTCTCTGGAAAGACGGTAGTTAAAAACACGATTTTGAGCTGCTTGATTTCTAAATGGATATGGTTTCATTATATGTATATCTTTTCAATCCGAATGCATCATCCGCTACAAGTACATAAGGCATCTTAAGATATCGACCTGAAAGTGGCTGATCCTCAGAAACATTAAGTTGCTCATTTTGTAACGCATATGATAGTTTGTATCATCGCCATATTGTAGCTCATTTAAAAGGTTCTGATGCCCTCCTTTTTCATCTCTATTAGAAAACCACTCTTTCACCCAACACTTTCTTTTTTTGGCAGACTTTGATCTTCTCACTTTTTTACGTTTTATAAAAATTTCTAATTGCTAATTGCAACAGCAGAACTCTCGATTTTGTGCCGACATAGTATAAACTCGTCGTTATTCCTTTTTTCAAAACAACATAGCTTGGAAATGAGTGTCACTTGCAAGCAATGCCAAGAAAAAATGAAAACACGTGTATTAACGCAATATATTGTACGAAATAGGCATGCAAAAGTTTTCGTGCAAAAAACAAATTGATTGCAGCAAGTAATTTGCATGCAATATTTGCATTGATGTGAACATTTCTGCAAACTTTTGCTGCAAATTGCTTTACTGTTATTTTTTTAAATATGAATAAAAAAGTTATGTTTTCCATTAATTTAATATTGAAATAACAATCTGCGTTTAAATTTTTCAAAAATTTGTATTGGGTATAAAGTAAAGTACATGCAATTTTTATTTCACGTTGGGTCAAATAAGCTGTGAGCATAAACGAATGCAGAATGATTAGAAAATCGACTTGCAGGGTTCAGGATATCTCTGAGCAGTCTCGACTAGAGCTTTCTTACTTGTATCCACATGGAAGATAATTATTTTATATATTGTTTCATAAATTTTTCAAAAAACGAAATAAATAATGTTTACATATATGTACTTATTTCTACTATCAATACACCTTCAAGAACGATTATATTAATTTTTTTTAGAATATATTTTATTTAAATGAACTAAATCCTATTTTTCCTTTTAAAAATAAAATAAAAACAATAATAACAGTTAAGCTGAGTGTTATCATAAATAAAACAGATATATTAATATTATGGTCAATTTGGTCAGAAACGTATTTATCATTATTCCACGATATTTTGGCAAGCTCAGTATTTAAGTTTGCAATAATAATATTATTTTGACTTCCTGAAACAGAATAAGTTGTTATTTTAGATGATGAAATAATTTAACAGCGTATCGGATACCTTCGATTGTATCGACATCCAGTTCTTTCATTGCGCTGGTAGCTAACATTGTTGCCTCTATCCATTCCAGTTTTTCGCATTGCAATATTAGCTTTTTATTATGTCTGACCACCAGTGAAAACTTTTGTAAGTTACTACTGGGCATTCTGATAGGTAAAGCCGTTTCCTTCAATTCCCTAAACTCTGAAATTCGATTCAAGTTTTCTAATAACATTGATTTATGAGAATTCATTGCAAAATCTAAAATAGTTGTTAAAAGCCAGAAGCATGCTTTCTCCATGTGCGAGGAATCTAAGCAATTGGAATCGCCATAGACGGCAATACGACCTGTGAGCGTTTCACTGGCATA
The DNA here is from genome assembly GCA_035045965.1 of Drosophila aldrichi. Lineage (NCBI taxonomy): Eukaryota > Metazoa > Arthropoda > Insecta > Diptera > Drosophilidae > Drosophila > Drosophila aldrichi. The sequence continues at coordinate 770,988 of JAWNOM010000341.1, read as the reverse complement.
AGCTCGATTTTCTAAAATTGAGTGATTAAAGGGAAAATCCCTGTCCTTAATTCTTTCGTCAATGTGCCTTTGATTCTTCGTTTTATCAAAGTACCGATGATTATTAGTTTGAAATAATCCCATTATAGGTAAAAATTGTTTCGCATACATATTTTGTGATTTTCCGTTCGTAATAATCTTAAATGGAGGTGAAAATATTAAAATTAAGAAATAGGATTTGTATTAAAATTGAAGCTATTACCGATGCGCCTTGATCATTTAAATTGGTTCCAATAACCACATCATCTAGATTATTTGGAAATGTTTTTAGCGTTGTTCCACTTGCATAATACATTGAATGGTCTCCCAATTTGAAGTGCCCCTCACCAACGAAATCACCGAACGATATATTAAAAGGTCTCAAAAGATCGTTCAGGGCTGGAATGTTAGCTCCACCAGTATCAGGTATCCACCATTGTCTACTGTTCTCATCAAAAAATTTAATGTGTCTCATTACCGTGGTATTATACCAATCCGCAAAAATAATAACACTTAAGCCATTTTCGTAAACATATTTTTCGAGGCAGGATATCTCTTCATCATAAAATTCATCTTCGGGGTCTACGATCAATAAAACCCCATATTCCAGTGGGTTAAAGCAAGTATACGGTTGTCTTAACACGTCGATATAATAACCAGAGTTTCTCAAATGAATATAAGTATCTCGGAAATTTGTATGAATGTGATCTGCCCTCCAATCGAGCGGATCAGTTTTAATCTTTAAATTGTCTCTTGGTATATAGCCTGGTGGATATCTTAGACTATGAAATTGATCCCACAGAATTCTTTTGTGCCGGGGTGGTTTTGGTGTAATTCTTATCGTCAGTTGCAACTCTACTTCTCTTCGTAAAGTCGAATTTGTGCCAATTGGAAAACTATCTATTAATAGTATTATACGTCCTTTAGATATACCTTCAAAGTTTTGTGCTTCACTATTAATAACTGGAATGAAAAAAATACTTTTTTTTATATAACACACTATTGTGCATCGAGGATGGTTAATTATTGATTGTAAGAAATTATTTGATATGAAGGTAATGTTACTTGTCTTTCGGAATGGAGAATATTAAATCGAACATCTTATGACATGGCCTGCCGCGACTTTTTAAAATTAATCCTATAAATCATATGTATATAATGTATGTAACAAGAAGGATGATAATCTGATTTGATTTAGAAATGCCAGATTGTCTGCTCGTCCGTTCGAATGAGCGTAAGATCTCGTAAACTACGTACGCTAGAGACGTGAATTGTGATGTGTTCAATAAAGGTAGTCCGTTTATAAGAGAACTTATCGAAACAATGATTTTCCCATAGAGAGAGTGTTTATGCGTACGTGTGTGTGTGTGTGTGTTGTTCAGGGAAAATTGTAATCCAGTAGTCTCGACTAAATATGTATTTTTACTCTCTTACCAATATAAACTGAAATCCATCCAGTCCACGGCCAAAGCGTTCTTGAAAATGATGTAGAAATGTTAAGGTATCGACCAAAATTATGAGGATCTGGTACCCATCTCGGTTCACTAATAATTTTACCAGTCACAGATATGCCATTAAGAATTGTGACGTTTACAATCGCAGCAGTGCTTCCATAAAACAGTGGCTGGCTACTGTAAGGCCACATATAACTTGACGTGAAATCGATCGAAGATGGGATAAGACTAATTTTCGGCTTGTACGATAGTAGCAACTGCATACTTTTTAACAAATTTAATTTCCCTTGACCTTGCTCAAAAATATTATAATTTGCCAGCCTTTCAGCACCTTCAACAAGCACTTGTTTCAAGGATGACGGATTAACTAATTCTATTTTATGTGAAACGCCACTCCTTAGTAAAGCTGCGACTCCTGCAACAACTGGCGATGAGACTGAAGTTCCTGATAACCTTCTGCATCCCTTGCGTACGTCACTTCCCTCAACTTGACTACCATAGGTCACAATATCTAGACCTATTCTACCATAACCAACAGGAAGTTCCCAGGTTGTCATTCCTCTAGAACTAAATCTGGCGATTTGATTGTCAAAGTTAATGCTTCCAACGCCGATAACATCGCTTTGGTCCCCCGGGTTATTCAAAGTGCCGTATATTGGACCATCATTCCCAGCAGCCGATATCATTATTATATTATTTGCTGATAGTTCTAGAACTTTATCGACAAATGGGGAGTCCATAAAATCCGGCCCTCCAATGCTTAAATTGATAATGTTCACTTTTTTGTAAATGGCATAATTGAAAGCATCTAAAAACCACGAGGTATAGGATACCTTTAATGAAAAATAAATTGGATATGTATAAATAGGTAGGGCAACTGAATTAGATAACTGAGAATCAGACTATATTTTCCAATGTTTTTTGGTGTTGTAAATCCAATGGTAAATTCTCTAGATTCCAAACACGTATAGTCTGATTTCTAGTCATAGTTTCTGCCAAATTTGCAGCTTGTCGGATTCGATGTGTTTACCTGGGAATTGGTGAAAACTTTATAGATATGCAACTCTGCATCTGGAGCTAATCCAAGGCACTCCTTTGAAGAAGCTATTACACCTGCAACGAATGTCCCATGACTAACGCCGTCTTCCGAAGATTTCTCATTTGTCCAATTTGTTCGCTCCTTGACATTTCGAAAATGGGGATGATTTTGAGTTAGGCCGGTGTCAAAAATTGCAACTTTAACACCCTTCCCCGTAATTCCAAGTTTCCAAAGAACGTCCGCATATAAGGAGGCGGCAACATGTTGCGGCTGACCAGATTTCGCATGCTTATCCCGCGCAACTCCTTGAGGACTGCGAATATTGTATGTGGTACTGTATGTGTTATTGTATGATAGAAGTCTTTGGACATAATGATGACGCGAAACTCCTTTAACAGCGGGGTGGGCTCTGATAAAACTGAGAGTTTGTTCAATTAAAGTGCAATTTGTATCCGATATATGCAAAATATCGAAATCACTTGGAAAATGACTAGCTAAATTATAACGGGGTAAAATTGACCATTTTAATACCTAAAAATATATTCTGTATTAATTTAGTTTGAAGTCATTGATTTATACATACATAAATGCAAAATACATACATTTCCCTTTATTAACCTCTTTGAAATAAATGAATTCCTAACTTGCGAATAGTATTTTGAATGATAGGTCACAATATATTCGTTGGGAACGTTATTCTCTTGCAATTGTAATAATTTAGAGGAGAAATTCGTTTCTTGTACGTTGCATTCAGCTACAAAAGAGGCAAGAATCGCATTTATGACAAATACGTATGTTAATGCACTCATTTATGAGAAATACCACAGCAGTAAAAAACTATATTTTTGAGGTTGACGTTTCACATATAATCGTCAAGGTAGCGCCTGAAATTTGTATGTTGCGTGCAGAATGGCGATGAAACACGTTTTAATAATATTATTAGTAACAGTAATTATGGATTTGCTCAACTGAATAAAAATATACAAAATTTAATATAATACTTTTTATATTTATTTTAAACTTAACGAAACTCGTCATTTATTTTTTTAATCTGATGAAGAACAGAGATTTAGGTACCAAAACATACATACATTTATCATTTCATATCATATCAGTTTTCTTAATATTAGAGACTGATTTGACGAACCAAATATGTTTTTTGCTGACAAATATGTTTATGTATTCGGAATTTTAATGTTATAAACAGAAGCCGCATACATTATTATTTTTTTGAGGCAAATTAAAAAGATAAACTTGAATTTTAAATTTTGTATTAAAAACTTATTTTTAAGTATGTATTAAATTTATCTTTTTATGATAAAAATTAAAAAAATAATTATTACAGATCCCATTTTTATTTAAAAATCAAATCATTTACATATATATTATATATCAACTGAAAGGTATAATTACATTGCATTTTCATTTACTTCAAGAGATATTTCAATTTAATTTTTATAATAAAAGTCAAGCTATCACCCTTATTTGAAATTTTTATAATAATAATTGAAAATAATAGTTACGATTTGATTTTTAAATAAAATATTTATCATAAAAAATAATTTTAATAATTAAATTTTTTTTCAATTGCCCAAAAAATAATTCTTACTTTTTAATTTTTTCCACAAAAATTATAATCGTTACGACGAAACTAATTCTTTTTCTACGCTAGTTAAACAAAATAAGATCTATTTCAATATTGTATCAATATTGTTATAAATCATTATAAAATATCGAAGTCGAGAAAACATTAAATGCAACGATATAATTATTCTTTAAAAAATTGTAGATGTAATTTGCTCTTGTTGAGACTCGACTTTTAATATATATGTATATACATTATATATGTATATATGTATATGTATATACATTATATATGTATATATGTATATATACATAGGTATTTAAACTAAGATCAGTTATGTTACATACATATAAAATGGATTTAGTTATAGCAAGCACAGGATATTTTTATAGTCGTGCACTTTCACATAAAATTTAAAGTTTTTATTTTATTTTAGCCATGGAGTCAACAATTCAGTCATTCGCCAAAAGTTCTCTCAGAGCTTTTGAAGTAAAAGCATCTAAAAGTTGGGCGTGCGCAGAGCGAAATGAAAATGTTAAGGATAAATACAATTATACTTGTCAGCCAGAAACATTGGTCTATTTTGTAACTGATAAAGATTGTTGTTTATTTAATATTAAGGATACCTAAAAAGTTGTACAAAATCAAAGAGGGAAAGGTTGTTGAATGGAATAAAAATCAGTTTGTAGCAAAAATAACAATATGGTAAGTTGATATCTGAAAGTTACATATTTAGCCAGTTCTTATATGTACATATGTGTGTATAAATGACTTTTTAAAGGCTCTATGTATATACATATGTGTATACTTACATACATATATATATAATCAGTTACTAATAATTTTTTCACTGATTTAAGCATAAATTGTATTTAGTCTCTTTTATTATAAATGTATATTTATATGTATGTATGTGTATGTACATAGTTTTAAAGTTATACATGCATACATATGTACCCTAAATGTATTGCTTCCTATACATAATTTAAGGATATAACTTTGTTCGATAAATACGTACATACATATGTATGTATGTACATAGTATTTGGGTTTACTGCTGAAAGAGAACTTCTTAAGCTCCAAAGAAGTCTTTTTTTTTTTTTATTAGTCTGAATAATTTTGAGCAAGCAACGTTATAAAAAGTGGTATACATTACAGGGCAAACCCCTATGGTAGGTACATATATATGTATGTATATTTATATGAATACATACATACATAAGAATACATTCAGTGCTACGGTATCTATAGTTATATAAGTATTTATGGATATGCATATGTATATCCGCGATATGTGTATATCCTTGGACACATTTACAATACATGCATATACATATGTATATTCCCTTCATTAACTTGAATACATTTGTTGTATGTATGTATGTGTGTATATAGAAATATATACATACATATATGATGAAATATACACACATACATATGTATGTATGTATCTACTTATAATTCTTAGATGATTCTGTGGATAATTTTAAATAAAATTCTAATGCTATTTCTTACTCTGCCTAAATTGCCTATTTCATTTTTATTTCATTTACATACATATGTATGTATGTACATGTACAGACATAATATCTATGCTCTTTCATTAGAATAACTTTAAATTATATATAAAGTAAAAGTTTTATTTACAATTTATTGATTTGAATCGTTATCTTCAGGCAACATTTCTGTTCCCTTGAACTTGATCATTTTAGCCATGACTTTCTATAGCCTATAGATTAAAGATTATATTAGTAATCAAAATATAATTGTATTGAGAATCAAAATTACAAATATGTATGTTACGGGTATACGATTATGAGATATCCTAAATCACAACGTATCTGTTCTGTTAAACATTTTCCATGGCAAGGGATAACCAATTTGAACAAAATTATGTATTTTCGATTAAATATTTGTTTATGTTCTTTGCATATTCAAAATCTAATAAAATGTTTTCTACCCATCAAAAATGACCAATGAATCTACATTTCAACGTCCATGTGCACTACCAATACCATCATTGTTCTGGGGGAACCTGTTCATGCAAATGTGTTTTTTCTCTTCACTTACGAAAATATTACCTTTAATTTAATTAAAGTATAGTGAATCAATTATTTTTTTCCAATTCAAATCGGATTAAAGAAACAGTTCCTACATTATATATATATATATATATATATATATATATATATATATATTTGTATATATATGTATATATATACAAATTCTGACATATTTTCCTACTTTCAAAGCACTAAGTTGGTTGGAAATTCCACGTCTTCGTTTATATACTGGAAAGAAATAATTTAAATTTGTGAAAATTTTTAAAAACAAATTAGAAATCTATAGTCGAGACTGCGAGATCATCTGAAATCCTTGGCGAACTGTTATTCCAACTAATATTCGTTCGTAGAGTAGTTTCTAGCATGCTATTACCATTATCCTGGCATCAGATATTCATCTAAAAAAAAAATCAAGAAGGATAATAAATGGCTAATTAGCGATTCTTGTTTATTAATATCTTACCACTTTGTTCTGATCACTTTTTATACCCTGAACCCATTGAAAATGGGAAATCAGAAAGACGCGAAGAATTATTGAAATATCAGTTCTCCGAAGGGTTCAGGGGATTTCCTAGTCGAGCAGTCTCGACTAGAGCTTTCTTACTTGTTAATACTACCTGTAAATCTAGATAGAATATTGTCTTAATGTTGGGGTCTCTAATCTAAGTTTGAAAATAGGTTTCGAGATATTTACAAAAAACGAAAAACAAAAAATAATAATAATAATAATAATAATAATAATAATAATAATAATAATAATAATAATAATAATAATAATAATAATAATAATAATAATAAAATAATAATAATAATAATAATACCATATTTAAGAAATGTAGAATATTTAGGGTATGGCACGCAGCAAATTATAATACTTTTATTTTTTATTATTAAATTTTGAATTTCTGGCGACTGTAGAAAACATATTTGGAAAATACTACTGATTATTCATTAGGTATGGTGACATGCAATGCAAATCGCAGAGGAATCTTTGGGATCTTTAGGGATATATTCGTTAAGGTAGTGCTATCTTATAGTATTATGTAAAGTGTTGCGCTAGATAAATCCTTCGCTTCAATCGAATTTTTTTTATTTACCTAATATAATGTAAGTAATGTTCTTATGAAAATGTATGTAATATGCAGAAAGAGGCGTTGCAGACCCCATGAATTGTATACATACATGTACATATTCGTGTCTTCAATACGCAGTACAAGTTAATAATATTTTTTCGATAAATCATCCCATTTATTTTTATCGATAATAATCGATATATTGATTTAGTTTTTTAATTCTAATTTGAATAGGGAATAGACTTACAATTTTCTGTATACATTTATTAATTAGACAAACACATAGTCATTGTAATTTATAGATGCTGGATACCACGCTCATACGCCCAAAATTTTGAAAAAGTATTTCAAATACTGTTACTTATACTTTAGCAAATATACACCTTGATCGTTGTTTTCATGTTCTGAAAGTTTGATGAAAATTGATCTACTACGAGAAAATTGAATTGACAAATAAGTTACCATAATATTGGCCACAGTGCAGCTCAAACGCAGTCGCTGCTAACTGAGCAGTTGTTAGTATGATTCGAATTTTTAAGTTTTTATTATATATATATATATATATATTTATATTTATGTATTATTTATTATATATTTATGTCTTTATGTAGGCAAATATTTGCCATGTACCAGGGAGCACCTGTTATTGCACTAAGCATTTCTGATTGGTAATGCTGTAATTTTACTTATATAGTCGTACTTTATTTTCAAGGCTTATCTGCGAGCGTGGTTCTAAGGCCCAGTATATTTTGTTGTTCTTAGATTTCTTTGTTTTGCATTTATATGTTGCCGATCTGCTCCCTGAACCATTTGGAAGTGTTGAATGTTGGAGTCAAGAGAACTGATACTTTTTTATGAAGTCTTTAGTAGTAATATTTTTATTAAGCAATATATGTTATGTATATTTTTCCAGATAACATACCTTTGCAATCAGTGGGGGACTATGCAATTCTTCATTTATTTTTTGGCTATATCGATTTCATTTAGAGGTAAGTGCATCTCAAGTAGGTCAAACAATTTAAAAATTTAATATTTAATTGTATGGCGACAAGCCACTCACTGTATACAATCAATGTAATCTATTCAATTGATATGAAGAGGAGTGAAATAACAAATTGAGCTGTTTCTTCTAATGGACAAAATGCGATTAGCAGAAAGAAATATCACAATTGAATCGTCTTGTTACATGAAGAAATAAAGTTAAATAGATTTCATTTCACTACTTAAACTATATATAAAAAAAAATATATCTATGAACATATGTACTTCCAATTTTGCTGACCTGATTATAAAGAGCATACAAATAACATAGCAATAGCAAAGTAGTAATAATTAGTGGCAAGTTTTATTGGAAAATACTGTTGAATTCTGAATCTTCATGATTAATATATCAGAAATTTATTTCATATAATTATTATTTATAACAAATAAATACGGAAATTAACTAAATTAATTGAAAAAAGTTGTCAATGACACACTGAGGATGGAAATAGTATTTCAGAATTAATACAGGCGTTTGTATAGATCAGATGCGTTGACTTAATTAACTTAACAGTTTAACCGATTAAAATGAAATTTGCAAAACATGATTTAAGAGTTTTAGAATCTGTCAATTTAGACAAAATTGAAACATCAATTTCAAGTATTTGAAACATCAATTTCAAGTATTATGCTAAAATTATAAATATAATAAGTAGTTAGGATATCCGACTAAGATTACCTGAACCCTGATTGATCTAGTGATGATTCGCTTTAATTCAGGCAAACTTTTGCAGTCAATTCAGAGTAATTAAACGGATTTAATAAATTTTCAAATATTTTACAAAATACGACCCTCTCTTTCAGACGGAAGCTGTGTAGCGTTTTAAGCTAGTATTTAAGACCAATAACAATTAAACGATATAATTTGAAAACCTGTTTCTTATAGTTTTTTATATATAACAGAAAAACTAATATTTTTTAAATCACTTTCAAAAAAGTATTCTAAATTGTTTTTAGCTTTTATAGTAAAAAAGAGGATTTCCATTTATGTTCCTTTTTCAGTTTCCATTTCAGAGGGATCATTTATATTACCAGAAAATGAAGCGCCTACAACAGCACCAAAATTTTTATCTAGGGGCCACCTTTACAAAGTAATAGTAGGCGAAACAATTGAATTACCTTGTAAAGTTCAAAACCTTGGTTCATACGTATTACTATGGAGAAAAGGCTCTTCCGTGCTCACTGCTGGCCATTTAAAAATTACAAGAGATCAGAGATTTAAGATTGGTGCAGACTACAACCTTCAGATAAATGGAGTTAAGACTCAAGATGCCGGCGACTACATATGCCAGCTTGGAGACCAGGAGAATCGAGATCAGGTCCACACAGTGGAGATATTAGGTATTTTCAAAGTACTAACTTAATTATTATCCTATAAATTATAAATATAATTACTTTCCAGTTCCACCAACGTTGAGAGCCCTTCCACATAATGGTCAAGTAACTGCGCGAAAGGGAAGCACAGTTACACTTGAATGTAAGGCATCGGGCAATCCTGTTCCAACAATATACTGGTTTAAGAAAGACGTTTACTCTGGGCCAACCCATTTATCAGACAGTTCAACATTGATTTTAGAAAATGTCGATAGACATCACGCAGGGACATATCAATGTTCCGCCGATAATGGTGTTAAAGAACGAGTATCAATGGATATACAGCTAACAATATTATGTAAGTAGATATATGTACATTTTTACAAAATACAACTTTTTAATTTCAATTTTAATTGCTTCATAGTAGAAAAATCTTGGTCGCTGTGTACTGAAGAATTTCTAACATAAAAATAAATCGCAAGAAAGATTTCATTTATTACTTGCTTTTATTAATTATTTCATTAAAGCTCCTCCGGAAATTACTGTAGAGAAAGCTTGGGTTCACGCTGCAGAAGGATATGATATAGAACTAGTGTGTGTGGTTCACGGGGATGTAAATTCTGAAGTAAGTTAAGCTTCAACATTAAAAAAAGAGAAGGTAGAAAAAATATAATTCTGAAATTACTTCAATAGATGCTGTGGTACCAGAACTCGTTCCTATTGGATCCAACTGATCGACGGTCCATGTATCCTCATGAAGATAGATACAGTCTCATTATTCGAAATTTCCAACAAACTGATTTTGGAAACTATAGCTGTGTTGCCGACAATGCGCTAGGACGTACAAAAAAATATATAGAGGTTTCTGGAAGACCAGGTCCAGCTGATTTCATCTCACCAGCGTTGAGTGGTTTTTTAGATCATTATAATTTGACTTGGACAATTGAATCGATACCCCCTCTAGAAGAAATTAAGTTATTATACAGAAGGCTGCTGGTAAGTACTAAAAGAAAAAATAATATCTGACAAACATATGTAACTAATCAAACATACTTGACAATTTTTAGATGAACGAAACATACCAGCATCCTGGTAAATGGCACGAATATCATATAAAGCCTATTCCTATTCGGACAGACGGTACACATTATTTAATGTCATATGTCATACGGAACCTGGAACATAATGCTGTCTATGAGGCAATAGTGCAAGCTAAAAACAAATATGGATGGAATGAGGTTTGGATTTAAATTTTCCTTCTTAACGGCGATAATTAAAATATATATTATGGGTGGACTGAATTATAGAAATAGCAATGATATTTTCAAAATAATAAAGTCATGAATTATTTATATATTTTATTTTATTTTAGATCAGCGATATTCATCAGTTCTATACACGTAATCATGATCTTCTCCTGGACATCGATATGGAATATAAAATGGGCATTTCAAGTTGCAATCGTTTAGCAATCACCATGGATATTATAATTTTACAATATGTTATAGTCATTTTATCGGTCAAGATTATTATTTAAAAATATTTAATTACTTTCAAATCTAAGTTCAAATGTGCCTTACTATGTATTTAGAATCTGTACATATTTATAATATTTAGTAGATATTAAAGGTTATGTTGAGGTAAGAGAATCATACAGCAACACAATTAATTTGCTAGTGTATTAACGATTTTAGTTTAGTTCTTTTACCAAGTAAAATATGCTGAAAACAAAATTGAGTTAAAACTTATGTAAATACATATAGGAATCTAAATATATATTTATGTTATACCTGTTATTATTGAATCATCATAATTTTCTGTTGATATATTTTTACATTATGTTTCAAATAAGAAAGCATATGTATTACAATGATATTGAATCTTCTAAATGGAATAACATATGTAAGTTTATTAAAAAAATGTAATAGTATAATGCATATGTAATAAATAAATTAAAAATAAAGTAAATATAAGTAAGAATATTGAAGTCGGCCTTTACCGACTTTATCATATTCGTTCACAGTCCATAAAAAAAATCAGTTTAGTTAAGTAAAAAATTCGATCGAAATAATTTTCGTTCTTTCAGAAAGATATTCGAGTAAAAAAAAAATGCGCAATTTTTACTTTGTGAGCGAGTATATTCATCCCACTGGTATAAAAGTAGATTAAAATAATTGAGATAGGCATACTCTAAAACAAATTTGAAATGATTATTTTTATTATGTAATATATCCACAAAAATAAACCTGTAGTTGGGCCCCAATTACTTTATTATAATCAATCAAACAGAACAGATTCTTTTTTTTTTTAAACCAAAATTAATTTTTTTTGGTGAAAAGTTTATATATAATTTCACGTTGAGAATAGTTAATTTCTCGGTTTAATAATTTCTCCATTTCAAGTTTTTATTTTGAAGATTTAAAAATTTGTTAACATTTTGCCGATACACTGCCAACAAAAAACTTTTAAATAATAATGCAAATTTGTTATTCTCCATATTGGCAAAGTCTTATAATTAAGAGTCTATTGCATTAAAAAATATTCAATTTCAAGCTATCTTAAGCAAATCATCCATTAACCACTTTTTAAACATTATTTTACATTCAAATTTTTTTTTTGATTTAAGCATCTAAATGTGTCAGCACCAAAATATGTTATTTGTATATTGGAATTAAAACCATACATGTATATACATTATAATTTAAGTATAAGCAATAAAGTATTCTCCTACTGTTAGATCATGATAAAATACTTGACGATATCACATATAAAACCCAATACTATATAAGAACTAAATAATCAAATTAGCATAGTTAATAATATACACATAAGCTAAAATATATATGGGATGGATCTTAATGAGTCCCGAAAGATATTAAGTAAAAAATATTGAAATTACTATAGTATTCACTGTTTTTAATGTGTAACAATATAAAAAAAAAGAAAAAAAGATCGTCCTTGAGATGAGCTAAGAATAGCTTTATTGTATTTTTGACTAATAACATGATTATATCCATTTTGACAATGAAAATACCAATCAAAGCATCAGCAATTCAAATCAATTAATACATAAAGCCCACATTAATTAATAAGAAAGAAAATGCAAATAAGAAACACTTTCGTCTTATGGGAATTTATGTGTGTTTTACATTCTTATATCCAGAACTTTACCTATTGGTACTAGGTATACTGGTATAGTGGACAACGAATAACTATTAACTTTTCTTATTTTGTACCAAGCATAGAACGAAATCATTTTTTACCTATATGCTTTGTATACTATTTTGAAGGGTAGAAGGGCCGAGGGTATGTACTTCTTGGTTTATTGAATCTGAGTTTGAAAGTTTCTTCACATACATTTTTAAAAGTACTTATTCGTCTCAATTTATTACTTTTTTTAATTCCTTAAAATGCAGTAGCAATATTTGTTATGTTATGCTTATGGATATATTGATGTCCTGGGTTTGTTATTATTATATTATACCATAAACCCAGGTATATGTAGAAGGTTGCGTAGCATACCCATATATAATACATACATATATATTTTCTGATCAAGTAACAAGGTGCGTCAATCTGAGTGTCTGTCGGTCCGTGTCATCGTGAATGCCAAAATTACAAATAGATCAGGTTACTTTGGTTTTTAAGCGTAGCTTGAATATCGTAAGAACTGTGAAATCAGATTTACTGAAGTCCATAAATTGAACAAAAAGATTATGTATTTGTCATCATGAAAAATCACGGTCTAAAAATTATTCGTAAAAGTGATCTAGACAAAACCAACCAGCATATTATGTATATATAAATATGTTTAAGTGCTTATTATTACGTTTTTCAACTGCATTATGCGTGTATAATATAATATACATAATAGAGCTATACTAAAAAGATATAACCCATCAAAAAATCGGAGCGGAGCTAGAGTTTTAAATCTGATTTAGATTTTCATGAACGTTTTATAATTAGGATTTTCATTAAAATTTTTACAACAAATAAATATCAGTAATACAGTAGTTATTATTTAGTAACGCGAAAAAAGTTAAATAAAAAGAAAAAAACTTTTATTGGCTAAAAAGAGTGGCAACGAAAATCAAATAAGCATTTTTATACGTACATATGTAGTTATTGGACTGGTATGTCGTCTAGAAAACGGGTTGACTTGGTTAATTTAGAGTCCATGGATGTGTAGTTAATTAAATTAATTTTGTATCTTCCTTTTTATAAAGCGGCAGAAGTTAAAGTTTTGTTTTATCATCATCATGACGAAAAATATGGGTTTTCAGGATTTGGATATTACTAACTCGACTTGTATATCGTATGGGGAATTTATGTTAGCCCAATGTGTTTAAATAAGACGCTAAACAATACCGGCATTTTAATTATTTTTGTTTTCCATTCTTTAACGCTCAACTCATATATACATATTTGGTAAAACAAAAGAAAAACTAAAGACAATGATAAAGTAAATGAAAATAAACAAAAACAAACAGCATTCCTGTTTTTAACCTACAATTCAGTGAACGATAAACAATTTTAAGCCTATGAGGGAAACATGTATATAAGCAAGGCTACTTGCACAAACGTTCTTAATACCATTTTAATAATCTATAAGAATAGTTTGGTAAAAAAACGAGTATTTCGATAAGCTTAATCCATTAAAGCATACATAGCTCATTGATCTAGAAAAAATAAACAGATGTTATCAAATAATCTAAGCACAGACTCAATCTCGCTAATTTCCATGGTATTTGTTACTTCTGTTTAACTATAGTCTGAGTGTAAACTATGCAGTAAATAAAATTTAAAAAATCGTAATGAGATGTATTATTAAGTGCTTGGTAGGCTTTAAATGTCCGTCTGTTTATAAAATTTGATAAAACTACAGTCGACTCTCGTTATTTCGAAATTCAAGGGACTCTTAAAATACTACGAATTATCGAATGTTTGAAATATTAAATGGATCGAAATATAAAGAGATTTTGTAGGGGACTCGTGAGTACTTTGAATTAATGAGAGATTCGAAATATCTCAGGTTTGAAATAACGAGAGTCGACTGTAGTTGATTAGAATTCACCGAATAGCTGTAATTGACTAAAACAAACGATCAGTAACCATACAAAAATATTTTAAGCACCGTCTAATTAGTATTTAGGTAATTAAGTTTTAGTTTTAGTTTACATAACTAATTAAGGCACATAAAATACATTTACTAACCCTAGCTAATAAATAGCCAAAAACACATTTAAAAAGAAAAATACATTAAATACAACTGCTAGAATAATATCGATGTAAATGTTTGATAAATAAAAGTCATATCATTTTAACAAGTAACTATAATGTTCGATTCTGCGTTTGAGCTGCAGTATTTTTAATATACGAAAAGTTGTCTTGTAGATGGACCATCTTTATTGAAACGTGGTAAGAATATTAAAATTACGTCTGGTTTCGTTATACATAATATGGTATACACGAGAATACATGTAAAATGATTTATTTACGATATTATCAAAACAGAGTCTTTCCACACACCGATTTATATTAATGACTTAATTTAATAATCAATTATTTCTTTTTTTGCTTTGCCATTTTGGCAGCCATCGCAGCGCTTCTCATCTTTTCGAATTTATTTGAGGCACCAAACCATTTTTTGAACTTATCCATTAGCTAAAATTAAATAAATTAAAGTCAATCAATCGATTAATACAAATATGGACTATTAAAAATGAATATCTTGAGATATTTTAATTTCTTTGAACAAATGTGCTTGAAAAAATGTGTTAAGGATTATTAGGCTCGAATATAAGATTAACAAGTAAAAAACTCTAGTCGAGACTGCTCGACTAGGAAATCCCCTGAACCCTTCGGAGAACTGATATTTCAATAAATCTTCGCGTCTTTCTGCTTACACACACACACATACATGCATAGACACACATAGGCGCGCACGCATATACACGCATGGGCTGCAGTGCACTGCAGTGTGGGCTTACCATGGGAATTTAATTGTTTAATAACTTTTTTTGTGGATGTACGTTCTTCATGAAACTTATAGATTGTGATTATATTATTATTATGCGTGTATATGCCGAAGCTCAAGTCTCAAGTATTTGAAATACGCCTTTTACAAAAGTGAGGGTGAGGGGGAGATATAATTTTATAACTGTCTTTCGATAAGGTTTTTTATCGATAAAAAAAATAACGGGACAAGTTATCGTTTTTTGTGATAAACTCGATATGCGCGTGCTATATACGGACATTTTAAAAAAAAGTTGAAGTCTCTAGCTATTGTATCTTCGTCGCCCTGATCAAGAATATATATACTTTGTGGGGTTTGCCACGCCTCCTTCTCCCTGTTACATACTTTTAACAAAACCATTATATCCTGATTTCCCATTTTCAATGGGTTCAGGGTATAAAAAGGTTGTATTCATTTAACTTTAACTTTTATATTTGAAAATTCTTTTTAAATTTAAATAGAATTAATTGGTTCAAGGAAGGGTATATGTAATTTGTTTTTATCGAAAGAAATTAACTCTAATCCTAAACTAATTCTTTCATTTTAATTCAGTTTACTTTTTTACTGTTTGCTGCTTAGTCTAGGTTTTTTTTTTCATGTTTGAATAGTTACTGTTTACTGCTTAGTCTAGGTTTTTATAGAATATTGTTATGCATACCTTATCCTCCGGTGGGAAGAGTGGCGGATCCATTTCCGTTAAGAAATATTCCAAGAACTCCATTGGATTTAATGCTTCAGCTTTGAGGCGCATTTTTCGGGACACACTCAATGTATTAGCTACGCTGTTCGCTACATCCCCAGAGTTATAAGCTTTCATAATTTTTGCCAAAGCAGAATATGCGTAATTTTCTAAAGCCTCAGGCGCATTTTCGGTCATCAAATCCAGCCAAAGTAAAAAGCAAGTACCATAGTCGCATTTCGGAATAAGTAAGATTTTTTGGAAGGTTCTCTTAAGGAGCGGTTTGGCCATCCAAGGTAAACTTGTTGTACCGAGTAGTACAATTTTGTCTGACTTTTTAATTGGCTTTAAAATTTTTTTCTGGATATACGGAGCGAGTAGTGTTGGCAATATATCTTTTTCCTCAGGTGGAATCTTTTTATGAAATACGCGGTGAGCTTCTTCAATATATAATATTGTTGGCTGAAATTCCCGGGCTACTTTCATTACAATATGTAAAAACATTTCCATGTCTTGAGAGAAAT
Source organism: Drosophila aldrichi (assembly GCA_035045965.1). Taxonomy (NCBI): domain Eukaryota; kingdom Metazoa; phylum Arthropoda; class Insecta; order Diptera; family Drosophilidae; genus Drosophila; species Drosophila aldrichi. Next base: position 754,182 of record JAWNOM010000341.1, on the reverse strand, counting down.
TGCAAACCTTTTCCGGACTGAGATTTATAAAAACAGCATCTGTAGAATTGTATGTATATATATATATATATAAATATGATAATATTGTCTATAATCAACTGTTCATACCCAACTCAGATGCAATTATATTGCAGAGCAGTTTTTTGCCGCTGTTGACTGGTCCAACGAGCAAAATTGACTTGGGCTTATCAATATCAAATTCGCTCATTCCAAGCATACTTTCCTGAACAACCATTTTAATGTCTCCTTTTGCAGGGCCGACAGTTCTAGAATTACAAAAGATATGTTCGAAGTTAAAATAGCGATTTTATGGAGTCAATGTTCAAAAATGATGTTAATAAGTCTATAAACAAATGAACAATCGATGAGTAAGATTGAAGTAAGATTGGTAACTCAGAGTACTAACACGTACAAAAATACGGTCTCAGTTAACAAAAAAAAAAAAAAAAAAAAAAAAAAAAAACTAGGACTATTTTATCTATGATTGCCATTGGAATAAATTCTTACGTTAAATAGTCTTCATCTCTAGTATCATCAGCAATGAAATTAAAGTCAGCAATGAATTCATTGAAGTCTCTATGAGAAACTTCTTCAATTACAGATGCGTCTTTTAGTTCATGATACAGTGAACTGAGAGTTCTATCTCCTGTCGGATCTATAACTTTTTTCTTCTTTCTACCCTTCTTCTTCTTCTTGTTTTTTACCTTACCAGGTTTATAGGGTACATCTTCATCTGCAGCTAAAGCACTTTTTAGCAGTTCATATTCAACGCTGAAATAATTATAAAATATACATATATCATAAACAGTCGATAACAAAAAGTATATAAATAAATTTCTTCTGAATTTTGTCCAATCTAAGTGTTCAAACATTTAAGTTTTCCAGTGAAAAAGAGCGGAAATTGAATTTTTGTTAACGTGAGAATATTTACCGCATATACTCGTCTACCAATTCCCGCAGTTCATGATGTATTACATCTAATTGTTGTTCAGTCACCCATGCTTTAATTGGATCATGATTCTTATTTAGATATTCATCAACATTTCGCCAATCGATTGAAAATTGCTTCATTGTCTCTTCAATGTTAACTGTCAAAAATCAATAGATTTACAGATATTTTAGTTTAATGGAACACGAGTGAATACATTAGAAAATACAACTTTATATAAATGATATCTCATAAATCTGACATTTTCATTAACTTCTATTCTTTTCTTCCATTGACATACCTATTGGCTTGCTTGATGCTATTGAATAGGCAACATCAATTATTCCAGCATCCTTTAATTTCTTTCTTCGCTTCGCATCCTTCATTTTTTGATTCTTAAGTTTCTCTTTCATTTTTCTCTTTTCCGCTTTTTTCTTATCTTTTATTTTTTTCTTTTCCTCGTTTGTCAAAGGTTTCTTAGTTAGACTCTCCTGAAATGCTCCTACGTCCATTGTTTCGTCAATAACAACCAACACGGTTCCGTTCTTCACTGGATCAGGATACGGGTGGAAATTCCCAGTTGCTGTATAACTATAAATACAAAATTTAGTTTATTTATATTAATTTAAAGATCAATTTTTTTCTTGAATATCAAATAGTACTTACAATTCAGCGAACCAACCGCGAATATGATCGGAAATATCTTCCATCATCCAGGGACTTCGCAATTGCAGCAAGCGGGTTCGTTCATCCATAATAAGTTGCTCAAATTCCTCATCAAGTTTTCTTCTCTTCTGCTCATTTCTATACATCTCAAGAACAGAATTCGAAAACTGGTTTGGTCTTTTTAGTTGTCGTATTTTTCGAATGCCCAACAATTCCCTTTTAAATTGTTTTTTGATTTTATAAATTTTTTTAGTCTTATACGCTCTCCACCATGATTGAATAAGGCTCGCTGCGCGATTGCGTATTTCTTTTAAATCTTCTATATTATCATCTAAAATTTTAATGTTTTGTCTCATTATTAACAGGAAAAATAATATTAATGATAGAGAAATACAAAATTTCTCTACATTGAGTTTCTTTTTTTAAATTTCTATACCCATTGAAAATTAGCGATCAGTATTGGGTACAAATGTACATATATAATCTAAACTGTGGACCTTTATTTGGGCATGATGAAACATGTTGCCTTCGTTTAGTACAATGTAATCTCAATTTTCGTTTTTTATATTTGCTTTTCTTGCCAAAGTTTACGTGGACAGATTTTAAAATAATATTAAATTTGTCCATGATTATATTTTGTTGTAACTGTTGTAACACACTTTCTTCATGAAACTTTTAGATTATGATTGTATTATTAATATGCGTGAATTTGCCGAAGCTCAAGTCCCTAGTATTTGAAATACGCCTTTTACAAATTTAATGGTGAGGGGGTGACAACCGTAAGAATATATAAAAAAATTTTGTTTTCTCCTTACGTGTTATAAATTAATTTCAATAACATGGTATAGAAACATTTGTGTGACGTCTGCATTGCAGATTGTCTCTCTCTATCTTGGCAGTATTTGAGTCGCTGCTACGCACACAGTCAAGGATACTGATCACTGATAAATACATACATACCATACATATACATTTCTAACAGCGTCTTTTTAGGCTTCAATTTGTTGTAATTATTTCACGTAATAACCGGTGAATGACCCCAAAATATGGAGAGAGAGAAAAAAAAAAACGTCGGCATAGGCGGATTTTCGTCTATAGCGGAGAGCTAATGAGTGGAGGCTCCTTCATATAAGTTTGTATGGGGACCAACCAAGACATGGAATTTTCGTCGACATAACCGGTTGAACGCTTTAAGCGGAGTCGTTATAACCGGATTCAACTGTACTTTGTGCCACGCCTTTTTCTGCCTGTTACATACATTTCAACAAAACCACTATACCCTGATTTCCCATTGAAGGGTATAGAAATACAACTAATGCATCACAAAATTAACGGCTGACACCCCACTGTGCCTGGGCAACTAAAGTTATAAAAAAAAAAAAAAAAAATTATAGAAAGTAATCAGTACACAAAACATAAATAAAAATTCAGCAAAGCAATAAAAAATGTATTTAAAGAACATTTAACTATACTATAACACAAACGGGAGAGAAATCCATATTAAAATAAAACAATCCACAAAAGAGAGAGCAGAGCTATTGCCTAGAAGGAGACAAAAAAAAGCACGCACTTCCAAACCAAAAAAAAAAAAAAAAAAAAAAAAAAAAAAAAAAAAAAAAAAAAAAAACACACGCAAACTATTTACACAAAAAAAAAAAAACAATGCACTTCCAAACCAAAAAAAAAAAAAAAAAAAAAAAAGCAATGCACTTCCAAACCAAAAAAAAAAAAAAAAAAAAAAACGCAAATTATTTACACAAAAAAACAAAAAAAAAAAAAAAAACACTGCACTGCACTGTACTGTTGACCCCCACCGGGCCTGGACGACTGAAGAAATGCTGCAACTGCTGCCCTTTATATAGGGCGACTTTCACTCAAAGCCTGAGACTCGCTCAAATATTGAGTCCGGCGCCAGAAAGCGATCATTGCAATCGAGCTTTGAGTGAACAATGCGAACACTCTCTGCCTCTTCAAGCATTCTGGCTTCGTTTTGCTCAAATATAAATACCAAATGAATACTGCTACATACATATAGACAAATTAAATGAACTTTCACAGTTATTCTTCATCCCTTGCTTTTTATGACATTACTGAGTCGAAAAACGGTTTGAGTGAAAGAGTGCGCTAATATAATTTGGAGGAGAGTGCGTTAAGAAAATGATATGCTGACCTTGCACCCAGGCAAAAAAAAAAAAATGTTCGCACGGCTCATCGCGTACAAAATAGAAGAGTAGGACCTCTGCATATTCCGCATATGTATGCATATTCTGGCTATTACATCCCACACTCATTTTCAATGGCAGGAATTCTTGTGTATGTATTGTGTTAAGTAATCAAAGAATTAAGTATGTACAATATTTTGCATATGTTATTACATATATTAGACAGAAGAAAAAGCACATAATATATTGATTAAACATAAGATGATTACCTGACATACCACCTCCCAAGTGATCCATTTTATCTCGTAATTCTTTACAGGACTCGTCAGTCTTAATAAAGTCCGCCGTGAATATAGTTCTTTTAACAGGAATACTCATTGCTTGGTTTGGCTTGAAGGTAAATCTATAATTAACCTTTTTCCTTTGTTTGACCTCTAAAAATTTCTTCTTATCATAATTGATATTCGACTTGTATACACGAGCACTTCGGGCCCGCTCATGGGCTTGTATTAGCGCCACTGCATCGCTTATTTTAGTCCAGTCCTTTGCATCGCTTTGCTCTTTCTCTTGATCATTCATGTACAGCTTATTATCTACCAAAATATTTGCAATATCTAGTGGACGGCGATACAAAAATTGCGGAGATCTCCAAATCATCAAATCCACTGGAGTCAACTTTCTTACAATTAGCGCTTTGTCCATATAAGTATATTCGCTTAATTCCATTTCTTTCAGCTCTTCTTTCAGCAACATGAGCTGTTGTGTAGCATTTTCAACGAGCGTTCGGACCACATTCCTTTTTTGCACTTGAAATGTGTTATAGTAAATAAAAGTTAATTTATTGACAAGTTCAACATATAGGATATACAGCTCGGAGAATATTTTAAATGACACTGATTTTTCCTCTGGTGGGTCAATTTTTTTTAATCGGTTTTGCTTTTTTATCAATTGACTGATTTCTTTCGAAGTAGAAATCCAGTACTTATGGTTCAAATCGAAGGACATCTTCAAATTGCTTTGATTTCACAAATTACTGTTAAACTTAAAATTTATGATTGAGCAAATTTTGTTTGAACTAATATGAGTTTTACTGGCAATTGAATTGACACATTCAATCACTATATCCCTATATGTCTTCAATTCATGTAAAGTAGGCGGATGTATAACTGAAGCACATTTCATGAGTCAAAATTGCTTTTCTGAAATAATAGCGTGGCATGCTATTAAATCAGCTGTTCTCTTTGCAGAATCTACTACAACGCAATCGTGCTAGACTGCTGCATGAATGACAGAAAAACGGTGTTCGAATTAATTATATACATACATACATACTATGTGTATACGTGCTCGTATGGCAGAATATTCAGTCGAGAAAAAATGAATTGAAGGAGTGAGAGAAAAATGATCATAGAGAGAGCATGAGGAGGTAGAAAAAGTAAGTGAACACAAAAATAGTAAATATGTATGTATGTATGTAGGGTATGTTTGAGAGTTCGCAGTGCACGGATTTTGGCGAGCCCTTTTTTCACTGTTCGGGTAACAAGGGATAATAACTCAACGCCCTGCGAATTGGCATCTTTTTCAATCTTCTTCGTTTATTCTCGCTCATTTTACTAAAGGCCGTAAGCTATGAGGCCTTGAGCGCAGTCCAATTTAAATTCACTCAAGAGATTTTTTGCCTCTCATTCACTCCTTCTCTATTGAGAGCTCTCCATTTTCGTTAGCCATTTTTTGACTTGTTTAAAGATAATAATTATTATTATGGTATTGTATCAATTAAAATGGCTGATCAGCTAGCGATTACAAGCAGTTTATAGTTACCACAGTGGAATGTTAGTGAGTATTCTGGACAATAATTTTAAAATATGCACATACATACATACATACATATGTATGTATGTAGCTTTAGTGTAAATATTTTTGTATGAATACTTTACGCTGTATATGTAAATGAGTTTTTTATATCATTTATATTTTTAAATAGATACATATATCGAAATTGAAATTTTGAACCGTACTAAATATGCGCTTTTATTAGTTTGGTTCAGTTTGGTTCGAGCACTCTCGACTAGAGTTTTCTTACTTGTTTTTCATTTCAGACAAAAGTCTATGTATTTTACTTAATTTCCATTCTGCACTCCGAAATCTGAATATTGATTAACCTAATATGAAAATCTTCGCAACGTCCCTGAATGTACAAAAATACATATGTAGACACGTTTATATGTCTTTGCGATTATTAATAAGACTATAATTACGCGTATTCACAGAGGTGCCAAAATGGACATTAAGAGGACAAGCTATACATTAATTTCTTACACTCTACAATTAAAACCGTTTCGTGAGTCATTGGGAAATTTGTTACTTATATATATTATGTGTATATTAAATATTGCATTTAAAAATTTATTTGAAGTTATGTTATAGAGAAGAATATACTGTTTCCTAAAATAAGCAGTTAATATATACAGTGGCTCACATCTTATTTCGTGCAGCGCTATAGTACAATTTTAAAGCCGTATTCCCGCTAAACCAGTAAAGATAACCAAAAAATTTATTATTTATTTATTGACATAAAATATAATACACTGTTTCGATCTATACATATGCGCATATTCGTATTTGTGATTTGAGCTGTTTATATACTCATTCATGAAAGTGAATTAGTATATTGGTTTTGTGCATTTTTTTCCGCGCTATTGAAGTTAGAGACTTGAAATTTGGAACACATATTCATGTATATCTCCCATTTATAAAGTGTTAAAATTAAAATTGTCCCCCTAGTAGGCACTGGGGGTGCATTTTCCGATATACCAGAAATCATGTTAGTTGATGTGCTAGAAAGCTGAAATTTGGTGTGTAGATCCGGGTCGACCATCCAAGATCACATGCTATGGCGGATATATCTACGCTCACTAGGGGCGCGGCAAATCGGACCTGAAGATATAGTGATTTTTCAAATTCTGCTATATTTTGGGTACTTTTGATGTTAGAGGCCTGAAATTTGGTATATATACGCGGGTTGACCACCCAAGTCCAACGAGCTATGGTGGATATATCTCCGCCCAAAGGGGGCGTGGCAAACCGCAAAAGTTTATATCTCCTAAAGTATAAAAGTTAGAAGCTTCAAATTTGGATAGTTGCGTTACTGGTTAGCTCATAGAGATCGATGACCCAAAAATGGGGCGTCCCTTTATGGGCGTGGCATATCGAACAATACGCTGAAATTTTTACATATTTGGAGCGTAAGCATCCAAATTTTGCAGTTAGGTTACCGTTAGCTCGTTCTAAAAACTGTCCAAAAATGAGGTGTCTACGCCAAAAAATTGCATTTCCCACATAGCTACTAAATTGCTGATGGGATGTGAATGAGTATTCCGTACTCGGTAACCCCCGATTGCAACGTTCTTACTTATTTTTTAGTAAAAACACGAAATTATATTTTATATTTATTTATATTTTACAATATTTATTAAAGATATTCAAAATGAGCTTGTGTTTTAAAAATAGGCAATAGGCTCATACGTTTTGAAAAATATTGTATAGTTGAATCTAGTTATTTTTATATGTTTAACATAACAATACATTTTAACACCTTATAGTGTAATTATTTATTTTTAAGGGATTTCAAACGGAACCACAACCGCTTCTCTATGATCTACTTGTATACCTAATACACCGGCGATGGATTTTTGTATAAATATTCGCATCTGAAATCATTATAAAAATAAATTAGTGTTATTGCTTTCAGTCAGAATTTTTATCCTAAAAAATTTACATATAAATGGTAATTAATTAAAAAGCTTTACCAATCAGACACGGAGCTAAGCTTGATTTTTTTTAAATAGCTCATCTCATTTCCATATATTTTATAAAGAAATATTTATAGAAATACTGTTGATTCGTAATGTGAAATGTAATAGAAAAGTAGAGTGTGGCTTTGATAATTGACTAGCGTATACGATTTCAGTAATTATTGAAGCCTTTGGGGAGTGCAAGGTTGCTGGAGAAATTTTTTTGTGACATTTTATGAGCTCAAGAAAATTCCAGCCGTGTCATCACTGAAAGTTGTTATGACTTTTTGTGAGTAAATAAGTTGCATAGTTTTATAGGACACTGCCCCGGAGAATACTTGATCTGATTTGCGTACTTATGGAGAAGTGTCCATTTATATGTATAATAAGGTGTCCATTTGAAAGACAAGAATTAGATCGTATAGATGTGGTATGACAGTCTTTGAGTTTGTTTAGGACACTTTGCAAAGCACTATCGAACGTCGAATGTCGCAAAATATGGCATAGCGTGCGTGGACTACGCAGCAAGTAGCGTGCGTGCGTTATACTGAATATTGTAAAAGCGTAGAATAATTAGAATGAAAGCTCTGCACAGGGATCAGGTTGCCACCCAGTGGGGTGAGGTGAGTATTCTTATTGCTTCTAATTCAAACTAAAAGAATAGATAATTCACGAACCTGTGCAGTATCATCTGAATGAACAGCTTTTGATAAATAAGACTGATGGTTGGGCACGTCTTTTAAAAGGCCTAAAAAGAAAATGAGAACAAAATATTTGATTGATTAATTGATCAGTTCTTGATACGTATACGTATACTATTATTTATTTTAAAGAATTTAGTACCAATTATATATGTATAATACCAGTAAATACATACATATATGATTTGGTAATGGCAACAAAGCAACTTACATTAGAAAATCAAAATAGCAAAATGCTTCAAGACAAATTTAAGTATGTATATTATCTAAACGTAACGAAATTTGAATTGTTACTCCGAATAGAATTACAACACTTAACCTAAATATGCTTAACTTATCATATAAAATTAGCATAATCAGTTAATATAAATGTAAATCAATGAGATGGTCACTCTGACCCACCTACAAGGACCAAAGTTATTATGTAAAATTAATAGCTTGATATATGTATGTATACAAATTCTCTATAATTTTTTAATTTCGTATATCTACGTATAAATTATTGCAATATCAAACCTTTTTGCACAAAGCCAGGGTGTAGAATGGTGTTCCATTGCTGTTGAAGCCGCTGTGAATATAATTTAATCCTATCTGTATATTCTTGATGTTCCAAAGTGTGAGAATCCAAGGCTCCCACATTGATCATGTTGCTAAAGTAAAACAAAACAAAAGTAATAAAATATATACATGCATAATACATAGATGACTTCCTTCTACGTACATTGCAGTATTTTGCACCAATCTTGATAACGCATTTTGGTCATCTTTCTTTGGTAGTGATTGAGAATAATCGTTGCTTAAATCAGCTGAGTTACTTCGCCGCAAAGCTGGACTTTGGTTGACAGAATCAGCAAGAAGATGCGTCCTCTCGCTGGGTTCAATGCCCTATCGGAAATGTACATTTTATATTATAATAATAAAGGAACACACCCTCATGTCCTTACTTGATTGCCTATGTCGTCTGTACAATTCCAACAATTGCAAATGGATGCTAAGCATTCCCATATAGAACGAATGTAGTCCATATCTTGGTTGTTATTGTTAATAATATTTAGTGATGGAAAAAGTATCCATACACAAGGGCATTCCCTAAACCTAAAACAAAATGCCAGTGCTGTAAAGTAGCATTTTTAACTTTATTTTACGATAAATATGCAAAGGTTCTAGGTCTTTAACCGATGATAAAAGTTTGGTTTATTAAATTTGGGATGAATGATAAATTTTATCATCTTACGTAGCAGCAATATTTTTAAAAATTTATTGTAAATTTATTCAAAACAAATTTTTACGATACCCTGACTTGATAGCTCCTGTTCCATATATTAAATGCAATTATCGATATATACTGAATTAATGGCAAAGAAAAGTAATAATATATATATCGGAGATGTTAAAATTAGAATCTCAATTTTAAATGCTTAAAATTACGACTGATTACTATGCAGTCTGCAGTCGGAGCGGTGTCCTGCAATGTTTTTATTTCTTTTCAAATTACAGCGACCTTCGAAGTGTGTGTTATGGTTAGTGGCTCTGCTAGTTAGATTTTTCGGTGTTGAAAAACATTGTACTGCATGTCTAGTCTATGTGTTCTCTGGTTAGTGGAAATACTTTGAATACCACAAAGTATCGGACCATACCGAATACTTAAAATCAAACAACCATTTGAAAAAATCGATGTTTTTTGTAACCTTAAAGAACATATCGCAACACAATCAAAATAAGAACAATATGAATGCGACAATTTCTTTACAATTTTAGGAATATACTTTTTGCGACAGTAAATTGAAAAGGCAAAACTACTCCGAGGAACTTTAAATATACATTGTAATAAATATTAAAACTAAAACATGGTGATAATTCTGTTGTAAGATTTGATAAATATTATGAAGAAAAGTGTTTTAATTAAAATTTGTTTTTGAACAGATGCTGGTGCTTTATATTGTTGCTGGGTATCGCGTCCACATTGCTGTTTTGTCTACGTCAATGGATTCTAAGTAAGAAGAAAAAGCTACAGTCACAGTCAGATAATAAATTGAATGTTGGCCTGTTTCACCCATATTGCAACGCTGGCGGTGGCGGCGAGCGTGTCTTGTGGTGCGCTGTGAGGGCGTTGCAGGTATATAAATATACATATGTATATTTTTGAACATTATCTGTTTATGTAAAAAGAATTTCGTTTTGTTTTAGAGCAAGTATGATAACATAAAGATCGTCATTTACACAGGAGATATTGATGCGACGCCCAGTTCGATTCTGCAGAAGGCGAAAAACATATTTAATATAGCGCTCGAAGCTGAACAAATTACATTTGTATATCTTAAACAGCGACAGTGGGTTGAAGCGAGAAAGTATCCCCACTTTACATTGTTGGGGCAAAGTTTGGGCTCCATTATATTAGGCTTGGAAGCTATCTGCAAATTTCCACCAGATATCTTTATTGACACCATGGGATATGCCTACACGTTTCCTGTCTTTCGCTATCTCGGTGGTAGTAGAATTGGATGCTATGTCCACTACCCTTTAATAAGTAGTGATATGTTAAGAAAAGTGCAATATCGGCAATCATCTTTCAACAATAAAGCGTATGTTGCTCGGAACCCTTTCCTTACATGGATAAAGCTCACCTATTATCGCTTGCTTTCTAAGGTATGTAATTCCAAATGTAAAAAAAAAAAAAAAAAAAAAAAAAAAACGTATGAATATGACGTCTATAATATAGAGTATAGAGTATATATATGTACATATTTTATTTCATTCTTAGGCATATAAGTGGGTGAGCTGCTGTTCCGAAACTGTTATGGTGAATTCCACGTGGACTGAAAACCATATAGTTGACCTGTTGAATGTTCCATTAAAAACGCATCGAGTATATCCGCCATGTGAGACTGAGCATCTGAAAAAACTAGAACATATTGAAAACAATGACGAAATCATAATAGTGTCTGTGGGGCAGTTTCGCCCCGAGAAAAATCATCCATTGCAATTACAAGTTTTGTATGAGTTAAGGACCTTGCTGGCTAAAGATGAAGCACTTTGGAATCGAATAAAACTGTTTATAGTAGGATCTTGTCGAAATGAAGAAGATTACGAAAGGCTTCATAATATGGAAGACCTCGCAAAGCATTTATCGCTGGAGAATTCAGTCGAGTTTAAAGTAAATGTTTCTTATGATGACCTCTTGAATATATATAAACGAGCAACAATTGGCCTACATACTATGTGGAATGAGCACTTCGGCATTGGAATTGTTGAGTGCATGGCAGCTGGTATAATAATGATTGCTCATAAGTCAGGTGGTCCATTATTTGATATTATTGAAACATCTGAAGGTTCGCAAAATGGATTTCTTGCAACCGATGCTGTTGAATATGCAGCTAGCATATTAAATATTATAATTAATCCTGCTGAAACGAATAGGAACATAAGAGATGCAGCACGGTGCGTACTCTTTTATTTATAAGCGGTGAACAGATTTTTAATTTTGTTTACCTTTCAGATCATCTGTAGAAAGATTTTCAGAACAAGAGTTCAGCAACCAGTTCTTGCGTGCTATTTCGCCCCTATTTATATAAGTGACTGGACCAACGATTATGAAAATCTATACATACGAGCCCAAACCACTATTAATTCGAACAGCATGTTTTTTCACAGTGCGCAATGTTTAACACACTATATTGTCAATACTACCAAAGATAACACATACGAATGCGTTTCGTCTTAAAGAGAATTTTATTCTCTTCACGATGAAAAAAAAATTGTTGCTCTATTTCCAACAACAAAAATATGAGTAATTTAATAAAACGCTTGGCTTAACAGATGAGCAAAAATTGACCACTATTAATTCGAACGCTGCCTAATGTGATTTACTATCATACTTAAAACAATAATTTAATTAATATTCGAATTGTGTTACGTCGCCCATGGCCTGCATTACGCATTTAACTCATTTTAGAATTGATTTTAAAAAATTTTTGCAATGCTCTTGAGATATTGAGTCCAACATCTCTTGCAATTCGATTTTCTAGTCAGAAATGTTCATTTTTGCTTCATTTCGAAGCTTGCTCTTTAATGATGGTGGCTAATGCCACCAAATATTCTCAGTTGGGCTTAGTCTAGGCTAATTAATGGCCAATCTAAAACCTCCACTTGATTCCAGCCATTTTTGGTGCGTTTGGCTGTGCACATGATGCTCCGCCCTGCAGAAAAGTTTTGGTTCTGGTATTGATGTCCGCAAATTACATTTTAAAATATGAATGTATTTTTCAGCATTAACCGTCCTTTCAATGAAATGAAGCTTTCCTAATCCTTTGGCACACATACATCCCCATACCATAGTGCTCGCAGGAAACTTTACTCTTTGAGGCAGTATTGAGGGTATGTTTCTGCACTCTTACGAATGACACGTTTACTCGGATCGCCGACACTAACATCAAATTTTGCTTCATCGTTAAATGTGATGGTATCCCATTGCCTTTGAGTCCAAGACATCCTTTCCCGAGCCCTTTGCAAGCGTTTCTTTTTTGAGGAAGCGTAAGCAAAGGTGTTTCCTTGGCCCACGAGTAAGATAAGTTATTGGGTAATAACAAAACATACTTTATAAAAACCATATCCAATATTTTTTAAATGCAGTCGCGTCCTTTTTTGCTTGACAGCTTTGGAAATTTCCTGCGCCCACTTAGAAGCCAAATTTCTTAAAGATTGGCGACGATCAGCCTTAACAATTTTGGCTAGTTGTCTTTTGTCGCGGGGTGTTATTGCTGATGTTCGGCCTCTATTCGCAATGTTCACGTCAATATTCCCAAATTTTTAATAATTAATTTTTTAATTTGTATCACCCCATTCATAAACGATTTAGACAAATTTAATTGCTTGGTGATCTCTTTAAGATTTAAAATAATCTCTAAGCAAAACTCCGATTTCGTTGCAAATAGGCTTACCACGTACCATCGTGGTTGCATCCTTGCATCTGCAGCAATTTTAAAATTTTTGCCGCTGTATTGCGATATTATTCGCAGACTATAATTAGATAGTTATTCTGTTTCATTGGTTCCTTTTTTTTGCTTTTATTTTGAGATAAAGGTAAGCTTACGCAGCGTTCGAATTAATAGTGGTCAATTTTTGCTCATCTGTTAAGCCAAGCGTTTTATTAAATTACTCATATTTTTGTTGTTGTTGGAAATAGAGCAACAATTTTTTTTCATCGTGAAGAGAATAAAATTCTCTTTAAGACGAAACGCATTCGCATGTGTTATCTTTAGTAGTATTGACAATATAGTGTGTTAAACATTGCGCACTGTGAAAAAAACATGCTGGGCTCGTATATGCTTCTGGACAATATCTTTCATATAATATAAAAATATGTCTCAAAGTAAACCATTTAGTTAATAAGTCAAAAATTATGAGTAGACGCTAGATTTGTTGCCAAGTAGAGTTTTTTAATTGTTTTAGGTTTTTGTGATATGTTTTTCATTTATTGGAGATCGTTTTTCATTTTGAAATGCATTTGATTATATTCGTTTATATATATTCAAACGCATTTCATAATGAATGGTCTTCGTAATATAAAAGTCTACCTACATTAAATCTACCAAGAGCATACATAGTTTAGACCAAATACCTACCTAGAGACAACAAAATTAAACTACTATATTTAATAAAATAAAAGAGTGAATAATAATTCATCATGTTGCTATAGTGATTAGGAGACGGTAAGGAGGCGTGGTAGACCCCATAAAGTATATATATTCTAGATCAGGGCGACGAACTGTGGGCTAAATGCCCTGTCCGTTTGTTTGAACGTGTCTATCTCAGAAGAAATAATAGCTAAATGTCCGTATATATAGCGTGCATATCAACTTTGTCTCAAAAAACGATAACTCATCCCGTTATTTTGATATTGAAAAACTAAATCAGAAATAAAACAAGTAAGAAGGCTCTAGTCTAGACTGCTCGACTAGGAAATCCCCTGAACCTTTCGAAGAACTGATATTTATATACTAATTCTTGGCGTCTACCTGCTTATAAAAGAAACACACGCACACGAAGACACGCATACACATACACACACAGGCACGCACGCATAAATACGCTGCAGTGTGGTCTTACATTGGGCTCAAGTCTCTAGTATTTGATATACGCCTTTTACAAATTTAAAGGTGAGGGGGTGGATATAGGGGTGGGGGTGAATTTCAACAAAAATCGAAATTCTATGAAATATATATGAGTCTACATTTACAATTTGGAGACTCTAGCTTAAAAGATGTAGAAGATATACATTTATTACTGATTTTCGATAATGTTTCTAATCGATAACAAAATAACGGGACAAATTTTCGATTTTTGGTGATAAACTCGATATGCGCGTGGATAAAAACTACAAGTCTCTAGCTTTTATATCTTCTGAAATCGACGCGTTCAAGCATACGGACAGACGGACACGGCTAAATCGGCTCAGTTTGTCGCCCTGATCAAGAATATATGTACTTTATGGGGTCTGCCACGCCTCCTTCTGCCTGTTACATACTTTTAACAAAACCATTATACCCTGATTTCCCATTTTCAATGGGTTCAGGGTATAAAAAGTTATTAACAAATTAGGTTCCCATAGAAGGCCCGCACTGCAGCCCATGCGTGAGTGCCTATGTGTGTGTTTCTTGTGTGACTAGAAAGTCGCGAAGTTTCGAAGGGTTCAGGGGACCTCTTATCCGAGCGGTCTCGACTAGAACTTTCTTACTTGTTTATACTCAGAACCCATTGAAAATGAGAAACCTGGGTATAATGTTATTGTGAAAATTATGTTCCAGGCAGAAGGATGCATCGCAGGGTTACGAGCTGAGTCGATTTAGCCCTGTCCGTCCGTCTGTTCGTATGAACGCCAAGATCTCAGAAGTTATAAGAGCTGGAGACTTTAATTCTTAAAAGCTCGCATATCGATATTTAAATTTTTTAAAACTCGCATGTCGGTGCGTTTAAACATTTAACAAATTTTTAAACGGTACAAACAGACACTTTTTCAATATACTTAGCCCAATTGGATTTCGCAGAAGGTCGATGATCCCTGTGTGTACAGTACAAATTGATGGCATGTTTAGAGTTAAATTTTCATCTGATTAAAAACAGTAAATCTTTCTGCCTTCTGTCTGTTAACATTACTCAATAGAAGAAGGCTAACTAACTATCAACATGTCATACAAATAAAAAGAGAGTTTGAAGAATTAAGCCTAGTTTTCTTATTTTATGCCGAAACAATCACTTGATGTCCATAGTAGCTACTGTGCAGTGCTTTCCGGTTACGCAGTTCAATATCAGGTTTTTGCAGCATTCAGTGAAAGTGATTATTAAACACAGTGAGTATGACCAAGACAAACAAATAATATTTTCTTACAGCGGCCAGTCGAATTGGAAATACTGTACTTTTATTATACAATATAATATAACTAATATGAAAATAATTAAATGAACAAATGTGTCGATTCTTAACAAATACAAAATCGTTAAAAGTGCGGATTTACCAGTTATTAATATAAGTAAATATAATTTTTTGGAAAACCTTTGAATGAAAAAGTGGACCGTTTGAAATTTTTGCAGTCAATTTTTATTTTTATTTATTTCAATAATTTAAAAAAATGTTGTACAACAATTTATAATAATTTAAGATTCTTCTAGGTAAGCAAAATGTACATCGCCCAATATATATATGTTTAAAATGATTATGAGATTTGTTTCAATTTTGAGATTACAAAAATTAAAAGCATTTCAAAATTTTGATTTTAAGAGTATGGGGAAATGATTGTGATAACATCGCTCAAACTTGCTAGTTCAACATGCGAAGCGGTTGAGGATTGAAAACACGGCAAGAGAGTTGCAACACTTGCTTAGCGGCGGTTGGTTTTTTCAATTCCAATTATTGAGTATGTTGTATAATATATTAAATAAAATCTTAGTTCTTTTAACATACATAATTAAACAATCGACAAACACTTAACCAAATTTAGAGCCAAATTCATCAGTTTTGTGAGTTCTTACTTCTGTTGTACTAAGAAAATGTATCAACCGAACACGGAAACAATATTGAATGAGGATCCCTCAAATATACGAAAGTTTTTTAACAAATCGAACATATTTATAACGGGTGGAACCGGATTTTTGGGAAAGAGTAAGTAAAATTTATGAATGAAGATGATACATTTGAACGTCCTTTCTTTAGTCTTAATAAACAAGTTACTTACGTCGTGCCCTGGTTTAAATACAATATATTTGCTTGTACGTAGTAAAAATAACGAAAGTGTAGATGCTCGATTGGATGAAATGTTTGCTGATCCGGTAAATATTATGATTCGAATTAGAATATATATTATTTATTAAACTAAATTAATTGCAGGTGTTTGAAACCCTCAAAAGAGTTTCTACAAAATATACTTTGCACATAAAAGCGATTGCAGGCGATTGGTAAATTGAAAATGATTTTTTTTTATTTTTTTATTTATTTATATTTCTCATTTTTATTTACAGTCTGAAGCCTGACTTGGGATTAAACATTAATGATCGTCAATTATTAATAGACCACGTTAACATTGTTTTTCATATGGCTGCGACCGTTCGATTTGATGAGAAACTAAAGAGAGCTGTTCAAATAAATGTTCGCGGTGCATATGATATAATGCATCTTTGCAAGGAAATCAAAAATCTGAAAAGTGTTGTCCACGTATCCACGGCCTACACACATTGCCCTCGAAGAACAATTGAAGAAAAGTTATATTCGACCCAGAATAATCCCAAAAGTCTAATGCTAATGGCTGAGTATATTCCCGATAAGCTCTTGGACCATGTAACATCCATGTAACTATATTATAAATTTCAAAATGATAATAGTTTTATATTAATTTCTACATAGTCAATTTAATTTTACTAAGATGACATCAGAATTCGATAATTATAGTTATAAGTATCAAACCAAAGACAACATTTTAAATTGATTCATTGCCAGAAATTTTAAAGTAATACAACTGGATTTACTAACCAAGACTCCTACTTATACGAAGGGGTTTTTCTTAAATCTGTAGGGCAAAGCTTTCAATGCTAATGAATTTTAAGTTTTGATTCTTGGTAATAATATAATTTTCAATTTTGGTTAATAAGATTCCGTTAAATTGTGTCGTCCTATTATCAAAAATGTCAAAATATATTTTTCCATTGTAGTCTACTGGGAAAATGGCCAAATACGTACACCTTTACTAAAGCCGTTGCTGAGGATGTCATTCAAATTTACAGCGGTAAACTTCCTGTTGGAGTATTTCGTCCTGGTATAGGTATGCTTCTCCATATATATTGTGATCATTTCCAACTAAATAAAGTTTATGATTTGATTTTTTGCTAGTAATATCGACTTATCAAGAACCAATAAGCGGCTGGATAGATAACTTTTATGGGCCAACTGGAGCAATAGCTGGAGCAGGCACTGGGGTAAGCTTACATTGCGTTATTATCATAGCTCGCAAATAACTGTTAACACTATTTCGTTGTCTGCAAATAAGTGTCTTTCACTGACACAATCAAAAAGACTCAGACAGAAACAGATTTTGTCGCGACTGGCTTAGCTCGCTCACGCTCTGAGCGAGACGGTCATTTCTGTTTTCGTTTCGCTCAAGTCAGTCACTGATCATTTGCTTGAGTTAAATGAAGCCAACTGTCTTTTGCGTATGTATGGGTAATCACACGCGATTGTTGCGTTATTTTAAGTATGTATGTATGCATGTATTTACATGCACACGGAGGCAAAGACGATTTCTGCTGAGTTTTTTAGTCAAACTGTTTTTTGCTGAGAGTCTTTGTAAGAGCGAAAATCGTATTCGTCTTTACGCGACACTCATTAGAAGCGTCGCGCGAATGAGTCATTGCAATTCGTCTGACCGAACCCGATTCTAAGCAAAACGAAGAGTGCCGCTCAGAGCGAGATCGTGCCTGCACAATTTTTTCGGCTATGATGCGAAGCAGAGCATAAGCGAAAAAACAATAAACTCTTATTTGCGAGCTCTGGTTATTATTAATTTTTATAATAATGATAAAAATATTCTCTTATAGTTGATACGCACATTGCAGTGCAATCCAAAAGCCATAGCGAACATGGTTCCAGTCGACTTCACCGTAAACTGTATGATAGCTGCTTCATGGGATATATATGAAAAGCACAAGTAATGTTATGGGAGACTAAAACGATCTTCATTGATTTATGTATCTATGATTCTCTTGCATCTTACAACTACCATTGCAGTGCTAAAAAATCTTTGGCAGATATACCTGTCTATAACTTTTGTACACCCCATGAGAATCAGTTAACTTGGGGCGAATTCACAAAAAAGAATACAAAATATGGTCTAATGTACCCAACATTGAAAGCAATTTGGTATCTGTGCTATTCGAATACCACTAACAAATTATCCCATATGCTCTCAATATGTTTTCTCCATTATTTACCTGCGTTTTTCATAGACTTTCTTTGTTTGTGCATTGGAAAAAAACCGCGGTAAGTGCAAATACATATAGGTGTATGTATGACAATAAACCAATTAACCACATAAAATTATTTACATTTAATTACAAAAATTGCAGATTACTTAATACTTATAAGAAGATACATAAGTTCATAGATGTGATTTCCCATTTTTCCACTCGTGATTGGGATTTTCGCGTTGATAATGTTCAGAGCCTTTGGAGTCGAATGTCGACTATGGATAAGAATGAATTCTTCTTTGATATGTGCCAATTGGATTGGGATTTTTATCTTCAGCAATATTTTCGTGGCATACGCAAGTACTTGTTAAATGATCCATTGGAAACCATACCAAAAGCATTAGTTAAATGGAATCGGTAAAATGTTTCTCTTCACTTTTATAAGCTACCAAGAATTGATTCATATTTTTGCTTCACAGTTTGTATTGGCAGCACCAAATCCTTAAAGTTATCATTTACATCATTCTAATGATTATAGTCTGGACATTCCTGAAGAACTAAGGGGAGAGCATGAAGCATGAAAAAACATATCCTCAGCTGTTTTCTCATGAAGATGTTTCTGAAATTTACCAATAACATTTGTTCGAACACAATTTATTTGATAGGTGTGTTGGGTTTTATAAAGTATGTAATCTGGAATATGGAAGATCCAATAAAATATACCATTATTAGCTTAATTCTTGTTAAAAAATAATCTTGTGTAATTTTTTCTGCTTTCAATATGTGAAACATACTCCTCAATACTTTGACGTGCCAATGATTTCATCCATCTGACCGCGGAAACAAACTGGCTGCTGAAACGAACCATCCGCTACACGGAGACTCAGGATGCCCCATGCAGATTAACTCCGATAATCATCAATCAATAGGCATATGAACAAAAATAGCTGTAAATCTATCTTTTAAATAGCTTTTTGATCTTCAGTTGTCAATGCATGTATATACTCAAAATTTCCAGTCCCAATATCACTTCATTTCTTTACATCTATCTATATCACTACTTCACTGATGTAACTCTGAGGAGCAAAGCTAATCTAAATCAGCTGCTGGAAATCCATTCATATTATAGAATGCACGCATTAATCCGCAGAAATACGCAAAAGAATAGTAATTTCTTAATTTCAAATACAATTAGTTTAAATAACTTAGATTTTTTGGAGCCGTTTTCATATAGACTGTACCCAGCTATAGATATAGTATAACATTATAAATATATCTTTTCGGTTATGTATAAATAGTGGTTTTCTATTATGAAAGCGACATATTATTATGAAAGCGACAGATTATCTGGTCTCCAGATCTAATAGTTTTCAAATTACTCTGAAAAGCGAAATGCATTTATCGATTGTTCTCGATTAAAAAAAAAAAAATGAAAAGATAACAAGAGAAAATAAATAATAATATTATTTTATTATATATACATATATGATATACGAGACCGACTGCAAAACAAAAGCGTCAATTTGAAATGTGATCATGTTCAAATATGAAATATGAATTCGTTGAATGAAATTATCGAAACTTTTTATACTCATTCACGAAAGTGAATTGAGTATATTGATTTTGTGCAATGTCCGTCTTGTCCGTCCGTCTGTCCGTCTGTCCGTATGAACGCAACTTTTTTCGACGCTATTGAAGCTAGAGACTTGAAATTTGGAACACATACTCGTGTATAGCTCCCATTTATAAAGTGTTAAAATTTTCCCGATCCCACTATTGGCGTGGCAAATCGGAAAATGCATTTTCCGATATTCCAGAAATCATGTTAGTTGAAGAGCTAGAAAGCTGAAATTTGGTATGTAGGTTCGCGTCGATCACCCAAGTTCAACAAGCTATGGCGGATATATCTCCGCCCATTGGGGGCGTGGCAAATCGGATAAAACTGTATCTCCTAGAGTTTTAAAGCTAGAACGTTGAAATTTTGCACGTGAGCTAATGTTATGATTCTATGAACGCTGATGAAAAATTTTTATGTTTACGCTCACTAGGGGCGTGGCAAATCGGTGCAAATCGATATAGTGATTTTCCCGATTTTGCTATATTTTAGGCATTATTGATGCTAGAGACCTGGAAATTGGTATATATACGCGGGTTGACCACCCAAGTCCAACGAGCTAAAGTGGATATATCTCCGCCAAAAGGGGGCGTGGCAAACCGCAAAAGTTTATATATCCTAAAGTATAAGAGCTAGAAGCTTCAAATTGGGATAGTTGTGATTATGGTAACCTCCTCTATCGATTCCCCTAAAAAAAATTTTACGCCTCTTTGGGGGCGTGGTATGTCGAAAAATACCCTGTAATTTTCACATTTTTGGAGCGTAAGCATCCAAACTTTACAGTTAGATTACCGTTAGCTCGTTCTACGATCTGGCCAGAAATGAGATGTCTACGGCCAGTAGGGGCGTGACAAATCGAGAAAAACTGCATTTTCTGCAGTACTAGAGCTAAACTTAGCTACTGAATTGCTGATGGGATGTGAATGAGTATCCCGCAGTCGGTAACGCCCGACTGCAACGTTCTTACTTGTTTAATTTGCAATTTGAACTTTATTAAATAGTGCTATTGTCGCTTTATTATACATATTTATATATGTATGTATGTACATTCAATTTCAATACTGTTTTATAGTACTTTTCCCTTTTGATTATGTAAAAACAATTGGAATAGTTATTTTATTGTTCTTACCAATCTTACCAAAATATTATAACGAATATACAAAGTATCAATAAAATATTATTTGAAGTCATATAGAAAGATAGCTCTCAAAGGGTGCTTGACTTGGAGATCCCTAACCGAATGATATGGGGCTTAAATATAAGCATTTTAGTGCTTTGTAAATGCAGAAAAAATAGCTACTTAAAAACATTTTCGAAAAAGAAAACATTCCGTGGCGTCTGAAATTGCCACACAGTCGAAAAGCCTACATATGTATGTATGTCAGTTCATAGAAATTTATGAAGACTGCAGAAGTTCTAGTTCTTAAGAAAACTATGTATAGAAGAGAGGATACTGTTGTCTAACTGGATAATGTTATCTAATAATTATAAATTTTAATGTACAGAAGCTATTTAGAATAATATACAACATGTGAATGTACGCCACATATGAGAAGCATTGAGTGAGTTTGAGTTGGAGTGCGCTTTAGGTGTCATAACTTACCGCCTTCAGAATGAGCGAGAATAAATGAAGTTAAAAAGGGAATGCAAAATTTTGCAAAACAATTCTCTAGTACATACATACATTTATATTATTGAGCAGTTTAATGAGGTAAATTAATTATGGGTGTTTATTTGCATATATATCTATTCATTTGTATTTCTGTATATTTGTCTCTCTGCCTGTCTATCTCACGCTCTGTGCCTCCGTCTGTCTCTCTGTCTGATTGCATAAAAAAAGCAACGGATGAAGAAGAACTGTGAAAGTTCATTCAATTTGTCTACTGTTATGTAGCAGTATTCATTAGGTATTCATATTTGAGCAAAACGAAGCCAGAGTGCTTAAAGAGGTAGAGAGTGTTCTCATTGGTCCCTCAAAGCTTGATTGCAATGATCACTTTCTGGCGCCGGACTCAATATTTGAGCGAGACTCAGGCTTTGAGTGAAAGTCGCCCTATATAAAGGGCAGCAGTTGCAGCATTTCTTCAGTCGTCCAGGCCCGGTGGGGGTCAACAGTACAGTGGAGTGCAGTGTAGTATAGTGAAGTGTTTTTTTGTTTTATTTAATTTTTTGTGTGACTTTTTGCTGTATTTTTATTTTTGTTTGTTTATTTATTATTTACAATTTAAAAAAATATATATTAGTGTACTTTTTATATTTACTTTAATATTATTATGTATGTATGTATGTAAGAACACAATAAATTATTTTTTTTTTTAAATTTTAATTTATTTATAATTATTGTTATTATTATTATTATTATTATTATTATTATTATTATTATTAATATTATTATTATTATTATTATTATTATTATTATTATTATTATTATTATTATTATTATTATTATTATTATTATTATTATTATTATTATTTTTGTGTTTTTATACCCTGAACCCATTGAAAATGGGAAATCAGGGTATAATGGTTTTGTGAAAAGTATGTAACAGGCAGAAGGAGGCGTGGCAGACCCCATAAAGTATATATATTCTTGATCAGGGCGACGAGCTGAGTCGATATAGCCCTGTCCGTCTGTCCGTCCGTCTGTCCGTCCGTCCATCTGTCCGTCTGTATGAGTGCGTCGATCTCAGAAGTTATTAGAGCTAGAGAGCTGAAATTTTGCATGTAGACTCGTGTATACCATACGCAGTACGAGTTTATCATATTTTTTCGATAAATCATTCGATATCTTTTTTATCGAGGATAATCGATAAATTTATATTGTTTTTTTTTAGCCTAATTTCAACATTTTTAGACCTGGAGACTTCAGAGTTACTGCATATATACATTGCATATATACATTGTCCTTGGATACTTCTGTGTTCCCGTCAATTTGGAAAGATTCTTTTATCATTCCCTTATATAAAAAAGGTGGAAGATCTGATATTTCCAATTATAGAGGCATTGCCAAATTATCTGCTATTCCGAAGGTATTTGAGAAAATAATAACGTCGGCCTTGCAGCATTTTTGCAAATCGATTATTCAACCATCTCAACATGGTTTTGTTCAAAATCGATCAACATCCTCTAATTTACTCGAGTTTACTTCGCTCATTAATGACAGCTTTGCTAAAAAAATGCAAACTGATGTTATTTATACTGACTTCAGTAAAGCATTTGACTCTGTACATCATCACATACTTATTCTTAAGCTTGAACGCTTAGGATTTTCACCTAGACTTGTGTCTTGGATTTCTTCCTATTTAATGGGTAGAACCCAAAGAGTCTTGCTGAGAGCAGCTATGTCTAAAGAGATCTTTGTATCGTCTGGTGTACCTCAGGGTAGCCATTTGGGTCCATTGCTCTTTTCCCTTTTCATAAATGACCTTCCTAGCTGTATCTCACATTCCACCTTATTTATGTATGCTGATGATGTTAAACTTTGCCTTCCCTACTCCAATGCAAATGGTCATCATCACCTTCAAGATGACCTAAATGCATTTCAACTTTGGTGTGTGGCAAACCAGCTGGACTTAAATTGTTCAAAGTGTATGACAATGACCTTCAGTCGTACCGTTCCCCTAATTGCTGATTATAAAATTAGTAACATTTCCCTAAGACGCATCTATACAGTCAAAGATCTTGGTGTGCTCTTTGACTGTAAACTTAACTTCAATCTCCATATTTCTACCATCGTTAATGAAGCCAAAAGTGTGCTTGGCTTTATTAAACGGTGGTCTAAGGAATTTAAAGACCCTTTTACTACCAAGCGATTATTTACTTCGCTTGTGCGTCCTATCTTAGAGTACTGCTCTGTTGTATGGTCTCCTCAGCATAAACTGTATCAGGATCGTATTGAATCGGTCCAAAAACAGTTTCTTCTCTTTGCCTTAAGAGACCTTAGATGGGACAGTAATGTACGATTACCGTCTTATCATAGTAGGCTCCATCTTATTGACCTTCCATCACTAACCAATCGCAGGACAATTCTAGGAATTGTTTTTTTGCATAAATTGATTAGTGGTGACATTGATTCAGCCTCCCTGTTGGGTCGTCTAAGTTTTTCGGTTCCGTCCCGAACAACTAGACACTATCGGCCCCTCCACTTACCAGTCTGCACTAGGGATTATTCTTTGCACAGCGCGTTTTATGTCCTTTGTGTGAATTTTAATAAATACTATCACGTTTTTCCCTTAGAGCTCTCTCTTCCTAATCTTAAATCCACTCTATCAGCTTATCTTAGGGAATTCACGCACAATGCCCAGGCATAAGCATTTGGTACACATTTTTCGTTGCCAATGTTGTGTTGTGAATTCTCAATTCTATTCTATACTCTTTTTCGACTATTCCTTTACACTTTTCTTTTTTGATTTCTCATTATCTGTATTTTCTCTTTCGCAACTTCTTTTAATATCTTCATTTTCCTTTTTCTGTACTAAATCTTTCTTATTTTTTTTTTTCTTTTCTCTTTTTTTTTTTTTTTGTTTATGTAATTTTTTTTTCTTTTTTTATTTTTTATTTATTATTGTTACTATTATTTATTTATTTATTCTTTTTTGTTTTTTTTTATTTTTTTTTATCTTTTTTTAAATTTCATTTAGTTAATATATATGCTCTAATATGTTGTTTAAGTTTTCTTACTAACACCTTTTTTTCATAGCTTCACTAGTAGCACTGACCATATTTGGCTGTGAAATGTGGGCATAGCTGGCCGGACTGGCAAATAAAACACCCCCATCGGGTCGGTGCTACTAGTGATATTCTCTGTACTTTGTTAGGCTTTTTTATTTTTAGTTGACTCTATGATTGTCAATAACCCTTAATGAAAATAAAATAAATAAATAAATATGTATTTGATGGATACACACATTTTGCCATTTACAGATTTTGGATACCACGCCCCCTTCGCCCCAAATTTGTAAAAGACGTATTTCAAGTACTACAGACTTGAGCTTTGGAATGTACATACATTTACATATTATGATTACGTTCTAAAACTTTCATTAAGATCGTATGTCCACAAACGAAATTATTCAACAAATAAATTCTCATAATATTGCCCACACTGCAGCGCAGCCAAAGCGCAGTCGCTGCTTACTGCACAGTTAGCAGAGCGCGGACTTATACGTGCGTGGATGCATGTGTATGTATGTGTGCATAAATGAACTGCAGAATGATAAAAATATCAGCTTGGAGGGTTCAGGGTATCTCCTAGTCAAGCAGTCTCGACTAGAGCCTTCTTACTTGTTTATACATACTTGTATTTTATACAATTTTTATTTTGTTAAATTTTGAAAGATATGCTGCTAATATGTTTAGGTCCGATTCTTGGTAATAATATAATTTTGAATTTTTAATATTCCGTAAAATATTGTTTCATTGCAGTCTACTGGGAAAATGGCAAAGTACGTAGACATTTACAAAAGCCGTTGCTGAAGATGTCATTCGAATTTACAGCGGTAAACTTCCTGTTGGCATATTTCGTCCTGGTATAGGTAATACCTATTAGGTATGCTTCTCCATATATATTGTGTTCAATTCCAACTAAATAACGTTTATGATTTCATTTTTTGCTAGTAATATCGACTTATCAAGAACCAATAACTTTTATGAGCCAACTGGAGGAATAGCTGGAGCAGGCACTGGGGTAGCCTTACATTGCATTATTATTAATTTTTGCAATAATAAAAACATTCTCTTATAGTTGATACGCACATTATAGTGCAATCCAAAAGCCATAGCGAAAATGGTTCGGAAAATGCATGTTCCGATTTACCAGAAACCATGTTAGTTGAAGAGCTCGAAAGCTGAAATTTGGTATACAGATCCGCGTCGACCACTCAAGATCACATGCTATGGCGGACATATCTACGCTCATTGAGATCGTGGAAAATCGGATAAGTCTGTATCTCGAAATCTAGAATTTTAAAGCTTGAAATTTGAAATTTTGCACGTAAACTAATGTTATGATTTAAAAGACATACATACATACAAAAATTATATATCTACGGCCACTAGGGGCGTGGCAAATCGGACCTGAAGATATGGTCATTTTTCAAATTTTTCTATAGTTTGGGCACTATTGATGCTAGATATCTATTGATGCTTGGAATCAAGAAAAGCTGTATTTTCTATAATATTGGAGCTAAACTTAGCTACGAAGTTGCTAATGGGATGTGAATGAGTATTCCTAAGTTGGTAACGCCCGAATGCAACGTTCTTAATTGTTTTTATTATAAAAATATAAAATCTCATAAATGCTGCTTTCAATATGTGAAACATGCTACAGTGTGGGCTTACATTGGGAACTTAATTGTTGAATAACTTTATTTGTGGATGTAAATTTTTAATGAAACTTTTAGATTATGATTGCATCATTAATATGTGTATACTTGCCGAAGGTATAACATTTAAAGTTTAGCGACTAGCTCGAAATAAGTTGGAGATATAATTATACTCTGAACCCATTGAAAATGGGAAATTAGAGTATAATGGTTTTGTTGAAATGTATGTAAATGGCAGAAGGAGGTGTGGCAGACCCCACAAAGTATATATATTCTTGATCAGGGCGACGAGCTGAGTCGATTTAGTCCTGTCTGTCTGTCTGTCCGTATTTTTGAACGCGTCGATTTCCGAAGATACAATAGCTAGAGACTTCAACTTTTTTTTTTTAAATGTCCGTATATAGCACGCGCATATCGAGTTTATCACAAAAAAAAAAAAAAAAAAAAACGATAACTCGTCCCGTTATTTTTTTTCGATAAAAAACCCTATCGAAAGTCAATTATAAAACTATATCTCCTACATCCTTGAGCTTTAAATGTGGACTCATATGTACTTTATAGAATTTCGATTTTTGTTATAATTCACCCCGCACCCTTATATCCACCTCCTCACCCTCACCTTTGTAAAATGCGTATTTCAAATACTAGAGACTTGAGCTTCGGCATATACACGCATAGTAATGATATAATCACAATCTAAAAGTTTAATGAAGAACGTACATCTACAAAAAAAGTTATTAAATAATTAAATTTCCATGGTAAGCCCACACTGCAGTGCACTGCAGCCCATGCGTGTTTATGCGTGCGCGCCTATGTGTGTCTATGCATGTGTGTGTGTGTGTTTTTTGGAAGCAGAAAGACGCGAAGAATTATTGAAATATCAGTCCTCCGAAGGGTTCAGGGGATTTCCTAGTCGAGCAGTCTCGACTAGAGCTTTCTTACTTGTTGTAGTTGTTGTTGGTCTCTCCTGATTCCAGCTTTCTTACTGGCTTGTATTAAATATATTATTTTTATTTTAGAAAGCAAATACTGTTTATGTATGTACATATATAAAATATATTTAAAAAAAAAAAATCATTTATACTGTTTTAAAAACATATTTTATTTCTTTGTATAGCTTTAAAATATTTAAAAAGTAGATTACTTAAAATTATAACCCGAATAATAATTAAAGTGTCGTAAAACCCTTGGTGGCATTTGACGGAAACACGTTGATTTTTCTTTTCTTTTCAAATTTTTAAGAAATCATAATACTATAATGCGTGTGTGTGCACATATCAATTTAATACGTACTTTAAAATTACGGTTTTACAAATTGTCAATAATTTACACTAAACTAAATACATTTACAATAATTTAGTAAATATTAGAATAGATATTGTACCTAATTTTGTATTAAAATGTATTTAAATACGATTTGCTTTTTTGTTACAGTGTAGTCTATCATTTTTTATCGTTGTCAAGTTTACTTTTATCCAGAGATGAAGATACCATTCCGCCTCCGTTTGAAGGGTATAGTTTTTCCAAATAATTAAGAGATTCATTAAGAAACGTCTGCAAATTAAATTATTTATTTATTAATTTATTGAACATTTATACTAAATCAATATACCAATGGAGTCTTAACTTTAACTAGTATTAGACTAGTATTTAAAATTAAAAATATAAAACTAACTAGAATCTTAAATATGTTAATTTCGTCGTTCATTTACCTGAAAAGCATGCAGCACAGCAATAATTGCAGGGGAACCGAATCCATGCGTTATTAGGGAAAAATGTGTTAAATGCCGTTGCATTGAAGGCTCCAACAAATGCTGTGATCTTGTCCCAAAATGAGTGGTTCGATCTTGACTCAATATTTGCATCAATTCTTTTGTAATCTGGAATATTATAAAGATAACATATTATTTCAATTTGTGTATATTTCGATTAAAAGTATCATATATAAGTAAGGAAAAGTTCTCTAGTAAACATTTACCAACCAGAAAATAATAATAACTTTATATGTATATCCACATTTTATATCAACATGCTGGAGATTTGGAGATTACAAATTATATATGACAGCTGTAATTTAGTCGTTTAATTCGGCGTTTGTAGCTGTAAATCATCTTTTAAATAGCCTTTTGATCTTCAGTTGTCAATGCATGTATATACTAAAAATTTCTTTACATCTATCTACATCACTATTTCACTGATGTAACTCTGAGGAGCAAATCTAATCTAAATTAGCTTCTGGAAATCCATTCAAATTATGGAATGCACGCATTAATGTGCACAAATAGGAATTAATCCAATTAATTAAAATAACTTAGATGTTTTGGAGCCGTTTTCATATAGACTGTACCCAGCTATAGATATAGTATAACATTATAAATATATCTTTTCGGTTATGTATAAATAGTGGTTTTCTATTATGAAAGCGACATATTATTATGAAAGCGACAGATTATCTGGTCTCCAGATCTAATAGTTTTCAAATTACTCTGAAAAGCGAAATGCATTTATCGATTGTTCTCGATAAAAAAAAAAAAAAAAAAAAAAAAAAAAAAAAAAAAAAAAATGAAAAGATAACAAGAGAAAATAAATAATAATATTATTATATTATATATACATACATATATGATATACGAGACCGACTGCAAAACAAAAGCGTCAAATTGAAATGTGATCATGTTCAAATATGAAATATGAATTCGTTGAATGAAATTATTGAAACTTTTCTAATTTTCAATTTGAACTTTATTAAATAGTGCTATTGTCGCTTTATTATACATTTTCAATACTTCAATTTCAATACTGTTTTATAGTACTTTTCCCTTTTGATTATGTAAAAACAATTGGAATAGTTATTTTATTGTTCTTACCAATCAAAGTATCAATAAAATATTTTTTGAAGTCATATAGAAAGATAGCTTTCAAAGGGTGCTTGACTTGGAGATCCCTATCCGAATGATATGGGGTTTAAATATACATAAGCATTTTAGTGCTTTGTAAATGCAGAAAAAATAGCTACTTAAAAACATTTTCGAAAAAGAAAACATTCCGTGGCGTCTGAAATTGCCACACAGTCGAAAAGCCTACATATGTATGTATGTATGTCAGTTCATAGAAATTTATGAAGACTGCAGAAGTTCTAGTTCTTAAGAAAACTATGTATAGAAGAGAGGATACTGTTGTCTAACTGGATAATGTTATCTAATAATTATAAATTTTAATGTACAGAAGCTATTTAGAATAATATACAACATGTGAATGTACGCCACATATGAGAAGCATTGAGTGAGTTTGAGTTGGAGTGCGCTTTAGGTGTCATAACTTACCGCCTTCAGAATGAGCGAGAATAAATGAAGTTAAAAAGGGAATGCAAAATTTTGCAAAACAATTCTCTAGTACATACATACATTTATATTATTGAGCAGTTTAATGAGGTAAATTAATTATGGGTGTTTATTTGCATATATATCTATTCATTTGTATTTCTGTATATTTGTCTCTCTGCCTGTCTATCTCACGCTCTGTGCCTCCGTCTGTCTCTCTGTCTGATTGCCTAAAAAAAGCAGGGGATGAAGAAGAACTGTGAAAGTTCATTCAATTTGTCTACTGTTATGTAGCAGTATTCATTTGGTATTCATATTTGAGCAAAACGAAGCCAGAGTGCTTAAAGAGGCAGAGAGTGTTCTCATTGGTCCCTCAAAGCTTGATTGCAATGATCACTTTCTGGCGCCGGACTCAATATTTGAGCGAGACTCAGGCTTTGAGTGAAAGTCGCCCTATATAAAGGGCAGCAGTTGCAGCATTTCTTCAGTCGTCCAGGCCCGGTGGGGGTCAACAGTACAGTGCAGTGCAGTATAGTGAAGTGTTTTTTTATTTTATTTCATTTCATTTTTTGCGTGACTGCTGTAGTTTTAATTTGTGTTTGCTTATTTATTATTTAAAATGTTTATATATATACATATTTTTTTTAATATCATTATTTGTTTTTATTATATTCAGTTCCTTACTCTTTTTTTTCATGTTTTTTTTTACTTCTTTTTATTTATTTTTATTTATTTATTTATTTATTTTTTTTTGTATTATTATTATTATTTTTTTTTTTTTTTGCTTTATTTGGTTTCTTTGTTTTATTTTAATTTTATTTAATTTTCTTGTGTAATTTTTTGTTGTATTTTTAATTTTAGTTTTTTTTTTTATATATTTTGTTTACTTTTTACTTTAACATATTGTTTACGTTTTACTTTAATATTTTACGTTTTTAAAATATTACTTGTTTTATTTGATTTTATTATATTCAGTTCCTTACTCTTTTATTTCATGTTTTTTTTCGGCTTTACTTTTTTTATTACTTTTTTTGGCTTTACTTATTTTGTTTTTACTTGGTTTCGTTTATTTGTATTTAATAAATTTAATAATATCTGTTTTTCTTTTCTGTTCTTTTTTTTAAGTCAAATTTATTTATTTTTTTTTTATGTATTTTTTTTTTCGTTCATTTTTTTTAATTGTAAGTTATTTATTTAATTTGTGTTATGGTTTTTGTTAATTCAGCTCAAGGGTGTGATCAGCTAAGCAGTTCATCTAAGCATTATTTCGTTCTGTTTATATTACTTTCATTTATTTATTTATTTACTTATTATTATTATTATTATTATTATTATTTATTTATTTTTTTTATATATTTATTTTTTGTTTCTTGTGGTTTTGTTACTTCAGCCCTGCCCAGTGTCAGTCAGTCATATATATGTATCTGTTTGTTGTTCCGATGAGCTGAATTGAAGCTCCTTGTATAGCACGGGAAAAAGTTTGCATAAAAAATTTGTTATTAAAATACATTATCATTATTAAACATTACATGTTCTACATCATTAAAGTTAGAGCGTCAATATGATGTAAATTTTATACAATTTTTATTTTGATACATTTTGAAAGATCTGCTGCTAACATAGTCATTTGAATGAGATGTCATAAATGTGTATCATAAATGTGTATATTTTAAGTTTTTTTTTATGAGTTTATAAACACTTGAAGGAAAAAAAATCCCTAATCATTCGGAATTCATGCAATCGCCTAGTCGGGCACCCCGACTAGAGGTCTCTTCTAATTGCTTGTTAAATGTACCCTGCTAGGGATTTCTGATTGTTATATTGTTATATTGTATATTCTATCTGCATACATGCACATTGTAACTTTTTAATGTTAATGACTCATGGAAAAAAATGCTGTTGATTATTTAGTAAACGTACTTGTTGTGAGTGAAGTATAATTTCTTTTCGCCGATAGGAATCCTGGGGTTCTGTTTGATGTCGTATAATATATTCAGCCAATTGTCTGGCTGGAAACTCGGTCTCACAAACAAAATGAAAGTCTTTGGCCAAGTGTGTTGCCTCTCCCTCGACTAAAGATGTTAGCAGTGTGACGTTAGCAGCTTTTCGCCGTCCGGCCGGTAGGTTTAAACCAATTTTCTCAAGCTTTTCCCTCAAAAGGCGGCCTCCATTTTTGCTCTTTGCTCTTTATTGAAAATATATAGATCGATTATTAGAAATTGGTGAATTAAGCAAGTTTTAAGAAAACGGACCTTCTTAGCACCCCACCAAGTAAAGATGCGTTTAGACATTCGGGCGGAGACAATCTGCGTTGGACTTCGGCAATTGTGACCTTATATTTCGATGTACTTGATAGAAGACTAAGTCGACCCGGAACTGCACAAAACACCTCACTAGGCGATCCAGAGCCAAGGTTACCAGCTTCCTTCCCACTTTTCATGCCTATGTCGAAACGCATTGGTTTTTCAAATACAAAAACGTTAGTATGAATAGAATGCTGTATAAATGTACATTGCGCATTGTAAAAGAAAAATTATTTATTGTGTTAATGTTTTGCAATCCAAGTGTGAACTCAGCGTGTAGGGATCATTTTACAATAATCCTGCCAATTAGAGGAGCCAGCTTCTATTTCACCATGCACACACACATCATATTTATGCAGTTTAGGGGTTGATGGCACAGTTGTTTCGGAATGTTTGTGGCACCGCCCCATTCACTCCGCCTATTTTGTAATCTACAGGAAGGCTCGCTCTCTTGTATATGAAATTTAATAACATATACATACATCTACCAAACCCCAACCACAATATAAATACAATATCGAAAAACTGTACAAATTTGGGCTTTAGCGTTATAATGAAACTATTGCGAAGCTTATAACGTAAAATTTAAAAAATATATATTTCATTTATTTATGGAAAATTGCAAGAAATTGTAAATTTATCTTTTAGTTTTTATAATAATAACTGGAGTATGCATATCCTCTTCGTTTGACTCTTCTCGAAAATTGATTAAAATTACGATAAACCACTTTGCCCATTATAGGGTTCAGTTCAAAGAAACTCGTTAGAAAATTTAAAATTTCTGATGATGTATTTTTCTTTTACTTATTGACAGTCTTCGAAGAACACCAGGCTAAGTAGTCACAGGTAAACCTGGTATGGTCATTAGAAATCATACTGAATAATAAATGGTTCACGTTCATATAAAAAAGGCGCCCATTGCATTAAACCCATATACTCTTTTCAAACACTTGTATGCAAGCCCTTTAGTGTCCTTGTTCAAGTTAAATGTTTTCTCCGTAAGTATCGATTAGGGCTATATCCAAGTCAATCTTTGTATGATCACAAATGAACTTACTTTTTATTAGAGGTAAGTCTGACATGAACGCCACATTCTCATCCAGGGCAGGTGCTTGAACATCATCAACGGCATTCTGCAGTGCTTGATGTAAGGCCAAAGATTCATGTTCATGTCCGAGTCTTGTTCCATGCGCTGCTCCGGCTGATATTGCACTGCCGTAATCGCTTCTTCGTTCCGTATATGGAAAGCCGTGAGACAACTGCGTCTATAAAATTTCAATTAAAAGAAGTCTTGACAAATTACATATGTATGTATATCTCTTTGCGGAAGGTAACCTTAAGATAATCTACAGTTTTACTCGGTATTTAATTTTATAGGCACTCTGTATAGTAAATAAAATCAATTAAAATTGTTGATCAAAATTTTGAGTAGACCGTTCCCCTTACCGTGCCTAGGGTTGAAATAGCTCAATTCTGCGCCAATCCCAGTGTTTAGTCATGTATTCTTACTTTTTATGCGTGTATGCGCACAAGCTCTACGGGGGAAACGCCTTTTAGTTACAGCGTCAACGTCAATATTAACGTTGCAAATGCTCCGGCCGTGGTTGCAAAATCCCAGTTTGTTCAGGACACGCAGAAGTCTGCGAGTGTGTGAGTGCACCGCACGCACACACACATACATACATATATTTACATAAATTTGTGGGTATGTGTACGTGTATTTATGTAAACCCTTTTTCTTTTGGGACAGGAATGTTCGTTGTTATTTTCAAGATGTTTCAGTGAAATCCCAAGGAAATTTTTCAAATACTTCATAGCATTTTTTGTGTTATATTTCATAATGCACTTAAATGGAATTCAAAATGCCATAACTCTGGCAATTCATGCAGATTGAGAAGAGTTTTAGCTACTTAGCCCTCAGTATATTTACAAGTTAAAGTGAAGTATTTATCAAGCTCGAATAAAAATGCTGACTAAAAATATGTATATAAAGCTCGTGGATCCAAGTATAATAAACAAGTAAGTAAGTATGTATTTAAAACAAACTTAAATTTGATATGACGACACTCGGGGACTTCCTGATACGGATACATTAGCTTATAGTTTGTTTTACTCTTAATACTTACAACATGTCCTTGCAAGTCTTCCCTATGAGTTCTATGAATACCTAGTTGATCTTGTGTCGACCTAAGGCCAGCCAACTGGTTGTAGTGATGAAGTGGGGCGTGGTGCAATGAGGATAGGGGCTGACCGTAGGGATCCGTGCCTAAGTACTCCAACGGTCCGTGATTCTGCAAATAGCCAGATATCTAAACTATTTTGGAAATGATACGTCCAACTGGTACGCCGTCCAATTTGGAGCACTTACCTGTTGCTGGGGAGGGCTCTGAGCAGAGTGATGAAAAGGTGGTGGAAAATACGGGGGCTGAAAATCAGACTGCAATGATTGGTGATGCATGGTTGCTGCCGACCCATGGGTACCACTATGTCCACTGTGTCCCGACGCGGGGCCTCCTCGACCCGAATGCCCACCTGAATGAGTTGTATAAGCCGGGCTGCTGCTGGAAAGGCCCAAGCTGCCATGGCCACTAAGGCGTTCCTGTTTTCCAAGTACAATTTCAATGAAATAAAGTTTAGTACAACTCAACAATCAAGTTAATAAGGTTATTTATGCTTATATACCTGTATAATTATAACAGACAAAGACTTTTCTACCCGAAAATTATATAATTCGTTCTAAGAAAAATATTTAGATTCCAGTTTATACAAATAGTTATCAAATAGAAAAAACATATGTGAACTTGTAAAGATCTAAGTTTGAAATAAAAAACAGGAATTAAATAACGGCGTGAGTTAAGCTTTTGATTGATTTATTTGTTTATTATATGATTATTATTAATATTTGTTTTATTAATAAAAAATATATATATTAAAATTTGAATTTTCTTTAGGTTGAAAGACCGAGTCTACTACAAACTAAAAACCGCAGAGAGGACATAAAGATGATTATGATCAGAGTCATTTGTATCATTTAATCGTTTACAATTTATCTTCATATTAGGCAGTACAATAAAAAATGTAAAGATTTAAGCCTAAGATATGTTTACTATTATTATGTTATTTTACTTATAATATGAGCAGTACAATTTAAGACCGCCACTACGAAATATCGCAAGGATGCATATATCTTTATTTTTAGATAAAATATTTTAATGCTCAAAATAATTTGTCTTGGTAAAATTTTCCCGCGTTATTGATATTTATTTTTGCCACTGCTTTTTTTTTAAATTATAAATAACATGAAAGAAGCATAGCATTATGAACAAAGGCTGCAACTAGATGTAAGGATATGTGCGAAGCAACGAATTTATAATTTAATGCAAAACAGAAACAAATATTAAACAAAATTTGATTTATATCACATTAATTAAATAAAATAAGAAAAACAAAACCATTTATTATAATAACCGACATCATTGTATCGTCCCAACGCCCAATTACGAGTAGAACGCACGTTAAGAAATATTGCCGCCGGTGTTTGTGCAGATATAAAACTTGGCGCAATTCGAGAAAAGTTCAGATATTTAAAACTTTCCTATGTTACTAACCTGAATTTCAATTACGGCGGGCATATCCACATAAGATAGAGTCATGATATCATAGTGTAACTTGAATCTATAGGCAACGAGATCCGGTGAGCATGGCTGCTTTGATAGGATCACTCATTGAGCAACTACACACATTATTTAATTAATAGTCCACCCTAACATCTTCTTTCAGACCGTTAAGATGCACTTTGTTTTTGGGTTTTAAAATCACGAAATTTTTGATAAGTTATTCATCTACGGGAGGACAGTCTAGATATTAATTCAAACTCGACCCGACGGCGACGACGACAGAAACAACGACAACGCAATGACGACGGCGGCAGCGGCAGCAACAGCAATAGCGACAGCGACAACAGCCCGTGAATGCCAAAAGCGAAATGAAAACTGGTCGCGTCTCGCGACTGTGTGCCGAAAGGGCAGCAGCAGCGCAGCTAGAACGCCACAGGCAACAACAACAAGAACATCAGAACGCGCGATGCCAGCGCCGAGTGGCGTAGTCGTTGTCGTCGTTGTCGTCGTAGTGCCCGTCACACGGCTCGGAAGTTTTTTGCATTCGCCAGCCAGAGCTAAGCATAAGAAAATAAATATGGAAGCATGTACATATGTATGCTTGTGTATGTGTATGTGTCTATACATACGCTATATTGTATTGGAGTGCATAGCTAAAAATTATGGAAGATGATTTTGGATGAGTACTAGAGCTGAATGAATGTGAACTGAGTTGAATTTCAAGATGAATATTTGGAATGTTATTAATTCCATAGAATTATATTCACTTTTATACATCATCAAAGCTTGTCTCTAACTGTTAATAACAGCTGGGAGCAATAAAAGAATTTCATTTATTTATCAAGGATATAGATCTCAGTGAAAAATACTGGTTTATTGTAAAGTTGTGTTAGAAATAGGTAGCAATTTATTGAAAATTCAATGAAACCAATCCTTATATATAAAATATTTTTCGAGATACATGCTAAATACTCCTAATGCAACCCAAATTATCAAATTGTTAATTGTTTGTTAACCATTTTTTAACAGACAGAAGGTTGCGTGGAAATTTGATTATGTACATATATTCTTGATCATCATTTAAATAGATCTAAGTTGTCATTATGTATAAATGTGAACAAGATATTGAATTTTTTTTTTGTATTTACGTATATATAGATCAGTTTTATTTTAAATATTCGGTACCTTTTCCCGTTTTAATATAATAAACTCAAAACCATATCAAAAGTTAGATATTAAATCATATATCGAACGTCTCTAGTGATAGGCTCTATCAAATTCAAATTTCGATTCTAAGACAAAAAAAAAAATAAATAAATAAATAAATAAAAATAAAAAAAATAAATAAATAAAAATAAAAGTATATAAGATATATATTTGTGTTTAGTTTTTTTCAGTACCTTAAGTTCTAAATTCGAAATAAAGATCCAGAATTTTGCACATTCCAATATCCATTAAATAAGATACAAATAAAATACTAACACTTTACAATTTAAACAAACTAATGTATTTTATATATGTATATGCATCGCTGTATACATATATAATATGTGAAAACACAATTTCGGCCAAGGTGCTTATCGCTCAGTTCATTAGGTCAAATGCTTAAACAGTCAAATTAATGTAGACTCATAACATGATGTTATTCGTAATATATGAAAGTAGTATTTCAAACACACGCACAGCCACTAATACGCGAAAACGCGCATATGTACTTATCCACAAAGATACATAGATGTACATACATATGTACATATACAATACAACGTATTGACTTTTGTGTGTCTCAAAAGCCGTGAATGGCTTCAGATATGACAAGCCATCGTAGCATCCGGTTTGTCAAATCCTTAGAAAACGAAGGATGTTGGGAGATTTTAATGATATTGTGTATGTGTGTGTGTGTGTGTGTGTGTGTTAGCCATAACACACAGCAACTACAATGCACACTGCTAATGTCTGGTTATTCATAGCACCTATTGTTGGTTTTCGTAAATTTATAAAATTCAATGGCTCCCGTTTGGCCATACGTGAGTTATATATATTTATGTTATTTTCACAATTTGAATGAAATTTTCATTTTTTTGGCATATATAATTTTTGTTGTACATTCATCAACTGTTATGATTAAAATTTAATTATATATGCACATTGTTTATTTAAATATACAGTAGAATCCGGTTATAACGACTCCGCTTAAAGCGTCCAACCGGTTATGTCGACGAAAAAATCTGGTCCCCAGACAAACATTTCTTAGCAAACTTATACGGTTATAGTGACATCCGGCTATAACGACGCAAAAACGACGGTCCCTTGAGTGTCGCTATAACCGGATTCTACTGTATATACATATACATACAGTCGACTCTCGTTATTTTGAAATTCAAGGGACTCTTAAATTACTTCGAAATTTTTTTAGAGAAATAAAACTTCAAATTATGGTTATTATTTAGCTGCTGATATTTTCATATTCGTAATGAATTTTCAAATTAATTAATCCTAAAAATAAACTCATAAGTGCTTGCTGTAAAAAAGAGTGCCTGATACGCTGTTTCATCATTCTTTCATTCATTTGTAAGATATCCAATGAGGCTCTTGCTATCTTAACTGGCACCACTGCCAAAGGTTCTGATGTGTCGTCTTCATCTTCATCGTTGCTCTTTTTATTTGTTCAACATCGGTTAGGGATCCTGAAACAACAACATCTTCATCAACTTGAACATAATCTTTTGAAACATCGATTTTCTTCTCACCTGAAATTTCGAGTGTTTGACATGAGTGAATTACTGCATTTTGGCAATGATTTTTTAGTTAAAATTACACTATGCTTATGCTTCTAGCATAAAAATGGACATAATTCGAAATATAAAGAAATTTTGTAGGGGAATCGTGATTTCTTTTAATTAATGTGAGGATCGAAATATCGCTGGTTTGAAATAACGAGAGTCGACTATAAAACTTCAATCTTTATATAAATTAATTTTATTTTATTTTACATATAATTATGTATATGTAAAGCAAATGTGCTCCTTTGGAGCAACATAAGTATATATCCGACAATTTTACGGATTCACTATAATGGGGAAATTTATAATGTTCAACTATTTTGCTTTAAAATAATTCTTAGTGATACATATATAGTTATTACACAAACTTGATGCATCACTAACATATAGTCCCTTCAATATGAGTTGTCAAAAGGTAATTATAGGAATGAGTTAAGGGAGGGGGTGGTGGTAGGATGATATATCAGTGCAGGTCGCTCAATTGTCGAATTTTCGTAGCAAGATTATTACGTTGCTATTTACAAATCTATTTATTAACACAAAAGTATACTGACTATTTCACTGAATTTGGATAATCAATACATAAATTACATTATATGCATTAATGTGTGTATTTAAAAATATTAATGAAGGCAAGCTATAATTTCGACTTAGAGCTGAAATTTAAATGTTTAAAGATTCATTGTTTTTCGTTGTTGTAAATTGAATTAATATGAAGTCTGACTATGAATTATTGGCATTCTAGAGCCGATTTTTGCGTACATAACGAATATTTAAAAGTTTCTATTTGTATTTATTTATTTATGTATGTATGTTCATCGAAGCGGTCTCGATGTAGACGGCTAGCGCGAACGTGGCAATTGCGATCTGGACACGAGTTTATTGTGGCTTTATAAATTAAAATAATTTTGATTGATTACTTTGGATTATCTTGTCATTTGCCAGCATCAAATAGAATATTTAACGATACAGATAAACCGGTTTGGGTTTGTTTTGTACGAATTTCGGCTCTTAGGTTTTTTGACTTAACACACTTCATGCAAACTCACTGAAAAATGTGCGTAAGACTTTGATCAAAAGCCAAAGACAGACTTCGGTTTAGACTCCACTTCACTTCGTAATATTTGCTGCCAAGCGAAAAACATTTAAAATAGCTTTTGCTGCTACGACAGGCAAGACACCAAGAAGCCTAGACAAAAAAAAAAAAAAAAAAAAAAAAAGGCATACAAATTACAGAGTTCTTCAAAATTCTGATTGACCAAACGTATGTAAAAAATATATTCCCATATTTTCTGATTTTTCATACAAAAATGCACAATGATTAAATTCAACTATCTGATATTTGTCAATCTGAACTACTCTGCCAAAATTGCAGCATATTATTTTTGGAAGCTTTTGTCATATACGAATGTATTTAGACAGATCTTGCCTAACAGGTATTGAAGGTACTTATTCAATTGATTGATGTATATATATTTGTCTTTTTTTACGAGTGTAAGCTGCGGCTGATACATCGACTAATCATAAAATATTTGTATCAATTTGCATTTAATAATAAACAATAAACAGTGGTATTCAACATTGAACTAGTTTATATTTTTAAAATTTAATTACTGTCCAATTTTGATTGAATATAGTATTACATTGATATTCAAATACAAAGGCTCGATACGTCAGGTAAGCTAAGTTTTTTCTTTGGTCCATGTATTATGTTTTGAATTGTGCGCTATTGTCTGTAGTGAATATGCTGAAATTGGAAATTTTCACTGGTGGTCAATACTCCCATACCGTAATTCAAGATATAAATAAATAAATTATAAAGGTTGGAATGACTGACTGACTGGCTGGCTGGTTTGCGTGAAGGCACAGGTAGACAAGACAGTTGGAAGCTGTTGAACAGGTCGAAATAGTTTCACCTCCACCTCAAGTGTGTGTGCAGAACGAAACATAAATACTCACACACACCACACACACACACGTACCTAAAGGCCAACAGAAATGCGCACTACACATTGTATTCTAATGAAATGCTATCCACT
The DNA here is from genome assembly GCA_035045965.1 of Drosophila aldrichi. Taxonomy (NCBI): domain Eukaryota; kingdom Metazoa; phylum Arthropoda; class Insecta; order Diptera; family Drosophilidae; genus Drosophila; species Drosophila aldrichi. The sequence continues at coordinate 713,482 of JAWNOM010000341.1, read as the reverse complement.
CGCCAATGATCAATTGTCATTAAAAGAGCTTTGACTCCAGATTCTGTATTTTTTTTCTATTACACAGGTAACCCGCCAAAAATATTCTGCCTCTCATCCCTATACGTATACGGTATACCCTAAACGAAAATCGTAAAATTCCTAATCAGTTTGCATAGTTAAATCACTATGAATTTTAGATGATTGTCGCCCGCTGATTTATTAGCAAATTCAACTAAACGGTAATCGAAAGTAGCAAAAAATAAATATCAACAAGAAAAATAGGATTGGAAAATCAGTATAGAAAGTACTGCTTTAGGAATAGGTACATCCTATGTCCTAAATTCGAATTTGAGCAAATATCAGTAAAAAATAATAAAAAATAAAAAAGAATATCTACATATGTATCTAGGCGATTTGCTGAAATGTACAATTATATGTGGCAGATGGTTTTCTGCATGGCCTTACTGACAACATTCGTCAATTGAGCGGAGTTGAGTACAATACTAATACGGACATTGCCAGTCTGGTTTGACTATATTCAAATTGCCCATCTCGATTAAGCGGAAGATGACTACGCACGTATTTCCATAATATATATTTTTTGTATGATGCGGAAAGAGCTACCATCCATTCTGGGAGCTAAAAAGCGCCCTCTTTTGTTAAAATATTTATTTCATGTAGCTCCCTCTAGCTGTTTAAAGCCGGACCCTTAATAAATAAATATGTAGTAAACAACCTTCTCGTTTGTACTTACCTATAATAAGCAATAGATGGCGCTTAATGAAATGAAATGGCCCAATCAATTTAACTTGCATTATGTTGATAATCAAATATATTTAGAATAAGAAATTATGAAATTCGTTTTCCTGAGTGACACCCAAGCGTATTTTATTGAATAGAAAATTCAAAATTATACAGAAAACTAAGCGGCAATAATTCCAAGCAGTGTATGTCAAGCAGTGCAATAATTTGATTTAAGCAGTTAACCTGCACAGAACGCTCTGTTCTCCAATTAAAATCCTTGTATCGAGCATGACAACAACAAGAAGACGCTAGAATGTGTATTTTAATTCATTATTTAAGCTGAAGGCTATATGAATACAACATACATATATGTATTTACATTTCGTTTATCATTAATGGAGGAGTAACTATTAGGGGAAACATTGTTTATTAACTGTGATATAGGTTAAAGACAAATACTCGATAATTAATTTCAATTCACAATATAAACAAAAATGAAATTAACGCTTCTGAAAAAATATTTTGAAGATGTGCAATTAATTTTAGTGTAAGTGCGGGAGCACTGATTATGGTGGAAAGAGTTCATATACACATTCCTCGACGATTACGTAATAATTTGGTGTAGTTAAACAGTAGCTGTGCCTAAATTGGCCTCCGTCTGTTGCCGTTATTACCAAAATTACTGCATCAAATCGTTCCACTTAACTGAAAATGCAAGTCGCAACTGATTCGCTGGCTCGCGGATGCCTTTTGACCAATTTTTCGACGGTTGCCAGTTCAGGCCTATATTTCAAAACTGCCAATTAGTCGGGCGCACAGTTGTACATGGATATTCTCTAACATTCTTCAGTGTTTACTTGCGACCAAAATTTATTATTTACCAGAAGCCAAGCTCAGGCCTTTACACTTTCAGATTTTATGAATTATCAATTATAGATAATTTAAACTCCTGCTAGGATTCGGATGCAGTGAATCATGGGGTCGCAATTGGGGTGAATGGCTATTATCCAGTCTGAAGGGCCCGACTACAACTAATTTAATTGTTCAATTTGGATTGTCATCGCGAGTATATACATACATATATCAAATTTCAAGCCGGTAACAAAGATTCTGGAGTACCGGCTGTGGAGTTGCAACTCGGATGTAATATAAATATGAAATATATAAGCTTGGATATTTGTAGCTCTGTCTAAAAAATATGTATGTATATTTTCGTTCATATTTAAATTACATCCGAGATCCAACTCCAGTTCTTAGCATATGTGGACATAGTGTTGCACCGGACGTCCAGTCGATGCTAAGGCACTGGAGCTGGATTTGCCGGATGGGCCAAAAGAGTTTTCGGCTATAAATTAAATGAATTCGAGAGGAACCGTTCAAACTCTAAATATAATATTCGTAACAACAATGAAAATACATGGAGAACGATAATCGATTTTTGTTTATAGCGCTCGCGTTTCTCATCCCGTTCCCTGTTACTCTGTTGCCCTGTCTCCCTGTTGCACTGTTTCCCTGACTACATTCGTACTCATATTATTCTACCACTGACAAACGTGGTCGCACCGTCCCTTCGCCGGTTTTCACTCCCACTGACATGACGAGGCCGACATCTGCCTTTTAATGAAGTAGTAAAACTCATTCATAAACGTATTCAAGCGGGATATACGCACAACTTTGGATCAAGTGAAAATGTAGGGATGCAGTGCATGGAGTGTGAAGTGAGTGTTGTGGTTGGAGTTCTAGCAGGTTTATGACGAATAGCAGAGTAAGAATTTATTTGCCATTCGAACCAGCCAGCCAGCCAGCCAGCGAGCCAGTCATCCAGGTAGGCCCTATCAGACGGCAGACCGGCTTGAATACTAACCACGCTTGGCAAAAATAAAAAAAAAAATAAAATAAAAAAAAAAGAACTGCGATCTGCACTTCAATCGCGCCAGTGCAAAGATGCATTCGCTTCTCCTCCCATTCTGTTTCCCCCGATCCTCCTCCTGATGCTGCCGCTCACGACTGGCGAATTCGCAAACGAGCCGATCTCCGCTTTGCCACGAGCCTAACACACGCCGCAGTTTCGACACTTGCTATCGTTCGCAGTTCGCATCCGCGATGCAGAAATTTACATTTATCTTGCGTTTCAATTTCATTCTGAGTGGACTTTTTAATTTCCTTTTTGCAAATGAAATCAATTTTGATGCGACGTAGGAACGAGCACTTACATATTCATAATAATACCTACTCGTCTTGGCACACCAGGTATATATAAATATACAATATGCATCAGCATCTGCATAAACAATTCATTTTATATGATATTTTCTGTTTCTTAGCCAATTCCTATCAACTGTCTCCAGCAATCAAAATAATATGAATGGATGTCCATATGAGTATGAGAAATCTTTTACTGAATTCGTTTTACGTTTTGAGCCCAAAGGCTATTGATTCTAAGCCAAATTAGTACAGTTTTTACTACAATTACTACTGAAAGTAGCAACTAAACAGTAAAAAAGATTCATCAGAAATACGAATGTGATATAATAATTACTTATATCAAACATAAAATGTATATTAAACTTCATATAGTACCACGTCAATGGAATCGAATATTGATTTAAAAAAAAAAAAAAAAACTCTCCCAATTCATATTATTCACAAGACACTCGAAATTGAACCGAACAAAATATAGGTACTATATATTCTTGATTAACCCAGTGAGTCAATGCCTCGTTATACATAGTATAAAAGATGAACACGTGAACTCGAAATACATACTTTATATATTAACGTCATTAGAGTTTTAACCAGAGGGAACGTTTTCAGATTTTAACTATTTTCTTATTTCCATACCTGTCGCCATTCCAACGACACTTATCCTATCCACTTAGGCTGTCTACTTATATAGGATTGAATCGAAAACCCATCTGATATTTATTGGTATCTTCTATTCGAAATAATTTATCATCATCAAATATGCTACTAAATGGTAACTACCTATGAATATAATTAATCCAATGCAAACAAAATATTTAATATCATCTATTTATATATATATATATATGTATTTGGAGATTTATCGTGCCAATATATACAGATTTATACCGCTGCTAAAAATATAATATTCTAATTTTGTTATTATGATAAAAACAAAGTTTATTCAATTCGAAAATGAGCGAAATGATATATAAAAAAATAAATAAAAAACATGTTATATGAAATAGAAGTGGTTGAATTGATCAATAAACAACGAAAAAGAGAAAATGATTAATCATAGATGATACTTTGTTACGTTTTATATTAATATTCTTTAACAAAAAAGCAATAAAAGATTGTGGATATTGCAGGAGCTGAGTAGCAAAGCAAACTGTTATGGGAACCAACTGAGAGACAGATATAAAAACTCTAACAATTCTTTTTTTCCATATTGGTATCAGTATCAATATTTTGCAGATATCAAAATCGCACGCAAATTGGGCGCTACGTTCATTTTTGCTGTGCTTCTTATAAATTAGTTTGGCAACGCATCACGCGATTTAAGGGCAGTCAGTTTTCGGACATCACTCTACAGTCTTCAGAAAGACTAACTGAGAGTCAAATAACGCTAACACATTGGGCATACCCATTTCAACGGCTATGCGAATTCATTTTTGTGGGCGATTACCTTTGCACTGCCTCTTTGTGTTTTTGTTTTGATCTTTGGCCCTCGCCCCGTCATTTTATCCTATATTTTTGAGCTGGGATCAAAAAGTTCCTGGAATGCCGATAAAGCATATAATTTTACTAATTGAATGGGGGTGGATAAACGTAACCAATGCAAACTTTAGACGCACGAATAACATTGTTATGCCCCATATCATACTCTCACCAACAGCCCAAGTCAAATCTCGTAGATACGCTGTTTCTATTACATACCGAGATTGGCCAGCAAACGATACTCCTTATGGACTCCACCAAATGCAAGATATTACGAAATTTCCCCAGGATATGTTGCTAGACTTGAGACTTGAAGTATATTATAGCGCCCAGTTAACATAATAATTTTTATAGGATATATACTATCCTACGGTCTGCAGATTGACCTTTGTTTTATGTAAAAGCTAAATTAGACAAAAGTCTCTTAAGTAAAATAAAATAAATAAACATACAAAAATTCTTGTATCTTGACCAAGAGCATATACATATGTAATGTAATGTAATGCAATGTATAATGTAGCCATTATTTAAACAGTTATAGGATATTATAATAAAAAATATGATTCAAGTTCCTTTTTTTTTTTTTTTTTTTTTAATATAATTAAAAAATTATGACTTGAAATACTAGATTATAACTATAAATATTGCTTTTCTATTTGCTTTAATGTTTGCTGTTGATTCCACAGTATGAATAAATTTGTTTACCTATGTATGTTTCAAGCATAAACATATGATAATAAAATAATAAAACATTTAATTTAATATGAACAGCCTAGAGCAAAGCAAAATAACGAAAAACTTATTTAAAGACAAAATTAAAAAGCATAAAATGCAGACAGGGAAAGCCATATTAATTTATTCCATCGACCGACTTCACCAAGAATAAACATATAAATGTCAATCTAGTGATTATACGATTATATTTCTTAAATAATTACCTATCTACATCAAGAGTCTTCAAAAAAACCTAATTTTCACTTATATTTGTGGCACGTTTGTGATATTGATATTCAATCTAAATTAATCTTTTCATCAACCTGAAAGTTTACTTTGCACACAACTGGAATCGATAGGTCGTGATAGTTTTCTTAATAATATATTTGACTCAATTTTGCTGTTAAACTAAAAAGATATTATTTTAAATCAGAATTTGCTTTGGTGTGATCGGAAATACATATATGATGTATGTATATCGCAGAGATCGTTCGAGATCTTTAATAATATATAATAATAATACAAAATATTTGCATATGTATTTTTCGTATGATGATTTTATTCGTTAAATTGAATTGAGGAAAATACAAGTGTATATAAGAATCTGATCTTAGGAATTACATTTTAATAGAGGCCGTCTCTTTTAGAGGAAGCGAACTCGACCCTTAACATAAGTGCGCCAATTATTATCATAAATTTGGCTTTGGCTATGGTAATCAATCTGCTAAAATCACAGACATGGAGTTTACTCCGAGTCGGACTTGTATGGTAATTGCCCTAAGTGCTTGCGTGCATGAAATTTTAAATGTCAATCAGAGATCCCACAGCCCCATTTCGGTTCGAATTCAATATAAGATTTGAGTGATAGTGATTCTAGCTGACACGTAATTGGTCAGTGAGTGCGTTTCTTACTCTTCCTCGCATCTTATCGTACAACTAACAAGGCAGGGATATAAATTCATATACACATACTTGTATATGTATATAAAGGACGAATAGTGTTTCAATCTTACCATCATAAATTTTTGATCCTCAAATTGATGGTCATTGGTCCGATGTAAGATATGCATTTTATATGTACGTTTTTCTTTTGTTATTCCTAGTTTTTACATAGAGTTTATATGGTAAATGCGTCGGAAAGCAATTATCCCGTAGTTTGGCTTTCAGATTTTCACTGGAACACTTTTTCAGCACTTTTCACGTTTAGACTTGTAGTTTAGATACAAAACAGGTACAATTCCTAAGTAGATAGATCAATTTGGCACTGAATAAGGCAACTATAAGTCATTTGAGTACATATTTATTATTAGGAAGAATTTAAATTAATGACACTGATTTGAGTATACATATATATGTATGTATGTATATAGATATACGTATCTATAAATTTGTTTATATGTACACCATAGAATATATATAAATATACAACTATATATAAATATATATATATGTATGTATGTGTAAATTATCCGAAGTGACGGTGTTGGCAAATATTGGAACACTTAGTAGTAAGTGTGGGTGGATACTTGCGATCGAGAAACGTTATTATTATTAGAACAGTTTGCAATCGTAAGATATGACGAAGACACAGCATAATATTATTTTATCCAGTTGGGTTTTTCGAAGAAACCCGCAAATAAACTTTTGCCTTTGCGCAGCCACTGACGGTAGTTCTCGACTGAACTAAATTTTCTGTTTGGACGTAAAAACCTTCAGGGGATGTATTGCGATGCTGACGATGCTGCCGCTTGAATACAGACATGCTCACAAACGCACACAGTTACACATACACACGCATACACTCACACTTGCGCGCGGTAGTGTGCATACACATTCATGCGACCATACATAGTATGTACGTGTATATGTGCGTAAAAACCTATTAAGCCCAAAGACCGTTCGGGGCTTTGTGAACCGCGCACTCTTTTCGAAACACACACAGTCACACAACCCACCAAATACATACACACATACAGACGCACATACACAAACGAACATTCACTAGCACTAACCCTCCCCGGAGCAGGTTTTCAAAGGCACGATACTACACTCTTAGCTAAGAGATAAAAGCAGAGGCAGAAATCAAAGAGAGATGTGCATGCTGCAATCTGGTTGAGAGTCAAATCTCTTAAAGCTGATTTATCTTCGAGTTCTGTCATATAAATTAGTGCTTCGTGGTCGATTAATCTCAAAATCAGATCAAGCTATATGCTTAATACATATATGATTTTTATTTTAAGAATGTTAAGATAGTCTACAAATATATATATATTATATATATTATATATTATATAAAAGCCAATTAGGAGTTAACATAATTTGTACCAAGATTCAGTTTGTAATTCAATTCTTAATTAAAAAAAAAAACCTTATATTGTTGGGAGACATATAATGTTGGCCAATTGAAAGAGAATTCACAGAAAGGCCTGATGCAGCGAAGAGTACGTCTTTATAAGAGAGCACAGGCTGTAAAAATCTTTTCAGTCGGCGGCACCAATACTACTTGGAATATGTATGTATGTATGAGTGGGCAAGCGACCGTTGCTGGCATTCGTGTTCAAGTTAAAACGCGCAACAGCATCAACTACAACCACAGCCATTTATATTTTCGGAAACCACGCCCCTCAAGCTGACTACTAGACAATGGGCCGAACCCAGAGGCTGCGTCAGCGGCATTGCCGCTACGTCGGCAGCGCAGCCTCTGCACATGTGCACACACACTAACATACCGCCGCACAGACACACACACAAACATATACACATAGAGATATCTACACACACACAAACACACACATGCTTATGTGTGTATGTATAAATGCATACGGCTTTTATTATCATTACTTGGCTGTGTGCGTTTCGTACTCTGTACAAGTTCGTGAGTATATAAGCACAGTGGTTGCAAAATGGATACGCACACACAGTCATTACACATACATACATATATAAATACATATATAAATCTGTACATATATATAACGGTGGAAAGCTGGGGTTGCTAGCACACTTTAGCCTTAGGGGTGTAACTTATGCTACTGGGAAAAACTCGGCATTGGACGCTTGGCAATGCGTTTCGCCAGTGGTGTGTGCCCTACCAATCTAGCCGAGGGCTTTATTTTACACAGCATCACAGCGTGATTATGTCAAAAATAATGGGAGTAATGTACACACACACATGTCTATATACATGTATGTATATACATATATACATATATTTATATATATGTATATGTACATGCATATGCGAGTAGATACATACAAAAATACAACTATTTTATCGATTATTTAATGTTCTAATAATAAAAGAAAAATGTATTTGCTGAACTTGGTTATCCTTAAATATTCACATATGTATCTAAAGGAATATACAATTTGTTTAATTTAAAGATTAATTAACAGGCGTATGCGGCTACCTTATATTATATATACATATGTACATATGTATTTATCTATATTTTTGATTTGAATATAGTAGCTTATCAGTATATGCTAATTTGCATTTTTTTGGAGGTCCTTAGCTTACTTCTATTTGAATTCAACCCACGAATAATTAGATGAGATATAAGCTCGCGTGCATCATGCATGTCTATGTGTGCATATGTGCGTATGTTAATACATATGTACATATATCTATATGTATGAAGGTATTTGCAGTTAGTCGAATTTGTGCCGTACTGCAGCCAGATAAAGAATTATTTGCAATCACTACCATGAACGACAGCAGCCACAGCGGCAGTCATGAACATCCTGCGGCGCTCACGAGTTGGACCCGAGGCTTTGCATTTTAGCCTGATCCTAAATTGGATGCTCAGGCTCGCTAGATGGAGCAGCCTACTCGCACAGTGGTGCAAATATCAATTGAATTGTCAGCTCTCGGTGCAGGCATATATACATAATATATATGTTCTCATGCATAGAGTATATATGTAGATATTGTATATTGTGCTGAAAATTCAATGATTTGCTTGTACTCTATTAAAGTCTGGTAAAAATTAAGGATTCAAATAAATATGAATGACATATGTACATGTATGTGTATGTGCATCTTCAGATAGATACATATGTATATACGATGTGTGTGTTCATATATGTATGTACATTTTTCCACATACATGTGCAGATTCTTGAAGTATTTGCCGACTGTGGACCAGTGTACGATGTATCACGAGTTATGCGGTACGGCAGCAAAGACTAAAAATCAATATTGTTTCGTTTTTCGAGCAGGGATCTGGTATCGCGAATCCGAATCGTAACAAAAAATGGCGTCTCGATCATCGATCGTTCGCTTGCACTAAGGCCACAAATGAGCAGCCGCAGTCATAAATCGTGCCGTTGCAATGAAGCCGCCTAAGTGGAGGAGTGTCGAACACGGCGGCAGCAGCGCTGCAATTGGATAATGCACCTGAGCACCCGTTTCGAGCCTCCTCAATTACTGCCGCTCTCCGCAGCTGAGCCCAGATGCAGGGACACGTAAGCTACACAGCCACTTGTGCTCACATACACGTGTACATATGTACATGTGTATATGTGCGTGAGCACACTAATACTACAGTACATAGTATGTAATACCTCAATACATTCAGTAAATGCAGGGCAGAGCAGCTAGCATGCCTGTTGCCACTCACGACTTTTACAATTGCCGCTTTTAATACCTTTATTAAATTTTGGGAACTCCAATCTTATTTTCACTCAAATGAGTGAAAATTAGGCCTGTAATGCTGATTTGTGCCAACTAACACTAAAATCAAACTCAAATGGAAAAGACATTACAGAAAAATTTAAGAATTGAAATAATAAATTACATAATACAAAAATTATACGTAAATAATTTTTTTTTTTTTTTTTAAGTAAAAGTATTTCATTTCTAGTTCTACTCCCATTTTATTTTCGATAGTATTACAGTAACAATATGTAATAACTTTTATTATTACAAAAAATATTGAGAAGTTTGCTATATATTTATAATATGATCTAGTAAACGAATAGTTCGAACTACGACATGTTATAAATATTTTTTCTTAAATGTTTTATAAAAACGCAATATAGTACTCTTTAAAATTTATCGAAAGATACCGGTAAATTCCCTCAAACTACAGTAATCTAAACAAACAGTAATCCCAAAAACACCGAATTTGGTATAAATTTTATTTAAATGTTATTAAACATGTTTAATTATTGATATTATTTGTTTATAGAAGAATATTTTTAAAGTTCTATTTACTAAGTACATATATTTTTAATTTGATATCTATAGCTCTCCGCGATCAAAGGATTCACTCAAAGAGACTGACAGACAGGACTAAGGGTTTCGGCTCCTACTAATTTAAAAAATGATATACACTTTAACAAAATCTTTATAACCAGAATTCATATTTTCTATAGTGTATGATATGAACATTATCTTCGACATCTCTAGCATTTTGTTAGTCATCTTATCAAGCAATATATGTAGATTTGAGGCTAGAATTCGATATTTAAATTGGAATAATATTCTATATCGACTGAGCTATGGGCCGTATCAAATTTAATAAAGTATGAGTGATTAAGTTGAGACTGCTAGACTACCAGATCCCCAGTATTATTAGAAGGACTGATATTGAAATATATATTTGATTTTTTTCTGCATAAAAAAGAAACAAAACATGAACCCATATAAGCTCCCACGCACAACTAACATTTATAATTGGGTAATTTGCTAAAATTGAACCGCTTAACACTGTTCCTAATTATAACACAATGAAGAGAAATCCTTCTAAATAATATTTTTGTGTTTGACTATTTGAATCTGTAACAACATCGGTACAACTCCTTATACATTCCCCTAATAATATGCATACAATTCATACATACAGGGCAGTAATATTTTCGAACAGCCCCGGGGCACTTCGTCCATATTCGTTAAGTCTTACGTTGCAGACAGATTCAAATTTTGGTAGATGCGTCCGTCGCATCTTGGCAATAGCAGAAGTCCCTTGAACGCCGGCAATGGCGATGGCGATGGCAGCGACGGTAGAAGCGGCAGCAGAAGCAGCAGCAGCAGCAGCAACGACTACAGCAACGGCCCACTAATCATGACCATGAGCCAAGCAGTGCTGCAAAAAGGCTGCTGCAATGTTGCACGACGTCGAAATGCCGCAGGGGAAATGTGCGCGCTCGCTGTAGCTATAGCCAGTGCCAGTGCCAGTATTGTGGAGATATTGCCCCTTGCGCTGGCCATTGCTGTTTTCGTGGTATATAAGTCTGTATTTTCAGTTGCAGTTGCAGCAGGCGGATGTTTACAGCATATTTCCTACGGCTGTGCTCGTGTGCACCTTTAATCCGCTCTTCTTTATTTTTTTTTCCTTTTTCGTTTTTGCAAACCAACAACAATTCGAAAGAGAAGAGCCAACAGGCTAGCACCGGTCCATTTAAATATGAGGCCGAGAGATAAAAAACATCTGCAGCTGTGTTTGCTCGTAGTGGATTACTGCTGGTACACATATAGGTACCAAGTACCTAGTACCAAGTACCAAGTATCAAAATATACAATATTTTAATATATTTTAGAGCTGTAATACTACTAAACTACAGCAAATTTGATACTGTCCCAAACACAAATTAGAAACTAAATATCTTAGCCCACTATATGATGCATTTCATTATGTTTTTGTGACTGCAACTGATGTTAATAACAAGTATAGATTTGTCCAATAAGCAATACACAAGTAACTGTTTGTCACTAGGCCCTAGATATGTAGCACAGAATGGGTCTACTTAGATTGACATCGAGGCACTGGAGCTAGAGAAATATGTTTGCAAACTTTTCACTCGATCAGTTAACGTACATTCTTACACGTTTATATACATATACGACATACATATATATACACGGCCTGTTGTCCTAATGGCCTTTTTTGTGACGAATGCGAGTCAAGTTTTTCCCTAAGGACTACTAAGGAATTTGAAGAATGCCGCTGGCTAGAATATGCATATGATGTATGATCAATACTAGTGCATGCGCTGGGCTGCTGTGTCTACCCAATAGAATAAAAGTTTCCGCACATTAACACCACACTTAAGTTTACGTACGCCTGAACTTTTAAATAGATTGGGTCATGTGTATGCGCTAAGCTGGTTGATCTATTTTAGAATCATCATACTTATATTTGTATATATATAATGCGATCTGAAGAACACTTTCAAGTTTAGAGAGATCTTTGCCTATCCACGCGATTTTCCCTTTGCGGTCGCTCGGATTACGACCCAGCTCTCGTTGTAAAACTTGAATGCCAAATTGCGTGCGGCGCCTCTTTTAGTCGATAAAAGAAATGATTTCTATGTGAGAAAATTATCAATGCGTCGGAGTTGGAGTCCAATCAAATTACCATTATTAAAACGAGCTGCATCGTAACTGCTGCAGTCAGCAGTCAGCAGTCAGCAATCGACAGTGAAGAGTCGACACTCAGGAGTAGCGACGCGACGGTCTCTGCGAGTGCGTCGGTGTTTGGTTGCGAATGAGACGACTGGGCTTCAGATTGGCAGTTGATGATCCCGAAAATTAAAAGCTACTCGTACAAATAACAAAACACAAGCATGCCTGAGCGGTCGTTAAGAAATATAAATTGGACAATGAAATCATTAAAAGGGCAACTAATTCTTAGCGTTCTTTAAATGATCTACTCGGATTTTAGTATCGAAATTTTTATGACAGCACACGAAAAGTCTCTCATACCTAAAAAATAATGCAGTCTTCACATTATATGCACTGAAATGACCTCTCAAAACGTACATCGTATGCACCCCAATTTAAACTTTACTTAACTTAACCTCTAATCTCTCTTCATTCCAGTTCCTATAATATAGGATTTTTATACGTCTTCAAATTATACAAGTTCATTTCAAAATATATTATAAGATTTTAGAAGAAGAAGAATTGTAGGATATATATTCCATTATGTAATTATGAGCAGCTCAAATAAATCATACACAAGCCACATAGAATCTGAAAACTGCATATCGATCCAGAAGGGACCTTTCATCCCACGTCGATCATTTTAATTTTATAAATTATGCACTCAGCAGAGCTTAAAATGATTTATGTATGGATCAATATCATCATTAGAAATTTATGGTGGTTTTACACAAAAATAACAGGTTTCTCTGCATGCTGAATATATTGCAATGCAGTAAATTGACCAGGTTGCAAAAACTTTGCGTGTTATTAAAACGAAAAACCTCCAGAATTTATATCACTTATCTGATCAATCAATCATATTCAAAATCCTAAATAAACTTTATTCAATTGGAATAGGTAAGAGTGTTCTAGTCAAACATACCAAGGTATTCCTTATCCGGCTTTTACCAGGCAAGTTATTTGCGCATAGAATCAGCTGTGTAGAATGTGGAGATATTTGCCTATACTCGCGATTTCCTTTCTGCGGTCGTTTCGATTAGAATTATGTTTATACCCTGACCCATTGAAAATGGGAAATCAGGGTATAATGGTTTTGTGAAAAAGTATGTAACAGGCAGAAGGAGGCGTGGCTGACCCCATAAAGTATATATATTCTTGATCAAGTCGATGAGCTGAGTCGATTTAGCCCTGTCCGTCTGTCTGTCCGTCCGTGCGTCTGTCCGTCTGTCTGTCTGTCCGTCCGTCCGTATGTCCGTCCGTCCGTCCGTATGAGCAAAAGGATCTAAGAAGTTATAAGAGCTAGAGAGCTGAAATTTTGTATATAGACTCGTGTATACCATACGCAGTACAAGTTTATCATATTTTTCGATAACTCATTCGATATCTTTTTTATCGAGGATAATCGATAAATTTGTATTGTTTTTTCAGCCTAATTTGAACACTTTTAGACATATAGACTTCAGATTTACTGTGTATATGCATTAGATAGATACACACACTTTGCTATTTACAGATTTTGGATACCACGCCCCCAATTTGTAAAAAACGTGTATCAAGTACTAGAGACTTGTGCTTTGGAATGTACACACATTTACACTTTATGATTACGTTCTAAAAGTTTCATTAAGATCATACGTCTACAAACGAAATTATTCAACAAACAAATTCCCATAATATTGCCCACACTGCAGCGCAGCCAAAGCGCAGTCGCTGCTTACTGCACAGTTAGCAGAGCGCGGGCCTATGCGTGCGGGTGGATGCAAGTGTATGCATGTATGCATAAAAAAAGTGCAGAATGATTAGAATATCAGATTGGAGGGTTCAGGGTATCTCCTAGTCGAGCAGTCTCGACTAGAGCACTCTTACTTGTTATATCAGCTGTTACTTATGTTTTGCATTTGTCACTGATGATATAAATGTGAAAGTGCTAGTAGTAGTATTAGTAGTTGAGAAAGCTTCCTCTCGAGTATTAATCACTGTATTTATATATACATAGATCACAGTTCAGCCCGCTTTCCCGTAAGCTCTCTAACTAACTCTCTAACTTGAGCGATTACGATTTTCAACTTATGTAGTGGTACATAAACAACACGATTTTACGAAAACAATATACTCTCTTACACTTTTTGCATAGAGTATTACTCCGAATCGCCTGAGGATGCGTTTCTACATCAAGATTGTCGAAGAAGTGCGTAAAAATTGAAATTCAACGAAACCGTAACAGATGCTTAACAGTTGCGTAGTGTTTTTATACCCTGAACCCATTGAAAATGGGAAATCAGGGTATAATGGTTTTGTGAAAAGTATGTAACAGGCAGAAGGAATCATCGCAGACCCCATAAAGTATATATATTCTTGATCAGGGCGATGAGCTGAGTCGATATAGCCCTGTCCGTCTGTCCGTCCGTCCGTCCGTCCGTCCGTCCGTCCGTCCGTCCGTCCGTCCGTCCGTCCGTCCGTCCGTCCGTCCGTCTGTCCGTCCGTCCGTATGAGTGCGTCGATCTCAGAAGTTACAAGAGCTAGAGAGCTGAAATTTTGTATGTACACTCGTGTATACCATACGCAGTACAAGTTTATCATATTTTTTCGATAACTCATTCGATATCTTTTTTATCGAGGATAATCGATAAATGGTTATTGTTTTTTCAGCCTAATTTGAAGACTTTTAAACATAGAGTGTTCAGATTTGTTGTGTATATACATTCGATGGATACACACATTATGTCATTTACAGATTTTGGATACCACGCCCCCTTCGCCCCCAATTCATAAAAAACGTATTTCAAATACTAGAGACTTGTGCTTTGGAATGTACACCCATTTACACATTATGATTACGCTCTAAAAGTTTCATTAAGATCGTACGTCTACAAAAGAAATTATTCAACAAATAAATTCGCAAATTATTGCCCACACTGCAGCGCTGCCCAAGCGCAGTCGCTGCTTACTGCGCAGTTAGCAGAGCGCGGGCTTATGCGTGCGGGTGGATGCATGTGTATGTATGTATGCATAAAAGAAGTGGAGAATGATTAGAATATCAGATTGGAGGGTTCAGGGTATCTCCTAGTCGAGCAGTCTCGACTAGAGCCTTCTTACTTGTTTGCTTTTGTTATGTGTGCATATTTATACTCGTTCAAGAAGAAAAAGAGTATATTATTTCTGTGGAATTCGCATTGCAGCCCACTTGTCTATTCATCAGCCTGTGTGAGCGGAAATCATGGCAAAGCTTTATCAACTTAAAAAATTATTGGTAAAATCTTGTGAGAATCCTTAATAAATGTTACATATATCAATACGTCAACTAGAAATGCCAAATCAAACTATCCATATATATATATTGTGCACCAATTCGGAATTTGGATCATTTCATAATATTGGGAACGTGAGTATTATAAGGTCGGTTACCGACTACAACATTTCCACTTGTGTGGGAACGTTACAATAATTCCATACAATAGACTAGTTTCACCTAACTAAAGTTAGAAATGCCTATGTTACATTTATTTGCCTGAAGTCGTGCTCCCAGCGAATTGAATATATTGTATATACGATGTCTGAAAGCGATCGTCTTGTAGATGAGGTGAGGAGTAATTCAACCAAAGTGCTAAAATAATCCATATAGCAACATAGTAATGTTAGTAGATGAAGATATTGTGTATTATTAAAATTTATAGTCATCTAAGTTAATACCATATACACATGATACCATATTCAAAATTCGAACGGAATTGTTTTATTTGATTAAATCGATTTTCGTCAGAAACAATATTCATATACTCATTTCATTCACATTCATTTGATTCCACAAATTGAAATGGAATTTAATAATAACACATTTTAATAATGAAACAATATATTATCTGACAATATTTGAAAATAAATGAAATATCATTATAAAGCTTATTATGCCATAGAAATAGGAAGCAACAAGCCAGCCGGGAGTGACCATAACCTGATATATCTGGAAAGGCCGATCACAATTTACAAACATATTAATATATGTACTGTAAACTATTTTAGCCATTAATCTATAATTAAATATTAAATATATGTATTCCTCGACCTAATAGCAGTAATTTTATTAAGAATTCAATCATTACAAATATTTGCAACTGAATGAAAAACTTTCGATTATTTTCGACTTAAAAATTCAGATTCATTTAAATTCAAATATGCTCAAATGTTATTGTCTAATGAGCTGCTGTGATATTAGAGCATACATACATACATATATGCAGCTTATCTAAAAAAAACCTATTCGGATGAATATACATAGACCATATTGGATTATTGTGGAGGGACGATAACTAAAGCTGCTTAGTGAATGTTTATTTGCGAAATACATAAATATTTTTAGGTTCAGGCACTATCAATTTTCTGTTGACTTGAAGGAGAAGGATCATCACTTACTTTTTTCAATTTGAAGTCAGATAAGGGTTATACGAGCTAAGAGCACATCTTTTTCATGTAAGCGGTATGTGTATAAACAAATTGAAATTAAGTTCGAAGCTTTGACTGCGTTTTAAACTGTCGCTGCTGATAACTTCATCGGAATTGAAGTTGGACTTGGACTTGCAGTTGGGCTTGGAGTTGGAGTTGAGCGCGTGCCGACCCCCACTGACAAATTTGTTTGGCAGACAAACTCAGACACTGAGTACGCGTGAAACATGATATGCCGCCATTAATATAAATCATTTAATAAGTTTAAGTCGCGACGCCGCTGGTGCGCTGTTGTGCAGTGCATTACGAAGTAAATACTCGGCGTCATAAAACATACACATAAAAGAAAGCGAAGGAATACCTGTTTGGAGATACTTAGGGCTGAGCAAGCCTTATATCATAATTGTTTCGCATTCAACTTCACCACTAGAGAATGTGTAAATACATAAATTAGGCGCTTCGTTAACGTTCTTCTCTTCTTCTCTTGAAAGCGATTCGTGTGTTTAAGTCATAAGGCTCGAAATGTGATTTATTGTGTGTAAATTTGAATTCGAATTTCAATTTTGGGTACACAAAACCGAATTTAGGCCAAGTAAGCATATGTATGTATGTAACTGTAATAGTATACTATTTTTATCTATCATAAATAATTTTATCTATTATAAATAATTATAAGAAAGTTTGATATATATACATATATATATATATATATATATATATATATATATATATATATATATATATATATATATATATTTATATTTATATATATATATCTATATTTATATTTATATATATATATCTATATTTATATATATATCTATATTTATATATATATATATATACTGCACAAGCTTATAAAGTTTAAGGATTCCTGATACTGGATTCGGCCATTTGAACATATCATGTTGTATTTGCTGACAAAAGACACTCGCACATGTTTATCCACTTCGCAGAGCTGTTTTTTTATAAATTTAATTAAAATGACTGCTTTCAGGTCACGTGACCGACCTTCGTAATGTATCCGTTATACTCGTATAGAATTTGGCTATACAAGCCGTGGGCAACTCATGGGCCCTTAATAATGGTTGCTGTTGATGTTTTTCTTGCTTTTGCTTTTGCTCTTGCTCTTGCTGTTGATTTTCCGTTTCGCCCACTCAGGTGTGTGCGCGGCGACCTGCAACCGTAAAGCAACAAAGAAGGAAAAACATATGCGTGCCGCCTAAGCGACGTTCGCTGCCACTCGCACTACTTGGCTTTTCACTTTTTAGCATGAAGTGCTCACTAATCACTTCACCGAAAATGCGAGCCCACCGCTCACTTATCGCAGGTCCCATGCAAAATGCTGGCAGCAGGACAAATCATAGGATGCTTAATACTTGCTCGCAACGGGGATGAAACATTGTGGATAAACTAGGCAAAACATACATTGTTGTATTTTATTCTTTCGAATATTCCATGCAGTGTTGTGCTTTGTAGTGGCCGCAGAGTGTTTCATCACGTCTTCAAGCGCAAAAATAAGGTCACGTGTCGCACGTTGGTACTAAAGGGCATTTTTTTCTTGGTGGGGATGCTTGATTTTGGTTATATAATACCCACGGCACTCAACTGACAAAGTGCCACATGATCTGCATTCCCTTTTGGGCACTCGCGTGCTCAATATTAACATATCGAATTATTAGCCAACCCGGAAAATAGGATAATACGGTTAAGGATTATGAGCACCAAGCATTAAAGTACGAGCATGAAGTATGATATTTCATAATTATCTCTTAAATGTCTTTATGTGTGTAATTGGTATTTAAATACAATATTCATATCAGTATGGTAATTATATAATTTTCTGCTACACGATTATTGCCACGATTCTCTTTACATAGTAGATAGACCGTTAATAATACCATCAAGTATAAATGCCAAAATCATTTCGTTTTATACCCTGTTTTTAAAATGTATACATATATGTACTCTTTCCAAAGTATTTGGTTATGCGCTGTTCCATTCTGTACTCACTTAGAATCTTAAAGAAGTATGTAGATTATATAAGTTGTCTGGGATATTATTGGCGCAAGTTATGTTTTGAGTATAAGATTAATGAACTCCTCATTTAAGTTGGACATTCACCATTTTGATGATTTTAAAAGCCATGAAATGGTCTTATCATTTGTATTATTGCTCATTATTTAAAATATGTTTATTCGGGTAACATTTAATTTATACATTTTAAAAGACAGAAGGACAAGTAAAGAGGTTGCAAGATCAATACAATTATTGAATGTGTTAAACACATGAGTCATAGTTGAATTTTAAAAATTAAAGCGAATTTATAAACGAAAACTTTCAACAACAATTGATGCCCTATTACACATTTTTCACATTTTTATTTTTTCAGAGTATTAAGAGATTTTCATATTTCTATTATATTACCAAATATTATTATAATATTATGAAATAAATTGATTAAGTTCCAAAATTGCACGATTTGTTTCGTGTTAGTAACAAAATCATAATCTTTAGCCTAGTGTAAGCCGTAGATTAAGATTAAGGGTTAATGATTTGATCTTAGCAACCAAAAACCCCAATTAACTCAAATATTAAGGGAGCATCTTTTATATTATTAAAGCACTTCAATTTCAAAATATTACGAGTGTATTAAAAAAGAAAAAATTCTGCCTAAATATAGAAACGACTCAGTTTATCACGTGCTTCACAGCTCTTGTCTCACGAGCGTCCACGGGATACTTTACTCATATGTCACGTTTCTTAATTATTAATTCCAGTCGGAATTGTGCAAAAAAGGGATTTTGAGCATATGACACTCGAATTGAGGTAGTAAAGTACGGAACTGCCAGCAGGACGGATCTGAAGAAAAGAATCGATAAATACATGTCGACCTGACCCTTTGCCCTTCACAATCATTTCAAATATTATTTCATGTGGCCATAAAGAGTTAAGTAAAGAACATTTCGCTGCTGCAGCCAAAGAGTTAAAACTTTGAATTTATTCTGTGTGCATAGTTATAGTATATAGAATTTTTATTCCCTGAACCTAGTGAAAATGGGAAGTATATATATTCTTGATCAGGTCGACGAGCTGGATCGATATAGCCCTGTCCGTCTGTCCGTATGTTGGAACGCGTCGATTTTTTTAATTGTCCGTATATATAGCGCGGATATTGAGTTTAACTCCAACAAGTAAGAAAGCTCTAGTCGAGACTGCCCGACTAGGAAATCCCCTGAACCCTTCGGAGAACTGATATTTCAATAATTCTCCGCGTCTTTTTGCTTACAAAAGAAACACACACACACATACATAGGCACATATAGGCACGCACGCATAAACACGCATAGGCTGCAGTGTGGGCTTCTCATGGAAACTTATTTGTTTAATAACTTTATTTGTGGATGTACGTTCTTCATAAAACTTTTAGATTGTGATTATATCATTACTATGCGTGTATATGCCGAAGCTCAAGTCTTTAGTTTTTGAAATACGCCTTTTACAAAGGTGAGGGTGAGGGGGTAGATATAGGGGTGGGGGTGAATTATAACAAAAACCGAAATTCTATAAAGTACATATGAGTCTACATTTCAAATTTGGAAATTCTAGCTCAAAAGATGTAGGAGATATAATTTTATAATTGACTTTCGATAAGGTTTTTTATCGATAAAAAAATCGGACGAGTTATCGTTATTTTGTGATAAACTCGATATGCGCGTGCTATATACGGACATTTAAAAAAAAAAGTTGAAGTCTTTAGCTATTGTATCTTCGGAAATCGACGCGTTCAAACATACGGACAGACGGACTGACAGACAGACGGACAGGGCTAAATCAACTTTTCTCGTCGCCCTGATCAAGAATATATATACTTTGTGGGGTCTGCCACGCCTCCTTCGGCCTGTTACATACATTTCAACAAAACCATTATACCCTGATTTCCCATTGAAAATGGGTTCAGGGTATAAAAATCGATAATTCATCCATTTATTTCTATCAATTTAAAACCTTATCGAAAATCAGTTCTTTAAATCTGTTATACAAAGCTTAGATTTGTATTATAATTTAGCCCCACCCGTATAGACACCCCCGACTCGCGACTCAAATTGTAAAAGGCGTATTTCAAATAGTAGAGAATTGAACTTTGGCAACTACATGTACATATATATTTAAGTTATTATCACAAGCTATAAGTTTCTTATCTATGCACTATTACAAAGTTTGTAGAGCTATTACAAAATAATCATTAAAACCCTGATTAGAATATATATAAAAATAAATTTATAAACCCTATACAATTTACATTACGTAATTTATCTTACAAAAGGTATATTATTTTAAATACTAAATCTAAATTCACGACATCATTCAAAGAAGAAGGGCGTGTAACAAATAAAATAATATTGAGCGAGACATCTATTATGCGAGTGGTTAAAATTCCCTTGACAAAAACAATAGATGTATGGAATAGCAGGCGAATATAGACCTGACCCCTTGCAAAAGACCTTTGGTAGCTTACGAAAAATGATTAAGAAATTGTGGCGTAGCCGACGTTGATGACCCTTTGCATGTGAGTCCAAGTCTTGATTTGCGTTACTTAAAGAGTAATCAGCTTCACCGCTTCAACCGCTGTGGATTTGTCACCCCTATTAAAGAGTGTTTGATGTATTATGCGCTTCATTTGGTCGACAGGTCTGCGCAAATAAAACTCAATCTTCGAATCACCGCCAAAGCAAGTAACACACAATGGAGTGACTGCTACTGACAGTGCTAGCATCAAAGTCCATTCGCCAACAAATTAAACAAGGCAGCCCAGCTTTTGTCAATGTGCCGAAGCTTAATACTTTACTGTCATTACATTACTGTCATTTATTATATATACATAGATTTTGTATGTATATAGATATATCGCAGAAGGCTTACAGATCCGACATATAATTTTCGGTAGGATAATGAAACGATTTACAACGGATTTTGTGATAATATGATATTCAAATTGGATGATATATTCAAAAATTTTCATCTCTCGGTACATTTACATTCAAAACTGAAAAAATTGTAATAAAATGTTAGTCTCCTTTTGAATTGCCTCTAACAAGCGTTGACATATTAATTTATCAACGATATAATATATTAAAAAGTTATATAACTTTTGTGGTTAGTAAATCACATGCTGCAAGCATGTGATTCTGCTCATCGTGCTGATTAAGAATATACATAAGTTCTGCCACAAAAAGCTCTCATTTTCAAAAATATGTACTATGTTAATACATATCATATATAATTTTTTCATTTCAACAGTACCAACTTGATTTTGTTTTGTTCGGAAATCAGGGTATAATGATTTTCTTGAAATATACATATGTAACAGGCAGAAGTGAGCGTGGCAGACCTCACAAAGTATATATATTCTTGAACCGGGCGACGAGCTGAGTAGATTTAGCCCTGTCCGTCTGTCAATCCGTTCATCTTTCCGTATGTTTGACCGCGTGGATCTCATAAGATATAAGAGGTAGTGACATCAAATACAGCGCTGATATCGAATTTATCTCGAAAATCGATAGCTATTTCGATCAAAGCCCTTATCGAAAATCCGTTATAAAATTATATCTGCTACATCTTTATAATTTACGAAATGAAAGTTGTATGAAGTTGTTGTATGAACTTAAAGTTTTATGATAATTTCTCATAGTAAGCCCGCATTACAGCCCGTCCGTGTTTATGCAAAGCCTACCTATTTTTGTCTATGTATGTATGTATGTGCTGCCTTTTTTTTTTGTGGATGTACGTTCTTCTTGTGTAAGCAAAATACCAACTTCGAATTCTTGAAATAAAATTCATTAAGGGTTTCAGGCAATCTCGTAGTCGAGCAGTGTCAACTAGATCTTTCTTACTTGTTTTAAACTTACATCACTTTAAATCATAAAATTTTCGTTTATCATTTTACTCACTTCACCACACTTCATGCCAGTTTTTCCATTAATAATCGTTTTTACACATCGTACATTATAGGGGATGATTTTCTCAATTTACTTAACCACTAAACCGAAATAACAATATTACACGGAACTTTATAAGAGAGACGACAGACAATTGATTTTTTAATGGTTAATTTAACCTAGCGAGCATTTGCGCCTGTAATTACTTTTGTGAGCACATACTAGAAAGCCAACAATATATTATGGGAAAATCTGAATTTGCACAAAGTAGTTGGAAAATTTGTATGCTTAAATTGACTGAGCTGGATCATGCGCCAGAATATTATCAGCTAATGGTTAGATAAGTCTTCAACTTTATGTGTCCAATGCAGACAGTTTCAGCATCTGAGCATCGGAGACTTCCCGAATATCTCGAATATATAATTAAAACATAAACATATAAACAAATATAACATATAAAGATTTCCTGCATAAATATTATTTATAATCTACAAGCACTACATAAAATATTCATTTCATACTGAGGAGTAACAAGAAATTATTTTACAACTTGCAGATCAGAAAATATGCTAATATATTTACCTGCCAGGCATTGGCATCTAAAGTAGCCAGAAATGACATGTCCAACTCCTATGGAAATTAAAGAAAAGTTGCTAATATAATTTCCCAATTGGCCAACGGTCTGCAGGACGTGTCACCTTCCGTCGAAAATTGCTTGTGAAATCCAGAATGAAATCCTCTGTGAATCTGTTGCCAGCAAATGGGAAATTATGTAAATATCTGTGAATAATAATTCACAAATCACGTTGTCTTTCCCTTTACAGTTGCAGTTGCCGATGCCGATGCCGATGCCGGTACCGATGCTGTTACCGTTCAGGTTACCGTTACCGTCGGAACTTTTTAATATACTGTTTTAGACAGTTTAATAAATTGCACCGTATTGTTTTTCTCAGCGCCAAACTGAAACGAGCTAAACTAGGAAGTTCTAGTACTGCGCTTCAGGGTAGTCAATTTCCGTTTCGAATCCCTACACTTCTCTATAATGACTTTAATGCACTACTGAGCGACCTGTGAGGTTCTGGATATGAAAGTAAAGCGACGGCACCAACTACGTGTTTGCCGAACTGAATCAACTTCAACTTCCGTATCTCCTTTGTGGTTTTCGACCAAAAGATTTGGCCAGCTTACGTGCTTGATGCTTTTCGCTATACGACTGCTACCAGGAGCCAGCCTTTGGCTATGTACTACCCGGAGGTGTACTGCATGCAGCTTCTGTTGGTCCGTTTCCATTTCGCCCAAGATAACGCGACTCTTCAAACATGCCTCTCCGGTACATATGCTTGTTATGCGTGTTTGTGTAAGTGTGTCGGTGTCGGTGTTGGTGTGGGTGCGGGTGTGCGAATGCGAATGCGTGTGGATGTGGGTGAGCTGTACACGTATATGTATGTATATAGGCATGTATATGCACATATATGACCCATCGCGCCTTCACTCACACAGAGAGATTTCTGGGTATATACAGGTATATCTGTATGTATGAAATTCGGGTTTGGGAATGGTGAATTCAATCTTCTGCATGCCAGCATCACCCGAGGAAATAAAGCATATCTTTGGCCAGCCCTTACAGATGCTCTTGGACAATGTGTATCCATGAATATGCATGTAATGAGGAAGTATATACATATACCAACATATATGCATATATACTATTTGTTCATATATACGTATATACGTAGGCATAAAATACATATGTATATGTATGTATACCAGATGTAAATGTTTAAATTAATTATCACGACTGTCCTTTAATACACATGTACATATATTAGATGCTCATATATTTGTAAAGTAGACATCAGAGCTCTAAGGTGCTAAAAATTACAAATGTATAAGTAATTATTGGAAAAATACGTCCAGCGTATGATAAATCATATCCAGTGTACCAACAGCAAAATCCCCAATGCCGAAATTTGCCTCGGCGTCTTTTTTGCCGGAATACATATTGCTGTTGGGGATGCAAACAGCGTTATATACTTTGCACGCTCCATGCTCTATATTATGTATATTTTCCCACCCTTCTTGCAACCAATCAGCTGTGCTCTCTTTTCACTCTCTTAGTTAGTATTTTTTCTCTTTTTTGCTGGATTTGTTTGATTTACACTTGCTTGATTTCTCTTCGCCAGTATTTACGGATTATATTTCAGCAAATAAAGTATGAAAACTATTTTTGTGCTTTAAATATAATTTTACCTTGCTGAAAACAGTTAAGCCAGTAAGCAATTTTATATTCACATACAACAAAAATCCTTTAAATACGATACTCTTATCTATTTCCATCCCCTATACGTCTATTTAAATTATTGTGTTGAAAACCCTACGCCAAATCATGTCATTTGAACAGAAAATTAAGAAATCACATAAATGTGTGAAGCTTTATTTATGAAACTAACTGATCAGTTTATCATCAGGGCAGACATCAGTAGGTGGGGACAAAATTTATAGGTGTGAAATATATTACTTCATAGTCGTAGGTGAAAGCATTACAATCATGTTTTTGGTAAAGGTGTTAGAAAAGAGTCTACATTAACTGGATTGCTCTATTTTCGAGTGCCTTTTCTAACATATTTCAATATATAGTTTTTCCGATTTGCCAATACAAATAGTAAATATAACTTTTTTGGTCAAGAGGAACACACTCTACGTTTAGTAAGCAGAAAATTAAGCATTCATTTAGTATTCAGCAATAGGTAGCGCCCGGCTAAAACATTTAAGCCTACGAAATAATATATATAACCGAATAAATAGACAGTCGATGATGAGCGAGAGACCTCATCCATGTCCATGTTCAAAATTATAATGGGTTTCGTCCATGCAGATTAAGTGCAGTAGTTTAAATGAATCCATTCGTATGGAGAGACAGAGTATACGTGTATGGAGAGACAGAGTATACATGAAGACAAAGTAACTATTTATCATGAGAACTGACCTGATTTAAAATTGGGTATGCATTTGCGTCAGGCAAGGCAAAGACAACGGCAATCAACGTCATTAAGGGTATGCTAACCCATACAAGAGAGAAGGAAATTGAGAATAGATTAGTATTTAATGAGTTTTTATATTTCTACAAAATCAAACCTAACGATTCGTTCATATTCAATTGCAGCGGCCTCACGGGCAAGACCGGAGGCCTCATCAGTGCCTGAAAATGCGTCAGGTTTGGATGGAGGCAGTCAGTTGGGCGCACGTGCGTTCCTGCTAAGGCTGCGGTATAGTCGGGCTCGAAGCTGAAGAAGCATTTGGGCAATGGTATCTTCTGCTATGGTCTGGTATGGTAAGACTGTGTGGAATTTTAAAATTCATATACATATTTATATTTCCACTAATTCATTTTTAATAATTTGTTTGGCTCTGCGGACCGCTCCTCATCACGCCCCCCGCTCTTGTGTGTTAATTATCGTATGCTCGTGGTTGAGAGACAAGCTGGCGGTCAGTCGCAGAGAGAGATAAACGACCTGGGCCCCGCATTCAACAGGAGTAGGTCGCCTTATAATGTGTTCGCCGTGGTATAGATTTGGGGGTGAGATCAGTGGTTCTTAAACAATTTATTATGCTTTTCTTGATTTATTAAATTTATTTTATTTTTTACTTTCTGGCCCGCTTAAGTAAGTGGTATCTGAAGAGTACAGATAACTCGTTTGCGAACCTAAACAACTATATTGATTCTCAAATAATTCTCAGTGTATCCACATTGAAGTCTTTTGAATATCCGCAGATTTAACATTTTTAATTAATCCTCCCCTAATCAAGTAAAATCAACAGATATACAATACCCATAACTGTATCCCCACACTTTGAGAGCTAGAACCACCAATGTTACGTTTGAGACTCAATATTCGAACTTTATTTTCTAGTCATATCTAAAGCATTATTTAATATAGATAATTTATCTTACCAACTATGTATTTGTAATAAACACTAACATTTTTTGATACATGTTTCATGTTTCACTTACATACACTTACATACATCGCTTTACAATCTTTTGTCGATGCATAGTACAAAGTCAAAATTAAGTCTGCTTGGTGTCTGATATTTAAGGCAAGGATGAGCGCGTAGCTTCTGCCAGAAATTCGTGCCACATCTGCAGCATGGTCAACGGAGAGAAGTACTTGCTTTTGCCTCTCCGGCTCTTCTTTACTTCAGAGTCGGCTACAGTGTGCTACGACCGTCGTGATCTCAAAAAGGAGGAGTAGTGCACATAGCGCAAGGGTCCAGAATCCGGCATTGGCCTCCAGCGAAAAGTGGGAGTTGCAATAATTGTTTAATTATAGGATTTTGTTCGTTTGACTTTGCATTTTGCTCGCATAACATTTGCTTTATATTCTTAAGTCTTACACCTACACCATTTCGGGTATTTGCACATTGTAAGGCGCTTTGTCCCTTGCAATGGCCTAACACATGATATGCAAATAAATTACCGTTGATAGAATCGATATACTAGATCAAGCACAGGGGGCAAGCTCTTTAAAGTTCATACATTATTCAATATGAAAGCTAACACGATATAAAATGACGTATCTTATTCCTGTACCAAGAAATATAGGGTAAACATATATCGCCATTGAAAAATATTAAAATGCTGCCCCGTTCATTTGCGACTTGTTTTGGTTATGTTGCGTTTCGCCGTTCCTACTACCTTCTTATGGCTCTTCGCATTCCCTGTGTTGTCATCGCACTCGAATCTGCAACCACTGCAGCACACGGCCAGCAGGGAGCGGGCAGCAGGGAACAGCAACAGGCACCAGGCACCAGGCATCAGGCATCAGGCAGCAGGCAATAAGCAACAGAGCGAACATGCTAAAGCTTCACGTAGGGCCAGGCTGTGCCTGCAAGTCGACATAGGCGATGGAGCTGGAGCAGGCTGCTGGTTGGCAATCAGTCGGCAACCGTTACCGAGCTTGACTGCCTAATAAAAATGCGCATTTTGGTTTTTGTATATGTTGGGCCGTTGAAGAGCCGTCTATGCGCTATGCCTTGCCATAGGTAGTGATGGAACGTGGCACGTGTTGTTTCACCTGATAAGCATGTACTCATTTATGCACTTGTCCACCTTTGATTCCTAGGCTAAGGGAGCGCGAATCAACATTCATCGATATTAGCCAAGCAAGTGAATCGAACTGTTTTAGAGAATAACCTTAGACTGCTTAGATTGCCAACTTTTTTTGGATTTGCAAATCCTATCACCAATTGCTCTCGCCACTGCTCCCGCTCCCGATCCCACTATCGTTCCTACTCCTCTTTCCCTTTCCTTTCCCGCTCCCGTTTCTGCATTCGTGCTATGAAAAATATGTGCATAAGCCCGTGCCAAACCCGATGCTCCTACCTTCACATTCTCATTTAATGCCTGATGCCGCAGGCCGATCAGTTTGATCGCAAAAGAGTGTGCAGCCGTTTGCAAATGGGATCCAGCCATCGGGAGTAGGGTGGAGAGCTCGGAGTAAAAGAGAATGATGGCCAGGCTGCGTAGTTGCTGGTTGAAAATATCAAAGCTTCTACTCCCTCTAATTACTACAAAGCGTAATCTGTCTGCCAAAACACCCACAACGAGCCTCGCATCGCATCGCACCGCATCGCATCGCGACGCGTCGCCGTTCTCCGAATGCCCAAAGCAATTTTGTGCAGGTCATTCAGCTCAGTCTAATGTACATACATACATATACATCTACATACCAAGTATCCGGGGACAGGGCAGAGAATACTTCAGCCTGCCGGACAAGATAGGGCACACTGGTATACTGGTAAGCAGTCAAATTGGCGGGCACTTTGAACGATGCTTTATAAGCGTTAGACGTGACGAGAATAATTTGCGTGATAAGGATCTCAAGTGCCTTCTCTTGAATAAAGGGCATGCAAATTTTGAAGATTATGCTATGATTACCAGCAGTTAAAGTGATTCTCGAACCAATATTGCATTCTGCATCGTCTTTACAAATCTGAAATATCTGCTTGGTGTGCCAAGTTCTCAATGTCAATATAAGAATTAGGTAAACTTGACATATTTAAGCTGGACACTAGCGTTATCTTTACAGTATATATATTCTTGATCAGGCCGACGATCTGTACGTCTGATCCTATATTTGAAGATCCCTGTACATCAGACGTTTCAATATTGATTCTCTTATAACTATTCATATCGATTGATTGTTTAAATTACGTCTCTTACAAATATATTTAGAGTGAGAGCCTCAAAATTCATAGATATTTGATTGACTTGCCTACAAATAAAACAAGTAAGAAGGCTCTAGTCGAGACTGCTCGACTAGGGGATACCCTGAACCCTCCAAGCTGATATTCTAATCATTCTGCAGTTCTTTAATGCACACATACATACACATGCATCCACCCGCACGCATAAGACCGCGCTCTGCTAACTGCGCAGTAAGCAGCGACTGCGCTTAGGCAGCGCTGCAGTGTGGGCAATATTATGAGATTTTATTTGATAAATAATTTCTTTTGTAGACGTACGATCCTAATGAAACTTTTAGAACGCAATAATAAAGTGTAAATGTGTGTACATTCCAAAGCACAAGTCTCTAGTAATTGAAACACGTTTTTTACGAATTGGTGGCGAAGGGGACGTGGTATCCAAAATCTGTAAATGGCAAAATGTGTGTATCTATCTAATGCATATACACAGTAAATCTGAAGTCTCTATGTCTAAAAGTGTTTAAATCAGGTTAAAAAACAATACAAATTAATCGATTATCCTCGATAAAAAAGATATCGAATGATTTATCGAAAAAATATGATAAAGTCGTACTGCGTATGGTATACACGAGTCTATATACAAAATTTCAGCTCTCTAGCTGTTATAACTTCTGAGATCGACGCACGCATACAGACGGACGGACGGACGGACGGACAGACGGACAGGGCTATATCAACTCAGCTTGTCACCCTGATCAAGAATATATATACTTTATGGGGTCTGCCACGCCTCCTTCTGCCTGTTACATACTTTTTCACAAAACCATTATACCCTGATTTCCCATTTTCAATGGGTTCAGTTATTAAACAATTAAGTTTCCATGAGAAGCCCACACTGCAGCCCATGCGTGTTTATGCTTGCGTGCCTATATGTGCCTATGTATGTGTGTGTGTGTTTCTTTTGTAAGCAAAAAGACGCGGAGAATTATTGAAATATCAGTTCTCCGAAGGGTTCAGGGGATTTCCTAGTCGGGCAGTCTCGACTAGAGCTTTCTTACTTGTTGTATATGTATATGTACTAGGGGATTCACTCAACAAATAGCTTTAAAACTCTAGGAGATACAGTCTTATCCGATTTGCCACGCCCCCAATGGGCGCAATAGCATTTGATCTTAGGTGGTTGACGCAGATCTACATACCAAATTTCAGCTTTCTAGCTCATCAACTAACATGTTTTCTGGTATATCGGAAAATGCATTTTATAAATGGGAGCTATACACGAGTAT
Organism: Drosophila aldrichi; assembly: GCA_035045965.1. Classification (NCBI taxonomy): domain Eukaryota; kingdom Metazoa; phylum Arthropoda; class Insecta; order Diptera; family Drosophilidae; genus Drosophila; species Drosophila aldrichi. The sequence goes on along the minus strand of JAWNOM010000341.1, from coordinate 683,096 downwards.
GTATTCCAAATTTCAATCTCTAGCTTCAATAACGCCGAAATGAACTGCGTTCATACGGACAGACGGACGGACATTGCACAAAACCAATATACTCATTTCGCTTTCGTGAATGAGTATAAAAATAAAACTCGTTTAAAATGTAAAATCAACTTCAAAATTTTAAAATAAAACTATTAATAACCTTTACTTGCTATATTGGAATAATGAATTCAAATGTAGTCCCCATTTATAATTGTAGATTTATTTTGCAAATTCACGCGTTAAAATATAGAACAGTCGATAGAACACGATCATGGCTATATCTACTCAGTTTGTAGTCCGAATGAAGAATATATATGTCTGCTTTATCTCCATCTACCTGTTAAATACATTTGTAACAAATTCATCCTTCCTCCCGTATGCTTCTATTATTCTACTATTAATATTTATCTGATATTCCCCGTTGGGGTTTGCCAAACTGGGAGATTCTATAGCTAAACCAGTATCATTTATAGTGCTAGGGCTAATAAATAAAGTAAAAGGAGCTAGATTACACATAGTTTCTAATGCTAATAATGACAACTAATTCGATTAGAACAGTGTCCCAATGAAAATTCGTTGACTATTAGATTTGTCACTGAAATGTTATAGTATAAACATATTAGATATACATATGTAAGTAGTTCATTTATTAGGATTCATTAGACGAAAACAAATTTATCCAAGTAGCTACGTGAAGTAGTAAATGGGCGAACCGTTTCTTGAGCAGAGCGTTGAAACATACCATTTAAGTCGTTTGCCCATACACAAATGTGATGAAACTATGTACAAGCAAGACCCATAAATACAGATATTTGAGTTTATATACAGATGTGCTGTAAATAAGCACGTCAAGTGAACAGATGGCGCCAATTCGCAGCGCCGTACTAAGCGGTTAAATAAACACGTGCATACACGACCATTCCAGTTTTATATTCACACAATCACAATTCAATTGAGGATTGACAGGTTCATGAATGGATATTGTTCGAGTTGTTTGTATTTGAATTTCATGCCCAGCTACAATTGCTCTTTTAGTGTCCATACAATTGGCATTGCCAATTGCCGATTGGCAACTGAGCTGCAGAGGAGGATTACGCACTTGAGTAAATATTGCTATTTCATGGGAAAGCCAATAGCCGGTAAATAAATGCTCGAGCTGTGCGGTTCATTATTATTCGGCTAATCCTAGAACCAAATTACGTGGCAAGTGGATGGTCGGCTTTAGCTAGGACGCTAGGACGCAATTCCTCTATGAGAACCTAAATACTTTCTTCAAACTTATCCTAATCCTTGATTATAAGCATACATAGCCTACCCATATCCAAATGTAATAATATATAACAATACGTGTAGAAGCCGGGTATCCTAGACTACTGATGCTCTGCTGTTCTAAATACAAGTTTTAACAAACTTATTTATAAAATGGGCACGCAGGGCTTATTACTGAAATATTTAAATAATATTGATTGGTTTTTCTGAAATACTTTAACTATGATATATATAACGAAATTACACTTGCATGGGAATATCATACGCATGATATTCGAGTTGACTTAATTTATAGTTTATTTAGGCATGTATAAATTTCCTTTCTTAAAGACAACTACCCAGCAAGCAGGTGATTAAAATATTATCATTGCTTGGTTTTGCTTTGTTCCTATGCAATCATATTCTGCTTGCTTGGCTGATCGAAAAGCGATTCTTATTTAAGCATCTTAAGCACATGCCGAAATGAGCAAATTTTGTCAGTCAATCGTGAACGTGCAAGTGAAGTGCAAGTGTGAAGTGCTGCGATCAGAAAAGTTTTTTTCGGACAAGGTAGCTTCCGAATACAGCTGGAAGGGGACGAAAATTAAACCCTCAGCAGAAAGGTGCTACATTGTAACCGTTATAAAAAGTATGTATTATTTTGGAAAATATTTAAAATGTTTTTTATTAATTAATTTTTTCCCCTTTAGATATTACTAATGAAAAATTTAACCAATGACAGGCTGGCAAAGCGTGGGCGCTTAGAATATATAAAACATACATTGAATTTCTATTACTGTTTTTGTTATTTTTTGTTTTGAATTTCTATATTTTGTTATGTATCTACATATTGTTATTTGTTGTTATTTTTTAAGATTATATATATTTATATATATATATATATATATATATATATATATTAAATGAAATTAATATCAAGAAAAAAATTCTTTTCGTTGCAAATTATTGAAAATTTCATTCGAATATGAGTCAAAAATGATTAAATTATGACTCGTGGAAGATTCTTTTATGATTAAAAGATGATTCGTGGTAGACTCTTTTATGATTAAAAACAAGGGTCATAAGCGACTCATCAAGAAGAGTCGCGGGTAGGGTACCATTTTCTCCCGACAGAACAGTCTTTTACGATCAGAAAATGAGCGCAAATATGACTATTTTCAATCGTCGCGCGAGTCTTTTAAGACTAACTTATGCTCTGTTAAACGCAAAAATGCTGGGTGGGTAATAGCATCTAAGTTATATTGTGTAAATAAGATTCCGAAAATAAATATCAAAATATTCTCTGTAAAAATAGCTTTGATTTAATTTACTATGAGCGTTTACAATTTCTTTCAAAGAAAATACCAACTCCCATCACTGTTTATGTTGCAAGGATTCGTTGTATAGATTTTCGCATAAATTTCACTGGGATTCAAATTGAATTGTAAATGTGTTCTAAGCACCAAGGAATAGATTGAATTGGAAATGAAGTCGAGGGAATTTCATAATAAGTAGGCTGACCAATAAATCGCATATATGTACCTAATAGCTGTATCGGAGCTAATTGGGGATATACAAGTTTCACAAGCCAATACCACCCTTCACGAGTGTTTTTTTAATGCTGAAAGGTAACACATTAGCGTTTACAATTACTTAGATATACCACCCTCTTTATGTGGCTGTGCCGACTAGTCGGGGGTATTTTTTAATGAACGCTTCGGTCGAGTCGGTATGCCAACACTTGACAAGTGCACCAGGAAAATACCGTACAAACAATCCTAAGTATCGTATATGTATATATACACAATTATCTCCGTCCACCTCGAATATGCCACATTGTTGCTCAAAGGATTAGCCTGTGGGGTAGAGACGTAGACTCCAGTGCGCTGGCAGATTGCGTGGAATGACGTGAATTTTGACAGATGGTAATTTCAATTTTTGTTTTTTGATCTGACAATTTGTGTTGAAATTTAAAAGTGTTTTGTTGTCCTTCACTACGCCCTATTTGACAAATAACCAATTTTCATTTACAATAAAATGAAAGAGTAGCTGACATTGGCAATTTAGAGGATTTAAAACTTGAAAGCCGTACTCTTGCTCTTAATGTTAATTCCGCACTCAATGTCACAATATTTTGCATTGATCTGAAATATGTTGTTATATCAGCAAAACGATTAAGATTACGATTTATATGGTATATGGACATTGAAATCGGATAACTTTTAAGAGAGCATCGTGCATCCAAAAAATCCTTAATAGAGAAGACATTTTATACTGTATTATGACTTAAACAAATACACCATATGACAGCTTCGATTACTAAGTTATAATTTTCAGTTTTTAATGAAAACTTTCGTAGGCCTCATAGGCCATTGATGAGCGATATATTTTTATTGAATATTCAATACTATTCCTGAAGGATTCACTATTTATCTGCCGATCATGAAATAATTCATAAATAGAACACCAAGTAATGGTCATAAACTACGTCGCAAAACTAGTTCAAGATCTGAAACTAAATAAATTTGGAGTACTTAAGTCTCTGTATCCACTTTATTTATCTATTATGTATTTGCATTCTCTGCTATATATATTCATAAGCTATGCCTTATTATCTAAATACAATCATTCCAAAGGAGGACGATGTGGTAAATATATTGATAACTCCCTTAGCGCAAATTACGGGTTACCACATGTTAGTACTATTTTCGGTTTGAAGCCAAGCGACCACGAAGGGCGTCTCGCTTTTTACACTGTCCGGGGGGTGCTAAAAAAGCGATGGGGAGATTCTCGGAACAACAAATTGTCACGTAGCCCTCACTTAGTGACACTGATAGGCAACACCATCGCGAGCGTTTTTTAGCACGCGCATGTTAACAAATGCGAAGGCGAACGAAAGGGCGGCGGTGGAGGCGGGCATTGAGGTGGAGGTGGTGGTCTTGGAGGTAGAAGCGAGTACCATTGCATTCACCGGGCTGTCGGGAAATTGTAATTACAATTTGATGTTGCAACCACTCGGCAGTTGGCACTTGGTACTCGGCACTCGGAATACAGTTTTCCCAATTCTGCTCTGGGGTGGCTAGCCAGTGGTTAAGCGAGCGTGTAATTCACAATTTGCTCTGGTTACCCACGCTCGCAGCCGACAAATGTTTTAATTATGGTTTACTTTACATTTGCAATTTAAGTAAAATTATAAAGAAAGCATCTAATTGTCTGAATGCCACATAGCCAATGGCAAGCTCCGACAATAACAAAACATATCTATTGTGTCGAGTTTAGCTTTGAATCAATAGGCTGCATTAAAATACATTTGTTATTTATTCAAAATGTACAACATTTTATAGAATTGCATTTAGATTATTACCAAGTCGAACCGACTTCACAATGCTGAAAACCTTTTGGTCTAGTTTTGTATCTAAAATTAGAAAAAAATTTCAAGTCTCTAGCTCTTGTGATCGACGCGAACAGGCGAACAGGCGAACAGCCGGACGGACGTAAGACGGATATGGCTATGTCAATTCAGCTGCTCCTCTGGTCCTGATCAAGAATATATGTATGTATATACTTTATGGGGATTGCTACACCTCCTCCTGCCTGTTGCATTCATTCTCACATACAAATTATATCATGATTTCCCATTTTCAATTTTAGCAGGATCTAAAAACCATAAGAAGGTTCGTGCTTATGCTAATGCTCATTCGCTAAAGCAGAACTAACAATACTTTTCATTTATACTCATTCACGAAATTGAAACGAGTATATTGAAGCAAGAGTCTTGAAATTTGGAACACATACTCGTGTATATCTCCGATTTATAAAGTATTAAAGTTTTCCCGATGCATTTTCCGATATATCAGAAATCATATTAGTTAAAGGCTATAAAGCTGAAAATTAGAGTGTATATTCGCGTCGAGCGTAAGCTTCAAAAATTTACAGTTACGCTCCTTATGACCGTTCTAAGAAGTGGGGGGGGGGGGGGGCATGGCAAATCGGAAGAAAATGAATTTTCTACAGCATAGAGCTTGAAACTCAATTGAAAATGGACTGTGTATTCTGCAGTTGGTAACGCCCAACCGCAACGTTCTCACTTGTTTTTTTTTTACATACCTCATTTTCATTTACAGAATCTCGATTGCGATAGAGCTTTGCTTGGAATCTATATTACTTACCGATTTACCATTATAAGTTCCATTCATCCATTGAACATCCGAATACAGTGAATAATAGTTTTCTGAAAATGGATGACGTGGCAAACCCCAAAAAAATTATATTTTTGATCAGGGCGATAGACAGCTTATCATTTTCTTGTTTCGATAGCTCAAATTATTTTCACACTTGATATACTATTTAATTTTTTAGCGTAGCTTGAATTGCATAAAAAACTGATCATTTTCAATTTTATTATGCAGGTTCTTTTGTATAAGACAGATTGCAAATAAAATATATTAATAAAAAAAAAAAAAAAAAACAAGTAAGAACGTTGCAGTCGGGCGTTACCGACTGCGGGATACTCATTCACATCCCATCAGCAATTTAGTAGCTAAGTTTAGCTCTAGTACTGCAGAAAATGCAGTTTTTCTCGATTTGCCATGCCCCTAGTGGGCGTAGAATTCTCATTTTTGGCCAGATCGTAGAACGAGCTAACGGTAACCTAACTGTAAAGTTTGGATGCTTACGCTCCAAAAATGTGAAAAGTACAGGGTATTTTTCGATATGCCACGCCCCCAAAGAGGCGTAAAAATTATTTTTAGGAAATCGATAGAGGAGGTTACCAGTAACACAACTATTCAAATTTGAAGCTTCTAGCTCTTATACTTTAGGAGATATAAACTTTTGCGGTTTGCCACGCCCCCTTTGGGCGGAGATATATCCACCTTAGCTTGTTGGACTTGGGTGGTCAATTCGCGTATATATACCCAATTTCAGGTCTCTAGAATCAATAATGCCTAAAATATAGCAAAATCGGGAAAATCACTATATCTTCAGGTCCGATTTGCCACGCCCCTAGTGGGCGTAGACATATCATTTTTCATCAGCCTTTATAGAATCATAACATTAGCTCACGTGCGACAGCAAAGACATGTAATAATGTAAGTAATAATGTAAGGTATACATAAATGAGAATTGGTGAATATTGCAGCCAGTAAATTAGAAGTTTATTTGTTAAAATTTTTCGCAGATATAACACCTAAAGTTATTAGTTAAAGTTAAGTTAGCAAATATCATAACCAGTGCTCTACGTATAACAGATAGAGGTTTGGTGAATGTATTCGGTGAATATATAACAAACACACACCACAGTGTCAACTACATACATAATTGAAAATTCAGTATAACAAATGCAATCTATTGTATATCGTATATTTCGATCCTAAAAAGTATAAGTATGGTAAGTTTATTTTGATTTTATTTCTTTATATATATACATAGGCATTAATATAAATAGAAATTATGCATTTTATAAAGAAGCTTAAGTTATATAAAAAAGCAGTTAAATATAAAAAAAAAAACCAAGATGAAATGTGTATATTAAGTGCTGGTTAGGATATTTGCTAACTCTACCTTAGCTCATACATATGTACATATATCTGAAAGTATGAAAATATATTCACCAAATATGGAATTTCAAATAGGATATTCACCATTTTTCCATTTATTAATATTTCAGCTGATTTTACGAATCGAAAAATCTTATTAAAATTCATTCATTGCATTTAATTTCATAATATAAATGTTTAAGGGAAAAGTGTTCCAAGATGTAGACACGCAAAGATTTTCACCAAACTTGAAACTTGAAATAATATATTCACCATTTCTCCTCCGGATATACACATCTGAATATGTTACATGCAATCATGTAGATCATTGTCAGCATGGCGAATAGATATCATATTATTCATTTCATCGGCCACCAAGTATCAGGGGATTTTATAGCTCGTAAAAAATCAAATTGTAGATCATCCATTGTATTTAATAAAAAAAAAAATGCGGAAATAAAATATTCTGTTGCCGTTTTAACCACTTTTTCAGAATGTGAACACGTAACTGTTATACAAATGCGTACATACAATACTGGTTTAAAATTGTATACCTGTATAGAATAATGTATGCAATACAATCGTCCCAGCTTCATTCCCTACCCACAATTTTTGTAATCGTGTTGCACTGCTTTGTTGAATGGTATTACCAGACTGATTAATAAAAAACTTCCCAGCTGCAACAGCTGACTAAAAAAAAAAAACATAAAATGCAAAATTTATATTATAGCGCCATCTAATGTACATTATTTTCATTATGTATCGTATAATAGGAAATGGGGTAAAATAGTTTTGTGAATGTGTGTGAAACAGGCAGAAGGAGGCCTGGCCAACCCCTTTAACTATATACAGTAGAATCCGGTTATAGCGACACTCAAGGGACCGTCGTTTTTGCGACGTTATAGCCGGATGTCGCTATAACCGTATAAGTTTGCTCAGAAATGTTTGTCTGGGGACCAAAATTTTTCGTCGACATAACAGGTTGGACGCTTTAAGCGGAGTCGTTATAACCGGATTCTACTCTATATGTATATACATATGTATATTCTTGATCAGAACGGCGGGGAGATTTATCCATGTCGGTTTATCCGTTTGTTGCACCGCGTAGATTTCTAAAGAAATAAGAAATATAGAGTTGAAGTTTTTGTATTTTCATGTATGTATGTATATCCAGCGCAGATCGAATTCGCTTCAAAAAATCCATGAATATTCGCATTTTTTTGCTATCGATTAAATATTTTATCTTAAATAAATAATTCAATTACATATATCTCCTATGTCCTTAAAGTTAGTCTCCAACTTTAAAATATAGATTCATGCGTATTCTATATAATTTCGATTTTAATACCTGGAACCCATTGAAAATTGGAAATATAATGGTTTTTTATATGTATTAAACAGGCTGAATGAGGCGTGGCAGACCCATAAAGTACATATATTATTGATCAGGGCGACGAGCTGAGTCGATTTAGCCCTATCCGTCTGTTTCTCCGTCCGTCCGCCCGTCCGTTTGTCCCTATTTATTTATTTATTTGAACGCGTCGGTCTTAGAAGATATAAGAGTGAAGTGTGTGCATTTGCCAAAGCACAAGTCTCTAGTATTTGAAATACGCTTTTTACAAATTTATGGGTGAGGGGGTGCATATAAGGGTGGGTGAATTATAACAAAAATCGAAATTATATAAAGTACATATGAATCAACATTTCTAATTTGGAGACTCTAGCTCTAAAGATGTAGGAGACATAATTTTATAACTGATTTTCGATAAGATTTTTCTCGATAAAAAATAACAGAATGAGTTATCGATTTTTAGAGATAAACTCGATATGCGCGCTCTATATACGGACATTTGAAAAAAAGTTCAAGTCTCTAGCTATTGTATCTTCTGAAATCGACGCGTTCAAACATACGGGTACAGGGTATAAAAAATAGAGACAATACTCGATAACCTGCGCGTTATCCGACACAAAGTAATAAATATGTCATCCCTTAGTTGCAGCGACCAATGCAACGACTAATATAAATGTAACGTGAGCCTCGACTAGAGCTTTCTTACTTGTTTATAATATAATTCAGTCTAGCCACCAAATTTTACCCCCTTCGAACTAAATTTGCAAAAAGCGTATTTCAAATGATTTGGTAAAGACACACATTAATTGCTATTATCATATTCTAAAAGTTTTATTATACATATAAGATTAGATGGTCTAAAAGAGTTATTAAGCAATGAAGTTCTTATAATAAGCCCACTGTTTCTGTGTACTTTTTTGTCTCTTTTGTAAAAAGTAGACAAATAATTACTAAAATTAAAATCTTTGAATCTTTCTCACAGTTGAGCAGTCTCGACGACAGCTTCGAAAGTTCAAAGTTAATATCATTTTAATCAATCGAGGCATGTGGTATGTGCATATTAAACAATGAGTCTGAAAATTAGGTTATTTTTATGATAAAGTACTGATTCGGGAAATATTAAATCTGGTATATCAAAAACTTAAAATGTAAAATTGAATGATTCTCGCGATAATGACAAACAAAGAATAATAAATCTGCGTCTCCATGAAAATAGATCACAACTCTTATAAGATGTTAGTTGAGGTCTGAGGTACGACTTATAATATAAAATGCAAAGAAAATACAAAATATTATATATGTATATTGAGCAAATCGAATAAAGGATGAAGTGAGCGAATACGCTGTGTTTGATTATTTATTTATTGAAAAACACCTAATGAATAAGTCGTTAAAATAATTTTTTCTTAGTATGTATATCCAATCTGATGGAACATTTTATTATTATATTTATCGTTTTCACTATACGAGAAAATATCCCGGCAAAAAAGGGGCGAAGTATGATTAAACATAGTGCGTTATTCCAGAGAGACAATACAAAAATTTCGTTTACTTTTAAGCTTTTTACTTTCCAATCATTTTTAATTTTTTATATTTTTCTCATTACATTACAATTTGTAAGAGATATTTTATATGGGCAGCTCATATGGTAATACATTTTTAATATTAATATTTAAATATATCAGAAAGTTCAAGCATTTAAACCAGCTAATTTGTATTATGCTGTTTAAGCAACGACTACACATTAAAATTGCATAAAGATTTATTTAATTAATAATTTATTTATATTTTCATAACTTTCGTATTCACCAAATATTTGAATTTTTTCTGAGATGGAATTTAACTGCGACCCTCAAAATTTTCTAGTATATATATTTTTTATTTTTAGTAAGAATATACTTTTTCTATCGTCCGACTGCAAGTTTTCAATAACTACTAACGATTTTTTAGAATTGTAAACTCTTGTTTGTCGACCAAAATCGGTTTTATTATATTTATTTAGTTCAGAAACTGCAGCTGTTTTTTTTTTTTTTTTTTCTTAACTGTAATAACAGGCATACTTGACTGATTAGATTTTTTTGATCGTGAGTGCCAAAACTAGAAGATCTCAATCGTTGTCTATTGACAATATGTTTAACACATTAGTGATCATATATATAATGAAAAAAAAAAAACCTTAATAAAAATCGATCCATCAAATTAATATATTCAACAAATTTTATATTACTTTGACAGATAATTTACATTGTAAAACTCAACAAAAAGAAATGATCCAAAGTCTTGACGATATTATTTATAAATTTATAAGGTACATTGACAAATTAGCTAAAAATCATTCAGTTTTCACTTTAAAAATGTTGCATATTGTAGTGTAGAATAATAGAATTGATTTTAGTTGAATTAATTTTCCTCTTGTGAATATCATTATGTATATATACGTAGATATATTCTTTAACTCAAAAAGCGTTTAAGAAGTTATATGCGTTTATGTATTTGTATTTATACGCGTTAATATATTGATATTCTTATCGCAAATCGGGATCCTCGTCTGCGGCCTTTTTAATGCGTAGCAATATTGTTGTATACCATTGATCCAAGCGTGAAATGCTATCGTAATCCTTTACTGCTTCTGTAAAACCCTCGATATTCTGCTCCTCAAGGTGCTCACATAGAACCTACATAGAAATGTATTTTATTGAATGCAAATTTAAGTCACAAAATCTTAATTACCTTGATAAGTTTAAACTCTCGTGAATCTTGGAATGCCGGGTATTGCTGCGCATACTTTTCAATTGCGTGTTGCGCATTCAACAAATCAACGCTTAAATGACAAAGAGCGGCACGAAAGAAATACTCCTTGGCGCTGTATTTCAGCAACGAGCTCTCGAGTGATGAGGCAGCCACCTGCTCATATATCGATATTGCTTTTTCATAATCCTCCAGTTGGGCTGCATATTGGGCAACTTTCAGCATACACTTATTCGCCGAGCTAACTGACTCTTCGCCCTTAAAATAATCTGCCGCTTGTTCATAGTGTTGAATAGCTTTGGCCTTCACGCCACCAGATAAATTACAAATGCTTAATTACTTTCCACTCTGTATTCTAAACTTGCATACATATATAATATTTGCTTACCAGAGTAGTTGGGTCGCTTTCATACATTTCAGCAATGCTCTGATGATGCTTGGCCGCCATTGTAAAGCGCCCCATATCGGTGTAAATGTCTATAGACTTCATCAAACAGTTGACGGCGCTTTCCACATCTACCTTCTTGTAGCAATTCGAAGCGTCCACGTAGCAAGTGCCTGCATCATGGCGGCTGCCAGCTCGTCCATGGAGGGTGGCCGCCTCACAGAAGCATTCACCGGCTTTACTCCAGTTCTTCGACATTTTAAACATATTGCCAGCTCGCTGATAGCACTCGATAGCATCTTCAATTTTATTGGAGCCACTGCAATAATTTATAATAATAGAAATTATGAATGCAAACAATGCATATCACCCGCACATATATTCACCCATACTTAATCGTTAATTACTAGTCCTAATCTCTTATAATTGACATGCGTATTGAATATAAATAAAAATTAATAAGAATAAAAAACAAACAAACAAAATTTGGTGTCATATCTAAATTTTATAATTTGGAATCATATCATATATATCATATTCACAATGGAAAATTAATTTAAACTTTTCTTTTAAACATCAATATTTCTGTATGTATGGGCAGATATTTATCTTAATATGCATATGCGTTGAACATATTTTAAAGAATCGCTCTCGAATGTTCATAAATGCAATAATTAAAACTAAATTCCTACATTATATCTGCTAGTGCAGAAAAAATAATGAATACGCTCGATTGTAGTCCACATTACTCACCCAAAAAGTGAGCCGAGAAAACCCTTTTGTTGTGTCAGCTTCTTTTCAGCCTCAGCCATAAGCTGAAGGGCCTTCTGCTCATTGTCTCCCATTATTGTACTTGTGGACTTTTTGTTCACTAAATTGCATTTAGATATCGATTCAGTGGCTTTAAGATATTCTGCACAAATTCGACTTGGACCTTGCTGAAAATAAAATCAATACGAAAAGGCACAACAGTGTGACCAAAGTTTTAGCTACAAAATATATATTATTTCCCTTATCTTTAAATATACTAAACAAAATACAATACAACAATGACGTCACGAATCGGAGACAAATATTTTTTAGACAACACTTCCAAGTCATTTTATTTTGCACTTACAAATATATTTCCGAGTTTCATACTTACTAATTAGCATTCGTATCAACAACTGATTACAGACATTTCGATTATCAGCATTAAAAAGCAATTGCAATATCCAAATATCGTTAGCAATCGATTTATACAAAATAAAACCAACTAAATACACAGATTCTCATAAAAATCTTTATTACTTTGTATATTTATATATTAAAAATTATTAAAACATTTATATATATATAGGTTTATTTTTTTCTATTGACATTAAAAAAGCTAAAAACTTAGCGGAAAAACTGAATATATAACTTAATAAATAAACAAGCTTGTAATTTAAACAGCAACGGGAATTTTGGAAATTATCGAACATGGAGAAAATAGCTTTTTTGCTTTGCGCGCTATGTATTCTGTTTAACTAGACATAAACGTAACGAGAATGAATATATGATGTCAGCCGGCTGCGCTAATTTCTTTTTATGCTCAAACAAACATCTTCTCAAGCATTTTCCTGAGTTTCTCATGAGCATAACGTATCTTTTGGTATAAGTCCTTGGAAACTCCGTTTTGTGCTATAGTTGAAAATCGATATGTGCGAAAGTTTTTCTCATGATCCATGTAGGTGATGGCACTCATACGGGGGCATAAAATTATTTTCATATGATCCGAAAAGTTAAGCTAAGCAGGAAACAAAATTAATAAATTTTAGATTTTTCTTTGATTGAATTCGAAAGCTTATCGTTAGTACCTGAACAGAGCCATTGGTTAAATGCATAACCACTGCACAAGTCGTCCGAAACCAGGAATGAAGATGAGGCATTCTAGAAATTTGATCATTTTCATCAGGAACATTATTAGCCCCTGCCTTTACCAGATGCTCAGTCATATAACGTTTAAAATACGACAGTAGTTTCATCTTTTTATCCAGTGACTTGCAGTAATCTGTCGTAGTCATATAGGACTCTTTACCCTCCTTATCAATGAAATGCACGTTTAGTTGATTGGGCAACAAAATGAGTTTTGTGGTGTCATTGAACATGACTCCGATGCCCTCATCACACAGCTGATAGCCAAAACCGTACTTATCGCTATAGTCGACCCACTTTGATATCCAAAATAACGGCTGGGCAGCAGGATCGGTATTCTCATCGCCAAGATTGCCTTGCAGTAAGCGCGGCTTTTAAATTGAAGAGGAATCATTTTGATATTTATATCTTTGATATTTAACCTCTTACTACATACCTTATCATTAATAAGCTTCGTCAGCTGTTGATACAAACTCTCAATATCGCTACGATAGTCTTCATTATGACGACAAACCTGAGCCGACGCTGTAATAGCGTCGTGTAAATTATTTTTCAAGAACGTCGACTCTAAACGAGTATCATCTCGCAGACCATTGTATTCCGCCAGCGGCTTACGCTGGGTAGGATCCTCAATAGTATCGTTTATGCCGATACGTGGAGCCATTGTTAGGCAAGAGCTGGGCAAAAAGGCTGGCACTTGTGTAGCCTTCAGGAACTCAAAATTCAAGAGTTGTCCTATTGTAGGACGACTTTCCGGATTAGGTTGCAGCATAGCAATGACCATATCCGCAGCCGGTTTTCTTAAGTAGCTCGGCACGCGGTACTCGCATTTTTTTATTTTAGAGTAAGTGTCTTTCAATGTTTTTGTTTCGAAAGGCGGCTGACCAACCAACAAAGTATACATAACGCATCCAATTGACCAGATGTCCACTTCAAACGAGTGACCCTTCTTTGTGAGGATCTCTGGTGCAATGTAGTTAGGAGTGCCGCAAAGAGTTTTCTTGCGTTCACCCTCGTACTCAATACGAGTTGCTAGTCCAAAATCTCCAATCTTTACATGCAACATGTCATTTAGAAATAGATTGCCCAACTTTAGATCACGATGAATGATGCGATTGTCGTGCAGATACTTGACACCCTGTATTATCTGGTATATGTAATAGCGGGTTTCAAACTCTGTAATACTTTTACGGCGCTTGTGCAACTCCATCATTGACTACAAAGCAATATGTTGAAAAAAATTCATTTATAACACATGCGCATCTTTTTTCAAGATATGTATCAATTCAGAATACTTACACGTTTCTTGCACAGCTCCAGCACAATGTAGATGTTCTGAACATCTTCAAAATAGCTGTGAAATTTTACAATATTTGGATGGTTTAGACTGCGGTGAATAGTTATTTCCTGAGCCGTCTTCTCCTTCTGATTGTGCTTTATCATAAGCTTCTTGGACACAATCTTGCCGGCAAACACATCGTCGGTCTCCACATCAATTATTTCGTAACATTTAGCAAATCCCCCCTGAAAATTGTATATTTAAATTATTAGAAATGTTTCGAATTCATATGTATGTATCATAGCAGAATATATGAACATATGTACATCCATACATACATTCATTTACTTTGTAGTACGCGCCAAAACAGCCAACTGGTTGCTTGCAGTGTTTGACAACACTAATTTGTGTTCGTAGATTTATACATGTGTGTGTTTGTGACTGCACAAACCTGCACACATACATGCGTGCATACATAACTGCATATCGCAAAAGCAACAGGAACAAAATGTCCAGGGCAGACGATGCAATTGCCTATATGTAGAATAGGCACCGCATGGTTTCCCTCTATTTCTACATATATAAAATCTGTCTGCAGGACACGCTTAGCACTTACCTTACCGAAAAAGCGCATACGCTTATAGGTCTTACGGTGATTGGAGTCAAAAAGACGATCAGGTATATCCGTGCTTTTGTCCTCGGGCTTTGCGGCCATTTTTTTTACTTTTTTCTCTTTTAGGCTGACACGTTTATTTAATTTTTTCTATATCTGCTCCGCCTGCTTGCTTCTTTTATTTTCTCAGTCTTAATTATTTTTGTGCACGGCACGCAAATATTCACCAAAAATATATTAAAATATATAATAACAAATTCACACTAACAATTATCTAAAGCAGGATACCCAGGCCGACACGAATTACAGACACAAAGTGTAGAATGCGCCGAAACAGTTTATTTTATTTGAATGCCAGTTTGAGTAGTTCGTCAGCGTCACTAAATCCCAAACGATAACATGTTTTAAACAGCACTGTATTGCCAGTGCTAGAAAATATTCACAAAGTGCTCGCATAAACGTTAAAATTTAAATAATATGTATACCCAGAATAAAATTATGGTTAATGGACTTTATTCAAATCGAAATTTGTGGGAGCTACATACAGGCATCATTAATTTTAGTTTAACACATCTAATTGTCATTTTTGAACTGTTATACTTAATTTAATAATTGAGCGAAAAATACTATGTATTGCAATATCTGGCATCTCTAGTTAGTGTTCTCACTAAAGCAATAAATTAATAGATCTGGCAACACCGCCCAAAAGAGGTTGCAAATTGCAAGTTGCAACTACTGATATTCGATATAAACAAAAAAAAATAGCTGATTATATTAATTACATATATTTGTCGACAATCTTCATTCAATGATTTTCTTTCGATGATATTAATGTAGCTCAATAACAATATCTGATCCCTAATGAGATGATAAATTAGGTTGATTTACCGTGTCGAGCACCCATTAATTACTAGACTTTTGAAATTGCTTCAAAAACATTCTGGCTAGAGACACTGACCAAAAAACACATAGACTAGACATGTAGAACCACTGACCAAAGAACACATAGACTAGACATGCAGTACAATGTTTTTCAACACCGAAAAATCGAATTGCAGAATCGCGTCTATATTTAAGTACCTGATTTAATTTCAATGATCGTGGGGTTGCCTATCAGAATGAATTTTTTTAAATATAGTACCTGACCAAACCCAGTGCGAAAAAAGGGATGTGTTTTTTTAACCCTTGCACTTGTGTAAAAAGATGAATACGTTAACAAAAAAAATTAAAATCAGGTACAAAATCGTTCACACCATTCTAAGTTGAGATAGGCACACGCCAATATTCATATCCCATGCCAACACACATTCACATACACGCACACACACATGTAAAGTCATACAGGCATACAAATGCTTCTACAAGTGATATCCCATAATCGTAAGCATCGCGACCCCAGCGTAAACACAAGCAAACATATATGTATATGTATGTACATATGTGTGTGCAGCTCACAAGATCTACCAAATGCAAATACGGAACTCTAAAATTGCTACAGGCAGCTAGAGCTTCAAGCACACGCATACATGTAGCAAGGGGTTGTAGTGTGTGTGTGTGCGTGCACGCTCGTCGCGAAAACATTTTTAATATGCGCACCAACGTTTTCATACCCTTCCCTCAAATAATAACGAAAACACAAATATTTTGTATGAGCATGGCAAACGGCTTAAAAAGTTCGGTATACTCTTCACACAGAAGGGAAGACATGGGTTCTTGCTGCGAAGAAATTTCAATTTTTGTGAGCTGCTGCTTGTGCTCACATGCATACATACATATAAATATTTGAGAGAGCAGAGAGCATCGAGAGAGAGAGAGCAGGGAAACATTGAGCATAGATATATCTTCCGTTCAAAAGTCGATCATCTCGGCCGAGCGCATGAAGCGAAATGATTGTGCTGACACATATTTTCGAACCCCGAACCTAAAAGTAAGGAAAATTTCGAATTCGAAATTGTCTGGGGTGCTTAACGCTGAGAAAAAGTGTGCAAAACGCTTTACACTAGTTGTCTCATCTATGTGTTTTCTGGTTAGTGATATGTGGTAATGCTGGGCCAATACAATACAACAATGACGTCACGAATCGGAGTCAAATATTTTTTAGACAACACTTCCAAGTCATTTTATTTTGCACTTACAAATATATTTCCGAGTTTCATACTTACTAATTAGTATTCGTATCAACAACTGATTACAGACATTTCGATTATCAGCATTAAAAAGCAATTGCAATATCCAAATATCGTTAGCAATCGATTTATACAAAATAAAACCAACTAAATACACAGATTCTCATAAAATCTTTATTACTTTGTATATTTATATATATATTACAAATTATTAAAACATTTATATATATAGGTTTTTTTTTACATTAAAAAAGCTAAAAACTTAGCGGAAAAACAGAATATATAACTTATTATATAAATAAATAAACAACAATAAATTATAAAATAAATAAACAAGCTTGTAATTTAAACAGCAACGGGAATTTTGGAAATTATCGAACATGTATTCTGTTTAACTAGACATAAACGTAACGAGAATGAATATATGATGTCAGCCGGCTGCACTAATTTCTTTTTATGCACAAACACACATCTTCTCATGCATTTTCCTGAGTTTCTCATGAGCATAACGTATCTTTTGGTATAAGTCCTTGGAAACTCCGTTTTGTGCTATAGTTGAAAATCGATATGTGCGAAAGTTTTTCTCATGATCCATGTAGGTGATGGCACTCATACGGGGGCATAAAATTATTTTCATATGATCCTTAAAGTTAAGCTAAGCAGGAAACAAAATTAATAAATTTTAAATTTTTCTTTGATTGAATTCGAAAGCTTATCGTTAGTACCTGAACAGAGCCATTGGTTAAATGCATAACCACTGCACAAGTCGTCCGAAACCAGGAATGAAGATGAGGCATTCTAGAAATTTGATCATTTTCATCAGGAACATTATTAGCCCCTGCCTTTTCCAGATGCTCAATCATAAAACGTTTAATATGCGACAGTATTTTCATCTTTTTATCCAGTGACTTGCAGTAATCTGTCGTAGTCATATAGGACTCTTCACCCTCCTTATCAATGAAATGCACGTTTAGTTGATTGGGCAACAAAATGAGTTTTGTGGTGTCATTGAACTCAACTCCGATGCCCTCATCACACAGCTGATAGCCAAAACCGTACTTCTCGCTATAGTCGGTCCACTTTGATATCCAAAATAACGGCTGGGCATCAGGATCGGTATTCTCATCGCCAAGATTGCCTTGCAGTAAGCGCGGCTTTTAAATTGAAGAGGAATCATTTTGATATTTATATCTTTGATATTTAACCTCTTACTACATACCTTATCATTAATAAGCTTCGTCAGCTGTTGATACAAACTCTCAATATCGCTACGATAGTCTTCATTATGACGACAAACCTGAGCCGACGCTGTAATAGTGTCGTCTAAATTATTCTTCAAGAGCGTCGACTCTAAACGACTATCATCTCGCAGACCATTGTATTCCGCCAGCGGCTTACGCTGGGTAGGATCCTCAATAGTATCGTTTATTCCGATACGTGGAGCCATTGTTAGGCAAGAGCTGGGCAAAAAGGCTGGCCGTTGTGTAGCCTTAAGGAACTCAAAATTCAAGAGTTGTCCTATTGTAGGACGACTTTCCGGATTAGGTTGCAGCATAGCAATGACCATATCCGCAGCCGGTTTACTTAAGTAGCTCGGCACGTGGTACTCGCATTTTTTTATTTTAAGGTAAGTGTCTTGCAATGTTTTTGCTTCGAAAGGCCGCTGACCAACCAACAAAGTATACATAACGCATCCAATTGACCAGATGTCCACTTCAAACGAGTGACCCTTCTTTGTGAGGATCTCTGGTGCAATATAGTTAGGAGTGCCGCAAAGAGTTTTCCTGCGTTCACCCTCGTACTCAATACGAGTTGCTAGTCCAAAATCTCCAATCTTTACATGCAACATGTCATTTAGAAATATTTTGCCCAACTTTAGATCACGATGAATGATGCGATTGTCGTGCAGATACTTGACACCCTGTATTATCTGGTATATGTAATAGCGGGTTTCAAACTCTGTAATACTTTTACGGCGCTTGAGCAACTCCATCATTGACTACAAAGCAATATGTTGAAAAAAATTCATTTATAACACATGCGCATCTTTTTTCAAGATATGTATCAATTCAGAATACTTACACGTTTCTTGCACAGGTCCAGCACAATGTAGATGTTGTGAACATCTTCAAAATCGCTGTGAAATTTTAAAATATTTGGATGGTTTAGACTGCGGTGAATATCTATTTCCTGAGCCGTCTTCTCCTTCTGATTGTGCTTTATCATAAGCTTCTTGGACACAATCTTGCCGGCAAACACATCGTCGGTCTCCATATCAATTATTTCGTAACATTTAGCAAATCCACCCTGAAAATTGTATATTTCAATTATTAGAAATGTTTCAAATTCATATGTATGTATCATAGCAGAATATATGAACATATGTATGTACATCCATACATACATTCATTTACTTTGTAGTACGCGCCAAAACAGCCAACTGGTTGTTTGCAGTGTTTGACAACACTAATTTGTGTTCGTAGATTTATACATGTGTGTGTTTGTGACTGCACAAACCTGCACACATACATGCTTGCATACATAACTGCATATCGCAAAAGCAACAGGAACAAAATGTCCAGGGCAGAATAGGCACCGCATGGTTTCCCTCTATTTCTACATACATACATATATAAAATCTGTCTGCGGGACACGCTTAGCACTTACCTTACCGAAAAAGCGCATACGCTTATAGGTCTTACGGTGATTGGAGTCAAAAATCAGATCATGTATATCCAAGCTTTTGTCCTCGGGCTTTGCGGCCATTTTTTTCACTTTTCTCTTTTTTAGGCTGACACGTTTATTTAATTTTTTCTATATCTGCTCCGCCTGCTTGCTTCTTTTATTTTCTGTCTTAATTATTTTTGTGCACGGCACGCAAATATTCACCAAAAATATATTAAAATATATAATAACAAATTCACACTAACAATGATCTAAAGCAAGATACCCAGGCCGACACGAATTACAGACACAAAGTGTAGAACGCGCCGAAACAGTTAATTTTATTTGAATTAGTGCTGGGCGCAACATCCACTGTTAAAGACACAGTTGGTTGCGCAAAGACCAGTCCCGTTACGTTTAATGTTAACTAACAGACCTCTTGTGACGTCACATTTTCAGATTTTGCTATGTTATCCCGGCTAAAGCTTGGCGGGAACTTCAGCAGAGCTCGGCCAAGTGGTCCAAAACAAGCAAAATTAAGTATATATAAGTACATTTCAACAGTAAATACCTTAAAAGTGGGCAACAACTAAATTTATTATCATACAATAAAGAAACTAAGTATAAATTAGAATGAACTGGGAGGCCTTTCGAAAGCAGCAATGATATGGCCAAAATAGCCAAAAAGTCAGCAGCATTGGTTGATGGATATAGTTGACTGAGTTTTCGCCATCAATAAGGTTTATTTATGCCAAACTATCCACATATACAAATATAGTACACGTTGAAGCTGCACCAATAAAGGTGCTGCTCACACCTACTGTCATGTCAGAAACATCCGGTGGAATGAATTAAAATTGGTGTATTAATTACAAAATCAAAAACTGAACATGATTATGAGTATTGAAACCCAAGGAAACATATAATCGGTCTGAATCAGCTCTGAAAAGCTAGGCAGCAGCTAACAACGCTGCGTATTATCTATGGCCATTAGATTCGTAGTATAATAAATGAAATTGGTGAATATTATAATGCGGATTGATGAGTAATGCATAATACTTAGACGTAACTATTTAGTTTTAAAAAGTAAAGCCTTAAATAATATAATTAAAGCCATTCCACGCGAAAGTAAAAGTGGTCAAGGGATTGGGTGATAAATAACTGCCTAGAAAACGACTTAGAATATAAAAATTAGCAAAAACCTTTATATTGTCCGATTCATTAATCTATTTAGAACTTGTGATTAGCTTCTCAGCTCGTTTTATTTAGTCTACTAGTTTTAAAACAAATAACAGTGCCAAAATTGCTTTTTTCATATAAATTTAAACGCGCGCGCACCATTTTCTGAAATAACGACGTCACGCTGTTAAAACAGCTGACCGATTTGCATAACCACTGACCAAACAGTCAGTGGCATAACCTGTTATCACTCAATCGTATTGTATTGCAATATCTGGCATCTCTAGTTAGTGTTCTCACTAAAGCAATAAATTAATAGATCTGGCAACACCGCCCAAAAGAGGTTGCAAGTTGCAACTACTGATATTCGATATAAACAAAAAAAAATAGCTGATTATATTAATTACATATATTTGTCGACAATCTTCATTCAATGATTTTCTTTCGATGATATTAATGTAGTTCAATAACAATATCTGATCCCTAATGCGATGATAAATTAGGTTGATTTACCGTGTCGAGCACCCATTAATTACTAGACTTTTGAAATTGCTTCAAAAACATTCTGGCTAGAGAATAGAATCAATAGTGGCTAACCGATTATATTTGAAATTAACAAACTGTATTTCAATATACATATTTATTGAATTTAATGATCTCCAATAAGATTAGGTCTTGCTTGTTTATCCACTTCCTCAAAAAGTGGGAAGACCCATCACTTTTTAACTACGGATGTATGACTATACCATTTAGAAATACATATGTATGTATGTATGCTTGAATCGTATAATATTTTTGTTGCTTCAATATTGGCATTCTTTCAGTTTTAAGGTGTTCGTTGGTTTCAAAGTTAGCTTGCTGTAAAACTGTTTTCCACTACCAGTTTCAGTAATGCCTTAAAAGTAACACTTTATATAGATGCTTTTTTAAATGTTGTTTACAATTAAATTATTACATTAATTATATATATATATATATATCAATAGTATTTTATAGTTGATTTTTCTTTTTTTTCTGTTGCAAGTTTTACGCAGTCTCAAGTGCCTTGTGTCTCTTTCTTGGTGTTTGTGTGAATCAGAGTTAGCATGTGCAATGGAGGAGGGCTTTGCGTTTTGCATGTAATTGTGTGTGTGTATCCCCGATCGTCTCATAATGGGCACTACAGAATTTCTAAAGTTTAACTACAATTATCCGATCCATGCACTCTCAGCTGGATCCCGAACTTCCAACGACTAGCCCGCGTTGCAAACGCAGCCATTCCACAAATTCATCCAGCATTACGGGCCCTAAAATTGGGAATGATTACTAAAACCTGTATGCTTATAGCGCGTATTAACTGTTACGTACATGCTCCATCAATATCATAGTTTGACAAATCAATACAGATTGTGCGCGAAAACTCGAGTATATTACACCATTGATCCTTATTAATAACCTTGTACTTGGATTGCTCTAGGAATTGCGCAAATTGCGGATATAGTGTCCAATGCTTGCCCAGAAGTAACTGTAGCATCGCCTTAGCCGTCAGGATATCCATGCTTCGCTGATCCGAGTCCTGCATAAGAAGAATTAATTAAATTCGTGTGTGTATATTTATGCTTGCAAGAATATTATTAATAAACATAGAACTTACCTTGGCAAAATCATACGCGTATCGATATATACTTTTGAAGGAGTTGGGATCGTTGAGTATACTGCGCAGATAGTCGAGTTTCACAACCATTTTTGCTGTCGAATCACATTCGAGATCCGTGAGACCTTTTAACCACTCCTGCTGACTGAAGAATCCCATCTGTGTGGCACCCATTTTGTAGGCGAGCACAAGCATCACAATATTCTCGGGCTCAACGCCAATATCTTCACAGAATTTCTCCATACCATCTGGTCCTGTGAATACGAGTGTTTACGTTTTTAGCTTTTTGAGATCACCAACTTTTGGTTTTACTCACCCAGTGTATCAGGCTCATCGGGCGTGGTGTATTCGTGGAACCAGGCGAGGCAGCGTTTCTGGCTAAAGCCGTCTTCTGCTTTGATATGGCGTCTAGCAAAAAACAAAAATGTTATCAATATAATTATCTATGTTATTTGTATTACTAAATGAATTGTAAATATCATACTTAGCCATAAAACATTTAAGCACATATATTTATGCTATTTTATTTATTATTAACTATAATTTACTTGAGCATTCGCTTCGATGTTGACGTATTATTCAATGTTTTAATTTTTTTAGTGTTGCCAACTAAAAATAGCAATAGTAAACTTAATGGGGATGCCAATACAAATAAAGAGGCCGAAACATTTCGTTTCATTTATGTATATAAAATGAAGGCCATTATATATATATACTCGGCATACTGCGAGAAGAACGCTTTGCACTTATTTGTAAATACGTACATATATTATTTTTTTCAGTTTTCTTCGTGTCGTGTCTTCGTGGGATGATCAGGATATAATGGTTTTGTTGAAATGTATGTGACAGAAGGAGGCGTGCCTCGCGAGCTTATCTAAAAGCAACTGAATTCGCTCTAGTTTCGGAAAACAAATAGATTTCAATTTAAGCGTATGTATACTAACCAAAATTAACAAAAGCTTCTCCTGTAAAATTAAATTTTTCGACATACGATCATTTCGCGGTAATGCGACGATGTACTTTATAGAATTTCGATTTCTGTTATAATTTACCCCCCATGCCCATATCCACCCCCTCACCTATATATTTGTAAAAGGCGTATTTGAAGTATTAGAAACTTGTGCTTTAGCAAATTTCCCACCCACAAGAAAAATTATTAAACAATCAAGTTACCGTAGTAGGCCCACACTGCAGCCCAAGCGTGTTTATGCGTGCAAGTTTATCTGACTTGTTTATCGCAGTTTTCGTTAAATTATGGGCAAACACGTGAAATTAGTGAAGTCATCAAAATTAAAGTGGTTACAAAGAACAATGCAGAGCTTTCTGTAGAATACCTTATCAGCTTATAAAATGAACCTTTGTAAATAACTTAATTCCAAATTAATAAAAAATATAAAAATAATTCAGTTCAAAAGAAGTCCAGATCGGGAAGACGATTTAAAAAAGCCTATAGAAAATTGCATAATATTGACATTTAAACATTTAAGGATTTCGACAAAAGAAGCGTCGATTGAACTCAATAATCACAAAATACAACAATTAATATCACTATAAAATAAACTAAAAAGCACATATCAAGTTTTTCTCCAAATATCAGTAACTACTTACCGATTAAAAACCTTATCGTAAATAAGTTATTGAATTTTATATCCTCCACCTTTAATGCTAGAGCCTCCAAATTTTAAATGTAATAATGTGTATTTTATATACTTCCGATTTTCGTTATAATTTACACGCCAATACCACCCCCTCACCCATATATTTGTAAAAGGCGTATTTCATATAGTAAAGACTTGTGCTTTAGCAAATACATGGATTTTAATAATATAATCACAATCTAAACAAGTAAGAAGACTCTAGTCGAGACTGCTCGACTAGGAGATACCCTGAACCCTGCAAGGTGATATTCCAATCATTCTGCAGTTCTTTTATGCACACATACATACACATGCGTATGTCCGTGCTCTGCTAACTGCGCAGTAAGCAGCGACTGCGCTTGGGCTGCGCTGCAGTGTGGGCAATATTATGAGAATTTATTTGTTGAATAATTTCGTTTGTAGACGTACGATCTTAATGAAACTTTCAGAACATAATCATAATATGTAAATGTATGTACATTTCAAAGGTCAAGTCTCTAGTACTTGAAATACGTATTTTACAAATTTGGGGCGAAGGGGGCGTGGTATCCAAAATCTTTAAATAACAAAATGTGTGTATCTATCTAATGCATATACACAGTAAATCGTTCATAAATTTTTATACCCTGAACCCACTGAAAATGGGAAGTCAGGGTATAACGGTTTTGTGAAAAGTATGTAACAGGAAAAAGGAATCATCGTATATATCATATATATTCTTGATCAGGGCGACGAGCTGGTTCGATATAGCCCTGTCCGTCTGAAATTTTGCATGTATAACATTAGATATATTTTTTATCGAGGATAATCGATAAATTGATATTGTTTTTTGAGACTAATTTAAACACTATTATACCTTAAGACTTCAGATTTACTGTGTATATACACTTGGTGAATAGGCACATTTTGTAATTTACAGATTTTGAATAACACGCCCCCTTCACCACCGATCCGTAAAAAACGAACGCTTATGCTTATGACTCATAAGTTATGAGTGAGTGTGGATGCATGTGTTTGTACATACATATGTATCTCCTAGTCGAGCAGTCTCAAGAGGAGCACTCTTATTTGTTCATTTTTTTTGTTATTGGAGTTCCGGAGTCGGCGCGCTGTGAACTGATAGCGAGAGTTGAATAAAATGCATGTCAAAATATGGCAGCTGAGGCCTCGTGAAATAGGCGCCGAGCCGAATGCGGTTGGATACGAATTCAAGGCGTAGTTGTGCGCACGACTGCAAGCGAGACACACGTCGTTTCTATCGAATCAAGACATCGTACGTAATAATACCCCAAAAAGGTATTAGTTAATAAATAGAAGAAAAATGCTGCAATTTCGTAAAAATAACCGTGCTTTTAAGTGTATCAATGGATATGTATTCAACATTATCTGTTGCATACTATTCGCGTTACTTGGTGAGTTGTTAAAACACCCCGCTGCTCAAGGGAAGACATTGGGGTGGGGAAAAATCAATAGTACGGAGGACACAGCACAGTGCTGACACAATGACTTACAGGGAAAAAATAGCAAGTTACAGTTAAATTCATATTCTTTCACAGCGAACAGTGCTCAAGGCCTTCAGTTGAGCGCCTTTACGACGAAAACGCCAAGGGTTTCAAAATACACTACTAAATCGCCATCGGTAAGGGATGAGCATGCTCACCCATTTCGAGTTGTTTTCAAGTGTCATTTACTATTGCAGGCATCTTCGATGAATCATGATGCCACTACTTCGATTTATCGCTTAAATGCTACTAATGGCATCACCTGCATTCTGATGCAAGTAGATGGTTTAATAAGTATCCGATATCGGAATAAGTTGAATGAGGATGTGGAGGCCGACCTATATATGCCGGATAATCCAGTCTTGAGCGGCGAGTGTGACAATACGAATTTGGAAATATTGACCATGGACTTCAAAGGCTTTTCTCTGTCCATGACTTTCAAAAAGGTAAAGGGCTAAGCGCTTGCTATTGGGCTCAAAATGTCAGAGGTTAACTAAAATTAATTTTTACTATACACACAAATGCATAGTCGTCAGGCGGCGAAGGCTGGTACATCAACCTTTTTGAGCTAACATACTCCTCATCGAATCCATTATTCGAACATCCCGACCGTCCCAATTTGAATGTGAAACTGACCTCTCCAGCACAAACACCCATGTATTTTCCAACGCCTGTGGGCAAGTCCTACCTTTGTGACAAGGAACAAACTGTGATTTTGTATGCACCCCACGATTCCGGCGACCAGTCTGGTCACATTGCGCGTCTTTACTTGCGCGACATGCATATGCAAAGCTTTATGTTCAAGGAGAGCGGCAAGTGGGGACCATCCTTTCACTGTAGTGCCACTGGATCCTATCGCGATGAGACGGCACCTTTAGCCGTAGGCACAGCACTGGCCATTGCGGTTTTATTGACTATTTCGGGCTACGGTGGTTGGCGGTGAGTACTACTACTACTATTGACTAACTAAGCTTATTGCAATACGAAAAGTATCAAATACTTGACTATTCATAGATAAAGTAGCCCTTACTGCTAATTTACCAACTTAAAATTCAATATTTATAATAGTTATATTAAATCTATATTTTTCAGCTACTTCAAAGTCAAGAAGGTTCAGTACGGATCGATGGAGTAAACTACAATTAATTTATTTAATTGCTTTCGAATCATATCTTTCTAATGTTATTTGTTGTAGTCAGTATTAAAGTATCCAACTATATATTATCATGTTCTTAAACCTAATCGAAATTGTGAGTCCTCGGAACCACAAACATAACTGTTACGAAATTATATATTATATATTCGATAAAAATAAATGCAAATGTCTTCCATATAGCTAATATTATGTGAAATGTTAATTATTATATATATTATAATATAATTACACTAATGTGCATTTTTAAATATATGCGAATATATATTTACACAACTAACCAAAATATTCTCTATGGCATAATAATTTTTAAATATGTAAAATCCAAACTCTGTTTATTACACATGCAAAATTCAAACAAGGAAACTGAAACAAATAGACTTCCTATATACCAGATCACGACATAGAAAAGTGTGCCAATCTACAAAAGTAAAAAAATTAATGAGTTTCATCAAGTTACAAAGTTTTGGATTTAACCTATTTAATTTTTTAGCATACCGGCTGGCATAATACAAAATAAATTATTCTATATGTTTGCACATTAAATTGAATAAAGAATTGCACCACTAAAATAAAGAAATACGATCTTTAGATATAAATATTTAATTTTGTTTATAAAAATATTTAACATTAATAATTCATTTATACACACTTGTTTTAATTAAATGGATAGAATCATTAAAAAATACAATAAAATAAATAAATTAATTTGAATTAATATACATAAACAACTTTCATTATATGAAGGATGTATTGCAAAGTTAAGCTACTTAACAATTCCATATGTCGATTCTTGACATCGGATAAGCGAATTCATAAAGACATAAACAAATAAACAATTAAAACAACAAAGAGGGACCTGACCGCCAACTAAGATTTATTTATAAAAATATATGATAAAAAAGAAAAGAAAGGGTGCAAAGCGTTTCATTTTGCAGTATATTTCCCAATCACCAATAACTGGATGTTTTATCTGCTATCTGCTCAATTTTCAGTTATCAGATAGTTTTCTTAATCTTATATACCTCGTATATATAAGTAACAATCGACTTATAGTCAAGTTTGGTTATTTAATATGATTTCATCTTAGAGAAAATGGTTATATGCCTAATAAAAAGGATTCTTTATTATTCCCCATTTGTTTTCCACATTTGCTCTAAAAAATACCAGGGAAGGTAAAAACTGTGGTAAATTTATACTCCTTTATCAGACAAGAAAAGTGAAGATACTAAATACCACTTTTAAGACATTTCGAATATAGTATTAGCTCCTGTATATAATTTGTATATACGTACGTGTACGTATTTCGTCCCGACGTAGATATTAGAGAAACTAACCAATATTTATTATTTTTGTTAGAGTATTATGTTCGGACAAACTTTTGCTTATTATTAAATTTTAGTTTTATTAGTTATTAGGCTTCAAATAAAACTATTATGAATTTGAAGACAAATCATTTTTTTATCTAGAAGTATAACGAGTTAGGAAATTTAATTTTCCAATAACTTCTTGGCATAAGCACTCGTTGTTCAAACTACATTAGAAATGAGCTTGAGTTTTTCGGTTTAAGCAGTCCTATTATCATTGAATCATTTCGTAAATTATGACGACTCACCTGCTGCTTTGTTGTGTCGCAATAGTTGTGTAGCTGGTGCGTGCTCTTTTTGATTGGCCATCCATATTGTCACCGATTTCTGGAGCTCTACGTTTACCTCGTGGCATGACTTGTGTGATCAAATTACAAAAATTTACCTGTTTTACCAAAAGTAAATACGGCAAAATTTCGATTTGGCTTATATACCTATATATGTAGATTTGCTATACGAATTTGTTGCTGTGGATCAAGGATAATTAAACAAAGTTAAAATGCAATAATTGTTTAATATATAAGAATGTATACTTACCACTGTCCCTCAGCGCAAGGCAGTTATTGTAACATTATATTACGGCAACATTGACATACATACATATGTAGCTACAATATATAAAACAAAATTAGAAAACAGCAACGATTTATTTATTTATAAAATTTCGTATGTTTGATTTTGCAGAGACAACTATTTCCAGTAAATTTGTATTTATGCCTGCCTTATCAAGTCAGCAATAAAGGTGTGTCCTGAATTAAAATTGAGCAAAAAATCCGGCACCCGGCAAAAAAAAAAAAGTCGTAAACTACGAAGAAATTTCCACAGCTGAGAATTCGCACGGAGTGTACAGGACACAAAATATATTATGTATATATATGTATGTACACATATAGATTATAGTAGTAGTAAATAATATGCATGTTTGAGTTAATAAACACAATATAATACATATAATGTTTATTTTGTCGATTTGTCGATTTTTATGTGGTCTGCACTAAAAATAAGTGCATGCAAATGTAAATTTTCAGCATATCTTGTTCATATTGAAAACACCGGCGGCACATTGGATGAGAACTTGGTATGCACTTGGTATCGGTATCGTGGTTGTTTTCGCCATCTCAACCACACACTGTAGCAGCTGATACGCCAGCAGCAGACGGCTGCCTGCGCGTGCTTCTCTTTTTACGACGTCAAATGCAAAACTAGATTGACTCTGATGTTTTTTAGTGTGTTTCATTGATTTTTACTGTATATACAATATTAAGCACTTCGTTTAAATAAAATGTGATAAAAAATTTAATATTTACCACTTATATGTTGATACAATTTATAAATTTACACGACAGGTCTTGGCATCAATGATATCGATATTTTGATACCGATGCGGCGATGTTTTCGGTCTTTTTTGTAGTTATTTCCGCATATCATCGAATCGTTGTTTTTAATGCAGCCCTAAAGTATTATATTTGCTTCTATCGATGTATAGAATACCGTGAAATTATTATTTTAAGTTAAGAAAAATAAAAAAAAATAAAGCGTAATCAAATAGGAAGAAAATATAGAAAATTGAGAATTTATACAGATATGTGTTAGCTATTATTATTTAGACAAGTAACAAAGCTCTAGTCGAGACTGCTCGACTACGAGATCCCTTGAACCCTTCGAGCAACTGCTATTTCAATAATTATTCGCGTCTTTCTACTTACACAAGAAAATCACACACAAAGATAAACATTATATGTATGCACTTATAAACACGCATGGACTGCAGCGTGCGCTTATTATGAGAACTTAATTGTTTAATAACGTTTCTTTTGGATGGACTATCTTCAGATCGAGATTATAACAATTAAATGCTTGCGTTTGCAAAATTACAAAGCTATAGTATTTGAAATACGTTTTTTACAATTTTTTTGGTGAGGGGAAGGATATAAGGGTGGAGGGTGAATTAGAAGAATAATCGTAATTCTATATGAGTCGACATTCAAAATTTGGAGACTCTAGCTTTAAAGATGTAGGAGATATAATTTTGTAACTGATTTTCGATAAAAAATAACGGGATGAGGTATCGATTTTTTGTGATCAATATGCGCGATATGCGCGCATGTATACGGACATTTAAAAATAAAAATTCAAGTCTCTACCTCTTATATATTCTGAGATCGACACGTTCATACATACGTAAATCGTCTCAGCTCGTCGCCCTGATCAAGAATATATATACTTTGTGGGGCCTGCCACGCCTCCTTCTGCCTGTTACATACAATTCGACAAAACAATTATACCCTGATTTAACCTTTTTCAACGGATTCAGGATATATAACAACATTTTATATATACATATTATATTAGTAAATATAGGATAATAAATAAAATAAAAGAAAGGAACAGAGTATTAATGAATCACAACCGAAATGAATATGAAAGATGAAGAGAAGAAAAACAATAAATAATTAATGAAACAAGTAAGATCGCTACAATCGGCTACTACCGACTCTACGATACTCATTCTCGATCCAAAAACAGTAAAGCAGAAGCAGACCTTTGAAATTTTTAACGTAAACTGGCAGGCTTTAAAACTGGCAACAGAGTCAAAAATAATATTTAAACATTAATATGCGCACTTTTTCCGAAAATATGACGTCACAAGTTAATATACCTCAGCACAGTGTTGCTTTATCGTGCATAGCTTATCGCACTCTTACATGATTGCAATATACGATGAATACAATCACTGACCACACAACAGTCTGTACATACATATGTATGTAATCCATAGGTGGAAAAAACTCATCTCAAATATTATTTTAATTAATAAAACATAATGCATTCTCTTTCAGCCAATGTAAATCATATTCTGATGCAAAACTGAACACATATGTATATATCTAAATCTAGAAAGACCTATACAAAAAATATTCCAAAATATTTATCATAATAATCTATCATTTCGGCAATTCGAGAGAAAAATCTATTTATAATTGAACTTGAATCCGTGCACAAATTTAAGTATTTAGCATCGACTATTTACACATTTCGTTGAAGCTTACAATTATCCCTAATATTCCTCGATTGTAATTATATTAAATGCTAAGCTTAATGTATTTAGTAATAAAGTCAAGACGAATAATTTTAAAGCCAGTACAAAATCTGTGTTGGTATTAAAATCTCTGTTAAACTGTACAGGAGGCACAAATGGCATTGATCGAAGATACACGTGTATTAACCATTAAGAAAATGTTCCAAGGCATCTGACGTCTCAAAGTCCTTCTCTTCAAGAACAACGTCTTCTAAACACAATTTCGTTGCTTTCGATTCTATCTCTAAAAAGAAAAGACAAAATATGAAAATATACATATGTATGTATGTGTACATGTTTTCCGTTTTCAAATTCATAAAAACATCGAAAGAAAAAAAGATATACTTGGAAGCTGTCCGCTTTGTTTGTACTCTTCTAGATCCCCGCGAAATGCATCGTCGAAAACAGCTTGGCGTTCCTTTTGAAGCTGCTTCAAATGTTGATCATGTGCTTGAATCTTTTGCTGATGCTGATCAGCAATCTTCTGTCTGTACTGCTCCAGCTCATTCAGTTTATTTTGCTTGTGTTTGGATAGCTGAAATTGATGTGCAAGAATGAATTCCTGTAGCTCGCATTCCTCGCATAGATTCTCCAACTTTTCAAGCTCTTGCTCCAACTCTAGGCCCAATTTCTCTAAAGATCCAATTACTTCTGTACACTCCTCTAATTTGACCACTAATGCAGGTAGAGCTGAGAGACAACTATTTAGTTCATTTATCGTTGTACGTTTCTCGTTAGCACTCCGCAACACGGTCGTAATTTGAAAAGCTACAGTTTCTGCATTTTCAGCATTCTGCTCGTTGGCTTCGTGGATTTGCTGCCAGCTGTCCTCATATTTTGATAGTAAATTGCAGCCCGCAGCCACGTTGAGCTGTGTGGGTACACCGTCTGATAAATAGACGCTGCTGCGACTGGAGAAAAGGCTTCCGCTCAAGCTCAAGTGCGACGAATCGAGGCCAGTTGCGTTTGGGGTTGTCGTCTCACTTGTCCGACTGTTGCTGGTGCTGCCCCCGACACGTTGGCGATACTGCTCCTGTAGACTCTCTGAAATAACAATGCCCTCCTGGATTGCATTGCTTATTTTCTTCTTTAAGGTACCAAGCATTATATAAGCCAAGTATTAGTATTTTTAAAAGCAATTCAGCGTTATTTAGCGCTATTAGTATAGAACTGTGCTGTGGTGTTTAAACACAAAATCAGCTGGTCGAAAAGTGACAAGAGAGACAAGTCATTTGACAGATCGTACGTGAGACCAAAGGCAGATACATATACATATGTATATGTATGTACATATACATATATAGTGAGCGAAGAGAAATATAATACATACATATGTTCCCGTAATACTCTACAAATAACTACCACCACTTTTTTATTTACTTTGACACTACTTCCTTCTATGCAAATAATAATACCAAAAACTAAAAAACTAAATTCTTTATTAAGATGTGATGCCGAATATGGACGATATTTACATATATACAGACTTTTATAAAAATATTTTTCTAATTTTTTATTATAAATAGTTATCATCTATTCTTCAGTCAAATCCACTGTAAGAGCAATATCGGCGGTATATTGTAACTCTAACGACTGCGTTAACTCCACAGATGGCTTTCTGTGTTCTTCTTTTGTCTGCTCTACATTATTCTCAATTATTTCTATATCACTTTCGCTATCGACGATAGTTAGATTTATGCAGCTGGAATTTTCAGATTCACCTTCGCCATCAAAGTGTTTACATTCGTCTGATTGTTCATCTTGGGAACTCACATCGATCGTTAGAATTGCTGGAATTTCATCACTTGAAGATGCTATAGATAGTTCATCTAACTGGATATCCTGTTTGAGCGTTTCATCATCCGACATTAGCTCCCTAACAATGTCAATCGACGGCGAGGCGAATGGAAGTGGCCTATTGGCGGGTGTAGGATATAGCGGTCGACTGTAAGACATAGCCACTGCTAGAGCCAAATTGTTAGAATAGATAGCGTCGGATGCAGGATTTGATAATTTGGGTGATGGGACTGCTATTTCACTGCTAGTGCTTCTCCTGTGACGTCTTCGCTTAGATTTCTTCTTGGTTTTCTTGTGTTTCTTTTTGTGACCTCGGCTACGAGAGAGGTATTCTGTAGACGAGCTGCTACTGCTACTGCGTCTTTGCTGGAGATTGTTGCTGGGGCGACTTTTACGTTGCCTGTTTCCATCGAGTTCTTCCCTGATGCATCGGCTATAAAAAACATTTCCTTTGCGCCTTTCGTATCTGTAATCTAATTCCTGAAGTTTTTGTTGACAGTTCGCCCGAGTGCGCTCTATTGTCCGTTTGTTATGTCGTATTGCACTGCTTATTGTTCGACCTAGAAACTTTTTGTTTGGTTTACCCAACGGATTTATTTTGCGCTCTTGTGGCACACGACATTCATTGGAATCTTGACGTGGCAATCCGCACATAAGCTCTGCAATTGCTAGACTAAAAAAAATTAGGAAACATCTTAAGTGACGGACAATAAAAATATTTTACTTTGTAAGTTCTGAGTCGTCCATACTCCATATACTATTACTTTATACAGAACAGATGTGATTTCCTAAAGTAAGCAATAACGTTATAAGTTTTCAATCCATGGTCACCCAAATATTTTACATTTGCCCTAATGTTAATAGCAGTTTAATGTTGATATTCCCCGGTAAAGAAGTGAAATTATTGACCACTTTTGTGCACTTGGTATTAGAATTTGTTATTACATAATTTCATTTGAGTGCTTTTGTTGACTTGCTGGGTCCGTGCTAAAGTAGCGTGCTCAAGTTATGCTTCTTTTGAGCTAACAGTCATGAAACTGAAAGTGTGACGTCATAACGAACTGTTAACTTACATTAAAGGAAACGGAGCTCATGTTTGCTAACCTAAGTCTTAACAGTGCGAATATACATATGTACATACATATGTACGTTTCGATAGAAAGTGAAAAAACATAAATGTATACATATATACATAAATATATATATATATATATATATATATATATATATATATATATATATATATATATATATATTTATGTATATATGTATACATTTATGTTTTTTCACTTTCTATCGAAACGTACATATGTATGTATGTATATTCGCACTGTTAAGACTTAGGTTAGCAAATATATATATATATATGTATGTATGTATATATATGTATGTATCTATGTATATATGTATGTATGTAGCTTAATCAGCACAACCATACTACTTAGATTAATTTTAAGAATCATTTTTAAAATGTTAATTTTAAGAGAATTTTATATTTATTTATATTTAATTTATATTATTTAATATTTAATATTTAATGTATGTACGTTTGTCAATATCACAATTTTATCACATTTAGTTGATCATGTTTTATAACTATTGCCGATTTCCCATTACATTTTTCATCCATTTCACATATTTGCTGACACGCGTATATATGCCTGGAAGGCCTGGGCGGGCACAGCCAATGCCCGTAGACACAACGCCCAGTAAATAATGCTCCTTTGACATTAGTGGGCCACCAGAGTCAGCCTGAGAAGTGTGCAACATAACATAACATTTTGTGATCCACTCTTAAGTCGCATACTCACCCAACATGAGTCAATTTGTCCATTCTCATATCCTGCGCACATCTGAGTGTCGGTGATGCTGTTTGATTTTCCTTGCGATCGATATGAATGTTCGCAGACCTCATTGTTCCATATTTTAACTCTTGCCTTGCGCAAGACATCGGCACGTTCACCATCTGCCTGGTTCTCTTGTGTCCATCCCCAGCCGGATACTGTGCCGTATTCCGGCACCAAGCTAAGATCCTCCTCCTCTGAACTAACACAGCTGGGCTGAATATGTGCCGAAAAGCCCATGGGTTGTACGAGTTCTAGCAGGGCTAATTTTGCAAATGTGGATTGATTCACTCCTTCTATTGACATAACTAAACGAATATTTACCGATATCATGTTGCACATTGTTACAATCATATTTGGGATGTGGTACAATGCGCTTAAACTCTACTCGGGAGCCCTGGGGCCCATCGCTGACAGCATTCAGATAATCTCGAATACTATGGGCACCTACAACGCCTTGAATCTGCGCGGGTTTCATGAACTTCTGCAGACCATTGCAAATACAATGACCAGCGGTAAGTATCCAGCGCTCATGTATAATGGTGCCCCCACAAAAGTGGCCACCACGGCGCATTAGACTAACCATAAACGGCATTTCGTTGCGTTCCGCTTCGCTGCCGCCAACGATCTTAGGATTGCGGGCTGTGCAAGGCAGTGCTGTAACTATTGATAAGAAATAATCCTTACTTTAATATTTGCTAGTATTGTTGATATTATTGCTAATATTGTATTTATATTGATGTATTTCAAAACCTGTTCCGTTTCATTGAAGTATTGATTGATGCAGGGCAAAACCGTTTACTATTTAAATTTAAATTAAAAATGTAAACTATTACATTTATTTAAATTATATGATGGCGAATAATAAAAAATAAATAATCCACTTACAAGTGATTTGAGCCTGCGCATAATTTACAATTTGTATGAGTACAAGGAATTGCGCAAATTTCCACATATCGCCACTATTCAAAAACTGACCGTTACACATATGCTGGTGCAAACCTAGTCAGCGAACTGCCACAAATATTCTGTGCGCAAATAAATTTATATAGGTCGACAGGCCGACTGAGCCAGTGACTTACTTGCTGCTGTTCTATGCGGATTAGTACTCATTTGACGAGTTTTTTTTTTTTTTTTTTTTTTTGTTGCTTTTATTTTTGATAACGAACGGAAGTTTCAACACCTGTTGCCGAGCTTCGTGTTTGCTGAGACCGACGCAGCGCAAAGCGACGCTGATGTTGACGTTGACTTCGACTGCAGCTCGGTGTCACCCAGCATGTGCAGCACGTATTAGCACTTCATATGCGTTACCTGTCTATTTCTTTCTCCCTCTCTCTCTCTATCTCACACTCTCTCTCTCTCTCTCTCTCTCTCTCTCTTTCTCTGTATGTTTCGTGTGCACCCACAACATTTTGGGTGCTGCTGAATACAACGAAACGTAAAACGTAAACAAAAGCCAACATCGAATTTGTTTCTGAGTTCGTGTTGCCTTTTTTATGACCCAGTGAAGTTCATGACATTGAAAAGTTAACAAATAGTTGAGGTAATATGAGTAAGTGTATTTTACTTCAGCCTTACTAAATGTATATGTATGTAAAGTAATATTATATTGAATGGGATATTTTCCATTATCCTTATTTATTATCTATAATTATATCGATATGGTCGACGAAGGGACCTGATCTACCCATATTGGTATGTCTGTCCGTCGTTCTCGCAATCTATTACAACTTGAAAAGGTAAAATTTGTATAAGACATCTTGTATGTATGATGGAGGTCATATAAAATTTTTTATTACAAATTCGTTAATAGTAAGCTTCCAAATACAGACGAAGGGAGTACCCTTTCGGGAATACAAACTAAGAGGTGAATATATTGTACTATACAACTTTTGTAATTTACCACGTATTTAAATAAGCTATATTATGGGATTCGATTGAACTTTCGAGTATGGAAGCAAGTGTCAAATCAAATAATGAATTCTGCCCGACGTTATATGCTCTTCATAACTAGAGAGCAAGTAAAATAAAAACGAATGTTAATAATGAATGTTTCCACAATATCGTTAATTAATCTATAAACTGCAATTGAAACTAAGGGCGTAAAATGATATTTCCATGCTACCAGCATGGTGCTGGTAGCTGTAAACGATAGTAAATAAGGCAATATCATTGTAAAACTCTAATGTAAATTATGACTTTGACATTAACATTGCCCTTAAGAAAACTGGCGCGTACAATGTCGGAGAGGTTTTCAGAAATGCAGGTGGCTTGCATTGGGTATACAATCAGGAATTGAATTTAAATTCCAAAATAAACGGTAATATTAATAACAATAACACAAACCGTGAATTAATATTGGTTAGGGAATAGATATGAAACATGTTATTTTTATGTAGAGAATTGGTTCAAATGAAATCGAGTTTGATACCCAGAAATATTTCGCACATCCAAAACAATAATTCCAGGTTCAATGATCGGGGACACTATTTGGTATCGTTGTCTCGTCATATGCTAATTCATAAGAATCGGTCTGTTGACAGCCTAACCAAAATAAATAAATAATACATAACAACGATATAGAGACCTGAGTAGTTCCCTAAAAAACTGGTTAGGTGCATTGACATCCATCAGCCGACAACATTTATATTTATTAGCTTAGACGTATTCAATGTGAAGGTCGTTTCTCAATTTTTTTTTTATTTTTTTTATTTTTTATTTGTTTTTAGTAAAAAGTTCAATGACTGATTTTTTCGGTAACTTATTCCAATGGAGGAAGTATTTTAAAGTATTTTTCTGATGCGGTTAGATTGTGGAACGTGATAATTAAAGCACAAATCAATTAGGAAATTTCTTCTGGATCGAGCTCATATATTCAGCATGGAGGAGCTGGTAAAACATAAGTTTAATATTAATATTGACTTCCATAAAAAATACTTTTAGACATAGGAGTCAGGAAGGATTTTGGATTTGCCTAAGGTCATTCATAGAGCAGCCGATTTATTTATAAGCTTTGAGTATCTAATTGTTAAACTTAACTATGATGGTTTAGTCACGTATTGATTTCAATTCATCTGAGCCTGGATTTTTATACCCTTAAATCTAGTGCGTTTATTGCGTCTGTTGCTGAGTTTATAAGGCTCAGCATTGGTCAATTACACATTCTTATTCATATCTTATGAGTCTGTAAGACTTAGCTATTGCTGAGATTGTAATGCTCTGGGGCTGCAAGAATTTGCTTTCATCTGTCTATTTATAAAGTCCGCACATGTGATCCTAATTTTTTCCGATAGCACTACCTGTTAGACGTTGATTGCTTAGGAGGCATATAGAATACGATCTTCGTATATTCTTATGTTCATGCCTGAACAGGGGGGAGTACACGATATACATATGTACATATATGTACATATTTATTATTCGAGGCGAAATGGTCAGACAGATAGACACGGCAATAAACTAATATATTCTTTACGCTTGGTAAATAGGTATGAAAGCAAGTAAGAAGGCCCTAGTCGAGTCTGCCCGACTAGAAGATATCCTGAACGCTCCAAGCTAATATTCTAATCATTTTGCACTTCGTTGCATGAAAATTCGATGTCTTTCTTATATGAAAGAGCCTCCGCTTAGTACGTCTCTGCTTTGAACGACAATCCGCTTATATTTTTATACCCTGAACCCATTGAAAATGGGAAATCAGGGTATAATGGTTTTGTGAAAAAGTATTTAACAGGCAGAAGGAATCATCGCAGACCCCATAAAGTATATATATTCTTGATCAGG
Source organism: Drosophila aldrichi (assembly GCA_035045965.1). Classification (NCBI taxonomy): domain Eukaryota; kingdom Metazoa; phylum Arthropoda; class Insecta; order Diptera; family Drosophilidae; genus Drosophila; species Drosophila aldrichi. Next base: position 644,254 of record JAWNOM010000341.1, on the reverse strand, counting down.
GCGATGAGCTGAGTCGATATAGCCCTGTCCGTCTGTCCGTCCGTCCGTCTGTCCGTCCGTCCGTCCGTCCGTCCGTCTGTATGAGTGCGTCGATCTCAGAAGTTATAAGAGCTAGAGAGCTAAAATTTTGCATGTAGACTCTTGTATACCATACGCAGTACGAGTTTATCATATTTTTTTCGATAAATCATTCGATATCTTTTTTATCGAGGATAATCGATAAATTTATCTTGTTTTTTCAGCCTAATTTCAACCCTTTTGGACATAGAGTCTTCAGATTTGTTGGGTATATAGACATTTGATGGATACACACATTTTATCATTTACAGATTTTGGATACCACGCCCCCTTCGCCCCCAATCCGTAAAAAACGTATTTCAAATACTAGAGACTTGTGCTTTGGAATGTACACACATTTACACAATATGATTACGTTCTGAAAGTTTCATTAAGATCTTACGTCTACAAAAGAAATTATTAAATAAATAAATTCTCATAATATTGCCCACACTGCAGCGCAGCCCAAGCGCAGTCTTTGCTTACTGCGCAGTTAGCAGAGCGCGGGCTTATGCGTGGGGTTGGATGCAAGTGTATGTATGTGTGCATTAAAGAACTGCAGAGTGATTAGAATGTCAGCTTGGAGGGTTCAGGGTATCTCCTAGTCGAGCAGTCTCGACTAGAGCCTTCTTACTTGTTGAGTCATTCGACGGTTATTACGACGTGCCGAAAAAAATCGCGCAGTAACGACAAACAATTTAAGCCTAAAAAGACGTTGTTATAAATGTACACCTATATATGTATTAATCAGTGGTCAGTACCCTTACTTGACTGCGTAGCAGCGACACAACTGCTGCTAAACCAGAGAGAGAGAGAGAGCGAGACAAAGTGCAATGCCGTCGTTAGACAAATGTTTCTATACAATGTTATTTTAATAAATTTATAACAATTTCTTGTTTTTATTCAAAAATTAATCATACATAGGGATAATTGTTTAACTGTTGTGGAGGTACCAACAAATGAGTTACAACGAAATATATAAATGGGATACATTAATGTTTTGTAAATAAATTTTTATGTGCGGAAAAATATATTAAACCTTTTTTAAACTGTGGTAATTTAAGTCTTTAGCCTTCACAGTTTCTGGGCACAACGTGAGATTATTGTTCACTTGTATTAATAATACTAACGGATCAATCGAATATAAATATTTTGCCAATTCGACCAGGACCCGCGTTTGCTATATAAAACAAATAAGAAAACTCTAGTCGAGAATGCTCGACTACGAGATCACGAAGGAACTGATGATTCAGTAATTCTTCGCGTCTCGGCTCGACTACAGCTCACTTACTTGTTTAAACTGACTTCCAATAATGTTTTAATCGATAAAAAAGTAAGAATACATACATACATTTCATGGATACAAAGTATACACACATTTGAGCATTGTGATACGTTCTGAAAGCTTCATGAGAAATTTTCAACAAATAAATTCTCATACTATTGCCAGCACCGCAGCCCAAGCGCAGGCGCTGCTAACTGCTCAGTTAGCATAGCGTGTGCTTATGCGTGCATGTGGAAGCATGTATGTATATGTATGCGTGTATGTGTTTTTGTATGTGTGTTCGGAATGATTAGAATATCAGCTGAAAGGGTCTAGGGTATCACCTAGTCGGTTCCAAATCAAAATATTCCATTCAAATTTACAAAATGATTATTTTACTAGAGTATTTTTAGTTTCGTTAGCAATGATTCTGTGGGATCCTCAATTATTGTCTTCCAGGACACACATTGAGAAGCAGTTTCTAATCTGAATTTGTATATGAACAGTAGCTGTTCGGTTTCTCTTACACATTTTCCCTCTATGTGTAGCTTTTATATAAATGGTCACGTTTTAGTGGGATTTTTCATCTTCGGCCCATAATGAATGAATGAATTTATTTCCACACAAAATGACCGAACGAAATTCCAATGCATAATGAGACGAAGTACATTAAGATTACCAAAGTGTACCCAAAATTTGTAGCATGCTTTTAGGTAGTGTGTATAAAATGGCTACAAATGAAGCAAACCCATTTTGTTCACTTATTTAATAAATAAATTTATGTCTTATATATACACTAACCTTTGTTAATACATTTTCATGTTATTTAAAAGGTATTTTTAACAATTATTTAACACCAAATTATCGTACCTCAACTTTACTTAGCGACTGTATGTATAAAAGAACCCCATAATGATTTAACAAGAGTGATACGAATTGTTCAGGCACATTTGGAGTGAGATAAGACTAAATCAAATAATTATTTCCTGAAATTTACGTATGTCTATAGTGCGTATTTCCTTCGTAGCTAAATGAAAAATATTTGAAATAATAATTACTTGAATATTTTGGATTTCTTAAATTTCAACTACATATTTTCATGTTATAAATAAATGACGAATAATATGGGATTCGTACGAAATTTTTAAAGAAATTTTTATTTTATTTCTATGGTATTTTTAATGTGGTTTTTATAATAAAAACTAACCACTTACCTCAATTATAGTTAATTTTTTGTTTTTAGTGTTTAATAAATGATGATTGGATGCCTTATTTGGTTTCGATTATTACTCGAAAGCCATGTTAAGTTAAATGACGGGCTTTCTGAGCAACAATCAAAATTATATAAGGGTCCGTTTGTATAATACCTTCATGATTACGAATACTTGCACACATCAACTTTGATTCACATTTTACACTCGTTTATTTGTGTTGCCTTGAAAAGGAAACACGTCAGTACGGTGTGAGTGCTGCACTGGAACTGCACTTCTGATGCGAATGCTGTAACGTTGTCTGCTGTGGCTCTAGGCCTGCGATCCTTGTAATGTGTCGTGGACAGCAGCACGAGCTATAGCTATTTTACGAATGCGTGTTCGTCACGAAAGACGGCAGCAACAGCAACAGCAACAACAACAGCCCCGTGCTAGTGCTTGCCTGTTTACCTTTCAGTTCTTTGCCTACGCGACGTATACGTAATCACAGCACTCGGCTGTTACTGCTGTTGTGTCCGACCAATGAGCGTCAAACCTTGATATTGTATTGCATGCATTTGCTCGACCATCTGCGCAGGCGTAAATTATATAGTTGTTGGTTGGGCCCATTCCGTGCCTATTTTCGAATAGAGGTATGTAACGCCCCCAATATTGTGGTATATCTACATAATAAAGTTAAAAGTGTTTATAATTGCTTAAATACTTTTTTAGACTTAATAATGAACCTTGCAGCTGATAAAATTAAACCAAAGTGTTTTGTTAATGAATGACAGATTTTAACTCGATATACTTTCAAGATTTTTAAAAATTTTAGGCCCATTATTAATGATGAGCCTAGTTCAAGTTTTTTTTCCCAGATACTCAAAAAAAAAAATAAATAAATAAATAAATAAAGTAAATAAAATAAATAAGTAAAAATTACGTTATAGACTGTTGCTGCAAATAAAGATATTATAATGAAAAAAATGAAACGAATACCGGATATATACGATTCGGTCCAAAATTTGTTTGCCCTAAAAGTAAGTGGGTATTCGATAATAAATATATATATATATGAGAACGGTGTCAATATTAGTCGACTTTTGCTTCATTTTTTGAACGAATATAGAGCAAGAGCCCAAATACATATGTAGAACTGGACTCTATTAACTTGTTATATGTTTGAGTCGTATTACGTATAGAAACCTTAAGATTAAATTGGTTAAAGGAATCATAAGCAAGTAGTACTGTGAACATCCCATTATCGTTAATTTCCAAATTGCTTTTTCTCATGAACGACCAATTCAATTAAGCCACATACATATATATATATAGTTGTAATCGTGATCCTCTGAGAATAAAAATATATTCAATATTATTAAATTTAGATTGAATTTTCACAATAAGGAGAGCAAAATACTTTAATGCTCACACACATGCACAGTCTACACATTAGAATTCAGCTGTTTGATTGACAGAAACATTTGATTCGGTAAATTGAGATTGATAAGCTGTTGACACGCTTTTAGAAGGTTTCCTGTCTGTCTTCTGTCTAATCCCTTCGTATGGTATGAGTTTTACAATTAAACATTTATGTGTGTGTATACGAGGGGGAAAATATAAAAACTAAAACCCACACAAACCCAAAATGCAATGTGAAGCATTTGCATCATTGATGAGTACAATTTTAGTGAACGGGCAAAAGGTTTCAATATGCTAATTACTTCTCTTCTTCGCCTTACATTTGGAATACAAGCAATACAATAACAGTAATAACAATAACTGCAATAGCTGCCACCTAAAGTTAATGATGTAGCTGTAACAGCATTTGGCTGCAATTTCCCCAGCGACTTGAGTGGAAGCTAACAAATGCCAAAATCTATTGGAAGCGACATTTGGAGCAAAACAAAAAGAGATGAGAATGCTTATATCGTACGATTGGAGCAATGGACTAACACATACCATACACTTAAAATATCTTACCTGTATATATAATCGGTATATATACATATATACAAGGTCTGTTCGAAAAATATCGTTATTTTTCGATTTCCGTTGTTTTCGCATATTTTTTAGATCATCAATCAACTATTTGTGACGTATTACTTACTTCTGATCCGAACAAAAAAGATGATATAATATATAATATATAATATATAATATATAATATATAATATATAATATATAATATATAATATATAATATATAATATATAATATATAATATATAATATATAATATATAATATATAATATATAAAATATAATATATAATATATAAAAAATAATATATAGAATATTATTTATGTATATTCTTTCTTGATGTATCTCGTACGCATTCATTTCAGTTACAAACGCCAGGACAGAGTGTATATTACCATTTACGAAATGTTTTTTACGTGGTATTTATTTATTGGTATAACAAACGAGCGAACCTGCAAGAAAGTTGGAAAATGTGTCTACAATTTGGATATGCTGGCTGGCAGTCGAAGCAGATCCCAAAAAGGTAAGCGATTGAGCCAAGGCTGGAAAAGGCGTTATCCTTACACTTAACCAGCAAGCAGCTCGACTCTGCATTCTCCACCACTTCTTGTCAGCGTCTGTGCGCGTTGTTTTTGCGTGACAATTGGCCCAATTTATTATTCATTAGGTTAAAAAGTCACAGCACAATACAACTGACAGCCAGTCAGTCAGCCAGCCAGTTACCCCGCAGACATTATTAGCAATGTTTCGTCGGGTCCTGCGGTGGCATGAATTTTCAATTCTTGGATTGAGATTGCACGCTGAACATTTTCAACACTAAACACAAAACTTTTGCAACTTTTCTAATTGATTTCTAGCGTTTTTTTTATACCCTGAACCCATTGAAAATGGGAAATCAGGGTATAATGGTTTTGTTAAAAGTATGTAACAGGGAGAAGGAGGCGTGGCAGACCCCACAAAGTATATATATTCTTGATCAGGGCGACGAACTGAGTAGATTTAGCCATGTCCGTCTGTCCGTCTGTCCGTCTGTCCGTATGTTTGAACGCGTCGATTTCCGAAGATACAATAGCTAGAGACTTCAACTTTTTTTTAAAATGTCCGTATATAGCACGCGCATATCGAGTTTATCACATCATTTCGATAACTTGTCCCGTTATTTTTTTATCGATAAAAAACCTTATCGAAAGTCAATTATAAAATTATATCTCCTACATCTTTTGAGGTAGAGTCTCCAAATTTTATATATCCACCCCCTCACCCTCACCTTTGTTAAAGGCGTATTTCAGATACTAGAGACTTGAGCTTCGGCATATACACGCATAGTAATGATATAATCACAATCTAAAAGTTTCATGCAGAATGTACATACATCCACAAAAAAAGTTATTAAACAATTAAGTTTCCATGAGAAGCCCACACTGCAGCCCATGTGTGTTTATGCGTGCGTGCCTATATGTGCCTATGTATGTGTGTGTGTGTTTCTTTTGTAAGCAAAAAGACGCGGAGAATTATTGAAATATCAGTTCTCCGAAGGGTTCAGGGGATTTCCTAGTCGAGCAGCCTCGACTAGAGCTTTCTTACTTGTTTTTTTTTACTTCTGTTTGTTTTTCTAAAGTTGGCTGGCGTGCAGACACTACATGTAAATTATTAATGAAAATGCGGTCTTTCTAATCTCCGGGTAAACCTTTATTAAGGGTATTTAAAGCCTAATTATTTGGCTGACATAATGCCCATTCAAGAGAGAATTAAGAATATGTAATTGCAAAAATGAGTTATGTAACAGACAGAATAAAAATCATTTTCATATTCATCATTCGTTGCCTTAATTTAAACTCTTAATGTATCATCTGTCAATACACAGGCGGAATAAAAAGTAACAATATATAATATTTTATATGCCTCTTTTCCATTGTTAATATCTGCATGTGAAGTCCTCTCTCAGTAGCTAATGGGCATAAATGGAAATTCTATTAAGAACGTACTTGCCACCACTCTTCCGACAGTCCGCCAAAATTTCCTCTACATGGCTCGTCAATTAAAACATGAAGATATGCCCGAAAGCTGACAGGTGTACGACAAGTATATACCCTGTAACCGAATCCATAAAATTCGGATTCATATTGATACCTATTTTAATGATAGCGACTTGGAATTTCGAATATACTCGGCTTGGCAAATATAACATTTAGTCGTTAATTCTAAAACAATGAATTAGATAATCCCCAATCAAAAAATCGAAATTTTCACACCTTTGGTATGGTTTACGAAATACACGTGAATTAAAGGGTATTCAGAAATGATATGTGGCAGGAAGAAAGCTGATTTTATGGTTTCCGACTCCATCTGTTGACTTTTAACCTTTCGGCTATTTGGATTGCTTACGTAACGGCAAATCAGGTGTCACTTTGATGGTTAGAGTGTTGTGGGCCTATGGGGGCGATGGGGCAATAGGGCGATGGTAGGCTGGGTAGCGAGTGGTATGCGGCTGTCCGATGCCAGGAAGCTGTCAAGAACGATAATGCTTGTTGAAACAAAAATTTTCACCGATACCAACACACACACGCACGCACATGTTGGCCACAGGACAATTTTGTCAACGGTTAGTTATCCGGCTATATATGCATACACAAGCAAACGCACACACACACAAATACATGTAAATATATGTATATATACATATATATAAATTATTTTTTTTTGCGTTTTGCCTACTTTTCTGCATATTTAATACGCAATTAAGCAAGTTGAATAGCAGCTAACATGGAAAATGCATTTCACGTTCTCACCTGCTGATGATGCTAAGGGGTTTGTCAGGTGGCGGAAGGAATCGAAAAGTTCATTTGTGCCCCGCCTCCTTCACCATAACCACTCTTTACCCTTCTCAATTCGATATGAATCATGAGGCAATGCTTTTAATTGCCTTAAAATATTTGCCAGATACCTTGTTTGATTTTAGATTTAAGATAGGTAATCCCACGTGGAGGTCCATATATATTATTTGACATTTTACAGAACATTTTTAGAAGTATTAAAAACTCAAATGGTAAATGCTTCAACCTTGCTTTCTTCTGACAGACAACATAATTATACGTCTTTAATAGCTTTATCGCTATTCATTGTTATCTATTATATAAATACAGTGGTAAAAGCCATTTGGTTAATTTTTAGCTTTGATGATCTCTGAGGGGAGTGAATCAAAACGTCAGAATCTGCCAAAATAGTTACATACTTCCACAACATATTTCTAAAAATTGGTGAAGCTTTTAAATATTGTATATACAAGTTTTTTTTATGAAAATTATAGTATATTCAATCATTGCGAATTGCAATCTGTAATCTTTAGACTTTATTATCAATACATAGAGGTTCTTTGAGTTGGTTGTAAGAGATATCATTATTATTATATATCATTATTTGAGACAACGACAATGCCTTTGCATTTTTTTAAGTCACACAAAATATTAACATCTTACTGAAAGAAATTGGAAACGTACCCATTGAAAAACATAAGATAGAATCGCTGCAATGCTCTGTATGTTACATATATTTTAGATTTGCCATTTTGAATTGGACCTTTCGACCATTGGCTATTTCACTAACCAGCTGAATGTCCGAGCAGGCCTATAGCAGTTATGTGCGTTGGCTTCCATCAACCCTTATTGGTATTCCTACTCACTGACCGCCTAAAAATGAAAAAAGATATAAATGTGTACATATACAGTCGCTTGACCGCTCGACCTTTGCGACCAGCGTGTTAAGGGTTGTTGGATAGCTCCTACATATATGGTTAGTTAGTTTAGTCTTTGTTGCGATCGAATTGTAAGTAACAAGTTCTGCGACTCTAAAATGGAGAATACACGAATCTAAAACAAAGTATATCTTGCTTTACAAAGTATTTCGAGTCTTTTAAGGCCATTTACTTCAAATTTGGAACACAAACCTATAGTAGCCTCCATTTAGGAAGCATTCGGCAATTTTTCACCTCTTCTCTTCCGGGTGGCAAATGCGAAAGAAAAGTTTTTGTATACAAACTTAACTATTCGAACTATTTAAAGATAACGAAGCTAAATACAATAAGGAAGTGTCATGTTATGCATTCTAAATTTGAATACAAAAACTCGCAACTGATCGATGAGTAGCAAATCCAAACAAACGCTGTTCGGTTACCCAAGTATGCAGTGTATTGCGGATTTATATGTGTGTGTAGAGTAATTAGCCAGTTTTCCAAGAGTTTTGTTTAATAATTTCTGTACTATTTAACTAAATGCAGAGAAATTTTTATTATATGATCTACGTCTTCTATTAAATTCTCTACTGCGCCTCCTTCTGCCGGTTCGACTTAAGTCTGGGTCTACAGTATTGAATAATATTATTCCTAAAAACCAAATTTGTATACTCATTCATTATAGTCATTCACGAAAGTGAATTGAGTATATTGGTTTTGTGCAATGTCCGTCTTGTCCGTCCGTCTGTCCGTATGAACGCAACTTTTTTCGGCGCTATTGAAGCTAGAGACTTGAAATTTGGAACACATACTCGTGTATAGCTCCCATTTATAAAGTGTTAAAATTTTCCCGATCACATGCTATGGCGGATATATCTCCGCCCAGAGTTTTAAAGCTAGAACGTTGAAATTTTGCACGTGAGCTAATGTTATGATTCTATACAGGCTGATGAAAAATTGATATGTCTACGCCCACTAGGGGCGTGGCAAAACGGACCTGAAGATATAGTGATTTTCCCCATTTTGCTATATTTCAGGCATTATTGATGCTAGAGACCTGAATACGCGGGTTGACCACCCAAGTCCAACGAGCTATGGTGGATATATCTCTGCCTAAAGGGGGCGTGGCAAACCGTAAAAGTTTATATCTCCTAAAGTATAAAAGCTAGAAGCTTCAAATTTAGATAGTTGTGTTACTGGTAGCCTCCTCTATCTCCCATTTATAGTGTTACAATTTTCCCGATCCGCTCACTAGGAGCGTGGCAATCGGAGAATTCATATTCCGATATACCAGAAATCATGTTAGTTGATGAGCTAGAGAGCTGGAATTTGGAATGTAGATCCGGGTCGACCACCAAAGGGCGTGGCAAATCGGATAAAACTGTATCTCCTAGAGTATTAAAGCTAGAACGTTGAAATTTTGCATGTAAGCTAATGTTATGATTTTATAAAGACAAATGAAAAATTTATATGTCAACGCCCACTAGGTGCGTGGCAAATCGGACCTGAAGATATAGTGATTTTTCAAATGCTGCTATATTTTGGGCACAATTGATGCTAGAGACCTGAAATTTGGTATATATACGCGGGTTGACCACTCAAGTCCAACGAGCTATGGTGGATATATCTCTGCCCAAAGGGGGCGTGGCAAGCCGCAAAAGTGTAGTTGATGGTAACCTCCTCTATCGATGTCCCAAAAATAATTTTTACGCCTATTTAGGGGCGTGGCATATCGAAAAATACCCTGTAATTTTTACATTTTTGAAGCGTAAGCATTAAAATTTTGCAGTTAGGTTACCGTTAGCTCGTTCTAAGAACTGGCCAAAAATGAGGTGTCTACGGCCAGTAGGGGCGTGGCAAATCGAGAAAAACTGCATTTTCTACAGTATTAGAGCTAAACTTAGCTACTAAATTGCTGATGGGATGTGAATGAGTATTCCGCAGTCGGTTGCATGTGTATGTATGTGTGCATAAAAGAAGAGCAGAATGATTAGAATATCAGCTTGGAGGTTTCAGGGTATCTCCTAGTCGAGTAGTCTCGACTAGAGCCTTCTTTCTTGTTTCTTCTTACTTTTAATAATACAGGCATATCTTTATACATATGTGCATATAATTACTTAAGCATAATGAAATAAAAATTTCGGAAAGTGTTATATGTTCGTGCATAAATGCTGAATAGATGGACTATCATAGTCGAACTTTCCGAGGATAATGACATTAATTTATGCGAGTTTGATGATTATAAATGAAAATCTCTAATTTCTAAAATTTAACTTATGAATTAGAAACTATTCCCCTCTTCCTCACCTCTTCTTGAATAACGCTGATTTACCCAGTAAATGTAAAATATGTAACTAGGAAAACTATAGAATATTTTTTTGACAAAGAGGCATAAACATAAAACGCAGCAGCTCAAGTACGCAATTTATAAGCCTGTAGAACCGTGAAAAAAGAGTAAGGATTTATGAAAGTCACTGCAACTAGAATAGGCGTAAGTCAAATTTCTTTCAAAACAATCAAATGGGAGCTTTATAATGAATATATATGCACATATATACATATAACCATATTCAAATCAATACCAATATTAAAATCAAGATAAAACTTAAGTGAATGTTTTGCTAAGTCAGCTGTAAAATATTTCACATATTCAAAGCAATCCAAATTATTTATTATAATATTATATAACAAATAATTTATGCCTAAAAAGGCTCGACTGTTTTCTTTAATTAAATTGATTTCGTGTTCTCGAGTCATTACTAATAATAAATAAATAAATATAATATAAATAAATATACATAATATAAATAAATAAATAATTTCTACTTGAGCAACCAGAAACTATTTTTGTTCATTTTAAAATTATAAAATATATTTAACAAACTAAACTTATTTGAAATCAATGAAATTGAACACTTTAAGCAACAACAAAAGTACGGTTGACCATGTTGTTATCCTGCTCGCTCATACACGCGGCCATTTTTAAAAAGTCTCATGCAAACGCATATGCACACACACACTGGCACACATACACGCACTGGGGCATTAGATATGTTGCGCATTTACGTAAAAGTGTAATATTTGTTAATTAACATTTTATTCGATTAATTGTATTTTGCCAATCTGTACGGAATTCGTGAATTCCATTTGCTGAAAATCTTACCAAAAGCCACATGTTTTTAGAATAATTTTGATTGAAATTCGAATTTTGCTGTGCGCTCTTTTAATGGTTTTGTTGGTAAAACTTTTGTGCAGTTAGGTTAAATTTTGATTAGTTTCTTTTGATTTTTGTATCAACAAGTTCAACATTTCCAGCACCTAGACACAAAATGTGCCAGAAATGTTTTGTATGCTTATTTCCTCGTGTGTGTGTGTTTTTTTTTTTTTTATCGGCGTTTTTTGCTTTTGTCGGCGTTTTTACTCTCCTGTTTGACGTTCGCTCTCTCTGACATTTTACACTTTAAAGTTTCAAATGCGCAAAATCCAATCTAATATAAATGTGTGCGCACGCCACGTTCGTTTGTTGAGATGAAAAGTTGGTATATATTTGATTTTATCTTTTATTCATTTTGTCATATTTTTTCGCTAAATAAAATGCCACGATTTCTTGAAATATTAAATATTTCTTTCATTTCAGCACAATCGCACTTTAATTTTAGCTTAGCCCGTTGCACGTCCATCCACGCACTTTCAACGACTAAAATCGGCAAATGCGTTGAAAATTTAAAAAAAAAAAAATTCGATGCTGCGACGCGCGCGCAAAAAATTGAACTTCGAAGCGATCCTGCCTCCTGGCTGCTGCCTCCTGCCTCTATTTCATTCACACAAAGGGGTGAAACTCAGTTTGCCTTGTAGAACGGGAAACGGGAACATCATCCCCTTTGGCAACCCTAAAAAACGGGTTGCCAGCAATGTGCGACGTTTCCTCTGGTAGGCAGGCATTCGCTCTGCCATAGTCCTCTCTCCCTATTATGTTTTAGCTGCGCACACATACAAACATACAACATACGTCATGATCATTACGATCTGTTCACAGTGATCATGATGTTGTCCTTGTGCAATAATCTCAGATCCTTTTTTGCGCCACCGCTTTGTTGACACACCTTTAGCCGCCTCTCCTTACACACATAAATTCGTAGTTTTTGTATATTGTGATTGAGAAAGTATCTCGAGCAGGGATCCTGTTAGCTCTCTGTTGCTTAGCTCGCTCTCTTCTTTGCCTGTGCGTTTTCTTATCCTGCACAGTTTTTTAATTTGCGCGCTTTTTGCACACATATTTTGCACATTTTGCTTTAAACCTATTGAGATTCGTATATACTTGATGTATATTTGTAGAACGTGATCATTAAAAGCACTTTACTTATAGGACCATATACATACATATATAGACACATATGTACATGTACCTTATATTTCCGAAATCTATGATCTTTCTCACCACGAAATTGATGCAGTTAAAAAAAAGATATAAGAACCTTAAATAAACTAGTTTTAAGAGTTTTTTTAAGGCTCCTATCTTAATTTGCATCGATTTCCTGTTTCATAACTAAAAGATTTTAATTTTCTATGCTTATCTGATAATATGATCGGTATAAGCACCTTTTATTATAATTATATAATATATCAGTTCCACAATAAATTATGTAATTTGTTATAATTTGCTTGTTAATGTTGTGACATTTGAATATTAAAAATTGCATTTAAATTAAGAAATATGGTTATGAACATGATATATTATAAATATAGCTATTATTCGCATTGGATCGGTCACCGGGTTCACAAAGGTGAATAAACTGCAAAAGTTAGATATATGTATGTACCAGGTATCAATCAGATCACATCTTGCGCAGTGAATCATAAAATATAACAGAGCAACTGACAGAGCTCGGTCCTACCCTCTTCTCACTTATGTCTTACAACCCCAAGAAAGACGTGATTTCATCACATAAAAGTAACTGAAAAAGTGACTTCGTAAAAATGTGTTATCTAATATCAACTATATAAACAATAAAAAATTATATGTAAGGAAATTATCTACTAGCGCATAGCATTTAATTTCTAGTTCACTTCATCGCATCATAAGAGGAAACGCTCCTCTTACCTTCAAGCCCTTTGCACGCTTAACCCAACCTTTATTGTAATTATAAAAAAAATGAGGGGTAAGTTCGATGGGTAGCAGTAACAACAAAATCACAAAAAAAGTAACGATTTTTTTTAGGCGAAAACACAAAATGTTTGCACGCATATCCCAGCAATTATTTACGGGTTTTTGCACATTTTCGGAAAGTCGGTAGAGCTGGTACGGCAATCGATTCTGAAATTCTGAAATTCTGAAATTCTGAAACCAAATATTGCCACTTACATACATACATATGCATGTGCGTGTGTGCGTGATAAGTTTGACTCGCCCGCAGCAAAGCTACTGAAGTACCAATAAACACCTAGGCCCAACCAAAGAGTCGATTTGGAGCATCTTTCCAGAATCTGCCGTATTGTCATGATCAACTTACACAAAAACAGAAAATGAGAGTGCTCTGGTCGGTACAGGCCGACCCCTAGATACCCTGAACCCTCCGAAGAGCTGGTATTCCATCCTACGCTTATCTTATGCATAAATTGGGGCTTGAAACTCTTTTATTTTTCTTTGTTAAGGGGTTCCAAAATATACAAATTCTTTTTATTAATGCCATCAGTAAATTTAAAGTCTCTAGCCAAACAAACTTTTACCTTGATATATCGATATCAATATTTATAATAAAGTAATCGGATGAGTATGAATTAACGATTAAAAATAAAAAGCTCGTGCAGCGCATGACCTGATCAGGAATATATATATATATATATATATATATAGTGTATAGTGTGCCACACCCCGCCCTGCCTCTTACACACATTTCCACAAAACCACTATACCCTGAATCTAATTTTCAATGGGTTCAGGGTATAAAAAAGTAGATATCAGCTGAACCCAAGCAGCTGCATGAAAAACAAAAAACGAGAAATAATTCTTATTTTATAGTGATGCATAGACTATGAGACACCCTCGAATATGACGAATAATTATTACTTGAAGTATTCCAAAGAGTGTAAGTATATTAAACTATTTATTGACAGTTCACAGATAATAACTTAAATACCCCATTTAATCAAAATTGTAATGTTTAGTGTTTTAATGTTATGTAAGTTAATAACATTTATTGTTATTGTTTAAAATTTTTTTATTTATTTTTCTTTCTTTTTTTTTAACTGGATGGAAGCATGCCCAAAATGTGTGAGCATACAGAGTATTACACCACTGCAGGAGGCTGCCAAATCCCTTCCTCGTTCTATACGAGGCAGCCGAAAAAAAAAACAAAGCGCAGCGCTAAAAAGGGGGAAATCCAACGCCGTAAAAAGGGTAGAAAGGGCGGTAAAGAGGCTGAGATAAGCCAACAACAACTGCGAGAGCGGTACCGACGCGACGGCAGCAACTGATTGCAAGGCCCAAATAAATGGGATGGGAATCAGAATGTGAGCGGGAATAAAACTGGGCTGACCGACTGCTTCTGATGGAAAGTTCGTTATCCTCCTTGCACAATCGACGGTGCATTTTTTTATATATTTTTTTTTTTATTTTCGAACAATGAGCCAGACGGGCAGCTCTCTTGGCTCTTTCATCTTCATCATAGTTATGATCATCATAATCATTGACGTCTGACAACAGTGCGCAATTGCAGCGGGTTTTTGATGATACCGTCTATTTGTTAATCGAAAGGACAAAAAATAAAGTTCAAGTTTATATAAAAGTTGAACATGATGTAGCTAATCTCAAATATAATATGAAATTGAAAACGATATTTTGGCGAACTTATACTAGATACAGGTTTATGCATCCATCAATAATATACATATATCAAGATAATAAAAAAATTGATCATATGCATATACATATACATATATCTGATTAATAATACATGATTACCGTTCAAAGATTACACGATATCTTATATTCAGTTTCAATCAAAAGTTTGAGGGTTGCGCCCAGTTTGTAGACTTTCTGAAACTCTAAATAAAATTGCATTCGATGAGTGATGTTCGAATGATGATGCTGTTAATGACATTGCACTACTTGGAAAATAGAAATTGGGATACACAAATCGGGATACAACTTCCGCTTTGCGTAGCTGAAATTAAATGATATGCACATTTCGGATTTCCGTTAGACGTTAAATTAAATAGATGTAGTTTAACAAGCAAGTATTATATATATATATTTATTAAGATGGGAATTACTAAGTTCCCACAGAACTTTGTAGAGAATATTCTGAAAATTCCATTGAATCCACAACCCCCAAGTAATGAAACAAAGCATTTGTTTAATTGTCAGATGCCAAGCATATGCGTTTTCTATATGCAGGTGATGTATACAACCTACAGAGTATATTTAGATGGCTAGTCGAAATTTAAGGTTTATCCTAGATGAGCATGAGCTTCTTGCATGAGATTTGGCTGTTTTCTTACTCAGAAATATGTAAATTAACTTTAAGCATATTTATTGACTGTCAAAACAACCTCGACCTATAGAGGGCGCTAAGCAATCTATTTAAAAAGAAACGAATTCAACGAACCTATTTGCTGGTTCAAGTATTTGCTACAGCGAAAATTATAAATCATGAAATAGTGCTATTGGTTTGTGGATATGGTTAAGCATTAACTTAACGAAGCGTACATTGGCAGAACTAATATATTTGATTTTTGTTGGTCGTTAACCGTCCGGAATGGCGTCAGGCCCCTATGGTAGCTCTACCCTAGGCCCATCCAAGAACAGATACTAATTAAAAGCTCGATATGTGTGTGATATACACGAACCAAGAAAAAAAAACCAAGACGGACAGACATATAGGGCTAAATCGACTCAGCTCGCCGCTCTGATCGAGAATATATTTACATATGTATATACTCTGTGGGGTCGCCACGCCTTCTTCTGTTTGTTACATACTTTTAACAAAAACCCTGATTTCCCATTAAAAATGGGTACAGATTATAAAAAGAAAATGAGTTGCGTCAGTCGCTCAGTTAACGTTTAACAAGGTGTTCTCTACTTTATTTAATGAACGCAAAAATGAAGTCGCACTAACGGTAATCAAATCATGTAGAATAACAAGAAACTAATGTAATATGTTATCTAATAATTATAAATATTAATGTACAAACACTATTTAGCCTATCAATATATCCTGTTTTGGCCTAAACATCCAAATTTTACAGTTATAACCAAAACTGTATTTTCTACTATTTTAGAGCCAGAAACTTAAGTCCGAAAATTTGCTGAGAATGAGTATGGTGGTGAATGACAATGATAAACGTTTTTATTTGTTTTATACATGGACACTTTCATTCTAACATACTCAAGGCTCAAGACGATGTTGTACCACTGCAGTTGGGTTGATTTTGCTGCTGTGTATTTTCTTACCAACAATATTGCTCAATATTAAAGCGTGTTCAATACTAACTTAGTTTTTTTGTTATTTATAATAACTATGTACTATGGACATTTCTCGATCGAAAAAATTGTTAACTCAAAGACTTAACACCTTGTCAATCCAAACCTCAAACAATATGCATACAAACATGACTAAATCTCTGATAGGTTGTTACGTCACTCGCATGAAAATGTATTTGTGAATGAGTTTATATCATGCTACAAAACACACTCAGTTAGTACTCATGCTGCGTGCGTGTGAGTGTTTATATTACCTATTCGACACGAAAGCGGAGGAACAGTGTGTAAAAGGTCACGGCGACTGGCCAAAGAGAAGGTCAGTGGCAACAACCAAAAGATTTCACACATACGTACACATACATATGTATGTATGTACGTTAAGTAAATGTACACACACACACACACACATACTTACATACACGCATACTCTCACCCTTATTAACACTCTGCTAATAATCGCTCTCCTCTCTCACTCGCTCTCTCTCGTTCTCGCTCGTTTCAGTTTCTTTTATAATCACGCGGCTGCCGCCGCTCCCAAGCGCGTTTGGTACTCTCAACGGCAAACACGCTTATCGTAGATTTGCTTTCGCCCTCGACAACTCGACACTCTATAAGACGCAGAACATAAAAGAAACTTTGCTACGAGACTCATTCGCATTTTTGTCATCGAGCGTCGCAGAATATTCATCAGAAAGTTGTGCAGACCAAGAAGTCGTGTCTTCACGAGCTACAAATAGAAAGTGAAAATTATGAAATAATTTTTGTGAATATATTCCAAATAATTTTTGCGAATTGAAGGGGCACGCATATACCTAAATATAGTCATGGCTAAGGAGACAAGTAAAATGGTAAGCTGCGCATTTGTAAAGAAAAAAGAAATTGATAATTATATTTCCATAAAATTCAAATCATATAACAACTGCCCAGCGACCTTGAAATGTATTGGGTCGTAGGCAGTGCCGAGCGCTAGTATTCGTGTGGAACATATAAATAATTATCAAATCAGTCAAGCTATGTATGTACATATGTATATATGTAGGTTTTTTTTGTGTGTTTTTCTCTCTAACCCGAAACCGAGCTGGAGCTTTATATATTACCGATATCTCTATCTGCTCGTAAATTATACACAACTTTCCGCTACGTCTTAACTTTCTCTCAGTCGCTCTTAGCTACATATAATATAATATCGTACACATAAGCTCTTTATATTATTTTAATGAGAATAAGAATTTGCATCTTCATTGTTTTGACTGGTCATCATCGTTACGATGATTTTATCGTTAAGTATATCAGTTTTAAGAAAGAGAATCCCATGACTAAATGTTGTATTATCTAATTGGAAATTATTACGAAACTGTATTCGATGACGTCGTTGTTATTAACTCTACTTCAAATAGCTGCGCTTTATCACCGAAATGTGTGTGCAGTTCATTATCTACATATGTATGTATGTAGATATATGAATATGTGTATGTATATTTTGTCCGCGAACCACCTGACCATAACAGCCGTAATGCCCTATGATAATTCATTAGAATTATTCCGAACGAAGAAAATACTTTCATAATTGTGAACGTATTTTCATAATCTTGATATGATAAATAATTTGAAGTTTGTATAGTTTTGCAAACAAAATTGAATAAATATATGTATATTTATGCGCCTTAGCTACACATGAATTGCTTTTACTCTACAGGGAACACAGAAAAAATCAATTTTAAAACAAGTAAGAAGACTCTAGTCGAGACTGCTCGACTAGGAGATACCCTGAACCCTCCAAGGTGATATTCTAATCATTCTGCTCTTCTTTTATGCACACATACATACACATGCATATGCCCGTGCTCTGCTAACTGCGCAGTAAGCAGCGACTGCGCTTGGGCTGCGCTGCAGTGTGGGCAATATTATGAGAATTTATTTGTTGAATAATTTCGTTTGTAGAAATACGATCCCAATGAAACTTTTACAACGTAATCACAATATGTGAATGTATGTACATTCCAAAGCTCAAGTCTCTAGTACTTGAAATACATATTTTTAAAAATTTGGGGCGAAGGGGGCGTGGTATCCAAAATCTTTAAATGACAAAATGTGTGTATCTATCTAATGCATATACACAGTAAATCTGAAGTCTCTATGTCCAAAAGTGTTGAAATTAGGCTGAAAAAACAATTTAAATTGATCGATTATCCTCGATAAAAAAGATATCGAATGAGTTATCGAAAAAATATGATAAACTCGTACTGCGTATGGTATACACGAGTCTACATACAAAATTTCAGCTCTCTAGCTCTTATAACTTCTGAGATCGACGCACTCATACAGACGGACGGACGGACGGACGGATGGACGGACAGACGGACAGACGGACTGGGCTATATCGACTCAGCTCGTCGCCCTGATCAAGAATATATATTTTTTGGGGGGTCTGCCACGCCTCCTTCTACCTGTTACATACTTTTCACAAAACCATTATACCCTGGTTTCCCATTTTCAATGGGTTCAGGGTAAAACAAGTAAGAAAGCTCTAGTCGAGACTGCCCGACTAGGAAATCCCCTGAACCCTTAGGAGAACTGATATTTCAATAATTCTCCGCGTCTTTTTGCTTACAAAAGAAACACACACACACATACATAGGCACATATAGGCACGCACGCATAAACACGCATGGGCTGCAGTGTGGGCTTCTCATGGAAACTTAATTGTTTAATAACTTTTTTTGTGGATGTATGTACGTTCTTCATGAAACTTTTAGATTGTGATTATATCATTACTATGCGTGTATATGCCGAAGCTCAAGTCTCTAGTATTTGAAATACGCCTTTTACAAAGGTGAGGGTGAGGGGGTGGATATAGGGGTGGGGGTGAATTATAAAAAAAACCGAAATTCTATAATCAACATATGAGTCTATATTTCAAATTTGGAGACTCTAGCTCAAAAGATGTAGGAGATATAATTTAATAATTGACATTCGATAAGGTTTTTCATCGATAAAAAAATAATCGGACAAGTTATCGAAATTATGTGATAAACTCGATATGCGCGCTGTATTTACGGACATTTTAAAAAAAAGTTGAAGTCTCTAGCTATTGTATCTTCGGAAATCGACGCGTTCAAACATACGGACAGACGGACAGACGGACAGACAGACAGACGGACAGGGCTAAATCAACTTTTCTCGTCGCCCTGATCAAGAATATATATACTTTGTGGGGTCTGCCACGCCTCCTTCTGCCTGTTACATACTTTTAACAAAACCATTATACCCTGATTTCCCATTTTCAATGGGTTCAGGGTATAAAAATTCGTTGAATAAACTCATATGGTAATATCAGTAAATATTATAAGTAGATTGTTTATAAGCACTCTTATAGATTGATCGAAAAAAAATTCCATAGTCACAAGCTTGTTAATAAAAAGACAAGACAAAGAATATACGCATATCGTGTATATATCAAAAGAAATCGATCATTCATTCCCGTTATTTTTGTATCGATAAAAAGCCTTATCGAAAATTAGTTTTAAAATTATATCTCCTACATGCTTAGAGCTAGAGTCTCCAAAATTTTAAATGTAGACTCATATGTACTTTATATAATTTTCGATTTTTGTTATAATTCACCCCCCACTCTTATATTTCCCCCCTCATCTTCAAATTTGTAAAAATCGCATTTCAAATACTAGAGATACTTTGGCAAATGCACGCACTTCATTGTTATGCTCATAATCTAAAAGTTTTATGAAGATAGTCAATCCACAAGAAAAGTTATTCTCGTAGACAATTAAGTTCTCATAGTAAGCTCACACTGCAGCCCATGCGTGTTTATGCGTAGGTGCCTGTGTGTATGCGTGTGAGTATATTTGTGTGTGTTTTTTTTTTTTTTTTTTTTTTGTTATTTTAATTTATTAACAAAAATGAGTATATATTACAATATGTGTTTAGCCTGGGACAGCTCTTAGCCTGGGACAGCTCGTCTTCGCTCGATTCTGCGGAGCTCCAGATTGTGGCCGCGAAGGTGCTTATAAGTTTCCAAGTTGCCTCCGACACTTTATACTTTATGGGGCCTGACACGCCCCCTTTAACCGTTATGAAGTTCCCTTTCTTGATGATGTACAGTGAATTGTACGGTTAGTTCTTGTGCTTAAAAGTATTTCATATACATATTTATCATCACATGCAACCAAAATTATCTGTACTGAAACTCAAGGTAGCAGTTCTATTTATATCTAATCTCATGCAAAAGTTGTTTTCATTTATACATATATATGTATATACATATATATATATAAATAGCTTTTCCATATGATCGGTCTTATACTTCAACCCCGCTCATTCACGTGCCGTGCAATGACGCACTAATTGTAGAGTCCAAATAATTAAAGAAAGCAAACAGAATAAGCCAAAGTAATAGATCTATAAATATGTATGCTTATATAGTATATAACTTGCCTTTCAAAGACAATATTATGTCTTCTTTGCATTCTTGCATGAGGATTTCAAAGTCAATGTGGAGGAGTTCTCTGATTTATTTTCCTTAATTTCTCATATTCAAATTCATATGTAATATGTATTAATTTCGTTTAACTAACTAAACCATATTTATTACTATTAGTAATATAGGCTAAAAGGATCCTTAGCTGATATTGAGCCAGAATTGAACATAACCTTTTTAATAAAATTTGTCTAATAAAATAAATATTATATTATAACAAGCAAATTTATTAAATATGGGCTCAAAGTATACTTAGTGGATATTGAGCCTGAATTCAACAGAGCCCTTTTAGTAAAATGTGTTTCTAATAAAATATTAAAATAATGAAAAAGTTGAAAATTAAAATAGTATATTATATCAAGCAAATTTAACAAATTATAAATAATTATGAAAATCGTATATATGTATATCGTAATATCATATTATATACTGTCTGAAAATCATGTTCGCCTATATAAAAGTACATATTTATATAGCATTTACTATTTTTTTTTTTGTTCGTCGACATTTCTACATTCAGTTATTAAAATGTCCACCAATGCGCGTGTTGCAAATGCAGTTTGTCCACATTTTTGGGGCAACCTGTATGTTGTTTTCCATTTGTGTCGCTCTATCGTTTTTACTGGTATTTTCCAGTAACGTGTTTTTTGCTTCGGGCCGATACGACGGGTCCGGCGGTTGTCCGATCTCTTGACAACATTTCTCCTTTAGCTTCTAGTTTTGTTTTCTTCGCTTTGTGTAACTTGTTTACTAACACCCGCTCGCAAGTGTCTCCTCGTTGAATCTATAACTGAACTGCATCCCCTTCCATTTCAGCGTTTGAAATTGCTTATGATGTCTCTTCCATTTTTTTTTATGTGCTGTTATGAATCTTAGTGAGGGGAACGTGATGCATGGTTGAGGAAATATAAAACTGAAATCATTGTAAACGGATTTTAGCTAGTTAAAAATGGCACAGTAAACAGACTTCGAGGGTATTGAATGTAAAATGTAGTTAAATAATTTAAAAACTTAAATACCAGAGCAATATTCTAATTTTATTTACAATAATAATAGCTACACATCACTAAATGATTGCATTTTAAAGCGTTCATAACAGGTACCTAAATCTGATTGGATACTTTGTTTTTATACTTCATCACAACGTGAATTACTATTTTGTGGTATTGGCTTCCGTAGAATCTAAAAATTTAAATATATAGTTCAATATATCTATGTCCGCTTGAGCGCGAAAAATCGGAATAGCTCAAACTCTATAGTTTTACAGTTCAAACATAAAAATTTAACGACTAACTTACTGGTGAGCTCCTCCATAAGCTATATACATATGTTTGATTATACATATGTATAAATGTACAAATAGAGGACGTGACTACTCGGGTAATGCAATGTTTTGGAAATGGCAGAGTCTTGACCGTGAATGAGTATTTTGCAGTAGGTAACGCCCTGAAACTATTTTCAATTTAAAAAAAAGACATACAAGAACGTGATATAATATAATTAATTAATTTAATACATTTAATTTATTTAATTTCAAATAAAAATTTTGGTAAGAATATACAACAATATTTTACCTAAATCACGGTGTCATCTCCAAGCATAGATCACATCTCTCGTTGAGAGTCTCCTATATGCCATTCTTATGCAGTAAATTTCCCGCTCTTTTTACTTGTTGCGTTGCACAGTGAAATATTTGATACATAAATATTATTATACATTAGCTTACACTACTTTTATAAATATTATATTTGACATGAAGCTAACAAATATAAAGAAAATTTTAATAGTTACTTATGTCCAATAACGTTTAATAAATGACAAGCAATAAATCTTCAATTTCACGTTTTATTGAACTTCGTCCACTGTGCACCAACACACGGATATGGGCACACGTACACTCAGTTACTGTACGATTGTGTTGTGCCGGCCTCAGTCAGAGTCTCGCAAGTCCCTAGAGCCGTTTCCACCGACCGATTGCTCGAGTGAGTTTAGTCGCGCATTGCAACGTTAGCGGGACGGGCGTGTTCTGGTCATCGTATCATATTTGCCATTCTCCTCGTTGTGTGGTTTCGTCTCTATTAACAATATATATATATTTCAGCGGTGGAGCACGCGGTTTATTCCAAAAAGTAAAATAAATGTTTATATTTGTATTAACAATTAATATAGAAATAAGCGATGTAACACTAGAACAAAAACGATGAATTCGAAAATCATATTTGAAGAAGAAATACATATGTATGTATGTATGTATGTGTATAGCAACTAAAAGTAATTTTATACATACATGCAAATGTACATAATATTAATTATTGTGTTTATAAAATATTCTTGTGTATTTTAACGGCGATGAAAATACCGTGCTGTGTTTATTTTCAATGTGATGCACATGTTCTAGAACCATGCCTACGTACATACATACGTATGTACATATGTTGCGCGTATATAGATTCTAATGTTTGCATTTGCTTCAAATAACTAAAAGTTCGTTTTCTATGGAGAGTGAAAAGGAGTAAAAACTAACTGTGTGTAAATATACATATGTATGCAATGTATACATATGTATGTAAGTATGTATATATGAGCATATTCCACAATTTCTTTGTTTTCGACGAACCGTTGCAAAGGTTTATTCTTATATTTTTGTCCTAGCTTTATCGTTCATTTCATTTCCCCTCAATATTCAGCTGATTTTGTGAGTGTGCAAGCAGACGTGCATATGTTTTCTTTTAGTTTAATTTCCTTTATATGTATTTTGGCTCTGCCGCCACCAACACACGCGGTGCGAAAAGTAAAACAACACGACAGCCTGACTATTGACTATTGCCCTCTATATAAATTCATATATGTATAATGTATGAGTGTATGTATATAATTGAGGTAAACTACAAATGTTTACTTGAAAAAAATCGCGATTTGTACGAATATTTAGTTACGGATATATATTTATGTATGTACGTACGTGATGTGGTGGGTTTTAATTGTCGCTGTCTTTGTATGTATGTATGTGCCGCGATGTGTATAGTAAAGCAACTGAAAGAATTATTTTCCTAAACTTTATTTCAAATAACTGCCAAGTTAAATTTAGATTGCATACATTATTAAGGTTATCTGTGAGTTTGAGTACTGATATCAAGCTCAGCTTTACGTGGTCTTTGAAAAAGATCACTCTTTATTATTTATCTTTCAAACACCTTAAAAAACAATTAAAAAAAAATAAAATAAAAATAAAAAAAAAATACAAACAATTTAAATTTTTTAAAATCACATATAATTTTATTATTGAATTCTTGTTATTCGATTGGCACATTTTATGTAATTCATATATTGCATAATAGAAATTGGAATCTTCATATTATTTACTCACACCCAAATATTTAATCTAGCCGACTGTTTCAGCTTATCAATGAATATAATTTTGAAGGCATTATCTGTCTCTAAACAATGTGTTTAGCAAGCACTAAGAATCTACTATATCAGGTGATTTTTTATTTTATACAATTCAGTTGATTTTTCATTTTGCACTCTCGTGTACATTGCATTGCAAAATTAAATTTGCAACATCTTTCGAGTTTTGGCTGGGCCATTGAACTCTGATATGATTCTACTCATCAGATTAAACAGCTGTTCTGTATGGACTGTATCAAGTCGATGTATGTATTTCCGATATAGTATGTATCTGTACGCATATTATAGCTGTGATTGAATGCTTATAAATGGCTTTTGCATAAGATTTTGACAGCAACTATATAGCATATATATGAACAAAAAAGTATTTTTAATCGGAATTGAGGTTGCTGAAAATATGAAATGGAGGTAATTTAATTGTTGCTTTAAAAAGAAAATATAATTCCATTGAGTAGATTCGTTATTAAGTTGTTCGTTATTAAGATTGTTGATTTATTTTATTCATAATAGAAGCGCATTTAAGATAGTCATTATACTCACACTGTAGCTAGAAATTAAATACACAGATAATTAATAGTACTACAGTTGATTAAACACATATGAAGATAATATATGACATATGTATGTATATATCAAGTATGCTGACAGTTAGCGAAATGATAGTAAAGTATCACTTCTGTTTCAATTAGAATATTAATATATATTTTGTTGGACATTTTCCGAAAAAAATGCCTAATCTAATTAACAACTCTTTTATATGAGGCCGATAACGTAGTTTTGCTAATCATTTGATTCACTCTCAATGAGCTCGCTAATTAATGTACGCATCACAAAATATGTTGACGTCATCATCATATTTGATCATTATATATTACTGCCCTACCGAACGATCAGATGTTGAACACAACTGCCATTATACAGAGTTCAATGTTATATATATATATATATATATATATATATATATAGAACTTGTTGTCATTTAATTAATTACTGGGTAATGAACTGTTTAAAGTCGCGTTCGTTATCTTTCGGAGAATATAATCATCATAATACTTCATCTCTCATAAAGGCTTACGAAGATATCCGACTCTGATTATAGTGTGTTTTTCTCAACTAATTGTTAAAAACTTTTTCAAGTACATAGTTTTTATGTGTATAAATATGCATATTTACAATTTGAATGCCTCACACCTCAGGCACAAAGTAAATTCAAATAAATTTACATAGCACTCTATTATTTTTGCTTTTACACTGTAACAAACATAGTTCCATCTATAGAATTTTAAATCGTTGGTTATGCGCGTCACACCGTGTATTTTGATTTAGTATGCTGAAAATTAACCAAGGAAATGTTTAATAAAGGTTAAGTTATAATTGATGTGAGAAAGCAAACAAATCAATGAAATAATGAAGGTTACTGCTTAATCTTCAGTTCAATCAAAATGCAAAAAATGATTATATTATAAATAGAAATAGAATATAAGTTAAGATGCAATAAAGGCTTCATAGAGATACGAGCCCAAACCACTATTAATTCGAACAGCATGTTTTTTTCACAGTGCGCAATGTTTAACACACTATATTGTCAATACTACCAAAGATAACACATACCAATGCGTTTCGTCTTAAAGAGAATTTTATTCTCTACACGATGAAAAAAAAATTGTTGCTCTATTTCCAACAGCAACAAAAATATGAGTAATTTACTAAAACGCTTGGCATAACAGAGGAGAAAAAATTGACCACTATTAATTCGAACGCTGCGTAAGCTTACCTTTATCTCAAAATAAAAGCAAAAAAAAGCAACCAATGAAACAGAATAACTATCTAACTATAGTCTGCGAATAATATCGCAATACAGCGGCAAAAATTTTTAAATTGCTGCAGATGCAACGATGCAACCACGATGGTACGTGGTAAGCCTATTTGCAACGAAATCCGAGTTTTGCTTAGAGATTTTTTAAAATCTTAAAGAGATCCCCAAGCAATTAAATTTGTCTAAATCATTTATGCATGGGGTGATACAAATTTTAAAAAAAAATTGGGAATATTGACATGAACATTGCGAATAGAGGCCGAACATCAGCAATAACACCCCGCGACAAAAGACAACTGGCCAAAATTGTTAAGGCTGATCGACGCCAATCTTTAAGAAATTTGGCTTCTAAGTGGTCGCAGGAAATTTCCAAAGCTGTCAAGCAAAAAAGGACGCGATTGCATTTTAAAAATATTGGATATGGTTTTTATAAAGTATGTTTTGTTATTACCTATGCATCGTACCCAATAACTTATCTTACTCGTGGGCCAAGGAAACACCTTTGCTTACGCGTCCTCAAAAAAGAAACGCTTGCAATGGGCTCGGGAAAGGATGTCTTGGACTCAATGGCAATGGGATACCATCACATTTAGCGATGAAGCTAAATTTGATGTTAGTGTCGGCGATACTAGAAAACGTGTCATTCGTAAGAGTGCAGAAACATACCCTCAATACTGCCTCAAAGAGTAAAGTTTCCTGCGAGCACTATGGTATGGGGATGTATGTGTGCCAAAGGATAAGGAAAGCTTCATTTCATTGAAAGGACAGTTAATGCTGAACAATACATTCATATTTTAAAATGTAATTTGCGGACATCAATACCAGAGCCAAAACTTTTCAGCAGGGCGGAGCATCATGTGCACAGCCAAACACACCAAAAATGGCTGGAATCAAGTGGAGGTTTTAGATTGGCCATTAATTAGCCTAGACTAAGCCCAACTGAGAATATTTGGTGGCATTAGCCACCATCATTAAAGAGCAAGCTTCGAAATGAAGCAAAAATGCACATTTCTGACTTGAAAATCGAATTGCAAGAGATGTGGCACTCAATTTCTCAAGAGCATTGCCAAAAATTTTTAAAATCAATTCTAAAATGAGTTAAATGCGTAATGCAGGCCATGAGCGACGTAACACAATTCGAATATTAATTAAATTATTGTTTTAAGTATGATAGTAAATCACATTATGCAGCGTTCGAATTAATAGTGGTCAATTTTTTCTCCTCTGTTATGCCAAGCGTTTTAGTAAATTACTCATATTTTTGTTGCTGTTGGAAATAGAGCAACAATTTTTTTTTCATCGTGTAGAGAATAAAATTCTCTTTAAGACGAAACGCATTGGTATGTGTTATCTTTGGTAGTATTGACAATATAGTGTGTTAAACATTGCGCACTGTGAAAAAAACATGCTGTTCGAATTAATAGTGGTTTGGGCTCGTATTAACAGAATACATCTTAAGAAATTGTAGCCAAAAATAAAAAGTCAATGTGAATCATCTTTGAAAAATGTAGCTATTTCTACTTCTAGGATCATTCAATTTCCATTTCATCAAAGCTGCATATATATGTACGTATATAAATCAATCAACATATTTCGTCTGTTTCTCGTTATGTAGGACATTATTATTTCATAAGGTTTGAATAACAGTCTGTTGTCAAGAGCTCCATAAGTGAACGACCACAATTTGAATTAAAATATGTAATTTATTCGCCTTGTCGATCGCCAATCGATCGAAGGTGGTTGCTCAGTTCAAGCTTGCCGGATTGAAAATGAGGACATAGTCTTTGGGGTCTTTGAGGCATACGGGTACAGTTCGAAATTTAAATACATAATACTTTTTGAAAAGAAAAATTTTCTATTGCCAACTACCTTAACCAAAATCTTGTTGCTTAAGTTTGTCTGTACTTTGAGTTTAATAATCGCCTGTGACTGATTAAATATGTGGTCTAAAGTTCACAACAGCAGCAACAGTTTATTATATAGTCAATTGACGTGAGCCACTCGAATTATGTCTAAATACATATTGCTTATCAATAGTTCAGAAATTACGGCGATCACCACATGAACTGAAAATATTTAAAAAGTGTTACGATAGTGTAGATGAAAAGAAATTCTAGATGAGAGAATAGCCCAAAAACAGCCTATAGCAATTTCAGAGAAAGTTTCTAATACTTCTCTAATACTTGCACACAATTTTAAACAAATACCAGCATACAACTAAAATGGTATAACGTTCAGAGGAGGTCAACACCTGTTGCAAACTGGAAGGTGTAGTTCTTATATATTTTATATCCTCAATCCGATACATTTATTACAAATATGTAAAATATCTAGATGGTTATATAAAACAATATATGTACTTATTTTGAATTTTCTTGTTTTGGCCCCTTGTTTATAAAGTTCAGTTATTATTATTATTTTATTTGTATTTATTTGAAGCTAAATCAAAATATCAAAATATAAAATCAAGTTGGGTTTTTAAATTCATGAAATCAATTTCATTTCATAAATATTTCGACCTTATTCTAAAAATATATTTATTTCACATAACATAGTAAATTTAGTGCTCTATATGCAATCCTAACAGACAGCCAAAATAGTCTGTACTTAAATGGAGGTTTTGTTGATGCTGTCAACCTTGTTCTCTAACCCTATCAACCGAATGTATTTCATGACCCATTATATCAATTAACTTGTAAACACTTCACTTATCGAACTCAGACAATGAATGCACAGGCAACTTTGCTTTATTACTATACTATATCTCTCTTTTCAATTTCTTGAGTAGTACACAATATTTTTCCTAGACTACGAATGCTTTCAGCAAGTGGCGACACAATTATTTATTTTCACATTTTCAATGAACTCAGGGTATAATGATTTTGTTAAGATGTACGTAACAAACAGATCAGAGAGCCAAACTGAGTCGATCTGGTCAAATAGTGCGATAACTCTTGCCGTTTGATTTTGGCTAATTATATTATTTGAATTTTGAATGACGATTCCCAATCAATTGAAGCTCAGTTTCAAACATACAAATCTAATTTGTGACAAAGCTTGCCATTTAACTAGATTAAACAAGTAAGAAGGCTCTAGTCGAGACTGCTCGACTAGGAGATACCCTGAACCCTCCAATATGATATTCTAATCATTCTGCACTTCTTTTATGCATACATACATACACATGCATCCACCCGCACGCATAAGACCGCGCTCTGCTAACTGCGCAGTAAGCAGCGACTGCGCTTGGGCTGCGCTGCAGTGTGGGCAATATTATGAGAATTTATTTGTTGAATAATTTCTTTTGTAGACGTACTATCTTAATGAAACTTTTAGAGCGTAATCATAATGTGAAAATGTGTGTACATTCCAAAGCACAAGTCTCTAGTACTTGAAATACGTTTTTTATGAATTGGGGGCGAAGGGGGCGTGGTATCCAAAATCTGTAAATGACGAAATGTGTGTATCCATCAAATGTATATACACAACAAATCTGAAAATCTCTATGTCTAAAAGTGTTGAAATTAGGCTGAAAAAACAATATCAATTTATCGATTATCCTCGATAAAAAATATATCGAATGAGTTATCGAAAAAATATGATAAACTCGTACTGCGTATGGTATACACGAGTCTACATACAAAATTTCAGCTCTCTAGCTCTTATAACTTCTGAGATCGACGCACTCATACGGACGGACGGACGGACGGACATGGCTAAATCGACTCAGTTCGTCGCCCTGATCAAGAATATATATACTTTGTGGGGTCTGCCACGCCTCCTCCCTGTTACATACTTTTAGCAAAACCATTATACCCTGATTTCCCATTTTCAATGGGTTCAGGGTATAAAAAGTTGAAGTCTCTAGCTACTGTATCTTCGGAAATCGACGCGTTCAAACACACGGACAGACGGACAGACAGACAGACGGACAGGGCTAAATCAACTTATCTCGTCGCCCTGATCAAGAATATATATACTTTGTTGCGTCTGCCACGCCTCCTTCTGCCTGTTACATACATTTCAACAAAACCATTATACCCTGATTTCCCATTGAAAATGGGTTCAGGGTATAAAAAGACATATATGTATATTCAGCCGCATTCATAAACAAATGATTGAATGTACGACTTGTCGAAAGAGTTTTACATCACTCCCACCTAATTTGATAGAAAAGGGAGGAGCACTCTCTACTATTATAACTGACAATTGAAATCTGTATGATTATAATCAATAAAGTGAGCAGTAGTAGTATTAACTAGCTGTGAAGCACATTATTAGAATGCAATTGTCGATGCCAACAATGAATTAGATCTTGTGAGAGGAAAACCTAAAAAAAAAAAAAATGGGCTAGAAATAA
The DNA here is from genome assembly GCA_035045965.1 of Drosophila aldrichi. Lineage (NCBI taxonomy): Eukaryota > Metazoa > Arthropoda > Insecta > Diptera > Drosophilidae > Drosophila > Drosophila aldrichi. The sequence goes on along the minus strand of JAWNOM010000341.1, from coordinate 613,474 downwards.
ATCTTGTTATTATTGCTAACAATATATTAAAAGAAACAAGTAAGAAAGCTCTAGTCGAGACTGCTGACTAGGAAATACCCTGAACCTATCGGAGAACTTATATTTCAATAATTCTTCGCGTCTTTCTGCTTACAAAAGAAACACACACACACATATGTACATAGGCACATATAGGCACGCACGCATAAACACGCATGGGCTGCAATGTGGGCTTCTCATGAAAACTTAATTGTTTAATAACTTTTTTTTGTGGATGTACGTTCTTCATGAAACTTTTAGATTGTGATTATATCATTACTATGCGTGTATATGCCGAAGCTCAAGTCTCTAGTATTTGAAATACGCCTTTTACAAAAGTGAGGGTGAGGGGGTAGATATAGGGGTGGAGGGTGAATTATAACAAAAACCGAAATTCTATAAAGTACATATGAGTCTACATTTAAGTTTGGAGACTCTAGCTCTAAAGATGTAGGAGATATAATTTTATAACTGGCTTTCGATAAGGTTTTTATCGATAAAAAAATAACGGGATGAGTTATCGATTTCTAGTGATAAACTTGATATGCGCGCGCAAATCGACTCAGCTCGTCGACCTGATCAAGAATATATATACTTTGTGGGGTCTGCCACGCCTCCTTTTGCCTGTTACATACATTTTAACAAAACCATTATACCCTAATTTCCCATTGAAAATGGGTTCAGGGTATAAATATATATATATATATATATATATATATATATATATACGTTTTTCCTCTTGTTAGAAAAAAAAACTAAACAAAAATGGGTTAGAAATAAATCTTGTTGTTATTGCTAGCAATATATATATATATATATATATATATATATTTACATTTTTGTTTAGTTTTTTCTCTAACAAGAGGAAAAACGTCTTTTCAGAGTTCGGTGTGTAATCAATCTCATTTATATATACAGTCGACTCGTTATTTCCAACCTGTGCCATTTCTAACCTCTCATTGATTTCGAATCATGTCCATACATACCATGCACTCAGTAATTCGAACTAAAAAATCATTGCTAAGACGCTGTAATTCGTGTTCATATGGTCAAACACTCGACAATTCAAATTTAAAGTTTCTTGGTGTGTTATTAAGAACTTATCTACCTGTTATTAAGAAACTACCTTTACTATTCACTTCGTTAGTATACTGATTAAAAGTTTTTATGGAATACGAGTCCTCAAAAGTATAAAGTATAAGTTTGACGATTGCTGAAAAGAAGAGAAGAGAAGAAAGTAGAAGGAGGTGAGAATATAAACGATGTTGCAAAAGACTATATTCAAGTTGATTAAGATAATGCTGCGACAGATACGAAGAAGATGAAGTGGCAAAAACCTTCTTCGATAAATTCCAAAGTTTTTGTCTACAAACTGATGAAACAGCATATCGGGCCTTTTCTTCCTTCAAAAGATTATAGTCTGAGCAGCAGCATGTGCTTCGCAGCAAACCCTTATAAATGAGTTCTTTTCAAAGATTAAATAATTTAAACATACTACATACGAATATTCAAAAATATCAGCAGTTGATAAAACCGTTGATAATTTGAAGTTTTATTTATTTTCTCTCAAAAATTTGGAGCCATTTCATATTTCAAGCATTCGATTATTCGTAGTATATTAAGAGTTCCTAGAATTTCAAAATTCGAAATACTTCTTGTTTATTGTTTACATGTTCTTAAATCATATGCAAATTAATTAAATATATAAATGTGATTACACATCGAACTCTGAAGAGAAGTAATTAAAATGTTTAACAATTGGACTGGAATTGTAGAGATTATTGAAATCGCCATGAATTTATTGTATATAGATTGTGAATATGTAGTAACTGTAAACACTGGAAAAAATTTCTGTTTGATTTTAATTGATACACATTGTACAATTAAATAGTAGCTCGTATCGTCTACAATTGATAGTTTTTTTTATTGGCCTGTTAAAGTATGTGAATGAAATCTATGGTATTGATTGTATATGTATACATATATATATAAATATATGTATATATATGCATATCTATTGTACATATGGTTGTTTTGTTAGCTTTGCCTACTCGCATTCTCACTTGCAAGGTCTCTTCTCTATCCATTTTATTATTTAACGAATAACGAAAATTTTAACGTGTTAAGCTAAATAATAAATGGTGTAATATTTATTCAATTTTATTTTGATATTGATATATGATATATTGATATATTTGATATATGTATTTATATTGAACATGAAATTATTATATGCTATATAAGCCTCGACTGATGCAGTGTCAAGATTATTTTGATATGTTAAATCTCAGAAACCATCTTTATTTTTTATTTTTGTAAGTGCTATAGAGTTGAAAGTAGGAAAGTAAATAAATAAAGCGGATATACCTATAATAGTTAATAAAATCAAAGTCTTGAATGTTTCACCGTTAAATTTATAAGTCGATCTCAATATGCCGCAACAGTCATCATACACGCGCTTTTAGTTCTACACACGTAATACAGAATAATGGAATAAATCTAAAAAAAAGTTCATAACTGAATTAAAATGGTCTTTGCTCATGCGCCAAACTAAAGACAAACTGGCGATAATTTGAAAGACTATATTCAAATGCAATATAGAGAATGCTTGACTTGACTTTTTCTAGCGTTCTAAACGTGCCCAGCGCTGTATATGTATATAACTTGTATGTACATATATACGACTTAGCTCAGCGAACAAGGACGTACGCAAAATAGAGGCCAAACCAATCATTGTGAAAATGCGAATATGACATATTGATGTTCGATTACAGATCGAAACGTATCGATATCAATACAACTAAAAACGTGGTAGTCAGGAGGAACCACATAATACGTGTTAAGCGTCTTTAAGCATGGTCTCAATTTTTTATAAAATCTATATTTTCGTATATGAAAAATATCTAAACACTATTCCTTCGCTTATTTCTATAGAACACTATGGAACACTATATATAGATGAGTAATAATTCTTTCGATAGCTAAAATTATTTCCATGGTAGATCCCATTTACATTTGATTCACAGAGATTCAGATTCAGAGTGAATAATGTGCATATGTATACTGCATCATATACAGTTCATAAAATATCTAGAGATCAATACATTAATTAAAATTTGTTAATAAAATAATTAATGTCTGTACGAAGGAAAGGCATTTTAACACTGTTGAAGCTAAAAGCTTGAAATCGTTAAGTTTAATCCCGATCTAAACTTTATAATACAGTTTAGATTCAAATCAACTTTTGTTTAATTCAAATGAGTATTATTCAGTCGGTATAGCCTGAATGTAAAATCATATCTTGTTTTTATATCATATACAAAACAAATTAAGCGCAGAATCATTCGATATTCTCTTGGTCCAGTCTATTTCTCAATATATGAGTAACGAAGTATAAACGATGATAATTGAACCATATAAAAAACAAAAACAAAAACAATAATAATAATGGAAATGAAATTGATCTATTTTTAAGGCTACGCCTCGGTGATATTCAGTACATAAAATTTATTTTTCACTTTTATTTACAGCTAAATCCAGAATTTAAAATGGAACTGTAAGTAGCAAAATTAGCAAATAAAAATACGTATTCGAAGTATTAAACATTATTTTACAGAGAAGCGGCCGAGCCGGTAGAGCCGCATGCTCGGTGGGGAACTTTTTTTGCTAACCACTGGAAAGGATGTGTTGTGTTTCTAATGCCTCTGGTTTGCCTCCCCATTATATTAATGAACAATATTCCGGTAAGAAAACCCCAAATGGATGTGTCTTGTGTGAGTTTTGACATATTTATTTACCGTTTCAGGAGTACAGATGTATGTACATACTATTGATAATGGCTGTGTTTTGGGTCACCGAGGCATTGCCCTTATATGTTACATCAATGATACCAATTGTTGCATTTCCCACAATGGGCATTATGGTAAAGATACCAGCTTTTATTACTGTCAACATTTAAGTAGTATTAATAATAGATTTTATGTTTTACAGGGATCCGAAGAGACGTGTATGACGTATTTTAAGGATACATTAGTGATGTTCATGGGCGGCATTATGGTTGCCCTTGCAGTGGAATACAGTGGTCTACACAAGCGACTAGCACTGAGAGTTATTCAAATGGTGGGCTGCAGTCCCAGAAGGTTCGCACCTCTCTAACTCATGGTTATGAAAATTGGACTAATTTTATTTAAATTATTTTATAGACTACATTTCGGCTTGATTATGGTGACAATGTTCATATCCATGTGGATCTCCAATGCAGCCTGTACGGCTATGATGAGTCCGATTGTGCAAGCGGTGCTTGAGGAGCTCCAAGCGGTCAGTCTGAAATAATAGAGGGAGAAAGCAATTTTATTAACTATCCAATCTGTCCAACAGCAAGGGGTCTGCAAAATCTATCATGAGCCGGAGTATCAAATGGTTGGTGGGAAGAACAAAAAGAAGAATGAGGACGAGTGCGTATAGTAATAGCTTAAGTCTATTCAAATTTATATACTGTCTAATTTTACAGATTACCCTATCCAACAAAGGTTACGCAATGCTACTATTTAGGTATTGCATATGCATCGTCTCTGGGTGGATGCGGCACCATAATTGGCACTGCAACAAATCTAACATTCAAGGGCATCTATGACACTGCTTTCCCCAATTCTACCGAGAAACTAGATTTCCCCACGTTTATGTTCTATTCGGTGCCATCAATGTTGGTCTATACAGTGCTTACGTATGTTTTCCTGCAATGGCATTTTATGGGTCTGTGGCGGCCTAAGAGCAAAGAGGCCCAAGAGGTACAGGTAGGCAAGGATAACGCACATGTGGCCAAGAAAGTCATTGATCAACGCTACAAAGAACTGGGTCCCATGAGTATACATGAAATCCAAGTGATGATTCTATTTATTGTCATGGTCTTCATGTACTTCACACGAAAGCCGGGTATCTTTACTGGATGGGCTGACTTGCTGCCCGACAAGTGAGTATTTCTATTGAATGATAAACATGGCAGAGTAACTCTTTTCTATTTAATCACTATTTATACTGTCTTATTATAAAATTATAAAATATCAAACGAGCTACGGCTTGGTTTAAAGCAACACTAGTGAATGTTTAGAGACACTGTTGACATCTAACACAAAAGCCAATTTCCATATTTTAAATAATTGGACTTTCATAGTATTAAAATAAGTACGTAAGAAAACTCTAGTTGAGACTGCTCTGAACTTGAGCATAAGGTTAAAATATGTGTACATGTGTACAAGTATCTAGTATTTGAAACACGTTTTTTACAAATTGGAGTCGAAGGGCGTATCCGTAATATGTAAATTACAAAATCTTCGCATTTATCAAATGTATATATACAGAAGATCTGAAGACTCCAGGTCTTATAGTGTTCAAATTAGGCTGAAAAAAAAAAAACGAAATCGGCTGAGTTATCGAACAAATGATAAACTCATACTACGTATGGTATACAAGAGTATGCATGCCAAATTTAAACTCTCTAGCTCTTATAACTTCTGAGATCCTAGCGTTAATACGGACGGAATATATATATACATACTTTATGGGGTCTGTGATGATTCCTTCTGCCTGCTACACACTTTTCGCAAAACCATTATACCCTGATTTCCCATATGCAACAACGGATTTCATAAAAAGCAGCAACTTATAGACAGACTAGTCCTCAAAAATCCTTAAAATTAGTAATATTTAATATTTTCATTAGGCCAATGTAAAGAAAACTATACACTATATTCTGTACCTTCATATTTACTTTATTAAGATATACTAAAAAAATTTCAAGTTCTTTGTGTGAATAATTATTAAACGCGTTGTGTCCATGTAAAATATAATAATTTAAGGACCTAATCACATTACTGAAGGAAGTGGTGATTGGGTTCAATCATCATCACCATCACTGTCAATGATTATGATAAAAAAGTTTAAATTCTGTATAGTCGACTTGCTTAAGTATCCTTCTTGTCTTTTTTTTCTACGATGAACCGACGGATTATTCTCTATTTCAGTTTCGTTAGCTAGTATTACAAATTTAAGATTACAACTATAAATCTAGGTACACACGATGCAAACAATTTGCAGCAAGTTAAAAAAACGTGCAAATTTGATTGCAGCAATCAACTTGCTGCACATTGTTTGCATCGTGTGTACCTAGCTTAAGAATAAGTTTTTTTATTAATTCGATTTAAAGCTTAAAAATTACAGAAAACCCCTTTTAACAATCTACGTAATTTTGTTTTATTGCATAATCTATCTTTTATAATTACTGCTAGGGTTATCAAAAACTCGATGCCAACCATTTTTGTGGTGATCATGTGTTTCATGCTACCGGCGAACTATGCATTCCTACGATACTGCACACGTCGCGGTCCTGTGCCGACGTCGCCAACACCCTCACTGATCACCTGGAAGTTTATTCAGTCTAGGGTGCCATGGGGCCTAATCTTCCTGCTGGGTGGTGGCTTCGCCCTGGCAGCTGGCAGCAAGCAAAGCGGCATGGCCACATTGATTGGCAATTCGATGAGTGGCCTGAAGGTGCTGCCTAACGCAGCATTGCTATTGGTCGTCATTCTGGTGGCTGTATTTCTGACCGCCTTCAGCTCAAATGTGGCCGTTGCCAACATTCTCGTACCTGTGCTCAATGAAATGGTGCGTCTAAAAGTCTATTTAATCCGCTGAACTAGCTATTATTCATATCTTCCTATATTATAGTCACTGGCACTGAAGATACATCCGCTGTACCTAGTGCTTCCAGCAGGACTCGCTTGCAGCATGGCCTTCCATTTGCCGGTGAGCACGCCGCCAAATGCTTTGGTTGCTGGCTATGCGCATATTCGCAGCAAGGATATGGCGATAGCAGGTATTGGACCTACTATTATCACTATCGTTGTGCTATTCATTTTCTGTCAAACCTGGGCTATGGTCATCTATCCAAACCTGGACACGTTCCCGGAATGGGCACAAATTGCCGCCGAAGAAGCAGCCAACAAGAGTCGCCTGCTTGCCGAGTTAGCTGTCAATAAGGCGAACATGTTGGAGCTGGCAGCAAACGCGACTCGTCTATTGACAAACAATACTGAACTCTTAACAGATCTAACCACTGGTAGCTCAAATTTGGTGGGCGACCTGATTGCCAATAGCTCACAGCCATTAGCTCAATTGGCTTTCAATGGCACACGATTGTTAACTGATATTGCCTTAAACAAAACCCTGTAATTGGAGGTAACTAATTATTTAGTTGTCTTGTCTAAAAGTGGTCACGAGCCCCACGAATAACGTCGCTGGGGGACCTGTATAAAGCAACACAAAAGTGCCTTTGACTAACTATTTGTACGATCTACAACACAATTAAGTAAAAAGTTCAAAAACAATAAAAACAAAGCTAAAACAATTATACTTTGGAACGAATTTACAAAGCCCAAAAATGAAATATTGAACTCATTAATTATAACTGTTTTTGTGTGACACTATTAGACTAAAATCTACTGATAACTGAAAAATTTTATATGATGAGATGATTGTGTGAAAGTTAACAATAATTAGGATATAGTACGTCCTTTCAGCAACTAGGCGCATTTACTAAAAGCCTTTAAAGGTAAACAGATTTATAAAAAATTACATGTTGTAGTTAATAATTGCATTTAGCGAAAATAAAATGTTATATATTTATATACATATATATTTGTTTGTGTGAAACAACAGGCATTGAATGTATTTTTATACTCTTTTTTTTAGTAACTAGACTGACGTATCGTGGTTTTGCAAATGTAATTTTTATGAAATTTGGTAGGAGCTCTTGAAATAATACTATTTTTATCAATATATTGAATGCATAAAGAAATTAGCACACAAATAGAATAAGACTTAATAATTCATATGTTAAAATTCAAATGATACCATTTTTATATAGTTATAAAATCAAATAAAGATTCAAATGAAAAAAAAAATCATTGTTTAAGTTTCGTTTTCAATTAATTTGCAATACTTTTGTCTAAGGGGAAGAATTCACAAATAATTTGAAATACATATTTTAAAATTTTGTTGGTGAATTGAATGACCTAAAATGTAAATTATGTTCAACTTATGTATATTTCGTTTCAACTTGACTATTAATTTGATAGCGATGAAAAATTCGTTGTTATATGTTGAACATTTAATGTAAGTTTTTAATTTAAATATGTATGACAGAACGTAACTAGACACATGTATGTAATTATCAAGTCAAAATATTATTTAGTGGGCTGTAATAGTTTTTTTTTTACAATCTGTAGACTTGATCATAAATAATTTATATAACATAAAGAAATAGCTTTGGTTAATGGATTGCGTCTTCACACCAATGGCGTTAGGAATGGCAGGTCCAGTGGGTGATTTCTCTTTAAACGTCTGGTGTGCGTGCTGTTGTCAGGTAGAATTATCGCTAGCTGGTTTACATGATTACCTAGCCTCTGGAGGCACCGTCCGCTGAGTCTACGGACTTCATCTTCCACTTAAGGAATATCTAGGTATCTATGTAGGAACGAGTTCATGACATATGAAGGAGCATCCACAGAACGGCGCTCCTGCGCGATTTTGAAATCGTTGAAGTATTTGAATGTTCGAATGCTGTCTTTTTTTTTCTGAGAATAAATTAACTCTACGTAATTGCTAATGTGTTCTAGTACTAAGGAAAGGGAAAGGTCTCGATATAAACATAGTATAAGTTGAAAGCTCAAATTTGTTTAGTATTGCTCGAGAGTATATATGTAGAGAAAAACTCCCTTTAAGGCAAACAAGGCGGTGCGCATTCTGTATGTTTGTGTTGTAGTTTTTTATTTGCTTTTTGTGCTATATGTGAGCGAAAACATTAAACATAAGACTCTTGTTTTACATCAAAATATTAGTTTTATTACGAATCGTTACAAATATAATTTTTCCATTATTGCTAATTTTTACCATATTAAAACAAGGCACACGAGTGGGGAGGGGTAAATATTATTGAGAACCAAAAAATTTATCCGCAACCAAAGAACTGATAGTTGGATCAGTAGAAAGCCAGATTTAAAACGCAAAACGCTGACTTCTGCGCAAATTAAAGCAAACGTCTAGAACTTGGAGGACTTGATTAGATTGAGGGCCTCGGTAAGCATGCGTCCAAAATCGGCATGTACTAGCGTAAAGTTCTTAACCGCACGCTCTTGCAAGAACTGACTAGCGTTGCTCAAATTGTCGGCTATGTTCTGCACTAGACGTTTCTTAGCACAATTGTCGAGGACATGCACCCAGAAATCGGTGACCTGACCATAATTGTCCTCCGTATCGCCGCTGCTGTAACGATAAACGTCGCCGGTCACCGGGCAACAAGTAGACAAGGCACGAGCCCGGGGGCATTCCTGCGGACCATTGAACGAATTCGGGAAATAGTTGGGAGCTCCATCCTGATTATCGGTGGCATTCATAAGGCCATCGCGTTGATAATTATTGACCTTAACGCGATACGGACAATTGACAGGTATCTGCAAATAGTTAGGTCCCAAACGATGACGATGTGTATCGGAGTAAGAGAATAAACGGCCCTGCAACATCTTGTCCGGCGATGGTTCGATGCCAGGCACCAAATGAGCGGGGCTAAACGCAATTTGCTCCACCTCGGCAAAGTAGTTCTTTGGATTACGATCTAGCACCATTTTTCCCACTGGTATCAATGGATACTCCTTGTGGGACCAAACCTTGGTCACATCAAACGGATTGTATTTGAACTTCTTGGCCTCCTCGAAGGTCATCACCTGAATATAAAATGTCCAGCTGGGAAACTTGCAGGTCTTGATGCGATTGTACAAATCCCGTATACTATAGTCGGGGTCACTCGACGCTAGATCAGATGCGGTCTTCACATCTAAGTTCTTAATGCCCTGATCTGTCTTGAAGTGGAACTTTGCGTAAACAGGCTCTCCCTTGGCATTGACCAACTTAAAGGTGTGGGAGCCATAGCCATTCATATGACAAAATCCGTCAGGTGTTCCGCGATCACTGAACAGGAACGAAACCTGGTGGGTGGATTCAGGGCGCAGGGTCAAAAAGTCCCAAAACATATCGGCATCCTTCAAGTGCGTCTGTGGGTTCCGCTTTTGGGTATGTATGAAACTGGGAAACAATATAGGATCGCGTATAAAGAAAATGGGCGTGTTGTTGCCCACTAGATCCCATATGCCATCATCCGTATAAAATTTAACAGCAAATCCTCGAGGATCCCGTACCGTATCCGCCGAGCCGCTTTCGCCGCCCACCGTTGAGAATCGAACGGCTACAGGGGTGCGCTTCTTGACCTTCTCAAACATCTTGGCAGCGCAATACTTAGTGATGTCATGAGTAACCTCAAAGTAACCAAACGCACCGCCACCCTTGGCATGAACCACACGCTCCGGAATGCGTTCGCGATCAAAGTGAGCCATTTCGTCTAGGAAATTGACATCCTGCAACAGAATTGGACCGCGAGGACCAACCGTTTGCGTTGCATCTTTAATGCCAATTGGTGCGCCACTGCCAGTAGTAACTACGCCTGCGGATTCCTACCAATGAAAAGAAATAATTTTTAAGATTTCTATTTTACATAAATATATAAAACAACATCTTTTTCGATTTACTTTGGTTCTCAATTTTATCTAAATTACCTCATTTTTTTCAATTTCATCTATATGTTATTAGCTGAGAGCGTGTGCATCGCATGTAATGGACAGTTGAGCGAGCAATGCACCGCATAAAGAAAAGCGTACTCTACCCACGAATATATTAGCAAAAGATTATAATACACTTAAACAATCTAACATCGCAAATAGGTATGATTCTTTGTTCTGAACTAGGGTGCAGCAGTTGCCGCTCCCCTGAATAGTTTATCACTTATTCCACACATAGACGCGCGTACATCGTCTGTTTACTAATGGTGTCCTAAAGATTCAGCGTTGACTAATAATAAATATAACTTAACTGATGAAAGTCAGTTCAAATTAAGTGAAATAAGTGGGGGGTTGTTCAATTATTTATTTGTTCACTAATTGCATCTGGATGTTACTTCTCTGTCTCTAATAATCCATTCAAGATATACAGAAATATTCTATACAGAGTGCAACTAGCAGGTTAGCTAACGAATACAATTTAAAATTTTACTATCTGTGAATACTTTATCTACGGATTTTAAATCGTAAAACCTTAAGGTATTCTCGTATCAATTTAAGTTGATTTTATAGAGCCTCAAATAAATTAAGTGTTTTTATCAATTCTTATCGCTCTTAAAGAAACATGAGAATATTAGCGATAATTCTAAACTAAATTGACATAGGCAAGCCATAAGAGGACAAATGAATATCAAAACATGGAAAACATCGAAATATAGATTCATTAGGGGTCTAAATAGAAAGCATTTTTCGCCAGTTAACGGTCAGTTAGCTGAAACTGATAAGTCAATGTGGACCAGCTCCTCAATAACTGACATATGTATATAGTATATATACCATAGCGCTAAAAATGTTTTTTATTTTTCTTCTGATTTGCAATCGCGAGCGTTTGCACTTTGAGTCAGAAATAAATTAATGTGGGGCCACTTGGGAGGGCGCTGTTGGTAAGATAATAAGTAGCAAACAATAGGAGGTTTGTTGTGTGTGCGTGTCTAAAGAGCAAATTGATGATAAGACCATCGATCGATAGTACAAAAATGCAAAGTACTGGAATTTATAATTGACAGTTGTATGCTTTCAGAATAATGAAAAACAAGTTAATAAGACATTTACAGGTTGCGTTTTTGATTCGCTTCTTTGTACAGAGCCAAACCAAGAAGTCTTAAAGAAATGTACAGAGACTATGATTGCATATAACAAAAATGTTTAAAACTGCTCAGAAATATTGCAATATATATTTATGTACATATCAATTTCGGGCATTCCTGCAAACAAAGAAGTCAAAAGTGTTTGTTTCATTCATCGTATAAATAGACGTATGTATTTTAATAATGCCTGACAAAATGCAGTTTTTCGCCAGTCTCCATAAAAAGTCAGTCAAAAGCAGCAACAACACACGAACACTTTTGTGGGTCGAAAGCTTTCAATGCGAAATTTCGAAACATATTCTCACATATGTGGTCAAAGCCGAGTGCCAAGTGGATTGCATAATCAGCTGCAGCTAAGTGTTTTAATTTTTTTTATTATTTTCAATCGCTATAAGGCAGACTTATAGCTCCTCTAATTTGTATCGAACTAGTTTGATTGGGTTCATCGACTTTGTAAATGGTCTCTATCTCTGTCTCTCTTCCTCTGCCACTCTCAAATGCTAACAACCAGTTTTATGCAATATCGAAATGAAAACCTTGCTGGTTGCAACTCCTCGAAGGCCCCGGTTTTAAAGGCAGTTTAGAAATGAATTTAAAAGTATGGCTTCAAATAATATTTGTATTCCAATTAGAGGTTTAGCGCATTCAAGCATAAAACTGAATATATCGCTGTTTCAATCATTATATCGCTGTTTCATGCAATTAAATGATGGAATTTCTGCTTTAAAGCTTTATGAACATACATATATGTATGTACATACTTAAATTCATATCTGCATTGTCATTTCATCGAGGAGTTATTTTATAAAAAATTAGCTCCAATAAATTACATTCAAATAGCTTTGAAGATCTATCGATTATAAAATTTATATATTTTCCCTGCCTTTGGATTAGGTACAATTTGAGCTATGCAACTACATATAAACACACATATATAGCATACATACATATATATATCTGTGTGTTTATAGTTGTACCTAATCCAAAGGCCGGGGAAGTATATATGTATGTAAAGATCTATTTAAAATTCAGAGAATACATTTTATAATACATACATACATAGGTGCAGATAAGCGTTATCAAAGAATAACCGATAAGATTAATTATGGATTTATGAATAACGAAGAGGTTGTTTATATAAGATTAGGTTTCTTTTACTCTGAAGATACAGAGAGCTTTTACACTGTTTACAATAATAATAAAAACAAAATAATAATAATACAAAAAAAAAATAAAAATAATAAAATCAATTTACATGACACAACAAATATGGAATAAAAGACACAATATTGTGTGAGGTTAATGGAAAAATAAGTTTAATTAAGCTCTAAACCCATACCCATTTGTAAATGCAATGCTTCGCTGCTTTAGAAAGAGAGGAATGAACGAGTGAGAGAGAAAAAACGAAGAGAGATATGACAAAGGGAGATGAGAACCGCGCATTGGACACGAACAAAACAAAAATGCATATATTTGAACTTTGGCTCCACGAGTACAATCTACTGCAAAATTCGCAGTTCTACAGAAAATGTAGTAGTAGTTGGTATTATACATATATTTTTTCTCTAGTGTTTATTTTCGAAGACGCTTTGTATTTACTAAGTTACCTTTTGGCAGTTCTTATAATCAATCAATTGATTTGAAGCAGGATCGCGTGTAGCCATTTTGATTTCCCTGTTTATTTACTTTTAATAACCAAAAATTTTGGGTATACTTAAATCACTTAAAAGTTTCTCGCGTTGTTTCTGATGTGCGGCTAATTTTGTTAACTAAAACACGTAGAACTCAGTGCCCATTGCTTTTATAGGCGGTTTGTCATTTACAGTGTTCTGTGTGGCCGTATGACTTTACCATTAAAATCTTAAGTGTAAACTTTTTGTACATTCAAAGCGCGCACAAATTTAAAAACTACTCGCTGATATTTGCTGGAGTATCATTATTACTGAGATTTTCAAGGCTCTTAATAAAATAGAACCTATTTTATATAAATTGAGAATAGCATTTTTTAAAATGTTACGGAGCGTAACAGAAATGTTATTTGAATTCATGTTAATTTTGTGGTGGCTACCGATACACTATACTATCGATACTTTGACGATTATTTTCTTTATTGAATTGTTTTTGCGTAGGTTGGCAGCTCTCATTTAATGCGTAGATTGGCAGCCCTCCATATTTTTAGTCACTTTCTCAGTCATTCATTCTTCGTACGTTCGTTAGCCTTCGTCTCTCTCGATTTTTGAAGTAGTAGTGATTTCTTTTTATAAAAATCTCAAATATATACATAGTATATACAGCAAAAGCGATTATATATATTTTTATGTACATACACAAAATAAATATAGTGCAACAAATTAGCATATTTTATAAGCATAAAATTGAAGTGCAATTACAATCAAAATTCAATGGCACTTTCGTAAAGTTTCTTTTTACGTAAAAATACTCATAAAAAACGGCGCGTGTGAAAATTTTCAACAACGACGTAGCAGAAAAAGCAGTCTCAGTGTGTCTCTCCTCTACGTTTCTTTGCTGCAAAAGGAGAAGCTGAGCAACAACAACACTACAACAAAATTCCCCACACACAAAGTAGGCCAACAACAACAAAAAACAGCAAAGCAAGCAACAGCACAGCAACAACAACAAAGTGTGTATTTGTATTGAAGTGTATTATAATAAAACTGCGAGAGTGTGTGCGTGTAAAATACAAAAAAGAAGTATCAAAAAAGTAGAAAACTCAGCGACCGACAATTTTGTAATTGTGTCAGCCTATTTGTGTTTGTGTGCGTATGAGTGTGTGTGCCGGTGTGCGTGTAAATGATTTAAATCTAATAATGTCTTGAAAAAATTAGATTTTTGACATTCAAACGTAACGTGCGTTATGCGAAAACAAAATATATATGTATGTATATGTATTTGTAAATAATGTGTAAATATGTACTCATAAACATATATATTAAGAAAAAAAATAAATAAATAAAAATCATACATATTTGTGTATTTTGGGTTGCGTTAATATCGACAAGACAAATTGTAAAATTTTCTTTGTTTCGTTTGCAAGACGCGTTTGCGGGCTGGCTTTAAGTATAGAAGTAAGGTTCTTTGCCGACGAAATATCGTTGCCCGCTGCACAGTGTCGCCGACTTCGACTTCAGTTTATAACGGGATGAACCCATTACCAATGTGTGCAGTTGTTTGTGTCTACTGTCGTATTGCGTAGGTGTATGAGTGACAATGAACGTTGGCTAAGAACAACGAAACGAACTTTTTGAATATTTGCGTCGTCAATTATAAAATAAAAATGCCTTCTGGCTGGCTGATTGCCTGATAATAGAATGCAATATATAAATTGAGAAATAATTGAAATATTTGTGTGTGTTTTTTTCCAAATCTCTCTCCCCAGGTGTTTTATATTATTCTTAATAGCATAGTTAAATATATATGAGGAGGCGAGCGGATATGAAGTTCTGCGACGTCAATCCTGACGCTGCAGGACAGGTTTATCAGGGCAATCATTTCACTTAAAGATACTAAGCTACTAATACGTATGAAATCACCCTGTCTTTTTCACAGTAAGTGAGTGTGTGAAACAAAGATGTGTGCAACAATAACAAAGGCAAACATCGCATCACTAGAAAGCAAAGTGAAATTTAATAAAGCAACAACAAAAACACGCAATACCAATTCAAAACCGTTATTCAACAATTTCAAGAAATAAGTGAAAGAAGGCAACAAATACTGGTTTTCAAAAACACGCATACACAACACATGTACATAAACATGTGTATGTGTATATGTATATGCATAATTTAATGTTGGAAGTAACAACAACAAACAACGAGGAGGTAAAACTAAAAAGTTGCTGTGCGAGAGATTTGTACGTGTATTATTAGCGTCGCGTGTATGTGTGGAAAAAGCGTATGTGTACATGTGTGTGTAGTCTGTGACTTATGCGAGAAATAGCTAAACAACGAAGTGAAAAGCAATGCTAAAATAACAACATTAATATAATAAGTGATATAAAGTTGAAGTCTTTTAAAAATCTTTAATTTAGCCGAATTCTAACGTCACACACAGACTCACTATAGCAGCGGAAGTAACAACATCGACTATACCAAATAGCGGGCGCGGCTGCAGGACACAATTAAAGACCGGAGCTGCATTATCACTCTGAGATTTGGAACGCAAAAATTTGTCAAGGACTTTCATAAATTGGCGCGCTGCTTTTCAATTTTCATAAGGTCAGTTAAATTGCCATGTATGCTTGTAATTACATATGTATGTATGGAAGTATTGCTATTAATTAAGTATAATATTAATTAATTCAATAGTCATGGCTTCAAACTGTTTTAGGTTTATTGGAAAGCTGACAATGAATTGATTTTTTTTAGATTAAGAAACAATTTTAATTCAGTTCATAACCCTTATCAGAATTGGGATGATTCCAGTTTTATAACACACTCGTTTATCTTCAAATATATTTGTTTTTAATAAATAGTATGTTATACTATTGTTGATATCAAAAGCATGAATATATATATATATATATATATATATATATATATATATATATATATATATATATATATATATATATATATATATATATATATATATATATATATATATATATATATATATATATATATATATATATATATATATATATATATATATATATATATATATAGGGGAATATACATATATATATATATGGGGAATTCTCTAGTGGCGAATGTGACATTCGTACGTGTTTGAATTAAAAAAAAAAAACGAATGCCAAAATATTTTTTTATTTTGACGATTAGTGAATCTTTTAGCTCTTGATTAGCTCTATAATTACTGCTAAATCTGATTTTAGGCAAATGTTAGTTTTCAAGATAATCACAAAAAAAGCAAGAGGTTTGCAGGCTACAAAAAATGTAAGTCGCTTTTTAAATTAACAGTTAGACCTGATATTTTAGCGAAACCTTCAGTGACAATTTATTACAAATAATTTTAAATTATTAGAAATTGGCACATCTTTACAATGTTTTTTATTTGATTAAAAAATATTGAGTATTTTTTTTTTTAAATTTTTAGTTTTAATCAGGGTCGCAGGTGACGTGTCGAATAAGACATTTTTTACGCCATACATTTATTATTATTTTTTTTTTTTAATTTTTTAGTAATTGCATCATATCTTTTATATTTTTCTTTTACTCTATAAGCATAAACAAAGATTTGAAAAATAATATTTCATTGCATAGTGTCTCTCTTTAAGAACAGTGATAAAAAAAAAAATGTGCAAAATAAATGCTCAAAACAGAACTTTGGCACTTGTTCGGCTTTGTGTGTCAATATTTCGAGATGTGTTATGAATAAATGCAAAATTAGTTTATATTAGTTAAATTTTAGATTAATTTTAATTATTTTACATCGATTAGATATAAAAAAAATGTTATCAGAACATGCATTCATTGAATTTGCACTATATATATATATATATATATATATATATATATATATATATAAACACAGCCATATATACATATATAACACACAGCCAAAAAGTGCAAATTCAATGAATCAATATATATATATATATATATATATATATATATATATATATATATATATATATATGATAGAGAATAGCGTACAGCTGTACAGTAAAATTGTATATAAATTTTGCTATGTTCAAATTCTCTCCACGTGTGCTACAAAAAAAGAATTGCTGACAATGTTTGCAGAACGATTAAAAACTCTTGGGGTCTATTTGTGTGGGTGTTTGTTGTTTGTTTGATTGTTTGTCGTCCAGAAAAGTGAGAGCTGAAAACTGAGAACTGATCATTTTTTCCAATTTTACTGTACAGCTGTACGCTATTCTCTGTCACTGATAAATACCAAATCTAAAAGATATGTGTTTCCCATTAAAGAATGAATACTGAAAATAAGTGATTACTTACTTATTTTATTTAAGATTTGTAATGATAAGCCAATAGCATCATAATCGCATCTAGTGTATTATGTAGATTTCAAAGTAAATATTATTGGAATAGCACAATTACATTAATCTAAATAGAAATAAATAATAAATTTCGGTTCCTATTAAATTCTTTTTAGTGATTTTGCTTTTTTATATTTTGTGCGTGACACGATACGCTACACACTTTTAGCTCTAAGCACCATTATAAAGCATTGCCTTCTTAATGCTTTAAACCGGTTTATTTCGGAACACAATAGAACTAAATAACTGTTTGTGTGTATCATGAGTTGGCAACAAACTTTGCCACTTTTGTCTATAAATAAATACATATACATATGTATACGTATATACAGTGCAGTGCACCTAAAGAGGTTTGACTTTTTCTATATAAATAAATAATAAGATTATTACGAACAAGTAAGAAGGCTCTAGCGAGACTGCTCGACTAGGAAATACCCTGAACCCTCAAAGCAGATATTCTAATCATACTACACATCTTTTATGCACACATAAGCATCTGGTAACTGCGCTGTAAGGAGCGACTGCGCTTCGGCTGCGCTGTAGTGTGAGCAATATTATGAGAATTTATTTGTTGAATTATTTCTTTTTTAGACGGACAATCTTTCAGAACGTAATCATAATGTTCCAATGTGCGTATATTTCAAAGCAAAAGTCTCTAATACTTTAAATACGTTTCTTAAAAATTGGGGGCGTGATATCCAAAATTTTCGTATCCATATATATGTATATCCACAATGAATATGAAGTCCCAGGTCTAATAGTATTCAAATTAGGCTGAAAAACGAAATCAATAAAAATTATAAATAAATAAAAAAAATAAAATAAAAAAATTATAAATAAATAAAAAAAAATTAGAAACACTATACTGCACTACACTGTACTGCTGACCCCCACCGGGCCTGAACGACTGAAGAAATGCTGCAACTGCTGCCCTTTATATAGGGCGACTATCACTCAAAGCCTGAGTCTCGGTCAAATCTTGAGTCCGTTGCCAGATAGGAGTCATTGCAATCGAGCTTTGAGAGACCAATGCGAACAGTCTCTACCTCTTCAAGCATTCTGGCTTCCTTTTGCTCAAATATAATTATCAAATGAATACTGCTACATACACATAGACAAATTGAATGATCTTCCACAATTCTACAGACATACAAATGAATAGATATATAGACAAACAATCACTCATAGTTAAATTACCTCATTAAGCTGCTCAGTAATATAAATGTATGTATGTATTAGAAAATTGCATTCATGTTTTGCCAAATTTTGCATTCCCTTTTAGGCTTTATTTATTCTCGCTCATTATGGCGGTAAGTTATGACACCTAAAGCACTCCTACTGAAACTCACTCAATTCTTCTCAATCACTGATTCGACTTCATATGTGACATACATATACATGTTGTGTGTTATGCTAAATAGCTTATGTACAATAAAATTTATAATTATTAGATAACATTATTCATTTAGACAGCGATTTCTTCTCTTCCATCCCCTATTCATTATCAACGGATTTATTATTTAGAAGCTAAACCACTTTCAAATAGTATAGATCTAGCCTGAAATAGGCTAAACTAACTTCAAATGTGTGGCAATTTTGGACGCCATGGAATGTTTTTTTTTTTTTTCGAATATAAGTACATAGTTATTTTTTCTGCACTTACAAAAAACAAAAATGCCTATATTTAAACCCCATATCATTCGGGGCTTAGGGGATCTCCAAGTCAAGCAACCTTAGTAGAGCTGTCTTTCTGTATGACTTCAAAAACTATTTTATTGATACCTTGTATATTTGTTATTATATTTTGGTAAAATTTGATCATTTACAAACTATTTCATTATCGTCCACATATGTATATTTAAATAACAGTAAATAACCTATTCCAATTGTTTGAGAAAAGTACTATAAAAAGTATAGAAATTATACAATAAATACATATGTATATAAATATGTATAATAAAGCGACAATGTCACTATTTAATTCAGTACATACAGTACATGCAAATTAGAAAAGTTTCTATAATTTCATTCAACAAATTTATATTTCATATTTGAATATGATCGCATTTCAATTTGATGATTTCGTTTTGCAGTCGGTCTCTTATATTAATATGGGGTAGTCGAAAAAGTCTTTTCGTATTTTTAATGAAACTTCAAATCATATTTTTTAATACTTATAATAAACTTTATTAAATCATTAAAATCAAATATGCACCATTTTGGTCGACCACCTTTTGCCATTTTTCCACTAGAGACATAATTCCATTCGTGTAAAACTTTCGTGGTTTCTTTTTGAAAGACTGCTCCAAGTAATTTTCACAGGCTTCTCTTGAAGCCAACTTTACTCCATTAAGGGAGTTCTGCATTGACCGAAATAAATAGTAGTCCGAAGGTGCAAGGTTAGGGCTATATGGTGGATGCATCAAAACTTGCCAGCCAAGCTCTCTCAGTGTTTGCCGGGTCATCAAAGATGTGTGTGGTTTTACGCTGTCCTGATGGAATACGATGCCCTTTCTGTTGATCAGTTCTAATCTTTTTTTTTTTTCGATTGCTTGCTTCAATCTCATCAGTTGTTCATAGTAAAGTGTCGAATCAATCGTTTGACCAGGCTGAAGCAGCTCATAGTGGATTATTCCTTTCCAATCCCACCAAACACACAGCATTACCTTTCGAGCCGTCAATCCCGGCTTTGCGACCATTTGTTGAGCTTCACCACTCTTGCACAATGATCTTTTTCGCACATTATTGTCGTATTTGATCCATTTTTCGTCTCCTTTTACCATTCGCTTCAGAAATGGTTCGATTTCATTTCGTTTCAGCAAATAATCGCAAATTTTAATTCGGTCCAATAAATTTTTCACAGACAATTCATGTGGTATCCATACATCGAGCTTCTTTTTGTAGCCAGCCTTTTATAAATGGTTCAGAACCGTTTGATGATGAATGTTTAGTTCATTTGCGATGTCATGGCTGCTTATGTGACGGTCCTGGTCAATCCTTTCCATAATTTCATCGACTTTTTCAAAGATTGGTCGACCAGAGCGAGGTGCATCTTTGACATCGAAATTTCCAGAACGGAAGCGAGCGAACCATTGTTGTGCTACACGAACTAATAGAGCATCGTCACCGTAAACCTCACAAATTTTTATACAAAAATTTCAAAATATAGCGAATTTCTTCTTTATTTTCACTAATTTTTGAACAGCTGTAACTTTTTTCAAATTCTTGGAATTACATTTTTTTTTTTTTTTAATTTTTTTTTTTTTTTTGCAAACACAATGTGATTGGCAGCACTGGAGATATACGACGCCAACGACATCTATTGGCAAAATACGAAAAGACTTTTTCGACTACCCAATAAAATATTATATTAATAATAATGAAAGTATATTGGTTTTGTTGAAATGTATGTAAAAAGTAAAGTATATATGTATATATTAGTTTGGCAATAGGAGATGTCATTCATCATTTCCATACACAGTTTGAAATCAGTTTACATAAATCGAATTGATTTTTTGGCAATAAAAGAAGCTTTCTCAATAAGCCTATCTTATATATTTGCCTAATTGTATGCAACCGATCCTCAGTGAATGACAGAGCCGCTATAATTTGTAGCTTCAATCTTATATAAAATTAGCTATTCGTCGTGTTGTGTTGAACGGAAATTTAATTTATTTATGCTTAGTCCCTTGGAAAACCACATAGTAAAAAACTAAAAACTGAGTCCATCTGAAGAGATCGAAAGATGACAGACAAAAATATAGCTGAGTAAAATTTGTATTATTATACCCTGAACCCATTGAGCATGGGAAATCAGGATATAACGGTTTTGTTTTTAATTTAAATTATTGGGCGTCTATTTATAGAACTATTATGTGAAATGTGTTTGTACCATGTTTTTATACCATTTTAGTTATCGTAATATTTACATAATTATAATATATTTGGGATAATCGCTCCAAATTGCAATCTGTATTGGGTTTGTATTTAATTGAGCACCTTTCTGTATACGTCAACTATATTTTTGTATTACAAATTTTGTACTTGCAGATGCTGAATGTCGTCAATATTTTTAGAAAGTGTTCCAAACTCGTTGGACTGTAGGTCACATAGGTAAATATAATTATTGATTTTTATATATTATTTATAATTAAGTACCTTTTTCGACAATTTTCAATCAATAATTTGGGATTGAAAACAACCAAATAATGAAGAGAATTAGTTAACTAAGTCATTTGAAATTTTGATTTCTTTAGTTTTGTATTTTGTCACATAGGTAAACATAATTATTGACGACGCACAGTGGGGCCTTTGCTCATTTTGCGTTGCGAAAATCATAACTTTGGAGCCAAGCAATATATTTAAAAAATTTAAAAAGCATTCGGCAGAGAATTCCTTAATCTTTAAAATGAATCTAAGCACAAGGCGATGCGGTAACAGGTGGCTTCACAGTTCTACCTCAAAGTTGAAAAATATGATTTTTTACCAAAAATACCTGAATTTGCATGAAAAACTGAAATATTTTATATTGAAAATGATTTTATTTAAATTAATTACAGTAAATATGATTACTTAAACAAAAAAACAATACAAAGTTGGAAAATTTTTTTTTTTTTTTTTTGCCAAAAAACCCAAACCCTTTGATTTGCCGTCGGCATTTCTACCTACTGCATGCAGCTGCATGCAAATTTGACCTTTTTTAGTACATTTTGTGCGTTTTTATGCCGATTTTGGGTTAGTTTTTTGCTAAAAAAAAAAAGTTGCAAATTCTAGCAGCCAATTTTTTATGAATCTTGTAGATTATATATTTCTTAACAAGTGTGTATAAACCGGAGTACGGAAATCGCCGGCAATCGAATATATTTAATCCACTTTAGGTAAAAAAAAGGGCAAAATTTGGACGTTAGAATAAATGTATCTCGTAAACTAATAAACAGAATGACATCATTTTTCTTTTATTTTGTTGGGAATAAACCAATCTTTCCAACGATACCAAGAAATCAACAATCCGTTCATTATATTTGCCTCAGTTCGGTCGCAAAGTGCAAAATTTTTTACAAAATTTCGATGTTTTGGTTCAGTTTGCAAATTTGCCCAACTTTGAGGGGTCATAACTACCCTTAAAATTCACCTATTTTCAAAAATCTTTTAGAACTTGTCCTTATGGTTAATTTCCAATCGAATGGCATCAAAAAATCCGAAATCGGTGATTATGACTTTACTTATTTTTGCCACGCTCTGCCGGCAGAGGCCCTACTGTGCGACGGTCCCTTGAGCGTCGCTATAACCGGATTCTACTGTATTTTCGATAACTCATTCGATATATTTTTCATAGAGGATAATCGATAAATTGCTATTGTTTTCAGCCTAATTTGAACACTATTAAATCAACAAGTATATTCTGATAATATTGGCCACACTTCAGCGCAGCCCAAGCGCAGTCACTGCTTACTGCGCAGCTAGCAGAGCGCGGGCTTAAGCGAGCGTGTGGATGCATGTGTATGTATGTACATATGTGTGCATAAAAGAAGTGCAGAATGATTAGAATTTCAGCTTGGAGGGTTCAGGGTATCTCCTAGTCGAGCAGTCTCGACTAGAGCCTTCTTACTTGTTATTTTTAACCTGTACATTTCATAAAGGTTGTTGGTCGTTGCGCTGTTATTAGTATTGTGTTTCGTTTTAGTTAAAATTCCGTTTCGTTCGCACTTCGCTCTTTCCATCTGTGCACATACATGCATGCATACATAAATAATCATGCGAAAATGTACTTATTTATATTACTTGCAACAACAACAGCAACAACAAAAATGCGTCACAATTTATTTACATTTTCGCTAACAGCAGAGTGAGCACAGAGCACTCACACTGTCGCGTGCACATATGTATGTGCACACATACACTGATAGATGCATAAATTTTGTTTTTATGCATGCAAGTATATATGTACTTACATATTTTAGGCCTTGACCTCTACAATCGACAGACAGCTCGCAACTGCCGCAGTTTCTTGGTCGGCTGCGTCGGCTACGTTTTTGACGAAGTTTGCTTTCCATCCCATTTCGTGTTTTTTTTTTTTTTTTCATATCAATTGATTGTTTATTTGCAGTAACCTAAGACATCATACAGGCACTAATGTTGCAGTGGGGCACTATCGACGGAATTATACTGATTTAGGGCATCGAAACAGATGAATATTTTTGTTGAGGAGCAGTGGGACTATCTTCATCAAATTTTCATAACGTGGTCAAAACACTGAAATGTGTGTATATGCCAAAGAACAACTCTAATTATATACATATATCCTTATTACATCACATTATACCCTGATTAAATTTGAAGTCTTTTGAGTGCAGTCCCGCCATAATTTATATCCTATAAGGTTATCGAGCTAGAAACTTAAAATATTTAATATGACGACGTGTTTTGATCGAAATTAAGGAAAATAACGTTACTTTAAAATCAAACTTAACTGAATTAAGAAAATTAAATAATGGAATAAATACATATAAGGTAAAACTGTGGCTTCAGAGCTATGACCCGCAGACTCCTTATACAAAAAAAATGTACTGTTTCGGACTGTGAGTGAGTATTATGCTATCGGTAACGCCCGAGTAACACATTCTTCCATACTTTAAAACATTACTCCTAAATAGCTGATATTATTGTCAAAATGAAACTGTGTTTTGTATTCCGCGTTTTCATGCGTTAACATTCACATTTTTTTTTTTCGTAGCTTTGCTATTGGTAAGATGGCTGAGCCATCTTCTAGGATTAGATCAGCTCTATTTCTGTATTTCAACCAATTTCGATACAGTCGTTTTCTATATTATATATATTATGAGGTAAAGACTTTTTTAAATGGGAAATCAGAGTATAATGGCTTTATAGAAATGTATGTAACAGGCGCATATCGAGTTTTTCTCCAAAAATCGAAAAATCGTCCCGTTATTTTTTTGTCGATTATAAACTTCGAAAACCAGTAATATAAATATATCTCCCACATCTTTAGAGCTAGTCTCCAAATTTCTATAATGCACGATGTTCATGAAGCATTTGCAAACAGAATGAAATGTATATAAAATTAAAATGAAAACTGATTGATTTTACCATTTAATCATTTTGATATTAAAGTGATATCCATCGTCTCCTTTCCAAAACATCAGCGGGTATTGTAAAGCGTCATATCAACGGTACGTTTCAGATATTCTTTGTAGTTGTCCAGTACTGCGTCGAATAAGCACAATATCGCGTGCTTCCAAGCTTTCACCAACAATCAGGATTGCCACTTCATCGATTGTTGGAGCATTAAATGTGCGTTCATGTGTTCCAGCTGGTCTTTTATCTGGTCTGATTACTACTTTATAGTCATCTCTTGGCATGCGTTTTAAAGCAGTCTTGAACAGCTTGACCAATGCATAATGCTCGTGAAGCATTTGCTGCAAATCTTGGAGAATTGCTCTTTTCATAGCTGTGTTGATTTCTTGACGCCGGTCAAGTTGTTCTTCCATATTGCCCATGAAGTATATTTGCAAGAATTTGTGCTGTGCATCTTCAATAGGTTGCAATGATCCAATGCGATGGCAAATCTGGCCTTGAATCTTTAAATTCAGAAATCTAACAAACTACATTATTCCAGTTTTTTTTTTTTTTACAATCATAGAAAGTAAAATTTTTAACGTAAATTTCCTTAAATGTCGGATTATATCCGTCTTCAATAATTTGCGCCCCAAATGGAGTCATTTGGAAACAGGCATTGTATTTTTGAGTGTTCGCTAGAAAATGTGATTCTAGTGTTTCGCCATAAAGCAGGGAACGCAATGGCTCTGGTGGCGGGACCAATGCAAACACAACGATTCAAGCTGTAGTCAATGGTGCACGAATAAGGATACTAATGCGGCGCCTTTCTCGTGCGATTTCGCGTTCTTCGTCAGATAATTGACTCGCGATATTCCGATGCCTAATTGCATTATGGGTCCGCCGGGAAAGATTCGATCTTCTAGGACGCGGCATTTTTATCAATACACTGAATATGCCCTCGCACAAAACCATATAAAACAATTGAGAAATATAAATATAAATAATTTACACAAATTTATGTTTGAGACAAACAAATACCTGTACTTTCGAGATATTTAGCTTCTGTACGCACGCGTATTATTATACCCTGAACCCATTGAAAATGGGAAATCAGGGTATAATGGTTTTGTGAAAAGTATGTAACAGGGAGAAGGAGGCGTGGCAGACCCCATAAAGTATATATGTATATTCTTGATCAGGGTGACGAGCTGAGTTGATATAGCCCTGTCCGTCTGTCCGTCCGTCCGTATGAACGCCTAGATCTCAGAAGTTATAAGAGCTAGGGAGCTGAAATTTTGTATGTAGACTCGTGTATACCATACGCAATACAAGTTTATCAAATTTTTTCGCTAACTCATTCGATATCTTTTTTGTCGAGGATATTCGATAAATTTATATTGTTTTTTTTTTTTCAGTCTAATTTGAACACTTTTATACATAGAGACTTCAGATTTACTGTGTATATGCATTAGATGAATACACACATTTTGTCATTTACAGATTTTGGATACCATGCCCCCTTCGCCTCCAATTCGTAAAAAACGCGTATCAAGTACTAGAGACTTGTGCTTTAGAATATACACACATTTATACGTTATGATTATGTTCTGAAAGTTTCGTACGTCTACAAAAGAAATTATTCAAAATATAAATTCTCATAGAATTGCCCACACTGCAGCGCAGCCCAAGCGCAGTCGCGTGTGTATGCATGAGTATGTATGTGTGCATAAAAGAAGTGCAGAATGATTAGAATATCAGCTTGGAGGGTTCAGAGTATCCCCTAGTCGAGCAGTCTCGACTAGAGTCTTCTTACTTGTTTTTATCTAATGTGTTTTTTTTTTATGAATAGTCAGGTTCGCCTGAGGCTGTGCCGTAGACTGACTGACTACATTTGTTTATTTACTTCTATACTCTTGTATAATATGAGAGCAGGACCGAAAACTGTCACTGTTATCAAGCGTACTGAGTATCAATGGAAATTTGAATCTTTAGGAAAAAAAACGCGTTTTTCAAGTAATCGTCAATTTTTTTTTTTTCAGTATTTTTAAGATCTACTATCCTACTCGTGGCGGAGAAAAATCCAAAAAATCAAAAACCATGAAAATTGGTCCAACACATATCAAGTTATAAGTCTCGGAACACTTTTACACAACTCTCTTTTATATATATAAAAGATAAAAGATGTATAAATATATATATATATATATATATATATATATATATATTATTTTTATAAAATGCAGTAGCAAGTATATCTCTTGTAGAAAATACAGGTTTTCTCCAAACTTAAAGTCAGTGATTGAGACTAATAATTTATTAGAATTGGCGTAAAATTTTATATATTCAAATCCTATATACGATAAAAAAGATTTTTGGGTCCTCAAGTAATTATATAATTTTTTAATTTGTAGCTCCAAGAATATATTAAATTTTACTCGTTATCATTTCCCAAATCGGCGCAGATATCACCGTCACTTCTTTTTGGCCTTCGGTTTTCAACCCAAGACCGAACCCCAACTCTCTACCACTTTGACTACCATGTTTTTTGAGATAATAATTGCGGTGACAAAATTGTATTTATATGGATAGATGGACGAATGAATGAAAAAACTAAAAGTAAAAGTTAAAGTAAAAGTATTATACAAAAATCTCTAAAGCTATATAAATATATAATTAAGATGTTATTTAAGACATTTTACTTTATATTTAATATAACATTTGTTTATTACAGCTGCAATGGATCCACTCAGACATAACGAATATCAAACGCATCAGCCCCATAACCCACAACAACAGCAACATGTAACAGCGTATTCACAACACGTAGTGCACAACTACATAGCCCCACACCACCATAAGCACCAGCAACAGCAACCACCTTCTGCAGTAACACCACAGCAACAACAACAGGAACCGCCGCAGCAACACCTGCCACCCCATCCACATTACCAATTGGGTGGTAGCAGCTCACTCTACCCCAGCTCAATCAACAATTACCACAACACACAGCCAGCGGATGCGGAACGTACCCGATCCACCGTCTATGTGATGAGCGCACGGAGTAATGGTGGAGACGGTGGAACTAATAGCAATCCGGGTGGTGGAGTAGCTGCTACATCGTCGATAATGCCGTCAACAGGTATTGTTGCTACTACATCTGGGGACGATCCACATTTACAATACTATACCTCCAACCGAGATTTGATCGCCGGCAAAAGATCAATGGAAACGACGCCCTATCCTGGTTGGCAGTACAAAACGAGCGGGACAACCGGAGTGGCACCTGTGCAACGACACCACAGTAGCGCTACATACAATGGGCCGTACTGGCTGCAGAACGAGCAACAGCAGCAGCAACAGCATTCAGTACAGCAGCAATCGCGTATAAGATATGACAAATCTCAAACGGCCACACGACCAAGTGCAATCAGCTGCAACAGTAGCAATAGCAGCATTGGAAGCGGAAATGGAGGCGAAAGCAGTTTTCGCTACTACGAGGACAACAGTATATACTCTACTGTGGGCTCGTGCGCTAAGGCCGTAAGCTATGCACCCATCGCACCTACCGCCCGTTACGAGATACTGGAACACGTGGTAAATCCGAGTAATGCGGTGCTGGGCACAGGCGATCAGCAGCCCAGCCCAAATTATGCGCGCAAGTGTCCACAGCACTACGAGCCGCCAACAGAGCAGCGCAGCGCTAATCATAAAGTGATTTCTCCACACCCTCCACATCAACAGCCTCAACACCAGAGTCTATATATGCCTTCAAATTTTCAAAATACCGTGCATAATGCCATTGAAAAATATGTGCGAGAAACTGCGCCTGCTCCCAATTTGGACTATACACGCAGAGGTACTACATTTACACGTCCATCAGCCGGTTACTATGGTCTGTCAGCTGTGAGTGGAAGGAATAGTAGTAGCGAGAGCAGCAGCGCATGCGTAAAATTGGAGCCGGAGTCACCAGCACTGGCCCGTTCTTCACTTTACCATAATCCTTACAGTCCGTCTACAGCCCCATCAGCAAGTGCTTTCAAAGACAAGGAGCAGCCAGCGTCCGTTGCTGTGGCAGTAAGTTCGCGCGACGCATCGCCATCTTTGGCACATGCCTATACCACCAAATACGACAAAGTTTTGCCTCAGCATGGAACTCCAACAACGACTGGGACAGCGATCGCTGGTGAGCAGAGGCGAAGCTCATTTAGTTCCATAAACAATTATACCGCTTATTATAATCATGGTACGCCATCTCCAGCAGCTGCTCAAGTGGCTTCACCCTTGCCAGCCCAGCAACTCTATAATCATACCCCGCCTCCGACGGGCAGTACACATACAACTGCGCCCAATTACTCTACGCTGCAAGGATATCCACATGGGCCTGACATCTGCTGTCAGCCTTCAATGGCTTTAAAATCAGCTCCGTCGCTGCCCTCTGGTCCAAAGAAAGCTACAACCTCTTCTAAGCCCAACTATCGGGCGCTAATCAATGATATGTTGAAGCGAAACACGACTAGTGAAGAGGAGCTCAATCTTCAAATTATTAAGAAGACACTCAATATGGAAACGCCGGGAAGTCGGTTATCCGCAGTACCTACAGTACCCACCAGAATCCGCCAGTCGCCAGTTACAATTACAGTCCATCCAACGTTGCCTCCAGTTATTCAACAACCACAAACTCAGATAAATCCGCAACCCCCGCCGCAGCCCACTTTGCCTTCCGCCCAATCACCTTTGGATTTGTCCATGCGAACGATCAAACAAACCGCCGACTCCACAGAATATAAATATCAGCGTATGACCACAGATTCATTTGACAGAGTCCCAGTATCAGGCACAGGCGCAGGTACAGGCTTGCCACGTTTTGATATAACACCGAATTTTGCACGCACCAACAGGATAGTGTCGAGCCCATCAGCCGCATTGCCAGCAGCAGTAATACGGCAAGCGCCAGCTAATACAGCGCCGCCACTTGAAGCAACACCCATGGTCATTAAGGCGGCACAGCAGCTGCGGCCCAGCGTATTGGAAACCAATCCATATGCGAGGCGACCCCAGCTGCCTCCTGAGACAAGT
This sequence comes from Drosophila aldrichi, assembly GCA_035045965.1. Lineage (NCBI taxonomy): Eukaryota > Metazoa > Arthropoda > Insecta > Diptera > Drosophilidae > Drosophila > Drosophila aldrichi. The sequence goes on along the minus strand of JAWNOM010000341.1, from coordinate 583,511 downwards.
GTTAAAACAGTGTCAAATCTAGCTCCTAGTCCCAGCACAAATAGTACAAGCACAGCCGTGAGCACGATAACGAGTAGTGCCCACAATAGCAGCAACCCGAACTACTTGGGTCGCAAGCGTCATCTACAGGAGTACAATCAAGCCACAGCAGCGGCGGCAGCCGCAGTAGAAGCAGCCACAGCAGCAGCAGCCAAACAGTCGCGTTTGGAAACACCTCAGACAGAAGGCGTTTTCGACACATCAGTGCCGGTTATAGCTGTCAATGAGAAAACGTCGCTGGCAAATCGGGTAGAACACCCTATACTGCCCTCCAGTAACCGCGTGATTGTTTGCTCACAGCCAAAGCAGGAACAGTTGGTGGTGCCAAAGACGGAGTCGCGTATACGAACTAAGGCGGAGCTTAAAGGATTCACGTTCACGACACCAGATCTGACAATAGCCAATTCAACAACAACAACAACATCAATAACAACAACAGATGTCCCAACTAGCATTCAAGCCAATAACAGTGTTCCAGTGAATACTAGCACACCCACACATGTACTGCAACCCAATAACGTGAACAATCACATTCAAATTAAATTGGAGCCAGTGCCCACTCCGGAACCCGATGTGAAAGATGTGTATGATGGCGACGCACCAAGCTTTAACAGCAGCAGTCTCTGTGACTGGGGCAGTACGTGCAACAATCTCGTAAAGCAGCTGCTCAGTAAAGCGTTCCCCGCGAAAACAACATCGGGTAATGAAAGCATTGCCTCAGCCAGCCGGATCAAGCTGGAGCTGAGTGAGGACGATCTACCCGTGGCACGGATACTCAAGAGACAGCCGGTAGCAGCGGATGTCGAATCGGCGGCAACAACTACTACCCAATTCACCAACACAACCACAACGAATGGGAATGCATTCGGTGCCGCTCAAAAGAAGCTAAGCAAGACTGAGCGTGAAAAGAAGCGGCTAATGCAGGAGCAGCGAATAGCTGCAAGATTGGCACCAACGGCTGGTCACAGCAGTAGTTCCGAGAGCGACTCAACCGAGCTACGTAAGCGTAAGACGGCCAGGCAAAAGAAACCTCTTATGCGGAAGAGTAAGGCACGTCGGAAAGATGAAAAGGAGATGCAATTGAACCATTGCGAACAGCCAAGCAGCGATGCGGAGCAAAAGCCAAAGCCGGGGCACGAGCAAGAAAAGCGGATCAATAGCTCCAGTGAGAAAAAAAATTCGGCGAATGCGACGCAAATCTTGACACCCGCTTTTAAGAAAAATAAAGTGCAATACGCGAGTGATAAGTGTAGAAATAATCAAATCGAAACGCAACGAGGAAGAGTGATAAGACAGAAGCAGAAACCAGGTGGGGATGCTGACGATAAAACTAGCTCTAATGGAAGCGGCAATAGTGATGATGAAGAGTCACAGGAGCAGCAGGTTGGCGAAGTTGAGGAGGACGGCGACGAAGAAGAGAATGCAAATGCTGACGAATACAGTGCTTGCAATCAAAGTAAGCGCAAAGCAAAACCCACTTTAAAAAATCGTATAGCACTTAACACCATGACACGATCAAAACGAAAAAAGGAACTTGAGCTCCAACTGGCGAACAGCAAGGTGCTGCGAAATGACAAAATCATACGGAATTCGACGACGAAAATTAAGCGAAAATATGTACGTAAACTGGTGCCAGACTCTAAGGAAATTATGATAACACGTCTGCGAAACAAACGCGATGAGTTTGTCGACAGGGCCCATTTGTCTGGACGTAAGCTCAAGAACAATCCCAATCACAAGTCCGGCCGTCCGACCAGCAACAAGACAAATATCAGCCAGACAAATGCAACACCACAGCAGCAGCTATTTCTGGAGGAATATAGGTATAAGTTGGCACTTAAGATACCACAACAGTTGATCTCTATCAACAAGTTGAATAAATTGCCTCAGGCTGCGGCGTCTTTACCGGATCTAGACCGTGGCCGGTATCTTAGTCAGGATATGGCTTCCTTTAAGCCCACTAGAGGGCGAAAGCCACGATCTAAACTACTGCAGCAGCAAACGCAGCAACAGCAGAGGCCGACGCCTAAATCTATTATTGATGTACTGCATCTCCGCGTTACCCGCAATGGCAGCCAACAAAAGCAAACAAACAGCAGTCCGAGCAACTGCGCCACAAGCCTGCATAATTATAGTGAAACCTCACAGACCTCCGCCTCGAATTCTTTGTATGAGCACTTGCAGGAGGCGACAGAGCCCAGTATGGAGGATAATACCCTGGGCAAGCGTCACTTTAGCATATTCGATACAAAGGTGCTGCAGAGTAAAACACGCACAGAGTCGAAAATGCAGCAGCGACGCGAGATCATACGCGAAATATTTGTGGGCACGGATCGGCCAGCCTCAGCCCCCCCAGAGTGTGCGCAGCACGACCAGGCCGGTGAGGAATGCTCTGCATTGAGCTATCAGCAATACGAGGACTTTCTAGACCAAATGAATCGTATTGTTACCGCCAATAATAACAAGCTTTCCCGGCACAGCACTAGCGGCGAAGTAAAGCAAAAGACAGAAACAGATATGCCCAGTCGACCCATAGCCTATAAGCGTAAGTACTTGCGTCGCAAGGGAAGCTCTGGTTTCGACTATATACGTAAAAAGAAGCGACCTTCACATAACCATCAAAATACCAGTACCAGCAACAGTACGAACACCATTAATAACGTATCCGGTGAGCATGTGGCAACCAACATATTCGCCACTCACGCTGCAGCAGCAACAGCGGCAGAAACTGTGGCAGCCGATGATGAACGTCTGGACGATACCGACAGTACCATCGCAGGAAGCGCATTCCATTTGCCAATGACGGTTAAGACCGAAATGGACGTATGCCGTGAAATTCAGAAATGGGTGCTCAACAAGGGCGTTGGCCAGAGCACAATGCACAAGGCGGCACGTCAGGGACTAGTCGATGTGGTTGTCTACTGTCTGGATCGCATGGGCATGAATCCGGATCAGAAAGACAATGCTGGCTATACGCCGTTACATGAGGCTTGCACGCAGGGTTGGTTAGAAATAGCCAGGATTCTGTTGCAATTTGGTGCCAATCACTCGGTGGCCGCCCAGTCAGGTATTCGACCTCTGCATGGCGCTATAGAGAATGACCATGAGGAGGTGGTTCGATTATTATTATCCTATGGCGCTGATCCGTTGCTGGCAACATACTCAGGTAAATTTGAAGAGAAGAAGAATAAAAATAGTTTATTATTTATTATACAATTCAATATAGAGAATTGTCAAAGCCAATTTGTTAATTTTTATTAATATTATTCTCAATATGTATTAATGTTATGCCGTCTATTGGCAACTTAAGTAAATTAAAAAAAAAAAAAAAAAAAAAAAAAATCATCCTTTTTATTTTGTAATATTTTTATTTATGTTTTTTTTTTTAAAGGTCAAACCCCACTCATGTTAGCTTCAAGCAAATTAATGTTTGGTGTATTGAGCAGTCATCTCAACGATGCACAAAGTGCGGCGGATGACATAAAACCGATGCGATTCCCGGGACCCTGGGAGATATTTGGTAAATTTTATATAGATGTTTATTAAATATACTACAGTTCAATAAAAACATAATTTCTTACTTGCTTGCAGATGAAAAGGAAAATGGTTTTAATATTTTCGATAATGTACCGAATACAGCATGTGATATGAGCAGAGCTCAACCTAGAGGAAGAATTAAGCAGGAACGCAGCCATGGCGACAACGACAATCCAGCAAGACTCAAAACCGACAGTAAAAACAGAAATATAAATGAATTATTGCGCGAAAGGGGAGAGAGCAAGGAAACAATGAATGCGAATGGGGAGATAAATGCAAAGACTGCAACAAAAACAATAATTACATTAACAGCAATAGCAACAGAATCAGAAACAAACGTTAAACAAACAGAAGCAACAGCAACAACAGTGAAATTAGAGTCTGGTGCGGGCATAGAGGATACAAATAACAACAATAATAAGAGGAAGAAGGATGATATTAATGTTGAGCAAAATGTAACGAGCGTTGTGAATGGCAAGAATGAGGTCAAACAGGAACCGCAAGATGTCGACAATTTGAATGTAAATATTAATGTGAAAGATAATGATATAGTTGATGGTCGCAACGATCAAGATGATGATGATCACGAATACGATGATGACGATGACGCAGACGCGTTATCGGTTGAATTGAACGGTGATATTTTTAAATTCGAAGAAGCCGATGTGCCCTTGCCACCACTATACTTGCTCAAAGATGAGGGCAGTGATAAATGGGTACTCCTTAATGATTTGTGCAATTTACTTAAGGTTAAGTCGAAAGATACGCTGCTTAATAAGGTAAGTGCACCAAACTGTATTATTGGTACAAAATTATATTATTGATGTTTTCCTTTTTTATATAGATCTGTCCAAACGGGAACAGCCTAGCCAGCAACCAGAAGCAACTGCTAAGAGAGTTCAAAATTGACGATTTTCTGAAACAGGCAACGTGCCTGCAGCTCCTGTGTGCCGGCGAGAAGTTGAATATGTTCAGCTCCTCAAAGGTTGTGCTCATAAGATACAACGATAGTGTTAAAAATTTGTTGGGCGTTAAAACAATTTTAATGAAATTTTAGGACGAGAATGTCGTTAACTTTAAGACATTAGATAACACGTATGTATATATATTGTCCTACTATATATATATTACTACTACAATATATATATGTAAGTAAGGTAAGCCAATTTTAGAGGTCAGTATAGTTCGTCTTTGGAAGACAGTCTTCTACGAGACAATTAAAGCTAAGTGCAAAGTGATACAAAGGTGCTATACCACACATTCAACAAAATATAAAAAGAAGAAGAGAAATCAATAGACAAAGAATGAGCAACGCAAATCGGCAATTGATATCATTCTTTAGCAAATGGGGCACCAGATAAATCGATAAATATGCTATTCGAAATGTAATAGACCTAATTGTGTAATTAAATTAATGGTTTTTAAACTACACAAAGAATAAAATTATTGAGAAAGAATGTAAAAGCTATAAATAATGCAACAAAGGTGTATTTATGTATTATGTATTTTAAAATGAAATTATTACGAATAACTACTAAACAATTATATATGATTAAACACTCCAGTGTGCATAAGCTAATAAATTGTTTCAACTATCAATATTTTTCATCTAGATTTATAACGTTTTGATGTAATATTAAACTAATAATAAGATATTAAAGTGAAAAATCTTTTTTGCAATGTATGTTTATAACACACAATGGGCGTATATATATATATATATATATATATATATATATATATATATATATATATATATATATATATATTCATATGAATATACATATATTTATATATTAATATATAATTATATATGTACATATATTAAAATATGTGTATTATATTGTAAATAAGAACCAGCAACCATGTTCAATGATTATATTTATATAAAGAAGTGTAATTTGTAAGGACACATATAAACGGAAATGCAAACTATTTTCTATCAATAAAATCTAAAAACTTTCGTGTTTTGAAGATTGTAAATCGAATCTCTTAAAGGCATTGCCAAGTAGTTCCCCACTTTTTGGCTTATATTTTTGCTTTAAAAGCAGAAATCATCAAAACAATTTTGCTTTAGGTTCCTAAAAGCAATTAAAAATATGACATTAAATTTTTTGTTTATTTAATATTATTAATAATTTGTAATCAACAATTATTCGAAACCAAATTCAAAATGACGGACCTAAACATGTTGCCATTAGCAAATATACTCTTACACAAATGTTGATATGAATTACACATATCTTTTAAAACAGTAAAATGCCTTTCAATAGTGCTTTTTGTTTAATTTTATTCTTTGTTATACATACATACATATGTATGTATGTCAAAAACAGATCTAGACGACTTGAAAGTTTGCAGATAAAAGCTCTGCACGGTGGCGCCAGTTAGTTTAATTTTATTCCAATAGGTGCCGCTTTTACTAAAGCCATTGAGCACGAATACACTGTTGCTTTGATATATAAAAGCTTTAAGCTCAAAGCTTGTGGTGGTGTCTGCCATATGATGCCGTCCTTGTTCTTCAAATGCGCGTTTAAAGGCCAAGAATAATTTTAGCATTGTTGCTGGTGCTTGCTGCCATTTACACGTCCTTGGCCCCGCTCCGCACTTGAACCGCCTATCTATGGGTACTTTTATGCTTGTGTGCGTATGCTGGGTGTATGTATGCGTGTGTGCTTTCCTCTTCTTCTACCTACGCCAACAACTTCGCTACTCTTACTGTGTTCCCGTTTGTGTTGGCCTACAGACCTAATTCTTGCGTGTGTTGTGTGCTGTGCACAGTTTTCCCGAAAAAAATCGAAATAAACAAATAGATAGAAAGTAAAAGCAACTAAATTCAAGCAGCGTGGCGTGTGTCGGCAGTAGGAAAAGTGAAGCTAAAATTGTGTGAGCATTGCAGTTTCGAGAACAGCAACGAAAGCGACAAAAATTGAAACGCAAGATGAAAATGTGTATTAATCTGTATAACTAGCAGTAGCAACTGAAGCTAGTTTAAATAACGGTGGTGCAAGTTTTGTAAAATTAGCACATATGTATGTACCTATGTATGTATGCATGCACACATTTATGTACTACACTATGTGTGGACGCAGATAAATAGTTTTTGTTCGGTCATAGAATTGGAGCAAAGCAGCTAAAATAACAAAATTGGAGCGCCCCCTGTCAGCCAGCCGCAACAACAGCCCGTAAATGTTTTTAATTATATGTGTATAAGTGAATACACATGTATGCGCGCGTTGTTCTCATGTGTTCGTTCGTTTGTGTGTAATAGGGAATTGCAATTTGTTGTTTTTGTAGGAAGAGCTTTTCGCTTGTTGCGCGTGCTCGTCTTTCCCTTCGTTTCGTTTTCGTCGCTGCCGTTGTGCAAGAAGTTTTCGCCGTCTGGCTCGGCATAATTGCAATAAATTTGCTGTTTTCTTTTTTTACTCATACACATACATACATATAAAAAAGCATCAAACGCCAATGCCACCGTCGCCCCATGCAAAAACAAATTCCATGTGCGAAAGACAACAGTAAGAGCGAATAACGAATAGGCAAAATGGAAACGAAAGAAGCAACAGAATTGGCGCAACGCAAATAATAAGAACATACACTAGCGACGAAAACAACACGAAACAACAAGAATAATAAAAGTGAGCGCAACTGTGTTCGTGAGTGCCGCAAAAAAAAAAAAAAAAAAAAAAAAAAATGCTGAAAAAGCTCTTGACGGAGACTTCGCAGCTGCTGCTGGCGCAGGCGGAAACTGCATCAGTGCTGATTGTAGCGGAGAGATCGAAGCTACAGGGGCAGCATGAATCACGATAGTTCTTCTTTGTGCGAAAAGCCGTGTGAAGTGTACAAACAAATAGAGAAGGTGAACAGGGCAACAACAACAACAACCAAGAATAGCACTTTTGCTTTCGGTCCCAACTGGTTTTAAGAACGACGAAAAGAAATATCACAGTAAACTGAGCGCCCCAAAAGACGCCGGAGTAGTATCAGCGTTTTTGTTGTGATCTGTTAAGCTGTTGATGTAGCCGTGCATGTGCTGCAGCAACACGTTGCTGCCGACGTCACAAAAATAAAGTATATTTATTGAGCATGAATGGAAGGTTTGTGGTTAATATTATTATACTCTGTTTCTTTACACTGTATGACCCGCCCTCCATAACGAACTCCCTGATGTGTAGAGTATATTATTTTCTCCGTATGAATGTAAACGTATTTAATCGGGAAATACTAATCTAGATATATCAGGGGACTATTCAACTTTGTTTTTATATATTTATTTATTATTTTCTTAAGGATAATTGACAAACCTAGAGTCAATTTAAAGTTAAAAAAGCCTAATCAAAGTACAGAGAATAAATATCACTAGTAGAACCGACCCGATGGGGGTGTTTTATTTGCCAGTCCGGCCAGCTATGCCCACGTTTCACAGCCAAATATGGTCAGCGCTACTAGTGAAGCTATGAAAAAAAGGTGTTAGTAAGAAAACTTAAACAAAATATTGAATATTAAATGAAGATATATTAACTATATAAAATTAAAAAAAAAGAAAAAAAAAATAATAATAATTATAATAATTACAAAACAAAAAAAAGAGAAAAAAAAATTAAAAAAGATTTGGTACAGAAAAAGGAAAATGAAGCTATTAAAAGAAGTTGCGAAACAGTTAATACAGATAATAAGAAATAAAGAAAGAAAAGAGTAAGGGAATCGTCGAAATAGAGTATAGGATAGCATATACAAATATTCAAAACAAGTAAGACTGCGGGATACTCATTCACATCCCATCAGCAATTTAGTAGCTAAGTTTGACTTTAATACTGTAGAAAATGCAGTTTTTTTCGATTTGCCACGCGCCTACTGGACGTAGACACTTCATTTTTGGCTAGTTTGTAGAAAAAGCTAACGGTAATCTAACAAAATTTGGATGCTTACGCTCCAAAAATGTGAAAATTACAGGGTATTTTTCGATATGCCATGCCTCTTAGGCGTAAACATTATTTATGGGTCATCGATAGAGAAGGTTAACAGTAAATCAACTATCCAAATTTGAAGCTTCTAGCTCTTATACTTTAGGAGATATAAACTTTTGCGGTTTGCCACGCCCCCTTTGAGCGGAGATATATCCACCATAGCTCGCTGGACTTAAGTAGTCAACTTGCGTATACATATATACCAAGTTTCAGGTCTCTCTCTATATATATACATATATATATATATATATATATATATATATATATATATATATATATATTATATGAAAATATATATATATATTATATGAAAAATTTGTACTTTGTTATATAATTTATAACACTTTGATTTCTTTCAGTTGGAGTACAACCACCTGCTATAGTTACTTATAAATTACACATCACTAAAACCATAAGGAAATAACAAATAATTAAGAGTACATCACAGAAATTAACGTATTATTATGGAAAATTTTAATGTACCTTTGCTGGCCGAGAGCAACGGCAGTAGTATCGTTAGTTATGCAGCCAACGGTAATAACGAAAGCAACAACCAGCATCGTCAACACCTACAACAGCAACCACCGCAGCATCATCAGCAACAATTGCTGCCTCATCATCACAAGGATCAGATGTTGGCCGCTGGCAGTAGTCCGATGTTACCCTTCATTAATTATGCGCAGTTGCAAAAGGACACCCAGTCCAATCCTGATTCCAATCCAGCTGTTGACAACTTTACCACATTGCAGGCCATCGACAGCAATCAGTTGGATGTTGCTGTCTCTTTGAGTGGACTGTGCGATCGCATATTCGCCAGTCCCAATCCGCATAGCAGCCACAGCACCAACAACAGCCCTACCGATCCTAAGGTATCAACGCCATCTAGCGGTAACAATGGTCCCCTCATATTAGAATCAGTCACAATGTCATCGTTTGCCAATATACTGCTTAACAACCGCAACACTACAACTACAATAACCAATACCAATAACAACAACAATAACCAAACCACGGTTAACATTGAAACGCTCAATAGCATTGATCCACTGTTACTGCAAAAGTCGAACCCCGTGGAATACCACCAGCTAAAGCCATTGAAGAACGGATCCGTCTCAACGCGGGTTGTGAGCTCATCTGGGTTTTTAAGCTCCACAACAGCACAGCTGTTGGACTTTGAGGTGGCACCGAGCAGTAACAGTAAGGACGTGGTTGTGGCAACTAGCAATGGAATGGCCGACATAACAACAACAACACCAGCTGCATCAGCAGGAGCAACGGGAGCGACATCAGGCCATCGAAGATCGCAGCATAGTATCGAGGAGCTGGCGGCCAGTTCGTGTGACGCAGCGAAAGTCAACACCACAACCATTACAACACAGGTGCAAAAGCAACAGCACCAGCAACATCAAACAGGAAATCTCAGTGGATCCAATATTAGCTCCGACGATGAGTCTATCTCAGAGGATGAATTTGGTCTAGAGATCGATGACCAAGGGGGTAAGTAACTTGATTTCAATGATTAGCTCCAAAATTGGTTTAAAACGTTGGCAATATTCTGGATGAAATAATACAAAAAAAAAATAAACAAAAATTCAAACCGACAAATCCAAAAGGATTAATTAAAGCAGCAAATCTTAATTAACACAAAGTCTAATGACTTAAAAAGCTTAACACTCTATCGAAACTAAATCTATAAAAGTGCAATACAACAATTATTCAATGCAACTCCGTACTACTCTATACAAAAAGATATACGTATGAAAGTTATCTATATTTGAATAGCATTTTATGGAGTGTAAATGTTTATATAAAGAAATAGTTTAACAAGCGTGATTTCTGGTCTGGGGAAATACCCGGATGCCTGCAACCATAACATTCCTTAATACATACATGCATCTGCAATTTTTTGCTTCATGCTTAAAAAACTAAATAAACTTATAAATTTTCATTGATAACAAAGGAATGAGAAAAGGTATCGAAACAAAAAATGAAAAACACGTGTTGAATGTGGTATGAAGAAATATTCCGGCCGAAATCGATGCGTTGCATCTCACGAAGACACTCAGATTCAAATTATATATGTGGGGACTGTCACGCGTCCTGCATGTTGTTATACAAGTCCATTGTACGCCGGAATTATTACTTTTAATGTGCTCTGCAAGTAATACATATTTGAATTGGTAAGAAGTAAATATTTATTGATGAAACACCTAAAACTTTCATAATAATATAGTTGAAGTTTTTTTGCAAAACAGCAAATTCGAATTACGAATGTTTAACATGCAATTTCGTACAGCAATGCATAAATATATAGGTTATTTGCTTTTGTTTAACTATATATCGTTTATATGATGCTGCTCCGATAGCAAACGCACGCAATTGCAACTTACAACATTAGTAATTGTAGATACTCTGCATGTGGCTGACATTCAATAATGTCAGGCGTCTCGCCGCCCACTTTACCGACCTTCAATACTCTCTATATATAGATATATATATATATACATATATTTGTATATATGACGAGCATACACACACATGCGCAGGTTTTCTACTGGAAAACTCACGAGTGCAGGGGCGTCGTTGCAGTCCTCAGAATAGTGGTCAACATGGAGCAAGGTCGCTGTGCTTTAGAATTTGGGTCAAGCGCAAGCTCGTTGAAATACCCTGCACTTGTTTAAGTGTGTAAGAGGGTCATTCAAGCTTATAGATTTGATATCATAATAAAAGTCGGAATAAGCTAATAATGCAAAAGTGTTAGATTTCTCTGATTGCAGTATTAAGATTTATATATTGTATAATGCTATGACATAGTACAGGGTATCTCAAGCTCATTTTCGAGTAGCGTGCATGTGTCTTTTGTGCTGTTTTGAAAATGCTATAGAGATTGGGCACAAGGATGCGAACACACACATAGACACATTATAGGCACCCATGCAGTGAAATTGCATTTCGATTGGCGGCCTCACGTTCTGTGTGTGTGTTTGGCTCGCGTTTACTATATACATACGTTCTCTCTCTCTCTCTCTCTCTCTCTCTCTCTCTCTTTCTGTCTCTATTGGTTTATCTATACATTGCGCTCTCTAGTTTTATGTTCTGCCTCAGTTGGTTTTACGCCCCGTCGCCGCCCACTGCATCGCCGGCTGACATTGACACAGATTATTGCAATGTTTGTGAAGCCGCCGTCGACAACTGACGACGCTGACTGAGCTGTTCGATAATCGGTCTGCTGCGTCTATTGCTTACCTCAGAGGATTTAAATGGGTCAAAGTCAACCGCTTGTTGCTGTTTTTGCTGCACTTTGGAAATAGCTAACGAGGTCACCGACGACGCAAATTGGGGCATGACATTGCTGTGGATAGTGCATAGTTGTAGTTGCTGCTGTTGCTGTTGCTGCTGCTGTTGCTGTTGCTGCTGCTGTTCTCCTCGGTTTTTTAAATTCATTAGAAGGCTCTACGTCTGAAGTGAGAGAGACAGAGACGTTGGCAAGGAGAACGCTGTATGTCCTTGCCTGTGCCGAACTCTTTTTTGGGGCAAGGCCACACTATGCAAATACCGCAGCACTTGTGCTCTTCAAGCTTTCAACATAGTTAAATGTTGGACTAAAATATGTTGAATTATGGCTTAAATAAAGTCAGGATAAATATCTAAAAATCAATTGACAAATATTTATAAATTATTTTATTTGGAACATATTTGACTAGCAACCCCCAATTATTTGAACTGAACTGAAAAAGATACATTTCTAAACGGAGTCTCTCAATATATAGATATGCAGCTTAGAATGTTGAAATTTAATATCAAACCTCAAATTTAAACCGCACTTTGTAATTTAAATAAAAATGGCTCTAGTCAAGCGGCAAGTCAGAATTAATATATATACATATATACAATCTCAAGGATACGACATTGATACTGTTGAATACCAATTTAATATTCTATATATTTAATATATATTTGAATTTAATTGTATTGTACAATATTTATTTAGATAATGTTTCAAGGTGGTATTAACAATTATAAATGCACCCAACCTGCATTTTGTTTTTTTTTTTTTTTTTTTTTTTTAATTTTTACTGAAAATGAAGTTTTTTTTTATAATTATAATTTTTTATTGAATATACATATATTAAAGCCAGATCCTAAAAAAGAAGCTAATTGCCGAAGACCGTGACCAGTCTTTATGTAGCCTAAATTTCTAGTCTTTATATTGGATGTTATGTCAATTTGAAAGTCCAAATATACTATTGATCATAATTATTGCAAATTTACAAATATTTATTAAATAATGATCAAAGGCGTCCAGTTTTGTGATTAGCTATATAAATTTATAATTGAAGACTACGATTCTCTTTATCTATTTTCTATTCCTTGCATTGCTTTCCTGAAGGCATGAAGTTTCTTAGATATTAATTACATTTAAATTGTTATCAGTTATCAGAATCTCTATTGCTTCTATTGTGTTGTTGCTGTGTCGGTGCCGGGGCGGTGGCGCAGAAAGCGACGGAGGGAGAAAGAGATGCATAGGAAGTGAAACTATAACAAGTAAGAACGTTGCAGTCGGGCGTTACCGAATGTGCAATACTCATACACATCCCATTAGCAATACAGTAGCAAAGTTTAGCTCTAATACTGACGTTTTTGGCCAGTTCTTAGAACGAGCTAACGATACCTAACTGCAAAATATCAAATGTGAAAATTACAGGGTATTTTTTGATATGCCACGCCCTTAAAAAGGCGTAACAATTATTTTTGGGAAATCGATAGAGGGGGTTACTAGTAACACATATATCCGCTCATATATCTGCCATAGCATTTGGTCTTGAGGGGTCAGCCGGTGTATATGTATCAAATTTCAAAATATAGCAAAATTTGAAAATTCACTATATCTTCAGGTCCGATTTTCCACGCATCTGGTGGACGTAGATATAAATTTCAATCTTTGTGAAATCGTAACATTGGCTCACTTGCAAGATATATATCTCCGACCACTGTGGCGTGGCGAATCGGATAAAACTTTAGAGCTAGAACGTTGAACGTTTTGTACGTGGGCTAATGCTATGATTCTATTGAAGCTAAAGACCTGAAATTTTGTATATATACGTGGGTTGACCACCCAAGTCCAACGAGCTATGGTGGATATATCTCCGAAAGCGAGCGTGGCAAACCGCAAAAGTTTATATCTTCTAAAGTATAAGATCTAGAAGCTTCAAATTTGGATAGTTGAGTTACCGCCTCCTCTATCGATTCCCAAAAATAATTGTTACGTCTTTTTAGGGGTGTTGCATATCGAAAAAGACATATACATATATATTTTTTCACATTTTTGGAGTGTAAGCATCCAAACTTTGCAGTTAGGTTACCGTTAGCTTGTTCTACGAACTGACCAAAAATGAAGTGTCTACGCCCAGTAGGGGCGTGACAAATCGAGAAAATGAGTCGGTAACACCCGACTGCAACGTTCTTACTTTTTTATTTTTTTTTATTTTTTTTTTTTTATATAATATTATAAAAATGTATTTTGTGATTGCGATTTGAGTATGAACTTGCATACAGTGCTGTTAACTTAGCTTTGTCTTTATTTTAATTCTCATTGAGGAAAAAAATCGAAAATTCGAAAATTGCACGGTGCGGGAATTCTATGTAGCTTAAAAGAAATGAATGTAGCTTTATCATTTTTATTTTGTTATTTATTTTTGTCAACACTAAAATTCATGAATCATCGCTGCATGATTATATAGGGAGAAGGTATATCGAAATATAAATACGTTTAAATATATAATTAGATTATATATAAATAAATAATTATTGGCAATCTAGTATATATTACTATGAAGTTCTAAATTTTACCAACCTTTATGAATTGTGTCATTGTGTCGTTTTTACTATTTTGTAACATTTTTATGCCTCTTGTTGCTGTAAGTTGAGTCTTACTCTACATATATAATACGGTACGTGTTTTATGAACGCGTTAAATTGATAAGTCTATATAGATGGAAAATCCTTGTTCATTATTTTCATTAAGCATAGTTAGATGCCAAAATGAAAAAAAAAAAAAAAACAAAAAAAAAATAAATAAATAAAACAGTAAGAACGCTGCAGTCGGGGGATACCGATTACAGAATGCACATTCACAGCCAAACCAGCTGTTTACCCGAATATAGAGTGAAATTTTTAAGTCTCTAGTGCGCAACAAAACACAGGGCATGATCCCATTAAAATTAGGAAATCATCGATAGATATTCCCTAGTACATAATTCTAGCTAGGATCTTCAAATTATATGAATAATTTACACAATAAAGGCGACACAAGTCATGTTAGAGTAGCTATTTTTTTTTTTTTTATACAGATTTTTTATACCCTGAACCCATTGAAAATGGGAAATCAGGGTATAATGGTTTTGTTAAAAGTATGAAACAGGGAGAAGGAGGCGTGGCAGACCCCACAAAGTATATATATTCTTGATCAGGGCGACGAACTGAGTCGATTTAGCCCTGTCCGTCTGTCGCGTCGATTCAGAAGATATAAGAGCTAGAGACTTCAACTTTTTTTTTTAATGTCCGTATATACAGCGCGCATATCGAGTTTATCACTAAAAATTGATAACTCATCCCGTTATTTTTTTTATCGATAAAAAACCTTATCGAAAGTCAATTATTAAATTATATCTTCTACATCTTTTGAGCTAGAGTCTCCAAATTTCAAATGTAAACTCATATGTACTTTATAGAATTTCGGTTTTTGTTATAATTCACCCCCCACCCCTATATCTACCCCCTCACCCTCACCTTTGTAAAAGGCGTATTTCAAATACTAGAGACTTCGGCATATACACGCATAATAATGATACAGTCACAATCTAAAAGTTTCATGAAGAACGTACATCCACAAAAAAAGTTATTAAACAGTTAAGTTTCCATGAGAAGCCCACACTGCAGCCCATGCGTGTTTATTCGTGCGTGCCTATATGTGCCTATGTATGTGTGTGTGTTTCTTTTGTGAGGAAAAAGACGCGGAGAATTATTGAAATATCAGTTCTCCGAAGAGTTCAGGGGATTTCCTAGTCGAGCAGTCTCGACTAGAGCTTTCTTTCTTACTTGTTTTTTATAAAATAGATATTTTATTGGGAAGGTTCGAGCTTCAATGAATGGTACTTAATATTTTTTCTAAGTGGAATAATTTTACAAGTTTAAACTTGTTTCTTTTTAAATAGCCCTCAAATAAGTAGACGCATATACATACATAAATAAATATATATGTCTTATGCACGCGCTCATTTGTATGTGTATATGTATGTACATACATGTAAATGGCGTCATAAAAATAATGCAATTTCGTTTTAATTTATCTTAGGAGGTCGACACAGATCTGCATACAAAATTTCAGCTTTCTAGCTCATCCATTAACATGATTTATGGTATATCGGACAATGCATTTTCACAAAAACAATATACTCATTTCACTTTCGTGAATGAATCTAGTACCCGATTGAGCCACAGCCACCCATCCTGATGTGTAATCAGGTGCAAAGTCGAATGAGAATGTTTTAGACTCTCAACGCCAAAATTAAACTAGTAAGAAAGCTCTTGTCGAAACTACTTGACTACTAGATCCCCTAAACCCTTCAAGCAACCATAGTATAACAACAAAAATCGAAATTCTATAAAATAAAAATTAATCTATATTTAAACACCCTTAATAATTTAATTAAACCTTTAAGATGAATGAGATATAATTGTATAAGTAAAGAGGCTTTTGAATCGGTAATAAAGAAACGGGAGTAGGTATCGATTGCTGAAAACAAACTTGATATCGCGCTGTACATACGAACTTACCAAAACAAAATTTGAAGTTTCTAGCTTTCATATCTTCTCAGATCGTCGCGTTCAAGCATATGCACAGACAGACAGGGTTAAATCGACTGAGTTTGTCGCCCTAATAAAGAATATAAGATATAAAAATTCTATGCTCCATTCATAATTTTAATATTCACCGAAAACTTTAGACGCGCTCAAATTGGTTGAGTGTAATATCGTGAAATCAAACTAAATATTTTCTACAGGTGGATCTCCTTCTCCTCGTATCAAAATGTTTGGTCTCGTTATGAGTATTTTCAGTCGGTCGTACCCCACTGCAGCCTTCGTAGTTGCTTTAGACTGGAAAATCGTAAAAATAATTTTCAGTTGCGAGTCTTACACGCAAAAGCAAAAACACAAACAAAACAAAAGCATGCCGACACACAAAGTTGAACAGTTGATTCAATAATATGGGCAGAGCTTTTCTTAGAGCTTTTGAGAGTGTATATCTGTGTGTGCGAAGCCTCACTGGGTGCGTGGGCTTCTCTTTGTATTTATGTGTTAGTTTGTGCGCAATAGTTGCTGTCACAGTAAAATAATGTAAAAACTGCAACGATCCTCAGGCAAAGCACACAACGAAATCAATAAAGATAGCAATTATAATGGAGATACAAAGAACTTAAAGACTAAATACATAAACACAGGCACACTTAAGTACATACATACATATGTACAATGTATACATATATCAAGCTAGCTACCATATGCATTCCAGTGCAAACACGTGAGTGAGCTTTTCGTGCAAAAAAGCTCAACACAATATACATACATACATAGGTAAAATAAGCCGAGCTATCGAGTGTATGCGAAGGCGTAAATTCGAATGTGCATTGGTAGGGAAAGCAATAGTGAGAACAGTGTTGTTGTCACAGTCCCAGAAGGTGTCGAGGTCTAATAATTGCTGCTGTATCAAAAATAAATCTAACAGACTCCACATAAAGTATAAACATGACTATTTAAATTCGCCATGTTCGCCCCTAAAGAGGCGTAAAAATGATTTTTGGGTCATCGATAGAGGAGGTTACAAGTAAATCAACTATCCAAATTGAAGCTTCTAGCTCTTATACTTTATCAGATATACATTTTTGCGGTTTGCTACGCCCCCTTAAGGCGGAGATAAATCCACCATAGCTCGTTTTACTTGGGTGGTCAACCCGCGTATTTATACCAAATTCTAGCTCTCTAGCATGAATAGTTTCTAAAATATAGCAAAATTTGAAAAAAAACACTATATCTTAAGCGTAGATATATAATTTTTTAATCAGTCATTATAGAATCATAACATTAGCTCACATGCAAAATTTCAAAGTTCTAGCTTTAAAACTCTAGGAGATACAGTTTTATCCGATTTGCCACGCCCCCAATTGGCGTGGATATATCCGGCATAGCATGTGATCTTGGGTGGTCGACCGGATCTACATACCAAATTTCAGCTCTCTAGCTTATCAACTAATATGATTTCTGGTATATCGGAAAATGCATTTTCCGATTTGCCACGCCCCTAGTGGGCGGATCGGGAAAATTTTAACACTATATGTTCAAAATTTCAAGTCTCTAGCTTCAATAGCACCGAAATGAACGTTCATACGGACTGACGGACGGACAAGACGGACATTGCACAAAACCAATATACTCATTTAACTTTCGTGAATGAGTATAAAAAAAATATATATATACAAATATAATAGCCTATCGGTTCTGAGAGGAATGCATTCACATATACATATGTATATACGAACAAACGCGAAGAAATTTTGGTATATCTGTTCCTCAAAGGGTTCAGGGGATCTTTCTCGGGATTTACCTATTCTATCTGGTGGTCAGTAATAATCCGTTGAATATAATTTAAATCCTATTTTAGCTTTTCTGATCGAATGCCAATTGTTCGATTCCGTCTGCTCACAACAAATCACAAACAAACGTATAAAATATTTTATATTATTCGAGTAACCAGCTGTTACTAAATCAGTATATTTACAAAAAATTGAACCGTATTAATTCTAGTAACTATTACTGTATACAAACTATCTAAATAAAACAAATTAGCTGCAGGTACGATCGTAACGAGCTGATAATAACATTCGATTATTTGTTGCGATAACGATATTTAGATGGAACAGATACTCGGTATCTTTAAGTCGGTCACTCACGACGTTAGCACTCATAATTATTGTTGTTGTTGTCGTAGCTTCTGAAAGCAACGCAGAATATTCAAATACGCGTGCGCTTTTGATAGATGGTGACCTAGTTTGCCATTTGCATGGCCTACTGAACTTGGCCAAGTTTTTGTCTCACTCTATCAGCAGTCAGACTCGAACGAACAGTAAAGCACTAAAACAAAACAAATAAAGGCCAAAATTTATAAAAATTTTAAGACGTTTCATTTTGTTTGCGTAGTTGATAAGCGTTGTCGAGCACCGTCTAACTCATACTCTGAAATGAAACTTTTGCGCAACATGTAATTAGTTGGAAAATTTAGATCATGGTTGCAATTAAACTATTGTAATAAACCTACACACAAACACGCATAAGTGCGCGCACGAACTCACAGAAACATATACATATGTATGTATGTATATGTATATACATATATAAATCCAATCAAAGTATATCTTGATTTAAGCCCATCTTTTATTGGATAAATGGCTTTGGAAACATACTACCAAGAATTACTTCTCAAATCGTAAAGTAATTTATCTGAATTAAATATGTAAATAGAATAATGCAAGTTCAATATTATTGACTTATAATTCAAATTTAACAAGTAAGAGCGTTGCAGTCGAGCGTTAAAGCCCGCAGTATACTCACTCATATCTTATTTTGTGACTTGCCAAATTAATAGAGGATATTATCAACAATGTAGTCGCTAAGTTTTTTGTTTCTAGCTTTAATACAGTAGAAAATTATGTTTTTCCTGACTTTCCACCCCTTCTCTGGTCGTAAACACATCATTTTCGTCCAGTACTGAGAATGCCACGTCCCTAAAGAGTCGTAACAATTATTATTGAAGAGGTAGCAGTAACACAACCCTCCAAATTAATGCTTCTACCTCTTAAAACTGTAGAATATATAAATTGTTGTTAGATACATTAATCGAATACATTGAGT
The DNA here is from genome assembly GCA_035045965.1 of Drosophila aldrichi. Lineage (NCBI taxonomy): Eukaryota > Metazoa > Arthropoda > Insecta > Diptera > Drosophilidae > Drosophila > Drosophila aldrichi. The sequence goes on along the minus strand of JAWNOM010000341.1, from coordinate 564,006 downwards.
GACAGCTTGTTTAACCTATTTTATAAGGAGGGTATAACAACTAAATAGAATGCGCATATCAAATGAGGAATAAGGATTAAAATAGGTTTTGGATATACGACGTTTATATGTTCTTATGGAGACATACATATATTGTATAATCATATATATTTGGATATTATTACTTCACCTTATTACAGTCAGATATATTATTATTTATGTACAAGTAAAAATTTCCATAAATTTTTACAACTAAAAAACATTTTATACATAAAACAGTACTTAATTTGTTTATTAAAAATAAACATCCAAAAATATCACGCACAATGATACGTTCGAGTTAAAGGCAGATATAGTGCGGTAGGTTGGAAGCAAAGCAGTGTAAAGAGAGTCGTAACATGTGCGTGAGCTTTTGACAAGATGGTGTGCGTGAAAGCGTTTTTTGTGTATTTTGTTGGGTTAGGTTCTTTAAATGTGTGTATATCTATTTTTATACCCTGCTCCCAATGAAAATTGGATTTTAGGGTATAGTGATTTAGTCACAATCTAAGTAACGGGCAGAACGAAAATAAATTAATTTTAAATGCGAGGAGTTTTCGAAATTAAATAGTGTACAGCTTTAAGTTGAGAAGCTTACGGGAGCGCTTCGTTCATAAGCATGGGCAAACGGACAAACATGGGTATATATAAATATATATGTATATATATGTTCGCTGAAGCGTCGCCGTGTTTGGAATCGCTTCGTGGTTTGCGTGTTGCTCAAGGCAAAGCTACTACAAAACTAGAAAAGGTATGTCTTGGTTACGTCGTAGCTTAAATACCCTTACATTAAATATTTGTTTATAAATATCAGTTTAATGGATATAAGAAAGGAGTGGAAATGATTGATAATAGGAGTCATAAAACATTTAGTACAACAATTATTTAATGCACTAATGCATAATAAAAAATTATCTTTAGAAAAACAAAATACTTCACATGCTTCTTAAAATTTGTATACCTTTTGATTTAAGAGTATCAAAAGCTTTTTTTGACTGTACGTCACAGCTCCTCTCTGCGCAGTGTGCTACACAATTAATAAACACATTTACATACAGACATACATATATATGTATATATATATATATATATATATATATATATATATATATATATATATATATATATATATATATGCAATATGGTCACGAGTGAAAGAGGTAGAGAGATATTTGTAAGCAAATGAAGAGCTCACGAGTGAAAAAGGTAGAGAGACATTTGTAAGTCTGTAGCTTTTTCGTTTTTGTTTTCATTATTTTCGTTTTGGTTTTGTTTTTGTTTTTTTTTTTCTGTGTCGATTGCGTTGTTGAATATTTCCACTTTGTTTATATAATTTTAATAAAAAAAAAAAAAATAAATAAATAAAAAATAAAGAAACAGAGAGGAATATATATATATATATATATATATATATATATATATATATATGCATGTATATATATACACACACATTCATTTGCGTGTATGTAAGTATGTATATACGTAAAAAGCTTTAACGTTTTGAAAAAAGTGGGTTAGTGGGTCACCATATCTAACAACGGGGTAGCAACAACAACTATGCCAACGTCGGCAGCGACGTGAGCGTCAACGTCAGAGTCAGCGCTGTCGGCGACAAGACGAAGCAAAATTTTTATTTATTGGTTTATTTGTTTATTTTTATTTTACTTACATTTTATTTGGTATTTATATTTTCTAGCGATTTTTACTAAGTTAATTGGCCATATTTTCTTATCGTAGAATGTATCTTAAGTATGTCTTTGTCTAATATATATAATATATGTATGTATATGGGAAATTCTCTAGTGGCGAATGTGACATTCGTACACATTTGAGTTTTAAAAAAACGAATGCCAAAACGTTTTCTCAGATTAGCTCTATATTTAGTGCTAAATCTGATTTTAGGCAAATCTTTGTTTTCAAGATAATCACAGAAAATCAAGAGGTTCGAAGGCTACAAAAATGTAAGTCGCTTTTTAAATTAACAGTTAGACCTGAGATTTTAGCGAAATCTTAAGTGACAATTTATTACAAATAATTTTAAATTATTAGAAATTGGCATATCTTTACAGTTTTTTTTTTATTTGATTCATAAATATTGAATAGTTTTTTTTATTTTTTTATTTGAATCAGGGTCGAAGGTGACGTGTCGAATAAGACATTTTTTACACCATACATTTATTTATTTATTTTTTTGTTTATTTTGTGTGTCAATATTTCGAGATGTGTTATGAATAAATGCAAAATTAGTTTATATTAGTTAAATTTAAATTAATTTTAGTTATTTTAAATCGATTAGTTATAAAAAAAAAAAAAATGTTATCAGAACATGCATTCATTGACTTTGCACTTTTTGGCTGTGGTTGACCTTTCTGGAGAAATGCCCATATACTCTTTTACAACAATATAAAGAGTACATTGGTTTTGATCGTCTGTCTCCTCGTTATTTCTGCACTATAAGAGCTTGAATTGCATTTTAGAAGCGAATGAATAAATTTTGTGTACGAGTCAACAAATTTTGTTATTTGCGAACTCGGGCCATGTCGGATGTAAAAATTCAGGTTTTAATTTTTTAACCAATTGATGTAATTTTTTAAAAATCTTGTAAAATTTTTAACATGTGTTATTTTTATTGGAACTTAAAAAGAGTAATAAGGTTAAACCAGAAATTCAAAGTAACTTATCTTTGCCACTTCACTCCAAATAAGAAATATTAAATTTATTGAGCAGATACACAGAAATTAAACCACTAAAATTAGTTATGTGTAACTTTATCCTCGATTTATCACGCTCCTATATATGTAAATATGTGTCCATTATAATTTGCAAATATTTTTTTATTCGTATTCAATTCCAATTCTAATAGCTTTGTAGTAGTGATTGATTTTGACAAATTCACGTATTTTAAAAAAATTTAATTTCGTTATAAGTATTTCTATATATGTTTATGAAGTAACAACGCTCAAAAGCAATATTATAAAGTATGAGTCGCAGTGGGAACTGACCTCATGCCCAACTAACGGAATACTCTTCTTTCCGCGCAATTGCTCAAACCTCCCTATGGGGTGTTAGCTTTCTTGCTTGACACAGACATACTGTTCCACCCTCGTAGCTACCCATCTACCCAAACAAAACATTGCAAGTCTCCCCGCGTGCTCTTCTCAATAAAGCGCGCATTGCATTTTAAGCAGCGAGCGACGCGGCGGCCCTCCTCTTGCCAGCCCTTCCTTTCACGCAATATAGTCACAACGCCAACGCTGCTGCATTTGTTTTTGTGGCCTCGTGACCCAGATTTCTGCCTCGTCAACTGCAACGACACCGCGTCACAGCGCAGCTGACGACGCCGCGTCGCTTTTTCTCCGTCTCTGCTAGCAAACGCGACAGACGCTTAAATGGATTGCTGCAACAGAGTGTGTGTGAGTGATTCGCAAAGGTAGAGCTATGTGATTTTTAATTAATTGAGATTCAGATTAGGCATATGAAATCTCATACCTTGAACCCTAATCATTAACACTATATGATGGGAATTAAATTCGTAATTAAATACCGCACAACGCCCCTACCAAAATTACAGGACCTCAAAACAAAACAAAAAACAAAAAAAAAAAAAATTTTTATGTGAAGTCGCTCTATATAATAGAAATTTTTGTTTTTAAATTTAATTTGAGATAAAAAATTAAATTTTGGATTAATACTAATATTTGCAAAGAATAAAAGGGAATGTGATATATCCATATATACAAAATCCAATATTACTCTCAAAAATAAAATTCGAAATTTAAAAACCATTTGAAAAATTTAAATTAAACCAACAAATTCGGCCGTAATCCACCTTGTATGTTTAGCTCCAATTCAATTAAAAGCAAAGGATGTCGATGTCAAAAGTCGAGTACGAACACATTCTACCTCTGTATACGAGTAATATTGCGATTATGGGTAAACTCCGTTGTATTATAAATTCATTCAAATTTTGAGGTAAATGGAGAAAACAAATTTTGTAATGATGGTTTTTCCTATATCAATTTCTTTGAAACCTAAAAAGATGATATTGGGTTTGTTGTTAGTACACATACATATATGACCATTCTAACTAGTTTAAAGACAAGAAAACGAACAGATCAAGAAATACAAAGATTAAAACATGTAAAAAAGCTCTTGTCGAGACTGCTCGATTACGAGATCCCGAGATACTGAACCCTTTGAGCAACACCTATTTCAATCATTTATCTGCTTACACAAGAATCACACACACACTCACAGCACACATAGGCACGCACGCTTACTATGGGAACTAAATTGATTAATATGTTTTCTTGTCGATGGATTATCTTCATGAAACTTTCAGATTGTGATTATAACATTCCCAAAACATAACATATAATCTCGATATCCGCTCTAAATATTCGGACATTTAAAATAAAAATTGAAGTCTCAAGCTCTGATATCATCTGAAATCGACGCGTTCCTACGTATGTAGGACGGACGGACAGACAGACAGAGCTAAATCGACTCAACTCGTCGTCCTGATCAAGAATATATATACTATATGGGGTCTGCCACACCTACTTCTGCCTGTTGCATACATATTAACAAAACCATTATATCCTGATTTATCATTTATAAAAATGCGTGAAGAACCTGTAGTTAATATGACGAAGACTGTGATATCGAACTATATACATATATGTATGTATATATAGTTCTATACATATATTTGATTATTGAATGAGCTGTGTCCACTTACGCTTTTCTTATTGTATGGGTGACCCCAATTGTAATGAGTATTTATAAATACACACATACATATGTACATATGTGTGTGTATGAATTTATAAACTACACACAATGCATGATGTGTATATGTACATACATTTATAAGAAATTTAAATATTGTATAATTTTTATGCGTTAATTAATTTAATTAGCTACAACAAAATAAATTCTCGTGGGGCCTTATACAAACGAGGAGAGGGAGAGGCCATGGACTGTTGCTGCGAGTCCAAATGCACTTTTTTACGCATCGCTCAGAATTGTACTCTATATGCACACTCACACTCACACGCAATTACACAAACATACATACTCGTTAAACTGACCTCCTCACAAAGGCAGCAACAACGAAGGCGACGGCGAATTGCGGTCGAAACCGTCCCTGGGCGAGTATCTCTCGCTGTATACATGCATGCATGTATGTGTGCGACGCGAGCACAAAAGTGTGTCAAGGTTTTTTGAATAATATGTTGTGCAGCGTTAACGTTTACGAACAGAAGCGACGCCAGCGTCGACAGCGCAAGCAACAGCACAATTCCCACCTCCCCCAGTCGTCCACAGACAGTATATATCAAGCTTTTGATTTGTTGCTGTTGTAATCACATAGCTCGTGTTGTTTGGTACGCTCTCTTTTGTCCGAAGCTTCAGCGCTCTTTGTGTTTGTGCGTGCCGTACAACTCATTTAAAGTCGTGTCATCGTTTAATAAAATAAAATATGCCGTGTATATACGAATGTATAAAATACCCTGCAAGAGACTAGCAATAAATAACAAATATGTCTCAATCACACATTTTAAATCGGGTTTTGGTAATTCAAATGTTTGCAGACAGCCATCCAAATTTTCAGTCTACATTACATTGTTGCCATGAGTAGGGTATTCCTCAGTCGTGTGCAACTTTCTTTTTTTTCGCTTTTGTTTTGTTTTTTACTTAATCAAAGTACTCTGAAATAATTTTCTTTATTTTAACATACATATATAGTTGCCAAACTTGATTTTTAATGTAATTTAATTAGAGTGAGGTAGGTCCGAATCGTATCTAATTTTTGTTATTTAATTCAATGTTTGTATAATAAATATTTTTAAGATTCATATACCAGCGATATAAATAATATATACATACACACGACATACCCGTAACCGTAAATGCCGACATTCTTAAACTTTCCAAAAGATCTATTAGCAAAAGCAGAGGCACAGGAAGACTGACATAATATTACATAATATTACAGTAACGTTTGCAGCCCATATAAATACAGTGGAAATCAAGCCTATCCTAATGTTTTTTCTGTTGGCCCTCCAGCCAACTCGTAACTTGAATATTTTATTGTCGTGAGTCCAACATGGCAATGCTTTCGTATATACATACATACATATATGTATATGAACATACATATATGTATACCGTAAACCTCTATAATTACTCTCTCTTCTAAATTCTGAGCCTCACTCGTCAGAAGCTAAGCATAAAAACGTAATAAAACGAAATCGAAATTAATCTCTTAACATAGACCTGAATAATATCTATATATTTACTTGTACAACAAAAATGTAGGTCAACTGAGATAGCGAGCGCTAGTATGAGACAGCGATGCCACAAGCTCACACACATGCACACTATAAGCACTCACACATTCATATAATCACACACGCTTATACACGCACATACAGACACACATTTATTCATACTGACGCACACACGCAGCACTACACTTTCACTTATTACATTATTAAATGATGCCAGGCAAGCGTCGGGCCTCAAAAAGCGCACCCAGGCGGTAGAGCAGTAAGAGCCGAGCCACGAACAACTGCAGAAGCGTGAGCGAGAGCGTTTGGCATGTTGTTGTGCTGTCTCTCGCCGCGCTCCATTTCCGACAACGGGCGACGTCGAACATGTGGGCGAAAACTTGTTCGTGTGCTCTCATTTATTTCGCCACTCAGCTGCCACTGCTGCTGCTGTCCCCGTCCACATCGTCGTCGTCGGCGCCGTTGTCGACGTCTACTTCGTCGTTGGCGTCGACTTCTCTGTCGATTATTTCATATTGAAAGCAAAAGTGATCAACGTTCAACTTTGAGAGAGCATCCAAAACAACCAACGATTTGGCGGTCTCTGCTATGGCTTGTATTTGTGTTAGTTTGTATTGCTCACGCTTGCAATCGTTGCCGTTGCAGTGTCGCGCCAGTACATACATAAATATATTTATACATACTTACGTACGCCCCCCGCTTCGTTGCTAACCAATGTATGTAAACCGGCACGTCAATTAAGCTTGAGAAGCAGCGCAGCAGCAGCGTCGCCAAGCTAGGAAAAAATGTTACAAGGTTTCGTTTCAGGTTAAGACGAGTTTTTGGTTTTTTAATGTTTTTTTGGGTTTTTTGTAGTCATTTGTTGTTGGTTGTTGTTGTTACTGTTTGTTTTGTGGTCGGAGTTTTGAGCACACTTGTACATATGTATATACGTACGTATACTGTTTCTGCATGAATGTGTGACTATGTATGCATGAAACAGTTTGTGTTTTCTAAATTTAGCTGCCGCTTGTAATTTTGCGAGTGCTGTCGGTATAGCTGTGTTTTTGTGCACTTAGTTTGTATGCCCTCAACCCATTGAAGTGGGTTAAATGGGGTATTAAATATATATTCATATGTGAGACGGAAGGCAAAGTAAGACAGTATCCTAAGAGGTATACTTGTAAATTATTATATCGGAAATGTACTTCCCAAAGTGTGTCCGATTGCGCCATTTGCTGAAAATCGATTAAATTCGATTTTGAAATGTTCTTCATGAATTTGAAAGCATCGTCATTTGGCAAACTCAGCTTCTGAATAATTTGTTTTTGCTGTGATTCTCTCACCAAGCGTCTGTCAATGGCGATGGATAAGATCCCGTTCATTCATGGAGATATGCACATGATGTCATATAAGTGACCTGTTTCATTTGAATGCAGGTATCGGGGGAAATAGGTTGTGTTTATATTGGCACACAAACGGATAGGAAGACGGACGTTGGGTAAAAACGGATCATCTATAAAGGATCACCAAAAAAAGATCAATAAAATAGTCGGTTTCACTTGAACCACTGATATTATTATACTAACAGAATATATTGATTAAAGGGTATTAATTGAGCATGTTCGTTTGATGTATGTAATTGTTAATGGAGCTTCAATTACTTTTCAGGCTTAATTCTTTTTAATTCGTTATCAATGGCCGGAATTATGGTTGGCTTTTGGGCGTTTTATAAGGTCTTAGGCGTATGGTTCAGAGCAGATATTTTTGTAATATGAGAAAACCACAAAACAGACAAGAAATTTCGCTTTGCATTGCGAACTGCGAGAGATTTGGAACAAAATGTAACGTTTTATAAAGTGAAATATTGCTTAGACTATTGGGAACTCGATCAGATATTTGACTTTGGCGAATTATAGCTATTCGGCATTCGAGTAATTTTTATTTTTTGCATAGAGAGGGGAAACGGAAAGAGATATTCGCGAGAGGAACGAACAGAAATAGCAACCTAAAGAGTCTGCAGGCTTCAATTGTGGAAGGGGTAGCCAAAGTTTCTCGCAGCCGAAACTGTAAAACTGGTTTTACATTTCTTAAATCAACTAAATGTGCTGTATGTGTGTGTTCATATAACTGTAAGCTGGCTGATTGACGCTCATAGTAAACGCATGTTTGTCATTGCTTGCCTTGGCCAAATGGGCCCCTTTGAGAGCTCAGAATTTGATACACCCGTTCATGAAGCGGAAAGTAAGGAAGTTGAAGTCGGGAGTGACCAAAAACCTTAACCTGACTGATCTGTGCGCTTTCAAGCATAGCTTATATCTATGTAAATCCTACGGGGCGACTATCTATAGTTAAAATTACGAACTATTCTGAGTTTTTGAGCTGGGCTTAGTAGTCGATGCATACATTCTGAAAAATCCATTGAAATTGGCTCCAAAGTACTACAAAGTTTTTAAGTTTCGACCGTTCGTCCGTTTATTTGAATGCTCTCTTCAATTTTTTAACCTATAAGAACGAGAGGCATATATATACATATATATATACATATATTGTGTACATGTATATATATGTATGTATTCAGTTGAAGCTGGCGCATATTAATTCGTGACGTTCAAGCCTGATCTGGGACTCTTGGTCTTCGTTTTCGCCTTGGTCTTCGTCGTCCCTTGGTTCCATTTCGTTGTTTAAGGAATTGAGAAATCGAGTGAAAGTTTTGTGTTAATGCTCCTTTCAACATCTGTGCTGAGTTATGTAATTTACATTTTTTTTTTTTTTTTGTAAACCCAGTAAAATCATTTTAAATCAACGGAAAGTAATGCAATGTATAAATTATGCAATCTAATTATTGAAGCTATGTATCTGTCCAGTTTATTGAAATCGACACATGTTCCTGAACATAGTTTGGATATAAATACCAAAACAGAAAACTTAGTGAATATATTCTCGTTGACAGTATGCAGCACAATATTATCATTTATTTCCTATTCTATATTTTATTTATGTATATAGAAATTATGATTATGATACAAGATCTTGGAATCCTATCCAATAAAAGAATCTTACTTTTTTAACATTTAATCTTGTATATAGTCGACATGGGTTTATGCGATCATAATGTAATTTGTTCATATTCAATCAATATACATACATATAGGTATCAGTGGAATTTAGCGACGATTTTACGTCTCTATACCCGGAGGACGCTTTAACCATAAGGAGCACAAATTTATTTATTTATTTATTTTTTTTATGGCTCCCATGTTTGAACTCGATTTTAACGTAACACGTTAAAATTTTTTAACAAAAAAATCAAAAAAAAAAAAAATTGTATTTTTAAGTGGAGTCGGTATAACCGGATTCCACTGTACTTTAAAAAAATAAAACTACATACTATAAAAACAAAAGATATAAGAAATGAAAACACGTCATATCTAAACTGTGTCATGAAACAATGCCTCAATCGAACCGCACCAAAAAAGGGGGAATCGCATAAAATGTGAAATAAAATAATTAATAATGTTGCAATCGGGCGATACCGACTGCACACATTTAATTCATTATTCATACATTATCCAATATTCTAGGTCTAACACTTTGACAGATTTGACTATTGGTCATAGATATTGATTTACAAACTCGAGCATATATATTCCACAATTAAACTTTCTAAGTTAAGGCTCTTAACCTTATTGGGTTTCTCAGATTCCGGAAATAGCATTTCATGTCTCTTAAATTGCTTGTGATCAAGTGGGAAGATGCATTGGCGGGCATTGCGCAAAGCGAATATACTCATTTCGCTTTGTGTGAATGAGCTTACAAATGAACCAAATATTTCAGTCAGCATGACGATATGAAGAATGAAAATCTATAACAAAACTCGCAAGTGTGTCCAGTTGGAAAAATGAAGTAAGAAGACGGCAACAATTACAAAAGTGAAGCATCTTTAAGCAAAGCTTTGCGCTTTTATAATATGTGTAGCTTTAGCATTGCTGTATGCGAAAGAATGAGTCGACGTTGTCTACAGCGGCCCAAAAAGCTATGTTAAAAAGTTTCACTTTCGCTTTCAGCGCAGTTTGAATTTTATTGCAGTAGTATTAACAACAACACCAATAGCAGCAACAGCAACAACAATAAAACAACAAAAACACAAAACGCAGAAAAAAAAAAAAAAAACGGAAAAAAGGGGGCCACTAAGTCAAGCCAAGCGAAGCAAAGTAAGAGAGCGAACATATAGAAATGAGAGCGTGAGCGAGCGTATTGAAAGTGAAACTTGCTCCCACTTGTTCACATACACATTTATACACACAAGACATACACAAGTGGCGCATACGTAATATCACAATGTGGATGATGAGAGCGAGAGTAAAACGCTGCCTGCGCCAACTACGCTGTCGCCGTTGGCGTCAACTGAGCGGCAGCAATGGCCACAGTGGCAGCAGCAGCAGCTCTCTAGTGTATGGCGAGTATCCTCGCCGTATGCTTGGGTTTAGTCAATCGAGATACGTTGTTGATGTTGGTCGTGTTTTTCGCATAGCAAAATAACCTTCATACAAACCAATTATAATTTACATACACACAGAAATATGTATATATATATATATATATACCATATAGTATAGGTTACATATGACATACAACAACAAGAAATGTGAAACAAATATGTGTGTGTATTCGCATCCGTGTGTGTGTGTCGACTGAAAGCAAGAAAATTATTGCGCTTCTATTTGACCTAAATGTCAGCACAACATTGAATCCAGCAATTTTCAACCTATCAACCTATATCAAAACAATAATAATAAATAAATAAATATACCAATAAATATTAAAACAAAAAACGAAAATATTGCATACTCTCCTTTACTACTTTCCATGACATTTTACTACGCCGACAGCGGGAACAGCCCAAGGATTATGTTCTCTCTGCTCTGGTGTGTTGTGTCTTGTTCGCAAAGAAAGTAATGTAGCTGTGAGAGCAATGCAAAAATTTTGTTGTCTAAATGCAATGGAAATATGAAGAAACAAAGCACAGAAATGGGTGTAACGGCGTTGCCCAAACAACTAAGTGTTCACTGAAAAGCGGAAAAAATACTGCAAAATATACCACAAAAGAAAAAGAAAAAATCAGCAAATCAAAAAATTAATATAGGTAGGGGTACCTCGAAACTAGGTAAATGCAAATGAAAAATACATCCAATTTTATGAATCTGTGTTTAAGTGCATATATGTATATATATACAAATGTATATATCTATATATTTATATCTACACACTCGCCTGGTAAGAGTACCTTTATGTGTTAAAACACGTTAACTACAAGCTCCCACAAAATATACGAACCTCGAAATCTATTTAAAAATTTGAATAATCATCGATTACTCCAAAAGATAATGCAATACGTACAAATGAAATAATTTACCAATCGATTCCAAATTGTTAAAATATCAAAACTAAAACAAACAAAAAAATATATTTAAAAGTGAAAATAAAATTTATGTTTAACTAAAAAGGATAATATAATAAAAAAAAGATATCTAAAATATAAAAATGAATCACATGTTAAATACAAGGCCTAGACCACCGAATGTTAACCGCAAGAACAAAAACAATATTATCAATATGCAAATTAATTACAAATAATACAAATCTAACTTAATGTCTTCTCTGATAATGTGAAATAAAGAGATCGTTAACTCAGAGATCATAAAAAAGCAAAATACTTTTGTTTGTTATAGCCGTCCAAACAAACACAACAAGCTGACAAGTTTGAGCAACAGCTCGGTTCATAACTGAAAATTAATGAAATGTTATTAGAAATGGATCCTCAACAGGCGACAGTACAGTTCATATCATCGCTGAATCTGTCCCCATTTAGCATGCAGCTTGATCAACAGCAGCCGGCGAGTCCCGTGCAGAGCAACACCAACAACAATAACAGCAGCAACAGCGGCAACAACAATAACAATAATAATAATAATAATAATAGTAACAACGATAACGATACAAATCCTTTGAGCAATTCCGATAACGATTACAGCGCCTATACGCTGCAGTTGGGCAATCATCAGCAACAACAGCCGCAGCAGCAGCAGCAACAACAACAACAACAGCAACAGCAGCACCTCAATACGCATCATCAGCAACACCAACAACAACATTACCAACAGCAACAACAACAGAATATTGCCAGCAACAATACGAATAGTGCAGCGAACCAATTCAATGCATCCTCTTATTCGTATATATACAATTTCGATTCACAGTATATATTTCCGACAGGCTATCAGGAAACCAATTCGTCCCATTCGCAGCAAAGCGGCAACGGCACCGGCGTAGCATCTGGCAACTCTGGCCAGCTGCTGAACGGTGGCAGCAATAGCTCTGCCGGCAACGGCTATATGTTGCTGCCGCCTGGTGGTACTTCAGCTATACACATGACCGGCAATGTCGGTGGCACAGGAGCAGCAGGTGGAGGTGGCAGTATCGCCTCTGCAGGTGGCGTTGGCGGTGGCCACCATGGAGGAACTAGCGCCACCTCAGGCGGGGGCGAAGCCATCGACTTCAAGCACTTGTTCGAGGAACTGTGCCCTGTCTGCGGCGATAAGGTCAGCGGCTATCACTACGGTCTGCTCACCTGCGAGTCCTGCAAGGGCTTCTTCAAACGGACCGTGCAAAACAAAAAGGTATACACATGCGTCGCGGAACGTTCCTGCCACATCGACAAAACGCAGCGCAAGCGCTGTCCATACTGCCGATTCCAAAAATGTCTCGAAGTGGGCATGAAGCTCGAAGGTAAGCGAATATAAAATTCGATTTTATTTCAGAAAATCTCTTATCACGCCATTCAAATTTTAATATTGTAGCCATATAAATTATGGTCTAGCTAGTTAGATTAGTTACAAATGATTCATATTCCGAATCCATGGAGATATAAATGAAATCAGGCGAATTCGAAACTTATCGAATTATAGAATAAAGATTGCTTGTATCTTATCCTTGTCCTTGCATGTACCTTTAAATGATTATCAAATAAAATTCATAATCTGCGAAGTCTGATTTGAAAATAGGATTTACATAAAGTTTAGCATAACAGGAAATATAAAGTATGTATATACATCTATAAGACATTTTTGAAATGTAAGACCCCTATGAATGTGATCCAAAAATGTTCCATTCTTCCTCTGAATGCCTTGCAAAGTATGACACTCTTTGGAATAATAAACATTTTATAAAAATGAATTGTAGTATTTTCGAAATTCTTTACGAAATAAATACAAGCATATAGATTTAAAAATTTTCCAAACATACGTCAGAATTAATCTATATTTCTTAAATAACTGAATTGTTGAACTGTTTTGTAAATCCTCAGTATTATACTTATACTATATTAAAAGTATATTTTTGTATAATTTCTTCAGTTGACCTCTTCATAATTTATTGGGTTTCGTTTATAATTATTATGATGAAACAGTAATGATTTATTATTCCCGAATTTCTTTTCTTGGCCCCCCTTTTGAAGAAGCCCTTAGGCCTCCAGCGATACAGTCTTCATATTCTCTATCCTTCCAAAGAATTCGTCTTGTTTTTAGTTCCTTGAATACATAAATTATACATTTTAGCAATCAATAAATGACCAAGCAAATAGCAGTTAGACAGACAAGAAGTAAAAAAAAAAATAAATAAAACAATTGACAGTTGGCAAGAAATGTTATATAAACCTAGGGCTGTCGAATATTTTTAAAATATAATGCAGGTGGCATTTTAAGTTTTGAAAAAATATAAATATTGTATTTGATATGCAACTTTAAAAAAACGATATATCAATATTTTTACAAAAAACAAGAATAATAGGAATACGTATTTTTCAAAGATTTAAAAAAAAAAAAAAACGCTTTCTGTGATATGAGTATCCGTCATACGATTCCGTGAGTCGCTGACAATACATTTTATTGCTGAAGCTACTGAGCTACCAGGGGTGGTCAGGCATCGTAATGCAATCTTCGATACTCCTGGCATAGCCGTCTTTTGCGAAATTCAAAAAATTATTGGATTGCTTTCCCTACAAGTTTGCGGCAAGCTGCGGTACATCTCAAGCTCCTTAGTATCATAGAAATTGTTGTTCATATGTGACGCCATATTTGCTGTGTTACCACTTGTTTTTATTATTTTAAGGCACAAATTAGATTGGGCTGTTCCATTTTTAAAGTCTGAATAATTCGTTAACACCATATTCCAGTTTTTTACTTTTGCCTTTGGTTCACTTATCACACGAGTGAACAACTCATATACAACTCATATACAAAAAAAAAAAAAAAAAAAAAAAAAACTTTATAAAGATAATTTTAAAACAGAAATATCAATATATTGATATTTCGAAATATTTTCGACAGCCGTATATAAAATATAACATTGTATTGTATTATATTTGAGCTTGCCAAAAGGCATAGAGAAGCATTTTTTTTATTTTGATTAATTTTATTTTATATCAATCAATTTTTATATATACATATAATTATTTTATTGTACTGAAAAGATAATAACATCTTCGATCTTTATTATATGCTTACTTAGTCTTTTTTTTTTTTTTTTTTTTTTTTTCTTTTTTTTTTTAGAAATGTATAATAATTTATTTATTAATAATGCAATTAAAATATATTTTGTTAATAAGAAATATTTTAAAAATAAGATCCAACAGTAAATATTACATTTTAACACTTCATAAAAGTGCTTAAGAGTATTGATCTCTTCATCATCTGTAGCTACCATAATAGTCAATTATGTTTCGCACAGCAAAGACTATGCATAAAGTAATATATTTTTTAATATATATTTATTAGTAATATATATATATTTTTTTTAAGTCAAAATTTGGTTTTGTTTTTAGATTACCCTCTCTGCTTGAAATCACAAAGAGCGTCTGAGAGGCAGAGAAAAGGCGCGCTCGCTCTCACACGTACATATACATGTAGCTATTAAGTTTATTTGTAAATTGTATATGTATGAAGTTAATCATATCGCCATCTCTTTTGCGCGCTGGTGTTTTTGGGTTATAGTGCCATCTCTTGCGCTCATGACCTAGATTCCTGAGCGGGTATGTGTGCGTGCACGTGATATATATAAACTCGTATTTGTGTTTGTGCAATCAATGCAACATGTAGAGAGCGCTGCGCTGCAGTGCGCTGCTCCGCATTGTATTTGGCGCTGGCGTCGCTGTCAACTCTGCGCACGTTTGATGTTTTTATATTCATTCACGATGTGTTGGCTTTCTGCGATGCTCGTCTTGTATATTTCGTCGTTGTGAAAACAACAGAGTTGAAATTCGGTATATATATAGTCGAGGGTATCCTAGTCTTTTTTATTTATGTGCTCAGATTTTTCCGATACACCAATTGGCCACTTGAAATTTTGTGTAAATACTCGTGTTGACAACCCAGTAGCAAACGGATGTAGGAGATACATTTAACTCGATTATATAGTATTGTATATATTATAATGTATATATCTCGCAATGTATTGCATCTTTAACAGTTTTGAAAAATGATCAGTATGATATTTGATATGCAACTTTAAAAACATAGATATATCAATATATTTACTTTAATAAAACTTTTTCTCCACAGTAAATTTATAGTCCGTCCCAAAAAAACAAGAATAATAACAAGAAAGAATATTGCTGTCGGGCGTTACCAACTGCGGAATACTCATGCATATCCCATCAACAATTTAGTAGCAAAGTTTAGCTCTAATACTGTAGAAAATGCAGTTTTTCTTGATTTTTCGATCTGAGACACCTCTAAAAAGGCGTAACAATAATTTTTGGGGCATCGATAGAGGAGGTTATCAGTAACTCAACTATCCAAATATGAAATTTCTACCTCTTATACTTTGCTGTTTGCTTCGCCCCCTTTGGGCGGAGATATATCCACCATAGATCGTTGGACTTGGGTGGTCAACCCGCGTATATGTATATGTATACCAAATTTCAGGTCTCTAGTACCAATAGTGCCGAAAATATATCAAAATTTGATGAGTCACTATATCTTCAAGTCCGATTTGCCACACCTTTAGTGGCTTAGATATATAATTTTCATCATCAATTTCATCATTCTTTATAGAATAACAGCATTAGCTAACGTGCAAAATTTAAACGTTCCAGTTTTAAAACTCTAGGAGATACAGTTTTATCCGATTTACCACACCCCCAATGGGCGTAGATATATTCGCCATAGCAAGTGATCTTGGGTGGTCGACCCGGATCTACAATCCAAATTTCAGCTCTTTAGCTCATCAACTAATATGATTTCTGGTATATCGGAAAATGCCACGCTCCTAGGGGGTGGACCGGGAAAATTTTAACATTTTATAAATGGGAGATATACACGAGTATATGTTCCAAATTTCAAGTCTCTAGCTTCAATAGCACCGAAATGAAATGCGTTCATACGGACAGACGGACGGACATTGCACAAAACCAATATACTAATTCACGTTCGCGAATGAGTATAAAAATTCACTTTCGTGAATGAGTATAATAATATGTATTTTTTATTTAAATGATAAAGACTACTTACTTCAGTATTCGGTAAATAAAAGCATCAGAGTGCTTGTTATACCCTGAACCCATTGAAAATGGGAAATCAGGGTATAATGGTTTTGTTAAAATGTATGTAACAGGCAGAAGGAGGCGTGGCAGACCCCACAAAGTATATATATTCTTGATCAGGGCGACGAGATAAGTTGATTTAGCCCTGTCCGTCTGTCTGTCCGTCCGTCTGTCCGTATATTTGAACGCGTCGATTTCCGAAGATACAATAGCTAGAGACTTCAACTTTCTTTTAAAATGTCCGTATATAGCACGCGCATATCGAGTTTATTACAAAGAAAACGATAACTCGTCCGATTATTTTTTATCGATAAAAACCTTATCGAAAGTCAATTATTAAATTATAACTCCTACATCTTTTGAGCTAGAGTCTCCAAATTTTAAATGTAGACTCATATGTACTTTATAGAATTTCGGTTTTTGTTAAAATTCACCCCCACCCCTATATCTACCCCCTCACCCTCACCTTTGTAAAAGACGTATTTCAAATACTAGAGACTTGAGCTTGGGCATATACACGCATAGTAATGATATAATCACAATCTAAAAGTTTCATGAAGAACGTACATCCACAAAAAAAGTTATTAAACAATTAAGATTGCATGAGAAGCCCACACTGCAGCCCATGCGTGTTTATGCGTGCGCGCCTATGTGTGAATATGCATATGTGTGTTTCTTTTGTAAGCAAAAAGACGCGGAGAATTATTGAAATATCAGTTCTCCGAAGGGTTCAGGGGATTTCCTAGTCTTAGAGCTTTCTTACTTGTTTTTTATATGCGACGCCTATTTATACCGATATAAATATTTTTTATTCAAATAAACATATATATATTTTCAACAGCCCTACTGCGGAGAGTACTCCTGAGTCCTTCCACGCTGTAAATGAGTATTTAGCTGTGGATAGCGTCCGACGTCATCCACAACCTTCTTATTTGAGTATAATTTTCAGATGCATATAAAAAATTGTGCGACGATTCCAGAAATTAGATTATCCGTGGTTTTGTTCATACTTACTGAATCATGTTGGCACGTTCGCTGGGGCAGACCCCATAAAGTATATATGTATATTCTTGATCAGGACGACGAGCTGAGTGGATATAGCCCTGTCCGTATGAGTGCGTCTACCTCAGAAGTTATAAGGCTAGAGATCTGAAATTTTGCATGTAGACTCGTGTATACCATATGCAGTACGAGCTTATCATATTTTTTCGATAACGCATTCGATTTCTTTTTTATCGAAGATAATCGATAAGTTAATATTGTTTTTTTTTTAGCCTAATTTGAGCACAATTTTTACTGTGTGTATGCAATTGAGGAATACACACATTTTGTATTTTACTGATTTTCGATACCACGCCCCCTTCGCCGCCAATTTGTAAAAAAACGTATTTCAAATACTAGAGACTTGTGCTTTGAAATGTATACACATTTACACATTATGATTACATTCTAAAAGTTTCATTAGGATTGCATGTCTGCAAGCGAAATTATTCAAAAATAAAATCTCATAATATTGCCCACACTGCAGCGCAGCCAAAGTAAGTTAGATAGCAGAGCGCGGGCTTATGCGTGCGTGTGGATGCATATGTGTATATGTGTGCATAAAAGAAGTGCGGAATGATTAGAATATCAGCATAGAGGGTTCAGGGTGTCTCCTAGTCGAGCAGTCTCGACTAGAGCCTTCTTAATTGTTAGTTTCTGCGACGCAGGCGTCCACACTGTCGTCGTAATGACGAATCTGTCGTAATCTAGTGACGCTTTTGTCAACAGATGTAGTGGTATTGAGCGCCTTCGCTTTGCTCTTCGTCAAGCCCAACGCTTTTACAATTACAGCAGTTTTTGACTGCTTTGTATCGGTCGTTTGGTTTGCTTGTGTGCGTAGCTTTTGCCAAAAATCGTCATGATTGTGCTCCTACTTTAAACGAATGAGTATGACTCACATACTCACGACTTATACTGCTTTTTGATGCCATGTTTGCTATAGTTTAGACTTAATATAGTGCATATCCAGCTCTTCACAGACATGTATATATTACATCTTTTGAAATGAATTAAATGTAATTGCTTAAATAGTATATAGTATTAACATGTATGTTATGTAGCAATAAATATTAATATTTAAATCTCTTCAACATACCTAATCGTGTCAAACGCGTATACGCAATATTTGCGTTGCCTGTTATAATCTATTGATATTAATCCACCATGGGTCCAGAGCTTACCAACAAACTTATATTATTATCTACTTTGCACAGAAATCGCAGTAGGATCATACAATGCTGCATTTTTATAATCATTTATGATTGTTTATTACTAACGTAATAGTAAGTCAATTTATGATAAGATGCAATTCTTTATTACGAATTTCCACGAAGGTATTATCAAGTCATAAAAATGGCATATTATATAGAAATACAATCTTTATAATTAAAAACACTTAACCCAAAGACGTACTTATATTAATATATAATTGTATGTATTAAGACTCTCCAATCGCAAGCACATAAACGAATTTATGTATACATATACCTAAATATAAAATAGAATCAATTCAGTGCTAGTGTAATCTCAACATAAATTAGATTGGCCTAAGATGGGTCGGCCTTTGTAAACTCGCGCCCACAAATAAAAATACAAGCCCACACACACAGTCAATAAATCCAGCAAGCAATGGCAGTGATGGTATAAGTGAGAGCCATACATAGAAATAACGAGAAGAGAGAGTAAGAGTTTCAATCGACAACGGCAACAACAACGCGCATGTTGCCCCAGTTTCACAAAACTGTCCTTGACCTACTCCATTCAACAAAATTGTCTATTGAGGTAGCGGCCTGAGTGCTAGTGGCTATGTCTGTGTGTTATATGTATGTGCGTGTGAAAGACTTGGCGAGTAAATGCCGTAATAGAAAGCTTTTCGAGTTTTCATGCCATGGCGGGCCTTAGCAGCCTATGAAAATATAATAAGCGAGAGCGCACAAATAAGTACTCTCGCGGGCTCAATGTTGGCCATGTGACGATGTGCTGCGCTGGGCTCTCTCGTCTGTGACGCCAGCGTTGGCAGCGACGTTGACGTTAAAGAGCGTCAATTTGTTGTGCATTCGTTTTGTGCTTCAATATATATATATATATTTATATATGTGTGTGTATATGTATATGTATATTTATATGTATATGTATGTATTACGTATACGCGCGTTGATTATTTGTAAACAATACGCTTGACCTAAATTACAGTTACTTGTTTTGAGGAGAAACAAAAAGTACTGCAATTTTGTTTGCATTTGAAATGCATATTTCACTTAGTAAATATGTATGTGCGAATCCGCGCTTATGCTCATAATAGAGCGTGAATAAAACAAGAATTTTAAACTAAAACAAGTAAGAACGTTGCAGTCGGGCGTTACCGACTGCGGAATACTCATTCACATCCCATCAGCAATTCAGTAGCTAAGTTTAACTCTAGTACTGCAGAAAATTCAGTTTTTTGCTATTTGCCACGCCGCTACTGGGCGTAGACACCCCATTTTTGGCCAGTTCTTAGAACAAGCTAACAGTAACTTAACTGGAAAAAGCATTCAAGCTTACGCTCCAAAAATGTGAAAATTACAGGGTATTTTTCGATATGCCAGCCCCCTAAAATGGCATAACAATTATTTTTGGGGCATCGATAGAGGAGGTGGGCGGAGATATATCCACCAAAGCTCGTTGGACTTGGATGGTCAACCCGCGTATATATACCGAATTTCAGGTCTCTAGCATCAATATTGCCTGCAAAATTTTAAAAATCACTATATCTTCAGATCCGATTTGCCACGCCCCTATGGGCGGATCGGGAAACTTTTAACACTTTATAAATGGAAGCTATACACGAGTATGTGTTCCAAATTTCACGTCTCTAGCTTCAATAGCGCCGAAAAAAGTTGCGTTCATACGGACAGACAGACAGACGGACATTGCACAAAACCAATATACTCATTTCACTTTCGTGAATGAGTATAAAAAGATGATTTCAATACCATCGAGAAGTTTTCTTAGAGCATTTCTGTTGTTTTTAACTATTGTTATTTTATTTTCAACTATCAGTAAAGAATATACATAAAGTGTTCTAACCGCGTATCAGTGTATTGGTGCAGCGACATTCTCAATATATTATCGTTATATTTGGTTGAATATAGTTGAAGGCAACCCTGTGGAAGGAATAGTTTATTGATTAAGTATTCTTCCAATATCAAGGATATTCAAAACCAGATTTTTTTTTTTTAATCCGAATTCCGAGAATACCCATGACCATGAATGAAAATGTTTTAAATGTTTAATTTTTACACAGCTTTATTATTATCTTCGTATTCATCAAATTATACACAGTAAATCTGAAGTCTCCAGGTCTAAAAGTATTTAAATTAAGCTGAAAAAAAAACAAAATTAATGTAATCATTATCCTCGATAAAAAATATCTCGCATGAGTTATCGAAAAAATAGGATAAACTTGTACTGCGTATGTTATACACGAGAATATATCCAACATTTCAGCATTCTAGCTCTTATAACTTCTGAGATCTAAGCATTCATACGGATAGACGGGCAGACGTATATCGATTCAGCTCGTCGCCCTGATCAAGAGCATATACACTTTATGGGGTCTGCGATGATTCCTTCTGTTTGTTACATACTTTTCACAAAACCATTATACCTTGATTTCCCATTTTCAATGGGTTCCGGGTATAAAAATCAAAAAATTTTTTGGAGTTCTACTAGTGCATCAATTTACTTCTAGTTAATGGGCGAGGTATGCCGAAGCTAACTATAAATGAGTATAATCTTTCTTGTTTCTTTTTAGTGATATTGAAATGCTTTATTTTCATTTTGTATTACTGTTTAAATAATCAGACAATATTCACATAATTTATTGTTATTGAATCTTTATAGCGGTTCGAGCAGATCGTATGCGTGGAGGCCGAAACAAATTTGGACCCATGTACAAAAGGGATCGGGCGCGTAAGCTTCAGGTGATGCGACAACGGCAACTGGCCCTGCAGGCGCTGCGAAGCTCTATAGGTTCAGATATAAAGCCAACACCCCTCTCCCCTGGCTATCAGCAAGCATATCCAAATATGAATATTAAGCAAGAAATTCAAATACCTCAGGTGAGTGCGAGGATTACAGCGTGTTTGTGGACAGAATTTAATACGCCCATTGACACATACCCTAGGTATCCTCACTCACACAGTCGCCAGACTCATCACCCAGTCCCATTGCCATTGCTTTGGGCCAGGTGAATGCTGGCGCTGGCGGTGTGATAGGCACGCCCATGAATGTGAGTGGCGGCAGTTCGCTAGGCAATGGCAACAGCAACACCAACAACAATAGCGCAGGAAGTGCTGGCGGGGGCAGTGGGGGTGGAAATAATACTGGCAGCGGTGCCAACAACAGCAACAATATACCCGACGGCCTGCAACGTAACGGAAATAGTGGCAATAGCAACAGTAACAGCAGCTGCCATGAACCCGGGAATGGATCTCTGCATAACACAGCTGAATCGAAATTGTGGTATTTATTTAGCATTCGAAGCCTTTTTTGTACCCTACAAGCCTCCCTCAAATACCTACCCACACTAATTTTCATCGGAAAATTTTCCGACGAATTATTTTTTTTTCTTTTTTTTAAATAATTCGTCGTCATATAGATGTCACTGAAAACTCATTAAAGTTTATCAATTTTTTTTTTAGATTTTCACTATATGCCTCTAAAAAAAAAAAAAAAAAAAAAATAGGATTCAGTATCAGTGAACTCTCTGCGACATTTTTATACTCATTCACGAAAGTGAATTAGTATATTGGTTTCGTGCAATGTCCGTCTGTCCGTATGAACGCAACTTTTTTCGGCGCTATTGAAGCTAGAGACTTGAAATTTGGAACATATACTTGTGTATAGCTCCCATTTATAAAGTGTTAAAATTTTCCCGATCCGCCCACTAGGGGCGTGGCAAATCGGAAAATGCACTTTCCGATATTCAGAAATCATGTTAGTTGAAGAGCTAGAAAGCTGAAATTTGGTATGTAGGTCCGCGTCGACCACTCAAGATCACGTGCTATGGCGGATATATCTCCGCCCACTGGGGGCGTGGCAAATCGGATAAAACTGTATCTCATAGAGTTTTGAAGCTAGTACGTTGAAATTTTGCACGTAAGCTAATGTCGTGATTCTATAAAGAAAAATTTTTATGTCTACGCTCACTAGGGGCGTGGCAAATCGGACCTGAAGATATAGTGATTTTCCCGATTTTGCTATATTTGATGCTAGAGACCTGAAATTTGGTATATATACGCGGGTTGACCACCCAAGTCGAACGAACTATGGTGGATATATCTCCGCCCAAATGAGGCGTGGCAAACCGCAAAAGTTTATATCTCCTAAAGTATAAGAGCTAGAAGCTTCAAATTTGGATATTTGAGTTACTGGTAACCTCCTCTATCCTCTCTGCCCCTAAAATAATTTTTACGCCTCTTTGGGGGCGTGGCATATCGAAAAATACCCCGTAATTTTCACATTTGTGGAGCGTAAGCATCCAAAATTTGCAGTTAGACTACCGTTAGCTCGTTCTAAGAACTGGCCAAAAATGAGGTGTCTACGCCTACTAGGGGCGTGGTAAATCGAGAAAAACTGCATTTTCTACAGTATTAGAGCTAAACTTAGCTACTGAATTGCTGATGGGATGTGAATGAGTATCCCGCAGTCGGTAACGCCCGACTGCAACGTTCTTACTTGTTTTATATTTATTATGATTTATTTAGCTAAATTTCAAATCCATAAAAAATTATTTTCCTCTATCTAAGAAATCGAAAAAAAAAAAACTTTTTACTAGGAATCTAACCAATATTATTCTGTCTATTTATAAATTAAAGCTTTGATTCTGGCACCCATCCATCGAGCACGGGGGACGCGGTCATAGAACCCCTAAGGTGAGTGGAAACTGAAACGAAAGCTGTTTTGATATCACCTGTAACTATCCTGCTTATATATTCTTCCATTATAACAGGGTCTCGCCAATGATACGAGAGTTTGTGCAATCGATCGATGACCGGGAATGGCAGACTCAGCTTTTTGCGCTACTACAAAAACAGACATATAACCAAGTTGAAGTTGATCTCTTTGAGTTAATGTGCAAAGTGCTGGATCAAAACCTCTTCTCACAAGTGGATTGGGCAAGGAACACGGTCTTCTTTAAGGACTTAAAGGTACTTCTCGCACAATATTCTTGGATTTATGTACACACATTTACTTACAACCATAAAGCTCGCCAGTCTCTCCAGCCATTAATGTTCACAACCAGTTTCTAAGCTAGGGGCCAAGTCTGTGGAGTGTTATGTAAAACCAAAAAAACACAAAAGCAAATAACAAAAAAAAAAAACATCATTGGCAGCGACAGACTTAGAGGCAGAGGCAGAGGCAGCGGCAGCGGTCCGACTGCAACTGCGATGTCGTGTACCTAAATCTGCATTGAATTTCGATTTCATTCGGCGTCTGACCTACTTAGCAACCAAAGCTGAACCAGTCAAAGACTCAACGTCGACGTTGCTTGTCGGTGACGCAACTAAGCGTTGCCACTCGCACAATAGTAAAGAGCACCGACCAGAGAGCGACTGAGAGAAGAGAAAGCGAGAGCAGAAGAATCGAGCGCGTGTTAAAATCATATATTATTTAGTAAAAAATGTCTTTGTAATTCACCATATTAGCGGTCCTGATAAGTATATATTCCTGATGATCGAAGTAGCATAATTAAAAATATTATTCTGTCTTTATACTTACTATGACGGGATAAGATTTAGGTACTTCACATATAATTACATAGTAATATTAACAACGATATATGTATATACAATATATACAATATATATATTGAATTAGATTGATTTTGCTCATCATACACTTCCTTTGAATTTGCTTAACTATTTGCAGGTGGACGATCAGATGAAGTTGCTTCAGCATTCTTGGTCGGACATGCTTGTACTGGATCATCTACATCATCGCATACACAACGGTTTGCCGGATGAAACGCAACTTAATAACGGACAGGTGTTTAACTTAATGAGCCTTGGTCTGCTTGGAGTGCCACAGTTGGGCGACTACTTTAATGAGTTGCAAAACAAGCTACAGGACCTGAAGTTTGATATGGGCGACTACGTATGCATGAAATTCCTAATACTTTTAAATCCAGGTGATTATTTGTTACAAAGCTGTGTTGTATGTAAGAGAATTATATAAGGGTATATTATTTGCAGATGTACGTGGAATTGTGAACAAAAAGACCGTTGTGGAGGGACACGAGAATGTTCAGGCAGCCTTGCTAGATTATACACTTACGTGTTACCCCTCAGTAAATGTAAGTAAACTGAATAGACTAAAGATTAGGCAAAAGAGATTTTATTAATTTAAATTAAACAGAAAATCTTTTAAGTCTGATGTTATAAATATTGATTAATTTCTTTTAACCATTGCAGGACAAATTTAGGAGGCTTTTGAATATCCTACCGGAAATTCATGCCATGGCCGCGCGCGGCGAAGAACATCTATACTCAAAACATTGTGCGGGCAGCGCACCAACGCAGACGCTTCTAATGGAGATGCTGCATGCTAAACGAAAGGGGTGAACTCAAAACATGCAGTACATGCACGAAAAACAAAATAAATAAGTGTAAAAAATATACTTAAATAATTTCTAAAAACAAATGTGTATATAACAGAAACCAAGGCAAACCAAGCGCAAAGTTAAAAAGATCAGGAAAAAATGGGTTATATTGATTGCTATGCGAAAAAATGATCATCACTACCACCAACTACCACATAAACATATTTGTTGATTAAATGTTAAATATTATTATTATTTTTATGACTAGTTTTAACATTATTTTAATTAATTAATGTCTTTATTTAAGTTGTGCTTATTTTTAGTCATGTATTTTAAAAAAAGATCACCATCAGCAACATTGTGGAAGTGCAAATATACCTTTGTTTAAAAGGTAAACGACGCATTGATAATTTTATTTTATATATATATATATATATATCTTACATCCGTCTTTATATGTTTTTCCTGTAATTATTCGCTCCAATAGTCTTATAAAGTATTTGCGTGTATGTTAAAAAAAAAAATTTTAACAAATAATGTAATAAAAGAAATAAGTATATTTTTAATAAGTTTAAAATTTAAGAAAAATGCAAAAAACTACCTGCTGCACAGCAAAAAACAATCTGACAAAAAAAATAATAATAATAATAATAATAATAAATACCAGAGCATGAACTCTCTTTAAAAAATCAACATTGATTGGATATATATAAGTAAACCATAAGTTTATATACAAATTTGTAATTATAATTTTATTGTTTTAATGTTAAATGTTTAAATCAGCTTATATTTAAATGTATTCAGAAGCCTTTGGTATATGATTATTTTTGAGAAACAAAAAGGGAATGTTTTAATCAAAAGTTTTGCCTATGCAGTTTAACCAATGGACGATGCACTTTTAAACAGTATGTATAAAATTATCCTGAATGCAAATCGGATTCAATTGGTGAATATAACTTTGTTTTTTTATGTGCATTTGAAAACTATTGGTGGCAACTATAATTGAAATTTTTAAAGTTTCTTTTCTTTCAATGCATTGCAGGCCGTGATAAAATTATAGAACATTCTCACTCTAACGGTATTTGAAACTCTTGAAGGGATTTTAAAAATTTAATAAATTATAAAGAAATCATATTGCAAGTCAATGTAAACAAAAATTTTAGGCAAAGCCGGATAATTTCAACAGGCAGGTAGATACAAATTGATAGTTGCATAGAGTAGTAGCCACTGTAACGAATAAATACATAGTCATATTTTTTGTGGGACCATGTATTAATTCTTTTTATATATATATATAATATATATATAATATATAAATATATATATATATATATAAATATATATATATATATATATATATATATATATATATATATATATATATATATATATATATTCATATATATCTAAAAAGAAAGGGTCCCATAATGAAATAACATCCTGCATTAAATTATTTGTAAATGTGTTATTTCTCCTGCCTACTTCGTTTTTATTAAAAGGCCTGCCTTATGACTTGATATTGCGCTTAAACTAAATGTACCTTATAAAATTAATAAAACATACCCTGACACGAAAACATAAATTGCAGTACATATTAAATTGTATATTTTTAGGGCAGAATGTAATTACAAATTGTTGAAAAACTATTCGTAGGAGCTGAAGGCAAAATATGGCAGAAAAATAATGCAACAAAGTGTGGTAGGCTGCCTATATATAATAACAGTTGAAATAAATATTTACATCTTAGATTATGTAAAATTTCGTTATTTATTGTGAAATTGATAAATTTAAATGAAAGAAGGAATGGGAAATAACATGTAACAGTAATCAAATGGCAAAGTTTGGTTAATGCTAAGGTTTAAGGACCCTAATGATGGTGTATAAACCTTATTATACTCTGCATTGGCGTTTACTATAAGTGGCGGCAACGGGCTTTTTAAATTAATTTCATTAATTAATGAAATTAATATCTATGTATATTTCAAGTATGGGGTATACTATGCGTTTCTGCATGAAGTAAAAATGTGTAATGTCTTATTATATAGGAGGTTGCATTAGGCATGTTTATTGTGAAATTAATTACGACGTGAACCTGTTATTGCAAATGAAAAGTGATTTTAATTTGTAAGATATATAATATATAATAAAAATATAGAAATATATATAGATTAATAATAGGGTTGGGAGTAATCAAAAAAAAAAAAAAAAAAAAAAAAAAAAATATATATATATATATATATATATATATATATATATATATATATATATATATATATATATATATATATATATATATATATATATATATATAACACATAGAACAGAAATACCACAAATAAATTAAGTTATAAGTGCATTAAAGCTTAACAAGTATATGGCAACTTCACATACACACCCCAGAGCTGTTGTGAGTTTAATACCCGTTGCTAGTAAACAGCGTAAAGCAAATCATTTAACTTTTCAGAAAAAAAAACTATCTAATATAAAACTGTATGTATAATAATTATGTTTATTACTATGTTAATATTAAAATGTCATCTCTGAAATATTTGAAAACGAGCAACCAACCAACAAACAAAAATGTAATAAATCGTAAATATAAAAACAATTTAAACTCTATAATGAACCATTATATTTGGGGTATGCCGTATCAGATTTAATTTGTATATACGTTTTTAGATATAATTAATGCCTTATTTATTATATTGCTGTCTGATTAATCTTAAAAGCGACCTGTTTAGGACATATTAAAATTTTGCGTAAAGTCATATTCAATGGTTGGTATAACGGTTTGCACAAATTTCAGAAAGATAATTAAATATAAATGCACCCCAAGTTGGCCACCGCCTTCCTCAACAGTCTGAATGATCTTCCTCATAATATCTGCGTGCCGGCAAGGATGCACCGATGCCATATTGGGTCCAGGTAAATGGGGATGCGATTCCATTGTAACAGTCTTTTTAGCATGATCCTGTGAAACATCCTCGTACATTTGCTCGACGGTTAATGGCTTTCGCTGCTCATTGTAGCCGACCACCCATAACCTGGGAGTTTGATAATATTTATCATATGTAATGTGCAGATCGTAAGTACGTGTGTGCAATACGGAATCTCCGCTACCAGCAGACTCGCTTGCATTCACTACTGAAGCCGAATTACTAGGATGAGATTCAGCATCTTGTTTGCGAGTGGTAGTGGCTACAGCAGGATCGACAAGTTCAAGCATGCCACTTTCCTCAAATGTATCCATGTCAATGGCCTCATCATCGTCCTCATTATCATCTTCGTTGGCCACCACTGTTAATGGCGATCTCTTTCCATTTTCGGATGTGTACACTTCGTCCTAATGGAAGGATAAATGTATTCAACGTTTACTACTCGCAATATAATCTAACCTTGCTCTCGTCTAGCGTCAGCTCGCATATTTTATCATCGAGTTGATTTGTGCCATCATCGTTTAACTGATGTGTCTCTACCCAGCCACCGTCGCCAGACTCTTCCTCAACCAGTGTCTCCTCTCCTACATATTCCATTTGCTTGCAACGGCGATAGCATGCCACATTGCGTGTAATTAGAAATTGTTTATCTATATTTCAATTAGCTGCAAGTTTTTCAACATGATACGCATCTTTTACCCACCCTTAGGCAAATATGTCTTTGTTTTGCTTTCATCGCCTGCCGCCCACTGCCAAGTAGGGCAATGGTGAACTAAGTGATCACCTGCTGCAACGAATTCCTCTGGAGTTAAAACGCCAGTTTCTCGAAATTTTGATTCCTGATCAGAAAGTGGATTAGCTTTAATTTAATTCCTCCAAACAACATGATATGATTATTGATAATAATTAATGTCGATGTTGTGTTAATATTAATGTATATTTTGTATATTCGGTATAATTTTCACCGATACAGTTGTAAAAATCACTTATGTTTAAATCAACTCAACCTACATACATACATATCTGTGTATATTTCAATTTTAAGGAGCTTGAGTCAGGTACTTGCCTTTAAAATTGGCGTTAAATATTCTGCGACATTTAGCGCTGTTCCCTTCACTGTGTTAAGTACGCTTTGCATTTTTTTTTCTTTATTAATTTGTCTTTAGAATTTGCTCAACGGTAATGTAATGTATTTATGAATAATTGCCTAATTGCCACTTTCGCTTTGGGTTTAATGCTTGCCCGCTGTGCAACACTGCAATGCAGTCCAACCAGATGTAAGATTTGTGACTATCGATATTTCAATTGTATTTGGTAAAGCGATAAGACCATTAAGACGCAAGCTAGTGTTTTTAAATAATTGAATCGATGAATCTTACCCTTTTGAACACCATGCAAGTCTTGTTAACTAAATAATTGGTAACAACCAAAGTTCAATATTTTCCAATTTAACATTTACTTAATATGTAAGCTATGCAGAAACAATTGTCAAGTATAAATATACCATATTATAATATCGATACTGCACAAGATACTTTGTATTTAAGGCCGACGCCTGTGATATCTGAAACTGCGACATCTTAGTAACCAGTCGTTACTTTTAGATTGTGTTGACAATTATTACAAGTATATTATTTACTGAGCACGTGAATTGCCAATATACATAAATTAGAATGGAGCAGAAATTCCAGTTGCCTTCCCCGAATTTCAATAAAACTTTAAAAAAAAACAAACAATATTAACTTGCATTATCTAACACCATCTGGCATGACGCTACTTTCACGTGAAGATCAGCCACCTCCGATGTATGGAGCGCACGGCAGTACAGTGGCTCCAAAGTATTTCCAAGTAGAGAAGCAACAAGTAATACATATATGTTAACGAGAACTAGGAATATAAACATGTATTTTAATTTATTAAAGAGTATTAGCATAACGAAAATCACATCAAATCACTCTCCTCCTCGGACTGAATACTGTGGAAACTGTAAGATGGAGCTGGCCACATCGCAAGATATGCGTCGTCATTTAAACCAGCATCAAACTTGTCCCGCTGAAGAATGCAGTTTTACAGCTCTATCATTCGTTATGGAGCAACATATTGAAGCAAACCACATTACGGGTTTGTACAAAACCGTAAAAAAAGTTTGGACACCTCAGAATATTGCTGCCTGGCGCGCAGAACGATGCAAAAGGTTTGTAAAGACATTTACATAAGTTACAATCACTGAGATTTCATTTTATAGATTTCCAACGGCAGCTAGCGTAAAAATAGCCAAACAGGCTAAGGAACAGCGTTTAAAACGAGGCGAACGCCTTGAGGCATCTAAAAGTCGCTTTGGCATGTTGGATGACAGACGAAGCATGCGTTTGCACACAAACACAAAGAAACGAAAATCTATAAAGGATATTAAAAAACTCAGCTGCGTGATGACTTCGGAAGGGAAGTCAGACCGTCAGGAAGGTCCAAAGAAAGTAATGGAGAATACTACTTTACAAAATCCAAGCAATTCATGCTTAATTGATGTGCCTATTTTTCGGGGCACTTGTAAAATGACTGATTACAAGCATATTACGCTTAAATCCAGAAACGAGGTTGACAATGCATTAAGCAACATGCTTCGAATGTATGATACGGACACTGAGAGCGAAAATGAAGCATCAGACAATAATAATGATGTGGCAAGTGATTCGGCTCACTTTACTTTTGTAGAACCCAAGATTACTGTAGATGATGGTCATCAAAATGACAATTCAGCTCATACCGAGCTTAAATATCCAGTCACGCCTCTGACGCAAGATATTAACAAAAATGAATTTACGATAGGTTCAAGGTCTTCCGATGAAGGACCTGATGACGTACCCATTGAACGCAACAAAGAAGTCATTTCGATCGCACAGCAGGATCAACTACGACCGATAGTCATCAACGACTTTATATCAACTAATGAAAACAATACAAAGCGTCCTTTCCCAAAGAAAAAAAATTCTGGCTTGAATTACATGCGTGCTCGCCAATTGAATAATCAAAACACAATGCTCTCTAAACTCTTAGAGCGCGAAATACGACACGAGCGAAATGTTCTTTTGCAGTGTGTGCGCTACGTGTGTGAAAAAAACTTTTTTGATCTGTGAACAGTTTCCGGCTCAAGAAAGAAAAAGCACTGAACGAAAAAATCAAACAAAAATAAAATGTAATTTAATTTTAATGCATGTATAAAATTATTATTAGAACTTAAATTTGTAATTAGCTTGCGGGCATACTACCGCCGGCATCAGTGGCTATTGTGCTTACTCCACTAACATTAGAAGTATTGCCAATGACTGCACCGTTGCCGTCTGTAGATCCTGAACCACCAGCTGCGATTGTAGCCTGCTGCTGTTGCTGAGCTGCGACTGCTGCTGCCTGTTGCTGTGCAGCTGCGTGTTCTTGTTGGCGCTTCTGTTGTTGTTGTCTAGCTGCATGGGAGTGTTTGGCCTTGGTCTCTTCCAGTTCACGTACACGAGACCGAGCATGTTGTATGCGATGCCAAGCCATTTGCAAGACTTTAGCGGAGGCATATCCAGATCCCTCGTGCGGTTGACCGGTAGAAACTTGTGTAAGATAGTTGATTTGCTCCGAGAGTTTAGATTCAACACTAGACAAACTCTTCAAAAATTGCTGAGACTGTGTCTCGGCACTTTTCTGAGAAGTCTTCTCCTTACCTAACTCTTGCAACGCCTGACCTACGTGTTACTTATTATTGTTGAGTGCAGACACATACATAAATGC
The DNA here is from genome assembly GCA_035045965.1 of Drosophila aldrichi. Taxonomy (NCBI): domain Eukaryota; kingdom Metazoa; phylum Arthropoda; class Insecta; order Diptera; family Drosophilidae; genus Drosophila; species Drosophila aldrichi. The sequence continues at coordinate 531,783 of JAWNOM010000341.1, read as the reverse complement.
ACATAATAACGCTTACCTGCACTCTGCATGCAGAGTATTATATCTTTTTCAATCTCATCTAGTGCATGTATTTTGTCTAGCGGATTCATGTTTTTTTTTTTTTTTAAGAGGACCCTGACTGAAAGCTTTTTAATTCGATTTGTTTTGTAAAGAAAATGAAGGAATTGTATTTTCCAGATCCGTCGTTTGTGTATTATTTACCAAAAGGCTTGAATATTCTCTAATTTTTGGCTATCTATCGTCCAACTTGTAAGAGCTGTCATTGAAGTTATCGATATATTATGACAATGATATTCCGTGAATTCTTTTAAAATATTTATTTAAATGTTAGAGATAATACAAAATAAAAACTAGCTTAGATTTAAAGTATTAAAACGATAATGAATTAATCGTTACCTAAATTATCGTCCAATACCAAACCAAGCAAATTTAAAATACTGTCTGGGCAAAAGCAAACAATTTTCATATAGTTCCGTTGATTCTTGGTCGATATGCCAAACCACAAACCCAGCACCACAGTTTATTTGCTTATGTAATGCGTATTGTGAACGATCCGCAAAATGTGAGTTACACTGCCGGCACTCAAATATATGGTCTTGTGAGTCAGTTTTTAGAAATCGTCGCACATCTCGAATTTCATGTAAGCCTATAAACTCTCCTGTAACATTTGTAAGTATGAGAAATGTTGGGATATTATCAATATCCTCGCTTCTGAGCAGATATGGGACTAAAAAAATTTCCTTGGTGCTAGAGCACGTTCGTGTGCAATATAAGTTAAACTTCAAGGGTGTTGGAAAGTTTCCTAGAGTTCCTTGACGACTGCTAGCAAAATTTTTATGGAGGGGCCTAATGTTTACTTTATTACTTGTGGTGTGGTTACTGTGAAAATAATTTGTATTGATTTTCACACGATATTGTAAAGGTACTTGTGGTTTTCCAAACATTTGACGCATTACCATAACTTTTATGCGTTTTATAGCACATGCCTCAAGCGGGACGCTATAATTTATCAGTACAAAGCTGGCTATCTTCTCTAGCAATATCGAGAACAGCATATCGACAGTGTCCTTTATATCCAAATGATTGCCTATTATAACAGGGGTGCTCTCGTAATACATACGTTTCCTTACCACAGTCACATAAAACCCAATGGTAACCTCTAGCCGATTGGCCCCATAGTTCAGGAAACGGAATAGTTGAGGAACCGCTTCGATACCGGCTTCCAATAAAAATTCATTAGTACGACTCCGTGCGCTTTCATCACACAGAAAAAATGTTTGAATGCGTTGTAATTCGATGCGCTTGAGCAATTTCTTTTCTTCCAAGCTTAATTTGATGTGTTGATTATCGGGAACATTTAGCCAGTGATGACTGTAAGGGTCATTTCTTCCGACGACGTTGTGGCACGTCTGGCATTCGAAAATCTGATTATTGATGCAACGTTGGTGTCGAAAGGTCCTTGCATTTCCTACAGTTTCAAATAAATATCGCGAGCTAACATGACGAGACATTATGAGTTTTTGACGTCGACTGCTATAGGTTGCAGAGCAGAATTAGGTTATATAGATATAAAATGATATTGAATAAGTCTAAGCTACTTTATTGTATTTAGCGCTACCTGAGTCTACATAATATGCGACGGCCATGTAATGTGGCAGCTGCTTTTGGGAAAAACGAAATTATTTTATGACTCAACCTATGTTCAAGCATACTTAAAAATAGGGACAATACTCGATAGCCTGCGCGTTTTTCGACACTAAGTAATAAATATGTCATCCCTTAGTTGCAGCGACCGATGCAGCGGCTAATATTGTAACGTGAGCCTGGGCCCAGCGATCTAAAAAAGGACACTTGACTAAACATCTGTTCACTTGTGTATATGGGAAAATGCACCCTTCCAGTGGATGGAAGTATTTTTAAGAGTTAGGTATATAAGACCTAGGATTTTAAGCAATAAACAGTTCAGTTCAGTTTCGATCTAGAATTCGTAAATTCGTATTTAACGTTCTAACAACCTATAAATATAATTGCATTTAAGGCGAAGGAAAAATAGCCTAAAGTTGCGTATACAAGTATTTGTACCTAAATGTAGCATCATATAACATGTTGTAATCTGGCTAACGGAATATGTTGTTTAGCAGGCATAATTGTGGTTCTTGCCATCTAGTGGTATAAGAGCTCCCTTGTCACAGAGTATTCCTCCTTTTGTTATGCTGATTTTTTATCCTAATCATATTTACTAAATATAAGTCAGTCTTTGAATTTGAATAAATTTTATCATCGGTTTTGGCCGCAAGAGATATTCAGATATTCAAAATACTAACTATGTATTAATATGCAAGCACGACCAGACGACTATCTGCAAATAATAGTTACTTGCTTCTGTACGGGTACCAAGCAGCCAAGAGTCATCTAATTCCCGCCTAACCTCACTGTAATGAGGGATTAGCAAGAGAAGTAAGATTAATTAATTAATTCAAAATCAATAGAAACTATTGCGGATATTCGAAATATAGAAGCTTAGCTCGGGAAAAGTATTTAATGTGCCTAATAAAATGCGATTTATTTTATCAGAAAAGTACTAAAACAGTTTAAGAAATATCAAATATACTAACTCAGACAATTTTACTATTATAACATTTGTCGCAACTGTCAAATTTTTAGACCTCAAACGTCTCTATAAAACATTAATAAATAATAAACCAATGGAATCACCGAATAGATCAATATTTCAAGCTGATATTGCAACTGGAGGCCTTATAGTCGGAATATGGTTAATTATCAGTCTTACATGTTGTTGTGCCATATTTTGGCCAGTGTTTGGATGCATTCTAGCTCACTTTAGCTGCAAGAAGCACTGTGACTATAACTCAACCAAATAGAAGCTGAAAAGCTGAGAAAACCTCTGAATAGCGTTTTCCGATAATAAAAGGCCACTCAGTCACTCATTAATACATATAATAATCATGGCGTTAAGTTTTGAATTTCTATCCTAAATTACTGGAATAAAATATAATCCTATTTCCATGTATATCATTAGTTTATTTACTTTGGTTTATTAATAGCTACTTAGTTATTACTATGATAAAATTAACAATTGACAGCCGAGTGAGTGGAACTCCTACAACATACGTATGACTGAAAAGCGAATATAACGAAAACCAGCGAAACTTTTTAAAAAATCTATGTATACATCACAATATATAAACTCAATTAATAAGCTGCGAGGACCAGTGAGAATTATGCAAGTCCTAAATTATGAGCTCGACTATCAGTTTGCTTGGTCAACAGTTTTGATGCCGCCTATGGGCCAAACTGCTATAAGCAAAGCCTGCGGTACTGCGCGGTGATGCTTCTGAGGAAGGTGTGAGAATAATGCGAGAGGTGAGCCACTGGAGATTAGAATCAGGCTCTGAGGATCCCATTTTACATGGACACATTTTATCAATGGAAAATGTGCGAAAACGAATCGAAACTGCGAGCTATTTTTAGCCAATGCTGAGCGGTGCCGGTCGCAGATTATCACTATCACTATGAGCCAAGCAAGCTGTGCTTCTAATTCCACTTACACTGTGGCGGCCACTGGAGGGCCCAACATATTCTACACAATGATGGCCCATTCCAACTAGGCGTAAGCAAGAAGCTAAAAGGTGAAGCGCATGTATCCAATTCCATTCGTAAGGAAAAGGTGCAAGCTACTGGCCAACTTAAGACAGTGTCTCCTTCTACAACTAGTGAAAGCACGTTCACTGAAAATGGCTACATAGTCAAGGACATCTATTGTCCTAGAATCCGGATGATTGGCGTAATATAGAAGTTAATCCAGAGGGTAATGAGGACATAATTAACCTGAAAACTAGGTAAACTCAAAGAAACCTCAAAAGTTTAGTTCAGCAAAGCTTAGTAAAGATCTGGTGAAATTTTTTAGATGTCAAGATTTTGGATATACGGGTCAGATTCATGTGATCTCAGGCTAAATAATTAATGCTTACCACAATACGAAGTGCTGACATAACGAGACAGTGTGGGTTGAAACATTTTAATTCGAACGTAGTAGTCGTTAGCTCTCAGGTACAAGGTAGTGCTGAGTATGAACAGTTTGGTAGCAAGCTCAAAGAACTCGGAAAAGTTATAAACGAACTAAACAGCAGAATGAATAAACTGTTCTAACTAATGCAGAATTCGATTGAGGCAAACTAAGCTTTTCGTGACTTAGCTCTAAAACTGATTACAAAATGAACAGTCCTCAAATAAAAATTGTATTATGGAATGCAAGAGGTTTAGCGTACAACATTGAAGTGCTAAAACTTTTCCTAAGTGCCAATACAATACAATATTGATATAATATTGATTACTGGGACGCACATGCGACTCGGCTTGACAGTATTCCTACCAGGTTATGATCAATATTACGCTGATTACCCCAGTGGAACAGCGAAAAGCAGCTTTGCTCAATTTATTCGATCAATCATTACTCATGTTGGGATCGAACCTACCTTAAGATTGAACATACAAGCTGCCAGTGTGAGTGTGAGCTGCCATGGTGGTTGCATCGAGATATTTTAGACAATCGATAACTTTCAGCAACTAATTCTTAGCTTGGGCAACAGATTCATAGCATGTCATGTTCTCGATGGAAGCATTTGCAAGAAGCTATTGCCAGAAGTACGTGTGAAATCGTATCCACTGGCGAGCTAACGTTTTTTTCATATAACACTCGAATCACGCCCTCTGCTCTCGACTTTTTATTATTAATGGGATTGAGAGAAATAAACTAACAGTCTAAGTTAGGTATGAGCTCTCCTCGGATCATTTGCCTATCATAGCAACAATGGATAATGCACACCAAAATAAATCAAAGAAGCAACATATTTTGTGAACTCGTGTAGTACTCGGGATCAGCTAGCTATTGTAGGCATTCTATATTTGTGTTACGATTTTTCATGCTTTAGCCTCATCATTACCAGCGACTATCCCGTCGATACGTTTCCACCACAAGGTTGAACCTAGGCAAGTGGGTCACCTGTTGTGAACAAAAGTACCGAATAGTAGCTGCCCGCATAGCTATCGCAATGGCTCCATATTGCTTCCCGAAAGAGGGATGAAGTAACTAAAGTAATATCAATTACAGATCCGTATCCATCCGATTGAAGGTGAACTCGTGACTAGTGTTGAGCAGTGAAAGATTCAGTTTCGCGAAGATCCTCTGGCATTTGTTTTGTGGCTACCCCATTCTAACGCCCATGGTTTAAAATCTCCTGCTATAATGGCCTTCCGACACCTAGCATCCTCGGCAAGCACCGTTGTGAACACACTGAGTTATATGCTGGGGGCCACGTAGCAACTTTAGAGCCATATCGGCCAAGTACGAACCCATTGAATGACTTAACATTCGAAAGTACATTCGTTGAGTTGCCACATACCCACAACACAGATTTGCCATTAGCGTTGACCATGTCCTTGGGCAGCTGGTCCTACAGTGATGAGGCTCACTGATAAAGGCTACATCTATGCATTTTTCCCTTATGATCTGCTCTAGTAGATCAGCAACACAATAATTTAAGAAAAGCTGCAGGAACCTGCAGCTGTGACCTTTAAGTCACAGTCGCTGCTGCAGTTGGCTGCAATATGACCGTAATCGAGGCACTTGAAGCAGCGTTTAGGCTGGTCCACGGCTCGGATACGGCATATTACCCATCCTATTCTAATTTTGGACAGCTCGAGCAGAGTTTTGGCTTTCCCAACAGGAAGAGCAACCGTAGCTCTTTGCTCTCCACCAAAAGCTGGCCGAAGAGATTTGATAGCCTCAGTGGGGAGTGAGCTATCCTTCAAATCCGCCCTAATTGATTCCAACATCTCCTCTTTGTTTTCTAGATCTAGATTACGGATCTCAATCTGAGCGGATTCGGTAAGTGCTGTAACTACCGCCTTGCCTACAACTTCGTGCAGGGCTTCAGCGCTATGCTCCGGCATGCCAGTTGCAACAAAATGTCCTCCTTGGCTTCTTAATGCAATGAACGTCCCCGCTCAGATGTTTTAAATTTGGGTCGATCTTAACTACGCGAAGCATGTCCAGCTGTTCAGGTCTGTCTATCGACCTGACTGGTTTGACTTTTCAGCCGCAGCCCATAAGGCCATTGGTTCTTTTGGGTTCGCTGCGCTTTTATTGGGCCTCGTCTTTTTTGAGGGAGTTTTCGTCTGTTCGGTGACCGCTTCCCTCGACCGATTGGGCGTATTGCAATCTGCTATCGCACTAATACTCGCTGCTTGCTTGGTTTCAAAACTGTGACGCCCCCCCCCCCCTGTAATACCCCCTCTCTTGCACCACTGGATTCTACCACTAGGGTAGTCCATGAACCGCCAGCAAGTAAGTCTCTGTTAGTTTTAGGGGTCGCTGGAAAGGTCGCGCCCACAGCATACACGCTTTCTTCAGTTCTTACCACTTTCAGAGGTAAATACACGGAACAAGCGATAGTCCACGATGGATAACGATTTCTTTCTTATTTGTTATTTATTATTTCTAATGTTTTCAAGAATGTTTAAATTGGGATTTAGGACTGTTGTTTATATTTTCTGAGCTTGGAATACCCAATTTATTTGACTTAGGTCAATAGGTGACAAACATAAGGCGGACAGCTTTTGTAAATATTACAGAGGTAAAATTTACTACAAATTTTGACACTATTTAGAGTCGAGTGGAATATAACCCAAATTAAGGCGCAACTGCTCATAAATTATAAACAATGATATTGTAGCTGGGGCCTTACGGGCTATTGTGGGCACCAATCCACGGTAGGGTCCTAAATATCCAAACCGCATCATATATTTAATAGCATGGAAAACAGTAGGAAACTGAGTGGGTGGGGCATTCATCATTAGAGTCTTCAGCACGTCAAAGGGCTGCGAAATAATTGACTCAATAATTGACGTGATTAATGAACTCTTAAAATGTAAATGCACGTCGTCCTCTAACATAAAGCGATGATGAAGCTCACTTTTAACCTACTCTCCAGATCAAAAAGAATATATGTACAGAAATACTATTACAAATGAAATCTAAAATGAGTAGTTACTTGGTCATAGACTGCTAGCTGGGCACTGTTTCCAATCGCTGCTTTGAGAACTGCAGCAATCCCACCACTGTATAGGGTCATCCACCCCTCCTCTTTAGGAATCCGGATCAGAGCATCCATAAAGCTTTTATAACTAAGATAGTTTTGATCAAATTAAAGTGCGAATATGCATTGAAGAATTTCAATAGCAAATATTTACTTTCGTCTTAAGTTCTCAGCATATTTCATATCGTTTTGCATCCGCACATTTATCACATCCATTGGTAAACCAACTAATGATCCAACTATGCCCGCAAAGCTGGCTACATAAATTTTGTCAAGAATGGAATTCGAGTTTTGCAATATTTCTAGGTGCTTGCCGTTCTCATACAGAGAGAATCGAAGACTTGTGCATGTCAACTGACGAAGCGCAGCCGCTGTAAACCCATCATAAAAACCTAAGAAGCCTACGACAGAGCAATGATTGATAAAAACATCTTAAGTTAAATGCAAACAAAATATGTGTTTAATCACCTCTTAATTGTATGACTTTGACAGTTGTTTTTAACATACTCTTCTTTTTTGTCTGTGTTTGCATATGCGTCTTGATTAAATCGAAAGGTGCTAATATACAAGCTACACATGTGGATGCCACTCCTCCAGACCACCATCGTGGTCGCCGCAACTCGCGATCGTCAGCCAGTACCTTTTGATGTGCCTATACCTATGTCCCAAATTAGACATTCCACCAGTGCAGAAAGAAGTTAAAAATAACAATGTTCTCTAGCGAAAGAACAAATTTTCAAAACTAACTACCTACTATGGTAAATGCTTATCTAAATTAATATTTCAGTGACAGACAAGCTTTAAACACTCGAATGTTCAAAAAGTCGTTCTCAATAACTATACACGACGAAAGTTTGGCACGGAAATAAGAGAGACCTTGAAGCCCGCAACATCGCGCCTCTGACTAAATCTAAGTATTTATACTCAAAAATACACAATTCTAAGGCAACGCGCCTTGTTGCGCTTCTGCCATGACCACCTTTCCATGGCAGTCTAGCAAATAAAAACTAAACGGCGATACTGATTTACGAATACTCATTCACAGCCCAAAAGCTGCACAACAAAAAGCAGGAATTCAGCGATAGCTATCTAACTGAATTTCAATCCTTATATATCTAGTACATCTTTGGAGCTAGAATCTTCAAATTACATGAAAATACTAATATATATAATATATACTATGTATTTGAATTTTTGTTATATTTTAGATATCGTCTTCCAACTAACAGCAAATCTGCGCGATTTTCCTATACACGTGCACACCCTCATTGTTTATTCTATGCGTACAGATAAAATCGGGCCTTTTAACACATTATAAGAATTTCGATTTATTTCTGTATTTTCTAGCCGTTATTGTAGTTTTGTCAGATGAATCTGTGTTATTACTTTATTGTATTTTCGCTATTATATTATACCAAAGGTGACGCAAGTCATTTTAGAGTAGCAGACGTTCAAAACCTCATCGATGTCATGTTTTTTTTTTTTTCATATATATAAGCCCATTTTCCACCCCCTCACCATTAAATTTGTAAAAGGCGAATTTCAAATACTAGAGACTTCGGAAAATACACGTATATTAATGATATAATTACAATCTAAAAGTTTCATGAAGAATGTACATCCACAAATTCTCAGAGTAAGCGCATACTGCAGCCCATGCTTGTTAATGTGTGCGTGTGTGTAAGCAGAAATACGCGAAGAATTATTGAAATATCAGTTCTCCGAAGGGTTCAGGGGATTTCCTAGTCGAGCAGTCTCGACTAGAGTTTTCTTACATAATTTTCATCAATCTTTATAGAGTAACTAAGTTGCATTCAAACGGACTTTCACAAAACCAATATACTCATTTCACTTTCGTGAATGATTATAAATATTTAAGAACATGTCAAAAGGCTCTGGTCGAGACTGCTCGATTACCAGGTCGCCTAAACACTTCGAGCAACTGATATTTCAATTTACTCGCACGTATAAACACCTTAAGGTTGCTGTGTGGGCTTAATATAGGAACTAGAGAGCTACATCGCCGTACTCATAACCTAGCAAAATTGAGTCTACTCGAAATGAGACTGCCTTGAGTAAAAAGGATGAGAATAAATAAGATCTAAATACAAAATTTTACCGGCATATAGGCGTCGAAGCACTCGAGTTTTTGTATGCATATATCTTCGTGTCAACACTTCGTATTTGCTCGGCTCAGTCGCTTGAGGCTCGAGCAGGGAAAAAATCTCATGCCAAAAACAAGACGCTGTGAGCGCTCAAGCGCATTTTAATATGAAGTCTAATTTCACGTTAATTTTTTTCTCTCTCTCTCTCTCTCTCTCTCTCTCTGCCCTTTCCCTTTAGAGTATATACCGAGCTCTTGAAAGGATTTGCCATGCTCATGAAAAGTGTTTCCATGTTATTATCTTATGTATAGATCTATCCATAATCCTATTACTCTTTATATTAATTAATTATTATAAAAGTATCTAATTGAGCAAATAATAATACTCTTACTAACGACTTTATTTAACTCTTTCGAATATTCGGAATTATACTAAGTGGACAAAAAAAATTTAAGTGGGTCATAAAATTCATATGTACTATTTAAAAATGTCGGGATGCGTCAAGCTATACTCTTTATTATTTACTGTCATGTGTATTCATTCACAGGTCGTGTTAATAACATTAAAAACCATATATTTGCCGGAGCTGAATCCCCTGGTATTAAAATACATCTTTTATAAATTTTGAAGGATCAAGAATAAATATACTTCTGCCACGCCTCCTTCTACCTGTTACACACATTTCATCAAAACCATTATACCTTGATTTCACATTTTCGTTATGGCAAAAGCATTTGCTATCAATGTCATGATAATTTTTAAAAATAATTATAGCTTTCAAATAAAATTGGCAAACTAAATTTTAGTTAGCAATAGTGCTTCCTTTTCTATTCTTTAATAAGACCGTGGATATTCCTTTGATATGCTTTGCAGAAGGCACGTTTGAAGCATCGTTCGGTTGTAGAAGACTATGCCAAATTACTTAACTAAATTACGACTGTTGCATCCAGCTTGTGGGGCACTACCAAGTTGGTAACATATTCAGTTTGAGATACTATTTTGTATATAATCCTTTATATATTGTATATTAATCCTTTAATAGTTTATTTTTACATAATTCGAAAGTGTCCCCTAATGGCAGGAAGCTGAGAATAGTTACATAAAATATCGTTCAGTTTCACAAAGCTTTTAAGCGTCATTCCACATTGGTCTGATAATAGAAAAATAAAACTTGAAGAGTAAAAAATGTCACCCGAGAACATCAAATTAACGAATTTATTAGCAGCCAATAAGGTCGCGGATGACAACAAAAAGTGAGTAGTACATGTGTATTTCTGTATATCCTCAACAGAATTCGGCGCCTATCTTACAGAATTATACCACGCTGGTGGAGCGGTGGAGTATCTGGGGCCTGTAGCCAATGTATAGTTGCACCTTTCGATCTACTGGAGACTCAAATGATTTTTCTCAGGAAAGACATGACTATGGTTGACTATGTTAAAATAGCAATAAAAAATCATGGTAAGCAGTATTCAAATACCAAACAAGATTATATAATAATTCACAAAGTGAAATATTGGTTTTGTGCAATGTCCGTTTCGCTGTCAGTCCGTCCGTTTCGGAACATATTCAACGATTATAAAGTGTAGAGATATTCTCGATCCGCTCTGGATTGGCGTAGCGAATCGCAAATGGTTTTTTAAGATATCTAAGAAATATTAGTTGAATAACTTAAAAGTTGAAACACGGTATGTATACTCGTGGTGATAACACAAGTTTAACAAGTATGAAAGCTCTAGTCGAGACTGCTCGACTAGGAAATCACCTGAACCCTTCGGACAACTGATACTTCAATAATTCTTCGCGTCTTTCTGCTTACAAAAGAAACACACACAATACACTCACACGAACATACATACAGTGGCTCACAGCTTATTTCGTGCAGCGCTATAGTACAATTTTAATGCCGTATTCCCGCTAAACCAGTAAAGATATCCAAATTTTTTAAATTCATTATATATTATATATTAACGCATTTCATTATTTTTCTGTTCCAACAAAGAACATTTAAAACTTAAAAAAAATAAAATAACTGGATTCTTCCCAAGTCACAGCTTATTTCGTTCACTTCGTTTTCAATCAGTTTATTGCCCAAAAATTCTTAAATTAGGATTGTTTTTTTCCGACCTGAAGGCCCAATCATGCAACAACCACTTACCACGGGAAGTTAATTGCTTAATAACTTTTCTTATGGATGTACATTCTTCATGAATCGTTTAGATTGTGATTATATCATTACTATTCGTGTATTTACCGAAGCTCAAACCTCTAGTATTTGAAATGCGCTGATACAAATTTAAGGGTGAGTAGGTGGATAGAGGGGTGGGGAGTGAATTATAACAAAATCCGAAACTCTATAAAGTACATATGAGTATACATTTAAAATTTGGAGACTCTAGCTCTAAAGATGCAAGAGATATCATTTTAAAACTTATTTCGACAAGGTTTTTTATGGATAAAACAAGTAAGAAGGCTCTAGTTGAGACTGCTCGACTAGGGGATACCCTGAACCCTCCAAACTGATATTCTAATCATTCTGCACTTCTTTTATGCACACATACATACACATGCATACACACGCATGCATAAGCCCGCGCTCTGCTAACTGCGCAGTAAGCAGCGACTGCGCTTGGGCTGCGCTATATTATGAGATTTTATTTGTTGAATAATTTCGTTTGTAGACGTATGATCTTAATGAATTTCAGAACGTAATCGCAATGTGTAAATGTGTGTTCTTTTTTAAAGCACAAGTCTCTAGTACTTGAAATACGTTTTTTACGGATTGGGTGCGAAAGGAGCGTGGTATCCAAAATCTGTAAATGAAAAAATGTGTGTATCCATTTAATGCATATACACAGCAAATCTGAAGTCTCTATGTTTAATAGTGCTCAAATTAGGCTGCAAAAACAATATAAATTTATAAAATATCCTCGATAAAAAAGATATCGAATGAGTTATCGAAAAAAATTGATAAACTTGTACTGCGTATGGTATACACGAGTCTACATGTAAAATTTCAGCTCTCTAGCTCTTATAACTTCTGAGATCTAGGCGTTCATACGGACGGACGGACAGACGGACAGGGCTATATCAACTCAGCTCGTCACCCTGATTAAGAATATATATATACTTTATGGGGTCTGCCACGCCTCCTTCTGCCTGTTACATACTTTTCACAAAACCATTATACCTTGATTTCCCATTTTCAATGGTTTCAGGGTATAACAAGTAAGAAAGCTCTAGTCGAGACTGCCCGACTAGGAAATCCCCTGAACCCTTCGGAGAACTGATATTTCAATAATTCTCCGCGTCTTTTTGCTTACAAAAGAAACACACACACACATACTTAGGCACATATAGGTACGCACGCATAAACACACATGGGCTGCAGTGTGGGCTTCTCATGGAAACTTAATTGTTTAATAACTTTTTTTGTGGATGTACGTTCTTCATGAAACTTTAAAATTTTGATTATATCATTACTATGCGTGTATATGCCGAAGCTCAAGTCTCTAGTATTTGAAATACGCCTTTTACAAAGGTGAGGGTGAGGGGGTGGATATAGGGGTGGGGGTGAATTATAAAAAAAACCGAAATTCTATAATCAACATATGAGTCTACATTTAAAATTTGGAGACTCTAGCTCAAAAGATGTAGGAGATATAATTTTATAATTGACTTTCGATAAGGTTTTTATCGATAAAAAAATAATCGGACGAGTTATCGTTATTCTGTGATAAACTCGATATGCGCGTGCTATATACGGACATTTTAAAAAAAGTTGAAGTCTCTAGCTATTGTATCTTCGGAAATCGACGCGTTCAAACATACGGACAGACGGACGGACGGACGGACGGACGGACGGACAGACAGACGGACAGGGCTAAATCAACTTTTCTCGTCGCCCTGGTCAAGAATATATATACTTTGTGGGGTCTGCCACGCCTCCTTCTCCCTGTTACATACTTTTAACAAAACCATTATACCCTGATTTCCCATTTTCAATGGGTTCAGGGTATAAAAATGACGGGAAGATTTATCGATTTTCAGAGGTAAGCTCGATATCCGCGCTGTATACACGAACAATTAAAAAAAAAGTCTTCAGATCTTATATCTTCTGAGAGAGACGCGTTCAAACATACGGACAGACAGACAGACGGACAAGGCTAAATCGACTCAGCTCGTCGCCCTGATCAAGAATATATATACATACTTTGTGTTCCCATTTTCAATGGGTTCAGGATATAAAAACTTATGACGGATATATCGACTCACAAATTTTTTTAATTTTTTATGATAGGAAAGCAATATATGTATAAGTATAATGGTTTTTAAAATGTATGTAACAGGCAAAAGGAGGCGTTGCATACCCTACAAAGTATATATATTCCTGATCAGTGACGAGCTGAGTCGATTTAGCCCTGTCCGTATGTTTGACCGCGTCGATCTCATAAGATATAACATAAGATATAACAGCTTGAGACTAGAGACTTTTTTCCTAGGTCCGTGTATACCACGCTCATGTCGAGTTTTTCTTCAAAAAACGATAGCTTGTTCCGTTATTTTGTTATCGATTAAAAACATTATCGAAAATCAGTAATAAATTTATATCTGCTACATTTATTAAGCTATGGTCGCCAAATTTCAATTGGAGATTTATATGTATTTTATCGAATTTAGGGTTTTGTTATAATTCATCCACCACCAGAATATCCACCCCTCACCCCTAAATTTGTAAGAGGCGTATTTCAAGCATTAGAGACTTGTGCTTTGGCATTCATACATATGCATGTTGTAATCATAACATTTCATGAAGATAGTCCACAAGAAAAGTTATTAAACAATTAAGTTCCCTTAGTAAGCCCTCACGGCAAGAAATGCTTGTTTATGCGTGGGTATGCACGTCTGTGTGTTTAAGTAGAAAGATGCGAAGAATCATGGAAACAACAGTTGCTCGAAGGGTTCAGAGAGACTAGTAGTCGAGCAGTTTCGACTAGAGATTTTTCACTTTTTACTTGTCTTAATTTAAATAATTCTTACATTTTTATACGATGGGACAAATTAATTTAGTTCATTATTAATATTTCAGGATTTTTATCACTGTATGACGGTCTAAGTGCCCAATTTTTACGACAGCTAACTTATACGACATTACGATTCCATCTGTACCAAGTGGGAAAACGATACGTCGATGAATACAATTTCCTACACAAGGTTTGTGTGGCGAGCATATCTGGTTTTGTGGCTGGAATTGTCGGAATACCCTGTGAACTAGTTAACACTCGCATGCATGTGGATCGGTTGCTAAAAGTGAAATATAGGCGAAATTATAATAACGTCTTTGATGGTCTGCATAGAATATGGCGGGATGAGGGTTTTAGGGCGCTCTACACGGGTGGTTTATGTTCCTTTACTCGTGCCACAATTATTAATATTGGACAGAATGCGATGTATGATCAGGTCAGAAACTATTTTGATTTTATTATTAGTATCTGTATCAGACATTTACAGAGCAAAATGATGTATACGCATTACTATGCGTGGAAAGAAGATAGTAAAATCCTGCATATAACAAGCTCACTCACTGCAGCCGTTTTGTGTGTTCCTTTGGTTCAACCCATTGAGATACTTAAAACGATGCAAATGAACAGAACGACTGGTTACTTAACCACAACCTCAGAAAAGATTACGTATATGATGCGTTTCGGTATCAGGGGTTTATTTCGTGGCATTATGCCAAATCTGTTGCGCATGATTCCGCAGACAATTATTATGTTTCTTTTGTATGAGCAGTTACGATTACGATTTGGCTATTATGAATAATATGTATACAATTTTCCTATGCTAAGTTTTTACACAATAAAAAAGTCTTTTAACTTTAATTGCATATGTGATTTTATCGTGATCTACGA
Organism: Drosophila aldrichi; assembly: GCA_035045965.1. NCBI lineage: Eukaryota > Metazoa > Arthropoda > Insecta > Diptera > Drosophilidae > Drosophila > Drosophila aldrichi. The sequence goes on along the minus strand of JAWNOM010000341.1, from coordinate 516,648 downwards.
ATATATATTTCTATTGAATAAGATTTTATGTATTATAATAAAACGTAAGTACTCGGGAATTTTTACATCTTAAAAGTAAGTGTTTAAGGTCTTACAATTGAGTATTAGTTGTAAGTTCTCAAGGAAAATGGGTTATCACCTCTAGAGAGCAGTTAATTTAAAATCCCAAATTTCGTAACTTACAGGCGTCATCTACATATATAAATTCCCTCTCTGTGTATGCAACATAAGCCACTGTTAAAAGACAGACCATACAACACATAGATAGGACCACTAACCATAAATACAAAGATGGAACATTCAGAAAACATTTTTAGCAAAGAGTAGAATTTGTGCTTATGATCACTATAAAACTTCCTATTTGCTTGCGCGTCTTAGTATTATGTTCAGACTACAAAAATATGGGGAAAACATATAAATAAAGTTTACTGTACTGAATTTTTATTATACCCTGAACCCATTGAAAATGGGAAATCAGGGTATAATGGTTTTGTGAAAAGTATGTAACAGGCAGAAGGAGGCGTGGCAGACCCCATAAAGTATATATATTCTTGATCAGGGCGACGAGCTGAGTCGATATTGCCCTGTCCGTCTGTCCGTCCGTCGGTCCGTCTGTAGGAGTGCATCGAACTCAGAAGTTATAAGAGCTAGAGACCTGAAATTTTGCATGTAGAGTCGTGTATACCATACGCAGTACGAGTTTATCATATTTATACTCATTCACGAAAGTGAATTGAGTATATTGGTTTTGTGCAATGTCCGTCTTGTCCGTCCGTCTGTCCGTCTGTCCGTATGAACGCAACTTTTTTCGCCGCTATTGAAGCTAGAGACTTGAAATTTGGAACACATACTTGTGTATAGCTCCCATTTATAAAGTGTTAAAATTTTCCCGATCCGCCCACTAGGGGCGTGGCAAATCGGAAAATGCATTTTCCGATATTCCAGAAATCATGTTAGTTGAAGAGCTAGAAAGCTGAAATTTTGTATGTAGGTCCGCGTTGACCACCCAAGTTCAACAAGCTATGGCGGATATATCTCCGCCCATTGGGGGCGTGGCAAATCGGATAAAACTGTATCTCCTAGAGTTTTACAGCTAGAACGTTGAAATTTTGCAGGTGAGCTAATGTTATGATTTTATAAAGCCTGATGAAAAATTTATATGTCTACGCCCACTAGGGGCGTGGCAAATCGGACCTGAAGATATAGTGATTTTCCCGATTTGGCTATATTTTAGGCATTATGGATGCTAGAGACCTGAAACTTGGTATATATACGCGGGTTGACCACCCAAGTCCAACAAGCTATGGTGGATATATCTCCGCCCAAAGGGGGCGTGGCAAACCGCAAAAGTTTATATCTCCTGAAGTATAAGAGCTAGAAGCTTCAAATTTGGACAGTTGTGTTACTGGTTACCTCCTCTATCGACTCCCCAAAAATAATTTTTACGCCTCTTTGGGGGCGTGGCATATCGAAAAATACCCTGTAATTTTCACATTTTTGGAGCGTAAGCATCCAAACCTTACAGTTAGACTATTGTTAGCTCCTTCTACGATCTGGCCAAAAATGAGATGTCTACGCCCACTAGGGGCGTGGCAAATCGAGAAAAACTGCATTTTCTGCAGTACTAGAGCTAAACTTAGCTACTGAATTGCTGATGGGATGTGAATGAGTATCCCGCAGTCGGTAACGCCCGACTGCAACATTCTTACTTGTTTTTATTATATTACTCATTCGATATCTTTTTTATCGAGGATAATCGACAAATGTATATTGTTTTCAGCCTTATTTGAACACTATTAGACATAGACTATTGCCCACACTGCAGTGTGGCTCGGCAGCTCGGTCGCTGCTCACTGCGCAGTTAGCAGAGCGCGGGCTTATGTGTGCGTGTAGATGCATGTGTATGTATGTGTGTATAGAAGAAGTGCATTAGTAAGGCTCTTGTTGAGACTGCTCGACTAGAAGATACTCTGAACCCTCCAAGCTTTTATCCTAATCATTCTGCAATATTATGAGAATTTATTTGTTGACTCATTTCAATTTCAATTTCAATTTATTTCAGTCTTTGTTAAATTACAGATTTTTATACCCTGAACCCATTGAAAATGGGAAATCAGGGTATAATGGTTTTGTTAAAAGTATGTAACAGGGAGAAGGAGGCGTGGCGGATCTCACAAAGTATATATATTCTTGATCAGGGCGACGAAATGAGTCGATTTAGCCATGTCCGTCTGTCCGTCCGTCCGTCTGTCTGTATGTTAGAACGCGTCGATTTCCTCCTCCCAACCTCCTCACCCTCACCTTTGTAAAAGGCGTATTTCAAATACTAGAGACTTGAGCTTCGGCAAATACACGCATATTATTGATTTAATCATAATCTAAAAGTTTCATGAAGAACGTACATCCACAAGAAGAGTTATTAAACAATTAGGTTCTCATAATAAGCGCAAACTGCAGCCCATGCATGTTAATGCGTGCGTACCTATTTGTATATATATATGTGTGTGTGTGTGTGTTTACGCGTGTGTGTCTGTGTGTGTTTACGCGAAGAATTATTGAAATATCATTTCTCCGAAGGGTTCAGGGGATTTCCTAGTCGAGCAGTCTCGACTAGAGCTTTCTTACTTGTTTTGTGAATGATATACATTTTTTTAAGAGTTTAGACTATTTCTCAGCCTTTTCTACTTAGATATTTATGGTACCATATGACATATGGCTTATGCGTTAACATTATTTTTTTGGAAGAAAAACAAGGAAATAGAAAAACCCCATAGATATTTACTACAAACTAAATTAAAATTAACTTAAACACTAAAACCTACATTTCTATGCTAAGTCGTTTATATGAGAATATGTTGATACCTGACACTTAGTTATGAATTTTTGCGACCGTCTAATATCTACCAATTCAGTATTGGCTCGACAATGTAGATCAATCGAGATTTGCAACTGCTTTATATGATATTTGGTGCACGTAGAACGTTACTGCTTGTAATATCGATCTAAACAAAAACATTTTGTTTTCTATATTTAGTCTCGAATTTCTGTTTATAAACGGGTATAGCGTACGGACTATATGTTTGTTCTTTTATTGTATTGGTTATGTGGTCCTTAAAAGTAAGTCTTTTGTCCAGTGTAACACCCAAGTACATGACCTTTGTATTTTCTGAGCAGACTAAAATTTTCCATCGGGAAAATGTGTAACACTCGTGGGCTAGCTAGATAAACGGGACAATTGGTAAGGAAAATATCTAAGGTTGAGGGTCGCCCGTGACTTCCTGCGGGATAATATGAATGTTCAGAACGATGCATTAGATAAAAGTATCTGCAGTCAACCTAAGATTTTAGTAGGTTGCCCCATGAGTTCGCTCTAAACCATCCCCATAACTGATGTCTGCAGTTAAAGTCACCTCCCAAAATGTATGGTCCACTTACGCTACACAACTTATTAATGTCCGCCTGAAAAAGCTGTTTTTTATGGGGATTTTCGCGGCCCCCTTGGAAATAGCATGAGAAAATGGACGTCTCTGTGCCATCGCTAATAAAGATTTTTATGACAATTGATTCAATAATTTTAGTATTTGGGAGAGGAAGCAATGAGTGGCGAATATTTCTTTTAATGAAGATTGCTACCCCTCCCCCTCTGCTAGTCGTACGATCGTTTCTATAACAGCTATAGTTACGAATCTTAAGGAAGGTCTCATTTTTTAACCACGTTTCAGATACTAGGCAAATGTCAATGTCATTTTCAAGTAGAAAATGACAAAATTCTTCTTTTTTGTTTAGAATACCCCTGGCATTCCACGCAATGATCTTTAATTTGTCTAACATTAAGAAAGAAGACAAGTGAGGTTATGACCTCAAACTGATCAGTCTTGGATCTACAGTTTCTGAGATTACTAATGAGCTCAAAAGTAAGACTTTTTAGCTCGTCTAGTGAAAAGAGATCAGCACTACCTAGGTCTGGTTGCCTGGCCCAGGTTGTCTTTAATGGTACAGATACCTGTCTATTAAGATTTGGAAAGGTTTTTACGCATTATATCTGTGGTGTATGTGATGGCGTTCTGACTGCCCGTACTTTGATTATGCCCTTTTCCCTTGACTTTACATAGTTTATTCTGCCTGGACACTCCACTGAATTAGCTTTATGAGAACCGTGACAATTAGCTCTATAACTGTATAACTCTAATAGTTTTGTGGTTACCAGCGCAATTCATACAATATGGCTTAACACTACAATACGACGATCCATGCCCGAACATCTGGCAATTATAGGACTGAGTGATGGTGTTTGGCCTGCGTCTTTGGTAGTCCCATCTGACTCTGATATGGTCAATGACAGAGTAGTTTTTCTTTAGCTCGTTTAGGCTAGTAGATTTGACGATTAGGAGATACCCTGAACCTTCTAAGCAGATATTCTAATCATTCTGCACTTCTTTTATGCAAACATACTGTTGAGGCATTTGGATATATAGAGAGGGCATATATTTGTATAGATTAAGAAATTGAATTATTGAAATTGTATAGGTTAAAAATTGAAATTAAACCACTGTACAATGTAGTTGTTGTTGTACGCGCTAGCACGGGAGTGTCGCTCTCCAAACGATCGCTCTCCCGCTGCTCTCGCTTAGATGCGCATAGGCGCGCCCTCCAATATGCAAGCTGCGCTTGCGTTAATAAAGTAGTACAAAATTGAACACCGGTGCCAGCAGTTCGTTCATGTTTATTTCAGAGAGACCGCAAGTTGCAGTCTACATTTGTATTCTCATTCACGATAGTGAAATGCGTATATTGGTTTTGTGCAATGTCCGTCTTGTCCGTCAGTCGCTTGCATGGATAATTGCGCTCTTAATTTACGCTCTTCATTTGCTTGCGCGCTTGCAATATCGTTTGCACTCGCGCTTACACAGTAAATTTCGCTTTAATATAAACTCAACATTTGCATGCTCGCTTGCAATATCTTTTGCACTCGCGCTTGCACATATTAGAGGCCTGCATGGGTATGCTTGCTTGTGGTCGTCTGCCAAACAGTGCTGCCAACTCTTCAGGGCAAGAAAATGCTAAATTAACCTTTCAAGCCTGCTAGATCACATTAAAGAATAGCTAGATAAATAGCCACTTTAGTTTTAATACCCTGAATCCATTGAAAATTGGAAATCAGGGTAAAAAAGTATATATACTCAGATCGACGAGCTTAGTCGATTTAGCTCTGTCCGTCTGTCTATCCGCCCGTATGTCCGTCCGTATGTATGTACGAGTCGATCTCAGAAGATATAAAACTGGAGTCTTGAATTTTTTTAATTTTCGTATATATAGCGCGGATATTGAGTTCATCTAAAAAAAAGTCCATCCATAAGGAAAGTTATTAAGCAATTAAATTCCAATAGTAGCTCCACAATCCATGTGTGCGTATGTGTGTGTGAGCATGTTTGTGTGCATGTGATGTTTGTTGTGTAAGCAGAAAGACGCGAAGAATTATTGAAATTTAACTTTCTCGTCTATACTAGAGCTTTCTTACTATATTATGTTCATAATTTGAAGTAGTGCTACCAGAAAAAAAAAATGCTAAAAAGTGCCAGTTTGATTTCTAAACAAGTAAGAAAGCTCTAGTCGAGGCTGCTCGACTAGGAAATCCCCTGAACCCTTCGGAGAACTGATATTTCAATAATTCTCCGCGTCTTTTTGCTAACAAAAGAAACACACACACACATACATAGGCACATATAGGCACGCACGCATAAACACGCATGGGCTGCAGTGTGGGCTTCTCATGGAAACTTAATTGTTTAATAACTTTTTTTGTGGACGTACGTTCCTTCTGAAACTTTTAGATTGTGATTATATCATTACTATGCGTGTATATGCCGAAACTCAAGTCTCTAGTATTTGAAATACGCATTTTACAAAAGTGAGGGTGAGGGGGTGGATATAGGGGTGGGGGGTGAATTATAACAAAAACCGAAATTCTATAAAGTACATATGAGTCTACATTTAAAATTTGGAGACTCTAGCTCAAAAGATGTAGGAGATATAATTTAATAATTGACTTTCGATAAGGTTTTTTATCGATAAAATAATAATCGGACGAGTTATCGATTTCTAGTGATAAACTCATTTTAAAAAAAAGTTGAAGTCTCTAACTATTATATCTTCGGAAATCGACGCGTTCAAACATACGGACAGACGGACGGACGGACGGACGGACGGACAGATGGACATGGCTAGATCAACTTATCTCGTCGCCCTGATCAAGAATATATATGTATACTTTGTGGGGTCTGCCACGCCTCCTTCTCCCTGTTACATACTTTTAACAAAACCATTATACCCTGATTTCCCATTTTCAATGGGTTCAGGGTATAAAAATGCCACATTTCCCGCCACCAGCTAGCTTACAATTTTTCCTGCAATTGGCAATCGAAAAAGGCCAGATCTGGCCACTAAATGGCTAAGTTGGCAGCCCTGCTGCCAAATATACAGATATTTGCAAGTGTTTGAGCATACAGAGCATTGCTGCAAAACGAAACGAATGGTACTCACAGTCGCTAAGTATTCGGTTTTACTTTACTTCTTACAAAAGAAACGAAACGAAAAGCGTGTAACGTCGAAACAAATCGTACGGTACTTTTATTGTGCATTGACCGCCGTTGCTGAGCAAAAATCAGGCTAGAATTGGCTAAAAATTGTAAATAATATGGTGCAAAAAGTTAAATTATAAAAAGTGATGCAATATTAAGTACTACATGAAATTGAAAAGATTTATGATTGCTTGATTTATGGCTATAGGCTATAACGAATTTGATAGTAATATGCTAAATCTAGCTTGAAATAGTCTAACCCATCACTAGCTGATAGCTTAAACAAAAACAATGCTTGAAAGATGCTTTATCGTTTCTTTCGTTCGTTGCTTCTTTAGAGTACGAGCAGCTGCATACCGAACTTTTCGGTATGTGAGCAATGCTCGTTTTGTTTCGTTCGTCCATGATGCTCGGGCTTACACTATTTGAAAAAAACGAAACAGTGTGAAACCAAGCACCACCAAGACACGGGTGTCTCGTTTAGCGTTTGAGACATATTCGTGCAGGCCTCTAGCACATATACATAGTTGCGCTTTCGTTTACTGTCTCACTTGCGCATATTAGTGCGCGCTCGTTTTGCACTCATTGCACGCTCACTTGCAATATCGTTTGCACCCTCGCTTACACACAGTAGCGTTCTCGCTTTGCGCTCAAAACTTGCGTTCGTCACTTGGATTTATTGGCGCTCAAAACTTGCACTCTCGCTTTGCGCTCATCTTATGAGCTCGATCCACACTAATATTTGGCATTTTAGCTTGCAATATCGTTGCGTTCTCACTTGCACATACCGGCGCGCTCTCGCTTGTGCATGTGCATATGTGAATGCATTCCACTCAATCGCTCTACAGTCAAATATCACTCAATAAACCACTTACACAAATAGTCACTCAACATTCTGGTTGTTGTCTTCGCTATATCGTTAGCAGCTGTCTGTAACAGTCACTCAAGTATAGTTTAACATTGCCAGCGTAATATATTGAGATTTATTACGATCACGCGCATTTGTTAAAATTCTTGAGTTGCTCTTCGCTTGTTGTCATACATTAAGTAAATTTTTATTTTTTTCGATTGAAATTGGTTTTCATCGAGCATCACTTATAGCATCATGACTAACAAGCGAGGAAAGAATAGGTCTATGGACGAGTCGTCATCAGAGCGTGTCGAAGCTCTGTTGGCCGTTTACAAAAATGTTACAAATGATATAACGCGCATAAGCAAGTCGCCAAAAGATTACACTAAACCAGTAGAGCCATTTGAAATTGAATGTCGACTTGAGGCACTTCTAATGAAGCGAGGTAGTGATAGCCAACCTAAAATTTAGAATCCCGCTAACTCTACAATGATTAGCTCAGTGTCACACTCTAGGAATCTACCGAATATTAAGTTGCAAAAGTTTAGGCGAGAATATTCGAAATATGATAATTTCATTGAACTTTTTGAGAGTTTAGTGGACAACGAGCCAAGGCTATCAAATATAGCAAAGTTTAATCATTTGTTGTCATGCTTTGACAAAGAAGCATTAGGTAATACATAATTACCCAAAAGCGTAAGCTGCTTTAAAAAAGGTCGTCCAATTAAACAACTCGCAGCACAACCAGCTAGTATCGTTTCTAGCTGGTTAGTTATTGGTCATCAAGAGGACACAAAAACATTGGGATTAATTTGGAATCCGATGAATGACAGTTTTAGATATTCCATTAACTGTCCAGTAGAGGCTCAACAGACCAAAAGATCCGTTTTGTCATTTCTAGCAAGGTTATACGACCCCTTAGGTTTGTTAAGTCCGATCGTAACTCGTGCGAAGGTCCTTTTACAAGAAATGAGGTTGCACAAACTTGGGTGGGATGACCAATTGCCTGTTCAAATGAGGCAAGAATTTGAGGCAGTAACTAGCTGTTTCTCAAGTCTAAACTCGTTGCATATACCTCGTTACGTTGGCACACTTAAATCGAAAGGATGTCAAATCCATGGATTTGCTGACGCGCCAATGAGAGCTTACGGTTGTTGTTTATACGTGAGAATGCAAACAGATAATGGTATCACTACCAGGCTGTTAGTCGCCAAATCTAAGGTAGCGCCCTTGCTGCAGAATTGTTAGCTACCTTGTGGGATGCGGTAAAGAAAATACTTGATTGTCCTATTAATCAAGACACATTTTGGTCAGACTTCATTCATTCGAAGGTTCGTTGGTCGACGTGGCCTTGTCCGGAAGCTGTATTGCGACAATGCTACCAATTTCGTGGGTGCTGCTCGCACGCTGGACCTCAAGGCTACTTTCCATGGAAACACAGCGGATATGGATATGGAGCGGGGCATGGAGTTTGTCTTCATCCCTCCTCGAGCACCGCATTTTGGCGGCCTTTGGGAAGCGGCGGTGAAATCCGCCAAGGGTTTGCTGCTGAAGGCGATGGTCAGCGCACTATTACGGCAGGACGAGGTGCCCACCGTGCTGGTCGAGATCGAGGCCGTACTCGACTCGCGGCCAATGGTCGCAGCAGCAACCCCAACGACGGCGAAGTGCTCACGCCAGGGCACTTCGTAATAGGGGGAACGCTCGCGCCGCTGCCAATCGTGTCCACAGAACCAGTCGACGACGCCAGGCTGACACGCTTAAAAAGATGGCAGCTGATATCCAACATCAAGCGTCGGTTTTGGATCGACTGGTCAAGGGGCTACCTGCTTAGCCTCAAGCAGAGGTCAAAATGGACGAAGGAGAGGCAGAACCTACAGGTCGGAACAGTCGTGCTCGTGGGAGAGGACAACGATCCTTCACAACAGTGGATGCTAGGCGTGGTGACAGAAGCCATAGCCGGAGGAGATGGTAAAGTGCGCGTAATTGACGTTAAGACAAAAAATGGCACATACAAAAGGGCAATTCATCGCGTTGTCCCACTGCCACTCAACTAATACCCCATATTATTGAAGCCCTGCGACCATTCAACGCGGCCGATGTTGAGGCATTTGGATATATGCCCTCTCTATTGAATTTGTATAGATTAAGAAATTGAATTATTCAAATTGTATAGGTTAAAAATTGAAATTAAACCACTGTACAATGTAGTTGTTGTTGTACGCGCTAGCACGGGAGTGTCGCTCTCCAAACGATCGCTCTCCCGCTGCTCTCGCTTAGATGCGCATAGGCGCGCCCTCTAATGTGCAAGCTGCGCTTGCGTCAATAAAGTAGTACAAAATTGAACACCGGTGCCAGCACTTCGTTCATGTTTATTTATTTCAAATATATTATACACTGGCCCATCGAATTACCAGACTCCTTTTGGAATGAAACTTTCAAAATCAGAAATGGTATCCAAAATCGTTAAATTACAAAATGTGTGTATTTGGCAATTGCAAATACACAGTAAGTCTGAAGTCTCTATGTCTAACCAGACAATACATAGACCAGACAATTAATGTAAAGCGTTTTGCACACTTATTTACCAGCGTAATCTCCCAGACTACATCGTATTTGCTCGGCTCTTCACTTTTAGGGTTCGGGCTACGAAAATATGGGAGCACAGAATCATTTGTCTTCATGCGCTCGACCGAGATGGTCGACTATTGAACAAAGGGACCCTCTATGCTCAATTTTTTTTCTTGGTCTCTCTCTCTCTCTGCTCTTTACTCTCTCAAATATATATGTATATGTATGTATGCATGTGAGCACAAGCAGCAGCTCACAAAAATTTAAATTTTTTCGCAGCAAGAACCGTTTGCCATGCTCTTGCAAAATGTTAGCTTTTTCATGATTATTTTTGGGAACGGTCATACCGTTGGAACGGTTAGCGTTGGTGCGCATAATGTTTTCGCACCGAGCATGCACACACACACTACAGTCCCTTGCTACATGTGTGCGCAATTGTATGCCTGTGTGCGAAGCTCTTGCTGCCTGTAGAAAATTCTAAATCCCAGCGCATTTGCATTTGGTTGATCTTGTGGAGTGCTCACATACATATGTATAAATTTGAGTGTGTGTACGTATGGGAGGAGATGCTCACAATTATGGGATATCACTTGTCTTTGTTTGTATGCATGGGCGCAGATATATTCAACATAGCTCGTTGGATTTATACCGTATATATACGGAATTTTAGGTCTCTAGCATCAATAGTGTATATCCTCAGGTCCGATTTGCCACGCCCCTAGTAGGCGTAGACATATAATTTTTTTACTAGTCTTTATAAAATCATAACAATAGCTCACGTGCAGAATTTGAACGTTCTAGCTTTAAAACTATCCGATTTGCCCCCAATGGACGTAGATATAGCCGCCATAGCATGTGATCTTGGGTGGTCGACGCTTTCTAGCATTTCAACTATCATGATTTCTGGTATATCGAAATGCAAATGCTCGTCGCACTGATCAAGAATATATATGTATACTTTGTGGGGCTTGCCACGCCTCTTTCTGCCTGTTACATACATTTTAACAAAACCATTTTACCCTGATTTCCCATTTTCAATGGGTTCAGGATATTACAAGTAAGAAAACTCTAGTCGGAGTGCTCGACTAGATATTACCCTGAACCAAACTAACAAAAATGCACATTTAGTGTGGTTAAAATTTCAATTTCGATGCATTTACAAAATAAGAGAAATAGAAAACCATTTAATTAAATATATAAATATTTTGAAACAATTAAAAAAATTAACATAAATTTCGCCCGCTCTGGGATTCGAACCCGAGACTTCTCGATCGAGAACAGTGTAATGGCAAAACAGCAATACATTCACTACTCTCTACGTCTATGAGCGCACAAGCCCTTGCGAAAAAAAATTAAATCCGTTCGCGACAAGCATGCACACACCCACTTACAGTCCCGTGCTTCATACATATACATATGACCATTTTTATACTCATTCACGAAAATGAATGTATTTAATTTTTGTATTGTATTTAAATTTTGCACGACAGCTAGTGTTATGATTCTATAATGACTGATGAAACAAGTAAGAAACAAGGCTCTAGTCGAGACTGCTTGACTGAACACTCCAAGCTGATATTTTTTTTCATTTAAAATTTTTCAGCTTTTTATACCCTGAACCCATGGGAAATGAAAATGGGAATTTGGAGTACACTGATTTTTTTGAGAGTATGCAACAGCGTGGCAGACGCCATAAAGTATATACATATGTACATACATATGTATGTATATTCTTGATCAGGGTGACGAGCTGAGTCGATTTTTCCCTTTCCGGTCCGTCCGTCTGTCTGTCTTTCCTTATGTTTGAACGTGTCGATCTCAGAGGATATAACAGCTAGAGAGTTGAAATTTTCCTTAGGTCCGTATATACCACGCCCATATTTGTCTTCAAAAACCGATAACTTGTCCCGTTATTTTGTTATCGATTAAAAGCATTATTGAAAATCAATAAAAAAGTTATATCTGCTATATCTTTTAAGCTAGAGTCGTCAAATTTTATAGCTTCATGAAGATAGTGCATTCACAAGTGTAGTTATTAAACAGTTAAGTTCCCGTAGTAAGCCCACATTGCAGCCAATGCTTGACTATGTGTGCGTGTGTATGCCTGCATGTGTGAGTGCATGTTGTTTCTTGGGTAAGCAGAGAGAAGCGAAGAATCATGGAAATAGCAGTTGCTCTAAGAGTTTAGGGGATCACGTATTCGAGCAGTCAGGACTAGAGCTTTCTGACTTTTCCGTTGCTTTCATCCAGAAACCGCTTTTATTTCTGGTAAAAAGTTGGCAGCACTGATCTTTTGTTCAACATCCGACATGATTGTGCTTTCGGATCAGTGATGTCAATTTGTCCTATTTCCGTGCCCAAACGTGTATAACAGTGCGCATATTATATGTACATGCATGTAAATGAATTTTGAATCTTCAGATTCGGATTGCGTCGGCACAAGTTATTTTGTAATAACATGATCATATCAATGCCATTGCAATGGCAAAAAATTAAGATTACACTGATCACTTAATTGGCAATTCCTTGAAATTGTTGGATAAAGAAAATATACAAATTTAGAAAAACAAAAATATGCTCGAAAAAGTGTGCAAAAAGCTTTACTTCACGTGTCCATATGTACATACATACATACACTTTGGTCAGTGATACATATTATGTACATATGTATAAAAGAACCTTCCTTTTTTGCTTGTATATTTTACTGTTAAGCAATACTTAAAATATTTTAAGAAATAAAATGCCTAATTGTTTAGGTTTTCTAAAACCAAGCTTCCCGCTTGTTAATAAAAATTGGGTTGGAATAAATAATTGTTTATAAAGATAAGTGGCCTTACTTAAAATTATATTCGATAAATGAAATCGATATCAAATAATCTCACTTATTACATATCGATATATGTTCTAAAAGCAGCTGTCGGACTTACAAGTGATTCATACATTCAACAAAAATTATTAAACATAAAATATTTTAAGTAAGACCAGCAATAAAGGCTTCAAACTGGGTAACGACATGTCGACATCTGCAATGGAAAGTAAGTATAGTAATGACGCTGCTGTTAATCCTAAATAATGATCCACACCCATAAATTCTGCAGAACATCTTTTCAATTTGAAGTTCGCTGTGAAAGATCTAGAGCGCAATTCGAAAAAATGTGAAAAAGAGGAAAAGCTAGAAAAGGCAAAAGCTAAAAAAGCCATACAAAAAGGTAATATGGATGTGGCTCGGATTCATGCTGAAAATGCTATACGACAAAAGAATCAGGCCGTAAATTACTTGAGGATGAGCGCTCGTGTAGATGCTGTTGCCAGTCGCGTGCAGTCAGCGTTGACAACACGCAAAGTTACTAGTTCAATGGCTGGCGTAGTTAAAGCCATGGATGCTGCCATGAAAGGCATGAATCTAGAAAAAATTTCGTCGCTTATGGAAAAATTTGAATCACAATTTGAAGACTTGGATGTACAAAGCTCAGTAATGGAGGGAACTATGTCTGATACTGTGACTACGTCGGTGCCACAAGGAGATGTTGATAATTTATTACAGCAAGTTGCCGACGAAGCAGGTCTCGAACTTAATATGGAGCTGCCGAGCGGTGTGCAAAGTTCTACCATTGGTGCCTCCACGCAAATCTCACAAGAACAGGATGAGCTAACACAGCGCCTTGCACGTTTGCGACAAGCGGAGTAGTTTGGAATTTCAATCCATTTTCAAATCAATGTAACCCTTAAATTTGTTTTTATTATTTCTATAAGTACTCCAAATTAAAGCAATTAATATAGAAGAAGCGCTATTCGAAGACATTTTAAGCTGTTGCTGTAGATAATTGTTGTGCCTGTATTTGAATACTATTTGATTGGGGCTTCATACGCTGTTTTCTGGGTTTACGAGGTGCAGTATCTTGGACTTCGGCTGCTGCATTTGATGCTACCTGTTTACTTTTGGGTTTTGGTCCACGACGTTTTTGCTCAGGCTTTCCCTTCGGTTGTGGTACCACCATTGGTATCGACCGCCAATTATCACCATGTTTGTCCAGTTTATTTTTTAATAACATTACGTCGTATGTTCGTCGGCGTAGTAGTTTTTTTATTTCATTTACCCTGTAATTTTTAGCGTCACATTTCAAATTTAAAATAATAAAATGCCTCTGTCGTTATTCATACCTCATAATGCTGCGTTCATTTTGTGTTTGTATTTGCAGACATTTAATAAATATTTTCTCTGTTAAATGTTTGTAAGTCTCATATTTATTATTAGGCGTCATTTTATTTATACATGTACATGCAATGTTGTACCGTGGTGCAAACATATCGAATTAAAACAACGAACCGTGGTGGTGATATTGGCAAATATCGATATAAACGTATGATAAAGTTGCCACTCTTAGACACATTTGGTATATACATATATACCAAAACTGGTAAACTTCACAAAGTTATGGTAAATAGAAGATTTTGATACATACCGGCGTGAAACAAAATTGCTCTACATCCTCTAGTGCCCTTCGTTTAATTAGGGTACAGACGGTTTCTTTGCAATAGATTCTTTTTTTTTTTTTTTAAATAAGTCCCAGTCCAATTTCATAGGTCGCTATTGTTTAATTTTATTATTTAAAATCAGATATCATTATTACATTAATAAATAAATGCTACAGAAATATATATATTTTTTATATATAAATATCGATTGCTCATCTCTCTGTCATATCGATAGTATTAATGAACGCGCTCGTGTCAATAAATTTCCTTATCTAACATACATAAGTCCATTTTTGTATTCCTATTTTTGTTGTACAAACTTCTTTGAATAATTAATTTTGTAGCCCACAAAAAGCGATCTTTACTACTAGCACTCGATCATGTAGTATATGGCAAAAGATTTTCACAAGAAAATTTTCAACGTAATTGCTCAAACATAGTATGTCCACTTCAAATGCGAACCGAACGCATCTGAGTACATCTGGAAGTGCATCTCAAATGGCAACAACTCAGGGTCAGTTAACAGCCTCAGCCATATCATTCAATTTTCGAGAACTTATCAAGGAACCAAAGGGATTAGAGGAAGCTGCTAACTACTTATTTCAGGGGCTTCTTGATGATGTAGTAGCGGGAATTTTCATTGAAATTCATCATTTACGGAAGACAGGCAATCTAACGGCTCTTGACGGAGTCGGGGAAGAAAATGCAGAATCTGCCTACAGAATTTGTGAGATGCCAAACTTAGATATATTCGGAATATCAACAGCAAAAAAGCCAATGGACTGTACCTGTCCACATTGTGACAGGTTAGTGGCGGCAGCCCGATTTGCACCACACTTGGAGAAATGCATGGGCATGGGACGCATTTCTTCCCGTATTGCTAGTCGGCGGTTGGCAACTAAAGAGGGCGGTAATGCCAGCTCTTCCTCAACTTCAACATACCTTCAGTCAGGTGGCAATACAGGAGGTACCGATGACGAAGATGATGTGGACTGGTCGTCAGATAAGCGCAAAAAGAAGTCAACACAGAACTCTCGAAACAACGGATCTAAAAAGAATAATGGGAAAACTTTCTAGAGTGATTCGGTGACATTTATTGACCTTTTTTTATTATCTCATATATATGAATCAATACATTTTAGAAACGTGATATTTATTCTTTTGTTCCGTGAGTTTTGTAAACATAAACGTAATCTATCAGAAGATTGGGTTGTGTCCACGTTTGGTTATAAGTATCACTTTCAAATGTATGTGATCCGAATCGGTATGGATCGGTATTTAAAAACTGTTTGTGGTTTAACATAACAGTTTCATCTGGGAAATTAACATTTCCGGCCGCAGATAGACCCAATACAATGTAACACTAAGAATAAAAAATATTAAAATTACTGTATAAAATAATCAGGTAATTCTCAATCACAAAATAATAACTTTTTTAGTTAATAAAAACTAATCTCAGTATATATTTGTTCTTTTTCAATACTTACCTGGCATGACAATGTTTTTCTTACCTCTGAATTGAATGCGTTAAGAACTGTTGAATTTGTTATCATGCCGTAAATAATATTATCCACCTTGTATGTAATACGATCTTTGTGCCAAATCAAAGTGTAATTGTGAAAATCATTGCTTAGTGAATTGTGTGTTTGGTATTTCTTGAAGTGAACATATTCCGAGAATTTCCCTGATTTCCAAAGGACAGCGCTTCCAAAGAGTCGGTCTCTACTAATAGGAATTGAGTTCTTATTTTGCAATAGTGCATTGCTGCGAGTATATGCAATACGTAATTGATTGACATAATTTTCTTCACTACGGTATTTTATCGGTTGCAGTATCAGATCTAAGAAAATTGATTAATAAATATTAATACTTTCGAGTTTATCTGTAGGTCACAACTCTAGTTATACTCACATGGAAATAACCAATCTCCTATCGGCATCTTTGCACGTATTTCTACTCTACCATATTTGAATTGAAACTTTCCAAAAGTATGCAGTTTTGCTGAGTGCACAGGAGGTAATTTATATTGAGGTGGATATTGTGGCCCACAATCGTTGTTCCAAAAAGTATTATCTTTTTTAGATGTGCATCCATCTGCAGTAAATGGTAAATTTTTCGTGTAATTAGCCCATTTTGCTACAATGTGCAAATATCCATCTTTTATGTAATTAGTATTTGTATTATTTAAAAAAGCCACGAATTCACGATCATTTTCGGAATCATACATCCGAGACCTTATCTCATGTGTCCATTGGGAAAAAGTGTGATCAAAATCATCTTTGAAAATTGGATCGTTTATTTTTTTTCCATTTCCAAGGCTATCAATGACTAAGTCGTACGTTTCAGTTGTTACTTCGTTATCAGTTTCGAAAACACCGAAAATCCGGAGCGGATCATCTGTAAGAAGTGTTTTTTTTACATCTATCATTAAGTCAAATGTTCCATTTTTATCTTGACTGTGGACAAAGAGGTAATCCAAAATACAATCCCCGATGTCTATTGAAAAAAAGCAATTGTTCACTTTACAGTCAGCTAGAAAGAAGTAAAAATTATAAATTTGTAAAATATTAAAGAGCTCATATAATATGTATATAATGTACTACTTGGTACTGTAATCGTTATTTCACTGCCTTTTACTTTCACCAATATATCTTTTTTTCCTTCAGTGCTCAGAACACCAAGTAACCAAGAAATGAACAAAGCATATTTAATTTTCATTTTATAGAAAATAATTATAATTAACGAAAGATGTGTTATCTTATGATTGGTTGTTGTTTTGTTATTAATCTTTCGACTATAATTCAACAGCACATCGTATGGCATCGACCGCAGAGAGTCGACTGTTACAGCGGGAACAGACGAATTTAATGTACAGAATCTGTATATTTAATCAGCGGTTAAAACAGTCTATGATCTAATGAAAGCAAAACACTTATCACGTCGACTTGAGCGTCATCAGTATATACATTTGAATTTATATTTAAAAAGACTATTATATTTAAAAGACTTTTTGATATGAATTCCAAATATTATCTCTTTTTGAACGGTTTCATTCTCAGTTGCCTTAGCACTACTGCTATACATAAAAACGATGTAAATGTTGAAGTAAAAGGAGGACACGTTACGGTCTCTGTGTCCGGTATGTAAGAAATTTTATTTCTGTGATATGATGCGTTCATAATGGTTGATATATTTATGAAATAAAATGAAAATTCGATCCAGATGTCAAATCAATGTTTATTTCAACTGAGAACGGATGTACTCCGGAATACTACTACTTCAACAAAAGTGAAGCGTTAAGCATTATACTAAAAGGCAATCAGTACTCTAACGAAAATGATAATTTCCGGGTGCTAAGAATAATTGAAACCGAAGACACAGTCTTAGCAGAAAGTTATAATTTTAAGATATATGCAAATAATCATGGCCAAACCCACATTATGGATTTCAATCAAATGGACACATGTGATAAGCCTAAATACGATGATAAGTTAAATTGTTTTCTGGCGGAATCTGACTTAGAGAAATCAGAGGCGATTTGTAGTGGTCAAATCATTTTTCAGGAAACTTTCAGTGACAGCAAGTTGTCAACAAATTGGAATCATGTTCAGTACTCACGAGTATATACGAACCATGTAGAATTTGCGGCATTTAGGAAAGATGAAATAAATTGCTATTTAGAAAATAACAAATTATATTTACATGCAACTTTGCCGAAAAAAAGTGAAAGAGATGTATTTTATTATCCAGAATGTACGTATGAGAAAGATGATCATAGAACATTATTATGTGGACCTTATAAAATGAGCCCTAACAAGATTCTGCCACCTGTGTACTCGGCAGCAATAACAACTAAGAAAAGAAATCTATTCAAATATGGAAAGATCGAGATACGTGCTAAATTTCCGGTCGGAGATTGGCTTTTTCCCTGTGAGTGTATAAAAACTATATTTAAACTCTTAGGGCATTTTTACGATACCCTGGAAATGGTATATCAGGTTATAATGGTTTTCTTGAAATGTATGTAACAGGCAGAAGGAGGCGTGACAGACCCCACAAAGTATATATACCCTTGATCGGGGTGACGAGCTGAGTTGATTGAGCTCTGTCCGCATGTGTGAACGCGTGGATCTCTGAAGATATAAGAGCTAGAGACTTCAAATTTGTATACTCATTCACGAAAGTGAAATGAGTTTGTTGGTTTTGTGCAATGTCCGTCCGTCTGTCCGTATGAACGCAATTTTTTTCGGCGCTATTGAAGCTACAGACTTGAAATTTGAAACACATAATCTTGTATAGCTCCCATTTATAAAGTGTTAAAATTTTCCCAAATCGGAAAATGTATTTTCTGATATACCAGAAATCATATTAGTTGATGAGAAGAGAGCTTAAATTTGGAATGTAGATCCGGGTCGACCACCCAAGATCACATGCTATGGCGGACATATCCCCGCCCATTGGGGGTGCGGCAAGTCGGATAAAACTGTATCTCCTAGTTTTAAAGCTAGAACGTTTAAATTTTGCACGTGAACTAATAATGATTTTATAGAGACTGATTATATATCTGCGCCCACTAGGGGCGTGGCAAATCGGACCTGAAGATATAGTGATTTTTCATATTTTGCTATATTTGGTATATATAAGCGGGTTGACCACTCAAGTTTAACGAGCTATGGTGGATATATCTCCGGCCAAAGGGGGCGTGGCGAGCCGCAAAAGTTTATATCTCCTAAAGTATAAGAGCTAGAAGTTTCAAATTTGGATAGTTGAGTTACTGGTGACCCCCTCTATCGATGCCCCAAAAATAATTGTTACGCCTTTTTGGGGGCGTGGCATTTTCTAAGAGCTGGCAGAAAATGAGGTGTCTACGCCCAGTAGGGGCGTGGTAAATATATAAGATAAACTTATCTACTGAATTGCTGATGGGATGTGAATGAGTATTCCGCAGTCGGTAAAGCCCGACTGCAGTCGTTGCAACGTTCTTACTAAAGTTGTTCTAGGCTATTATTATATATGTTCTTGATCAGGACATATGCGTGCCACGATTTTATTTCGTCAGTTCACCCTAATTGCTTATTATCTACAAAATCGATTTTTGCACTAAAAAATTGGAGCTTCAGCTCCCACTCAAAAGTGATTTGCTTATTATTTTTACGTTCGGTAAAGCATAATCATTTCGATTCCAGAGCTCTGCCGAAATAATTTCCTATCTATGTACTGAATGGGAACAATTTTCAGCAATAGTTTCTATGATGATATACAGGTTATATTTCGGATTTTGGATACCACCACCGAATTTCAAATACTATATACATTTGCATTGCCAATTATAGACATTTGGCATATGTAGCTACGTTTGTATAGAACTCCTTTGAAGATAAAGTCGGTTAATCCCGATTAGAGCACCTTTAATTTTTTCTTATATAGACATACAGTAATATTATAATATATTTAAAACTTTAGATTTACTTTTGTATCCAAGCAACGAGTTTGAATCGTTTTATAAGTCTGAGTCACACATTCGTATCGCATATGCACGAGGCAATCTTCAGATATTCGATGGCTCCGGCAACGCTTTGGGAGGAAATACTCTTTATGGCAGCGTCTTAACCACTCACACCGAGCCCTCTGAAACTTTTAGGAGCTATAAACTCGAAACAGGAGAGCATTATGGTCAACATTTTCATAACTATACATTGATACGACATCGGGATCGACTTATATATAAAGTAGATGAGAAAGAATACGGTATAATCGACACTCCCTCGATATTGGAAGAGATAAATAAAAATGAGGTAAATTGACTTTCAAGTGTTATATGGTTGGTAATAACTAAATATATTACAGCATTACATCGTACTGGGTTTGACTGCTGGAGGTGTACTGAATTTTCCCACAGAACACAGCTCTAATATCGAAGATATGAAATTTTTTAGCACGTCCAGGGGAGCAATCGCATTTGAGGATAAACTATCAGATATTACTAAAACATGGAAGCAGCCCCAGTTGGTCATAGAATACGTTCGTGTTTATTCAACGCATTCCGCTGAATGCTAGAATTCATGTAAATGTGTATCTACAATGCGCATCCATTGCAATGGAGGACAAAAGTATTTTGACAACACATTGCAAACCGCTTGTTTCTGCAAGCTCAGAGAGATAACGGTACCCATTATATATTTTAGAGAGAGCAGAAAGTCATTATTTGGATGGACAAAAGTATTTCGACATTCTTTTTCATATTCATTTACGGCAATTCGCGTGAGATATAAAATACGTACATATGTGACTTTTTATACCCTGAACCCATTTTCAATGGGAAATCAGGGTATAATGGTTTTGTTAAATGTATGTAACAGGCAGAAGGAGGCGTGGCAGACCCCACAAAGTATATATATTCTTGATCAGAGCGACGAGAAAAGTTGATTTAGCCCTGTCCGTCTGTCTGTCCGTCCGTCCGTCCGTCTGTCCGTATGTTTGAACGCGTCGATTTCCGAAGATACAATAGCTAGAGACTTCAACTTTTTTTTAAAATGTCCGTATATTGCACGCGCATATCGAGTTTATCACAGAATAACGATAACTCGTCCGATTATTTTTTTATCGATAAAAAACCTTATCGAAAGCCAATTATAAAATTATATCTCCTACATCTTTTGAGCTAGAGTCACCAAATTTGAAATGTAGACTCATATGTTGATTATAGAATTTCGGTTTTTTTTATAATTCACCCCCACCCCTATATCCACCCCCTCACCCTCACCTTTGTAAAAGGCGTATTTCAAATACTAGAGACTTGAGCTTCGGCATATACACGCATAGTAATGATATAATCACAATCTAAAAGTTTCATGAAGAACGTACATCCACAAAAAAAAGTTATTAAACAATTAAATTTCTATGAGAAGCCCACACTGCAGCCCATGCGAGTTTATACGTGCGTGCCTATATGTGCCTATGTATGTGTGTGTGTGTTTCTTGAAGTCTTTAGTTATTGTATCTTCGGAAATTGACGCGTTCAAACATACGGACAGACGGACGGACGGACGGACAGACGGACATGGCTAAATCGACTCAGTTCGTCGCCCTGATCAAGAATATATATACTTTGTGGGGTCTGCCACGCCTCCTTCTCCCTGTTACATACTTTTAACAAAACCATTATACCCTGATTTCCCATTTTCAATGGGTTCAGGGTATAAAAACAATCATAAATTATCAATAAGTAGAAAAACTATCAAAAGTCGGCGAAAGAATGCCAATTTTTCTACGTTATAGACCTTCCAATACTCTTGGTATCACTATAAAATAAACCAAAAAGATAACGATTTGCTGAATCCTGTATAGCAAGCCGAAATTAGTCTGAGGACAAATATTATTGATTGACGGTAATTCTTTGAGTATCACGGATAAAAAAAAAAAAAAACGATTTTTAGCAGGCTGCCAAAGAATATTCGCAAAGAAAAAAGGCCTGTGTACTAATGGGAGTCAAAAAAAAAAAAAAAAACGATGGTGAAGAAACGGTAATGCTCTGGGGCTTCGTATGTGTCAATAGCCTCTTAAATTTGATATTTATACTCATTCACGAAGTGAATTATTATACTCATTCACGAAGTGAATTAGTATATTGGTTTTGTGCAATGTCCGTCCGTCTGTCCGTATGAACGCAGTTTATTTCGGCGCTATTGAAGCTAGAGACTTGAAATTTGGAACACATACTCGTGTATAACTCCGATTTATAAAGTGTTAAAATTTTCCCGATCCGCCCACTAGTATCTCCTAAAGTTCTAAAGCTAAAACGTTGAAATTTTGCACGTGAGCTAATGTTATGATTCTATAATGACTGCTGAAAAATTGATATGTGTACGCCCACTAGGGGCGTGGCAAATCGGACCTGAAGATATAGTGATTTTCCCGATTTTGCTATATTTTAGGCATTATTGATGCTAGAGACGAGCTATAGTGGATCTATCTCCGCCCAAAGGGGGCGTGGCAAACCGCAAAAGTGTATATCTCCTAAAGTATAAGAGCTAGAAGCTTCAAATTTAGATAGTTGTGTTACTGGTAACCTCCTCTATCGATTCCCTAAAAATAATTTTTACGCCTCTTTGGGGGCGTGGCATATCAAAAAATGCCCTGTAATTTTCACATTTTTGGAGCGTAAGCATCCAAACCTTACAGTTAGACTACCGTTAGCTCTTCTACGATCTGGCCAAAAATGAGATGTCTACGCCCACTAGGGGCGTGGCAAATCGAGAAAAACTGCATTTTCTGCAGTACTAGAGCTAAACTTAGCTACTAAATTGCTGATGGGATGTGAATGAGTATCCCGCAGTCGGTAACGCCCGACTGCAACGTTCTTACTTGTTATTATTGGACCAATGAAGAAGTACAATTATTTACGTGTCCTCAATGACCAAGCATCGATTTCCTGGTACCGGTTCATTGGAAAATCATTTATGCTGCTGCAGGACAACGCTAAATACTACAAAGCCCATATTTTAACTGAATTTTCGAGGGATATCAAAGTCAATACATTAGATTGGCCACCTCGGAGCCCTGATATCAATATTATAGAAAATGTGTGGGCTTACATAAAAAGAAAAAGAAGCTCAGACGTACAATCTAGGACGCGCGAGGAGACGATTGCTGAAGTTCAAGGACTTTGGAAGGACATTTCATTAGAAACACTAAAAAATTTGGTTAGATCGATCCCTAGACGATTGCAAAAGGTCATTGACGTTAAAGGTGGGTTTATTTTTTATTAATTTGTTTGTTATTATTACCTTTGTTAAGTTTTTCTATCAGTTAAAATAAATCTGAATGTCAAAATACTTTTGTCCATCCAAATAATGACTTTCTGCCATGCAAATAATTATAGAAAAATAATGACTTATGTTATCACTGCAATATTTTGGTCACTTAAAGCCTATTATGATTGCTCTCTTTAAAAAATATAATGGGTACCGTTACCTCTCTCAGCTTGCAGAAACAAGCGGTTTAAGTTTTTGCAATGTGTTGTCAAAATACTTTTGTCCTCCATTGTATGTTGTACGCGTATGTATCGAATCAAGCTATTTATGAAAAAAATAATATGCCAGAACAGAATCATATTTTTTTGAAACATGTAAATACATATAAGTCTGCCCAGTTCCCTACAAAATGTTACGCTCGAGTAGTTATGAACATATGAAAGTACATATATTCAAGGATTTTAACAATCTCTATTACTATTTTAGTTTTCATAATTGATAAGATTCTCCGATTTGTCGAAAAATAAAATACACATAACGCTACAAATACTATATTCAATTTGTTCCATATTTATTATTATTATTAAAGTCAAATATTTTTAAAAATGACTTAAATTATAATGTCGCTAGTAAAAATATATTACGCAATATATTAAATATGCTTGGAATATGCGAATTATAAAATAATGCTATTTGTCGGAACACCCATGTGAATTTCCAATAGGTTCTCACCCAGTCCAACGGTTGAAAGGTTTAATTAATATAAATTAAGAATTTTATTTCAGAGAGAAAAATTATATGTTATATTGCATAAACGCGGACATAATCGACTAATAAAGTCGGTTGCTTCCAAGTTGGTAACCATTGATCCTGGCTTTGCCAAAAATTAAGTTTAGCTTGTGGGTGTTTGTTTTTCCAAGGCTTCTCAAAGCTAGAAGTCCGCAAATTATCAACAAAGTCGCCAAAGCCGCCGACTGAGAGCCCCAGAGTTATGTAAAACTATATTAAAAAGAAATATATATATTTAAAACAAGTAACAAAGCTCTAGTCGAGACTGGTCGACTATGAAATCCCCTGAACACGCATGGGCTGCAGTGTGGGCTTACTAGGGGAACTTAATTGTTTAGTAACTTTTTTAGTGGATGTACCTTCTTCATGTAACTTTTAGATTGTGATTGTATCATTAATATGCGGGTGTTTTCCGAAACTCAAAGTTGAAATACGCCTTTTACAAGGATGACGGTAAGGGGTGGATATAGGGGTGGGGAATGGTAAATTATAACAAAAATCGAAATTCCATAAATTACATATGAGTCTACATTTAAAATTTGGAGACTCTAGCTCAAAAGATGTAGGAGATATAATTTTATAATTGACTTTCGATAAGGGTTTTTATCGATAAAAAATAGCCGGATGAGTTATCGATTTTTGGTGATAAACTCAATATGCGCGCTGTATCTCTTATATCTTCTGAAATCGAAGCGTTCATACATACGGACGGACGGACAGGGCTAAATCGACTCAGCTCGTCGCCCTGATCAAGAATATATACACTTTATGGGGTCTGCCACGCCTCCTTCTCCTCTTTCTCTGTTACATACATATGTACTTTTAACAAAACCATTATACCCTGATTTTCCATTTTCAATGAGTTCAGGGTATACAAATATATATGTACATATGTACATACATATGTATATATAAATAATTTTTTAAAGAAGTATTAATATTAAATAACGATTAATACTATCAGTGACTATAAATCGCGATTTTATATTATTTATTATTTTGTTTGCTAAGCGTATTGTATTTACATACATATATGAATGCGTATAATACAATCAGTAAAAGCCAGCTCAAACATTATTCAATTTTACTTAGGTCAAAATGCAATATTTCGGTGATAGCCTTATGTAAATTGAGTTTTGTAGAATGCTCGATTATTTTTATACCCTGAACCCATTGAAAATGGGAAATCAGGGTATAATGGTTTTGTGAAAAGTATGTAACAGGCAGAAGGAGGCGTGGCAGACCCCATAAAGTTCATACATATATTCTTGATCAGGGCGACGAGCTGAGTCGATATAGCCATGTCCGTCGGTCCGTCTGTCCGTCCGTCCGTCCGTCTGTATGAGTGCGTCGATCTCAGAAGTTATAAGAGCTAGAGAGCTGAAATTTTGCATGTAGACTCGTATATACCATACGCAGTACGAGCACTAACCAGAGTGGTACGAGTTTATCATATTTTTTCGATAACTCATTCGATATCTTTTTTATCGAGGATAATCGATAAATTTATATTGTTTTTTCAGCCTAATTTGAACACTATTAAACATAGAGTCTTCAGATTTTTTGTGTATATACACTTGAAGAATACACACATTTTGTAATTTACAGATTTTGTATACCACGCCCCCTTCGCCCCCAATTTGTAAAAAACGTATTTCAAATACTAGAGACTTGTGCTTCAGAATGTACACACATTTATACATTATGATTACATTCTGAAAGTTTCATTAAGTACGTCTACAAACGAAATTATTCAACAAATAAAATCTCATAGTATTGACCACACTGCAGCGCCGCCCAAGCGCAGTCGCTGCTTACTGCGCAGTTAGCAGAGCGCGGGCTTATGCGTGTGGGTGGATGCATGTGTATGTATGTATGTATGCATAAAAGAAGTGCAGAATGATTAGAATATCAGATTGGAGGGTTCAGGGTATCTCCTAGTCGAGCAGTCTCGACTAGAGCCTTCTTACTTGTTCAAGTTGTATTCACTTTTGCATTTCATAATTGATAAGATTCATACATATGTAAGTATATGGGTACTTGCCATTCGATCAAAGGGTGCCATGGGACCTCCCCGACGCCACCTTGAATTTAGGTTGGATTCTGCAAAACCAGTCAAAAGTTCGCCGTACTCTTGATCATCAATTAAAAATCGCAAACTTTGACTGCTCCATATAAGGCTGTAAAGGTGATAGTCATCGCCAAAATGTTCGCTACGTCGCTGTTGGATCATAAAATCTTCGCGCTGTGAAGCTTCAGTCGAGAGTACAGCTCCCGCGAAAACGGTACGACCATCGATGAGTTTACCATGGGGCATACGTAGGTTTTGATTACCACGTATCATTGCCACACGCAGCTGACCTATAATAAAGTAATAAAACTGAACATTAATCATATTCAAACAGTATATACATATTATAAAGTCACCAGATTCATAGCCAGTTTGACCATATGCCTCCATGAGCGGCTCTAGTAGCAATAATGGCACCAACCAATCGCCCTTCGGGAACTTTGCCCGTATTTCGATGCGACCGTATTTAAATGCAAAGGATTCCTTAGTGCTCAGCCGGGGAGCCACCACTGGGGGCATAATGAGTGGTCCACTAGTTAGCAGCACGCATTCCTTTTGTTTATTGTGTGTGCCTGTGCACCGATCAGATAAATCTAACTGAGCATTGGTTATGTGCAAGTCCGGTCGATAACTGGACCACAGTTTGGGCTCGATGATCAGCTGGCCATCAAGAACACGTGCATTTCCATCATACAACACAAATTCAGCATCGGTACTATCAAGAGGAGCCCGCACTTCATGAAGCCAACGGCTCTCGTTTAATTGGTCGAATTCCTCCTCGAATATCAATTGACCTTTACAAAGCGGGTGGGTTGAGGAAGGTGACATCACCGTTTCGCTTTGCATGCTCAACGTACAAGACGTTGACGATTCTCTGTTAACTATATTGCCCTTTTCTGTTGTATCTTTTTTCAGATTAGGTTTCTTCAAACAGTCTGCGGGCAAATGAACGCCCTGCAGTTGACAAACCTGAAACGTCTGACCCTGGTCACGAAATATGACATTTCCATGCTGTACGCTAGTCCATACGTAAAGAGTATCATGTGCCCTTAAAGGAACTCGATCAAAATCATATTGCCAACGTGTATCTTGTGACTCTCTTATTTGCGCGGTAAATTCGCCTTCTTCAAACCCCGTAAAATTTCGATTACGATTCACATTGAATGCCACGCTTCTTATGTCATGATCATCTTCAAAATAATTTGGTTTATGAAACTATAGGTTTGTGGGAGCAATCTACGCACCTGGTATGGACAATCGAAAGCCGTTTAGTAAGGGATCCACTTTAACAGCAGGCACCTTATAAGAGCATATGCCAAAAATCGAACTATAGAGCACAACCAGCAGCACCAGTAGCTTATCTGTAAGTAATCTTATAGGTGACTGCATTATTTGCAGCCCGTTTTCTCTTACGTCACATTAATGACTAAATCAAACGTTTGCTGACCGGGTATATTATACTCCGTACACTTGTATACTATTTTTCAGCACACAAAATCTGTAAGGCGTTATCACTAACCTTTGCTCAGTGGCATTATCTATGAGTTCCTGTCGGTTTTCTCTTAGCTGATTTTCAAACCTACAATTTTGTTGTTCTCAAGTCTTGCTTAAAATGTTTTTTAATAAATACGAATTTTTCCCCATGATCGAAAAATACCAGCACTAAAAATACTAAATAATAATTATTAGAACTCTGTGTTAGCATAGAAACAAACACAATTGTTATTTGTTCACGATTGATGTGCGCTAAAAGCCATGGATAGTGGCATTTAGCAGGGACATAAATATATATAATATATATATATATGTAATTCTGATAGAAGATTGAAACAAATTGTCAACAGATAAATCCGGACAATTTTATTAAACATTTTTCGCATTTTATTTATTTAATCACTACAAATTTAGCAATAAATACTCATGGTCTTGGTAAATATTACACAACGTGTTAGTTTTTGCTTAATTAAAACTAACAAGTAAGAACGTTGCAGTCGGGCGTTACCGACTGCAGGATACTTATTCACATCCCATCAGCAATTTAGTAGCCAAGTTTAGCTCGAATACTGTAGAAAATACAGTTTTTCTGGATTTGTCACGCCCCTACTGGCCGTAGACACCTAATTTTTGGCCAGTTCTTAGAACGAGCTAATGGTAACCTAACTCCAAATTTGGATACCTACGCTCCAAATATGTGCAAATTAGACGGTATTTTTCGATATGCCACGCTCCTAAAGGGGCGTAAAAATTATTTTTGGGGCATCGATAGAGGAGGTTACCAGTAACTCAACTATCCAAATTTGAAACTTCTAGCTCTTATACTTTAGGAGATATATACTCGTATATAGCAAGTTTCAGGTCTCTAGCATTAATAGTGCGTGAAATATAGCAAAATCGGTAAAATCACTATATCTTCAGGTCAGATTTGCCACGCCCCTAGTGGGCGTAGACATATAAATTCATCAGTCGTTATAAAATCATAACATTGGCTCACATGCAAAATTTTAGCGTTCTAGCTCTAAAACTCTAGGAGATACAATTTTATCCGATTTGCCCCGCCCAATGGGCGTAGATATATCCGCCATAGCATGTGAGCTTGGGTGGTCGACCCGGATCTACATACCAAATTTCAGCTCTCTAGCTCATCACCTAATATGATTTCTGGTAAATCGGAAAATGCATTTTCCGATTTGCCACGCCCCTAGTGGGCGGATCGGGAAAATTTTATAAATGGTCAAGTCTTTAGCTTCAATAGCGCCGAAAAAAGTTGCGTTCAAACAAACAGCAAGACGGACATTGCACAAAACCAATATACTAATTCACTTCGTGAATGAGTATAATAATTCACTTCGTGATTGAGTATAATAATTCACTTCGTAAATGAGTATAATAATTCACTTCGTGAATGAGTATAAAAATGTGTTATGAAACTAAAGGATAATTGCTTTGAAGCCTTTTCAAATAAATTTATTATATATGATTCGTCAACTGAGCCTTGGCACATCCTGAAATATTTATTTTTATACCCTGAACCCATTGAAAATGGGAAATCAGGGTATAATGGTTTTGTTAAAATGTATGTAACAGGCAGAAGGAGGCGTGGTAGACCCCACAAAGTATATATATTCTTGATCAGGGCGACGAGATAAGTTGATTTAGCCCTGTCCGTCTGTCTGTCTGTCCGTCTGTCCGTATGTTTGAACGCGTCGATTTCCGAACCTATGATAGCTAGAGACTTGAATTTTTTTTTAAAATGACCGTATATACAGCGCGGATGTCGAGTTTAGCTTTAGAATTCGATAAATTATCCCGCTATGTTTTTATCGAATACAAACATTCAAGTTCAAATCAGATGCCAGTACAGCTAATTGTGAATGATTTTTCATTTTTTTAAATTTGTCAAATATTCAATGGAATATGTAGATCATATGCTGAAAGTTTCATTTAATTCCGTTAAGTCTATCAATTTTGAAAAAATCATTGAATATTAGGCCAATTCACAAACGCACATGCAGCAGCCACAGCAGATTTAGATTTGCTAGATGGCGCTGCAGCAGTGAATGTATTGCTGTTTTGCCTGTCAAAGAGTGAAGTGGCGTAGTGGATAGCAGCGCGCCACTCGATCAAGAGGTCTCGGGTTCGAACCTCAGAGCGGTCGGAATTAATTTATGTTTATTTTTGTTGATATGGCAATTCTAATATTGCATTAGTGGCAACGCTATCATGTACTTAGATGTTAAGAAGCATAATAAACTCAGTCTCACTTGAACAACCAAACGTTGCAGTTCTTCTTATCCACTAGCGCACCAATACTCGCCAACAGGTTATGGGCCCAGGGCGTATGTGTGTGTGCAAAGAAATAGTGTAAAGCAGAGAGAAGAAAGTGAGCTCGAGAAGTTTCTGTGCATAGCGGACATTGCAAGCAGAAAAGTTAAAAACTAAGAAATGAGTTCTATGTACAATATAGAAAAACTAGATGACACCAACTATGACTGTTGGAGTGTCATGGTGGAAAGTGTTTTGGTTCATCAAAACTTATGGGCCGTGGTTTCAAATGAGTATGTGAAGCCAGAAGATGAAACGAGTGAAGCGTTTAAGGCATGGAAACGCGAGAACGACAAAGCAAAGGCAGTGCTAATTTTGTCGATGAGTGCGTCGCAAGTAAACTACGTGAAGAGATGCATTTACGCAAAAGATGTATGAAGCAAGCTGGTCGGGTTTGGAACACCAAGCTGGATGGCGTTCTAACCAAGATGGGTTACAGGGCATGCGAGAGCGAGCCATGCCTGTACACCAAGCGCTCAGATGACCAGACGATAAACCTGATTGCAGTATACGTAGATGATATGCTGCTGGCATCTTCAAGCATGGGTGAGATATTAGCTATTAAAGCGGCTATATCTTCTGAATTTCAGGTAGTAGACAAGGGTCAGGTAACGAACTTCTTGGGCCTTGAAATCCAGCGAGAAGGAACGACAGGTGCGATTCGTGTGGGCCAAAGGAAGCATATAATGGGTCTGCTCAATGAGATGGGCATGTCCAACTGCCGCACTACGTCAATTCCATTGGAAGCTAATTTCCAAGTAAACTGCGAGAGAGAGTCGTGTAAGCGCGTTGATGTCACAGAGTATCAGTCTGTGATTGGCTCGCTAATGTATATTGCGCTATGCACACGACCGGACATCTTGCATTCGGTGTGCAAGCTTGCACAAAGGAATGCGAATCCACATAGCGAACATCTTGCAGCAGCAAAGCAAGTTCTGAGGTATCTGCACACCACAGCAGATCTAGCACTAGTCTACAAGAAGACCGGAGAGGAGATTGCTGGCTATGCAGATGCGGATTGGGCTGGAGACTCAACGGATAGGAAGTCTTTCACAGGATATGCCTTCATGTGGGGAGGTTCGGCATTTTCGTGGACCTCGAAGAAACAGAAGTCGGTGGCACTGAGCAGTACTGAGGCGGAGTATATGGCGCTCTCTGATGCTGCAAAGGAGGCGATTTACTTAAGAAAGTTATTAAGCGAAATGAGTCAATGTTTTAAGATAAACTGTATTAAAATCTATGAAGATAATGTAAGCGCGTTAAATCTTGTGAAGAATCCTATATATCATGCACGAAGCAAACATATTGATACTAAATATCACCATATACGAAATTGTTATGAAGATAAGTTAATTGAGTTATCCTATTGTCCATCAAATGAAATGGTTGCCGATATATTAACTAAGAATTTGTCAAAAGTAAAGCATATGAAATGCACAGCGTTGATCGGCCTAATGTAAATATAAGAATTGAGGAAGAGTGTTGATATGGCAATTCTAATATTGCATTGGTGGCAACGCTATCATGTACTTAGATGTTAAGAAGCATAATAAACTCAGTCTCACTTGAACAACCAAACGTTGCAGTTCTTCTTATCCACTAGCGCACCAATACTCGCCAACAATTTTTATACCCTGAACCCATTGAAAATGGGAAATCAGGGTATAATGGTTTTGTTAAAAGTATGTAACAGGGAGAAGGAGGCGTGGCAGACCCCACAAAGTATATATATTCTTGATCAGGGCGACGAGAAAAGTTGATTTAGCCCTGTCCGTCTGTCCGTCCGTCCGTCCGTCTGTCCGTATGCTTGAACGCGTCGATTTCCGAAGATACAATAGCTAGAGACTTCAACTTTTTTTTAAAATGTCCGTATATAGCACGCGCATATCGAGTTTATCACATAATTTCGATAACTTGTCCGATTATTTTTTTTATCGATGAAAAACCTTATCGAATGTCAATTATTAAATTATATCTCCTACATCTTTTGAGCTAGAGTCTCCAAATTTTAAATGTAGACTCATATATAGTTGATAGAATTTCGGTTTTTGTTATAATTCACCCCCCACCCCTATATCCACCCCCTCACCCTCACCTTTGTAAAAGACGTATTTCAAGTACTAGAGACTTGAGCTTCGGCATATACACGCATAGTAATGATATAATCACAATCTAAAAGTTTCATGAAGAACGTACATCCACAAAAAAAGTTATTTAACAATTAAGTTTCCATAAGAAGCCCACACTGCAGCCCATGCGTGTTTATGCGTGCGTGCCTATATGTGCCTTTGTATGTGGGTGTGTGTTTCTTTTGTAAGAAAAAAGACGCGGAGAATTATTGAAATATCAGTTCTCCTAAGGGTTCAGGGGATTTCCTAGTCGGGCAGTCTCGACTAGAGCTTTCTTACTTGTTTATACCCTGAACCCATTGAAAATGGGAAATCAGGGTATAATGGTTTTGTTAAAATGTATGTAACAGGCAGAAGGAGGCGTGGCAGACCCCACAAAGTATATATATTCTTGATCAGGGCGACGAACTGAGTCGATTTAGCCATGTCCGTCTGTCCGTCCGCCCGTCCGTCCGTCCGTCCGTCCGTCTGTCCGTATGTTTGAACGCGTCGATTTCCGAAGATACAATAGCTAGAGACTTCAACTTTTTTTTAAAATGTCCGTATATAGCACGCGCATATCGAGTTTATCACAGAATAACGATAACTCGTCCGATTATTTTTTTATCGATGAAAAACCTTATCGAATGTCAATTATTAAATTATATCTCCTACATCTTTTGAGCTAGAGTCTCAAAATTTTAAACGTAGACTCATATATACTTTCTAGAATTTCGGTTTTTGTTATAATTCACCCCCCACCCCTATATCCACCCCCTCACCCTCACCTTTGTAAAAGACGTATTTCAAGTACTAGAGACTTGAGATTCGGCACATACACGCATAGTAATGATATAATCACAATCTAAAAGTTTCATGAAGAACGTACGTCCACAAAAAAAGTTATTAAATAATTAAGTTTCAATGAGAAGCCCACACTGCAGACCATGCGTGCGTGCCTATATGTGCCTATGTATGTGTGTGTGTGTTTCTTTTGTAAGCAAAAAGACGGGTTCAGAGGATTTCGTAGTCGAGCAGTCTCGACTAGAGCTTTCTTACTTGTTTTTTTTATACCCTGAACCCATTGAAAATGGGAAATCAGGGTATAATGGTTTTGTTAAAAGTATGTAACAGGGAGAAGGAGGCGTGGCAGACCCCACAAAGTATATATATTCTTGATCAGGGCGACGAGAAAAGTTGATTTAGCCCTGTCCGTCTGTCTGTCTGTCCGTCTGTCCGTCTGTCCGTCTGTCCGTATGTTTGAACGCGTCGATTTCCGAAGATACAATAGCTAGAGACTTCAACTTTTTTTTAAAATGACCGTATATACAGCGCGCATATCGAGTTTATCACATAATTTCGATAACTTGTCCGATTACTTTTTTATCGATGAAAAACCTTATCGAATGTCAATTAATAAATTATATCTCCTACATCTTTTGAGCTAGAGTCTCCAAATTTGAAATGTAGACTCATATGTTAATTATAGAATTTCGGTTTTTTTTATAATTCACCCCCACCCCTATATCCACCCCCTCACCCTCACCTTTGTAAAAGGCGTATTTCAAGTACTAGAGACTTGAGCTTCGGCATATACACGCATAGTAATGATATAATCATAATCTAAAAGTTTCATGAAGAACGTACGTCCACAAAAAAAGTTATTAAACAATTAAGTTTCCATGAGAAGCCCACACTGCAGCCCATGCGTGTTTATGCGTGCGTGCCTATATGTGCCTATGTATGTGTGTGTGTGTTTCTTTTGTAAGCAAAAATACGCGGAGAATTATTGAAATATCAGTTCTCCTAAGGGTTCAGGGGATTTCCTAGTCGGGCAGTCTCGACTAGAGCTTTCTTACTTGTTTTTAATTGTTTCAAAGTATTTATACATATATTTATTTAAATGGGCTTACTATTCAATTGAATATGTAGATCATATGCTGAAAATTTCATTAAATTTCGCTAAGTCTATCAATTTTGAAAAAATCATTAAATATTAGGCCAATTATCAAACGCACATGCAGCAGCCACAACAGTTTTTCTATAAGTGTGCACACATACATTCAAAAAATCAATTAGTTTAGTTTAGATTTTCTAGATGGCGCTGCAGCAGTGAATGTATTACTGTTTTGCCATCAAACCGCCAGGAAGTGAAGTGGCGTAGTGAGTAGCAGCGCGCCACTCAATCGAGAGGTCTCGGGTTCGAACCCCAGATCGGGCGGAATTAATGTTTAATTTTTTTTTAATTGTTTCAAAAATTGAAATTTTAACCACACTAAATGTGAATATTTATTAGTTTGGTTCAGGGTAGTATCTAGTCGAGCACTCTCGACTAGAGTTTTCTTACTTGTTGTTTATTTAATTAATCTGTTTTTTAAGATTTGTACACTGGACTTATTGAAAGTGGAGCATTAATATGTAACAGGCAGAAAGAGATGTGACCCATATGCATACAAATGTATGTATGTACAAATATTCCTGTTCAGGTCTGGCTTACTCAACCACTGCAGTGGTGCACTGTGTAAATTGCAGGTGTTGTTTGTTGTGTAGAAGAGTCGAAGAATAATTTGAAGATCAGCTCTTCGAAAAATATAACTTATGTATCCTGCTTTATTTTTTCTTATGCACAACACCACAAGAAAAGATACAATTTTTATTAAATTTTAAAGGGTTATTTAGCAAAAATAATACGAATAACTTTGATTTCGAAAAAATAGATATACCTACATAACTATGTATATCGGTATTAACTGAGAACTGTTCGCATATACTATACATATGTATGTATATATTGTATACCCAATAGTCAAGAAAAGCTTAGTTCCAATATAGTAGCATGAGAGCTTTGACACGATCAAGTTTCCATTGAATGCAACTTAACAGGTTTGCAAGAGCTTGCACGCACGGATCCACAGAATAGCACAGAATACACACATCGAGCATTATTAGTATTAGCATTATTCATTTTTCAAGTACAAATGCGTCATGGCTCGTCAGTTTTTATTAAACTTCCCACTGATTATTCTGTTACTACTGATGGGCCAACAAAATATGGGATATATAATGCCAAACGTGAACATAGAAGTATTCAATGAATGGTGGATTAAGATTTCAATACCTGGTAAGCGGATATTCCGGAGAACTGTACCAATATTAATGATAATAAATAATTCAAAGATGAGGCAAGCATGCAACGTGTTTTTATAATGCTGCAAGTGGATGACAGCTGTCCGGCGTTAATGGACTGCCTAACTCATGCCACTAATGGCACTTGGACAAGTGTACAACGCATTAGGCTGCAAAACGATAATAAGCTGCGAGTCTCGCTGTTGGTGCAGTACAATGATAATATCTACGAGAAGAGCGAGACACGTGTGATACTCAACAAACGCTTTCTGACCACCCAGCAAAGCGATACCGTCAACATCTGGCGATCCAAAGCTCCAGAAACCCTCAATACCAGCAACGAGAACAAATGTCAGCTACACGTACCTTCAGACCAACGACTGTTCAAACATTGCAAGCCAACCAACAGCATTACAACTAACAGGAGTCGTCAAGTTACATGTCAGGGCGAGCTTCTTTTTGAAGATGACTTTAGTGAAGGACAGCTGAATAGCAGCGTTTGGTTGTATGACATCCGTCAGCGTATGTATTATGTAGAAGAAGAGCTGGTAGCATTCGATAATTCGCCGCGAATTTCTTACGTGCGTGAGGGACACCTACACATTGTGCCGATGGTAGCCAGCGAGGTGACAAAGGGAGTTTACAAGCTAGGCGATCGCTGTACGGCTGTTGATAACCGTCAGTTGGAGTGCAGTATTTCCAAAGATAGTTTTTTTAAGATAAAACCACCGGTATATTCGGCCCAATTACACACACGGGAGAGCTTCAGCTTTAAATATGGGAAAATTGTGGTGCGTGCTAAGCTTCCAAAGGGCGATTGGCTTTTTCCATGTAAATAGTTTTCATTATTTTTTTAAATTTATTTAAATATTTAATTTATTAATTTAAATATAATAATTAAATAGCTTACGAATGAACTATGAATTTTACAGATATGATGTTACAGCCAGTCTCAACTTACGCAGAAACCCACTATGCCAACCAGCTTCGTAAGTAAAAAATCGTTATTTTATTAATTATACACTACATTAGCTTAGTTGTTTGCGTACTTTCATGAAAATAAGTTTGAATTTAATTTGAACAAGTAAGAAAGCTCTAGTCGAGACTGCTCGATTAGGAGATACCCTGAACCCTCTGACTTCTCTTACACATGCATGCACACTCACGCAAAAGCCCGCGCTCTGCTAAATGTGCAGTAAGCTTCGACTGCGCTTGGGAAATTTTATTTTTTTAATAATTTCTTTTGTAGACGTACAATCTTAATGAAACTTTTAGAGCACAATCACAATGTTTAAATGTATGTATGTATGTACATTCCAAAGCACAACTCTCTAGTATTTGAAATACGCTTTTAACAAATTTAGTGGTGAGGGGGTTGATATAGGGGTGGGAAGTGAACTATAACGAATACCAAAATTCTATAATGTACATATGAGTCTAATTTTAAAATTTGGAGACTCTACCTCTAAAGATGTAGGAGATATAATTTAATAATTGACTTTCGATAAGGGTTTTTATCGACAAAACATAACGGGATGAGCTATCGATTTTTATACCCTGAACCCATTGAAAATGGGAAATCAGGGTATAATGGTTTTGTTAAAAGTATGTAACAGGGAGAAGGAGGCGTGGCAGACCCCACAAAGTATATATATTCTTGATCAGGGCGACAAACTGAATCGATTTAGCCATGTCCGTCTGTCCGTCTGTCCGTATGTATGAACGCGTCGATTTCCGAAGCTACAATAGCTAGAGACCTCAACTTTTTTTTTAAAATGTCCGTATATAGCGCGCGCATATCAAGTTTATCACTAGATATCGATAACTCGTCCGATTATTTTTTTATCGATGAAAAACCTTATCGAAAGCCAGTTATAAAATTATATCTCCTACATCTTTTGAGCTAGAGTCTCCAAATTTCAAATGTAGACTCATATGTATTTTATAGAATTTCGGTTTTTGTTATAATTCACCCCCCGCCCCTATATCCACCCCCTCACCCTCACTTTTGTAAAAGGCGTATTTCAAATACTAGAGACTTGAGTTTCGGCATATACACGCATAGTAATGATATAATTACAATCTAAAAGTTTCATGAAGAACGTACGTCCACAAAAAAAGTTATTAAACAATTAAGTTTCCATGAGAAGCCCACACTGCAGCCCATGCGTGTTTATGCGTGCGTGCCTATATGTGCCTATGTACATATGTGTGTGTGTGTTTCTTTTGTAAGCAAAAAAACGCGGAGAATTATTGAAATATCAGTTCTCCGAAGGGTTCAGGGGATTTCCTAGTCGGGCAGTCTCGACTAGAGCTTTCTTACTTGTTAGTGATAAAATCGCTATGCGCGCTGTATATACGGACATTTGAAAACAATTCATGTCTCCACATACATACATAGCTCTTATATCTTCTGAGATCGACGCATTCATACATACGGACAGACGGACGGAGAGGGCCAAAGCGACTCAGCTCCTCAACCTGATCAAAAATATATATATTTTGCGGGGTCTGCCACGCTTCCTTCTGCCTGCTACATACATTTCAACAAAACCATAATACCCTGATTTCCCATTTTCAATTGGTTAATGGTATAATAAATTCTTTGAGCAACAATGATATACCCAAATGAATAGTATGTCAGATGGAATCATAACTAGAAAATGTTAATACTATTTAAATTGAATTATGAATCTAAATACAATATTTCTGTTAATTTGTCGCACTTTACAATTTTCAATTCCGGATTATCAACTATTATTCGCATTTTAGCTGCTTTATTTATTTATTTATTTTTTTTATTTAAATGCAAAAAAATTATAAAAATATTTTTTTTTAGGGATCGCCTATGCTCGAGGAAATGAATATTTGCGCAGCTCTCAGCAAGGTGATATATCGGGTCACCGCTTATATGGTGGCATCGTCATTTGGCAAGACGGAGATGCCATAGAAATATTAAAGAATCGACTTCATACAAAGCACTATGGTGATGATTTTCATAATTACACAATGATCTGGCAACGAGACAAGCTAACACTTTTGGTTGACGATGAGATTTACGGAGAGATTTACGATGGCTTGCCATTTTTTAATGAGAAATGTTTCAT
Organism: Drosophila aldrichi; assembly: GCA_035045965.1. Lineage (NCBI taxonomy): Eukaryota > Metazoa > Arthropoda > Insecta > Diptera > Drosophilidae > Drosophila > Drosophila aldrichi. The sequence goes on along the minus strand of JAWNOM010000341.1, from coordinate 478,397 downwards.
AATTTTTGGCGTTACAGTTGGAGGATTTCTCAATTTCAATGACAGCATACTACTGGACGATGTAAAGCCTTACAAAAACAAGCAACCGCGCGCTGCTCTTTCGTTTTGGGAAAAACGAGATACTTGGGCACCTACATGGATAAATAACAGTGCGATGATTGTAGATTATGTGCGTGTTTACGCAGATTAAACTCCCTTAACATAGAACCGTCTATATTAGCCATCTGAGTCTGACTACTTAAAGGGAGGCAGTGTCCGAACTATAATAGTGAGCAGCGGTAACCTAATACCTGCGATATTTTATAACTGTCAGCACGTCAGCTATGGATATAACTCAGTAATTTATACTTATACGATTCGTCTCTTAGTTTTACTATATTTCTTTTTGGTAAACTTAGTTTGAGTGGAAAAGAGATAAAATAAATATTCGTTTGATCAAAACTCCCGAACACCTTTTAATGATAGTAATTATATACATATAAACAATAACCAACAAAACTTACCATCATAATGCTCATTAAAGTCAGCTCATTCTCTGATAGTATCCATCAGAACGGATGATAACTGGATTCAGATCAACTAACTGGCACCCAACGATCATTTTGAACCAGCAATTTGTAAGTAGAATAATTTTAATAGCTCAAATTAGTAAGAATCCCTACAAAGAGCGGATATTCCAATCATTCGGAACTTCTTTTATACACACATATACATGCACACATTGTACATGCAGTTACTGCGCTTGTAGTGTTGGTAATACTATGAAAATTAATTTGTAGGATTACCTTCATGAGATTTTCAAAACGTAATCATAACGTTGAAATGTGTGTATATTCCAAAGCAAAATCTCTAGTACTTGAAATTCGTTTAATGTTATAAAGTTATTCTATTTTAGCTAATAGCTTATCAAGCGAACCATTGGCGTCGATGGTTAAGGCGACGCGAGTATTGTTAGGCGGTCGTCAGAGTGGCCGCGAGAAGCGGTGCGATAATATTGAGCGACACAGTGCGAGAAAGCTCTGCATGCATATCTACATGTAATCGCTTAAAACATGTCAGAGTGCAAGAAGCGAGAAGAGAGCCAAAGCGAAAAGTAAAGTTATAATAAAGATTTTCGTATACGTGTGTTTTTGTTGCAATCTGAGCTTAAATAGCCGTTGGTTAGTATTTGAAATGTGTTATTTTTCGTAATTCAAGCTTTGTTTTAAAACGATTTCTATATTTGTATGTATTTGCTCTCAATTACACTTGAACAGTCAATAACAAGTAAGAAGGCTCCAGTCGAGACTGTTCGACTAGGAAATACCCTGCACCCTTCAAGCTGATATTCTAATCATTCTGCACTTCTTTTATGCAAGTATACACACATACGCATGCATCCAAATGCTCGCTTAAGCCCGCGTTCTGCTAACTGCGCAGTAAGCAGCGACTGCGCTTGGGCTGCACTGCAGTGTGGGCAATGTTATGAGAACTTATTTGTTGAATAATTTGAAACTTTCAGAGCGTAATCATAATGTGTAAATGTGTGTACATTCCAAAGCACAAGTCTCTATTACTTGATACACGTTTTTTACGAACTGGTTGCGAAGGGGGCGTGGTATAAAAAACTGTAAATTACAAATGTGTGTATCCATCAAGTGTATATACATATACAGTAAATCTGAAGTTTCTATGTCTAAAAGTGTTCAAATTAGGCTGAAAAAACAATATATATTTATCGAATATCCTCGATAAAAAGATATCGAATGAGTTATCGAAAAAGTATGATAAACTCGTACTGCGTATGATCACTAACCAGAGAGCTAAAATTGCTACAGGCAGCTAGAGCTTCAAGCACAGGCAGGGGTTGTAGTGTGTGTGTGTGTATGCACGGTCGTCGCGAAAACAATTTCATAATGCGCACCAACGCTGTCATACCCTTCCCTCAAATAATAACGAAAACACATATATTTTGTATGAGCATGGCAAACGGCTTAAAAAGTTCGGTATACTCTTCACACAGAAGGGAAGACATGGGTTCTTGCTGCGAAGAAATTTCAATTTTTGTGAGCTGCTGCTGCATATACACATTTGAGAGAGCAGAGAGCATCGAGAGAAAGAAAGGACAAGAGAAACATTGAACATAGATAGATCTTTTGTTGAACAGTCGACCATCTCGGTCGAGCGCATGAAGACGAATGATTTTGTCGTCCCATATTTTCGTAGCCTGAACCCTAAACCCCTGAACCCGAGCAAATACGAAGTTGTGTGGGACGCAGCCTCTCAGAAAAAGCGCGCAAAAAGCATTACTATGTGTTCTCTGCCATGTGTGTTCTCTGATTAGTGCTTCAACTTTGTTTTTTAATGTCCGTACATAGCACACGCATATGGAGTATCACTAGAAATCGATAGCTCCTCCCGTTATTTTTTATCGATAAGAAACCTTATCGAAAACCAGTTATAAAATTATATTTCCTACATCTTTAGAACTAGACTTGAGCTTCGGCATATACACGCATAGTAATGTTATAATCAAAATCTAAAAGTTTCAAGACGAACGTACATCCTTAAGAAAAGTGATTAAATAATTAAATTCCCATGGGAACTGTTGCCCATGCATGATTATGCGTGCGTGCCTATGTACATATGTATGTGTGTGCGTGTGTGTGTGTTTCTTTTGTAAGCAAAAAGACGAGATGAATTATTGAAATATCAGTTCTCCGAAGGGTTCAGGGGATTTCCTAGTCGAGCAGTCTCGACTAGACCTTTCTTACTTGTTATAGCCTGAACCCATTGAAAATGGGAAATCAGGGTATAATGGTTTTGTCGAAATGTATGTAATAAGGAGGCGTGGCAGACCCCACAAAGTATATATGTTCTTGATCAGGGCGACGAGCTGAGTCGATTTATCCCTGTCCGTCTGTCTGTCTGTCTGTCCGCCTATCCGTATGTTTGAACGCGTCGATTTCCAAATATATGTACCTCAATCCTATTGAGCATCTATGAGATTTGCTCGAGCGTAGGATTCGGCAGCACACCATAAGCTCTAAGAGCATGTTGAAGGAGGTAATGATGGAGGAATGGGGCAAAATAACTGAAGAGGACACTAGAAAGCTGGTTGACTCAATGCCTCGCCGTTTGGCTGAGGTGTTAAAACGAAAAGGGTGTCCTACAAGATACTAACAGCTAACCAATTCCTTCCTAGTACGCAGCAAACTTAAAGTGTACGCAGACTTTTGAGGAGTCATTTTTATACCCTGAACCCATTTTCAATGGGAAATCAGGGTATAATGGTTTTGTTAAAATGTATGTAACAGGCAGAAGGAGGCGTGGCAGACCCCACAAAGTATATATATTCTTGATCAGGGCGACGAGAAAAGTTGATTTAGCCCTGTCCGTCTGTCTGTCCGTCCGTCCGTCCGTCTGTCCGTCTGTCCGTATGTTTGAACGCGTCGATTTCCGAGGATACAATAGCTAGAGACTTCAACTTTTTTTTAAAATGTCCGTATATAGCACGCGCATATCGAGTTTATCACAAAATAACGATAACTCCTTCGATTATTTTTTTATCGATAAAAAACCTTATCGAAAGTCAATTATAAAATTATATCTCCTACATCTTTTGAGCTAGAGTATTAAACAATTAAGTTTCCATGAGAAGCCCACACTGCAGCCCATGCGTGTTTATGCGTGCGTGCCTATATGTGCCTATGTATGTGTGTGTGTGTTTCTTTTGTAAGCAAAAAGACGCGGAGAATTATTGAAATATCACTTCTCCGAAGGGTTCAGGGGATTTCCTAGTCGGGCAGTCTCGACTAGAGCTTTCTTACTCTTTTTTAATTGTTTCAAAATATTTATACATATATTTATTTAAATGAGCTTACTATTCAATGGAATATGTAGATCATATGCTGAAAGTATAATTAAATTTCGTTAAGTCAATCAATTTTGAAAAAAATCATTAAATATTTGGCCAATTAACAAACTCACATGCAGCAGCCACAACAGTTTTTCTATAAGTGTGCACACATCCATTCAAAGAAACAATTAGTTTAGTTTAGATTTGCTAGATGGCGCTGCAGCAGTGAATGTATTGCTGTTTTGCCATTACACTGTTAAGAAGTGAAGTGGCGTTGTGAATAGCAGCGCGCCAGTCGACCGAAAAGTCTCGGGTTCTCGAACCCCGGAGCGGGCGAAATTTATGTTTAATTTTATTTAATTGTTTCCAAATATTTATATATTTAATTAAATGAGTTTACTATTCCTCTTATATTTTTTAATACATCGAAATTCGCAGCAAGAGTTACGCACACAGGCACCAAAATGGTCATATCGATGATTTGAGAGACCATAGAGAGAGAGAAGATAGAGATAGAATGAGAGAGAGAGTAGGACAAATAGCGTATAATTATGCTTCATATAAGAACGAGGGCATTTCGTTTCAGCGCTTGTAGCGCACTGACTTTCTCGTGCAGTATTTGCATTGCTCGAGCCTCCACCGACCGAGCCAAGCAAATACGAAGTATAGTGGTCCACCAACCTAATATTTTCTGGTGTAGAAAAGTTTATTATACATGTCCAGTCTATGTGTTCTCTAGTTAGTGTTTTAAGAAAAATAACAGTGTCAAAATTGCTTGATTTTCGTACAAATTTAAACGCGCGCGCTCCATTTTCTGAAATAATGACGTCATGCTGACAAATCAGCTGTTCGCTTTGCCCTATCACTCAATCGTGATTATGAACTAATAAATGCATGCCTTTCTGGTTCCATTAAAAGGAATCCCTATCATTCACCCCTGCTACTTTCGTCTATATCGATAATTCTCTGTTGTTAAAGATTGCCTACACATAGCTCTGTACAATTGTGTATTTTTTTGTAAGAACGGTAAATTCAATAGAATATATATAAATATTGTTAAATAGTTTTATTAAATACGTATAAAACACAGTTTATTTCTGCACACTATGCATATTTTGTGGAGTCAGTTTTTTACCGTTGCGATTATGTCTAAAACTGACGCAATTTACTAAAACTGATGAGAAAATAAGCGTTTCTCGTGCTTCCAGGTCATACAATAAAGTTATATAGTAAATTCTACACGAAAATACCTTCGGTTCAAAGGGAATATGGATATATTGGATATCGATGAAGCATTAAAAGATGATTCATACATGTATGTAGTAAGATTTGTATTTGCATCTGCGGTTAATTCAAATGAAAGAATACATGCGTTTGCTTTTCTTCAAAATTTTAGTTTTCTGGGAGATAAAACACATGATGATATATCAAATATTCTTCACCAATGGAAAACTAATAATCAACAACAGTTGCAACAACATTTGCAGCCGATTAATGAAGAAGGTACGTACGTCCATCATAAATATGTACATATATATGCATATGTGTATATGTTCGAATGAATATTGAACATGGATAATGTCAACACAATGCAGAGTATTTCATGTATGGAAATCGTAGAAAAGTTAGGCGTACGTGAGTAATAAGGGTAGGCATGTTTGAAATTGGTGTAATTGTATTTTTTATTCAGTATATCTCATACATATTTGCAAGCATTAATTAATTGAATATTGAGAATCAGTATTCTCAATATTCCAGTAATGTTATCCATAGTTGGTGACCAATGTGTGGCTTTGGCTCTAGCTCTCAGCACATAAAGATTTATTATGACCAATGCACATAGACTCTATGTCATAGAGAAATCTAAAAGTAGCCTGATTACCAATTGGGAAAACTCAAAAGTTTTTCCCAGAAACCCACCGACCTATTTTTAATTTTTGTTAATGTATCATTTGAAACTAATTAATGTATTTACATATGTATTTAATATAAAGCATACAAACATAATTCAAAAACTTTCACGAGGCCCAAACGAAAATCACAGGCGGCAGAAAAAATGGAGACACAATTTGTAAGTGAAAATTTTATTTTATAATTTTAATTTTGTATTGATGTTATCAAAAATAAGAAAGAAAAAATGTATACCATATATTAGGGGTAATCCGTATAGTTTCCATAGAGGAAAATATAAGAAGGCAATAATAGTAACATATCTATGCATATCATGCATATTATAAGAAATTTGTAGTCGTATGTTACAAACTACAGAATAATCATTCCCATCCCATTTTCTTATTTGTCACACCCTCAATTATATATAAATTTTTTTGAGCAAATTAATAGAGGATGCTATCACCAATTTAGTCTCTAAGTTTTGAGTTTCTAGCTCTAATACTGTAGCAAATTCAGCTATTCATGAATCTTCATAGAATCGTAGCAAAATTTCAGTGTTATAGTTTTAAAACTGTAGAAGCCCACAATGGGCGTAGATATATCCGTCATAGTTTTTATACTCATTCACGAAGTGAATTAGTATATTAGTTTTGTGCAATGTCCGTCTTGCTGTTTGTTTGAACGCAACTTTTTTCGGCGCTATTGAAGCTAGAGACTTGAAATTCGGAGCACATAATCGTGTATAGCTCCCATTTATAAAGTGTTAAAATTTTACCGATCCGCCCACTAGGGGCGTGGCAAATCGGAAAATGCATTTTCCGATATACCAGAAACCATGTTAGTTGTAGAGCTAGAAAGCTGAAATTTGGTATTTAGATCCGCGTCTACCACCCAAGTTCAACAAGCTATGGCGGATATATCTCCGCCCATTGCACTATGGGCAAAAATACCGATAGTGCGGCATTAACTGTAAATTTAAAGATAGAGTCATGAAATTTTGCACATACGTTGCTAATATTAATACAAAATTTCGTTTTTTTTTTTTTTTTAAGTTTGAGCCACGCCCTCCCCTTGTCCCCATACAAGTGATTTATTTACCGATAATAGCTTATTTTCCATATCCAATAAATTTTCACTGCTCAGCCTTTGCAACGCATAAGTTTTGTTAGTTTCATTTGATTTCTTTGATGAACCCAATCAGCATGTAGCATAAGGAATTTTTAATTGCTCTCTGAAGCAAGCTCCGTGGCTAACTTCCACTTTAATAGGGATCCTGCTTCGTTATAGCTTAAGCTCTTTCGACCCGCCATATTCTTATTGTTGCCGTGGCAGTGTATCGTAGGCTTAACAATAGACGTTAGCCAAGGCGTATGTTTTTGCTTAAATCAATTCAAATTACAATTACATTTGCGTAAATTATATTTAAGAATTGATCTAAAATTTTAGACTTTTTGCATAATAATGTCCCGTTGCACATAAGATATATTTTTGCTGTCTACATTTTCCAATATAAAATGTCTGACAGCGCTCTCTTGCCTATTGTTGCTGTTCCAAACTTCTAACAAAGTCAGGAGCAAAAAGGAGCAAAAACCCTTTATAGCATTTGATTAAGGAACGTTTACTGAATACCTTGCCACTTAAACATTGAACAACGGACTCTAACATTATAATTTATCTTCCACGAAATACACAAATATTTTTAAGGTTACGGCTGAAAATTCAATTAGCAACACATTGAAGTATTTCACACAAAATCACTAGGCACAGAAAATCCTTTGAAACATATTATTTAGCATACCTTTGACAAACCTTTCGCATTTAAACTTTTTCGTAAATTTTAATTGCAATGGTCTTTTTTTACGCCAAAAGATGGGAACTATTTCTCACACTTTTTGCAATTCACAATGCAATCCTGAATCAGCAGACTTTGACGAAGCTTAAAACATTGGGGGAAGTCCCCAAAATTTTATAAAAATTGTTTTTACGTCTTTTGGAATATCCTTAATGAGATAAAAAAAGAAATTCCGGATTCGAGATAAAAAAAATGAGGTTTATGCCGCACTATCGGTATTTTTGCCCATAGTGCATTGGGGGCGTGGTAAATCGGATAAAACTGTATCTCCTAGAGTTTTAAAGCTAGAACTTTGAAATTTTGCATGTGAGCTAATGTTATCATTTTATAAAGACTGGTGAAAAATTTATATGTCCACGCCTACTAGGGGCGTGGCAAATCGGACCTGAAGATATAGTGATTTTACAAATTCTGCTATACTATTGATGCTAGAGACCTGAAATTTGGTATATATATGTGAGTTGACCACCCAAGTCCAACGAGCTATGGTGGATATATCTCCGCCCAAAGGGGGCGTGGCAAACCGCAAAAGTTTATATCTCCTAAAGTATAAAAGCTAGAAGCTAAAAGATAGTTGGATAGTTGAGTTACTGGTAACCTCCTCTATCGATGCCCAAAAAATAATTTTTACGCCTCTTTGGGGACGTAGCATATGAAAAAATACCCTGTAATTTTCACATTTTTGGAGCGTAAGTATCCAAACTTTGTAGTTAGACTACTGTTAGCTCTTTCTAAGAACTGGCCAAAAATGAGATGTCTACGCCCACTAGGGGGCGTGGCAAATCGAGAAAAACTGCATTTTCTGCAGTACTAGAGCTAAAATTAGCTACTAAATTGCTGATGGGATGTGAATGAGTATCCCGCAGTCTGTAACGCCCGACTGCAACGTTCTTACATGTTTAATCTTGGGTCGTCGACGCGGATAAGTCCTGATTTCTGTCATTATGCCATAAAATGTTTCTCTTTAAGTATTGATTGTTGACGGCACAGTTATTTGTTTATTGTATTTATACCCTAAACCCATTGAAAATGGGAAATCAGGGTATAATGGTTTTGTGAAAAGTATGTAACAGGCAGACCCCATAAAGTATATATATTATTGACCAAGGCAACGAGCTGAGTCGATATAACCCTGTCCGTCTGTCCGTCCGTCCGTCCGTCCGTCTGTCCGTCTGTATGAGTGCGTCGATCTCAGAAGTTATAAGAGCTAGAAAGCTGAAATGTTGCATATAGACTCGTGTATACCATACGCAGTACGAGTTTATCATATTTTTTCGATAAATCATTCTATATCTTTTTTATCGAGGATAATCGATAAATTTATATTGTTTTTTCAGCCTAATTTCAACATTTTTAAACCTGGAGACTTCAAAGTTACTGCGTATATACATTTGATAGATACACACATTTTGTTATTTAAAGCTTTTGGATACCACGCCCCCTTCGCCCCCAATTCGTAAAAAACGTATTTCAAATACTAGAGACTTGTGCTTTGGAATGTACACACATTTCCATATTATGATAACTTTCTAAAAGTTTCATCAAGATCATACGTCTACAAACGAAATTATTCAACAAATAAATTCTCATAATATTGCCCACACTGCAGCGCAGCCCAAGCGCAGTCGCTCCTTACTGCGCATTTAGCAGAGCGTGGGCTTATGCATGCGTGTGGATGCGTGTGGATGGATGTGTATGTATGTGTGCATTAAAGAACTGCAGAATGATTAAAATATCAGCTTGGAGGGTTCAGGGTATCTCCCAGTCGAGCAGTCTCGACTAGAGCCTTCTTACTTGTTTTTTTTTTGTTTTGATCACCCGGTTGATCTTGCTGTGCCTCGACTCACTTTAGCACTTTGTATTAATTACAAACATTTTTCCTTGTGTATTAATAAAAATATTGTTTAGTTTTATATTGATGCTTATTCTTCTGAGCCTGGGTTTATATACCCAGACTCATGCATTTTCAACCCTTAAATCTAGTGCGTCTATTTCTGAGTGTGTAACGCTCATTGGTCTATTACATATTCTTATCTTATCGCAGAGTGTGTAAGACTCCACGTTGGTCTATTACCTATTCTTATGAGTTTGTAAGGCTCAGCGCTCGTCTCTTACATATTCAGACTCTGCAGAGCTCTGGTTGCAAGGGCTAGTGTCCATCTGTCTATTTATAGAGTCCGTACATGTGACCCCTATATTTTCCCATCGTACTACCTGCTAGTTGTTGAGTGCGTCGGAGGCACGATCTTCGTATATTCGTATGTTCATGCCTGAAAAGGTTCGTTACTTGTTTTGAAGTAAGTAAGTATGTAAGATACAAGTTGTGAAATATTTAAAGCCGAACAAAAAAGAACGGACGGCGTTCAAAATGGCCTTGATTGCCATTAACGGGCTAACTTTTTATACCCTGAACCCGTTTTCAATGGGAAATCAGCGTATAACGGTATTGTTAAAAGTATGGAACAGGCAGAAGGAGGCGTGGCAGACCCCACAAAGTATATACATATATTCTTGTTTAGGGCGAGCTGAGTCGGTTTAGCCCTGTCCGTCCGACTGTCCATATGTATGAGCTCGTCGATCACTGAAGATATAAGAGACTTCAATTTTGTTTTTAAATGTCCGTATATACAGCGTGTCTATCGAGTTTATCACCAAAAATAGCTAACTCATCCATCTATTTTTATAATCATTCACGAATGTGAATTATTATACTCATTCACGAAAGTGAACTAGTATATCGGTTTTGTGCAATGTCCGTCTGTCCGTATGAACGCAATTTTTTTCGCCGCTATTAAAGCTAAAGACTTGAAATTTGAAACATATATATAAAATGCTAAAATTTTCTCGATCCGCCCACTAGGGGCTTGTCAAATCGGAAAAGGCATTTTCAGATAAAATTTCTCGATCCGCCCACTAGGGGCTTGTCAAATCGGAAAAGGCATTTTCCGATATACCAGAAATCATGTTAGTTAATGAGCTAGAAAGCTGAAATTTTGAATGTAGATCCGGGATAACCACCCAAGAAACTGTATCTCCTAGAGTTTTATAGCTAGAACGCTGAAATTTTGCATGTGAGCTAATGTTATGATTTTATAAAGACTGACGAAAAATGTATATTTTTTACGCCTACTAGGGCGTGGCAAATCGGACTATCTTCAGTTCCGATTTGCCGAACCCCTAGTGGGCAATATATGTGAATGAGTATAAAGAGAATAAAATAAATTAAAGGAGACGTTTACCTAAACGACGAGAAGAGTGTATATATTTATATATATATATATTTATTTAACAGAGTTAGATAGGTGTAAGTACAAAAATTGAGTTATAATGAATTATTATAATAAATAAGGCCATTGACCTAAGTCGCCAGTGTTACTTTGCTTACTTCAAACATTTTTATCGAGAATATCCGATAGATTAATTTAGTTTTTAAAGCATAGTCTGAATGCTATTAGGCATAGAAACTTCAAATTTATACATTTGGTGAAACACAGATTTTGTAAGTTACAGATTTTGGGTACCGCGCCCCCCAATTCGAAAATAACTTTTTTCAAGTACTAGAAATTTTTGCTTTGGAATATACACGTATTTCAACATTATGAGCACGTTCATGATGATAGTCCTACCACAGAACAAATTATTCAACAAATAAATTCTCATAATAATGTCCACGCTGCAGCCCAAGCGCAGACGTTGCTTACTGCGCAGTTAGCAGAGCGCGTGCTTACACATGCGTGTGGATACATGTGTGTATAAAAGAAGTGCTGAATCATTAGAATATCACGTGACAGGTTTCAGGGTATCTCTTAGTCGAGCAGTCTCGACTCGAGCACTCTTGTCATATCCCCAACCTATCTTCGATGGGTAATCAGGGTATAAGGCTGACGTGTCAGAGTGGCCGTGATAAGCGCTGCGATAACATTGAGTGACAATGTGCTAGAAAGCTTTGCTGCGGATTTACATGTAATTATTTCATAGTGCAAGCGAAGCGAGAAGAGAGCCAAAGCGAAAAGTAAAGCGAGTTGCGAGAAAGCGATGCTGAATCGTTGTATCGCATAATAGAGCTTTCCTTATACGTGTTCTTTTGATGCGTGCTGAGCTTAAAAAGCCGTTGGTGAGTAGGTGAAATATGTTTCAAAACAATATCTATTTTTATGTATGTATTTACTCTCAGTTACACTGGAACTGTCTATTTCATTTAGTGGATGGATCCCCTTGCTGTTTTTCATAAAAAACATTGCGAATGAGACTAAAATTTAAACTTTCACAATTACTAAAATTTAAATACTCGCAATGTTTCTCTCTTTCACTTTGTCATGTCATCACTTTACAGATTGCTGCGATAATTCTCGCTTGTAGCATCGCATCCCTTATCGCGGCCACTCTGACGTCAGCCCAATGGTTTTGTTAAACGTATGTAACAGGCAGAAAGAAGTGTGGAAGACGAGCTGAGTCGATTTAGCCCTGTCCGTTTGTCTGTCAGTTCGTACGTACATATGTATGTATGAACGCGTCGATCTCAGAAGATATAAGAGCTAGAAACTTAAATTTTGTTTGCTAGGTCCGTGTCAAACACAATTCGAGTTTTTCTCAAAAATCGATATCTACTCCCGATTTTTTATTATCGATAAAAGCCTTATTTAATCTCCTACTTGCTTCCTTCTTAACCCATTTAAAATGGGAAATCAGGGTATAATGGTTTTGTTAAAATGTATGTAACAGGCAGAAGGAGGCGTGACAGACCCCACAAAGTATATATGTTCTTGATCAGGGCGACGAGCTGAGTCGATTTAGCCCTGTCCGTCTGTCTGTCTGTCCGTCTGTCCGTATGTTTGAACGCGTCCTCGTATATAGCGCGCATATCAAGCTTATCACTAGAAATCGATAACTCATCCCGTTATTTTTTTATCGATAAAAAACCTTATCGAAAGACAGTTATAAAATTATATCTCCCACATCTTTAGAGCTAGAGTCTTCAAATTTTAAATGGAAGCTCATATGTAGAATTTCGATTTTTGTTATAATTCACCCCCCACCCTTATATCTACCCCCTCACCCTCACCTTTGTAAAAGCCGTATTTCAAATACTAGAGACTTGAGCTTCAGCATATACACGCATAGTAATGATACAATCACAATCTAAAAGTTTCATGAAGAACGTTCATCCACAAAAAAAGTTATTAAACAATTAAATTTCCATGAGAAGCCCACACTGCAGCCCATGCGTGTTTATGCGTGCGCGCCTATGTGTGAATATGCATATGTGTGTGTGTGTTTTTTGTAAGCAGAAAGACGCGAAGAATTATTGAAATATGAGTTCTCCGAAGGGTTCAGGGGATTTCCTAGTCGAGCAGTCTCGACTAGAGCTTTCTTACTTGTTATACCCTGAACCCATTGAAAATGGGAAATCAGGGTATAATGGTTTTGTGAAAAGTATGTAACAGGCAGAAAAAGGCGTGGCAGACCCCAAAAATTATATATATTCTTGATCAGGGCGATGAGCTGAGTCGATATAGCCATGTCCGTCCGTCCGTATGAGTGCGTCGATCTCAGAAGTTACAAGAGTTAGAGAGCTGAAATTTTGTATGTAGACTCGTGTATACCATACGCAGTACGAGTTTATCATATTTTTTCGATAACTCATTCGATATCTTTTTATCGAGGATAATCGATAAATTTAAACGTTTTTTTCAGCCTAATTTGAAAATTATTGGACATAGACACTTCAGATTAACTGTGTTTATGCAATTCACAAATACACACAGTTTGTAATTTACAGATTTTTTTTAAAACGCCCCCTTCGCCCCCAATTTGTAAAATACGTATTTCAAGTACTAGAGACTTGTGCTTCGGAATGTACATACATTTTCACATTATGATTACATTCTGAAAGTTTCATCAAGATCCTACGTCTACGTCAACAAATAAATTCGCATAATATTGCCCACACTGCAGCGCAGCCCAAGCGCAGTCGCTGCTTAATGCGCAGTTAGGCGTGGGCTTATGCGTGCGTGTGGATGCAAGTGTATGTATGCTTGGAGGGTTCAGGGTATCTCCTAGTCGAGCAGTCTCCACTAGAGCGCTCTTACTTGTTAAATGTAGACTCACATGTATTTTTGTATGTAGTTTATCCCCCACTATTATATCCACTCCTCACCCATCAATTTGTAAAAGGCGTATTTCAAATAGTAGAGACTTGCGCCTTGCCACATACACGAATTTCAAATAGTTAAATAATAGTCAAAATTCTTTATGCAGGCACAAACAACAAATGTTAATTCAGAATCGCCGATGCTAAGTCTGGAAATTGGAGGACTTGTGACAAATTTGCATAAATCTTTCCTGCAGGACACGTCGCCCCCATCGTCTATATGCACATCATTAAACAACGGATGTATGAATAATTCGCTTATCAGCTCAGCTGACTTTACAAATCTCAACTTTTTACAATCGATCCATAGTTTGGAAACAAATACAAATCCAACAAGAGATCCCATGTCTACAATGACAACGCTAGTCAATGACGTAGGCTACAATCTAAGCGATATGATTAAGGATCGCAAAGTTCTCGAAGCACTTAGCATGTCCGGTGACGGCACACTAATTAAGGATTCACATATAGGCCAAATTGATGATATTTCACTGATGCCACTAAGCAGAACAGCATCCGGTTGCAGCACCATGGATAATAGCACTGACAGTTTCTCCACGCAAAATGAAATGCAGTTACTGCAACAATCACACGCCCATAAGCAGGGTCAGGCTGAAGCTCAGTTGTGTGTAACGATGGTGTTGAGCGACGAGTTGATTGGTGATACTACATTTAATCTGGTAGATAGTCAGACTTCGCGTATAACGACAGAATTTCAAAGTGAAGGGGATGCAAATGCCACGTTTAAACGACCAATTGCGGTGCTAAACGAAACACAGCTACTAGCGGGGCGACAGGTGAACAGTACTTTTACCGAAGGGTGCCATACGCCCGAAGCAGCTCGTTGCGATACACCTGAAAATATTGAGACGAAATTGTCCTTAATTCAGATGCAATCTACGCCACTGACGACTGTAAATACCCGTTGTCCATACAACTACAACAACAACAATAAAAATAATAACAATAACAACAACAATAAGGTGCCCCCCTATACACCGACGCAGAGAAGCCGCGACGAAATTGTAAACATATCTCCCATTGTAAGCAGTACAACGCCCCATACAAGTTTCAGCTACCGCCAAGAATTAAACCAAACATATGAACCGCCAACGGGAACATTAAAGGATCTTCAACTTAGAGGGGCGCCTGAGGGCTTTGATGGCCAAAAGTTTGTGCATGATACAATGCACTTGCTGGAACAAATTGAACAGCCAGCCACAGATGCAACGTACGAAAAATCTGATGAATATTTACAGATGCAGTGCGTCTTAGATTTAGCCGAGGCAGAAGTAGAGCTGCTTGCTCATCAGGGTGATGAAGAGCAGTTTGAACATATGCTCGCTGAGCTTGGAAAAGTAAATACACTCAATGCAGAGCAAATAAAAATGCAAAAATCATTAGATAGTATTAAGCGTCGCTTTCAGAAAGATGAGGAGCATCCTCCACGATCGGAGCAGCAGCAACAGGTAGTTAATTTGGTGCAGGATAAGCCGCCTTCGACGAAGTCGCATTTAATGGTTGGTCAAAATCAAAGTAACAGCCAATCATCTAGTAGCAGTGAACGTTTACTTAGCCGACGTAGTCGCCTCTATGACGATGTTAAATTGAATGCATTGCACGACAGCGTTGCCAGTACCGCCAGTTGCAATTCAAAATCTTTTATAGTTCATCGAAGAGAGGAGGATCCAGCAAATACATCGGGGACATGCATACCACTACTTGAGACCGAAAAACACATGGACATGAAAACTGAACAACACAAGACTACCACAGAATCAGAATCATTAAACTATAAAATGGCTGACCGCCGCACTAGAGATCGCGAACGTTTTAAAACCATCAAAATAACTAGCGAAATGCGTGTTACAGACGAGAAGCTAGGAAACATTGTTGTACCCTGTATTGACGATGAAGATCCCCAGTCTCAGCCATTGAATAAAATAGAAGATCGTCAACAATCGCCACAAAATCGACTTTCGCGGCTTGATAAAAAATCTCTTGGAAACATAAATGGTTTAGAAAACAATGCCGTTGGTGGCAAAAATTATTTGACCTACAAAAAGCCTAGAGAAAAAAACTTATTGATGCAAAAACAGACCCAAACGCAACCCCCCGCGCTCGAATGTGGACAGAATGACCGATCTCAGCCACGTTCGCTATCTCGTCCACGCTATATTAGTGGCTTGCAAAAGCTAGGTACTGTGGGCAAAGCTACATCTGCTGGGGGTGGTCTGAATGCTATATCATCTGCAATTTCAAGGGCAATATCGAGAGAAACGGCGCCAAAACCTGAGGATGGAGTAAAAAGCCCGATGGGCATCAAGTCAAAGTCATTTAATAACTTGTCCTCGAACACTTGTAGCTCTATGGGTGCTGGTGGTGAGGTATCGCCACCCCGACAGAGCTTAGGTGACGCCTTGAAAATACCCAGCGACCAAGTTAGCAAGCTGTCAAGTGTGTTTCGAGCAGCGCAACAGAACGAAGTATGTAGTACAATAATAAAATAAAAAAAAAATTTCTCATGAGATGAAAATTAATAAAAAAAATTTATTCAATAGGATGAAACTTCCGTATTTAAAGTTCCCAAGTTAGTTGGCGCCTTGCGTGGCGCGGCCATTACTGGAGGTCTAAGCAAGCGAGTTGTGGGAAATGGACTTGCCCGACCCTCTTCCGGCTATTATAGTTTGACTATGAGAGGGGTTGGTGATTCTGAAACACCTGAGGTGAATTAAATTTTAAAACTTCATAAATCTTTAATGTAACTATATTATTACTTTACAGAGCCTCTCTTCTGCATCTTCGCGCGGCAGTCTGTATGAAAAGGATGCAAAACAAACTGACGCGTTTGAAACCCCAGCACTAAGCGCAAGGCAGGGACATATGGCATCCGGCATTCCGAAGCCGTCAGGTCTTCGACAACCTACACAAATAAAACGCAGTGGATTACCCCGGCCTTCTAATGCTTTAAGGCGTTGACCCAACCGAAATCCGATACTCTTAGAACCCTCCTAGAACAACAATAAATCAAGTGTAGACTTTATTTATATGAAGAAATTCTTATTATCAGCTTGGTTTCTCCTGTTTTTTGCGTCCATACCCATTGTCCATGTAAAATTTGTTTGCGTTGTTTTATAAATTTCACATTCATTAATTAGATTGATATTAAATTATATTTTCCACTTTGTTAAAACAAGCTCTAAAATTGTAAACACGCTATGCCTTAAACGAGAACGGAGTAAACTCCATATGGATTATAGAACTGAAACGAAAAATATTACTGTATATTTTTGTAAAAGATACAAAAATTTAAATATATATGTATATTATTTGTTGTCATTGAGCGCTGCAAGTAATGAAATCGAATAAATAAATAAATATATATATATATATATATCTTTTTCCTTGTTGTTACTTCAATAGTGTAAATGGAGAAAGAAGGATTCAAAGGATTCAGGGAAACTCGTAGGCGAGTCACGATTTGTGAAAATTTTCGTATTTTCTCCGCAACCGCATTAAGTTGATATATGCTTTATCAGTTGAAGAAAAAGAATACGATACATCAGAGCATTTGGCAGAGCTGACAGCTAAGCTAGTAAAAGCCTCATTGGATAACTTAAAAAGCTTTTGTATACAAAACGAACCTGATAAAACAAGATATTGGCACTTTTTCGCCTTAAATGAGCAGCAGCAAAGTGCTTCGAAGCAAACCCATAAAGATGAGTTCTTTTCAAAGTTTAATTAATTTGAACTTAAATTACGAATATGTAAAATCTTAGGAGATAAATAAGAGTCCTTGATAATTTTAAATTTTATTTAGTTTTTCTCAAATATTTATAAATATAGAAAACATGAGCAATAAGCAAAAATATAGAGCTGAGTGGGAGACTATGCCGGAAAATGCAAAATGGCTGGGCAGGAGCGCAAATAATATGGATGCGCACTGCAAAGCGTGCCAGACTGACATTTTGAGTAGGCTGGAGTCACTCAAGCAGCACGCGGCTACACAAAAACATAAAGATAATATGAAATACATACTTATGTGGAAAATCAAAGGTGGGTTCTTTATATGCTTTTAAATTATATGTAAATAATAACTATTCTTTTTTCAGATTCAATCGTTTTTTAAAGAGTCGGACAACACTCTAGCTACCTCTATCAAAAAGGCAGAAATTATGTTTGCTGCAGCGATTGCTGAACACAACATATCAATGAGAGCAATGGACCAAATTAGCGATGTGATCAAGCATGCGTTTCCCGATAGTGCCATTGCGCAAGGGTTTTACTGCAAACGCACCAAAACAGCTTCGCTTACGTACAATGTACTGGCACCTGTGATGAAGGAAGAAAATGTTACAAAATGAATTTTAAGCATTTAATTAATTTTAAGACTTTAAATATATATTGGAATATGGAATGCATATTGTTCTAGTTTTATGTTGGACTGAAATATTATTAATTTTTAAAATGAAATAAACAACAAACATTTTTTGCATTGGGAAAACCCTTATTTTTTCTATATATAATAAGTCAGTTATTACTTTTACATATAATTTGAATTTCCAGACGATTTATTTGTTATGGTATTTATAGTGGTATTTTGTAACATATGAAATAGTATTTTATAGTATATTTTTGAGACCAAATTGGTATTTCTCGTTTGGTCCGACGCGGTCACGCTGCGCGTAAGCCCGCGCTCTGCTAACTATACTTGGGCTGCGCTGCAGTGTGGCAATATTATGGGAATTTATTTGTTGAATAATTTCTTACAAGTCACAAGTCTCAAGTACTTAAAATACGTTTTTTACGAATTAGGGGCGAAGGGGGCGTGGTATCCAAAATCTATACATTGCAAAATGTGTGTATTCATCAAATGTGTATATGCAGTAAATCCGAAGTCTCCAGGTCTAATAATGTTCAAATTACGCTGAAAAAACGTACTAGATTTATCGATTATTTTCGATAAAAACCATATCGGTTGATTTATCGAAAAAATATGATAAATTTGTACCACTAACCAGTTAGTGCTTGTAGTGCCTATGGTATACACACTGACCAGTAGAGCTGTAAAACTATCGATGGTTGCAACATTAAAAATAGTTTCGATGGTTTTAAAGAAATATTCAATAGTATCGATAGTACTATCGAAAATATTTTCAAGTTCAAAAACAAACTAAATAAATGCATATTTAACAATAAAAAAATACAAATTTTAATAAACAATTCATTTGTTTACATAATGAGATCCTTCATGGACTATAACAAAATAAAACAAATTTGAATAATATTAAAATTAAATGTATTGCTTTTAGTCTTCTGTCTTCTCCATCTTAACAAAGCACATACATACATACAAAACTTAAATTAGTTACTTCCGTTGCTAGTTGGGAAATGGAACTTACCCTGTGGGTTTTTCAAAAGATATTTATCCATCCTTTCTCCGCCACCAACACTAACGAAAATAAATACTAATATTAATAATAATTTGAGTAGCAACGTATGAACACTAACCAGAGATAGTGGTATGAACTAGGGCTGCAAATCCATCGATGGAGTCTATCGATAGTATCGATGGATTTAAACTCTCAAGATATATCGATGGATTTTTTCATCCATCGATAATTTACTACTTGAAAGCGCGAAGAGACACATGTAAGTATTTTCTAATATTTTATTTTGTGATTAGCTTTTATAGCAATATTTTAATGATATTTGGTGGTTTTTCTTAGGAAGGAACCATCAAGAGCTAGATTTATTTTTTATAAAATTAGTATAGAGTTAAAACCACCTTGTGAATTTTTTTTTTTTTTTTTTTTTTTAATGAAATAATTTAATTTTTATAGTTTTATAATTTATATCAGAGGCATCTCAAAATGAAATCATGTACCTTATATATATATATATATATATATATATATATATATATATATATATATATATTTTTTTTTTTTTTTTTTTTAATTTTTAAGACGAAACCGCTTTAAATATAACAAGAATAAAAACAGCTTGAAGCATATAAAAAAGAATTTAATTATTTGCATTGATTGACATATTTATCCACATGTAATAAAATATATATTTTTACCGATTACTTTTGTATTGTATTTTTATACAAAATTGCACGAATCATTTACATACAATGTGCTGGATATATGATTGAAATTATTGAGAATTTCTGTATTTCTAAGAATTTCAAATTTTCGATGGAATTATCGATAGTATCGATGGTTTATTCCATCGATGGAGAAATCTATCGAGGGGAGCATCTATCGATGGTTTTGCAGCCCTAGTATGAACTTACATGTGGCTTGGCGTCTGTAGCGATCTATCGACATCGAGAAATTTCTATCGATCTATCTAACAAAATATAGTCAATCGATAATATCGATATCTCCATCGATGGAATTTGCAGCACTACTTTCTAGCTCTTATAAGTTATAACTTCTGAGATCCTTTTGCGCATACGGACGGAGAGACGGACAGGGTTTTATCGACTCAGCTCATTGTCCTGATCAATAATATACATATGTAATACAGGCCTCCATCACTAACCATCCATCTCTGGTTAGTGTCTCCATGAATGTAATCATTTCTAGAACCATAGTACTGTACAGCATGAAATTGAGTGAATACAGGAACTGTTAACATACATACACTGCTGTACGAAATTGACAGATACTCATTTTGTAATGTACTGTACTGTCGTTTTCCAGGCAGTTATTGATCACCCAACCCCTTGACCACTATTACTCTTGCGTAGTGACATTAATTATATTATTTAATGCTTTAATTTTTAAAACTAATTAGTTACCACTAACTATAATGCATTACTCATCAATCCGCATCATAATTACCACCAATTTCATTTATTATACTACGAATCTAATTGCCACAGATGATACGCAGCATTGTTAGGTGCTAACTAGCTTTTTCGAGCTGATTTAGACAGATTATATGTTTCTTTGGGTTTTAATAGTCATAATCATTTTCAGTTTTCGATTTTGTAATTAATGTACCAATTTTATTTCATTCCACCGGATGTTTCTGACATGACAGCAGGTGTGAGCAGCACCTTTATTGGTGCAGCTTCAACGTGTACTATATTTGAATATGTACATAGATAGATCGGCATAAATAAACCTTATTGATGGCGAAAACTCAGTTAACTATGTTCATCAACCAATTCTGCTGGCTCTTTGGCTATTTTGGCCATATCATTGCTGCTTTCGAAAGGCCTCCCAGTTCATTCTATTTTATACTTAGTTTTTGTATTGTATGGTAATAAAATAAGTGGTTGAGCATTTTTAAGGTGTTTACTATTGAAATTTGCTTATACAGTAGAATCCGGTTATAACGACTCCGCTTAAAGCGTCCAACCGGTTATGTCGACGATAACATATATCTGAAAATGTGACGTCACAAGAGAGCTGTTAGTTAACATTAAGAGTAACGGAAATGTTCAGGGTATAAAAAGAGGAGAAACGAAGTCTCCTGGTGAGAGCGAGTGTATTGTATACAATTTTTCAGTTGTGTTCGTGATCAGAAAAAAAAAAAAAAAACGGTTATCACTTATTTGCAAGCTATGATTTATTCGCATGATTATTAACGTATATATTTTAATTTTCTTTTTTTTTTTTTAAATTATTTACAAGTATATATCAGAAGCACACACAAAAACTGTTATGGAAAAACATATACATAGTTTTTTAACAGAATCAGCAATATTGGAATGATTAGTTTAATACTAATTTTCTTGATGGGATCTTTGCTGTTGTTGTGTGGACTGCTCATGCTGCAACTTGTCTTGAGGCTGGTGTTTTTGCACAAGTGAAGGTGTCTCACTATTGCTCTTTTGCAGTAAGGTCTGGGGTTGGTGTTCTGGAGCAACTTGCTCACGATGGCCATTATGTTGTACGTGATGATAAGTAGGTTGTGGCTGCTGGCTTGGTTGCTGATAGATGAGCGGCTGCGGCTGTGGATGCTGATAAGCTGGAACAGGCTGAGACCCGCCATACTGTTGGTGTTGCTGTTGGGCGTACTGTTGCTGTTGATGATGATACTGTTGCTGCTGCTGCTCAAGTAATTGATTGGGTTGCTCATAGTGCAACTGAGCACTTTGTGCAGGCGCCTGAAATGATGCTGGCGGTGGCATCGCGTAGTAGCCTTGCGGCATGTTGGGATGTGGGGGTAATTGACCTTGAGCAATCATGTGCTGTACTTCTTCCTGGCGTCGTCGCTCAAACTCTAAATACTCCTCATGCGTAAATTGTGGCTGTTGATCAATAGTCTTCCACTCAGGGTCTTTTTGAAACTCTTCCTTTGCGGTCTGTTGCATGAATTCATCTATACTAATAAGTCCGTCATGATTAGTGTCAGTTTCCTATTATAGTTGTGTCGGAAATAAGTTAGAAATTATTTTTTGCATTTTATTGCTTAAAGCTAAAATTATAAATATACCTGAAAGTAATGCTCCCGCATGCGTTCCATTTCTTCGGCGCGCTCACGCATGTCATCTTCGGGTAAATTGCTTTGGTACACTTTGTCCAATTCCTTGACGAAGAGTGCCTTTACTTCAGCTTCGTCCCAAAATCCATTGCTGTCAATGTCGTGAATGGAAAAGAAGGTTTTTGGATTGAAATCGTCCTTGTCCATGTGATCCTGTTTCTCCCAGACTTCCTCTAATTGCGCTTTGTTGCCTGGATGATGGACTTTCTCGTGCTGCTTATGTTTTTGTTCCTTTTCTTTTATCTCTGCATCGAATTTTTTTCGAGACTCTTCATCCATTACTTTCTTTTGCGCTTCCCTTTCGAATTCCTTTTGCATTTCGTACTCCTTGAACTCACCACGTCGTTTACGATCGGCCTCAGCCAAATCGTCAGAGGTTTTTTGAATAAGTTTACGCAAATCTTCGATTTCGAAAGTATGCTCATTGCCATGATCTAAGTGTTGTGGTACTTTCAAATGATCGCGATCAATGTCATTACTTAGCTCGAATTCTCTTTTGGCCAGTTCACGCAAACGCTCCAACTCCCGACGTTTTATTTCATCCAGTTTTGTTCGCACATGATGATTCACATAATCCAGCTCTTGTGCAATTTTCCCACTCTAAATGGATTATATGATTACTAGTAACACCCTAAAAATGGGCATTTTCCATAAGTTTACGTTTTGTAGCTTGCAAACACTTTTTTTTTTTTTTTTGTAATTATCTAATTAATTATACGCATTCATTATGCTGTTGATTCTAATTTAGCACTGTAATTGGTGCGTTTTTAAGATACATAATTGCAAAAAACCAAGGGGTTCGCAGGCTACAAAAAGTAGTTTTGTGGAAAAATGCCCATATCGTAAAACTTACGCGTATGTCGGCTTCAGGTGCTTTGTCCAGTTTCTTCCTAAACTCAGGATCAGTTTCTAAAGCTTCCACGACTTCGCGCAAATACCGCTCATATTCCAGAGCAGCTTCTACGTCAGCTGTGTCTGTTGTGCTGCTTGGCTCCTTCCTCTTTTCATCCTTTTTATTTTTCGTTACAGGCAATGCCACAACTAAAGAATTAGCTAGATAGAGCGCCAGTATTACACTCGTCAGGATACATTTCATGGTAAAACGTATTCGGATTAATAATATTCAATAAGGGAAACAACTGTGTAAATAACTTAACAAGTGCAAATGTATTCTGACGTGTCTTTCTATCTCAGGTGCCATGTACATTCATATGTATGTATGTATGTCTTGGCTATTGCTTTTGTCAGAGTGTTACCAGCTGTTTTTATTAAGAGTTGCGGCTCCAGCTATCGAATAAAGTCCAAAAATTCAAAGCGTTCCAAACAATCGCCTATATATGTATAAGGGCCACCAGTGATGCCAAAATTGTTTTGGAGAAAAGGAAAAATGTCCGGTAAATATGGTAACAGAGACTGCAAATTAAAAAAAGGACAGAAAACAGGCAAGAACTATAAATTCGTATTTTTTCTTCTTATTCCAACAATTTCAAGGCATTGTCAATTAAGTGATTAGTTTAAACTTCCTTTGTCTCGTATGTCGCCATTGAAATGACTTATATGTACTTATTACAACTTAATTTCCGCCGACGAAATCCGAATGCGAAGTTTCAAAATTCATGTACATTCATACATATATAATATGGCACTGTTATACTCATTATGGGACTGTTCTTAACCAAATAAAGGTACACAATTTAGTACAGTCGACACTCGTTATTTCGAAATTCAAGGGACTCTTAAAATATTTCGAATTATCGAATGTTTGAAATAATAAATGGTTCGAAATTTTAAGAGAAAATAAATAAAACTTCGAATTATCAAGAGCTTTTATTTAACGTAATGTACATATGTTCAAATTAATTAAGCTTTATAAAGTACTCATTTATACGGGTTTGTTTTGAAGCACATTGCTTCTGCTCAAACTTTTCAATACTTTTTTTAAGGACAAAAAGTGCCTGATATGTTGTTTCATCAGTTTCGTTTTGTAAACAAAAGTTTTGTAAGTTATCCAATGAGGCTCTTACTACCTTAACTGACACCGTTTCCAAAGGTTCTGATGTATCGTCTTCATCTTCATCGTTGCTCTTTTCATTCGTATCTGTCGCAGATAAAATTTCCCCATCGGTTAGGGATCCTGAAACAGCAACATCTTCATCCACTTGAACATAGTCAGAAAAACTCACACCGCTGATGTCAGCAACTGGTATCTGTTGTCTGGATAGTGTTAAAACTCAAAACATCATATCTTTATCACGTCGATCAATATTTTATTTATTTACTTTTTTTTTTGTTTTTTACTATATAATAATTTCATGCATATTGATTTAGCCCAAAAAGTGCAACTTCTAAAGGCTCTTCATTGACGCGTGAAAAGATACGGACAGACATATGGGGCTAATCAGTTTAGAGTGGTGGCCTAATCTAGGAAGTATTTTAATTTGTGGGATCACTATTTGTCACATAAATTTTGATAGATTCAATGAGTGCACGTGTAAAAATAAGAGAATTTCTTATTTCGATGTGTTAAATCGTTCAGGCCTGATAAACTAGTTCAGTTTCATAAAGAACTGTTTTGTGTTCATTTATGATGAAATAATTTTAGTCAAGAATGGTTTCATCAGCTGATCAGAATTTAGAACAAAATTTAGGTTTGAATTTTAAAGTATGGCACAAAGTGCAAATAAAGCGGAAAAGGGTAAACCATTAAAAAAAAAAGTATTGACTAATGTAGAATATACGCAAATCTGTCAGTTCATAAATGAATTCTGCGGCGGTGGGCTGCCTATGGACTGCGAGCTAAAAATGGTAAATCACATTTTCAATGGCATTGAACCGTTGGCCCTGGTTTGCATATTACAATCGCAAGTACTTAATAAGGCGCGCGGCCAGCACTGGCGGCATGAGAATCGCGCCAAAATGTTGTTGAAAATGTAAGTTTAAATATAAACGTTTCTGTGATAGCTTTCTGCATGAATTATTTGAAACATTTGTTCAGATACGACGATCAATGCCACTTGTATAATGATAATGATCTTCTTATACGCATTGCCTCTGCGGAATCAATGAATCCCATATCGATGTGTCGGCTTTTATTGCAAGAGAAATATGATATGAGGCAAAGACCTGCTGTTTCCCAATTGCTAAAGCATCCCCACTTGATTAATGATGCACGTCTAGCCGCCAACGTACAGCAATGTTTATACAGCGATAATCAGGAGGGACCTATAACAGATCTTCGACGACGAATGATTGGTGAAGAGTACGAACTAAAACTTAAGCAGTTGGCTAATGCAGCTGGCATTTTTTTCTATGATGAGCGAGATTTGCGTCGTATGGGGTATGACAAGACACCCGACATCAAGGTTATATTGCCGTTCCTTTACAAAGGTCTTCTAGTTAACTGGATAGAGAGCAAGGCTAATTTCGGAGATCCCAAAAGCCATAAATGGAACATACATCAGCAATTATTGAGCTATTGCAATCGGTAACTTTTATCTTTGCAATAAACTATTAGACTCTATTCTATATATTATATATGTAGCTTTGGACCTGGTATTATCATCTATTGGTTTGGATATCATGAAGAAACGCCGCTATTACCGGATAATAACATTGGTATAACCATTTTAGCAGATTTTCCCGATC
This sequence comes from Drosophila aldrichi, assembly GCA_035045965.1. NCBI lineage: Eukaryota > Metazoa > Arthropoda > Insecta > Diptera > Drosophilidae > Drosophila > Drosophila aldrichi. Next base: position 452,513 of record JAWNOM010000341.1, on the reverse strand, counting down.
GTAAACATTTAGATTTAATGTATATGCCAAAATTATCGGCTGTGTGAGCATTTACATAAATGTTTTATTCAATTTCCAGGCATGATTATTTATAATTCTTACATTTTGTTTGATACCAATTTTTTCTTTTTTTTTTAAGAATCTTACAAAAACTTTATTTTTCATATAGTTTTTATTTAATATTTTAAATTTGAATTATACTAAATGCCTTAAGTCCCCGAATGTATTTAATAATTATTGTGACAGAAATCGAAACTTTTGCGTATATCTCTGCATTTTATTTTAAATGATTGATTGTTTCAAATATTATTGTTGCAATTATTCGTACTTGTAGGCAACTCGTCGTTTACTTGATAATATTCAAACGCGCGTTACAGGTCCTTCAGCTCCTCAGGCATATCATTTTTAGGATGCTTATTCTCAAAATGTTGCTTGTAAGTCTTAGGATCTGGCATTTGCGACTGTGTGGAAGAATTTAGGGTTTGGTTTTATGAGTATTCAATATAAATAGATAACGTTGTTTCTTACTTTGCAGAGGACACAAACATGTACAAGTGCTTTTTGTGCCGCTTTCTTTTGATCGTTGGCACTGTGGCCCTGCTGCTTTTTCATCTTCGCTTGTTTTTCAGCGGCCTTTGCTTGCGATTGTATTTTTTGATGACCGCGTGCCATTGCTGTAAAGCTGTTGACTTTCAAGCCTTTAAAAAAAAACAAGTCTTAATCAGTAAACAGTAGCAATAGTTAAATATTTCTATATATAAAATATAAAATAATAAATTCAAATTTTCGTACACGTAATTTATAATGTGCACACCAAAGACCACAACGAATTTACATTTGACATTTTGTCTATATTTGCTGCCATCTCCAACCATATTTTTCTTAACACGTTTTTATTCATATACGGCCCACGTTACATTTTTCTCACCTAATAGTAAATTTAGTAGAAGGATGTACAGATGTAGTTGTTGGCAAAATTATTATTATTAATATTATTTTTTTGAATTTATAAGCTACGTGCTTTGTGATACCCGAATTTATTGACACTTGCTAAGTGTAAATTTCCCTGTGTAGTTTGTTTTTTATTTTGTAGTATTACGAACGATGGATGACATTTGCATTTGTTGTAGTGTTGTGAAAGGATTTATCGGTCGATAACAAGTTTTTTTAGTCGTATTCCATAAGTTAACGATATTTCAGAACTGCAACATGAAACATATTTTCTTTATTTTATTATTATTATTATTATTTTCTTTAATTTCATAAAAAATTGGCATGAGAAATTAAAATTTGATAAAAAATTGTGTTTTAATTTTAGATAACAAAAATTTTAACAAAACGAGCCAAAAAATGCGAACAGCACTACAAAAAAATGTGTGCGTTATGTTAAATATTCGTTATATGTGTGCTATATAAATAAATATGTATATACATAATTGTAATTTACTTTATGTCGTCTTTATTTTAAATTTCGCATATTCTTTTTGTGCAATTCCAATTGGTCGTAAAATATTTATACTTACACTAAAAAATATTTGAAAATTGTAGGGTATTTTCGATATGCCTCGCCTTCAAGGGTTCATCGATTGAGGATATACCATTAACTCAACTATCCTAATTTGAAATTTCTAGTTCTTAAACTGTGGGTAATATAAACTTTTGCGGTTCGCCACTCCCATGTGGGATTGGATATATCCGCCATAGGTTTTTGGTCTTGGGCAGCGAACCCGTGTACACAAATACAGTCGAGTCTCGATAATTCGTAATGGCAAGGGGACCGAATTTTTTACGAAATATAGAGGTTTTCGATTTACCGAGGCTTCCACGTAATGGGGTGTAAAAAATCAAAATACGAATTTCAACAATTTTAGCTTATTAAAAATAAATAAAATACACATTCATTTCAATATTATGTAATTAAAAACAAAATTAAACATAAACAAAATCATATTAATATTAAGCTTGTAATTTTTACAAATCGGCATCTATTAAAAAACTATCTAAATTTACTTAATTACAATGTCTGTAAATCGAAAAGTCTGCTCCGCACTTAATAAACTCAAATTTGCTACTGTGGGCTATAATTATGATACAACAAAATGCAAGCGAAAATGCGTGCACACAGCAAAACGGTTCTTTCTTAGTTTTCTATAAATAGAACACAAATTGCGGGAAAATCCAACTGAACATTTCTGTCAACAAAGTAAAAAAATTTTTGTTTGGAAAACCCTTCAAATTTTGTTAAAATTGGCTTCAAGTTTTAGCTGCAGGGTGGGCTATAATCGATCTAAATAGAATCGTAAGCGCACGTATTAAATTTAACGTTCAAAATTATGTTCATACTCATTCTGTGGATGAGATCTACTGTAAAACAAATACAATAATATGATTCTTGTATACCCTGAACCCATAAAAATGAGAAATCAGGATCTGATAGTTTTCTTAAAATTATATAACAGTCAAATCCGTGCATATTACCACTAACCAGAGAACACATACACCGGACACGTAGTGTCAAGCTTTTTGCACGCTTTTTTTCTAGCGTTGCGTCCCACACAACTTTTTATATGCTCGGCTCCTCACCAGGGCTGCCAACTTAGCCTTTTTCTGAGGGGCTGCGTACCACACAACTTCGTATTTGCTCGGCCCCTCACTTCTAGGGTCGGGCTCCGAAAATATACGAAAGCACAATCATTTCAAGATCAATCTATGTTCAATGTTTCTCTTGTCCTTTCTTTCTCTCGATGCTCTCTGCTCTCTCAAATGTGTATATGCAGCAGCAGCTCACAAAAATTTAAATTTCTTCGCAGCAAGAACCCATGTCTTACCTTCTGTGTGAAGAGTATACCGAACTTTTTAAGCCGTTTACCATGCTCATACATAATATTTGTGTTTTCGTTATTATTTAAGGGAAGGGTATGACAGCGTTGGTGCGCATAATGAAAATGTTTTCACGACGACCGTGCATACATACACACACACTACTACCCCTTGCTACATATGAGCATTTGTATGCCTGAGCTTGAAGCTCTAGCTGCCTGTGGCAATTTTAGAGTCCCGAATTAGCATTTGGTAGATCTTTTGAACTGCAAACACATACAAATATATAAGTGAACGTAAGCAAAGTCAAAAAAAATCAGTTCAACGTCCCGCAACAAGTTAAAGTAAGCAAAGTCAAAAGCAGTTCAACGCCCCGCAACACGCGCTACGCCAAAAATGCTGACCTACGGTCTGCATTGCATCCGCTCCAAGCAGCAAAACAATTCTTAAGAATTATGGTTACGAGAACAACACGCGCAACCGCTGGTGCAACCGCTGGCGCATCCGCTGTAGTCGATATTTAAGCCACCCAATAATGTAATAGAGTTTCAGTTTAAATTTTGTATTCGAATAAATAAGTCGCTTTGCTGCGACAAAGTAAATTAAACAAATCGTTTTTTAACTGGCGCCCGAGCAGGGACCAGCGCGTACAATAGAATACCCAGTTTCTAAGTGCGAAATCGGTATAACAATATAGCCCAAAGTGTTCATACGTTGATACCGTCGCTGGTTCAAATAATTCTCACAGTGAAACTCCCATAAATTCATTTGTGGCTGTGAAGTTATTAACAAAATAAAACAATTATTACGTGGAAAATATAAAGCACAAATATAAAACAATTATTAAGTGCCAAACAAACAGTGCGACAATAAAACAATTATTAAACGCCACACAACAAAAAAAAAAAAAATAATAAAAATAAAGCACAACAATAACGTAATTATTACGTGCCAAGCAGCAACCGCCAAGGCTACAAGACCCGCTCCTAGCCAACCACTGGATGAGGTGAAGACCTCGAAACCTGAATTAAAAAAACAAAAATATTTTGTTAGAAAAGTAAATAACAAGAAGAAAAAAAAACAAGTAAGAAAGCTCTAGTCGAGACTGCCCGACTAGGAAATCCCCTGAACCCTTCGGAGAACTGATATTTCAATAATTCTCCGCGTCTTTTTGCTTACAAAAGAAACACACACATACATACATAGGCACATATAGGCACGCACGCATAAACACGCATGGGCTGCAGTGTGCGCTCACTATGGGAATTTAATTGCTTAATAACTTTTTTTGTGGATGTACGTTCTTCATGAAACTTTTAGAGTGTGATTATATCATTACTATGCGTGTATATGCGGAAGCTCAAGTCTCTAGTATTTAAAATACGCCTTTTACAAAAGTGAGGGTGAGGGGGTGGATATAGGGGTGGGGGTGAATTATAAAAAAAAACGAAATTCTATAATCTACATATGAGTCTACATTTCAAATTTGGAGACCCTAGCTCAAAAGATATAGGAGATATAATTTTATAATTGACTTTCGATAAGGTTTTTCATCGATAAAAAATAATCGGACGAGTTATCGTTATTTTGTGATAAACTCGATATGCGCGTGCTATATACGGACATTTTGAAAAAAAGTTGAAGTCTCTAGCTATTGTAACTTCGAAAATCGACGCGTTCAAACATACGGACAGACGGACGGACAGACAGACGGACAGGGCTAAATCAACTTATCTCGTCGCCCTGATCAAGAATATATATACTTTGTGGGGTCTGCCACGCCTCCTTCTGCCTGTTACATACATTTTAACAAAACCATTATACCCTGATTTCCCATTGAAAATGGTTCAGGGTATAAAAAAGAAAATTATAGTTAATCATGGCAAACCCAAGTAACTTAATAAGACCATCATTGTTGTCCGATGATGCGTCAACCTCCTGATCAGCACCCCCCAATAACACCCAAATGAATATAGACCAACTAACACAATTAATTTCGAAAATTGTCATCGAGACTCTAGCCATAAACAATACAGCTCAAGCAATCAGACGTATCAATCAGACCTGAATATAGTAATAGAATATCAGAATTAGACAAAGTTCCAGATATAGTCAAAGGTTTAAGAGAATTCAATGGAAAACCAGCTGAGTTTAGCTCCTGGAAGACGAGTGTTGACAGAATAATGGAATTTACACAGGACAGGAAGGCAGCCCTAGATATTTCGGCATCCTTCATACAATAAGAAACAAAATAACCGGACTAGCAGATACAGCATTAGAATCTTACAACGTACCACTCGACTGGAATGCCATTACTCAGTGCCTGGCTCTACATTACGCTGATAAGAGAGATATAACAACCCTAGAATATCAGATGACTGGACTGACTCAAGGTAACCAATCTGTTGAAGAATTCCATTCAGCCGTTAATAAACATTTGTCACTTATTCTTAACAAAGTGGGTTGTATGAATGTGACCAGAGAATCTGAGCGATTACTGACTAAAGTATACCGCGATAAGGCACTTGACACCTTCGTAAGAGGTCTCCAAGGTGATCTTCCTAGACTTCTAGGAATTAAAGATCCCACCGACTTGCCACAAGCCCTTCATTTATGCCTCAAGCTAGAAAATCAAAAGTATGTCGCCTCCCAAGCCAACCAAAAAGGCCGTATGCAATCATGCCGAGCTCCTCCAATAACATAGGCCAAATCCTAGTTTTCAGCAAAATAAAATAACAGCCAAGTCACACCTTCCCAATAGCACACCCTCGTCCGTCCGGACAACAATTCTTTCAACAGCCAAACTACAGTTATCCTGTAGCACCCCCTCGTCCGTCTGGACCAAAACCTTACCCTCGTCCCGAACCCATGGACGTAGACAAGTCCATGCAAACGAAGCAGGTTAATTATACTAATCGCCCAAATTTCGACATAGGAAAACGCCCACCATACAACACAGGTCCAGAACTAAAACAAGTAAGAACGTTGCAGTTGGGCGTTACCGACTGCGGGATACTCATTCACATCCCATCAGCAACTTAGTAGCTAAGTTTAGCTCTAGTACTGAACAAGAAATGCAGTTTTTCTCGATTTGCCACGCCCCTAGTGGGCGTAGACATCTCATTTTTGGTCAGATCGTAGAACGAGCTAACGATAACCTAACTGTAAAGTTTGGATGCTTACGCTCCAAAAATGTGAAAATTACAGGGTATTTTTTGATATGCCACGCCCCTAAAGAGGTGTAACAATTATTTTTGGGGAATCGATAGAGCAGGTTATCAGTAACACAACTATTTAAATTTGGAGCTTCTAGCTCTTATACTTTAGGAGATATAAACTTTTGCCTAAAATATAGCAACATTTTTAAAATCAAGCCAAGCCCCAAGTGAGTGTAGACAGATAAATTTTTCATCAGCCTTTATAGAGTCATAACATTAGCTTACGTGCAAAATTTCAACGTTCTAGCTTTAAAACTCTAGGAGATACAGTTTTCCGATTTGCCACGCCCCCAATGGGCGGAGATATATCCGCCATAGCATGTGATCTTGAGTGGTCGACGCGGACCTACATACCAAATTTCAGCTTTCTAGCTCTTCAACTAACATGATTTCTGGAATATCGGAAATGCATTTTCCGATTTGCCACGCCCCTAGTGGGCGGATCGGGAAAATTTTAACACTTTATAAATGGGAGCTATACAGTATGTGCTCCAAATTTTAATTACGGACAGACGGACAGACGGACGGACAAGACGGACATTGCACAAAACCAATATACTCAACTCACTTTCGTGAATGAGTATAAAAACCTCGAAATTATAATATAGAAACAGCTGAAGAAAACGAAAATGAAACTCACATAGAAGAACAAAGACAGGCAGAATTGGAACAATACGGTAACGAACACTGTGCAGACGTAGAAAATCTAGCCGACAACTCACCACACGGGTACGAATACTCGGGTGAAGATTATCAAGTGGGACATTCAGACATACATTTTTTAGAATAAAGTCCTCCTCACTTCCATACTTTGAATGCAAGCTTGGAGGAGGACAGACCCTGAATAATTATATCAAACAAGTAAGAAAGCTCTAGTCGAGGCTGCTCGACTAGGAAATCCCCTGAACCCTTCGGAGAACTGATATTTCAATAATTCTCCACGTCTTTTTGCTTACAAAAGAAACACACACACACATACATAGGCACATATAGGCACGCACGCATAAACACGCATGGGCTGCAGTGTGGGCTTCTCATGGAAACTTAATTGTTTAATAACTTTTTTTGTGGATTTACGTTCTGCATGAAACTTTTAGATTGTGATTATATCATAACTATGCGTGTATATGCCGAAGCTCAAGTCTCTAGTATTTGAAATACGCCTTTAACAAAGGTTAGGGTGAGGGGTTGATATAGTGGTGGGGGTGAATTGTAACAAAAACCGAAATTCTATAAGGTGCTTATGAGTCTACATTTAAAATTTGGAGACTCTAGCTCAAAAGATGTAGGAGATATAATTTTCTAATTGACTTTCGATAAAGTTTTTTATCGATAAAAAAATAACGGGACAAGTTATCGAAATTATATGATAAACTCGATATGCGCGTGCTATATACGGACATTTAAAAAAAGGCTGAAGTCTCTAGCTATTGTATCTTCGGAAATCGACGCGTTCAAACATACGGACAGACGGACAGGGCTAAATCGACTCAGTTCGTCGCCCTGATCAAAAATATATATGTCTGCCACGCCTCCTTCTCCCTGTTACATACTATTAACAAAACCATTATACCCTGATTTCCCATTGTCAATGGGTTCAGGGTATAACAAGTAAAAAAGCTCTAGTCGAGACTGCTCGACTAGGAAATCCCCTGAACGCTTCGGAGAACTGATATTTCAATAATTCTCCGCGTCTTTTTGCTTACAAAAGAAACACATACATACATAGGCACATATGTATAGGCACGCACGCATAAACACGCATGGGCTGCAGTGTGGGCTTCTCATGGAAACTTAATTGTTTAATAACTTTTTTTGTGGATGTACGTTCTTTCTGAAACTTTTAGATTGTGATTATATCATTACTATGCATTTATATGCCGAAACTCAAGTCTCTAGTATTTGAAATACGCCTTTTACAAAGGTGAGGGTGAGGGGGTGGATATAGGGGCGGGGGGTGAATTATAACAAAAACCGAAATTCTATAAAGTACATATGAGTCTACATTTGAAATTTGGAGACTCTAGCTCAAAAGATGTAGGAGATATAATTTTATAACTGTCTTTCGATAAGGTTTTTTATCGATAAAAAAATAATCGGACGAGCTATCGTTATTTTGTGATAAACTCGATATGCGCGTGCTATATACGGACATTTTTAAAAAAAAGTTGAAGTCTCTTGCTATTGTATCTTCGGAAATCGACGCGTTCAAACATACGGACAGACGGACGGACAGACAGACGGACAGGGCTAAATCAACTTATCTCGTCGCCCTGATCAAGAATATATATACTTTGTGGGGTCTGCCACGCCTCCTTCTGCCTGTTACATACATTTTAACAAAACCATTATACCCTGATTTCCCATTGAAAATGGGTTCAGGGTATAAAAAGGTAGAAGCAATTGCCAACTATCCAACACCAAACACGCTTAAACAACTTCGGTCATTTCTCGGCCTATCCGGCTACTATCGCCGTTTCATCAAAGATTATGCAAAATTAGCAAAACCTCTCACCTCATTGTTACGTGGTGAGGACGGCAGAATATCGAAGCAAGCTTCAAACAAGATATCCATAAAATTAGATTCAGTTGCCTAGAGGCATTTAATAAATTGAAAAGTTCATTAATATCAGATGATGTTATTCTCAATATCCCGACTTCAAAAAAGAATTTCACCTGACTACCGATGCATCGAATCATGCAATCGGTGCAGTTCTCTGCCAAGACGGACGCCCTATTTCATTCATATCTAGAATATTTTGTAAAGCAGAAGAAAATTACGCAACAAATGAAAAAGAAATGTTAGCTATCGTTTGGGCTCTAAAGTCCCTCAAGAATTACCTTTACGGAAATTCAAAAGTCAAAATATTCACAGACCACCAACCTCTTACACATTCCCTTAGTAGTTGGCATGGGAACGCCAAAATTAAAAGGTGGAAGGCAATCTTAGAAGAATACGACTACCAGCTAGTTTACAAGCCAGGTAAAGAAAATATAGTCGCCGATGCATTGTCCAGAGCCCCTAACCAATTAAATAACCAAATAAATTCAATGACAGCCACCATTCATAGTGCAGATAGTTCAAGCCATCATTTGATACCAAGCCTTGAAGCCCCTATCAACGTTTATAAGAATCAAATCATAATTGCAAAGGAAAACAAATAAACTTACGAATTTAGCATTCCGTTCCCCACCTTCCATAGACACTACATCGCGAAAGAACAATTTTCAGAAACCGACCTTATCAGCTTATTAAAAAAGTACTTAAACCCATCCGTCATAAACGGAATTCTCACAACTGAATATATCATGGCCAAGCTACAGAATATCTACCCGTCACACTTCAATACTTTCAAGATACGATTTTCGCAGAACAGAATTATAGATTTAGAAAAAGACTCAGATCAAGAGGAAGAAATATTAAAAACACACAATAGAGCACATAGAAACGCATACGAAAACCAAAAACAGATCGCGGAAAAGTACTACTTCCCAAGAATGAAAGCCAAAATTACAAACATAGTAAAACAATGTAGAGTTTGCAAAGAAGAAAAATACGACAGACGACCAACAAACCCAAGCATGAAAGAAACACCAATACCCGAGTATCCAGGCTACATCATTCACATAGACATTTATTCTACCGAAAAGCACCTCGTGCTCACTGCGATAGACAAATTCTCAAAGCTTGCACAAGGTAGAATCATAAAATCTAAAGCTATAGAAGATATCAGACAACCATTACATGAAATACTTTTCTACTATGGAGTACCAAAATTTGTAATAGTAGATAACGAAAAAACACTTAATTCGGCTTCCATCTCTTTCATGATGAAAGATCAGCTCAACATTGAAGTTTTCAAAGTACCACCATATAAGAGTTCAGTAAACGGACAGATAGAACGACTACACTCCACTTTATCAGAAATAATGAAATGTCTTAAAAGAGAAGGCAAAGATAGAAATTTCGCAGATCTTCTGCAAAGAGCTATTTACGAATATAACAATTCCATACATTCAGTCACTAAGCAACGCCCACTAGATACTTTCTTTGGCAGAAAGATTACCACAGACCGCGAGCAATTCGAACAAGCATGCAAAGATAACATAACAAAACTAAAAGAACAGCAGACCAAAGACCTAAAATACCACAACCAATCTAGAACCCTATACTAACGTACAAAACTGGACAGATAATTTACGTAAAAATCAACACACGACTAGGATCTAAACTTTCCTCTAGATATAAACAAGTAAGAACGTTGCAGTCGGGCGTTACCGACTGCGGGATACTCATTCACATCCCATCAGCAATTTAGTAGCTAAGTTTAGCTCTAGTACTGCAGAAAATGCAGTTTTTCTCGATTTGCCACGCCCCTAGTGGGCGTAGACATCTAATTTTTGGTCAGATCGTAGAACGAGCTAACGGTAGTCTAACTGTAAAGTTTGGATGCTTACGCTCCAAAAATGTGAAAATTACAGGGTATTTTTCGATATGCCACGCCCCCAAAGAGGCGTAAAAATTAAAATTAAAATTATATTTTTCACCATAGCTCGTTGGACTTGAGTGGTCAACCCGCGTATACATACCAAATTTCAGGTCTCTAGCATCAATAATGCCTAAGATATAGCAAAATCGGGAAAATCACTATATCTTCAGATCCGATTTGCCACGCCCCTAGTGGGCCTAGACATATAAATTTTTCATCAGCCTTTATAGAATCATAACATTAGCTCCCGTGCAAAATTTCAACGTTCTAGCTTCAAAACTCTTGGAGATACAGTTTTATCCGATTTGCCACGCCCCCAAAGGGCGGAGATATATCCGCCATAGCTTGTTGAAATTGGGTGGTCAACGCGGACCTACATACCAAATTTCAGCTTTCTAGCTCTTCAACTAACATGATTTCTGGAATATCGGAAAATGCATTTTCCGATTTGCCACGCCCCTAGTGGGCGGATCGGGAAAATTTTAACACTTTATAAATGGGAGCTATACACGAGTATGTGTTCCAAATTTCAGTCTCTAGCTTCAATAGCGCCGAAATGAACTGCGTTCATACGGACAGACGGAAGGACGGACGGACGGACGGACAGCAAGACGGACATTGCACAAAACCAATATACTCAATTCACTTTCGTGAATGAGTATAAAAAGAAATAGTTAAAGAAGACAACGGCATAACCATAAAAACAAAGTCAGGAAAAATAGTACACAAAAACAATATTAACAAGTAAGAAGGCTCTAGTCGAGACTGCTCGACTGGGAGATACCCTGAACCCTCCAAACTGATATTCTAATCATTCTGCACTTCTTTTATACACACATACATACACATGCCTCCACATGCATAAGCTCGCGCTCCACATGCAGCAACTGCGCTTGGGCTGCGCAGCAGTGTGGGCAATACTATGAGATTTTATTTGTTGAATAATTTCGTTTGTAGACGTATGATCTTAATGAAACTTTCAGAATGTAATCAAAATGTATAAATGTGTGTACATTCCGAAGCACAAGTCTCTAGTATTTGAAATACGTTTTTTACAAATTGGGGTCGAAGGGGGCGTGGTATCCAAAATCTGTAAATTACAAAATGTGTGTAATTGTCAATTGCATATACACAGTAAATCTGAAGTCTCTATCTCTAATAGTGTTCAAAATAGGCTGAAAAAACAATATAAATTTATCGATTATCCTCGATAAAAAAGATATCGAATGAGTTATCGAAAAAATATGATAAACTCATACTGCGTATGGTATACACGAGTCTACATATAAAATTTCAGCTCTCTACCTCTTGCAACTTCTGAGATCGACGCACTCATACGGACGGACGGACGGACGGACAGACGGACAGGGCTATATCGACTCAGCTCATCGCCCTGATCAAGAATATATATACTTTATGGGGTCTGCCACGCCTCCTTCTGCCTGTTACATACTTTTTCACAAAACCATTATACCCTGATTTCCCATTTTCAATGGGTTCAGGGTATAAAAATGACTTTTCTCTACAGGATACTGGGAGTAATCCCAATACAGAATACTAACCAACAAACTATCATAAACACACAATTTCAACAACGAATAAATAATCTAACTCAAATTAACAATATTTTAACCAACGCCATTCAAAATTCGTACCCTACTAACAATTTAGATTTTAACATACAAATACAAACCCGTCTGATTAAAGAGGAAATAACAAACATAAAATACGCCATACTATGGGCTAACTAAACATAGTAAACAGCATCCTCTTAAATGACAAACATTTAGACTTAATACAAAAACAAATAAATAAAGCTGAAATAGATCTAACAATAGAAGAGATGCTAGAGTTAGCAGACGTATCCGTCTTGCATAATAATACCATAATCCTATATGTTGTCAAAATCCCAAATCTAGAAAATATAAATTATGAGAATATAATTATCAGACAATACAATTGTAAACTTGCAATTTAAAGAAATTTTCTAATATAAAAACAATGTTAGGATTAAGAAACAGCTGTAATACCTGTAGCAACATAAAAATTTGTAATCAAAAAGATTTAATAGATTTAAGAGAAAACGATTGTATACTCAAATTAATGTTAGGGAAAAATGCTAAATGCGACTACAGCAACGCAGACCCCATCGAAAGCTTAGAAGAAATCCAAGAAGACATCATACTACTTAACAACTTCCAAGGCAGAATAAAGTGGGAGGACACTGATCAAATAGTCCAAGGCATCTAAAAAGAAGTAATCCTACAAATCGCCTCCGAGATTCCAAACACCGTCAAACACCCCATCTCCAACACTTCCGAACATCTTCCAAATCTTCAAATCAAAAACATCCCGTTTTTCTGACACTTGAGGACAACTGTAAAATTGAGGGTGGAAGAGTTAACGTAAGCAAAGTCAAAATCAGTTCAACGTCCCGCACCAAGTTAAAGTAAGCAAAGTCAAAAGCAGTTCAACGCCCCGCAACACGCGCTACGCCAAAAATGCTGACCTACGGTCTGCATCCGCTCCAAGCAGCAAAACAATTCTTAAGAATTATGGTTACGAGAACAACACGCGCAACCGCTGGTGCAACCGCTGGCGCATCCGCTGTAGTCGATATTTAAGCCACCCAATAATGTAATAGAGTTTCAGTTTCAATTTCGTATTCGAATAAATAAGTTGCTTTGCTACGACAAAGTAAATTAAACAAATCGTTTTTTAACTTATATGTTTGATTGTGTGTATGAAAGCGACGCTATGCTTACAATTGTGGGTTATCACTTGTAGAAGCATTTGTATGCCTGTGTAACTTTTCATGTGCGTGTGTATATGTGCATGTGTATAGGCATGGGACGTGAACATTGACGTGTGCCTACCACACTTAGAGAAATGTGAACGAATGGCTGAAGCGCTCTTACATATCAGCACCTGATTTCATTACAATGATCGTGGGTTTGCCTATCAGAATGAATTAAAACAATAAAATTGGTACCTGATTAAGCTCAGTGGGTAAAATAGGATGCGATTTTTGATCCCTTGCACCTGTGCATATACATGTGAAAATTACATTTTTTAAAATAAACATTCGAACCCAAAATCGTTCATTAATTGCCAAATCAGCTTTTTTCCCGTCAACTCTGTCTTTTTTGAAAACCTAACTGCGGTAAAAATTCCGAAACAGCGGAGCTGGAATTCTGGATTTTTTCAAAAACAATTGCTTTATTACCGTTTTTTCTTTAATGACCAATTTATCAAAATATGAAGCTATTAATCGTATGTAGAACGAATTGTTATACTGATTCACGAAATTGAAATGAGTATATTGGTTATGTGCAATGTCCGTCTTGCTGTCCGCCCGTCCGTCCGTCTGTCCGTATGAACGCAGTTCATTTCGGCGCTATTGAAGCTAGAGACTTTAAATTTGGAACACATACTTGTGTATAGCTCCCATTTCTAAAGTGTTAAAATTTTCCCGATCCGCCCACTAGGGGCGTGGCAAATCGGAAAATGCATTTTCCGATATACCAGAAATCATGTTAGTTGAAGAGCTAGAAACCTGAAATTTGGTATGTAGGTCCGCGTCGACCACCCAAGATCACAAGCTATGGTGGATATGTCTACGCCCATTGGGAGCGTGGCAATTCGGAAAAAACTGTATCGTCTAGAGTTTTAAAGCTAGAATGTTAAAAATTTGCATGCGAGCTATTGTTATGATTTTATAAAGACTAATAAAAAATTTTAATGTCTACGCCCACTAGGGGCGTGGCAAATCGGACCTGAAGATATAGTGATTTTACAAATTTTGCTATATTTTGGGTAATATTGACACTAGAGACCTGAAATTCGGTATATATACGCGGGTTGACCACCCAAGTCTAACAAGCTATGGTGGATATATCTCCGCCCAAAGGGGGCGTGGCAAACCGCAAAAGTTTATATCTCCTAAAGTATAAGAGCTTAAAGCTAGATAGTTGAGTTACTGGTAGTCTCCTCTTTTGATTCTCCAAAAATAATTGTTACGCCTTTTTAGGTGCGTGGCATATCCAAAAATACCCTGTAATTTTCACATTTTTGGAACGTAAGCATTAAAACTTTGCAGTTAGTTTACTGTTTACAGCTTGTTCTACGAACTGGCCAAAAATGAGGTGTCTACGCCCTGTAAGCAAATCAAGAAAAACTACATTTTCTACAGTACTACTGAATTGCTGATGGGATGTGAATGAGTATCCCACAGTCGGTAACGCCCGAATGCAACCTTCTTACTTGTTATACTCATTCACGAAAGTGAATTGAGTATATTGGTTTTGTGCAATGTCCGTCTTGCTGTCGGCAGATACACGCATATTATTGATTTAATCATAATCTAAAAGTTTCATGAAGAACGTACATCCACAAAAAAAGTTATTAAACAATTAAGTTCTCATAGTAAGCGCAAACTGCAGCCCATGCGTGTTAATTCTTGCTTGGCTATGTATATATATGTATGTGTGTTTACGCGTGTGTGTCTGTGTGTAAGCAGAAATACGCGAAGAATTATTGAAATATCAGTTATCCGAAGGGTTCTGGGGATTTCCTAGTCGAGCAGTCTCGACTAGAGCTTTCTTACTTGTTCAAGTTTGAGGTTAAACTGTGAAGCACCCTGTTGACGCATCACCCTGTATTTTTGCTTATTTATAGCTTGAAGAATTCTCTGTCGAATGCTTTTAAAATTTTTGAAATATCTTGCTTGGTTCAAAAGTTATTATATTGCAACGCAAAATGAGCAAAGGCCCCACTTTGCGTCGTATCCAAAATCTGTAAATTATAAAATGTGTGTATCTTGCAAATGTATATACACAGTAAATCTGAAGTCTCCAGGTTTAATAGTGTTGAAATTAGGCTGAAAAAACAATATAAATTGATCGAATATCTTCGATAAAAAAGATATCGAATAAGTTATCGAAAAAATTTGAAAAATTTGTACTGCGTATGGTATACACGAGTCTAAATACAAAATTTCAGCTCTCTAGCTCTTATAACTTCTGACATCTAGGCGTTCATACGGACGGACGGACAGACGGACAGGGCTATATCAACTCAGCTCGTCGCCCTGATCAAGAATATATATACTTTATGGGGTCTGCCACGCCTCCTTCTGCCTGTTACATACTTTTCACAAAACCATTATACCCTGATTTCCCATTTTCAATGTGTTCAGGATATAAAAATAACCTGATCTAAAAAGTACCATCCAATAAACTAAATACAGATTTTAATAAAGTTGAGTTTTGTTTTTTAGGAAGTTTTCTTTGTCGTGTTATATATGGATCTGATTCAAGAATTAAATTATTTATAACGTCGGTATAAGGTACGTGAAATTCTCCGACTGTGCTGAAGTCTACATTTTTGTATCTCCCTGTTATTGGACTCGACAGCTTCCTCTGAAAGCTCTCCAATCGACACTAATGCATGCTTTACCACAGCAGAACCATGGATTAACATCTTATGAACGGTCGGTAATACCATGGATATTCAGTTACTAAATCTTTCGCAGTATCCAGTGCGTAATTATTAAATTTCTCTGCATTGATATTATAACCGGATGTAATAAAGTTGCACACTTATGACTTAATCTTTAATCAATTCCAGTAATTTCAGAGCTCAAAGCTGCATTTGAATAGAATTTCCTAGCAATATTTCCATCGTAGGGCGGTGCTTTGCCTACATCTCAGGGTTTGTCTACAATTATTCCCATCTTTTCTCGAAATTCCTTTTAAATTTTTGTTTTTTTCGCCAATACAAAATTCTTAATTTCTTCACCTCATTTTTATACTCATTATTATTATACTCATTCACGAAAGTGAATTAGTATATTGGGTTTGTCAATGTCTATCCGTCCGTCCGTATGAACGCAGTTCATTTCGGCGCTATTGAAGCTAGAGAAAATTTGGAACACATACTCGTATATATCTCCATTTATAATGTGTTAAAATTTTCTCGATCCGCCCAGTAGGGGCGTGGCAAATCGGCTACTAGGAGCGTAAAAGTCGGACCTGAAGATTATTCAAATTTTACTATATTTCAGGCACTATATATGCTAGATACCTGAAATTTGGTATATAAAGGCGGGATGACCACCCAAGTCCAACGAGCTATGGTGGATATATGTTTGCCCAAAGGGGGCGTGGCAAACCGCAAAAGTTTATATCTCCTAAGCTAAATTTGAAGCTTCTTATTTGGATAGTTGAGTTACTGTTAACGTCCTGTATCTATGTCCCAAAAATAGTTGTCATTCTACGAACTGGCCAAAATTGAGATGTCTATAGCCCCTAGGGGCAGTGTCAAATTGCGACATTTATATTCGTGAGCCATCTATATATGTACATGTATATATTGATAACACGGAAGGAAACTTTTTTATAAAATTTAAAAAATGTAAAAGAAGCTAAAAAAACTTACAATATACAAAAAAAGAGTTTTCCGCGGGATTTGAACTTGCACCCAAGCCAAACAGCATGTTTGTCAAAATAACTAAAATAAATATAGCCGGCGCCTCTGCCGACAGCGCAACCGCCCGCTTTGAAAAATAGTAATTAAAACGAAATGACATTCTTGTTATGACGCCTTATAGCAAAGAAAAGACAGAGTAGCAGCTGAAAAATTCAAGAATAATGCAAAAACAAATCAGTCGCAATTGAGATTCTTAGAAAACGCTAGAGTACGCATTTACATACATATGTATGTGTACATACATACACACATACAAATGAGGGCGTGCATAAATTGTTTTGAAGATCCTAGCTATAAAGATGCACTAGATATAAAATGCAGTAGCTATCGATGATTTTTCAATTTTATTAGGATCATGCCCTGTTTTTGTTGCGCACTAGACTTGACTATATACTCTGGTTTAAAGCGTTTGGGCTATGAATGACTATTCTGCAATCGACTGCAACGTTCTTACTTGTTTTATAAATGATTTTCGATATGTTTTTTTATCGATACAAAAAAACCGGAAAAGTGATCGATTTTCCGCGCTATATATACGAACATTTATAAAAAAAACTTACGTCTCCAGATCTATCTTCTTAGAAGCGTTCATGCATACGGACGGACAGGGACAAATGGACTCAGCCTGATTTCCCAACGATCTGCAAAGCGATGACATGACAGAGTGAAAGCTATACGCATACAGAGAAACATTGCGAGTATTCACTTTGTAGTCATTGCGAATGTTCAAATTCTAGTCTCAGTCGCAATGTTTTCATGAATAACAAGAAGAGGATCTATCCACTAAATGAAAAGCGCTTGAAAAGAGAATTTCATTGCTTATATCAAAATTTAAGATTCTCTTTCCGCTTCGCTTGCACTCTGACATGTTTTAAGCGATTTCATGTAAATCTGCATGCAGAGCTTTCTCGCACTTTTTCGCTCAACTGACATCAGCCTTAGTATGCGTCAAATTATCGCACAACCAGCAATTTATAAATTGCGGTTGTGTAGAATCAACTGCCTACTTGAAAGTGCAAGATTTTTTGCAATTCATATTGGCAATTGGGATCAAACATAAATTAAGGAATAAAACAGAAATATAACAAGTAAGAAAGCTCTAGTCGAGACTGTTCGACTACGAAATCCCCTGAACCCGTCTTTTTGCTTACAAAAGAAACACACACACACATACATAGGCACATATAGGCACGCACGCATAAACACGCATGGGCTGCAGTGCACTGCACACTGCAGTGTGGGCTTCTCATTGAAATTTAATTATTTAATAACTTTTTTTGTGGATGTACGTTCTTCATGAAACTTTTAGATTGTGATTATATCATTACTATGCGTGTATGTGCTGAATCTCAAGTCTCTAGTATTTGAAATACGCATTTTACAAAGGTGAGGGAGAGGGGGTGGATATAGGGGTGGGGGGTGAATTATAACAAAAACCGAAATTCTATAAAGTATATATGAGTCTACGTTTAAAATTTGGAGACTCTAGCTCAAAAGATGTAGGAGATATAATTTAATAATTGACATTCGATAAGGTTTTTCATCGATAAAAAAATAATCGGACAAGTTATCGAAATTATGTGATAAACTCGATATGCGCGTGCTATATGCGGACATTTTAAAAAAAAGTTGAAGTCTCTAGCTATTGTATCTTCGGAAATCGACGCGTTCAAACATACGGACAGACGGACGGACAGACAGACGGACAGGGCTAAATCAACTTATCTCGTCGCCCTGATCAAGAATATATATACTTTGTGGGGTCTGCCACGCCTCCTTCTGCCTGTTACATACATTTTAACAAAACCATTATACCCTGATTTCCCATTGAAAATGGGTTCAGGGTATAAAAACAAAGAGATATAAATACGTTGAGAAACCGAGTCCAACCACAATCAGCCGTTACAGAATGGAACGAAAGTACACAGCGAGAGAGTATACTTGCACAGCACGAAGTTAAAATTCGAGAGATGCATATATGTATGTACAACAAATACAGTGAGAGCAAGTATGCAAATACTCACAGTAACAAACGTATATGGTGTGAAGTGGGGAGAGCGCCAAAAGATAGCAACACTTAAGCAAAATGCAAATAATGTAAATAATAATCGCTGCATCAAACTTCAAATTTGAAATGTAGCTAATTAAAGACACAGCGAACCAGGAATATAAAGATATTTACAATAATCAAGCGACGCAAATATGTTAAACTTCGATAAAATTATTTAAAACAAGTAAGAGCGTTGCAGTCGGGCGTTACCGACTGCGGGATACTCATTCACATCCCATCAGCAATTCAGTAGCTAAGTTTAGCTCTAGTACTGCAGAAAATGCAGTTTTTCTCGATTTGCCACGCCCCTAGTGGGCGTAGACATCTAATTTTTGGTCAGATCGTAGAACGAGCTAACGGTAGTCTAACTGTAAAGTTTGGATGCTTACGCTCCAAAAATGTGAAAATTACAGGGTATTTTTCGATATGCCACGCCCCCAAAGAGGCGTAAAAATTAAAATTAAAATTATATTTTTCACCATAGCTCGTTGGACTTGAGTGGTCAACCCGCGTATACATACCAAATTTCAGGTCTCTAGCATCAATAATGCCTAAGATATAGCAAAATCGGGAAAATCACTATATCTTCAGATCCGATTTGCCACGCCCCTAGTGGGCCTAGACATATAAATTTTTCATCAGCCTTTATAGAATCATAACATTAGCTCACGTGCAAAATTTCAACGTTCTAGCTTTAAAACTCTAGGAGATACAGTTTTATCCGATTTGCCACGCCCCCAATGGGCGGAGATATATCCGCCATAGCTTGTTGAACTTCGGTGGTCAACGCGGACCTACATACCAAATTTCAGCTTTCTAGCTCTTCAACTAACATGATTTCTGGAATATCGGAAAATGCATTTTCCGGACAGACGGACGGACAAGACGGACATTGCACAAAACCAATATACTCAATTCACTTTCGTGAATGAGTCTAATAAAACAAGAAAATTTGCAGAGTACAAAAATAAACACGTCTGATAACTCGCACTGAGAGCTCTCTCTGATCGTTTTATACTGAGGATACAAATCATTAATATAAAATTTATTTGGCATACTTAAATACTATTGACATTTAAAAAACTTTATTGGCAAATTTAACAATATACAATAATACATAGTTAAACTAACATGTTTGCATTATTATCGCAGAATTCAGAAATATTATCAACGAACTTAATTCCTTCAGCTTTTTTAATACTTGTTTCCAATGCAATTTTCTTAAGGTTGTTTATTAGGCACGTAAATTGTTTCATCTAATTTTTCAGCTCGAAAAGCTAGTTCTCCCTTTTAATAATATCCTTGGTATAGGCTTCAATCTTAAACTGCCAAATTTCCACGGAAAAGTTCATGTCTCCATTCGAATACTTCTTATTTTGTAATTGATACTGTTTGCACTTGTATGTTAGGTGGCGCGTTAGATGGTATTTCTTTTCCTATCTGTATACTATATTGTAACGTGTTTCCGTTTGCGACGAGAATACATTTTTTTATCGGTGGTTTCGTTATTCTCACTGGTTAAGCTCAAAATCCTTTTCAGGCATTTAAAAATTGAAAACCCATTAAAAAGTGATAGCGTTTTTATTCTTGATTTTGACTCCTTTAAATGTTGTCTTTCCTTGAGCGACAGACACAGCTATAAAAAATATGAATATAAACACTAACCAGGTTAGTGATATAAATAAAATAAAATACAAGTCAGAAAACGATAGTCGAGAGTGCTCGACTAGATACAACCCTGAGCCAAAATAATAAAAACGAACATTTAGTATGGTTCAAAATTTAAATATCGATGCATTTAACTACACAAAGTAATATATTTATATTGATGTACATATGTATTGCAAAAACTAATGACATGTCACACTTCTACTAGTTTAAATTGGGAAAATTAAAAATTTTGAAGCAATTAAAACAAGTAGGAATGTTGCAGTCGTGCGTTACCGACTGCGGGATACTCATTCACATCCCATCAGCAATTCAGTAGCTAAGTTTAGCTCTAATACTGTAGAAACTGCAGTTTTTCTCGATTTGCCACGCTCCTGCTGGGCGTAGACACCTCATTTTTGGCTAGTTCTCAGAACGAGCTAACGGTAACCTAACTGCAAAATTCGAATGCTTCCGCTCAAAAAATGTGAAAATTACAGGGTATTTTTAGATGTGCCACACCCTAGAGAGGCGTAACAATTATTTTTGTGGCATCGATAAAGGAGGTTACCAGTAACTCAACTATTCAAATTTGAAACTTCTAGCTCTTATACTTTAGGAGATATAAACTTGTCTTTAGCATCAAGATTCCCTAAAATATAGCAGAATTTAAAATATCACTATATATTTGCCACGCATTTAGTGGGCCCATATATGTATAATTTTTGCATCAGTCTTAATAGAATCATAACAGTAGCTCACGTGCAAAATTTCAACGTTCTAGCTTTAAAACTCTAGGAGATGCATTTTCCGATATACCAGAAATCATATTAGTTGATGAGCCAGAGAGCTGAAAGTTGGAATGTAGATACAAATCGACCACCCAAGATCACATGCTATGGCGGATATATCTACGACCATTGGGGGCGTGGCAAATCGGTTAAAACTGTATCTCCTAAAGTTTTAAAGCTAGTTAGCTAATGTTATGATTTTAGAAAGACTGGTGAAAAATTTATTTATCTACGCCCACTAGGGGTGTGGCAAATAGGACCTGAAGATATACAAATTCTGCTATATTTTGGGTACAATTGATGCTAGAGACCTGAAATTTGGTATATATACGCGGGTTAACCACACAAGTCCATTGAGCTATGGTGGATATATCTCCGCCCAAAGGGGGCGTGGCAAACCGCAAAAGTTTATATCTCCTGAAGTATAAAAGCTAGAAGCTTCAAATTTGAATAGTTGAGTTACTGGTAACCTTCTCTATCGATGCGCTAAAAATAATTTTTACGCCTCTTTGGGGGCGTGGCATATCTAAAAATGCCCTGTAATTTTCACATTTTTGGAGCGTAAGCATCCAAACTTTGCAGTTAGACTCGTTAGCTCGTTCTAAGAACTGGCCAAAAATGAGGTGTCTACGCCCAGAAGGAACGTGGCAAATCGAGAAAAACTGCATTTCTTTCTTTTCAGTACTAGAGCTAAACTTAGCTACTGAATTGCTGATGGGATGTGAATGAGTATCCCGCAGTCGGTAACGCACGAGTGCAACGTTCTTACTTGTTTATTTTACTACACATTTACCATAAAAGTATTAAACTAGAAACTACATACATATGTATGTATGCTCGTATTTACTATGTATGTATGTAGTAACAATTACCATTGGCCCGGGGAAGAGGAAGGCGAATTCAGCATTTTCAATCGCGTGTGGCGCCAGACGGACGGGAAGACACAAAACGAACAACCAACAAAAAAGAGAAAAAACACTTATTATGTAATCACTATCGACTATCGTTCCTGAGTTTGGGCCTCGTTTTCGAAACGCAGGATATGGTGTTAGGGTGGTAAGGGGAAGTGTAGGCTTTGCGCATATTACCTCATTGTGCACACGGCTCCAAGTTAGCCAAATAGGTAAAATGGCCATGTCACCATCGTAGCTGCGCTCGATACCAACCAACGTACCGTTATAACGAAATCGTTGCAGTCACGCAATTCTGTTCCAGAGTTGGAGCCATGAAAGCCTTCCTTTTTATTTTTTGCAACTGGGAAAACGTAACAATAAAAAATAAAATAAGTAAGAGTGCTTTGTCAAGACAGCTCGACTAGGCTTTTATATGTATACACAAATATACGTACGCATACATACGCATACATTCTGCTATACTTTGTTAATCCTCCTGTACTAAATCACAAATATCTATGTACATATGTTTATTTTTTAAATTTATAATAGCACCAAAAATTGAAAAATGTACATATAGGCATTGGTGTGTGTACAGAAGAAAGTCTTCTTTGCGGTATTTAAGCTGCAAATAAATATTTTATGAGTATACATTTAACATTTTATTTTAGAGATAGCTGCATTCGTGTAGAGGGGCAGACTGGCAGGTTTAGATCGACTAGATCGAGCGCTCTACTGCTTAAAATTGAAATTCATATATTATAGATGTATAAAGCTTCAAGTTTCTAGGAATTTTGTTATATACATAAATATATAGTTTCTTATTTGAGCGCATACTTAATTGAACAAGTAAGAAAGCTCTAGTCGAGACTGCTCGAGTAGGAAATCCCCTGAACCCTTCGGGGAACTGATATTTCAATAATTCTTCGCGTCTTTCTGCTTACAAAAAACACACACACACGCATGGGCTGCAGTGTGGGCTTACCATGGGAATTTAATCATTTAATAACTTTTTTTTTGGATGTACGTTCTTCATTAAACTTTTAGATTGTGATTATATCATTACTATGCGTGTATATGCCGAAGCTGAAGTCTCTAGTCTACGCTTTTTACAAAGGTGAGGGTGAGGGGGTGGATATAGGGGTGGGCTGTGAATTATAACATTTGAAATTTGAAGACTCTATCTCTAAAGATGTGGGAGATATAATTTTATAACTGTCTTTCGATAAGGTTTTTTATCGATAAAAAAATAACGGGATGAGTCATCGATCTTTTGTAATAAACTTGATGTGCGTGCTGTATATACGGTCATTAAAAAAAAAAAAAGTTCAAGTCTCTAGCTCTTATATCTTCGGAAATCGACGCGTTCATACATACGGACGGACGGACGGACAGACAGACGGACAGGGCTAAATCAACTTATCTCGTCGCCCTGATCAAGAATATATATACTTTGTGGGGTCTGCCACGCCTCCTCTCTGTTACATACTTTTAACAAACCATTACACCCTGATTTCCCATTTTCAATGGGTTCAGGGTATAAAAAGAGCAAACTTACCTAACTTTCCATATTTATATATGCATTGGTATCGCATAAATCGTCATCAATTAATGCTTTGATTATTTCCTTATAAATTGTTTTACTAGTTATACCCGATACATAACGTACCTCATTTTTGTTAAACCAAATGGGTAGTTCTTCCTTGCATTGTTCCTAAGTAGATAGAAATTCAGTTTGTCAAGAAACATTTTACACACTACGAAAATAATATAATTTTTGACTTTGGCTGCGAATAGAAATTCCATTTATTAAAAAAAAAAATTATTTATTTATATACATATGTAAATATATATATATAAATTAGTAGCTAAGTTTAGTTATAATACTGTACTGAAAATACAGTTTTTCCCAATTTGTCACGCCCTTACTGGGCGTAGACACCTCATTTTTGGCCAGTTCTCAAAACGAGCTAACTGTAACCTAACTGTACAATTTGGATACTTTCGCTCCAAAAATGTAAAAATAACAGGGTATTCGATATGCCACGCCTGTAAAGATACGTAAAAATTATGTTTGGGGCATCGATAGAGGAGGTTACCAGTAATTCAATTATCAAAATTTGAAGCTTCTAGCTTTTATACTTTGGTTTGCCATACCCCCTTTGTGCGGAGATATACCCACCATAGATCGTTAGACTTGGGTGGTTAACCCACGTATGTGTGTCCAAAATATATCGGAATTTGAAAAATCACTATATCTTCAGGTCCGCTTTGCCCCCCCCCCCTAGTGGACGTAGACATATAATTTTATTTACACACACACGAACACCCAAACACACACCCACAGTTATGTCTGCTTTAATAGTTTCTATGAGCCTATAAATCAGTAGTTCTTATAGTGACCAAAACAGTACTGTACTTGCTTTAGTTCTAGCTCCCGCGCTTCACCCAAATAGGCCTATTTGCTACATTTCAACCTAATACTGCGGTATATTTACCCTAGTGTCGCAGAGGGGTACGAAAAGATGTTGATGGCGATAAGGATGACGTCGACTAGTACCTTTCGTAGGTTGGTCATTTTCATTTTTTTTTTGTTTGTTCCGTGTTTATTTGGTGTACATGTTGTTAGCAGGGGTGCATTATTATCGGCCTTCAGTACTGTCACTTTTACATGTAGCGAACGATTTGAGCTTTTTTATACCCTGAACCCATTGAAAATGGGAAATCAGGGTATAATGGTTTCGTGAAAAGTATGTAGCAGGCAGAAGGAGGCGTGGCAGACCACATAAAGTATATATATTTTGATCAGGGCGAGGAGCTGACTCGATATAGCCCTGTAAATAAATTCTCATAATATTGATCACACTGCAGCGCAGCCCAAGCGCAGTCGCTGCTTACTGCGCAGTTAGCAGAGCGTGGGCATATGCATGCGTGTGGATGCATGCGTATGTGTGTGTGCATAAAAGAACTGCAGAATGATTAGAATATCAGCTTGGAGGGTTCAGGGTATCTCCTAGTCGAGCAGTCTCGATCAGAGCATTCTTACTTGTTTGTTGCTGATATTGCTTCGATTTTTTGGGTAAGTATAGGGCTATCAGGAAAATGCAATAGCTGGGGACGTGGTACATTATCGTCAAAGAATGTTGAATATTATTGTTCCTGCACCGCCATTGTGGAAAAATTAGCCCACTAATTGGTCCTGGGTTGAAAAGATAAAAGTGAAGGTTAATTGTAATTATATGTATTTGTGTAAGTTTATTCTGTTTTTTGAATAAATAGTATATGGATTTGTGTATGAGTACTGTGATTTGATTTATGGAACCACACAAAACTTTTTGTTTGCGGTTAGTTCAATGGGAGCTAACGCCTCGCACCCAATCCATTAAGATTTGTTTCTAGCTATTAAATAAATTATGCAAAAGTATGGTATTGCCGCAACGGTTTCAGGTAGTGGCTCTGTAACACCATTACAAAGTTCACCTTCCTGTTGATTGTTCCTGCTCAAACGAGAAATTAGGCTATAGCGGCTGAATGACACAAGCGGAAGAAGGCATGACGGACTTCAGAAAGTGAGCTAGCTCGACGACGAGCTGTGGCAATTCCGTCTGTTTCTGCGGCCGTCCGTATAAAGTATCAAAGCTTTGATATTCAATTAAATTTACTTCTTATTTTCCAGAAATCATATTAGTTGAACGCTGAAATTTGGAATGTAGATTCGTTCTGACCACCCAAGGTCAAAACCCTATGGCGCATAACAAAAAACACCTTTTAATTTTCACATTCACAATTGATATTCTTAGAGTACGCAATTATCTGTACATACATATATACATATGTATATACATACATATATATTTTACCGATAAAAACCTTATCGAAAATCAGTTATTAAATTATATCTCCCACATCTTTAGAGCTAGAGTCTCCAAATTTTAAATGTAGATATGTACTTTATAGAATTTCGTTTTTTGTTAAATTTCACCCTCCACTCTTACATCCACCCCCTCACCCCAAAATTTGTAAAAAGCGTATTTCAAATACTAGAGACTTGAGCTGAAGCAAATACACGCATATTAATGATACAATCACAAAGGCCTAAAAGTTACATGAAGAACGTGCATCCACAATAAAAGTAATTAAACAATTAATTTCCCATGGTAAGCCCACACTGCAGCCCATACGTTTTAATGCGTGTGAAAGACGCTAAAATTTATTGAAATAGCTATTGCTCGAAGTATTCAGGGGACCTCGTTGTCGAGCAGTCTCGACTAGAGCTTTCTAACTTGTTTTTTTTTTTTTTTACTGTGCACTAGAGACTTGAAAATTGCAAATATACTCGGGCTGGCAGCGTATGTTTATTTCTTGTTTTTATATTGTGAATACCGGTTTCAAATTTAAGAAAAATATTTGCAATATGTGGATCATATAACTGATATTTTATTTAAGCCGTTAGAGCTTTCTAGCGTGGCAGACCCCACAAAGTATATACATATATTCTTGATCAGGGCGAGCTGAGTCGATTTGGCCCTGTCCGTCTGTCTGTCCGTCCGTCTGTCCGTATGTTTGAACGCGTCGATTTCAGAATATATAAGAGCTAGAGACTTTAACTTTTTTTAAAATGACCGTATATACAGCGCCGATGTCTGGTTTAGCTTTAAAATTCGATCAATCATCCCGTTATGTTTTTTCGAATAAAAACATTTAAGTTCAAACCAGATACCAGTATAGCTGATTGTGAATGATTTTTAATTTTTTCAAATTGTCAAATATTCAATGGAATATGTAGATCATATGCAGAAAATTTCATTAAATTCCGTTAAGTCAACCAATTAAAAAAAAAAAACATCAAATGTTTGGCGAATTAACAAACGCACGTGAAACAGTCACAACAGTTTTCCTATACGTGTGCACACACAAATTCAAACAAACAATTAGTTTAGTTTAGATTTGCTAGATGGCGCTGCAACAGTGAATGTATTGCTGTTTTGCCATTACACTGTTAAGAAGTGAAGTGGCGTTGTGAATAGCAGCGCGCAGCTCGATCGAGAAGTCTCGGGTTCGAATCCCAGAGCGGGCGAAATTTATGTTAATTTGTATACCCTGAACCCATTTTCAATGGGAAATCAGGGTATAATGGTTTTGTTGAAATGTATGTAACAGGCAAAAGGAGGCGTGGCAGACCCCACAAAGTATATATATTCTTGATCAGGTCGACGAGCTGAGTTGATTTGGCCCTGTCCGTCGGTCTGTCCGTCCGTCTGTCCGTCTGTCCGTCCGTCCGTCTGTCCGTCCGTCCGTCTGTCCGTCAGTCCGTATGTTTGAACGCGTCGATTTCCGAAGATACAATAGCTAGAGACTTCAATTTTTTTTTAAAATCCTCGTATATCGCGCGCATATCAAACTAGAAATCGATAACTCATCCCGTTATTTTTTTATCCATAAAAAACCTTATCGAAAGCAAGTTATAAAATTATATCTCCTACATCGTTAAAGCTATAGTCTCCAAACTTTTAAGGTAGACTCATATATATTTTATAAAATTTCGGTTTATATTAATGATTTAATGATAATCTAAACGTTTCATGAAGAACGTACATCCACAAAAAAAGTTATTAAACAATTAAGTTCTCATAGTAAGCGCACACTGCAGCCCAAGCGTGTTAATGCGTGCGTGCCTATGTGTGTTTATGTATGTGGACTTACGCGTGTGTGTCTGTGTGTAATCAGAAATACGCAAAGAATTATTGAAATATCAGTTCTCCGAAGGGTTCAGGGGATTTCGTAGTCGAGCAGTCTCGACTAGAGCCTTTTTATTTGTTTTAATTGTTTCAAAATATTTATGTATTTAATTAAATGAGTTTTCTATTCTATTATTTCTTTTAATTTTTAAATGCATCGAAATTGAAATTTAAACCACAATAAATGTGCATTTTTATTAGTTTGGTTCAGGGTAGTATCTAGTCGAGCACTCTCAACTAGAGTTTTCTTAATTGTATTATTTTAGTTTTGGACCACACCTACACCCCCTCCTCCGGTACCAATAGAAAAAACACACACTTTTTTAAAATACCAAATTAAAATACATTTTTATTAGTCGTTGTTTAAAACATTCTTAAGTGGCCTATTATTATGATACTCGCTGAATACGGTGGAAATTACTGACAATTACTATTAGCTTATCTTAGGCATAAGCATTGGTATACATTTTTCGTTGCCAATGTTGTGTAGCGAATTCACATTTCTATCCTATATTCTAGTTTATCTCTTCCCTTACTCTCTTCTTTTTTTATTTTTTTAGTATTTGTATTAACTATTTTCGCAACTTCTTTTAATACCTTCCTCTTTCTTTTTCTATACTAAATCTTTTTTAATTATTATTATTTTTTTTTTTTAATTATTATTTTTTTTGGTTTTATTTTTGTTTTTTGTTTTCCTTTTTTTTTTCTTTTAAGAATTATTTAAATTATTATGTTAGCTATAGTTAATACATATATCTACATTTAATATTTTTTAAAAGTTTTCTTACTAACACTTTCTTTTCATAGCTTCATTAGTATCACTGACCATATTTGGCTGTGAAACATGGGCTGGCCGGACAGGCAAAAAAAAAAAAAACCACCATCGGGTCGGTGTTACTAGTGATATTATATCCTGTACTTTGTTTAGATTTTTGTAATTTAAATTGACTCTAGTTATGTCAATTACTTTAAGTAATAAATAAATAAATAAAAAGAAGAATTGAAATAATTGGTAGATCATTGGAGATCAGCATATGTTAAGACAAACAAAGTTTTTTTGTTGTTCATCTCTGGTAGCTTTTAATACCATCAATAATTCACCTTCTTAACTTTTCTTCGCAGAAATTGATACGGCATGTAATAAAAGCCGAGTAGAAAATTTTGTTTTTCTGCAAGGTCAGAAGCTAATTTTTTTTTAGCAGTATACCGGCATCTAAATAGGTCAGTGTTGATCTGCCCAATATAATTGCATATTCATCGGTCACCTGTTCATCCATACTGATAATTAGCGCTTGCGAAAGTCACCTTGAATGATTTATTTTAAATCGCTTTGTACTTTTCCAAACATTTGTTAATATGGCTGATGAAAATTCGAATTCCTTGATAAAGCTACGGGACACTACGATCAGTTTTATTCATTTTTTTCTAATGGTTACTTCATTAAACAAGAATCGTCGCGCCTATTGTTCTCCCAAACCTCCTGCAACAGTAAACGACGAAACTCATATTTAGCTGCAACATGCAAATTTATTCGAAAAGGTGCAAAAATATGCAAAGGAAACTTTTTAGATCCGTTTCAACAAAGTTTTATACAGAACATACCATTTTTAGTTGGGTGCTCAAGCGCGCTCACAACAGGTAATACTCCACAAAACACGAGTGTGTTTGTTAAATTTTTTCAGTAAAAATATACGAGCAACAATCGCACTTAAACAACTAACTATTCATTCACAATCTTAGGAAATTCAAAATATTTGGGCGAAGATTTTCCACTTTAACTATTTTTCTGTATCTCTATTCAATCACTCACAAAACAATTGCAGTTTAAGTACATTTACGGTTCCATATTAATTATTATTAACAACTAGAGCTTGTTT